>OY776268.1:55000-4855000 GCA_963675405.1 Cosmorhoe ocellata
TCGAAAATGCGCACTTGATCTTGATTTACTCGGCCATTTTTAAATAAGTAAGTACCTACACATAGAAAAAAAAGTAAAAACAGTTATTCTCGTAATTAAGTACCTAGGAACCTAATTTGTTCTATAATTACATACCTACTTCGTCATGTAGGGACGTATGACGAGAACCACCGGGATATACCTATCTAGGACAGACATCGAGCACAGGGCGGTCGCGAGATAGCACCGCGCGCCGCCGCGAGCCTGGCGCGCTGCCCGCGCCCGCGCTGCTCGCGCCGCGCGCCGGCGGCACGTGCGTGCGGAACTGCGGGAGTGTTGGCGCGCGGTCCGACAACATCGTACGATGTTTGTCGACGGCGCCGCGCACTCCCCGCGCCACTGCGTACTGCGTACCTACTTGTTTACGCGGCTACGTACTCGATCATCCGTCGTCCGACAACACAAACATGTTTTGATGTTTATCTTCTAACTCTCTTATAAAATCTGTGTGAAGAATGCATTCGACTTCAGTCACCGACCCGACACGCGACGGTGCATTGACATCGACGTGCTCGATAAACTTACCTACCTAAGTTTGTTTAATCTCAGTTTGTTCGAGCTTACCGGCAAATCTAGCTATCTACCTATACCTACTTACCTGTATTGAAAATACCTACCTGCCCGAGGCGCTGTTTCGTATAATGTGAGTACCTACCTACATAATAAGTTTAAATAAAACTTCATCCGCCGTTTGGAAGTAGAACTGAATAAAATAGAACGTTATTTTCAAAATGTTACCTATTTATGACCGTATGACGTATACGTGACCGACTTTCGAGTCGGTCACGTTGCGCCTCGTGTATCCCGCACCTCCACTGCAGTCCAGTCCACTGCACGGCGGCGGCGGCAGCTCCCTGCTCAGCACAGCGGCCCCAATCCAACACCTCCAGCCTCCATCGACCGACCTCCACGAACGAACGAACGAAACAAGCTAACTAAGCTGCAAGTGCAAACTGCAAAGCAAAGTACAATCAGTGTGACCAACTCTAAAATACAGATCCTGCCTTACTTTTGTTAAAAACCTGCCAAATCCTGCCAAAGTCGGTAGTAAAAAATGTCTAAATATTGCCAAGTCTAATTACTGAATTATTAAACAAAGAAAAGTAAAAATACACATAGATATGCTATATTTTCGTCATATTGTTCATTTTCTTCATCCTTAAACATGGATTTATCCAATATATTTTTTTAATAATTTTCTTTGGTTGGTTTAAATGCAATGCAATCGCCAGCGCGGCGCCGCGCGCCGTGCTCACCAATGCCTTGTTTAACGTGCAGGTTAGATGCTTCATGCATGTTTTTATAAGTTAAAAGTTCAAAATCAATTGCAGAAGGACCCAAAGTCTTTTTGGAACTATTCTAAATCTAAAAAAAGCAGTAGAATTCCTAGGCAGATATTAAAAAACGATGAAGTTATAAACGAGGCGACATGTGCTGAAGAGTTTGCAAAGTTTTTTCACTCGGTCTACAGTAAGGAGCGAGCCAAATTGGATGTAAATAGAGCGGTGATCGAAGCAGGAGGAGAAAGCGGAGCGGCGCATGTGCACCTGGACAGACTAAGTTTGAAAGATGTTTACAGTGCTCTCAAAAAACTTAAGCCAAAGAAGTCTGCAGGTCCAGACGGGATACCACCTTACATTTTCAAAGATTGCCGGGACGTAATTACTGAGCCACTTCAGCACATATATAATCTTTGTCTTAAACTAGCGGAGTTCCCAAAAAGATGGAAAGTAACGAGAGTCGTACCGGTTCCAAAGGGAAAATTATGCACCAAAGTGGACGAATACAGACCAGTTGCAATACTTTCCACGCCCGCTAAAGTTTTTGAGGCCGCTATTCAGGGGAGCATATCGGTACAGGTGAGTTCTCAACTGGCAGATGCCCAGCACGGCTTTCGGCCGGCAAGAAGCACCACCAGCAATCTACTTTGCCATATGGCTGATCTGTTGCCTTCGGTGGATAGGGGAGGACAAACCGATGCGGCATATTTTGACTTTAAAAAAGCGTTCGACCTAGTCGATCATGATATCTTACTCAAAAAGTTAGCAAGTTTTGGTTTTACCCCACATCTACTGAGGTTCTTCGCGAGTCATGTGATGGACAGACAACAATATGTGGAATACTCGGGGCATAAGTCGGAACCGTATTTTACTAGGTCCGGAGTAAGCCAGGGCAGCAATTTGGGGCCGTTGGAGTTTGTTTTGATGATAAATGACCTTCCGTCAGTCGTGCAACACTCCAAATGTTTATTATTCGCTGATGATTTGAAGCTTTCGGTACCAATTGAGAAAGAAGGTGATTATGAGCAACTACAAGGTGACATAGATAGAGTAGTGGATTGGAGCAAAGAAAATTTGTTGCAATTCAATGTCTCTAAGTGTCTTACTATCAGTTTCACACGGGCTCATAATTCAACTCTACACGCATACAGTATAGATGGGGTGCCGATGGTCAGAGTCACAGAGGTGAAAGATTTAGGAGTGACTTTTAACACAAAATTAATGTTTAGAGACCATATAGTCAAAATTTGTAAAAAATCCTTCAGGAATTTGGGTTTTATACTTAGAATGGCGAAAGATTTTACAAACATTAATGCGATCAGAGCCTTGTATAATGCTATAGTTAGGAGCCAACTAGAATTTAATGGAGTCATTTGGTCCCCTCATGAAACAAAATATGTTCAGATGTTGGAGAAAATTCAGAACAAATTCATTAGGTACTTATATATGAGACACTATGGGGTATATCCTATGTATCCATTGATGTATCCTACTCTTTTTATCTTGGGCATGGTTGGATATAACCAGCTAAAGGTTAGGAGAGAACTAGCACTGGTATTATACTTATTTAAGGTACTTAGGGGTCTGATACATAACAGCGATATTCTAAGCCAAATATTGATTTGTGTGCCGAACAGATATGTTTGGAGGCGGAGGCGACCGCCACTAGTGGGGATACCGCAAGCGCGGACTCATCTGCTAAGCGAAGCGCCCCTGACGCGCGCACTCCGCACCCGCCGACATTGTCGCCACCGAGACGGACATTTTCTGTTGTACTATGAGTGAATTCACAAAAGTAACTCTATATGTTTTATGTTACAAAATTTAGTTGTAGATTAGATAATTTTGTATTATTAAGGACTACAATATCGTGTTAGGTATAGCCTGTAAAGATATTGTTAGTGTTTAAATAAATAAATAAATAAATAAATAAATAAATAAATATCTGTTTCGTGTTTTTGTCTTGATTCAATATATTTGAGAGAATAAATTCTTTCGAATGCAGCGTTAGACATTGGTAAGCACAGCAGTCATTTTGAAAAGTTGGCAATATTTGAATATTTTAAGTAACATTTTATTTTCTACCCCAATACTGCCAAAAACTGCCAGTTTTTTAAAACGTCAGCTGATAATGCCAATCCTGCCAAAATGGCAGGAACCTGCCACAAATGGTCACACTGAGTACAATACCTACCTTACCTACAACCTATCTTTACTCTGAGCCTACAACCTAGGCAGTGACAGTGTTGCCGCGCGGCCCAAATCTTGGGTTGCCGTACACTCGAGGCAATATTGCCGTAGGAACCTATTTTAGAGAAAAATATTTTTTTGTACAATTACAAAACCTTAATAATTAAAAAAAATAGTTTTTTAGTGGGTAGGTAGGTAGGTACGTAGTAATTAAGTAATCCAATCTTTTTGTCCAATCAATTAATCTAGAAGGCCAAGTACAACAATGTAATTATTTATATCAATGTAGGTATGTAGACCTAAAATCTTCATAATCTTCTTAAAATTATTTATGGTTAGGTAGGTAGGTACAGTCTATTATTTTATTTTAGTGGTTATGTAATAGGTACCTACTTAATTAATTATCACATAAACTTTTTATTTCCCTAATATTTTTGTAAAAGGCACATGCAAAGCCAGGGTTGGATTTCGTAGTATAATTATACTATTTGTACCATAATTTCATGTGTAGTATGTAGTATCGTAATGCAAGTATACTACGCGAAAGTAGTATAATTTTATGTTTAAGCCGATTTGTTTATTTGGTAGTAATTTTGAACATTTACCCTACAGTATCGAGATTTTGTGTACGTATGGCAACATCAAATCAGGCAAAGACAAACAGGGGACTCACTGATTCTTTCATTCATGCGATGCTGTAAAAGAAAGTAAGATCGAAAATTTTACATCGTGTCAATGCAAAGGACGAAGTTCCGATTGACGAATTGGCTGAAATAGGCATCCAGTTGCCTCAATTTGATAATTTTTGTGAATTTTTTTAGTAGGTAATTAATACAACAAAATTTCACTAACAAATGCTATTTTATAGATATTCAAAACAAAATCGATGAAAACAGAAACGTAGTATAATTTTAGTTAAAGTAGTATACCTATTTTTAACTTCCATGTACAATAATTTTTCAAGGGTCTGAATCCAACCCTGTGCAAAGCTTACTTATTAACTATAACTAGACTGAGTACCAATAAATTTTGTAATAATAAAGGTCTTTGATATTTTGTATTCCGCTGTGGCTGGAAGGCTGGAAGGATAATGGAAAGCTGGGCTGTCACCGTCATCTGTCAGGCAGGGCCCGGGCCCGGGGCTGTCGGTGTCGGTCCGGTCGTGCGCTGTCGTGCGACGTGCGTGACGTATAATGTGTGTGCTGGCTGTGTGATGTGACGGCTGCCAGCCATTTCAGTCGGTTCGGTATTATATTTATTTTTGTGAAACAATTCGCGTTCTAATCTAATTTTTGCGCTAAACAAACGTGTATTGGCGCTGACGTGGAGTGGCTCGACCGTATCGTATGATCTAGTGAATGGCCTCGGGCGGCGGGCGAGCCGGGGGGACGGTATAACAAAACAAACGAATCAAAACAGTCGCTCGCTAACTCTAGATCGGAATCGAAGCGCGCGCTCGCCTAAATACCTACTAAATAATATAAACGTGCCAACAATCGTGTGATCGCTCGCTCGCTCTCCATCAGTGTCCGTGGCAGCTTGAGCTCGCTCGGAGTGGCATGTCGTCTTTGGGCGGACAGTGGCGCGTGCTGCGGCACTACCTGTCGCGCGGCGCGCTGCAGGCCGAGCTGGAGAAGCTGGTGCGGCGCCTGAAGCCCGACGCGCCCGACCAGTGGGACCGTGAGTACCGCTCTGTATTACAACAGGTACCTACTCCGTTTACTTACTGAACAGTTACCATGTCTGTGTGCACCGAGTTTCATGTGGTAGTGTTCTAATACTCAGGTAGAGTACTGGTGACGCAGTCGGGACAATTGCATTCGATAACTGCTAATGAAGTACTTAATCAAAACTGTAAGTTTACTACAAATAAATACTTAGTCCAGTGTAATGTGCATCTTGACAGATCTTGTGAAGAGGATTGAGCGAGCCATCTCAATTAGGCTGTCCCAAGAAGCCAAGGAGGTGGAAGTGACCAAAGACACCTCCCTTAAGAAGAGCACAGCTCAGCCGGCAGCTGCCGTGGAACCGAAGCATGCGGCTGCGGAGAGACAGGCTGAGAAGCCATCTCCGAGCACCCCTGAGATCAAGCCCGGCCTGAGCGTGGGCTCCGACGCCAAGGAGATCACCTTCGAGGGCTTGCTGCAGGGACTCAGGCTGAAGAAGGACCTGCACTTCGGGAAGATCTCGCAGCCCGGCTGGAAGGACCACAAGCCGGTCGTCACCAAGGTCTGTCCGCATGTCCTACACTAGCGGTAAAGAATTTGTTACATTCGTTCGGTACAGATTACCTGTAAGTAATAGTTAAAACCTAGTCCATGCCTAGCCTAGCTAGTGCAATCATCATCATCGCCAACCGGACTCGACCACTGCTGGGCTTAGGCCTAATGTTTTCGATCATTTGTAGGACACTAAGTAGTTAGGCTATGTGAGGAAATTACTCCGATAAGTTCAATGTTCTAATGATCCAACTAATTGATAACAGATCCGTTCGTTGAGCGAGCGTGGCATCCATCCTATTTGACGTCTCTGCGTCACTGGATAGTGCTCTCGTGCACTATCCACAGGGTGGCGTGGAGAAAGCGATATCCACGAGCACAACACGAGTCTGTTATCAGGGTGCACAACTAACTGCGCATTTCGGATCGACTCGCGGCGCGGGAACGTAGCTTTATCACTTGTTATCGTCGAGCGACCTTGGAACGCCTAAATCCATCCGTCGTGTCATCGTGCGCGCACTTCCGCGATGCACACAGCGCGCCCACCGGGTGCTAATGTTCGTTATGTAATAGTGATGAAGTCACTCGCTAGCTCCTGCGATGACGCCGGCCAGTGCGTCTGCCTGCACTCGATGAGCGACAGTGTGTTTGCAGTCGTCCATCCACTCGCGCACGGCGTACGTGATCGCGGCGCTGGCGGGCGGCGCGGGCGCGGCGTGCGTGGCCAAGCGCGCCGCCGACCTCATCGACCACGTCACGCAGTACCCGGAGGCGCGGGACCTGGCCATCAAGGTAGTGCCGTGCGCCCCGTGCTGCGGCGCGCTCGCCCCGTGCTGCGGCGCGCTCGCCCCGCGCTCACGGCCCGTGTGTTGCAGGAGGGCGCCGTGCGCGTGCTGCTGCGCGCGCAGGAGCGCATGCGCGGCGCCGACCACCGGGACGTCGAGGGCATCATCAACGAGGTGAGGCGCCGCCGCTCTCCCCTTCCATCTGTCCTCGCATTCGTGTTCCTCTGTCGGTGATGTCTCGCAGGCTGAAGGAGCATTGCATTTAAATTATCGTATCGGAGGAAGGGAAAAATGAAAAGCATAATTGATTAGCGAGCGAGATGTATTTGATAACAAAGTATCCGGTTGACCCGGTGGGTGGACAGGCGCTGGCGCTGGTGGGATGGTGCGCCCCCGTGGCCGGCCCGGGGCCCGCCGTGCTGGCGCTGGACGGCGGGGGCATCCGGGGGCTCATCGCCATCGAGGTGCTGCGCCACCTGGAGCGGCTCACGGGCCGCCCCGTGCACCAGCTGTTCGACTACATCATCGGCGTCAGCACGGGCGCCATCATCGCCGCCGTCATAGGTACTCCCGCGCCCGGCCCCCGCCCCCGCCCCCGCACCCGCACCCGCACCCGCACCCGAGCTCACCGCCTCCGTCCGCAGGTGGCGGCGTGGGCAACCTGGAGACGGCCAGCAAGCTGTACCACACCCTATCCAAGGAGATGTTCGGCAACACTTCCATCATCGGAGGTGAGCCACTCACTTCCATCACTAACTCGTATTAATACAACATAATCAAATATCTATCTTACCGGTATCTAAGCTCAGCTAAGCAGCGGGGAGCACCCGGGCGCAAGACATGCTGATAACGCAAATTCGTTCGTTATGTTCGTTCTGGTCGGGAGTCGAACCCACGACCCATAGCGTAAAAGGCCGATGCTCCGAGAGCGCACATCCTCCCGATGCCTACAACGGAGTGTTTGTGCAGGCACGTCGCGCCTGGTGTGGTCGCACTCGTACTACGACACGGCGGCCTGGGAGCGCATGCTGCAGGACAACCTGGGCGACTGCATGCTGACGCACTGCAACCGCGCCCACAACCCCAAGGTACGTCCCTCGCCGCGAACGAAGACATGATGCACGTTATCCTAACCTCTTATCGCAAGTCTAGTTTCGCAACCCGGTTACGAAAAAAGAATCGATGCAAACATGTAACTATAACAGGTTCGTAAGTTGTAATCCCCCGGTTGCAGATGGCGCTGGTGTCGTGCGTGGTGAACGGCGCGGGCGCGGGGGGCGCGGGCGGCGGGGCCGGGGGGCGCCTGTCGCCCTTCCTGTTCCGCACGTACTCGTGCGGCTACCGCGTGCGCGGCGCCGTGCGCGGCACGACGCGCGCCAAGGTGTGGCACGCCGTGCGCGCCTCGGCCGCCGCGCCCACCTACTTCGAGGAGTTCCACCAGGGCGGGCTCGTGCACCAGGACGGGGGGCTCATGGTCAACAACCCGGCCGGGGTGGGCGTGCACGAGGCGCGCCTGCTGTGGGGCGGGGACGCGCTCGCCAAGGGCACGCTGGTGTCGCTGGGCACGGGGCAGGCGCTCGCGCCGCCCGCGCCGCCCGCCCCCGCCGCGCAGGGCGGCAAGGGCACCTCCTGGAAGGACAAGTTCAACACGATCCTCGACTCGGCGACCGACACCGAAGGTAACGATCCGACCGCCGACCGCCGTCGGTCACGCGTCCGAGACCGCATCCCCGAGCCGCTCGAATCGTTCCCAGGAGTGCACCTGATGCTGAACGACCTTCTCCCGGGAGGCAGCTACTTCCGCTTCAACCCGCCGCTGATGGAGCCCTGCGCGATGGACGAGGTGGACCCGCGCCGGATCCAGAACATGCTCACCGACACGCACGCCTACATCCGGTGAGTGCGCGCGCGGCCCCTGGTCCGGGACGGGCCCGTGACCGCCGTGACGTGTCCGTTGTCGCAGGCGCAACCAGCACAAGTTCGAGCAGGCAGCGCGGCGTCTCACGCGGCGCCGCTCGCTGCTGCAGCGCGCCGCCGACGGCCTGCACCGCCGCGCGCTGCTGCTCGGGCTCACGCACGCACACTGACCGCGCGCTGCTGCTCGGGCTCACGCACGCGCACTGACCGCGCGCTGCTGCTCGGGCTCACGCACGCGCACTGACCGCGCGCTGCTGCTCGGGCTCACGCACGCGCACTGACCGCGCGCTGCTGCTCGGGCTCACGCACGCGCACTGACCGCGCGCTGCTGCTCGGGCTCACGCACGCGCACTGACCGCGCGCTGCTGCTCGGGCTCACGCACGCGCACTGACCGCGCGCTGCTGCTCGGGCTCACGCACGCGCACTGACCGCGCGCTGCTGCTCGGGCTCACGCACGCGCACTGACCGCGCGCTGCTGCTCGGGCTCACGCACGCGCACTGACCGCGCGCTGCTGCTCGGGCTCACGCACGCGCACTGACCGCGCGCTGCTGCTCGGGCGTTGTCCTAGGCGGAACCGGAAGCGGTTTTCGAAAAACTATTTTTTTTAATTATGTGTCTTTAAAGATTACGTTTATTTTGTTTCGAATTTACGATATGTTGCATTTAATTACGGGTTCGGCGACGCGGCGCACAAGGCCGGCCTCGCGCCTCGTGCCGGGATCCCTTATGGGAATCCTGTAAATATGTAATTTTACGTAATATTGTTTTAATATCTAGTCACTATTAGTAGAAATGTACATAATTATAGATCCTATTGCAGCTGATGCTTTGATTGTGATTAGCTGGTACTCATTAACGTAAGTACTGGGTCGTAATATTTTCTATGAAAATAAAAAAAATATGATATAACCTATGAACCACGCTAACGGAGGATATAATAGGGACATGAGGCGCCTTCCTGTGTTAATGTTGACTGTAGCAAGGGTGCTCCCGCTGCGGCGTCCTCGCGCCCACTGCACGTTGCACATTGCACATTGCACAGTGCACAGTGCACGGAAGCGCTGTAATACTATCACCACACTGGTCAGGATGAGCTGGTGACACAGTAGATACAGCGGCCGCCCTCTGTCGTTCCCTTATTGGTGTTGGCTTCTTATAAAATAAGGTTGCGTAGGTAGGTGTGTAATTGTGTGTAGGTAGACCAATTAATGTACATTGAATGTACAGTAAGTTACATAGGAACATTTTATAAATGCTGAATACAGCTTTTACAGTTTTGTCAAACACAATTGTGATAAATAAAATAATTATGTGGGATCTGCAGCTTTATACTTTTCCTTTATTACATAATGTTTATTCACTTCCGGAATGTCGCAACATACCTGCCTCGGCTCCGAACGAACGAGCATACAACCTAAACGAATCAGTTAGAACGACGAATTATTTCTGTTTTCTTGTTCGTAACTAATAAATGAAAACACGATATTCTAATCTCGCTTCGTAACTCGGTTTCGAAATAAGAATTGAAACCTATTAAAAAATATTATCGGTTAGATAGAACCTGACATAAGTACATTTTTTTATTATTAGTTTGTAATTATGTTGCGAAGTAGGTTACCTACCTTAGAGAAAAAACATCCTTTTACGTAACCGGTTGCGAATCTTGGTAATGTAGAGGCACCATAAGGGTTAAAATTATCTACGTAATAATTATTTATTAAGAACAGCGACGAGATAGCAATGATGTCAACAATTAGGTCTATGAATCTGTTATGTTAACTTATGACAAACATTAATTCAGTGGAAAAGGCGAATTGTTACTAGCAGCACGCACACGAAAGAGAAACGACGTGTGATGGGTGGCCGGCGCATAACAGTCGAATGACGTGGTAGGTCCCTAACACACTTTCACTCGCTAGCGGGCCCCGGGCGCCGGGCGGGCGCGGGCAGTGCCGAGCCGCACGCGAGCCGTCCGCACGCGTCCGATCGTTCCTATAACTTTCGACTACAAGCTATGGCATCCGTGAAGTGTTTACTAATAATGGTCAGTATTTTGTGTTGTCACTTGTCAGTGTTAATCTTGTGGTAGGATGATTCAATCTAAAATGCACTCCCCTCCACTTGTATTGCATGTAGAGGAAATAGTGTAGCAAATACATTGGAGGGGCGTGCATTTTTAGACTGATCTACCTCTACCTACATCGGTAAAGCTCTTGCGTCGGTAAGTACTTAATTGATGTTAGCGGGTCGATAGTATTCACGGTGACACGGAGCCGCGACGGCGGCCTACTTCCGCACGGTGACGCAGTGTTCACCGTGCGTAACTATCGGGAGGTGGACGCCTGCGCCGCTCCCTCGAGCTGCGAGCTGCTAGCGTCTCGTTAGAACGCGCGTCACTCCGTCTGTTGCAGCTGGTGCTGGCGGGCTGCGCGCTCGCGGCGCGGGGCTCGGTGCCGCAGCCGCGCGCGCCCAACTTCCAGTACTTCGAGAGGTACTCCCTCAAATGCACCTGCGCCCCCGGCGCGGGCGGTGAGTATAACTGATGTGTGTCGCAGGCCCAACTACCGGTACCCGTACTACGACGCGGAGGGGCGCGGCAAGCTGCTGTACGGCTACGGCGGGCCCGAGCTGCACCAGTACCGCGCCTACTCGCCGCTGGAGGGCATCCACTAGCGTCCCCCCCCCCCTCGGTCTGCACTAGTGAATTGTAAATAAATATTGTAATAAACTGTTATTATTAAACTAACTGTTGTTTATTCGAGTCTACCTACTCGCTGCACCGCTCGTGAGCTATGCCTCTCTGCAGTCGCACCGAACCTGGCGCCTTACCGTAAGCTCTTCGGACGATATCGAAGTAATATCACTTTGATATTTCGTACTATGACACAAAAAAAATGAATTGAAGTAGAACTTTGGAGTTTTGTAGGAGCTTATGGTAAGACCTGTTCTTTTGAGACAACAATTACCACTGTGCTTATTATAGGTATTCAAGCACGACCTACAATGTTTAAAGTTCATAAATTAGGTATACCAAGTTAGGTAAGTACCTATACCTACCTATGCAAAATTACATAATACATGAAACAGTGTTTGTCCGCTGACCTCTACATTGTGTACGCAGGCAAACAGCACTCGATAGACCAGAAACAACTATTTGTTAAACTAATCCATAAAACAAAGATGACGGTCGCGATCTTGAGATGGCACAAGTACTTACCCGGTGAGTATGTGAGCTGTTTGCCGAGCTGATGCCACAGCGGTACAATGTCTGCTGTAGGTACACACACAGGCACTCGACGTTTGTTTGCCTCAATAAGGTTCCTGCCGCTGGGCGCGCCGGGTGCGCAATCCCTCATCATGATGTTCAAAACACTAATACTCCTCGCCGGCATCTTGCACTGTGACTCTGTGTACGTGTACTCTAGTTTTTGGGCGCCCCTGTTCGAGCCGAGTATATTAAACTATCGCGTGGATGCCAAGTTTGATCCGAGTTCAGGTAAAAATGCGCGGGAAATATACGAGAAGAACTATGGACACAGAGGGGAGCGACTCATAGCCGACTTGGGGAACGGAAGAGGTTTAGGAGTGCCTACAACAGTGAATGCAGTGAGTACCTGCCCCATGCTGATTTGACTTGACACTTCTGCTTTAAATATCAGTAAGTATACAAGCCGCCTTGTTGCAGGGCTACGGCGAGGTGGCGCTCTTGTCCGTGCACCGCACAGCTGCTCATTAATGATGAAGTGCAATAAACATTTTACATTAAAACATACCATTTATTTTTACTTAACCTACAAAGTATCCTAATTCTTTTCAACAGGGGAATAAACAGATATCTCGCAGACAGTTTTCTAGTACTCTGAACCATTCTGATGAGTTATTTAGGTACAGTTCACAAGGATTGGTACGTGTTCACCACTCTGCGAGTCAAGTTGCAAATGCTCGTGGTGAACGTTGGGGTGCTAGTGCGAGGCACTACATCCTCCGCTTCTGCGTGCTGATGTAGAGCACGTTGTTCCCGCGGATGAAGGCGTCTCCGTACTTGTTCTTGAGCTGCCCGTTGACGTACTCCTCCGTCTGCTCCAGCGCGATGTTCATGTACCCGTCCAGGCACGCCAGCACGCCTGCAACCGCACAACTACATGACACATGCCTGCTACTCCTGTACCTACCTCCTTACAATGTATATGTAACATTGAATGCTGCATCAGATGGTACAGTGGATGCCCATCCATCAGAGTTCACTATTGTGTGTGATGTAGGTATTGAGACTTAAGAATCACATAAACTAGTACATTACCTACTATCTGAATAGTAAATTTATTATTTATTATCTTTACCGCCGCGCTTGCCTTATGCCTTCTAAGTAGGTAATTCAAGTACCCGCTGGTTGAGTACCCGTAGAGGCTCTGGCCTTGAGCAGGTACAGTTCTCGAACCTGAGTGCGGGCGGCAGTCCGTACGTACGAACGCGCAGCCCATGTTTTATTATAATATATCGTACAACTCGAATTAACATACCTAACCTCAAAATAGTCGGTAATTTTAGGACCAAAGGTTATGTAGGCCATTATACCCAGTTTGTGTTGCGAATTTGCGCGCCGTAATAAAACTGTCTTAATTGTAATAAAGATTACATAATTATTATAAACAGAAACTATGAAACTGATTATTTACAGACTGGCATTGTTTGTTTACCTCGATAGTCAACTCCACTGTTCAGTTTGACTACGACTGGACGACCATGGATTTGCTGAATAAACGATGATAGGGCTTCTTTGCGACTCATATTTTTAAAAATACAAAAAACAAAACTAGCTTCACTTTATTTTGGCCTTCCGTGCCGAACCGACCGAACACAAACAATCAAAACAACATTTCTACTGAATGAATGACTGTTGAGATGAAAAATGAGTTCATTGAACATTTAGCTATATAGCTACGATACCATAGTTGAACGTTTCGTTTTGTTTGTTCTGTCACTGTCAGTCTCTCACACCAAAGTACTTTTTTTTTTTTTTAATTATGCAAACAATTAAATAAAAAAAAGCGCGGGACATGTAGGCGGGAGGATCAAACAAATCAGTTACTTATATTATACATAATAATATTAATAATAATAAACTATATGTACTCTAAAATGAGAGTCAAATTATGTTATAAATAGGTACCTATGTATGTATTTACAAAAATAATATAATCTAATGTAACAAAATTATAATAATATATTGTATAGAAAATTATGAAAACTAAGCTGTTACATAATTATACAAGGATCTAAGGAAGAAAGAAGATTATCAATATTAATAGGAAGAGGAATGTGTAAGGATAAAAGATCATTTATAAACTGAAAGCGGTCATGGTACCACAGTAAGTACTTTATTTAGTGCAAAATTGTGGAAAACAACCACAGAAACCATAACTAAAAGATTTCACTTAGTCTAACTTATATTTATAAAACTAGCTATTACAACTAATTAATATTACTAAACTAGCTATTCAACTCATTTATATTAGCTAAACTAGCTTTCAACTAATTTATTTTTATTTGCAAATTATAAGGCTTTGTATCTAGAAAGAAATCAAGTTTTAAATTAGCCTGTAGGTAAGGAACTAGGTACAATGTATATCGTAAGAGATGTCGACAGTTGTCCCGCTATTCTCTGCAGGCTAGGTGCGTTCCTTGGCATCCATGGAGGTCCAGACGAAGCCGGAGCAGGCGTCGAGCTCGGGCGCGCCGGGCGGGTAGGGCGTGCCGGCGCGGTAGTAGTCTGACGGCGCGTGCATCACGAACTCCATGTACTCCAGCTTACGGGGCAGCTCTTCTTCTGGACCTGCAATCCAAGTAGTAACAGAAACAGTCTCGCACTAATGTAGTCCTGTTGACACACTAGGAGCTAAGGCTCATCCATCCATTGCATACCAATAATGTAAGTGGCAGGATCGAAGCACTTCTCGGGAGGGGGGCTGGCTCGAGTGGGCAGTAACCACGTGACCACAGCACTTTTCTCACAGTACTGGTCCGTGAGGAAGCCACGGATCTGCGCATAGAATGTTCCTCCATCCACATCCACCATGGACACGATGTCTCCCACTTGCATGTACGAACCCTGAAAGTATCGAGAGACCGGTACAACTTAACAATCTGCAAAATTGGTGTACAACAAGTCTCATCAGGATCGTGAACTATACTAAAGTCGTAGACCGGTATGAGGTACCTACATGAAAATAAAATCTTTTGAGTTGCATAGTGACTCAAATGTAGGAATATCGAGGTAAAGTACACCGTACGTAGGTACCTTGAAGAAAATAGAGTCGCTGGTGACCAGCGTGGCGGTGGCGGTGGGCGCGCGCAGCGGGGCGCGTTTGAGAAGTGAGCGGCGCCCGCGGCCCCGCGGAGCGCCGGGCGGGCGCGGCGTGGGCGCGGGCGCAGGGGCGGCGGCCCGCTGGCGCGCGGCCCGGGTGCTCTTGCGCGCGCCGCGGCCCGTGGCGCGCGCCGGCGTGCCCTCGGCCCTCGCGTCCTCGTCCTTGTCGTCCTCGCTGCGGGCCTCCGGCTTGGCGTCCTTGCTGGCCGCGTTGGCGAGGTAGCACTCGTTGCATATTTGGCCGCTCTCCCGGTTCCGCCACAGGAGGGAGTCGGTCGCGCTGCACTGTGTGCACGTCGGCTTTGGCATTTCAGCCTTTCTTCGGTTGGAAATTGGAATTAACGAAAAGTAGGTAATTCACACCAGAAAACCTTTTATTTTATCATCGAACGCTTACACAATACACAACCAACGAACGATTGTACCTACAAGATCAACACAGACAGAACTCACTAATGTACAGGTAAATAAAAACAAACACTAAACTATCATACCTAATAACATACTAATTGAACATAAAATTTAATTTGCAAAATGTAAACAAACAGAAAAGTAACAACGGAGTTCTTCTTCTTTGTTCATGGCATCTGTCAGTCACCTGTCTGTTCTGTCTTCTTCTTCTTCTTCAATTATGGCATCTGTCTCTTAGAGAACAATTTTGCCAGTGTCAAGTGTATTTACTTATAAGTATTGTCAACGTCACAAAGTCATAGTCAAGTTGTCAAGTTCTATTGTTTGAAATCAATTTTGCCAGTGTCAAGTGTTTAAATTAGAAGTAATTTCAATGTCACAAAGTCAGTTAATTGTCAAATCAAAAGAATGTTTCCCAGGAAATCTTTGGACGAATTAGAAAAACACACAATTCGCTTTAACTCTCCTTATTCATACTTTGTGCCAAGAACATGGGTTTTATAGAAAAAATAAGTAACAAAATATTCTTCACACCAGAAAACTCAAAATAATACGAAAACAAAAATACAGATAAAAACTACGTGGTCAATTAAAACGATGATGCTTCCTAATACAAACCTAACTTCATTATTAACTACAAAATATTATCTGCGGTCTCACACAGCTGTTAGTACCCCGCGCGAAACAAATAAAACGTTCAAATAGTATATTATGCAACTATTATTGATTAAATTATTGATTAAAGGACGGATTTAAAGCGAGGGCCATAGATGAGTCACGTGGAGTGAAGGATTCTAACGACTAAATCACGACCGTAGGGAGTGATTCACAATCATTGATATACGAGCTTAGCGAGTGATTCAAGTGTTAGAATTCTGAGCAACGCGAGTGATTCATGACCCTCGATATAAATCCGTTTTATTCAAGAGTTGTATACGATATTTTAGACTCCGAGAAAGATAAAGCGTGATTTGTAGGGTAGCAAGTTTTCTACTAAGTACCTATATCGGCCGCCCTCTCTTTCATAACCCTGAGGTTAACACACTTTTCATCATTTTAATGCATTTTCAATCGAATAATGTGTATTTTACACTAAACTTGGTGTTCGTACAACATACAGTAATTAGGTATGTACTCGTACATTAAAAATAGCGCCATTCTAATGACAACAAAGAACACAAAACAGTTTTTATTCAAATCCTAAACTCCTTGTCGAAAATGTCAACCAATCAAAGGAGAGAGTTATTTGAAAAAGGAGTTGGTATGTCGAATATTCTTTGCATAGAGAGTTAGTATCGAGTTTTTTTTGCGTAAGGAGGTTGTTTAGCATTGAGATGGAGATTGGATTAGAGTGAGTAAAAGGGCTGTTTGCGGTTAGTAAAATAAGTTTTTTAGAGAGGGAATGGTATAAGAAGTATAGACATTTCCGTCCTTTTCAGTAAGTATTAATTGCCTACCAATTATTACAGTACCTAAGCCTTATTTTATAACCCTCCTTTTCATATCGTGTCACTATTTCTTTCTAGTGCGCCTCAGTTAAAATACTAATGCCTTACTGATGCATCTAGGTAAATACCTACTGCTGCCAATATAGAGAAAACGTAATAAATTTAGCATTTAGCGTAGGCACAATTGTTCCTACATGGGTACCTAGCACATACGTAGTACCTACCAGCAATTAGTCCGATAGCGCTGCGCTGTTTGTCCGGTGTAAGCTCGTGACTGCGCGCAGATAGCCGCCGATTTATGGCAGGCGTCGACTACAGGCGAGCCTACCCGTAGTTAGGTATAGGTAGGTACAGTAGCACGCAGCTACCTCACGGCGAATGGTCCGATATCGACAGGAATCCGACTGTGATGGACGACGGATCAACTATCAGCTGTCACTATCAGGCTGTAAATCGTGCGGACGGACAGCGGACAGGCGGACAGACGGGCAGACCGGACAGGTCGCGGGAATCGCTCATATATTGAGGTGTTGTTGCTCATCGATGTGGTCCGCTCCGCTGTCGATGACGCAGGCCTCGCCCGCGCCGAGGCTCCGTGACGCGCGAGTGCTGGACCGCGCCGTCTCTCATGCGGAGTGGGACGCACGCTAGTTCCAGCAGTAAGTTCCTGAACACTTGCCTAGGTATGTTCGTTACTTAGTTTTTAGCCGGTGGAATGTCTCCGAGTAGGTAAGTACCTATCCCAGCTAATGTCTATAGTGATGCTGGTGTCGTTCACGTTCAGTGCATAGGGCTCACTGCCGGTTGCGAACAACTAGTCACACGGAGAGAAGAACAACGGTACCTGATAGGTACCTAGCTTCACAAACATATTTGGGTAGGTAGATCAGCAGGAGTAGGGATTCAAATCAAACGCTTCTGAGTTTTCATTTGTGAAAGTTTTATTCAAAAACGCGTGTAGAAGTGAATAAGTTAAGTTAACCTATCGGAATGTAAAGTTAACGTTAGTTACTAGGTAAGTACATTACATAGGTACTCTACTCGATAATACTTTTTAAAGCCGTCGATCCTTACATTAAATGCATTAATTAGGCGATCATTACAATTCATCACGTAACCTTAGGGCGGTCGCGCACCGCTCCGGACGGTCGCAGGGGGCGGAGTGCCCGAAGGTAATAAATATTCGAGAATTATTTACAAAGTAGAAAAGTGTCGTCGGAGATGGACGACGCGAGGGCGGGGGGGAGGGTGGGAGGGAGGGCCGTCAGTTGCAGACGTGGTGCTCCTCGCTGACGAGGCAGGTGTCGCAGCGCACGCGGCAGCACCATTGAAAGGGAGGGCCGTCAGTTGCAGACGTGGTGCTCCTCGCTGACGAGGCAGGTGTCGCAGCGCACGCGGCAGCACCATTGAAAGGGAGGGCCGTCAGTTGCAGACGTGGTGCTCCTCGCTGACGAGGCAGGTGTCGCAGCGCACGCGGCAGCACCAGTGGAAGCGGCAGCGGCACTGCGCCTGCGCCGTGACGCGCCGCGTGCGGTGCCCGCGCCCGCAGCACAGGCGCGCGCAGCCGGCCTCGCCCGCCGAGCCACCGCTGCAGCGCCGCCCGTGCGTGCCGCGCGCGCCCGCGCCCGCGTCCGGCTCGCAGTACGAGGGCGACGGCGCCAGGTGCACCAGCTCCGCGCGCCGCGCCGGCCGCCGCGACCTGCAAGCGGGCGTCAGCGGGGCGGGGGGGGCGCGCGCACCCCCGGCCGGCACTCACCGCGGCAGCACCAGGCGCAGGCCGCGCGCGTCGCCGCCGAGCCGCAGCGCCACCACCTGCAACAGGCGACGTCAGCGGGGCCGGGGGGGGCGCGGGGCGCGGGCGGCGTACCTTCTGCGCGCGCGGCAGCTTGGCGCTGAGCGCGCGCGCGGCCCTGCGGAAGGGCGGCAGCGCGCGCCAGCACGTGCGCACGGAGCACGAGCCCGACACGCCGTGGCACTTGCACTCGCGCGACACCAGCTCCTTCACCACCTGCGCACGGGGCGGTCTGTTCATGTGTGTTGTGTAGCGAGGCCCTGAGCGAGCCCTCTGCTCCCTGTCGCACACCCCACTGGACGTTCCATCCTCCCGGAACTACCTTATCGAGCACATTTCTAGACATCGTGAGACACATCTCTATTATAATTGCTAGTTACTTCTATTATACGTCTCCGGCTAGACGGAGACGAACTAAGAACGACGATGGGGCAAAAAAAAAGTAAAGGGACGTGAGTTAGATAGTAGATCCAGGTGTAAACTGAGGATGAACTAGTGGCATACCTAAACAATAGTAGGCATAATAAGTAACTAATGAATAAAGGGCGGATTTAAAGCGAGGGCCATAGATGAGTCACGAGTAAGTGAAGGATTCTAACGACATAATTTTTGAATCACGAGCGTAGCGAATGGTTTAAGTATTAGAATCCTGAGCAACGCGAGTGATTCATGGCCCTCGATATAAATCCGTTTTATTCAAGAGTTGCATACGATACTTTATACCATGACTCTGAGAAAAGCGTGATTTGTAGGGTAGCAAGTTTTCTACTATAATCGGCCGCCCTCTCTTTCATACCTCAGGTGTTAACACATCTTCTTCATCACTTGAATGCATTTTCAATCGATTATTGTGTAACACTAAACTTTGTGTCCGTACAACATACATTCAAAATTGCGCCATTCTAATGACAACAATGAACACCAAATAGTTTTTATTCATGCTAAACTCCTTGTCGATACTATCAACCAATCAAAGCTCGAAGAGTTATTTGAAAAAGGAGTTTGTATCGAGTTTTTTTTGCGCAAGGAGGTTGTTTTTTTGAGCATTGAGATCGAGTTTGAATTATATTTATTTAAAAAAAAAACAGAGTGCTTTTTATTCACTGTTTGCGGTGAATAAAATATTATGCTTTTTACAGGGGGAATAGTACAAAATAATAATAGAGCGGCAAGACACAGATATTTCGAAAAATAAGCAAGTTTTATTATGGCGCGCGTGACGTCAGCTCCTGACAGATGAACATACAACATTTCGTATAAAGTAATCGTCCGCAACTCTGAGGGCACAAATATTTGCGATCTAAGTGTACCTACTATCAGTGATCTTTACATCGAGTTACTTTAATCAGGTGATTTAGATCTTTTAGCAAAAGACTGTTCTGTCCCCCGCCCCCGCCCCCCGCACCGCGCGTCGCGCGCAATGCTATCATTAGGTACTGCAAGACCAAAACGAAATGGCGTCTGACGCGGCTGTAGCAAAAATGGTAAAACAAAATGTGTACATAATTTGACAGATGATAGGATGCCGCGATGAGTTCTCGCGTTAATGTATACATCTCCCAACAAGCACTCCGAAAGACCGAGACGAGCCAGGGCGGGGCGGGTTCCGTGATCGAGGGCGCTGTCACCCAGGTCTACCGGAAACATTTAATGAAATAAATGGATTAACTTAAACAAATCTCATTCGGTAATAAAATTTAGAAGTATATTACACGTCTCTTTCAATTAATCATTTTTTCAAAGTTTCCAGTAAGAAAGTAGGTAATCAAAATATAATATTACAATAATAGTTAAAAGTAAATATTCCACGGATCCCTAAAACTTAATTTAAAAAACACATCACGTATGCCCTAAGGCTGTATTGACTTCTGGACGCACCCACGGAGCTGCTGTTGCAAATGCAACCTTATTACCATCGCGGGTCGGGTGTCGTATTGAAAGATCCGAGTGGTACATCGAGAGATGAGTCCGCGCAGTCGGACTGAGAGCGGTCGTTTGGCGCAACGACGCAGCGAGCGGAGGACGGCTGGCTCACCGTAAGTGGGCCTCGAGTGCGTCCATGTAACTAAGCCAATAACGTATCGTAGCTAAATTATTGGGGAGCGAAACGAGTTGCAAAAACGTCATTCGCAGCTTCTTCTGCAACTGTCCTTGTATTTTTTTGGTATTCAGAAAATGATGGGGTGATAATTCATTTTCCGGGCGTCAGATGTGCAGCAGCCGAGCCGACCTCGGCTGTGGCGGATGTGCCTCCGACACCAGCGGGCGGGCTGAGGCCGCCCTAAGTGGTGCCTGCGGAGCGGACGCCTCACTGTTACCCGGTGGACGTGACGAGCGTTCCAATGAGCATTTGTACGACTGCAACCTGGAGTCCGTTCGAGATCAAACGGGAAAGATTCCGCACCTAGCGGGCGGTCGCCGGGGGAACCACCTTCCCACTCGATCCGGAGTCGGCTTCAGGATAGGGAACATCATTTCCATTCGTTAAGGAGGCGCGGGACCGACCTTCCTGCCGAGGCGGTTGTTGTGCAGGTTCATGAGCGCGCGCGCGTCGTGCTCCAGCTCGCGCGCGTCCAGGAAGCGCCGCGCCAGCCGCGCGCCGCGCGCCGCCTCGCTCGCACCCGCGCGCGCGCCCGCGCAGCCGTCCCACTCCCACTGCTCGGCCACGGCGCGCCTGCTGCCGCCGCAGCTGCAGGCGGGCAGTGCGCCGCGCGCGCACGCCGCGCCCAGCGCGTGCGTCACGCCGGCCGACGTGATGGCGTACGTGTAGGCCGCCTCCTTGCTCGCTGTCGGCAGAACGGGGAGATCGGTTACAGTTCGACGGAGAGCCCGCTCCCGGCCCCGACCGGCCCGCGGTGGACGCGTCACGAAGCGACGTTTATGGCCTCGTCACATTACGGCGATGTGCTGAATATCCGCGTGGATCGATCGCGCTGAGGACCGCCGACCGGCCACCGGGAGATCCCTGCACCGGCACCGGCTCGCTTTCATCTTATTCCAGAACATCTCATCGTAGGACATGAAAATAAACAACAGGGCATCCCCGCGGAGCGCGTTCACGTCTTTTGTAACGAGGGACCCGGCGCAGCGCTACGAACACCTGCTACGAGAAATTGAGAATTAATAAAATAAAGATCAAAAAACCTCACGAATATATTTCCGAGCTTTGTAGATCTTCGAATTTTCAAGAAAGGTAGTCAGAGGCTAACAACAAGTCCTATTATTTCGGTTGTTAGTTCATCCGGCCATCATTGATCGAGCTAATCATCATCATTCTCCTGCCCTTATCCCACGCTAAGTGGGGTCGGCACAACATGTTTTCTTCTTCCATTTACCCCTACGAGTATCATTCGTCAACTCTGAATCATCTTTTTCATTCATATCATCTTTCACACAATCAAACCACTTCTTCTTCGGTCTTCCTCTACTTGCGCACCCATCCACACTCATACTCATAACTCTTCTGGTGACATGGTTTTCATCCCTCCTCATCACGTGTCCACACCATGCTAATCTAGCACTCCTCTTTTTTCCGTAACAGGCGCCACTTTCAGACTTCCTCTAACATACTCATTCCTAATCCTGTCCAACCGTGTCACCCCACACATCCATCTTAACATCCGCATCTCAGTAGCATGCACTTTTCTTTCATCCGTCTTCTTCATTGCCCAACACTCTGATCCACACATCGCGACAGGTCTGACAACCGTCTTGTATATTTTCCCCTTAAGCTTAAGGGGCATTCGGGGGTCACATATCGTCCCTGAGACCTGTCGCCACTTCATCCATCCTGCATTCATCCTATTGTTTACATCCCGGTCAATATTGCCGTCGTTTTGGAAAAGCGAACCAAGGTACTTAAAATCGGAGCAGGCTGGTAGGGTTACACCGTCTAAGGCAATTTGAGAGAAACTAGAGGAGCCACTAAAGTTACAGAACAGTTGTTCTGTTCTAGTTTCTCTTGCCGTTTTCTCAGTCTGCTCTGCACCTCGCTTCCGCCGGCTTCCGTACGTTTTTATCGAGCTAATCATTCGAGTAAATAGTTTCATAACGAAAGCGTAGACAGGGTCGTGCTCGTCGAATGGCACTCCGTCCGGGGCCGCCGGCGCCCGGCCGCCGAGCTCGCGGGGCTCGTGAGCGGCGCCGCCCTCGTCTGCGGCTGATTTACGGGCTCGCAGGGCCGGCGGGGAGGGGAGGGGGTGGGGGGGGGAGCCACGGGCCACTTTATGATTTTATTTATGACTGATAACACACTATGACCTTAATTATGACTGGAGTCCGTTTGTGGCTCAGTTTCTAGATCACCAATAAATATAATTAGGTACCTGAATATCGTCGTAAATTAATATATCTACAGCGAATAGCCACATGCCTTCATAATTTTGATCCCTCGCCCCCCCCCCCCTTGGCCCGCGGTCCTAGGTCCGTCCCTGCGCCAGCGCATGCGACGTCGCTAAGGTCTGGGTCAAAGGCTAATCGTAACGTATGTTTGTTCGCCCAACATCGCGAAAGCTCATCGAACGAACGACTCGAAGACAAAGTAGACAAACAATAATTGCTTCGTTATTAATAATGCAGTCTCTGTTGCAACCGTCCCCGGATACGTTCTACGGCCGTCTATTTGTCTGTTACACTGACAAACAACGCGCGGTCAGCGCACCTATATCTAATATCTATACTTAATATTATAAAGAGGAAAGTTTTCTATTTTTGTATTTTAGCATTTTAGCGAATAAACTCAAAAACTACTGGTCCGATTTCAAACATTCTTTCACCGTTAGAATGCTACACTATCCCTGAGTAACGTAGGCTATATTTTATATGGGTACCTCGCGAGCAAACCCGCTAAAGGAAGCTAGTTAGAAATAATATCAAGTTTGAGTTATAATTGCGACCCGCGGAGCTTTGCGATCGTACCGCACGTCGCTGCGGCACGCGGTGTGCGGTGCGGTTTGCCGTACGATTATGCTGACGTTTCGCCAACATAATCTCCTTTGTTGATTATTGCGTCATCGGTCACGTAAGATAACTTGGATTTTTCAATGCATGATCAAAAAAATTAATCAAGAAACAGTGAGAGCGTGGCACGGTGCAGTGTCCCGACACTCGCGGTGACACGACGCGGGTATATTGTGACACCGTGGTGACACCTGTCAAACCAATCAAACAGTTTTATATCCCGCTCGCCTCGTCTCCGCCGAGTTGTGTAACGAACGGTCGTAAACAAACTTGGATTGTGCGCTCGATCGACGGATCGATTCATTTTGTTGTTTAATTTAATTTTATTGGCGGCTGTAAATAGTATTTCACACGTTGGAATTAGTAATAGAGACTTTGCTTTCGAATCGGGAAGCGTGACTTTTACGGTCGTCATATCGTTCGCACCGCAGCCAATTAGAGCTTCCCATACTAAGTCGAGTTCTTTCCGCGGTGGGCCCGGATTGGGCCGCGGCGGCACTTTCAATATATTAATGAATATTATTATTTTAATTCTCCCCATGGCCCATGTTATGTTTATAAGTTACTTATTATTAAAGGTATCGATATAAGTACTGTCGCCAACAAACTTCCTAGTATAAAATGTTAGACAAAACATCACTTTTACTCACTTCCATAAAACGGCTGTCATCGTCACATCGGCATGTCCAATAGTGTCTTAGTGTCTAAAGGGGTTCATCCTCTAGTGGAGTTCTAGACTCCTCGACCGAACCTATCGCAGTACCATCTAGAGCCGGTACCGACACGAGCCGGCGCCGGCGCACCTAGCCGCTCACCCAGGGGAATGACGTGCCCGAAATGTACCCCGTCGCTCACGCCGGAGCAGTTCCAGCGGCGCCCGCGCATCTGGTACTCGCACTCCTCGTACGCCATCCTGCAACGGAGCGCAGCGTGAGCGCTGGCGGGAGTGGGGCGGGGCAGGGCGGGGGAGGGAGGGGCGCACCTGAGCCCCTCGAACACGCGGCGCGGCACAGCGCGCGCTGCCGCTCCGTGAGCCCGGCCGCACTGTGCCGCGCCGCGCCGGCGGGGGAGGGAGGGGCGCACCTGAGCCCCTCGGACACGGCGGCCATGGCGCCGGGCGCGGCGCGGCACAGCGCGCGCTGCCGCTCCGTGAGCCCGGCCGCACTGTGCCGCGCCGCGCCGGCGGGGGAGGGAGGGGCGCACCTGAGCCCCTCGGACACGGCGGCCATGGCGCCGGGCGCGGCGCGGCACAGCGCGCGCTGCCGCTCCGTGAGCCCGGCCGCACTGTGCCGCGCCGCGCCGGCGGGGGAGGGAGGGGCGCACCTGAGCCCCTCGGACACGGCGGCCATGGCGCCGGGCGCGGCGCGGCACAGCGCGCGCTGCCGCTCCGTGAGCCCGGCTGCGCGCGCGCACACCAGCCTGGCGCCCAGGGGGGCCGCTGCTCCGCTGCGCCTGCAACCGACGGGACGTCATGAACCACCGCACTCGCGACTCGGCGCTCGTCATTACTTTATAATTAATATTTTTAATTATTTTCTTTTAATTACTAATGTAAATATCGTTCCCGCGTGGGTGTCGCTCCTGAATAAGCCTGGTTCCTAGACTAGCGGCGGCCCGCGGCGACACCTATCCCGATTACAATTTCGAATTGATACTTTCTAATTGTAACTTTTAAATTGATAGAACCTGGTGGATTTTACGATGAACTTGTTAGTGAGGAACGAGACACTTTTATCGGTGACTGTCGGCACTGACCGGACGACGACTCGAGGCCGCCGTCCACCGCGCGGCGGACACCGGGGGCGCTACTAATGTTCTCGATTCTGTTCACACCCGAGGCCACGTCGACCGAATCGGATGTGCTCGATTCTGTGGCCATATCTTCCCGCACCGTGGGAAAGTCATAACATCACTTTTGGTTTAGCTTTGTGAGATAAACGATAAATCGACCACTTTCTCTGAATAAACTATTTTAAGCAACACTAGTGCTACATTCTCGACTTTGTTCGCTCGAAGTGATCACCTTGCTACCACCAGCCGCGCCCCGCCGGGCGAGGGCCCGCCTTCAATGTATAGAACATTCCCGCAGTACGCCCGGGACAGGGAGACCCTCGCTCGGCAAGCACGGGGTCCACAGTGTCCGACGTGCAGTCAGACGGACGTGAACTCTTGCGTCAGCAGGCAGGCCGGTACACGGTGAGTACTGAGATCGGACACTCGTTAAATGTAACGGCGCCATTTGAATATTCATTGAATGCAAATTTAATGAACAAGTTTTATAACAATTTAGTGAAACGAACTTCAAAGTTGCACCGAGGCCCGGGCCCGGGAGGTCCTCCCGTCGCACGCGGCACAACAATTTTATCGAACGGACAGACATACGTAAGCTTATAGTTGCACTGTAATAATTCCCTGGGTGCAGGTTTGAGTGAGTTGGCGAGGTTCGCGGCGGAAACCTGTCCTGCCTCGTCGCTGCTCCCGGTCGCGTGCAGTCACTCTATGGACCACATTCATTGGTAAACACATTCCGAACACAAAGTGACAGGTGGAATAAAAATAAATAATAATAGCCTACCGGGACGCTATAGGAATATATTAAATATTGTAACAGGGCCGAGATGGGAATCGGATATAAATGGGAATCGAATCCAGAAACATTGGAAGTAATTTATTGTCAGTCTTAAAAGCAAACACACGGACGGCGCCTAGTGTTGTCCAGGCCGATGGCCACTGGGCCGGTTTGTCCGTTTGTCAGTTAGCAATAATTGCACGACGAATGCGACTCCCACGGGCGGCGGCGGGACGGACAGGGCTCGCCGACCGACGGGCTCAGTATAAATAGCCATCACTTCGGTCCCGTCGCTCACAGGAGTCACAGGTGGACCAGTGAGGAGAGAGGTCAAGTCGTTCACCCCACGGCTGACCGTCCTCGTACAGGAGACTACAAACTGCACTCGTCACTTGTTCCCATTCCCACAGGGACTCTTGCAAACACAGTAGTCAAATATGTACTTATATATACACTAAATACTTCTAAAAAGCGAAATTGTATTCTACTCAATCCTATTTTTTAAGGATTGGTTGTCATGGATGTATCCACACACACAGTGTACTGTGATTTAAAAAGCATTTTATTTTTAATCTCAACCTCCCCAGGATGAGAAAGTGGACCCACTAACGACAACACCATTAATGTTACTCCGAAGAAATGTTGTTTCCATCGAGGAGTGACTGAAGGAGAGCGAGTAGATCCGCTCCTACGCGCATGCGCCAATTATAGGTGATTTATTGCGGCGGAGCTGTTTCAATTAATGTTCCGTGGAAGTGTGGGACCGCTGTTTGTTTATATACACTGAGCCTGTGGTGCCTGTGGCTCGAACATCCCAGTGCAAATAAGTGCGACACAACATTACGATAAGTAAAACGTCTGATTAGCAAAATGCACAGACACTCTATCAGTGGAGTCCTGCCAGCGCCCAGCAGTGGGCGGCTGTCGGCCGGTGTCCGATTTGTCTCAATTTGAGGCGATAGGTACTTATGTCGCCTTTCACCGAGAGAGACGACATTTAATATTAGATATTAGCGGCCGACAACTCATCGATACTAATATTATGATTTAAGAATAGCAATTTATGATGATATTATCTGAACAGTCTCAACGGTTTAAATATACTTAATCGTATGTTTTTATATTAATAAGGTAAGTACAGGTAATAAACGGTTTAAAAAAATGTTACGCCGTTGACACCCATCTAATCCCGATTCCTACCACGGCCCACTAAACGATTATTAGTTCTCAAACTCACCCTTCTTCAAAAAAAATATCTCATTACTAGTCTCATAATTTGTAGTAACGTTTTATAAGGGGTTTAAAATGAACTCGCCTCTTACGGCGGTCTTATGGCTATCAGTGACTTATTCCAGCGTCGCCAAACAGTCGTAAGCGAGGAGCGAGTTCGCTGCCTTGCCCAGTGCGCTCTCCGCCTTACCGTCCCCGGCTGCAGACGACGCGCTGCTATCGCTCGCTAATGTGTACTAGCCTTATTCATGTAGCACATTACCTCTGCGATTACAGGATTTGTTACCGACGGACGCCGTGGTACCGCGCCATTCAATTACTTACGACAAATTATCGAACGAGAGGAGACCGATAACCGGCAGACTGTGTGTGTTTATACTAAGTTCATAATTACGAACGATGTGTCGGAGAGTTCTCTCGCGGCTCGTGCAACGTCACCACTGCGCGAGTCGGTGACGAGTTTTTGTGACAGTATGGAGCACTCGAGGGTCTCCGAGGCTGCTAATAAGCCCTCCTGTGTAAATGGCGGTAGTTCGGTGGATCGGCCCGGCCGCCGCGCCCGCGCCTATCTTTATAGAGCTCCGACCAATTACCATAAAACCGTGTTTGATGTGATACGCAATTACAGATAATGTCCAGCGCCGAATAATGTAGCGTTTTAAATGTAATAAACACGAGTTTGATGTGTCCGTCCGAGCGCATGCGCAGACGACTTTTATTTGCTTTTAAATAAAAAGCTACTTTTTAATAGTACCTACCTACTCATGTTATCACCGCACACTATTATTATAGATTTGATGTAGGTAACGGGATGTTTATTCATTTCATTCTCGATGTAAAGACTGAATGCATTTAGATAAAATACTGCCAATTTTACCTCATGAGCAAAGTGCGCATAACTATGTTATCACATTCTGTTTCAACGTGACAGGTTGCAAGCTTATCATCGTTCCCGATGCTAACCAGCCACACCGGGCTCTAGGGCGCGGATAATGTGCCCATTGTGTTATAACAATGAGTTTGAAGTAAATTAAGTTACCGAAAACTGGTTGTAACGTGACACTAGTTGTATCAAATGCTGAAACCACAACGAGCACAAAAAGTGTGGTGTCCGGCACAATGTCAGCACGCGACACTCTCACTACCTAATATAATGTACCTACGCACTTTATCTTGCTTACTTCTTCATGAGAATGTGTCATTGTCATCGAACTGCTTAATTAGTAATAATGCTGGACACTATCACACAGCATCATGTAGCCCCAAACTAAGCAGAGCTTGTATTATGGGAACCACATGACTGATAAACTACATAGATATACTTTTTTTTCGTAAATACATACATATTATACATAGAAAACACCCAGACCTGAGACAAATATCTGCAAATAATGCAAACATTTGTCCCACGGCGGGAATCGAACCCGCAACCTTCTGCGTCTCAGGCGGACCTTCGCCCGCTGCGCCACAGAGGTCGTAGTGACTTTGACATTCATTCAAATCAGAAATGTTATGCCTTAGAATAACTATGACAATTCCCATTAGGGCCTGAAATAATTCCTCGTCAGGCCCTAGCGAGAAAAAAATACTGTTTGAATAAAAAAAAGTAGTAAATGACTGTAAGGCACACTGGGCACAATGGGCACGCGACCGGACGGACACACACGCGGACGCGTCCACTGCATCCATTCACTGTCACTGCCCGTTCCGGCTGCGCGCGCGCACAATGGCCGCATAGTTATCTCAATTCGGTTCGCGAGTCGCGACGGATGCTCAATTTGCGGGTTAGAATGGACATAATGACTAGCTGCGATCGGTTTCGGGAATGATAGCTTCAATACATGTGACAGGTTGCAAGCATAACGCCGCCGCCAAAGAAAGTATACCAGCAGACCCACGCCACGACGCTAAACTTTTCTTCACCGTATGAAGGTTCACGACTGGTATTCGAACCCACGACCCGAGAGCGAGGCAGCGCCGGCGTGTGCTCCTCCGTTGTTACTGTGTGAGACTACTATAGTTCTGTGCCTTGTCTGTCGGCGACATGCGATACATTCCTGTCATTTTTTAATAAGAAATAGGACTTCTCATCTCCTTTTATCTCTGCTCTCGGCCGCCGCGCCCGGCTCGGGCTCCGGCAAGTCGCGGTACACGAATACTTGAGATATCGAATTCCAATATAGAAATAGCAAACCTTTTTTATAAATAAGTAACGGTCCGCGTTGTCTATGACACATGACACTGACACATGGCACCGACAAACGGTATTATTGAAATAAAATATCTTTATCGAATGATTTCTAGCACAGACGTACTAGGGATACTACGTATCAGACGGAAAACTCAGGAACAATCCTACTCGCCGTAATGAAATCTGTGGATCTTGAATCTCATAGATTTTGACAAATAAAACCACAGATCTTTGAAGCATCGTGCTATATAGATAACGAATTTCCTTATTTATTCCATTCACTCATTCTACTGTATTATTCCTTTTCTTTCCTATTTACTTAAATTTTGTAGGAGGTATGCGGAAGGCACGAAATAAAATATCATCTTGATCATTTTTTTATTTTTTTTATTTTTTAACTTAGTTTTATATTTACTAAATGCTTTTGCCTGTATGGCAGGTAATGTTTTGTTGGCTAAGCTAACAACATCCGTACTTTCTTTACATTCGTAACTTGAGACCTGCAACAAATGTAATAAAATGTAATTATGCTTAGTAATAATTAATTATTGTACAGAAATTAAAAAATCTTAAGTTACTACAATGTTGGTCAAACAAAACACAAAAACTTATTCAATCTGCAATTAAATTGATTTGGGCCTCAATTAGGCAAAATATTACCTCTTGCTTTACAGCTTCTTGTATTAATTCCTGTTCCTATGTTCAACTCTGAGATCATTTTGGTCAGAGTCTGCTTTGAAGGCAAAATAAATATTCAATGCAAAAATTTATAAAATTTTGGGCTTTGCTTTATGATAGACAGGGCTATCTATTTTTCTTCATTTAGGAATCGTCTTGCATAAATATGTTTGGTGCACTGTTTAATTTGCATCCACATTATTTTATTTGTTAGCGGATTCATGTTTTCTGTCAATTTTACAAAAGATTTGTCTTTTGAAAATTGCATGGCTCTTCTGGCTCTATGGCTGAGTCCAAATGTTTTTTGACTTCACAAATGCACTGTAGAGTCTTCTACAATGAGGAGTACGACTTTTCTTCTTATTAATGATCTTTTTCCTCATCAGTTGTTTAGGAGTGAGATGTACAATTAGTTCTGAAAATGGAATAATTTAAGGTTCAACACGGTAAAACATTCTATGGAAACTTGAATATTAAAGTTTATCCTAACTTTTCATAACACTTCATGTTAACTTGGTTGCAAAATACATACTTAGTATGTGCTATATTTATTATTACCTTTAGAAGCCGGGTTTTCATCAGCATCATTCACAAATTGTACAGGTAAAGAAGTGGAATTCATACCAGTTACATCTGGAACTGAACTATTGGTAAAATAAATGTATTGTATTGTATAATAAAGTAAATATATTTAATATTGAAATGAAATGCTCACCAATATCAGTCCGCAAACGTTTTTCTATCGGCATACTTTTACAATAGGAATGATCACGTTGAATTCTCTTGCAAGAATAGTCATGATCTGAAATCTTCATTGGATATCCTGTAGATTTCATCGCTAATAGTTTTTCTAGATGCAAGTATATTTTTATGATAGTAGGTCGTGTTCAAAATTGAACGTTCGTATAACTATATTAGGAATTTTATAAAGAGTCACGTCCTTTTGCCTGCTATCACAATTTACAACACAGCACCTTGTGTACATTGTTGAGTATTAGTTGCGGAAATTAGTCAACACAAAACTTTCCTCGATCACAATACGAACAAACAAAACAACAATGGCGTTTGCGCCCGCCGAAACGGCCGAAAAAAATAAAATATTTGAATGAAAGTTTTCGAAAAAATATTTGTTCCGTTCACACTATTCACAGACGAGGTTGTTTCGTCTGTGGTTCCGTTCAAGTTTTCCCTTTTCTATGAGAGGTCCCATAGACACAGTTCCCAACTTTTTTGTGTTGAGTTTACCGCCCGTGATTTCTAGGTTTCTTTACTTCAGGAGCGGGACACTTTTACTTCTACACAGGACACTACTTTACAACTTTTAACTTTTAATAACGATCGTGCCACCGCGGTCTAACATGGGCCGTCGGACTGGGCCATTGTGGGCATCACTCGAATATCGAGAGAAGACAGGCGCGCGCGCAAGGGCGCCCAACTAATCTCTCGGCAAGGGCGGCCGTGGAACTCTTATTTTATTGCACTTACTTCATTATAACGAGCTAACTAGTGCAAAATGTCACTGCCTGCCTGAGTCACGCGATGCGAAATCAACTCTCAAACTTTCAAAAATATTGAAAAACAAAGCCCAGCATAATAGAAGAGCAATTACTCTCATATAATTTGTAGGTAGATAATATTCGATAGAAAAAACGTCTCACTCGTCTTTACATTTACGAATCAAAATTACAGTTCCGATAAACGTAACTTACTGGAACTACTTATGGTCATTAACTGTGACGATAATGACTCCATCATTATGCTAGTACGTTCATTGTCAGCCTCCGTCCGTCCCACGGGACACGGGACACGGGTCACGGCACACGGCACACGGCACACGGGTCACGGCACACGGGACACGGGACACGGCACACGGGACACGGCTCGGATTAAACCATAAATTATTGTATTACTACTAAGCTGCTGTAAGTACATTATTGTGTTACGTATTTATTAACTCAATTACAGGTGACTTTAATAAATTGAACTCTTTCACATATTTAAGTACCTACTAACTAAGTTTTATTTTTATCAAGAGCAGTAATTTTATAGTCAAAGTAGCGATTTGTCATTTAAGCAGGTGAGTATTCGGTAAGTGGTTACCGCAGCCAATGGAATCTGACATGAAGTGAAGATCAGGGGCCTCACCACGAATTCATAATACATTACCGAGTTAATGTTACATTTTTATTTCGTACCATGATCTATGCAAATTGTATTGAAGTAGTGTTACTTCAAGCTTCAAATGTGACGTTTCTAAAACGGAATCGTTCTGGAAGACTTCGTGGTAAGGCCCTGAGCACGGACCTGCCTGGGCCGCGTCTGACCGTCATCAGCCGAAAGGTTATCACTGTGACAGGCTTGCACGCTCGCTCACACGTGCCGTGATGTTCGTGCTGCGCACCGGCTTCCCTCGTGCCGTCAGCGAGAGTGACGTACCGCGGAGTCCGTAGTGGAGCTAGGGGCCCATCCAGCCTCTCGGTGTCATTATTTGACATCATTATTTATTTTTACCATAATATGATTTTCGCATATTGATGGTTGTCGAATCCAATCTTTATGCATTTCATAGTCAAAACAGACCCCGAGCTTGTCAGAAACTGGGGGCTTGATAGGTACTAGAGATGGCAACGATTTAAATCTTTGAGAGATGGGTGATAAATCGTCACGGTGAAAAAGTCACTGTGATCAGCCTGCATGTGTTATTTATTTATTACTATTTAACTTATACAAAATGACATTGTAAAACAATAAGCTAGCCCATTATACTGGAAACAAACAGTAAAGCCGCCATGTTACGGCGCCGCTGTCCGCACATTGGCTAATGCGGTCTGCGCATTAAAGTGCGCTAAAAGTGCGCTAAGTGTGGTCGTTCGCATAATTCTGCAATCGAAAGGGGAATTAGCGTCGCCGTGTTGGCCCTCTCGTGGTACCTACATATGTTCAATGTACCTTATTTATGGTTTAAGACGTAAAGCCCATTCAATGTGTACTTAATTTATAAGTTGGTATACGTACTTACCTACCACTTTGTATTGAGGAAGGACATCGACTATTACACAAACAGTGCCTGACAGGAGCTCTGAAGCGCCTTTTAGTCGTTTCACCACACTGGTTCGTAAGAGTAGTAACACGACAACAAGAAATAGGCGCACACCTCTCAGATTAGGTAGAGGTAAGTGGGCGGTTAGATTCCACAGCACTAGAGTTGTGTTGAACGGAATCTGTTGAACGTATATCGAGCGCACGGGGACCGCTAATTAAATGTTTCTTCATTTATTTTAAATATAAAAAACCTCTAGGTGCTTTGCGGTTTGGTGGACACTTTACCTTAAGTCCTCCTTATCACGTAGCCGGCAATGATCGCTATAGTACGTATGTACGTTTGAGACACACACCGGTCACAGTGACCGGTAACCATGACGCGGTGGCCACGGACAAATCTATTCTGAACGCACATTATGAATAACTACAAAACAGTAGGCTGCTTTGTTAGTTCTTGTCAATGTAGAGACGGCGAACGAGAACAACATAATACATAGGTGTGACGTCAACTCTATCGAATGATTTAGATGTTTGTTTTAGTTTGTGTACTACAGTGAACATCCCGCTTGTCGGAATACTATTCCGTGCTCGCGGCAGGATCGCAGGCGGGTCGGACTCGTAGGCGAAAAGGCGGGGTTCGGTTCGGATTCCAAATTTGAAAATGATCGGCTGTCATAACTCCATCACAAGGCAACAAGAACCGTAGACGTAGTGATTAGAGTTCAGTTTAGCGTGTCGGCGATGCTTTGTCACTGTCCTTTCATAGATGGCAGTAATGATAGGTTGGCGGCCGCAGCACAGCACAGTGCGCGGGAAGCGAACCTTCTCACGCGCGTGCGCACGGAGCTCGGAGCCGCGCAGCTCCGGGGGAACAGCTGGTGCGCTCCAGGAGAGACTTGACTATTTTATTTTTTGACTCTGAATAATAAGTATCCTATATTAATACGAGCACCTCCTCCCCATGTTTTAACGGATCACCATCAGATGGGCCGCGGGACTGTTGCTAGTTGTGTCGTCTCACCGAATACCTACCTGTACCTACCATAATCAGAGATCTTTTTTGTACATGTGACGAGGAGAGTGCTAGGTACGAATGTGGATGGATGATACAGGGGTACAGGTAGGACGAAGAAAAGATGGATGGACTGAGTGAAAGGAGTGAGTACTGAGATGACGAATGACAGAGGGAGATGGAAGAAGATCACATGTTGTACCGACCACATAACGTGGGAAAAAGGCAGAAAGATGATAATGATGGCTCAAAGATCTTTCTTCAATACGCAAATCAGGAAATACAGATGCATTTGTAATATTTAGGGATTTAGAATAGTAGATAAGGTCCCGCTCGGTCGAGTGTACCGCGGCCGAGTGTACCGTCGAGTGGTTCCGAGTGTACGTAACTCATACCTATTGAACTTGTCAGCTCCGCGAGAGTCGCTCGCAAGCTGCCGCCGTCACATCACTAGCTGGCGGTGACGGGTAGTTCTGACGCGACAAGTGTAGGTTTGTCTCCCGATGTAGCACCAATGTGATTTTAATGATCTACAAATATTTTCCAAAACAAAACTCATAAGTAAATGGATACTTTAGCTCTTAATACAGATTTTAAACGTTATTTTAAAGAAATGACGTGGTGCGTCACTGCTTTATTACTGTGAATGTTTTTTAGAAACCGAACTCTAGAGGAAATCTCATTTTGAAAATGTAGAGCAAGACAAAGATAAATCTTAACCGACGACCAGCACTACCTACGTGTACTTACTGTCCTACATGTACCTACGTGTACCTATTACTGTACCTTACGTGTACCTGTAGTACGTGTTACAACTTACAGGTCCGTGTTACAGTAAATGCGAGGCGTCGCCTTCACTTCACAGTACTCTTCTTATGAGCTCTATCACATTTTTATAGTTATGCCTGAACTACATAATATATTACGCTAATAAAGTGTTTTGTTGTGTTGGGTACTTGTTCGATGGCCGACCTCGCACATCGCCCGTGCCAATGTGCCACGGCAACGGCCGCCGACTGCACGTACTCATTATTTCCTTATAAACCATAATGGCGCGGCTCAGGGAGCGAACCTCTCGTTACTGACAAAAAACATTTAATAAGGTGCGCGAGTTTTGGAGATAATGCGCGGTGCGTGGCGTGGGCCCCGGGGGACCCTGGGCCGGGGCGGGGCGGGCGCGCCGGGCCGGGGTTCCGCGCACGGCGAGTAGCGCGTTATACCTCGTTTACACTTAAGTATATTTTTTTTAACTTACGTGATTTTAACACATTATTATTAGTATTAAACGGGTATTTATCGCGTTTTACTTACCTATTTTTCCCGACGTTTCAACAGGTTTACACACTGTCGTGGTCACTCAGTGCGGCTCGGTGACGCAGTACTGACAAATCGAAGAATTAAGGCGATAATGAGCGACTCTACTCAATTTGATATTTTACCGTACTTTTTGAACCTTGATTTGAGAGCTCGTCTTTCAAGTTGATAGCGTGAAGATGGAGCAATAAAAGATTGGTTGATAATAAGTTATTTCACGAAGGGAACATTTAAAACTAACTAATATTTTACGAGATAACCAAAATAGTTTGTTGCGAACAATGACGATGACGAAACCGTTGAGGAGAATGGTCCTAATTTAAGTATGGCAGTGACGTGACGTCATAGGCGAGTTCGACCGTATGCTGTGAACGAGGGAAACTCCGAGCGTTTTTCAATTGGCCTCAGTACGGAACCCTAACGGGGCAGCTCACTATTATTATTGATGCGTTCAAAAGTGTTTTTTGTTTGTTTGTATTATTATGTCGTAAGTAGGTGCTCCTTGGAAATGGTTGTTCGCGAATTTATCGAGCCTAATTATAGGGTAGGCAGGTACCGGGGCTGCGCGTGCGTCACGCGGGTCCGCTCACGGGGATAATGGCACGCATGTGTGTGCCTAGCCGAACTACACCGAGGATCATTGTTTGAACGAATGCATCAAAATAATTAACCACGGGAGTACTGTCTATACTCTGTACTGACTATAATAATGAACACTTAGTCTTTTATGGAATTATTCCCATCTGTACCCCTGGGGGGACAATGGGAATAAAAAACTTCAATCTGTCCCCCCTTTTTGCAACTGGGGATAAACAGAACTTTATTAATTGAAAAATGGACATGTAAGTTTTGCTAATTAGACTTATTGCTCATTAGACGTTTCGCGCTGTTGGACATTTACCTACTTGGATATTGTCTATGAGTGGAAGCCAGGTGAGGCGCAGGAGCGAGTGCTGCTGCCCGGCGCGGTGCTGTGTCCGATTTGATCAAACTTTGTAATAAGCTCCCGGTATTTTTTGCTCGTAAATGTCTCTAAGCATGTCCATATCGATATTTTTATATCAGAATCGTTTATTTAATTGGCTCAGATTTATGAGTCCAACCTGTCAGCGGAACACACATAATAGGATAGTCAGTCGGTCGGTACACTGCCGACGATATAATAAGCCGATACTTTTTGTCAGTTTTGTGACTCCAATTCTAAGGTTCTGAATAACTCTATGGTAATCCTTACTAATAATATAAATGCGAAAGTAACGCTCTTTGTCTGTGTGTTACGCAATCTCGCCTAAACTACTGAACCGATTTTGATGAGATTTGAAAGATAGACTAGAACTTGAGAAAGGATATAGGTTAGGTAGGTACTTTTTATCCCGAAAAAATATACGATTCCCGTGTGATAGATATGTTTCTGTTTTTCAAGGTAACATGCGGACAAAGCTGCTGGCAAAAGCTAGTCATCTCCACTGTTTTTATTAACACAAAATTAATAAGGCATTTTAAAAACGTGACCATTTCCTGTATCACCTGCGGTCGCCAGGAAACACCAATTTCCGCATCTCAACTATTTATGCAAACTGCATTTCTACAGATAGAGAACAAAATCTCAATTAATTAATAGTTATAGTGGAACAACTAATAATGAGTTATACAATTAATATGATGTACAGTACGCGGCAGTGGAATGTCCAATAACAAGGACCGACAAAGTCAGGTGTGCGCGCTCGGGGGATTTAACTACTCGGATTACGATACTCATTATTACATTTTAAACTGTCGACGAGTGCTCAGTAGGTCTACCATGAGTTTTCACAATCTACACTCGCTAGCGACTTTAGTTAAAAAAATGTATGAAAACAGCGCCTCTAGCGGATAGTTGGGTACTAAAACGTCACGTAGTTAACTATCCTACGTCACAGTACTACAGCGACTGTAGTTTGCGCTTCATTCATTTGCTTAGAATTTGGTACCATGAGTAACAATTTCGACAGGTGTCATAGTAACGTACTATTACTACTGTAGTAACGTCAGTGTGATCTAAATGTGACAACTCATGGTAGACGTACAGTTCGGTTTTACGAGCGATGACATCCAGTTAGACGTAGCTGTAGCGGTATTAGGTATATAATACTGATCATGATGATGTGTCAATTTCATTTCAATTTTAGGGGAAAAAAATAGTTGTAAAGACATCTCTTTTGGTTTATCGCATGTTAAAAAGTAAAATCATAAATTAGTAAGTATATTCATTATAAGTGAACTAACTAGCCACTCAAAGGCAACCCAGTGTGTAGTTTGTAGTTACGTAGAACCGCAGAAATCTAAATAATAAGGCAATTATCACTTAAATAGATGCTGACTGGTAGAACTGTTGCCTTCCATGAAGATAACAGAACAAAATGTGACTCACCGGACTGACATCAGCGACAGTAGAAATAGCAACAAGAGCCTCTCCCTCCAGCAGGCCGCCCGCGGCCGGGGGCGGCGCCCTGGGGCTGCGGCGCTCGGGCAGTCCGCGCGGCGCACGCATCCCACCATTGTCTCACATCCTACTCAATGTCACCACTTTACTTCTTTAAACACTATAGTAATCAACATTTTTGTTCGAATCACTGTTTTTTTTTTCACTTTCTCGTACCTTTGTTCACTTATTCAAGTTGTGCACTGTGACATATTTTAGGAAACGTTTTTGTTAGAAGTATTTCAGAGCTGCAACAAACTCATATTTAGGTATAATTCTTATTTTCTATTTAATTTTCATCTGTTAATACAGGTAAGTAAACCAACTTTAGACAGGTGAGCGGCCCACCGAGTGACGCATCGCGAAAACCTCTCCAAACGATTTGAAGGGTCACTGGATGTCAACATGAGTAGAGTAGTAATTCGAGTACCTAATATCAAGCAGATAAATAACATCTTAAGTCTAACTGTTATATACATTTAGTAACACTCTTCGCGCTGTTATTTTCACACGAACATTGACAGCTTCATCAGTCAATCAGTCCCATGACAAAATATTTAGAAAAAGAAGCGAAATCGAACGATACTTTTGCGTCTACAGTGTTAATAATGAATATCTGCTATAAATAACTGTCACAGTGTAATATTACACGTAAGCTTAGAATGTAAGCGACAAATCCTGAATCACACGGGATATTTGAGAAGCTGCGCCCGCGCCGGCGCATAGCGGTGGGTGTTCCGCAACACTATGTCATAATGCTCACTTGTGCGCGTCGTGACCGACCTGTCACAGTCACACCGCGACGCCTCGCCTTACATCGTACTGCTAGGACATTATCTATAGATGTTTTCAGAACCACTGTCTCTTCTTGCTACAGAAGTACAAAGTGAAATGAATACATGAATGTTAAATTTTGAGATATTGATACCCATACATTATTATTTTTAGTGAATACAAATGAAGATTTAGAATTACATTTACCTACAATTTATTTAATCAGAGGACAGTTGAGATTTTATAGCTCTGTACGTACACCTTTTAATGATGAGAAATTGATAAAAGAATGAGAATTAATAAAAGTTACATCGGTCTCTCCGTTCCTAAAAGGAGGACAGATAGAACGTTTTAGTCCCATCCGTCCTCCAAGGGGACAGAGCAGGGGGACAAATGGGGACAATTTATTTATTAAAAAAAAAACTATAAGTTTTTTTGATAATAAATAAATATGATATTATTATTTTGGGAACCGCTGTCCTGTCTGCTGTTCGTGCAACATTGTCATAACAGGGAGGTTACACACTGCGTGACGTCACCGACGACGGCTTTAGCGTTATTCTGTACCACTCTCGCACGTATGTACTGTGTGTGCTAATCAACGACACACGCGACTGCTGGAACTACCTACTACTTCATAATAATAAACTAGTGTCCTGAGTAGGTCAGAGTTACAAATAGGGTAGGTACGAGTAGGTTTAGTACCCTGAGTTTTAGATAGTTGGATACTTACCTTTTACACAACAAACCTAGGAGCTTTGTATTTAAGCCAAGAAACATCAAATTATCCAATTAGGCGCGCGAGCCGGCGCGGGACCACGCAATTGGTTTAATGTAATTGAGAATAGCCGTGCAATTAGAGCATTTCCAACTGTTCCCAGTTCCTCGGTGCACAACGTCAGGCTAGCTGTGACAGCAGCGCGTGCGCACAGTGACTTGTCTTTGACAAGACTACCTGACTCGTCCCAGTAAATTTTGTCCAAATCGTCAGAAACCCATATTAGATATGTTAGGTAGAAACACACACTTTGAGGTTGTAGCATGTACCGATTGGTATATCCCGGTATCGTAAACCCACAACACTAAGAATACGGAAAGTTTTCGCCAGACCAATAATGATTATTAGTGCCGAACTAATGTAGGCGCGACCGACTTTGTACGCGTGCCAAATTACTAAAATCCTTACATTTTGCCTGCCCTCACAGCTCAGTCGGTAATAGCTCTGCTTTCTGCGCTGTAGGTTGTAGGTTCGATTTCCACCCATGACTAAAACTTGTGTGATGAACGCAAATGGTTGTTTTGTGTCTGGGTGTTAATATTTATTCTAAGTACGTATTTACTATTAATCTATCAGCTATCTGGTTCCCATAGTACAAGCTTTGCTTAGTTTGGGGCTAGATGGCGTTGTGTGAATTGTTCACCAATATTTTCAGCATCGTCCACTCCCTCTTGGCCAGATTTTAACTCGAATACTAATTATTAAATTGCTTCTTGCGCTTGTTCAGCTTTTTGCTTCCTAATTGGATTAAGTTTTAGTCGACACAAATTATTGTTTGACAGATAAATCTCTTCATGATGAGCTCGTCTCATTTAGTTATTATAAACCGATCAGTCGGGTCTACATTAATCGTGGCTTGCGGCATGTAATGGCGGGATAAATATTTATTTTAAAGTTTAGTTGAAATTATATCAACCGTTTTTTCTTAATTTTATGCATAATTTATGTAAAAATTTGTTTGAACGAATCAGCATAAGCAGTGCTTTAAATAAACTTCCGTCAGTTTATAATGTTGTCACTAATTGGATGAGACGTGACGTCACTTTGAAGTAACAAAGTGTACAGTTTACTGAGGGTCTACCATGAGTTTTCACAATCTACACTCGCTAGCGACTGTAGTTAAAAAAATGTATGAAAACTTGGTACAGCGCCTCTAGCGGATAGTTGGGTACTAAAACCTCACGTAGCTAACTATCCTACGTCACAGCGTACTACAGCAACTGTAGTTTGCGCTCATTAATTTGCTTAGAATTTGGTACCATGAGTAACAATTTTGACAGACGCCATAGTAACGTACTAATACTACTGTAGTAACGTCAGCCAATCTAAATGTGACAACTCATGGTAGACGTACTGCTTGTTTCATAAATAAAGAAAATAACGGACCACCTTATTTTTATTATTATAGTCTGGTAATATTCGAGTCAAATTCTTCCAGTTTATTACTAACACCTTGACTTCTAATAGTCTAATTTTTTTGAAAATATTGGTTGTGTCCTCGGGGATAATGTAGCATTTTAATGATATTTTTTTGCAATCGGACCAGTAGTTTTTATGTTTATTCGTTACAAACAAAAATCCAATTTTTCCTCTTTAATATAATGTCCATGATGTTATAAAATAGTATATTTGTTATCTAAATGTGAAGCAACTCGACGTGCTCCAAATGTGCGAAGTTTAGTGAAAGTTCAGATTATGTTGCTAAAATTAGTTAGAAATTCAATATTACGAAGGACTCGGCATAAACATTCACAAATGAAATGTCACCGTGACAGACGTACGTGAATGGGAATGCTCAGATCGGTAGGTGGTGTCACCGTTACTTTATGAGTCACGGTGCGTCGTAATTCGACTGTAAAATCATAAATATGTCAGCGGCTGCTCGTAAAGTGGACAATTTGAGAGTAAGTAGAGCGGTTTGTAGTGCTATTTGCAGATCAGTGCGAACTGTGGCATTTTTAGGTCTTTTCATTGTGCAGCTGGAGCCAATAACAGTGAGTGTGGAGATAAATCTCTAGGGATGTAATCATGTCACTAGTGATCAATACATAAATGACATATTGGTGGACAGTTCACACAACACCATCTAGCCCCAAAACTAGGCAAAGCTTGTATAAGGAAACCAGATAGCTGATAGATTTAAAATATACTCTTTTTTTATTTATTTTACTTATTGTAACAAGGTGTTTCCAAGAGAGGGACGAATGGAACGTTTTAGTCCCATCTGTTAACTCAAGAGGACAGGGCAGGGGGACGAATGGGAATAAACCGTGATGTCACGGTAGTCGCCACTAAGTCACTAATTACTTACATTTTAACTCTTTATTTACTTAAGCGTTTCTGTGCTTCGGAAGCGATTCCACCATCTAAGATGGATAGTTTACGTTTTAATTGCAACGTAAACAATTTCCCAATTATATTTTATTATAGGAGCTGTATATTTATATGAAGCAGCCATCAAAGCGTCGCCTCCCTCCCCCACAGCCCCCCCCCCCCTCCCACAGTGCCATAGTGCCACAGACTATAAACGCCAAAGCAGAAGTTATGAAATTATCGAGATATCAATCAGCGGTGATTGATTCGCGGAGTCTTTACGGGCTCCCACTAACGACCGGTGGAGCGCGGGCCTGCGCTCGCTAAGCCTCGGTTCCTTGATAACGGCGAGCGCTATGTGACGGCCGTAAGGTCGCCGATGTCTGGTCTCAATAATCTGTCGACTAGCTAAGCAACTATTTGCTCCCCACTTCTTAGCGTTACCTTAGAAGTTTAGAATAGTATAAAATTCGAAATCAATAATTGAATAAACGTATTATTTCCATTTGTCCCTCTGCTCTGTCCCCTTGGGGGGATATATGGGACAGAAACATTCTATTTGTCCTCCTGTTGTAAACGAGGGGACAGCTAAAGCCCTTCATTAGAACGCGACCGGATGGTCTTTCTTAATTTATTATTTTTGTCGTAATTTTAAAATCTTTTTTAACTATGAGTTTAGAATTTTCGTCTTCCAAGCTGATAGCATGAAGATGGAGCAATAAAACATTGGTTGATAATAAGTTATTTCACGAAGGGAACGTTTGGAATTAACTAATATTATACGAGATAAAAAATTGTTTGTTGCGAACTATGAAGAAAGTGGTAACAATGATAAAAAAGTCGGAGAATCGGCCTATAGCGGACACCGCTGGCATATGTATGGCGGAAGCTGGGAGACCGCGGCTTAAGGGCCTATCAGTCAGATTGGCTGCGAAGGTGAGATTTATGGGTAACAAAATGGATACTGTTGTAAATAAGGACACCCACTCGTCGGAGGGCGGCGAGCACCGGTGACCGCGCTCAGCGGGGCTTAGGCTCTACCGACACTCATTGTTCTATTTAGTACCTTTTATCTTAGATCATATCAAACCCTATTATTACACTCGCTATTATTTATTGCAAAATGTGGTCATGTGCCGAATGTCATGTTCGGACGTGCCTCTGACTACCCTGTTTTCATCTATGATCTAAGTAACTAGAGATTTGAGGAGATATCTACCGAGTGATGTAAAAATAAATGTGTGAATTGTTTTTTTATGATTTATGAATATTAGTTTTGTTAGGTTTATTGAAACTATGTTTTAAATTAATTAGAACATTAGCCTCTGCTGAAGAGTACTTTAACCCTTTCAGCACACCGGTGCGAACGAATACTGTCCTGTACATAAGAGACCGAGACCTGTACATAAAGAGTAATGTAGTTGTGTATAAACATTGAAATAATGTAGTAGAACGCGCCATGGCTGGCGTAGTGGCGGCGCGGCACCTCGCGTGTTCTTTAATTCGATTCTCGTGTACCTACTCCGATAAGGAGTTGGTAAAAACTTGTCAAATGTAACTCGGTAAAGCTAACAGTCCACTAGAGCAGACGGCTCGGCATAACCGACCGCGGCCTTACCACGAGCTCTTACGAACCATCATGTTTCAGAAACGTCGCATTTCAAGCTTGAAATAACACTAATTCAATAAAAAAAAATATATTTAAGTCATGGTACGAAATATGAAAGTTATAATAAAATATTGGTGGACATTTCACACAACACCATTTAGCCTCAAACTAAGCCTTAAAGCTATGAGAACCAGATAGCTGATAGATTAATTATATACTTTTTTTTATTACATACGTAATGCCACCCTAAATATTACTTAAATCTTGCTTGAAGAGCTTGCGGTACGGGCCCTGAAGCTTAAGTCGGGAGGTACAGTAAGAGACTCCGTGCTGAGCCGGTTAGCGGCGGACGTCGAGCCATCTAACGCTAGTATCCCATCTAATCAAATGATGCTGAACTAATGACAAAGTGGGTTTAATGCAACTATCATGTTTTGTTTACGAGCGCAGTCCAGCCCGAGTGGAGCCGCGCGTCGCTCCAGTGGACATGCGCCTCGCGCTATAAAAACTTGACTTGTGTGAACAGGTCCGTAAGATATGGTGCTCCGTCCCGGACCGGTCCCGGACTGGTCCCGGCGCCGGGAGAAAGTGTTGCACGCGGGACTATTATTGCAAATGGTCGCTTGCGCAGGTCACCAGCGCGATGCTCTAAATACTTCTCAACTCGTCTTCTTTTCATGTCACGAGTTCGTAAGACTAGCGCGGGGAAAGGACTGATGTGCGCCACGAAAGTTTAAAAACTTAAGTTCTACGTCATGCCGGTTTCCTCACGATGTTTTCCATCACCGATCGAGGGTAGCGCTATCACTGGTAGCGCAGTTTTCCGTCACCGCTTGAGAACCGGTAGCGCACATATACGTTTTCAACGAGAAAAATATGTAAGTATATTGATGCACGACCGGATTCAAACCGACAATCTTAGGATTTGTAGGCCCCGCTGGGCCAGTTGCACACAACAAGCTAAGTCATAATCCCTACTAATACGAGTATATAAATGTGAATGTAAGTTTGTTTGTTACGCTTTCACGCAAAAACTACTCGACCGATCATCATGAAACTTTGTACACATATTCTTGGAGGTATCGGAAGTAACCTATGTTACTTTTTATCCCGGAAAAATGTAAGGTTCCCGCGGGATAGATTTGTTTTTGTTTTTCAAGGTATCACGCGGGCGGAAGCTAGTATTGTATAAAAAGTTCATTAAAACATCTCACACCATTTTATTTGTTACAATGCCTTTTTCAACTCGATGGGTACTTAGGCGAGTACTTAGTCATTAGGGAGCAGGCCCGGCCTGGGCCGTCACTCGCGTCCTACTAGCGGCACTAACTCCGGATCGCGCACTCGGCCCAGCGTCCGACGCGACTATTGGTCGCGCCGCGCGCGTCGCCTCATCCCTCATCATCTGTACAACGAGGTATAAAACAGATATTCTACACATTATAATTATCAAACTGCTTTCATTTATTGCTTACACCAGACAAGGTATGATAGTAAATGAATACGAAACTAGTAGAAAGCGTGTCAAAAACTGTCAATTTTTTTTATTTTATTCATTGTATTTACTCTTCGATGCCGCAGTCTACGTCGTAGAGTAGGGCGCTACATCGCTACGGCGTAGCGCCGTCCCGTAGCTCAAAGTGCGCGACTAAAAGTCGCGTCCGAACCGGCCTACCCCGCGCTAATCCGAGAGACGGATACAATTTATCTGTCGCAACTCACACTTCACTATAATCTCGCCATTTTTTATTTTTACAAAAAAGTTAAATTTTTCCAGTTTTATGAAAAGAAATATTATCGAGTCGGATTTACGTCATGATTGTATAGAACATTTGAATAATTGACTTTTATTGTTAACGTAAAAGTACCTAGGTAATCCTCACATACCTACTATTGTTATAATAATATATTGTACTTCCGGTCCGCAATGCCGGCAGCGATAATGTTTCAAATAATGAGTACAGACAGACAGACATATCACCATATACTATACGTATAAAACACATATTGTAAATACACACAACATAATAATATACTTACATTATACATATAGTATACTAGCTTCTGCACGCGGCGTCGCCCGCGAAGTACCTACATAAAATATAGCCTATGTTCATCCTGAAAGTATATTCTACACATTGGTGAAAGAATTTTTCAAATCGGATCAGTAGTTTCAGAGCCTATTCGTTTCAAACAAACAAACAAACAAACAAACAAACAATCAAAGTTTTCCTCTTTATAATATTAGTATAGATTACATAATGTACATACACATGGCCACTGACCTGAGGTGACGCATTCAGCGGCTAGAGTCCCAACGATGCCTACATCTCAATAAGAGCAATCAGAACGCCATTGTGTCCGCCGACCTACCCGCGTACCACGTACCGCGTACCACGTACCACGTACCACGTACCGCGTACCACGTACTACGTACCACGTACCACGTACCACGTACCACGTACCACCACGCACTATACTAACACACACCTCTTGTATACTTATAGTTAAGATACTTACCTGCGTGTTGTATTTAGTTTCGTCGCTACGGAGACTTTAAAGTATATTTTTTAAACGCAATGAAACGTAAATATTGCTTTACGAGTTCAATTTGCAAATTCAAAATAAAATAGACTAGATACTTGGAATATTTTTACAAAATTGATTTCTTATTTTAATATTTTTTATGATAAAGTTATTTGCAAGTTTTGAAAGAGTTTTAGATACAATGACCATTTTGCAATACATATGTATAAGTAGATACAATACTAAGTGTACGTACTCACTCGTATAGTGAGTACGTAGGTACACTCGCACCCCGACCCCGGCCACACGAGCCGTCAGCCGCCGGCCACTATCATCATATTAGTTAGATAAATAAATAATCACGATCATAATCTAATCAAATTAAATAAAATCTCATCAATATTTGTTTAGCACCGCCTCGCTTGGTTCTCACCGGTCCCTGCGATTCGGAGTAGCACCGTTACGTCACAGCTCACAGCGCGCGCAGCTGGCTCACTACCAACCTTTGACAGCTTATTGGCAAGAGAACGCAAATCCTACTACATATAATGCTGTATTATTTATTTGAATAAAGTGATAGGAAATAATAAATCATTTAAAAAAAACAGTCGTTTAGACAGTGTAACAGTAGTCGTAAAAAACAGACAAAAATTAAGTAAGGCATAAAAACATTTTACGTGTCTGCTATTTTTTTTACAATTACAAAATTTTTCTTAGTTAAACGCCCCACTGCAAGACTTAAGATCTCGTGCTCCCTTTCCTCTGATCTTAGGGTTTATAGATTTTAAATTTCATTAGTATAAAATGTATCTCATTTTGAGTGGAGTGCTCCAGCCGAGCCCTGCGTCCTGAGCTGCGCCGGCGCAGGTACCGTTGAATAGTATCGAATAGTGCTAAAACTTGATTTCTAGCTGTTCTAGACGTCTGAATGTTAATTGTTGTAGTTTATTGGTGGAACATTAAAATTAGCACTTGAAATTAACGATGCGTTGAGTCTCAACATTAGTTATTTGATATTTTTTCATAATTAAATACATTTAATTATTTGAATTTATTATTTGTTTGAAATCACTCGTATTGATCAACTTTAAAATCGTTTTATTTAACCTTTTCGTAATTTTATCCTTCATTTTATTATTAGCCTTTTAAAATACCATCGACAAAATCAATGTACTTCATAGACTTTTTAAATAAGGAACGTCCCACACATCCGGCTCCGGCCCCGCCCATCGACCGTCGTCCAACTTATTAAAAATCTATCAAACTTTAAATGAGTAATGAAATATTTGTCATAAATAACAAACAATGCATCTTTGGTCATAACGATATGAAAATTATGGATAGAGCTGTTGTTTATGGCCAATTAGAAGGTCACAGGCGCTCGAGACGGCTGGCTCACTTTGTGTAACCACAGCAAACTGTAGCTAAGATTTAGCCATCTTATGCCTCTAAAATTAACTATGTCTCAGAGACAAAAGCAGATATTATTTTGTTTTAACTATTATTGTTACTGTTAATATAATTTGTTTTATAAAATTAATGTAAAAATAAATTTAATTTATGTGATGGGTCGACGACATAGTTAAATCCGCAGGTCGTACATGGGCGAGGTTGGCGCAAGATAGAGGCGAATGGCAAATGCGAAGAGAGGCCTATGCCCAGCAGTGGGATGAGAAAGGCTGATGATGATGATGATGTGATAATTCTTAGATTACTAACACCATATCTATAATTATATAACACCAATATCTCTAAGTCCCACGTATAGCGTGCCTTACTTTGTGACTTGGAAAATTCTTTAAGCTTATAATTTTAGAGCCACCGTTCGAGCCGGATGCAGAGTGAACCAGCGGTTTGTGTATGCGCTGTGTGGGATGGCGACATCTCGTGACAGAGGATGGAACACTTGAAACAGTAGGTGATTTATTGCCTGTGTTTTTACGAGATATTTCCAAAAAGGGAATTTAATGTTTTGTTTATTGTTAGTAAATCACGCGTTCTCTATTGGTTTATGAGTCGCCGGGGCGGGCGGGGGCGGGCGGGGGCGGGCGGGCGCGGGCGGGGGCGGAATACATTCTGTCATAAAAATAGATATCCAATAAAATATCATAAACGGAATACGATGAATTTGTACCTACCTACATACTTACAAACAATCGATTTTATATAGTTAATACTATTAATATCTGCATTATTGTTTTGAAAATATTGTTCGGCTGTGCGTCGGGGGTACCTGTGGAAGACAGCCAGTCGGTCACGCGACGATTATATAAATATTTCGATAAACCTCAACCGCACTTAAATACTAAATCGAATAGATATTAATAAAATGTTAAATCGATTGCTGATTTTATAGTATTTTTAACACTATTGCGTCATTTTGACAGCAATAAAAATAATATAAAACACAGTCCGCAGCGGCGCGGGCGCACGGGGGGAGGGGGGGGGGGGGAGGGGGCGTCGTAGACTGCAGATCAATTAAACTATTAGCGAATAGTTTAGTACCATGTTGTGTACAATCGACCACTCGGCGGAGTTTCATTATCATTTTACGGCTATTAATGTATAAATAATTTGACATAACTGTTTGATAAAAAGAATAAGTATTTCGCAGTTGTATTTCTGGGCCTTACCACCACCTCTTACAAACCATCATGTTTCAGAAACGGCACATGTCAAGCTTGAAGTAACACTACTTCAGTACAATATTTATAAATCATAAAACGAAATATTAAAGTTATAATACTTTGCTATTGCCCGAAGAGCTTGCGGTAAGGCCTCTGGTGGGGTGTAGCTGTGTGTGTGTTTGCTGTAATTATACATTATTCTGCGGGCAGTAACTGACTTGGTACTATGTAATGTTTCCTTGGTACTAGGCACTACCTATCTTTAGCATGTGCCACATATTAAAATATTAAATAATAGTTACTACGATAGTACACACGATTTGGTCAAGCACGAGTCGGACCACACATGAAGGCTCCGAAGTCGGTAGCTTTTAGTGAGTGTGGTGAGATCCCAAATCAATGTAAAGCCATCACGGCAACGAGAACGAATCGAGTGAGCTTTCTTCGCCTCGGCCGGGCGCGAAGTTACAATATTTTAAGTAATTATGGCCGGCAGAAATGTGGTTTTGCGACAATTGCAAAACATTTCCCACGTCTATGCGTTCAGAAACTTTGATTTATGTGATCAGTTTGATAATTATGTTGATTTGGTAAAATATAAAAACGACCAAATTATTTAATTAAAGTACCGCTGTCCCCGGTAGTCGGGGACACGGAATTCGGGGACAACGGGAATACACGATCAAAGTGATCATATTAAACGAAAGTTTGCTCAACACGAGGTCGTAAAAAATTACAATTGTCGCAAAACTACATGAACTCAAGCCATAATAAGGAATGCAAGAAATATTAAAAACTCACAAACTATTTTAATTTCGCACCTCGAGCTAGAACAACCACCATATTAAGGCTTAGTCATCGGCTGTTACACAATTTTACGATACTTCTTTGGATTACGGAATCTTGCGCGAAAATATCACTCTCAATGTAAGTACCTACTAAGTTAGTACCTACCTATTATAACCATGTTAAGAACTTTTAATAAAAGTTCCATTTGTTTCTCTCTTGGCAACCGGGGGACAAATTAAACTTTTTAGTCCCATCTGGGGATAGAGCTGGGGGACAGATGGAATACTAATCTATATTTACAGTGTAGATAAGTCTCGTCCTATAAAGCCTACTCTAATACATAATGGCGTCCGGCTTTAGGTACAACGAGCTGCGAGAGCGACTATATTTCCATTTGACGCTGAATATATCATCTAGAACAGATACAACGGCCGTTCAGCTACTTTTTTATTGTCTGTGCCGTCTTTAGTGTATTTAATTGAAAAAAAAACATTAAATAACCGTCTCCCGGCGCGCTAGCTATAGGTAGGTACACGATTGCGGGTAATCAAATTGTTTGACCATTATATTACAAAGTTCACGAATAAATTAACTTAACTTTGTAGGTTTGTGGTGCTCATTCTGCTGTCCGCTGACTTCATCAAACTTCGTAAAATACTAACGTTCTTATTAAAAACACTCACAACTCTAATCCCCAGGCTCGGTAGATATCTCTTCAGATCTCGGACATGATGCAAACATGATATTTGGCACATGCACACATTTTGCATTGTAGTTACTTTAGTAACGTTCTTATTAAAATGAATTATTCCCATCTGACCGATATGGAAATAATTCTTAAAATTCTCCTTAAAGATCCAAAAAGATTTTTTTTTAAATTAATATAAGTAAGTAGGTAATTTTAATAAAATAGCCGTGTTTGCGGATAGATTGACCCAGGGTTTTCTTACCAAAAATGTCACAAGTACATACGTATTTAACTTAAATTTAGGAATGTAATTTTCAAAATCGTCTTAATTGACAAAACTTTCGTATATTACGAATTTATATCAACTCTGTGAACAGTAGAATAGCCTCCACTGAGTAGTTTATAAAATAAAACGTGAGATCTGTGCAGATAGCGTCGCCGGTGTTCACTCACTCGGTGATGTTTTACAACATCTTATTTATTTAAATATTCAAGAGATTCGTTAATTTATTTATAGCGTTTAAACACAAACATATTGTTAATGTTATTGGTTACAGATAAAACATAATTGTTTTATTGTTTCGACGAACTCAAGGCTTTGTCTATTTAATAAGATTTTACAAATAGATAAATATTATTAAGTTTATAATAATTACGACTTACGTTATCTAACAATATTATACGAGTGAGTACATATCTCTGCCGCGGTATACTTTCATTTATTTCGATATAATTCCCCAGAACAGCACACAGCCAAAAACTTTTTTACAATTTTCTATTTCATTTGTATTCAGTCCGCGCACTTCCTACATACTAACAGAAAATGATTTTTATCAAAATATTTGTATTAAGTTTAGAAAAGTCATAAGTACAAAATTTTCTATTTTTTATGAATAATAATAATTAATAAATAAAGTCAATCATAGTTTATTTGGATGGACTTACGGATATCGGACCTCGAAGTTTTTAATGTAGGTAATATTTTTGCAAACTTTTTCTGATTTTTTTTTATATTGAATCTATAAAAATCACGTTTTAAATATAGTTTAAATACACATAATGCAATACTTACACAAATTATAGTTATTTTGTGTGGACTTACTGATTTTCGAAGTTTTTAACTTAATTTTTTTGCAATATTTTTCAGGTTGTTTAACTCGATCACCTGAAAATCACTTTGAAAGTAGCACGTTCGAGACGTCGAAAATAGTGACGATAGTCGCGCGGCGCCGTGCGGGAGTGCGTGAGTGCGTGAGTACACGTGCGCTCGGGCCGGGCGCGCAGCTTCCACTGGAGCGCTGGAGCCCGGCGCTGCGGTGCGCGCCGCCCTTTAGCGCCCGCACGCCACTAGGCCACCGGTGCCACTAGCCACATCCACAAAGCGCCGCTCCCGGCATATTTCCTGGAGCCTCCCCACGAATTCATAATACATTACCGAATTAGTATTACATTGTTATTTCGTCCCATGACCTATGCAAATTGTATGGAAGTAGTGACGTTTCTATAGTGGAATAGTTACAAAATCGTTCTGGAAGACTTCGTGGTAAAGCCCCTGTAGTTTACACACATTTTATGTGGGCTCGCCGCACTCGGGTGAGGCCGGGGGCGCCACACGCTCTAGCTTCAGGTAACGGCGTTTGTGGCTGTGGCGTGGCGCCCGTGTGCGGCCAGCCTTAGCCCGAGCTACAGCGGCCTTACCGCGAAGTCTTCCAGAACGATCCCGTAACGATTCCATTATAGAAATGTCACTACTTCGATGCAATTTGCATAGGTCATGGGACAAAATAACAATATACCTACTTTTAATATTATTCGGTAGTGTATTATGAATTCGTGGTGAGGCCCCAGGACGTGGGGTGGAGCTGGCAACCACAAGACCATCATCATCATCATTTTCCTGCCCTTTTCCCACGTTATTGTGATCGGCACAACATGTGATCTTCCATCTCCCTCTGTCATCCGTCATCTCCCTCACTCCTTTCATACTCATGTCATCTTTCACACAGTCCATCCATTTCTTCTTTGGCCTACCTCTACCCCTGTATCCATATTAGCGAATGACAGAGGGAGATGAAAGATCACATGTTGCGCCGACCACATAACTTGGGAAAAGGGCAGGAAGATGATGATGATGTATTTAGCCCTAAAAGCGTGCAAACAAACAAGCTGCCTACTCCCACAGCCACGTCCAGTCACAACACGACACCACCTACAGCACACCGGCTTAAGGATACGTCTCTGACTAACGGTTGACGTAAATAACAGATACAACGTCACAATTACGTAAATACACTAGCAGATTATTATCCCGCTGCGGGAACTGAACCTGTACCTGGGATCTATTGTCCATTCGTCCGCTGCGTCACAGAGGTCATTAAATCTTACTAATATTATAACCGTGAAAGTTTGTAATGTTTGTTACTCTTTCACGCTGAAACGGCTGAACGGATCTGGATGAAAATTGGCACAGAGATAGCTTTCAGTCTCAAATAGCATATAGGCTGCTTTTTATCCCGATAAAATGTATGGTTCCCGTGGGATAGAATTGTTTTTGTTTTTCATTGTATCACGCGGGCGAAACCGCGGGCGGTAGCTAATCTGTAATAAAATGTCGTTAAAAATAGACGTATTACTGGGATATAGGACGGACGTGATATGACGGTGTTCGCGTTGAGCAGGCCGCGGGTGGAGGCGCGGGGAATGCGGGTAATTAAAAATTACTTAAATAAATCCTATTAATGTTGAGAGCACTCGGCGCAGTGGCCGGCTCGCCTGCGCGGTCGCGGGTTCACTCGGGAGTTAGATAGGTTCATTCTCTTTTCATACATTATGGTGGTCGATGATAACGACATGTTGGTTTGTCAAAACAACACCTTTTTGATCCCATGACGTTTTGATTCCATGACGTTTTGATCCCTTTACGTTTTGCTCCCATGATGCTTTACTAAGAAAGACATTTAGCTCTGCGGACCACCTGATCCGTATTGAATCAAACGCCGTCAGTCAGTCAGTCACGTTAAAGTTTAACATAATAGAGATAACTCGCCGTTCCTCGGCAGATGGCGCCCGCTCTCCGTCGTCAGCTCCTGTCTCCACCACCACCACCACGCTGCCAGCCCCACACCCCACAGCGCACACCCCACATCCCATGTTTACTGAAGTACATGTAGTTTTTAACACTTTAATCCCCGGCCTTGGTACACCTCAGATCTTTAGTTTAGATCTTTGAGTACTTATATCTAAATGGGTTGTCAGAAGCACGTCCAAATCATATTGGCACTTGTCCGGTGACATAATAGAGTTTTAAAGTACACGACTGAGGCGCACTGTAAGCCTTTCAGCACACTGGTTAGAACACCACGTGAGAAGAAGAAGAAGAAGAATCCCCACAAAGCGCCCAGCGTCCCAACCGATCACACGTCCCGTCCCCACCGACCACGTGTCCAGTGTCCGTACTAAAGACTTCAACGAGCTCCCACTCCACTCTACATTATTAAATTCGCTTCTAATGATATGTTATTATAGACATCTCGACCCAGTGTGGTGAAAGGATTAATGTGCGCCTCGGAAGCTCCTTCCGTGCACTTCCTCACGATGTTTTCCTTCACCGTTTCAGAGTACGCTATACCGCACAAATACTTTTCCAACAGAATAGTCCATGGATGCACGATTCGAACCCACGACGTTACGATCGGAAGGCGGCCGCTACCACTAGACGGCCGGTGCCCGGTCGCTGTTGTCAATGAGCGAGTGTCCCACCCGTGGGCCGTGGGCCGGCTACTGTACTACTGTACTACTGGACATACATATTCACGGCCCACCTACTCCGGTTACAGCTCACAACATGGCCGGGAATGTGCGCCTGCACACGTGCACTCGGCCGCCGTCTGTACGTCGCTATACGGAACTATAAACAAAACGACTTGATCACAACTGTAATCCCTGGTAATGTTAAAAGCCTTACGGGATCGGATTTTCTCATTTTATCCCCCTGCTCTGTTCTACTGGGGGGACAATGTGACCAAACGTTATATTTGTCCCCCTCTGGGCAACGGGGGACAGATAGAATTTTTAGTCACATCTGTCCCCCCCAAGAGGACGGAGCAGGAGGACAGACGGGAAGATCCCAGATTTAATAATTAACGAAACTTTAATTCGTTTCGTTTCCTTCCATATACCTTCAGCGCCACTAGCGAACATTCTAAAGAACTAAAGTACGACGTGCAGAGCCCTCACCACAAGCTCTTCGAGCAATAAATAAATAAAAATAAAAAAGCCTTTTATTTTCAGGAAATTTACATATTAAAATTTATTTAAGTACCTAATGTGTTAGTTTTGTTTAGTTGATTCGATGCTATTTATTTGTCTCTTACTTAGAATTTTATGTGTATCCTATGTATTACGTTTTGTTTCGGGCAATATCAAGGTAACATAACTTTGATATTTCGTACCATGACCTATACAAATAGTATCGAAGTAGCGGCACGCGGGCGCCAGCGCGGGCCTACGCCAGGGCTGCAGGGCTCCGTTTCAGCCGCAAACCGACGCTTTCACCGACCACTCGCTGTCCGCGCTGTCCGCTCCATGCACGGTACTACTCGAACATTAGTACTTGCAACAGATCTAATATATCGTAGTGTCTCCTTCTGTTAGCTGCGAATTAGTCGTTCCGAGAATGGTCTATTTTAAGAAGGGATTCTGAGAATCGGAAATCATGCATATTGGACATTCCCCGTTAGAAAAAGGGGAACAAATAGAACGTTTTGAACATCTGTCCCCTAAAGGGACGGAGCAGGGGGCAAATAGGAGTAACCCTTCTTTAGGTTTATCTATACATCACTTTATTTTTTCACTTTAGTACCAGTGTTATAAGTACAATTAAAACTAATGTGTACATTGGATGGAATCGAACCCGCGACCTCACGAATGCGGAGTCGGTAGATGTGGCTGAGCCCTGCGACGTCCCCCTCCGCCCCGCTCACCGCCGTGACGGGTGGCGGGCTGCCTATCCCTATTTCGATGCGCTCTACACAAAAATACAGATTTTGATCTAATTTTAACCGTTTAGTCTTGAAAAGGTAACGATCGAGTTACTGTAGCATTTATAATAATTTACAGTATAGTTTGCTCAACGAATCTAGACATTCGTGAAGTTAGCCGCAAGAGCTGCGCAGGATCGTTTTTCGTGAGCAATTGGAGGTATGAGGAGGGGAAGGAACTGTACATGCGCCAATTCGCACCTGTGGCTAACTTCACGAATGCCTAGATCCGTTGGACGGATGTGTGTATGTACCGCGGGTGAGCCCGGTCTCACAGGGACAAGCCGCTCGTCCGCCCCGTGACAGTCGGACGGACAGCGGACGCGCTAATGGCCGGTAATGAGCGGCGCCGCGGGCGAGCGCTAGCTCTATTTGTTCTTTTGCTGTTGTACGCTAGTTACACATGTTGCGATGGTTTCGTCTCGGTCTGCGGGGTCGGTGACCCGCGCGGCCTTGGGGGCCTTGCGGAGGCCTCATGTGGACTTGCTCGATTTAAGTTTATCGATCAACATTTAATTATTACAGGCTAACTGATGCCCGCGACTTCGCCCAGGATGTTGGTTATTGCGACTGAAAAACTCGACAAATTATATATTAAAACTTTCCTCAAGAATCACTCTATCCATTGGCGAAAACAACATAAAAATAGGCAGTACTTTTTGAGTTAATCACGAGCAGACAGACCAATCGGTATTTTTCCCCGTTTAACCCATAACATTTGAATTATGTTCCCGGTGCTTCCAATCCTTTCACCACCCTGGTTCGGGAAAACTAGTGAGAAGAGGTCATCGCAGAACATGCACGTCATGTTCTGCGCCACTGACTATGCCACGAGGTCAGGTCACCCATCCAATAATCGCGTGCGACCTATCATTACCAACGCACGACCATTTTGTTTGTCCAAAGTTAAAAGTGCATTTCAACAAACAAAAACTAATCAAAAGTGTGACAAAAAATAAAGGTCCGTTCACACGCGGCGCGGTTCGCTCTCACCCTCAATTAGTTGGCGCTCACGGAATGAGTCGCCGGCATGCTGTCCTGTCGGCTGCACCAATTAATTCGTGAACTAATAGCTGCGTGCGCCGACCGGGGGTAGGGGGGGGGGCACGGGTGACAATACCTTTGTTGTTTTGTTGTTGAGCGAGTCGCACTGAACTGTATAGGGTTCCGTACCATTTTATTTTGTTTTTTCTTATTTGAAACTTTTTTTTATTTTTTAGAGCAGGTAAGGCCTTTTTCATCTTCCATTTATATCTCTTAGGTTCTATTTTAAAGTATTTGTTGATTAAGAATACAGTGATAATGGTATCTATTTAGTACAATGAAAATGTAATCATTGAACTTTGGTCACTTGAAATATATTTTTAATTTATTTTTAGACAATATTTTACAAATTCAAATGCTATTGCACAAATAATGCAACTCGATCCATTGTTTTATTCAATAAAATTATTATTTTTACCTATTTAATTATAAGTTAGTGATTAATATCAGTGTCCTTTATAAAAACTAAAAAAAAATCAAAGTTTTATCGAGTCACAGGTCATCGAATCGATTTCAATTATATTTTTACGACTCCGCCGTCCATTACGTTCACCATGAATTAATGATGTGTCAACGTACCTTACATCTGACTTGTTAATCAAAGCTTAGGTAATATCGTGTAATCATCACGGCGTGACATTTATCGATCGCTCATTTTATTACACCTTTAAAAACCACATAAAAAACAATTATAATATCGAAAAACATGAGGAAAATTATAGCTATAAAAAAAATTAGGCATAATAATAATTATAAATGCGAAAGTTTGTATGAATGGATGTATGGATGTTTGTTACACAATCACGCTAGAACGGCTAAACGGATCTTGATGAAATTTAACAAAGAGATAAATTATAGTCTGGAATAGCACAGGCTATAATTTAACAAGATACCCCATACTATAATATATTTTTTTGATCGCAGAAAGGTGAATTGTGTTACATTAATACATACAATATATCGAACGGGCGAGTGCGTGCGCTCGCGGCCCTGTTTATTCACGGATCAATTCATTAATCACGAGCTGGATCTATTCATCATCCGTGTAATTATCCGGAGATTAATGTCGTTAACTAACCTGGGAATAGCCGCGTCCGAGTGCTCTGCAGTAGAGGTACAGCTGACTGTGGACGGTTAACGACAATATTGAACTCACATAGTAAGTAGATATAATGTGTTCTGTAAAAAATATACTAATGTAAAATCTAACGATCGATTGTATTTTTGATATTATGTTAAGAAATAAAAAAATAAAATCTAACGAGCGATTGTATTTTTGATATTATGTTAAGAAATAAAAAAATAAAATCTAACGAGCGATTGTATTTTTTTTTGGTAATATATCAAGAATAAAAATTGAAGTCTTATTATACCTAATCCATAAGTACTAATAATTATAAATACGAAAGTAACTGTGTCTTACCTTGGGATAACATTTGTATGGGAGTTCGTCATTTTACAACGCGGACGCGGGAAAAACCAACTTTAAATTAAGTAGGTAAATAAAAATATAATAAAAAACCTATAGACACTCAAAAAATATATTGATAGACATTTCACACAACACCATCTAGCCCCAAACTAAAGCTTGTACTATGGGAACCAGTGGGGCGATTATGGATCTTTGCTTACAATCAATGTCAATACGTTTTCATTGTAATCAAGTGATTTGGTATGACATAAGAGTGTTTATTCAATCAATTTGAGCCAGTTTTGACAATTGTTGATTGTATCAGGGTTCCGTAATCGCACTACAGATAGCTGATACACTAATAATACTTTTTTTTTACGAATAAGAATTGAATTAGCCAAAGTAATATTTATAAATGAAGCAGGTCTTCCGATAGTGGAGTGAGGAACCCTAGCGAGGTGCGCCGGCGCCGGTAGCGTCCGTCACGCGCTTTACGGCCGCAGATAGGCCGCCGACAGGTTTATGGGCGGAGAGTGACGACGCTAATTCGCCGGCCGGGAACTAACGCACCGTTTTTTCACTTTTGACACTTTTTTCGTTAGAATTTGGGTAGAAAATTATTATTATTGTAATAAGTAACAAAATAAAACATCGGTGAACTGATATTGACATGATAAAATAAAAAAATAAACATAAATAAATCAAAATAATCCAACAAACTTATTTAGATACATTTTCATCTGAAAATTGTATTGGAGTATGCATGCTGATGGTGTAGTGGTAGCACTCTTGCCTCACGATCCGAAGGTCGTGGGTTCAAACCTGGTCGAGCACCGATGAGCTTTTTAATTAAAAAAAATTATGTGCGCAATGCCAGAACGGTGAAGGAAAACATCTTGAGGAAACCGGCATTCCCTAGAACCAAAAATTCGAAGGTGTGTGTCATGGGTTAGTATTCTTATAAGCGGCGACGGGCTTGCAACTTGTCACGTACTGAATACTAACTACTGTGAAAAATGTAGCATGTTCCAAATGTCATGTTCGGACGTGCCTTTGACTACCCTCTTTAGATATCCTCAAAGATCTAAGTCACTAGAGGTCTGAGGAGATATTTACCGAGCCTGGGGATTACATAACAGTCGTGACCATGTATTGGTTATAAGGTTATACTAATAATGTTACGTTAATCTATACTAATATAATAAAGAGGAAAGTTTTGTATTTTTGTATTTTTGTTTGTAACGAATAAACTCAAAAACTACTGGTCCGATTTCAAAAATTCTTTCACCGTTAGAATGCTACGTTATCCCTGAGTAACGTAGGCTATATTTTATGTAGGTACCTTGCGAGCAAAGCCGCGAACGAAAGCTAGTATTATATGAAGAGGCACTTTTAAAATTAGTTTCACATCAGATTTAATTCCTGTCTCCTATGTCCACCGCTCCCGCTCCGCTCGTCGCTCTCTCGCCGTCCGAGTCGCCGCCTTACATTGATGCATGGCCTCGTCTGCTTATCTAATGGAGTGCCAAAACTTATAATTAGTTCCATTTCCTACAAGCGGACAGACAGATCGCGAGCGTCACTACGAAACGTCTACATTATTTTTTATTGAAATCGTATCGTGAGAACGATTAATTTGGGCGTCATTTTAATACAATATTTAAGTGTTTTCAAATTCAAATCTATTTATGTAAACAAAAACATGAATTCCTATTTCCATCGGTCACGGCATCACGCGTGAACGGCTGGACCGATTTTGATAAAACTTTTTTGTTGATTTTGTTAGTGCAAGGAAAAAAAATATATATAAAGCCTCCGACTTGACTGGCTCTTATTGAAATTAATTGAGACTCGCTGATGTCGATGACTTGTCTTGCTCAACTTGATTTATTTATTAGCAAACACGTATTATAATTTACGACGGAAATACATTTGAATTAATTTAATGATTATTGGTCCGCTTTTTGTAATCGACTTAAGGCACCTGTTATAAAAGGATTAATTACTTAATAAAAATGATTTTATTATTATTGTTTTAAAGTATTTTGCGAAATATTTGTTAAAATAATAAGTAAAATTATTAATAATACATATATTGTAAAATAGTTCACAATAGATCATAGCGGACCGAATTTAAGCATAATCATATCACTAATTAATCTCTTTTTACTATCACCGCTAAACTTAGATTATTTAAAAAAGCGCCACTCACCACACCTTCCCTTCCAAAGGTCTATGGCAAAGCCATAAAAAATATAATAAACACAACCTTTAGCAAAAACAAAGGCAAAGATATTTTCTTCACTTTCGATCTCCTTAACTATCCGTAGATTAGAATCGGTGGCCCATCACCGATGGGCGCGGATAGCCGCTGTCCGAATTAAGATGGTCGGATAGAGGCCGGTTGTGACGTAATGGCCGACGCGGGCTGTCACTCTGACGTTGATGGCTGCAATTTAAAATGTACGGACAGAAAAAAAAACAAATGATATCCCGCACATACGCGTACGTACATTTTTTGTCTGTTAAAATAGCAATTTCAATTTGTGAAGCAGTTATATAGATTACTGTTACTATTAGTTGCACTTATTATTATTTATTTTAAATGACAAAAACTATGAAAAATACGAACCACTTTTTTGTGTGGTTAACCCTTAGTATGTGTGGTACAGTCGCCGCCATTATATCGAGTGACCAGAGCTTTACGAAAATCGTCGATTAATGTTTTTAATCGATGATGTAATCGATGTTTTTGTTGTCTCTCCTCGGTTCCACAGTCGTCTCGGAAGATGCTGCATCTCACGGCAAGACAAGTTTTAGATATGAATGTACGTAATAGTAGTTATTGCAATGCATCAACAAGTGACCTTTATGCAGTAGATGTAAGATACAAAATGCAATAAAATAAGTTAAATAACAATGTACTCTAAGTATCTGCCGATGCCGTGGATAGATGAGCTATTGTATATTCTGAGAGTATAATAATGAGTGTTTGTCTGTAATTGTGCAATCAATTCTGCTGCAGGTAGAGAGTGGCCGCTGAGTGTCTTCAAACAGTCACCCATCCTAATTTTGTATGAAACTAGCTGTCCTGTCTTACAATAACCCACGGAAAAGGTAGTCTATGTCCTTTCTCAAGCTCTAGTCTATGTTTGTATCAAATTTAATCAAAATCGATTTAGCGGTTTAAGTGTGAAAGCGTAACAGACAGACAAAGTTACTTTCGCATATAATATTAAGTTATTGATGAGATAAATACCGGCATTCGCGCCGACTTTGTTTACAAGCGCCTAGTACTTTACGAGCTAAAGCCCACTATACACGTCCGCTGTAAGTGGGCTGCCTATTCACGGAGGCTGGCCAGTTTATAACTGAACCATTTCAATTAATAAAGCAAATAACTGTCGCATTGACGTCGAGCGCGGCCGTAAACTGACGTCAGGACGGCGCTACTTCTCGTAAAGCAGTATGTCTACCATGAGTTTTCACAATCTACACTCGCTAGCGACTGTAGTTCAAAAAATGTATGAAAACTTGTCCAGCGCCTCTAGCGGATAGTTGGGTACTAAAACGTCACGTAGTTAACTATCCTACGTCACAGCGTACTACAGCGACTGTAGTTTGCGCTTCATTCATTTGCTTAAAATTTGGTACCATGAGTAACAGTTTTGACAGATGTCATAGTAACGTACTACTGTAGTAACGTCAGCCGATCTCAATGTGACAACTCATGGACTACAGACGTACAGATTCGAGCTCGATTCGCGGTTTATGACGTCACGCGCACATCTACATTCTAGAACGTTCGCTGCGCTATTCAATTCAATCTATAATCGTTTATCTTTGCGTTTGTGCACGCTTATCTCCGTAACGGCTGAACCAAATCGAATGCAGTTTTCACTAATGTATTGAGATAAGCTTGGATTAAAACGTAGGTGACAAATAAAAGAAATAAAAATTTGATATATTAGATGAAAAACCTTATCTATCCGTAGAATATTAGAAAGTAATCTAACGCGTACGTAGTCGCGGGTATCAACTAGTTCAAAAATAATTAATTCAATAAAATCACTCGGATCACTTTGAAACGTCTCACATGCGGTGAATCTATGTGCCGACTCCAACCTGACACAAGTACGAGAAGAAGGGAGGGACTCGTCTCGCTCCAAGCGCGTTCTTGTATGATCATTGTACGGCAAGCTGGGTTTTTCCCGCTCGTCCTCACGATTAGACCTATGGGAAGATTTTCTCTTCACGAGGACCGATGGGAATTGAAATACCCACGTGCGTTCAATACGTCAGTGCGCACGCGTCTGTTTCCCGATTAAGGATCCTGTGCATACTCGAGGTCAGACATGACAGACGAGCGTCAGCTCGGAGGCTCTACCACAAGCTCTTCGGGCAATATCAAAGTAATATACATTTGATATTTCGTCCCATGACCTTTAATAGTTGTTATGAAGTGTGTTAGTTCAAGCTTGAAATGAAACGTTTCTGAAAAATGATGGCTTGTAATAAACATACATCTAGTAGAACTATCCCAAGTTATGCCTCGATGAACGGTAATCAATAATCAAAAATATACTTCGTTGGTACTTTTCTAGAACTACAAGTCACTTGTTTATACATAGGTTGGTACGTATGTACATATGTAGGTACTAGGCATCATCAGTGGTGGATTTATCACCAGGCTGAGTAGGCTGGAGCCTAGGGCGGCAAATTTTAGGGGGCGGCAAATTTGGCTTATTACCTTACACAAAATAATAAATAAAAATTATAATATACACGGAGAAAAAATTTAAAAAATTGCAATATTTTAATACTATACACCTATACCAAATAATCCAACGATTTTACATGATAAATTACTAAACGCTAAATTTAATAGCCTACTGGCGGCAAATGTGTAAATCCGCCACTGGGCATCATACTAAAATTAATTAAATACAATACGTTATTCATAATAAAATAAAAGCACGGTTGTAAAGGTATAGAAGCCTTTATCATTCGCTCACAGACAGACAACACTGAAGAAATTGCATTTGGCGCTATGGCAGTGCACTGTAACTGTAACTTGTCTGTTCGTGGTCTCCTCGAGTGCTGCAGAGTGTTCACGCCCGGCTCTACTCCAGCTGAGCGTCGCCAGGCGATATTACAGTAAATAATAAAATAATTAATTAAAACACCGATTACACATTATATCGAGGTATTGTGTTAATCGGAGCGGCCTTACGAAACGAGCTTTTGAGGCACACTTCCTTTCACCACACTAGTTCTATAGAACTGATGACACAATGATGAAGATAGGTTACGAAACTATAGTTATGTTCCCTTCCATATATTTACCTTCAGCGCCCCTCGCACAAACTTTGGAGAACTAAAATCGTCGTGGCGGGAAACGATACGAAATAAAGTTTCAGAAATTATCAAAACCCGTACTTAGCCCCCCCACGGAGAGCTAATTATTTCCATATCTTATATAAGGACCTTTCTAGTGGAGGTGAGAGTGATGGATTTGAATGTGGATGGATATAAGGGTAGAGGTAGACCTAAGACAGGATGGATGGACTGTGTGAAATATGATATGTGCAAGAAGGGAGTGAGTGTTGAGACGGATGATAGAAGAGTGGAGGAATAGAACCTTGACCACCAGTGGGATAAGGACAGGAAGATGATGATGGAGGTGAGGCTGGATCATCAAGTACTTACCTAGTACCTAACCTACCTAGTTATTCGTCATCTTCCTGCCCTTTTCCCTCGTTATGTGGTCGGCACAACATGTGATCTTCCATTTCCCTCTATCATTTGTCATCCCAGTACTCACTCCTTTGTTACTCATATCATCTTTCACACAGTCCATTCATTTTACCTCGTTATTGTGTAGTTTAATTTTATGTGAATAAAGTAAGTAGGTACCTATTTTGTACCTATTTTGTACAAGCGACTGTGAGTGTGCAATAATGTAGAATCGATATTTGCGCGATCCGCGCCTTCACAAGATTGCGTACGAGAGCCGTCCATCGCCGGAGGCGTCATCGCATCGATTACTTATTATAAATAATCGATTATATTATCGACGCGTCCGCGGCTCTCGGCTGAGTGATGGCTGATTGAGATGATTGCACATCGGAGCGATGGCAGCGACGCCTGTCGCCGCGGAATGCCGGCAAATTAGCTCGGTGTTTATTTATTCAAATAGGATTGTCTTGTTGAATATTTAAATTAAATACAAATTGCTAGTGTACTTTATATGACAGGTTGCGAGCCGTGTGCATCAACACCGTCCGAAGTAATAAACGAGACACACAATATGGCTGGGGTTTAACATGTCAACAAAATAAAAGTTTAAAATTTAGTTACATTTGCATCGAATAATGTGAATCAAATGTTGAGTCGCTCCATTCAGACAATGCAAACAGACCAATAAAGAGTACACAATGAATCTCACCTATAAATCAATATAAATAACCCTACGGCTGTCGCAGGTTAACCAACAGTCGGTACGCGGCGCGGTCCCACAGGCCCGACTATCGCCCATTTTATAAATCAAAATAACCCTACGCAGTGTTTTACTTACGGCCAATTCAACCGAAATGTTATAAGCCCAAGATTAAATCGACGATTATCAAAGCTTGACTTGACTTTGACTAGTGCTTATTGGACTTAACCCTTCGACGAATAGTTAAGTTTAGTGAAGGTGGGTAGAGTTGACCCTCCGTCCTCGGCCTGAGAGAGCGACTATCGCCCGATGACATGTTTATGGCCTTTGACCGTAATGGAGCCGAGTAAAAAGATAATGTTTGGGAGTTTATTTGTTAAGTATTTTGTCTGGACTACGAGGACATTGGTGGAATTCTTTGAGCTTTCTTAGAAGTCCCAACAATTATGTATTTCGAAGATTTTATTTGTTAAAGTCTTTGTCCTTTGTTTATCTTAGGTTATTACGTATTCCTAATAATACATCATTAAAATAACATCCTATATTTTATGACGTAAAAACGAACTAAAATACCATTCCAGTCAAACCTTCTGCCTTCGACATGCTCTAATAATAAATATAATTTATATTGATTGAACGTGGTATAGCTGTTATTAATGATAATATAAAAATAAATAAAATGAACTCTGTTTTCTATTTTTAATTGATTTGTTGTTGGTGTATTATTAATTAATTTGAACTGTTGTCATTTGGTTTTATTTTCATAAAATAAAGACAAGTATAATTTCATTCTGATAATTTAAATACCAATTGCTTATTAATAATAATTATATTAAAATTTGTTTATTCAGGTAAAAGATGACGTCACAGACAGGTAACTAAAGAGAGTATAATCGGATCCCCCGCGCTCTGCTCGTTAACATGTATTCCTATTTGTATGGACCATTGTCTGTCGGAGCTCGTGCGCATTCCCATTGGGAAATCATCCGGCTTTGACATTATAAAATGTCTGTTTTAAAAAATTTACTAAGATGGGTTCAGTCTGTTTGTACGCAAGTTACTCATAAAACTCATAATTGTTTTTGTTTATAAATGAGAACCACACGCAATGTGCTAATTGCCAAGTACCTAGAGAAAAACGATGAATATAACTAAAATTTATCAGAAAAATAAGCGTATTTGATACAAAAATAGTAGAAGCAAATTTTTTTTTGATATTACCAACAAGAAACTAAAACAACTAAAATAGATCACACTAATGTCGTGGCAACTTGCGTAGCATCCATTCACGCACACGGGGAATTTTATAAAAACCCGCAGTATAATGGAAACGAGCTCAGCGTCTCCCATCTCATCATAACTATTATATTTGACACTTAATACTTCCTCCAACTTGATGAATGGGTCCCAATTCGGTTTTATTTTAAATTTTTTGTTAAGCCAAGTGTTCCGCGGTCGATGCGACCGCCCGACATGTTAACGATATTTTAATGGGCTCAGCGGAGGGTTGATGTACGATATCATAATTAACTGACACAATAGTTTCGTGGATTTCAAATGTGTTTTGTATTATTTAAAAGAACATTATTTAAAACGTTGGTTGTTTTGTGGAGATTTGAATAGTGCTTGAATGAATTTTATTTTTGGGAAAATAAGTAAGAAAGTTAAAATGTTGGGCCACCAAGGGAACGGACGAGAAAAGAGTGCATGCGGTGGAGATGAGAATGTTGAGATGATGTGCGGAGTGACAAGGATGGATCAAATAGGGAATGAGTAGGTATATCAGAGGAAGTCTGAAAGTGGCACCGGTAACAGAAAAGATGAGGAGTAATAGGTTAGCGTGGTATGCGCATGTTATGAGAAGAGATGAATGTCATGAGACGAGAGTGTTAGGTATGAATGTGGATGGATACAGGGGTAGAAGTAGGACGAAGAAAATATGGATGGACTGTGTGAAAGATGATATGGGTAAGACAGGAGTGAGTACTGAGATGATGATGACAGAGGGAGATGGAAGAAGATCACGCTGTGTGCCAAACCCACATAACGTGGGAAAAGAAGTAGGTAGTTGTAAGTGTGTAGAGCGTCAGGATGGCTGAACCATAAACGATATTGTATTCAAAACATGCTCATTATTATTCGCTGCTATTTGATTAGGTCCGACATCCGCAAGTTACAGGACCCGAAGACGTTATCAGTTCCAGTCCAGATCCGCTCAATTGCGCATTGTGCGCGTGCGCATTGTGCGCGTCGGCACTGCGTGACCAGACAGCAATAAACATATTTGGATTCATTGAATTTCGAGCATGCAATAACCTGCACTTAGTCCTATCACCACACTAGTTCGAAAGAATTAGGACATCTTTGATTGTTGAAGATTGACACACATTGATTGTTGGGTTCCAACTATCAAATGTGCCTAACTGAACGCCTAAGTTAACATTAAACCATGGAGGAGATTGTTCTGTATCTTATGGTGTCGCTCGTTCTATCGCACCAGTGTGGTGAAAGGAATAAAGTATGTCTCAAAGATTCCTTTCGTGCTCTCGACTCTTTGAATTTTAAGTTCCTACACTGTCGGTTTCCTCGCGATGTTTTTTTTCACCGTTCGAGATTACGGTTTAACAGCATATAATTTTTTAGAACCGAAAATTAAATGCTAAATTGAAAACCACCAGCTCTCTAACTCTACATGAGACGAGTTATTTGTCATCTCGCGAGCGTGAAACTCGCGAGTGCGCGCGAGTTGGCACCTTCCGATTTTAAATATTTCTTTGACAGAGGAAAACACAGACCACGTGAGAATCTTTAATTAGCTAATAAGCACTAAGCAGTTGTTAATAAAATGTAAAAAGCTCTTGTTTTTCTCATAAATAAATGTAGTCCTCAATATTATCTAGGATCACATACTGAGTATGTGGTCATGCGGCACTGCAGACGCAGAGCTGAGGCCGCTAGTGGTCCTGCCGGGGCTCCGCGACAGCGCAGCGGAGCCCCGGCGCCTGTCGTGCGACCCGCCAGTTGACTCCGGTGTGCGACCCGCCAGTTCTCTCTGGCGTGCGGCCCGCCCGCGCTGCGCGTCGGACGCTACCTGCGTGGTTGCGGTAATGGTGCAATTTGTGGTGTGAGGTACAATCTGTAATTGGCGTTCGAAGGTCGCCATAAACAACGCACTGACGGGGTAATGCCGTAACGAGCTGGGAACCGCCGTGGTGGTGGTACCTACCTTCAGCCACGTTACAACCGACCGACACTTGCCCCCCCCCCCCCTCTCCGCCTTCCGACTGCGAGTTCAAATTCGGTATGAACATAAAAATGATACTCTCCAACTTATCCTATTCATTCTTAGTTCAATGTTTTATTACCCTTTAAAGAAAACAATCCGCAACAAGAACATTCCTCTTGCGCCCGCCCATCCATCCCGGTGCCAGTCCGTCGAGACTGCAAGGTCGGATAGTGCTATCAGGTGACACTCCTCTAAATCAATCGATGGGCATATTCCACTTAGCACCTGAAATATTTACGTAAAGTTAATAGTTAGTGGTTAGTGTATTTTTAAAGTTTAAGTTCTTTACTTTTTTGAACTTGGGGAGTAAGCTGGTGAATGCGTAACGAGAGAGTTACGAAAAGTGTGATCGAGCGAGACGAACGAGAGTTGATCTCCCTCAGATATAAGTTAGTGAAGATAGAAAGAGAGAGTTACGTTTCGTATATTACTGCAGGGGCAAGAGAGAGAGGTGCGAGCACACATTTTCTTTCTCTCGCTCATATCCAGTTACGTTTTGTATATCTAAGACACAGTGCAGGCCTACATACATAAAGAAATTTTACTTCAGTCGTGTGGTCTAAAAGAACACTCGTTTTTTTTACTCACGCATTGTTTAAGTTTGATACTACTTTACACTTTAGCACTCTCGCCAATTTATTGATGAGAGTTAAAAAAAGTCTGCCCGAAGTATTTCGTTTAGGACAGCACCAAAACACAATGCAAATGCCTCAGCGATCAACGGATAAATCTATTACAATGAGGTCTGACCCTGAAGATACCTAAATTACAATTCTGGAGTTCAGGATTCTTATAATAATCGTATTATATTAATCTACCACAGTGGTATAAATATGTCAAAAAGTTTGTAGATTCTTCTAGAACTAATAATTTTGATTGGTGCCAAATGCCAATTGGGAGTCAAAAACTTTATAGTTTCTATCGTAGATAAATTTGGTTGGTGTCAAATAGAACTGTCCATTTTCTGTCACGAATTCCAGTCTGTAATCTCAAGCACAGTTCTTCACTGATCTTGTAAACATTCATTCTGCAAAGTTGTTTACTCCCACCGTGATATGACGGCCGTAATACTAGTGACTATAGCGACGGCACAGAGCGGCCAATGGACATTATTTTGTCTTTACTACTTAGGAAATAATAAAAAACTGAAACAGTGGTTCAAATATTTGCTGTCTGTAAGGGCCTCCCACAAGCTCTTACAAACGAAACGATCGCGATGTTTCAAAAACGTCACAATTCAAGCTTGTAGTAACACTACTTCAATACAATTGGTGTAGGTCATGGTACGAAATACCAAAGTTATATTACTTCGATATTGCCCGGAGAGCTCGCGGTAAGGCTCCAGGAAACAGTTGAACGCGACAGACAGACAGTGATGTGATTTGATGTTTTTTAAAACAAAGCCGAGTGTTTTCTCATTCCTCGCTATAACAAATACCTAGTAGTTAGCTATCGGTAAACAGTAAACAATTAATTAGGTAATGAATCCCCCCGCGCCCCGCGCCCCGCGCCTCCCGCCCGCGCTCGCCGAACCAATTAGTCGTACTAATTAGTTTGCGCGGCGATATGATTTGGCTCCGCGTTGTGTTTGGTGTGGGAGGTATGTATCTGTGCGGAAGTGGTGGCTCATCGGGTGTGGAGAGAGTACTGCGAGTACTGCGAGTACTGCGAGTACTGTGAGTACGGCGAGTACCGTGACCCCGGGCGTAGAGGGTCGCAGGTAGATATAGCCGTAGGATTGTAGTTACCTTTGAGAATTTTGTCAATAAATGTCTTTATGCAATGGTTTGGCAAAACATTATGTCCTAGTTGGACATTTTGTATTTTAGACATTAGTCGTGCGAAGGGTGTCGTCGCAACATTTCGATATATTTTGGCACAGCGCCATATTTTTGCGCTGTAAATAATACATCAATGTGTAAATAGATGATAAATTATCAGGAACTAATTATTTGATGAGATGGTTGCAAGCTATGGATAGTTCATTATTTTATTCTACCTAAATATTTTTATAATTTAATCTTTTAGATACTCGTATCATGGTGAAATGCCACGAACGCTAACGCGTCTTTAGCTTTCGCTTCGCGTTCAAAACTTGAAGCTTTTAGAACTAAATAGATAATGGCGCAGATACGCGAGACTATTTGGTTGTACGAGCGATCTTCTTACTAATAGCCGATGTAATTCTTCGGTTGATCGGACCATAGCTACTCTCGCACTGCGCTTTGGTACTAGAGATGGGTGTTACGTAAAATTTTGTCATCGATACGCATCGATAGTAAGTAAGCCGGATCCGATGCCAACATCGTTTTTTTGGCATCTCTTCGACTATGTGCCGATGTCGATGCGCCATTCTTCGCCCGCCGCCCGCTTTCCGTTGCGTGGTCAACCGTCGGTACCGCACTCGTTGCGGGCATCGGCATCCGTCGTTCAATATATTATCGGGATCGGATCCCGGCATCGGCTTGTGGCACGAGCTCACAGCTCACGGCACTCCGCAGCGCTGGCGTGCGCGCGGGCCAGCTCGTGCGACACGGGCACGCGGCGCGTGCGCGAGGGCGCCGTGGGCGAGACTGCCGTCTTCCCGTGGCTCGGCCTCCTGCGCGTCCATCTGCGTGAGTCCCACACCAATATTTATTTATTTATTTAATTTTCGGAAAACCAACAGCTAACATACAATGACATTAAAAAAATATGGTCACAAGATACACTTGTGACACAGGTGCACTTTAACCATTCACCACACTGGTTCAAAATCTAGTGACGCGATAAGAAGAAAATAAACATCTTCAGAGAGATGGTTCCTCATTCGAAAATCAGTTATTACAGACGCCATATTGGAAACTCGTGACGGGATAATTCACGAAAAATGGCGGCGACAGCGGAGGAGCGAAGGCGTCTCCGGTCTAATTTTGGTTTGGTAAAAATCCCAAAATGGTTGATTTTATAAATGCCTTTGTTCTGATGTCTGACAAAAATGGTACATGCAGCCACGGAATACTAATCACAAACTCTATCTACTTCTATTGATATTACATATTTTGTTAAATATGTCAAACCTATTGCAAAACTATTACTTCTATCCCTAGTGTGGGTTAAAATAACAACTTTGCAATAAAAATTAAACAGGCCTTTACACCTGTTTCCTAGTCTCATACTAAGAAACAGGTGCAAAGGTCTGTCTACTGTCTAGACCTTATTTCAGTTCCTTAACATTTCCGATGGAGGTAACTGTATGAAAGGATACTGTTCGAAAAAAGTTTTTAAGTTTCCATAAACTATCAAAAACTAATACTAGGGGTAGGTACTGTTCGAAACGTCCAAACAGCGGGAAGTGGAACTACCTGCTGTAGGTGCTCATGTAGACAGAGTAGGCCGGGCACCTGTAATCCTCTCAGTTCGGAGTGGTAATGTGATGATGCGGCGGTTCCAGACGAAGGGGACTCGTACAAGGTGGCGCTGACGGGGCTGGTGCTGGTGCAGGAGGGGTTCGCCATCGCCAACGCCGATGACGTCACCAGGATACCCAAGAGGATCTTCAAGTGAGAGGATCCTTGTCTCCTTAGAGCCTGTCTAGATGGAGCGTTTCACGCGCGTAAGCACTCGCGCGTAGCAATTCACATTGCGTCCAGATGCCGCGTTTCACGAGCGTTCCTACGCGCGCTGTGTCGGGAGGCACTCGGGGACAGAACATTATTTATGTACCTACAGGTAGTAGGTAGTTTTATGTAGTAGGTGCCTGAGAACGCGCTTACGCGCGTGAAACTCTCCATGTGGACAGGCTCTTAAAAAACATAATCACGACTGCAATCCTCTCGGTAGATATTTCTTCAGATCTCTAGTTACTTAGAGAGGCATATCCAAACATGATATTTGGCACATGCCCACATTTTGCACAGCAGTTAGTATTTCGTACGTGATGGGTTACAAGCCCATCGCCGCTTATAAGAATACTAATTTATAACACACCTTCGAATTTCTGGTTCTAGGGTATGCCGTTTCTTCACGATGTTTGCCGTCACCGTTTAAGAGCACTGGCATGAATGGAAAAACTCATCGGTGCACGACCAGATTTGAACTCATGACCTTTGGATCGTGAAGCATATGTGTGCTACCACTACACCACCAGTGCTCTTGTCTTGTCTCATATGTTTTTAGACGGTGAGAGTAAACATCGTGAGGAGACCTAAGAGTTTGAAGGCATGTGTCCAGTGCACGAAATAAGCCCTTGTCTACCGTTGGTCTACTGCTGGTCTACCATTCCAGGGAGGACAGCAGAGGCATGTTCATCCCGCGCGAGGGCGAGGCGTGGTACTGCGGCCTGGTGGACTACGTCACGCACCCGGAGTACGAGTACGCCACCATGAACACCATCGCACTCATAGAGCTCGACCCTGGAGACAGTAAAGTGTGTAAGTACCAACACTTCTCTTCGACAAACTCCTCGCCATGAGACATGGCCATGGACCATGACCAGAATCTCTCTGCATCTCTCTCTTCTGTTCTAGTTCCCATGAAGCCGATTTGCTGGCCGCCCTACTCGTACAACATCACGCGGGACCTGCACGCCATAGCCTTCACGGATGGTGAGTGTTTCGTAATGATTGAGGGACTTTCCAGTAGTGGAAGGGTTTAGGGGAAACCTTGTCCCAGCGGGGGGCTGGAGTAGTGTCACTATAAAAAATGGTTTAGTTAGTATTCTGTATGGCACTGGTGGTCTAGTGGTAGTAGCCCCACCTTCCGATCCTAAGATTGTGGGTTCGAATCCAGTCGTGCACTAATGGCCAAGGTGTGTGTCATAGGTATAGTATTCTTATAAGCGGCGATGGGCTGGCAACCTGTCACGTACGGAATATTAACTACTGTGAGAAATGTGGGCATGTGCCAAATATCATGCCCTCTTCAGATATCCTCAAAGATCTAAGTCACTAGAGGTCTGAGGAGATATCTACCGTGCCCGGTCAATACAGTCGTGATCATGACTGTCTCCCCATTGGATTGGCAGTTAGCACCTGCTTACTACTTTCATTAGTAGTGCAGGGGCACTGCAGCTCATCGGTGCAGGTGGTCGACTGCAGGCCTGAATGAGCTCTTGTCTGTTCCAGATAACAAGCTGCTGGAGAAGTCTATCTACTCCCTGGAGTACGTGAGTCAGAAGGCCTGCGATCAGTTCTACAAAAAGGCCGGGGTAACTCAAGTCTAAATAAACTAATATCATCATAAAGCTGTTGGCGTTGCCTAATAAATAAATAAAATAAAATCATGGTTAAATAATCATCATTCTCCTGCCCTTATCCCACGCGTGGGGTCGGCACATGTTTTCTTCTTCCACTCACTCCTATCATTCAACTCTGAGTCTACTCCTTTTACATTAATATCATCTTTCACACAATCAAACCACTTTTCCTTTTGCCTTCCTCTACTTGCGTACCCAGATACACTCATTCATCCCCATAATTTTTTGTCAACATGGTTCTCATCCTTCCTCATCACGTGTCCACACCATGTTAATCCAGCACTCCTAATTCTCTATAATTACAGGTAACAGGCGCCTTTCGAACTTTCTATAATTCTTGTGATTATTTAAAATGATAGTACTATTAAGAAATCATTCTTTCACACCTTCTCTTCTTCAGCCATTCACTCCTTCACTCCTTCACTCATTCCTTATTCAAGTGAAGTAAGAAGCGTTTGTCCGTCCAGCTGATGGAGAGCTCGCTGCTGCCGACGCACTACCTGTGCGGGTTCGCGGCGCGCAACGACGACAACTGCATCTGGGACAACGGCGTGGTGATGGCCTCCAACACCACCAACTACTGGGCTCTGGTAAGGATGTCCGCTCACCCCCACGTTTCAAAAAGCAAAGCTTACCTTAGACCCGGTTTCTGTCAAAGCAGAGAGGAGACGAGAGGAGATTTGCTGCAAAACTGGCAGGTTATTTCCACTAAAGATGAGAGAAAGATGGTGATGTGAGCTGGCTGAGTGCGAGTGAGCCGCCCGACTGGACACTTCTCTGCTCTGCCGCGCCGCTTGCTCGCTCGCCGCACAACATTCTATTAAGACATCTCTTCTCTCCGCTTGATCCATTTCCACTGAAACTAAGTGAAGAAGAGATGTGGGAATAAGGAAACCTGATTGGTTTATTCAAATACATCTCTTCTCGTCTCTTCTCCTCTTAACCGGGCCTTACAAGACCTCAGGTAAGTTCAACGAGCTGCCTCTGCCTTTGCCTCTGCAGGTCGGGTTTGGTATCCGCGGGCCCGGCTGCGCGGCGCCGGCGCGGTTCATCAGCATCCTCCCATTCCTCCCGTGGATCGAGTCCGTCACCAACTTCCAAGATGGCGACGACGACTCTCACTTCAGGAGATCTGCTTTTAACGAGGGTACACTCATAATTCTCGATGGTCATACATATATCTCAGCCGGACGAGTCTCAGTGCTCGGTAACTAAACTGACGGCTAAGAAAAAGAGTCACTCAGAAAAACCACAATACCTTCCAAATTTAATTCCAATAACTTACCTTATGGAAATTAGCTTGTAATAAATTGTATCTGAATCAGAATCACTACCTACATAATATAAAACAAAGTCCTCCGCCGCATCTTACTGTCTGTTTGCGGTTAACTCAAACACTTCTCCACCGACTTCATGCTGTTTTCACCAATGGATAGAGTGGTTCTCGAGGTTTTAGTATATAATTTTTAAAGTTTTTAATTCGCGTCAACCGACATCAGCTAATTTAATCTCAAAGATCTAAATCACTAAAGGTCTGAAGAGATATCTACCGAGTTTGGGGATTACAGTCGTGATCATGTTTGCTGTTTTTCTCGCATGCTCTTTACTTCGTACGAGTATAGAAGCAAAGGATCAGTCTCGAACAGGCGACAATGCCCCGCAGGTTTCAAGAAGGCCCTGCGCGCCGACAGCGTGCGCGGCGGGACGCCCAACATGTCGCTGTCGTTCCAGAACAAGTACCCCTTCGACACCTCCAACGTCATGTCCGGCTACTTCTCCGTCGACCGCATCGACGAGCGAGCCATCCAGATCAGGAACAGTACGTCTACGATGAGTTGTCACATTTAGATCGGCTGACGTTACTACAGTAGTAATAGTACAGCTGGCCCAACGAGTCGAGGTATTCGTGAAGTTAGCCGCAAGAGCTGCGCAGTATCGTTTTTCGGGAGCAATTGGAGGTATGGAGAGGGACGGTGGGACTGTACATGCGCAAACTCGCATCTGTGGCTAATTTCACGAATGCCTAGATCCGTTGGATGAACTGTACATTACTATGACATCCGTCAAAATTGTTACTCATGGTACCGAATTCTAAGGAAATTAATGAAGCGCAAACTACAGTCGCTGTAGTACGCTGTGACGTAGGATAGTTAACTACGTGACGTTTTAGTACCCAACTATCCGCTAGAGGCGCTGTACAAGTTTTCATTTTTTTTAACTACAGTCGCTAGCGAGCGTAGATTGCAAATCTCATGGTAGACCTACAGTAAGTTGAGCGATCCCGCCGACCGGCAGTGTCTTGCAGCTGACCTTTCACCTTTGACCTGACCTAGCGCTTTGACATTGACCTAGCGCTTTGACATTGACCTAGCGCTTTGACATTGACCTAGCGCTTTGACATTGACCTAGCGCTTTGACATTGACCTAGCGCTTTGACATTGACCTAGCGCTTTGACATTGACCTAGCGCTTTGACATTGACCTAGCGCTTTGACATTGACCTAGCGCTTTGACATTGACCTAGCGCTTTGACATTGACCTAGCGCTTTGACATTGACCTAGCGCTTTGACATTGACCTAGCGCTTTGACATTGACCTAGCGCTTTGACATTGACCTAGCGCTTTGACATTGACCTAGCGCTTTGACATTGACCTAGCGCTTTGACATTGACCTAGCGCTTTGACATTGACCTAGCGCTTTGACATTGACCTAGCGCTTTGACATTGACCTAGCGCTTTGACATTGACCTAGCGCTTTGACATTGACCTAGCGCTTTGACATTGACCTAGCGCTTTGACATTGACCTAGCGCTTTGACATTGACCTAGCGCTTTGACATTGACCTAGCGCTTTGACATTGACCTAGCGCTTTGACATTGACCTAGCGCTTTGACCCCTAGTATCGCTCCCGGCTGAAGATGGCGACTGCTCCAACAAGACCAAGAGACTGCTTTATCGCGAAAACACTAAAGTCTTCATCGAAGAGGAAGGATTTATTTCTTACAGGGTAAGAATATTTTTCTTATAGGTTATTGTATAAAAATAATTAACTTTACTGTTATAATAATAACTTGAATTAAAACGGTGGAGGAAAACATTATGAGGATATCCGCGGTCTCCTCCGCTCCGCACCACTATGACATTCAGTAAGGCCCACTATCCTGAGGGGGTGATATAGGATGATAGCCTTCTCCCGTGAAGAGCCGCGCCCGGAGCACGGAGGTAGCCAGTGGTAAAACTCCAAGCAAGGACGGCGTCACCCCCCGGTACTGAGGAGTGCAGAGTAAGATACACAGGACTCTGTGCCACATCAAACGTGTGACCATGCATGACAAACATCTATTAATTTTATTCAAGAGTTCTTCAACAAAATTAATCTCTATTTGTTTTCCAGCTGTCGATGTACGATCTGATGGCTTATAACTACACGTGCGCAGTCATCTCGGTGAGTGTTTATAAGCGTGTGATAAGTCTATCAGTAGAACCTATGTATGAAACGACTTAATATCCGGTCTACTATAATCCTACTCGAACGGTCTTCGGTCTTTCAGATAGAGCCGGCTACGTGCAACGACAAGGCCACCCTCTACTGGATGTCGATGATCGAGAACACTGAAGGGCTATCCTTACATCAATACGGAGACACGCCAGAGCCGATTCTTCAGGTCTTCCCGATCAAGAAGATCGCGATGAGACCAGACCCGAACGCAACAATAGACTATGCAAACTGGGTCCCGGGCCCCAACATGAAAGTGAGCATGCTGACTGACGAGAACGACCCTGTCCTGAACATAAGCAACTTTAACATATACTTCAAGTTCGCGTTTGAAGACAGGGGCGTTTTGAATGTGGAAATATACGGCCCCCTGAGACCACCACCGATCAATGTGACGACCACTTCGACCACAACTACGGAGGAGTGGAAGAGGGCCCGAGCGCAGGAGTCCGAAGACGAGGAGTTGGAAGAAGTGGAGACGGTGATAGCCGAGCCTGATGAGAGTGACGTCACTACGCCTAAGGCCGAGGTCGAGTTGTTAGAGCCGCTGCCCGTCGTGAGGGAACCGGCGCCCACCAGCCCCAAGCTGCTTAAAGAAACTCCTATATTCAGTGCAGGGCAGAAGAAAGCCACTTACAGCCTTAAAGTTACTGCAGTATCGGTTCTCACCGTCTTGTGTTTGTATTATATGTAATAACTTGTTACTAAAATAAGAATATAGGTATTTTAATAATGAAAATCAAATCAAATTTTAAATGGCTACTTTATTGACGACTTGTACAATGTGACAAACCAGGCTTTGGCTCACGAGCACGAGTTATGCAGTCTCGTGCAGACGTGCGGTCCTCGTGCAGTCGAGACGTGCAGTCCACGTGCAGACGTACCTCAGCTTCAGAGCGTGCTGGGCGTGGTACTGCAACAATTTTGCGAAAGTTATTGGTCTAATTTTAACTAAGTATGCCTATTATTGGAGTTTTGTCATTTGGACGTTAGCTACAAGGCTTGGCATTACAAGTACGAGTAGAATATGTACGATAGGATTTTTTTATAATTATAGATAAAGTGTTTTTTCCACGTTTCCTATCTTTCAAATCGCCTTTATTCATGGCTGTGTTACAACAGTGTAATTCTAAAAAAGAAAGCGTTCCTATGGATAGAATATTAAAAATATTTCTTTAAAATTGATAGGTAAAAACGTTGAGTATAACTACATATTTTATTCTTCTAAATATTGTAGTTTATGGTTCAAAAGTTTTTGAGCTTTGGGCTCCTTGGTTAGCTGACCAGCTCAAAGTAAAAGTTAAAAAGAAATAGAATCATCATTTCTAAAGCATCTGCGCCATAGATGAGCTCGTATACGATCCTGAAATGGAGTAAACAAGCCATATCTGGTGGGTCCTGTCCTGTCCGTACCGCGCGGTGCTGCCGTAGTACTTCACCTCCAGCGCGGCCTCCAAGTCGAACACGAACTTGAACGCTATGTGAGCTACCTTTATTTTGTGGTACTTCCTGTAACAGAGAAAGACTTTATAACGTCTACTATAAGGGCGAATATCTAAGGCAGAAAGAAGAGACTTTGCGATTTTTTTTTACAAAGTTGCGACAATCGGGCACATCTGGGCTGGATTTGAGCCTAAGACGTTAGGATCGGAAAGCAGGAGAGCTAGCTACCGCTAAACCTCTTTGATGGTTAACCTTACCCCTTATGAGAATTATCCAAATACATAAAACGCTTACGTTACTAACTGACTGGCTGACAGATTTTTTAATTCATTCATGTTTTTGGGGTACGCTATGAGAGTGACGGAGAGAGTGTTAGGTGTGGGGATGGATATAGGGGTAGAGGTAGACCAAGGAAAAGATGGATAAACTTTGAGAAAAATGATAGGAGTAAGAAAGGTGTGAGTACTGAGATGACGAATGATAGAAGGAAATGGAAGAAGAAAACGTATTGTACCGACCCCATATCACCCATATACCGTGAGAAAAAGCAAGAAGAAGAATTAGGTCTTGGGGTACGCTAAAAATGAAGTTCTTGAAATTTAAGCTCTAAAGGTTGCAGCGGAAAGTTGAAATTTGTATGAAAATATAACGCAAATGAAGTCGTGGGAAGTTCTACCAGTTCAGAGTGCATGGCCAGGGGGAGCCGTGAAGCAGACCTGTATCTGTCCAGAAGGAAGACGATCTTGGGCCCGATGGAGCCGTTGTAGGCGGGCTGCGGCACCTTCTTCACGTAGAACCCCACGTCTTCCTGCTCGAAGCCGTCCGTGATCCACCAGCTGCGAAGATACCATGACGACATTCAATTAAAAGCACCCTGTCCAACCTTCCATCTAAGTTCCACGCCATGTAAAGGTTTTCGGGAAGCAATCACTTCCATAAAGCGGTTTCGCATTACGCAATCCGAATCCGATCCAAACCCGTGAAAATATGGTCCGGAGTAGTTGTGGAACTATTTCTATGGTAATTTAAGTACTAGATCCGATTTCCGTCATCCAATTTGTTTCCGTCATTCGTCTTTTCCGTCACATAAAATGCCGTATGCCAAAAGGTGGCTCCTGAATTGCTTGGATTTGTATCAGAGATCGGACTAGTGCGTAAGCAATATCCAAATTCGGTCCAAGTTCAAGATCCATATTTTCACGGGTTCGGATCGGAATCGGATCAGACGTAGTGCGAAACCGCTCTTAAGGTGTACAATAAGACTATCTTCAAAGCTCAGTTGGTAGTAGCTCTGCCTTGTGTGCTGCAGGTTGTGGGTTCAATCCCTTGCAGATGTTCTGTGTCTGGGTATTATTAAGTATTCTATGTATGTATTTACAAAAAAAGTATATATTTAATCTATCAGCTATCTGGTTCTCATAGTACAAGTTAGTTAGTTTGGGGCTAGATGGCGCTGTCTGAAATGTCCACCAATATTTATTTACACACATGCACACACACATTCAATCTATTGAGATTTCGAGCGATTTCGCTCGATCCTGGGCAAAGGTGTGACGTCACTAAACAAGCAATGTATGGCTATGGCAACTGGCTCAACGAGTGCTAATGTGTTGGGGCTGCTGGAGGGTGCTGGGTGCTGCGTGCTGACCTGATGGCGCTGCGGTTGCAGGTGAGGCACAGCGAGGCGCAGTCGTACACGGGGTTGTGGTGGTCGAACAGAGACAGCTGGAAACAAAACCAGAAAATATTTGTTCTACATCTAGAGCTCTGGTGGTGTAGTGGGAGCACCGCTGCCTCACGATCCGAAGGTTATTTAAAATTTATGTGCACAATGCCAGTGCTCTAAAGGAAAACATCGTGAGGAAACTGGCATAATCTAGAACCAAAAATTTTAAAATAAATAAATAATAATAAATAAATGTTGGTGGACAGTTCACACAACGCCATCTGGCCCCAAACTAAGCAAAGCTTGTACTATGGAGCAGTCATTTTAAATTGAGGACGTTTTGCATTTTATATTACAGTCGATGTGCACCCAAGAACGTTTAGCTTCCAAAACCTCCTGATCCGAAATGGGGAAAAGATGGCTGATAGATTAATTAAATTTAAAAATGTGCCATAGATTATATGTATATATTATATAACTGGCGATGGGTTTGTAACATGTCACGTACTGAATACTAACTACTGTGCAAAATGTGGGCATGAGCCAAATATTGTGTTTGGACGTGCCTCTGACGTTCTTTTGATATCCTCAAAGATCTAAGTAACTAGAGATCTGAGGAGACATCTTATCTACCGAGCCTGGGGATGATTTTAAGAAGATTTATTTTGCAGGACACTGGGGCCTTACCACGAAATCTTCCAGAACGATTCCGTAACGATTCCATTATAGAAACGTCACTAATTCCATACAATTTGCATAGATCCTGGTACAAAATAACAATGTAATACATATTCGGTAATGTATTATGAATTCGTGGTGAGGCCCCTGGTCTTGGTTCAGTTGTCAGATGGAGCACCTGGCTCAGACCAGTCCATCGTATTTACGAGAGGAGGTGGGCATTACCGCATAGTAGCCGGTGGATTGGCGCAGGCAGGTCATGTAGTGCGCCTTCTCGCGGTACACCAGGGTCTGCGACGTGCAGTTCGTGCCCAGCTCCTCGAACCTGGTGGCTGACAACGAGGGGCGACGTCAGACCGAACTGAGCGAGCGAATGAACTAATATACGAATGACTGTATGAATGCATGAGGGTATGGATTATTCCCATTTATCCCCCTGCTCTGTCCTCGTAGAATAGAATAGAATAGAAAACATTTATTTTACGTCACGTTACAAATATCTTAGGTTTAATTATGAAGCGTTGCTAAGGTGACAATAAAACAGGCAACCATTCAGCATGAGCTGCAGCAGCACACATGGGGGCTGATGCAGCGCTGATTTTCGATGGCGTAGGAACAGATGGGACAAAAACGGTCTATTTGTCCCCCTCTTGACAACAGGGGGACATGACGGATCTTGATGAAATTTGGCATAGATACAGATTATAGGTTGAAATAACACATAGGCTACTTTTTATCCTGGAAAAATGTGTTTCCGTGGGATAGTTTTCTTTTGTTTTTCAAGGTGGTCAACAACGCGGGCAAAGCCGTTGGCGGTAGCTAGTTGAGTTATATAATACAGACACTTACAAGTGTTTTTACCTAAGTTTGATTGTGTGAAAGATGATATGAATTTAAGAAGAGTAGACACAGAGTTGACGAATGATAGGAGTGAGTGGAAGAGGAAAACATGTTGTGCCGACCCCACTTAGCGCGGGCTAAGGTCAGGAGAATGGTGAAAAGTATTTCTTACCATATTTAATCTCTATACTCTTATCGTAGACGTTCTTCATGAGCTTGAGATCCAGTTCGTCGTAGTAGTCGTACATGCCCTGGTCGTCGAGCGCGCGGGGGGGCCCCGGGGGGTAGGGCGGCGCCCCCTGGCGCGGGAGCCGCGCGCCGCGCCGCACCCACTCGCGCAGGGGGTGGAAGTGCACCCAGCGGGAGCAGGTGGAGCAGCCTTCGCCCCCCAAACCGATGCCGAACTGAAGTACTTTTAAAGTTAACTAAAAATATTTTTTTTAAACTCTTTGATTCTAGATTATTCCCATCTGCCTCCCCCCTCCCTCGTCTCCGTCCTCTTGGGGGGACAAATGGGACAAAAACGTTTTATTAGTCCCCCTCTTGACAACAGGGGAATAGATAGAACTATGCATTCATTGAATAATGTTATTTAATAAATAATTTGATTTGATTTGATTTGATTTGATTTATGAGGAGAGATGAATGTCATGTGACGTGGAGAGTGTAAGGTATTGTATAGTACTCTTGGGGGGGACAGATGGAACTAAAACGTTCTATCTCTCCCCCCCTTTGTAACGGGGAGACATACACAACTTTTATTAACTGAAAAGGTTTTATCTGTTCCGACGTAGAGAGCTATCTGAATGTTTTAATATTACCACAGAACAAAACAATAGTGCATACCTCATAGCTCGACCGTACGGTCGAGCTATGAGGTATGATACTGTCAAACGGTGATGGAAAACACTAAGAAAACCGTGGCTTGGTCAAAATTGAAATTGAAATTGAAAAATATTTTATTCAATACAATCACAAGGATCACTTTGAAACGTCTCACATGCCGTGAATCAATGTGCCGACTCCAACCTAACACAAGTACAAGAAGAACAGGCGAGGAACTCGTCTCGGTCCTAGCGCTTTGTATGATCCTTCGACTCCGCACGTGTTGACCCTGCATGATGCTGAGAAGATGGTACAGGTGCTGAAATCCACTCTCATCTTTCTTCTTAGTTAAATCTTTTATCTTACTTCAAGAGTTCCACTTGCGCCGGCATTCGTGAAGTTAGCCGCAAGAGCTGCGCAGTATCGTTTTTCGGGAGCAATTGGAGGTATGAGGAGGGAGGGAAGGAACTGTACATGCGCAAACTCGCACCTGTGGCTAACTTCACGAATGCCTAGATCCGTTGGATGACCTATACTAATCATGTACGAGTAAATAGATGCAGGGGCCTTATCACGAATTCAAAATACATTACCGAAAGTATTACATTGTTATTTCGTAAAATGTATGGAAGTAGTGACGTTTCTATAATGGAATCGTTACGGAATCATTCTGGAAGACTGGTAAGGCTCCAGGTCCTGTGTATCAGTAGGTCTACCATGAGTTTTTACAATCTACACTCGCTAGCGACTGTAGGTATGAAAACTTGTACAGCGCCTCTAGCGGATAGTTGGGTACCAAAACCTCACGTAGCTAACTATCCTACGTCACAGTACTACAGCGACTGTAGTTTGCGCTCATTAATTTGCTTAGAATTTGGTACCATCAGTAACAATTTTGACAGATGTCATAGTAACGTACTATTACTACTGTAGTAACGTCAGCCAATCTAAATGTGACAACTCATGGTAGACGTACAGGCTGCGAGTGCTGACCAGGGTGAGGCCGCGCCTGGTGGAGTAGGCGAGAGGCATGCCGCCGCGGAGCCGGCAGGAGCCCCCCGGGGGCTCCGCGCGGTAACACGAAGATTTGAGCCGCGGCCCCGCGCCGGAGCCCTGGAATTAACACAAGAATTGAATATGTAATAACATAAAATTGTTAACAGCTTTAACGTCCAATTTCACTTTTAACAAAGCATTACCTGATCGGGTATCAAAATTAACAAGAATGTTAAATTATTGTTTAATTTGGTCAAAATTAATTCATTAGTTGGTATAAAGTTGGACTCACGTCATCAGCACGGCACCGAGTGCGCTTGCATCTGAAAATGAAAATAAACCGCTGATTATGCCCGTCTTCCACTGCGAGCGGAGCGGACTCCGTACGGACTCCGTTTAACTCACATTAACTTTTTTAGTGGAAGGCGAGCCTAGCTTTTTAATGGAGGGCGAAAAAAGGGTAATGTGAGTTAAACAGGTACCCGCTCCGCTCGCAGTGGAAGGCGGGCATTAACGTCACTGAATTACACGAAAATATTAGCAAGTTCACATAAATAGTACCTATCTAAATATAAGTATGAATAAACAATAAAAAATAATAGCCAAAATATTGTAACCAGTAAATAATGATGTAGCACACTAACATTACAACCTCTTTTTGGATATGGTGAATAGTTCCGTTTTCTGAAACAAAAAAGTATTTGAATTTTTATTTATAACTGAACCGACGGGTGTACGGGGTGTACGGGGTTCCAACATCCACCATCTTCGGTACCCAAGCCAACCTCACCTGCACGTGGTGCACCCTGCTAAATAACAAACGAGGCTCTGGCAGCCGGCTGGTGGCGGCATAGCACAGCCTACATCGGCACAGCTAAACACTCTGGCCGTCGACGGGCAGCAGCGTTGGCGGTGCGATAAGCTGTGTCCTGCGATCCCCAACCCGCTTGCCCAGCGTGGGGATTATGGGCATAAACCCCCTTATGATAGGTACAACTAGGAAATGGCCCCCAGTTCCCGGCCGTCATGCTATTCCTGGCCATGGTAGCGGCCATGGTAACGGCGTGACAGGGGGTGCTAAGAATCACCGGGCTACCGAAGGCTACCTCAAACAACTGACCCTGGCAACGTACAATGGACGAACTCTGAGGCTCGACGAACATCTAGCGCAGTTGGAAGTGGAGCTGGAGAACATAAGGTGGCATGTCCTGGGGTTGTGTGAAGTTCGTAGAGAGGGAGAGGACACCATTACCCTAGACTCGGGCCATCTTCTGTACTTCCGCGAGGGTGACCAAAAATCACAGTAACAACCTCTGTAACAACGTTCTACAAATCTCCAGTGTGTCGAACAGGGTAGCGTACCTGATCCTTCGACTATCCAAGCGGTATAGTATGAAGATCATTCAGGCATACGCACCGACCTCGGCACATCTGGATGATGAGGTGGAGGATATGTACGAGGACATATCCAATGCCTTGCATAACACCACGAAGGCTCACTTCAACGTTGTTATGGGGGACTTTAACGGCAAAGTGGGAGTCCGAGTTGGTGACGAATCCAGAGTGGGCCCGCATGGATATGGAAGCAGAAATCACAGGGGGCAAATGCTCGTCAACTTCCTAGAGAAGGAGGGGCTCTTCTTGATGAACTCGTTCTTTAAGAAGAAGCCCCACAGGAAGTGGACGTGGCGAAGCCCCGATAATGTGACAAAAAACGAGATCGACTTCATTACGACGGATAAAAGGCACATATTCAGAGATGTCTCCGTGATCAACAGGTTTAATACCGGATCTGATCACAGACTTGTCCGAGGCTCTCTGAATATCAATCTTAAGCTTGAAAGAAACCGTCTGATGAAGTCCACGCTCCGACCCAATCTGCTCCAGATCATGGCGGGCACCGAAAAGTTTCAGAAGCTTCTTGGTGATAGATTCGTTGCTGCGGAACCCACCGAGGACGTTGATGAGGCCCTACGAAACGTGGTTGGAGCACTAAGGGACGAGGGCATCAAATTCTGCCAAATGCAGCCTAAAGGCAAGAAGTCCAAACTTTCGGATGAGACTCTTCGGCTAGTGACAAAAAGACGGGAAACCACTCAGGCCACTTCGTCAGAGAGGCCAGACCTGAACAAGCGAATTGCGAAGATGGTACGGCGCGACCTTCGGAGCTCCAACACACGTCTCATTGAAGAGGCAATAGAGCGAAACCGAGGGTCCAAAGTATTCACTCAGCAGCTTGGCAGGAGCCATCTGACGAAGTTAACAACACGCGATGGCCGAACCGTATTGTCAAAGCCGGAGATATTGTCAGAGATCGAGGACTTCTATGGCCGGCTATATGCGGCACATGCTCCTTGCCCCCAGCGTAACAGCCACGATTCCAGAGCCACCCTCGCCCGCCACTACACCGACGACCTGCCGGAAATCAGCAAAGACGAGATCGTGTTGGACAGGTTAAAAATGGAAAAGCCCCCGGTGAAGACGGAGTGACCTCAGAGCTTCTGAAGGCAGGAGGAGCTCCTGTTGTGCAGGAGCTGCAGAACCTCTTTAACTCCGTCCTTCTCTGTGGGAGAACTCCAAAGGCGTGGAACGAGAGCTTGGTGGTTTTGTTTTTTAAGAAGGGAGATAAGACTCTTCTTAAAAATTACAGACCCATCTCGCTCTTGAGCCACGTTTATAAGCTATTCTCTCGGGTTCTCACAAATCGTCTCGCCAGAAGACTCGACGAATACCAGCCACCGGAGCAGGCCGGGTTTCGCGGAGGATATGGCACCATAGACCACATTCACACAGTGAGGCAGATTATACAGAAGTCAGAAGAGTATAATCAGCCCCTGTGTCTGGCATTTGTGGACTATGAGAAGGCCTTTGACTCTGTCCAAACCTGGGCTGTTCTGGAATCCTTACAGCGATGCCAAGTAGACTATCGTTATATCGAAGTGTTGAGATGTCTGTACGAAGCCGCCACCATGAGTGTCCGAGTACAGGACCAGCAGTCTAAGCCCATCCAGCTGCGCAGAGGAGTGAGACAGGGAGATGTAATATCTCCGAAACTGTTCACAAGCGCGCTGGAGGATATGTTTAAGACTTTGGACTGGAAAGGCATGGGCATTAGCGTAAATGGCGAGCACATCTCACACTTACGATTCGCAGATGACATAGTCTTACTGGCGGAGTCGCTGGAGGAGCTGCAACAGATGCTGGACGACCTAGCATCAGCCTCGCGGATGATGGGTCTTGGCATGAATTTGGATAAGACCAAAGTCATGGTTAATAACCGAATTGACCCGAGACCTGTCGCTGTTAATGGCAACCTTCTTGAAGTTGTTTCGCAGTACACATACCTCGGACAGATTTTACAGTTAGGTAGAGACAACTTTGAGAAGGAGGCTAAGAGGAGGATTCAGCTAGGTTGGGCAGCTTTTGGAAAGTTACGTCGAGTCTTCTCGTCACCCATACCACAATGTCTAAAAACGAAAGTTTTCAACCAGTGCGTCCTACCTGTCATGACATACGGAGCCGAAACGTGGACACTCACGGTACGGCTAGTCCACCAGTTTAAAGTCGCTCAGCGAGCTATGGAACGAGCTATGCTCGGAGTTTCTCTGAAGGATAGAATCCGTAATGAGACTATCCGACACAGAACTAAGGTTGTCGACATAGCTCAGAGAATTAGCAAGCTGAAGTGGCAGTGGGCTGGCCATATCTGTCGAAGAACCGATAACCGCTGGGGTAAACGAGTTCTCGAGTGGAGACCGCGGCTCGGCAAACGTAGTGTAGGACGCCCTCCGGCTAGGTGGAGTGACGATCTGCGAAAGGCTGCTGGTGGAGGCTGGATGCGTCGAGCTGAAGACAAGGCGCAATGGCGCTCATTAGGGGAGGCCTATGTCCAGCAGAGGACTGCTATAGGCTGATGATGATGATGATGAACTGAACCGACTACAGCCGGCCTAACATGAGCGCTACGACAAAATTTTGTCGACTGTTTGGTCTCGCTTTTTCTTGTTTGAATATAACATGGCCGACGTAAATGGATGTCAATGTTAGGCCGACGGATAGTGTCCATTACTCACTTTGTCCGAGTCCCACGACAAATGCCCGGCCGGGCGGCATGTCCGACGTCGGCCAGGGTATCGGTACATCTGCAATTTACATCTCATTTAATACCCTAAGGTCCGGTTTCCACCAAAGCAGAGAGGGGAGGAAACGAGAGATGTGCTGCAAAGCTGGCAGGTTATTTCCACGAGCGGAGAAGAAAAGCGTAGCGGAGAGAGATGATCGATTGTAGATGTGAGCTAGCCGAGTATGAGTGAGACTCACAACATTCTATAGAAAAATGAGACTCTTGAATCTTTCCTCTCCGTTTGATCCATTTCCACCGAAACTAAGCGGAGAAGAGATATGGAAATAACGAAATCTGATTGGTTTATTCAAACACATCTCCTCTCGTCTCCTCTCCTTTATGCTTTGGTGGAAACCAGGCTTGAATAGGGTTTAAAGTGTAACCAGTATAAATGCAACGGAATACTAACTACTGTGCAAAGTATGGGCCTGTGTTTTGGGTACAATAATTGTATTAAATTAGTGTTACTTCAAGCTTGAAATATGACGTTTTTGAAACATGATGGTTTGTAAGAGCTTGTGGTAAGGCCCTGGAGAGGTCTACCGAGGCTGGGGATCATGGTTTCCAAGAAGATGGAACTGCTTTAGACTGATAAGGGGCTCACCACGAATTCATTACATTACCGAATTAATATTACATTGTTATTTTAGTACCATGACCTATGCAAATTGTATTGACTTCAATCTTCAAATGTGTTTCTAATACGGAATCGTTCTGGAAGACTCCGTGGTAGACCCAGTCCCTTTAAACAAGCGGCATTAACGTTAATCGAACAGAATAGAATAGAATACTTTATGTATGGGAATGACACTAGCTTACGAAATATTTCATAAGTACTTTTAAACTTACGCGATCTGAACACATTATTATTAGTATTAGACGGGTAAATAAAAGGTAATTAAAAGGTAATTTGAACGCGATAAATACGCGTCTAATACTAATTATAATATTTTATAAGCTTTGTCATGCTCATACATTAAGAATTCCATTCTATCCTATTCGATAAGTGTTTATGCCGCTCGGATGCTGCACTGATGCCTTCAGCATTGAAGATACGTACACAGGAAGTAGGTGAGCGGTGGGATCAGATGCACCAGCGCCAGGGTGCTCTCCATCCGCCCCCCGGAGCCCGGGGGCTCCTCGAACTTGTCGACGCCGCAGAGCCAGCTCCCGCCGTCCGCCCGCCAGAACATCACTTCTGTGCTTCTACAGAAGTCACACCGTCAGCGCAGCACAGAAGCATGCTTAGTACAAACTACTTCGGATGCATGCCTCCATTGGTAGTACACCAATGGAGGCATGCGGCCGAGTGGTTTAGTACATTCATGAGATCATCACAAATATTTGTTATCCTTTTCATAGAGTCCTCAGTTATGTGTTATTTCAATATTTGGACCATTCTACTGAACGGTTTCGTCATTATTCTCACTTTTGTCATTGTTCGCAACAAACAAATTTGGTGAAATAACTTAATATCGACCAATCTTTTATTATTCCATCTTCATGCAAAAGTTTTTAAAATAACGGTAAAATATCAAGTAGATCAATGTAGAAGTAAATCTTCAAAACATGTTATATTACGCCGTTCTGCCAGTAGCTCCTTGAATATTCCTTTGAAATTGGGTAACAAACAATGCGCATTTAAAGTAACGCATTGCTGCCCAACCTCAAATTTACCCAATTTTGGACAATTTGCAAATAAGTCAATGCGAAATGTGGGCATGTGCCAAATACTCAAAGTATCTACTTTATAGATATCCCCAAAGATCTAAGTAACTAGAAATCTGAGATGTCTACCGAGCCTGGGGGTTGCTGTCGTGATGATACTGAAAAGGACGGAAATATCTAGTACTTCCTGCTACACTATTATCTAATGAGCTTAACAACACAAACTCAAATATAAATTCGCCACGTGTTTCGCTTCTCACGAAGCATCCTCAGGACCGTTGACTCGCTCGCACTGGTGTTGCTCCACCGAGCGCGAAAGAGAAGTAGCTTCAATTTGTGTTGTTAAGCTCATTAGATAATAGTTTAGCGGGAAAGTACTAGATATTTCCATCCTTTTCAGTATTTGTAATGGATTTTCGCAAAGTCACGCCTGAATCTATCATTATTTTACAGTCGTAATGTTTGTTTGTTTATAAATATGGATACAGGGGTAGAGGTAGGCCAAAGAAAAGATGGATGGACTGTGTGAAAGATGACATGGGTAAGAAAGGAGTGAGTACTGAGATGACGAGTGACAGAGGGAAATGGAAGAAGATCACATGTTGTGCCGACCCCACATAACGTGGGATAAGGGCAGGAAGATGATGATGATGAATGTTTGTTTGTTTGTTGGGTACCGACTCAGGGTCTCTGCCGAGGAGGTCGCGGGCCAGCCCCACGGCGACGCCCTCCAGCACCAGCACCACCAGCGCGGAGCTCTGCCGCTCGGCCGGAACTGGAACGGAAGCACACCAACGGGTCACCACTCAACGAATTTAAAGTCAATAAGATCACAAGGACCATTCTGAAACGTCACATGCTTTAATTTAATGTCCGCCTTCCACTGCGAGCGGAGCGGGCTCCGTACGGACTCCGTTTAACTCGCAACGGCTTTGTTCATGGAAGTGCCTTTGTCTTCCACTGTGAATGATTGAATTTCAATACAATTGTGAATTGTGAATGACGACCTCAGTGGCGCAGCGGGCGAGAGTCCGCCTGCGACGCTAGGGGATGCGGGTTCGATTCGCGCCTCGGAAAAAAATTGTGTACGATCTGTAGAAATTTGTTCCGTTGGTCTGGGTGTGTATGTATATAAAAAAATATCTATGTATGTACCTATAAATCATGTATATATCAGTTATCTAGAACCCATAACACAAGCTTTGAGTAGCTTACTTTGGGGCTAGATGATACTGTGTGGATTGTCCAGCATTATTTATTTATTTATTTATTTTCAATCCGCTCAAATCATTAGCTCAGTTTCCGCTCGTTACCCTGTTTTAGTGGAAGGCGGGCATAAATGCCTTGGGGTGTATGCGAGTTCCTTTGGCTACCTTTGTTCCCCTAACGGCTGGACAGATTTAGATGAATGAGACGTTGAATTCGTCAGAATCACAAGAGTGACATAGATCTAATGTCATAAAATCCATTATGGCGGTTGTAAGAATCTATTTTCAATTACTTTCAGTAGAGTTTTGTAACTTCTGAAATTCATACCTAGTACTGGTTGTATGTAACTTTGTTACGTATGATATAGATTCTAGAAAACCTTCTTCTTATTAACGTGTCACTAGTTTTTTTGAATCAGTGTGGTGAAAGTTTTATGAGACCTACCACTATCTTTCGTCATGAGCAGTCCCACCCAGGTGTAGAAGCCAGCAGGCGCCGCCCCCCGGGCCTCTCGTCTGGACCTCCTGACTGCGGGGCTGGTGACCCTGGCGTGGAGTAGCTCACCCCCTGGAACACGTCTTGAACTGACTAGATGTTGAATTTTATAGATTTTCCTTCAGAAAACCATGACATGAGTCAGTCCAAATAATAATCCATGCTAATCTATACAATCTATACTTCTATACTAATATTTTAGAGGAAAGTTTTGTATTTTTGTTTGTAACAAATAAACTCAAAAACTACAGGTCCGATTTCAAAAATTCTTTCACCGTACTAGAATACTACGTTATCCCTGAGTAACATAGGCTATAGTTTATGTAGGTACCTCGCGAGCAAAGCCGCGAACGGAAGCTAGTATACGGAAATAGCTCTGTTTGTTAATTACATTTTCAGTACTAAACGGCTGTACAAATTTTAATAAAATTTGACTAGGAGATAGATTGTAACCTGGAGAATGATATAAGCAACATTTTATCTCAAAAAACAATAAATGCACACTGTGACGGAAAATACGATAAAATTCGTCTACGATACGATAAAGTTCGGTGGCATTGTTGGTGGTGCGTTGGCCGGCTAGGCAAAGACGCGGGTTCGAGTCCCGCCTGTGCATGAACTAAAGTTTAACAAGAACTTTAAAGATCCTGGGACCTTACCACAAGCTTTTATAAACCATCATGCTTCAGAAACGTCAAGCTTGAAGTAACACTAGGTACTTCAATACAATTTGTTAGGTCATGTACAAAATATGAATGTTAAGTATCATCATCTTCCTGCTCTTTTCCCACGTTATGTGGGGTCGGCACAACATGTGATCTTCTTCCATTTCCCTCTATCATTCGTCATCTCAGTACTCACTCCTTTCTTACCCATGTCATCTTTCACACAGTCCATCCATCTTTTCTTGTATCCATCCACATTCATATCTAACACTCTCCTCGAATGTTAAGTATATTACTTTGATATTGCCCTAAGAGCTTGTGGTGAGTCCCCTGGTCACTTACCACACAACACAAAGCACAGTTTCAGAAACACTAACATAATCAAATGTCCCGCACAAACTCCCGCGGCTCGTCCTGCATCCGACGCTATACACACCAATTATGCGTCTTTTGTTATGATTTATGCAAGGCGATGTTATGACAGGTCGCAGGTACATACCTGGTATATCTTGCAAGACATCCGTTGACCTTTATATCAATAGGTTTAAGGTACACAACGCAATGATTCACACATATTATGTAAATAATGAAGAAACTGTAATTGAAAACCTTTGATTATGAACGAATCATGTAAGTTACCAGTAGGTACATTACAGTACAATACGAGTAAATCGGTTCGAAAGGGCTAGTGACACGATAAGAAGAAGAAGAAGAAGAAGAAGAAGTAAAGGACACCCAATGGAGTTAGCTTAGACTACAATATTAGGTATATTATATGTAAAAATCTTAGTAATACTATTATGTACCTATACGCGAAGTTAGTAAGAATCTACGTTTGTTACTTTTTCACGCAAAAACTACTGAATGGATTTTGATGAAACTTTGAAATAATATAGCTTATACATCAGAATATCACGTATGCTATAATTTATAGAGATTTTTAAGAAGTATCCATCACCATGCGGGTGAAACCGCGGGGCGCAGCTAGTACCTACTTATTACTAAAATAAGCCTCCTTGAAGTGCACCGTGCCTTTCACCACACTGGTACAAAAATGCTATAACAACTACTACAATAAATAATGTCGTTGACCCCATACTTCCTCTGCCTACTGCAGTGTGAGTGCAACAAAAATATATTACGAAAACTGGCTTTGTCCATATTCAAGAACTCGCTCAAAATATGCGCAGCAATTAACGAATATGTAAAAGTAGTTGTGAGACAATTGGCCGTAAATCTAGAGAGCACATTCTACTGATGAGTGGGTAATGTAGGTACCTATGTACTTATGGTCAGGTAGGTACAGGGCGCACAACGTGGGCAAATGTTTGGATGTGCCTCTGACTAACCCTGAAGTAACTACAGATCTGAGATGGCGACTAAATCTGGGAATCGCAGTCGTGATCATGTTTGTTTATTGTTTTACTAGCTTCCGCCCACGGCTTCGCCCGCGTGGTACCTTGAAAAACAAAAACTTTATCCCACGGAAACCATAGGTAAATTTTTCCGGGATAAAAAGTAGCCTATATGTTATTCTGACTATAATCTATTTATGTGCCAAGTTTCATTCAGATCCGTTCAGCCGTTTAAGCGTGAATGAGTAACAAACATACATCCAAATATCCACACATTCTTACAAATTTTCGCGTTTATAAATTAGTAAGATTTTTAACCGACTTCAAGAAAGTAGGAGGTTAAAGTACCGAGTAAACCGAGAGTTATCAGTCATCTGAATCAAGAATAAGTACGTACGTACTGGTGTGAGTTTATCTCGTTATCTCAGCTCCAGAAGATTACTAAATCTAAATCGATCATTTCACTGACAAAGAAAACATACGCAACGCGACCGAGTTGAAAATGCAACAGATACTTTGGCACGAAGTGAAACACGCGGTGTTCTAAACTTGGGTGGTTATTCAATGGTTTTGTTAAAATGTTTTTAGACATGAAAGAAATTGTTTTTTTCGTATTTATAGTGATTGTGCTCACATTAGTGCTCTTGTATTTGCAACTGTGTGATGTTTTCATCGGGCGGTATGTCTTCAAGGTGTTCAGTGAGTACTTGAGTAGCCAACCCGAACTGTCCACCTAACCTATCTTAGATCATCTATCCTATCTCATTACTGTATTTACAGAAAGTACCTGGATGACCGAGCTTTGCTCGAATTTTTCTATGGTAAATCTGGTTTTTTGGAAAATGAAACCTAGCCAGATCGATTTATCGCCTACATATCAAATTTCATGAAAATCGCTGGAGCCGTTTCTGAGATTCAGATTAAATATATATATGCAAGAATTGCTCGTTTAAAGGTATAAGATACAGAGACCTATCTATAGACACTTTATCCTATTAATATTATAAACGCGAAAGTTTGTAAGAATGTGTGGATGTCTGGATGTTAGGTACTCTATAACCGCTGAACTGATCTGGAGGAACTTTGGCACTGATATAGATTACAGTCTGGAAGAACACAACCTACGAAGCCGTGGGTGGAAGCTAGTATAAAATAAGTAAATGTTATATTGATAGATGGATGGATAACAGCTAGTTGTTAATAAACAAAAGGTATTGTTAAAAAAACTGTTATTTCAAAATGCCTTAGTAAGTACTTATATTTCAAAACTGCACTAACTATTGTGATAATGATCAAGGTACAGCAGAGGTCCTAACAAGCGTACTTGCCGGACTCCGGCCCAGTGCTCACGTACTGGAGTACTAACACGACTGCAAAGATATTCTAGTTTCTTCAGTATCTACGCACCTTTATTTTGTAGGTAGTAGAAATAATATAATAGCTAGCACTGGTGGCGTAGTGGTAGCACCTCTGCTTCACGTTGTGGGTTCAAACCTAGTCGTGCAAAAACGAGTTTTTCCATTCAAAAAATGTATGTGCGCAATGCCAGTGCTCTCATGAGGAAACCAAAATTCGAAAATGCATGTCATAGATTAGTATTTTTATAAGCGGCGATGGGCTTGCAACCTGTCACGTACGGAATACTAACTATAAAATGTGGTCATGTGCCAAATATCATGTTTGAACGTGCCTCTGACTACCCCCTTTATATATCCTCAAAGATCTAAGTAACGAGAGATCTGAGGAGATATCTACCGAGCCTGGGGATTACAGTCGAGTCCTGAAAGGCCACGTCCCACTGAAGCGCGATGGCAAGTCCACTAATTACCGTTTATCTGTGCGATACGCTATCTCAACGATACGTCCGGTCCGCTGAAACATATTTTGGTTTAGTGTTACCTTTCCAAAATGGAGTACACGACGTTGTTCATACCGTTCTTCGCGTTAGTCGTGATATACGCTATCACCTGTATCTGCCTGCATTGCTGTGAGATATTCCGTGAGTACCTTTACTTATAATTGAATCGTCTCTATCTATACAGATAACGAATTCACCAAACATGATTATTGGATTGTGTTCGGAGATTCTCATTATTACGTGCACCTTATTTTGTTTGCCGTCTGTTTGGACTGAAATTCATATAATACTAATCTCGTTGGTACAATCCTGAAATGAACTTTTTTCGAAATGCCTTTCTTCATGAAAAACAGTAAAGTAAATAACCATCTGTACCTACTTAGTTAATTAGGGTAGGTACTCAAGTAGATACTTAAACATTCACTACTCAGTAGGTACCTAGGTAGTGGAGGTAATCAACAACGACTTACCTACTTATTAAAATGTAAGTACTTATTTGGATCAATCAGTCATGTTTGCTAAGCCTATAAGCGTACCTAATACCTAAAGACATCAGATAAAATAAGGAATAAAATGAAAAAAAAACAAAGGCATTGAATTACTTAGGTAGGTACTTACCTACTTTATTATTATGTAAAGCTACAGATGTAGAGCCGCCCCAACTACACAGAGCAGGGGATAGGTATTTTCATAAAAAATATCCCAATCACCCCACCAGTGGTGATGGCGGAAATGGAGGATGGGAATTAAATCCCCATTCATAGAAAGGCATTAATTAATTTCGGGTTGATGGAAGTTCTATTTCTAATATTTACACTACTTGTACCGCCATCTATCGGTGAGTAGAAGTTTACAATAGGCTACTGCCATCTATCGTCGACTATTAATAACTTTGTGTATTTTACTTAAATTCATAGATGGCGCTCATCAACTTAGTTTAAGTATTTTTAAGGTAAATAAATAAAGGCACTTTTGCAATTGAGTAAGAATCAAGAGTCAAGAATGTTTATTTGCTAAATAAGTGTATCTAACATAGGTTTTTAAATTTAGTATTGCGTTTAAAAACTTATTTGCCCTTGTCGAGCATTGCAAAAAATATACATAGGTACATAGGAGGCATGGCGCTAATGGCGTAAGTATAGCACTATGCACTAATAGGTAAGGACCTCGTAGTAAAAATACCTACAACGAGGTGGTATTTTTAGTTTCGGTGATTTTAGTTAGTTTAGTGCACACCATCATTATTTCTCTCGATAAAATAATATTTATTATATTTTGAATAATACTGCTTTTAGATACCTACCTCAAATATATAATGTTGTTTATTAACAATAAAACTTCGTTCCACAACAATGTTATCTGACGAACGATTTTTAATTGAAAAGCCTTAAGATTCCTTTATCTCATTATTCTCGCAGACCCTTCTTGCCTAGGCAGGTAGGTAGGTAGGTACTACACAAGGTACCTAGGTACAGTAGTATTTTCTTTGTTTTCAATTCTCATTATCTGCGTGTACCTGGGTAATTAGTGCATTTCGTAATGTGTGCAAGTGTTATCAATCAACTAAAATGTTAATCATTCATTATCAGATAAACACTGATAACAGCCTCTTAAAGTACCTACCCACCTAGGCACTAACCTAGGTAGGTACGTAGTAGGTACATTTTATAGGTGCAGCTTACGACATACTATTTTTTCATGGCAGATACATACCAACATAGGTAGAGATAGATCAGTCTAAAAATGCACGCCCCTCCAATGTATTTCCAATGTATTTACCTCTACATGCGGTACAAGTACAAGTGGAGGGGCGTGCATTTTAAGACTGAATCATCTTCATCTATGTACCTAAAAGTTTTACTTCAGTCAAATTGAAACCCCTTCAAAATAATCTGCAGCTAGGTACCTACTTAATCTACGAACATTAGGTATTCTCACAAAACCTCAATTCGGATATTATCTGATAAAATATTGAAATCAACAAATCAGTGCACTCAATCTGTAAGTAAGAATAGCGTCGGAACAAATAGGTCCAGATGACTGCCCGCCAGGTAGGTACGTGACCGATTACAGTCGCAATCGAACGCGCCCATCGGTGCGCCCGCGCAGGAATGATACTTACTCGTATTGCTTAGTTTACTAAGCAGTTGCCCGTGTAGCCTCATGGAACGCGCAAGAAATACGAGATACACAATTTATTGTGCGTGAAAATAATTGTTAAAAGTGATCATTTCAAAATAAATGATAGAAAAAAGACAAGCAGTGAAAAAATATTTTAAAATTAGAAAGTAACTGCAACCATCAGGTACAATTATTTTAAATTTAAAATATTAACAAGGTGCAACAGCATAAATAGATTTTTGTGTTGAAGAGTATAGGTAGCAAAATAGAAACCGGTTTATAGACTGTCTTTAGAAACAAAGATTTTTATAAATCATTATTACAAAATAATTGCCTTAGTCTTAGTACATAGTTTTAAATTAATGGACTATAATTCAAAATGGAAAATTCATACGCCGGATATGTTATTCAAAACCTCACGGAGGGCACAGAGGATCAATCGCCGGATGCCAAGAGTGATGCCAAAGGTAGAAACCTGCTCGGCATGCTGCCAATGTTTCTGCTCATCCTACTGGTCGTTTTAAGGATATCTTGGACTCTGTATAGAAGTTTTGGTAAGCATTATTTATGCAGCGTTAATATGATCACCAAACTCCCAGCCTAGATCTTCTTTATTAATCATCATCATCATCTACCTGCCCTTTTCCCACGTTATGTGGGGTCGGCACAAGTCACAAGAGTGATCTTCTTCCATTTCCCTCTATCATTTCGTCATATTAGTACTCACTCCTTTCTTACTCATGTCATCTTTCACACAGTCCATCCATCATTTCTTTTGCCTAATTCTACCCCTTCATCCAACGTGGATACGGGGATAAGGGCAGGAAGATGATGATCCATCCACATTCATACCTAACAACGGTGTCATTAATTCTTTGAACCAGTGTGGTGAAAAATTCGAAGTGCCCCTTTTCTTCACCGTTTGAGCGTTTTTACATATCGCACGAAGTCTTCTTCAACAATGGCCGTGAACGTAGCTTAAATACTAAATGATCCTTGAAATAATACTACAGATTAGTTTATTTTGACCATGACTTTTCAAGAATTTGAATGAGGGTCAGTCACAGCACATAGGTAGGTACACACAAACATAATAACTTGCCCTTCGAATAGTTGGAATGTTAATGAATATAAATAAATACTAAATAAATAAATGTTTTTAGTGTTCAGTACATATCAAAATTGATAAAACGGACGTTCCGTTTGCCAAATTAGGGAACCACCTAGTTTGCAATTTTTTTGGTCAGTTACTGATATATTAAATACAGAATATTTTTATAAAAATATTACACTACCTAGATTTTGAATTGTATTATTGATTGGAACTTATTTTATTTCGGAATCCTACTCGTAGATGTGGAAGAGTGGGCATGTGCCAAATATTTGCCCAATATGGTAATGTTTGGACGTGCCTCTGACATTTACCTACGCATATCTTCGAAGATCTAAGTAAGATCTGAGGAGTATTATACGAAGCCAGATGATTGCAGCCGTTATCATGTTTATTTGTTTGTTATCTTCAAAACGTTTTCCAATATCCAGAAGCTCTTCATCACGAGCGCTACTCGCGACTGCCTTCAACGATTTGGAAAACAAGTGGTAGGTATGCGTAGGCACTCCACTATTATAAGAGAAATACAGGTAGGAACATGATAATGATAGTACTCAAATATCTTAAATACTAGTTCTAGGTACATAAGAATATAGCACAGAATACTGAGAGCCAGCTCGACTGGTGTCCGCTTGGTTTTTTCCGTTCAATGAAGATTCTGTTGGATAAATTATTTTATTGATTATTTATGAATGCACCGTAATTAGTAAGTGGTTAATCTATTGAAGTAGTCCAATTATAGGTGGTTAATTTAGGTCAATGTTTAGAACGTTAAATTATAAAAATGTGGTTACATTAATGTGAGGTAGGTGAGGTTGCCATTTAATGACATTCACCGGCTGAAGGTATTTCTTTTAATATTACTTTGATAATTATTTTACTTGTTGTCGAGCAAGTTTTAGGTTTCTTAGTCACATTTTTTGCCTTTATTAATATAACTCTCAGAGATAATTAAATAGAAATAAATACCCAATTTAATAGTACAAGTATAATGACACTGATTAAAGGTCACCAAAGGATACAAAACTGGTTAGCATATTGCCTATTTATAGAAATTACCTTATTCTGTCTCTAGGAGCTTTCACACAGCGTTTTAAGAACGTGTCTTCGCTAGCCAGCGTACGTACCTAATGTTGTCTGCGGCCTTTGTTCCTGACCATTCTAGTTGAGCGAGTTCACACTCGTATTATTATAGTTCTTATAATACATAATACAAATTTTAAAATCCCTGACATCTAAACCTTACCCTAACATGCCATATTTAAAGTGGTTACCTTACCATGTTCTTTCAATTATCATTGAAGTAACACAGGACCAAATTTAGAATCAATAGGATATAATTATGGAAGTTAGTCAGATCCCTCATCAACTAGAAAAGACCTGATGATCTTCAGACCGCTGAACAGATTTTAATGAAAAAAGCTGATGAAGCATGAATGGCTAGGAACACTCGGGATAAAATTATCAATGACACAATAAAAACTAAACGAAAATCGGTTCATCCGTTTGGGAGCTACGATGCCACAGACAGATACACAGATACACTAACAGACACGTTAAACTTATTAACACCCCTCTTTTTCGTCGGGGGTTAAAAATTATATTTGTAGACCATGCAAACATGCCTCACTTGCCAAATTGCTTGTTGTCATTCCCAAAATGAAGCCCCCATTTACTTATTAATGTCATTCGTAAGGATGATAGAAGATACAGCTATTTACCCAAATAGATAATTTTGTTTATTGTATGTCGTCAGTCTTAAATCATTATCAAATATTAAGTAGGCAAGTACCTAGTAGGTAGGTATTATAGCGGCTTCAACTAGAAAAAAATAACGTCAAAACATGAATCATCTCGAAGCTGGACGCACGAACAATCAGGAACAGATTACGAACATCAAAAGAACTAGGCTTTGAAGATAGAGATAATTCAAGAAGGCTTAAATGTGATACCCAAGTAGTTGAAAAATATATCGTGACTAGTGATCATGTGATTATTATCAGCCTCTGAAGTATTTTAAGAACTATTGGATAAAAATAGCTCGGAATATCTGATAGGATGATCTAATTTTCCTTATTATTGAGTTGTCCTTTTGTCAGCGATAATAATGTCAAAGTTGATGAAATCAGCGCACCACACCTTGCAACCTAAAGTGGTAGGTACTTATTGCTATCAATTTGACTTCCTAAAAAGTACTAACAAGACTTATTAGGAACAGAATCTTGCAGTTAACTTGCTTTAGTCACTATAAGCATGCTGCAGGTCGCTAGGCTCGATAGTTATTTTTAGCTATTGTTAATTTTCCTCAACGTAATGTTGCTAGAAAGCTTAATGGGATAAGTATAAAAAACAATTGTTGCAATAAATGCTTTGAAATTACTTTCGTGTCTGCTTTAAAACCTACAAAGGCAAATAATTTCACATTGAGAATATTGTGAAAAACTAAAAGTACATGGGGATGATTTTATTTGTGGCTCAATATTGTGAAAATATATAAAAGTAAGTACCTAACTTATCTCTAGATACCCAACTCACACACAATTAAGTAAACTAGCACGTCCATTAGATAACTCTCGTAGATAACAGATAATCAGATTGTAAATGCGTACTGTGCCAATAATGACCACGGACGCTGAGGCAGATTTATGTCAAATTGTGCCTAGAAAATTAAGTAAAAAAAAAAGAAAATTGCGACTAAATGGCGTTGCAAAAATAAGTAATTAAAGTTTTAATTCATTTTGTTCATTTGAACTGAACGTAACAATTTCAGAAGTATCGTCTCGTACAGTTAGAAAGTGCTAAAGTTTTGTTTTTTTATAAGCTTGAAAAAAGATTTTATAAAAAGTATGAATACCGACGAGGACTTAGATCTGGAAGACAAAACCAGCGTGATCAGGGCGGTGTGGTTCAAAATGGTGATAATCCCGATACTTGTGACAGTGTTCATAATGCTGTGTTTACTCTGGCAGTGCTACAGGAACAACAAGCAAATGTGAGTTCTTAATATATAAAGAGTAGAGACAAATTTTCATTGGCAGCGCCTTCGAAGAAGAGATTACGCAATAGGAAGTGGTATAGACTTCAATGGTGGATGATGATAGAAAAGTCAATAGAGACTTCCGTCTCCCCAGCCCTGCGGCAGTCAGGGCTGGGTATACATAGTCAGGTATCTCATTTGACTTCCGCATTTTAAATCCTACGGTTTGTTTTACTGTAGTCAATGAGATTTTTTTCTGTGACAAAATAGATAAGTAGATCTTTTTAATGATCATGTCATAAAAACAAACATAAAACACGCATCATTAAGGTACATCTAATTAAAATAAGCTTATTAAAACTTAATTATTTTTTTCCAAGTCCAAGTCAAAAAATGTAAATAAAGTTCCGATACTTGCTTGATTTCTTTTTAAATACTAGGTACTATTATTATTTAAGTGGGAACTCATTTTATATTTTTAGTTTTGCCAAAAGAACAAAACGGTACTAAAGTTACAGGTTAATATACTTAAAGTAAACAAGTACTAGGTAACTATAAAGATGACTCGCGTCTCCTCCTCGTGCATGCACCTTTGCCCAGGCAATTATATCAATCTCAGAAGGCAAATAATAAACTCAAATACTTAGCTACGAATAAGCTACTACCTACAATTTACGATTGTGTATTTTTTACACTTCAGTGATAAAACTTTATTTTCCTATCAGCTTTGAATGTCGTTCTGGGATTTTTTTATTTTCAAAATAGTATCATTAACCAAACAACGAAATGCTTATCAATATATTAATTGCTATAGTTATAATATAAATGAGAACAACAGTTTAGGACCTACCTATGTATTTTGTTTTTCAAGCTTTGTGTCTGTGCTTACCTTGTCTGTTAAATTATCAATGGATACCTAGATATTCTAGAAACTTAGGTACTTATGTTGCGAATTTAATTGGATGTTGATAAGCTGTTTAACACAAATTCAATTAATAAATCATTAGGTAGGTAGGTAAAAACATGAAAGTATTAGAATTTTAAATATCCTGTTTTACTATTCTAGAGTGTTCTTGTCACACCCTGTAGGCGTAACTCTAGCCAGCGCTCACTAATCGGTAATGATGCGATCCACTGTCTGCGCGTGATCTTCAATTCGTTTCATATGACTTATAAATGGCTTATTAAAATTTGAATAAATGGCTGTATCGCTTACTTCATTGTATTCCACTCCCTCTTCTTTCTTCTTCCCCTTTCGGACCATGCTTAGGTACCTAAATCATCTACATAATATCTTCTTATATATAAAAATGAATTGCTGTTCGTTAGTCTCGCTAAAACTCGAGAACGGCTAAACGGATTTATCTTATCTTGGTCTTGAAATGTTCGTGGAGGTCTAGGGAAGGTTTAAAAGGTAAGAAAAATTCTAATAACTGCCGGGAAAACCCTAAAAATAGCCGTTTTCTATTTCAAATACAAACGTTTTCTAAATAAGTACGAAGTCTGTCGGGTCAGCTAGTTTTAAATAAAAAACTAAGGAATAGGTACCTACTACGTTTCTACATAAGTATAAATAAATAATAAAAAAATACATTTTAACATTATGCTAAAAAACGTAAAAAATAGAATAATATGTATTTTAAATTATTAATTACTTTCGTGTGAATGAATTTTAGGTAATTAAGTAATAATACTTATTGGTTAGTTAGACGGCCAGTAGCTGTTACTTTTGTATTTTAACTCAAATAACTGACTTTATATTTTACTAGCTTCCGCCCACGGCTTCGCCCGCGTGGTACCTTGAAAAACAAAAACATCGCTATCCTGCGGGAATCGTACATTTTTTCGGGATAAATTGTAGCCTATGTGTTATTCCAGACCATAATCTATATCTGTGCCAAATTTCATTCAGATCCGCTCAGCCGTTTTAGCGTGAAAGAGTAACAAACATACATCCATACATCCATCCATCCATTCTTACAAACTTTCACGTTTATAATATTAGTAGGATTGTTGGCAACATTATCATTACGCGTTCGGGATTTCCTTCTGAGATACTAATGTTTGCCGAGATCTAATTATCTACTAGGTAACTAGTAGGTACCTACCTTATCTACTTATTAGAGCTCGCTTGTTTCGTGAACTAGCTAAAGGGAAAAAACGAACTCGACGAAATTTAATCTTATACCTTTAAACGAGCAATTCTTGTATATATATATATATATATATACTTAATCGGGATCTCGGAAACGGCTCCAGCGATTTTCATGAAATTTTGTGTGTAGGGGGTTTCGGGGGCGATAAATCGATCTAGCTAGGTTTCATTTTTAGAAAACATCGTTTTATCAGTGTTTTTAGGCAATGAAAAACCTAATACTGACATCTATTGGCGAGTAGTACACTGACAATTTTTAAAAAACTTTGACAACTAGGGTGCGGCCAAGTGCGAGTCGGATTCGCCCATGAAGGGTTCCGTAGCAGCAAGTAACATAACAATAAAAGTTCTTGTCGTAAACTTTGATCAAGTTTTTAATAATAGTGTATTACTTTTTAAATTAAGTTATTGATAATTGATGGGATTTAGATCTAACTATATGCGAGCCCATTTAAATATTTCTGTTTGACAAGAAATATTTCCAAGGTTTATGTTTATGAAATTAAATGTTTTTTTTTTATTTGAGTTGATTGAATGAAACGTAAATTGCTGTTTACGATTTATGACACTAGACCTCGTTCAAACCCATTTTCGGTGGAAGTTTACATGGTAATAATTATACTTACATCATAAATATTTTTTTTTAGTTCTATTATTCTCTTATTTGAGAAGTAACAGGGGAAGGGGACACATTTTACCAATAGTCAATAGTCAATAGTCAATAATCTTTATTCAGTAATATCACAAGGATCATTTTGAATCGTCTTACATACTAGGTGAGTCTAGGTGCCAATTCCAGTCCTATCCCCAGTACGAGAAGAACTGGCAAGAAACTCGCTGGGCCCTAGCGCTTTTTTTGTATTATTTACCACTTTGGAAGTGTCTCTCACAACTATTCAGTTTAGAAAAAAAAATATATTAGAAACCTCAATATCATTTTTGAAGACCTATAAATACACGTATAGGTTTGATGAAAAAAAAAGGTTGAGTTTTTTTTTCATCTTCTTTCACTCCACAACTTTCTCTTATCACACTGTTCTTCACTATATCATTCAAAGTTCAACCACACATACTTCTCAAAGCTATCAAAAAAAAAACCGAGCAATGCTCGGTCACCCAGGTACTTATAATTAACAATACTACAACCTATAGAAAAAATACACAATACCTAATAAAGATAATTAATTCTCAAATAACATGTTAGGTATCTAGGCACAATAGCGCATCTGAATAAGAGGTTCATTAGAGCATGTTTTCTGCAAATTCAATCATTCAAAACCATAATCCAGGCAGGCACTGTGGGTGGATCTTTCTACTCAATTTTATATTTTACCGGTTTTCAAAAAATATCACCTTGATTTTAGAGCTCTTTCAAGCTGATAGGATGAAGATAGAGCAATAAAAGATTGAAGTTATTTCACGAAGGGAAGGTACATTTAAAATTAACTGATATTTTACGAGATAAACATAATTGTTTGTTGCGTACCATGGCTAATAGTGAGAATTGTTTGTTGCGTACCATGGCTAATAGTGAGAATTGTTTGTTGCGTACCATGCCTAATAGTGAGAATTGTTTGTTGCGTACCATGGCTAATAGTGAGAATAATGACGAAACCGTAGAGTATAAAGGACCAGGTGTTATTCATTATGACGATGCCTATTAATTTATCAATTAATCACTTGAATCAGAACATTAAATATCTTATCTATGATAAATAACACGCCGATCCAAATACAAAAAATATACTTTTGAAAACATTAATTTCGCGAAGTTGCTCCAGCATGCTCGCGCCCTTGCTTATTTTGTGTGTTGTGATTCTTGGATTGATAATTTATGTCATTGAGGATTATTGGAAACGTGAGTTTAAGTCGACTACTTTCATAATGGCTTGTGATCACTATTTGTGTATTTATACTCGTACTAATAGCATCTAGGTAGACTTTTAAGTAACAAGTAGGTCGGTAGGCACTAAAAACAAAAACTAGTGTCTAGCGTGTTGGTATTTAATTACTGGTTTTACCGTTTTACCTAGGTATATTTTTATTTAAAAAAAGCATTTTACTTACTTACCTACCTAAAATAAACAAAAAACTGTTTTATATAAGTATTATAAGTAACAAGTATATTGCAAAGTTGATATATTCAAATAATAATCAACTAAATTGTGACACACAAAATTAGGTACAAACTCTGTGATTAAAAAGTGCCATCTAGCGGTGAGTAATATTTTTGTTCAACACTTTGGATTTTAAATCCGACGGGTGAATAATTCACAGTAATTACCATATTATGTACCAATACTAAAAACATATTACTTTATGTGTAAGTATTTAGTCCACACAATAATAATTTATACAGTGCGATTTACATCACATTGAATCATCATTTAAACCACGCCATCTAGCGGTGAGTAGTATTTGTAAACGTTCAGATTTCAGATTCCAATAAACAGGTAATAATAGTTCGTGTAGCCAATATAGATGGCAGTAAAGCAAAGTTCGGAAAGGTACTCTATACCTCAGTGGTAAATAAGCAAGTTTTGAGCTCACTGCGTGCGTGGGTCGTAGTACCTAGGTTACAGGACATATTTTAGGTGCTTATTATTAATACATAACTGAGGTAGGTAGGTAGGTACATAATACCCCACGTTACGTTGGTATCGATAACTGCAGATAGTGGGTTCGATCCCAGCCAAGGCAAACATTTGTGTGATGAACACAGATGTTTCTTCTGTGTCTGGGTGTTACTATGTATTTTATGTAGGTACCTATGTGTTTACAAAAAAAAGTGTTGGTGTACTTATTAGTCTATCAGCTAGATCTGGTTTTCATAGTACAAGCTTTGCTTAGTTTGAGACTAGATGGCGTAGGTAGTGTTAGAAAAAAAAGAAATATAGGTACCTACTTTACTTACCTATCTTCCAATTAATAAATTACTAAACTAGGTACTTTATTGTTCATAATAATAAATGGTATTGTCTGGCAGGCTGGCCTAGAGACTAACATAGGCCTCTCTCAGCCGACCCGCACGCCCACGCGGGTCTGCCCGAGGGTCAATTGAACAATGACATAATTATATCCTCTCGCTTCACTCGCGGTTACAATGTAAGTACCTTCACGTACCTGTAGCACGCGTAGCATAGTTAGGTCTAGCTATATTTATACTAGTTTCCTCATAAGTTACTAACTAGTTACCGACACGTTACCAATTAGTGTTCTATCCTGTGTTTACCGTACCTATAGAAGAGACGAAAAAAAGAAAACATACTTTTTATAGGTAATCTTGTAATAATAACTACATGGTGAAGCTAAGAACCTTGTTAGGGTATCCCTACTAATATGTATATAAATGTGAATGTAGGTAAGTTTGTTTGTTGCGCTTTCACGCGAAAATTACTCAACCGATCATCATGAAACTTTGTACACATATTTTTGGAGGTATTAGAAGTAACATAGGATAAGTATCTACTTTTTATCCCGGAAAAATGTAAGGTTCCCGCGGGATAGATTTGTTATTGTTTTTCAAGGTATCACGCGGGCGGAGCCGCGGGTGGAAGCTAGTACCATTATAAAACTTAACTACTACTGAGGTACCTACCTAGTGTACCATCCTAGTAGGTAGGTAGGTATACGCACCTACCTGCAATCTAGGTAGGTATTCTTAGCTTAGGAAAACATTATTGTACAAAAATGCTTTAGTACCGAAGTACTTACCACTAAGCAAATAATCTGAACTAATACCTAGATATCCGATAGTATTGTTATTATTAAGAACAAAGTTCACTGACCTCTTAACTTTACATAGAGGAAGAGAGGAGTCGAATTTTAAGATAAGACAGACTAGCCACTGCACTATGGAATAGGACCCCGCGCGGGCGCTTTCCACTGCTCCCGCCGCGTCCTCCGTCGACCGGCGCGGCGACCTTACCACCACCTCTTACAAACCATCATGTTTCACAAACGTCACACTTACTTCTATAACATACAACTTTTATGTCCGGTACGAAAAATCAAAGTTATATTACTTTGATATTGCCGAAGAGCTTGTGGTAACTGGTAAGGCCCTTCCTCATGTAGACCCCATAATTTTTATTTTATTTTCTTGTAAGCTAGTGTGCGTGGTTTCGTTTTTAAACAAAAAAATATTTTATACCTATGTACGTGGCGTAAAATAAATTAAGAATGATTTCTATACCTATATCTTTATTTAGGTATATTTTTTTCTTTGTCTATTCAAAAATTGATTATTCCCAGTGATTACAAAAGCATTATCCTAAGTTTAAAAAATATAATATTAATGTAACAATTACCTACTTACGTACCTATGTAGATAAAAAACGTTTTAGTTTCCAGAGAATCAAAAGATAAGTATCGTCTGACAATTAGTTTTTAGTTCTTTGATCGACGGCGACGGATGTTAGACATTCGTTATCTGTGCAGTGATAGTGTTATTTCGACAGTTAAAAGAGCGGCAACTCAATAGTACAATATTAAACGTAGGTAGTTCATACCGTTTATTGATTTAATTCAAGGAAAATGAAATTTTTACCTACTTTAGCATAAACACTCGTGATTTATTTCGATTTTATAAAACATTTTTGCAAGCGTTTTTATGAGAATACTAACTTTGAACGAGTTGACAATGAATGCACTGGTGGTGGGAATCACCATTTCTGTCATTTGTTTACTAACTACAATTACTTGTGTGCTTGTTTACACATTAATGGATTTTCTAAGTGAGTATTTACATCTAATTTTTAAATACGTTAAGCTTTTTTATAGCAAGGATAGTGGTTATGATACAAAGGTATGAGAGACTCAGGCCACTCGTGGCTAGGTCTAGATACTTTTAATGGTAGCATTGTGGTCTGCCATCCTGACTGCCAGACTGACTTTCCAAAAAACACTTGTACCTAGGTACTTACCTACTTATTTTATTTATTATTCATATTGCATAAAATAATGCAATGTTGTGTAATTCATAAACGTGAAGGCTGCAAATCTCTATCTAAAGTGACCGTAATAATACTCAAATAAGTATATTAGTAAAGGACGAATTTACGCGATGAACTTTGAATCAAACATTGATATGCCTGTTCAAACTACGTCACCAATTGTTTTATCTAATGAGAAGTAGGTATTTGTTGCACTTTTGAATACATAATACCTACTCGTATTATGTCAATGTCCAAATTAAAAACCTTATAAAACTTTGTAATTTATTTAATGTTATTGATTAGGTACAAAAAGCTAAATAACTTAAAATGATCTATAAGAATTAAGTAGGTACATACCTACTTAATTCTTATTTTTGACCTTAAGAAAAAAAAAATTACGAGTTTTCGACACGTTTTGTTCCAATGGACAAGCACCCTACTCCTTATTGTCACAGTGTAGTGACGCCATAGGTACTCAGTTCGTCCATTCCTACCTAGACCTCTGTGTTCAGTGAATGTAGCGCACTTGAACTGTGTGCACTAATGTTGCACTTACGGCCTTTTACATAAACAAAATGCTCGGTCTCAATTTCGTAATAAGAAGACACTCTTGAAAAAAAGACTCATAATAATGAATTTTGTGAAACAACCATCATCATTATACGCGTTACTTTTCAGATAAAGAGTAATTAAGGGTTCTTAAATTGTAAATTAAAACAAAAACACTGACTCAAATCAAAAAGTGCCAAAATTATTTCGTCCAAAATGTCCAATTCAGAAAAGTCCAATTTAAAAAAAGCGTAAGTGCCAATAAACGTAGATCTTTCGTAAAAGATCTTTCTGTTAAAAACAGTAAAAAAAGATGCATAAAACCTGGAACTCTTGTACTGAATACCTTGACATGTCATAAAAGAAAAGCACTGATAGGTTTATAACGAATAAACCAAACATTTTGTGTTAATCATAATACGTCTAAGTGTGCGTTGCGTAACTTGCGTATTTACGGTTGATTAGTTTAGTTGACAAAATGAACACAGTATCCGCAGTGTGCGCAGGAGTGTTCCTGCTGATGTGTCTTTATTTGTGCTGGTTTTGGTTTTGCTTTGGAAGCTATGTAAAAAGGCGTAAGTTTAAACTTATTTTTAATATTAATTGATTGTTTCGTTCAATTGACTAGCCTCATTGCTCAGCTCAGTTGGTAGTAGCTCTGCCTTCTGCGCTGTAGGTTGTGGGTTCAATGCCCACGAACAATTTTGGGTGATTAATTCAGATGTTTGTTCTGTGTCTGGGTGTTATTATGTATTATATGTATGTATGTACAAAAAAAGTATTTAATTAATCTATCAGCTATCTGGTTCCCATAGTACAAGCTTTGCTTAGTTTGTTGGGGCTAGGTAGCGTGGTGTGAACTGTCCACCAATATTTATTTATAAGTTAGGTTTTTTAAACTTTATTTGATGTTAACAACCGGACAGGTGGTATTATTTGGTTATCTAAAACGAGATGATTTGGAATATAAGCTATATTATACATGAGCTATGGGTATCGGTGCGATACACCTGCGATAATGATAAGGTTTTGTGTTGGTATATTTTATTTTATTTTAGTTTGATTATCAAAATGAACGTAGTAGCTGTATTATTGGCGAGTGCGGCGTTCTTGTTCATGTGCCTTTATATAATCTGGTTTTGGTTGTGTTTCGAGAAATGTGTACTAATGCGTAAGTGAAAATACCGTATAATTAGAGCCTAGTGTGTTTTTGTTTAGAGTATTTTTAAATGAACTAAATTATAGGTAATATCAGTAGGTTGATACCTACAATAGATTAGCAAAAAGTATCTGCCAGACCTTAATTTTGCTTTGTTTTTTGTCCGAAATTTGCATGTCTAAAAGGATGTACCTATCACCCGGTTGATAACTACGAATAATTTTATATATAAGATAATCGTGTCGATAAGATAGTACCTAGGTAAATCCCTATGTACTAGTCTACGTATTGTCCAATTATTTTAGTTAGCAATATGGACAGCTACATATCGACGGTGTGGGTCAGCTTGCTCATACTGATGTGTGTCGTTTTGTTTTGGTTCTGGTTTTGTTTCGGCAACTGTGTAAAAAGGCGTAAGTACCAATAAGCTCTTGTATTTACTGTCATTTTTCTGTGTGCTAAAAAAAAAAGTTATTATTTTGTCATTGCTTGGTCTTTGTGCTGACGGTGGCGTGAAAGCCGATCATTGTATTAAACAGTATTTTTCCCGATCGGGAGGCAAAGAGTCTGGACCAGTTGGACTTTCGCGTTTTTATTATTATTAGTAGGATAAACTGCACATCGGCCGCTGCCTGAGTCGGCTGGCTGCAAACAGCATGTAAGTAGGTAGGTAAGATACGCTTTTAATTTACGCTCTCGCAGGTAGCTAGGACAATTTAGGGGAGGCAAAGGGCCAGCCGCAAACTATTGCCATTTGCCGCCGCCTTGTATTGCGGGCTGTACAAGTTTTTCCACTAGATGTCGTGATTAAAAAACAAAAAAACGAATTGTTTGTTACTTGATAAGTAATCTGCCAACGGAACCGATTATTACAATCCTATCTATCGATTAGGTATTGATAGGTGGCGATTACTTATCGATCATTTTGCGTTGGCACTCTTGCGAGTGCTACTTCTGATATTAAATCGACATTGTTCACTTGCAATTAATTGTTTTCCCGAATAATGGGGTAGACTTCGGAAAAATTAACTTGTGTATAATTTGAAATTAAAGAAAATGACGACAAATGTAATCGGTGCACTCGCGTTTTTATTCATCAACATTACTTTATTCTGGCTTATTTACTTTGTTCTGGTCAAGTATTTCGGTGAGTTGAGTTGTCTTTGTAATTTCGCTGTGTGAGCGCTGCTGTAGTTAGGTAGGTAGGTACTTAAGTTTGTTTATTGTGTAGTCGGTGGGGATATTGTTGTGTAGAGAGTAAATACGGTGGGGATTATTATTGTCTAGTCGCAGCCTCGGAAGGGACTATTGTTTTGTAGACAGTGGGGGATATTTGGAAAACCCCATATTTTCACTATAATTAAGTATCCCCGCATCACCTAATGTTACGCTTAATGGTTTTGCATTATGCTAAATGGTGGATGAAAATAGTACCTACTTACCTATATAAAAATTGAATAGATACCTACGTGTCCAATGCTATCTACCTACCTAGGTGTACTTAATGATTCGCAATAAGTTTTATCTACAACATTAAATACAAAACTTGTGACTTAGCATTAATTGAATAGGTAGGTGCTCGTATCTAACTACTAGATAATGGCATTTTATCATTATTTATTAAAAAATGACGCCATTGCAAAAATAATAAAAGTGTTCCGTAGGTACTAAGATTAGCAAATCAGAATGCTATACTCCGTCTCAGTACCTACCCGTTTCATTTTTGCCTCCACTAAAAATATTTTTACCTCCCACGCAGTGATAATTTATGTTTTAGCGTCTTTCTAAAATTTTTTTTATAAATACCTATGTTTATATGATCACTTTTTGATAAAATATAATTATATAAAATATTAAGGTATGTCGCCCGTGTCATTATAAAAGCTAACCAAGTAGGTAGGTACTGCTCTTTGGTCAACTGGGGCCGCTGTCAACTTATCTCGCGGGATGAGTTGACCTAATGTATTTTTGAACACGGACGAAAATCTGACAACAAGATGAGTTGACCGATTCAAAAATGCATTAGATCAACTTATCCCGCGGGATAAGTTGACAGCGGCCTCAGTTGACTAAAGAGCCGGCCGACGTATCGACCAACAGCTGTAGTGCGCCGCAGAGGTACGAGCAGGTACGTCACTTGAGCGATAGGACATTCAATAAACTCCTTTTCCTTATCGACGTACCCTCATATCTCGTAAATAATCTAGATATCTAAGTATTAATTATTTAGCCTTAGTTATTGTTCCGTCTGCCGCCTTCAAAGCACGTTTAAGTTTTTGCAGTTATTTTGGAAGGCGAATTATTTTTTGCTGAAGTTGCATTGTATTCGTTTAGTTGGTGTGCGCAATTTTACAATATGGGCGGTTATTTTTATGTTTCACCGGCTTTTATATTTTGGGTGACGTTTCTGCTAGTTCTGTTGGTGGTGGCGTCGTGCAAGTCTTGGAGTAAGTTTTTCATTGACTCTTTTTAATTTTTTATTAATTACGCCATCATTTATGGCATATCAATAACCTCAGCTGTTGAAACTTCAAGCACGTTTCCTGCATCTCTAATGATCTCTGAGCTGCCAGGTCAGAGTAGACTTCCAACTGTGCACTTTAAAAGACAGACGAGTAGACCACTTTTAGATGGTAGGATATCCTAGACTAACTTCCCTATTATTGGATTTGTAAGAGCACTGGACCAAGAAACTAGGAGAGAGGATGAATATTTCATGTGTACCTAGTGTATGGTTTATACTCAATTTATGTGATGAAGAGAGTGTTAGGTATGAATGTGGATGAATACAGAGGTAGAGGTAGGCCATAGAAAAGATGGATGGACTGTGTGAAAGATTATATGAGTAAGAAAGGAGTAAGTACTGAGATGACGGATGACAGAAGGAAATGGAGGAAGAAAACCGATGTTGTGAAAAGAGATGTTGTGCCGACCGCACATAGCGTGGGAAAAAAGCAGGAAACAAAAGAGTGTATGGTTCATACTATTATGTAGGTAGGTATGGTAGGTATTAAAGTATATTTTGAGCTGATCTGTTCAATAGCGCTAGTGCGATGTTAGTATTGTAGTCAGTCAGTTTTATTCTTTTATCATAGTGATTGGAATTTAGGTATTACTGAGCTGATAATAGTATCAGGATATCACCGCGGTACCTCCGCCCGATAGGTACGTATCTAGTTATAGGAAATGCTCGCGGCACCAGCCATGATATCCAAATCTAACAATAAAACCCATTAAATCAATGATAAAAGTGGCTGTGTGAGTCACACGCACACTCCAAAGGTGGGAAATCATTACTTAATATTGAAATAATAAATAATCTTCGGTAAGTTTACAAGACCCATACATTATTCTACTCCATTTAAGAGGATTGTGAAGCTGTACATCTTCATAAAAGTGCGAGTTGGCAGCGGACGATATGAGACAGCAGCAGACCACGTGTCGCAGCGACACTACTGGTTTCTATGTATTTCTATGAAATTCCCTCCGTAGTTACGAAGCGAAGCTAGCGACGCATTTCATAGAAATTCATTGAAACCAGCAGTGTCGCTGCGACACGTCGTCCGCTGCTGCCTCATGTCACCCGCTGCCAACTCGTACCCCTATGCTCGATTCCCGCTATGCACGGATTCTAAAATACCTAACAAAAAGTGCCAGTGTTTTATTTTAAAGAAATATTGATTTAAATAAAAGTTATAAATCTAAATATTAGGTAGTCTGGTTTTTCGTAGTATCTACAACATTTTCAGAAATTATAAATATTGGACTAAAAGGGGAGCAAAACGTTATTGCTTTTTGTATGAAAATGTACAGCTTCACCAATCCTTTTAAAGAAAATAATTTATGTTCGATACCAAGCACCTTAGTTTTACTACCAAGATTACCAAAATGCGAGTAAAAACGGTCAAAAAATCTTCGTTTAGGAATATCAACGCGTTTCTGAGATTTTTTGCGTAAGTGAAATGCACGTACCATAAGTCGTAAGTGTTGGCAATCTCAACGGGCGTAGCGACGCGGTTGGGGGGCGATGTAAGTATTCAATCTATCGATAACATCCTTATATCTACCGCCCGCGAATACAATAGATTACATTTGCTAATTTGAGACTGATTTATACGGACTAAATAAAAAATAGTACCTATTTTTCTGTAATTATCTATAAATAATATTTGATTAAGTACTTAGTATTTTTCAAACTCGAATAAAGAAACAATTTAAATAATTATTTTGTTAACTTAAGTAATAGTTGCCGAGTGTACCATAGATCTCAAAATGCTTCCAAGTGTGGTAATAACTGTGTTGGTTCTATTGTTCATTAAAATCGTATTGCTGCTTTGTTTCTTCATAGACATACAACGACGTAAGTTTATAACATTATTTATATCTTTACTAGTTGTTACCTGCGACTTTGCCCTCAAAAATTTAATTCCAAAATTATTTGTATCGGTGCACTAGTGCAAAATGAGGCGGTCACCCATCCAAAAACGGACTGCGCCCAGCGTTGCTTAACCATGCGTTCCCCATACAAACTTACAATACCTATTTCAGCTCCTTCAAGATTATTTTTTGCAAAAGGTAGCCTATATCCATCTCCAGGATTTAAAACTATCTCCTTTACGATCCGTTCAGCCATTTAGTCGTGACAGAGTTACTAAATTTATAATATTAGTAGGTTCTTATGTATTAAGTTATCGGATCGGTCGGATCGGTCGAGAATATTTTTATATATTTACTAGTCTTCTTAAGGCTGCCGTCTGCGAGCGTGGGAACTTCTGACACAACACCTACATTGATAATTTCTACTCACACAAATGCATCGCTCAGTATTGAATACACACCCTGGAAACGAATAAATCTACTTTCGATGTTTCGAACAAGTTACGCGTCCATTACGCGTTCGTCTTTGTGGGATGTTTATAAATGTCATAGAAAATACGCAATGTATTAGTAGCATCGTGAAGCGCGCGAGCCGCGGCGAGTTACCGGCGCGCGGGCAGTTCGTCACGGTGGCGGCAAAGGGTTGGGTCAGAGTGTATGCTTTTTGATTTCATTTTAAACTATGTATTTCTTTTTATGGAAAAATTCAAGATAATTGTCAAGCCAATGTTCTGTGTGTTATGAGAAATGTGGAATTTATAGATGAAAAAACTATTATTAAAATCAAATAATATTTAGTACAAACATGGAATAAAATATGTACAGATTAAAACTAATTAAACTTTTTTACTCCGAAAGATTGAAAATAAATAATATTGATTTAGTTATTTAAAACATAAAATTTCGTAAAACCATTTTCAATCGCAATATAAGCGTGACTTATTAAATATTTATATATATATTTTTATAATATTTTCAATATTTTCAGCTAATAATGAATTACCCTATAATATTAGTACTAGTGTACTTCGCCCTGAACTGAGATCTTGCGCGCGATTTCCACAATCCTCATTGTGTATTCACGCCCTGAAGTTTTTGGATACACTTTATGTACTAGGCATAGGTGCATATTTGCCATACTGCATAGGTGCCATGCTTACGAGTACGTAACCTAATCACAAACAAATATTTTATTATCCTACTTAAGTAGGTACTTATGCCCGTGCTAAGAAAATCTTGTTTTTTTTTTCATAATATTTAAAAACTATCCATCCTGGAATAAAAATTAAAACCATTTTGTAATGTACAAGTATACAGTAAGTTAAGTTTTAGCTTCCTGAGGGGAAAACTACCTTCCCACTAATAATTATCTAACAAAGAAAAGAAAAGGTTGAGTATAAAGATATCCTACTAATATTATAAACGCGAAAGTTTGTAAGAATGTATGGATGGACGGATGGATGGATGGATGTTTGTATGTATGTATGTTTGTTACTCTTTCACGCTAAAACGGCTGAACAGATCTGAATGAAATTTGGCACAGATATAGATTATGGCCTGGAATAACACATAGGCTACATTTTATCTCGAAAAAATGTACGGTTCCCGTGGGATAGCGATGTTTTTGTTTTTCGCGGTAGAAGCTGTGAGCTATTATGGCGTGCGCAGCAAAAACCATTGCAGTTACACGTATATAATGTTGAATGGAAATGTTTATCTTAAATAGTTCTACAAAAAAGTCCGCGACAGCATATATCTATCTTTTATGTATAAGCCATTATCGTCAAAATAGTGAACCATAAATACAATAAAATCTTATAATTTATTTCTAATGCACATTTTGGCAGTAACAAATTGATCCTAATCAAAATAAATACTTTTTATCGCATCTGGTATTTCAAGTAGATAAACTTTGTCTTTTACACTACATCATTTGGACAAATACGTATTAAAATATTTATGACGATAAACAACCGAGTGCGCGATATTATTAAGCGGTCCGGCGGCGCGGGTGAGTGAGTCGCCTGCGGGCGGGATGGGGGAAGATGTCGGCTGTCGCTCATCGCTGAGTACGCGACCCGAATGCGGGCAGACGTGGGGCAAACGTCGATGGTTGTTAGATATGTAGGTAGGTACACTCAGCTAGAGCTACCTACGTTAGCTAGGTAGTATGTACGTACTGTACTGGTCATATACTTAGGCTTAGTAGGTAGGTAAATTTAAAAAAAAATCTGCCTTTCGTTTCCTAAGATTGTGGTAAAATGGTAATCTCCTGAAAGTGAAACTTTAATAGCTAGACAGTGACTTTACAAGTACCTACCTACCAACCTACCTATAGAATAACGTACCTATTGTGTAGTTTAGTGTGTCAGATAGGTTGGTAGGTACCTACTTATAGTCAGGTAGGTACTTACTTTATTTTACAAGTTCTATAGTATTCTATTGAGCAAGTGTACCTACCTACCTAGGTACACATACTCAGTAAGTATCTACCATTGAGCTACTTACTTATTGGTGGATACGTGCTAATAATTTGAACTGTTCAATGTCCGTCTTAGTTAGGTTGCTATGTAAATCCTACTAATATTATTAAAAGCGAAAGTTTGTATGAATGTATGTTTGTTACTCTTTCACGCTGAAACGGCTGAACGGATCTGTATGAAATTGGCAAAGATATGGATTATAGTCTGGAATAGCACATAGGCTATTTTTTATCCCGGAAAAATATAAGGTTCCCGCGGGATAGATTTATTTTTGTTTTTCAAGGTATCACGCGGGCGAAGCCGCGGGCGGAAGCTAGTTATGTATATATTGCAAATTACTCCCTACCTTTACCATGTACCTATTTACAATAAATTAAAAAAAATGTAACTTGCGGCTAATATAAATTAAAGAATCACTACATAGTATAAAACAAAGTCGCTTTCCCTGTCCCTATATCCCTATGTATGCCTACAAACCAGTAGTCACAAATTAGTATCCGACACTCGCGACCCACCCGTTGCCTAGTCCAAACAAACAAAAGAGCTCGGCGTGGAACTACAAACGGACGTGCGATCACCTTGGAGACTGAGACGGTACTGAATATTTTTGACGCGCCTATTCTATTATAAAGCGTATTTTGGCAGGCGCTTGCTCCATACTAAAATGTATGGCGGCGGGGAACAATTTCTGCTCACAAAATTAACAATGTTTAGGCTCAGATTAATACTTTTTGGTTTGAATTAGTAGAAAAAACTCCTGGTGACTGTGTTGTTTAACATTTTGTCTCACGATTTGTCCAAAAATATTACAAAAATAACAACGATAATTTCGTAAAAACTCATAATAGAAAAGGTCGATTTCGATGTTTTTAATCAATGTTGACGATTTTTTTTCTCAAAAATTAAGAATTATTTTAGAATAATCACGCGGTGTTAGTGTAGACTCATCTATTGAGAATTCGTATTATTAGTTTGTGTCCTTCTATGAAGTGATTTCTTATGGAAATTTCTAAAACCGTAAGTGCTTGTTCGCGCGTTTCTTAGGGACTCCGCTCCCGCACGCGGGATTCGAACCCAAAACTTTGCTACCCCGGGGTAGTTCGTGACTCCGAACCCTCGAGCCCCAGGGTTCGCTCCACCTCAGGATACCTAGGATGAGTTGACCGATTCAAAAATGCATTAGGTCAACTCATCCCGCGGGATAAGTTGACGGCGGCCTCAGTTGACTAAAATGTATTAGGTCAACTCATCCCACGGGATAAGTTGACGGCGGCCTCAGTTGACTAAAATGTATTAGGTCAACTCATCCCACGGGATAAGTTGACGGCGGCCTCAGTTGACTAAAATGTATTAGGTCAACTCATCCCGCGGGATAAGTTGACGGCGGCCTCAGTTGACTAAAATGTATTAGGTCAACTCATCCCGCGGGATAAGTTGACAGCGGCCTCAGTTGACTAAAGACCCCTACATCAGGCCAGTTGTCACCGACTGATAGTGACGTACGTCACTGATTAAATGTAAAAATAGCATATTAAGTTCCTATCACTGCGCTGAGATCGAATCACGATAAATTCGGGCAAGCGCGAGTCAGTCCCACACTGAGGGTTCAATTTTAAGTTTTAATTATTTTGTAAGTGGTATCACTATAGTGGATTTCATTCGGTTATAATCTCGAATTTAAAATTTCTCATTTTCATTTTACAAATATTAAATTTTGCCAAAAATATCCATTCAAATTCCGTTATGGAATAAAAAGATTTAAAAAATTATAATGCCATTTCTAATCAATAGATAGTACAAAAGTACCTTAATCACGTGATCGTTCCAAAACATTTTTAATCTTTGCAAATGTTGGTAATTAGCCATCGATAAGTCAATGTTATAAATCCTTATCAATTTCACAAGATTGGTTTAGTTGTGGCAATGTGCAACCTTAAGATTAAATTATTTATTTTCTTTTTATTATTAGGGGTTTACGATAATTATTCTATCAAGACAAAGATCTTTTTAATCATGGAAAACTTGTTTTTCAATCTTTAGAAAGAAAGAATAATAATAAATAAGTAGTAGGTACTACCAATTTTATGTGAAGAGAGAGATATTACGTGACGATGAGAGTTTTAGGTATGAATGTGGATGGATACAGGGGTAGAGGCAGGCTAAAGAAAAGATGGATGGACAAGTTGACATGGGTAAGAAAGGAGTGAACGAGTACTGAGATGACGAATGACAGAGGGAGATGGAAGATGATGAGAATGACACTAAGGTTGGAACAATTTTTTTTACATTAACTACACCCACTTGTAGATTTTTATTTACCATCGGTTAAGAAAACACTGCCCTCTTCATCGATGATCAATTTAGTTTTACGCTATGTAAGTATTTATTTTTTTACATTTATGTTAGTGTACGGCGATGTACTTTTTATGTGCTGTAAAATGTTTAACTAACCATTGCACAACCCATTTGCCGACTCTAACACGATTTTCTAATAAATATTCGTAAATTATCTTCAACACTTTCCGATTGGTGCAAAATTAACCCAAGGAATATGAAACTAATATATTAAGTACAACAGAAAAAAAATATCTAAAGACCCAAAAAAATAAAATTAACTACGAAGCCAAGTACCTAATTATGAAGAAAAACATACCTACTTGTTTACAATTGAAATTGAAAAAACAGTGCTGCCATCTACTTGTTTATTTTTAAACGTATCTGTGACTTGACTACCTTTATCGTTGTGTCATAATATCGTTATCACTCTAACCAACCATATAATATCGTTATGTTATGAGGTGGTTTTAACAGCTGCTTGTAGATGTCGCTCTCAATTATGTGGTAGGTATTTACAATTTGTACACATAGGTTTGTGTAGATAGTTACATTAGATTTACAATCATTTCATTTTGAGAAGATTGTACAGGTATTACAAAAAGATAAGATTTGAATTTTATCCAATAGAAATAAGAACACTAATAAAACCTCGGGGTAGGTTAGCTACTTATCCAATCATTTCTCTGTCGCAATATATCAGATAAGTAAACGCTTATTTTTATGTAAATTGAGCCTAGAATCGCAGTTCATTCGCCACCAACAACATATTATACCGGATGTTTGGGCACTAGTCCAGTGTTTAATCAAAATGTTGTTCATATTATTTTTAAATAAAAAAAATCGTGATCAAAAACAATAACTGAACAAATTGTTAAATAATATTTTGCAATTGTAAAATATAAATTTTGCAAAGTTTCACGCTAAGTGGTTCAGCATGGCTCCGTGGGACGAGGGGTATGACCACGGTGAGCCCGGCTCAGTGTCGGTGTCCATCCACACTATCGTGTACCTCTCGTTATTCTTTGTGATGGTCGCATTTCTCATAATGTGTGTGAAGATCGCCAATTACAGTAAGTTTCAGTAAATTTACACTTTGAGCTTGTCACTGTAATCCCCAAGCTCGGTAGATATCTCCTCAGATTTCTAGTTACTTACATCTTTGAGGATATCTAAAGAGTCAGCACGTCCAAACATGATATTTGGCACTGACTACATTTTGCACAGTGATTTTTATTCCGTACGTGACAGGTTGCAAGCCCATCGCCGCTTATAAGAATACTAATCTATAACACACACCTTCGAATTTTTAGTTCTAGGATATGCTGGTTTCATCGCGATGTTTTCTTTCTTATAAACCTCTGATAAACAAAGCCAATTGGTGTTAAGCGGGATGAGTTGACCGATTAAAAAATGCGTTGACAGCGGACTCAGTTGACTAAAGAGCCTTAAAATTTACTTGTTTTCAGGTTAACTTGTAAGTAAATAGTTTTATGTTTAGTTAACATTATTATTCGCATTGCTGATTGCACAGTTTATCAAAAAAATACTAAGAAAACTATCGTTTTCTTTCCAAAAGGCACTCCAATAATATTTCGCAATCACACGATAGTGTCCATCAAAGCGATAAACAGATACCGTATCAATGGAAAGAATTCAACTTAAGATCACTTTGTGAGTATTTCTGAAAGGCAAAGCCGAAAATAACTAAAATGTGTCCAGGAAATTGTGAGCTCTGTGTCATCTTAACTGATTGTTCCAAATAAATACTTAGTTTAAACCATTCCAATAATTTATTCATTAAATTGTTTGTGAGTGTGACAGTGGACTAACTCTGCTAGTTTGTTATGCAAGCAAGTATTGAGTAACTTCAAAATCTTCGTCAAAATGTCGGCTAAACAATCCTAAAAAAATACCAAAAAGCAATATAAACAATTGCAAAAAAAATATCTGCAATAAATAGTTCATTTTTAAAATGGCCCCAATGTACGGTTACCCCAACTACGACTTCTCGGACGAAAGTCGAGATGAGAACGAGGAGAAACCGAGTAGTTTGGCCGAGATGGCGTTCTGGTACATGGTGGTGTTAGTCGTGATGCTGCTTCTGTGGCTCTTCATGTTCTTCTGTCTCCGGATTGTCGCATTGAGTAAATATACCTACCTACTTTTACATCAATTACAAAATGTTACGAACATTAAACGTCCGATTATACACCGTGAAATTTTACTTAGGGACGTGAGTACTTTCGAAACATAGAGTAAGAGTAAAAAATAAAGATGTTTTTGTTTTACAATAATTTAAAAAATATTTATCAACTCGAAAACTTGAGGAACGATAGTTACATTAGACGTAATTTGTAGGTACTATTCGAATCGCACGCGCCGCCGGCCGCCTTCGCGTAGGTATCGGGATGAATTACTATTGGTTCGTGGTCGCTTACGAATTAAATTTTCACAATGGTATATCTGTATTTTTTGTTTATAATATTTAATTTGTTTATAAAACGATTGTATTACCAAGACAAAACAATTTCGCTGCGGGCAAACAACCATTAAAATTTCTCAGTGTAGAGTTGTAGAGTTATCTATACTAATACTAAGTAATACCGCTCTGCTGCAGCTCATACTGAATGGTTGCCTGTTTTACTGTCACTTTAGCAACGCTTCATAATTAAACCCAAGATATCTGTAACGTGACGTAAAATAAATGATTTCTATTCTATTCTAATATTATACAGAGGAAAGTTTTGTATTTTTGTTTGTAACGAATTAACTCAAAAACTTCTGGACCGATTTCAAAAATTCTTTCACCACTAGAATGCTACATTACCTATTCCTGAGTAACATGGGCTATATAAAAGTATAGAGATAGTTTTCTACCCATGTGAAGCCGGGGCGTGTTGCTAGTTTTTTATAGAGACGTTGATCACTGATAAAACAGATTGGATGTTTTTGTCAATCTTGTTTTTTTTAAAGATTTTTTTATGATTGATCGGTGCCTACCTTCCTGCCCTCTACTCTTCTTGTTTTTGTAAAATATAAGGTGCAATGCCCACTCGCCGTCACACAGATAGACTGTGTTAGTATAGATACTTAATATAATATCAATGAATATTGACTGCACTCTTCTAGGCTTATCTGTGTTTTACCTACCAAGACAAATACTGGTCCCATATTCGCCCAGCGAATAGACTAATAATAAAGATTTAAATGAAAAAAACAAATACAATCGCTTTTCAATAAAAAAATAAACCTAATTATAAAATTAATAGTTAGAAATTATAAGAAAAACAGTTCTATCGAATTAAAAATAGTAGGTAATTGGGAAAAAGTATTTTGATTATTTTGTACCAAATAAATTTAATCGGTGATAAAACTCCTTGCTTCAGTGTAAATTGAATAAAATATTCAAACAAAAATAGGAAAAATAAATTTATTAAGACTAATCACTGCACCACTGTGATACAAAAAAGTAGGTACCTACTTTTTATCTGCAACCTAATGAAACATTTCATCAAAAAATAATTACTAGCAAATGATCTAGAAACATTTGTAAATGCTGGCAGTGAAGGATCTGTTGTTATATCGCCCTGTCGACAGTTTTATAACCATTCAGATATTATTTTTGATAACCACAATATTTTAAAGTTATCTCTTTTTAATTCCCTATAAAGATAACTTTATACAGGGGGTATTACATTAATTATTATCCATTTTACAGTTTTTTATCTGATAAATATTTATGCTATAAAATTAGATTCGATCGTGCTATAGCAACGTGCGCTAGTGCAATTCATAATTTCGTAAAATAAAACTAACCTTTTTTTTGCGATAATGTTTTGTACTTTTAAATAACAATTTTTTTTTTAATTTAAAAAATGGAATCTCATAATGTGTCAGAATTAGAAGTGTTGCCAGACGAAACATCGCTCGCCCTGAGTGACTCTATAACGGAGGTGGTGTGGACAGTTCTGAGCACAAGCACGGCCTTTGTGATTTTAGTTTTTATAGTGACGTGTGTTAGAGTTATCGTTATGGGTAATTCTTATTTTGAATACTTATTTTCTGTCGATTTTTTATGCAAAAAGTTTAATGTAAGTGTACCTAACCTATTTAAAGTAAAAAAAATTACATCTTATTAACATTTCGATACCGGAAGTATCAATTAAGGTAAGGGACAAAACCCGGTTTTACAGGAGAGCAGAAATAAGATTTTTGTTTTGTAAATTAGTTTGTATCTTTTTTTCCTGTGGTCCTATTTGAATGCTTCCAAGACCAAATCGTCTTAGATTTTTGGTATCTTTCGTACTAAAAATTCAAAATTCTGATATATCTTACGGTTTCGTAGATAGCCTGTCCCTTACATTAAAATTCAATGTAAAGCCGTACCTTACGCTAATTAAAATTTAGTTAAAGTAAGTCTGCAGTAATGTAAGGAACAGATGTAAGTATAAAACTGATAAGTAATTTTAACGTAAGGGTCTATGACTAGTTTTAAATTTGCTGTAAGTAAACAAGAACCTTGCAATATCAACCTTATTTTAATCGACTTAGAGAACAGTGCCTACCTACTTGTAACATTACGCCAAATAAAACCATATTGTAACATCTTATTAATCTTATACCTACCTATAAACGAGCAATTCTTGGATAAAATTATGTTTACAAGAATCTGAATCTGAATCTCGGATACGGCTCCAACGATTTTGATGAAATTTAGTATGCAGATATTTCGGGAGCGATAAATCGATCTAGCTAGGTTTCATGGTAAGAAAACATCGTTTTATCAGTGTTTTCAGGCAATAAAAACTTTAGAATACTAATACTTACATCTATTGGCGAGAAGTAATACTATTTTTATTTTTTATTTTTTTTAAACTTTGGCAACAAGGTCCATCTAGAACTGTGTCAATCGATCATTTCGTGTGCGTGCATATCGTCAAAAATGATTGAATCACTCGCGTATGGATTGAGATCGAATCAAAGTGATCCAATCAATCGTAACCGACACAGGATTAGCGATCAGCTAAACTTTTTTACCGACATAGCAACACTACTTGACCATAGATGGCGTTAAGATCGAAAAATTTTATTCATATTTCATCAGTAATAATCCATATCTAAAACAATTTCTAAAAAACACGATTTACTAAAAAAAACACCAGCAATTTTCACTTTTTACAATTGATTCTCGGAAACGGCTCCAACGATTTTCATGAAATTTACTATGCAGGGAGTTTTGAGGGCAATAAATCTAAAACGTCATTTTATTCGTGTTTTCAGACAATGAAAAACTGCTACAATATCATTAGAATACTAATATTGTCATCTTTTGGCGAGTAGTACTGTTTTTATTTTAACTTTGGCAACTAGGGCCATTTAGACCGATGTCAATCGATCATTTTGTGCGACCCGGGCAGATCATGACCATCGACTATGTGATCAGGCTACAAAGATTCGATGAATTGACCCATGCGGGTAATCTAAGATACAGATGTATTCGTTATGTACTTTTAAACTTACGCGATCTGAACACATTATTATTAGTATTAGACGGGTATACAGTCTACCCGTGACCAGAAAATTTTAGATAGAACTGTACCCCTAGTATGAGTTTTTGATAGTTAACGAAAACTTTTTTCGAATAGTATCCTTTCATACATTTACCTCCATCGGAAATTTTAAGGAACTAAAATAAAGTCGATATCGTGAAAACTTGGTTTGAAAATCATTGCTGGGACTGCCGATTACATAATATTTTCGATATTATCGACCTTATTATAGTTCCTTGACATTTCCGATGGAGGTAAATGTATGAAAGGATACTATTCGAAAAAAGTTTTCGTGAATCAAAAACTCATACTAGGGGTACTGCATATTCAACTCATTTTCGATAAAATGTCCCTTACGTTAATTGATACTTCCGGTATCGATTTATCAAAACCGATTATGCGAATACTTGTTTTGCGAATACCTAAAAAATTTTTTTACTTTATGTATGTTTTTAAGCTTTAAAAATACCGAATAAACCGTTATTTACCGTTATACCGAATCATTTCCGTGTCAAAAAGTGCCTTATCAATAATAAATCTATCAGTTAAGCGGCGTATCTGATAACATTTGAAATTATTGTGCTTAGTTAGTACCTAATCTAGACACATCGCTCAACAAAATTATGATATAAAATTTCTTTGTTCGATATTAGGGCACTTGTACTTGCAAGGTTATTAACACAAAGTCTACTGAAGACTGCAGCATCTTCTATATTAGCTTCATAATATTATTAATACAATTACATTTAACTCTACGGCTGACCCATCGCTTATTTCGGTTCTTTATATTCATCATTCGTCTACGTTTTTGGCCGTCATTATGCGTTTCATAATTGTTTTACAAAACAACACATCCCCTCGTCCATAAAACAGCACTTTTTATGAATGAGGTTCTCTCTAAAGCTAATAGAAATACTAGGCACGTAAAGTACCTACTTAGAAAGTGCTTTTAGTTTACCTACCAAGTATTTTTTGAATTAAATAAGTTAGGTTACATTATGATAAGTTCCCAAGAAATTGAGGTCAATAAAGATTTCATGGATTATTCCCATTTTCCCCTCTCGGCAACGGGGGAACAGATAGAACTCTTTAAAAACGTTGACCCCCTTTTTAACCCTTCAAGTGGTGTTTAAACAATGTGCGTGAACCATTGCGTGTTTCGTTCCAGGGCAGAAAACGCGCAATCCGCAGCCGAGGCGCATGTACGCGGGCCCGCATCCGCGCCCGTCGCTCGGCCCGCAGGAGCCCGCTATCTTTGTCAACCCTTCCAACTTACCCCCTCCGCCAAAATATGGTAAGTACAGACGATAGCTTGACACTGGGTTTCGGTCTCGTAAACCAAAATACATCAAAGCCCTTACCACAAGCTTTTCGGGCAATATCAAAATAAATATAACTTTGATATTTCGTACCTATAAAAATTGTATTGAAGAAGTGTTACTTAATATACTACTTTAGTGTGACGTTTCTGAAACATGATATAAGCTTGTGGAAGGCCCCAGGCTTCCACAAGCCTCTTTGCGACATTTAGACTATCTATTACTCGCTAAACAGCTATGGAAGTAAATTATCTTACCCTCTTTTTCACAATCTATAGTCATTTTAGAATGAGTCTTCTTGTAATTTTAATGTCAATGAAAAAATATAACTAACAATTTTAAACTAATTTTTAGCTGTCGAAAACTAAATGGACTAGGACTCAAAATTAGTATTTAACTTATTTCAGACAGTTGAGACTGACTTTAGCTGACAGTTTACACTAAAAAAAGTATTTTTAGCTCAATGGGTTCTATAATTATCATGATTGAAATGGTACTAATTACCTGCACATGCAACTAGGTCAAACAGTTATAATATTTTATTATAATTTAATAGTTTCATTTTCATTCCTGCGTTGTACGTAATTAAAAAAACTCCATCTTTAACTCCAGAGTGCATGGCCCCGCCGAGCTACGAGGAAGTAGTGGGCGTCCACTACCCGCAGTTCGGCGCGCAGCCCATCTCCCTGCCGATCAGCGCGGCGCTGGCGCAGGGCTCCGCGCAGGGCTCCGCGCAGGTCCCCGCTCAGTTCCCCGCGCAGGGCTCCACGCAGGTCCCCGCGCAGGACCCCGCGACAGTCACGGTGCTGAGCGAGGCGCGGAGGACGTCACTAGCCGCTAGAACGTGAAAAAAAACCGGTTTTTCACTGAAATACCGCTGTTATTAGTTAGGGTAAAACAATTTTACATGCAAAATGTTTTTTTTTATACTCGCAGGTACGCTAGCTCCAAATGACTTGAATGTTGTATTATCAATGTAAAATACTATCAGTCATTTTGGATGGGTGACTTTGTGGTAGCATTTAGATTTAAAACCATAACCCATCAGAAATTTTAGCCGGTTTTTAAAAGCCATGCCATTTGAAAATATGCATATAATAGTCATTTAAAAGTCTTTGGATGACCTTTTGATCACCAGATTAAGCACTTGACTCAAACTCGTATTTAAATGTTAGAAGTATTGTAAAAAAATTATGTAGGTAAAAAGAAATAAAAAGTGTTGAGGTTACATACCGACCTAGTATCTACGTTTTTGAAATTGTTTTATCTTATTCTAACTATTTTTTATCGACCCAGCTGAGCTGGCAAGTTTCACTGTAAATATTCAATTTTATATTATAATAACTAGTCGAACAGTTTACAACGAAACTGTTTAAAAGTATTAAAAAAAACGCTAAAAACCAAAACGGAATTATTGGTTTAAACAAACCGTTTTAACGTTATTTTCGGTAACTGTTATTCAATGTACGACCGGTATTATTGATTTCTAGTTTAATTTATAGCAGTTATTTTAATTTTAATACATATTTTTACTAATGTCATATGAAATAACTGCTTTAAATATTCTGTTATCATTACAGTACCTAGTTATTGACAACGGTTTTATGAAGTTATTTTGCCTCATGTGAATCGGTCTTAAAGAGGACGTAAGACTTATTTATTATTTGGCAAAAAATAAAGATTTGCCATTAGTTTGTATTATCCGATAGAATTCAAAGTTTAGGTATACTTACCTGGTCTAATAGTAGTACCTAGGTACTATTATTAGACCTAGATAAGGGTGTAATCTAAACGATGAAACATGATAATTTTTCGTAACATGTTTGTTAGTGAAATTACCTATTGGTCAAGATCTATAAAATAGACCTTAAAAATAAATTATGTTATATTTAATATTTGTTTTTTATTGTTTTCAAACTACACGCCATTGGTAGAAGTTAATTCTTCTTCTTCTTCTTCTTCAATTATGGCATCTGTCTCTTAGAGCTGTTTTGTTGAAAATTCTCGGGATTTCCTCTGATGGAATTTGAAGAGAACTATTCACTCTAATTCACATACTTTACACTCGCGTCAAGAACCCGGGCTTTATTGGCAAAATAGCCACCAAAATTACGCAATAAAACTCAAAATAACACGAGAAAACATATAAAAACCAGAGCGACGTAGTTGTCAGGCAAATGCACCGCAGAAAATCCAGAAGTTAATTCAATACAATGTTACTAATTTGACTGATGCTTGTGACAAATTCACCTGACATTAGTAACAGGCCCTTAATAAACATTACAAGTCGACAAATTTGTAAAAAAGTGACAATATTGTCGAATTTAATGACAAGTGCTGTTTAAAAAAAGAAAATTTTAAACCTACAAATATTATTTGTAGGTTTAAAATTTTGTAAATTCTCCTCCAGTAAATCGTATTTTTTTATTAAACAGAAACTTGTAAAATTGCAGCCGCTTACAATTAATTGTATTTTACAATTTGTAATATTTATTGAATAGGGGCCTGGCCCTTATTTAATAAACATTACAAGTTGTCAAATTTGTAAAAAGTGTAATTTTTGTCGAATTTTATGACAAGTGTAAATGTCAAAAATCTACAAGTATATTACTTACAATTGTAATGCCCTAAAGTTCGTTCAATAAAGATTACATAATTGTAAAAAGCACTGCAGCTATTGCTGACAATATTGTAATATCTAACATTTACAAAAATTTAAAAGTGTACACACAGGGTGAGCCCGCCTGGCAATTGTAATTTTGTAAATATGTAAACTTGTAATTACAATTATGTGTTTACAAAAGAACGAATTTTCTTACAAAAATGTATTGCTTGTCAAAATACTTACTGAACAATTTTACAATTTTGTTAATTTTCCACCATCCTCTTCATAATTTTGATATTTCGTACCATGTCATATACAAATTGTATTGAAGTAGTGTTACTTCAAGCTTGAAAGACGTTTCTGAAACATGACGGTTTGTAAGAGATTGTGGTAGGGCCGCGTGTACTAACGCTGCCGCATTAGGAAGCTGCAACAGACCGACATTCTCGTTTGCTTAAGTAAGTATATTTAGATCGCTCATAGTGCATAAAAAGTGAGGTATGGCGCTCATTAACGAGTGCCACCTCTATATTTGTACTACTAGCTCTATCGTTCACGCTACTCAGAAGAAACTAACTTCTTCTTCTTCTTATTTTTTGTGATGACATCTGTCACTTTTGAGATCAATTTTGTCAGTATCAAGTGTGTAAATTAGTAGTATTGTCACAAAGTCAGTCAAATTGTCAAGTCAGTTTTAAACAAAAGATGGCTGTTTTGTTCAAAATTCTAGGGATTTCCTTCGATGGATTTAGAAAAGAACTATTCACTTTAATTCACATTATTTTACACTTGCTTCAAGAACTCGGGCTCTATTGCAAAAGTTGCCAGTCGCAAAAAATTCAAAAGAACTAAATCCAAATTACAATCCAATTAGGGGAACAGATGGGACTAAAAAGTTCTATTTGTCCCCCCGTTACGAAGAAGGGACAAATGGGAATTTATCGATTCCAGGGGATTTTATTATATGAAATCTGAGTAATTCACTTCCCGTTGTCTCCATAGCAGGAAGGAGTCAATGGGGACAGCGGGAAGATTTTTTCCCGTTGTCCCCATTGATGCTGATCCATTATGGGGACAACGGGAAGAAATCTTCCCATTGTCAATACATAAAGTGAAACACAGAATTAGCACCATTAGGTACGTACTATGTGTATTCTAATTTCTACGTAGTCCAGTATCACAAAAGGCGCAGCCACGCGAGGTATGTGTTCGATCGATCAATTGATCCTTTTATGGGTCCAAATGATTGGCCGCCCGCTGGTAGCTACTCTTAGTTAACAAGGTGTCCTAACCGAACTCACCGCGACTTTGTTCATGGGCCTTACCACAAGCTCATCGGGCAATATCAAAGTAATATAACTTTGCAACTGGTCACGTTCAAGACTGTGCCTTGATATTAAGTCAGTCAAAAGCCATTTTATAGGCTTAGCCCGTGTGATACCTTGAAAAAATAAATCTATCCCACGGAAACCGTACATTTTCCGGAATAAAAAGCCTATGTGCTATTCCAAACTATAATCTATCTCTGCGCCAAATTTCATCTAGATCCGTTCTGCCGTTTCAGCGTGAAAAAGTAACAAACATCCATACCTACATACAAATCACGTTTATAATATTAGTAGGATATTTATATCTTTGCTATGAATATTAGATATTATTTAAAGAGTACTAGCAAGTTGTATGTCCATTGATATGTCACCTAGGTGCAGAATAGAGATATAATAACCTAGGTCACCTAGGCTCAATAGCTTCGTTTATCTAGGTCCACTGATACGGACTCTCTTGGTTCGGCAGAAGCATGCACAGACTAAAGATCCCAGTTTTAAAAGTCGATAAGCTATGATGGAAATCAAGCCTTTGAAAAAATATATTGGTGGAAAGTTCACACAACGCCATCTAGCCCCAAACTAAGCAAAGCTTGTACTATGGGAATCAGTTAGCTGATAGATTAACTATATACTTTTTTGTAAATTTGTAATTGTTTTTTGTTAATACATTCATAGAATACACTAACACCCTTTGCCGTATTAATTAAATGACTTCTGTATAACATAAATATAACTTAATTGTTTTCTATGTAGGTAGGTATATTTACTCACAAGTTATTACAGCTAAAGATCACGATAAACTCAAAAAAACTTGAGAGGTGTCAAGGGACACCTGGATGGAACGAAGTTCCTTTCCTTGCTTTCTATGAGAGAGAGAGAGACAGACAGAGAAACACGCGCACGCCGCACGGCTTACAACTATAGCAAAAAGTGTCGTTACAACTTTTCGTGAGAATTTTTCCCGTCTAGCCCCTTTTCACAACGCGCGTTAAAGAACTTCGTTCCAATAGAGTGGTCTAGAATCATTGGACTCAGTCTAGATATCGAGCGGATGTGGTCTACAAATCAACCTTAACACACAAACAATATCCACATGGCTGAGCCAATCCTCGTGAGATTTGTGTAAAATGAAGGGGACAGCTGTCTGAATTAATTAACATTGGATTAAGCTGTAGCTGGTGTCATGTCAATTGGTAATTTTCCAAGTTCTTACAAAGTATTTCTAAAGTAAATTGATCTTGCATATTAGATATACTTTTTTTGATTATTCCTATCTGCCCCCTGCTCTGACCCCTCGGGGTAGATGAGACTAGAAAGTTCCATTGGCCCCCATCTAAGCAACGGGGGACAGATAGAACTACATCAATTAATAAAAGTTTAATCTGTCTCCCTCAGAGCATGCTTACATTTTAGAAAAATAAAAATTCATGGTTGTATTTATAATTTCGAACCCGCTACCTTAGAACTCTCAAGCCACTACACAACCAGCGTTCTCTGAGTTTAGTGCTTAGATTGTTTAGACAGTTCGAGAAATACAGGACCTACATCACGTTGACAAATGGGTCAATGTGACACAATGGTCACAGGTTAAACAGTCACCGGGATTTTTTGCGATGCATTCGGCTGTCAACTACGTCGCTCTAGTTTTTATATTTTTTCTCATATTATTTTCATAGAGTTTTATTCTGTAATTTTGGTAAGTACTTAGTTATTTTTCTAATCCCATCAAAAACATAAATGTGAAATGAGAGCCAAGTTCAATAAGTATGTTTTAGTCGTTGACTTCAGCGACAAAAGAAGTGAGATCTAAACGGGTGCCAAGTACAATGGTTAGTCCTGAAACTTATTTATAACAATATGAAATATTTTTAACAACTTTAAAATATCATTTCATCTCATAACTTAGGATATTATATTGAAGCCTAAAGTCTAACTTGGCTAGTTCTCATTATACGAATTACCTTCCTATTATTAACTACTTACCTACTATGTCCAATCGCTAGTTTCTACCAGCAAGCCAAATTTTTAGAAGAATAAAATAAGAACTTGCAAAGGCTATACCTAATATAATTCGTACTTTTAAGAAAACTAGCCAAGTCAGACCTGAGGCTTCAATATAATATCCTAAATTATGAGATAAAATGATATATTAAAGTTGTTAAAAATATTTCATACTAGCTTCTGCACGCGGCGTCGCCCGCGAAGTACCTACATAAAATATAGCCTATGTTCATCCTGAAAGTTCATTCTACACATTGGTGAAAGAATTTTTCAAATCGGTTCAGTAGTTTCGGAGCCTATTCATTTCAAACAAACAAACAAACAAACAATCAAAGTTTTCCTCTTTATAATATTAGTATAGATTGTTATAAATAAGTTTCAGGACTAACCATTGTACTTGGCACCCGTTTAGATCTCACTTCTTTTGTCGCTGAAGTCAACGACTAAAACATACTTATTGAACTTGGCTCTCATTTCACATTTATGTTTTTGATGGGATATCATTACTTTTTGTACAGAACTTATTAGTAAGTAAGTACTTATTCTTATATTATTACACTTATATAATCTACCTGCATAAACGGCTCAAACTATTGGCAAATTGTAGGTATACATACTAAGCAGGTAGGTAGGTACTTGAGTACTTACTGAATAAGTATACCTACCTACTACCTATCCGACAAGCCGAGACACACTATAATCTAGGCCTGAATAGTTATCTAGCCATATCTATCTACCTGCATAGACTGCTCAAACTATTGGCACATTGTTGGTATACATACCTATAGTCATACTTACCTATCTGCATAGACGGCTCAACTATTGGCACATTGTATACCTAGGTAAGAGTGTACTACTTACCAATCCAAGACACTACTTCCACTCGTTATTATATTCACGTCAAGACCCTATTAAAATCCACATAATGACCGACTGTCATCTATTTAGATTGCTATTCTTATATTACAGGCGTTAGTAAGGGTTTCTAGGAGAATCAATTAATTGAAAAAGTACGTTAAAAATATAAAAATTTGCAAGTTTCAGATTTTTTCCTTGTATCCACCCCACTACCTACCTGGATGCCAAATTTGAACGTTCTAGGTCATCTGGAACTGGGTTATAATTAACGTCTATAGGTCAGTCAGTGATAAAATTTTTCATAAAAAACCATTTTTAGACGTTGATATCTAAATAACCGTTCGAGGTGTGTTTATCAAATTCGGAGTATATAATTTACTCGCAAGTGGCAATAGATGAGCCAAATTTGACTTGTTAATGTGAAATAGATTTTGAGTTACGAGGGGGTGAAAATGGCTCCAAATGGTTCGTGTAATATTACACACGGTGCGCGCCTCGCCCGTTCGCTTGAACTTGGCTTGACACGCTGCCGCGTGTCTAGATAAAGCCCGAGTTCTTGACGCGAGTGTAAAATACGTGAATCAAAGTGTAATATTGTTCCTTTCTAAATCCATCGGAGGAAATCCCGAGAATTTTGAACAAAACAGCTATCTTATGTTGAAAATTGACTGACTTTGTGACAATGCTACTAATTCACTTGACACTGACAAAATTGACCTTAAAAGAGACAGATGCAGATGCCACAAAAAAAAGAAGAAGGAGATTTAAGGAATTATTGACAGAATTGTAGATTCTGTCAATAAAATTTATGCGAAACAGTAAGAGCAAGTGAAACAAAGGGATGTCTCGTCACGAGTCCGCGCCCGCCGAGGTCGTCCAAACACTTGATGAATAAAAACACTTCCTTTTTCATAAACAATAGCAGTACCAGTTGTTTTTATTTAACCGAATGCCACGTTAACTCAACCGTCAATATTTTAGTGCAATTATATTAAGACTTCTATTAACTAGCTTTCACCCGTGACTGCGAGGTACCTATATAAAATATAGTCTATAATTCATCCTGAAAGTTAATTCTACACATTGGTGAAGGAATTTTTCAAATCGGTCCAGTAGTTTCGGAGCTTATTTCAGACAAACGAAATATTTCTTCTTTATTATTATTAGTGTAGAAATAAATATAAAAAACTTGACACTGACAAAATTGATCTCAAAAGAGACAAATGACATAAATAAAGAAGAAGAAGGAGACTTATCTTCAAATTTTCAAGTGCAATATTATGTTTTAAAATGAATCAATTCAGGGAAATAAGTGTTTTCTGAAAAACCCAATAAAAGGAAATTTCTATACAAATAATAGTCCACCATATTCATCCCCTTGGGAGTTTTTTCCGGGTTAAAAAGTAGCTTGTGTTAATCCAGAACTAGGGTGGTATATCATGAGTTAGTATATATTCCTAAAAAATCCTTTTCTTTTCCAAATCACCAAAAATGATTGATGAGTTTTAGAGGTGTTTTTGCATAACAATGTTGTCACTAGAAAAACCTAGAAAAACCAGCCAAGTTTACCATAACCGGCTTTGTAAAGCCGGCTTCAGACTTAGGTGCAATTTCACCAAACTCTTGTTAACAAAGCATTACCTGACCGGACATTAAAATTAACAAGAATGTTAAAATATAGTAATTTACGTCATTTCATTTTACGGAAGATAATCCTTTGTCAGGACATGGAACACAAAACAACTTTAACAAGCTGTTAGTTTAATTAACAGAGCATGTTGAACTGCTAAAAACTTCGTTTTATTTCAAGATGGTCAAAATCGAAAGAGGTTTTAATGATAAGGTTTTATAAAAAATGGCGTGACTTCTTCACAGCAACCGGCTTTTGACATAATTGTCAAGAGTGGCTGCGCCGGCGCCGGCTGCGCGGTGTCTCTGCCATCCGTTGTCAGTCACAGCACATCATTCGCGGCGGCAACACGTGTGACCTTGAAGATCAAAATTTCGGAAAATACTTATCGATATAAAACCTGTTTTGTGGATTATAGGGAAGGAAAATAATATCATAAACGTTATAGTTACTAATATAAAATACTTAAAGAAGTTTAATAATTTGTGGTTGAAAATACCTACAGTGGTAAGACAGTACCTACCTACTTGCCAGTATTATTAATAAAACATATTTTAAAAATATATTTTGAATATAATATAAATAAGTGGGCTGATCTAAGTATTGTGGAGTGCTAATAATACATGCTGTTCAAATGCTGGTCAAATTTTAACTCGCCCAGAGAAAGGTAAGATAATCTTTTAGATGCCTTTTAGATTTATTTTAGATCACTTTGTTATCAAGCTGTACATTTTCATACAAAACGCGATAACGGTTTTGCCCCCCTTAGACTTAGTCTAATCTTATGCCTTTAAACGAGCAATTCTTGTATATATACATACATACATACATAAAATCACGCCTGTTTCCCAACGGGGTAGGCAGAGACCACGGATCTCCACTTGCTACGATCCTGACATACTTCTTTTGCTTCATTCACTCTCATTACATTCTTCATACATGCGCGTCGGTTAAGGGTACTCTGGACCTGGCCTTTCTCTAGTACGTCCCCAATTTGATCGAGGTACGTACGCCGTGGCCTTCCCCTTCCAACTGTTCCATTCACACTCTCCTTATACAACTGTTTCGTCATTCTCCTTTCATCCATCCTTTCTACATGCCCAAACCATCTTAGCATACCCTTCTCAATTTTCATCACTACGTCTTCTTTCACTCCACAACGTTTTCTTATCACACTGTTCTTTACTCTATCATTCAAAGTTAAACCACACATACTTCTCAAAGCTCTCATTTCCACTGCATTTATTCTACTCTGATGCTTCTTCTGCCATACCCAACTTTCGCTACCATACATCAATGTCGGCACTAACACTCCACCGTGCACAGCCAGTCGTGCCTTTTTGGACACGATCCGACTGCTCATAAATGTGTGAAGTGCCCCATTCACACTATTTCCAGCATTCACTCTCCTTTCAATATCGTCATCATGTTTTCCATCTCTTTTAAACAGCGTACCCAAATAAACAAACTCTTTCACTTGTTCCACTCTTTCTCCTCTAATCATTATATTACATTCTGTCATGCATTCTTCCCTTTCAAAAACCATTACTTTCGTCTTACTTACATTTATTTTCATCCCTTTCCTCTCAAAAGCTTCATGCATGCCTGTTACCATCTCCTGTAACTCCTCTGCCGACGATGCAAGTATTACCTGATCGTCAGCATAGAGAAGACATTTGACGAGTAACTCATTCATTCTTAATCCACAATCACTTTCTTTCATATCTTGCAAGCAACTGTCCATAAAAAGATTAAAAAGCCATGGTGACGCTACACATCCTTGTCTAACACCCTTTTGGATGTTAAACCATTCAGTGTATGACCCATGTATCCTAACGCAAGCCCTGGAGTCCTCATAGAGAGATTTCAGGGCTCGCACCAGGTTGCTTTTTACTCCATACATCGACAGTGCCGACCACAGTTCATTCCTCATCACTCTGTCATAGGCCTTCTCCAGATCTACGAAAGCGCAATAGACCTTTTGACCTTTGGCCAAAAATTTCTCGGCTATGCATCGCAAGGAAAAGACCTGATCCGTACATCCCATACCCTTTCGAAATCCCGCTTGAGCATCCCATATCCTCTCATCAGTTTCTTTCATAACTCTTTCGATCAACACTTTCGCATACAGCTTACCGACGATGCTGAGTAGGCTAATGCCCCTATAATTTTTGCAGTCTTGCTGTGACCCTTTTCCTTTGTAAAGTGGTACTATGACAGCCTTGCACCAATCACTTGGTACTCGGCCGGCACTCCAACATAAATTGAAAAGGCGGTACAGCTGACTCGCAATGACGCCATGTCCAGCCTTCAGCATCTCAACTGTAATCCTATCATACCCTGCAGCCTTCCCTGATTTCATTCTTTTCAATGCACTCACAATTTCATTCATGCTAATATCACTTTCGTCTTCGTATTCATTCTCATTCGTAACCGAGGTAGGCGCTTGTGCCTCCTCTCTTTCAAACAAGCTTTCAAAATATTCCTTCCATCTTTTCAACACACATTCTTCACCTTTCACTAAACTTCCATTCTGGTCTCTGATCGAGTTCAACTCTGAGCTTTGAATTTTCCCTCTGGCTGAACGAATGGATTTCCAGAAAAACTTAATGTTCTTTTGGAAATCCTCAGATAATCTTCTGTCAAACTCATCTTTCTGTTCATCTTTCTTTCTTGCAATCATTTCTTTCACCAACCCTTTTATTCTCTTATACTCGCTTTTAGCATCATTCACATCCTCAATCGTAGCTTTTTGGATTCTTTGACTAGCTCTGATAGCTAGCCAATCCAACCAAGCTTTCTTCTTCTCACTTACTACCTTTTGCACCTCTTTATCCCACCATACATGCTTCCCCATTTTTCCTTTTCTTCTTTTACTCACACCACATTCTTCCGAAGCTACATTCACAACCTCTTCTTTAAACACATTCCACAAATTCTCAATCTCACAAATGTCATCAAGTCCATCAAATCTTTCAATCAATTTACTTTTATACTTCTCTTTCACTTCATCATCTTGCAAATTTTCTACTTTTATTCTCTCTAGAACACTCGTGGTCTCGCTTATTCGATGTCGCCATCCTTTGAAAAGACCACTTATTCTGCTTATTACCAGAAAGTGGTCTGTATGGATGCCGACTCCGCGATATGCCCTTGTGTCTAGCACTTTCTTTCTCACTCTTTCATCTACTATCACAAAATCTATCATACTTCTCGTTACATTCTTCGCCTCTCTTGTATACATGTGGATCCTTTTGTGCTCAAACATAGTGTTTGTCACACAAAGGTCCCGTTCCAAACAAATCTCAAGCAAACTTTTACCATTCTCATTCACTCTTTCGTCACCAAACATTCCTAGTACTCTTTCAAACCCATCACGCTTCACTCCCACCCATCCATTGAAATCACCTAACATTATTAGCCTTTCATTATCCTTACATGACTTTAAGACATCTCTCAGACTCTCCCAAAATTCCTCTCTTTCTTCTTGTCCTTTCTTGGATGAACCCGGTCCTGAGTCTACAGGGGCGTACACCCCTACAACAAAGAGACGGGTTAATCCTACTTTCATTCTAATCCAAATAATTCTTGCACTCACACATTCAAACTCATTCACACAATCAGCCATCCGCGCAGAAAGAAAGACACCGACTCCCTGGCAGGCTCTGGCAGCACTAGGTACTCCGGACCAGTATGCCGTGTAGGATCCGTGCTTGGTGGTGCCACTTTCTTTCCGCTTCGTTTCATTCACACAAAGAACATCAATTCTTCTTTCATTCATCATCTGACACACCTCGTTCAGTTTCTCTTCCATTCCACCTGCTACATTCAGCGTAGCAAAACGGCTTTCCGTGAGCCACTTTTCGCCCCCGCGAGAAACGAGACGTGACGGGTGGCGAACCACGTCGCCGTCATGTTGACGATTGTTATTTAAAATCACCATTGCGTTCCCACGAGTAGTAGGGAACTAAATGTCCACTCCCGCAGAGCCCTTTACGGGGGTAAGGCGGATCAGCGCTGTGTCCTGTGACCGCCAACACAGACACCCACCGTTAGCAACCAGCTTACCCTCTGGCTACGAATCCATCGGCACGGTTCGGTTAACACCTTGGATCGGGGTTTGTTCTCGGGTTTGCTCCCTGACAGTTGTTTGGTTTGATTTCGGAGTGTCCTTCTCCTAGACGGGTTGCAGCACAATGCTGACGAGGCCCATCTCCCCGGGTTTGATTTCGGAGTGTCCTTCTCCTAGACGGGTTGCAGCACAATGCTCACGAGGCCCATCTCCCCGGATCTTGTATATATATGTATATATAATCTGAATCCCGGAAACGGCTCCAACGATTTTCATGAAATTTAGTATACCGGGGGTTTCGGGGGCGCAAAATCGATCTAGCTAGGTTTCATTCTTAGAAAACGTCGTTTACCAAAAAAAAAAACCCGAGCAAAGCTCGGTCACCCAGGTACCTACTATTTATAATTTTTGAAATTCTGGAATTTTTGGATGTTGTAGATACTACGAAAACTCGGCTTGTAATTTGGATATTTAGATCCATAACTTTTATGTTAAGGCCCAGCATTTTGAAAATTGCAAGTATTGCAACCCTAATCATTCTATTACCGCTTAATAGATTACATTGAAATTGAACTGCACGATACTCAAGGATATAAGTGATAAATCAACCGGAGCTAAAACACGAATTAGTAAGAAAACCTTGTTTAAAACTCATGTCAAAAACACCTCTGAAAATTCAGAAATTCCCTAATTTATCCAGAACAGTAAGGTATTTTGAATTTCTATTTCACATGAATGTAAATCAGTTAATTTGAAACAAATCAACCCAGCCCTTTTTTTGAAATAAGCTTTACTTGAGCATATTTATGTTTTTTTATAAATTGTCGCTTTCGTTATATAATTCAGAGCAGCCATATTATCATGCCGCACTCCACTTACTTGTCATTTGGGTATTTCGCTTCGTGCTATGTCTGATTCCGCGGAGATCCGCGTTGCTATACGGACCTATGTCACTTTTTTTTGTAACTTTTACGTAAGGAATAGTGTGACGAGTATTCTGGGCCTTAAGCAATAGGTATTTCATTAAAATAAAAATTCGCTTTTTGTATGAAAATAATGTAGGTACAGCTTCACAATCCTATAAACAGCTGATTAAAATCGGAGAATCTGAGGCGAACATAATATTACTTAGATAAGTATTTACATGCCTGATTAGTAATGTAAATAAGTAATTTTACGTTCGCCATAGGTAATTATTAAGTATATTACCTACCTACTCGTGTAAATTGGTACTAAAATATAAGTACCTAGGTACCTACCTTTAATAGGGATTTATATTTTACGCATGCACATTTTTGAGTATCTACATGATTTTAGTCTATACTAATATTATAAAGCTGAAGAGTTTGTTTGGTTGAACGCGCTTATCTCATGAACTACTGGTTCGAATTGAAATATTATTATTGTGTTGGATAGTTCATTTATCGAGGAAGGTTTTAGGCTATATAAAATCACGTTACGATTAATAGGAGCGGAGCATCAATGCAAAATGTTGCAAAAACGGAAAAAATACCTACTTATATAACTTAAAACCCGCAGACAAAGTTGCGCGCTGGTCAGCTAGTGGTTCAAATAAAAGATAAAAATGTATATTGGGTAGTATGCCTTTGGTGACGTTTAGTGTCAAAAAGAGCTACTAAAGGCTTGTTCACACATGCATCCGTCATTGACCAATCGTTATTTATACCGAAGAATCACGGATACTTTACGTTTTAATAATGAGAATTTGAATAATGACGGATGTCTATGTGAACAAGCCGTAACTTTCTTTAGTCAACTGAGGCCGCTGTCATCCCGCGGGATGAGTTAACCTATTGCATTTTTGAATCGGTCAACTCATCCCGCTGTCAAAAAAAAACAGAAAGGAATGTTTTATCTAAGTACTAAGTACATAAATAACCACTTACATAGGTAGTAGGGTAACATAGGCATACTTTTTTTAAATTTGTTTTTTTTTTTTAGTTTGATTCATTACGCGTTCTAATTATCTATTTATTTTCCCGACGTTTCGACAGGTTTACACGCTGTCGTGGTCACGGGTAAACTAATAATAATGTGTTCAGATCGCGTAAGTTTAAAAGTATATAAGTTTGATACTTATTTGTATTATCGCGGTATGTTTACCTAGGTAGGTACGTCCAGTGCATCGAGTCCGGAAGAGCGCAGGCGATGCTTTCACTCGCGGTCTTTGATCGACGCACGCGCACGGTACTTTCCAGTTTGCATCTTACGGTCCGATAGCGATGTAATCAATACGTCATCGCGATGACGTCACAAACTTGGAACTCTCCAGAAATTTCGGGTATTTTTATTTTTCGTAACTTCATCCTCATATTAATATTATAAAGAGGAAAGTTTTGCATTTTAGTTTGTTTGTTACGAATAAACTCAAAAACTACTGGTCCGATTTCAAAAATTCTTTTACCATTAGAATGCTACACCTGAGTAACACAAGTTGTATTTTATGTAGGTACCTCGCGAGCAAAGCCGCTAGCGGAAGCTAGTCTCAATTAAAGAGAATTTGTACTTGCTATCGTCATCTCACAGTCGTGACTCGTGACTCGAGGCTCGTGACTTGAATTGTCTCGTCTCGACTGTGTAACAATACCCGTCATATAGCGTTACCAATTATAAGTAACTAACTACTTGCCTGGGGCCTTACCACGAAGTCTTCCAGAACGATTCCGTTTTAGAAACGTCACATTTGAAGCTTGAAGTTCGGGTTGCGATGCGACTCGTGGTCCCACTAATTTGACCCACCACTGGTGGGACAGTGTGTCGATTTAATGGGCTCGTGGTCCCACTGTTTGGTGGGACCATCAGTCAACGTAATGCAGTCGCTCGTTGTCCCACTGATTTGGTCATAAGGGCTATAACACAAATATTTTTAACGTGATAACGTTTATTAAATTTAAATCTTTATTTAATTTTATTAAATCGATGAACATGTACAATTTGCATGATTTTTTTTTTTCAAATTGGTGTTAAGAACTAGTGTGGTGAAAGGGTCAAATACTATTTATCAACTAGGTATTAAAATTTCCCGTGATCTCGCGTGTTTATTTTTATCCAACTTTGACAGTCATCTTAATCCATGAAGGTATTTTTTCGGGATAAAGAATATCGTGTTTCAATATTATAGGTACGTTCTTATCTATCGTACAAATTTTATCAAAATCGTTACAACGTGATTGGATATTAAACATTGAAACTGTTTTATTATTGTTATTAGTGTTGGTTTTAATTAATAGTTTAATAGCTCTCTAAGGCTTCTTAGAATAGTGTTTAGAGCCATATCGAGCTAAATAGGATTATGTTGTGTAGATCGCTATCATAATCGCCCTATTTGCCCACATGTGGGCATCGGCCTCGCCAAGACAGCTTACAATAAGGCACTACCTTATTTATTAAATACTTAGATATATTATATACTAGCTGTAGATATGTGGCATAAATACAAAGCAGTTATCTGGTTACTTCGGAAATTCTTCTAAAAATATTAATGTTTAGAGTTTTCCGTAGACTTTGTCTGTCTCAACAGCAATAATTTCAGGGTAATTTGTTAGAGCTATTTTGCGAACTTCTGTAGAAAACTGTCAAACAGAATAAATTGCCTCAGAATTTTACGATACTAAATATTAATAAATTCTCAAGAGTGACAAAGAGTGAGCAGAATCTATAGATAGCGATTGTAAAAAACTCAACTCTATAAATAAAAATCAAACAATATAAAAATACCAAATCAGAGCCTAGCGAAACAATAATACTCGTAAATACCTCATGAATCACATTTTACAATGAATTCACACAATTATTCAGAATGGCAATTCATTTTTTAAAGAAATTAAGTATTCATTTTCAGAAAAATCTTAAGGTAACTCAAGTTATCTAGCTAGAAGATACCTAGTAGTTATTATGTATAGTAGTGCTAGGTAGGTAAGTCAACATCGCGTGTCGAACGATCTCAGGCAGCGAGCGTCAGCCATCCATTAAATTGGTCATTCCCGCGTCTCCATCATTCATCATTAACATCAATCATCTCTACCATAGACTACCTCGGTATCATTCTTGCAGATATTATTAAAAAGCTATTTTTTGTCATGAGAAGAGTCTAATTAATCTTTTACTAATTATTATCTAATTCTTATTAATGTGGTCTTAGGAAAGCAGCTAAGAAAAATTGGTTACTTTTTGGCTAACGACTGTATAATCTTCTTTCTCATCGTGATAGATCTCTTGAACCAGTGTGCTGAAAAGATTGAAGTAATGATAAAATACTGTAATGTATCTAATCCCAAATGTAGATATCTAATCCTAGGTAAGGTTCGATCGAAAGATCCTACTTAGATCAAATCTTTACGATCTGGTTTACAGGTGCCGTTGTAAAAACTACCCTTTCACCAGCTTCACAATTATTAACAAAGGGTATGATTAAGGTTTCGATAAGAAAACTAGTAAAGGTTTTAGAGGAATATGGGAGATTCGATTCGTTATTGGGTATTATTCACATAAAAAAGGGTAAATACGTCACAAACCAAATAATCTTATCGATTTGTAGGTTATACTTAGTCATCAATATAAAATGTATCTATAGGTAAAATTGTGCAGACAAACTGAAGTGGTTACAATCGACTTGTTTAACACAATTGTAGGTAAATCATGATGACTAGAGTCACGTGAATTTCATTGAACGAATTCTTATTCATTGTATTCAATGCACGTTCATTGTACGAATTGAACAATTGTACAAAAAACTTCTGTCGAGAAATATTGATATAGAATTGAACGAACATCATCAATCGTGAGACATGGACATTTGTTTGCAGTCATTTTACTAGCTACTGTGCCCAAAGCCAGGTGAACACGGGTGCTCAGACTTAGTGTCGGCAATCTACCTACTTCACTATCAGATATTTTCATTAATTAATGAATCCTACTAATATTGTAAACGCGAAAGTTTGTGAGAATGTATGGATGTATGTTTGTAACTCTTTCATGCTGAAACGGCTGAACGGATCTGGATGAAGTTTGCCACAGACATAGATAATAGTTTGGAATAGCACATAGGCGCCACTTTTTATCCCGGAGCTAGATGGCGTTGTGTGAAATGTCCAACAATATTTATTTAATTTTATGTATGCATGAAAGGATTCTCCGAGGAGTAGGTACTCTAACCCTTTCTGCACACTGGTTCAAGAGACCTAGCGACACGATAATAATACCTAATTGAGACTTGTCCCGTTTTACATTTCCCGCAGTTTCACAGTGTAATGGATTACAAAATGTATTACACGCTACAATTTGACAATGAACTTTTAATATTATTGAGGCCACAGATAATGCACCGTGTTAAAGAAATATCAATAATTCCGCCTCGATCTTGAGTTTTATTACGACGGAGGGAAACGGGAAATGGAACTAACTAGTTGCATTATATTTATTACTGACCTGCAATTTACATGGATCATTATAGACACCTTATCTATTCAATGATCCTGTTAGTACCATAATCTTGTAATTGCTTTCTTACTGCGTACCATTGTAAATGTGTTATAAAACCACGTTTACATGGTTGAGAATGCCGTGCGGTCATTGGCTAATTCCGGATGAACACGGTTTTGCAGGGACACGCACGATTCCAAATATCAGGAACACGTTTTGGTAAAATCTACAGATAGAAAGAAAACTGATAGTTCGGTGGAAAAAATTTCTTTGATTGTCCTTTTGTTGACACTTTGCATCATAATAGTAAAGTCGAGTTTATCGAGTATTATGTAGATGATAAGTAGTAATATTTTAATATATGAATACGACTGTAATCCCCGGGCTCGGTAGATATCTCCTCAGATCTTTAGTTACTTAGATCTTTGAGGATATCTAAGGGGGGTAGTCAGAGGCAAATCCAAACACGACATTTGGTACATGCCCACATTTTGCACAGTAGTTAGTATTCCGTACGTGACAGGTTGCAAGCCCAAGAATACTAACCTTCGAATTTTTGGTTCTAGGGTATGGCGGTTTCCTCACGATGTTTTCCTTCACCGTTTTAAGAGCACTGGCATTGCGCACATACATTTTTCGAATGGAAAAACTCATTGGTGCACGACCAGGTTTGAACCCACGACCTTCGGATCGTGAGGCCGGGGTGTTACCACTACACCACCAGCACTCTTTTATGTTATTTTATGTTTTTATTAATATCAGTTATATAGTAAGTACCTATAATTATAAAAGAAAGGATAATTGATGTCCGCTCTTATTTCAATATGTCCCTAAGGCATAGATTGCATTCTATGACCTTTGTACATAATTGGATATACTTACATGTGTAGGTACTTGATTAGTTTAGCAAGCATGTGTGCTTAGAATAATTATTTTGTATCCAAACCAATAATTTGCAAATTGTTCATGACTTGAATATAAATCTATTATTTTGCATGCGTAATGAGATTGTTTTACATTACAACTTACAATATAGTACCTACTTAGTGTTTTTTAAATAAAAATAACAATAGCTAGCCTCCACTTTGGATGAAACACGGAACTGAGCTAAATAAAGCCCCGCCCACACGATCAGTCCTTCCGTCAGCTCTTACACCGTCAACATCTTCCTTCCTTATCCTAATTTGACGATCGTTTATTGAATTTTAGTGGTTTTAAAACAGTAAGTAAACAAATAAAACAGAAACACAGAATACAAATTAGTTTTGCTGTTAGTAGAATACTGTATGTATAGGTATAGTTCATCCAACGGATCTAGGCATTCGTGAAGTTAGCCACAGGTGCGAGTTGGCGCATGTACAGTTCCTTCCCCCCCTCCTCATACCTCCAATTGCTCCCGAAAAACGATACTGCGCAGCTCTTGCGGCTAACTTCACGAATGCCTAGATTCGTTGAGCCAACTGTACTGATTGAACGATACAAAAGGTCCACAATACAAATGAAATCAATTCAGGAGAATTCATTTTGTTTTTACTCCGCTTAATGTATCCAAAAGTGAAGTGAAGGCCAAAGGGAACATAACAATTGGTCATGCATGATGAATATAATATGTATTTACATACATCCATCCAAAACTGCGTTACTGCATAAGAGCATAGTATCAATGGCACCGAAAATTTATAACAAAATACCAAAAAGCTACCAGCAACTTAATGACTGTGAATTTAAAAATAAATTTAAGAAATTATTAATCGAAAAATGTTATTATAAGATTGACGACTTTCTAAATGATAAATTTTAACTATTTAATGAAAATGTATACTTGGTCTACTTGGAATTATTATGTATTATATAGAATTCAATATCATTAATACTGACGTTATTGTCATCTCTAACCATTTGTACACCGTAATCGGTAAAACATGTTGATACTTTCTACTTATTTTGTAAAACCTCTCAAACACATGTTTTTGCAAATAAATGATCTTTATCTTTATCTTTATCTTTATGTAGACGCGAGAGTCAACGTATTCGCTTTTCGATACCCCTAAGGATTCATTACGATTACATTTCAAGCTTGAAGTAACACTACTTCAATACATTTTTTATAGGTCAAGCTACGAAATATCAAAGTTACATTACTTTGATATTGCCCGAAGATGCAACGGCAATTGGACTTGCAACTATTACTCTAATATAAATAAACCCGCAAAGTTGTCTTGTCTTGTTTGTATCTTTAAATGTAATATTTACTAAACCAAATATTATATCGAGTTTAGGCTTTAATTATCTAATCGTCATCATGTTATTTACCTTGTCAAATTTTATCCAAAAAAAATTGTTGACCGCAGTTACTGTACGTCACTCAAATATATAAATGGGCCATGGGCGGATGGAAAATATTAAAATTGTTGAACGTGTCATCATGGTCCAACATGGCCCGTCAGGTTTGGTCCATCGTGGGAATAACTCCACTGAGAATTGTATTAATACAAACTTGCCTTTATGACGATGTTACGCTTACGAGACATACGAGTGACATTTTTATGACAACCGCGTCATAAATGACGATTTGTGTCATCCACAAATTGACTAAATAAGGATATTCTAGGATTTTCTGCGGTGTATTTGCCTGACAACTACGTCGCTCTGGTTTTTATATGTTTTCTCGTGTTATTTTGAGTTTTATTGCGTAATTTTGGTGGTTATTTTGCCAATAAAGCCCGGGTTCTTGACGCGAGTGTAAAGTATGTGAATTAGAGTGAATGGTTCTCTTCAAATTCCATCGGAGGAAATCCCGAAAATTTTCAACAAAACAGCCATCTTTTGTTTAAAATTGACTTGACTACTTGACTATGACTCTGTGACGTTGACAATACTTATAAATAAATACACTTGACACTGGCAAAATTGTTCTCTAAGAGACAGATGCCATAATTGAAGAAGAAGAAGAAGGACATTCTAGGTACCTACCTACAGTAGCTACCGCCAGCGGCTTCGCCTGATCTTCCAATCGCCTGGAATAAATTCGATTTTACCTGCGTGGTACCTTGAAAAACAAAAAACTAATCGAACCCACAGGAGCTGTAATTTTTTTCGAAATAAAAAGTAACTTATGTGCTATTCCAAATTATAATCTATCTCTGTGCCAAATTTCATCCAGATCCGTTGAGCCGCTTCAGCGTGCGAGAGTACCTAACAAACATCCAAACATACAAACTTTCACGTTTATAATTATTAGTAGGATAAGTAGAATACACAAAGATTAATTAAAAAATTAAACTTATCGCGAAACTAAGTCAAAGATAACTAACCTATCTACCCCATAATTCTAAAAAATAATGATAATCATTTGAGTCATCGCAGTGGGTCAGTGTGGCGTGCGCGTGCGCACCCGTCACGTAAACACTGAGTAGTCAGGTACACTCTGACCGCGGCCCGGCTCGCACCACGACTGTTCTAAAATATATGTAGTTGTTTTGTTTTGCTACAACTGTTGTTTGGATTCGGTCATATAGTTTAATGTTGGTTTCTTGTGGAGTGAGAGTGATAGTTGCAATTTTCTTTGGAATTTGTGTTATAAGTTTGTCAAATTTTTTTGGTAAGTCGTCGACATACGTAAATTTCAGATGGTTCATAGAAAGGTGATGGGTTTGCAACATTGTAAGAGCATGTCCCAATAAAACTATTGTTTGGACGTGCCTTTAACTATGCCTTAGACAAATATTTCTTAAAAAATATTTTTATTGCTGCATTTGGCTTTGTGTGAATTAGTTTATTAATACCTAGCTAATACTTGTGTAAATAATAGATTAATTATTTTTTTATAAAAGTTTGCAAAAAATATGAGGAATTCATTTGTAAAGTAGTTACCTAGTTACCAAATTAATTTTAACGATGCAAGTAAGTACTTATTTAGACTTATTTACCTACACAGATAAGATAATGTCGTAATGCTTACCTAATTATGACTAGTTTTTAATGACAGCCATGAGTTAAGGCCTCGTTCAGATATTTATTTGAGAATCAATTGGAAATTGTTTCATATGACAAACGTCTAAACGGGGCATAATGGTTTGCATTGGTGATGAATGGAATAACTGATGAGTATTGAGCAACGTACAAAATATAGTATCTAGTACTAGCTTGCGTCCGCGGCTTCGACCGCGTGGTACGTAGAAAAATAAAAACGAATCTATCCCACGCGAATCGTACATTTTACCGGGATTAAAAGTAGTCTATGTGCTATTCTAGAATAATCTATCTCTGTGCCAAACATCCAGATCCGTTCAGCCGTTTCAGCGTGAAAGAGTAACAAACATCCATACATACACTCTTTCACGTTTTTAGGATTACCTAATTTGTACACAATTATATCTAAGGAGCAGTTTTTGTTTGCATAAAAATTCGACGTGAAAATAAGCCATTAGGTTATTGACCTAAAACAGCTGATTTTTACTAGGTATTTTTTACATTGATAGTTTGGTTTAATACACTATAATAATAAATAGCTCTTACGGTCTTACTGCTTCTTTTTTGAACTAATAGTGGTCACCGTTCTTTTTAAAAGTCAAATCAGTAAGTCACTGGGAAACCTCTTTATATTATAAACTAGCTGACCCGCGCGCGACTTCTTCTGCGCGTTTTAAGTAAGTAATATACGTTTTCTTACCTTTTAAACCTTTCCTAGACCTCCACGAACATTTCAAGACCAAGATAAGATAAATCCGTTTAGCCGTTCTCGAGTTTTAGCGAGACTAACGAACAGCAATTCATTTATATATATAGATATCGTAGTTGTCATACCACTGTAGGTATAGACTTGTGAAACATTATGCAATTTTATTAGGTATTTATTGTTTTAACATGATCATTATGCATCTCTGATTCACTATTTGCCTTAAGAAAATGAATATCCAATGACATACTCATAGGGAAATTGGAATATACATTTACCGGTTAGTAGGAAGCAAGTCTGGTTTAAATTCAAAGGACGTGCCTCTGGCTACTCTCTTGATCATGCTCAAGGATGTGAGTTACCAGAGCTAAGTTAGATAACTTCTAAAAGTTGATCTTTCGTGAGAATGATTGATATCAGCCAAGTTTTGGAGATCACCAGGCCATGTTGACGGTGCGATAAAACAATGTGGTAGTACCACTAAGCCATGATGACTTGCTCACTATTTCGAACTAGCTTAGGTATTAATACGCCAAAATAAAGTGAAAATTATTGGCGACTAGAGATATGAGAATTATATAAACCAAGTCTAGGTATTTTATTTGTATTTTTTTATCATTTTATCTAGAAAAGATTTTTGAATATCTATACATTACTACATTACTACCAATTTCTAAATCTTGAAAAAAAAAAAGTGAAGATTAGATCTATCTATTTATGGAAACTTGCGTTGTGGCTGAGTTTGTGGCCAACATTTTAGTTCTTCACTATCGAAACCAAATTAATTTTCATGCACCCCCTGCTTACGATTGTAGACCCCCATTTTTTGTCACGTCCAACGTAGACCCCCGTCGAGTCTCACGTGGACCCCTGGGGATTTACCTGGACCACTTTGGGAATCACTGATCTATACTAATAGTAAAAAAGATAGAGAAAGAGGAAAGTTTTGTATTTTTGTTTGTAACGAAAAAACTGATTTCCGATTTCAAAAATTCGTTCACTGTTACTCGTAGAATGCTACATTATCCCTGAGTAATATTGGCTATATTTTATGTAGGTACCTCGCGAGCAAAGCCGCGAGAGGAAGCTAGTCTTGAATAAAGGAGTAATAGGTTAGCGTGGTATGGGCATGTTATGAGGAGGGATGAATATCATGTGACAAGGAGAGTGTAAGTTATGAATGTGGATAGATACAAGGGTAGAGGTAGACCAAAGAAAAGATGAATGGACTGTGTGAAAGATGACATATGGGTAAGAAAGGAGTGAGTACTGAGATGACGGATGATAGAGGGAGATGGAAGATGTTGTGCCGACCACATAACGTGGGAAAAGGGCAGGAAGATGATGATGATGAATAAGTATATTAACCAAAGCCAGGGACAAACCGTAGTAGGCTCACGGCACATCCGGATAAGATTATGACAGATAGACAAGTACATACCTAGTTATATCAGAGTCAATCTTGATAAGGATATCAGTGAGTGATTTGCAATTGTACTTATACGATTGTGATGAATGAAATATATTTATTGACTTTGACTTTGAAACACAAGACTTTGTGGTAATATAACATAATAAAATAAAGTAATAACTTTTGCTATAATAAAATATTTGTGGTTTTAGGAAGTGCAAACTGATGGGAAAATCTGAAGGATATCATAAAAATTTGATGCTACCGTGTAACTAAATAAATAAATAAATTACGAGTATGTGGTAATAAAGGTAATTTTACTGACAACTTATATAATTTCTTGGATTCGACTAAATTTAGGCTTGTTTACACCATCCGAGAAACTAGTAGGTAAGTACGAGATTGATTATCTATAGTATAAATACTAATATTATAAAGAGGAAAGATTTGATTGTTTGTTTACATTAAATAGGCTCCGAAACTACTGAACCAATTTGGAAAATTCTTACACCAATGTGTAGAACGAACTTTCAGGATGAACATAGGCTATATTTGATGTCGGTACCTCGCGGGCGACAAATTGGGGGTTTGAAAATAAATATTTTTATTTTTTAACGAGCTTGTCATACAAAATATGTCAATATTTGTGTGTGTTATTTTCACAATTGCTTGTATACACAATACAGTATTATAATGAGCTTGTATACGATTCTCGAATGCCGTGACGGATGCCCTGTGCTACCTACTAATAGTATATTCACACAACTATTTTGTTCCTAGGTGAATTTCAATGTCAATGTCAACCTACAATGGAACGGTGATAAGCATTTATTTTGTTTCACTAAGTATATAGTTACATAACGCTATGGTATAGTACCAACATGAGATATTATTATTTATATTAACCTTACCAAGGCCACAGAATATCAAAATCCATACCTACTTATATTATTATAAATGCGAAAGTAACTCTGTCTGTCAGTTACGCTTTCAGTCTTTCACGCTTAAACAGCTGAACCGATTTTAATGAAATTTGGTACAAAGATAGAATAGAGCTTGAAAAAGGACCTTGCCTTTTCTTGCGAAAAAATGCTTGAAAGGGTTGAAATAAGGGATGAAGTTTAAGTGCAAAATAAGAATCCTAAAAAAATTAAAATACGAGTAACTATTCCATGCGTACGAAGTCGCGGGCAAAAGCTAGTAAGTTCATAAGTAGGTACTTCCAAGGCTACTTCACCATTTTAAGAATCGTATACGAGTTCGTATTATGACACAATTCTCATGAATAAAAAAAATAGAAGCGACATTTTGTATCACAACACAACCGGGTTGTAAAGGCAAATGGTGTGAACAAGCCACGGAATAAAACATTTAGCGTAGATAAGGAACAGATCCATTATAATGTTATCTGTAGGAAGTGTTTGTGTACATTCTGTCAATTAGAGTCGTATCAGGATTAAGTTTATTTATAGTGTACTGTACACACACCTAGCTCAGTACCCCTAGTATGAGTTTTTGATAGTTTACGAAAACTTTTTTCGAATAGTATCCTTTCATACATTTACCTCCATCGGAACTAAAATAAAGTCGATATCGTGAAAACTTGGTTTGAAAATCATTGCTGGGACTGCCGATTACATAATATTTTCGATATTATCGACCTTATTTTAGTTCCTTAACATTTCCGATGGAGGTAAATGTATGAAAGGATACTATTCGAAAAAAGTTTTCGTAAATCAAAAACTCATACTAGGGGTACTGTACACTCACCTTCCTAAGTGCCCACTTAGAGCACCTAATTAAGTGCGTACTATCAACATTAATAATCAAATCGTACGTTTAGTTTAGTGTAAATAAACCCAAGCTGGTACTAAAATATATTTTTTCAACGTAACTAGCAGTTTCAGTACATTTTACAAAACCGTGTCCCAGTGGCACTTTTAGTTTGGTGTTACGGAAACGTGTCCTTGCGAAACCGTGTCCTTCCGGGATTTAGCCCTGGTACCTCTTAGCAACAATTCAAAAATGATAAAACCATGTCCCATTGCCACTTTTTGTTTGGTATTATAGAAACGTGTCCTTGCGAAACCGTGTCCTTCCGGGATTTAGCCCTGGTACCTCTTAGCAACAATTCAAAAATGATAAAACCATGTCCCATTGCCACTTTTTGTTTGGTATTATAGAAACGTGTCCTTGCGAAACCGTGTCCTTCCGGGATTTAGTCCTGGTACCTCTTAGCAACAATTCAAAAATGATAAAACCATGTCCCATTGCCGCTTTTTGTTTGGTATTATAGAAACGTGTCCTTGCGAAACCGTGTCCTTCCGGGATGTGTCCCGATACTTAGCAACTACTTAGCAACAATGCAATAATGATGACTTGTTTAAACAGTTCACCTGTATGACACACCTGTCAGATTATTTGACAAGCGTGTCAGACGGCTGAGCTCGAACACAATCCTTCAATGATCGAACGGATTTAGGGTTCCGCATCTTATGTAAAAACCGGAAATCATCTGTAGGTATGGGTGTGTTATAGCTCTTTTCCGAAGGGTTCTCGTTTCAAACCAGTCATTGTTTTTCTCGATAATACCAGTTTCGTTTTATTTTAGTTCTTGTCCACACCTTACTGGTGCATCACTAGGTACTTAGGTAGATATAATTTAAATGTATACCTATTGAAGAATAAAATTATTCCTATCTGTCCTTCTGCTGTCCTGGTGAGTTAAGAATAAAAAGACTAATCTGGACTTTTTATGCAACGTTTTATTTCCAACTGTACAGGAGGACAGATGGGCATAATTAATATCAAACACAAAGCTTTATGAACGTGGTGTACAAAAAAATCAGTTCAAAGCTATCACCGTTATGTAGGTACAATACTATAGTGTTATACTCGTAATCTAAAAGCAATGAAGGCGACCGTAAAGCTTCATTAACATACAATGGGCGAGATAATCGACCTATTTCTATTAACTGTTACAAGGAGGTTACAATACTTAGGTACAAGTATTGCAAAAGTTTCTGACAGCGATTTACATATTAGGTCTGTACCTTATCATAATTAATTAATAAATTCAAATTTCGAACCAGAAAATGGCGCGCGAAGGCGATATTTCGTTTGATTCTCATTTGAACCCATTTCTTTTGACAAAAACAAACATGATCGCGACTGCAACTTCCAAATTTGGTAGCTAAGGTGGGATTTTTTCAATTAAAAAAAGTTTCGTTTGTCTGTCCCCCTCTTGGCAATAGGGAGACCAATGGAACGTTTTAGTCCCATCTGTAACCTCAAGGGGACAGATGGGAATATACCGAAATATACATTGTGCCGTGGGTCCGGAACGATTTTAAGATTTTTAATTACAAATCTTTGATAATGTCTAAAAGGTAGTCAGATGCACATTTGGCACAAATTTCGCACAATTCCGTTGTGTAAATATCAACAGCCGTGCGAATGGAACTAGTAAAAACCGGTTTCTAACTAAAATTAAACATTTCTCAAAGAATATAATGTATTAGAGGAATTAAAAATGAATCTCCAACAAAGAGAATAACAAAGGTGTTTGCACACAGCTCGCTATTGTTGTACGAGCACTGTGCCAATAGTTTTGTATACTTTACAATTATTTTTGTTTGTACTGACTTAGTAACTAGCTAGAGCTTTTTATAATTCCTAGCTCATCATCATTGTTTAGCCTGTTTGCACCCACTGTTGAGTATTAAGGCCTCATCTTATAACGCTCTTGTATCTCACTCTTTCCTGCCCCCAGCAAGTCTCGTCCAGTGGTTCCCGACTATGTATGCTGAATATGTCATTGGACCATCAGGTGGTCTGCCCCTTGGCTGTTCAGCATCTCTGGCCACCTCTCTTTTATCGCCTTCCATCTCTCGTCATGCCTTCTTACCAAGTGTCCTGTTCATTTCCCCTTCAATCTGCCGAATACCTACCTTGGTATCTAGTATCTACATAGCTTTGAGTAGCTTAATTTGGGGCTAGATGATGCTGTGTGGATTGTCCAGCATTATTTATTTATTTATTTTATTTATATACTAACAACTCTCCCGGGAATGTATTGGTACCTACGATCACGATCAGAAAATATGGAACCAAGATTGTTTCTTGCAAACCAATTGAAATTGCACAATTCTGGGCAATACATGTTAAAATGTCGCGATTACATCAAGCCTTTTACGACAATGGCAAGATATACCAATTGTATACAGATATGGCCCCATTTACTTCACTTTAAGCAGCAATTTAGAAAAACTAGGTAAGGAACACACGGAGCAATCAAAAGCAATATTGTCAAATCAATTGGCCCATTTTTTTTCGCTTCTGTTAGGTTTAAGTGGAAATGTGCTCCAATAATTGTTCCAGATTGATCCATTCAAGTAGTTTCTTAAAAATAACCCATGTAACCGCACCTTTAGTATAATCAAAAATGTAGGCGATGTAAATGTCACTTTGGCCTCACAGCTCAGTCGGTAGTAGCTCTGCCTTCTGCGCTGTAGGTTGTGGGTTCGATCCCCACCTGGGGCTAATATATGTGTGACTAGCTTTCTCTCGCGGCTTTGCTCGCGAGGTACCTATATAAACTATAGCCTATGTTACTCAGGAATAATGTAGGATTCTAACGGTGAAAGATTTTTTTAAATCGGACTAGCTGTTTTTGAGTTTATTCGTTACAAACAAAAATACAAAAATACAAAACTTTCCTCTTTATAATATTAGTATAGATGAACACAGATATTTTGTTCTGTGACTGGGTGTTATTATGTGTTCGACTATCTGGTTCCCTTTTCAGGCTTAGTTTGGGGCTAGATGGCGTTGTGCGAAATGTCCACCAATATTTATTTATTTAATAAATAAGACGTTGTCAATCTCAGCATAAAAATGTACCTACGTCGGAGGCCATCGGGCGGCCTAAGACGTCCCTAGAAGAATGTAACTTATCAAAGGTTCTCCCATCTTTGCAGATCTCATCAATGATCAGGAGTTGAGGAGCTGACCCTCGGCTCCCGTGCATCAGCTCCGACACTATGTGAACTCTTTTAAGATGCTGCTAAAGTTCTGCAAATCATGCCAGTAGTGAGTATCATCATTCCTGAAGAGTGCCACGACGAACGGTCTTGGCACTATAAATTGAATACGCATGAATAAAAGTTGGATTCGTGCGTTCAATGATCGCATGTTCGTGCGGATCATTACAGTTGGGTTCGTGCGTTCAATGATCGCATGTTCGTGCGGATCACTACAGTTGGATTCGTGCGTTCAATGATCGCATGTTCGTGCGGATCATTACAGTTGGGTTCGTGCGTTCAATGATCGCATGTTCGTGCGGATCACTACAGTTGGATTCGTGCGTTCAATGATCACATGTTCGTGCGGATCACTACAGTTGGATTCGTGCGTTCAATGATCGCATGTTCGTGCGTATCACTACAGTTGGGTTCGTGCGAGCCGCTCGCTATTATCGGCTTTATATTGTCTTGCCAAATATTTAATATCGCGACAGGTAGCTGATTTCAGAACGTTACATTTTCAAATCTCTCATTTTTTTAACAACGTTAATTCATCACAGAAGTTTGCTCTCGAAGGTATTTAATACAGGGTGTAAAAAAATTACGCTCGAAATTAAACGACGGTTGAGGCTTTACCAACTTTCAGACTCTATTTAGGCAAAAAACATACCTTTTTTTCCATTTATATTCAAATAAAAAAATATATCTATTTAATAAAACCATGGGATTATTTTGTTTACAGTGTTAGGTATGTCACTGTTGTGGGTTGGAGGTAGCTAGGTACTTATCTATTTTTATTATTAGGTTTGAATTTTTTAAATAACTTAGAATATTTCTCATGTAAGTAGTTAACGTTGAATTATTTAAGAATTAGGTATTAGGTGATTATTTACCCTAACTTAAAGTAAGAAGGTAAGTAAGTTAACCTACCTATGTACTAAAAGGTCATAGTTTGGATTGTTACTTTGGGGCTTTGGATCTCTTAGTACTGATACATTCACTGTCACACCCTGTAGCATACAGTTGAGTGTGTGCAAAATTTCCTTTCAATCACGATAAAATAATGTCAGATTGTCGAGATAACGGAGATACGTCTAGCTCCGTGGAGTCTTCGGAGGCACGCGGTCAGGTTACACGCGGGTTTGTGTTGTCAAGAGAACTTTTACAGTGAATATAGTTGAAAGATATTAAAAATAAACAGATTTTAAATTGTTGTGCATGGTGTTACTATAGTTTTTAATGCAATATTTGCATAAATCAGTCGTAAAAGCTTTATTTTACAATATTTTCCGACGGGAAATCGTTTTTAAAATATCCTTTGGTCAGTTTTCAAAATAGTCTTAGCAAATTCTTCTTTAAAAGGTGTAGGCATACCTACTAGTAGTAACCCGTCTATTTTGGAGGCTGTCTACAACGAAAGTGTTTTTTAAGAACGTCATGACATTTAGCGGTGAATAAGGTAGTTGATCTTTGCTCTTTTAAATGTCTATTGTTATTTTGTACGCCCTGTACACATTTTGCATATTTTTTATGGATAATTTTCTTTTCTTTTTAATTTTAATAATTACATTTATGTAAATAAAAAACAATCAGGTATCTACTTACTTACCTATACTTATTTTACTTGTAATTTTAATTGTAACCTAAGTAATTATTTTATTATTAACGATCTGAATTTTCAAGTTTTTCGACAGAGCCAATGCCTCCCCATCTCTTTTTTCGGTCCAGAGCCCTAGTTCACAATTCTTGAATGATGAAGGAAAACATCGTGAGGAAACCGGCATACCCTAAAACCAAAAATTCGAAGTTGTGTCGTAACTCAGTATTCTTATACTTAAGCGGCGATGGGCTTGCAACCTGTCACGTACGGAATACTAACCACTGTGAAAAATGTGGGCATGTGGCAAATGTCATGTTTGGTTTGGACGTGTACGAGTATTTCTGACTACCCTCTTTAGATCTAAGTTACAAAGCTACTAAATGGTGTATTCTGGTTCTAGCTGCCTGGAGACGATGTACTGGAAGTGCTGCGAGGAGAGGTTCTGCTTCGATAAGAAAATAGCTGCCTACAAGTAAGTTGCACCACTCTCAAACGGTGAAGGAAAACATCGCGAGGAAACCTAAAAAAAAGTCGAACCTAAAAAAAGTTCCGAGACGCGGGAAGTGCACGAAAAGGGCCTAAGGTGCACCTAGGTTACACCTAGGAAAGAACTAGTGAAACGATATAAGCAGAATTCTTCCACCCGCGGCTTCGCCCGTTGGTACCTTGAAAAACAAAAACAAATCTATCCCACGGGAACTGTACATTTTTCCGGAATAAAAATTAGCCTATTTGATATTCCAGACTATAAATCATCTCTGTGCTAAATTTCATAAAAATCCATTCAGTAATTTTTGCCTGAATGAGTAACAAATATAGGTAAAAAAAATATATCAAAATATGTTTATTTTCAATAGAATCACAGGGATCACTTTGAAACGTCTTACATACTAGGTGAGTCTAAGTGCCAGTTCCAGTCCTATCCCCAGTGCGAGAAGAACTGGCAAGAAACTCGCTGGGCCCTAGCGCTTTTTTTGTATGATCCTTGTTAATTTTGTAAGGAATACCTAGCAGAGTTGGAGCTGATTCATCCCAAGCTTTTTTATCATCTAAATACTCTGATATTTTATAATAAGCTTTTCTAGACAGTTTCTGTTTAATTACATTTTTGAATTTTCCAATTGATAAATCAAGCATGTCACTTGGGATCTTGTTATAGAAGCGTACACATTGCCCTTTAAAGGATTTACTTACTTTAGTGAGCCTAACCGTGGGAACAGCGAGTTTATTTTTAAGTCTAGTATTAACATTATGATTATCACTATTTTTCCTAAATAAATTAATGTTTTTGTGAACATACATCAAGTTTTCATATATATACTGACATGGCATTGTCATGACGTTTATTTCTTTAAACTTATCTCTAAGAGATTCTCTAGGACCCATGTTATAAATTGCACGAACAGCCCTCTTCTGCAACACAAATATAGTATTAATATCTGCAGCACTCCCCCATAACAAAATGCCGTAAGACATAATGCTATGAAAGTAGCTGAAATATACAAGTCTAGCAGTTTCTACGTCGGTGAAATGACGGATCTTTTTAACTGCATATGCTGCAGAGCTAAGTCTCTTCGACAATTTATCAATGTGCGGGCCCCATTGAAGCTTATTATCTAAAGTTATGCCCAAGAATACTGTGGTGTCTACAAGATCTATATTTTCGTTATTTATTTTTATATTGGTATCTAAATGTCGAACATTTGGTAGTACAAAACGAACACATTTCGTTTTCTTTTCATTTAGTAATAAGTTGTTTACATTAAACCATTTTACAATTTTAGAGATTGCATTATTCACTTCGTCAAAATTAGTCAGGTACATTCTTACAAACTTTATAATATTAGTAGGATATAATATCTTATATTATAGGCCTTTAAAGCCACGAACAGAAATGTTGAGTACTTTGTATTGTTCTATAACCTGACGTCACATTAATCATCTTTATTAGATGTTAACAGGCCAATGATGATGATGATGATGATAATATCTATCTTATGCATAGTTATGATCGGATATCATAAATTATAATAAACTTACCATACAATTTGCATGTAATTTATGAAATAGCGCATAACAAATGGCAGGTAAATTGAATTTACGAGGAAAAGTGTGGTGACCTTTGGAGCGTGGGACGCAGTGCAATATGGTCGTGGGCCAACCACAACAGAACCAGTGTACAGTGTTAGTGTTACAGTACTGAAGTGGTGAAACGAGACACGCCAGTGAATAGTTGGCTCATTCTATTCAAATGTCGTCTACTTTGAACATCATTAATTGGCCGATAGTTGAGTTTGTAAAGTTTTAAAATTATGCAGTTAACAGTCGTTGATCATATAATAAATATCAACTGCTATTCCGCGAACTCACGAACTCGCCCGCGTGGTACGTTGAAGAATAAAAACAAATCTATCCCGCAGGAGCCGTACATTTTTCCGCGATTAAAACTACCCTATGTGATTATTCTAAACTATTATCTATATCTGTACCAAATTTCATCCAGATCCGTTAAGCCGTTTCAGCGTGAAAGAGTAACAAACATACATTCATACATCAATATATTCTTACAAACTTTCGCATTTATAATATTAGTAGGATAATTTTTAAATTATTTTTATTGTGTCACTGGCTCTTTTGAACCATTGTGGTGAAAGGATGCCTAAATGCCTTAATAAGGCTCTTTTCGTATACTTTTTTAGACTATAGGTATAGTCGTTTTGCGAACTATTGTTTTAAGACTTACACGGTACTACGTAGTCATATTGAGTGTTTAAAATGTAGTCTTTCGGAGATCAAGCCCAATTGCGATCTTATGGTTAAACGCCTGATACACAAAGACCATTTAAATGGTCATAATAGTAAAATTCCAAAAACCTTTCCAGACTTGAAGAAGACGCCTATACGAATGGCTACACCAACATGGGAGCCAGCGTGGACAGTGTGGTGACAGTGCAGCCCCTCAACAACAACCACCTCCCGCCGCAGACCATCAGCGGGCGGGAGGTCAACGAACTGCCTCTGCACGCCGATAAGTTATACGAGGTCAGTGACCCGATTACAATATTTTATGCAATGCAGAAAATGTACAAAAAGTGCATAGTCAAATACTCCTAAATAACTCAAACGTTACCATACATTATCTTCCTGTCCTTTTCCCACGTTATGTGGTCGGCACAAAATGTGATCTTCTTCCATTTCCCAGTCATTCGTCATCTCAGTACTCACTCCTTTCTTACCCATGTCATCTTTCACACAGTCCATCCATCTTTTCTTCGGCCTACCTCTACCCATCCACATTTATACTTAGTACTCTCCTCGTCACATGACATTCATCTCTTCTCATAACATCCCCATACCAAGCTAATCTATTACTCTTCATCTTTTCCGTCACCGGTGCCACTTTCAGGCTTCCTCTGATACCATACATCAGTGACTTTTCCGTTTCCTGCACGTTTCGTGTACTGCTGATGCTTAGATAGTCGGTTGTCAACTCCATTGATGACTTTATTATGACTTTAGAAGTTGGAACCGTCATTTTGACGTGTCAAATATCAGAGTATCTACGGACCTCGCTGAACGTGGATAGAATTAACAGATTACTTTGATTTCCAGGTGTTCTCCAAATCTCTGATCTTCAGAGACGATCATGAACTCAAGTCCAAGAGCCACGACTCCCTCGACGAGTTGGAAACCAAGTCAGAACCGGACTACCTCTCCGACAAACCGAACAGGACCAAGGTCTACTTCGAGGATGAGGTGGACTCTCCGGTCACAGACTTCGAGATCATGTTCAAAGATGAGCTTCTAGCTAACTACGACATGTTCAAAATCGAGGAGGAAGAAGAAGATAGAAGAAGTGATGAGACGGAAGACGGGTTGACGATGAATGTGGAATTGAGAAGACAAGATGTCATCAAACCCAGTACTGTTACCATCAAAGATGAATCTAAGATCACTATTCCCAATCCAACGTACAACTACGACCCTATATCCGTAGTCACACTGCCATCAATACTAGTACTACCCAGAGTTGAGAGTGTGAAGGGCATTTTGAGACAAAAAGGTGAATTGCCGAGAAGCAATAGTGCTAGGACTCTAGATCGAGCAGACAGCAGCATTAGATTGAGCAAACCATCCCTGAACAGAGTCGAAAGCCTCAAAAACATAGACCCTAAGAAGATGAATAAGGTCCTCGCGCGGATGCCGCACAGGAGCGCTTCCTTCCTGAACATTCCAGAACACTTGGTCCCAGAGAAGCCTCCGCTATTAAAAAGCAAGTCGATGGTAGGAGTCATGTCTCAGGAGTTGAAGTTAAGTCAACTCCCCGACACACCTATCATTAGAAGCAGTAACCTGCCTCGCTTCTTCGCCGACAAGCCCACAGGCTCCGACTACACCACGGAGACTCTGCAGAGCATAAAGCAGAAGTCTGCGCTCATGTACCAGGAGAATGACTTCAGCATGCCACGGTACTACGGGACGGTGTCCAAGAGCACGGAAAACTTATCACTGAATGAGAGCAAGTCGATGCCAGACCTTACGAACCCCACCTCTACGGGCAAGGTGAGCAAGAGACTGGTGAAGCTGCGGGGACGGTTGAAGCCTTTAGTTATAAGGAAAAGTTCGGAAGAAAAGTTATAATTTTCAGCTTTTTAGACAAAGGATTTAAAGCGCAGACAGATGTAAAGCATCCCAACAGGGGTGACCTTAGATGATTGATTCAGGCGTGACTGCGGAAATCCATTACGAATGCTGAAAAGGACGGAAATATCTAGTACTTTCCTGCTAAGCTATTATCTGAGCTTAAGTTTTTGTGTTAAGCTCATTATACAGGGTTATGGTACCTAATCAATAACCTCTTAAAGGCGACTTGGGTAAATCAAGACTAACAACTTTTGTTCTATGACTTTTGCCAAAACGTAATACATCTCAAGTTTTATTTTTTTTTAGTTTTTGTGAGAATTTCTATCAATTGTTAGCTCTATGTCTCGTAAATACCTATCTATGTTTCATTTATTCGATTCTGACGTTTGCGCAGTCAGCTGAGTCACGCTGAGTGCTACGACTTTTACGCAATCGCTCGGCCGAGTGTGCTACACACACAGCGATTAGGGCCGAGCTAAGAAGATTAGAACTGGAAATTTGCCTATTTATTTTTTTGTATGGGAAAAAAATCATTGAATTAGAAAAAATCGTAGAACAAAAGTTGTTAGTCTTGATTTACCCAAGTCGCCTTTTCAAGGTTATTGATTAAATACCTATAACCCTGTATAATAGTTTAGCGGAAAAGTACTAGATATTTCCGTCCTTTTCAGTAGGGGTGACCTTGTATGTTACCATGTGGAAAGTAGATGTAATGTGTAGCTGAAACAAAATCCGCGGATGTAAAACCAAGTTCTCACCAAGGTCACCCCTGTTGGGACGCTGGATTACATCTGTCTGGGAAGCGCTTAAGGTTAAGAAATCTGATTTCTATACATTTCATTAAAAAAATAAGGAATGGTTGTAAAGACTTTCTAATAAAAAATACTCAGACTTACTTCCCTAACGCGGTCACACTTTTTTTGTTGGCTGACACTTTGGCATTCTGGGCCCCAAATGAAAGACCTCCTTTAGAAATCCCACGTAATTTCCGCTTTTAAAGAATCGAACTGGCAAGCGTTGTATTATTTGTATAAGAATTATTAACATTTAATTTATATTGTTCCTTTGTTAATGTAAGTGTATTATTAAATTGAGATTATTTTTATGTGTAAAGTGAAAATATTAAGATTTTATCAGTATTCGATGCTCAAATTATGTTGTGATTTTAAATGTTAGTTGTGTATTATATAAAAATATGAACGTTATCTACTTAATTATAATAACCAAATCTACTTAATAATAACAGCGTACTTAATTATAATATCTATACATAATAAAACAGTAGACATCCGATGTGTCTGTCTGTACATTGAAAAAATGAACACAATTAAGCGATTTTTAGTTATTTTCTGTCAGTTTATTTGTTTGTTCACGCATATCTCCGAAACTACTGAACCGAATTTCCACAGGTGGTCAGAGAATGATTGGGAGCAGAATTTAGGATTTTTGTTATATTGAAAAAGGATTTCAAAAAAAAGTTATTGTCAAGCGGACTAAAGTCGCTGGTTACAGCTAGTATATAATGATAAGTCGTGGAGATTGTCACGTAGCTGTTGTTTCTAGTCACTTGACTACAAATGATGCAGTTGAACAAAACAATTATGTAATAGTTAATAATAATTAGATCTGCGTTAGGAAATTTGTAAATATTTATATAAATATAAATAAATGAGTAAGTAGGTGTTTAAAAATAAATAACTATTTTGTGATGCACATTGTATTTTATTTTTACCTGGATGACTAAAACCCCCTGCATACTAAATTTCATAAAAATCGGTTGGAGCCGTTTCAGAGATGCAAATTAATTTAAAAGTATTATTTTAGATTCTTAATGTTCATTATTTTAGGACTTTTAATAGGATTTTAATACTTTGGGAGGAACGTGAAAAACTTGGGCAGGAGGATAAAAACACAGTATAAAAAAGCGCACATTTTATTACAGTAGGTACACTATTATTTCGTAAAGTTCAAGGTTTACCATAACAGTAGGATAACTCAAATAAATCTTAAAAATAGTTATCTAAATTCACTAGGAAAGTCGAAGATTTGCTGACTGTAAAAACCCGTAAACATGATTTAAATATACCTTTGTGATTCAAATATGTAAACATTAAATAAAAGGGAACGTGTAATAACATTGATTAAAAAAATATTTAATAACTTTTATAAAATATACCTACCTACTCTAAAATAATAATAAAACTTACCTACATTCATAATTAAGAAACCTATAATAAAATAATTATGGCAATAGTAATAAACAGAATACATAATATCTTTTTCTTTATTTCATTAAAAAAATATCAACAAGCACATAAAAATAGTTTACGAGATTTTACAGTCAATAGATTTAATACTAATAAATTTTCATTTTAAAATGTATTCACACGTATCGTTTTAAATAGAGTTATTTATGACTAAGCTTATCAAGGCTGTTTAGACTTATTATAGAATAGGAAAAGGGTTTTTTAATTTATATAACTATGAAGCAACATCTTTGTAGTCTATGTATGAAGAACACACTTTGAGATTACATTTTCAATTGGTCTACACATTATATATCATCTAGTTGAAACTCTGGAAAATGGCTTATAAGTTATAATAATATTATGTAGTTAGGAGATATTATAGGAATCATTAAGGAAATAACCTCAGGTTCTAAAGAAGCACCAAATCGAAAACAAAATCTTAGGGTAATACGAATTATTTATTATTTGAGGAATTTACAGCATATTAATATTTATTATATAACTCTCGTACCATTATATTTATATAACTTTCATACTATAATATAATATTTATATAAGTCTAGTATCTCATAGACAAGGGAATCGCTAAAAAGAGGCCATTACAGTATCTAGAAAATCTCAACTAGTTTTAATCTAGGTCACCTAAAAATACATATTTTTCTAAAAAGGAAAACTACACTATACACTTTACATTTATTTAGAATAATGCTACGCAATTCACATTTATTTATATTAAACACATTATAATAAATATATTAGGTACATTACATATTCAGATGTATTAGTAAGTATATATTTAATATTTGGATAAAACTGTGTCTAAATTAAAATAAACTAGGTAAGTACCTATTTATTTAATTTATTAAATTAACTAAAAAAAATAAATGATTCCATAAATTTTTGATCCATTTTTGTTTATAATAATAAATTGTTCGATTCTAGCCTTCTAGAGTACCTAGGTTCTACTTTAGAATGTTAAGCCTAAGTCTAAAAGGCATTCTTTGAAAGTCCTAGCTACATAATACATGTAGCTCATTTACATTTGTATAAGTAAACTGCTCACTTTTACAAACCTCAATAACATTATAAATTTTGATTATTTATCTAATACTAGCTGAAGACTTCGTACTTATTTAGAAAACTAATGGAAAACTATGGGAAATAGGAAAGGGCTATTTTTAGGTTTTTTCAGTTATTCGAATTTTTCTTACCTTTTAAACCTTCCCTAGACCTCCACAAACATTTCAAGACCAAGATAAGATAAATCCTTTAGCCGTTCTCGAGTTTTAGCGAGACTAACGAACAGCAATTCAATTTTATATATATAGATTTCTCGTAATAACTTGAATTGTTGGTGAAGTGGTTTGTATTTTTGTATGCATGTAGTATTTTTGTTCATAGTCTTATACTTATGTGCCCATGTTGTAATGTATAGAAGAAGTTTGTAAAAATGAACAATGTGAACGCTTTGTTCTTTGTATTTGTTCGCAATAAAACAGTCCCATGTTAATGTTATATTAATTTCCTAAAATGGTATAGTATACAGGGTGTTACTAGACTACTTCCGAAAACTTCAGGGGGTTTAAGTAAGTACCCAATAATATAAGCTACTTTTTAACTAACTTATTATTTGCCTAAAATGAATGAAACAGCTGTTTATTCTGGAAAAAGTTGTTTGTATTGATGGGTGCTTTAACCCCCTGAAGTTTTCGGAAATAGTCTGGTAGAGATGATTCAATCTAAAAATGCACGCCCCTCCACTTGTACTTGTACCGTATGTAGAGGAAATAGAGTAGCAAATACATTGGAGGAGCGTGCATTTTTAGACTGATCTACCTTTAACACCCTGTATAGTCGTGCTATCCTAGGCAAAGCTGCAACGTGGTAGATAGCCAAAAACTACATAAGTGAAATAACCTAACTAACGGTATTATGTACAGTTACAACAATCTCGACTAGACCGTGCTTCAACTTACTAACTAACTATAGTTATTAAATTTTTTACGCATAATTTTGGTTTTTTAAAATTTGACACTCTTTGTTTTTACAAATGAGTAAAAAACGCTAAAAAATTCTAGAAATGTTGAATATTTTTTAAAGAAAACTGTAAAATGTAATAATTTTCTTAAAGTTTATTGCACAAAAACGAAAATGTTGCAATATAATGTAAAATGGACACTTAAAGTTACAGTAAAACTAAAATACTGAAATTATTTAACTAAACCTACGACCAAGGGTTATTTCGGCCTAACTTCATGTATTTATAATTATATTCGAGACACTGGGTTAAAAAGGGGGTGAATTCTGGTAAAAAAATTGGGGGTAAGAATCTGGTAAACGAGCTCAAAATAAATATGTAGGTATTTTATTAACCTTGATCTTTGTTTTTAACTATTCCTCTTACCCCCATAGTTTGTGTAATTTTTCAATTTAAATACCAAATGAAGCTTCTACCTAACTAAAAGAACTCATGTGCTAAAGAACTGTAAATACACGATTGTCCTTGGTCCCCGATGCCCAATAATTTTCAGGATCTATGAATGTTTTGAGATTCCGTATTTTAAGGCCTGAAGGAGTTGTTAATTTATTACGTTTGTGTCGGTCTGTTGAATAATATTTACTTACGTAAAATATACGTAGGGACATAGAATTATAGAAAGGGGGTTAACAGGTAAATATATAAATAATTACCCCCTTACCCCTTTTTGTAATTACTCGTATTATTGCGTAAGGAATATAGGTAACACAATGGATTTTAATCGTGCCAATGTAAACATTATTTTCATCAAGAGTAGGCATTTAACTCCAAGTGACGATTATTATATAAATGACGTTAATTTTAAGGAAAAAAGTATTGAATAGGGAATATATTTTAGGAGTTACAAATAGTTACGTATTTAATTTGGCATTCTAAAGTATTTTGAAAAAGGTGAAGGTAGTTTCGAAAAATGTATCAGAAAATGGAATAATTTTATTGTCTAGTCACTTACAAATATTAATTTCTAATGTTGTTGAATTCATACATTTTTGTTTAGGATTTTGGGTTCGAGAACGAAATTTTAGTATTAGAGGTAATCAGGTAACCAAAAAATATTTAGGCCATCTTTAGGAAGACGGTAGATAGCTCAATATTATTTTGTGTATTCCCATGTGTAGGAAGATTTTAATATGGTTTAAGGGTTTACAATAAGTTTTCTTCTAAGTTCATTAGTTATAATTTATTTTTCAACCAAACTATTCAGGATTATTTCCCAAACTCACGTGCGATTGCACTTTTTCATTTGCTATCGAGTTCGAGAGTAGATACAGCTTTTGAATAAGTGATTTTTTAAGTTGTATCTTCAGTTATTCCTATTTACCGTAGAGGGATATCGTGAGAAAATTTTCAATTTTAATCACTTTCTGAAATCTGTACAAATGAGTTTCTCAATTTTCACATTGAGCCCATTGAGGGTAAAAAATTCATACTTCCTACATTGACCCCAACATGGGGGTAAAACTGGAATCTCAAGGAAAATCTTCACAAAATGTCTCTTAAGAAAAAAACCACTGTTTATTTTACCATTGCCTAGTTAGAATTTATCTTACTGTCTTAAATCGTTTCACTTTGATGTTGACTTTGTTGCCGCAGAGTTTGAAGGCCGTGGCGGCCGTGATCAGGTCGGCGGCCGACAGGTCCTTGCCATCTACCGAGACCAGGATGTCGCCTTTCTGAAGACGACCATCCACTTCCGCGGGGGATCCTGTCAACTGGAATATTACATATTTGTTAAAACCCATTGATTAATGAGCGCTGGTGCACTGGTAGCATCGATTGGGAAATTCAAAAATGTAATTATTCAGAAACTGTCTCGAAAAGTTTATAATAGAATATCGTAGTTAGATGACAAAAAAGCTTGGGACGAATCAACTCCAACTCTTCTTATCCCTAACGAAATTAACAAGGATCATACAAAAAAAGCGCTAGGAGCAACGAGTTTCTTGTCAGTTCTTCTCGGACTGGGGATAGGACTGGAATTGGCTCCTAGACTCACCTAAGTATATAAGACGATTCAAAATTATCCCTGTGATTTTTACTGAATAAATGGTTTTCAATTTCAATTTCACATTAATTCATCTTTGTTTATTGTTTGCCAGAACCATATTTTAGTGAAAAGTTCCTTAACATTTCCGATGGAGGTAAATGTATGAAAGTATACTATTCGAAAAAAGTTTTCGGTAACTCTCAACAACTTATACTAAGGGTACTGACCATGTCTCCCAGGTAGACCCCGGGCGCGGAGACGGGCGCCACGCACGTGACCCCGAGGGGCTTCCCCGGCTTGCGGCTCAGTTCCACCTCCACCTGGTCGAACTTCAGGGGCTCCGGACGGTGCACCAGCATTTTTAACTGGAACAGTTTGTTACATTTATGATCTTTGTCACGATTTGCTAAAGAGTATTAACAATTCCATCCAAACAACAAGGAAATAGTGACCAAAGAAAATATGGATGGATTGTGTGAAAGATGATATGAGTAAGAAAGGAGTGAGTATTGAGATGACGAATGATAGAGGGAAATGGAAGAAGGAAACGTGATGTGCCGACTCTACATAGCGTGGGAAAAGGGCAGGAAGAATAAGAAGAAGATTTTTTAGAATCATAAATATCATTGGCACTTAAATGAAAAAAACTTGATATGTAAATTTAATACTGAAAAGGACGGAAATGTCTAGTACTTTCCCGCTAAAACTATTACCTAATGAGGTTATTAATTAGGTAATAGTGGGAAAGTACTAGACATTTCTGTCCTTTTCAGTATTTGTAATGGATTTCCGCAAAGTCACGCCTGAATCAATCATTTATGTAAATTTAAGTCTGGAAATCATGAGAAAAAATACATGCAATATAATCAGTCATCAATAAGTCATCAAAGCGCTTGTTGCAATACTTCCCCTGATGTAAGCTGTGGATATGAAAGGTACCTTGGCAGTCTTCTGCTTAATGGTGAGGCAGACGCGCTCGTGCGCCATCTCCTTGGAGATGGGCACTCCGTTGCAGTCTAGGAGCTGGTCTCCCGCGCGCAGCCGCCCGTCCTTAGCGATGCAGCCCTCCTTGTAGATATCCAGGATTATTGCTGCTGCCCCCTACAATGCGTCAAATACGTTCTTGAACCACTGGTTGACCACTAAAAATCATACCAGCCAAGTGCGAGTCTGACTCGTGCACGAAGGGTTCCCGTACCCATATATAACAACGGCAAAAAAATCGTTTGTTGAGTGTTGAGTGACCTTAAATATTTGTTTTATTCTGTTTTTTAGTAATTGTTGTTATAGCAGCAACAGAAATACATCATCTGTGAAAATTTCAACTGTCTAACTATCACGGTTCATGAGACAGCCTGGTGACAAACAGACAGACGGACGGACCGCGGAGTCTTAGGAGTAATAGGGTCCAGTTAACCCTTTGGGTACGAAACCCTAAAAATGACCCGTTTTATAAAACTGTAAGTGTAAAGTAAAAAGATGAACATTGTTAATGGGGAAAACGCCAAAAATAGACAGCTTAGTGGGGATTATGACAGTAAACCTAATTAAACCTAATTACCTTCATAAAAAAAACACCACTTAAAAAAACTGGTAAAATGATGATGAAACGTACATTGATGTGTGTATCGCTGCCCCCCAGCAGCACGACCCCGAGCGGGGCCCCCCCGGCGGCGACCTCTATCGTCATGTCGGTGTTGGGGACGATGGGGGCCACGGACGGGTCTGGGGGGGGCTCCACTGCAAAACAAATTAAATATCCTTAAAAACTAAAACATCGAAAAGATAAATTGTTTTTGAATAGTCTGTCTTTTGTCTTCTTTCTATCAAAGTTATTATAAGGAAGTAAGTACCTACCTTCCAAATTATTTAACTATTTTCTTTATTTCAGGAGGCGAAACCTTGTTAATTTATATTATCACTTTTCATCAATCAAACTTTAAAAAAAAAGATTGTAATAATAACCCTTAAAAAGGGGTTACTATTAAAGTTTTTATTTATTGAATTTTTGTTCTTAAGAAGTTACATTATTAGAAAAATCCGAAAAGGGGGTAAAAAATGGGGGTTAAAAAATGGGGTAAAAAGTTTTATTTCAACAAATTAATTTTTTTTTCACATTAAGCAGTAAGGTAAGTTTAGTGCGTGTGGGCTACGACCCTTGTCGTGCGACAGGTAATATTTACCTTTGACGGGTGAGGGCGTGGGGCGCGGGGTCTGCGGGCGCGAGGCCCCGGCCCCCAGCCCCCCCGCGTCCGTCTGGTTGCGGCTGGCAGGCCGGGAGGGGCCTCCTGAAACAGACGAACATGTGCTAGTCACCAACCCTGGGGGCTAAGCCTAATATCATACCACAATGTGATAGATGATAAAATTGAAATTGCAACTTTTGAAATGAAAGTACGGAATACTAACTACTGTGCAAAACGTGAGCGTGTGCAATATCATGTTCGGAGGTGCCTCTGACTACCCTCTTTAGATAATCACAAAGATCTAAGTACCTAACTACTTAGATATCTGAGGAGTTAAGGCCCAGAATACTTGTCACACTAATTTCAGTTTTCACCTGCTCTTCCTAACCCCGAAGTGAATTTGTCGATGCGGAGAGTAGCAGAACTAAGTATCAAAGTCGATTATAACACCATCTGTACTCGAATAGCAAAGATTTAATCGAATAGTCGATTATAACGCCATCTATACTCGAATTATCACACTAGAAGGGCGGATCCGATTTCAAAATTCTGGTTCTTAAGCGGTGTCTCTCTAAGGAACTAGCAAGTGGGATACCAGGGGTGGTGGTACCGGCTGCGTCGTCGGGATCCTTCATGTTGGGGCTGCACACCGTGAGCACCACCACGCCCTCCGTCTGCTTCAGCTTGGCCGCCGCCTGCAACCACCAGAACAGTGGAACTTACAAATTCAACGCTTACAAAATAATTGTATGATGGCTCAACGAATCTATTCGTGAAGATAGCCGCAAGAGCTGCGCAATATAGTTTTTCGGGAGCAATTGGAGGTATGAGGGGGGAAGGAACTGTACGCGCAAACTCGCACTTGTGGCTAACTTCACGAATGCCTAGATCCGTTGGATGACCTATACCTAGATCTTTTTCTTAGGCAGGCCGCACACCAGCGCCACATGCTACACGCATCGCACATTGTATGCTTGATGTGCGGCCTGCCTTAGTTAGTTTCTTATGTTTATGTTACGTTCTAGATTAATAATACAGAAAATAGTAAAATAATTGCAAAGTGGGTATACAGAGTGTTACTAAACTACTTCCGAAAACTTCAGGGGGTTAAATTTCTTATCAATATAAACAACTTTTTCTAAGAAACTAACACTGTGAGCGCATAAAAAGTTGTTAATATTCATGGGTACTTTAACCCGGTCTGGTAACACCCTGTATATTACTCATATTTTTTTCATAAAATATGTAAAACTAATAGATCGTCTCTCAATTATCCCATTACAAATTTCTAAGGATGAGCCAAACTTCAGAAATAAACCATGAAACGATCAGGTTGTGTGTGTTGTTTTCGATAATATTAGAGCTGGTAGCAAACCATATGTATTCGGTACTGAGTAACGGGTGCGCCATCTAATGCCGAGTAACGAAACGTTACACACGAATGCATTTCGTTACTCGCATTTTTCATAATTTTATATTATTTTATTATTTTTTGGAAAACTTACAGCTAGAAAAAACATAGAAATAAATAATTATATTAACATGTACCTATTTAGTGCAAGTACATGTTTGCTGATGGCCAATTAGAAGTTTCCACTTATAGAAAAAGTATGTTAAAAAAAAACAAGAATAGTAATGTAGACGACACAGAAGTAGGTAATAATATTATGATAATTATAATAAAATTAAAATAACTTAAACACAAGTCTGGTTCAAAATACAGAAAAGTTGAATTGGTATGTAATGTATAGTATTTTTTCTAAAATATAACGATTCTTTGCTCTAATATAACAGCATGTTATCAGAAATAACGAGTAACGTAACGATACGATAGTAACGAGTAAGAATACATACGGTTACGGTTTTTTTTGTTACTTTTCTAAAGACTTCCTAAAGATTCCCGCCGCGGAACAAGTTTGTGTACGATCTGCAGAAATTTGTTCCGTTGGTCTGGGTGTTTTCTATGTATAATAAAATATCCATCTATGTATATGTATAATGTATTAAATATATCAGTTGTCTAGTACCCATAACACAAGCTTTGAGTAGCTTACTTTGGGGCTAGATGATGCTGTGTGGATTGTCCAGCATTATTTATTTATTTATTTATTAATATAAAACTTTATTTTTACACTTACAGCATCGTAGCTACAGTTGAGGAGCGAGTCCCGGTTGACGGCCAGCAGCATGTCTCCGATTTGAAGACCAGCCTGGAGAACGAGTTTATATTATGTTATACACCGATTTTGGCACAAGAAAAAATACAAGGAAACTAAGAAATTACCTTTCATCATACTTTACCTACTCTAGATTTCTATCTTCTATGATTCATATTAATTTCTCTATGCTACTTTATGTGGGGTCTATAAATTGAACTCCAAAACAAATTGCATAACAACTATTTGGGGTAAAATACGTATGTAAAATATAATAATACTAGAGCTAATGGCCGCGAGTTTGAGCACATATTTTTTTTTGTTATATTTTACAAAATGTAGCATAAAGTCCTTTCTCAAGCTTTAGATTTTCTCTGTACCAAATTTCATTTAAATCGGTTCAGTAGTTTAAGCGTAATTGCGTAACACAGACAGAGTTACTTTTCGCATTTATAAATTAGTAAAGATTTTGCCCTAAAAAATAAAAGCATTATTGACACACGTATTGATAATTTTACCCCCTTAATAGGGTAAAAAATTTGTAAACTTGACAATACCTGTTCTGCCGCGCTGCCCTCCTGCAGGTCGGAGACGAAGATGCCTCTGCCTGCCTCCGTGTGCCTCCCCTCTATGATCATGATGCCCAGACCAGACGGACCCTGAGACCATTGAAGTATAGTATTAACAAAATGGGGTATTCATCATTCTCCTGCCCTTATCCCACGCGTGGGGTCGGCACAACATGTTTTCTTCTTCCACTCCTATCATTCAACTCTGAGTCCACTCCTCTTACATTCATATCATCTTTCACACAATCAAACCACTTTTTCTTTGGCCTTCCTCTACTTGCGTACCCAGATACGAGGCATGCCTTTTAAGTTTTGTCATTTGAAGGAAAAAACACAACTAGAACCCTATAGTACTTTTTATTGTTTTTCAAAGTATTCACCACCACGTAGCTTAATACACTTTTCCATTCGCTCAAACCAGTTATTATAACATTTATTCCACTCTAAAGTGGGGTGTTCGAAATGGCTGACTTGAAAGCGTCGACTGCTTCTTCACCGGACTGGAACCTTTGAGCACGAAGATTTTTTTTAATTTTAGGAAATGTAAAGTAATCGTTAGGGCTTAGGTTAGGACTGTATGGAGGATGGTCATGAATTTCTACTTTTTCCTGCTTCAAATACTCAATCGTTCGACGAGCGCTGTGCGAGCTTGCGTTCTCGTGGTGCAGGATGATGCGTCGCCTTGAGTTAGATTTTCGAAGTTCGGCGATGACTTGTGGTGAACAAACTGTGGTATACCACTCTACATTAACCGTTCTACGATTTTCAAGTGCAATAGTCGCAACATGGCCTGTTTTTACAACGAACGTGGCCATCATCTTCTTTGAAGTGCTTCGAGAACGAACAACTTTAGTCGGCTTTGGCTCGTCTTGAAAGACCCAGATTGTAGATTGTTGTTTTGGAATCAGGATCGTAGGCATAGATCCAAGATTCGTCACCACTGATGATGTCGTAGACGTGATTTGACTCTCCTCGGTTGAACCTTTGCAGAGTTTTCTTACACCATCTGACGCGGGCCGCTTTTTGATCGTCGGAAAGCAGATGCGGTATGCAACGGCAAACTAGCTTTCTCACACCAAGCGCTTCATGCAAGATCTTTTGAATGGTTGTCCCTGAGATGCCTAATAGAGCCTTTATCTCTCGATACGTCACATGACAATCTTCGAGAATTAGTTGTCTCACAGCAATGATATTATCTTCAGTGAAGGCGGATTTTGGGCGTCCTTCGCGAGATTTGTCACTAACACTAGTAGGTTCACGCTGGAATTCTAAATACCAGCGTTCGACAGTCCGCAGACATGGGGCTTCATCACTGAACACAGATGTTAGCTCTTCAAAACACTGAAGCCGTGTCAAGCCTCTTCTAAAGTTGTAGAAAATTACTGCACGAACATTTTCCTTACAAAGATTCATTTTCGTACGTAACCTAACAGGTTCCAATCGACGCTGTGACTAAACGATAGCATTAATCCTAATACTTTAAACTGTTTTGAGATTCAAAATTTAACCACATTCGAATATAGTACAGTTCCAAATTCCAAATTGTCGGGAAATATGGAAACGACAGAACTTAAAAGGCATGTACACTCATACCCATAACTTTTTTGGGTATGACTGTATTTCCAATTCCCCCAATACCCCATATTATATAACAATATGGGGTATTGAGGAAATTTATTTAAATAAGTAGTAAAAAACCAAATTCGAGAAAGGGTAAAATAAAACTTTATACTTACTTTTTTTTAATTATACGTTTTTTTTAATCAATGTGATCTTTGGAAGTGCCTCTGACTACCCCCATTAGTATCCTCAAAGATTTAAGTACATAATTAGAAATTCGAGAAGAGTCGTGATCATATTTTTTTTAATCTGGTTACTTACTTTTGCCACTTTATGTACTAGAACTCTTTAAGTTTGTAAAAAGAAACATCTAAAAAAAATCAAGAAACCATAATATCGTGTCGAATGAGTCGATTTTCTTGATCAATTAGTAGTTAGTAATGCCCTTTTCAAAATGATTCATAAGATTCTACAAATTTTAACTACCGGCTTTGACTTTGGCCGAGGACACGAAATCGACTTCAATTCAATCGACGTCATCAAACCAGCTTGAGATTTGACGTCTCGAGATAGGTATTTGATAAAGGTAGACTTTTATATACTTCATAGGGGATTTCCCTTGGCTACTGTTGCGTTGCATCATCAAACATTTGGGAAATTTGTGAACTAGCCCATTTAATATTAAATTAAGTAGCTTTGAGGAAATTCAAGCTTTAAACATAAAACAAATGAATATCAATTATTTATTTTACCCTGATATAATACATAGACTCTACATGATTACCTCAAGCCAAACAAAAATCGATTCAAAGATCATTCAATCATAAATTTGAAAAAAATTAACAATAATACCAGCACTCTCCAAAATTTGAGGAAAACATCGCGAGGAAACCGGCATGTCATCGAAATTAACAAGTTGAGACAATAGTGTCCAGTCCACGAAAAGAGCCTCTGAGACGCACTTTAATCCTTTCACCACACTGGGTCGAAAGAACTATACCAAGTATGACACAATACCAAGAAGATCACGCTTGCGTTGCAAAAGGGGGTAAAATTCTAGTTACTCCATCTACGCTGCATTGATAATCCTGCACAGGTCATGTTATCCGTACCCGGTCAAACGCTCAGCCTCTAGTTTGTTACCCCCTTTTTCAAATAGCCTTATTACCCCCTTATAAATAATCGTCATCATCATCATCTTACTGCCCTTATCCCACTAGGTGGAGTCGGCAGAACAGGTTCTCTTCCTACACTTTCCCCTTAAACCATGTTGAAGAATAGTTTTGGCTTTATGTTTTATGACCGGCCGCCTGCCTGACGTCAACCCTCTTTGGGAACACCTACTTATAATATTACTCCCTTTTAAATATGCGAGATGAACTAACCTTTTTCACCGTCATGTCTCGGACTCCCTTGTAGCCGGCGAAACGATCTTCCGACTGAAAATAATAGAAAATATAATTTTTAGAATAATATTTCAGAAGCCGAAATCAAAGTATGACGAGATAATCTTTATTTTGGTAATCGAGGTTCACCACACCACCCACACCCACACACAGATTAAAAACAACAAATAATATTATGCTGTTTATAAAATTGTGCTGTGAATTCTGATAAATATAAATAAGTCTAGAAAATTCTCGTAGGGCCGGCTGGTTGAACGATGGCGTAGTTGTAAAGATGCGGGTTTAATTTCCGCACGTGTGAAAATTTGGATCTCAATTATGTGTCGAACATGTTTGTTCTGTCTTTGTGTTATGACGTATTTAAAAAAATGTACCTATACAGGGTGTTACCAGACTACTTCCGAAGTTACTTTTTCTAAGAAACCAACACTGATCGTGGAAAAATAACAGCTGTTTCATACATTTTAGCCAAGTAAGTATTGAACTTTTGTATGAAACAGCTGTTTTTTTCGAGCTCACAGTGTTGGTTTAATAGAAAAAGTAACTTCGGAAGTAGTCTGGTAACAGGTACATTTTTTTAGAAAAAGTTGTTTATATTGGATGGGTACTTTAACTCCCTGAAGTTTTCGGAAATAGTCTGGTAACACAAGGTCTTTGGGTAACACCCTGTACAGTTTAATCTATCAGCTATCTAGTTCCTATTATTCAGGGATAGATGGCGTTGTGTGTATTTACTGTTCTATAATTGACTGTGAAAACCGTTAGTTGGAAACACCACGTTATTAATAAAATAATTAAATAATTAGTTTATTATTATGTATGTTAGACTGTAAGGTATATATTTTATATGGGCCGTAGTTTTTAAGTATTTTCCATCTTGTACACTTAGACTAATGTTGCCTGAAATAAAGTTATTATTATTATTATTATTATTAACACAAGAGTTTCACGTCAGAATTGGAAACCATAAAAATAATTTAAACGTCTCGTTTTGCGGAAGCCAATGGAAAATTCTATTTATAACTACACGTAAGAGGTATGTAGGTACATAATAAAAGTAGTTTGGTTTATTTACGTTTATATACGAGCTACCCGTGAGGTGTACCTGCAGTTCTTATTAATATGACCTGAACACTTTTACCGCTTAATGTTCTTTGGTTTTAATTACATCGACTATGAAACGCGCCAGAGGTGGTACTTAATATACAATATGTATATTAAATAAATTTATTATGTATAGTATACAAATTACAATACCTACTAAACTAAAGTATGCCTACTTATTTTAATACTTACTTCAATAAGGCAAAGGCAAAGGTCCTTGATTTCATAGTGAAATACTAAGACTTTGAATTTGAGAGAGAGAATTTGACATTGAAATAGTGACTGACTTTCAAAGAGATACTTTGACAGAGAGACTTTTAATTTGAGAGAGACTTTGATTTTGAGATTTTGATACTTTTATTTTATGAGATAGTTTGACGTTGAAAGAAGGACTGACTTTTGACGGCAAAATCTGGCTTCGAGAGATACTTAGAAAAATCATTTTTTATTATCAAAATTTTGGCCAACCGATCACATTTTTAACCAAAATCTCCATTTAGACTATGACAAGCATGACGGATATTGGCAGAATTGTGGCATACGACAGAGGCCAAAAAGAAGAAGTGAAGTGAAGTGAGAGAGAGAGATACTTTGACTTTGCAAGACACTATTATTTTACCTTTTTCCTCTTGAAAGAGAGAGTCCGTTTCCATATGGACCTGAGCAGCACGCTCGGGGTGTAGGCCAGGGGGCGCGCGCGCGCCTCCGTCATCACGGTCATCACCGCGCTACGAGCGCGCCGCCTTCAGCGCGGTCACCATTCTCCACTTTGACTTTTTCATTTCTTTGAGTCACACAGAGTGCACGAGAAGTATCTCTGAGACGTACGCTAGAACTAGCGACTGATACGTCACTTTTTTGCACTATTTTGCCTATTAGTCAAAAAACCCTTTTTCTACTATTTTGTCTATTAGTCAAAAAACTTTTTTTGGAAGTGTATTGAATGATTGTATTGTAATTTAATGGTTTCTGGATAATTCGGTAAATTATTAAAGTAATACTAACTTATAACCGTGGTTTTGGGTATTTATAAGGTAGATACCTTAATATATAACAATATGGTGTGTAAATACCTACCTAGGTAGGCTTCATTTTGAAAAGCAATTATTAGACCTTGGAATACATTAGTGAAGTTTAAGTACCTAGGGATTCCCAATTTTTTCTAATAATAAACATAGCCTATGTTACTCAGGGATAATGTAGCATTCTAATAGTGGAAGAATTTTTGAAATCGGTCCATTAGTTTTTGAGTTTATTTGATACAAACATACAAAAATACAAATCTTTCTTCTTTATCATATTATACACGGTGTATTTTTGGTCAGTTTAAAGCCGGCGCCCAATTCTTTTATTACTTAATCGTCGTTGGTTTAGTTTTTGAATTTGATAAGTATTTACGGAACTGAATAGTCGAAAAGATTAACAAAAGTGTGTTAAAAACATTGTAAAGCGCGCAGAGTCAACGACCTCGCAGACTCCCTAGTCCCTACGACCCGCCGTCACGCCGCGCGCCGAATTTGCATGCCGACAAACGAATAGCAACTACTATCGGTTCTCATATTATCGAGTAAGTTTCGTGTTATTATTAATAACAAAAAATAGAAGTATTATTTATATTGTTTTTTGAGTAGGGTTACAGATATACGAGTAGATTACGTGAGCGCCGGCTTTAAACTGACCAAAAATACACCGTGTATAGTGTAGATAAGGACAATAGAATCTTAATCCTACCAAGATAGGATTAAGAGGATTGTTTCAAAAGCTTTTGTTTGACCTGCGCATGCACATGCGATACCAAACAATGATAATGGTGGCAATCTCGTTGTTCTGCGGACTAACTTTAAAATGCTAAAATACGAACGATCTAATTTCGTCCACCTTAAAGACTAGCGTTTTAATAGGACATACATTATTATACTTCTGAGACACCCTGTATGTTTGGGCGGCGCATCAGAAAGTAGTAAACTCGCCCCCACATGATCGATCAGTCAATCTATCTTAGCTTCTGACCAGAAGAGTGCATACTAATATTTATTCTGTGTCAGTACGCGGCCATATCTCCATCACAGTATTATAATTATAATAGCTATATTTTAGGTCTAACACATAATGACCAATAATTCAAAAATTGTCATATTAACCAAACACATAAACGCTAAATGTCCATTTCTCAGAATGGCTAACGCATACCTAATGACATACGCCAAACGAGTAAAACGCATATGAGAAATGACTGAATACGCATATTGACCAATTTATTTAAATTTTTAAGTAGGTAGATACAAAGATATTAACAAAATAGTGGAAATATGTGCAACATTATGGTTGATAAAAAATAATCGCAGTGACCTTGTAAAAGCGTAAATTTTATAGGCCAAATTAAATTGGCACTTGTGCAATTGGGCCCATTTGTTTTATTTCCCCAATTTTAAATTAAGCGCAGTGACATTTTAATAGCGTAGATTTACATAAATAATATTATTCACATACATACAATAAAAATGTATGACTTAGGAGATAAAATAATATAAGGCCAAGATGTAAAAAGCCGCATCTCGCGATCTTTGCAAAGTTTGCAACAAACAAGTTTAATCTCATTAGTCATTATAAATGAGTTAATTAAACTAATGAATTGATAATCTCACTCACGTTTCATTGCATACCGCATCGTTTAGTCACAGCTCAGTAAGAAAATTGTGTAGATCACTTTACGAATTATATTTGAGCAGATTAAAAATAAGAATTGATTACCTAATGTTTGTCTAGTTATCATCATTAAATAGAACTGCAACGGTTGATGATGATTTGATAAAAATGTATCGATCTATAATGAATGGAACAAATGCATAAAGCAACTCGAACTTTAGCAACTTTTGTTGCAATTTTTGAGAGAATTTTAAATTAATTTTACAGTTTAGCTCAAAGCATTGAGAGTGATTATTCAATATGTAAAATTGATTTGAACACGCGTGGCGTACCTACATATCATTATAGTGCATAACGGTTTATTGACCCATTCGACGATGTCTGTATTGGTGCGGATATAACTTCCTCCGAGGAACATTATACCTATATTTGCAAATATTTTGTTCCGGCACCGAGAGCTGAGTTGTTTCAATCATGTTATACACAATATCAGATTGGTAGTGGTTACCGGTAACCGATCTAACTCAAACCCAACTTTAATGGAAAAACTGTAATCGTGTTGCAGATATAGTCTTTGCGATGCATACAACATTATTTGAAAACTTAAACAAACACACCATTCATAGTTTTTAAGACATGAATAATAAACCTAATATTTTGCATTTTGTTCAATAAATTATAAGTAGGTACATACTAACAGGTACATACTACGAGTAATACAGCTAACCTTACTGCGTTGTCAGGACAATGTGTATATTATTTGACTAAACAAATGGGTGATGACATGATGGATAAGGAGTGAAATAGAAGAAAAAAACATGCGCTGACCCACATAACGAGCGTGGGAAAAAGTGCAGGAAGACGATCATGATGATGAAGCATTCCTAATCGAAAAAGATGAAGTGAGCAAAGATTTTTTTAGGTTAAAACGCGCATACAGAAATAACGGTATTCTATTTCATTAGTTGTTGATGTAGTTGTAGGCGAGGACAACTACTGAAGCGATCTCGTGCCTAGCGAGGCGTTACTGCAATGAACCAACTGACAACTGAATAAGCTGCTGCTGAATAATGCTCCAAAATGCATTAATGATGCTCATTATTCACGTATTAATTGGCACTAAAATAACCAAACTTCTATTCAATGAACATTTAAATGGGCTGCTAGTAGTATCGATGACAAAATGTATGAGTGATTTTACTGCCTAAGTTGCCTTAGTTATGCAATTTTAAGTCTCAGCCATGTGGCCTTAAAGCGGCCTAAGAATTCCACCATTAGCTCTCTGATTTTGCTTATTGCTAAGAAGTCACCTACATCTAATTGCGCTCCCAAATGAGCTCTATTGTAAATATCTGTATTTAAATATTTTCCTGTACAGTTTTCAATGTTGCTCGTTCAATGCAATAAATACAACCATTTATTTTTGTTTCTGTCAATAACACATCACTTACGAGCTACCGGTAAAATCTCACATGTAGATGAAGTCACATGTTAAAATAAGTAAAACAAAATATAGGCACACATGCTTAGCTTGGGTTCGACTAAACTTGTTTAATCACTATCCCCAGAATAAATCACAGTTATCGAAGAGTAAACTAACATTTTACTTGTATTTGATATTATTCTGAGAATAGTTATACCAGAAGTTGATCAAATCAACCCTTAGTAATATTGTTAATTGATAACTGTTTTTCGTATGTTTTATACTTATTTTTACAAGATTTTTAGGTCAAATGTTATAGCTGTTCAGTACCAAGCTATAGTCAATTTGAATATTTCACACGACTATTATTAGCAAACGTTTTTAACACTTCTGAAGCTTTTTTAAAGGTATTTAACCCGATATCGTAAAAAACCGTTTTTTTTAAGCTTCATCAAGTTGTTGTAAATCCGAATTTATTAACTAAGACTATTTAATTAAGAAGTTTAACTTATTAATAGAATCCGTTTAAAAAGAGGCACTGCAATGAAAATAAACGATGAATAAATCGTTACAACAATATTTCTCAGAATAAAATTGTAAGTACACGTTATATGATAGTTTAGAATAAATATTGTTGTTATATTTAGTTGTGGGATTTTTACATTTTCTGTAGGTAATAAATAGCTTTGTTGATTATGTCTGTTCTACTGCACACGATGTTATGGTAGACTAATGTGCGCAGAAAGGTAGATATTTACGTCGTGGTAACTTATAATCCATATTTAATATTAAAAACAAAAGGAAACTCGGTTTGTTTATTTACCTTTCACGACTAGACGACTAAACGGACATTACTAAAATTTGAAAAGGAGATACCTACATATTTTGGTAAAGACCTTTTGTCTCATAAACTTTAATGAGGACGAAGTAGCGGGAATGAGCAAGATTTATATAAGATCGCTCTTAGATTATAACTATTCGTTGCTAACATCCGGGTCAAAATCCTTTCAGCTGTTACAGTCTGAGCCAGCACAAGCGGTATTCGTCGATTTGAATTTACCTACCACTTTATGCGGTGAGTTTATCAAAGCAGAGAAATTTAATGCATAACATAATATAACAATCATATAATCGAGTAAAACTAACCGCAAAATATAGCATTTGAATCGTCCAGAAACCAAAAATGTACCTTTAAAAAAATACCATGAGAGAAATCTTTTCGATGCCTAATCAAAATACCAGTGATTTTAATATGTAAAAAATATCAGCCGTTAAGAATAGGTAATTAATTGATTACCTACTCAGAGGCATGTAATTATCGTGACAACCAAAATGCTGGTAAAGGATTTAATTTTTACGAAACAAACACGTTTTCACACATAAATCCTAAACACAACACTGTTTCAATACCACTTTCACACTTTGCATCACTTTGCTACGAATAACATTTAACTCATATATTTTGATTTAAAACTCATATTTTAGACGAGCGTAACACCGCTCGATAAAGCCTATGAATTGGAACTAAACACAAAAAGTCAGTGTTTGCAATATGACATTGCTAAAATGTAAGATAACATAGTCGAAAAATATACGGCATACCTCCTCTTATATCACAGAGCATTGTCACTCAATACCCTGCTTTATTTCCGAACAAATAAAACTCAAATCAATTTAAACTTTAAATAAGGTTACGTCATAACAATGTTGACGGGTAAGATAAACACTGAAAATTGTAGTTTTTACTCAAAAGTAAACTGTATTCTTTACGGTTGAAAGTTGGTTTTTGTATGATAACCTGTGTATAGGAAAACCGTGAGGAAATCCGTAGATATCGACAGTGGCGGGTGCGAGCGAGACGGAACATGGAGCCGACAAGGTCAGCGTTAATAAACATACACAAAACACATACACACATTAATATTAGACTTATAATAATTTTCTCAGTACCGGTTTAATGTTAATCTTTAGTTTTAATCCTCTTTGAGGTGCTGGTTGTTTCTGGGTCACCGCACCTGCTAGGTCAGTGACCTTTATGATATAGAGGCCAAATAATGACCAAGGTGCTAAAAAGTTTCAGTAGGGCATAATAATTATTGTTGTCATGGGCCTTATTAGTGACTACAGGGAATATTGAGTAAAGTATGAACATGAGCTAAGCACAAGGCGCGCGGGACATTTTGCGAATGGGACATTTAAGAAAGGGCCGCGGGACGTTTTGCAACTAGGGGTTTTTCAGGACGTTTTGCGCTGCTTACCCGCGAATCCTAGGTCCTTACCACAAGCTCCTACAAACAATTATGTTTCAGAAACGTCAAAGTGTGAAGCTTGAAGTAACACTACCTCAATAAAAATGTTATAGGTCATGATTCGAATCAAATCAATATCAAAGTTATACTTTGATATTTCCCAATGAGCTTGTGGTAAGGTGATATGAGACAGCTCAGATCATCATCATAATTTCAGCCGCATGACGTCATAAGCCTCGATAGATTTCCAGAGCGATCGATCTTGCGCGGCCTGCACCCCTTGCGCGGCTTGCACCAGACAACTCAGGCTTACAGTTAATGCACTAACCTCTTCCTCTAAGGCCACGGGGAACTGTGTCGCAGTAAGCGGCTTCACCGCCACATCCTCTAACGCCGACTTCCGCCTGCAAAAAGACAAACTCTTAAAAAAAATAGTCAAATTCTAGCTTTCTGATGGTCGTGAGTTCCAACTCGGTCGCGCACCTGGGCCATTCTAATCAACGTTTTCCTCATTGTTCTCACTATTCGTCATTATTTGCAACAATAAATTAGGTTATCTCGTAAAATATTAGTTAATTTTTAATGTGCCCGTCGTGAAATAAATTATTATCAACCAATCTTTTATTGCTCCGTCTTCATGCTAGCAGCTTGAAAGACGAGCTCTCAAATTATTTATTTATATATTTATTTATTTGTCTATATCACACAGTGTTGGAATAGTCTTTGTTGAAATAGTAATTAATATTTTTTTCCTTTTCGAGCACTAGTTTCTTAGTTTGTTTGTTCGTAGCCAGTCGTCGAGCTTGTTCTTAAACGCATTGATAGAAGTAGCTGTAACAATGTTCTCGGGCAGTGCATTCCAGTTTTGAACCACTCTGTTACTGAAGAAGTGATGGGCAGTGAGTAAACGAGCAGGGACACGTATGAGCTTGAGTTGGTTAATTAAGGTTCAAAAAGTTTTTAAAATAACGGTAAAATATCAAATTGAGTCTACCTATGGATATTTCTGTTGGAAAAGAAGATGTGCGCATTTGGTATACCATCGAATACCATCGAAGGAAAATATCGCGAGGGAATTAGCATGTTGTAGTAGCACAAACCTCCAGAAACTTTCGCGTTTATCATAACCCTGAAACTTCGTTAGGTATTTTTTTTTGAAACAGAACGTCAACTATAACCTTTTCCAGGATACGATCTATCTCGCTAAATTTCATTAAGATCCGTCCAGCCGTACTCGTGAAACATTACGTGACACGAAATAAACTGAATTTGATTTATTTATTTAATTTTCGGAAAACCAACATCTAATATACAATGACATTAAAAAAGAATGAATAGAAATAGTTAGCCAATTAAACGTCTTCATTAATAGAAGCAGATTAGAAATTAAATGTGAACACTTACTAGAACTACTACTATTTGAATTGAAAAGGTAACAAACAGATTCACTGTCGCATTTAAAATACTGGTGTGGATCAAAGATTTAAATCGTAGATATGCCCGGACGCCAAAAACTGTGGAACTGTTTTTACTTGTGTGTGTTAACAAAATGCCGATGCAAGCACGCTAATGATTAATACAAAATGAACCAAACAGTTATTGCACCATTTATTGTGCGTGCAATTATATTGCACGATCTTTCGTAAAAATATATAATTATTCCTTTTGTACCCTGAAATTGAAAATATTTGGTGTGCCAAATGAGCGAGCTCATTTCATTTGGCAACAAAACGCGCGCGGTCTCAGTACTGTACGGGCATATCCACGATTTAAATCTTTGGTGTGGATGGATTAGTAGGATTTTTAATAAAGCCTAAGCTACACAGATTAAATTAAATTCCTCGCAGGCGCTGTGTGGCCCTCGCTAGCGGCCGTCACTCGCAGGGGACAGATCGGGCCCTTCATTAGGCCCTGATAATATAAATAAGCTTCGCTTGTGTCCCCTGTCCCCTGCCCTGCGGATATCACTGGATGAGTCGCCAGAAAGGCTCTAGTCACTTTAGACTCCTCTTCTTCTTCTTCTTATGGTGTCATTAGTTGTTTTGAACCCGTGTGGTGAAGGGATCAAAGAGCGCCTCGAAGGGCAATGTACTTATTTTACTAGTAGTTAGTAGTTACTTTCACGCTGAAACAGCTAAACGGATCTGGATGAAATTTGGCACTGAGATAGATTACAGTCTGGAATAGCACATGGGCTACTTTTTATTTCGGAAAATGTTCGGTTCCCGTGGGATAGATTTGTTTTTGTTTTTCAAGGTACCACGCGGGCGAAGCCGTGGGCGGAAGCTAGTATAAATATATACCTTACAGCCTAACATACATAAAACAAACCTATTTACTTATCACAAGCCTCTGTTAGATCGCAGTCTGTCGCTATGTCTAGAGTTGGACACCAATGATCCCATGCCTGATAGCCACCTACACACTATGAAAATCTGGGCGTCTACTCTGCAAAACGATCGACGATATATCGGCACAATATTCGTGCAAAGCTTACTCTAAGTTACATCTTCTTCTTCTTCTTCTTCTTCAATTATGGCATCTGTCTCTTAGAGAACAATTTTGCCAGTGTCAAGTGTATTTATTTATAAGTATTGTCAACGTCACAGAGTCATAGTCAAGTAGTCAAGTCAATTTTAAACAAAAGATGGCTATTTTGTTGAAAATTTTCGGGATTTCCTCCGATGGAATTTGAAGAGAACTATTCACTCTAATTCACATACTTTACACTCGCGTCAAGAACCCGGGCTTTATTGGCAAAATAACCACCAAAATTACGCAATAAAACTCAAAATAACACGAGAAAAAATATAAAAACCAGAGCAACGTAGTTGTCAGGCAAATACACCGAAAAAAATCCCTCTAAGTTACATCGTTTCGACAATCATTTGATCGATGGAACGAATGACATAACTTTTGACAAGCTATCTAGTAAACCTATCATAAAATCTGACAATAGGATGAGTCGACCGATTCAAAAATGCATTAGGTCAACTCATCCCACGGGATAAGTTGACAGCGGCCTCAGTTGACTGAAGACTCACCTACTGTGACACCACAGACGACACGAAGTTTCAATTTGACAACGAAACAACTGTTAATTCGACTGAATTCGACGAGAGTTCGGTTCCGATTAAATCGTTTTCGTTGTGCAAAGTAGACACCCTGAAACGTTCGACAAATTGTCATCGGGTGTGATGACGTCACGTCATTATGCGTTGCTCATGTCGCGTCTCACACACGCATGTACGTAACCTGTTCTCGAATGTGACGTAGAATTGACCCTCTTGGGTTCTTCCCACGTTCTGGTCGTTTTTAAATGTCAAGAGTGAAAGAGAGAGTTGTTTTAAACTAGTCTTTAAACTTACCTATAGTAAAATAGTAGAGTAGGGTGTGTCTGTACTTTGAAGAAAATAATGAAACTAGTATTTATTGTAAATATTAAACAACCAGACAGAGCGTAACTGAAAATAGATTTTTACAGTCGCCATATATTTTTTTTTGTCATTTTCTGATCTCTTGTGATTCAGACAAATCTAACGACACCTTATTTGTCAAAATCTGTCCAGCCGTTTGGACTACAGATACAGCCAAAGGAACTCGCATAGATACAAATATACGTAGGTACATACATAAACCCCAAACACATTACCCTTCTTCTTCGCTACGCAGTCGGGTAAAAAAAGAAATAGAGTAGTCACCCTCTTTCTTTTTTTACCCGACTGCTGTAGAAGGAAGAAGGATAAACATTTGTGCGTTGACACAGATTTTGTTCTGACACACACAGATAATACCCAGACACAGAAAAAAATCTAAGTACATGAACATCTACTTATATCTACATCTAACTGACATGATTGGTATTTACAAAAAAAAGTATATAATTAATCTATCAACCATCTGGTTTCTGGTTCCCATAGCATAAGCTTTGCTTAGTTTGGGGCTTGGCATTGTGTAAAATGTCTACCAATATTCAATAATGTTAGTAGATGAAAGTACCACATCCAGCGAAGACAGTTCCTCGGGAGGCCTAGTTAAGGGCGTCCTTTGTCCGTTTAATAGGCCCTATACGATTTTTATCGCAGTCGGCTATCTGCTGCCGTCTCCGCGTACCTACTCGTCCCCGGATTACTTAATAAAACGTTATTTTATGGATGCTTTGGGGAGGATATCAATTAGAGATAAGTACCGTTGAAGAAAAATTGGAATCGCATTATTGACCTCGTACGTAATGTATAATTATATTTTCTTGACAACTTCTGATGGTAATGCATCTCAACACAAATAGAATTTCAGAAAAAAAAATTACTAGGTGGAAATTATGAATTGGCAATTCTAGATGCCAAAACGGTGAAGGAAAACATCGTGAGGAAACCGGCATACCCTAGAACCAAAAATTCGAAGGTATGTGTCATAGGTTAGTATTCTTATAAGCGGCGATGGGCTTGCAACCTGTCACGTACGGAATACTAACTATTGTGCAAAATGTGGGCATGTACCAAATGTCATGTTTGGACTTGCCTCTGACTACCCTCTTTAGATATCCTCAAAGATCTAAGTAACTAAAGATCTGAGGAGATATCTACCAAGCCCGGGGATTACAGTCGTGATCATGTGTATTTCATATTATACTTACATCAAAGTTGACTCTTAAAACTCTTGTTGAACTTAACAAGAAAGTTAGTGGTGTTCTTCTAGAGTTCCAGAAGGCACGTTCTGTAGCCATGTGCACTGACCTCAACAGTATGATCTTGAAGGTGGGTCCCGCCAGCCCCTTGATGATGACAGACGCGTTGAGGTGACACCGCCCGTGCAGCACTATGCCGTTCACCTGCGGACAAGAAACACATTATTAAACAAGATGGCAATCCTTTTGAACATACTGAAATTGCCATCGGTTAGTAGTATTCCAATGGCGATGGGCTTGCAACCTGTCACGAATTATCACATGCGTCAACAAAAACTGTCTTTTTTGCTCATTAGTATTCTAATGTGCAAAATTTGGGCGTGTGTTGGCTATATTGTTTGAAACCGCCTCTGAGTAGCACCGTCTAGATATCGTCTAGATATCTTCAAAGATCTAAGAAACAAAAGAACTGAGTAAAAGTCTACAAGCCTCGGAATAACAGGTAATCATGTTTTTTAATTGCCATGATGAAGCTTATAAATCCTGGATCCACCATCAAAATATTCAGAATGTTATTGTCTCATCGGACGGTAACTTTCTATAACACAACGCCGACTAATTGATTTTAGTCCTTAGTTCAAAGTTGTTACTTGCATAATTTCGCGCTTTTCGTCTCAAAATACATGTCATAAACTCATAACTAATTAGCGAGTCAGATCCAATTTCTATAGGTTCGTGCAACGTAAGTATTACTCGTGGCACAAAGTATACCTACTCGTAAGACTTTAGCAGACATTCTCAATAGAACTCGGTTTTATTGTTTTAAAACAACGTTTCCACGGAAAAGAGCCTACGCTTTTCCTCCGAGCAAAACACTCGGCGAGCTCGACCTAATGTTGTGATAGGCGCTTTGTAGTAAAGAACAATACATTTTACCCGTATTTTTAGTCATTTTTACCTCAAAGATTTGGAAAACACTGGTGGTCTAGTGTGATCTAAAGGTCGTGGGTTTGAATCCAATCGTGCACTAATGTTATTTTCCGTTCGAAAAAAGTATTTTCGCTCTACAATACCTACTCTCATACGGTGAAGGATTTTCCGACGTATGAAGGGTTTTCCGACGTATGTCAAGTGCTCGAAAGGAACCTCTGAGGCGCATTTTAATCCTTTCACCACACTGGTTCGAAATAACTAGTGACACGTTAAGATAAAAGGCCTAGAAAAAAAAATCTAGGTTTTTTTTGACGGCATAATTCTCTAACTGAGTTGATCATGTGATTGGTTTCCTCAATGAAGTTGACAGATGCTTTTTCTGAGTTAAAAACCATTCCATAAGTCGCCTTGTAAAAACTCTTTGCTACTAGGGTTGACGTAGGGATAGTAACGACTGAAAATACGGGTATTGTTTACTTTTACAGGATATTCTTCGAAAGGAATTAAAAGGGACAAAGGTTTTAATGTTACACATTATGATACGATGTATATCGTACTTTACATGTTGCGTAGCATTTATTTACATCGTGTGTTTTAAAACGTTCTACTACCTAACTATTTACATTGATATTTACATATCTTACTATCCTACTAATATTATAAACGCGAAAGTTTGTAAGAATGGATGGATGGATGTATGTTTGTCACTCTTTCACGCTAAAACGGCTGAACAGATCTGAATGAAATTTGGCACAGATATAGATTATGGTCTGGAATAACACATAGGCTACATTTTATCCCGAAAAAATGTACGGTTCCCGTGGGATATCGATGTTTTTGTTTTTTAAGGTATCACGTGGGCGAAGCCGCAGGCGGAAGCTAGTTACTTAATATTTATTAAGTAAGTAGGTAGGTAATTATTTGTAAGTACCTACCTATTTCGTTATTTTTTTCTAACTTCTAACCTATTAGATACAAACCGACGCATATAAATACTTAAGTAGGTAGGTACATAATAATCAAAGTCAAACCAAATGGTGTGTATTTTACTCATAAAATTATTGTTTTTATATAGTTTATGTTTATTTATGTATGTAATTTTTTATCTTAAACATAAATAATGAGAAATGTTATAAAAACTCGCATGCTAAGAATATATACCTACACGTAATTAGGTAACGTAAATAAGATGGTATTTTGTTAGATGGTGGTAACTGGTAACCTCACTAATGTTTCAATTGGATCTGCGGCGAACTAGAAAAGATGGGCTATGCTTCGGACAGCGTGTGGTGAGGTTTCTCGCATAAGCGAAGCGGGCAATTCCTCAGTGTCTACTTAATAATTGTAAGACCAGGTACCTATTCAAGAAAAATAATTTTACCATCTCGAAACGGTGCTTTTGGTCCCTTTAACTCAAGGTCAGGGTCCTGCTTACCTCATTCTGAATTTTTTCTACACTATTATTTCGGATCATGAAAATTGGGGATGGGTTTTACAATACATCAATAAATATTTTCAACTACTCAAGACATTTTTCCAGGGGTACTAGACTAACGTTTCTAGTAAGTAACTAGATATCTAAGGCTTATCTCAGAAGAATGAGATGAATTTAATTGGGAGAGATCATAAAATCTGCGTCTCTGCGTTTCTAAGATTTGACACAGGTTTGACAGATTTGACGTCATGGACCAATGACATTCACCTCACTTTTCTGCGCATAAGGCCCCCAGATATCTAGTGACAGGTTATTGAGAATGTTTGTTGCTGTCACATCTGAATTATTATTTGTCACTTACGCAGAGAAGGTACCTAAATACCTTAGTAAGCATATTTAGTTACCTACTGCAAGTCGATTTTGTTCAATGAATCAAACTGAAATTGTCAGACTTAGAGATAGCACGGTTTACTTTTGTCGCCGTGACTGTTTCGTCACTCTATCAATTTCGTGGTTACGTATGGAGATGCGCGCATGTTACGACGTGACAACTGGGTGACATCTCCATACATAACCACGGATTTGATAGAGTGACGAAACAGTCACGGCGACAAAAGGGCTCTTTAGTCGACTGGCCCCGGAAAAAACCAGCCCTACGGGGCCAGTTGACCTAATGCATTTAATTTATTACTTTTTTTTAGTCGACTGGGCCCATTACTAATTTGAACATAAAATCTATTGACTATTTCAAATACATGTACAGATGTGTACTAAACGTACTCAGAGAAAAAAATGAAACACCATTTTTATAAATATGATACTTATGTTTATTGGGTTCCTTTGCTTAGAACTAGTCAAAATCAACAATATAGTATATCGACAAAAGTTGAAACACTTTTCTTCTTGACTATTCTAATAATAAATTCTGTAAGCGGGGCCAGTTGACCAATTCAAAACATGCATTAGATCAACTGGACTTGAGGGGCCAGTCCGAGCGGGACCAGTTGACTAAAGAGCCGACAAAAGAAACCCGTGCGCGCTAGTAATGTCATCCGCTGTCGCTACCGCTTCCGCCAATCGCTACTCTCTGTGCTATGTCCGTAGCCTGTTGGCGCTAGGCCAGCTCTATTCAACGCACAAAATCAGCTGCTGTATACAAATACGTCGATACTTGTGCTCTGGTATTTTATTGTTGCCAAAAATACGTCTTGATTCATTTATCGATTCATTCTGACTTTCGCGGGGATTTCTTTGCCAGATTGCTTTCTTCACTGGTTTAAGCGTTCGATTCGGATTACACAAAGTACATCAGCCTATATAGTATAGGTACTAAGAATTCAGGGATAACCACAGTCAAAATAGGGGTCTCAATTATATTTAAAGTACCGAGCGCTTGTGGTGTAGTGGTACCCTTGCCTCGCGATCCGAAGTCGTGGATTCATACCTGGTTACTAGTTTTTGTACCTGGTCGCGCACCAATGAGTTTCTCTATTTAAAAAAAAAATGTGCGCAATGCCAGTGCTCATAAACAGTGAAGGAAAACATCGTGAAGAAAGATTTGATAACTAAAAACAAGATTTGAGTACTGATATGACAGATGATGGTGGGAAATGGGAGAAGAAAACGTATTGTGCCGACCCACATAGTGTGGGATAAGAACAGGAAGAAGAAGACTTGTTCTTATTAGTCATATTGTTGGACAAGTGCGCAAACACCCTGAGTGATGCAACAGACATATTCTGAAGTGGAGTTGTGTAATGAATGTGAATGATTCTGTCATAATATTGGCGAATTCCTTTATGATCTGTTCTCTCCTCGTTGTATCAAAGCCACGAATATGAAAATTGTACGAGAATATAATATAAATACTTACGAAAATTAACTGTTATGGTTAAGGTTATGTTTTCTTACCATCATCTTTATACTTATTTCAAAACAAAAAGTTCTTGTTTACTTTTATCAATGTTACCTATACTTTTTTATGCTATCTCACAGCTGAGCAAAAGTTTCTCTGTTCGACTTATGTTTCTGTTTATAGCACAACCTTCGACTTATATCATTTTGAAAAATTGCTTTCTCGACTGCTCGAGATTTTGTAAATCAAATATAAGTATTTTAATTTTAACTTGTTTTAAACGTCATTCTTTACATACCCAGCTATGTTTATTCCCTGGATCGCATCCAAACGGGCTGAGCCTGTTTGACTGATTGCACACGATAAGAGAGGTAATGTAATTTTAACATTTTAACTGGCTCTAAGCTTCGCGTGGCGTAAGGAGATAAATGAATGTATGCTAATGTGGACTAGGCTCTTATGTAAAAATAAAAGTTGCATAAAGGAAAGACTTTGGATAAAAACACTGTTACTATAGGTATATAAGAGGGTCTATAGGTACATAGCGTACTCGCTGGCAATATTATTAAAAAAACTTATACGAAGGCGCGCGTATTGCTTTTAATGATTTTTGTCTTTATTTATCAGTCACTCAATCTTTCAATCATTCATTCACCCAATCACTCATTCACCCAATCATTCAACTCCTCAATATTACACAATATAGATAATATAAAGGAACATATTTACAATTTAAAAAATATACCTCCACCCACTCTGATAACCTCAATCTTGCTTATTTGAAAGCGTGTCCTACTGACGCGGACGGACAACTGCTATGCTACGGGACGGAAACTCTGTAAAGATATATTATAGGATCTCAAGATGTTATTTTTCCCAAATTCAATGCTTAAATTTTGCCAAATGATAAGTATTTGACCATATACCTTAGGTTTACCAACCTAAAATCTATACTTATTACAAAATTAAAAATTTAAAAAACCCCGCGACATCTAAACCTTTCCATAACATGTGTCATACTTAAAGTCATGGTTACCTAAACATGTTCTTTAAATATCATTGAAGTAACACGGTAAGTACCAAATTTCAAATCAATAGGACACAAAAAAAACTAAACGACACACAAATACACTGACAGACACATTAAACTTATAACACCCCTCTTTTTGCGTCGGGGGTTAAAAATACATAGATTTGACATGTATTTCGAGAAGCCACCATTGGCCTTGCGGCGCCGGCGGTCAAGACTAGCTTTGATATAAAATAAACCATTTCCTCCGTCATAAAAACGTTCACAAATAAAATAAAATGTAGTTCGCTAATAAATTAATGGTGACTTTGAAGACGTCATCAATCACGCCGGCTCAACAACATTCTGTTCATAGATTCATAGATCATACTTTCTACTGGCGCAACGCCAAGGCATATTATACTTATCTAAATACTCTTACGTTACTGACTGAAAAAACCGGCTACTGACTCCCTAATGAACTGACAGACTGACTGACGACGGACTGACAGATCAAAGCACAGGTGTATTCCCGTTGTCCCCGTACGCCATGTACGCAATTTCTTTCCCGTTGTCGCCGTAACGTAAATTCGGGGACGGGGACAACAGGAAGTAAACATTTCACGTGTCTTTGTCCCCTTAAATAGCCATAAGACCTAGAGAGTTGAAAATTAGAGGGTAGTTTTTTAGGCTCTTAAGGTGCACTAAAGGGTTTCCTAAAATACAACCTCTAAAAGATTGAAGTTTGTCTAAAAAAAGTATTAAACGATCGAAGTCAAATAAGCTTTTTTCAATAGTTTTGCTTGAGTTGTTTTATAAGTAGGTACCTGTGGAACCAGGTTTAACCTGAGAACTCTGCTGAACAAACGTTCTTCAAACTCCGAAGTTACCCCAAAGCACCGTGGGAATATTCACAAGAATTATTCCCCGAAGCTATTATTGTCGCGAGTGATTCTGTATTGACATTGTGATTTAGCAGATTCTTTGTTCAGTCGTTAGCAGGCGTAACTTAAGGGAATATTTTGGGAGGAAAATCGAATTATTATTTACTAGCTCCAGATCGATAATACTCGTGAAAGTTTCAGTATACTTCGATAGACTCTTTTGACGCGTGGAGCTGAAAGTGAACCCAATGGCATACGACAGAACTCGTTGTGACCATTGAGAAATATAAAAGCCGTCGGTGACATGAACGTTGTCCTAAGTGGTAGTCATTGTAAAGACATCCAGTTCGAGTTTGTCATAGTCAAAAAGAAGTGAAAACCAGTACTTTTAAGTCTATTAGTGAGGTTTAATTAAATTCTAGATTTTCACTGCTTTCTGAAATTTATTTTTCCTCCATTATTTCTTTGAACACAATATGGATGTGCAATCTTTTTCTTTTTCTTATAACCTCACTAAGTCTTTCGACTCAGTGTGGTGAAAGGTTTAAAGGTTTAAACCTTTGAGGACAGTTCTTTTCGTTGTAAAACTCACCTCCAAAATCTCGTCTCCGACCTTGACAGCGGGCGAGGCCTTGGCTGCGGAGCCGGCCGGGTTGAGTCCGCAGATGAAGACGGCCATGCGCGACCTGTCCCGGTGTCCCGCCAGGCTGAGCCCCAGGCCTGCCTTGGGGGACCGCTCCAGCCGCACCGCCACCACGCTGTCGCCGAGCGACGCGTACTTCTTGCGGATCTTATCTGTGACAAGAAGACGTCGTTTATTAATCTTGTAGCTGACATTAACTTATATTTCTAGCACCAGCGGTTTGCATTCTGGTCGAGGATTGCGTCTTCCGTCGTAAGGTTGTCACGGTCTGACTGCTATATTGGTGTGTAGGATTATAATTCTTGTCCATACAAACATTCATTCAACTCTTTTTTTATAAAAGTTACTTCTCCAAAATATAATTTAACTCCTTGCTAAATTTCATTACGATCCATTCAATCTTTTGTTTGTGAAAAGATAACAAACAAAATTACTTTTGCATATTATATAATATAGAGTATAAAGTATGGATTTAAATAGATTGTTCAATGGTATCGATAATGTATTGTTAGAAGATAGTATAACCGTAAAATCAATTGTCGTCTAGTCGGCTATCGCGCCTCGATCGAGTTACAGCCGGCGGCCGACGCGCCAATTTAGCGCTAAACGAATCATCCCCATTTTTGTCACTTCAGGGATGGGGCACCAATGGAAACACAGTCCAGTGCTAGTCGAACTTGCGCTAAAGGGTTCCGGATCGCAATTCGTATATTATTTTTTAGAATAAGATTTCTTGAGACATTTTGATTAACCTTTGATATGCTGGAACATGTATCAACGCGAGACATTATATATATTGTATTGTGTCTAGAATCCAGGCAACTAACAAGTTAAAGATCCTTTCCTGTTCTACATTTTAAATCCAAATTTTTAGTAAGTACTTAGATATATTCATATCACAAACGCTATTTCTAAATTGATCTGCACTGTGGAATTAACCGGAAGTATTCTAGAGGTTTTTATTTTGGTCATTTCCATAAAATAAAACATTTTATAGCCGTACTTGTGGTTTTAACGTGCTGATCTAAAACGTAGATATTTCCGCAACTTTATTACATAAGTCAAAATGCTTTCAACGAAACATACGCAAATTCACAAAAAAATGATCCTAAAGGTTTGCTTTTTACTTTTGAGTTGCAAAACCCTGAAAAAATAACGTCACCAAAAATATTTACCTGGTTTTCTCCCCTTTTTTGGGTAAATAGACGAAGCTCGCATACATTTTCACAGAATTTTATTTATAAAAAAATATAACTAAAACATTACGAGATAGATCAAAAATGTTAACTAGGGGTAAAAATAATCCTACTAATATTATAAACGTGAAAGTTTCTGTATGGATGTTTGTTACTCTTTCACGCTGAAACGGCTGAACGGATCTAGATGAAATTTAGCACAGAGACAGATTATAGTCTGGAATAGCACATAGACTACTTTTTATCCCGGAAAAATGTACGGTTCTCGTGGGATAGATTTGTTTTTGTTTTTCAAGGTACCACGCGGGTGAAGCCGTGGGAGGAAGCTAGTATAACAATATAATAGGTAGGTAACACAACACCACACGTGAAGAGGACTAGAGTCGAGAGCTAGCTTTTAGCGAAGGTGAGTCCACTCGAAGCTATGCTATACTTCACACTAGATCGCGATATAGCATGCGCGGGCGTGACGACCGCAAGGTCGCCGAGACACGTCGAAGGGTTAACAACACATGCTTAGTATTAGGTAGATAGTATTGATTGCTATAGTATCGTATAACCAATGAGTGACTTTTTTTCCCTCAAACATTTTTGTTCACGTGTGTACATTAAATAAATAAATAAATAAATAATGCTGGACAATCCACACAGCATCATCTAGCCCCAAAGTAAGCTGCTCAAAGCTTGTGTTATGACTCATAACACAAGCTTTGAGCAGCTTACTCATAACTTATGAGTACTGCATAACTGATATACCTATTTAATACATTATATACATAGATAGATATTTTTGCTCATAAATAGAAAACACCCAGACCAACGGAACAAATTTCTGCAGATCGTACACAAATTTGTTCCGCGGCGGGAATCGAACTCGCAACCTCTTGCGTCGCAGGCGGACTCTCGCCCGCTGCGCCACAGAGGTCGTCATTTTCAAATAATACATTCCTTTTTGTTTTATTTTTGACAGCGGGATGAGTTGACCGGTCAACTCATTCCGCGGGATAAGTTGACAGGGGTCTCAGTTGGCTAAAGAGCCATTTTCTTATACTCAAAATTTCAAAGTACCTCAAAAGTATGTCAAAAGTACAGTCGCATATCGTAAGACAATGCTCACTAAAAATTCGAAAAATTAATTCTAAACAAGTCATTATAGTCGAAACAGAAATCACAGCAGCGCTAACAGTCACCCATCCTAATGATGACAAAAAATGTGTAATTCTCTGCCCCTTAGTTATGGGCGCTTCTACCTTTTACACAATTTGATATTTTACCGTTATTTCAAAAAAAAATTTACCCTAGATTTTGTAGCTCGTCTTTCAAGTTGATAGCAAGATGTAGCAATAAAAAATTTGTTGATAAAAAAGTTATTATCACGAAGGGTATGTACATTTAAAATTAACTAATATGTTACGAGATAAACTAAATTGGTTACGGGAGGAAAGCCATGGTGTAAGAAGGATGATTTGAATGTGGATGGATACAGGAGTAGAGGTAGACCCAAGAAAAGATGGATGGACTGTGTGAAAGACGATATGTGTAAGAACTGAGTGACTACTGAGATGACGGATGATAGGGGAGAGTGGAGGAAGAGAACCTGTTGTGCCGACCCCACCAGTGGGATAAAGGCAGGAAGAAGATGATAATGATGGTTACGAACAATGACGAAAGTGAGAACAATGCCGTTGAGTAGAAAGACCCTTATACGCCCGGAGCTTTCAAATATTTACTAGAAACAGTCCGATCGCGGCTAAGTTTACAATCTATCAAAGTTTCAGTTGAATTGTCTAGAATGTTCCAGTGAACATAAACTCAGTGGAACATTCTAGACTGGATGCATTGGCATCGGGCACTAAGTTAAGTAGGTCAGCCTGCAAGATGACCCGCGGAAGTTTGATTTCGGCTCCATCACAGGATAGACGGAGATAGCTAGATTTGTTGAACAAGGCTAACAGATAATAAATAATCTCTTATATATAAAAATGAATTGCTGTTCGTTAGTCTCGCCAAAACTCGAGAACGGCTAAACGGATTTATCTTATCTTGGTCTTGAAATGTTCGTGGGGAAGGTTTAAAAGGTAAGAAAAATTTGAATAACTGCCGGGAAAACCCTAAAAATAGCCCTTTTCTATTTCCCATACAAACGTTTTCTAAATAAGTACGAATCTGCCGGGTCAGCTAGTAATAAATAAATAATGCTGGACAGTCCACAAAGCATCATCTAGCCCCAAAGTAAGCTACTCAAAGCTTGTGTTATGGGTACTAGATAACTGTTATATTTAGTTTATATAACAGATAGATATATTTTTATTATACATAGAAAACACCCAGACCAACGGAACAAATTCTTCAAAACTATTTCTGCAGATCGTACACAAATTTGTTCCGAGACGGGAATCGAACCCGCAACCTCTAGCGTCTACAGATACTGAAAAACATTAAATTTTTGCATATTTTTTTTAATGTAGGGTGGTGTGGTAGCCAGTGAACCAAGTGTACTCAATGAACCACAGGGCCTACAGCCTAAACGCGACGTTGCCAGCTAGTTGCCTATTACACGTTTGAACAGCTCTCCCGCACCAACCTGTTACCGCCAGTCGTCGGCGAATTCCCGCCAGGAACGTACGAGTTAGGAGGAGATTTATCTTTTCGCGCGCAAAAAGTAGGAAAAAAGTTTGATTTTATTTGTTTCTTTACTCAATTTTTGATTATCTTAGGAACTGTTAAGTGATTTTTATCTAAAAAATAGTTGAATAAGCATGGTTTAAATTCATTTTTATAACCAAATCGTGTTCCTGTTAGCTGTGGAAAACTTTTAAATATTTCAATAGGGGCATGGTACTCTATGAATCACTTTTTTTGGGTACTCAATGAACCATGGTTCATTGTAAAAAGTAATGTAAAAAGTAAAAAAAATTATAACCATGATAGTTTCAAAAGTTCTAACTCACGTTATTTTGATTTTAAGCTAATTATTAGGACTGAGATTAAAGTGAGAAATTTATAATTATAAGTAACATAATATCTTAGGATATTGCAATATTCCTACTGTCATGTTGAACTCTAACTCACGTTATTTTAATTTAAAGCTAATTATTAAGACTGAAGATAATAAAGTGATAACTTTACAATTATAGGTAACATAACATGTTGAATAGTTCCTAATATAGGTAATAATTACCTAACGTTACCTACTTAATTACTATGATTGTGTTCTATTATTGTACTAAGGTACCTACTAGAATTAAAGCGCAATGCATGTAGACTTGACATTTTTATACCTCACTCATTATTATTAAGACTGATAACCATATAATTTGAAACCTTTGATTAATAAATAATTATTAAAAAACCCAATTGCCGTTTTATGTAACATCCTTGTAGGCTTAAATCTTGATATGGTAGGACAATGGTTCATTGTGTACCTCACGATTCACTGAATACCCACCCCCCGGTTCATTGTGTACTCCTAGGGGTACTCATTGATTCATTTCCAATTATTTTTTTTAAGCCTCATTGTCTATTATCTATATGGTAAAAGCTGAAAACACAACAGCAATTTGAAAGTCATTGAAATTTTCTAGGGCTTGAGCTAAAATAATACTTAAAATGTCTAACAGGAAAAAAGTTACAGCTCTCTAAACTTTTGGTGGTTCATTGGCTACCACACCACCCTACTTACCATCTTTAATCACAGAAATTTATACAGATTTTTAAAATCCTACTAATATTATAAACGCGAAAGTGCGTAAGAATGTATGGATGTATGTTTGTTACTCTTTCACGCTGAAACAGATGAACGGATCTGGATGAAATTTGGCACAGATATAGATTATAGTCTGTAATAGTACAAAGGTTACTTTTTATCCCAGAAAATTGTACTTTTCCCACGGGGTAGATTTGTTTTTATTTTCAAGGTGCCGCGCGGAAGAAGCCGATGGGCGGAAGCTACTCTAAAGTAATTCAAAAATCTATTAGAAATATTAGGAAGGTTAGTCTACAATCATCACTAGGTTTCTTAAGCATGTTCAAATAAACAAAGTTAATGCTTGACCCCATTCCCAGTATCTTTAGTCGTCTCATCTCTAAGACTTAAAAGTAATCCATATAATGTGCAAATGTCAAATGGTCAAGTGTTTCATTCTAACAGATATTTACTGCGTTTAAATTGTTATTGAGAGAGTTACGTCTCCAGCAGTTTCCTCCCCTCCCTCCCTCCGTCCTCCCCCTCCTTTCCCACTTCCCCCATCTCCCCCTCCTGACCTGACGCATTGTTATCCTACTTTATAATTATAAATACAAAAGTTTGGATGTTTGTAAGTTTTCTTTGTTGCTCAATCACGCCAAATGAGTCCGACTGTTTTGGATGAAATTTGGAATACTAAATATTCTGTAATCGGGCATAATATTTACAATTACGGTAAGTATAAGACAACTTTGATGACCAATTTGACTATTTCAAATGTTGTCAATTTCCAATAAGGTTAATAGTCCATTGAAAAGTTACATTTGGGGTTACGTTTTTTAGAGGACGCAATTTTATGTTTTTGATGTGTAGGGGGGGTCAGTGTAAAGCTAAAACCAAGTTTGTGGGGTCGCCACCCTTGTCCCACGGCCGCCATCTTGAAAATAGGGGTTGAAATGGTTTTTACGGTATATCTCTTAAACTATTTATTTGATAAAAAAAAATTGTTAGCATTTTTTGTTGCAAATGAAATTTTCTACAACTTTGATCGAGCAACTTTTTGTCGTAGAACTATAAATAAAAAAGTTATAAGCGAAAATATTCAGAAATTCGAGAAAAAAATTTTTCGTTGTAACTTTTTTTTTATCATTTTACGAAAAAATGATATCTGACCATTTTTGTAGATCGTTTTTTGAGGAATAACTTTTATTCGCATAATTTTTTCATTAAGTCAATAGCTAAGGTTTTACAGCGCTCCGAAGTGAGTACTATTTTTCAGTACTCTTAACTATACCTATATTATACGTGTGTACTAATAATATGTCATCTGTAATTTTTTTTTTATTATAATTTTTTTAATTATAAATTATGCAATATTATTAAAAATTAAATATTGACTCTTTTTCACTCCATAACAGAATTTAACAATTATTGATTTTTAAAATAATTTTAAATTTGATAGCCGTTACCGAGAATACTGTTCAGGTAGAAAATAAATGAAAATGACTTTGATGATGAACCGCCAACATTAACACCCCTTCCTTCGCCAGTTCTCCCACTGGTATTTAATTCAGAAAGCCGATCAGATACTGAGCCGCAGCCTGGTCCATCGAAACGACTGAGGACGGAGTAGAAGTTCTAATTTAGAAAATCACGGTGGATTATGCCTATTGGATACCACGTAAAAAAAACGCGACTCTAGACTCTACCTCGTGGGTGGTGGGGAAAAGAGTCAATAATTAATTATTAATAATATTGCAAAATTTGTAATTAAAAAAGTTATAAGTAATAACAAAAAAAAAAGAAATAAAAAAAAAACTGATGACATATTATTACTACCCACGTATAATAATAGGTATAGTTAAGAGTACTGAAAAATAGTACTCACTTCGGAGCGCTGTAAAACCTTAGCTATTGACTTAATGAAAAAATGATGCGAATAAAAGTTGTTCCTCAAAAAACGATCTACAAAAATGGTCAGATATCATTATTTCGTAAAAAGATAAAAAAAAAGTTACATCGAAAAATATATATTTTTTTCTCGAATTTCTTAAGATTTTCGCTTATAACTTTTTTATTTATAGTTCTACGACAAAAAGTTACAGGACCAAAGTTGTAGAGAATTTAATTTGCAACAAAAAATGATAATTTTTTTTTATATCAAATGAATAGTTTAAGAGATATACCGTAAAAACCATTTCAACCTCTATTTTCTAGATGGCGGCCGTGGGACAAGGGTGGCGACCTCACAAACTTGGTTTATGCTTTACACTGACCCCCCCCCCCCCTACACATCAATAAAATAAAATTGCGTCCTCTAAAAAACGCAAGGTAAGGCCTAAAAAATGTAACATTTCAATGGACTATAAGGAAAATAAAATTGGAAAAAGTTTCCCAGAAAATTGGAAAATGCTCGAAAAACGATAATATTATGATTAAGACTTTCACTTACATAAGTACAGGTTGATGGAAAAGTGCATTTAAAAAAAGCTTAAAGTGTACAGTCGAGTGGAGATGTGTCGACGATCGACGCCAACGCTTATCTCGATTCCATTAGTCGATGTAAAGCGGGACAGGCGCGCCGAAAAGTGGATTTAAATTTTAAAAACAAGTTTTAAAGTGGTGTCGTGCAGAATATTTTTTTACCATTTTTATCTACATAGTCAAGCTAAAAATCACTTTATCTACTTGGGTAGTTCGACTACGGTCAAGTATCGAGTAGCAACTTGGAAAAGCGACAAAGACTTATTTCTAAAAATTCTCATAAATATTTTAACAAAAGGAAAACACAAAATAATGATCCAGCACATAGAAATAGAACCCAATGCGGTTTTCAATAAAGCGAATATTTTCGAAGCGGCGGCTGTGGCTGGCGATATAATAATATAAACATTTATCGAAACGTGCATGCGTATAGATGCGACACTCTACAAGTACAAAGTTCATTCACTAAATTATTCATTTCACAAAATTTAGGAATAGGCGTAAATTTATTCATTTTTCAAAAATCATTTATTTCGTACGTATATAGAACGTCATTTTTATAGATGGGTTAGTGTACGTATGTAGATAATCGACACTATAATAACATTAAATAAAAACAAAACCTACATTTTTATTGATTGAGCGAGCGAAGCGGGTGAAAATCTCAGTGGCAAGCAGGGTGAATTGGCATACATAGGTACATTATTTGGCACAAACATACAACGACAAATATCTTTACTTGCCACTGAGATTTTTGCTCACTTCGCTCGCTCAATCATTAGTACTTATTAATTGATACGGTACATTGTTAGTCAAAATCACAGCCCATAGATGGAATATATTGCCTCACTTTGTGGTGACTAGCACGCAACAGTAAGTGCAATTAAGCTGTAAAATAGAAAAAAATATGTTCCTCCCTTTTTTTTCGTCGGTTAAAAAGCATTTGAATAGACTATAATAATTGTGTTAAAACAAGTTTCTGTTCTATAAACACCTGTTTTTATTGCAACACGAAACTTTCCCCTCATTATAAACTTTTAATGGTTTCAACAAATGTAACAATTAATGTTTTACATTTGTTTTGCTTTTGACCTTTACCTACGAAGTTTAACTACAAATCATTTTACGTTCAGAGGCTTTAAGCATTGTTAGCGTTCTTGTTTGTCATTGGCTATTGGCTATTGGCCCTTTGGGTTTTCAAAGGTTTTATTTTTGAGATTGTAATTATTTTTTGAACACGTATTTATTGCAAAAATTTAAAAACACAACTGAAAGTAAAAAAAATAGCTTCTTAAGCCTTTTTTGTCATATTTTAAGCCAGAAAAATTCAACGACACCTCATTTATCAAAATCTGTCGAGCTGTTTGTGCCCGAACAAATTACCCTCTTTGTTTTCAATCGGAAAGTAACAGAAAAATCTAGATTTTTTTAAATTTTAAGTTAAATTCTTGTCAAATAATTCATTGTGCGGACTTATTCTTTTTATCATCAAATACTTTTTTGAATATTATATGTATAAAAAAAGAAAGCTTTTCTAAAAAACGTGAGGACGAATAACAAGCAGGATAGCAACAAATATTTATTTAACCAAACAACTACTTTACAAAGTCAACAAACAGTAACAGCCAATCACAAGTCGCGTGCATTCGCCGCAACGAATCGAATCTATTGTAAGCCCGGACAATACAAGAAATTGATTTGTGTACGCGCCAGTACCCATTGCGAATGCATCCAGTCAGACGAACTACAATAATTTTAGGTATGTAATTTTGTATTTTTGAATAGAAAATGGCACGTAGTTAACTTCGTTTTTTTTCAAGTGTATGTAGGTACACTGATTTAATTGCAAACAAAAATACGTCTTTATCATTTATTTATTAATTATTAGTATAAATTCAAATGCTTCAGAGAAAACTTTATGCTGTCCTTAATGTTTTCATCAGTCGTTAAGCTATAACGAGGGATTTGATGTGTCTTATAATAATAATAATAATAAAAGCCTATAATAACAATCTTAAAAATAAAATTTCATCTTATTACTACTTATGTACTACTAATTTTTAAACATGGTTGATTGTGAAAGCAACGTAATTAAATTAATTATTTGTATTAGAGACCAATTTTGTGATTGTCTTGCACTTTGGTATAGGGTGGTATAGGCCTCCCCAAGTGTTTTCCACAACAATCTAACAAGAAGTAAGAAAAGTGGACGAACGAAGTGACGGAATGGTGGAAAGGCAGGCAGCACCGAAGATGGGAGGATGAATCAAAGAGGCAGCAGGACCATGCAGGATGAGGATAGCAAGGGATAGATTGTAGATGTGTCTTACACGACACGCCAAATGCTGACCTAAGAATTGACTAACACGAATTTTAAGAACTTTAGGTCCAATTTCAACAAACTTGAATGTTAAAGTATCCTTATCTTACGTCATATAATTTTAAGGAAGTTACTTTGTCAGGACATGGTGGAACACATAATATATATTTGACAGGCGTTTAAAAGACTAACAAGAGCTGTTAGTTTAATTAACAGAGCATGGTGACATTAGCCCTTATATTGCCATGCATTTAATTTTTTTACGAAAAAATCATGTTTCAAAAAAAAATAATTGAAACGGATTATGTGCGCGTCTGTACATGCATCGGTTGCTCTTTCAAGGGCCTTCAATGCTCAAACAACAGGCTGTGCTCGCTTGTACCGCGGTCGTTGAACTCTGGATTTATTGGATATCGTCTTTAGGTACCTACATCTCTTAAGATATCATGGAAATAAACAGCTTTTGAAGGGATATTAGATTTATTACATAAAGAATCGGATGTAAGCACATTAAATTGTACGCATTGATATAAATATTAGGTACTAGATTGTACATAGTATGTACAAACACCAGCTAGATTTACTCTATGGTGTATTTTTAGGTTTACGAAGTCCAATAAGGTCCAATTTTGTTTGAATTTTAGGTGATTTTGAGTGATACTTGATTCAAGGCTTCAAGTCCTTTAACCAAGTCATTTTAATCCTTACCGACTTCGGAAGTCTTCATTTAGCCGGGGCCGACACGCGCTTGACTATTTCTTTTAATTTCTATCAATTAGTTTGTGTAGTACAGTCACCAACGAAAGTTAATGAATACTTTAAAATCTTTATAATTTCTATACACATTGTATTATAAAATTGAAAATAAAGGCTTTGCGTCCAGCATAATGTTCATTGACTTTTTTAGGTGACTGTACAAATCTGTCTGTACCTACTAAACAAGAACACTTTGTGATGTAATTTGGGGTATATACATGGTGTTACCATAGACTTCCGTCCTGTATAAATACTAAGTTTTAACCAGTCAATTTTCTATTCATAAACCTATTTATGACTACAGACCAACATACTTAGTTACATCCCCATGCGTGCGCGGTGCTCTAGGCCAGCGACGCGTGCGCATCTCGTAATTACAGAAATAGCTCACACTTCCCACCTGAATTATGACGTATAGCTGTGACTTTGACCTTAGTCGTTACGTACGTATTATAGTAGTTACCTAGAGGCAATTTTACATTGTTCTACATAGTTGATTTATACAACGTGAAGTGAAAATATAATCACAGACCGATGTAGTGCGTGGGATTATTATTCATGTTCGTGTAACTTAAAAAAACAACAAAAAAAATGTGTAAATAGAAGTATTGAGATGACGGATGATAAAAAAAACGTGGGATAGGTAAGCCTGTTGTGTCGTCCCCACCAGTAGGATAATTGGATAAAGCAGGTATAATGGATCCGTTTAACAAAGTTACACAAGAAATTTTACAATTTTGTGCATGTTTTTGGCTATTTTCAAGTGTAGAAATTATGGAGGTTTTAAAGCGTTAATTGACTTTTGTCGGTGACTGTACCTTCCCAAAATCCTTTCTACCCCTACTTGGGAAACGTATATCTCCAGAGTCCCATGGTGGTACATACCAAGCTCGAGTTCTGCCTCCGCGTCTTCGGAGATGGTCTCCATGGCGCCGGCGCATGGCTCGCGCGCCCCGCGCCCCGCGCCCCGCTCTGCGCGCGCGCAGCCCGGGGGCCCGGGGACCGGTACGGCACTCTTATATCCTTTCTCCACACTGGTTCGAAACTACTAACGCAAGAACTGATGATAGCTCATGTAGTTCACTAATTTTCAAACGTAATTATATTCGCACGCACTGAGTCTACGATTTATAGGAACACGCGTTCGTGTGAATGCAAAATGTCGTGTGAAGTAAACTTAGTTAACTTAGTACTGTCGCAAACGTCTATTACTGAGGTACACTCCTGTTCGTGTGAACACGAAATATAAGTACTAGTACTGAGCGAACTCATGTTCGTGTGAACATGAAACTAATTGTGCGTGTAATTCTGTGTTCGTGTGAATAGTCAAAAACTAACTTGACCATTTTGACACTCACAATTTTACTTTTAGTATGTATGTAAGTACTAACTATTATGTAAAAGAAATCAGAAAGTTAGTTTGTATGTCTGTTACTCGAAAACAGCTGATCCGATTTTGATAAATAGACGAGTCCATGACTTGGAATAACTTAAGGTGCTATCCGCCGGAGCCGGCAGACGGCAGTAAATAGGTAATTAGGAATGTTTTATGAAGAATTTCAGTGAATTATTTCGCCACGGAAAAGTTTTGGAAAATAATTCCATCTTCAGAAGAGTTTTTTAACAACAGCCGTTAGGAAAATGTGCGCTGAAAAATTGAAAGCGGCGCAGGTACCTACCGGGCCCTCAGGTACCTACCGGGCCGTCAGGTACCTACCGGGCCCTCAGGTACCTACCGGGCCGTCAGGTACTTACCGGGCCGTCAGGTACCTACCGGGCCCTCAGGTACTTACCGGGCCGTCAGGTACCTACCGGGCCCTCTGAAGAGACTCGGGGAGTACCTATCAAGTTTCATAATCTTACAGCAGGGCCTAGACTTAAGGAAACCTATTTTTACGTAGGCTCTGAAAGGCTGAAGGATTTTCAGAGATCATTTGAAAAACGCTTTACAACGGAGATTGATTGGATTACATATGACATTTTCTTAGTAATTTTAGAAATTAGTAGATAAGTAAGTATTTTTTACTCTATTTGAATTATTTTCATGATGAAGATAATGACCATAGAATAAATAGCAAACTTGATGATTTATTTTAATCAAATTTCACAAGGAGGTAAAACAATTTAAAAAAAATTGTGAAAAACATCCCTTTTGGGGTGCAACAAGTAAAAATATTAAAATTTAACTATACGAAGTCACGGTATACTTACTATGTAGTATACCGTAACTTTTTTTAAATGTTAATTTAGCAACAGGACGATAATAAAGTGCGACCCACTTCACTAGAAGCTACTGGTAAGTATCGCGTGTCTCAGCACTCATTAGTGTCTGTGTTATTACAAGTAGGTAGGTACCACTGATTGTACGGACACGTCTGTGTCATTGAGTTGTAATTACTTGTAACACTTTGTAAAGCCTTTGTAAATGACACTAAACGGCCAAGTTCTTTTTCAAACGTCAAGTTATATTTCAACAGTTCCCAAAATTCAACCCCTAAATAGTCATCGGTTTGAAGTTAGTATGAAAAAAAACACGTCATTGTACAATATTATTTTTTTCATACATATTTAAATAACAAGAAATAAGATAAATTAAGAGATAATAGGTAGGTATATTTTATTTTATTTTTTGTACTAAATACTGTGCAAAACGTGGGTAGTGTCAAATGTCATTGGACGTACCTCTGACTACCCTCTTTAGATCTAAGTAACTAGAGAACTTTGTGTTCTATTTTTCTCGAGAATCGAACCCACGATCGCAATTAAAAGGTGCACCGCCACGCCAGCGGCATTTGCACCGTTATCTCGTGTTTCTAAGTGGATTTAGATGAATACAACGCATCACACAAGGCGGAATGATTGATTGTTGCAACACTGCGCGCTGCGGGACGAGCCAATACTCCTACTAATATTATAAACGCGAAAGTTTGTAAGAATGTCTGGATGTATGTTTGTTACTCTTTTACTCTAAAACGACTGAACGGATCTAGATGAATTTTGGCACAGGTTTAGATTATAGTCTGGAATAGCACATAGGCTACTTTTTATCTCTGAAACATGTATGGTTCTCGTGGGAAAGATTTGTTTTTGTTTTTCCAGGTACCACGCGGGAGACGCCGTGGGTGGAAGCTAGTATTATCATGCATAATGCAAGCAGATCTGGCACGATTCGATCATTACCCACATTTATCACTTTTAGGTAATTCTGACGTTGGATCGCGACATAGAGCTCTCTGGAGACGACGTCAAAGATAGACCATGAGAGATAAATAGTCGAAAAGAGAGATTACAAAATGAAAGATAAATAGTCTAGAAGAGAGAGAGAGTATAGTTTTTGGTCGTTTTAGGGATTATTAATAGAGTGGCAGTAATAAGTAGTGACGGTAAGTGGGCAGAACTTGTCACACAATGGGTGCCTGATGGGCGACGCAGCCGAGACAGGCCGAAGAAATGCTGATGGGAGGTGGCGGGTGACCGGAAGTATTGGGAAGAATTGGGGGAGACCTTTGCCTAACAGTGGGCCATTATAGGTTAAAAATAATAATAATTGAGTTTAAATAGTTTTTTAATTAATTTACACAAACCTATTAGGATTCTAGCATTGATATAGACTGCTTTCATAGTTCACTAGATATTTCTTCAGATCTAGTTAGGTATTTTGACGACCTCTGTGGCGCAGCGGGCGAGAGTCCGCCTGCGACGCAATAGGTTGCGGGTTCGATTCCCGCCGCGGAACAAATTTGTGTACGATCTGCAGAAATTTGTTCCGTTGGTCTGGGTGTTTTCTATGTATAATACAAAATATCTATCTATGTATATAATATGTATTAAATATATCAGTTATCTAGTACCCATAACACAAGCTTTGAGTAGCTTACTTTGGGACTAGATGATGCTGTGTGGATTGTCCAGCATTATTTATTTATTTATTTATTTTATTTAAATCTCTGAGGATATCTTAAGGTAGTAAGAAGCCCGTCCAAACATCATAAAATATCGATAAAACTTTATTTTTCTTTACATAATTTTCAAGAAATACAACAGGAAAGACAGCACTAGTGTAAGTACTTTGAAACGTCAAAACTCGTTGTGATGAGAAAAAATATATTTGAGCTGTCAATGATGATGATGACTTATAGGACTTATTGCTATTGCTCCGCTGTTTCACATGCGGTTGTGCATCTTTTCACTTTAACCCCTTTTTTCATCCTAATGGGATTTTTTTTCGGAATAAAAAGTACGGACCATCATCATCTTCCTGCGCTTATCCCACGTTATGTGGGGTCGGCACAACATGTGATCTTCTTCCATCTCCCTCTATCATTCGTCATCTCGGTACTCACTCTTTTCCTACCCATGTCATCTTTCACACCAGTCCATCCATCTTTTCTTTGGTCTACCTCTACCCTTGTATCCATCCACATTCATATCTAACACTCTCCTCGTCACATGACAAAAAGTACGGACCATCATTAGATTTTTTTTCAATAATAAACAAACAATTTTGCCTGATTATTATTTTTAAATTATTATTCATTAGGTATAGATTTTCTAGGAAAAATGTAATAAGTTCCTAAATTTTTTAGTTTCATATTTTCATAACGTTTTATTAGTGCTTTTAATTTCTCTTTGAAGTTCATAGATAATTAAATTTTAGCGTTCAGGTTTGTGAGTTCGTCATTTTATTAGTTCTCTCATCAAAGAAAACGACGGTTCATTGATCTTATTAAAAAAATCGTTTTAAAATAAGAGATTAAAATATTTTTCAATTTCGGCTTTATGACACCCTAGTACTAATAATATAAGTTATTTTCCGCTGTACCACTGAAGGGTTAAATTTTCGAAATTCGCTAGGATTTTAACTTTAATTTTACTATTTTCTGTTCCACTACGCATTGGATCACAATCTGTTATGTTATTTCGAATATAATTTACTGAATTTGAATCTTATCATGTCATGTAACGTAATTTTTGAAATAATGTAGGACTCAATAATATAATTTTTTAAATAAACTATGATTGGTACCTACTTTCTATTATCCTTTACAAAGAAATTACGCATTCGTCTTAGCGTGTGACTAAAAGCGCCTTTACTAGTCTAACTAGCGACTTTGTCCGTAATTTTACTGTTTCATTTGACCCCCGCTGCACCCCTTAAGGGTTAACCCTAGAAAGAACATGCCCTTATCCAACTGTTCTACATGTGTTAGTCAGTCAATCAATCAAACAACGAATTTATATAGATGATACTTCATCACTAGAGAAGTAAATTTGTATTTTTTCACGCTCTATTCCATAAACACTCTTCATACTTAAAATAAATTATGATATTGTTTTTATTTTTTTTTGGAGTAGTTTTAACTTTTTTTTATGTAAGTACATAATATAAAAGTCGAAAATACATTTTAAACACTTTAAAATGTTTTACGAGCAACATTGGCCGCTAGTAACGAAAATTGAAATTCCCGCATAATTCCCCCACAGTTCGCGTCACCAACACACTTCAGCAAAAACTCGAGATTTTTGCCGCAAAAAATCACGAAACACACAAAGAGGTGATGCGGAAAAACGTCCATCGTCGGCCATTTCCGTCGCGGCACTAAATGGGAAACTGACCACGTGCTGAAGATGCTCTAACACGACAACGCAAATCCTACTCTAACACCTTGACTAAAAGTCCAAATTCAAAGTAAAATCACAAACAATAAAAAAGAAAATTATATCATCAATTCCTACAAAAGCTTTCGAACCTTATAAAGAAACGCCTAAAGTCGTTTATTGAATGGAGGAACATATAAAGTGGATTTTCAAATATGGAAAACTTTTCCAAGCATTGTCGAGAAGCTGGGAGCGTTACGAAATTCAATTCGGCAGTTTCTCGTCCTTATTATAAGGGGGATAAAGTTGAGATTACATTTGCATTGCCCTTGTATTTGCATTACAGGTAAATGAGGTGAAATATTCATGGATGACAAATAACAGCGCAAACGGCGGGAAAAATGATTGTTTTGCTCAAAGTAAAGGTGCGCTCCAACTGACGCGTAGTGTAATCTGCGATTACTGGCGACTGTATGGGAGATGATTAACGTTTGGAGAAATTTTAAAAAGTATTCACCACGCCTATAATCCCCAGGTTTGGTCGACATTTTCTCTATTCTTATCATGTTACGAGTTTTTTCAGTGTGGTGAAAGGAAGAAAGAGATTTTCTGGGCGATTCTCCTCAACAGTTTCATCATTGCTCTCACTATTCGTCATTGTTCTCAACATCTTTGGTTACTTACCTCCAAAAATATTCGTTAACTAGCTGATGCTCGCGGCTTTGCCCGCGTGGATGTCGTTTATCGCGACTTAAAAACTTAAGAAATTATATACCAAAACCTTCTTCGAGAACCATTCTATCCATCGGTGAAAACAGCACCCATGAAAAAAGGTGCAGTAGTTTTCGAGTTTATCGCGAACAGACAGACAGATTGACGGGGTGGAAGACTTTGTTTAGGTAGTGATTTTAAATGTACCCTTCGTGAAATAACTTATTAACAACCAATCTTTTATTGCTCCATCTTCATGCTATCAGCTTGAAAGACGTGCTCTAAAATAAAGGTTAAAAATATTTAAAAATATTGACAAAAATATAAATTGAGCAGAACCACCCCTAGTTTCACTATTTTCGTGACCCGTGAGTCAGACTATGACCGATGACCCGATCTTTGTGTACTCACAAAAATCTTACATTACCCAAACTTTACTACCGGGTCATAAAAGCAATCGTTCAGTCGAACGACCGAATCAGTCGGCCATGATCGCTCAGCTAGTTGATCGTGGGTCACTAGCACCTAGGTTACCTATTTATCTACTCAAAACAAAATAAGGGCCACCCGAGTATTTTTGTTTTTATAGTGATAAAAACCAAAACATCCAAAAATTTCGTTTTTTTTTTTGTCTAATTGCATTAAAATTCATAACATATCATTCAAAACAATTAGAGCAAAAATTACTAACCAAAAAAAAATAAGAGTTGGCAATATTCTATTTTGAGTACCTACTTACCTACTATTAAAGTTAGGTTATTCTAAATTTTACTAATTTTAGGGTAAATTCTTAAAACAATTAGGTAAAAATATTAAAAAACAGTATAAGCACAATCTTCAGAAAAAATTGTGGTTATTGATTTTATTTAATGTGTCTAAATAATTTTATTTAATGTGTCCGCTGTGCCTATGTGCATAGTTATTTTTTAAGCGTGTCTGTAATTAATATAAGAGAACTCTAGTGTCTAGTTAAACCTAATTTAGGATTTAAGACGCTAACCACCATTTAATGTCATGTCTTTTAACTATCTATCTATCTATTTGCATATTTCCAAAACATTATTCTGAGAATGGTCTATTTTAAACTAGCAGAGCCGACAGACGTTGTCCTGTCTATAAACCTTCTCCTTACAATAACAAACACAACAAAAAAGAATTAGCGAAATCACATAATAGACCCATGTTATCTGGAATAAATGATTAAATAAAAAAATAAAACATAGAAAACCGCATAGAAAACGGGCGAGCCGCATCGCTCCGCGAGCGCGCCGGCCGTGAGTCGTCGCACCAAAATAGTGAGTCGATGTTTTCATCGCGCTTTACGATTCCATAAAATATCTTTATGAAGGCGCCTGTACAGTCGCCACAAGAAACTGCTGTTATATAATACTAGCTTCCGCCCACGGCTTCGCCCGATGGTACCTTGAAAAACAAAAACAAATCTATTCCACAGGAACCGTACATTTCCGGGATAAAAAGTAGCCTATGTGCTATTCCAGACTATAATTATACCAGACTATAATATTATAGTACATACATCTGCTTTTTTTAAGGAGAGGCACTAATTGCCAGGACACATGTTTTTTAACTTAGTTTGGTAAGTAGGGCTATATAAAAATGTTATGTACAAAAATGCAATAAACGATTTTTATTTTATTTTTTATTAATTTATCTCTGTGCCAAATTTCATCCTGATTTTCATCCAAATTTCAGCCGTTTCAGCGTGAAGGAGTAACAAACATACATCCATACAAACTTTCGCGTTTATAATATTAGTAGGATAATTATGAAGTTTGCATAAGACTGTACTTTACTGTTAAATCATTTTAAATGTTCACTACAATGTAAACGTTCGGCTTCACTCACATTAGTTTAACGTTCTGTTTATACTCTAGGCGATTTCACGTCGCGAAGTAGGTATATATTAAAATAAGTTAATAAGTTTGTGAGTTCGTATGAGTAAGTGCAAACACAGGATTAGAACCTACGAAAGAAATACTTGAATAACACAATCACGTAATCCCCGGGCTCGGTAGATATCTCCTCAGATCTCTAGTTACTTAGATCTTTGAGAATATCCAAAGAGGGTAGTCAGAGGCACGTCCAAACATGACATTTGGTACATGCCCACATTTTGCACAGTAGTTAGTATTCCGTACGTGACAGGTTACAAGCCCATCGCCGCTTATAAGAATACTAACCTATGACACACACCTTCGAATTTTTGATTCTAGGGTACGCCGGTTTTATCACGATGTTTTCCTTCACCGTTTAGGAGCACTGGCATTGTGCACATAATTTTTTCAAATGGAAAAACTCGTTGGTCCACGACCAGGTTTGAACCCATGAACTTCGGATCGCGAGGCAGGGGTGCTACCACTACACCACCAATGCTCTTGAAGACGACATACTTACTTAAATAAAGTCTTTTTATAATAATGGTTAAAGTTTGCGGTCATGCCAGGACTGATAGCTAAACGTGCCTTTAGAAGCACAGAAGCACTCAGGCGTGACCACAGGGCTTGGAACCGGTTAATAATTTACCTGTAAAAAACCGGTATTAACCGGTATTTCAAAGATAGCGTTCGGAGTGCAACCTTTTTCAAAACTTTAACTCGAACTTAGATTAACCGGTTAAAGCTAGCTTAGTTTGTCGTCGTAAGAGTGGGCGCGTCGCATCGCGGAGCTCACTCATATGGAAAAGAACGAAATAATTACGTTGTAACCGGTTAATTGAGCGAAACCCTTTTGGATTTATCGTTCTTGACTAACCGTTTTAATAGAGGTTACAGTAGAATGTAACCGAAAAGAAAAGGTTGTAGGTATTTAGAACGAAACCGGTTAGAAAATTTTCCGGTTTCCAAGCCGACACCGCTGTGAAGTCACAGTAATGAAGTTAGGAACTATTGAGTCTGCTCTAGAAACGCTTCGATTTTGTGAGATATTTACTTAATATCAATTACTAGTCGAGCTCGCAATTTCGCTCGGGTTTAATCATATCGCTCGAGTTTAATCATTTTCTTAGAAACTTTAAGCCCTCGCTGCGCCTTTGTGAGTTGAATTTTGAAAATTTAATTCATAATGCACTTTTAGATCCCAATAGTTTCCAAATTAAGACTGTCTAAGACCAAATCGAATCAAATAATATCAAAATATATTTCAATAAAATCACAGTGACATAGCTGCCAGTCAGTCAGTCAGTCAGTCAGTCAGGACTTTGGTTCTTATAGGTAGGTACTACATGTCGAGACAAGATAGATACACTAAAATTTTATTGTATTAACTAAATGTTTATGTTAGGTGTTCCCTCAAAGATCAATTTAATTGCGTTAAGATTATATTGAAGATTGCGCAATGATCGAATACTTTTTTGAGCGAGTTTAATTTTTATTGTACAATACTTTTTCATTGGGGTGTATGGGGTGTCAGCGTATCATTCTGCCAGCCGGCTGTAACAAGCGGTAGAATGATGTCTAAATTCGTTGAGACCCCAAAATCTCTCACCAGTGGCTCCAAGAAGCTGTCCTGCATGCAGCGGCCACACCCCGGAAACCACGTTGGCTCGTGGGCTAAACCTGGTGAGGGGGGCTTAAGTGTCTAACACTTAAGCCTACGCGGTTGCTCCCCGCAAAGTGCACTAAGTCTGCCTCGGCGTTTCGCAATCCACCCTCGGTGGCGAGGCAGCAAGGCAATGTGGAAGGCCTTGAGGGCGACGATAGGGGTCATCTAGTTATCGTCGGCCAGACACAATCCACAAAGTATTCCCAAGGAGGGTTGACGTCAGGCAGGCGGCCGGTCATAAAACACATAGCCAAAACCCTTTTACAACATGGATCTGAGAGTTAATAGAATGTGCGATAATGCTAGGGCGTACCCCCGAGGCGACGCGCAGGCGCAGCACCCGGCGCCTGTGGGAAATGGACTAGGGTTGTTGCACCAGGGACGGGTGCAACGTAAGACGCGAGTCCGGGAAGTACGAATGAGGTTTGCAAGTTGGAATGTAGGAACGATGACTGGAAGAGGAAGAGAGCTAGCGGATGTTTTAGAAAGAAGACGAATAAATGTAGCGTGTTTGCAAGAGACGAAGTGGAAGGGATCGAAAGCAAGAGAAATTGGGGTGGGTTATAAATTTTATTATTGTGGAAGTGATGGTAAGAGGAATGGTGTAGGAATTGTTCTAGATAGTAAGCTGAAAAAATGTGTGACGGATGTTAAGAGGATGAATGATAGATTGATAGTTGTAAAAGTACTGTTAGAAGATTTAGTCATAAACATTGTAAGTGTGTATGCACCGCAGACTGGTTGTGATGATAGAGTGAAAGAAAAGTTTTGGGAGGAGTTTGATTCAATGATAATGAGTATACCAGAGAGTGAAAAATTATTTATTGGGGGGGATTTTAATGGTCATGTGGGAAGAATGAATGAAGGATATGAAAGAGTGCATGGGGGATGGGGGTTTGGTAACAAAAACCAAGATGGCGAGGCCTTGCTCCAGGCTGCCTTAGCTTTTGACCTTGCTATCGCTAACACCTTTTTTAAGAAATCAGAGGAACACCTAATAACATATAAAAGTGGTAATCACAAAACCCAAATAGATTACTTTCTCTTAAAAAGAGATAGCATCTGTTCCGTTAGAAACTGCAAGGTAATACCTGGAGAGGGCTTAGTCTCTCAGCATCGGTTACTTTTACTTGAACTGAGGTTCAAAGTAAAAAGTCATAAAAATAAGCCAAGGCCCCCGCCAAAGACTAAATGGCATTTAATAGAAAAAGCGGAGTATGCAGGAGAATTCCGAAAGAGAGTAGTTGACAGAATGATAGAAATGAAGGATATGTGTGAACTATCAGTAAATGAATGTTGGAATGAGATGGCTACTTGTATGAGAAGTGTGGCAAAGGATGTTTTTGGAGAAACGAAAGGGAAAGGTAAAATAGATAGAGATACTTGGTGGTGGAATGAAGAGGTACAAAAGGTTTTGAAAGATAAGAAGAATGCATTTAAGGAATGGAAAGGAGATGATAGTGGAGATGACAGTATAAAAGAGAGCAAAAGAATAGTATATATGGAGTGTAAAAGGAAAGCTAAAAAAGCTGTTGCTATTGCAAGGGCCAAGGTACAGGATAAATTGTACCAATCACTGGAAACGCCGAGTGGTCAAAAAAACCTGTACCGCATAGCTAAAGAAAGAGAGAAGAATACAAGAGATAATATGCACGTTAAATGTATAAAAGATGATGGAGGAAAGGTTTTAACGAACGATGATAACATAAAAGAGCGATGGAAAGTGTATTTTAAAAATTTAATGAATGAAGAGAATGTTTGGAGTGGAGTGTTAGAAAATGTCCCAGTAAACATGGGTTTGGTGAGAGACGTGAGTACGAATGAAGTAAAAAAAGCTGTGCAAGATATGAAGAATGGAAAAGCGGTTGGACCAGATGGCATACCAGCAGAAGTATGGAAAGTACTAAGTGCGGATGGATGGAAGTGGCTGAGTTTATTCTTCAATAAGTTGTTGCAAGAGGAGGCGATCCCGGACGAATGGTGCAACAGTTCGCTGGTGCCCATCTTTAAAAACAAGGGTGATGTACAGGACTGCAACAACTATCGAGGAATAAAGCTCATGTCACATAGTATGAAAATTTGGGAGAAGGTAATAGCGAGACGAATGCGAGAAGAGAGTGAGATATCACAGAGCCAATTCGGGTTTATGCCAGGGCGAGGGACGACGGACGCCATATTTGCACTTCGCCAGCTGTGCGAAAAACACAGACTGGCACACACAAACTTACATATGGTGTTCGTTGACCTGGAAAAGGCATACGACCGAGTACCCCGGGAGGTTCTGTGGTGGGCTTTGAAAGAGAAAGGAGTGCCAGGGAAGTACCTGCAGCTTATTCGGGCCATGTACAGTCGAGCTAGTACACATGTTAGGTCCGAAGCTGGCGTTACCGATGAGTTCAATGTGGCTGTAGGCTTGCACCAGGGATCGGCTTTAAGCCCTTATCTGTTCCTCCTGGTAATGGATGCTCTGACATCGGACATACAGGAGGAGGCACCCTGGTGTATGCTGTTCGCCGACGACATTGTTCTTGTCGGAGAAAACGCAACTGAGGTCCAGAACAGGCTGGGAAAATGGCAAGGTAAACTAGAGAGTGTCGGATTGAAGATCAGCAGAACAAAAACCGAGCATTTGTTCTGCGACTTCGGTGGTCCCTCTAGTTTTACCCCTATTGCCTTAGATGGTGTATCCCTACCAGTCTGTTCCGATTTTCGGTACCTCGGTTCAGTAGTACAGAATGATGGTGAGATTGATCGGGATGTAAGAAATAGAATAAATGCGGGATGGATGAAATGGCGACAGGTCACAGGAACCACGTGTGATCCGAGAATGCCCCTTAAACTTAAGGGGAAAATCTACAAAACGATCATAAGACCTGTCGTATTGTATGGGTCTGAATGTTGGGCCACCAAGGGAACGGACGAGAAAAGAGTGCATGCGGCGGAGATGCGAATGTTGAGATGGATGTGTGGACAAGGATGGATAAAATAAGGAATGAGTATGTTAGAGGAAGTCTGAAAGTGGCACCGGTAACAGAAAAGATGAGGAGTAATAGGTTAGCGTGGTATGGGCATGTTATGAGAAGAGATGAATGTCATGTGACGAGGAGAGTGTTAGATATGAATGTGGATGGATACAAGGGTAGAGGTAGACCAAAGAAAAGATGGATGGACTGTGTGAAAGATGACATGGGTAAGAAAGGAGTGAGTACTGAGATGACGAATGATAGAGGGAAATGGAAGAAGATCACATGTTGTGCCGACCCCACATAACGTGGGAAAAGGGCAGGAAGATGATGATGATGATGATGAATACTTTTTCATTGCACGTTTTATTGGGTAATACTTTAATCCTTATTACGACTGCGGCGAATGTACAATAGATATAGTTGGCTCAACGAATCTAGGCATTCGTGAAGTTAGCCGCAAGAGCTGCGCAGTATCGTTTTTCGGGAGCAATTGGAGGTATGAGGAGGGGGGGAAGGAACTGAACATGCGCAAACTCGCACCTGTGGCTAGCTTCACCAATGCCTAGATCCGTTGGATGAACAATACTTAATGGCTGAAATACTGTTGTGCATAATTATTGCGTGAAAAATAATTTACTGTTTGAGTGCAAGGATTGATCTAATTATATTGCGCAGTTATTCTGTGAATGTACTGTCGCTCTTGTATGAACACGTTCAATGGTTTTTGTCGCCGACAGTACCACTCAGTGTTCTGATTTCGAAAATTGACAGTTGTGATTTGTGTTGAATGACGGCTCGCGACGTCAACACTCGCTTTTATTCAACACTAGCTTCCGTTCGCGGCTTTGCTCGCGTGGTACCTACATAAAATATAGGCTATGTTACTCAGGGATAACGTAGCATTCTAACGGTGAAAGAATTTTTGAAATCAGACCAGTAGTTTTTGAGTTTATTCGTTACAAACAAAAATACAAAAATACAAAACTTTCTTCTTTATAATATTATTAGTATAGATATCTAGACTAAGAGGGGTTACGCACTGCGTCCGATCCGAATCCGATCCGTATCGGTGAAAATATGGTCCGGAGTAGTCGTAGAACTATTTCTATGGTAGCTTACGCACTACATCCGTTTTCCGTCATTCTAGAATCTCCATCCCGGAGATGATTTTTGACGGAACAAAGTAGCCATAGTATTATTTGTATAACGTATGCCAAAAGGTGTTGGTAAGTATCCGAATTCAGTCCGAGTTTTTTAGATCTATTTTTTTACGGATACGGATCGGACGCAGTGCGTAAGCAATATCCGAATTCGGTCCGAGTTTTCTAGATCCATATTTTCGGATGATCGGATTCGGAACGGATAACCGCTCTAATTAAGGTACAATATTGCGTGAACGATGACGGAATTGGCATAATTGGTATATTATATTACCAATTATTATTGTCCAGCATTATTTATTTATTTATTTATTTACTATTACTTTTGTAATATAAGAACATTCGTTACTAGTATTCGTTAGTAAGTTTCTTTTTATAATATCTGTCATATCAGTTTACATAGAGATAATTAACTGACGCATCCTACTAAAATTATAAACGCGAAAGTTTGTGAGAATGTATTGATGTATTTTTGTTACTCTTTCACGCTGAAACGGCTGAACGGATCTTGATGAAATTTGGATATAGATTATAGTCTGGAATAGCACATAGGCTACTTTTTATCCCTGAAAAAATACGGTGGGATAAATTTATTTTTGTTTTTCAAGGTACCACGCGGGCAAAGCCGCGGGCGGAAGCTAGTTCAAAATAAAAAATACTCCCTCTATGTACTATGTTTTTTACGAGTGAAATATTATCATTATATTGAGACATATTAATGTCGAATTGCAAAAAAATCGCGCCACTCAATAGTCTAATAATAACATCCTTTGTACACCATTTTAGGAGTAGTTTCGTGAAAAATACGTACTTTTAAAGGGTATTAAAGAATAATAAATACTTAGTAATGTATATTGAAATAAATATATTGTAATCCCTAACACAGACCGGTCACTTGGAACTATTCGACCAATATCTGCCTACATGCGTACTGTAGATTTATACCTACATAATCATTACACAGCTAATATAGACCAGCTGGATCACTTACTGCGGGCTAAGGGTTTGATAGTTTAGGAAACTTTACGTTGTTTTGCAGTAGTCAGAGAGACGTCAAAACATGTAATTTGGTACATGCCCACATTTTGCACAGTAGGTAGTATTCCGCACGTGACAGGTTGCAAGTCCATCGGCGCTTATAAGAATATAGACCTTCGAATTTTTGGTTCTAGGGTACCTATGTTAATTTCCTCACGATGTTTTCCTTCACCGTTTAGTAATAAATAAGATATAAGCTTAGCCGTTGACTCTAAAGAAGAAGAAGAAGACCGTTTAGTACACTGGCATGGAAAAACTCACTGGTGCATGACCAGGGGCCTTACCACGAATTCATAATACATTACCGAATTAGTATTACATTGTTATTTCTTACCATGTCCTATGCAAATTGTAATGGAGTAGTGTTACTTCATGACGTTTCTAGAACGAAATCGTTACGGAATCGTTCTGGAAGACTTCGTGGTAAGGCCCCAGGTTTGAACTTGAAACTTGAACTTGAAACTTCAGATCGTGAAGCAGGGGCGTTACCACTACACCACCAGAGCTCTTTTAGTTTTCTAGTAAATAAATAATAATAAATATGAAAGCGGCTGTCCTGCAGCGGGCTGTGGCAGCCATCAACACCTGCCTAAACATTGTTTACGCCTCGCGGCCTCGCCACGAATAGACGCCATCGGATCGATATTAAACTATCGCGGGTTCGCGAGATCCTCCCGCCGGCGCCGCCTGCTCTGAACTCTGGAGGGCCCCACCACAAGCTCTTAAAAACCATAATGTTTCAGAAACGAGTTTTATGCGTATCGTCAAAACTGCTTTTCGTCAAAATACCATTTGTGCGTTTCGTCAAAGGTTCATTTTGCCAAAGTTATGTATGGTCAAGACATTTTCGTCAAAGTTGCTTTTGGTCAAAGACAGTGATTTGCCAAGCTTGCGTTTCTTGCATTTAAACGACTCAAGTACGAGTATAAAAACTCTTTACAGACATAAGTTGCTGGTCACTTACTTTTCTATTATCTTGTAGATTGACGTTTCTAGTTGATAATGAATTCGATTGTCATTATCACGGGATCAAACAGTTGTGTCTCAATAGCACCCACGGCACAACCAGAGATTCTCTTTTCGTCGGTTGGGCCATAGGTCTATTTTTTACAGAACGGACCAACTGGTTGTGTAAAAGGGAACTTAAAGTACCCACGGCACAATTAGTTGAGCCTAACAGTTGTACCGCGGGGCCGGAACGAACGTTTCAAGCTTGAAGTAACCCTACTTCCATACAATTTTTTGCCCCCACGCAAGAAGAGGGGTGTTATAATTTTAACGTGTCTGTCTATGGTATCGTAGCTCCCAAACGGATGAACCGATTTTCGTTTAGTTTTTTTCGTGTCATAGATAATTTTAAGCCGTCTCCTTACAATAACAAACACAACAAAAAAAGAATTACCGATATCGGTCCAGCCGGTCACGTGTGATGCCGTGACCGAGGGATATAGGATTAATTTTTATAATTGTACTAGATGACCCGGTGTACTTCGTATCACCTATCCTATATATTGCGGCTATAAATTAAGATGTAAGCTATCCTATCTTTTAATAATAATAATGCTGGACTGACAGACTGACATAGTGATCTATCAACGCACAGCCCAAACCACTGGACGGATCGGGCTGAAATTTGGCATGCAGGTAGATGTTATGACGTAGGCATCCGCTAAGAAAGGATTTTGATTAATTCTACCCCCAAGGGGATAAAATAGGGGATGAAAGTTTGATTTTGTTTTTCAAGGTATCACGCGGGCGAAGCCGTGGGCGGAAGCTAGTATTAAGATAAAGATGGTACGATATATCAAAGTTATAAAAGAAACATGATTACGATTGTAATCCCCTGCTCGGTAGATAATCTACTCAAATTTCTAGTTACTTAGGACACAGACTACATATATACTTCCTCTATAAGCAACAAGTCTTGCATTTTTTCACATCATTCGGTACGAAATTTTTAGTTGAAGAAAGTAAAAACAAACGGCCGTTATTAGACGGTTCCCGTTTCCAAGAAACCCGGAAGAATAATGAATCCGAGGTTTTTTGTTCTGGTTGTTTAGATTTGAGATTTGTTTGTGTGATACCTAATGATATTACGCATATTACGCATATGACGACCTCAGTGACGCAGCGGGCAAGAGTCCGCCTGCGACGCAAGGGGTTGCGGGTTCGATTCCCGCCTCGGAACAAATTTGTGTACGATCTGCAGAAATTTGTTCCGTTGGTCTGGGTGTGTATGTATAATAAAAAATATCTATCCATGTACCTATATAATGTATTAAATATATCAGTTATCTAGTACCCATAACACAAGCTTTGAGTAGCTTACTTTGGGGCTAGATGATGCTGTGTGGATTGTCCAGCATTATTTATTTATTTATTTAATATTTTCATCACTGATTTAAAAACCATGATCACGACTGTAATCCCCAGGCTCGGTAGATATCTCCTCAGTACCCCTAGTATGAGTTGTTGATAGTTTACGAAAACTTTTTTCGAATTGTATCCTTTCATTTCCTTCATCGGAAATGTTAACAACAGGGTTTCCTACCAATGTATTGAAACAAATAAGAAATATAATAAAAAAATAGGTATAATTATCCTGAATAATTTAAACATTTAGAAAGGTATTTACTACCATTAAAAATACTTACTGCAATACTTATTATATACAATAATAAATACTTTTAGTACATTAAGTACTTTTAAGTAATCTAATGCTTACGAAGTCGCGGGTGATGCTAGTATTGGAATAAATGAGAAATATAAACATCAAAAGATATTATTAGTTTAATTGAAATGATAATTACGAGTACCTACAATATTGTACCTTAGACAACATATTTACACCAAGACTTATTAAATACAACATAATATTCAGAACAAACAAATCTTTTTTAGATTTCGATTTTTTATATTTTAATATTCATAAACTATGACTGGTCTATATCATATTCATCTTTATTATTTTCCCGATGAAATACTAACTTAAAACAATATCAAAACATAAAACTAATAAGTGAAAAGATACATTAAACAAGATAATATGCAAGCAAACAAAATAAAACGAATGGCAAAAATATTTTTTTCCTTACTACCTAAGTACCTACTACATGGTAAAATTTTTTTTTTTACTTTGAACAAGTATGTTAATAGAATTTAATTGCAACTGAAAGGCTGTTTTCGCGCTAATACAATTTGAATAAGTCTTTTGGGAACGTAATTTATGGATTTTTGGACATTCTAGAATCGATATCTCAACTTTATCACAAGTATTATATTAGGTATTACCTATAGTGTGTATGCTATATTTTTGGACGTGCCTCTTGCTACACCCGTTCAGATATCCGCAAAGATCTAACAAGATATCTGAGATGTCAACCAAGTCTCGAAATTAGTCGTGATCATTTTTGTGTGAAATCATTCGATTAATATCTAACTCTCGCGCAAATTTATCTGCGGGTTTTAAGTAATACTTGTATATTTTTAGCCGTTTTTGCAACATTTTTCATTGATGCTCCGCTCCTATCGGTCGTAGCCTGATATTATAAAGCCTACCTAAAGCTTTCCTCGATTAATGGACTATGCCACACAACAATAATGTTTCAATTCGAACCAGTAGTTCATGCGATTACCGCGCTCAGCCGTTCACGCGTGATGCCGTGACCAAGGGAAATAGGGATTCATTTTTATAGATAGTGTGTATGTTATATGTTTGGACGTGCCTCTCACTACCCTATTCAAATATCCTCGAAGATCTAACAATACATCTGATTTGTCAATCTAGCCTGTAGATTACATCGTGATGTTGTTTATGTAAATTAAAATACGAGCTAATACGCAACTTTGTCTGCGCGTTTTAAGTAAAATATTTTTCCGTTTTTGCAACATTTTTCATTGATGCTCCGCTCCTATTGGTCGTAGCGTGATATTATATATCCTATAGCCTTCCTCGATAAATGGACTATCCAACACAACAATAACATTTCAATTTGAACCAGAAGTTCCCGAGATTAGCGCGTTCAACCAAACAAACTCTTCAGTTTTATAATATTAGTATAGATTAGCTATCTTTTATAATACTGAATCACTGACTATATTTCCTGTTCGTAATGATTTCCGGCAAAGCGCTTTCCTCGTTTGACTTTCGTTACCATATCTTTGTATATATTACCATACTAATATATTTAAATAGTATGTCACATGAAATCGTGTGTAGAATGTTATTTTCAATTCATTTCAGGCTGGTTTTAGATTTTTTGAAATAAATACTATTTTGTACCTACCTAAAACGAATGTATGTCTTAATCTGAATTTTGGAAACGGCTCCAACGGTTTTCATGCAATTTTGTAGGTGGATTTTGGGGGAAATCAGTTTCCATAAAAGCTTCTGCTTAGTTTGAGAGTTTCGTACTAGATGGCGTTGTATGATTTTTTTTTTTTTTTTTTTATAAAATAAATAATGCTGGACAATCCACACAGCATCATCTAGCCCAAAGTAAGCTACTCAAAGCTTGTGTTATGGGTATTTGATAACTGATATATTTACTACATTATAATACATAGATAGATTTTTATTATACATAGAAAACACCCAGACCAAATTTCTGCAGATCGTACACAAATTTGAATTCGGCTGGAATCGAACCCGCAATCTCTTGCGTCGCAGGCGGACTCTCGCCCGCTGCGCCACCGAGGTCGTCAATATAAATGTTTTTTTACCTTAGAAACCAAATAAAAATCTCGGATAAAAAATTATATAAAATAAATGTTAAAACACATCTGCCGGGCTAACATGAGTGCCACGTCAAAATTTTGTTGACTGTTTTGTCTCGCTCTTTCTCGTGCGAATACCGTCCGCCGTTTAAGAGAGGTATTGCGTACATAATTTTTTCGAATAGAAAAACTCATCCATACACGACCAGGTTTGAGCCACGACCTTCGGATCGTGAGGCGGGGGTGCTACCACTACACAACCAGCGCTCTTACATCTTTTATCTTAAATACATATTATAGACACGACATAATGTCACCCAAGCTGCCATGTTAGGCCGGCAGATACCACCCCTAGTGCACAAAGCCCTAAGACTAGACAAAAAGTATAAAATAGCCTCGCTTTGTAGTGAATTGTGCAAATGTAGGCCGCACTCCTCTCGCTGTGAGGAGTGCTGTTGGCGTTGCCAGCAACCGTTTTGAATTTTATTTTATTGCACAGAAACTGTATTTTACGCCGACTTCGAGAGGGGGAGGTTATAAATTCGGCTGTATTTTTTAAATTCATTTATCAGGGATATTATTAACACCCGATGCAAAAACGACGAGGTATTATAAGTTTGACGTGTCTGTCTGTCTGTGTGTGTGTGTTTGTCTGTGGCATCGTAGCTCCAAAATGCAGCACCGGTTTTGATTTTGTTTGAAAAGCGAATTAGTCGGGAGTATTATCGGAGATACCTATGTTTGGTAGAAATCGGTCCAAGATGGCTGCCGCCACAAAATGGCGGATTAGGTACAATATTTTCAAATAAATATAGTATCAAATAAAAGGTCTTGAGTAGTAGAATACTATACACTATGAAAAATTTCAAATCTAAGATGGCCGCCACCACAAAATGGCGGACAAAATTTGTGTCGGCTTTTTAAATTTTACTCACCTGTTATGCTCCACCAAGCACGCGTAAAAGTACACATGTACGAAATAGAACACACAGTTGACGAGCGTGAATAATGTATCTTTCCACTCACTTGCCGTGTAGCCGAAGTCGTCTTCTTCTTCTGGGTCGGCCTCCTTCTCCTCCTTGCTGCGCTTGACGGCGCCCGCCGACGCGCGGTCGATCTAGCAACAAGTTTTATGTTACATACTAGATAGATGGCGCCACAGGGAAAGTTTTTCTTCCTCTTTCTTTATGGCATAGGTATATTGTCTCTTTAAGATCAATTTTGCCAGTCAAGTGTTTTAATATTATAAAGCTGAAGAGTTTGTATGGTTGAACGCGCAAATCTCAGGAACTACGGTTTGAATTGAAAAAATATTTTTGTGTTGGACAGTTAATTTATCGAGAAAAGCTTTAGGCTTTATAATAATTCACGCTGCGACCAATAGGAGCGAAGCATCAATGAAAAATAGAATAGAATAGAATAGAAAATAGAATAGAAAATAGTTTATTGCCAAAAAAAACACAGAATAAAAAATTTAGACTTAAGTACCTATTTAAAAAAAAAACAAATAATTTAAGGCAAAAGGAGTAGGTAAATTCAGCATTTGCTGCTTGCATTGACACGCAAGCAGCGCGCTGTTTTTCAATTTACTCCTCTCGGATAGCTGGTCACCGAGAGATTAAAGAGATTGCGGGATTACAATATTATAACATAAATAAAAAAATGTTTCAAAAACGGAAAAAAACCCCGCAGACAAAGTTGCGCGCTGGTCAGCTAGTTAGTAGTATTGTCGATGTCATAAAGTCAGTCAAATAGTCAAATCAATTTTCAAAGATGGCTGCTTTGTTCCGTAGGAAAACCTTCTCTACGACTACTATGAGTTGTCACATTTAGATTGGCTGACGTTACTACAGTAGTAATAGTACGTTACTATGACATCTGTCGAAATTGTTACTCATGGTACCAAATTCTAAGCAAATTAATGAGCGCAAACTACAGTCGCTGTAGTACGCTGTGACGTAGGATAGTTAGCTACGTGAGGTTTTAGTACCCAACTATCCGCTAGAGGCGCTGTACAAGTTTGTTTAACTACAATCGCTAGCGAGTGTAGATTGTAATTGTTGATAAAACTCATGGTAGACCCTCTGATGGATTTAGCAATAAACCTACACTCCACCTGATATATCTCACACCTGTGTTAAGAACTCGGTCTTCATTGGTAAAATAACCACCAAAAGTAGACCTTAAAACTCAAAATAACACCAGAAAAATATAAAAACTAGAGCGATAACTTCTCAGTCTAAAACATCAGAAAATTTCACACAGGAAAAGTTAGAACGCCCTATCGTTGCGTTTTGCAGTTGGAATTTCAGAACTTCGCAATTATTGTAGGGTAGGACAAACGGACACCCGCTCACAACTTCCTCTGCGCGTTTTAAATTAAATATTTATCTATGCACAAAACTTACACGGAAGAAATTACATATCATTTACTCAGTCACCGTTCACTCATTCACTCAACCACTCATTCACTCGAATCACTCATTCGGTCACTCAATCACTTATTCATTAATTACAATGACATTACCATCAAAAAGACAATGTCATTTGAATGAACCCTAAGACCTGTGTCTCAAAAAGATTCGATCAATCGTGATCGAAACAGATCTAATTCATTAACTCGTTCAACAATCAATCACTCAAACAAACTCATTCACTTATAGAAATGTATATTATAAAAATGATTACCCACCTCCATCCCTTTATCCGTATAGGTCCTGCCCTGCATCTCCCGCTCGTCCTCCTCATCACTGCTGTCCTCATCATCAGAGTACACCGGCTTCGGCTCTTCGGGCTTCGCTTCGGCATCAGGGTCTTCTGGGTCTACAGGATCCGGTTCTGAGGTTACTGTGATCTGTAACGAGAAGTTTCTTAGCACGGAGAAGTGGGGCTTTGTGATGTTTTACGTCACCATTTTATGCTTATTGAAAATATATCTCATTGAATTAAAAAGGCAAAGTTTAAAAATTATAGCATAGAACAGCCCTTGTGATGTTTTTCGTCACCATTTCATGCTTTTTGTAAATATATACCTACCCTCATTGAAAAAGGCACACTGTTTGAATTTCGTGATGATTTCCGTCACCGAATCTCACCGTGATCTCGTGCTGCGGGGTCTCAGCGGGTCCTGGTGTTTTAGCAGGAGTCTTCACAGGAGACTTGGTGATAGACTTGGTGGGAGATTTCTTGGAGACGGCTGGGGTTCGCGGGGGAGATGACGCTTCTATGTCTGAGGAGTCTGTATTCTGTTGAAGTAACCGTGAACAGGAGCTATAAGATTTAACTTTTTGATGATGATGATGATGATGATGATGTAAACCATGACACCAAAAAAGTCATGGGTATGAGTGCATCTGGGTACGCAAGAGGAAGGCCGAAGAAAAAGTGGTTTGATTGTGTGAAAGATGATATGAATGTAAGAGGAGTAGACTCAGAGTTGAATGATAGGACTGAGTGGAAGAGGAGTAGACTCAGAGTTGAATGATAGGAGTGAGTGGAAGAGGAGTAGACTCAGAGTTGAATGATAGGAGTGAGTGGAAGAGGAGTAGACTCAGAGTTGAATGATAGGAGTGAGTGGAAGAGGAGTAGACTCAGAGTTGAATGATAGGAGTGAGTGGAAGAAGAAAACATGTGGCGACCCCACTTAGCATGGGATAAAGGCAGGAGAATGATGATGATGAAGATTTGATTTATCGATTGGTAAATTCAAAAATGTAAGTAAACAGAAACTGTCTCGAAAAGCTTATTATAGAATATCAGAGTACTTATATGACAAAAAAGCTTGGGATTCCAACTCTGCTAGGTGTCCCAAACAAAATTAACAAGGATCATACAAAAAAAAGCGCTAGGGCCCAGCGAGTTTCTTGTCAGTTCTTCCCAGACTGGGGATAGGACTGGAATTGGCACCTAGACTCACCTAGTATGTAAGACGATTCAAAATGATTCCTGTGATTTCACTGAATAAAGTTATTTGAGTATAATAATAATGATGGTGATGATGATAATGATGATGATGATGATGATGGCGATGATAAAACACTGACCGGGCTGTGGGTTCGGTACCCGCTGTGCAAATGCTAGCATGATCCATTATGTTGATGAATATAAACTTACCCAAGCCAGTAGACTCTGGACAGTCAGGGTCACCACATCCCCAGCTGCCTTGATGAGCATGACGCACCTCTCCTGAGGAGCTGTCCTCACGCACACTCCGTCCACCTCCAGGATCCTGTCTCCTGTCTGGAGGACATTACATCAGTTATGGCCAATGATTTAAATCGTAGATATGCCCGGACGCCAAAAACTGTGGCACTTTTTTCACTTGTGTGTGTTAATTAAATGCCGATGCACGCACACTAATGGTTAGTAAAAAATGCACCAAACAATTTTTTCACCATTTATTGTGCAATTATATTGCACGATCTTTCGTAAAAAAATTATAGTACTTATTCTTTTTGTACCCTGAAATTGCAAATATTTGGTGTGCCAAATGAGCGAGCTATCTCATTTCGTGTTGCAACAAAACGGCGCGGTCTCAGTACCGTACGGGCGATAAGCCCGTATTTAAATCTTTGGTTATGGCCACATTTATAAAGTTTTTGGAAAGTTCCCGTAGTAGGTATATATAATTCTTCTGTACGTGTATTTATTAATTCACTACTAAACAGCTGGGCCGATTTGGATAACATTTAATGTGTATATTTTAATGGATTCCCAGATGGTTTGAAAATACAATTAGATCCGGTAGGTGAAGAAACGTTTAGGAAGAAACTTTATATTATAAGTCTACTTAAGTTAAGTTTTAAACCCTTGGATATCTTTTGGTTATTATTTCGCTACTTTCCTCTTGTCATCTGTGTGTGTGCTACAAAATAAAATTTTTATTCTTTATTCTTTAGATATATACCTTCAGCTCTCCGCAGCGGCCGGCTGGACTGTCTGCGACCACGTTCTTGATGAAGATGCCGAAGATAGCCTTCTCCTCGCCTTCTTCGCCATCTCGGTTCGAGATTATGTCAACCTGCGATAGGGAACAAACTGAGATCAGCAAACATTGCAACAAAATTTTGTCGACTGTTTTGTCTCGCTCTTTCTTGTCCGAATATGAGACAACATGCTCGACAAAGGCGGCTGGAGCCTTTCCACAAGCTTATATACCATCATGTTTCAAAAACGTCAAGATTCAAGCTTGAAGTAACTGTACTTCAATACATTTTTTTAGAGTAACAAATATCTAAGTTATATTACTTTGATATTGCTTAAAGAGCTTGTGGTAAGATCTCAGGGACTTAAGGGTATGTTTGAACTGGAGCTTTTCGTAAAATTTTAAGGAAATCATTGTGTCAAGTCCACAAAAGGAGCTTATCCTTTCACCACACTGGTTCAAGAGAGCTAGTGATACAGTATGAATAAAGAGACTGGAGCGGAGAAGAGATGAATATAACCTGAGCTGATGAGGCTTTAATCAGAGCTCTAGAGAAAAGTTGAGCGGTAATTATATTGAACTAGCTTCCGCCCACGGCTTCGCCCGCGTGGTACCTTGAAAAACAAAAACAAATCTATCCCGCGGGAACCGTACATTTTTTCGGGATAAAATGTATCCTATGTGTTCTTCCAGACTATAATCTATATCTGTGCCAAATTTCATCCAGATCCGTTCAGCCGTTTCAGCGTGAAAGAGTAACAAACATACATCCAGACATCCTGACATCCATACATTCTTACAAACTTTCGCGTTTATAATATTAGTAGGATTTCACCTCACAGAAGCTACAAACCTTGCCGCCAACGATGCTGACTCCGAGCGGAGCCCCCGGGCTCCGGTGGACGGTGACCCTCCGGGCCGGCCCCCAGCGCTGGGCGTCCAGAGTCTCCCCCCTCCGCTCTGACGTCACTGTCACCGTCATGTTGGCTTGAGGCGCGTAGCTGTACACAATAATACAAAATTAAAAAATGTAAAAATCCCCCGACATCTAAACCTTATATTCTAAGAGCCGCTGAAGAACGACCTTCGCCGATCTGATAACCAGATGAGACGTATTTTTTAGCAAATATAATTTATAACGAAATATGCTTATGATAGCTTGCCTGTTAAAAAGTGCTATCATTTAATATACTTAATTTTTTTATTTATTTATTTTTTGCAGGCAAGCCTATATAGTTAGTTTTGTAATTAAAATATCTGACCTATGATATCAATTTCGATTGGTTATCAGATCGGTGTAGTTACCTATAAAGACTTATCATGTTACATACAAAGTTTCATCGGCTTGCCAGAAAAATGCACAGAAATTTGTAGGCAAGCCTTCCGAGACATATTCTGTGTGTTAAAAAATCAGTTAGATAGTTTTAATTCGCATTATCAAAACAGTGAAGGTGATGAAAGAAAATTTATCAAAATTAATTAAATTAAAAATAGCTATGAACACTTTTTAAAAGGCAAGCTATAATAGGCATATTTCTTTCTAGATTATATTTCATGTAAAATAAGTCTCATCTGGTTATCAAATCGGTGAAGGTCGTACTTCCACGTCTCCTCTACTATTAGGTACATATCATATTGAAAGTCATGGTTATCTTACCATGTTCTTTCAATATCATTGAGAAGTAACAAGATACCGTTAAGGTTGTTGATATTGAAAAGACCTATTCAATGGCACTACACTTATTTCTGTTGGAAGAGGGTACCAAAATGCCCATTGTCCTTTCGAATCGATCGGACATAAGGAAGTTAGTCAGATCCCCTCATCAACCAGCAAAGAGCTTTAAACGGCTGAACAGATTTTCATGAAACATGGCTAAGAACACTCGGGATAAAATTATCTATGACAAAAAACAGTAAAACAAGAAAGTTCTATTCTATTCTATCGTCTACGCCTGTGATGTCTCACGCCATGACGCCGTGGTTCCATAGTTTTCCTGGGGCGTATACATCTGTTTGCACAGGCCCCGTGCGGGTCTCACGCCGCGCCGGATGCACACAAATCAATCACTTTAGCGGGGACGTGGACACTCCTTGTTTGTTTGCACCTATCACAGCACGCGGCCATTAATGTGGCACGAGATCCAGACATCTCACGAGACGCTCATGACGTCAAAGACTTCATAAAAAAATGGACATTCAAAATGATCTCTGTGATTTTATTGAATTGATTTTTTTATTTTTATTTTGATAATATACTTTATATTTATCTGCTGACTTATGGAAATAGAAATACTGTAAGTACTCATGAAACGTAGGTACTTAAAAACAATTTTGATTAAACTGCTACGATAATCCACGTATTTTGTTTATAATTGGTAAGGTAAATGAAAAAAATACATTTATATTTTTTTAGTTTGGACGCCAAAAATTAATAAATAATTTTTTTAACGAGTCAAACGAGTATTGTATTAAATACATTTTGGTCTACGTTAAAATATAATTCGCTAATATTACGCTAAGTTTCATGTTTGAAAGTTCAAGGAATACGATTTTTCATTGAAATGTTTTTACCCCTTTTCCCTTTGAGGGTAGAATTTTCAAAATCCTTGCTTACTGTACGTCCATATGCTATAAAGAATGCACCCTCCTGAATGTGCCAGACAGACGGCCGTGCACTGCGTCCACAATATATTGAACGGGTCAAATGGGAATACAAAAGGCAAGTCCACTAATTCATTAGCAAGCTAAAATAGAAGTCCTAAATTACTAAACGCGGCTATGTTTGATGGTATTGACCGCGGAATAGGTAAACGCGATTAAAGGCAGCGGTTATTGTGAAAGCGGAAGCGGAAGCGGACGCGATCACAATATTTTTTAACCTATTTCATCTATCTCAGTGATTCCCAAAGTGGTCCAGGTGGACCCCCAGGGGTCCACGGGAGACTCGACGGGGGTCTACGTTGGACATGACAGAAAATGGGGGTCTACAATCGTAAGCAGGGGGTGCATGAAAAATAATTTGGTTTCGATACTAAAGAACTACAATGTAGGCCACAAACTCAGCCACAACGCAAGTTTCCATTTTTTTCAAGATTTAGAAATTGGTAGTAATGTAGATGCAGGGGGTCCACCGGATCCAGAAAAATTTTGAAAGTGGTCTATGAAAGAAAAGAGTTTGGGAACCACCTGATCTATCTTTACAATTTTTTATTATATAAAAATGAATCCGGCTGGACCGATTTCACTAATTCTGTTTTTTGTTGTGTTTGTTATTGTAGGAGAAGGTTTTAAGACAGGACAACATTTGTCGGGTCAGCTACTATTATAAATGCTAAAGTAACTTTCTGTGAGTTACGCAATCACACCTAAACTACTAAACCGATTTTGATGAAATTTAGTACAATGATAGACTAGAGCTTGAGAAAGGACATAGGCTATCTTTTATCCCGAAAACATGTAGGTACGGCTCACGTGGGATAGATTAGTTTTTATTTTTTAATGAAACATGCGGGCGAAGCCGCTGGCGACAGCTAGTTAATAATAATTAAAAAGTAGCTTTTTTATCTGTGGCTATAGATTCCAAATGGATCCGAATGGGAATCTCTCCGGTCTGATCACGCGAAACGGATGATTTCCCTGATCAATCCCAACCGGTCACTACACTGGGTTTTTTTCACTGGGTAGTTAAAAAATTAAAAGTTTTAACCCCCCCCCCCCCCCAACATATGGAAGGTTGTCAGATCCCCTTATGAACTATTAAAGAGCTGATGATCTTCAAACGGCTGATCAGGTCATGGTTATTATACCATATACTTTTAATATCATTAAAGTAACACGTTACCAAATTTCGAATCGATCGGACATAAGGAAGTTAGTCAGATCCCCTCATCAACTATAAAAGAGCTGATGATTTTGAAACGGCTGAACAGATTTTCATTAAACATGGCTAAAAACACTCGGTATAAAATTATCTATGACACAAAAAGAACTAAACGAAAATCGGTTCATCCGTTTGGGAGCTACGATACCACAGACAGACACACAGATACATAGATATATAGAAAGACACTTTTAATACTAATATAGTTTCACTTATAATACCTACCTCTCTCTTTTTCAGTCGGGGATTAAAGACACAAGCGGGGTGTGGACCACCCCAGCAGTTATTCCACTCAACTAAGCAGAACATTGCATTAATTGGTTCAGCCTATTATGCATAAACGCTTTGATACTTTAGATCACTTCGCCGGACTGGCTAAAGGTCGGGGTTCGACTCCAGTGGCTGCACTATGACGGATCACAGCACAATGTGGCAACACAGACTTTAGTCATGCTATTATTAATAACTAGCTTCCGTTCGCGGCCTTGCTCGAGAGGTACCTATATAAAATATAGCGTTACTCAGGGATAATGTAGCATATTAATGGTAAAAGAATTTTTGAAATCGGACCAGTAGTTTTTGAGTTTATTCGTTACAAACAAAAATACAAAACTTTCCTGTTTATGATATTAGTATAGACAAAAAGTTGGCAAACCCGATCGTAACTAAAGAAAATAAAAAAATTGATCACGACTATAATCCCCATACTCGGCAGATATCTCCTCAGATCTCTATTGACTTAGATCTTTGAGGATATCTAAAGAGGGTAGTCAGAAGCACGTCCAAACATGAAATTTGGTACATGCCCACATTTGCACAGTTAACTATAGAGTTGACAAATAAAATTAAATGTTATGAAGAAAATGTGTGTGAAAATAGAGCGCTGGTGGCGTAGTAGCACCTCTGACTCACGATCCAGACGTCGTGGGTTCAAACCTGGTCGTGCACGGATGAGTTTTTCCATTCGAAAAAATTATGTGCACAATGCCAGTGTTCTTAAACGGTGAAGAAAAACATTGTTGGGAAACCGGCATACCCTAGAATCAAAAATTCGAAGGTGTGTGTCATAGGTTAGTATTCTTATAAGCAGCGATGGGCTTGCAACCTGTCACGTACGTAATACTAACTACTGTGGAAAATGTGGGCATGTGTCAAATATCATGTTCGGACATGCCTCTGACTCTCTTTAGATATATTCAAAGATCTAAGTCACTAGAGGTCTGAGGAGATATCTACCGAGCCTGGGGATTACAGTCTTCATCATTTTTTTTTATGTTTATAAGTGAAGAAAAAGTGCACTAATTAAGCTCACTGAACAAAATCAGGGCATCCTAATGACAATAATTAAATCATACAATAATCTAATTATACAATACTCACCGTTTCAAATCTTAAATCTCTACATGACACTATGGGTGGCTCAAGCTTCTTTTTCTGAATCTCACAAGGCTCAAAAATGGCTCAAATACGACAGGAATTGGCTCAAATTTGGCTCAAAAATGGCTGAAGTAACCAACGCTCAGGCGACGTCTAACAACGTAATGGACGTTGAGGATAGCAGCAGTAACTCAATTATGGGTATTAGCAATTTAGTGTAGTGATGTGCAGAGAGACGGAGTGATTTATCGATATCGATAGATTTGAAAATGATTAAAGTAGGTATCTAATGAAGTACCATTTGATAAACAGTGGTCTCTTATGTTTCTAAAAAGTTCCAGATCACTTAAAATTTCTACATTCGATAGAATTTCATACCTGGGTATCTACTCTGCAAACCGAAAACGATATAATCGGAACCGAATGTGCGTTGAATTCAGTTAAATTAACAGGTTTTTCGTTTTCAAATTGGAAATTTCGTGTCGTCCGTAAGACAAGTAATATTACAGTAGGCTTACGAGATCGATTGTCAATAGTAATGTCATTCGTACCATCGTTCAAATAATAGTATCTTCTTTTGTCAAGAAGAAAAAAAGGCAGAATTAAATGGTATGATGCACGATTCATACTCGTGATTATAAAACAATGTCAAGGCGATTTTACAAATTTACATAAGAAGTGATGCTTTTAAATTTTTTGAAAAATATTCATAAAAAGACGTGCACGATAAATTGTAACAATAATGGTGTAAAAGCTACTTTAAGTTACATCATTCTTCTAATATTTGAACGATGGATCAAATAAATTAATGGTAAAAAAAAAGTTTTTGAAAACAAGCTTCAAATGTGACGTTGTATTAGTTTTTGTGTTCTCCCAAACTCTTTCAGCTAATAGCTTTTAGCTAAGCATGCATTTTAATCCAAAATAAGTGTGTATACCAAATTGCAGCTCAATCGGTTAACGATTTAAAATTCAGTTGCAAGATTGCACCCGGACAAACATGTACCTACATACATTGCAAGTGCTCATAATAATACGTTAACTGAATGGCGTCCAAGAACCGGGTATATGTGCGTCGGTCGTCCGGTAGCGAGATGGGCTGACGACAGCATCCGTCGCGGCCGGTCCTGGATGAGGCTAACGGCAGACCGTGGACAATGGCATATGTAAAGAGAGGCCTATACCCAGCAGTGGGTGAAGGATGACTCAATTTGACATATCGATAAACGCCCAGCCCTATCAGTCTGCCCGCTATAATCCTCAAAGCCCCGCGGAGGGCGGACAATACAATTTTCATTAATTCTTCATACGCTTTCTTATAAAGACAATATTTAAGTTTCTATACGTTTTATAGGCTCTATATTAGGCTTAGTACATACGGGTTTTGTTAGTACTAACTTACCTCTACGTATTTATCACTGATGTTATTATACATCACTAGCGACCCGCCCCGGCTTCGCACGGGTGCAATGCTGATACTAAATATGCAAAAATGTGTTTATTTACGACATCACATTAGAAACCTCTAAAATGATCAGTGTTTCTCTACTATATTATGTTTGTATTATACATATATACCTTTCTCTTGAATTACTCTATCTATTACAAAAAACCGCATCAAAATCCGTTGTGTAGTTTTAAAGCTCTAAGCATACATAGGGACAGACAGACAGTGGGAAGCGACTTTGTTTTACGAGTATACTATGTACTTAGTGATTATTGGCACTAATACAAAAAATTTCTTAAACACGTAGTAAGTCTCCCCCCCCCCCGTATCTTGAAATTATGTCTTAAACGACGTACAATCTAGCCCCAAACTAAGCAAAGCTTGTACTATGGGTACCGGATAGTAATTTTTTTAGAATGAATCACACTAACTGATACTCCAATCTAGGTATATAGATAAAATTGTCAAGCTTGACTGACGATAGTCAGCCTATATATATCAGTAAGGAAGGTTTCATTATATTTTCAGTGACAATTGAATTTAGCACAAAAGGTATTTTGTACCGCTATTTATTGTATAAATTTAATCAAATATGGCCTACCGCAGTTAATGCAATATTCGAGCAACAAATATCTTTAGTGTACACTAGCTTCGCCCGCGGCTTTGCCCGCGAGGTATGTACATCAGGGGTCGGCAACCTTTTGACTGGCAAGGGCCATAAAGTGGCAAAATAAACTAAAGGCGGGCCGGGCCGCACTTGTAATATTAACCCTAGAAGCTCAAAATATGGCTCTCAAATGCTCATCTGTGAGACGAGAAGTATATTTATTTTTTCTATAATTGACAATTGGAAAAGTTTGTTCGCATAAATTATAAGTGCTACCAAAAATTGTAATGAACTCGCGCTTCGCTCATTTGTTCGTTCGCGGTCAGAGCGAAGCGCGTTTTAAGGCTGGGTCCACACTATACAGTCGATCGTGGTTCGTTCATGCATTTATCTTGTTATTTAACTTATATAAAAAAACATTCACGGGCCGCAAGCAAGACGTCCGCGGGCCGCATGCGGCCCGCGGGCCGCGCGTTGCCGACCCCTGATGTACATTAATAAAATATAGCCTACATATTGGTGCACGAAAGAATCTACTAAGGTGCACCATTCGCCACACTGATTCGAATGAATTAGTGACATAGCGAGTCACTGTGATAGAATCAGTGATACAGCGAGTCGCTGTGATAGAATCAGTGACATAGCGAGTCATCGTGATAGAATCAGTGACATAGCAAGTCACTGTGATAGAATTAGTGAAATAGCGTGTCACTGTGATAGAATTAGTAACATAGCGAGTCACCGTGATAGAATTAGTGACATAGCGAGTCACTGTGATAAAATCAGTGACACAGCGAGTCACTGTGATAGAATCAATACAATCATCTAGTGATCCAAGAACTCAATCACGTGAACATCTCAACTTGAACTTGACTTGACGTATTGATGCTAAATTATTCACGTTTCGTAAGCTCTCTTCAAACCTACCAAAACCACTCTTATTCCAAGGTAGTTACAGACTATTTCCCTACAGCTTGTATCATGTAAAGGTCATGCCCATTCATTGGAAATCAAACTGTATTTTCCAATGGGTTGAGTTGAAAGTTGTGTGGGTCAAGGGTTCGCTCAAACAGACCTACGCCGTCCTTAAGCCTAGGGCTTCGCGTTGATCGCATTATCATGTTATAGGAAACAGTAAATGCATGGATGACTACATACTTTATTTCCAACGTACGGAGCCGACCGAGAATATGGTGGCGAGATTTAGTTATAAGTAAACAAGGTCTATTTTCACCAAACTTTTGTTATAAAGCAGGGGTCGGCAACCTTTTAACAGGCAAGGGCCACAAGGTGGCAAAATAAACCAAAGGCGGGCTGCCGCACTTAGTTTGTGATATTAACCCTAGAAGCTCAAAATATGGCTCTCAAAATGCCCATCTCTGAGACGAGAAGCATATTTTTTTCTATAATTGACAATTGAAAAAGTTAGTTTGCTTAAAGTACTAACAAAAATTGTAATGAACTCGCGCTTCGCTCGTTTGTTTGTTCGCGGGCAGAGCGAAACGCGTTCTTAAGGCTAGATCGTGGTTCGTTCATGCATTTATTTTGATATTTATAATTTATTTAAAAAACATTAGCGGGCTGCAAGAAAGACGTCCGCGTGTTGCCGACCGCTGTTATAAAGCATTACCTGATCGGGCGTCAAAATTAATAAGAATGTTCATGTATCGTTATCTATTTCACGTCATTTCATTTTACGGAAGATAATCCTTTGTCAGGACATAGTGGAACACAAAACAACTTTAACAGATGATTAAAACGCTAACAAGCTGTTAAGAGATCATGGTGAAACTAGTCCTAATCTATTAAATCCTAAATCTCATAGAAAGCAAGGAAAGGAATTTCGTTCCATCCGGGTGTCCCTTGACACCTCTTAAGTTTTTGTAGCTGTAGCGAGTGGCCACTGGCTCCACGTGTGCGGCGCGTCAATGCAAAATGTATTAAATATTGGCCACCGGTGGCTGTCGGTGACCCGTTTGCGCCAAGCCTAAGTCCCACTTAGTGCAATGACGTTAGAAACCTACTTTTTGGCAATACACTTAGTTCTCCCGCGAGAGTGAAGTATAATGATATTAGTTGTTCGTGGTCCGATTATCGTAATTAGATTGTAGATCGCTGCTCTGTGGATTGTTTAGAAAGAGATTGTTATGAAAAAGAAGGTATTTTCTGGAACGTTGAAGGAAAACATCGTGAGGGAACCTGCCGTCAGCTCCGCACATATTCATCATGTCTTTGTAGATACGGCTGACTAAGACTATCTATATCTATACACTAGCTGACTCTCTGTGCAAAATGTGGGCATGCACCAAATGTCATGTTTAGACGTGTCTCTGACTACCCTCTTTAGATATCCTCAAATAGATCTAGGTAAATAAAGATCTGAGAAAGATATCTGATCATATTTTATTTATTTAGTTGACTCTCGCGCAACTTTGTCTGCGCGTTTTGCATTATATTTTTTCCCGTTTTTGCATATTTTTTTATTGATGATCCGATCCTATTGGTCGTAGCGTGATGTCATATAGCCTTCTTACTCTTTCACGCTGGAAAGGCTGAACGGATCTGGATAAAATTTGGCACAGATATGGATTGTAGTCTGGAATAGCACATAAGCTACTTTTTATATTTTATGTACGGTTTCCGCGGGATAGATTTCTTTTTGTTTTTCAAGATACCACGCGGGTGAAGCCGTGGGCGGAAGCTAGTTTATAATAAAACTTTACCTACCCACCATTTTTCTGTTAATTTTTCAGCCTGGCTAACATAGCAACTGCGATAAAATATTATAAACGCTTCGAGCATGTTGTTTCATATTCGCACGAGAAAGAGCGAGACAAAACAGTCGAAAAAATTTCGTGGCGCTTCTTAGGCTGGCTGGTGTTGATAATGAACCTTGCTAGCTTCAGAATAAGACTCACCTAGGTCTTCTAGAAGGCACAAGGAACTTCAAGGGTCCCGCAGACTTCCTCCTGTCTCTGACGACAGGCACCATCAGGTACTCCTCCTCCTCCGTCTCCGAGGAGCTGTCGAGGTTCACCAGCGCGGGAGCAGACTTCCTTCTGGAATTCACTTTTGACACTTCCAGCATATCACGTATCACCTGCAAATTTTAAATGTGATAAAACACTGAGATTACTTTGTTACATGAATCTTTGAGGATATCTAAAGAGGGCAGAGGCACGTCCAAACATGACATTTGGTACATGCCCACATTTTGCACAGTAGGTAGTTAGTATTCCGTACGTGACAGATTGCAAGCCCATCGCCGCTTATAAGAATACTAACCTATGACACACACCTTCGAATTTTTGGTTCTAGGGGTTTCCTCACGATGTTTTCCTTTACCGTTTAGGAGCACTGGCATTGCGCACATAATTTTTTCACATGGAAAAACTCATTGGTGCACGACCAAGTTTATACCCACGACCTTCGGATCGTGGTGCAAGAGTGCTACCATTACACCACTATGAATATGAATACTAACAACTGCAAAATATGGGCATGTGCCAAATATTATGTCCGGACATGCTTCTGACTACCCCCTTTAGATATCCTCAAAGATCTAAGTAACTAGAGATCTGAGGAGATATCCACCGAGCCTGGGGATTACAGTCTAATTGATTCTAAAAGAACTAGTGACACGAAAAGGAGATAAATGATTGATTCAGGCGTGACTTTGCGTAAATCCATTACAAATACTGAAAAGGACGGAAATGTCTAGTACTTTCCCGCTAAAACTATTATCTAATGAGGTTGTTAATTAAGCTTATTAATATTAATGAGCCCCACTATAAGACATTCTATAAGGCATTTTGTGAGGCTCATTAATATTAATACCTAAGCTTAATTAACAACCTCATTAGATAATAGTTTTAGCGGGAAAGTACTAGACATTTCCGTCCTTTTCAGTACGCAAAGGAGAATTATCTACAATCGATAAACGAAATAAACTCACCTCGCAGTACTTGCAAGAGCTCGTTTCGGACAAATAGGCCGTAGTAATGGCGTAGGCGTAGTTTTCCAAAAAGCACTTATGACATCCATCCACGTAGATCTCGGGCTCTGTCGACTCCTCACTGGGCTCTTGCACTTTCAGCTGTACTTTCTTCTCCACGGTCACCTGGTTCGTTTCCAAGGTTTTCTTCCTGTCCTCCTTATGCTTTCTCTCCTCTTCAACTAATTTCCTCTTATTAATTTCCTTTAAGCATTCAGCTTGGTCGTTGTAATACTCTACTATTTGTATACTTTTAGGTTCCTTGTAATCTACATTTAGAATTTTGGACGGTTCCTTCGTTGGACTCTTCTTTTTCTTAGCTATATTCACGTTGATGGGTTCGATACGTAGCGATTGCATTTGCTTTATGATGTGTTCCTGCACGTATGGGTATGATGAGACTTCGTCTGTAAAGTCGCGATCTGTTTCGTTGTCTTCAAAGTATTTAGTTTGTTTATCTATAGATTCTTCGCTTTGTTTACGTTCGTTTTTGATCTCGACTTTATGACCGTTTTTAATGGGGTCGTCATCTAAGCAAGTTTCGTAGCCATCTATTTCGTGATCGATGTATAGTAGGTTGGTGTCTTGGACGGAGTTTTTGGTTGCTTCATAGAAATTAGTAGCGTCATTTGGGGAGTTCAGACATTCTTTCCAACTTTCATCGCTCTTCACTTTCTCTAGACTAGTTTTCTTCGTATCATCCCAGTATTTGTCGAAGCTGATTCTTTCGAGTCCAGTTGGAGTTACTGCGAACACCATTTCATCGGAGGTTGAGATGTCTTTGCTTTGCTGCTTCATCAGATCTCCTTTTTCAGTTTTAATCCTCAAATCTGGTAATTCTCTCGGCGTGGTCAATATATCGTCTTCCGTTATCGTCATATCGTCATCATGCTCGTCTAGAGAGTCTGATTTAGATGATTTATGGTCTATCCCATTCATTTTCACTTCCTTTTTACAGTCTTCAAAGCTGATGTCTCCTAAGGCTGAAAGTTCGTCGTCTTTGATCGAAGGTTCTTCAGGTTCGAGGCATATTTGGACGACTTCGATGCCTTCCCCGTACTCCTGGAGGCACTCGTGGAAGGAATCCATGCCGGTGTGGTCATCGGACGCCAGCGAGTTTAAGCATTCCTGTTACATTGGAAAAATTATACTAAAGTTATTTCTTCGTACAAAATTTTGAAACTTTTACTTTGAAAAAAAAATATTATTTATTTTTATTCATAGAATCTTATTTCGTTTTTTTGCAATTACTTTTATCAACTTCATGACTTTTTTAAGAAAACTTTGGAAGACATTTTTAAAGATTTTTTTTTAATGTTGCTGTCTATTTGTAAATATTTTTTTCGGAACCGACAAAAATTAAAAACAATGTAATTTTTTTAATATTTTATTTCAACGTACATGTACTTTAATAAAGCTTTTAGCATCAACACAGACTCGTCAAAGCATTTCACATCAATACTGCACTACCGGGTTTAGTACCACACTACGACCAATAATCATTTAAATAAATATAATAATAATGTTGTGTTGGAAACTAGTTTAATAAAAAATACTGTTTTTATTATGCGTTATTAACATCTCTGTCATGAATCAACTATAACTTTGTTATTACGAAGCCTACTTTAAACTTAAAAACAAGATCTTTTATGCTTTATTTTTAATTTAAAAAATACATTTAATTTAATAAATTAGAATCTCTTATAACGTAATAAAGCATAAAATATTATACTAAAAAAGTCATAACTTTATAATATATTCTAACATTTTTATTATATAAAAACAAAACAGCGTCACATGTAGCAAACTATAATAATTTTCAGTTAAATATCAAAATACCCACCTCATACAGTCTTTGCTTCACGCGCCATAAGTTTCACATTCAATAACTTATATTTCTTTTTTATTATTATTCAACAAACAATCCCTTCTCTTACAAGCTATGATATGTTCCGAACAACCAAGCTCAACTTGCAAAAAAACAAATATCATTTTTTACTTCTCTCTCAAAAATTTTTTCAAGTTTTTTTGTATTTTTTTTAATTCATGAGCATTATGAGCAATTATAATTCTATCACATTCAAAAATTGACTAATAACATTTACACCTATACGTCCACGACTACACAACCTCAATAAATAGACATCAATGTTTTTCTTATATTATTATATAAATTACTTAGCCACTTCAAAATGGACGTTCATGATTTAAAGCAGCCGTGCTGAATTTTAAACTATATCCTATCGATAAAGGAGATCTGAAAAGGACTAAAACTAATTAGGATTAGAACGAGGAAAAAGTTTTAAAAAGTGACACAATTGGGACAATATTTGGGGCGATGCGTATACTTTATAATGAAAGAGTTGGTGAGGTTGAAATGTTCATAGAATTTACTATGTTCACTAAACTAAGTAAAGTTAAATTACAGCTGATTGGATGATGATTTTGTTTGTAACCAAGAACTTGCACAGTTACAAACACTTACAAAAAAACTCAATCTCAGTTTTTTTTATATTATTTCAAGGTGATTTCCGCTTTAATCTTTGGAGGAACCCTAAACGGCCCTGGAGGTGAAACGGCTTCCAGATCCTGGTTGCATTCGAGCTGGAGTTCCATGATGTCTTTGTGGAGGGACATTATCAGCTGAAGAATTTTCGTGAAATATTCCAGATTCTGAAATAAATTAAGGACTAGATTAAATAGTGCCAATAATAGTGTTTGTGAACGATCTAGATCAGTAAATGCGATAATATCACAGTTTCTACCTCTGTGAGTTTATATAATGTTTTAATTGGTTTTAGCTAAATCCAAAAACTGATTTCATGTTAAGTGTATGTAAATAATAGTTAGTGTCTAATTTCTAGAAGTTTTAGAAAAGTAAATAGTGCGTTTGTCAGTACAAACTTCTAGTTTAAAAGAAATAAAAAGCAAAGTGTATAAAGCATGCAAGTTCAAATATTGTACACTAAAGGGAAATCATTAATCTAATTCTAAAATAAATAAAACAAGAATTTCCAATTAAAAATGAAAGCTAATTAATGAAATATCTTAGAGCGGTAGTCTATTCCCTTTACTGCACAAATTTTGAAAGAATTTTAGTTTAGTAACAGCATGCTAATAATAATTTAAAAAGTCAAATACTGCTCTAAGCATAAAACAAGCTTCAATAATATAAAAACAACTTACTTTTTGATTTCCCCCTCAGTGTACAATAATGACGACACTTATTCAATTAAATTTAAAAAAAATAAACAAAATATAATATTTTTTATATCAATGTCAAAATGTACAAAAAAATATTGTGTTGTGGTTTTTTATATTTTCCTTTATTTTTTTAATAAAATGTGATCAAATCGATTTGGTAGAAATAAGTTATGTTTGTTTTTTGCATTAAACAATTTAAGATTATTTTTTAAGTAATTTATGAATAAAAGTTTGAAGCGTACCTGACTGCTTTGCATGCTGTGTCCGTTGGCGCGGTCCCCGCCGACGACGGTGCTGCACGGGAGCGGCTTGGAAATGCCAATTCTCACAATACCTGTAACAACATTCAAACAAAAAATTACATTCATGTATTTTTTTATTTTATTTGAAAAACAGACAGTAACTACTACTTATATAGCAATAAGAAACGACCATAAACAAAATAATAAGCATAATAGAACCGTTTCTGCAATCAAAATAAAATCTAAATTGGTTGTGACAAAATATATGTTTTTTGCTTTTATTAAAAAAAAACTAGACGTTTCTAATAATGACTAAATTTAAATTTGTGACCGTAACCAAATCAATAAAACAAGTTTGAAAAACTTTAGAAAAAATCGAATACTTGTTTGAAAATAGGACAAAATATATTGCGTACCTGATATGGGTATGTACAGTTCTTTTGTGAAACAATTTCAAAGTAGCCTATAAGTCACACACAATCAGTAGGTACAATAATTTCAGACACTTCAACTCATGAGCGCAATTGAGAGTTCTCTAACTGTTGTCAGTATCTACATAGGTACCTACTATGTCAATAATTGTTCAACACAGCAATCATAATTATTATTTATCATTTATACTGATAAGATTAGATAATTACTGTCTAGAGAAAACAGATTTTTCTTATTTATACTCGACTACGATAAGACGCCATTTTTAACAAACAGAATTATATATCAAAATCAGAAATTAACCGAACACAATAATACCAACAAAGATGACAGCAAAAAGGGTCGATAAATAGGCAAAAAAAAAGCATGACCTTTATATATCATCAATCTACTCCAGGGGTATTACCACCTCTTACAAACCATAATAATTCAAAAACGTCACATTTCAAGCTTGAAATAACACTACTTCAGTACAATTTTTATAGGTGCGAAATATAAAAGTAATGTTATTTTGATATTGCTCGAAGAGCTCGTGATAAGACTCCTGGTCGTATTCATACTAGGGCATGCAAACCGATAATCGATAATCGATAAATTATCGGTAATCGGCTCATTTTCGTCAGCGATAATTATCGAAGAAATCGATAAACGATAAATTCATAAATTATTAATTATTCAAATAATTCCCATCGCTACACGTCGTTCTCGGTACGGGTGTTTAAAAATACCCGTGCAAATGCAGTGTACGCAAACAGAAGGGCAATCGCGCTAATGTTTAACGTATTTACCAAAACCAAAACGCTGCCGTAAACGTTCCGTTGAGCATATTTCGTATCGCGCTAATGTTTGACAGCGTCTGTAACCGAAACAGATACGTTCGGAAATCTTCAAACGCTGTCAAACGAACGATTGTGAAATAGTTGGTCTCGAGGAACTTTTTCTGAGACGCTGACCACACGTTTCTACACAAAATGGTTGTTGTTAAGGCTAAATTTATAATGTAAAATTAGGAAATCTTCATAACTTAAATCTTCTTGTTGAGTGCAGCAGATTGGACAAATAGAGCAGTTAAATTAGAAACCGAAACATAAAGATATTTACTTTCGCCAAAACCGATAATTCTCGATATTTATCGAAAAATAAAGCGATAAATATCAGATTATCAATTATCGAAAAGTTTCGATAATTGCATGCCCTAATTCATACCTCTAGGCGCAGCTTTGATCGCAGCAACCGCAGCGGCTAGGGGACTCCTGGCACATTCCAGCCCGTTAACGGACACGAGCCGGTCCCCGGGGGACAGCCGGCCGTGCCGCGCCGCCGCCCCCCCAGCCACCACAGACCTCACCACGATCACAGATCGAGTAGAATCTGACGGGTCCTGAAATAAAAAAAATCTTGTAACCAGTATTTTGATTCTTCGAATGCGTTTGACCACAAGCAGAATGTCGATTGATGAAGATCGTAAAAGATTTTATATAAAAAACGCGTAAAAATTGTCTAAATTATCAACATAAACGTAATCTTATAAAATGTGATCGTTCTCAAAGCACAGAAGCCTTTGGTATCAATAATAAAGATGGGAGTTAACCAAGCGTCTACTTTGGGTTCGCTCTTGTTCCTAATATACATCATACAATTTTTTATCTTTGGGAAAAACAAGAAAAATGCTTAAAAAAAATCCCTAATCTATTCGTACTGTCTTCTCAAAACACTCACTAGGTAGTCCAGTATGGAAAAGCCAAGTCCTCGGTCTTCTTTCACGAGGTCTATGTATTCCACATCGTCAGACCACATGGCGAGTCCACTGAGCGGTTCCAGAGAGCGTGATCTGTTACGTTCTAGGTCTTCTGAGCAGAATTCTGAAAGTATAATACACACATTTATTTTCATAAAAAAATAACATACCTTATTAATAAGAGATACTTTTGGTTGTAGACAAAATTAAGCTCGTCTAAAACGTCATATGTAGTTTGATAGATATAGTTTCATCTTTCTCTGGCAATAGTAATAATCACAGGGAGGGACAAAGACAAGGATGCAAAGTAAAGTGTGCAAAGACAGCAACTAACCGGAATGCTGGTGCGACAGCACGGTGCCGGTGCTGCAGAGCGAGGCCACGGAGCTCTCGGACTTGGCTTTGATGAGGCGCGCGGGCGGCGGCGCTAACTGCTGCAGGCTGCCGCCCAGCGCAGAGCTCTGTGCGGAACAACTTCACTCAGTCTTCTTCAATTGTTTGTATAAGGTGTACATTTCAAACCCAAAGGCATGCATGAAAACTAATATAGTACTTAAACAGTGGAAAAAGCAGTTTACTTTATTTTTACCTTTTACTGCAGTATTTACTGTAGCTATGGAAAAAGTTGAAGCTCGTTTTTGTTAGATTAACTAACTTAAGTGACACACAACGCGGTAATTATTGGAATGTGAGAGTTTTTCTCATAAAAGAATTAAATAACCACTTTATCATTAAAACTTGAAACAAGTCAAAAAGTATATTTATGTGTATAGATAGCTTACATTGATCCGAGGCGGGTCGCGGTCTTTCTTGGTCCTAACTGCAACTAGCGTGGTCGGTGTGGAAGCAGTCCTCAGTCGAGACACCACATCAACATGATGCGCTCCTAGTACCCGCCACCCGTTCACCTGGAACACGTCATTATTATCATTACCTTACATAAAACCCTAAATAAAAATAAAAACCGCAATGTGTAATTAAACAATAACTGTTTCAGGGTGGATTTGAGCAACTTCTGGTATAACTATTCTCAGAATAATGTAATGTGAAATACAATTAAAAAGACAGTTTACTCTTTGATAAATATGATTTATTCTAGGGATAGTGCCTAAACTAGTTTGGTCGAATTTGTCCTCAGAAAGCTTATCTAATTATACCTAATTATTTATTTCAAAAAAGGACTTAGGACGAATAAAGCTCCAACTCGGCTTAGCATAGCATCTATGACAGCATTAAGATCATACAAAAAAAGGTTAGGAGGACCTCTTCCTAATACTTTTTTGTGTGATCTTTGTTCTGGTTGAAGGATTCTCCTTCAGCCAGTTGTAGTGCTGTTTCCTCACCTCGAGCAGCTCGTCTCCGCGGCGGAAGAGGCCGGTGCCGGCCACGGGCCCACGCGGCGCCAGCGCCCGGATGTAGTGGCGCGCCTGCACCTCCTTGCCCGACACCACCCGCACGGTGCCTTCTAGCGAGATACCTAGCCCGGCCTCCTTGTCACGGATTATTGTGCCTACCTGCAATGTCACACATACCACTTTGAAAATTATCATGTATGCTGACACGTTTGCTGAATGTCATGTGACAAGGAGTGTTAGGTATGAATGTAGATGGATACAAGGGTAGAGGTAGGCCAAAGAAAAGATGGAAGGAATGTGTGAAAGACATGGGTAAGAAGGGAGTGTGTAATGAGATGACGAATGACAGAGGGAAATGGAAGATCAAAGGTTGTGCCGACCACATAACGTGGGAAAAGGGCAGGAAGATGATGATGATGGCTGGAAACGTTTGCCGTATGCCAAAGAAACTATGGGGAAGAGCCAAGACAGAATGGGTAACCGCGAGAAAGGCCCAGAAGGAGTTGGAGAGACAAACTTGACGCACACGGATACAGACATAGGACTCGTAGTAGAGGTAGACCAAAAAAAGATGGATTGGACTGTGTGAAAGATCATTATCTATACTAATATTATAAAGGAGAAAGATTTGATTGTTTGTTTGTTTGCTTGCATTGAATAGGCTCCTAAACTACTGGACCGATTTGCAAAATTCTTTCACCAATGAGTAGAATGAACTATCAGAATGAACATAGGTTATATTTTATGTAGGTACTTCGCGCGCGACGTCGCGAGCGGAAGCTAGTGAGTAATAAAGGAGTGAGTCTTGACTGTAAAAATGATAGAGGAAAATAGAAGTACACTTCCGACTTCACATAACTACATGGCGGCTATTTTGAAAAATGTCCATGATATTCTTCTCTTAGTGTTACCAGTCTTTTTCAACTAGTGGTGAAAGAATTAGAGTCGATCTCAGAAGCTTTTAATCATTTGACATGTCTTAGATTTTTAGGTTTTACAAGCAGCTATCCCCATGATGTTTTCTTTCACCGTTCGTGATATAGCGACTGGATCCGAACCCACTAGGTCACTAGCTCTCTAGTGGGATTGTAAGTACTCACCACAATATCGAAGTCGTGCTGATGCCCCGGCCAGTCCTTCTCACTCCTCAGTATGTCCCGCCACTTGTCCTGTATCCTCCTCGTCTCCCCCTCCTCCTCCCGCCCTATCACTATCTCCTCGTCCTCCCTCTCTGGGGGGGAGGGGAGATGGGCAAAACTCTCCACTTCTGTTTCTATCACTGTTGACTCATCGTACTGGAAATTAAGGTTAAATTGGTTACAAGATTTGAATGGTTTCATGGCTTCAATACTTTCATAAAAAAAATATATATGATCACGACTGTAATCCCCAGGCTCGGTAGATATCTCTCCAGATCCTTAGTTACTTAGATCTTTGGGGATATCTAAAGAGGGTAGTCAGAGGCTTGGTTTGAACCCACGATCTTCGGATTGTGAGGCAGGGGTATTACCACTACACCACCAGCGCTCTCACACCACTTTCATACTAACCACACTAAAGCTGTATTTAGCGAGTGACGTGACGGAGGGGCTGGGCGGCGCGGGCGGCGACGCAGGCCTTCGCCCCTCCTGCGCGGCCAGCGCCTTCTGTAGCTTCTCAAAACCCGCCCCGCGCAGGTACCTGGAACAGGACATCATGATCCAACGCCATCCATCATTCTCCTGCCCTTATCCCACGCGTGGGGTCGGCACATGTTCTCTTCTTCCACTCACTCCTATCATTCGTCAACTCTGAGTCCACTCCTCTTATATTCATATCATATCATCTTTTACACAATCAAACCACTTTTTCTTTGGCCTTCCTCTACTTGCGTAACCAGATACATACTTTTACCATTACCCATAACTTTTTTGGTGACATGGTTTTCATCCCTCCTCATCGCAATCCATATCCATACATACATACATACATAAAATCACGCCTGTTTCCCAACGGGGTAGGCAGAGACCACGGATCTCCACTTGCTACGATCCTGACATACTTCTTTTGCTTCATTCACTCTCATTACATTCTTCATACATGCGCGTCGGTTAAGGGTACTCTGGACCTGGCCTTTCTCTAGTACGTCCCCAATTTGATCGAGGTACGTACGCCGTGGTCTTCCCCTTCCAACTGTTCCATTCACACTCTCCTTATACAAACTGTTTCGTCATTCTCCTTTCATCCATCCTTTCTACATGCCCAAACCATCTTAGCATACCCTTCTCAATTTTCATCACTACGTCTTCTTTCACTCCACAACGTTCTCTTATCGCACTGTTCTTTACTCTATCATTCAAAGTTAAACCACACATACTTCTCAAAGCTCTCATTTCCACTGCATATCCATACAATTCCAAAAGTACCTAAATAAATGCTAACGTAACTATTTGTTGCCAGCTTTTCACTAAACGGCTGTACGGATCTTAATGAAATTTGGCAAAGAGATAGATTGTATCTTGGAAAGTCTCAAATAAATAAATAAAACATTTTTGCACCAACACATTTCACACAGCACCGTCTGTTTAGTGCTGAACTAAATGGAGCTTGTATTAGGGCGAATTTATTGATAAGCATTAATTCAAGGTCAAATGTGTGTATATAAAACAAAGTCGTATTAGTTACACCATAACTCAAGAACGGCTGGACTGATTTTCATAATATTTGATTTGTTGGATTTGTCTCCGCGCCGAATAGCAGAATAATTATCAAAACATTTGAAAATTAACGCGAAGTGGGTAACAACTAGTAAAAACATAAAATATAGAATTTAGACAGCGATAGTAACACAAGTAGATGATGAATATTTAAGAATAATGAATAAAGATTCTATTTTGTAGCACACACACAAGGGGAAAGTAGCGAAACAACAACACAAAATATCTATATATTTATAGCAAAAGTCGTCAAAAATAGGTTCGTATGCGCAAATGGAAATAACCAAAAGAGAAATCCTTAAACATAGGGAAAAGTACATGTTCAATGATTGTTTCAAAGATCATAATTTAATCCTTATGTATACGGAAAAACACATTTTTAATGATTGTTTGAAAGAACATAATTTAGTCAGTAGATGTCTCACCTCAAAGCCTTGAGTCGCACGCGCGGGCCCTTGGCGTCTCGCAGCAGCGCGACCGCGCGGTGGTTGGTGACACCGCTCAATGACACGCCGTCCACCTGTACAATAGCTCATTCATTATCATTATCATAATCCTATTAATACCAGCTTCCGCACGCGGCTGCGATCGTACCTATCCATACTAATTATAAAGTGTGAAACGCATATTGTGCATGCCTGTAATTGGCACACATTTCATATTATAATTTGTTTTCATGTTGTTGGAACGAAGTTCCTTATCGCGCGTTGTGAAAGGGGGCTAGACGGAAAAAATTCTCACGAAAAGTTGTAACGACACTTTTTGCTATAGTTGTAAGCCGTGCGGCGTGCGCGTGTTTCTCTGTCTGTCTCTCTCTCTCTCTCTCTCTCTCTCTCTCATAGAAAGCAAGCCGAAAGGAACTTCGTTCCGCCCGGGTGTCTCTTGACACATCTCAAGTTTTTTTTTTAATGTTTTGTTGTGTGTGCTATTGGCGTTGCATAATAAATAAATAAATAAAATAAAATAAGAGGAAAGTTTTGTATTTTTAAATTTTTGTTTGTAAGGAATAAACTCAAAAACTACTGGTCCGATTTCAAAAATTCTTTTTCCATTAAAATGCTACATTATCCTTGAGTAACATAAGCTATATTTTATGTAGGTACCTCGCGAGCAAAGCCGCGAGCGGAAGCTAGTCCGGTTGTAAAGTCCATTAACTACGCGTATTCCAAGTTTCATCTAATTTAACCGTTACAGCGTGATTAAGTAACAAATAGAGGTATAAAAGTAACGAAAAAAAGTGTGCCCGTATATATTCGTTACTAAAACAATTAGTACTCGTTACTATCGAGTCGTTACGGTACTCGTTACTTCTGATAACCTGCTACGTTATGTAAGAGTAACGAATCGAGTCGTATTGCGAAATCGTGTATACGTTTCTTTTGTGTAATTTTTGACGTAACATTTAACTTCCATAAAGGTTTTTATCGAGATAAATGTTCCAATCTAGGTTTTCTAAACACGCTATCTATATGTCACGTGATTGAATAACAAACATCCAAACATTTGCATTTGTAATGTTATTAGTTAGTGATGGCTTCGTCATAAAGCCTCATAAAGTAGAGATTTACGAGCCACAGACAATGAATAAGATAACTACTTAAATAAATTATGTAATAATATAAAAACTATTTTGTTTGTGACTGACTAGCGAGTACAGTCAGCCCAGTATATCTGTGGTCCGGGATTACAGTCGTGTCAATAAAATATGATCACGACTGTAATCCCCAGGCTCGGTAGACATCTCCTCAGATCTCTAGTTACTTAGATTTTTAATATACCTAAAGAAGGTAGTCAGAGGCACGTCCAAACATAATATTTGGCACATGCCTACATTTTACACAGTGGTTAGTATTCCGTACGTGACAGGTTGCAAGCCCATCGCCACTTCTAAGAATACTAACTTACGACACATATGTACCTATGAATTTCTGGTTCTAGGGTATGCCGGTTTCCTCACGATGTTTTCTTTCACCGTTTAAGAGCACTGGCATTGCGCGCATAAATTTTTCGAATAAAAAAACTCATTGGTCCACGACCAGGTTTGAACCCACGACCTTCGGATCGTGAGGCAGGATGCTACCACTACACCACCAGCGCTCTTAATAAATAGCATTACTGCATAATAAAACGTAAACATTTCCATCTAATATACGAACAAAGAGTCCAACAGATTGACCTAAAAACAGAATGAATTGCAATCAGAACGGTACAGTCGCGCACACAACGCCTAATTATAAATTCCCGGCCCGCTGCTCCCGAACACGGGAATTCTGCTCTGCGCTATGACTGCGGTCTCTCGACATTGCTCTAAAGTAAACTGCCAAGGGTGTGTCTACGCAGTGTTCTGTACCAAATTCTGCTACACAGTTTTTTTAACTTTTGCAGTACCCTTAGTATGAGTTTTTGATTTACGAAAACTTTTTTCGAATAGTATCCTTTCATACATTTACCTCCATCGTAAATGTTAAGGAACTAAAATAAGGTCGATAATATCAAAAATATTATCTAATCGGCAGACTCAGCAACGATTTTCAAACCAAGTTTTCACGATATCGACTTTATTTTTGTTCCTTAACATTTCCGATGGAGGTAAATGTATGAAAGGATACTATTCGAAAAAAGTTTTCGTAAACTATCAAAAACTCATACTAGGGGTACAGTAGTCAGCCCACAACTGTACCTATTCTACATTGTTTTTCTTTGTTCCTAATAAAGATTTTTGTATATAAAAAAAAATGCGCCCGAAATGGGTAAAACTGTTGAAACTTATCGGGACCAATATCATCCTAACATAACACAGTTTGAACTATAAAATTATTCTTATTCTTATTCTTATGTACCTAGTTACTTTACCGTGCCAAATAAAGAGTGCGCTAAACAAAATCAAAAATATCTTGAAGAAACCAGCATAATTTAGAACTAAAATAGGTAATTAAAAAGAGTGCTTCATTTACATTTAATAAAGGCGTTTTTTAAGACCGTTATTTTTGTACATGCCTCTGTTAAGGTATCTTTTTCTTCTCATGTCACTAATTCTTTCGATCTAGTGGCGAAAGGATTAAAGTGTTCCTCTCAAACTCGTTTCATACACTAATCCTTCTAAATCTAGAAATTAGTCGTTAATCATTATTATATTTATTTTGCTTACATTTTTAAAAGATGCTCACAAACACTAAAAAAATTATAAAAAAAAAAAAAAAAATATGATCACGACTGTAATCCCCGGGCTCGGTAGATGTCTTCCTCAGATCTTTAGTTACTTAGATCTTTGAGGATATCTAAAGAGGGTAGTCAGAGGCACGTCCAAACATGACATTCGGTACATGCCCACATTTTGCACAGTAGTTAGTATTCCGTACGTGACAGGTTGCAAGCCCATCGCCGCTTATAAGAATACATACTAACCTATGACACACACCTTCGAATTTTTGGTTCTAGGGTATGCCGGTTTCCTCACGATGTTTTCCTTCACCGTTTCAGAGCACTGGCATTGCGCACATAAATTTTTCGAATGGAAAAACTCATTGGTGCGCGACCAGGTTTGAACCCACGACCTTCGGATCGTGAGGCCGGGGTGCTACCACTGCACCACCAGCGCTCATAAAATTATCATTGATAGTTTTCCTTCATACAATAAATTTTTGCTTCGTTTATTCCTTAGTGAAGTCAAACATTTTATTTTCGAAACTAACAAGCCTTTTCTCTCTGCCAGTACGGAATACCATCGCGCACACAAAGGCTAATCATAAATTCTCGTTTCGACGGAAACACACGTGGTGCTCGACTGTACTTTCTGATTGGGAGGAGTCAAGCGCAGTTTGAGATGAGCGTGTTTGTGGTTGAGTGTACCTTTTTTATTGTTAGTACAAAGTTTTCGCAGTTAGTTGAATAGGATTACTATTTTCACTGAAATAACTTTGTATATATTTGCGTTTTTATAAAGAAAATCAAAATAATACAAAAAATGATGTGATCGCTGAAAAAACGCTAAATGTATGATCATTTTTATATGGAGATAGCGTTACGTATATGGCTTAAAGAGCTGATGGCTTAAAAAGAAGATGGCGTAAAAAGTAGATGGTATAGGTTTATTCTCCTCAACGTATCGTCATTTTAGTATTTGGTATTGTCATGTATTCGTCATTGTTCGCAACAAACAATTTTGGTTATCTCGCAAAATATTTAGTTTATTTTGAATGTAACCTTTCGTGAAATAACTTATTATCAATCTTTTATTGTTCCATCTTCATGCTATCAGCTTAAAAGACGAGCTCTAAAATAAAGGTTAAATAAAATAACGACTAAAATAACAAATTGAGAAGAACTACTTTATGGTGTTGCCGTAAAGTATCATCATCATTCTCCTGCCCTTATCCCACGCGTGGGGTCGGCACAACATGTTTTCTTCTTCCACTCACACTATCATTCAACTCTGAGTCTACTCCTCTGTTGGCGTAAAAGTATAGTGTAAATAATGGGTAGATATTCGTATCGTGAAATGATTAAAGTGCGCTTTATTGTACATCATTCATGCACTTAATTGTAGGTAGCGTAAATGACGACGGCGTAAAATGTAGATGGCTTAAAGCGTAAATAGCGTAAATAATCTTGTAAATGTACTTCTTTTTCGCACAGTAGGTAGCGTGAGTAAAGACGGCGTAAAATGTAGATGGTTTAAAGCGTAAATAGCTTAAATAATCTTGTAAATGTACTTCTTTCATGCACAGAGGTAGCGTAAGTGAAGACGGCGTAAAATGTAGAAGGCTGAAAGCGTAAATAGCTTAATAATCTTGTAAATGTACTTCTTTCATGCACGGTAGCGTAAGTGAAAACGGCGTAAAATGTAGAAGACTTAAAGAGTAAATAGCTTAAATATATTGTAAATGTACTTCTTTCATGCACTATCATTGTTAGCGTAGGTATGTAAAGACAGCGTAAAATGTAGATGGCGTAAACCATAAGTAGCTTAAATAATCTCTCACCTCAACGATCCGGTCGTTGACCTGTATCTGCCCGCAGAGATCGGCTGAGCTGCCTTCGCTGATACTCTTCACAAAGATACCGCTCAGTTCTTCTGCGAAAGTAAGATCTAACTTTGTTCTTTTTCTGTAGGTCTACTAGAGTTTTCACAATCTACACTCGCTAGCGACTGTAGTTAAAAAATTGTATGAAAACTTGTACAGCGCCTCTAGCGGATAGTTGGGTACTAAAACGTCACGTAGTTAACTATCCTACGTCACAGCGTACTACAGCGACTGTAGTTTAGACATTAATTTGCTTAGAATTTGGTAGCATGAGTAACAATTTTGACAGATGTCATAGTAACGTACTATTACTACTGTAGTAACTTCAGCCGATCTAAATGTGACAACTCATTGTAGACGTACAGGAGTTGAACTTATCCTTAAAATAATGCTGAAATACAATCCTACAGGAAGATTATTTAAGTGTAGTGTTTAGAAAAAATGTTGATGCGTTGATTGTCAATCTATAAAAAAATATGATCACGACGGCAATCCCCGGGCTCGGTAGATATCTCCTCAGATCTTTAGTAACTTAGATATTTGAGGATATCTAGAGAGGGTAGTCAGAGGCACGTCCAAACATGACATTTGGTACATGCCCATATTTTGCACAGTATTAGTATTTAATGTAATAAAATAATTTAATAATAAAATAATAAGTAATAAAATAATAATTTGATACATTTGATGAAAAACCTTATCAATCCGTACAGCAATTAATCACAGAATATTAAAAAATAATCTAACGCGTACGTAGTATTAACTAGTTTTTATATAAAAAACTTTCAGTTTTTCCCATATTTTCCAATATTCAGGGCAAATTTACCAAATTTTTCTTTCCTTAAAACACTTTTTCGGCCATATCGCTTACCGACGGATAGCATTGAATTTTTATATAGAGATTTATATAAATGAGTTATTCATTTGACTTCCGGTTTATACTTCCTGTCATAATAATGCCTTCCCTGATAACTTACGGTTAATCAAATCGGCTGTGAGAGGGTGTCGCCAACTTGACAAATCATAATGTTTCGGCAGACAAAGGGCGCGAGGGTCCTGGCAACCCTTTAGCTATACCTACTTGCTGTATAGCTATAATAATTATGGATACGAAGGTTTTTGATGGTTAAATTATTTAAATTTATGATTTTTTTCCGGACAGGAAGGAGGAAAAGAAATTTATTGTATGTATTCAGTTTGTTGGGACTTTGGACTGAAATTTGCTATATTTTCTATCTTCTTCTTCTTCTTCTTCTTATCATGTAACAAATTCTTTCGAACTATTCTTTAATATTTCTATAAACGCTCGTGATGATCCGAATAAGGATAATAAGGTAAGGAAAAATTGGAAAAAATATCCGGAGTTGTGAAAATACGGATAAAACTGAAAATACTTACGTTATTTCTACGGGGATTGTAACATACGATAATGAAGTATTTCCGGGATTTATTTTCGGTTTAATTCCTTGTGAGAAAAATCGAGACGATCACAGAGGAAAGTCGGCAAATGTGAACCTAACATCTGACGGGTCAGCTAGTTTCAATAGTTACACTAACCGTGCGCTGGAGGTCAGCCCACTCCCCACACATTTCCGTAGAAACAAACCCTCGGATGCCATAAACCTCCCCTTTTATATTGCCACAAATAAGTGAAGTGATTTTCTATAGCCACTCCCGTGTTCAGTTTTCACAAGTTTTTTTTTTGAACTGGAAATTCGTTTTTGTTAAAAACATAGTGAAGAAAAACACGATTGTAATTTAATTTGGTACGCTTTTCTTCAGATCATTGGCTACTTAAATCTTGGATTATATTTTATGAAAGTACCTTTAGTTCCCGATATTTATTATATATTCAAAGGAAAAAATTGTGTGCACAGAAGTAAATATTCAGCCACCGATTATATACCGCCTCGTTCAGAAAAAAAAATACCATAATGTCAGAGCTAGCTGAGACCTAAACACTGAGTCTATTGTTTTTTTTACCTACTTAATTTTACTTTTACTTTATACTTTTTCTTCTTTCTAACAGTTTACTGCGTTTTAGGGTTTACCTATTCCATCCTTCCCCTTTTTGTATTTACGTAATCTGTGAAATGCTAACAAATGACACACCTTCGAATTGTCGGTACTAATAAGCTATGTTGCTTTCCTCTGGATATTTTTATTTGCTACTTCATTTCTTTTCAGTTTAAATAAAAAACTGCCCTAAATTCGAATCAATGCTCTCGGCTTTTTATCCCTTTGTCGATGAGTTGTATCCCATTTGACCGTGTACCAATCGCATGTATTCTACATTGTGTAGTGAGTTGTTACAACCCGAGTCCCAATGGAAAACTTGCTCGGTACGATTCGTATTCTGTTGTTCTATTGTATTCTGATGTTCGCTATTACTTCCTATTGCTTCTAACTACTTCTGTTGCATAGTGAGAGATTGGCACAGAAGTATTCAAGACAAAGTGCACGAAAAAATACAAGTATTTTTAAATGGTTAAATAAAATAAAAATTACTGGACCATTGCATATTTTTTGAAAAAGGTTCGCTTACACAGGCAATTTTTTGAGCAATAATTGCCTGATAACTAGCAATTATTGGAGTACGTTGCACGCACTTGGAGCAATTCCAATAAAATGTCGCAATTAATTTGCTTCTACTTGCTTCATAATTTCTCATATTGTTTTCCTACATCGCTCCGTATCGAGAGTTGGCATGGCGATCTTTATATAGTTGCTTCATTTTGCCATCGCCATAAATTGCTTTACGTTATAATGACGTCTTACATGACAAGAATTGCACGATAAACATAGCAGACGCGGTATGAATCTGTCGTTTTATTGTCTATACTAATATTATAAAGAGGAAAGATTTGATTGTTTGTTTGTTTGAATTGAATAGGCTCCAAAACTACTGGACCGATTTGAAAAATTCTTTCACCAATGTGTTGAATGAACTTTCAGGATGAACATAGGCTATGTTTTATGTAGGTACTTCGCGGGCGACGCCGCGAGCGGACGCTAGTCTCATATAAAAACAAAATGTCAATTTAAAATGTCAATTAATGTCAATTTTGAGTAATTTAAATTGCCCATGTAAGCACACCAGAGGAATGAGTCTGAGATAACCATCTCTTGCTTATCGAGTACTACGATACGTGACAGTTAGTATTGTCTCGTGTAGAAACAAAAATCTCGTTACAACTAGATTGAGCAATTTAAATTGCCCGTGTAAGCGCACCAAAGGAATACGTGGCACGCAGTTTTCACTATGTATTGCGATGTGACAGTTGACAAGCCACTCGCGGCTTATTGCAAAACACTAAAAATCCATTTGTCTTGCTCAGTTCTGTGTAACGGGACCGGGGCGAGAGAGCTATTGTGTTACAGCACGAGTCGTCCTGTAAGTAGGTCACAACAGACCGGATTACATTGATCGCCCCACTGCCGGAAATATGCACCTATTTTTCCCGACAAAACCCGGATATGGGATTTGGAGGTTTCAATCATCCTACTAAATTATAAAGGCGAAAGTTTGTAAGTGTATGTATGTATGTTTGTTACTCTTTCACGCTGAAACGGCTGAACGGATCTGGATGAAATTTGGCACAGATATAAATTATAATCTGGAATAGCACACAGGCTACTTTTTATTCCGTAAAAATGTACGGAAGCTAATCATTCATAATTACTCATAATTATAAAGAGGAATGATTTGTATTTTTGTATGTTTGTAACGAATAAATTCAAAAACTACTGGACCGATTTCAAAAATTCTTTCACCATTAGAATGCTACATTATCCTTGGCTATATTTTAAGTTACATTAACGGATTTTTGCGGACAAAGTCACGGGTAACAGCTAGTTCCGTAAACAATAGTAAAAAAATCATCAAAATCCCTTTGTCTTCTCCCTGCTGGGGTAAACTTGGGGTCTTAACCACAAGCTCTTACAAACCATCATGTTTCAGAAACGTCACATTCCAAGCTTGATGTAACATTTCTTCAATAAAATTTTTATAGCTATGGAGACGAAGTGTCATAGTTATATTACTTTGATATTGCCTAAAGAGTTTGTGGAGCTTGTGTAAATTTTTTTAAGAAGGTTCATACAAAAGCGCTAGGAGCAAGACGAGTTCCTCGCCTGTTCTTCTCGTACTTGGGTTAGGTTGGAATTGACACATAGATTCACCGTGAGACGTTTCAAAGTGACCCTTGTGATTTCATTGAACAACTAGCTTCCGCCCACAGCTTCGCCCGCGAGGTACCTTGAAAAATAAAAACAAATCTATCCCACGTAAATTTTTCTGGTAAAGTAGCGTATGTGCTTTTCATACAAACTTTCATCCCCTATTTTATCCCCATGGGGGTAGAATTAATCAAAATCTTAGCGGATGCCTACGTCATAAAATCTACCTGCATGCCAAATTTCAGCTCGATCCGTCCAGTGGTTTGGGCTGTGCGTTGATAGATCACTATGTCAGTCAGTCAGTCAGTCACCTTTGAGTTATATATGTTTAGAAGAAGTATTTTTCTTTCTGTCTCTCATTCTTTCTTGTGGTAAGGCCCTGGACAGCACTCACCCTGCTCACACACGTATCCTGCCACGGTGATGCCCAGACCCAGGGAGTTCTTGTTGAGCTGGACATCGTAGCTGAGCGTCTCCGGTTCTGACGTGCCTCGCACCGCCATGTCTAGTGGTAGCCTGCAGGCAGCTCATACATACACATTTTATCTACACAAACAGGTTCAGACACTTTCCCGAGCCAATAATTGTAAGAAGCTAAAGTGCAAGGAAATCTCAAAATCACTTGATTGGTTTAGGTGTGATACGTAAACACACAGACTGAATGTCAGTCAGAGAGATACACAAACATACAGACATACAATACAGGCAAACACAGGCAGATAAACAGACAGACAGTCAGATAAACAAATAGACAGACAGACAAACACAGATAGATAAACAGACAGACAGACATACAAATAAACAGACAGACCGACAAACAGACAGAAAGACAGATAAACAGATAGACCGACAGACAGTCAGACAAACAGACAGACAGCCCGTCCCACAGACATACAATACAGACAGACAGAACAGTTAAACGATGAGAGTCAACCCGTGACCACGACAGCGTGCAAACCTGTCGAAACGTCGGGAAAATATAAGGTAATTTAAACGCGATAAATACCCGTCTAATACTAATAATAAAGTTAAACGATGGTTACCTAGGTGGTGGGGGGAGCAGCGGGGCGGGGGCGAGCGCGGGCGGCGCGCGGGGGGCGGCCAGGGCTCCGCGCGGCACCACGGCTACCATGGACGCCACGGGCTGCGGACAGTGACGGACCAGTGACACCACACATCCGGATATGTTATACTTACCTTAAGATTATCATACCTTTTAGTAACAAATGTCTTTGTGAAAATGTATATTTTTAAAGTTACGCGTTCTGAGCACATTATTATTAGTATTAAACGGCTATTTTTAAAGTGTAGTCATCCCGTGACCACGACAGTGTGTAAACCTGTTGAAACGTCGGGAAAAATAGGTAAAAAAACACGATGAATACCCGTTTATGAAAATGAATTTTTCCAAATAGCTTCAGCCGCCATACTGGATTTTTTGACGTATAATTTTACATCTCACTCAGTAATCCAGACGAATCTAACGTCATCTTATTTGTCAAAATTCGTCCAATTGTATGGGTTCCAGCGACAGACAAACTCGCATACAAACATACATACATACATCCGCGTTTCTTCGTGTCAACAGGGGCCTTACCGCGAAGTCTTCCAGAACGATTTCGTAACGATTCCATTATAGAAACGTCACTACTTCAATACAATTTGCATAGGTCATGGTACGAAATAACAATGTAATATTAATTAAGTAATCTACATCTACACTATAATATTACGAGTATAAAGAGGAAAGTTTTGTATTTTTGTATTTTTGTTTGTAACGAATAACCCAAAAACTACTGGTCCGATCTCAAAAATTCTTTCACCGTTAGAATGCTACGTTATCCCTGAGTAACAAAGGCTATATTTTATATAGGTACCTCGCGAGCAAGGCCGCGTGAGGAAGCTAGTGTATTATGCATTCGTGGTGAGGCCCCAGTTGTTTTGAACCAGTGCGGTCAAAAAATTAGGCACACTTCAGACGGTCCTTTCCTCTCACCCTATGATGCATCCGTTCTTCGATGACGGTGTGCGGGGGCGAGGGCGGGGCGGAGTCCTCGCACAGCGCTCCGAAGCCGTCGTGCCCGGCCTCCGCCAGCCTCCGCTCCAGCTCGGCCGGGTCCGCCAGCAGGCGGGACGGGACCACCGGCGCCGGGGACGAGCCTAGGGACTGGAGATCGACAGGTTAATCACGTTTGCATTTACCAACATTTTTTGATAAATGATCACAATAAAACGTCTAAGGGCCAACATAAACGGACCGCTCGAGCAGTCTTACGGTTTCTATATCTTATACCTTAAACTAGCAATTCTTATTTAATATTACTAGCTGATGCCCGCAGCTTCGCCCGCGTGAATTTCGATTATCGCGACTTTTCATACAAACTTTCATTCCCTATTTTATCATCTTGGGGGTAGAATTAATCAAAATCATTTCTTATCGGATGCCTACGTCATAACATCTACCTACATGTCAAATTTCAGCCCGATCCGTCTAGTGGTTTGGGCTGTGCGTTGATAGATCACTATGTCAGTCAGTCAGTCAGTCAGTCAGTCAGTCGGTCAGCCAGTCAGTCATCTTTGAGTTATATATATTTAGATTTAATCTGAATCTCGGAAACGGCTCCAACGATTTTCATGAAATTTAATATACAGGGGTTTTCAGGGGCAAGAAATCGATCTAGCTAGGTTTCATTTTCGGAAAACGTCGTTTACTAAAAAAAACGAGCAAAGCTGGGTCATCTAGGTACTTAGTATTAAACGGGTATTGATCGCTAAGTTTAAAAGTATACATGGACATCAACAGGTGTTTAATCACGTTTGCATCTACAAACATTTTCGATACATGATTACAATAAAACGTCAAAGGGCCGCCATGAACGGACCGCTCGAGCAGTCTTACAGGTTTCTATATTCTATCTGCGGTTTTTGGATTTTGGATAGGTATTTGACATTACTTCTATAGGATTAATGCCAAATACCTATCCAAAATACAAAAACCGTAGATAGATAGAATATAGAAATCGACCGTTACGCAACAGCTTGAAGTTGCTATTGATAACAGCTGGAGCAGTTGATACCAACTCAGTAGCAACATGGAATGAAGAGCGCGGGCGGAGGTTGGTAACTGCGCGAGAGCAGTCGACAGCTCGAGCAGTCAGTGTATGCCTGGCGACTGCTCGGCCGTATGACCGCCCGAAGCAATTGCAACTGCTCGGGCGGTTCCGTGTATGTGTACACACAAGACAGTAGTTTTCTATGCAGTCGCTTGAAGCAGTCGATAATGTCTGCTCCAAACTGTCCGTGTATGCTGAGCCTTAAATAGTTACAAGTGGTTTGAAATTGAAAAGATTTTCGATTTTTTATATTTTCTATGTTCCCTGAGTAATAATGGCTTATTGTCGCAAAATACTGAGATTGATATGATTGAATAATTGAGTTCGGAGTCGATATCATTAGAATACCTGCTATACCGAGGCGTGTCGAGGCGACTCACGCACTATTGGATGTATACATTTAATACGGTCATAATTATATTATTACTAGCAGTGCCACGCGGTTTCACCCGCCGCTGTGCAGTTAAAAATTTTGACCCCCCTTTTCACCCTCTACGGGCTGTTTCCGGATAAAAAGTAAAACAAGATACGTTCCTATTGAAATATTGTAAAATAAGTCGGTATAATAAGATAACTATCTTGTCAAGTGGTGAAGAAAAACATCACACAAAACTTTTGCGAAGTAAAAACATAGCACATCATCAGCGATCCGAAAAATCTTTCAGCGCATGAATGAAATACATATTGTATCAAAATAATGAGGACATACATTTTGTATTAAATTATTAATTCAATTTCGCTGGCTCTCAACCACAATATTCAATTACCATTGAAGTACTAAATGCAGTCAAATCAGCGTCTATATTAACGTATGGGTATGACGTGCTTCCGGTGCGCTACGTCGCCCGCCGGAAATCGTTTCACCCGCAGGAAACGATACGTCTGGCGGAATACCGGCGAGTTTTACAAAATCAATTGAGTGCAAAGTAGGATAATGTTTTTACCTTATTTTTTTATAAATAGGTACTAGCTTCCGCCCACGACTTCGCCCGCGTGGTACCTTGTAAAACAAAAACAAATCTATCCCACGGGAACCGTACATTTTTCCGGGATAAAAAGTAGCCTATGTGCTATTCCATTACATTTTTGATGACAGCTTAAGTTCAATCTATTATCAGTTCAGATCATATTAAAGTTTCCATTATTTTTATATCCTTTAGTTTATATCCTTGTATTTTAGTGATAGTTAACGTTTTGGACTAAATAGTCTGTAAGTTAATTATTGATGCTAAAATAAATATACCAGAATATAATCTATATCTGTGCCTTTCATAAAAATCCATTCAGTAGTATTGCGTGAATGAGTAACAAACATCCATACATTATATTATGTTTATATATTTTTACTGTAAATAAATAATTTTCATTTTTTTTTCATACATCCACACATCCATACATTTTACAAACAATCGCGTTTATAATATTAGTAGGAAACTTTAGCTAGTATACGAAAAGACCTTCTGAAGCGTACTTTGACCCTTTCACCACACTGGTTAAAAATAATTAGCGACATGATTAAGTCCGATTAAACAGTATGAGGCACTACCACGTCACTAGCTCAGTAATAACCTACCACTTAAACTTTATTAATCACAGTAGCCGAGTAATTTAACACCAAGTTTTGCAAACTTTTTCGCTGAGTTTTAATTGGAAACTTAAGCCGATATTCTTAGACTGGTAGTCTTTATTCCTTAAACTCTCTCGAGGGGATTTAGTATTTTTAGACAGAGGCGTTTTCAAAAATTACTTTTATTGATAGTAAATCACTGGCCAAATGGGAATTAGACTAGAAACGCTAAAAGGATACGCAAAAATGTTGAAAAACATTGTTTTCCGATGTTTCTTGTTGATTTTTACCGTTTTACTAAAAAAATACAAACTTTCCAACGCAATTCGGTCGCCATCTTAAGACATTGGTATATAGCGGCCGCTGAGAATCAAGAAGCAAGAGTTTAAGAGGGCGAAAGTGTAACTTCAATTAGAAGTCTCGTAAGTAGGTCGCCTGGAGTTTTAAGCCGAGAATTTGTGCCACAGATGAAAATATAATAAAGTTCCACTTCGAAAAACCCTGGGTTAGTGAAAAGTACTAGCATTTTTTAAAAACTTATTACTTGCTGTACCCCGCGTCTTTATTCGCGGTTATGCAATTTTAATCTTTAACCCCCTTTTTAATCCCCTTGGGGCTTTATTCCTAACTAGCTGATGCCCATAGCTTCACCCGCGTAGCGAAGATGGCTTATTGTTTTCCGACACCTCCAACAAATATCATTATACTTTAGCCAATGTAGGTATACAAAAACTTGACAAATTATATACTAAGCCCTTTTTCGAGAACCGATGTGAAAACAGAATGGAAATCGGTGCAGTAATTTTTGAGTTTATCGCGAACAGACAGACAGACGCGGCAGAGGACTTTATTTTATAATATGTAGTGATAGTGATAAATCCCCTTGATGATTGAAAGGTTTTCGTAAGTATGTAGATTATACCCTGGATTAAAATATAGGCAAGGGTATAAAAAGGGGGGTTAAGGTGTGTATAGAAATGAAATTCGTTATCAGTGGTTGTACTGGGTTGTTGAGACGCATAATTAGCCAAATTAATCCTAAATTACTCCGAGTGAAACCGCGAGGCGTTAGTAAAAAGATTTTAAAAAATGTTTATAAGGAGTGATCGGACAAAGTGTAGCTAAAAATAAAAGGATTTTGTGAAATTGTGAATTCGCAGGCCAAACTTTTAGCCGCGGGTTTCGAAATAAAATAGTGAAATTGGAGGTGTCCCACCCGTCGCGGACAACACATTGTGTTGGAAGATTTCATGTTTTCATTCACACAATAAAGTTATTTAAAAATATGCTATCGTGTATATTTTTTTTAAGTTTTTTTTGTGCTTCCGTTTCGTTCAGTAGTATGGTGAGATTGATCGGGATATGTAAGAAATAGAATAAATGCGGGATGGATGAAATGGCGACAGGTCACAGGAACCACGTGTGATCCGAGAATGCCCCTTAAACTTAAGGGGCAAATCTACAAAACGATCATAAGACCTGTCTTATTGTATGGGTCTGAATGTTGGGCCACCAAAGGAACGGACGAGAAAAGGGTGCATGTGGCGGAGATGACAATAATGTTGAGATGGATGTGTGGAGTGAGAAAGATGGATAAAATAAGAAATGAGTATATCAGAGGAAGCCTGAAAGTGGCACCGGTGACAGAAAAGATGAGGAGTAATAGATTAGCGTGGTATGGGCATGTTATGAGAAGAGATGAATGTAATGTGACGAGGAGAGTATTAGGTATGAATGTGGATGGATACAGGGGTAGAGGTAGGCCAAAGAAAAGATGGATGGACTGTGTGAAAGATGACATGGGTAAGAAAAGAGTGAGTACTGAGATGACGAATGATAGAGGGAAGTGGAAGAAGATCACATGTTGTGCCGACCCCACATAACTATTCTATTCTTATTCCAACGCTTCTTTTCTAACACTGATAATGTTCTGTCAAGTCTGTTTAAATCGTATGTTCATTTTGTCCACAAACAAACATTGACTGGCCTTTCAGCTTAGTTGGTAGTAGCTCTGCCTTCTGCCTTGCAGGTTGTGGGTTCGATCCCCACCCAGTACAAAAAATTGTGTGATGAACACCAATGTTTGAATCAATCCGCTATCTGTTTCTTATAGTACAAGCTTTGCTTAGTTTGTGCTAGATGGCGTTGTGTGAAATATCCACCAATATTTATTTATTTATATAAAACTGCGTAGGTTCAATGTCGAATAACTCAAACCATCCATTTTATCGAAACATGGGAATAAATTATTCAGGTGTATCGGCTTCCGAAGTCCAAATGGAACGACTTTACAAGCCTTTAGTTGGCTTCCCCCCCGTCACACGGGGTCAGGTGGAGTAATTACTTTTGCACTCACTATGGCTTGGTTCGTTTAAATTGCCCCGGAAATAACCAACCAGTTGTTGGTATTGCATAACTTCTTGAGAAAAGACACACGATATATTTGTAAAGTTAGTATCAAAACATGTCTAACAACATCTATGATTAATTAAATAAGTATTCCGTTTTTTATATATTAAAATGTACATAATTGGCTATTTGACAATAGTAACGATAACATATTTAATATATTAGATACATTAGCTTATAGGTTCACAATACTCATACAATATGTGTTTTGCATTAAAATAAATTGTAAATGTATCTTTTTTGAAAAATTCATTAGAGTTTTTTTGTCCGTGGATTACAAAAGCCGAAACGCGGGCGGCCATGCTTGACCATCGTGTGACGTCACTTCTCTAAGTGTCACAGTAAAATGCACCTCAATGGTAAAATGTCGTGTGTTTTATCGTTGGCAGTTTGCTGAAAAGATTTACTCTAAAATATTTTAATTTGTGTTTGTGAGAAGTTCCACAAAATGGAGCCAGGCTATATAAAAGCTGATAGTGCAAATCAGCCAAAAATCGATTCATTTAAGGTTGCAAATTTATTTGCATGTAATCCTAACTTTTGCTCAGCTGAGTTTCAGAATGTGAGTTTCGGACATTTAGGAACGTGTATAAACAATTTTTCAGGATATTTAATTGTAGTACTTTTACACAAAGGCACGGCACACGTTTTTTAGCTTGTCATTTTTATAAAATACTAGCTTCCGCCAGCGGCGTTCGCCTTTGAAGTACCTACATAAAACATAGCCTATTTTCATCCTGAAAGTTCATTCTACGCATTGGTGAAAAAAATTTTGAAATCGATCCTTTATTTTCAGAGTCTATTCAATGCAAAAAAACAAACAAACAATCAAATCTTTCCTCCTTAACATTAGTATAGATAGTATAGATAATCACATTAATCACACCTCTAGTCAAAAAGTCCATACAAACTTTGACACCCCTTTTAATCCTTTTTGGAGGGTTGTTTTGAAAAATCGATATATACGTATTAAATTATTTTGCATTTTAAGTATCCAAACCAAGATTCAGATCGATCGTACCACCCCTTAAAAAGTTCCCATATAAACATTGAGCCCCCATTTTACCCCATTTTAAAGGTTATATTGAAAAATCTTGAAACACGTGTACATTTGTTTTGTATTTACATTACACAAACAAAGTTTCATGAAAATCGCACAACGCGTTAAAAAGTTTCATACAAACGTTTTTAGCCTTTTTCACCCCTTTAAAAGAGGAATTTCCAAAAATCCAGTCTTAGTGGATGCTTACATACCAAGACAAACATACCCTCCAAATTTCAAGTCTGTACGACCAGCAGTTGTATCTATTCAAATCAGTCAGGACTTATCCTTTTATTCGTCCGAGACCCGTGACGCCACAGTCAGAAATGTCACGTGATCGGCTGTTTTCGCGCAAATTTCAAATCACTGGTGGAAAATATACATTTTTTTCTGATATATAACGCTTTTTTTGAGGAAAAGATAATTGTAAGAGGTTTAAAATAAACTTACGTATATTTATAAGTATCTTTTTGAAAACTGTCAAATAGCCAATTGCGTTAGTTACATTTTTTACTTACCTGTAGTTATAGTTTACCTGCAGCTAGTGTTATTTACCTGCAGCTACTGTAATTTGCTTGCAGCTAGGGTAATTTACCTGTAGCTAGTGAAATTTACCTGCAACTAGTGTAATTTACTTGCAGCTAGTGTAACTTACTTGTAGCTAGTGTAATTTACCTATAACTAGAGTAATTTACCTGCAGTTAGTGTAATTTACCTTTAGCTAGTGTAATTTACTTGTAGTTTGTGTAATTTACCAGCAGCTAGTGTTATTTACCTGCAGCTAGTGTAATTTACCTGCAGCTAGTGTAATTTACTTGCAGCTAGTGTAATTTACTTGCAGCTAGTGTAATTTACTTGCAGCTAGTGTATTTTACCTGTAGCTAGTGTAAATAACCTGCAGCTAGTGTTATTTACCTGTAGCTAGTGTAATTTACTTATAGCTAGTGTAATTTATCTGCACCTAGTGTTATTTACCTGCAGCTAGTGTAGTTTACCTGCAGCTGCGGGTCGGGCTGGTGCACGGGGCGCGCCACCAGCAAGCGCACGGCGGCGCCGCACTGCCGCAGCACGGCTGCCGCTTGCCGCGCGCACATGCCCACCACCACCACGCCGCCGATGCGCAGAAGCATGTCCCCGCTGCGCAGGCGACCGTCCTGGACCACACAATTGTAATAAGTATTCTAATCCTTTGTTTACACCCATGGACAACATCGATCTGCGCTATCAACGGAACCTGTAAGAGTGTTGAAATACATTATCTATTATTATTTTTTCCCTAATTCGTCCCACTGCACGAATCTAGGCAAAGGTCTCCCAAATATCACGCCAACCAATCGGAAAAAAAAATACATTATCCGCCATATTTAAATGATTGTTATCATATGGTTGTCGGGTGACCTGAGACCTGCCCTAGTACACCGAAGTACGAAATTTCGTATTTCATTTCGAAATCGATTCTCTAATCGAAGTTCAACAGAAAGTCGGCACAAAATCCGTAAGACAGCTCAAACAGACAGGTATTTAAGCGGTCTAAAGTAAACAAGAGTAGCTACCCGTTTCTTTTTATATTCGATCCCGAAATTGCGGATGCGTAGAACGTTAGTTGACTCCCTGATACTTTTTCGCTAGAGATTGGAAGCCATTAAATCAGCGTTGACCTAAATGTGCATCGATGTAAATGGGATATTATGAATTCATGGTGCGAATCTAGCTCACCACTACTTTCTTTCTTGGTCACATTCCTTGGATTTAATGAAAACTAAGAGAGTAAGAGGTTTAGGTTTGTAGAATAAATCATTATGCGAACGAATATGCCCCTTTTGTTCGTATTGAATCCTACTTATATTATAATTACGAAAAATTTTATGTTTGTCCGTTTATCTATGCAAAAGTTAAAAGGATTTGAAATTTAGAATTAGAGATTAATTTGCATTAAGGAATAGGATTTTTATTCTGAAAAGAGGTGAAAAAAAGGAGTTAAGTTAATATAGCGGCGATAGTCTTGTAACCTGCCACGTACGGAATACTAACTACTGTGCAAAATTTGGGCATGTACCAAATGTCATGTTTGGATGTGCTTTTGACTACCCTCTTTAGATATCCTCAAAGATTTAAGTAAGTAGAGATCTGAGGAGATCTCCCGAGCCCGGAGAGTACAGTCGTGATCATATATTATTATAAATTTTTTACTAACTAGTTTTTTAAAGTTGCATAACCGGGTGAAACCGTGGAGAGCTGCTAGTGTCATAATTTGAATAAAAGTCAACATCTTATTCTCATCTCAACATAAAACAAACATCACAAAACTAGCGCGAGTCCTTCACACGCCGACATCAACGCGCGAGATGGACAGAGACGACTATATGTTTACTCGCAAACATAATTAAACGACCGTTAAGTCCAGTCGTAAGATGTTTACGATCGAGTTAAGTTTAACAAGAGCTTTATTCATTCTTTTGATGCTATTTTGGAAGTACCGCCGACGGATGAAAAACACCCCGTTTCTTAAGAATATTTTTGTCTCTTTGTGTCTCTTTATTCAAAACTAGCTTCCACTCGCGGCTTTGCTCGCGTGGTACCTATATAAAATATAGCCTATGTTACTCAAGGATAACGTAGCATTCTAACGGTGAAAGAATTTTTAAATCGGACCAGTAGTTTTTGAGTTTATTTGTTACAAACAAAAATACAAAACTTTCTTCTTTATAATATTATAGTATAGAAGTATAGACTAGCTTCCCCGCGACTTCACCCGCGAGGTACCTACATAAAATCCTTTAATTTCAGTAGATCCATTGTCCAGATACATAATGGATCTAGTGAAATATTTTTTTCTCTGTGGTTTCCCAGTAATTTGGATCTGATGAGAATTTTTATTGCTGATAGATCTATTTTTAAATAACAGTAAAATTTTATTGGATCTAATGATTATTTCTGTCCCACGAGATATAATGACAAATTAAATAAATCATGATTTTTTTTTTCTCAAATATTATGTTGCTCAAAGAAATAAACTTAATATTAATATGTCGGCTTATTCCTCGATAATTACAATTTATTCTCGGGATAAATGTTAGATTTAAGATCATAAAAGTAATAAGTACTTACCTATTTATGTGCTTAGGTACAAACTTAAACTAAAAATTAGAAAATAATATTTTACTTAAATACCTACTGCAAAGTACAAAGAAATGAGTATTAACGAAATTATTGGTACAAACCTTATATAGGTTACAAAACCTACTTATTTACAAAATTTGCTTTTTTGAGTCGTATTCGCTACGAGCTTGCTACGGGCCCGCTACGGACATGCTACGGCTCTACGACGTAGACATTAGTGCATCTAGCTATCCTCATAAAATACTATCTACAATAAGTTTCAGTCAGTATAAAACAAACACTCACACGACTGTAATCCCCAGGCTCGGTAAATATCTCCTCAGATCTCTAGTTACTTAGATCTTTGAGGATATCTAAGGAGGGTGGTCAGAGTCACGTCCAAACATGATATTTAGCACATGCCCGTATTTTGCACAGTAGTTAGTATACCAGTAAATATAATCTACGTTAATACGTGTAAATATGACGCCAAGCTATGACGTAATATGCCCTACTTCACTACTAATAACACTAAATGTTTGATAGTTTTTATTAATTGGCTAATAACAATGTAGTCAGCTATTAGTAAGGCTTTGTTGTCACGGTTACAACTGTAATCCCCGGGCTCGGTAGACATCTCCTCAGATCTCTAGATACTTAGATCTTGGAGAATATCTAAATAGGGTAGTCAGAGGCACGTCCAAACATGATATTTGGCACATGCCCACATTTTGCACAGTGGTTAATATTCTGTTCGTGACAGGTTACAAGCCCATCGCCGCTTATAAGAGTACTAACCCATGACACACGCCTTCGAATTCTTGGTTCTAGGGTATGCCGGTTTCCTCACGATGTTTTCTTTCACCGTTTAAGAGCAATGCTTACATATTTTTTTCAAATCGAGAAACTCAATGGTACATGACTAGGTTTGAACCCATGACCTTCAGATCGTGAGGCGTGCTACCAATACACCACCAGTGATGTCATTCCCTAGATTTTTGAGTATTACTAGTTAATTAGCCACTAAACATTGAAACAAACAAATAAATTTAAGGGTTTTAAAAATTCGTTTCATTTTTTGTTTAGTAAAAACCAAAACTCGTTTGAAACTCAAAGTGGAACAGTTTTGAAACAAACGAATGTAATAACAAGATTTTTCTAAGCTTCAGTTTTTGTTCAGACACGATCTCTGAATACAAACGAAACTCAACCTTGGCTTTATGCAAAGACTGTCGAGTTTTACTTTGTGTTTTGGTCAAATGATATGCATACAGTATAAAATCTTGGCAAATTTAAACCTTATACTATGGAGAGAAAGTTTAAAATCTGCTTGGCATTTAACCGGTAATAATGAACTATTTTTTTCAACATAAAACCACTATTTCTTTACCCTAATTGAAGCTACTCATTGACAAAATATAAAAAGAAAGGGTCCTCTCCCCTCCTCCGTCTACACCCTACCCCCGCCATTCGTTCCCGGCTTTTTCCCGTAATGTCACTCTGACATTGACAGTTGTATGACAATTGATTGATTCAGGCGTGACTTTGCGGAAATCCATTACAAATACTGAAAAGGACGGAAATGTCTAGTACTTTTCCACTAAAACTATTATCTAATGAGGTTGTTAATTAAGCTTATTAATATTAATGAGCCCCACAAAATGCCTTATAGAAATATTATTAATATTAATAATCCCAACACCACACCTCAAATAGAAACTCGACACGTGTTTCGCTTCTCCACGAAGCATCCTCAGGACCGTTGACTCGCTCCACACTGGTGTTGCTCCACCGAACGCCGAGAGAAAAGTTAGATAATAGTTTTAGCGAGAAAGTACTAGACATTTCCGTCCTTTTCAGTAGTTGTATGACGTTGACAGATAACTAATTACTTGTGCTCGTGAGACAGACTAGATAGATACCACAGTTTTTCTTCTAAAGCTTTTTCTGTGAACTTTATCGCTGTGGTTTTTTTTTGTTATTTTGAATTTTACTGTGTATTTTTTTCAATAATGCCAGAGTTTTTGACACGGAAATATTTTTTTTTCAAAATACAGCCCCATGGTATCAAGAGATTGGTTACCACATTTCAAGTCACAATCCAGCCGGACGTCCATCTGATCACTAACGGGCTTAAAAAGGTCAAAACAACAGCAAAACAAGTTAACGTAGCCCCGGTGAAAAAGTTTAAGCAAAATTAGGTCTTATTTACCAGCAATAACTTACGTATACGCACAAAACCCCGCAAAGCCTGCCGGTCAACACGAGTTCTGGCAGGGAGCCAAGTGTAACACCCTATTTTTGCCAATAACACGTCGAGCTATTTGCCAACTTGCATCCGTTTCCGCCTCGGAGCCAAAATCTAGACGATTGCTTTAGTTTTATGCTTCAAACTAGTGAAAATTCCCGTGATTTCGCTTATTTTTCTTCCTATGTTTTTTCATACTAACTTGCCACTTTCAATTCAATTCAATTTAAAACTAGTTAATTCAATTTGAAACGTCTTACATGCGGTGAATCTATGTGCCAATTCCAACCTAACCCAAGTACGAGAAGAACAGGCAAGAAACTCGTCTCGGTCCCAGCGCTTTTTTGTATGATCCTTCTTACAAAAAATGTAATCCAGATAAAACAAATGGACAGTGTTTACATTGCAAATTGGTTAGTTATCTGTCGGAGGGCGGCGCGACATCGGGCCATGAGTTCCTATCATCAATTATGCACTTTTTAGAGGTAACATTTTGGGAATTGTTTCTTTACAGTGGATTTATTACTGCGTACGTGACAGGTTGCAAGCCCAATGTTTTTAAGAATACTAACATATGACACGCAATTTATATTATTTTAAACTTACGCGATCTGAACACATTATTTTTAGTATTGAACAGGTATTTATCGCGTTTTATTTACCTATTTTTCCCGACGTTTCGACAGGTTTACACACAGTGTGATGTCATCTTGTGACAACGACATTGTGTAAACCTTTTAATACTAATTATAATATGACACGCACTTCAAATTTTTGGTTTTAGGGTATGCCAGGTTTCCTCGCGTTTACCTTCATCGTTTAAGAGCATTGCGCACTTTTTCATTACTCACTTTTGGTGCACGAGCAGGTTTGAACCAACAACCTTCGTATAGTGAGGCAAGGGTGCTACACCACCACGCAAAGGAACCAGCAGTATCACTTGATGACTCACTCGATCAGCCACGCCCCCCGGCAGCACCGACTTGACGACGACCCCCGAGGATCGCCCCCCGACGATCCCGAAGGCCAGCCCCGAGCCGTCGTTCCACAGCTCCACCACCTCCACTTGCGCCCATTCTCCGAACACCTGCTGTGAGATAAGATAATTTAAAATAAGATAATTTATTTCTATAAAACATTGTTACACAAAAACACATAAAGACTAACAATTTCAAAGGGCAAATAATACACCGTGAAAGTTTTCCCGCGGCAGAACAACTTGCCATAACGAGTACTTTCGAAACATAGAGTAATAGTAAAAAAATAGATGTTTTTGTTTTAAAATAATTTAAAAAATATTCATCTACTCGAAAACCGTGAGGAACGATAGTAACATTAGACGTAACTTATAGATACTATTCGAATCGCACGCGCCGCCGGCCGCCTTCGCGTAGGTATCGGGATGAATTACTATTGGTTCGTGGTCGCTTTCGAATTAAATTTTCACAATGGTATATCTGTACTATTTGTTTCTAATATTTAATTTGTTTATACAACGATTGTATTACCAAGACAAAACCATTTCGCTGCGGGAAAACAACCATTAAAATTTCTCGGTACACCCCGGAGAAATGAACCCCGCACTAGGCTTAAGCCTGTGTCGCGGGTGTATATGTCATCGCTGTGGATCAACTACATCTGAAGACTGCAGCTCTTGTGACAAATGACATGCTCTTGACAAACAATTGGTCAGATTAACAAGTATTTGTTAAAAAAAAAAAACCGAATTACCTAACTGAAAATAGATTTTTATAATCGTCATATTGGATATTTTGACTAGACGAATGCAAAGATATCTCATATTAACCTTCTTTCTTCGCAGGCGGGTAAAATAAAGACGTTGGACATTTCACACAACGCCATCTAGCCCCGATTCAGGCAAAACTAGCAAAGGAAACCACATAGCTGATATATTAACTGTATTTTTGGGCTATCGCTGTAGCCCGTAAGATGTCGTTGCATTCATCTAGCTAGATCACAAGTCAAGATAATGTCAAAAAAAACCAATATGGCGGCTCTAGCAAGTTGTTTTTTTGTGATTGATTATGAATAAATACTAGGTCAACATCTCGTAATGGATTTCCGTAAGGTCACGCCTGAATCAATCAATAAATAAATAAATATAAATAATGCTGGACAATCCACACAGCATCATCTAGCTCCAAAGTAAGCTACTCAAAGCTTGTGTTATGGGTACTAGATAACTGATATATTTAATACATTATATATATAGATAGATATATTTTTATTATACATAGAAAACACCCAGATCAACGGAACAAATTTCTGCAGGTCGTACACAAATTTGTTCCGCGGCGGAAATCGAACCCTCTTGCGTCGCAGGCGGACTCTCGCCCGCTGCGCCACTGAGGTCGTCAAATGAATCTTACCATGATGCGCTGACGTCGCCTCTTGGCTCTTTTGCTGACCATCAGCTGACTTCTTCCGCCATGGTGTCTCTCATCGGGACCTCTCGCTTGCACTCCTCGGCGAAGTCACGGCGGAGGCGAGAGGGCGCGCCGTCCTGCTCATACTGCTACTCTATCACTTGCAAATCTGTAAAGAAATAACAATGTAAGTACCTAAATTTAATTTATTTCTTTAAAAACAATGTAACACATAAAGATTAACAATTTCAAAGGGCAAATAATGTACACTTAACCCCGCACTACGCATAAGCATGTATCGCGTTCGCGGGTGTCCTAGTGAGAGTTTCATTAATTAAAATAAAATATATAAAAATATAAATTTGGGCTATTGCTATGATTATGGATCATAAAACACAATAATTGATAAACTTCTTAAATTTTATAACAAGAACTAACTGTTGCCAATGACAGGACTTAACTACCTCGGTGGTGAAGCGAGAGAGTGCCCGACTGAGACGCGAGAGGTGCGAGTTCAATTCCCGCGGGGCGGGAGAAATTTTTGCATGTTCTTTAGATATTTTTTCTAGGTCCAAGAGTTGCACCGTAGTACTGCAAATTTCTGATACCCTGTTTTTTTTTACCGCTTTAGAGCAGTGGAATTGTTATTGGTTCCGACCAGGTTTGAACCCACGACCTTCGGATCGTGGGGCAGGGGTGCTACCACAACACCACCAGGGTTCTACCTAAAGAACTAAATAAAGCCAGCGTCTTAGGGACCCTTCCTTCTAGCAGTGATTTGGATTACTTTAGCTATCTCTAGATCGTTTGTAACTGTCCTTAGATAGGTAGCTTAACTGTTTCATTCGTATATTCTGTAAATAAGGTTTACTAAATGAAGTATAAACAAAATAAAGGCAACTAAAAGTATCTGGTATAAAGCAAATCCTTTAGATTATTTCCACCACACACCCAGTAGCTTCCAATCTTTCAACTTCCGACATATTTTCGGCCGTAAACCAGAAACAACTCCGGACTTGCTCTAAGTTTGAGAATAACTGGCGAACTTACTTTTTGTATCGGCTATAGATAGAATGTTAGGATACAAAATGTTCAGAACTTCAGGGTATCAAGTTTTCAAGTTTCAAGTCCAAGTTTTGGTACTTTTGCCAATTCTCGACAACTGGTGTGAGAATTCACGCGGCCATCTTGTATCTCTTTTGTTTTACAATATTTAAGAAAGTAGGCAACACAATGAATATAGGCGTGTTTGTGGCTAAGTATCAGTGAATCCACCCCTTACATGGTCAATGTAAATGTTGAATTTCTTCTAAAATATAGAGGAAGCAATTCTCTCATTGATGGAAGCAAATAGAAGCAATTCGGAAGCAATTTTTTTATAGCATTTCAACGTTAAATACGAGAGGTGTCCTAACGGTAACATGTCAACAGGAGTAACTGAGCGCTTCTGTTATTTAGAAAGCTCGTATACCTACTGTTGACCTCTCGCGGCTTTAACAAGCTATTTCATGGGGCTGGTACACTTATCCCTACCAAGCTATCCCTACTGGTAGGGATAAGTGCACCTTTGTGTAGATCTATTTCTACCGGTAGGGATAGGCGCACAGAAAATTTCTTATTTCTACTCGGTTATCCCTACTGGTAGGGATAAGTGCACCTTTGTGTAGATCTATTTCTACCGGTAGGGATAGGCGCACAGAAAATTTCCACTATTCCCTACTGCTATTTTAGTATACTTAATGTTAAATGTTAAATGTAATCCAGTCTCCTTTAGTTTCGTAGTTTTAATACACAAATTGACTTATCGTATTATTATTTTATTTTTTTAATCGATAATTAACTCCAATCATATACCGAACTAATGAACTAATCCATACCAGATACCAGGATAGCAGAAACGATGGAGAGGTATTTCACTGTAGAATCACAAAGAGCCAAAAGATCACGGGTAGCGAAAACCTCTTCAGTACCAGCCGATTTCATGGGACTATTACAAGCTTAATGATTGTAATATTTCAAATGACTAGATATTGAACACCAGAACAAATTGTACCCCGAGGGGGGTAAACACTCCCTAGTAGGATTAATAACACCCCCAAGTATCCTTATTTCCCGTGTCACGTACAAATGGGTTTGTTTGTCGCGCGGCGTGGGGGTGAACTGTAGTTAGGGTTGTAGAGTAGGGTGCTTTGTGCGACTGAATGGAGAAAATTGTAAGTTAATGTGTCAGTTTAAGTTTTCAAACATTTTGATACAATCGATAAATCAAACAAAATCAAAACCGGTTATGCGTTCGGGAGCTTCGATGCCACAGAAGCTCTTTTGTCGACTGGCCCCGCTCGGACTGGCCCCTCGAGTCCAGTTGACCTAATGCATGTTTTGAATTGGTCAACTACTATTGGCCCTACTTACAGAATTTATTATTAGGATAGCCAAGAAGAAAAGTGTTTCAACTTTTGTCGATATACTATATTGTTGATTTTGACTATTTCTAAGCAAAAGAACCCGATAAACATAAGTATCATATTTATAAAAATGGTGTTTCATTTTATTTCTCTGAGTAGGTACGTTTTATACAACATAAAACATATAACATATTATTATCTGTACATGGATTTGAATAAGACAATAGATTTTTTGTTCATATTAGTAATGAGCCCAGTCGACTAAAAAAAAAAAGTAATAAATTAAATGCATTAGGTCAATTGGCCCCGTAGGGCCAGTTTTTTCCGGGGCCAGTCGACTAAAGAGCCGCCACAGACACGTCAAACTTTTAATACCCCGTCGTTTTTACGTCGTGGATTAGAAACAAAACTAATCGCTCCTAATCGATCTGCCGTCGGCTAAAACAACCGTTAGTTACACGCGGCTATCTGCTGTTTGTTGTCCAGTGCGCAATCGATCACTTATCAGCTGATATACGACCCTTTGTACTCGGGTGTCTACTCTGCAAAACGATCAACGTTATACCACCACAATAATCGGGCAAAACCTACTCATAGCCAACAAGATGTCTGAACTTTAGTATACAAGTAGGAACTAGGGCCTTTCTACTCTATTTGATATTTTACCGTTATTTTAAAAACTTTTTTATCCATGATTTTAGAGCTCGTCTTTCAAGCTGATAGCATGAAGATGGAGCAATAAAAGATTGGTTGATAATAAGCTTTTTCACGAAGGGTGCATTTCATATTAATTAATATTTTACAAGATAACCAAAGTTGTTTATTGCGAACAATGACAAAAGTGAGAGTTGCGTAGAAAGATCCATTTACAATATGATTAATACCTACCTATCCTTGTTTTTTCTGGACAGTCTGCCTGCCAGAATCATTAGATTATTTTAGGAAATCTCTTTCATGAAGTCCGATATTTTTTAACTTGTCTCATGGCACTTTTCCCACGTTATGTGGGGTCGGCACAACACTGATCTTCTTCCATTTCCCTCTATCATTCGTCATCTCAGTACCTTTTTTACCCATGTCATATTTCACACATCCATCTTTTTCTTGGCCTACCTCTACCCCTGTATCCATCCACATTCATACCTAACACTCGTCACTATGCGAGTATATTTACAAAAAATTAAATACTAGGCCTTGATTCCAATTTCCAAGATAACCTGTAGGTAGTATTATTCAAGGATTCTACATTTTCCTGTCAATAAAAGTGGAGGTCGCATTATATCCTCATAGAAAACCCGCGGGACCTTGTGAAAACGCGGTCAAGAGCGAGCGAGCACAGAATAATATAGCCGTCTCATTTACATGCACGGTCGGAGGGAACAGATTATGTTATTCAAAATGTTACGGAGATTAACTTTATCATCATGGAGATAAGCCGGAAAGAGGACCATCACTTTTACCAGATTGCTCGTGTTTGTAAGGCACCAGTGGTGTAGTGGTAACACCCCTGCCTTTGGTTGCGGGTTCGGTGGAACAATTTAAGGGCAGTTTCATTAGTCATCTCCAGATCTTTGGCCTACCTCTACCTTTATAATATATTCATCCACATCAAATAATCTCGTCACATGTCATTTATTCCTTCTCATAAGATACTCCTACAACTTAGTAGATGCAAAGGCCTTGCCGTCTACTCCACAAAACGACGACGAGATATCAAATTCAGTCGAAATAATAGTTGTTATACTATATATAACTAGCTGTCCCGCCCGCGACTTCGTTCACTTAAAGTAGGTATCTAAACTGAGTTTCAAACAAATTACACTAATAAAAAAATCCCATAAATAACTTTGACACCCAATTTTACCCATATTAGAGGGCTATTTTGAAATATCCAGGAATACGTTTCCATTTATTTTGCATTTAAAGTATCCAAATCAAAACTAAGACCAATCACACCACCCTTTTATAAAGTAAGTAGCCATAAAAACATTGACCCCACATTTGACCCCTTTTTGAAGGTCATATTGAAAAATCCTGAAACACTTGTTCATTCATTTTGTATTTACAGTAAACAAAGTTTCAGACCAATCGCACCACCCGTCAAAAAAAATCCCATACAAACATTGACCCCTTTTTTAGAGTTATATTGAAAAATCCTGAAACAGAAAACAAAGTTTCAGGCCAATCGCACCACCCGTTAAAAAAATCCCATACAAACATTGACCCCCTTTTTAAGAGTTAGTTATATTGAAAAATCCTTTAACACCAAATTAAGTTTCAGACCAATCGCACCACCCGTTGAAAAGTTCCCATACAAACATTGACCCCCCCCATTTGACCCCCTTTTTTTAAGGTTTTATTGAAAAATCCTGAAACATGAAACAAAGTTTCCTACCAATCGCACCAGGTTAAAAAGATCCCATACAAACATTGACCCCATATTTGACCCCTTTTTGAAGGTTATATTGAAATATCCTGAAACACATGTCCGTTCATTTTGTATTTACAGTACATAAACAAAGTTTCAGACCAATCGCACCACCCGTTAAAAAGTTCACATACAAACATTGACCCCTCATTTGACCCTTTTTTGAAGGTTATTTTGAAAAATCCTGAAACACGTGTCCATTCATTTTGCATTTACAGTACACAAACAAAGTTTCAAGCCAATCGCACCACCCGTTAAAAAGTTCCCATACAAACATTGACCCCACATTTGACCCCTTTTTGAAGGTTATATTGAAAAATCCTGAAACACGTGTCCATTCATTTTGTATTTACAGTACACAAACAAAGTTTCAAGCCAATCGCACCACCCGTCAAAAAGTTCCCATACAAACATTGACCCCACATTTGACCCCTTTTTGAAGGTTATATTGAAAAATCCTGAAACAGGTCTTTATTTATTTTGCATTTACAGTACACAAACAAAGTTTCAGGCTAATCGCATTACCCGTTAAAAAGTTCCTATACAAAAATTTACCCCACATTTGACCCCTTTTTGATGGTTATATTGAAAAATCCTGAAACACGTGTCCATTAGTTTTGCATTTACAGTGCACAAACAAAGTTTCATGAAAATCGCTCCACGCGTTAAAAAGTTTCATACTAACGTTTTCACCCTTTTTCACCCCTTAGAGGTGGAATTTCCAAAAATCCCGTCTTAGTGGGTGGTTTTGTTATAAAAGGAACCCACCTTTCAAATTTCAGCTTTCTAGCTTCAGCGGTTTCGGCTGGGCGATGATAAATCAGTCAGTCAGTCAGTCAGTCAGTCAGTCAGTCAGTCAGTCAGTCAGTCAGGTTAAGCTCTTATATAGATATAGATAGTATACCGTAAGTCATCGTAGGTTTATGGAATCAACCTTCAAAACTACCTAATATCAGTCCTTTCATCGTTCAAATAATAGTGAAAACGAGGATAAGTTTTGCACATGTCATTACGTCATGATGGTCATCCCATGACCACGACAGTGTGTAAACCTGTTGAAATGTCGGAAAAAAAGGTACTTACCGGTAGAAATAGATTTACACAAACGTGCACTTATCCCTACCAGTAGGGATAGCTTGGTAGGGATAAGTGTGCCTGCCGAATAAAACGCGATAAATGCCCGGTAAATACTAATAAGGTTTTGCACGATTCATCATCATCATCTTCATTTTCCTGCCCTTTTCCCACGTTATGTGGGGTTGTCACAACATGCGGTCTTCCATCTCCTATCATTCGTCATCTCACTAAAATTGTATCGATGTATCGTTGATAGTTTAAACTTTCCTTTGTTTTTTTTTTTGACAGCGGGATGAGTCGACCGATTCAAAAATACATTAGGTCAACTCATCCCGCGGTATAAGTTGACAGCGGCCTCAGTTGACCAAAGACCCGTTTTGTGGGGGTAGAAACCCGTGGTTGATGGCTATGTTGATGACGTAATATCCCCCTAAGACCTCCATCATAGCCTAATATTCTTTACAGCCAGTGACGTGTCCTCAGGCACAGAAGCGTTCATGTAAACGCCAATGGCCGTCGCCGATTCAAATGAGTTGCTCAGCCAGAATTCCCAAATTTTCCCTAGTTTGTAAGCGACTGGACCATTCTACTCAATGGTTTCGTCATTGTTCTCACTATCCTACTAATATTATAAACGCGAAAGTTTGTAAGAATGTATGGATGGATGGATGTATGTTTGTTGCTCTTTCACACTAAAACGGCTGAACAGATCTGACTGAAATTTGGCACAGATATAGATTATGGTCTGGAATAACACATAGGCTACATTTTATCCCGTAATAAAAAATGTACGGTTCCCGTGGGATAGCGATGTTTTTGTTTTTTAAGGTATCACGTGGGCGAAGCCGCGGGCGGAAGCTAGTATCTTATATCTTTAAACGAGAAATTCTTGTATATTGTATACCTATATAAGTAGGTATACCTACTCTTAATCTCGGAAACGGCTCCAACGATTTTTATAAAATTTAATATGCAGGGGGTTTCGGGGAGGATAAAACGATCTAGCTAGGTTTCATTTTCAAAAAACACGATTTACCTAAAAAAAAACCAAGTCATCATACTATTTTTAAACTTACACAATCTGAACTCATTATGATTAATACTTACTAGCTTCCGCCCACGGTTTCGCCCGTGTGGTATCTTTAAAAACAAACAAATCTATCCCGCAGGAACCGTACATTTTACCGGGATAAAAACTAGCTTATATGCTATTCCAGACTATAATCTATATAGGTATGTGCTAAATTTCATCCAGATCCGTTCAGCCGTTACAGCGTGAAAGAGTAACAAACATACATCCATACATTCTTACAAACTTTCGCGTTTTTATTATTAGTAGGATGACAATATTCAACTTTACCTCGTTTCTCCTAAAAGGTTATTAACTTAACTTGTATCCGACAAGAGAAATCCTTTAGCAAAGAGCGAATTTTATGAACTCATTAATTTTTTTACTTTGAAAACGGATTTCAAAAGAAATTTGCGTCTCCCTAGAGCCTTTAGAATGTTAACAATCATTTTGTGGTTGAGCAAGTTCGTAAGAGTCAGTGGCCAACTTTATAGGCCTCCCTAAGGACGTTGGGAACTTACGACTTATTAAATTCGGTCATCATCATCATTCTCCTGCCCTTATCCCACGCGTGGGGTCGGCACATGTTTCCTTCTTCGACTCACTCCTATTTTCCTACATTCATATCATCTTTCACACAATCAAACCACTTTTTCTTCGGCCTTCCTCTACTTGCGTACCCAGATACACTCATACCCATAACTTTAATATCCGGGGTTTAGGTACCTGTTATAGGTAAGTAAAGTAGGCTACAACTAAAGATCTGATTAAAAAGCAATTAATAAAAACTAGAGATCTGAGAAGATGTCTAAATTCTAAGGATTATAGTCGTGTTCAGTTTGTTATGTTTTATAGAGACCAGTGATGGACAAACTACGGCCCGCAAACCGTTTTAATCAGGCCCGCGCCGCGCCAACATCCGTACTCAATCCCCACAAAGGTGCATAACATAAATTACTCTTTATTTTTTAATTTCCATGTTCCATCCAACGTGGTACCAACTAGTAAAAACCAATTAAAAATGTGACATCAGTTTCATAGGTTTTTCTTGATGTAAAAAGTTTGCCCAATCCTGATCTACGCTCTTACAAACCATGTTTCAGAAATGTCACACTTCAAGCTTGAAGTAACACTACTTCAATACAATTATTATAGGTGATGGTACGAAATATCAAAGTTATATTACTTTGATATTGCCGGAAGAGCTTGAGGTAGAGCCTCAGAACCCAGTCAAACAATTCTAAATATACATTACAACAATAGGAAACCGCTGTTTTCGACAGAAACGAGCTTTCTGAGAATTGCGCTGAGAATTTCACGGAAAATTTTATACACTCGCAACACTCGAGTTTTCTCACGATGTTTTCCTTCATAGGTTTGTAGGCCCTAGACTGAGGACTGAAGAAGATGATAAGTGCTGGACAAGCCATATCAAGCATATCCCAGATAATAACGTCTCGAGTGGCTGAAGCGTTGGTTACAGAAGTCTGGTTGCAAATAATTACAATGAAAATATAGCCTGTGTTCATCCTAAGTTCATTCTACACATTGGTGAAAGAATTTTTGAAATCGGTCCAGTAGTTTCGAAGCCCATTCAATGCACAAACAACCAAACAATCAAATCTTTCCTCTTTATAATACAGAAGAAGAAGAAGAAGAAGATAGATAGAAGATAATGTATGATCATGATGATCTCAAGGAGATTGTTGACCTAGATAGTGACCACGCAATCTAAATATATATAACTCAAAGGTGACTGACTGACTGACATAGTGATCTATCAACGCACAGCCCAAACCACTGGACGGATCGGGCTGAAATTTGGCATGCAGGTAGATGTTATGACGTAGGCATCCGATAAGAAAGGAATTTGATTAATTCTTCCCCCAAGGGGATAAAATAGGGGATGAAAGTTTGTATGAAAAGTCGCGATAATCGACATTCGCGCGGGCGAAGCTGCGGGCATCACCTCGTAACCAATAAATAAAGAGGGAAGTCCAAATTGAAGTTTATTTTGCGTGTTAAATGATGCCGAGTTTGGATATTGTGCCAAAACAAACGCCCACGCGGTAACACTATACGATGATTACTAGCTGTTGCCAGCTTTTAATGAAACAAAGCTTACATTCCGCTCCCAATTATGCTCTATCCACCTGCGAAAAGTACATGGAAAACCGTTCAGTAGTTTCGGAGTGCTAGATCTCCTCAGATATGTAGTTACTTACTTTGAGGATATCTAAAGGGTAGTCAGAGGCTCGTACAAACATCATATTTGGCACAAATGTCCACATTTTGCAGTGGTTAGTATTCTGTACGTGACAGGTTGCAAGCCCATCTCCGATAAAAAATGTCTCCTCTGTTAAAACAGGAGAATAGCATAATGTGGGTAGTATTATAATGATTTTACTGCAGAACCCTAAACTAAATAGATAACAAAATTAATGAAACAAAATTGACTTCACGTGGGATAGACCCAACACAATAGGGCTAAGTAAGTACCTTTGGGACAGACCCTAAGGACGAAATTAAACTTGTAGTGTCTTTTCTGTTTTGATGCTCCAAATTATGACCCTGAATGACCGATCACAAAAAAACCACTACCTACCTAGGTATTTTTATCTTCTGTCAAATATTTTTAATTTTTAAGAGTAACTAGCTGATACCCGTGACTTCGTCCGCTTTTAATTCATTTTTAAATGTTATAATAGTCATTCTGCTATTCGGGGTAGAGACCCAACAAATCAAAATTCATGAAAACTGTTCTGGAATTATATGTAGGTACCAATGTTCGTACAAACCCGACTTTACTATATATTTTAAGAAGATTATTTGGACAATAGGACGAATAAGTATATAATTAAATACGAAGCGATTTTTGTAAGCTTAGCCCGATGCGTAGGTTTATCATAATTACAGGATGGAAAAGCATTTCAAGCGACGATGTCATGAGGGAATTTTCCATGGAAATAAGTTCTAACGATGTTGATAATTTAATACCTAGGTACCAACAAAGACGATGAAATTGTCTAGGACACAGTATACTTGGTCACATCACAATATTCATTATCGATTTTTGATAACAGAAACTCACCTTTAAATCCACCGCGTAAAAGATCACTATCCAACAAATCGTACGAGCCGCATGAGGGAAATCAGTTTTTGTCTTAATTTGTAGTTTTAATTTATGGCTAAGAGCGTCGCGACATTCAGCCAAACGTGCGCGTTTCGGAAACCGACCTCCGATACTGAGGCGCTATCGACATAGAATCAAAACTAGTACGCAAGCAAACATTTCACTCCCAACGACATAGAATCGAAACTACCAATCTATTCCACAACACGCGATTTCAAAACGTATAATCAGACAGCGAAAGCTCGATTTCATTCGACAAAACTAAACTATGGCGAGAGTTTTATATTTTCACGCGGTCGCGTTTAAGCTTTTTTGAACTTAAAAGTTGTTGGAATAAAGGTTGTTTTCGCTCGGAGAGGGGATGGTGTGACGTGCCGGGTTGGCGGGACCGCACATGCGCGGACGGATCGATGGCGAATGGCGAAGAAAGTTGAGTCAGCGCTTTCAGACGAGCTTTTGGTAAAAGGATTTACGAAATTCCAAGCTACTCGTGTGAGGGGCTCTTTAATAAGATGCTCTTACACTTTGTGTGGCGTGGTTCAAATCATAAGAGAGTTACGAGATATTTGGTAACGTATTATACTACATAGGTACTAATAATTATAAATGCGAAAGTAACTCGTCTGTATTATGTTACCTTCCCACGACTAAGCGGCAGACCGGCAAGGAGATTATATTCTGGGGAAGGACATAAGCTACATTTTCGTCCATTCAATGCGGACGGAGTCACGGGCAGTAGTTAGTAGGTATTGTATAATAGATAATAATTATAGTTATGGAAGACGGAAATTTATTTAAGACGGGTATAGTGTAGGTATAGGTTATAGGTATAGTGTAGGTGCCTATGTAATTATCGGTTTCAAGAAAATTTTAATCTCTGGTAAGTATAACAAAATTTAACTTAGTAGAGAAAAAGTTAACTTCAGTCTTGATCAGAGCACTGGTGTAGTGGTAGCACCCCTGCCCCACGATCCGAAGGTGCGGGTTCAAACCTGGTCGAGCGCCAATGAGTTTTCCACTCGAAAAAATATATGCAATGCGTGCTCTTTGAAGGAAAACCTCGTGAGGAAACCGGTGCAAAAAAAACAATAAAAAAGTGCTGAACAGATTTGGATGTTTGGTACAGAGTTTATAACCTAAATTAACAGATTTTGTCACTGGAAAATAAATTTAGATTTTTTTATATACACTTACGAGCAAAAATTTCGACTTGACATCACAGATCACGTATTCACACTAATATTATAGAGGTAGTTTGTTTGTATGTATGTATGTAGGATTCAAGTTAAAGTTCTTTCAAGCAAGTGTAGTGAATGAATTAACATACCTTTTTATTTCGTGCACTTTTAAGATTACAATTTAAGCTTTAAAGTTTAAAGGTATTTTAAAATGTCATTTTTGTACTAGATTTATGGTAAGGTGTGTAAAATTGAATAAAACAATAAATAATACAGGTTTAATAGTTTATTATACGCATGGTAGCTCTCAGCGACTACTGCTAATGGAAGATATACGTACACATACATAGTCTGCGCTGCTGCTTGCCTTGTATGTCGCCTCAAAGGGGACGATTTTGACATTTTGACCCTAAAGTAATCCAAAAAGGTTTCTCTTTTTTCCTGTTAATGTACAGGGCCCTTGAAATCTGACTATTTCTTTAAACTTTTAATTGCTTTTGTAAGCTTAAGTCATTTTTTGTGCTGCATTTGACAACTTTATATAATTATTCTCCTTTTTAAAAAAATCATAAATTTCAAATTATCGTTAATTATAGTCGTATTAAGACAAAAGCAACGCAGACTATTACAATAATATAATTTATAATATAATAAAAATTAATAAACTACAACCTATAATGCGATTACAATACAACAGTAATTTAAATTTCATAAACACACATGAAACCACATACTATGGCATGTCACGAAAACACTAAGTGGCAAAAAAAAGGCATTGGCACTAGAATAAAAATCGGTGGGAATGAAAATACACTGCGGGCCAATTAAATACTAACACAAATTAAATTTTAATATCTCCCAGCCAGATGCAATGAAAATGGTAATAATTTAATGTAGAATTAATTTATCTATTGTAACAGCTATTTTTATATTATACACTATTTGTATTAGTCTATAATGTACTGTAATCACACGTAACATGGTTTACAATCCGGTAACACTTACTCTATTCTATACATTTCACCAACAGATCGGCTCTACTTAATAATAAGTGATAAACATTTACAAATAAATATTGATTCTATTAAACATTGGTTTAACTTACTTAACTATCAAACTAAATTGTTCATGAGTACTATTCTAAATAATGATACAATTAAATAAGTATGAAGACTCCATTAATATAATATATAATATAGTAATTATTAAATTTAATCGTACATAAGCTACAGACACAAGTTCCGCAACTGCGAATCAATTCACATGGATTATAAGTTTAGAATTCAAGAATTTAACAAACTGTACCTACTCAGAAAAATGTTTTGATTCAAAAGGTAAGAGTAAAAATCGAATAACAACGTCACTATTCCAAAATACACAACAGTAAATGAAATTACCCTGTTTAGAAGACATTGTATATCTTAAAAATTGTGTCCTCAGCCTTTTTCAATGATATCATTTTGTTTTTAATTTTCATTCGTTTTCATTGACAGACAATGGCCACTTCTGAAACCGGCAGATAACGACACGACAGTGTCTTAATATGCAGTTAAGTCTGTTTATTATTTAATTATAATTCTGCTCACGTCGTAAAAATGTAGGTCCACTCGAAATCCGTATAAGCTTTTATGCTATTTTTGTGTAAGTCTCATATTTTAAAAAACAAAACTATGTAAAATTATAATTATGACAGCAAATGACTATTATCTGTCAAATCGTTTTTACTAATTTGCTAAGGGATCTATTTAATACAGGGTTTTAAGATTTTATAATTGAAATAAATATATAAAATTAAATAATAAAACACAATACAATCTAAAAAATGGGAATAAAATAGAAGGATATCATGAAAACAGCTCATCAATGAAACGGTCAGATTTTCATACATTTCAAATTCTTACAAATATTTTTATTTATAATTCAACTACAACATGGAGCTTATATTTCACATAAAAATGCGTGTATTCGTATGAAAATCTACCGATTGTGATCCGACTTATAGCTACAATTTATGGTTAATATTTTCATGGAATATTGAAACGTTGTCATAATACGTTCTTAGTACATAGTGTGACATTGAGGAATATACCTACACAGTAGGAAAGAGAGACAAATTAGGATATCGAGCACAGTACCTACTGGATTCTTAATTAGGTTTTTAATATCTATGAAAAATATTCGAGCTACAGAAATGCAAGAAAATTAATAAGTCAAATAATATTTGGTAAATATTACCTCAACATATTTAATATCCGCTTACAACTACGCAATGGGTTTTCTATAATATTATAATATAACTTATAACTAATAACGTTTTCCAAAAGAGTTTTAATCGAAGCATTTTTATCATTGTTTTTTTAAATCCCTCGCGCGTACTCTTTTTTGCGCCACAAGTATACTCACACGAAAAGGATGTTTTTATTAATTTTAAAATTACTTTTTTAAATATATTAATTAATTTTAGGAGAATAGGTATAATACAGATAGATTAGAGAATGGCACAGCCTGAGAAATATATACAGGCTTAGTTTTACGAAGAGGTTAATACGAGTTCTAATTTAAATTCGGTATTTCACCGTGCAGCCAATTTTAAAAACTCTAAATATATAATCTGGTTATATCAAAAACGCTACTCAAACTCTAAATCGGACACCATTTTATAAACTAGACTAGTATAACCCATCTCTGTCCAACAAGAATATTAATCGTCCAGATCCTCCTAGTATATGCAGCAAGGAAAATTACTCTTCACGACGAATCAAAACGATCCTTATGGTATTAATAAATAGCGTTCTATTCAGATTGACTAAGTTCAAGAGAATCGTAATAATATATCCATTTTGGCAAAGTCGTCCAAACTAGATACATGTCATGTTAAGAGTAGTGTCTTCATAGAGTCAGCTTTTTTGACATAACCATGTTTTAATGCTACATTAAATATATTAACGTTTAATTAAATTAGTATTTTTGGCATTGCGTCTCGGTTGCACGATAACGTATATACAAATACAATTATTGGGTGGGAGGTTTGACTCGAATTTTCACAACACATAAAATTTATGAATTAAACATTAAAATAGTAATAAAAATATTTAAAATATCATCAAAGATTATTAATTTTATAAAGAATTATTTTATTTTATTTAAAATGCAAACAGTAATAACAAGTTAATGTTTAAAATGGGTCAATTTTGTTTTTCATGTCCTTAAGTGTACATGCATTGTATACCTACTCGGTTCGTTCAAATTAAGCAACGTTCAGGACTTGCCAACTGACGAATGGGTGACCGCTGGTGGCATTTACTTCAAAGGGCAAGCTCTTGGCCCAGATAAAGTTATGGAGGAGGCCAAGGGGCGGCTTAACTACTCCATCTGACAAGTTGGTCGTACATTTGTATAAGTTAAATAGTTTAAAATTTTAATAAATAACCTTAAAAAAATAATTCAGATCAATAAATAATAAATATATATGTATTCCCACTAGACAGCACACTAACAAACATACTGCTTTAGTTAAAATTTAATACTGTTTAAATAACATTTCAAAATCTACAAATTTTTAGGAAAAAAAGTCTAAAATGTACCCAAGAGAGCTTGTGTAACATTGATACTAGCCAAAATAATACTATTATAGTTTTGAATTTCTGGATCAGTTGAGTTATCTATAGATCGTTTGTAACAATCCTTAGATAGCTCATGTTCAACAAAGTATAGTATAATATTCAATTTTTCTGTTAATAAACTTAATTTTTCAAATTTTAAAATTTTGAAAAAAATGGTTTTAATTTTTTTAATAAACATTCAAATTATGTTGTTATATAATGACTAGTAAGTTACACTTGATTAACGCCCGAATCTTTAAACGCCACTTTAACTGAGGTATATTTATGACATTTCTTGAATAGGTCCCAAATATTAAGTAGCGCTTAAGTGTTCAGGCGTTCTTCTAACATGATAGTTTATGCTAAACTCAGTTTAAACTAACTTTTCAATTTTCATCATCTTTCTGCCCTTTTCCCACGTTATGTGTGGTCGGCACATGACATCTTCTGTCTCCCTCTATCATTATATTATTGCACTGTAATCCATTCACCACACTGGTTCAAAAAAGCCAGTGAAACAGTAAGAATAAATAAAAGAAATAATTATGATCACGACTGTAATCCCCGGGCTCGGTAGATATCTCCTCAGAGCTTTAGTTACTTAGATCTTTGAGGATATCTAAAGAGGGTAGTCAGAGGCACGTCCAAACATAACATTTAGTACATGCCCACATTTGCACAGTAGTTAGTATTCCGTGCGTGACAGGTTGCAAGCCCATCGCCGGTTAAAGGAATACTAACCTATGACACATACCATCGAATTTTTGGTTCTCGGGTATGCCGGTTTCCTCACGATGTTTTCCTTCACCGTTTAAGAGCACTGGCATTGCGCACATAAATTTTTCGAATGGAAAAACTCATTGGTGCACGACCAGGTTTGAACCCACGACCTTCGGATCGTGAGGCCGGGGTGCTACCACTACACCACCAGCGCTCATTATCTAATATTATAAAGAGGAAAGTTTTGTATTTTTGTTTGTAACGAATAAACTCAAAAACTACTGGACAGATTTCAAAAATTCTTTCACCGTTAGAATGCTACGTTATCCCTGAGTAACATAGGCTATATTTTACGTAGGTACCTCGCGAGCAAAGCCGCGAACGGAAGCTAGTAATACAATAAGAAGATTATACTGAGTTTAACAAAAACTGGCATTAGCCTCTCTCGAACCGGCACTAACAAATCAAAATTCGTCCTGCACTTTGCGAAATACCGATAGTACTTTTCATTTCTTGGCTTTCACTGTGACGTAGGTCGGCTCCTCCCCCTCCCTCCCGTCCGGGGGCTGTTTGCTCAGCAGCAGGGGCAGGCGGCGGTCACGCATCGACCCCCCCGGGGACACCAGCCCCCCCTGGGGGGGTCCTTGCGGGGGGGACGTCGAGTACATGATGGCTACGTTCCCCGAGTACCCCACCGGTCCGCTCGCCGTGTACATAACGTTGACCCCCGCGTAAGTGCCCGTGGTATACGTCATAGCCCCAGGGGGGGGGTAGCCCCCCGCGTAACTCCCCCCCGAATAGCTCACCGGGTAGCCCGTGTAGCTCGAACTTTCGCCTGCGTACGCTCCCGAGTTCGAAACCCCCCCGTGACTCACAGCCCCCCCTAAGTTCTGAGAACCCCCCCCGTGATTTACTGCCCCCCCTAAGTTCTGCGACCCTCCTAAGTTCTGGGGGTACGTCGGCTTGGTCTGGAAGCCGGGCGGCGCGGAGTAGAGCGTGGGGGCTCCCCCCCCTGACCCCGGGAGGGTAGGGGGGGCTGTGTCTCATGTCTGCAAAGCCGTGTTCAGCTCGCGGTGGATGATGCTCTGGAATTGTTATTTATCTTTTTATTGATTACATTTTTTTAATATTTTTCAATTTTTGCATCGGCATTTTAATATTTCTCTTAAGTATACTTTTTATGATAACTAAAATGGATAAACTAATGGAGGTTGCCCAGCAGTGGGTCAAGTCAGACCATAGATAATGATGGTGATAAAAACAGTAATAAAAACTACTCACCATCTCTGCAAAACAAAAAAAAAACACTCAAAAAATGTCTTTCTTATCATAAAAAAGCACTAAAATCAAGTTAAAGAAAAATAAGACTTTAACAAAATTATTGAAAGAAAAATCAGATTTTCCATAATAATTATCGCCATGACGAAGATATTGAACAGCTCAAGCAAAAAGGAACCGTAATACAAAGCGACAAGGTCTACTCACCAGCTCCTCCAGCTGCCTCGCGAGCTGGTCGCTCAGTGCTGATATCACCTGTTTCTGTCCCTCTTGGGCGGCCAGAGCGAGCTCGAGCTGGCTTTGAGCCAATTTAGCCTCTGCGTCCTGGAACATAAGGTATAAAATATTTTTAATTACTTATGATATTATGACCAAAGTTTGTAACTTCTAATAAACACCATACAGAATCTAAAGTGGAAAATAACCTGTACGTCTATCATGAGTTGTCACATTTAGATCGGCTGACGTTACTACAGTAGTAATAGTACGTTACTATGATATCAGAGGGTCTACCATGAGTTTTCACAATCTACACTCGCTAGCGACTGTAGTTAATAAAATGTATGAAAATTTGTACAGCGCCTCTAGCGGATAGTTGGGTACTAAAACCTCACGTAGCTAACTATCCTACGTCACAGCGTACTACAGCGACTTTATTTCGGCGATGTTTTATTTCGACTCCTCGCTCTAAGTATAGACTTGTGTGGGACGCGAGGGTTTCTGTAACTTGTGTGTGGACGCGAGGGTTTCTGTAACTTGTGTGTGGACGCGAGGGTTTCTGTAACTTGTGTGTAGACGCGAGGGTTTCTGTAACTTGTGTGTGGACGCGAGGGTTTCTGTAACTTGTGTGTGGACGCGAGGGTTTCTGTAACTTTTGTGTGAACGCGAGGGTTTCTGTAACTTGTGTGTAGACGCGAGGGTTTCTGTAACTTGTGCGTGGACGCGAGGGTTTCTGTAACTTGTGTGTGGACGCGAGGGTTTCTGTAACTTTTGTGTGAACGCGAGGGTTTCTGTAACTTGTGTGTAGACGCGAGGGTTTCTGTAACTTGTGTGTGGACGCGAGGGTTTCTGTAACTTGTGTGTGGACGCGAGGGTTTCTGTAACTTTTGTGTGAACGCGAGGGTTTCTGTAACTTGTGTGTAGACGCGAGGGTTTCTGTAACTTGTGCGTGGACGCGAGGGTTTCTGTAACTTGTGTGTGGACGCGAGGGTTTCTGTAACTTGTGTGTGGACGCGAGGGTTTCTGCAACTTGTGTGTGGACGCGAGGGTTTCTGTAACTTGTGTGTAGACGCGAGGGTTTCTGTAAAACACTGATTATGATGAAGAGCATCCGACTGACCTGCTCGCTCTTCCTGGATTTGGTGATCTGCGCGAGCTCCTCGTTCTTCTGCGCCAGCTCGGCCTCCAGCTGCGCCACGCGCTGCCGCAACTGTTCCACCTCGCTGGCTTCTCCACCTGGGAACACCACCACACCTGGAGTCAGACAACTCAGCCTACAGTCTGCCTTAGCTTCTCTATTTTCCTCGACTGGGTTCTCTAAAGACCTGAAGATTATTCTGAAAAAATACTTTTTTCATTTTCCTGTCCCTATCTCACGCATGGGGTCGGCTCAACATGTTTTCTTCTTCCACTCACTCCTATCGTTCGTCAACTCTGAGTCTTTTCCTCTTACATTCATATCATCTTTCACACAATCAAACCACTTTTTCTTCGGTCTTCGTCTACTTGCGTCCCCAGATACACTCTTAACAACAACTTTTTTGGTGACATGGTTTTCATCCCTCCTCATCACGTGTCCACATCATGCTAATCTAGCACTCCTCATCTTTTCAGTAACAGGCCCCACTTTCAAACTTCCCCTGACATACTCATTCCTTACCATGTCCTACCGTGTCACCCCACACATCCATCTTAACATTCGCATCTCCGTAGCATAGCATTCTGAACAAATCCTACTCAATATTATAAACGCGAAAGTTTGTAAGAATTTATGGATGAGTGGATGTATGGGATGTATGTTTGTTACTCTTTCACGCTGAAACGGCCGAACGGAACTGGATGAAATTTGGCCCAAATACAGATTATAGTTTGGAATAGCACATAGGCTGCTTTTTATCCCGGAAAAATGTACGGTTCCCGCGGTATAGATAGGTTTTGTCTAGGCACCACGTGGGTGGAAGCTAGGACTTCATGATGTGGATACCTTTCCCCGCGAGATGGCGCGCGCGCGCCACCTCCTCGCGGTACTGGTGCAGCTGCCGCTTCCACTCGTCCACGTTGGCCGTGCTCTCCTGCAGCGCGCCCGTCAGCCGCAGGTTGTTCGACTTCAGCGTCGCCAGCTCCACTTCCCACTTCTTCGCGTTCGCCGAGCTGCGGGAACAACTATCGGTTATACTCCGCTTAGAACCTGTCCAGATGGAGCGTATCACGCGCGTAAGCACTCGCGCGTTCTCAGGCACCCACTACCTAGGTAGGTACATCAATAATGTTCTGTCCCTGAGTCCCTCCCAAACACAACGCACGTGAAACGCGGCATCTGGACGCAATGTACAGTTCATCCAACGGATCAAGGCATACGTGAAGTTAGCCACAGGTGCGAGTTTGCGCATGTACAGTTCCTTCCCCCCTACTCATACCTCCAATTGCTCCCGAAAAACGATACTGCGCAGCTCTTGCGGCTAATTTCACGAATGCCTAGATTCGTTGAGCCAACTATAAATTGCTACGCGCGAGTGCTTACGCGCGTGAAACGCTCCATCTGGACAGGCTCTTACCGTATCACTAGTTTTTACCACCGTTTTGAAAGGTCCTATTTCATACTTTTTATTTTTTCTTTATTTCTTCTTCTTCTATATTTATGGCATCTATCTCTTGAAGAACAACTTTGCCAGTGTCAAGTGTATTTGTATATAGTGTTGTCAACGCCACAGTCATCGTGAAGTTGTCAAGTCAATTTTATCTGTTTTATTCTCTTAGGGATTACTACCTCGATGGGTAAAATGATAAAAAGTAATAAACAAATATGATCTCAAAAGAGACAGATTCTATAAATAAAGAAGAAGACATTGATTGGAAACCACAGTTGACAAATGACAGCTGTCAGATTTAAGACGACAGACTTCAGATTTATGACAGTTGTCAGATGACTAATGACAGATGACAGTTGAGAGATGTCAAATTCTTAAAGACTTCAGAGCCGTACTACAGCACTAACTGATCGCTGCCGCGGACTTTGGTCTGAGCGTCTCTTAAAACTATCACTGTGAAACTTTTAGTGCAAATAGAGTTATTGCCACATACAGTTGTACAATCAGTGGCAGAAGGCTTGACATGCTTTTAACACTTTACTTAGGTAGTGGCCTAGTCAAGTCACAAGTCTAATCAGATGTTTGTCAAATAAGTTTGAAGTTTTTGTCATAGATCTATAATTGTCGGTCTCGCTCGACCGCTGTCTCAATAGACATATTTATTTCAATGAAGTTTTTAGATGCAACACCTAAGGGTTTGAAGTTTGCATGAAAAAATATTACGCGAACGAAGTCCGGGGAGTTCTAGTTAGTCTTTACTAATATTATAAAGAGGAAAGTTTGTAAGAATGTATGGATGTACTCTTGTAATGTTACTCTTTCACGCTGAAACGGCTGAACGTATCTATATGAAATTTGACACAGATATAGATTATAGTCTGGAATAGCATAGGCTACTTTTTATACGAAAAAATGTACGGTTCCCGCGGGCCAAGCCGTGGGCGGAAGCTAGTTATTAATAATTTCAGGAAACAGTCGACAGAACGCATTCCGGCGCGAGTGTACGCGGCTCCCCGCTTTCGATCGTAAACTACAGATTTATCGTTGCGTAATCGCAGCGATCGTATCGATTTTTCCATACGCACAGACATAAGTTATCGTTATTATGATTAGGGCTGTCAGATCACTTAATAGCTCATAATTTTACTAAATCGGCGTATTTAAATCTTCAAATCAAATCAAAGTATATTTTGTGCCGCAAATACAGAAATTACTAGTGTTTTTCATTATTTTAAAACATCTAGGTACTTACATTTTCCGTGGTCTAATACAATCTTTTTTTTTTCTAGCCTGTTTTGTCCCACTGCTGGGCAAAGGTCTCCCCCAAATTCCTCCAGTAGTTGTTCATATTTGGGGGGTTTGGACCATGACTAGTACAATCAATGCAATACATATAATAATCGAAATGTCAATTTTATCTTATTCCTCTTAGGACTGGAATTGGCACCTAGAGATATTGTGAACTAAGTATTCGGCCGCGACTCTGCTCGTAACTTAAAGGAATAAAAAAACCCGTTAAATACCAGTTCACAAACCCAATACTCGGTTCATACCTACATTTTGCATACTATTTAGCATTATATACGTGACAGATTGCAAACCCATCGCCGCTTAATATGAATACTGATATGTGACACACATTAGAATCTTTAGTTCTAGGGTATGCCGGTTTCCTCACGATGTTTTCCTTCACCGTTCAAGATCAATGGCATTGTGCACATTAAAAAAAAATTGAATTATATTCGTGTCATATTGTGACGAGGAGAGTGTTAGGTGTGAATGTGGATGTGGTAGAGGTAGGACGAAGAAAAGATTGTATGGACTGTGTGAAAGATGACATGGGTAAGAAAGGAGCGAGTACTGAGATGACGGATGATAAGAAGAGATGGAAGATCACATGTTGTGCCGCCCCACATAACGTGGGAAAAGGGCAGAAAGATGATGATGAAGATATTCGTCTCATGACAACCCTGTCGGTAATTTCACGTACATAATCGGACCACACGCACACTTGGCACTTTATTGTCATTCACACCTACTCTACGCATATTGGGGGTACTAGGTTAAGGCGGTAACTGATCACCGCGTAATAACAAGATATACTTGGACGTGCCCCTGACTACCCTTTAGAGATTTGAGAAGATGTCTAACGCAGCTGGGGATTATAGTCGTGGTTATTTTACAACAAGTAATTAATTACAAAACATACCTACTACTATTATAAATACGAATGTCACTCTGTTTGTCTGCTACCTTTTCACGGCTGAACGGATTTTAATTAAATTTGGCCAGAGATAGTATACTAGAAAAGGACATAGCCTACATTTTCTCTGATATATCTAAATAATGAAATGCAGACGGAATCGCGGGCAATATGGAAACACTGTCCATTTGTTTTATGTTATTATTATCTGGATTACAATTTCATCATACAAAAAAAGCGCTAGGACCTTAGGAAGGTTAAAGTACCCATCAATATAAACAACTTTTTCTAAGAAACCAACACTGAGAGCGCAAAAAAAAACCAGCTGTTTCATACATTTTAGCCAAGTAGGTAATGAACTTGTGGATTTTGAATGTGAATTTGAATAATATATAGTAAGCTATGTTTCAGTGGGCAGGTGAAACCGCCGGGCGAACAACTAGAAATAGATAAAGATTACTTGCTCTGTAACAAGCGTGAAGATTGAATGATTCCCGTCCAACGCTCCACTGCGATTTTGTAAAGCGACGTACGTAACTAACAATAAACTAACCTGTCTTCACCTGAATTCTACTAATATTATAAACGCGAAAGTTTGTAAGAATGTGCGGATGTCTGGATGTATGTTTGTTAGTCTTTCACGCTGAAACAGCTGAATGGATCTGGATGAAATCTGGCACTGATATAGATTATAGTCTGGAATAGCACAAAGGTTACTTTTTATCCCGAAAAAATGTACGGTTCCCGCGGGGTAGATTCGTTTTTGTTTTTCAAGGTACTACGCGGGCGAAGCAGTGGGCGGTAGCTAGTAATATTATAAAAGAAAACATGGACACGACTGTAATCCCCAGGCTCGGTAGATATCTCCTCAGGTCTCTAGTTACTTACATCTTTGAGGATATCTAAAGAGTCAGAGGCAAGTACAAATATGATATTTGGCACGTGCCCACATTTTGCACAGTATTCCGTACGCGACAGGTTGCAAGCCCATCGCCGCTTATAAAAATACTAACTTAAGTTATGATGACACACACCTTCGAATTTTTCATGGTTCCATTATACAAGCTCCCTTTAGTTAGGGGCTAGATGGCGTTGTATGAAATGTACAATATACATCTTATTGTCAATGAAAAACATATTAAAATCAGTTCAGTATTTCCAAAGATGAACCACTACAACTAAAAATGCAAATAAACAAACTTACAAACTTTACCTCTAAACATTACTATAATGTAGATAGATACGCCACAGTGATATGCAAGGCAGAAGGTAATGAAAGGGGTTTTTAGTTTAGAAGTTCACTCATTCACTCATACATAAGTAAGACGCGTTTGTACTTTTGATATTTTAGCGTAAAAATGTGTTAACATACAAAACATGCTACTTAACCAAAAACATATTTAAACTTTTTTTACTGTCTGTCTGTGCGTTCGTTCGCGTTTATCTACGTAACGGCTGAACCAATCGAATGCAGTTTTCACTAATGTATTAAGATAAGCTTGGATTAAAACTTAGGCTTTGTTTCATTTAAATCGGTTGACAAATAAAAAAGATATATCTACTATAAAGATACTTTACCGGCGTCGGCATCAAACCGAAGACGACTGACCACTTATCGCTCGCTCGCTCACTCATGGTACGAACGGTGATTGATTGAGACATTGACATTACATTAGTCTGTGCAAATTCTATAGTTGAATCGATGCCGGCATCGATTCGACTTAGAACAAATGCGCATCGATCACAAAATCGAATACGTAAACGCCCATTTTTAGTTTATAAAATAAATACATAAATAAATATTGGTGGACAATTCACACAACGCCATCTAGCCCCAAACTAAGCAAAGCTTGTACTATGGGAACCACATAGCTGATAGATTAATAATATACTTTTTTTTATTTAGTAAATACATACATAGAATAGATATTAACACCCAGACACTGAACAAACATCTGTATTCATCACACAAATGTTTATCCTGGGTGGGGATCGAACCCACAACCTTCAGAGCAGAAGGCAGGGCTACTACCAACTGAGCTGTGAGGACAGTCAGTTTCCTTACGATGTTACCCACTTAAAGGTATTAAAATAATTATATTGTCTGTACGTCTACCATGAGTTGTCACATTTAGATCGGCTGACGTTACTACAGTAGTAATAGTACGTTACTATGACATCTGTCAAAATTGTTACTGATGGTACCAAATTCTAAACAAATTAATGAGCGCAAACTACAGTCGCTGTAGTACGCTGCTGTGACGTAGGATAGTTAGCTACGTGACGTTTTAGTACCCAACTATCCGCTAGAGGCGCTGTACAAGATTTCATACATTTTTTTAACTACAGTCGCTAGCGAGTGTAGATTGTGAAAACTCATGGTAGACCCTCTGGTCGTACTGTTCTATCTACACTGTGAGAGCTAGTTAAAGCTCCAGTTAAGCAACGTACAAATCACCACAATTATATTATATCTGCTTTATATGCAACCAATATTATGTACCGCTTATGTAATACATAGCTATTCTGTAACAGAGGCGCAATAATCACCCATCTTATTATATACCTACGTATTTTATTTATACTCATAGGTACTTTGGCCTATTGCATTTATTTTTAACCCGACTGTGAAAGATATTATATATTTGGGTTGTATGTGTGCGAGTTTTTTGTGTATAGCTGTAGCCCAAACGGCTGGGCCGATTTTGACAAATGTAGTGTCATTAGACAGGATTAAAGTGCCTCAGAGATTCCTTTGATACACTTTCGTACTCTTTTAGGTTTTACGAAATGCTGGTTTCCTCACTATGTTTTAATTTGATATAATAATGCTTAAAATAGACTATTGAAGAATTATAAAAAACCTGCCAAGTGCGAGTCGGACTCGCAGACGAAGGGTGCCGTAAAATGGCAAAAAAATCACGTTTGTTATATGGGAGCCCCCTTAAATATCTATTTTATTCTGTTTTTTAGTATTTGTTGTTATAGCGGCAACAAATAAATCATGTGTCAAAATTTCAACTGTCCAACTATTACTGTTCATGGGATACAGCTTGGTGACAGAGGGACGGACAGCAGAGTCTTAGTAATAGGGTCCCGTTACCCTTTGGGTACGGAACCCTAAAAAATAATCAATATTTATTACAATAAAATATGGCTACTTCAGAACTTCCTGCCCAGGGAAGTGGTGTGCCAAGGAAACCCATCAATTATAGTCCATCCGGTAGTAACACCGGCCATTATAATATCAGCATAAGTGGCCTGTAATATGTAAAACATTGTAAAAACGTGTAATTGTGAAACTAAGCTGTCGCCGTTAATACAGTCATCATTCTATTTTTATTGAGTGGTTCCGCGTTTTGTCAGCTAAATTGATGTGAAAAAGGCAGATAGCTATATATAACACTAGCTTCCGTTCGCGGCTTTGCTCGCGAGGTACCTACATAAAATATAGCCTATGTTACTCAGGGATAACGTAGCATTCTAACGGTGAAAGAATTTTTTTAATCGGACCATTAGTTTTTGAGTTTATTCGTTACAAACAAAAATACAAAAATACAAAACTTTCCTCTATAATATTAGTATAGAAGTATAGATGAGATAGCTCAAAAAGTAACAATCTCACGAGAAAAGTTACATTAAAAAAACATGGTCACGACTGCAATCCCCTAGATCGGTAGATATCTCCTCGGACTTAGCAGTGTTGCCAGCGGCAGATGGTCAAATATAGCATGAGATAGCTTAAAAAGTTACATTTTCACGAGAAAAGTTACATTAAAAAAACATGGTCACGACTGCAATCCCTAGATCGGTAGAAATGTCCTCAGACTTAGCAGTGTTGCCAGTGGCAGATGGTCAAATATAACATGAGATAGCTCAAAAAGTTACATTTTCACAAAAACATGATTGAAATTGATAAACACTTTATTCAATAAAATCACAAGGATCACTTTGAAACGTCTTACATTATGTGGTGAGTTTAAGTGCCAATTCCAGCCTATCTATACTTCTATACTAATATTATAAAGAGGAAAGTTTTGTATTTTTGTTTGTAACGAATAAACTCCAAAACTAATGGTCCCAGTTCAAAAATTCTTTCACTATTAGAATGCTACATTATCCCTGAGTAACATAGGCTATATTTATTATTAGAAAAGTTAGGGATCCATACTAAAACTTCAATAATGTAACCCAAGGTGTAATAATTAATGTATTTTTGCAGACGAAATCGCGAGAAACAGCTAGTTAAAAATAAGGAGCATGTAAGGCGTTGGGGGGGGGGGGGCCTTGAGATTCGGTGTCACCTATTTATCAACATTTTGCATACTCTTGCGAATATCTTTCTAAATCTCAACGTTTACACGCACGCGCAACTTTACAATACAACTTACAAAACGCCACTCAATCAATTAAATTGATCATCTTTATTATTAGTTTACAAAACTGATGTCGTCAGCACGCATCATCACCGCTTACAAAACTCTATAATCAAACCCTATGATTTTATTGAATAAAGATATTTTGAATTGATTTTATTAAAAAATAATAAAAACAAAATAAAGTCATCATACTTTTCCAAGCACTTAAGGCGAAGATATTTGATTGGTTTATAGATATAGCAAAACATTAATTACAAGCTCTTCGGGCCGTATCAATGTATTATACTTTGATATTTTCTTACTACTACTAAATTATAAACGCGAAAGTTTATAAGAATGTATGGATGTATGTTTGTTACTCTCACGCAAAAACTACTGAATGGGTTTTGATAAAATTTGATGAAATAGATTATAGTCAGGAATAGCACATAGGCTACTTTTTATCCCGGATAAATGTACGGTTCCCGTGGGATAGATTTATTTTCGTTTTTTAAAGTATCACGGGGGAAGCCGTGATCGGAAACTTTATAGTCAGGAATAGCACATAGGCTACTTTTTATCCCGGATAAATGTACGGTTCTCGTGGGATAGATTTAATTTCGTTTTTTAGAGTATCACGGGGGAAGCCGTGATCGGAAGCTAGTAACACATAAAATTTTTATTGAAGTAGAGTTACTTCAAGCTTGAAATGTGACGTTTAAACATGATGGTTTGTAAGAGCTTGTGGTAGGCCACAGGTGTAAATAAAAAGTGGTCACACGGAGGCGACAACACCCCCCAGTAATCCCCCTCCTTCCTCAGTAAAAGGTATAAGTGTAACCGAACACGTTCGCCGGATTTACTTAAGTGAGTGTCAGTGTTTGGGTTCACGTCGCGATAATGGATTTTTTAATCGTGAGTATATTATTGTTAATGCTAAAAATAGATGAGAAATTGTAGCAAGTTTTGTGTGTCAGAGGTATAAGGTCGTAGCGCGCGTTTGCATAATTTTGTGACAAAGATTAATTTTTAACTTAACGGGGATTAGTGAACTTTTTTAGTTCACTAATCCCCGTTACGAGTTTATATCAGCGTCAACGGGAAAAAGTGAACAAAAAGTTCACTAATACCCGTTAACGGGGATCGTCAACGGGGATTAGTGGAATAAGCCATTATAATTACATGGACAGGCGTACAGAATACTAGCGACTGTGCAAAATGACAGGTTTGGACGTGCCTCTGACTAGCCTCTTTAGATATCCTTAAAAACTAGATATCTGAAGAAGATATCTACCGAGCCTGGGGATTACAGCCGTGATCATGTTTATTATTTTTTTTTATGTTTATGAACTGGCATTAAAAATTTACAAAAATATATCTAAATTCAAAGTTTTCAGTAAAAAAAAAGGTAAGTACCAACTTCAAAAAGCGATTGACAGAAAAAAATAAAGAGGGTAAATTTTGCATCGGAAAAATGGTATATGAAAAGGGATGCCCAACAGTGGGAAATTATTAACTGGGGATTATGATCAGGAAGAGATTCCACAAAATATATATTTTCTATAAAAAAAAATACATGATCACGATTGTAATCTCAGCCTTGGTAGTATCTGCTCACATCTATAGTTAAGTACTTAGATCTTTGAGGATTATATTCTAAAAAGGGGATAGTTAATCACGTTCCAACAATATATTATATTTGGCACACATTGCCAAACAATACATTTTGCGCAGTAGTTGATAAAAACCTACATAAACTGCAACATTATTGACATTAACCAAGTTCTTTTAGTAAATAACGGCCTCACACAAAGTAATATAAAAAGTAAAAGGATATTATAGTAATTTTAATTAAAAACGCTGTAAGTGAAAACAGAAATCGCGTGCGTCGCGGATGGCACGCGACAGATCAGGCGGACAGGAAACGAAAATGCGGATATTGCACTTACAGCGTTATACCTAACGACAGTGTTCAGTTCAAACCCCAACATTTTCAGTAATTGTTTTTCTTAAACTAGCTCTGACCCACTTGTCACTTCGTTTGCGCGTTTTTAAATAATACTAGCTTCCGCTCACGGCGTCGCCCGCGAAGTACCAACATAAAATATAGCCTATGTTCATCCTGAAAGTTAATTTTACACATTGGTGAACTAATTTTTCAAATCGGTCCCGTAGTTTCGGAGCCTATTCAATGCAAACTAACAAACAAAGAATCAAATCTTTCCTCTTTATAATATTAGTATAAATAAATAAATAAATAAATAAATAATGCTGGACAATCCACACAGCATCATCCAGCCCCAAAGTAAGCTACTCAAAGCTTGTGTTATGGGTACTAGATAACTGATATATTTAATACATTATATACATAGATAGATATTTTTTATTATACATAGAAAACACCCAGACAACCGGAACAAATTTCTGCAGATCGTACACAAATTTGTTCCGCGGCGGGAATCGAACCCGCAACCTCTTGCGTCACAGGCGGACTCTCGCTCGCTGCGCCACTGAGGTCGTCAAGTATAGATCAGTACAAGAACGGGCGTAGGTATTGCTTGTAATGATTTAGGATTTACCTAGTTGTTCACTCATTCGCTCATTCGTTTTTAATATTATACTAAGAACATCAAAATTATACAGATTTAATGCCAAACGTAATTTTTAGACTCCTTTTACCGTCTCCAGGCCACTTTGTTGACGATATATTTCTAAAATAATGTATCTCTCATTGGCAGCCATTTTGAAATTAAACTTATGGAGGGAACCGATACGTTGTATAAGCATCACTTGCCCCCATTTCATTAAAAGTAGGAAGCTATTAAAAATCGATAAAAACGTAACATACAATGTTCCGATTTTACGGTAAGTGGTCGAGTTAACAATACCTCGGAGATTTGCATTTCCGTGACTTTATTACCACTTTACGTATATTTAATCGAGATTACTTATCTCGTACAACATCTCTTTGTCGTCTACACTAATATATTTTTTGCAAGCTGGCCCGCTCGCAACATAGTTTGCGTGTTTTATTTATTAAATGAATTTCAATAAAATACGAAATACGTCTTCCATCAATTCTGTTAAAAAAGGTTTATGAAAAATTTGAAGTAGATTGGACCAAGGAATCACGTTGTCCCATACAAAATTTGCCCCCCCTTTTCACCCCCTTAGAGGATGAATTTTGGAAAATCCCTTCTAACCGGATGCCTACGATATACAAATAACCCATCTTCCAAGTTTCAGGTCTCTAGGCTGTGCGTTGATCCGTCAGTCAGTCATTCAGGACAAAGCCTTTTATAAGCACTTACATATAGATAACTAGGTACTTACTACTTTTGGTATTACTTTTTTTACTAACTACTGTGCAAAATGTAGTCATATGCCAAATGTCATGTTCGGACGTGCCTCCGACTACCCTCTTTAGATATCCTCAAAGATCTAAGTCACTAGAGGTATGAGGAGATATCTACCGAGCCTGGGGATTACAGTCGTGGCCACGTTCTTTTTGTTAAAATTATAGTACTAACGTATAAATAATCTGTTCATTAGGTCCATCGATTTTCAAATGATAGGTTTACCAATGAATGATAGGTGTATTTATGAATATAAATTACAATTCACTAAGAATCTGCGCGTTTCGCGTCGATGGCATAATATTGATTTAGACTCGAAAGTGGTAATGTCACGTTCGCAAATCACTGCGAGTGACTTGCAAGTCACATGTCGCGTGTCATCACCGAGGAAAGTCTGAGATAGATTACACAGATGATATAATAAGCGACGATTCAATAAAGCCTAAACGTAAACTAATTTTAATCTAAGTTTGTAAGTATGTATGGATATCTCTTCAGATCTCTAGTTAGATCTTTGATGATATCTAAAGAGGGTAGCCAGAGGCACGTTCAACATGACATGGCAAATACTCAAATTTTGCACAGTAGCTAGTATTCCGTACGTGACAGGTAGCAAGCCCATCGTCGCTTATGACCTATGACACACACCTTCGAATAGAAAAACTCATTGTTGCACGACCAGGTTTGAACCTGCGACCTTCGGATCGTGAGGCAGGGTGCTACACCACCAGCGCTCTTCATAAAAAAATATGATAGAATAAAATAGAAGAAACAAAAGCGGTTAGAGACTAATGATAAGAACATAGTACATCATCATCATCTTCCTGCCCTTATCCCACGTTATGTGGTCGGCACAACATGTGATCCTCTTCCATTTCCCTCTGTCACTCGTCATCTCATTACTCACTCCTTTCTTACTCATGTAATCTTTCACACAGTCCATCCATCTTTTCTTTGGCCTACCTCTACCCCTGTATCCATCCACATTCATACCTAACACTCTCCTAAGAACATAGTACAAAATTAAAAAATATAAAACCCCCCGACATCCAAACCTTACCCTGATCAACTAGAAAAGAGCTGATGATCTTCAAACGGCTGAACAGATTTTTATGAAACATGACTAAGAACACTCGGAATAAAATTATCTATGACATAAAAAAACTAAACGAAAATCGGTTCATCCGTTTGGGAGCTACGATGCCCAGACAGATACACAGATACATTAAACTTATAACACCCTTTTCGTCGGGGGTTAAAAATACGAAAAATAAAAACACTCACAAAAGACATACCTAGTCCCAAAAGTGGCAATAAATACGATAGTGACCAAGAAAGGTCCAGTGTGACGACTAACCAATCAAGACTCGCCTACTTACGAACACAGACTTTCTCGAGACGTGATCTCATTAACGTGACGTCATATCCGTGCCTCGGGATAATTGACCGTCACGAATGAAGGGGTTACGTTGTTTAACGTAAGTGGGAAATTACTTCATTATGGAGATTACACAAACGTTTAAGGCCCAGCATTTTGAAAATTGCAAGTATTGCAACCCTAATCATTCTATTACCGCTTAATAGATTACACTGAAATTGAACTACACGATACTCAAGGATATAAGTGATAAATCAACCGAAGCTAAAACACGAATTAGTTAGAAAACCTTTGTTAAAAATCATGTCAAAAACACCTCTGAAAATTTAGAAATTCCCTAATTTATCCAGAACAGTAAGGTATTTTGAATTTCTATTTCACATGAATATAAATCAGTTAATTTGAAACAAATCAACCCAGCCCTTTTTTTGATATAAGCTATTTACTTGAACATATTTGAGTTTTTTATAAATTGTCACTTTCGTTATATAATTCAGAGCAGCCATATTATCATGCCGCACTCTACTTACTTGTCATTTAGGTATTTCGCTTCGTGCTATGTCTGATTCCGCGGAGATCCGCGTTGCTATACGGATCTATGTCACTTTTTTTGTAACTTTTACGTAAATAGTGTGACGAGTATTCTGGGCCTTAATTATATTTTGTATAACTTTTTGTGTATTCCTTTGTCGCTTTGGTGCTGCGCTGTCTACATTATTATGTATGTTACTAAATAAATAAATAAATATTTCGAGAACGGCGCACTTTTAAAGCAGTCTTAAATTGTCTTTAAATGTCTTAAAAGTCTGAAAATGGTACTTAAATTCACCGCATAACTACATATAAGACATTGCAAAGTGATCCTTGTAATCTAGTTGAATACATATGTATTTTTGACTTTGACTGAAACAATTTTGGTCTATAAGTGTCCTCTACTATGTCCTCTATTATGTATATTATTTAAGTACTTAGGTATTTATTTCACTTTCATCGAGGAAACTATAAAAAAATCAAAATGGCGGCGGGTCGATATGTTCACAAAGGTTTTATCCCCTTTAGTATAGTGATACGTTGAATTTGACTTTATTTTTTTTTTGTTATATTTTGTTCTCCACCTATATGTGTAGATAATAATTTTATCGAGCGGAAACTTCGAAAAAAATATCAAAATGGCGGCGGGTTGATACGTTCACAAAGGTTCTATCCCTTTTAGTAGCCAATGGTTCTATCCCCTTTAGTAGCTTGACAGTTTGTATTTGAGGAATGTACTGATATGTTGAAATTGTTGTTTCCAGAGAGGTCTCCCGTTGCTGTTGGTGGTGTCAGCCCTGGCGCAGTACTCGGGGTACGAGGGGTACCACGGGCACGAGGGGTACCACGGACACGAGGGGTACCAGCACGCGCCGCACCACCAGCCCCACCAGACCCTGGACGAACACGACCACGGCGAGGAACACGAGCTCGATTACCACGTGAGTACTGGTCACCCCCTGACTAGGTAGACTTCTCCTAAGATCTTTTGTTACTTAGATCTTTGAAGATATGATGTACAAAGGTACAATTATACGGATGGTACGATAAAACGATATCGGTAAACAGCAAGCGCTGGTGGTGTAGTGGTAGCCCCCCTGCCCCACTAATCGAAGGTTCAAACTCGGTCGTGCACCTATGAGTTGTTCTATTCGAAAAAGTTATGTCCGCAATGCCAGTGCTCTTAAACGGTGAAGGAAAACATCGTGAGGAAACCGATCTAAATGAAATTTGGCACAGATATAGATTATAGTTTGGCATAGCACATAAAGCAAATTTTTTATCCCGGGAAAATATTTGTTTTTGTTTTACAAAGTACCACGCGGGCGAAGCCGTGGGCGGAAGCTAGTATTAGATATTCGTACAAGGTGTACAGTATAACTTTAATTGAGTTTAGATTACATCGAAAAATTAATTTTATTTTTATTTTCAGGCGCATCCTAAGTACTCGTTCGACTACGCAGTGAAGGACCCTCACACAGGAGACGAGAAAGAGCATTGGGAGACCAGGGACGGTGACAAAGTTAAAGGTAATTTGTAATTTTGTGACCGCGCTGAAGATACTAATGTAATATCATAAACCTTTCTCTTGAATCACTCTATCTCTGATGAAAACCACATTAAAATTGGTGCAGTAGTTTTTGAGTTTATCGCGAACAGGAACAGACAGACAGACATAACCTAGAACCAAAAATTCGAAGGTGTGTGTCATAGATTAGTATTCTTATTAGCGGCGATGGGCTTGCATTCTGTCACGTACGGAATACTAATCACTATGTAAAATGTGGTCATGTGACTACACCCTTTAGAAATCCTCAGAGATCTAAGTAACTAAAGATCTGAGGAGATATCTACCGAGCCTGGGGATTACAGTCGTGATCATAGAGATGACACAAGTGCTTTCATTGTATTCTATCGTTCCACAGGTAGCTACACTCTAACAGAGACCGATGGGACAAAGCGAGTGGTAGAATACGAAGCCGACGACAAAAACGGATTCAACGCAGTCGTCCACAAAATCGGGACCCCCAAACATGAAGAATACCACCCCAAAGTCGAAGAATACCACCCCAAAGCCGAAGAATACCACCCCAAACTCCAAGAATACCACCCGAAAGTCCATGAATACCATCACAAAGTGGAGGAGTACCACGCGAAGCCGGCGCATGAGCCTATAGAGTATAATCATGAATACGGAAATTTCGATGAGGGCTTTGTACCGATTGTTGGTTATGGGAGACACTAAACTTTAAAATACTTCTTAATCTGTTCTAGTTATACTCTTTGACATAACCTTTACAAATCTGGGAGTAACATTAATTTCAGAGTCGGATAGTTTAAGGCTTGTTTGTATTCTATAATAAAGCACGAAGCTTAATCGATACTCGAACCTTAAAGCTTAAACTGAATCAATACTCAAGCCTTTAAGCTTTAATTGAATTGATACTCGAGCCTTAAAGCTTTAACTGAATCGATACTCGAGCCTTTAAGCTTGAACTTAATTGATACTCGAGCCTTTAAGCTTTAACTGAATTGATACTCGAGCCTTTAAGCTTAAACTGAATCAATACTCAAGCTTATAAGCTTAAACTCAGTCGATACTTGAGCCTTAAAGCTTTAACTGACTAAATACTCAAGCTTATAAGCTTAAACTGAATCAATACTCAAGCTTATAAGCTTAAACTTTGTCGATACTCGAGCCTTAAAGCTTTAACTGACTAAATAATCAAGCTTATAAGCTTAAACTGAATCGACACTCTAGCATCGATTCTTTTTATAGTTCTCAATTTAAAACTGACAAAAATCTATATTAACGCTGAGAGTTTAGTGTTGTGGAATACGAGCCTAGGATTACCTTTTGAAAGTACGGAAAGTATCTTGAAATTTAGGAGTAATTAAAGTCAATGTGTAGAAATTGTCCTCGTGAAATGAAATATCTCTAGTGTAGCTTTGGGGACAGTGGGAATTCGAAAAGGGTTCGATAATAAGATTGGTACTTGAGACCAGTTGATGACCAGTTTTAAAATAGCTTAGTCTTGCTTAGATTAATGTCTAAATGATCGACAGACTGACACTACGACGATCGAAACTTAAGTTAGCTTTTTTATCGTTTAGTTTCATTTTAGTATAAGTGTTGAATCTTTTGTATTCTTGTTGTAATCATCATGAGACTTGTCCTCTGTATTTTGTAGTTTTAAGTGTTGTACAAAACTCTCGCGGTTTACAAATAAACTTGTTATTATTGAAAAATGTTTGTTTTATTTGATAGCTTTTAAGTTTTAAACAGATAATTCGCATTACTAGGTACATCGGAAATATAAAAGCTCGACTTTCGTTTCAATTTACGAGTATAATCAAATCAGTTGAGCCATTTGTAGATTGTTTTTAACAGTCTTTAGATAAGTCAACTCACTTAGTTTTTGTAATACGTATATTTAAATTATCTGTATTAAATGTATAATACGAATATAATGTGTAGCCATCGATACGATCACTAAAATTAATTGCTTCTGATTAATACCGAATTAAATTATCTCGAGCTCCGATTCAATTTTAAAGCTTACTTTGAAACTTCAACAACCTGTATTTTCGTCGATCTCTAAAATATATTTATTTATTGGAAAACCAACAGCTTTCAATTCTTCACATAATTGACAATCATCAGAGAGCCAATTAAAGTGTTTCACATTTTATAATCAAAATGTAAACTTAAATTATTAGATTACATAACTAAGTATAAAAAAAATATAGTATAGAAAAAATTACACTCGTTAACATGATAAAATAAATAAAATAAATAAATAACGCTGGACAGTCCACACAGCATCATCTAGCCCCAAAGTAAGCTACTCAAAGCTTGTGTTATGGGTACTAGATAACTGATATATTTAATACATTATATACCTACATAGATAGATATTTTTATTATACATACACATCCAGACCAACGGAACAAATTTCTGCAGATCGTACACAAATTTGTTCCGCGGCGGGAATCGAACGTTTCAAAACGAGTCGTCAAAATAATTATGATGATTATAATGTTTGAGTTAGGATTCAGGATGTATAAATAATTATTAGAAACACTAACCTTTGAGCTAGCGCTAGTTTGAGGCGGTCGTTCTCGTAGCGCAGTTGCTGCTCCGGGGAGTCCCCGGGCGCCGGCGCCGGCTCCGCGCGCCCCCCGCGCCCCCCCGCAGGAGGCCCGCCCGCCCCGCCCTGCGCAAAACCCAAACAACTGTAACATGGCACCAGTGTTGCCAGATACACTGTAATTACAGCAGATCTACTGTATTTTCACACGATCCACTGTACACTGTATTACTAAAAAAAAATACAGTGTATGGGAACACTGTAATTTTTCAACGGACAAAAATCAATTAACTGTATTTTTTTTTACTTTTACTGTAATTTTGTATCAAACTCTGTGATTTTGAGTAAATTTGAGCGCCAAACACTGTAATATAATTTGTCTCATCTGGCAACACTGCATGGCACAATGTTGAATCCCATTTGTAACAAATGCAGCCATTGTTACATATTGTCAGTTACATACATTTGTCATATACAGTTATTTATAACATACTAGCAACACGCCCCGACTTCACACGGGTAGCAAAAGTATCTCTATTTTTTTATATAAAACTAGCTGTCCCGCCCGCGACTTCGTTCACATAAAATATCTAAACTGAGTTTTAAACACATCAAGCAACTCATAAAAATCCCATACTACTTTGACACCCCATTTTACCCCTTTTTGAAGGTTATGTTAAAAAATTCTGAACAACGTGTCCATTCGTTTTGTATTTACAGTACACAAACAAAGTTTCAGGCCAATTGCACCACGCTTTAATAAGTTCCCATACAAAAACATTGACCTTCTTTTGATGGTTATTTAGAAAAATCCTGAAACACGTGTCCATTTATTTTTCATTTACAGTACACAAACAAAGTTTCAAACCAATCGTACCACCCGTTAAAAAGTGCCCATACAAACATTGACCCCCCATTTGACCCCTTTTTGAAGATTATATTGAAAAATCCTGAAACATGTGTCCATTTATTTTGCATTTACAGTACACAAACAAAGTTTCAAACCAATCGTACCACCCGTTAAAAAGTTTCCATATAAACATTGACACCACATTTGACCCCTTTTTTAAGATTATGTTGAAAAATCCTGAAACACGTGTTCATTTATTTTGCATTTAAAGTACACAAACAAAATTTCAGACCAATCGCACCACCCGTTAAAAAGTTCCCATACAAACATTGACCCCACATTTGACCCCTTTTTGAGATTATATTGAAAAATCCTGAAACACGTGTTCATTCATTTTGTATTTACAGTGCACCAACAAAGTTTCATGAAAATCGCTCCACGCGTTAAAAAGTTTCATACTAACGTTTTCACCCTTTTTCACCCTCTTGGCTATTACTTCCTCGTCACCATCATAGACTACCGATACTGTTTCAACAGAACTCCCTAACGACGTGTTAATTAATGAAAATGAGAGTATAAGAACTGATGAACAACTTAGAAAAAAACAGAATAAAAGATAAGATTTACATAAAAACAAGGAATAAAGAGAAAAAGGAAAGGCTTATTTAGGAAAGGAGAAGGTAAAAAATAATGGGAATTTATTGAACCTAAGCTCGCTAGAGAGAATTAAGCTGGAAAGGGGATACCAAGATGCACTGTGATAAAATACCAGAAGAAGAAAGACTTTTGTAATATTATTTGGAAAGAAAAGAAGGTGAATGCTAAAATGTCTTCAATAACTAAGAAAAAATATAGAGAGGTGTGCTGAGACCTCATAATAGACGACAAAATTCAGTAAAACTGATTTAACTGATAGTACAAGAATAGATTTCGGGCCTGCTAAACTATATAACCTCGTCACGGAATTTCTAAACCGTAATCAGCGCGGGAGTTACGTAGTTTTTAAACTATAAAATGACACCGTGGAGTTACGTATTTTTATAAAATTCAAATAATTTTTGAGGCAATGTTTCGCGAGATAAACTAAGTATTTCATCGGACGCGTTTTTAAATTACACGTTAGATGGCGTAAAGTGTAAAAAAATATTTTTTTTGGAGTTGCGGAGTCTGATATTTAGACCAAGGATATAGTTTGTAACAATTTCAACTGTTGCTTTCCAAAACTTATATCCTGTAGACTGTTACATAGACATTGTGGCTGACAATGATTTGATAGACAAATTTAAAGTTTAACACAAGTTTATAAGGTAGAGAAAGCCTAAGTGGGGCGAGCACGCGTTGTGCTGAGCGTACCTGCGCGTTGCCGGTCGACGACAGCGGCACGGAGTGAGATCTCGGATGCGGTATTTCTTCGTTTTCTATTTTTGGCTGAAACAAATTGGACAAACTTTTATTATAAAATTAGGGGAACTCCCCGCTACATCAGCGTTATTTTTACATGAACGTTCAGTCTCAAAAGTTATTTTATAGCGACTTCAAAAAGGAGGTTCTCAATTCGTCTGTATGTTTTTTTCGCAATTTTACTACGCGATTTCTCCGCCAATTATGAGCGGATTTCGATGATTCTTTTAAGCCCTGCTGCGTATGTATGTATGTATGTATATATGAACGTACGTACGTATGTATGCATGTATGTCTGTATGTACGTATTGTATGTATGTATGTATGTACGTATGTGCCTACCTGCGGCAGCTCGTCGTCGGGCGCGGCGCGGGGCGGCAGCGGGCTGGCCGAGGCGCTGGGCGCGGGCGTGGCGGCGCCGCCCTGCTGCGCCTGGATTGCCTCCTTCACCTCTTGGAACTTCTCGATGAACTGAACGGACGAACCATGTTAGTCGCGTATTCTCGGACAAAAGAAAAGCGCTAATAAAAACATAGTATATTATGCAACTAGTGAATAAAGGACGGATTTAAAAGGAGCCATAGATGAGTCACGAGCAAGTGAAGGATTCTAACGACTGAATCATGACCGTAGGGAGTGATTCATGATGATTGAATCACGAGCGTAGGGAGCGATTCAGGTGTTAGAATTCTTAGCAACGCGAGTGATTCATGGCCCTCGATATAAATCCGTTTTATTCAAGAGTTTTTCATACTATACTTTATACCATGACTCCGAGAAAAATAGGATTTAAGCGTGATTTGTAGGGTACCAAGTTTTCTACTATATCGGCCGCCCTCTCTTTCATAAACTCAGGTGTTAACACATCTTCATCACATGATAAGAAATCGGCATACCCTAGAACAAATGGCTTGTTCCAACTTTATATATGACTAGCTTCCTCTCGCGGCTTTGCTCGCGAGGTACCTACATAAAATATAGCCTATGTTACTCAGAGATAACGTAGCATTCTAACGGTGAAAGAATTTTTGAAATCGGACCAGTAGTTTTTGAGTTTATTCGTTACAAAAAAAAATACAAAACTTTCTTCTTTATAATATTAGTATAGATCAAACATTACCTTGCCGAGTTCCGACTCGGAAGCGAACCCCAGTCCGTAGACGGTGTTGGCGCGCACGTCGCTCCACTGCCCGAACTTCTGCGAAGTTTTCGTGAACGTCATGTTTGCAGTGATCGTGCTGTTTATCACCGCCTGGAAATAAATAATGGCATAGTTAGTTAACCTGGTGACTAATTAATTTGTTCGTATCTCATTATCAGTGATCGGAATTGGGTGAGCTAATACAAACTTACTAAAACATACCTAAACTTCAAATAACAATGACGAAAGTGGAGACTTCCTTATAACAATTTTTTTTTCGGGTCATTTTTCCAGGTTCGAAATATTAGGTAACATTAATACAGTAAAAGAATATCGAATCTGTCTTAGAACTTTAGGTATATTAGCTCACCCAATTCCGATCACTACTCATTATAAGTAAACCCTGTGTTTGTATGAGAATAAAGTTATCCTTTTTTTACCCGACTGCGAAGCGAAGGAGGGTAAGTGTTTGGGGTGTATGTATGTATGCATTGTATATGTATGTTTCTATTGTATGTATGCGAGTTCCTTTGACTGTCGCTGTAGCCTGCGGGACGGATTCTGACAAGTGATGTGTCGTTAGATTAAAAAAGTTTTTAACATAACAGTAAAATACACCGTGAAATTTTAATGGTTGTTTCCCCGCGGCAGAACAACTAGCCATAAGACGTACTTTCAAAAAATAGAATAAAAGTAAAAAATTAAAGATGGTTTTGTTTAAAATAATTTAAAAAATATTCATCAACTCGAAAACGTGAGGAACAATAGTAACATTAGACGTAACATGTAGGTACTATTCGAATCGCACGCGCCGCCGGCCGCCTTCGCGTAGGTATCGAGATGAATTACTATTGGTTCGTGGTCGCTTTCGAATTAAATTTTCACAATGGTATATCTGTATTTTTTGTTTCTAATATTAAATTTGTTTATACAACGATTGTATTACCAAGACCAAACCATTTCGCTGCGGGAAAACCACCATTCAAATTTCACGGTGTATAAAATTGAGTAGAATCGCCCACTAACCTTGGTGCCTTCGACGCTGATGATGCGGTACAGGTTCCTGGAGGAGTCGTAGAAGAAGGAGACGGACACGGCCGCCGAGCTGGCCGACATCCACGAGCGCTTGGTCTTGGGGTCTATGTGGAACACGTGCGCCTTGCACGTGAATATCGGCTGCTCACTGACAAACACACCGAAATGCATCATATTTTATGTTCGGACGTGCCTCCGAATACCCCTAGATATCCTCAAAGATCTAACACCGGTATTCACAAACAATACTTGCCTCAGTAAATCATTACTATGCGAAGTAAGGCGTTTCTCGATTCTCATTGGTCGATCGCCACTCAAAGTATTATCTATGAGTGGCGATTGGCCAATGAGAATCGAGAAATGCCTTACCTACTTCGTATAAAAGTAAGTAAAAGTAAAAGTATATTTATTGCAATTACATGTGGTAAAGACACATACAAAGATGGGTAAAAATGTAATTTGCCCTTTTATGGGCATGCAATTATTTGTCTATTAGTACATAAATTATATTATTAAGAGTGAAAAAAGAAAATAGTAATTAATGTATAGTATAGTAATGCTAGGTCACTTAAGCAAGTATTGTTTGTGAATACCGGTGTAAGTGACTAGAGATCTGACGAGATGTCTGGGGATTACAGTTGTGATTTCTTTTTATCTTAATTTAATATGCATATTATGTACATCTATGGTGTTATGACAAAACCTAGATTCACTGTGTAAGGTCTAAATATCAGCTCATTGAAAAATATACTAAAAACTATAGAGAGTAGAGCACGAAATTGGCTGTTACCTAGCTGGTGGGATAAGGAGTAGCTGAAAAACTATACATTTTGTCTGATCAATACATAACCTAAACCATCACTAGGGTGTGTCACACAATGAAGCTAATGTTGATAAGGATAAAGAAACTTATGACCTAAATTACAGAAATAGAACAAAAGCTTGTATACCTAAGTATAATTTTTACAAACTCACATTTCCTCATCAATATACAACTCCATTTTACTGGAAAATACACCAAATACTTGTATTTTAATCAAAAAGGTATGCTATCACAACAATTTGACAGGCAGGAATGTTGAAACAACCCAATGAATATCAAACACACCAATTGTGTGCCAAATGGCTTTCGTAATAAGACTGATACTTGTTTAGCAAGTTGGAAAGTGGTGATTGCTTATCATGACAGGTAAATGACATTTGATAAGATAATGTAAATGTTATGGAAACAATATAATGCTTTTAAAACAAAATGTAATTATTTTATTGTTTGTTTTGATGACCTTAATAAGATTACTTAAAACTGGCAGATTAAGATCTGATAGTGATTTATAACTGTTTGTACACGGTAGTTAGATAATATTGGTTTTGTTTATAAACATTATTTTTATGGTAATGAATAATGTAGATAATGGCTTCATGTGAAGTACTGAGCGTTTTGCTTTGTTGTGTCCATAGTAAGGAGACAAATAAGAAAACAAATTCTATAATTAATAATGTTCAGAATCAAAATGTCAGGTAAGACATTTAACTTGATAATAAGCACGGAATCAGACAGTGTTGTGATATAACTGCAGCTTAAAATGCCTATTATAAAAAACAATGAAAACATGTATGTAAAAGTCAAATGTACAACAAAGGTCAAGTGCGTACATGCAGACTATTTCACAATGCAGATATCTCAAACAATGTGTGGGAAATTTGAGATGTTCATCACAGTATTGTCTGTTTACAAACTGCATACCTACTTACATCTGGATTGCGTTAAATTAAAGTTTCAATTCTACATTATGTAGGTATAATAAGTCACTAGGAACATTATTAGGTACCTATGTAAGGAATGAGAATCAATGACTTGGCATGTTATTTTTGGATCTATGTGTGTCAGGTATGGTGGACCTATAATTTTTAAATAAGGTAAGTAAACAAGTTAGCTACCTGCTATCTACACCAAATGATTATTTATTTTTCGTAGTTCAATAATCACCTAGTGATTGACGAAAATGGTCTTGACATACTAAAGGTCTGACTAAATTTATAAGAGTGTTAAATAAGGATAAAAAATAAAGTAAAGACTCCACCCACACTATATTGGTAACTTGATTTATGAGCACAGATTATTAGATTTATTTACGAAGTTCGTCAATAAATTGTAACGCGCTCACAAGGACTCAGGAATCATTCAACTATGGTAGTTCACTGGCTGTATTAATAGAGGGGCTGGTCGCGACGATTACACCAAGGTAAAGGCATTCAATCGTACAAAATCGATGTTTGTGCAATAGATCAAGCGAAATGTATCAGTGTCGCGAAACACCTTGCGAAAAATTAATTTTACCAATATTATGCCAATCCGTGCGGTAGAAATATAGTTTGGAATCTTATTGTAATGAGATTTCGAAACTATATTTAGAAGGTTCTTGGAGGATAACTTAAAATATCTCTTCGCATTGGCAAAATGCACCCCCTCCCAAAATTATGTCTGATTGGAACAGATTTTTACAATATTAGCGATACGGCTCTTGGGTCTGTTTGGAACACAGTTTAATGAGTAAATATGGGTACTTACCCCATGGTTTCTTTTCCCACTGTCATTTATACACGATATTTGAATAATTATTTAGTTCATAATTCTTAAATTTTCACTAGGAGCGATCTGTCACAAGCAAGCCGCAATCCATCGTACTAACCATAGACAAGGATTTGAAAGATTTAGATTTTTGACAGTACTACTACATACCTAGTCATGGGGTAGCTGTAACTTGAAGTAAATAATTATTTATATACATATAAAGATACCTACATAAAAAGATGTGAATAGTCTAGAAATAATTTGAAAATTATTACAATTGCAAATGTAATAGGTACAGTAAATGTCTTAAAATAAAAAATAGTCCATAAATTTTTATCGCTAAATCGTGATGTCAAAACATGAAAATTAACATTTTTTTGCATAGATTTTAACGAGAAAAGTATCCCTCGGGAATGAAATTTGAATTATGTAGAAAATAGATACAACTATTATCTTCGGATAAAAAATATCTATCAGTTTTTAGTACCCTTAAAATTATTAGTTCGTACAAAATTAACGATTTGAATTGAAACACTAATTGTTAGTACATTACTATTATGACAGTGCTGCCATTTTAAGAACAGCTGCTACTCTATCATAGACTAATACACTTTTTTTTGCAAAAGCAACTCTAAGCAGCACCAATCTTTCGAAACCAGAAACCAACTCACAACGAAACTCTACTTAGTTGTGCTACTCAACAATAGATGGCACTAGCTGTTGATTAAAACGGGTTAAAACTAAAAATTAGATTTAAATATTTTTCGATCATTTAGTGATTTAAGTGAATATAATCATTCAAATTCTCAGTAAAAAATTGGTAAGTGGGTAGGTACTATATGAAGTAGGTTCTTACATTTGTAGATATTATATTGTACCTACCTAGTTTAAGTTCCTAAATAAATATTTTTATATTTTTTTATTTCATTTACCTACCTACTTACCAGTTACCTTCCAAGTAGGAACTTCTCTAAATTCGTACCTTCTTACATAGGTATATGTAAGAAGGTACCCTGCATATGTACCTATTCTATATTTTGAACAAAAAAGTAAAAGTCGGCATCTTCTCACGAAGTTGCATCAATAATAAATAACTTGTGAATCCAGATAGGTACCTACCTATCTACCTACATTTGGCAAAAGCCCGCAAAAGTGACCGAGTTTGAGCTTCAAAAATGGTCATCGCTTCCGTATATACGAGTACCTACCTACAAGTGCGTTGAACTGTTATATAATTCGCCAACAGAACCCCCAAGACTTTATTCTTGAAGTAGGTAATAATGTTACCTTTATTCCTTGTTTTTTTATTTTCATTCCCATACTTACCTAAAAATTACACTTAATTTTGGTTTTCGGGATAAAATTATCCTAAATGTTTTATCCTGGTCATCAAAATCAGTTCAGTTGCCATAACAAACATTCAAGCTTTCATATTTATAATATTATCTAGTGATGTTGTGAATTATTCCCCAAAACTTAAGAAAAGGTACCAAAAACCATGAAGGCTGACCTCGCGGACCTCGCGTTTTACTAACGAGGTGACCAACCTCTAGGGATGTAGGTAATTAAGTCACTAGTGATGTCACGATAGTCACCATCATCTTCCTGCCCTTTTCCCACGTTATGTGGTCGGCACAACATGTGATCTTCTTCCATTTCCCTCTATCATTCGTCATCTCAGTAGGTACTCACTCCTTTCTTACCCATGTCATCTTTCACACAGTTCATCCATCTCTTCTTTAGTCTACCTTACCTCTACCGTATCCATCCACATTCATACCTAACACTCTCCTCGTCACAATTGACATTCATCTCACGATAGTCGCCACATAGGTAAATTCAAAATATAGGGTAAAACCTACTGTTGGGTTTATATTTGAATGGCTGATTTGAAGACCGCTACATTCCCGCCAAAATGAGCTTGCCTACCGCCCGACCAATAAATACACGGTCGGGAGTTTCCGGGCGCTGCCGTCAATCCGGCGTAAGCGCCACTGTCCTGCAACTTCGAGAAAGAAACGCGCGCAGCTCTCGAACTTTTTATTGAAAATAAATACAAAACTCTGTCTAATGTTGTGCAAACTACCTAAATACGATAATACTAGTGCCTGTGAGTCTTTAGCAGTGTTATTACGTCCCGGGACCTGCTCTGGCTGTGGAATTGCTACGGTGAGTCTTCAAAGTATATCACGCCATTACGATTTCTAAAAATCCAAACTTTAAAAGCTATCGAACCATACATTTTGGTCATTCCGAGCCAGGATTATCCAGTTACGATATCAATACAACTAAATCTAGCTATTTACAAGTATTTATTGGTATAATTCTTATTGTATTTCGTCTATTTTGCTAGCCGGTAGGTTCACACACCGGTAGGTACGTATCATAATTTTCACTCACAAACTTGCTTATATCTGGGTAGTTACACAAGTTACAAGTCTCAAACCTTTTCTAAAATCATTTTTATATGTTCTATGTCCTAATCCAACGTTTATTTTAAGTCATAACTCAACAATTCGAATTCTCAATTTCATTATTCCTTTACGTAAAATTACGCCGACGCGGTCCGGCCGCCATTGAAATTTGCCGTGTGCGTAATATTGTTATTTACCGTGTGACAATATGCCTCCTAAACTTGACTCTGAGCAAATTGAGGAGTACGATAAGTTGGTACAACCACATATTGCCACAAAAGAGATGTGTTTTATGAGATTGCAATCTTTGTACCAAGTTTCTCTAGGTGTTCATGACAAACCCGAGTTGCTAGGCGAATTCAATGTCCGTTTGAGTGAATTGCAAGGTTGGCGTGACAAGTTCGAACAAAGTATACTTAATATCACACTATTAAAAAGGAAGTTTTATCCTGAGTATGTACCTTCATACAAAGAGATTGAGAGTTTTGACCAAATTTATTATTATATTCGCAATGTTTCAAACAATCTGAACATAGACACGAAACAAAATAGAACGGACACAAAGTCGGACGGCAACTGTGTTAAACCAAGATTACCTAAACTGGAACTGTTTCCTTTTGACAGTAAACTTGAAAACTGGCCTACCTTTCGTGATACGTTTTCTAGCCTGATTCACAATAACAAACAAATAGCGAATATCGAGAAGTTTTACTATTTGTTATCGGCGGTTAGCGGGTCCGCTCTGGTCATTGTAAAGTCTATGCCGGTTACATCGGATAACTATCAGATAGTTTGGAGCGCTTTGGTGAAACGATATGAAAATAAGCGCGCATTAGCGACTACCTATCTCGACAAACTGTTTAACTTTAAACCTTTGGCAAACGAGTCTATCTCTGGACTTAATGGATTCTTACAGACATTTCAAGAAAACATTAAAGCGCTCCAGCTGCTTGGTATCAAAGATTTGTCGGGATTTTTATTGTTCTATGTTGCATTGCGTAACCTTGACCCGGTCACTAGGCGCGAGTTAGAGCGCGAGTTGGGGCAAGATGAGCTACCTAATTATGACGAACTGATAACTTTTATCGAAAGACATGTGCGCGTTCTCGAGATGTCAGAGTGTACGACAAACTCCACTGCTACGAAAAGTGTACCGAACACTCGAGGTCAGTCAAAGGTCAACCAGCCTACTACTGGTTCAAAATCAAATAATTCAAACTCGCAGCGACCAACCCTGTCGTCTGCTGTTGTCAATGCGGACCCTCCTGTAAAATCTAATAAATCCATGGAGTGTTTGTATTGTAAAAAAGCTCATTCTATTTATCGATGCAGTGACTACACCGACCTGACCCCGGCACAGCGTCGCGACAAAATCAAACAATTAAATCTGTGCGAAAATTGTTTACGGAACCATTCTGTCGCCGACTGTACGTCCAAGGGACTTTGTACGATCTGCAAAAAGAAGCATCATCATACATTGCATTTAGACTCTGTACCGAATTCGAGTTCTAGTGCCGCCGTGGCATTGACGTGCTCAGCTAATTTGACAGTGTTGCTCGGTACCGCGGTTATTCACGTCGCAGATTGTTGGGGCCAGTACCAAACCGTACGTGCTATAATTGATAGCGGCGCTATGTCGAGCTATATTACTCAAGATTGTGCTAAACGTCTAGGGCTGTCGCGACGTAAATGTAACTTTGAGCCCATCGGTCTAGGTGGTAATCCAGTGCGGGAGTTCGGCTTAACTACGTGTAATATTAAGCCGCGACACTGTGCTAGTCCGGTTTTATCTACCGATGCGGTAATTGTATCCAACATTGCAGGTAACCTACCTACAATGCCTCTATGTGATAGGACTATTGTCCAGTTCCAACATCTGGTGTTGGCCGACCCGGCCTACTATACGCCCGCGCCAATCGACCTACTGATAGCAGGTGATCTTTTCCCGTATATCTACGACGGTGAAAAAATCCTTCCGCGCGAACGTGGCTTGCCTGTTGCGATGAGTTCGATATTTGGGTACGTCATTCTAGGTCAAACCGAACTCGATCGATCTCAACACGCCGATGTCTCACTCTTTGCTGACGCTGGTAGGGATAGTACTTTTTGTGGTTTTTCCATGAGTCTTGATCAAATAATGCACTCTTTCTGGGAGGTCGAAAACGTACCGTCTGAGGTACTCCGCTTCAGCCCTGACGAAGAGCTAGCGGAGTGTTTGTTTGCAAAGGATCATCGACGTGATGACACGGGTAGGTATGTAGTTAAATATCCATGTCGACCCTCCGTTGAACTCGGCGACTCGAGTCAAATGGCAACTCGTCGACTTCTCAACTTAGAGTCAAAGCTAGAACGGGAGCCCGAGTTAAAAACTGAATATCATAAGTTTATGCGTGAATATGAGAACCTCGGTCATATGACTTGTCTTGGTGATGTCCAGAACGTGGATTCGAAATATATCATCCCGAATTTCTGCATTGTCAAACCATCAAGTACCACAACGTCTCATAGGGTAGTATTTGATGCCTCTGGGAAAACGTCGAATAATATGTCGCTCAATTCACTAGTACTACCGGGTCCTAAACTTCAAGCTGATATTAATAAACTATTAATCAACTTTCGTCTGCATGAAATATGCCTTTCTGCAGATGTTTGCAAAATGTTCAGAATGATACTCTTGGAACAGGATCAACGACCTTTCCAACATATTCTATGGCGCTACTCTTCGGATCAACCGATTCAAAAATACGCTCTGAACACTTTGACGTATGGCGTTGCTAGTTGCCCATATTTGGCCATTAAGGTGCTGCACACTTTAGCGAACGACGAAGCGGACAAATTTCCAAAAGCCGCTCCTATTTTGAAAACGGCATTTTTTATGGATGATCTTTTGTGGTCCGTTTCTACTGTAGACGAAGCGCTCGAACTTCAAAAAGAGCTCATAGAGTTGCTGAAGGCTGGTGGTTTCGTTCTCCGCAAGTGGTCAAGCAACTGCCCACAAGTGATCGAGCATTTGGATGAGACTCATCGCGAAACACCGGTTGCATTTGACGATGAAACAAATTTGTCCATCAAGGTGCTTGGTCTCCAGTGGTTGCCAAACTTTGATGCATTTTCTTTTGCTACCACACCGCACAACCCAGTAGTTTCAAAACGAACGGTCTTGTCCCAGATAGGTAGACAGTTTGATCCATTGGGTTTTGTAGCTCCGTGTGTTTTTTATGCCAAGTGTTTCATGCAAGAACTTTGGGCTCGTCAACTTGACTGGGACCAACGTTTACCGTCAGATCTTGAATCTCAATGGCAGACATATGTCAATGAACTTCCGTTGTTGTCAAATATAAAACACGATCGGCATGTCAAGGTAGTACGCCATACCTATTGTCAGATATTAGGTTTCTGTGACGCCTCCACTCTTGGTTACGCCGCGGTTGTTTACCTTAGGTCAAAGAACGCGGATGGTGAGACTAAGGTCAGTCTAGTCATTGCTAAATCAAAAGTAGCACCATTAAAGACTGTCACCATTCCTCGACTGGAACTCATGGCTGCACATTTGCTATCAAAACTTGTGAAATATGTCCAATCAATTCTGCATAATCGACTTGAGGTCAACGAGACTTTGTTGTTCACTGATTCTTCCGTCGTTCTAGCATGGCTCAATACGCCGAGCCACACGCTTAAGACATTTGTGTCCACACGAGTGTCCAAGATCAATGAAAGTGTGTCCAACAGATGCTGGTATCACGTTAGTGGAGTGTCTAATCCAGCTGATGTATGCTCTCGTGGCGCGTTGCCATCCGCACTACTAGCGACTCATGAATGGCTCAACGGGCCTGACTGGCTCAACCTAGACCAGTCACAGTGGCCGATAAAGACCATGAATGAATTTCGCGATTGCACGCCTCCAGAACTCAAGTGTCCTAAGACTGTCCTCGTTTGTACTGAGATCGACTCGGCTGAGCCACTCTATAGTCTCACCGAAAAATATTCAAGTTTCGCCAAGTTACTCAACGTTGTAGCTCGATGCTATCAGTTCATTCGTCATTGCAGATCGGCTGTTCGTAATCGTAGTTTGCTCTCTGTCACTGATATCAGAAAGGCTCATGATATTTTAGTAAAATCAGTTCAGCGGCATCACTTCTCAAGTGATATTGCGAGCTTAACTAAGGACGGTAATTGCAGTCAATCCTTGAGAAAGCTCAACCCTTTCATAGATTCGCACTATTTCCTCAGGGTGGGGGGTCGACTTTCCCAATCGGATTTAACCTATGACAAAAGACATCCGCTACTGCTCCCAAAAAAGTCTAACTTCACTAACATCTTGATTGATCATTTTCACAAAATTTATTTGCACGTGGGTCCACGTACCCTTCAAAGTTTAATCATCCAAAAATATTGGATAATATCAGCGCGTAGCGCCATTCGATCACGTACAATCAAATGTATATCTTGCTTCAGGGCGTCTCCCACAAATCGACAACCCCTAATGGGCGATCTGCCTAAATTTCGCTCGCAAGATGTCCATGCTTTCCACACCGTTGGAGTAGATATAGGAGGACCTTTTTCTACCAAAGAGTCAACTCGTAGAAACGCTCACGTATCCAAATCTTATTTGTGCGTCTTTGTGTGTTGTGCCACACGAGCGGTACACTTAGAAGTCTTGTCTGCTCTCAGCACAGAGTGTTTTCTCGCATGTTTCGACCGTTTCACGGCAAGAAGGGGTTTATGCCACTCCATTATATCTGATAATGGTACTAATTTTGTCTCAGCTGGCAAACAGCTGAAGGAAATAACAGACTTTCTCAATACAAATTCAGACAATCTGTCTAACGGATTTGTTTTTCGTGGAGTAAAATGGAGGCACAATCCGCCGACTGGAAGTAATTTCGGTGGTATTTATGAGTCCGTAATCAAGTCTGCTAAGGCGCACCTGAAACGTACAGCAGGTTCTAGAGTCTTATCGTTTGAGGAACTTTCTACGCTCTTTTCGCGAGCTGAAGCTGTGCTCAATTCAAGGCCCCTCTGTGCTTTATCCAGCGATCCTAACGAGTTTGAAGTTCTGACTCCTTCTCACTTCCTCATAGGTAAGGAACTCTTGTCAGTACCAGAGTACGATTTAACAGATTTGTCCACTTCTAGATTAAACCGTTGGCAGTACGTCCAACAAATGTCACAACAATTTTGGAAACTGTGGAAGCAAGATTACTTGCACACTTTACAACAACGTCAAAAGTGGTTTACCAACTGTCGTAACCTCAATATCGGTGATCTTGTGCTCATAAATTCAGACGCACCCACGTTAAAATGGCCCCTAGGCCGCGTTTCCAAATTGCACAGTGGCCCGGATGGCATCGTACGAGTAATTAGCGTTCGAAATTCTAATAATCACGAGTTTACTCGTCCGGTCTCTAAAGTAAGTCCTCTTCCGTTGGATAAGGACTCAGAATAGTTTAATAAAGCAATAAATTCAACAGTTTTATGCAAATATTATATGCATAGAACTTCTTTATAATATCTTAGTATTTTATTTTAACTTATACAGTCCACTATGTACACTACACTATATATTCAATTATTATACAGTCCACTACTCAAAATTTTCAACTACACTATACACTTTCAGATCTCAAAGTATATTTATAAATAACTATTTCAAGTTCCACTTGTCCTGGTATTGTAACTGGGAAATCCGAAGCGGATTTCAGTGGGGGGAAATGTTGGGTTTATATTTGAATGGCTGATTTGAAGACCGCTACATTCCCGCCAAAATGAGCTTGCCTACCGCCCGACCAATAAATACACGGTCGGGAGTTTCCGGGCGCTGCCGTCAATCCGGCGTAAGCGCCACTGTCCTGCAACTTCGAGAAAGAAACGCGCGCAGCTCTCGAACTTTTTATTGAAAATAAATACAAAACTCTGTCTAATGTTGTGCAAACTACCTAAATACGATAATACTAGTGCCTGTGAGTCTTTAGCAGTGTTATTACGTCCCGGGACCTGCTCTGGCTGTGGAATTGCTACGGTGAGTCTTCAAAGTATATCACGCCATTACGATTTCTAAAAATCCAAACTTTAAAAGCTATCGAACCATACACCTACCTATATTTTGAATTTACCTATGCGGCGTTTATTACCTACGTAGGTAGGTACGTCCAGTAATCTCACGAGAATCATTTGCTTTGTGCTGTTATCTAAATGGTCTTAACTTTATACTAACATTACCTATAAACAAAGCGTCTTCCTATACCTACTGCAGAATTATTCAAGCCTCACATGCTGCGTGCCACTGACATACTAATTTCACTTCCGTTTCCATCCTGTGACATTGACTACTGGTTTTCCTTTTGCAAGCAAGACCTTCGTTTGTGCTGGTACCTACCTATCTTCCTACCTTTGTATACCCCACCTACCTACTTACTAACTTGTCAATACCTACACTTCTTTTTAGCTGACGAAAAATGGTGTTCGTCAACGCGTTGGTACCTACGTAACTAATGTATTTTTTCGCCTTGAGTAGCCTGTTTTTGATAAAGTTCTGTTACAATTTTGCATCGTGTCACTAGTTCTTTTGAAACAGTTAAAGTAGGTACCTACTCATCAATATAAACAACTTTTTCTAAGAAACCAAAACTGTGACCGCGAAAAAAAAACAGTTGTTTCATACATTATAGCCATGTGGGTATTGAACTTTTGTAACACCATGTACATACATATATAATATTATAAAGAGGAAAGATTTGTATTTGTGTATGTTTGTAACGAATAATTTCAAAAACTAATCGACCGATTTCAAAATTTCTTTCACCATTAGTAAGCTACATTATCCCTGAATAACATAAGCTATATTTATTACTAGATACAATAGGGATCCTTACTACAACTACAATAATGTAACCCAAGGTGTAATAATTACCATGATATTGGTGGATTTTTGTGGACGAATTTCGGGTAACAGCTAGTTACTAATAAATAACCTACTCGTATTATTTATTATAAGTAATTTTTTTACACATTGTCGTTGGACCTTGAAGGCAGAAAGTATACATATATAAATATAATATACCTAGATACATAATTAATAGATAAACAGTAGGTACCTAAGCTAGATACCAAATCACGCCTAAACAAAACCCCAAAGAGCCATGACATTCAGGCCACATCAGCGCGTCTGCTGCCAAACACCTGCTTATTAAGACTTTGACAGGTCTTCATCGAAGGTATTGGATCGTGCAGGGTCAGGGGTCATGGTGCACGCGAGGTCGGGACGGAAGTACCCCCCAGGTACTTTGGTCGCTGCAATGTGTTTTATGAACCAAATGAAATTGCTTATCTAAACTACAAAATCCAAAAACCCAAGTGCAAAAATAGCTTCATAGAACCGCTATACTTATTGGATTTTTTGTCATCAAATGGCGTCACTCTTGTGACCCAAACGAATTTACTTTACTTGATAATTTGATAAAGTTGATTTATTTTTATAAAGTTGACCTGTACCTACTCCCTATACAGGGTGTTACCAGACTACTTCCGAAAACTACAGGGGATAATGTACTCATCAATATAAACAGCTGTTCTATGCAAAAGCTCAACACCTACTTGGCTAAAATGAATGAAACGGCTTTTTTTCCGCGCTCACAGTATTGGTTTCTTAGAAAAAGTTGTTTATATTGATGGGTACTTTAACCCCCTGAAGTTTTCGGAACTAGTCTGGTTATACCCTGTATTTTGAATTGTACACCCTGTATGTAGGTATCACTATACGCGAGGCGCGTCTCCAAATATTTCTTTGCATCATTTTTTGCACGATGGCGCCTTTGTAAATTTAGTATTATTTGGGCCTGTTACATAAAACAGAAACGAATCAAAATGTTCCCACGACATGATACACATTATTACGATCTAACCTTGAATTAGATTTTAATATTTTAGCATTATTTATAACTAACGTGGCTAAAATCTATATCTGCACCAGCATTTGCATAATTTCTCGATTTTTCTTAGGTAGTCTAGCTCATCTAGACTATTTATGTAAACATGACGTCATTTCCTGTCATTTAACATTACCTACTTAGTGTTGCTATGCTCAATAAGTCCTTAGAACCAGAGCCTAACCAAAATGACGTATAGTAGGTACCTACTTATTAAATATATAAAAAAACCAGGATGCGTAGAATTAATCGACCAATTTTTTGATACCAATTTACAATACAAACATAATACCATCTTTCTTCGCAGTCGGGTGATAACATCCAATAGTAACTCTCCACAATATTTATGAACTTAGTATCTAGTTTTTTTTTAAACTACCTCTTTCAAATCGAAAAATTGATGCATTATTAATATCAGAAGGTAGCAGTACTCAAATTATTATTTCTATTTATATAAGTACATATCGTATTCCTTTAAACGATCAATCTATATCTATATAAGAGCTTAACCTGACTGACTGACTGACTGACTGACTGATTTATCATCGCCCAGCCGAAACCGCTGAAGCTAGAAAGCTGAAATTTGGAAGGTGGTTTCCTTTTATAACAAAACAACCCACTAAGGCGGGATTTTTGGAAATTTCACCTCTAAGGGGGTGAAAAAGGGTGAAAACGTTTGTAAGAAACTTTTTAACGCGTGGAGCGATTTTCATGAAACTTTGTTTGTGCACTGTAAATAAAAAATGAACAAACACGTGTTTCAGGATTTTTCAATATAACCTTCAAAATGGGGTCAAATGTGGGGTCAATTTTTGTATGGGAACTTTTTAACGGGTGGTGCGATTGGTCTGAAACTTTGTTTGTGTACAGTAAATGCAAAATGAGTGGACACGTGTTTCAGGATTTTTCAATATAACCTTCAAAAAGGGGTCAAATGTGGGGTCAATGTTTGTATGAGAACTTTTTAACGGGTGGTGCGATTTGTTTGAAATTCGGTTTATATACATAATTTAAGTGAACAAAGTCGCGAGCGGGACAGCTAGTTCTTGTATATAATCTGTATCGCGGAAACGGCTCCAACGGTTTTCATGAAATTTAGTATGATGGGGGCGATAAATCGATCTAGCAAGGTTTCATTTTTAGAATTTTGAGCTAGATTTCGTTTACCAAAAAACACACAGTCTCTCCACGGTCACCCAGGTAAGTACTTGATCTTTATTTAGTACATGCGATGTGTGTTACAATAGAGCCTACATAACCCCCCCCCCTTCCCTCCTCACCCACGACGTTATATCATAATAACTGTTTCCAACGGTTCATAATTGCTCGGTACCGCTTTTAAGATCCAATTGGATTGTTTAGAGAGCATTTTGTAGTGGGAGCTTGGTCCTCCGATCTGATCGTGGTTCGATACTCGGTCGTGCTAATTTCGAATAACATAGTAGAAAACTCTTCTTAACATGTCACTGGTTATTTCGAAACTCAAATCAAATCAAATCAAATCAAAACTAGTGTGGTGAAAGGGTTAAACTGCGTCTCAGATGATCCTTTCGTGGACACACTCTATATAATGCTGGAAGCTAGAAAATGTGACATTAGTAGGTACATAAAAAAAAATACATAGGTACTTACATACTTTTCTTGATTTAGGACACATCCGCCAGATTTCACATTCGTCAGATCATTTATTTATTCCATATTCGTCAGATTTTTTTACCTCAGACGAAACGGTGATTCCTCGTTCGTCAGATTCCATTATTAATCAGGAATGCACACTCAGCACTTATGAATTAATCAATTTATCACATAGAACCTCCGAATAGATTATTGCTAATAATTTTAATAAATAAAACCAAGCAAACAACACAGGTACCTAGTAAGTTACTGTTATTGGTGATCTCCATAAAAATAATAGGTAGGTAAGTGTGTGGTTCCTGATTCCTGATTAATAATGGAAGACGAACGAGGAATCATCGTTTCGTCCGAGGTAAAAAAAAACTGACGAATGTGGAATAAATAAATGATCTGACGAATGTGGTAGGTATCTGTGACCTAAATCTCTTTTCTATGAGCGACATCGTTAATGTCACTTTGTCTAGACCTGGAGGTCTAGCTCCATACGGTGAAGGAAAACATTAAAAATCGGCACCTCACTCAAAAGCGATATATAAACAGACTTTGCAAATACTACCTTGTATATAAGTGTCGTGAGTGCGGACTTTGATTATTGATTGTTTAATTAAACTTATTAAACAATAATAATCACAAAGTTCAAAGTTTCAAACTAATTGACATTGCCAATAAATAAACAAACCTATTCTGATGAAACTTTTCGCCTGTGACAAGATATTGATTCGTCATGAGTCATGACGGCACAGCGCACAGGGTCACCCACTTTCGTCTCCCAGGGTCGAAATCAAACAGCCTGTTCCAAAAATTCTTATTTAATAATTAAATTACATTATAATCTTCACAGAGGTATGAAAAGCAAGATTGTGCCGAAGCAAAAACCTCTATTAAAATAAATTATATCGAACGTATTCAACGAAAACATCACAACTTACAAATACTTACAATAAATGAGAAAATGAAATGGCGCGACTGACTTAACATAACTTAAATTATCGCCGGTATCTTTAGTCGTCCCTTAACCTAGAGGAACTTGGCTACTAGAGATGCCGCTATCCTGAGCCTCTCGGTAAAGGATGGTTTTCAAAATGACCGTCCAAAAAAAACCATCTCTGAACCAATAGATTTCCGGAAAATGTAATGGTGTGAAATAATGGGTACGATTTTGATAGTGTCGGCGCGCCTATCGCGTCTTGGCCGTTCTAGTTCGCGGCGAAATGACTGGTACTTTTACTAGCCTCGTGCGTTCAGCTGTTCACAATCACGTCACTTACATAATGATGAGCATTCACATAGAAAGCAGGTTGTCTGCGTCCACCAGCGTAACTCATTTTATATAGTCAAAAAGAATCTGTAAAATCAACAAGAGATCATGTCAATTGTATTAACATTGCAGGATTCTGTTTGATTTTACATGTCTTGGGTCTAGATGACCTTACAATCTAACTAACACACACCATAGATGGAATTTTGAGTTTCGTGGTAGAAGCAAGCAATTTGCCTCATAAATGATGTAAGTGTTCGCCAAAAACGTTTTTGCGCAGTCTAGTCTCAAACAATGTCGATTTTGCCTATGTGTTCATTTTGTGCTCACAACTCAAACAAAATAGGACGAATACTCGACCTAGGACGAGAGCGCGCGCTCGGAAATACTTCAAATAAATTATTAATAAGTTACTAAAATTAGTTATTCTAACACAGCTATCTGCGACTATACTAACTGAGCTATCATCACAATGTACGAAACCGAAATTCACAGACACAGAGCCCGTATCAGAAGAAGCCGATCTGTGTGGCAAAACTGTCGGAAAATAGCAACAGGTATTTTGGGCACAGTTTTCACTGAGATGACACTAGACAGCGTCTTCTGCTACAAGCGAAAGTATTTACAAATCTGTGATTTTCGGATTCCATTAGAAAAGGAAACGAATCGGCGAGCGGAACACACGCGATCCGCTTCCTCGGTCGAAATAGAATAAAAAACTTGCGGACAACGTGAAAGGTGGTTATCCAATAGAAAGGCGTTACGGTCTGCAGCCGCTTTCTACCGCGAGTACAGCGCCAGGTCCGATATTCTGCGCTGTCGCGCCGCGGCGTGGAAGCCGCGCGTCCCGTCCGGCACCAGCGGCGCCCGGGGCTCCATCCGCGGCGCGCACGACAGCCGCCTCTGGCCCGGCATGGGGCCGCACTCCGCGCCGCTCAGCGAACACCCCGACAGCCGCCGCGCGAGCCAACCGTCTCCGCTCCCGTTGCTGCCCGTGCTCGCCTGCGACGTGCGTCTGGAGTTGCAGTAGAACGACACCCCCGAGTCTGAGCTGTGGCTGCAGGTGGACACTCTCCGCGGCAGCCAGGTCTGTATCTCGGGTGATCGCGGGGCGAAGAAGCCGCTCGAGCTGCGGCGGTAGAATGGTTGCGTATACCTGTACTCGTACTCAGCTTCGGATCCACTGCAGCACGAGGAGTACTCGCACTCGTGGCGCCTCGGCGTCGGTCGGCGGGCTCCGGTCTTGCGCTTGGGCTCTCTCGGCACGCCGTTCAGCTCGTAAACCTTCATGCCTTCGTCCTCGACGCCCTGCAGCCGCATCGCCTCCCTAGCGAATTCCGATTCGGTAAACTCTACCAAAGCACACACACAGTTAACCAAACTTGGGTTTTTGTTCAGGAACTGGCGCACATCTGCCGGCACTGGGTTCCCTGGCCGCAGCACCCTGACCAGGGCTATCTCCCCGCAGCCGGCGAAGAGCCGAGACACATTCTCGACCGAGGGCTTGTCGATCGGCATTCGAACCGCTACCACCGTCCGGGACGGCGTCGTCTCGTCGTACGCCGGCAGTGGGTCGATCCTTCGCAACTTGGTGCCTAAATCGTTGATCTCCAACTTGGTGGAACGCTTCAGCGCTTCAGCGACCACTCTCCAATCCTTAGTGAGATGCTTGACGCGCTTGAAGCTCGATATCAGCTTCAGAGAGACGTATCCTTCTTTATTCCTTCGCACATGCTTCAGTAAAAAGGCGTCTTTCGTGATGTTCGCGTCGGAGAAGTAGAACTCTACTTGTGCAACGATGCGCGAAGATAATTCTTCATCAGGTGGGGAGTACGGCGGCTCCGGGGCGTCGGTGACGTCGGGCGCCACCTCGCATCCGGAGTCCTTCCCGCCTCCAGAGCCCGCGTCGGAAGCGGAGTCCGAGTCTTGCTCGTGGTCCGAGGGTCTTCTCTCCCGGTCGGCGGCGATGCCCTCATCAGGTTCTGGCAGGGTCCCCTCCATGTTAGTGCGTGGGGACTGAGAAGCGCGGCGAGACTGTGCGTCGCTCGAGTGCGCGGTGTAGACTGCGGGCGCGCGGCGCGCCGACCTCCCTTTTATAATGTCGGGGGGATGCACGAGTAAAAGGTATTCGGAAACGAGATGACATTGCTGACTTCACTCACCGAATATTGCGAGCACATAGTATACCCTTGCACCTACTTGCAGTGGTACCGCTCGACCTGCGTGCTACTCCGCCGACTGGATGCGTTTTTTAGTTTTTGTGGTATTACGTGCGCGTTCGTTACCGCACGAAATGAGTTTTTATGCAATTATTGAACAATGATTTGGGCGTGTAGTTTCGTTTTCAAGAATGATAAATAGATTACAATGATACGCAATGTACTATATAATTTATGTAAATTAATGCTAAAATCTATTGTTTGTGCGCTCGCGCCGAAATACCAACAATACCGCTATAAAAACTGTTCACGAAAATGTTTGCGTGGTTTAGTACTTCTTAGTCGGCCTTGGGTCATTGATCTGATAAAACTATGGTGTTCTGTGAAAGTATTCTGTGCCTTACGCAGACGCACAGTCACCATCTTGTTTCTGGGATAGCTGGACAAATAGTAAACAACCTAATTGTTTACACAAAAGGTAAACAGAAAACAATCTATAGTCGCAAAAGTAGGACACACAAAGATGAAGAGGCATCTCACTAACGTACAAAAATACCTGCGCACGATTTGCTCCACAAATCAAAAAACAGGAGACGGGCCTTAGATAATGTAACTATCATGCAATTTTAAAGATTTGGTACTTATAGAATTTTAAGGTCATATTATAGGTAATTCGTTTTGACTTGATTTGTTAGATGGTGGGATTATTTGTGCCCGGACCATACAGTAACTATGCATATCAATCAGGGGCCTTACTACTAGCTCTTCGGGCAACATCAAAGTAATATAACTTTGATATTTCGTACCTTAACGTACAAAAAATTGTATTGAAGTAGTTTTTTTTCAGGACCAATGTATAAGGGAATAAACTGCGCCTAAAAGGGTCCTTACGTCCTTTAGGTTTAGTACCTACATTTACTTCTTAACTTAGATGAATATCTTAGCGTTCCGTGCTATTCACTGACGTTCCTAACATAAGCCATAGAATAGAATAGAAATCATTTATTAGGTCACGTTACAGATAGGTGAGGACTACAGTGATGAGGACAGGGTTGAAGAACTCATGCGGACATGCTCACTTAGTTCCTACTCATACATTACGTGATCATTATCGGAAAACAGAAATTAGCCAAATTGGATTACTGGAGGGTCACCTCATTGTGTCACTAATTAGATTTACTTAAAGCCACTAGGTGTTGAGTAACTAAGACAAGGATTTGTTAGATATTTGGCTATTGTGCAATACTGTAGGTACAAAAATTACGCAATAGATAATTGGCGTTATTAAGTAAAAAGGTCCCTTTGGTCGATCAGCGTAGGCAACTGTTTCAATTTTCCTTAAAAAGTTATAAAACAAGAAAATGTGGATGGACTGTGTGAAAGATGACATGGGTAAGAAAGGAGTGAGTACTGACTGAGATGACGAATGACAGAGGGAAATGGAAGAAGATCACATGTTGTGCCGACCAACGTGGGAAAAGGGCAGGAAGATGATGATAATGATAATGAAGTTATAAAATAAGAAAATTTTATCCATTTTAGCTGTGTTTCAGATTCAGCTACGAAAGAAAGTACAATTATATTTTTTTCAGCAATTGTAGTTTACCTTTTTCAAGCGATCTCGGTGGGTGACACCAAGTGAAGATGCAAAATGTCAACTATAAAATAAATAAAAAAAAATAAAAAAGCCTTTTATTTCTTGCGTTATCGCATTAAATATCAACTTATATCGCGTAAAATGTCAACTAACTTCTGTAAAATATAACTCCATCTGTGGATGAGGATATAGACCGTTTAAGAATACCAGCATAAGCGTAATTTTCTTCTGAAAAAAATCTTAGTCAAAATTTTCAGTTTCATAGGACTGGTTATTTCTTAAGCATATTTTAACCCACTAAAACATTAATAACAATGCAAAAAATTGTTTATGTTTTTAAACAGTTTTTGTGGAACAAAGTTAGTAAAAACACGTTTTTTGAATGTTGCTTAGGCATTATTATAATGTATAATATTGAAATGAACGATTTCCAGTTATGGAAATTTTATTTATTTTATGGAAATTAGTTGGAATTGTGGAAATATTTTAAAAACTTGTTGGTAGGAGGAAGCTTTCGGAAGTACCACCTACTACCTAATTTATATCAATTTATATAAAACCAGGAAATTTGAACTAAAAACAATCAAATTTAGGTAATTTGAGATTCATCTTGTTTTAAATAGGCGAGTATTTATAATATTGTTTGTTATTGTCAGACCTTTAATAACAAAAAATGTTATTAGCAAAAACATCGTAATTATTTTGTGGGAAGCGAATCATTATGAATGGGGAAACCGTTGCTTAAAGAGCAAAAAACGGTGAAAAAATCTGTTTAAAATACTTTAAAGCGCAAAATCCGTTCAGACCAGACCTCCGTTCCACGATCATGGGCTACTGGCTAATGATGCTGAAACCGGTATCTTCCATGGTGGCTCAATGATCTGGCTAGGTTTTATTTTATTTTATTTTGTTTCATCTTATTGTGTATTGTGTATTAATATTAATCTATGGATCAAAAATTGTGGTCTGAAATTTTATTTATATTTATTTATTTATTATTATAAAATAAGTTGTGTAATACAGATTGATTGTATTCTGTACATCCAGCTCATATGCTTTACATCTTTCGATACGGTTTTCTTTACTTTCTGAGTAATTCATCGGTATTTCATGTTCCGATACTCTATTTTACAGTCTTAACTAATATATCCGACCCTCTCTTTCACTCTCTTTGCTTCTGAAAAAGTAAGAGCATGAGTTACAACCATCCTCTTCACAAGAAAGATAGTTTGCTTGAGATATTTTAATCTTGTAGCAAGATTGTAAGTCCTACGTCATAATGACCTCAAGTCGGAAGAGGGCTTAATTTATTATTGTAGGTACTTTGTTATCGAAATACCTACATATAGGTAACAGTATAATGCAGTCTGTCTGCCTGACAATCGCAGAACCTCCACCGTTCTTCTCTTTACTACGGCTTCTGTCTCTACAGAGATAATTTTTGCCAGTGTCAAGCGACTTTTATTGTAAAAGTATCGATGTCACAAAGTAATAGTCAAATGTTCAAGTCAATTTTAAACAAAAAATGGCTGTTTTGTTTAAAAGTCTCGGGATTTTTTACATGGTTTTAAACTAGTAGGTACGGGGTTTGAGGAATGGTTGAGTTTGTCCGTTTATCGTGTCAAAAGTTCTTTCATACAGTGTGGTGAAAGGATAAAAGCTACAGAGGCTCTTTTCGTGAACTTGACACTGTCTTCAAACTTTTTAGATTGCTCGACATGTTGGTTTCCTCACAAATGAAAAGCTTGACGCGAACAAAGCAGCGGTAATTAACTATTGTATGAAACGTTTACAAATAAATGCGGAAATGATGCTATTTCTGCACCAGAGTGCGGGCCTTGCACACTATCTTAGTACGGACTGGGGTATTCTGCAACATGCCTCTAGTTATTTATCTACGGACATTAATAGTATTTTCAAACGATAAAAAATGTGGTCACGGGATTGTTGCAAATTTGTTAAAACGTTTGGAAAATAATAAAGGAAAAGAAAATAATCGCGGAATTTTAATAAATAGGTACCTTGCCACTGACAATGAAAATACAAAATAATACTATATTTACAACTGATCCCAAGACTTGCAATGCAATGGAAGGTGTAGTTGTATGTATAAATTTATATGCGACCACCGTGGGATCATTTTCTACAAAAACCCATCGAAAACAGACCAGCCTTTACGAAAAAAACTCATACACTTAACGCAGAAGTTCGATTTTTTATAGCTAAATCCGATATTAAAAAAATAATGTTACCTTAACTTTTAATTTTTTATTAAAAAAAAATCAACCTCTCTACCTACGGTCTTCGTGCTGGAGAGGCTGGCATGGTAGACTTCTCCTTAACTCTCTAGTTAAACACACAATGACAACATCGTGATTGCAACAATTATCGGTGTAAACTTGATAATAACAATGCAATATCTACTTCCTGTTGTCTGTTTGTCTGTTCGTCACGAGCGCCCTTCACCTTAGCGCTTGTGTAATATACAGAACCGATCTGTGGAGCTAGCCTGGTATTATTAATCCTATTCCCAATCTCACTCGCCCTCAGTCAGGGCCGTATTCCAGATATTTTTGTTTCTCGAACCATAATTAGGGTATGCCCACGTCTAGATTTAAAATATTATACTTACCTTTTACTTTGAATACCCTCACAGCTCAGTTGGTAGTAGCTCTGCCTTCTGCGCTGTAGGTTGTGGGTTCGATCCCCATCCAGGATAAACATTTGTGTCTTGAACGCAGATTGTTTGTTCGGTGTCTGGGTGTTAGTATGTATTCTATTTACCTACCTACTTATATATTTTCTAAAAAAATTGTATAGGTATTTACCTAATACCTACATAATTAATCTATCTTTTCCTGTATTATGTACAAGCTTTGCTTAGTTTGGGGCTAGATGGCATTGTGCAAAATTTCCATCAATATTTATTTACTAGCTTCCGCCCACAGCTTCGCCCGCGTGCTACTTTGAAAAACAAAACAAATCTATCCCACGGGAGCCGTACATATCTCCAGAATAAAAAGTAGCCTATATGCTATTCCGGACTATAATCTATATCTGTGCCATATTTCATCCAGATCCAAACATACATCCACACATCCATACATTCTTACAAACTTTCGCGTCAAGGATTATTACTTCTGTCTGGCTTACCTATAGTCAAGTCTTACTACTCTTAAGTAGGTACTCAATTCCTTTCACCACACTAGTTCGGAGCTGGTGATAGGTACCTACTGTAAATACTTCTAAGTTACTTGACCTGAGAGTTCCATTACTAAAGCTGAAGCCACACTAACGATAACCCAAATATTAAGGTCTTTAATTATGTCACGGTTAATGTCGCTAAGTGGATTCCGAGATTAGAATATACCCTTATTTTCCAGGTATTCTCATGAACTGCATATTTTTATTAGATAATGGTTTAGCGGGAAAGTACTAGATATTTCCGTCCTTTTCAGTATATCTAAGAGGGTACGGGTTATTTGTAGGGATTTTGGGAGAAAGATTATGGGATTGTGTGTTGAGTATTTTTGTCTATTACCTACTATAACTTACTAGGTATGGGAAAGGTAAAGTCCACATTTTGTGCCGTTCGTGAGAATAGAAAAACATAATTTTGATTGTTTCCATTTCTGCACACATCATACACAAAATATGTATGATGATGTTATTTGATTTAAAAATTGAAATCATCTATAACAAAATAACTATACCTATAATAAAATACGAGTATCCAATTAAAGTACCGCTGTCCCCGATAGTCGGGGACACGGAGTTCGGGGACAACGGGAATACACGAAAATACCTACCCCAGCTCTAAAAATCGTTATTAAATATAAATATAGAAATTGAAATTGAAATTTGAAATTGAAATTGAAAAATATTTATTCAGTACAATCACAAGGATCACTTTGAAACGTCTTACATGCTAGGTGAATCTATGTGCCAATTCCAACCTAACCCAAGTACGAGAAGAACAGGCAAGAAACTCGTCTCGGTCCTAGCGCGTTTTTGTATGTAGAATTCGAGCTATTGAAAAAATAACCACCAATATATTATATTGGTGAACATTATTGTATTATATACATAATTAAGTATGTAAGTAATATAAGATATTTGTGATTCTGAAGATGTGCTCGGGGCGAGGTATTTCGCATCCATTCATCTGCAGACGCATTGTTCAGAAGGTCATTGTCAGACGTCGAGCGGCGCCACCGCGAAACTACATTTATATTACTTTCCTTTACAATTACACGACAGGTTATTTTTAATCTAGTATCTACTCTAACCCGGTATAAAACTTCAATTTTAAGCGGTTTACAAATATTTTTATTGTCCAAACAGTGTTATGTTGGTACAGATGATATTGGTCTTGGAAAATTTCAACAGTTTTACCCATTTCGGGCGTACAATAAAGTAGTAGCTAAGTGTACTTACTTAATCAAAAAATAGAGGTATTATAAATTACTTAATGTTTAAACTAATACAAAAATACAGTAATTTTTTTAAGTATTCAGTAAAGTCTCAATACACATTATCTCTTAGAAATTTTCTTAGCGTATTTTTAAAAAAGAGGGGTGTTATAAGTTTAACGTGTCTATCTGTGTATTTGTCTGTGGCGTCGTAGCTCCCAAACAGATGAATCGATTTTCGTTTAATTTTTTTGTGTCATAGATAATTTTATTCCGAGTGTTCTTAGCCATGTTTTATGAAAATCTGTTCAGCCGTTTGAAGATTATCAGCTCTTTTCTAGCTGATGAGGGAATCTGACTAACTTCCTTATGTCCTATTGATTCGAAATTTGGTACCGTGTTACTTCAATAATATTGAAAGAACATGGTAAGGTAACCATGACTTTAAATATGACATGTTATGGTAAGGAAGTCGGGGGGTTTTTAATTTTTTTATTTTGTATTATTAAACACGGAAGACGGAAGGCGAGGTCGTGGTCGGCCACGCATGCGCTGGCGGGATGATCTTGACACCTTTGAGGACAGATGGTGGGAGGCTTCAAAGGATAGGGATGGTTGGCGTGATTTGGGGGAGACCTTTGCCCAGCAGTGGGACGATACAGGTTAAAAAAAAACCAAAAAAATTATTAAACAATGTATCTTGAAGAGATTTCATTAGGATTCATTTCGCAGTAGCCCTCTTATCGCGACTATATTAATATGTAGGTATGTTGGATCTATGCGGCCTCTACGCATGACCATGCAAGCATATACAAGTACCTATGCCCAGTCCGGAAATAGGGAAAACCGCTGGGTGTAGGACACGATCTTACACTAAGACTTCTCCGGTGACCTTTATGTCATTCGCATAAGATACAAAATGCAATGATTCATGCGACTTTGTGAAATAATTATATTTTTTGATTGTGAGGCAACGCGTGTGGGTTCGATTCCCGCGACGTTATCCATGATCTACAATTTTGATACTAGTTTGATACGTAAGTGACTAGTGTTAAGGCTGATATCTACTAAAGCGGATATAGACACAAATTTAATCATTTTATTTTTTAATTAGGTATACAAAATTAACCATACAATAGTCGTCTGTATTCTTAATATCACTGTATTTCTATTAATATTGCCTCAAGCTAAGCTATTCCCACGAAGGCCCATGTTAGGCCATGGAGGCACAAAATTAATATTATTTTCCTTCCGCCCATGGCCCATGTTATCTGTTAGACACTTGATTGATGTTTATTTTACATACTAGCTACTTCCTTATAATCTTTATAGTTATTAGGTATTAGGTTAATAAGTAGGTACTAAGTTTAACCCTAACAAGTTCGAGGTAAGGCCTATTACTTATCATAGGTACTTAATTGCTTTTTATTGCTTCTAATAAGTAGGTAGTGAAGGAAACACTTATCGATTAGGTAGGAAAAGGCGTCTGTCTCGTGGTTTACATAGGTACAGGGATGAATAGTCAAAGGAAAGTGGGTTCAATTCCCGCCCAAGTCAACATTTGTATCAGTGGCGGATTTACACATTTGCCGCCAGTAGGCTATTAAATTTAGCGTTTAGTAATTTATCATGTAAAATCGTTGGATTATTTGGTATAGGTGTATAGTATTAAAATATTGCAATTTTGTTAAATTTTATCTCCGTGTATATTATAATTTTTATTTATTATTTTGTGTAAGGTAATAAGTAGGGATGGGCCGAAATTCGGTTCACATTCGGTTCAACCGAATTTCGGCAGCTTGAACCGAACTTCGACATTCGGCCGAAATTCGGTTCAGATGCCGAACATTAGGTACAAGAAAATGAATACCTACTTGCACTATTGTGAGTGAAATTTAATAGAATTAGAATAGCATTACTGTAAATAAAATAAAGTCTTTTAATCACTTTTTAGTTAGTCTTGAAAATCTCTGCCTAATTTAATTAGACATAAAAATTAGACATAGGTAGGTACTATTACAAAATTGATTGTAAATTTCGTAAAAAGAATAAAAAAAATAACGTTTTTGGTTCACAAACCAAACATTCATTAACATCAAGTATTTTTCATTACAATTAAAGGGTATTTTTTTCAACGATCAAATTAAACAAACTTTTCTTATATATCTACTCACTCATATTTAAAATTTACTAGAGGCAGGTTATGGTGCAAAAATACCGAAGACTCTGCCTTATCTGGCAGAAGTTTGTTACGTTTTTTTTTCATATAGATACGTTTCCTGCCTGCGAAAAAACGACGTGTCGCTCTCGAGAAAGCGCGCGAAATTGAACCGAAGTTCGGCCGAACTTCGGCCGAACTTTTGATTTTAACCGAATGTTCGGCCGAAGTTCGGATTCGGTTCAAACCACATTCGGCCCATCTCTAGTAATAAGCCAAATTTGCCGCCCCCTAAAATTTGCCGCCCTAGGCTCCAGCCTACTCAGCCTGGTGATAAATCCACCACTGATTTGTATTATACATAGAATTTGTTCTTGAGTCTGGGTGTTAGGTATGATGTATTACCGTTGTCCTCATTGACGGTATCCCCATACAATATTCCTTTTGTCCCCATTGATGGTTGTCTTATGTATTCTTTACATACCTAAGGAAAATCACGACTGTTCCCCGAAGGGGTAGGCAGAGACCACGGATCTCCACTTGCTACGATCCTGACATAGGTACCTCTCTTGCTTAATTTTAGTACATTCTTCATACATTCGCGGCGGTTTAGGGTACTCTTGACCTAGCCTTTCTCTAAAACGGGATTTTTCGAAATACATTTCCCTAAATAGTGCAGAGAGAGGTAAAAATTACATCTTTATTTTCTAAAAAACTAAAAGAAACCGTTTTCAATGTTTTGTTTAAAAAGCGAGCATGAATATTTTTTTAAAGTTTTATTTGAAAAGTATCCATTCCTCAAGAATCTTATTAAAATGGGACCACCTTGCTAGAGAATAGAAACCGTTATTTTTCCGAAACCGGTTCTCAAGTTTTCTATACAGTCAAACATAGAATCTCTTTTTATGCAGTGGGTTAAAAATCACTAGAACCATTTTAAAACGTCTTAGAATCCTTACTAGATGAGTGGCGTCAGTTTCTGTTTTAATTATTGTTTAATCACCTTACCTCTATTTACGCTCCGCTTTAGTGGTTATACGCCTTTAGTGTGGGGTCGGATGATTATACATACATACATACATAAAATCACGCCTGTTTCCCGACGGGGTAGGCAGAGATCACGGATCTCCACTTGCTACGATCCTGACACACCTCTTTTGCTTCATCACCCTCATTAAATTCTTCATACATGCGCGTCGGTTTAGGGTACCTACTCTGGACCTGGCCTTTCTCTTCTTTCTTTCTTTTCTTTTTTCGATGATTATAAAAAAAAAAAAAAAAAAAAAAAAAAATAATATGATCACGACTGTAATCCCCAGGCTCGGTAGATATCTCATCAGATCTTTACTTACTTAGATCCTTGATGATATCTAAAGAGGGTAGTCAGAGGCAAGTCCAAACATGACATTTGGTACATGCCCACATTTTGCACAGTAGTTATTATTCCGTACGTGACAGGTTGCAAGCCCATCGCCGCTTATACACTAACTTATGACACATACCTTCGAATTTTTGGTTCTAGGGTATGCCGGTTTCCTCACGATGTTTTCCTTCACCGTTTAAGAGCACTGGCATTGCGCACATAAATTTTTCGAATGGATAAACTCATTGGTGCACGACCAGGTTTGAACCCACGACCTTCAGATCGTGAGGCAGGGGTGCTACCACTACACCACCAGCGCTCTTATTATTATGATTATAATGTGAGTTAAAACCAAGAAAGGCTATTTAACTTCTGGCTAAGTACTTATGTTGATAATAATAATTGTATTGTAGTGTAAAGTTCACGGCCTTACAATCAAACAGTGGAACATGTTTCGATATAGTTATTAATGATGCATAAACGGTTTGATAAATTGAATTAGACAATCGATAATCAATGTCTCGGTGTGGGAATCGAATCTTAAACACTTCACACAAATCAAGAAGTCACTTCACTCAGTCATTATTTTCTGTTTTTTTTTATTAACATTTAGTATGTAGGTAAGTACTTACTTACCAGCAAACATTATAAAAAGACATGATTACAGATCACGACTGTAATCCCGAGGCTCGGTAGATATCTCCTCAGATATCTAGTTGCTTAGATATTTTTGAGGATATTATAGAGGGTAGTCAGAGGTACCTACGCCAAAACATGATATTTTGCAGTGTTTAGTATTCCATACGTGACAGGTTGCAAGCCCATCGCCGCTTTTAAGAATACTAACCTATGTCACACACCTTCCAATTTTTGGTTCTAGATAAGGATATTTAAAAAAAAATGCAAAAGTTATGCCCCGGGTGAGGATCGAACTCACGACCTTAAGATTATGAGACTTACGCGCTGCCTACTGCGCCACCGAGGCTATGACGTGGCGAGCTAATTTAGGTTACAGTTAAGACAAGCTTGGCTTTTTTACATGCAATTATTTTCTTATCGTGTTTCTCCACACTGGTATGAACGAAATAGCACGATAAAATAAGTTCTACCTGTGAACGGAAAAAAACAGAAACATTAATTTCTTCAAGTATAATATCCGCGAAAAATAACACATCGAAACAGCGAGTATCTTGTCAGTGCTTCTCGGACTGGGGATAGGACTGGAATTGGCACCTAGACTCACCTAGTATGTAAGACGATTCAAAATGATCCCTGTGATTTTATTGTATAAAAAGATTTAGATTTTTATTTTAGGTTTCCACTTTATTTATTCTATTACTCTATTTCTCATCCACCGGACAAGCGACGCCCATTTCCACTTCCGAAGTGGAAGTCAACTATCAGAGCCCTTCGGATAACATAGCGGCGGGCTTACACGGCGATGGTAGGAAGGAACCCCACACCACGCCAGCCACACCAGCTCAGTTGGTAGTAGCTCTGCCTTCTGCGCTGCAGGTTGTGGGTTCGATCCCCACCCAGGATAAACATTTGTGTGATGAACGCATATGTTTGTTCTGTCTGGGTGTTTATGTTTTCTATGTACGTATTTACAAAAAAACGTATTTAACTAATCCAGCTATAGTACAAGCTTTGCTTAGTTTGGGGCTAGATGGCGTTATTCATAATCATAGCTGTAATACTAAGGATTAGCAGACATTTCCTCAGATTTCTAGCTACTAACCTTTGAGGATGACAGAGGCACGTCCAAACATATTTGCACTGTAGCTAATATTGCGTACGTGACAGATTGCAAGCCTACTCGTATTGCCGCTTCTAGAGATACCTAGGTACTAACCTACACATCTCTGGTTTTAGGGTATGCCGGTTTCCACACAATGCTTTTCCGTCACTGTTTATCAGGATCGGAAGTAGGGTTCGCTCATGTAAACCAGCCTTAATGTATATAAATAGATTGTTTCTAATCAAACCTATCTCAATGTTTTAAAACAGTAATTACATAGGAAGGAACCACTTCCTTATGTGCTGTTTACTTATATACAGAACTAACCCCGTGACTTTGTTTGATATATTATATAGATAAAATATTTATCTGTCTCCATCACACACATAAAATTCAACAAAAAAGGTATAAAAATACTTTTTTTACCCGACTGTGAAGAAGGTATAATTATGTGTTTAGGATGTTTGTATGTAGGTACCTATGTGACTTCTTTAGCCCAAACGGCTGGACGGATTTTAACAAATGAGGTGTCGAACTTGCATTCGTCTGGATCACAAGAGTAGCCTTGGCTAATTTTATTTTATTTTAAACGTAACGGGGATTAATGAACTTTTTAGGTCACTGATGGGGATTAATGAACTTTTTAGTACACTAATCCCCATTACGAGTTCGCATCGGCGTCAACGGGGAATAATGAACATAAAGTTCACTAATACCCGTTAACGGGGATTAGTGGAATAAGTTATGAATTGTCATAAAATACAATATGGCGGTTTTAAATACCTCTTACTTACATGATTTTTAGTCGGGATTTTTTTATTTTTGTAACAAATTATTTTTACGTAATCTTTTTTCATACAAACTGCATCCTTCTGCTGCACTTATGCATTTATCAGTCAGTCAGTAACTGAGTTTATATATTTAGAGACCTGTTAAGTAGGTAGGTACTTAGATAAAGCTAGGTAAGTACTATTTAATTATATTTAATGTACGTATAAGTAATACCATTCTATTGATAAACACTGTACATTGAAGGATAAATCTAATAATAGAAGATTCTTTGTCCTGAGATATCAAACCGCTAGTCGTAGAAACCTTGAATTTTGAAGGATATTTTTGTCTTGGTAGGTACTTATATTTATTATTATCCTACTTATATTATAAGCGCCAAAGTTTTGAAGACTGTATGAATGTAAGGGTATGGATGGCTGGATGTATTGGATGGATGTAGGTACGTTTGTTTCTCTTTCACGCTGAAATGCATCTGGATGAAATTTGGCACAAATATAGATTATAGTCTGGAATAGCACATAGGCTACTTTTTATACCGGAACAACGTACGGTTCCCGTGGTATAGATATGTTTTTGTTTTTCAAGGTACCACGCGGGCAAAGCCGTTTGCGGAAGCTAGTTCATACGTTTCAGCGTGAAAGAGTAACAAACATACATCCAGACATTTAGACATCCACACATTCTTACAAACTTTCGCGTTTATAATATTAGTAGGATAAATTTATAATTTTAAAACGGTTTTAGCTATTAAAAAAATACTAACAGCTATAACCGTACTTTTTTATAGTACTAGATATAATACCTTACCTATGTAGGTATTACCTAAGTACACATAATTAGTTTCCTGATTGTAGTGTCGCTTGCAAATCTCGTCCTTTGTCCTGCGCGGTGTTGCCGTGCATCACACACAGCTAGGGTTTCCAGATATGGGCTTATCATTTCCCGGACATTTTCTGGGGAAAACGGAATTAGAGTTGAGTCCAAATTCAACTACAAATCTTTGCTGTTGAACGAGAAATAGAAAAAATATTACTATTACTAGTTAGGTAAGTACCTAAGTATTTTAAAAGGAAAAATGCAAAAGATTTAAAAAAAATATATTTATAAATAGATACTAATAACTATAAAGCTGAAGAGTTTATTTGTTTGGTTGAAAGCGCTAATCTCAAGAACTAATGGTTTGAATTGAAAAAATATTTTTGTTTTGGATAGTTCGAGGAAGGCTTATAAAATCACGCTGTGACGAATAGGAGCGAAGCATCAATGCAAAATGTTGCCAAAACGGGAAATATTATATCACATTAAAACCGCAGACAAAGTTGCGCGTTGTTCAGCTAGTTTCATTATAAAATCTTTAGTAAAAACTAGTGTTCATTACTTTTGGGACAATAAAGTGTAATTACCCGGGGCCACACGTGAAACTCCAGGACTTTCCCAGAATTTCAAGGAAAACTCCAGAAATTTCCCGGGTTTTCCGGCCATCTGGCAACCCTACCCTCAGCGCGTCCATCTGCTCTGTACCTACGTGGACCTTGGCTCGTGCATTTCCGCACGCGTTTCCTACTTCTAAGCAAAACTATTGGACAAACATAGTAAAGTTCTTCGAAAATCCGAGCTCGTTATATGACGGCCGACGCGGTAGGTAGGTACATCAGGGGCCTCACCACAAATTCATAATATATTACCGAATTAATATTACATTGTTATTTCGTACCATGACTTATGTTAATTGTATTGAAGTAGTGTTACTTCAAGCTTCAAATGTGGCGTTTCTAAAACCGGAATTCTTCGGAATCGGAATTCGGGTGGTAAGATTCGGCCCTAGATAATTATGCTAACTTGTCTATGAGCGCCGTAGAGTTTTTCTCTACAAAAGAGAAGGTAAACTGACATTTGGACAGCAAAAGTGTCATGTTTGACCCAAGGGTATTTTATTTCACACACAAGGGTATTTTAGTTTAGCTGATTTTTTCCTGATACATAATTATAGGTACATATCTGATCACGGCTGTAATCCCCAGGCTCGGTAGATATCTTCTCAGATCTCTAATGACTTAGATCTTTGAGGATATCTAAAGGGTAGTCAGGTCAGAGGCATGTCCAAATATGATATATGGCACATGACCACATTATCCACAGTAGTTAGTATCCCAAACGTGACAGGTTGCAAGCCCATCGCCACTTATAAGAATACTTATCTATGACACACACTTTAAAAATATTATAAAATAAATTGTTTTATAGCGATGAAGGTAATATCAAAATGTTCCCAAAGTGTAAAAAGGGGTAGTTTTCTAACCTAGTACAGCGGTCGCCGCTATTTCAGGTACCGACTCTTTAGAGAGATCAGGGCCGGATTAGGGGTTATCTGCTTTCACTCGTTTCCTGTTTAGACGAGGTCTAGATAGCTACTTATAGAAATATTTATTAATATTATATATTACTAGCTTCAGCTCGCGGCGTCGCCCGCAAAGTACCTGCATAAATATAGCCTATGTTCATCCTAAAAGTTCATTCTACACTTTGGTGAAAGAACTTTTGAAATCGGTTCAGTGGTGTCGAAGCCTATTCAATGCAAACAAACAAACAAATCTTTCCTCTTTATAATATTAGTATAGAAAACTTAACTTCTACGGTATAGATTTTATTTTAATTTTTTTATGATGCAAAGTTCTACAAAGTATAAAGGCGCCCACCGCTGTCCCTTAATACGCTTAGATCAGTGGTTCCCAAACTCTTTTCTTTCATAGACCACTTTAAAAATTTTGCTGGATCCGGTGGACCCCCTGCTTCTACATTACTACCAATTTCTAAATCTTGAAAAAAAAAGTGAAGATTAGATCTATCTATCTATGGAAACTTGCGTTGTGTCTGAGTTTGTGGCCAACATTTTAGTTCTTCACTATCGAAACCAAATAATTTTTAATGCACCCCCTGCTTACGATTGTAGACCCCCATTTATTGTCACGTCCAACGTAGACCCCCGTTGAGTCTCCCGTGGACCCCTGGGGGTCCACCTGGACCACTTTGGGAATCACTGGCTTAGATCTTTCAAACTACGCAACGGAATTTAATGCGGTTTTCATCAATAAATAGAGTGATTCAAGAGGAAAGTATACCACATTGAGTCTACATTGCACTCGTGTGAAGCCGGGGCGGGTCGCTAGTGAATCATAAATTGAAACTCCTAATGAAAATCTCCAAAAGGAAGACCAAGTGATACGAAAAGATATTTCGTTCGCCAAATGTTTTCATAAAAATTTCAAGCTACAATTAACTAACTTGTAAACTTAATATCCGTTTGACTGCGAAGGAGTAAATAATATGTATTGGGGGGGTATGCGTTCCGTTTTTGCTTTACGGTCTATGTTGAGTTCCTTTGGTTCCTTGTCGCTGAATTTAACAAATAAAACGTCTTCTTTTTTAAAACGTTTTTTATTTATGGTATCATTCTTCTGAAATCGATTTTGCCAGTGGTTGGAACTCAATCAAAAAAATGACGTAATTACAATGAAATGTAAAAAAATACAATATGGCGTCTGCAAAAAGGAGTTTAACACTAAGTGTTAAACGCCATATTGTATTTTTATACAAGTGGAGGGGCGTGCATTTTTAGATTGAAACATCTCTACCTAGTCTAGGTAGAGATGTTTCAATCTAAAAATGCACGCCCCTCCACTTGTATTTGTACCATATGTAGAGGAAATAGAGTAGCAAATACATTGGAGGGGCGTGCATTTTTAGACTGAAATATCTCTACTTTGGTTTTTTATTTATCTAGGTATATCTATACTAATATTATAAAGAGGAATGTTTTGTATTCTTGCATTTTTGTTTGTAACGAATAAACTCAAAAACTACTGGTCCGTTTTCAAAAATTCTTTCACCATTATATGCTACATTATCCCTAAGTAACATAGTTATGTTTATTATTAGAAAAAATTAGGCAGCCTTACTAAAACTTCAATAATGTAACTCAAGGTGTTAATTAATGGATTTTTGCGGACGAAGTCGTGGGAAGCTAGCTAGTTTGAAATAAATAAAATTTCGTAATAAAAATCGTAATGTTTTTTCATACAAACTTCAACCTCTCGTTGCACCTTTAAATGCTCCTTTAGACCACATAAATACTAGTTTTCTTCACTGAGAAAGGCTTGCGGACGGATGCCCTAAGTGCCGCCCTGGATCTCAGTGTTTATAGTTAGCCTAGGTCACGCACGCGGCCTTGTCCAGTCGAGAATAACAATTACTAGCGTAGTTTGTTGATCTCCGCGATGCGCCAGATGTAGATAATAAAGCTTTTATGCGACTCTGAATCATATCGCTATTTTAATATCTATCTACATTTTTAAACTTACGCGATCTAAACACATTATTATTAGTATTTAACGCGTTTTATTTACCTATTTTTCCTGACGTTTCAACAGGTTTACCTACACACTTGCGTCACTGTTCACACGTTGGGAAAAAAAATCCAATAAAGCCCGAGATCTTGACGCGAGTGTAAAATATATGAATTAGTGAATAGTTTGTTTCTAAATCCATCGCAGAAAATCTCGAGAATTTTAAACAAAACAACCATATTTTGTTTAAAAATTGACATTGACAATACTAAGTACGTACCTACTAATTTAGACACTTGACACTGTTGTTACACTATTCGCTCATATTTTGAGCAGGCTAAAGTATAAAGACCATACTGCCTAGTCTTACGTAAATTAATTTCTTCCGTGTTCTATATAATCTTCTTCTTCATCTAACCTAAAATATCCATTTGACACTGACAAAATCGATCTCAAAAGACACAGATGCCATAAACAAAGCAGGTCTATTAAATTTTATCCAGTCCCCATCTTTTACGTGTAATCTGAAAACCACAAAAGAACCTACAAGTTTTGCTGGAAACATGTTTCTTGCAAATGATTGACACACTTTTATTGCGGGCCGTCAACCTTCACATGTTATTATCAGAAAAAAATGTTACATAACATTTTCTGTAATTACAATGACTCATTTCACATCCGTTTTGTTCATATGCCATTAGATTGTGGAGCTGGATGACACTGCAGGAATGATTGAACGAATGAACGAACGAACGAACGAACAATTGAATGAATGAATTATTATAATGTTCACAGACAGCAGAGAATTAATATATCGCCAGCGTGATTTTGCAGAAATTCATTACGCGTGGCCGAAATCATAAAAATTTAAAGCGCCTCTTTTTTGTAATAAATCCATTAATTAATTCATTCACGTTTTAAGAATACTTGAGTTCCGTTTCACACTATTTTGACACACCATAATTTAATAGCTATCTGTTCCCAAATCGCTTTATAAAATGTAATCACCCCTCTAGGGCCATTTTGGAAAATTTGCAAAGAGTGGTCAGAATTAAATGGTCGACTAATAGCTTGAAATTTGCATACAAGCACAATATAAAGGACTTGTAGAACCGAGCGGAGGTCACATCCACTGATAGCACGCTTCAGCTCAAACCGATTTACCTCACCTATTAATTGGTTGTAGAGCACACCCATATCCTTAGAGTTATAAAAGGTTATAGACATGCGAACTTTGATGTCGTTCTTTAAATCAATAGTATTATAAGTTTTACTTACAGGATATCTAGGATAAATTAGCGTAATATTTTTGAATGACAGTTTTAAAATAAGCTTAGAGGAGATGTTTCATAATAGGTAGGCATTCATTCATTCATAATGGGCAGTCGTTCATTCATTTCATAATAGGTGCCTATATATAGCAGATAAAAAAATGGAGGAAAAATCTGTGAATTTCGAAAAAAATCCCGAAATTTGCAGCAAAATTTTACAAAATATTACAATTTCTACATACTTTTTTGCCGTATTCGGTTTAATTTTCCGCTATTTTTCCGCAGTTTTATTCAACTACCTATTGGAATGTTGCACGTCAGTAGAATGAAATTAAGGTGCTTTGATGCAGAATGAATCAGAGTTGGCATTAGGAGTGAGTGGAAGAAGAAAACATGTTGTGCCGACCCCACGCGTGGGATAAGGGCAATGAGAAGGAGAATGATGATGAACAGAATCAGGTAACACAGTTGGCGTAGTGTATAATTATTACTCTGATGCCCGACCCCGGTGGAGATCCGCCGGCGATATAAACACGTTTGAGTTGATTTCGATTGTCGAACACAAACACGTAAACACACCCTAGACAACACACGTTAGACAACACACGCTCACTGGCTGTGGCCCGTGGGTTCTCTCGCAATTCACTAGGTATTTCATATATTTATTAGATACAAGTGTCCATTTATTTTGCATTTACAATGCACAAACAAAGTTTCATGAAAATCACTCCACGCGTTAAAAAGTTTCATACTAACGTTTTCACCCTTTTTCACCCCCTTAGAGGTGGAATTTCCAAAAATCCCGCCTTAGTGGGTGGTTTTGTTATAAAAGGCAACCACCTTCCAAATTTCAGCTTTCTAGCTTCAGCGGTTTCGGCAGGGCGATGATAAATCAGTCAGTCAGTCAGTCAGTCAGTCAGGTTAAGCTCTTATATAGATATAGATACATCGTGAAATTTTAATGGTTGTTTTCCCGCAGCGAAATGGTTTTGTTTTTATAATACAATCGTTGTATAAATAAATTAAATATTAGAAACAAAAAATACAGATATACCATTGAGAAAATTTAACTCGAAAGCGACCAGGAACCAATAGTAATTCATCCCGATACATACGCGAAGTCGGCCGGTGGCGCGTGCGCTTCGAATAGTACCTACAAGTTACATCTAATGTTACTATTGTTCCTCACGTTTTCGAGTTGATGAGTTTTTTGAAATTATTTTAAAACAAAAACATCTTTATTTTTTTACTTTTACTCTATGTTTCGAAAGTACTCCTTATGGCAAGTTGTTCTGCCGCGGGAAAACAACCATTAAAATTTCACGGTGTATAGGTACTTATATATTTTACTAGCGACTTCTTCTGCGTGAATCTGACCTTTAAGCGAGCAAACTTGTATATTATGTATCTATTATATCTGAATCTCGGAAACGGCTCCAACAATTTTAATGAAATTTAGTATGCAGAAGGTTTCGGGGACGATAAATCGATCTAGCTATGTATGTTTCAGTTTCCAAGAAACACAATAATATGTACGCTGTTAAACCCATACTAATACTACGAGTAGGTATAAATGCGAAAGTAACTCTGTTTGTTTGTTTGTTTGTTACCTCTTCGGCTGAACTGATCGTAATGAACCAGTGTGGTGCAAGGAATAATGTTTGACTCAAAAGTTCCTTTTGTCCACACTTGAGAATGTGTAAGTAAAGGGATAATCAGAGACAAGTCCGTACCGTCTATATTTTTTTTTAATAATATTAGCTTACCTAAATTATATATCCACTAACTAAGCCTACCGACTTTCTATTATGTATTACCTACGGGGTATTACCTAGGTACATATAACATCTAGACAGACAAACATATTTTTTCATTAGTAAGGATTTATATAAACATATGTTATGTACAACGTTTATAATATAACAGTTGATTACCTACGAGTGGGCAAAAAGTTAAGCCTTTCAATTAGCCGCCACGCGCAAGACATAAGCTGAAGCGATTTCTAAATTTTGGAACACTAATATTTAATTATGTTCATTTTATATTATAAAAATCAAAGTCTCGGGGCCTCACTACAAGGTCTTCGAGTAATAACAAAGTAATGTAACTTTGATACTTCGTATACCCATAAAAATTGTATTGAAGTAGTGTTACTTCAAGCTTGATATGTGACGTTTTTGAAACATGACGAACTTTTTCTAATAAACCAAAACTGTGAGCGCGAAAAAAACAGCTGTTTCATACAAAACTTTAATACCTACTTGTCTAAAATGTATGAAACAGTTGTTTCATACAAAACTTTAATACCTACTTGTCTAAAATGTATAAAACAGTTGTTTCATACAAAACTTTAATACCTACTTGTCTAAAATGTATGAAAAAGCCGTTTTTTTCGCGCTCTCAGTGTTGTTTATTAGAAAAAGTTGTTTATATTGATGGGTACTTTAACCCCCTGAAGTTTTCGGAAGTAGTCTAGTAACACCCTGTAAATGGACAAGAGTGCATACATTTTAAACTTAAAATGAATTCTATTGACACTCGGAATAAGGTTCTATATTCTGAGACGACTTCCCGTAGCTTGCGCCCGCGCATCACATTAAAACCATAAGTACAGTAAGCCAGATCTTGACCTTATTAAATTTCGGCATTGAGCGCGCGATAGCAGCCTACAGCGTATTATGTACCTATTTATTATATACCCACATCTACCTATATGTACAGTCATGTGCAATATGTAGAAAAATAAATTATATCAAATTCAACTTGAGAAGAGCGCTGGTGGTGTAGTGGTAGCACCCCTGCCTCACGATCCGAAGGTCGTGGGTTCAAACCTGGTCGTGCACCAATGAGTTTTTCCACTCGAAAAATTTATGTGCGCAATGCCAGTGCTCTTAAACGGTGAAGGAAAACATGAAACCGGCATACCCTAGAACCAAAAATTCGAAGGTATGTGTCATAGGTTAATATTCTTATAAGTGGCGACGGGCTTGCAACCTGTCACGTACGGAATACTAACTACTGTGCAAAATGTGGGCATGTACCAAATGTCATGTTTGGACTTGCCTCTGACTACCCTCTTTAGATATCCTCAAAGATCTAAGTAACTAAAGATCTGAGGAGATATCTACCGAGCCCGGGGATTACAGTCGTGATCATATTTTTTTTTTTTTTTAATTCAAATTCAAATGAAAATTTTCGAAATAACGGGACTCGAACTCGCATCTACTACGCCATCGTTTTACTGGTCAGCCCTAGGAAAATCTAGATTTTTTTATCTATCTAATTACAGCACTAGATCAAAGAGTCAAGATAAAATTTTCAAACCATACACCCGGCTTCGCACAGGTAGGAAAGTACTTACGTATATTTTTTTAATTTATTATAAGGTATACCTAGGTACTTACTTAGTATTTATTATTTATTGACTGGGTAATCCTGAATTTATTTAATTTTATGTAAGTATGTGTGAAATGAATTAATAATATCTCAAATAAATGAATACAATTAAATACAAAGATTTTACTTGCTAATCGATCAAGTATTTTTTGAGTTTATCCCATTAAATACAAAGTTACAAATCTTTTCTCTTTATAATATTAAGAGAGTAGAGACATTATTATGTAAAGCATTAAAAGATTAAAGTTTTTTTCACTTATTAGTATGGCTGAGTGTACTTACAAGTACATACGGGTGCAGGTGTGACAGGTCATATTGATTGTAGGTTGTCAATGTCACCAGATAAGAATATGTCGCTAAATTGACATTTAGACATTATTCTAATGTCATGACACCAGCCTTCCTTATTTTAATCACCGACATTTTTTTAAGAAAGAAGAAATAAAAAATAAAAAATAAATAAATATGATCATGACTGTAATCCCCAGGCTCGGTAGATATCTTCTCAGATTTTTAGTTACTTAGATCTTTGAGGATATCTAAAGAGGGTAGTCAGAGGCAAGTCCAAACATGACATTTGGTACATGCCCACATTTTGCAAAGTGTTAGTATTCCGTACGTGACAGGTTGCAAGCCCATCGCCGCTTATTAGAATACTAACCTATGACACATACCTTCGAAATTTTGGTTCTAGGGTATGCCGGTTTCCTCACGATGTTTTCCTTCACCGTTTAAGAGCACTGGCATTGCGCACATAAATTTTTCGAATGGAAAAACTCATTGGTGCACGACCAGGTTTGAACCCACGACCTTCGGAACGTGAGGCAGGGGTGCTACCACTACACCACGAGCGCTCTTAAAAAAGATAGAAGATTAAATAATAATAGTTCAAAAAAACTAAAAAACACGCTTTTTATAGACACCGAACTAAAAAATATAAAATAAATTTTAAAAAAAGTGTTTGGTGCATGGTGTCAATAGTTATAAATATTTTATTGACAGATATGAGTAGAGTGATTATCATTTCGATAATATCTTAAAAAGCAACCCACGCTTTTTTTAAATTTATTTTCTATTTTTTAGTTCGGTGTCTATTAAAAGCGTGTTTTTTAGTTTTTTTAAACTATTATTTATTTTCTATTTTTTAGTTTGGTTTATTTATAATAGCTGTTTTTTTAATTTTAAACTATTGCACGACTCATGATGCCAAGCATCAGAGAGTGCTTTACGATCGAAAAAAATTTTTTCAAATTGAAAAATGGAATAATTTTATCAAAATAGTGTATTGTCATCGGTCCTCGATAAATTACAAAGTTTGAACGAAATCTGGCCGTTTAAAGTGGGTCAAAATCGCGCCCAAAGAAGCCGGTTACAAACATACATACAAGTCAAGCTAATAAAAAGCTAAAAAAAAGATTTAAAAAAAAATTTTTTTAGTCTCTGTGCTATTCCAGACTATAATCTATATCTGTGCCAAATTTCATTAAAATCTGTTCAGCCGTTTCAGCGTGATAGAGTAACAAACGTACATCCAGACATCCATACATTCTTACAAACTTTCGCGATTATAATATTAGTAGGATGGTATAGTACGAAATATCAAAGCTAGTTATATTGCTTTGATGTTGCCTGAAGAGCTTGTGGTAAGGCTATTCTTATTAATTTACATCATTTACATTCAAAAATGGATAAATAAAAAAAAACTCATAGAAAAGACATGAACGCGCTCTTTTTCAAAAACTCAAAAATTCTTCTCATTTTATATAACGTAAGAAACTAACGTGATCAATAGACAAAATTACGACACAAAAAAATAATAATACCACGCAGCCACGAATGCAACGATCTACAGGTCACCCATCCAAATATTCACCGTGAAGGTTTAAGGTGAACTCAATGAAACAACCAAACAGGATTCCGATATCCTTGTTCTCCATAAATAAATAAAAATGCCAAAGCAATAACGTTAATTACGTTTGTAAAAACAAGTCGTGTGCACGTGGCCTTATTTCCTTCCGATCGACATTGGCCCCATCGAGAATGGTCATGACACAGGCTAGTGGGAAACAGCTGGAATACTACACTCGAGCTCTATGCTCTAGTAAAATAAATAAAAAAAAATAAAAAAATATGATCACGACTGTAATCCCCGGGCTCGGTAAATATGTATCTTCCTCAGATCTTTAGTTACTTAGATCTTTGAGGATATCTAAAGGGGGTAGTCAGAGGCAAGTCCAAACATGACATTTGGTACATGCCCACATTTTGCACAGTAGTTAGTATTCCGTACGTGACAGGTTGCAAGCCCATCGCCGCTTATAAGAACACTAACCTATGACACATACCTTCGAATTTTTGGTTCTAGGGTATGCCGATTTCCTCACGATGTTTTCCTTCACCGTTTATGCTCTAGTAAAAAAAAAAAATAAGCATTGAAATAAATAAATAAATCTATCCTACCAATACTCGTATTACAAACGCGAAAGTTTGTTAGAATGTATGGATGTATGTTTGTTACTCTTTCACGCTGAAACGGCTGAACGGAATGGATGAAATTTGGCACAGATATACATAGATTATAGTCTAGAATAGCACATAGGTTACTTTTATCCCGGAAAAACGTACGGTTCCCGTTTGATAGATTTGTTTTTGTTTTTCAAGGTACCACTCGGGCGAAGCCGCGGGCGGAACTATAATAAAACTGTAACGAAGCAAAATCTGTACATAAAATATTTTTTGAAATTTTTAATAGGCGATAGCATAACATACGATATAGATGCCGAAACAGCACTTTTTAGCATGCAGGTTAGATTTCGACTTGGTAACTACACCAGCTCTTCTCTTTAAGCTATGACACCCGCACTATAAATTTCGCACGATTAATCTTAAACTCTCTGCTTTTTGAATAGGGATGATTTTTCAATGCTGAGCTGTGGCCAATCGTTCATTGCCGTAAATGGTACAGCTTTGTATATATTATCTGTGGCAATCATACAAACTCGATATGGAAGTGAAGTCGGGGAAAAATACTGTTTATATCTGACTGTTTCATAGCCTTATAGTACATTAGTACCACCTAGTAAACAGACAGACAAACAAATCATTTAACTCAGATATTTTACCTACGTATATTAAGTATATCTAAGTATTATGATCTTCATAATATCCGAGTAAGTTTGTTTTTCTTTTGTGTATGCCACCGTCCTCCTACAACTATTGATTTTTCCTATCCATCCAAAGGTTACCTGGAAGAGATCGCTTTTAGCGATAAGGTCGCCCATTGTTACATTAATTTTAAGTTTGTTTCTCTTTTGTATTTATTTTTAAGGTGTACAATAAAGTGATATTCTATTCTATGATCTTATTTGATATAATTAACCCACAACCAGTTCCCATTATTTAGGCTAAATTTCACCAAACTTTTGTTAACAAAGCATTAACTGATCGGGCATCAAAATTAACGAGAATGTTAAGGTATCGTTATCAATATTACGTCATTTCATTTTACGGAAAATCAGAAAATAATCCTTTGTCAGGACATGGTGAAACACAAACTAACATTAACAGGCGATTAAGAAGCTAACAAGCTGTTAGTTTAATTAACAGAGCATGTTGAAACTAGCTCTTAACGTTAGTGAGAATGGGTTATTCCCATATCCCCACCAGCTTTCTTCATTGGTGGGGATATCGGGAAATTAAAAAAAAAATGTTCACGACTGTAATCCCCAGGCTCGGTAGATATCTCCTCAGATCTTTAGTTACTTAGATCTTTGAGGATATCTAAATAGGGTAGTCAGAGGCAAGTCCAAACATGACATTTATATTTATATATATTTATATCGGGAAAATATCAGTAGTTTTATCAGAACCCACTGAGGTCACTTCCTGCCCACCTTGGGGTCTGGGTCACGCTACGTGTGTGCGAAACCTTAAGTACCTGCAAATGTTTTGCCTTACACACTACACAAAACAACTAAACACAAAACTTTACACATTACACATTTATGTTGAAACAATCAACTCTACATAATTTAATTTATCGAAATAAAAAACAAAAAAACACTCACACGACTGTAATCCCCAAGCTCGGTAAATATTTTTTCAGATCTCTAGTTACTTAGATCTTTGAGGATATAGAATAGAATATTTATTTCAGACCTCTTATAAAAACAATGTATAGAGTATAAGAGACTTTATATCTAAAGAGGGTACTCAGAGGCACGTCAAAACCTTGTCCAAACATGATTTTGACACAAACCAACAATTAGCAAAGTAGTTAGTATAATTTTAAATAAAATAAAAGTGAGTATACACATTAGTAAGGAATACTAACCACTCTGCAAAATGTGAGCTTATGCCAAATATCATGTTTGGACGTGCCTTTAACTACTCTCTTAAGACCAAAGTGACTAGAGAGGAATGTTTTACAAAGCCTGGAAATTACAATACCAAAAAAAAACAAAAAAAAACATACAAATAAATAGGACTTAGGAACACCTATTTATTTGTTTGTTTTTTTGGTTTGCAATGATGTATTGTAATAAATCAATGTTTTGCAAGTTTCGTGATACTAAAATTACGGCCGTCAATATAACGGCCGCCGTTTCGCAGCGAGCCCGCGTGGTCGATGCCCAGACCCAGACGAACTCGAGTGGATGACATAACTAACATGATTTTTTGGAATTAAGGTGCTGCTACACGGCTGTTTAAAGTTGTTTACAAGCATTTTTTGACACTAATACATTTATATACTAACAAAATGTTAGGAATTGTTACATTCTGTTAAGAATTGATAAGTGTTTTAAGTGCTCCTACATTGATGGAAAATGTTCACAAAAATGTATAAAGAAAAAGCGTTGTTACAATTTGCTAACTAGGTACTTTAAAAATGTTGACCTGCTAACAAATCTAAAATTAAAATATTTTCTATCATTATGATCGTATGTTTCTTGGAAATAAATAAATAAATAATGCTGGACAATCCACACAGCATCATCTAGCCTCAAAGTAAGCTACTCAAAGCTTGTGTTATGGGTCTAGATAACTGATATATTTAATACATTATATAGGTACATAGATAGATATTTTTTATTATACATAGAAAACACCCAGACCAACGAAACAAATTTCTGCAGATCATACACAAATTTGTTTCAAGGCGGGAATCGAACCCGCAACCTCTTGCGTCGCAGGTGGACTCTCACCCGCTGCGCCACAGAGGTCGTCAAATCAATGTAAATGGAAGAAGATTAAATGTTGTGCCGACCCCACATTACGTGGGAAAAGGGCAGAAAGATGATGATGATGATCGTATGTTTCTTAACAAATGTTTAGTAACGTTTGTAAACATTTTTAAACAGCAGTGTGGCAGCACCGTTAAGTGATTGCAAGTTTTATTATTAAGAGGAGTTTTATTTTACTTTCAATTTATTTATCATCATTATATCCGCGATTACGGAACTATCTCTAGTTATCGATCGATGCAATAGTACTATTATAGTTATAATTGTAATTATTATCAACATATTTATATCTAACTTAAACAGGTAGGTAATACTTCCTGTGCGAGCGCAGCGTTTGGCGGAACTTTTTATGTAATGGCGGCTTGTCAGAAACAAAAGCAAAAATAATCACGACTGTTTGCTAGATTAGTCAGAGGCACGTCCGATATAATTGGGCACCTAATTTTTATTCCATGGTAGCTGACTCGACAGACGCTGTCGAGTTAACGAAATTGGTCCAACCGTTCATGCATGAAGCCGTGACCAAAGGAAGTAGGAATACATTTAAGATATGACAGGTTGCAAGCCCATCGCCGTTTATAGGGATACTAACCACTGCGCAAAATGTGGGCAAATATATAAAACTGTTTTTTTTTCGCGCTCACAGTGTTGGTTTCTTAGAAAAAGTTGTTTAATATTGAGGGGTACTTTAACCCCCTGAAGTTTTCGGAAGTCTGGTATCATTCAAAAAAGCGCTAGGACCGAGACGAGTTCCTCGCCTGTTCTTCTCGTACTTGGGTCAGGTTGGAATTGTCACATGTAGATTCACCGCATGATATTTTTGACGTTTCAAAGTGATCCTTGTGATTTTATTGAACAAATTATTTTATCAATTTCAACACCTTGTATGTCATGGTATGAAATATCAAAGTTATATTACTTTGATATTGCCCGAAGAGCTTGTGGTAAGGCCCCGTTTGTGGTAAGGTACCTACACTTCTTCTTCTTCTTCAATTATGGCATCTGTCTCTTAGAGAACAATTTTGCCAGTGTCAAGTGAATTTATTTATAAGTATTGTCAACGTCACAGAGTCAAGTCAAGTAGTCAAGTCAATTTTAAACAAAAGATGGCTGTTTTGTTGAAAATTTTCGGGATTTCCTCCGATGGAATTTGAAGAGAACTATTCACTCTAATTCACATACTTTACACTGGCGTCAAGAACCCGGGCTTTATTGGCAAAATAACCACCAAAATTACGCAATAAAACTCAAAATAACACGAGAAAACATTTAAAAACCAGAGCGACGTAGTTGTCAGGCACATACACCGCAGAAAATCCCAAGGTACCTACACAGTTAGCTACGTTGAGACAAAGCCTCCGATCGGTAACTGAGACATTGACACACAAAGCGACACTTCCGCACAGACTGATATCGGTGAGAGATAGCAGTAACATCAGTAAAAAAAATGAAAAAAAAAAACTTGAGAGGTGTCAAGGGACACCCGGATGGAACGAAGTTCCTTTCCTTGCTTTCTATGAGAGAGAGAGACAAAGAAACACGCGCATGCCGAACGGCTTACAACTACTTGAGAATTTTTCCGTCTAGCCACACACTTCTTGGTACATGCCCGAATTTTGCACAGTAGCTAGTATTCCGTATGTGACAGGTTGCAAGCCCATCGCCGCTTATAAGAATACTAACTTGTGACACACACCTTTGAAAGGTAAAGCAAACATCATTGTAAAAGTATGTGAGCTACAGTACTCTCAAACGGTGAAGGAAAACATCGCGAGGAAACCGGCATACCCTAGAACCAAAAATTCGAAGATATTGTGTGTCATCGGTTATTATTCTTATAAGCGGCGATGAGCTTGTAACCTGTCACGCACGGAATACTAACTATAGATATCCTCAAAGATCTAAGTAACTAGAGATCAGAGGATATTATCTACCAAGCCTGGGGATTAGTTTGCGATATGTTTGAACTGAAATTCATAAAGTAAGTAGGTAGGTACTAATCTCGTTTGTTACAAATCCCAAAATGAACTTTTCCCAAAATGACTGATTTTCGAAATGCCTTTGTTCATTCATATCACAATTAATCACTCAACTAATTTACTGTCAAATTGATGTATAGACGTGATCATGTTTTAATTTGTCTTTAATATTGTAACCAGTAGGTACGTCGATTCTGTAAAATTCAAACGTCAACTCGCATCTCACATCGCTATTCACTCTCACTTCGCTTAAGACGCTTTTTATTTGACACTTTGAATCGGGTTCAAGTGCGAAGCGAGCGTCGAAGTGACTTGGGAATTACCGTATAGAATGCCACTTCTTACGTCATCTCATATTTTATCTGTCAAAATCTCTCCGTCAATTTAGTTCAACTCGCTGACACGCTCGCAAGAGTGGCGCTAATGTAAATACGAAATGTCAACCGAGTTTTTAGAATGCCAATCAAGAAACTCACAGCGGATTCAGATTCGAAAAATGAGGTCTTACAGAATCACACGGCTGCAGCCCCGTAGTTTCCTGAAATTACTTTACCCAATGTCACTCGATTATGTGCATATTTCACTCATTTATACTGGTAGCACAACCAGGGGCCTTACAAGCTTTTACAAACCATCTTGTTTCAACGTCACATTTCTAGCTCGAAGTAACACTACTTCAATACATATTTTATAAGTCATGGTACGAAACAAAGTTATATTACTTTGTTATTAGTTGAACAACTTTCGGTAAGACCCCTGAACGCTGGTGGCGTAGTGGTAGCACCCCTGCCTCACGATCCGAAGGTCGTGGGTTCAAACATGGTTGTGCTGAGTTTTTATATTCGAAAAAATTATGTGCGCAATGCCAGTGCTCTTAAACGGTGAAGGAAAACATCGTGAGGAAACCGGCATACTCTAACTAGACCAAAAAGTTTGAAGGTGATCGAGCTTGCAACCGGTCACGTACGGAATACTAACTACTGTGCAAAATGTGGGCATGTACCAAATTTCATGTTCTGACATGCCTCTGACTACCCTCTTTAGATATCCTCAAAGATCTAATCCACTGGAGGTTTGAGGAGATATCTACCGAGTTTGGGAATTACAGTCGTGATCATGTATTTTTTTTTGTTTCCTCTAAAAAATATTTAAATAATTATACAGTTACCTACATTCAAATCACCCAAAATGGCAGGCATTCAATAACATTAACATAACGATTTTAATAGTATTTTGGTGCTTACGTTATTTTGCCAAATAATTATGCTATGACCTAAGTTAGCTAGAGTGATAATAACTTGCACGTGTGGCGGAGCAGGTTAGATAGATGATCAACTATAGGTTAAATAAACTGTCAGAGAATCTTCTGATGTTAGACCGAGTCTTTATCTTCTTCTTCTTCCTGCCCTTTTTCCGCGCTATGTGGGGTTAGGCACAACCCTATCATCTACTTGAATAATGTGTACGCTTCTATAACAAGATCCCAAGCGACATGCTTGATTTATCGATTGGGAAATTCAAAAATGTAAACAGAAACTGTCTCGAAAACCTTATTAGAATATCAGAGTAGCTACTTAGATGACAAGAAAGCTTGGGACGAATCAGCTCCAACTCTGCTAGGTGTCCCTAACAAAACCAACAAGGATCATACAAAAAAAGCGCCAGGGCCCAGCGAGTTTCTTATCAGTTCTTCCCGGACTGGGGATAGGACTGGAATTGGCACCTAGACTCACCTAGTATATTGTAAGACGATTCAAAATGATCCCTGTGATTTCAATGAAATAAATATATTTTACCATTGACTATTGAGTATTTGAAATTGAAACGTCATTTTCTTAAAATTTAAAACCAAAAATTTAACTTCTTTTTTTACTGTTGGAAGATAAATCGACGCAAACTTACACAGTTTAGTCGTAGGTATGGTCCCTTACTTAGAGATGTATTTAGTCCACATAAACTAATTTACATACAATACATTAGGTCATTCGCGTAACACATGTAGGTTTTTGTACGAAATAAATTATATACGAAGTATAGTATTATAAATATATATCATAGTTTTTTCTAGGTTTTTCGGGGTTTTCAATTGTTCTTTGATGTTTTTGTGATGAGGTTCTAGTCGCTAATGAATCTAACTAGTCTAATGACTGTCTATAAATAGAATATTGTACTTAATAGACGAACAAAAAACTAATAGATCACGACTGTAATCCTCAGGTTTGGTAAATGTCTCAGATCTCTGATTACTGAGATCTTTGAGGATATCTAAAAGGGGTTAGTCAGAGGCACGTCAAAATAGTAGGTACTTACAAGTCAGTATGATCCATATCTTAGCAAATAATCTCATATAATTTGTAAACGATGTTTTCTAAAAATGAATAGGTACATACCTATAGCTAGATCGATTTATCGCCCCCGAAACCCCCTGCATACTAAATTTCATGAAAATCTTTGGAGTCGTTTCCTACATTATATTATATTTCCAACATCAGATAATATATAATTATTATTAACTCATTTATTCTCAGATATTTAAATAATCCATAAACACGTAAGTACTTACAAATTAAAAATATTATCTTATGTCTAATGATGTAGGTACATATATACAAGAAATGCTCGTTTTAAAGGTATTATATAATAGATAGATGGATAGATTAATTATTATTTATTTGAATATTGTTTAGTTACGTTCAACTAATAAATTGTAGGTTGGTAAGGTACCTACCTACTAATATCAGTTGTTTTGAATCTCCAAATTAATCAAAATTATGTAAATAAACAACTAGAATTTCCCGCGATTTCATTCGCGTATATTTTCATACAAACTTTGTTATCCCCTTTCATACAAATAATGGATAAAAAGTATCCTATTTATGTGGTTGTATGTTTTTGTGCGCCGACCTGGCTCTAAACCAGACTGGGTAGGCTGATAGAAAATGCCCCTAGGTATAGCCTTTTGTCACACATTTATTTGTAATTTGTATGCAATAAAGTATAAATAAATAAATAGGTATGTTTCATAATCCATAATCTACCTATCGATTTATCAATTGTGATTACAAACATCCAAACACTCGCATTTATAATAATAGTATTACAATAATAACGTTACGCTTCCTGTTTACCACCATAACGTTTATGGGTTTATTTAACGATACAGGAACTTCTTACACCTCAATAAAAGGTACTTTACCATAATTTACATCATTTCAAACTAGTTTAATTAATTTTGGTGGAATTAAGCAAGTATAGACAAGTAATAGCGACCAAAGACACGATTTGCCGTTATTGCATAGTAGGTTGATATTACTCATCGGCTTAACATCGGCTATAATCGGCTACCATTTAGGTACTTCGCATGAGTGACAGAGATAACGCGCTCTACAAACTGTTTGTCCTGCTCTAAAATTCGAGTGTCGCTTCAGCTAGCTAGTTTCCAGCGCCATACTGTCCGTTGTATGAAAAGTCTAAGTTTTATCCCTTCGAATTGTAATAATTTGAAATAACAATTTGTGTTAAATTTAAATAATAAAAATGAAAAACACATTTTATTTATAAGTAAATTATCTACCCGTTGGTGTAAAAAAAATATGAAAATGACCTCAACTTTACAAGGAGAAGCAGATTTTGTTTATTTTTTGAGGTTTTTTTGAGAATTAATACTAAAGTTAGTACGACGTTTAAACAAAATTTCAAACTCAGACTTTAGAGATAATATATTGATTATTTTCAGTGACCTTTCAGTTATTTTCCACTACCCTTATTTACCGAGGGTAAAGCATCTGAAAAACAGCAAAACTCCGCGATCAGCTGACCACCGCGCCTTAAGGTATGTTAGGTTTGAGTAATATTATACCCAAAATAAGCTTCTTTAAAAAAGACATTTGGTTTATTTTTACAGTGTTTTTCAGTCACTTCGTCAGCTATGTAATTAAGTTACAATAACATTGGGTTTGGATATTGTATTTAAATGGTTGTGTACCACAAAGACTGTAATTCAGGGTAAATGTATGTGGCCTTCGTTACTTGGACGTAAGTACAAACCACATTAGTACCTTAACTACCTACCTACTGCTAAGTACCTATCTTACAAATGATGTAATTTAATAAATAAGTAAAAACTCATTTAGCACAATTATTTCAAAAATAGCTTCCGCCCACGGCTTTGCCCGCGTACCTTGTATAAAAAAAAACAATCTATCCCGCAGGAACGTATAAAAAGCTTATGTGCTAGCTAAGCTTATAGCTTATGTGCTATTCCAGACTATAATCTGTATCTGTTCCAAATTTCATCCAGATCCGTTCAGCCGTTTCAGCGTGAAAGAGTACCTAACAAACATACGTTTTTACAAACTTTCGCGTTTATAATTAGTAGGATATTAAAATATTCTAACCAATACTAACGGAATATCAACCACTGTGCAAAATGTGGGCATGTACAAAATATCATGTTTGGAGGTACCTCTGACTACCCTCATTAGATATTCTCCAAAGATCTAAGCACCTAGTAGAGGTCTGAAGAGATAATCTACCGAGCCTGGGGATTACACTCGAGATCATGATTTTTGGTTTTTATTTCTATTTTAAAATAAGTCATTTTAAAAAGACATAAAATGCCCTAAATTTAAATGTGACGATTTAATTCGAACACAGGAAAAGTGTCAAACAATTAGTACTATTTCGTGAAACACATTAAGCACAGGGCCGCAATAAGGTCAATGCTGAGTCGGCGCGACAAGAAATGAGTCTTTATTCTCTTTCACCACACTTTAACCCGTATTCATATTATCTTTAACACAAGCAGTGTGCGTGATCTATAAAAATATTTTAATAAAATTAAATTTTTAGAATATTATCTACATTTTTTAACAGTTTTAATTAATTATCTTATTTTGATTAGATCAATATTGAAAAAAAAACATAGACTAGGATCAAAGTCACAGGACCAAGGAGTTTGACATATGAATAGGGAAGCTTAAAGCGGATATTCTCATTTACTTATTAAAACTTGTTATGTTAATATGTCGTCCGTGCGTGACTTACCTAGCTTTGAGCAGTGACTTTGCCTGTTTTTTAAATTAAAGCTCGTATTAGATGTAGGTGTCGACCGAATGTCACACATCATATTTAGTAGTATAATTGCGAAAGTTTATGTCAGTATTTGGATGTTGTTTGTTTGTTAATAGTGACTCAACTGAATATGCGTGAAATTATAATAGATTGTAGCCTGTGATCGGCAAACAAAGGCTACTTTTTTGTTAGGTACGCGAGTAAACCATGGGCAAAATTTTGTATTAAATTTCTGTGACACATCTATAGATGTGTCACAGAAATAGATTATTAAATAGATATTTGGGCTATAGCCCAAATAGGTAAATCTATATCTGTAAAAGAGCTTGTAATGAATAAATAAATAAATAATGCTGGACAGTCCACACAGCATCATCTAGCCTCAAAGTAAGCTACTCAAAGCTTGTGTTATGGGTACTAGATAACTGATATATTTAATACATTACATACATAGATAGATATTTTTTATTATACATAGAAAACACCCAGACCAACGGAAGAAATTTCTGCAGATCTACAGGTATATACTTAACTATAATAGGCATAAATATAGGATTATTCCCATCTGTACCCTTGCTCCATCCCCTTAGGAGGGACAAATGGGACTAAAAAGTTCCATTTGTCAAAAGAGATATTATAGGTACTTATGCAAGTTTTCAAAATAAAATAAATTTAGATACTTACCTACTTTGAAAAAAAAAAATCTGGCCGTAAACTACATAAAATAATATGTAAAAAATACACAAAAACTGTGTTTCCCGAAACACTATAGCTTGTTCGCATCGTTAGATATAAAGTAAGGTACCTAATCGTAATTATTCGCAGATCATCAAAACAACATTTGAATGGCCAAACAAAAACCTGTCTAATTGTATCCGTGTTAAAAACATTAAAAACATAAATTAAACACGACAAATAAACACCGATAACGCCTTTATTGTTGCTATAATTTATTGCCATTATTGGTTTCAAATTACTAAAATTCAATACTGTCGTAAATTACTAACTTCCTTTTTAAATCCGTAGGTTGTGCCCTGAGGTGACCACCGGTTAACCCTGTCGCCATTTTGAAAAATAAAACTGCCAAGCGTAATTACAAAGCTGAATACATTGATTTATATTCGACGCGTGAAAATATATACCACCTTATCGAAGTAACTTTGAATTCTGCACGAGATGTAAACATCGCTTTATGGAGATGAAGTTAGTTTGACACGGTTGCTCGTGAACGTATAAACCATATCCGAAGATTTAAAAATCAGTTGAAGACCCTGACATGGTTTCAGTACGTCGTCACACGCACACATGCACAGCCATGTGTGGACCTCAAAAGCTCTGCCTAATTTGCATTCATTGACATGAGAACTTACCATGATTTATCGTTGCGACTTGTCATTCGTTAGGCCATTTGATTAGATAGAATATTACGTACCTATGTATTACATTCTTAGAAATTATCTAAAAAAAAACATACTTACACGACTGTAATCCCCAGACTCGGTAGATATCTCCTCAGATCTTTGTTTCTTTGATCTTTTGAGGATGTCAAAAGAAGGTAGGCACGTCCAAACATGGCACATGCCCACATTTTGCACATTGGTTTGTATTCCGTACGTGACAGGTTGCAAGCCCATCGCCACTTACAAGAATACTAACATTATGACACACACCTTCAAATATATACCTAAAGACACAATTTTAAACCAAACCTCGTAGTACCCACTGGCATAACCTCGTAGTACCCACCGGCAAAGTCTCGTAGTACCCACTTCCATAACCCTGGAGTACCCACTGGCATGACCTCGTAGTACCCACCGGCATTACCTCGTAGTACCCACTGGCATAACCTCGTGTACCCACTGGCAAAGTCTCGTAGTACCCACTTCCATAACCCTGTAGTACCCACTGGCATAACCTCGTAGTACCCACTGGCAAAATCTCGTAGTACCCACGGGCATGGCAAATTTTTGGTAAGGACAAGATGGAATACACAAATTGATACGTTACAAGAAGTTTTACGTTGTGTCAAATTGTTACGTTGTGTCCAATAAAAATTGCACGTGATTTTTGGATATAATTCGGAATAAATCTATCATCTGGAATCATAAATGTTGCCATTATCACACGATGAATCATCATTGATAGTTGTAAATAAAATTATGCAAATATGCCACTTTTCGGAAGCAGAAGATTATTATGTCAAAACAAATCTTATGAATAACTTTAAAACACGAATTTAATTTTATTTTTGTTACGTTTTTAATCAAAGTAGAATTTTCTATCTTAAACTTTAATAAACTGATATTTTTTTCGGTGGACTGGGCGATTGTGTTGTGGTACACAAAATCGGTAGGGATCGGGAGGAAAGATTTTTTTTCTGAACCTATTTAGCCCCATTGCTGAACTAACCCTATAATAGGGACGAATTAGGAAGGAGTTAGGAAGGATTGAGAGGAGTCTTTTGCCCAACATTGGGCTAAGATTGAATAAATTACTAAATCAGATCAAAATTATTACCATAAAATAATATGGAGGAATGAAGTTCATGAATGATTTCTTCAATTGTATAATATCATTTAAATACTCCTAATTAAATAACTTAAATAAACCAGCTAATAAAATAAATAACATATTTTAGATGCTAGTGGAATAATTAATGTTTCGACTAAACCAGATCAAAGTTATTTAGTGTCAAAATTCTCTTTGAGCTGAAAAGAGGATTTTGTATAAATACAATTTTGATTTCTTCAATTGTTTGAACACTGCTTGCTAATTAAATAACTTTAAAAAACCAGTTATGAAAATAAATAGAATAAGATAGCTATTGGAATAATGAATGTTTGTAAACAAAGAGTGCACATTTCCACGACAGCAGACAGTGGGCAAGGTTAGTGCATCACGTGGCGCCCCGGTGTGGAGACGATATTGGATTATATTAACGCAGATATACGAGTATTTCTAGAAACAGTCGCCGCCATTTTGTTTTCTTCCAGTCAACTTCAGTGTAATGTTCTTACCAGTGAACGGAAAAAGACATGGAAGCATTTCGTCAAGGGAAATATCCACGAAACATGACGCTAAATTTCACACATCGAAACTCCTTCGTGGATTTGCCAAAAATTGATTAAGGTTGAATTTATTCCTTCGAGTAATAAGCTTATGTACATTTTTGATACGATTTTTTGGCATAATTGACAAGCCCCGCTTACCAGAGCTCTATTTTTGTGGGGTCATTTTTTAGCTCAAGGAATGCTTCCATGTATGCTCCGTTCACTCGATTTTTTTGGTACTTTTCTAAATTTTGGCCCGTATGATAACATATTTTTTAAAATACGCCCGCTGTATGACGGTCCGAGCCTTTCAGGAAAACCAAGGCTATACTTAGATAGTGTTGTTGTACCTACTGCATAGCGTGATGTTACACCGATTCTGTAAATAGACGACAGTTGTACAGTCAACCTTGATTCTGAAATTCCAGACTATTGCAGAATACTAACAGTTTGTTTTCCCAGTCGCCCCAGTTTCGCTCCACATGAGGACAACGGGAATTTTCAGATTGTAGATATTTTCTTTCTACCAGTGCTCTTAAACGGTTCATACCCTAGAACCAAAAATTCGAAGGTGTGTGTCATAGGTCAGAATTCTTAGAAGCAGCGGTACAGAATATTAACTACTGTGCCAAAATGTGAGCATGTACCAAATGTCATGTTTGGACGTGCCTCTGACTACCGTCTTTAGATATCCTCAAAGATCTAAGTAACTAACGATCTGAAGAGATATCTACCGTGCCTAGGGACTACAGTCGTGATCATTTTTTATTTTGTTTCTTATTTCAGTTTCTACACAAGTTTTTTAAAGTTTATTACGCTATACTCATGTGCTTATATCTCTTGCTTAAATAATTCGGCCCACTGGGAACGTGCAACATAGAGATAAGAAGGCGTGCAGCTACCAGTTTTCAGACACAGGGTACATAATCTCGAGAGATATTGTCTCTGGCTTGATCTTGTACAGACAGTAAAATAATATTAAATTATTTAAATTACAAAATAACAGCTATGTAGGTACACAGTAACAGATGTACTATACGTTGGTGAAATTGAGTTCCGTTGTCCCCATCGAACGGGGACACCGTCAATGGGGACAACGGGATTACTTCAAAAATCTTCTCATTACATAAGCATACCTACTCATTTTTCACCTTTTATCTTAACGCATATCTTCCCTTGTATTTATTTAACACTATCAGATACCTGTTAGAAAAGTTTTACAAAATAAGAATTGGTTTTTAAAAAATATGAAAAAAACCGACCGATTCTTCCGATCAAAAAATATACTGCATACAAGAAGTAATGAAAAAAAAAATCATATATTGAAGTAATAAAAAAAAATCAGAACTCGGAAAACTCAGAAAATCAGAACAATACATTGAAGTATGTAGGTAATGAAAAAAAATCACGAATTTAATTTAAAAAAGAGTTTACGTTCTTGCAGCATTGACCAGCGACCGGGCCAAGGCCACGCCAAGGCTGCAAAAATACAAGTTTTACAAAGGTCCTGACTGTACCTACTCGCGCTACCTACACATGGTGTGTAGTGTACCTAGTGCAGTGCAGTTGCAACACACATGCTTGGCCGCGCCCCGCGTGATCAGGTTGCTAGAGATGGGATTTATCGATAACCTTAAAAGTTTATATCATCATCATCATCAGCCTATAGCAGTCCACTGCTGGACATGCCTCCCATAATGAGCGTAAAATTTATATACTGGCTGGTTAAATAAAAAAATATATTTTTACTGTCCATAATAATATTGTCATACCGTAAATGCAGGGCCTTTCTGCTCAACGGTTTTGTTATTGTTCGCAACAAACAATTTTAGTTTGTCTCGTAAAATACTCCGTGAAATAACTTAATTATAAATCAATCTTCTATTGCTCCATCATTCTATTGGCCATATCTGTCGAAGAACCGATAACCGTTGGGGTAAACGAGTTCTCGAGTGGAGACCGCGGCTCGGCAAACGTAGTGTAGGACGCCCTCCGGCTAGGTGGAGTGACGATCTGCGAAAGGCTGCTGGCGGAGGCTGGATGCGTCGAGCTGAAGACAGGGCGCAATGGCGCTCATTAGGGGAGGCCTATGTCCAGCAGTGGACTGCTATAGGCTGATGATGATGATGATGATGATGATTGCTCCATCTTCGTGCTATCAGCTTGAAAGACGAGCACTAAATCCAAGAATAAAAAAGTTTTTATAATAGGTACCAAATTGAGTACCTACCTAGAATCACCCAGATGTGTGTACCTACATCGTTTATTTTCTTATAGCGGGTAGGACATACCTACTTTACTATACTTAGGATGGATGTTGGAGTTGGTAGGTATAACTATTCTTATTATAGGTAATGTAGTATCAAATGCAAGTAAAATGTCAGTTTACTCTTAGATAACAGAGCTATTATTTATTCTGGAGATAGTGCCTTAACCAGTCAAATCCAAGCAAGGCGGATTTGACCCGTAATAATAATAGACAAAAAATGAATTACTTAAAATTTAGAACTCTCAAAATCTGAAAGGGATATTTAGAGAGGATTTTTAAATGACTTAGCAAACATCGATAAGTCCCATCCCTAGTGAATCACTTTGAGTTGAGTAATGCACATACGCAATGTTGCAATGTCACAGAACCACATTACTATCCTATAGTAACCTCTCTATCTACAAAGATCGATAGATTTCACCTTTTGATCGATAGATCTGATTGGCCACAAGCTTTTAGGCACAAAGTTAAACCATCATTTTAGACACCTTAAGTTTCAAGCTTTAATTAACACTACTTTAGGTTGGAATGACGTTCTAAAGTGATAAATAATGGGTTGAGGTAAAAATGTCACCGACAAATAAAATATTTTTTATGGATAAATTCGTCACCGGTTCTTCTATTGGTGAACATTTCACACAACGCCATCTATCCCCAAAGTAATCAAAGCTTGTACTATGGTGAATAAATAAATCTACATAAAATCAAAAAAAACCCGACCAAATGAAACTAAAAATAGATTTTTCAGTTATCACATTAGATTTTTTGTCATTTTGTAGGTATAGTCTCTTGTGATCCAGACAAATCCAACGACTATTCATTTGTCAAAATTTGTCCAGCTATTTAGGATACGGCGACAGCCAAAGGAACACATTATACATACATACACCCATGGAGTTTACAAAAATGTGACGAATTTACTTTGTGGCAAATGTACAACAACCCCCCCCCCCCCCAAACACATTTCCCCTTCGCTTTTCAGTCGGATAAAAACTCCAAAAAGCAGACATCTTTTATACATGCAGTCCGAAAGTTTCTGCAAACAAACCTTTCAGACCAAAGGCTTAGGCCCGTTGATATCTTTTAACTTCCACCTCTACTGAACCAACCTGATGAAAATCAGAACCCTAGAATAACAATAGGTACGCTATTATCACGTCATTACACGTCATCCCGTGACCACGACTGTGTGTAAACCTATCTAAACGTCGGGAAAAATATGTAAATAAAACGAAATACCCGTTTAATACGCTATTGGTCAGTAATAGCCCGTAATAGTAAAATAATCTAACCTTCCAACCCCACGCACGACCTAGCATTACCTAATCCTCATCCAAACAGCTCATTAAATGTTCATCCAGGATATAAAGTCTGGTGAAATCTCTTGCGGTGCACGACCGTGGCATGGATGGCAGACCGCCAGGTTTGATGCCTGTGCCCTTGGCATTCGTTTTGACGAATCTTAACAATATTCAAGATGACCAGTGTGGCAGTGACCGGCTGAGAAGCTAGAGATTGCAGTTCAATTCCCGTTGTGGGTTGAAACGTAATATATATTGATGAGAGACTGGGTCGAAAATTTTAATTTTTCATGTTTGTTTCCAGATGTACAAATTCAAGGGTCCTCTGAGGAGTGCACACCAGGAACTTCTCAGGCCCAATTAATCCTTTCACCACACTTGGTTGAAAGAACTAGCGACACGATATGGAATGGTTCAACTACTTACGTCGCGTACGTCGTATGAGTCTGTCCTTAGCTTTATTTTGTGTAATACTGCAGTACGGTAAAATCTATACCTTTAAAAGAGCTTAACCTGACTGACTGATTCATCATCGCCGAGCCGAAACGCTGAAGCTAGAAACCTGAAATGGATTGATCTAAATTCTCTAAAATAAGCTCTAAAAAGGGTAAAATGAGGTGTCAAAGTTAGTACCTATAGGATTTTTTACATGTAGGTACCTATTGTGATTGATTTGAAACTTGGTTTGGATATGGTTTGGTACGCGCACGAAGTTGCGAGCGGGTTAGCTTGAGCATACACTATGGGTACATACAATGGGTACGCCTGTACCTGTGTACCATTAAAATATTTTGTACGCCTGTACCTGTGTAGTGTTTTTTCAAACAGTCGGGCGGGGCACGGATCTCGCACGCACGCCGCACCCAGCGACACACATTCAGAAACCGGTACTGATGGCAGAACACGCACTTTTGATAACAGACCGTCACTCCTCAGATCGCTTCTTGGATCCATACCACAAGTTCTTCACACAATAAAAAAAACATCATCTTCCTGCCTTTTTCCCACGCTATGTGGGGTCGGCACAACATATTGTGATCTTCTTCCATTTCCCTCCATAATTCCATTAAGAATTAGATACCTACAATTCAATTAAGTTAAGATTCAAGTTCAATTATAATTCCAATCTTCAATTCAATTCTCCATATATCCAAAAGAAACATGATCACGACTGTAATCCCCATTCTCGGTAGATAACTCCCCTCAGATCTATATTTGAGGATTTTATTTGTTTTGGAAACACTATCATTATGATACCTAGTGGAAGCATCTTGCCTAATGTCTAGGCACTAAGGTAGCTTAGATCCCTAAGAAATAATGCCAAAAAAAAGAAGAAGAAGAAGATTATTGTCATAATGAAAAAACAAAAAAAAACACGGCTCTTATCCCCAGGCTCGGTAGATATCTGATCGAATCTCTAGTTACTTAGATCTTTGGGGATATCTAAAGAGGGTAGTCAGAGGCACGTCCAAACATAATTGGCACATGCCCAAATTTAGCACAGTAGTTAGTATTCCGTCATAAAGATAGAAAGAACAATATTACTCGTCCTAAGCTAGTCATAGCACATTAAAAGGTGGTAGATATTATTTACTCTAAGCCTATTTCATTTCCTTGCCATCAGTACACGCATTGCTAAATAAATAGCATGAGATAGTATCAGCTATACTGCACACGTGGATAGTACCAGCTCACTATTGAAGTACCTACACACATGCTACTTGGCCTTACAAGGTACTTAGTCACATAAACTAGGTACCTACTCCACAGCGGTCACAACTGCGAATAAATCCTATTAATAATATTAAAAACGCGAAAGTTTGCAAGAATGGATGTATGTTTGTTACTCTTTCACGCTGAAACAGTTGTCTGGATCTGGATGAAATTTGACATAGATATATAAATTATAGTCTGGAATAGTATCTACATAATAAATAAAATAAAATCAGCTTTATTCCTTACACCTATGAATAAACAAATAGTACTTTTTATATCGGAAAAATGTACGGTTCCCGTGAGATAGATTTGATTATTTAGATTGAGATTTGATTATTTTTTTTCTCTAACGATTTTCATGACATTTAGTATGCGGGGGTTTCGGGGGCGATAAATCGATCTAGCTAGGTATCATTTTCCAAAAAACACGATTCACCAAATAAAACCGAGCCAAGCTCGGTCATCCTTTTTTTATTTATTTATTTATACAGTAACTTACACGATTTTAAGAAACCAATTACATAAGTTACTTAAGATTAAGAAATTAAAAAAGAAAAAATATTCAAATCAATATAAAATAGCTATTAAACATTGAAAAATAAATAGTATTCAAACAAGGCAAATAATTCCTGGCACTATTACCTACTTTATAAGCGCAGACAAAGTTACGCGAGAGTCAGTTAGTAATCAAATAAAGTCCCAGCAGTGGGCAGGTCACCTCACCACGAATTCATAATACATTACCGAATTAATATTACATTGTTATTTCGTACCATGAACTATGCAAATTGTATTGAAGTAGTGTTACTTCAAACTTCAAATGGGACGTTTCTAAAACGGAATCGTTCTGGAAGACTTCGTGGTAAGGCCCCAGGTCATGTTGATGAAGATATTTACGAGCGCTTATGCTGAAGCAGAACGACATTAAGGTCGATTCACACATATCAGTGAAGTCACAGTACCGGCACAGTGCGAAATATTCTTTCATACATTCCCTTCTTCTTCTTCTTCAATTGTATTCAAGTGTATTTATATATAAGTATTGTCAACGTCACAGAGTCATAGTCGAGTTGTCAAGTCAATTTTAAACAAAAGATGGCTGTTTTGTTCAAAATTCTCGGGATTTCCTCCGATGGCATTTGAAGGGAACTATTCACTTTAATTCACTTATTTTACACTCGCGTCAAGAACCCGGGCTTTATTGGCAAAATAACCACCAAAATTACGCAATAAAACTCAAAATAACACGAGAAAAAATATAAAAACCAGAGCGACGTAGTTGTCAGTCAAATGCACCGCAGTAAATCCTCTTCTAGGTAAGGCGTAGAGGCTACTAAAAGTCTCAACAGTCCGATCATCGGACTAAGTCATCGGACTACTGATACTACGCCAGGCGTTAGGCTCCCTTACTACCGGGATCTGAATACCGTGTAGTGTAATACCCGTTTAAGAGACAGATGCCATAATTGAAGAAGAAGAAGAAGTATGAAAGAATATTTCGCACTGTGCCGGTACTGTGTCGGAACTGCGACTTCACTGATATGTGTGAATCGACCATTAACCTACATGAAAGCACATGGTGTGGCATTGGCTCGCCAGAGGTCGCTCTGTGTCACGCGCTGGGGAGTGGTGCGTCATGCAGCGATCGACATCAATGGAGGAACCCCTATGACTAGCATTATTAGGGTTCCGTACCCCGAAGGTATCCAAAGAGATCATTACTAAGCCTCAACTGTCCGTCCGTCTGTCTGCGGGTTGTATCTCATGATATGTATTTGTTAGACAGTTGAAATTTTCTCAAAATGTACCTACACATTTTTTTAGTATGTTTTGTTACAACAAAACATACTAAAAAAAATACTAAATTAAAAAGTAATTATATCTTTCACAATAGTCCGGAACCCATCATGCGCGAGTCCATCTCGCACTTGGCTGGTATTTCACACTTTCAACTTTATAGAGGTTGAATTTTATGAATTTCTTCCTTAATGTATATCTAGGTGAAGGAACTTCAAATGTGTGAATGTGCCAAATATAATGTTTGGACGTGTCTCTGACTATCTTTTAGATATCCTTAAAGATCTAAGTAACGAGAGATCTGAGCTGATGTGAACCAAGCCTGGGGTCGTGATTATATTTGTCTTTTTTATCTGCTAGAGCCGAGGTTAGCTATAGCATGAGCGCATAAAATTATAGAAATGGTGGACTAGTGGTGGTAGTCTAGCTTTCCGATCCTAAGGTCGTGGGTTCAATTCAAGTCGTACTATGGATTTTTCTGTTCGAAAAAAATATATTCCCTATACTTACCTACTCTCAAACGTTAAAGAAAACATCGTGAGGAAACCAGCAATTGTGATAATAAGTTCAAAAACAGTGTAAAGTCCACGAAAAAACCTCCAATCTACTTTAATCCTTTCACCACACTGGTTCGAAGGACCAAATGAATGACACGATCAGAAGAACATAAAGATCACACATTACTCTTGAACAGTGATGGGTAAACTACGGCCCACGGGCCACCTCCGGCCCGCAAACCGTTTTAATCCGGCCCGCGCCGCGCCAACATCCGTATTCAATTCGCACTCGTAAACCTAAGTAGGTACTATTTTAGTACCGTAGGTACCTACTCCTCAAAGGTACTGAAACAAATTTCACCTTAATTTTAATGCAAAAGTTCCATCCGACGTAACAATTATAAGGTACATTCTAGTAAAAAAAAACATGGTCACGACTGTAATCCCCAGGCTCGGTAGATATCTTCTCAGATCTTTAGTTACTTAGATCTTCACGAATACCTATAGAGGGTAGTCAAAGGTACCTACGTCCGAACATGACATTTAGCACTTGCTCACATTTGCACAATGATTAGTATTCCGTACGTGACAGGTTGCAAGCCCATCGCCGCATAAGAATACCTACCTACCTACTAAATTATGACACGCACTTTAAAATTTTTTGGTTCTAGGGTATGCCGGTTTCTAGTAAAAGCCAGTTAAAAATTTCTCCTATCAAATTTCATAGATTTTATTTGGCCTTTCATGTAAAAAGTTTGCCCATCCCTGCTCTCGATAATTCAATGGCTCAAACCTACTCACACGACAAAAAGCCCGTAGATTAGCAGAGCAATCAATAATGCTGTGACTTTGAATTTGGACATGATCACTAGAGGTCACCACTGGTCACGACTTTAGGGCCTGGCCCCACTTTAAACGATATAAATTAAGAGCACTGGTAACACCCCTGCCTCACGATCAAACCGAGTTCGTTTGAACCCTAAATTCAAATTCAAAATATGTATTGGCAAATATATGATTTTGTATATTTTTTTTTGTATTGCATGCATGAGCTTAGGTAGGTATACCTACAATTCACTGTAGGTATATTTATCTAACATGGGCCCAGGTGGGGCACGGAAACTAAAATAAAATAATGGAGACTATTAACATAAAAATTTAAACAATAGAATTTTTACATAAACAATTTCTTCTTATTGTATAAAATAATTGTGGCATGTGAGTATACTTATATGCAATAATTGTGGGTTCAAACCTGGTGCACCAATGGGTTTTTCTATACGAAAAATTATATGCGCAATGCCTTTAAACGGTGAAAGAAAACATCTTAAAGAAACCGGTGTATACCTACTTTAGAACAAAAACTTCGAAAGGTGTGTTTATAGTTTTGTATTTTTAAAAAATTCAAACTCAAATCATCTTTATTCAATAAAATCACAGGGATCATTTTGAATCATCAATACTAGGTGAGTCTAGGTGCCAATTCCAGTCGCCAGTCCGAGAAGAACTGACACGAAACTCGCTGGGCCCTAGCGCTTTTTTTGTATCAGGCTTGCAACCTGTCACGTGCGGAGTACTAACTACTTTGGAATTTGTAAAATGTGGGATGTACAAAATTCGGAAGTAGCTTTGCTTGTATCATTTGACAATGCCACCAACGCGAGCATCAAACCCACTTGAGACGTTGCTTGTATTGTGCAAAACGTACTGTACAAAATATTGTTTGGACTTGTCCCAGACAAAGATTTAAATCTTTGGTCCCATACTACTCTATTGAGCACTGACTTTACTATCAATGGATTTTCGTGCTCGAAAAATTTATGTGCACTTATCATTAGGTACTCTCAAACGGTGAAAGAAAACATCGTGAGGAACCGGTTTCCTCACGATGTTTTCCTTCGTTTTTTGTCGTAAAAACCTAAAAGAAAGTTTTAAGACAGTGTTAAGCTAGGTACTTTTTATCCCGGAAAAATATAGGACAGTTCCCGTGGGATTGATTTATTTTTGTTTTTCAATGTACCACGCGGGCGAAGCCGTGAGACAGGGCTGACAATAAAGCAGAAAAATAGTTTGTTATACTCGTAATAGGTTGCATATTCATCACGTATTAGCTACCAGTGTTTATATATAACTAGCGACCCGCCCCGGCTTCGCACGGGTGCAATGCTGATACTAAATATATACAAAAATGTGTTTATTTACGACATCACATTAGAAGCCTTTAAAATTATCAGTGTTTCTCTACTATATTATGCATGTATTATACATAGGTTAAACCTACCTCTTGAATCACTCTATCTATTAAAACCGCATCAAAATCCGTTGCGTTAAAGATCTAAGCATACGACATAGGGACAGACAGACAACGGGAAGCGACTTTGTTTAACACTATGTAGTGAAGTGTGTCAAGTGTAACGACTCATATGTGTTATGTGTAAATAGCACAATTTTATTTGCTTATAAAACCCGACCTTTCTATCAATCGGGTATCACCCGCGGGCGACGCTGTCTGCCTGCTTTTCAAGTTTATCATGTTGGTTTAGCTAACAAGGTTTTCATTATTCACATTTTAAAACACATTATAAAATCTATCGAAGCACAGCGTCTATCATAGCGGAACAGGGTGCTATGCTATAGCGCGAAAAAAAATGCGTTTTTTTTCGCGCTATAGCATAGCACCCTGGGGACGTTTGCTGGGGACTTGCGAGACCATGTCAAATAAAAGAATAGTAGAAAAGTATTGGCTTCCGTCCACGGCTTCGCCCGCGCGGTACCTTGAAAAAACAAAAAAAACCAACAAAACGGGAACCGTACATTTTTCCGGGATAAAAAGTAGCCTATGTGCTATTCCAGACTATAATCGTTCAGCCGTTTTAGCGTGAAAGAGTAACAAACATAGGTAGGTACATCCATACATTATTAGTAGGTATCCTACTAATATTATAAACGCGAAAGATTGCAAGTTGAATTTATTGTGTGCCAAAAACTATTCATTTTTTTATTGTATCATCATCATCTTCCTGCCCTTATCCCACTAGGTGGGGTCGGCACAACAGGTTCTCTTCATCCACCCTCCCCTATCATCCGTCATCTCAGTATCTCCCTTCTTACACATATCGTTTCATGTTAGGTACATAATGAGAACTTAAGTTACCTATGGCCTCAGAATACAGAATATTCTGAGCTTATGCCATACAAACAAGAACCCTGCTAGCTGCTAGGGATGCTGTAGGTATTTTGCTTTGCGGAGGCCCAAACAAAAGCTTTTCAAGCATATGAAAGTAAATATTGTAACTTTGATATTTCGTACCAAGCACATAAAAATTGTTTTGAAAGAGAGTTAAAGCTTGAAATGTGTAGCTTCTGAAACATGATGATTTGTAAGAGCTTGTGGTAAGGCCCTTGATCAGTATACGACAAGCTAGATAGGATATTAGCCTACTAATATTATAAGCGCGAAAGTTTGTAAGAATGTGGATGTCTGGATTCTGGATGTATGTTCTGGATGTTACTCTTTCACGCTGAAACGGCTGAACGGATCTGGATGAAATGTTGCACACATATATTACAGCCTGGAATAGCACATAGGCAAATTTTTATCCCGGAAAAATGTACGGTTCCCGCGGGATAGATATTTTTGTTTTTCAAAGTACCACGCGGACGAAGCCGTGGGCGGAAGCTAGTCTACAATAAAGAAATTAAAAAAATAGGTAAGTGCCTATACCTACGCGTCTGTCAAGTCACGAGCATTTAACGTATGTATTGCATATTCAATACAGATACAAGTTCCTGAGGTCATTGTAGTGTTGTTTATACTGTGACATGAGTGCATACGAGTTACCTACCTCTAGGTATGTAAGTACATGAAATAAGTAGTTGTTAGCCTCCACAATTATTCCTATTATAACCTGGTGACGACTGTTGGCAAAACTACCTACCTACATAATGTTTTATGAAATTATTTTCACGAAACATGGTGTAGGTAGGTGTTGAGCGCTGGTGGTGTAGTGGTAGCACCCCTGCCTCACGATCCGAAGGTCGTGGGTTCAAACCTGGTCGTGCACCAATGAGTTTTTCCATTCGAAAAATTTATGTGCGCAATGCCAGTGCTCTTAAACGGTGAAGGAAAACATCGTGAGGAAACCGGCATACCCTAGAACCAAAAATTCGAAGGTATGTGTCATAGGTTAGTATTCTTATAAGCGGCGATGGTCTTGCAACCTGTCACGTACGGAATACTAACTACTGTGCAAAATGTGGGCATGTACCAAATGTCATGTTTGGACTTGCCTCTGACTACCCCCTTTAGATATCCTCAAAGATCTAAGTAACTAAAGATCTGAGGAGATATATACCGAGCCTGGGGATTACAGTCGTGATCATATTTTATTTTCACGAAAGTTTATAAAAACATTGTAAACAAATTAAAATGATTTTTGCATTATGTCCCACAACAGAAAAAACCTAAAGTAGGTTAACTAGGTACTTGGTAGATACTCAGATAAGTAGGAAGGAAGCTCCCTAGCCTTAACATGACAATATTTACATAACAACCTACCTACGTAAATTAATACCCTCAAAATGCTCTACTTGTGGCAGTCGAAAGGCTCTTAAAGTTGTGCAGGCAGGTACCTACCTACCTACCACATAAATAATATACCTATAAACCCTTCTACAATGATTGTACCGTAACCGTTACATCACCCGGTTAATGGTTTTGGCGGTCAACAACCGTTTGGTCGCGGTCAACACTGTCGTTTTTCTTTCCAATGCAATGCAATACTTTCACTTTTACTTACATGCGAATGCGAACCCAGACCACCATCGCTAGGGAAATAAGTATTTACATGCGTCTACTAGCGCTATCTGTTGGCGAATAGAAAAGCACTGGTTATAGCGCCATCTTTTATCGAGTAGAAAATTCAATAAAATGTTATTTTTAGTCAAGAATTTAAGCTTTGCGTAATATAGGTAGTCCCTATGCTTCTATAAATATGTACCTACCTACTTAATTATTATATTTTGATAAAATTAAAGTATTGTATATAATCTGGGGTATTGTAAAACACTAGCTGTTCGTGACATGGCAATTAAATGCGCTATCAAGTTTCAGCCAAATGTCACTGTCAGTCAGATTTTCTAACCTCAATTAGTTTAATTTTTCTACATACTACTACGGACCGAGTTTCTTTTTACGTTTCCGTAGATTTTATTTACTAAAACAAAATGACGACAATTATCAAAGTAAGTGACGAAAAAGAAATAATTAATAGACTTTCATCATACGTAGAGAAGATTTCAAATGATGCCATCAATAATAGAGGAAGATTTTACGTCGGACTCTCCGGTAAGAAATTTTTATGTTTCTAAATGATAAACAGTCATGTACTTACACTACTTCATGGCGTGACTTAAGATTTATCATCATACAATAAAATTCTGCTTGGTCACTGTCCCACCTCTTGTAATACTTGAACTTCAGTCTCTTGAGAATTTTTGATTATCTACTATTTTTTCTAATTTAATGACATTAATTATTTCTTTATATAACTTAGGTAGGTGCATAGGTACCTTATGTAATAATATTGTTCTATACCAACAATAGGTACAAATGTTTAAATATTCACAATATTATGGTTATCATCACACACAACTAATATTGATTTTATGTACATACATACATACATAAAATCACGCCTGTTTCCCGACGGGGTAGGCAGAGATCACGGATTATTTTAGATGATTTTATGTACCTACATAATAATAATGATTCTCGGAATCGTTACGGTGATAACGCGTACACACTTCCTACAAGTAAACTATATAATAACTATATACTACAAGAAGACTGAAAACCAGCCTCCAAACCAAACCAGTCGGTACCGGCCTCTGTCGGTAGCGACATTAAGCTGAGGCGGGACCTCTTTAGCTGCACTCATAAGGAAAGACCAATGTCATCTTTGTAATGTGTATAGTTTTACTTACTTTAGTTTAGTTTTAAAACCTCCAGATATCTTGTGTTGTTGTGTCGTTACTTTCCCTCTGTCATCTGTGTGTGTGCTACAAATAAAATTATCTTATCTTATCTTATATATTTTTGATTTCCAGGTGGTTCAGTAGTCAAATATCTCTGTGAAGGGTTACCCAAGGTGGATACCGAGTGGTCAAAGTGGACGCTAGCCTTCTGCGACGAGAGACTGGTCCCAGAAGACAGTGCAGACTCCACATTTGGCATTTACAAGAAGGAACTTATACCAAAGACTGCTTTGGATGAAAGCCAGTTTGTTGTGATCAAGCAAGGAGTGTCAGGTAATGTTTAAGGCCCAGAATTTTGAAAATTGCAAGTATTGCAACCCTCATCATTCTATTACCGCTTAATAGATTACATTGAAATTGAACTACACGATTCTCAAGGATATAAGTGATAAATCAACCGGAGCTAAAACACGAATTTATTAGAAAACCTTGGTGAAAAACCATGTCAAAAACACCTCTGAAAATTCAGAAATTCCCTAATTTATCCAGAACAGTAAGGTTTTTTGAATTTCTATTTCACATGAATGTAAATCAGTTAATTTTAAACAAATCAACCCAGCCCTTTTTTGAAATAAGCCATTTACTTGAACATATTTATGTTTTTTATAAATTGTCGCTTTCGTTATGTAATTCAGAGCAGCCATTATTATCATGCCGCACTCTACTTACTTGTCATTTGCTTCATGCTATGTCTGATTCTGCGGAGATCCGCGTTACTGTACGGACAGACCTATGTCACTTTTTTTGTAACTTTTACGTAAGGAATAGTGTAACGAGTATTCTGGGCCTTAACCAACATCAAGAAGCCCGTCTTCTGGTACTCTACTCTTGGCCAAAGACCTGTCTATAACTTTTTATACAAAACTAGCTGTTGCTCGCCACTTTGTCTGCAAAAAACCACCAACATATTAATGCAAAAATTATTGATATTGGCCCAGATTAAAATACTTTAATATTGGTTAAATTGGGCTATGGAGTGCAAAAAGAGGTGGTCACCCATCCAAAAACTGACTGCACCCAGCTGTCATCCAAATCCATTTAAATGTTATAGAGATAAAGATGGACAAACATACACATGCTTTCTCATTTGTATTGTTCTAGAATTACTAGATTGAAATGTGAAAGAAAAACTATCAATTTAAAATTACAGCTGATGATGCCGCCAAAGACTATGCAGACAAACTCAAAGTCGCCTTCAACAGTGATGACTTCAAATTCGACCTTCTCCTCCTCGGAATGGGCCCGGACGGACACACCTGCTCACTGTTCACTGACCATCCATTGCTGGAAGAACGAGGTCTACAAGTAGCTGCCATCACGGACTCACCCAAACCACCTCCAGAAAGAATAACGCTGACTTACCCGGTGCTGAATAATGCTAGGAACTGCATCTTTGCTTGTAGCGGGTCAGGAAAGGCTGATATGATTAAGGTATGTTTTTTCATCATCATCCGCAGCCCGACTTTACCCACTGCTGGGTATAAGCCTCTTTGCATATGCCATTGTCCACGGTCTGCTGCTAGCCTCATGCAGTACATATCCATGAGTTGTCACATTTAGATTGGCTGACGTTACTACAGTAGTAGGTAATAGTATGTTACTATGATATTTGTCAAAATTGTTACTCATGGTACCAAATTCTAAGCAAATTAATGAGCGCAAACTACAGTCGCTGTAGTACGCTGTGACGTAGGATAGTTAGCTACGTGACGTTTTAGTACCCAACTATCCACTAGAGGCGCAAGTTTTCATTCATTTTTTTATCTACAGTCGCTAGCGAGTGTAGATTGTGAAAACTCATGGTAGACCTACAGGTCCGGCCCGCGTATGTTTTTTATAATATCCCAAATCAAATTCTCTATCTTCTCCAAAGTTCTTGAAAACCTGATGTCTCCAATATGTTTAAAAGAGGCAGAAGTCTACTTCCAACTAACCCATCCAAGTCTTTAGTTTGATTTGGTGTAGGGAAACATAATGAAGAAACCAGTCTAAGAACTAAAAATACTACCAATGACTATTATGAGGAAAAGTCGCTAATAAAATTTGTTTTCCTCCTTTGATGTCCCTAAGATTTTATTTGTATTTCAGCGTATACTGAAGGATAAAGAGGATCTCCCAGCGGGGAGGGTCAACCCTCACAGTGGCTCCGTGTACTGGCTGGTGGACAACGCGGCGGCGGCGCACTTGTAACCTTGTTAGCATCAGCACTGTGCAGACAGTATTTTTCTTTACACAAGAGAAATTAACATTGTGATTTGGATAAACAAAAATGACACTAGGTATCACAAATGTTGTCTTTTCTGTAGAGGAAAATGCCGTCTACAGTTTTCATGACGATTGGCTTGGAAATTGAGTGCAAGGGCCTCACCATGATTTCATAATACATTACCGAATTAATATTACATTGTTATTTCGTACCATGACCTATGCAAATTGTATTTATTCAAGCTTCAAATGTGATATTTCTAAAACGGAACCATTACGGAATCGTTCTGGAAGACTTCGTGGTAAGGCCCCAAGGGTAATGTTTAACAACATTGTTGTTGTTTTTAATGTTTAGTTAAAATGGCTACCTGTCGATAGTCAGTACAGGGTACAAATAAATAGAATATTTTGTGAAAGAACCAATCATAATTTTTTAATAATGATTTATGTAAGCAAAATATTTTGATAAAACCTTTGTTTCTGTAGTTACAACTACAAAAACTAATGTGATCATTCTATATTTTGGGTCTTTATTTTTTTCGTAGGTTCTAATTTTTAACCAACTTCAAGGAAGTTTTCAATTATACTATGTTTTTTTTAACTGATGTTCCTAACATGTTACCATTACTTATGGGTTATAGTCTAAAAACATGTCGAAATAATCAAAAATGTAAATAATACCGTTGATACCAAACAAACTATGTTAATGCCAGAGATAAGAATTCAATTCTTGATTTTTATGGCTTAGTGGAAAGAAAAGAAATGTTGAATGGTAGTTGTTCTATTTCATGAAGTTTGTGTGATGACATTTTGTCATAATTATCACAATAATTCACCCATAAATTCATCAGACTTGTTGAAACGTAATAAAATTATGAACACTTTACACTAGCAAAATTTGTCATCCTAATGAAGACATAAATTAAGATAACATTTCCACCTAGTTTAACATAAGTTCAAAATAATGTAAGTGCTAAGTGCAAGTTTTTAAAACTGTTATATTTTCACATTGTTGGTATACTTTTACATTCCTGTTGATTTTTGGTTGAAATAAAGTTACTTTGGGATAATAACAAATGTATTTGTTGAAGGTACAGAATGGAACGCCTAGCTACCTTATACTCTGTAGATTTTATATCCTGCAATTATGCTTTTGATCACCATTAACACTATTTAGGAGATAAATCCGGGTTGACTATTCGTAGTGTGGAAATACGTGATACGAGTGCACTCGGATATCGGCATACATGGACTCCTATACGACTTAGGCGGGTTACAGTGCTTCACTGACCGTCGGTGCGCACGGTCGGTCCTGGCGATACATACGGACCGACCGTCAGTTTGTATCATTCAGTGCTCTCCTGACCAACAAACTGACCAGATGAAAATTGATACAGACATCCGTACAGGTCCGTACGGTCGGTCCAACGATCGGTGCAGCACTGAACGCGTTCATTCGTTTCCATAGCGCGTCGGCCGACCGACGGACGCATGCGCACGCGCTTGACCGACGGTCCTCGTACGCAGTGCGTAGCAATATACGCGTGCGTACGGTCGGTCCAGCACTGTACGAATTATGGATTTTCATATTAATGACAAGCGCGACCGACATACGCACCGACGGTCAGTGAAGCACTGTAACCAGCCTTAGCTCGTACGAGCAGTGTAAACGTAAAAATGTGATCCGAGCGGACACGTATGTCGGGACTTATGGACTCGTAATGACTTAAGGCTAGTTTAGACGATTCGAGCTGCTGACCAGACAGTAGACAGCTACTCGGCTTGTCTACTCGTACGCCAGTAGATCGGCTCGCCTTTGCTATCTACACGACACACGAGCTGCTGTCCAGTCTTGCGAGTTACCGCGATGTCGAGTGAACGTGTTATAAAAAATACGGTGATACGCTCTATGACAACAAGGCGAGTATGCGAGTGAAAACAAACAATCTTGAAGTAACTCGAGCTACTGTCCAACTCGCACGTGCGAGTTACTCGTAAGTGACGTCCAAACAGTGCGAGTTACTGCAGTGCAGCTAGTCGGCAGGCTGACTCGTACGCTAGCACTGTAAACTAGCCTTTAGCTACGTACGAGCTCGGTCCGAGTGTACTCGTGTACTGGAGGTAAACATGTGATCCGAGCAGACTCGTATGTCGGGACATATTATGGATTGTATACGACCTAGCTCGTACAGTGCTAAGACATAAATAAATAAAAGAGTACATCAAGTTCCAATATGTGTAATCCCTCATTCTTTCAAATGCCCTTGAGATCAACACAACAGCATTTATTCCACATAAAAAACGACCTCGACAACTTGTAACATTACGATTAATCATCCACCTATTACATTTTACTTTTCATATTATAATGATAATTACAAAGTCTGTCGAACTAAATACAAGAGAGCCGGCTTGCACAGCGAGCCGACTCTTACATACATATACATATCAGGTAAACATATATAATACATAGCAACTACAGTTAATTTTATTAGAAAACGAACGACCGTAACCTAAGTATCGAGCGGGGTGGCGCCGTAACCGACTCGAGCGCCGACTATCAATTTTAAAATAATATTAACATTTCGCGGTTTAACTTTTTTTATACAATTAAAAATACATACACGAATGACGTTTAATGTTATGGGTCACTGGGGTCCGAGAGACCCCGGGGGTCCAGGAGACAGCGGGGGGGAGACCCAGGGTCCACGAGGCCAGGAGAGGGCCGCGGTCGGTCGGCGGAGCGGAGAGGGTGGCGCGGGGCCAGTTTATATACATGCGTCTAAAGACTGTGCTTGTGAATGGAGCCTGCAACAGACAAACAACTTTGTTACCCAACCGCTTAGCACTTACCAATTTTTAAAAAAACTTTAGCCAATTGCGTGAACCCACAAGATGTTTAGGCCACACCCTTAAAGTTTTAAGCCTTTACAACCAGCGGTTTAGGCTATACTTAATTATTTGTATTAAACGGGTATTTATCGCGTGCTATTTACCTATTTTTCCCGACGTTTCGACAGGTTTACACACTGTCGTGGTCATGGGAAGACTTTCTGATGATGTTGAGATGAAAATTTAGCATGAAATTGGTGTACCAATTAATTCTCAAGTCATTGGCTTTCAAAGATAAGTTAATAGGCCACCCAAAGGCCTCCACAGTGGCCTTACGACTTTTTAGAGCTGTTAAAACAGAATTTTAACTCACCGATGCCGTTAGTTCGGGGGCCAGTATGAGTGGGAGTAAGTAGGCTTGCTGTGCGCAGTCTTGCTGTTGCTAGTGCGTCCGCCCGTACTGCCAGTCTCCTGCTGGAAGAAAAACAACCTTATCACAACACGAAAAAAGTCTAAACTTGCTAGCGAACATGTATGAGTATAGGGGTCATATTATTTTACAAAGTGTTTTTACATGTTACCCTTTGAACCATAACACAAAGATGCGAGCTTTACAGATACAGGAGCCTCTTACACGCACTGTAATCCTCTCACCACACTGGTTCCAAAGAACTAGTGACCCTATAAGAAAAATGGTAGTACTTCTGATAAAGGCACTATATATTTTTAGCATTAAAACATTGCTATTACGTATTCTAGCGTTTGAAAAATATCCCCTGGCAACTTTAGCTGGGTATAACCAAACTGAACCAAGTTGCGTTTATACGATAGCAGTGACTGGACCCAGTGAGTGGGATTCACAGCGCCAGTTACTGGGTTCGTGTGGATGTGAGTAGATTTTTAAAAAGTCGAAAAATTGTAAGTACAGAGTTTTGTGCGACTATCAGTTGACATCGCTTTTCTGTACGCAAGAGAAAACAATCATTGAGATTTAGCCAAAAGTGACACTCTTGTCGTTCTAGAATATCGTGAAATTAGCCATTGCAATGCGCAGCAGCCAATTTAGTGTGAAAAAGCTACATTGCGCATCGAAACGACCTAGATCCTCTGGCCATGGAATATCATAAATGTCTTCTCTTTCGCAGATAAAAACGCTAGCTAGACTGACATACTAGCACGAAGCCAGTGCTGGACTAAGTTTAACTAGCATCCACCCGAGGACAGTAGTAAGCGCAGGACTGGCTTAACGAACTGCTATCGTATAAACCACGCATTATAAAGCATCATATCTAATAATAGCGAGAAGAAATAAACATACAACAAGAAAAAGTAGAAAATGTCTTCAAATTTTGACAGCTTTCTATAAAAGGGTTATCAAGAAACAAAATGGCTGATAGCCAATATTTTTTGTTCTTTTCTACTTTTTACAATGAAGCAATACTAGTACACAAACAATACTTGCATAGATATATATATCGGTTAGAGGCAACCATGCATCTACAGGCGGGTATCATTATAAAGCGATAAATGTGCGTTAGACATAATGTGTAACATATACTTATATAAACTCGTCAACTTACCCGCCTAATATTACTGTTCATCCGTACATCCATCTACAAAACAAAACTCTATGATAACAATAAAAGAACAAGGTATCATGCGTTCCGTGACTAACATGCGCTAATGGTGATCGAGAAATTATACAACGGACATACACGAACTTTTTACATATGAATATAGATTGTATGGGTAGATTTTCGATCGTTTACCCAGTCTACCCAGTCTACCATTTCTTTCTTTCTTTTACATAGATCCAGGCTTATTGTGTTCGAGTGTGTGTGTGAGGGTGTGTTTGCGTAGTGGGCCATGCTGACGTGCTGAAGTCGGGTTTATACTATACGAGTGTGCTCGGACCGAATATGCTCGGGTATACCAGTGTGCTCGGATGACTTCTTGGATAATACTCGTATTACACTATACGAGTGTGCTCGGATGACTACTCGGACGCTAGTGTGCTCGGATATACCCAGTATGCTCGGACCGAATGTAATGATACTCGGACGCTACTTGTAGGATGTAAACACATCATCCGAGGAAACTCAGATGTCGTCATTATGGACCGCGTTGATACGATCAGTGCACGCGAATCGAGTGCACTCAGATCTGCCCGGACGCAACTTGTAGTGTGGAAACTGGTAATCTAAGCGCATTCGACGCCATCCGATCTGTGTAGACTCGGATCACGGATAACTCTCACGAGCTAGCTCATGCTCGTATAGAAGTAGTATAAGTGAATATACTACTATAGAAGTAGTATGAAATTATGGCGGCTAATTTTCACAGTAATTAATTAATAATTAATCTCCGACTATCCAATTTACTGAGGCAACTGCTATCCTTTTACAATAGTAACTAGCTTACTAGTACGAGCCCACTCGAACCGAGCGTATCTGGTAGTGCCAACGCAGCTCGGACGAGCGCACTCGGTCCGAGCATACTGGTCTAGTGTAAACCCGTCTAGCTGAATGCGCTGAGAGTGGTATACGAAACTCTTGTTGTAATCAATTACATTCTGTTTGTAGCAACAGTGCTAAGATTACGTAATTTTGATAAAAACAATAAATTTTCCGTAATACAAATAACACCTGGCGGCGCGGGGATGTACAGGTGCGAGGCGGGGGGTGGGCGAGGGGGTGGGGGCGCGCGGTACCTGGTGCGGCTGGTGGTGGTGGTGCGGCGGCGCGGGGATGTACAGGTGCGAGGCGGGGGGTGGGCGAGGGGGTGGGGGCGCGCGGTACCTGGTGCGGCTGGTGGTGGTGGTGCGGCGGCGCGGGGATGTACAGGTGCGAGGCGGGGGGTGGGCGAGGGGGTGGGGGCGCGCGGTACCTGGTGCGGCTGGTGGTGGTGGTGCGGCGGCGCGGGGATGTACAGGTGCGAGGCGGGGGGTGGGCGAGGGGGTGGGGGCGCGCGGTACCTGGTGCGGCTGGTGGTGGTGGTGCGGCGGCGCGGGGATGTACAGGTGCGAGGCGGGGGGTGGGCGAGGGGGTGGGGGCGCGCGGTACCTGGTGCGGCTGGTGGTGGTGGTGCGGCGGCGCGGGGATGTACAGGTGCGAGGCGGGGGGTGGGCGAGGGGGTGGGGGCGCGCGGTACCTGGTGCGGCTGGTGGTGGTGGTGCGGCGGCGCGGGGATGTACAGGTGCGAGGCGGGGGGTGGGCGAGGGGGTGGGGGCGCGCGGTACCTGGTGCGGCTGGTGGTGGTGGTGCGGCGGCGCGGGGATGTACAGGTGCGAGGCGGGGGGTGGGCGAGGGGGTGGGGGCGCGCGGTACCTGGTGCGGCTGGTGGTGGTGGTGCGGCGGCGCGGGGATGTACAGGTGCGAGGCGGGGGGTGGGCGAGGGGGTGGGGTCGCGCGGTACCTGGTGCGGCTGGTGGTGGTGGTGCGGCGGCGCGGGGATGTACAGGTGCGAGGCGGGGGGTGGGCGAGGGGGTGGGGTCGCGCGGTACCTGGTGCGGCTGGTGGTGGTGGTGCGGCGGCGCGGGGATGTACAGGTGCGAGGCGGGGGGTGGGCGAGGGGGTGGGGTCGCGCGGTACCTGGTGCGGCTGGTGGTGGTGGTGCGGCGGCGCGGGGATGTACAGGTGCGAGGCGGGGGGTGGGCGAGGGGGTGGGGTCGCGCGGTACCTGGTGCGGCTGGTGGTGGTGGTGCGGCGGCGCGGGGATGTACAGGTGCGAGGCGGGGGGTGGGCGAGGGGGTGGGGTCGCGCGGTACCTGGTGCGGCTGGTGGTGGTGGTGCGGCGGCGCGGGGATGTACAGGTGCGAGGCGGGGGGTGGGCGAGGGGGTGGGGTCGCGCGGTACCTGGTGCGGCTGGTGGTGGTGGTGCGGCGGCGCGGGGATGTACAGGTGCGAGGCGGGGGGTGGGCGAGGGGGTGGGGTCGCGCGGTACCTGGTGCGGCTGGTGGTGGTGGTGCGGCGGCGCGGGGATGTACAGGTGCGAGGCGGGGGGTGGGCGAGGGGGTGGGGTCGCGCGGTACCTGGTGCGGCTGGTGGTGGTGGTGCGGCGGCGCGGGGATGTACAGGTGCGAGGCGGCCCCGAAGGGCGGCGGCGTGCCGCTGTGGAAGGCGGCCTTCTCGTAGCTCTGCGGACAAGCGGTCAGTGCAGGCCACTCTACTCGTTGTCCTCACTTCAGTGTTGCCAGAAGGTTACTTTTTTACCCATTTTAGGTAACAAGACCCAGCTGGCAGCACTGCCTCACGTCATCGCTCGCATGAGCAACTTTGGTTATCTCATGAATATAGTTAATTTTAATTGTGCCATTCGTGAAATAAATTATTATCGACTAATATTTTATTGCTCCATCATCATGCTATCAGCTTGTAAGACGAGCTCTAAAATAAGGTAAAATATCAAATTGAGTAGATAATGCCCTGTCCTTATCCCACGCATGGGGTTGACACATGTTTTCTTCTTCCACTCACTCCTATCATTCGTCAACTCTGAGTCTCCTTCCCTGACATTCATATCTTCATCTAATCAACCCACTTTTTCTTCGGCCTTCCTCTACTAGAGCACCGGATACACTAAATGCCCATAACTTTTTTGGTGACATGGTTTTCGTTTGCGCGACGAAAATAAGGAACGTTATCAAGTTTGAACAAGCCTTCGGGCCGAGTGTTGGATCAACGTAGATCATGCGAATATTGGTCCCCGAACGGGAATCAACCCGACACCTCACATCTCCACCTACTCCGCCACACCACAAATATAAAAAGCTGATTTTCAAACTATTAACTATCTGACTCTCACGCAACTTTGTCTGCGGGTTTTAAGTAATATATTTTTGCCGTTTTTGCAACATTTTTCATTGACGATGTAGCGCGATGTTATAATATAGCAGCCTTTCTCGATAAATGGAATATACAACACACAATAATAATATTTCAATTTGAACCAGTAGTTCCTGAGATTAGCGCGTTCAAACAAATTCTTCAGCTTTATAATATCAGTATTTTTGGATTACTTAATTGAATCACGGATTTATATAATAACTAGCTGCACGCTCCCGGTTTCACCCGCGCGGAGCGAGGGTCCGAAGATCCATTGTAATGCTCGCATTCACTTATTTAGATTCGGGGATGTAAGAGAAGTACTGATAGCAATTCAAGGAAAGAAAGTCTATGTGACGTCAAAATAACGTATTTTTACTCCTAAGGACGGAAAATGTTTAAAATTTTGATTTTACAAAATGCACATTGAATATACATATTATAGATTGCTTTTATTAAGTTTACTATAACCATATTATTGTGTTTTTCATTTTACGAAACAGCTTCTAGTGTTCTTTCATTTTTAAGTGTTGTTTTTTTGAATGTGCTGTTTTCTTTAGAAAGTGTTCTTTTTCTTTAGCAAGTGTTCTTTTCTTTAGCAAGTGTTCTTTGTTTTGGAAAGTGTTATTTCTCAGCATGTGTTATTTTCTTTAACAAGTGTTTTTTTCTTTAGAGAGTGTTCTTTTCTTCCGAAACTGTTGTTTTCTTTAGAAAGTGTTATTTCTTTGGAAAGTGTTATTTTCTTTGGGTAGTATTTATTTTCTTTAGCAAGTTATTTTCTTTACAAAGTGTAATTTTTTTTTAAAGTGTTTTTTTCTTTAGCAAGTGTTCTTTTAATTAGCAAGTGTTCTTTTTTTTAGAAAGTGTTTTCATTTTTAGCCAGTGTTCTACGACAGATCCTACCACAACGCTAGTAAGAGTACTCACATTGACCTTGTTGAGTGCGACGTGCGTCTTAGCGTACATAGCGTTAGTGAGATCTGTGGACGCGGCGCCGCCCGCCTTACTGCCGCTGCCTGCGTATGGGCCGCCTGCAACATCACACAGCATTGACCCCAGGGCGAGGGCGAGCCACTAGCGCGTGAGGTCCCGCTAGTAGCTCGCACGCTAGTTACTAGCATACTCGATCGCAAACGGTTTAATTATCGATACGCTTCTACAATCTACACTCGACAAACCGGCTAAGGCAGTGGTCCCACCAACGGCGAGTAAACGATTAACTATCGACTATTTTCTCGCTCAAGAAACGTACAATAGATATAACATTCCGTGTAAATAAAAGAGATGCATATACAAATAGTTGATCGCTGACTGTTCACACTGCCGGCGACGACTCGCTTTACTAGTTTTATCGCTAAGCGACGAGCTGTCAAAAATAAACTCACTCAGCAATACTCGTTCAGCGATACTCGCCCGCTCGCTTCACCATTTCTATACAGTGCGGCATTATAGACGTGCGAGTAATCGCTCGTCGCACTTACACACTCGCTTATAGCCCGGCGACAAAACTATCGAAACTACACTCGCTTCCCGCTGATCGCCAACTCGTTTATAGTTTCTAGTTCTACTCGTTTCTCGTTCATCGTCGCCGATCGGACCACTGCCTAAAGCTCATACCGTTCATACCCAGCTATTTGAAAATCGTTTAAACCGGTACCGCGGCGCAATAACCGTTTATTAGAATAAAAGTTGGTTATCCTACTAATATTATAAACGCGAAAGTTTGTAAGAATGTATGGATGTCGGGATGTCAGGATGTCTGGATGTATGTTTGTTACTCTTTCACGCTGAAACGGCTGAAACGGATGAAATTCGGCACAGATATAGATTATAGTCTGGAAGAACACATAGGCTACATTTTATCCCGGAAAAATGTACGGTTCCCGCGGGATAGATTTGTTTTTGTTTTTCAAGGTACCACGCGGGCGAAGCCGTGGGCGGAAACTAGTACAATATAATCCGGAGCCCTACTAGAGGTGGGAGTTACCTGGCTCGGTCGTCACAGTAGAGGTGGGAGTTACTTGGCTTGGTCGTCACAGTAGAGGCGGGAGTTACCTGGCTTGGTGTAGGAGTCCTGCGCGTCGTACTGCTGCGGCTGCGCGTAGCTCGGCACCTTGCCCTGCGCCGCCACGCCGCCCACGCCGCCCACGCTCGACCCGCCGCCGTACTGCGGACCGACCGACATGTATTATATTTACATATAAATTTTTTATTGCACACAAAATACAAAAATATGCACAATTGGCGAGCATAATGCCGAAGGCATTTTCTACCTGCTGACCAAAGTCGAGTAGGAAAAATACAGAAGGCAGGCGTGCTAACAACAAAAATAACCTTAATAATCTAACATTAAACCTAAAATTTAACATGAATGGGAATTTAAAACAGTAATAAATAACCATGTAAATAAATATTAACATTTAAAGAAAAATGTATTCACATCATCATCATCATTCTCCTGACCTTATCCCACGCTAAGTGGGGTCGGCACAACATGTTTTCTTCCTCCACTCACTCCTATCATTCGTAATTATGTATTTACATCATCAAACTATATGTTTTTAAACTTAGGGTAGGCTGTTGTAGAGAGTGGGGCAATATTACTAGGGTAGTCTGTTTCAGAGAGTGAAGCAATATTAGTAGGGTAGTTTGTAGAAGAGAGTGTTGGAGAGGGTCGTGGACTCACCGTGGGGTAGACTCCGTACTGGTAGGTGGTGGGCGGAGGCGGCTGGTAGAAGTAGGCGTAGCCGGGGGGCAGGGCTGCCGCCGGCACCTGCACAACATCAAATCAAATCTAAAAATCTTTATTCAATAAAATCACAAGGATCATTTTGAATCATTTTACATGCTAGGCGAGTCTAGGTGCCAATTCGTCCAAATAGGTCTTATCCCCAGTCCGAGAACTGACAAGAAACGTATCTGGATGAAATTTGGAACAGAGGGTCTACCATTAGTTTTCACAATCTACCCTCGCTAGCGACTGTAGTTAAAAAAATGTATAAAATCTTGGTACAGCGCCTCTAGCGGATAGTTGGGTACTAAAACGTCACGTAGCTAACTATCCTACGTCACAGCGTCCTACAGCGACAGTAGTTTGCGCTCATTAATTTGCTTAGAATTTGGTAACAATTTTGACAGATCGCGAGCAAAGCCGCGAGCGAAAGCTAGTAGATTATAATCTGGAATAGCACAGACTTTTCATCCCGGAAAAATATATGGTTTCCGTGGGATATATTTGTTTTTGTATAGGAAGTTAGTTTTTAATAACAACTTTAAATGTTGCGAAGGAGCTGTAAGGTCAGTGCAGTTTTACCTGCTGCGGGGAGGCGGCGTCGGTGCGGCCGAACCTCTCGCCGGCGCCCAGGCCGAAGGTGCCGTCTCGGGCTCCGCTCACGCCGTACCCCACCTCGTAGTAACCACCCTGGAACACCACGACACACGTTGAATTAATATTAAACATGCTTTTATTACTTTGAACGGTCTCACAGCTCAGTCGGTAGTAGCTCTGCTGACAACACTCTGATTAACACACATTTCATATTTCAATTTTGATTTTGCCCGATCAATTTGGAAACGTTTTAGAAGAAAGCCTTAGAGGCCTTACCACGAAGTCTTCCAGAACGATTCCGTAACGATTCCGTTTTAGAAACGTCATATTTCAAGCTTGAAGTCAATACAATTTGCATAGGTCATGGTACGAAATAACAATGTAATATTAATTCGGTAGTGTATTATGAATTCGTGGTGAGGCCCCAGGTCTAGTGTCCAACCGACGCGCATGTATGAAGAATGTAATGAGAGTGAATGAAGCAAGAGCTATGTCAGGATCGTAGCAAGTGGAGATCCGTGGTCTCTGCCTACCCCGTCGGGGAACAGGCGTCATTTTATGTATGTACGCGTTAGATTACTTTTGCGCATAGTGTCCAGCGCGCGAGGAATAAGTAAATTATCATATCTTTTTTATTTGTTAACCGATCTCGATGAAACAAAGCCTAAGTTTTAATCCAAGCTTATCTCAATACATTAGAGAAAACTGCATTCGATTGGGTTCACCCGTTGCGGAGATTAGCGTGCACAAACGCGAATAAACGATTTTATTATATGTATAGATTGTATTGCTATAGAGCTTCTGGGATGGTCCCTGATGTAGCTGCTAGTGCTCACCATGTGATGCGGCATGGTGGACCGCATCAGCTGGTCGTCGTACGCGTACCCCTGCGAGCCGTACAGCGCGCCCTGCGCGTACGCAGGCGCGGGCGCGGGCGCGGGCGCGGCGGCCGAGCTCGTCGCTACCTGCAATTATTATAGTACATCTAAATATATATAGCTCAAAGGTGACCGACCGACTGACTGACTGACATAGTGATCTATCAACGCCCAGCCCAACCCACTGGACGGATCGGGCTGAAATTTGGCATGCAGGTAGATGTTATGACGTAGGCATCCGCTAAGAAAGGATTTTGGTGAATTCTAGCTCCAACAGGATAATATAGGGGATAAAAGTTTGATTTTGTTTTTCAAGGTACCACGCGGGAGGAGGCTAGTCTATGATAATATTATAAAGAGAAATGTTTTGTATTTTTGTTTGTAACGAATAACTCAAAAACTACTGGTCTGATTTCAAAAATTCTTTCACCGTTAGAATGCTACGTTATCCCTGAGTAACATAGGCTATATTTTATGTAGGTACCTTGCGAGAAAAGCCGCGAACGGAAGCTAGTATTACATAAATACATTGTTATGAGCTTCATTGGAATATAGGATACTTTAGGTGGTTCATCTTGCTCAGGCGGAGAAAAGCCAATAATTTGCAGTTTTTAATATTTCCTGAGTAATATGTCTTGCGCTGGTGGTGTAGTGGTAGCACCCGTGCCTGACGATCCGAAGGTCATGGATTCAAACCTGGTCGTGCACCGATGAGTTTTTCCATTCGAAAAAATTATGTGGGCAATGCCAGTGCTCTTAAACGGTGAAGAAAAACATCGTGAGGAAACCGGCATATCCTAGAACCAAAGATTCAAAAGTGTGCGTCATAGGTTAGTTAGTATTCTTATAAGCGGCGATGGGCTGGCAACCTGTCACGTACGGAATACTAACTACTGTGAAAAATGTGGGCATGTACCAAATGTCACGTGTCTCCGATTACCCTCTTTAGATATCCTCAAAGATCAAAGTAACTAAAGATATGAGTCTAAGGGTGCATTCACACTAGATACGTCATTGACGAATCGTTATTAATTTGAAGGATAAATTCTCATTTTTAGGACCTGTCTACGCGCGGCCTTATCACCAGCATAACGGTCGAGCGAAGAGGAGGAGACGGCGGCGGGAGCCAGCTGTGCGCCCGCGCTCAGTGTGAACCAAGTGAGCTCGTTAGATAAGATCGGTGCGTGTGCAAAATCCTATGTACCTACAATCTTTTAAAATAAATTTACTTAAGAAAAGTAAAAGTTTGTTTATTCCTTAACAGGACCTATCCGTGATTTTTCTTCGGTAGAAATAACGATTCGTCAATGACGGATGTATGTGTGCAAGCCCTAAGTTAAGTGGTCGACCTATAGACGCAGTTATTGTGCCAACATCTCTGTGAACAATATAGAGTGGTTAATACCTTAGCAGAAGAGGTCTGAGTGGTTGAAGTATTGGCTAGGCTGCTGCTAGTGCCTGTAGAACTCGACTCGTACTGAAACAAATAGCAATATTAACTTATCGATAGTTGGCTCAACGAATCTGGGCATTCGTGAAGTTAGCCGCAAGAGCTGCGCAGGATCGTTTTTCGGGAGCAATTGGCGGCATGAGGAGGGGAGGAAGGAACTGTACATGCGCAAACTCGCACCTGTGGCTAACTTCACGAATGCCTAGATCCGTTGGATGACCTGGATGTGACTGTTGGGTGTTATTCTATAAATTTTTATCAGTAAATCTATATCAATGGATATAATACTTCACTCGGGAATCATCTTACATATGAAAATGAGTCCCTATTTCCCTTGGTCATGTTGTTGTGTTTTTTTTAAGGAGAAGGTTTTAAGAAAGGATGTTTGTCGGGTCACCTAGTAATATATAATTATAAAACTTTTCTGTTACCGACTGACCGATAGATCAAGACAGTCAACGTTTCCTCGGAGCACAAAGGTCAGTCTTTATCTTATCGTGTCACCAGTTTTTTCTAACCAGGGTGAAAGGATTAACCTGCGCTTAAGCCCGGTTTCCACCGAAGCAGAGACGAGAGGAGATGTGATCGATTAAAACAATCAGATATCGTTATTTCCACATTTCTTCTCTGCTTAGCTTCGGTGCATCCGCCAGTCGGGTGTCGCCGCCCGCGCGCAGAGGTCGCGCGGTTTATTATCGCTAACTTATCGCTAACCTACAGTTTTTTCTTTTCTCCGACAACAACCGACAGGTACTGACACGGAACTTTAGGTATTGACGCTCGACGGGTGAATTAGGTAGGTATTATGTAGGTACCTACCTAGATAGATGAGCAAGCTGACAACCCTAGCGCAAAAGCCAACGTTTTACTCCGCGCCAGACAGCGAGTTACGCGTTAGAAGAGAGCGGCAACGTTTAGGTTAATATTACGGTAGCTAGGTATGGGTTCTGCGAGCTGAATTGCACTTTGTTGCTTAGGATCTAGAGTCGCTACTTCTATAAATAATTGCGCGAAGTGGCGCTTCTGGACGTAGTTATTCCGTGGTAGGGCTCCGTACCTGGTGCGCGGCGTCCTTGTGCTTGTGGTGCGGCTGGTAGGAGTAGGGCGCCGCCGTGCACAGCGCGCTGCTGTTGTACACCCCGCCCGAGGACGACGTCTGCTGCTAAACCACGTAAAATTGAAATTGAAATTGAAAAATATTTATTCAGTACAATCACAAGGATCACTTTGAAACGTCTTACATGCTAGGTGAATCTATGTGCCAATTCCAACCTAACCCAAGTACGAGAAGAACAGGCAAGAAACTCGTCTCGGTCCTAGCGCTTTTTTGTATGATCCTTCTTACAAAAAAATGTAATCAAGATTATCTCATAATAATAACATAAAAACAAAAGACAAAACAGAACATAAATACATAAAACAAAAGGACAGCGTTTACATTGCAAATTGGTTAGCTGTCGGAGGGCGGAGCGACATCGGGCCATGAGTTCCTATCATCAATATATTCATTTATATTATAATATGCTTTCTTTAAGAGATTATTTTTAATGAAGGCTTTGAATTTTCTAACAGGAAGTTTAGTTGCATTTATAGGAAGTTTATTATAGAAACGTATCACGTTCCCCATAAATGACCCGTTCACTTTTTGTAACCGAAACTTAGGGATTAATAATTTATGTTTGTTCCTAGTATTGATTCCATGTACATCGCAGTTTTTCTGAAGTCTATCCCTATTCTTATGAGCGTACAGTAAATTTTCGTATATATATTGTGCCGCTACTGTGAGAATATTAATTTCTTTAAATTTTTCTTTTAAAGAGTCCCTCGGTTTCATTTTGTAAATGGCACGAATTGCCCTTTTTTGTAATACGAATACTGATTGTATATCCGCTGCTTTTCCCCAGAGAATTATACCATATGACATAACACTATGGAAGTAGCTAAAATAAACTAATCTAGCTGTAGCTTCATCCGTAAGCCACCGTATCGTACGAACTGCATATGCAGCGGAACTAAGCCTACCAGAAAGTTTATCGATTTGTGGTCCCCATTGCAGTTTGGCATCAATATTGATACCAAGGAAAACCGTAGAATCAACAAGATTCATTGCTTCCCCATTAATTTTAATATTAGTTGGCCTATGCACTACGTTGGGCATTCAGCAGAAGATTATTTACAGTGAACCAGTTCAGAACCAATGATAGTGACTCATTTACGTAGTCACAACTCGAATTGGTTCTGTCAACTTTAAAAACTAATGAAGTATCGTCAGCAAATAAAACTATGTCACAAATATCTTTTACAACAAATGGGAGATCATTAACGTACACTAGAAATAAAAAAGGACCCAGTATCGATCCCTGCGGTACCCCTATCTCAATAGTTGAACCTGAAGACCTTTCCCCGCCAACGTCTACTTTTTGGACTCTATTCGATAGATACGACTGTATAAGGTCTAAGGCCTGGTTTTGGACGCCGTAATACTTTAACTTTGAAATTAAGTTTGCATGACTCACGCAGTCGAAGGCTTTAGACAGATCACAGAATACACCGATTGCATCCTGCGACTTCTCCCACGCATCAAATATATGTTTCATTAAAGCTATACCTGCATCTGTTGTTGATCGACCTTTGGTAAATCCGTACTGATTACTATGAAGTAGTCCGTTAACGTTGAAGTGAGATAATAGCTGATTAAGAATTATTTTTTCAAAGATTTTACTTAGCGCGGGCAATATCGATATTGGTCTGTAATTAGCGGGATCTCTTTCGCTTCCAGATTTGAACAAAGGAATGAGTTTACTATGTTTCATAAGGTCGGGAAAAACTCCTTCGTCAACGCACCTATTAAAAATATAAGCTAAACAAGGAGCAACATCTAAAATTATAGTACTTAACACCTTTGTAGACATTCCCGATAGATCTTCCGTATTTTTTATATTAAGTAATTTGAATGCTTTTACAATACTAGCTGCGTTTATATATGTAAAGTTAAACGCACGTTCACATTTAGCAACATTAGATTAGATTATACACTATACTATACTAGTACACTATACTAGTCTGTGCTCAGCACCTCTACCATGAGTTGTCACATTTAGATTAGCTGACGTTACTACAGTAGTAATAGGAGGTACGTTACTATGACATTTGTCAAAATTGTAACTCATAGTACCAAATCTAAGCAAATAAATGAAGCGCAAACTACAGTCGCTGTAGGACGCTGTGACGTAGGATAGTTAGCTACGTGACGTTTTAGTACCCAACTATCCGCTAGAGGCGCTGTACAAGTTTTCATTCAATTTTTTAACTACAGTCGCTAGCGAGTGTAGATTGTAAAAACACAAGGTAGACCTACAGGTCAGAGCGGGTACTATATTGATCTTAACTATGAATCAACTTGTGATCCACATTCATCATCATCATCATCTTTCTGCCCTTATCCCACTATGTGGGGCCGGCACTACAGGTTCTCTCTCTCTCCCCCTATCATCCGTCGTCTCAGTAGTCGCTCCCTTCCTACACATATCGTCTTTCACACAGTCCATCCATCTTTTCTTACGTCTACCTATATTCTTATATCCATCCACATTCAAATCCATCACCCTTCTTGTAACATGGCTTGCCTCCCGCCGCATAACATGCCCATCCCACGCTAACCTATCACTCTTCATCTTTTCTGTCTTGTGATCCACGTTAATCCAATAAATAAACTGATAAGTTTCGACAAGGGTGTAGACTAAAGATCCGGGGGTGAGCGTCACCTGGTACGAGTTGAGGATGGGCTGGTACTGCGTGAGCGTCACGCTGGACGGGTAGCCGCTGGAGATGCCGGCTGCCGCGGCAGAGAGCGACGCGTTGCTAGAGTTCACCTGGAACGTCCCAATAGTTTAATCACGTGTAGAAGCACTCGGAAACGGTGAAGGAAAACGTCGGGAGGGAACCGGAACCTAGTTTGAAGACATGTTGATGGAACGCAATAATTGTCCAGCAATTTATATTATTGGCATCTTATAAATTGACGTTTTATTTAGCGATGCTCGAATGAGGGAAAAAGTATTAGCCTATTCTCGTCCGAGAGCGCTGGCCGGTAGTAACGACCCTGGCTCACGATCCGAAAATCGTGAGTTCTAAACCATTCGTGCACCGATGAGTTTTTCCACTCAAAAAAATTAATTGCGCAATACCAGTGATCTCAACCGGTGAAGGAAAACATCGTTAGGAAACCGGCATACCCTAGAACCAAAATTCGAAGGTGAGTGTGATATATCAGTGTTCTTATAAGCGGCGATAGGCTTACGTACGGAATACTAATCACTGTGCAAAATGTGGTCATGTGTCATTATTATCTGGACGTGCCTCCGACTACCCTATTCAGCAATTCTCAAAGATCCAAGTAACTAAGGATCTGACATAGATTATTTACCGATCCTGGGGATTACAGTCGTGCGAGTGTTTGTTTTCTATGACTACCCTATTCTTTTAAATTCCTTATCGCGCGTTGCGAAAGGGGACTAGACGGAATAAATTAAGACCAAAAGTTGTAACGACACTTTTTGCTATAGTTGTAAGCCGTGCGGCGGGCGCGTGTTTCTCTGTCTGTCTCTCTCTCTCTCATAGAAAGCGAGGAAAGGAACTTCGTTCCATCCGGGGGTCTCTTGACACCTCTCAAGTTTTTTTGTTTTCTGTTTCTAGATTTGTTTTCCGTTTTCTTTCATGGTAATGAGATTTCTAGAACTAGAGGTCTGACATAGACTATCTCCCGAGCCTGTTCTCGTAGGTAAGGGGGGTGCAGACCTGCGGCGCGTACACGGCGGGCGGGTAGGCGGCGGGCGGCAGGTGCACGCCGGGGTGCGCGTACACGTTCTGCGCGCTCGCCGTCTGCTGCTGGGGGCACCCGGACCGTGAGGACGTGACTTCGAATCCAGCGATGGATTTCTCCGTTCGGTTACCTCACGATGTTTTCTTACACCGTTTAAGAGAATCGGTGTCGTCCCGGTGCAAATAATTATTTCGAACAGAAAAATCCATCGGTCCCCGACCGGATTCGAGCCCCCGACTTTAGGATCGACCGGCGGTTACCACTACGGCGACTACCCATGTTCTCATATTATCTTACTAATATTATAAATGCGAAAGTTTGTAAGAATGGATGGATGGATGGATGGATGGATGTTTGTTACTCTTTCACGCTGAAACGGCCGAACGGATCTAGATGAAATTCGGTACAGATATAGATTATAGGGTGGAATAGCACATGAGCTACTTTATATCCCGGAAAAATGTACAGTTCCCGTGGGATAGATTCGTTTTTGTTTTTCAAGGTCCCCCGCGGGCGAAGCCGGGGGCGGAAGCTAGTACTAATATATTTGCCTGCAATTATTAAATAGAACATTATTATTAAAGTGGTCGGTAGAAATGACAGCCGATAAGAGTGGAAGATAAGAACAGGGACATGTTCGAAGGAGCCGATGACCCGACTAGCAGCAGGTGAGACGGAGACCGCGGTCTCGCTCGCACCTTGGGGCGGTGCGCGTAGGGCGCGTGCGGCGCGTCGCTGACGCCGAGCTGCTTGATGGACGCGCTCAGCTGCTTCTCCAGGGATGCTGGAACACATATTGAAAGAAACTATTCGATCAAACTCAATATAACTTTATTCATTGAAATCACAGGGATCATTTTTTATTTTATTTGGCACACGAAACACACTACGACACAAGCGAAACTTAAATAATAAAAATATGCTGTTCTGTACTGAGTTGCAACATAAACACATGTGTGCCCAGCTAAGCAAGTAAATGTACATTTTAAGCAGACAAAGGTGCTGAAAAAAAAATTTAAACAAGGTACTAATTAACTAAGCATGCAAATACAAAAATAGATAAACATTTAAACATTTGAAAGTTGAGTATTAGTTAGCAGCTCTGGATGCTCTTTTCGGAACATCCGGCCTACCAGGGTCATTGAAATGGAGGATATCCTGTATATTTTATGTATATTTTGAATCGTCTTACATCCTAGGTGAGTCTAGGTGCCAATTCCAGTCCTATCCTCAGTGCGGGAAGAACTGACAAGAAACTCCCTGGGCCCTAGCGCTTTTTTTGTATGATCCTTGTTAATTTTGTAAGGAAAAACTAGCAGAATTGGAGCTGATTCGTCCCAAGCTTTTTATCATCTAGGTACTCTGATATTTTATAATAAGTTTTTTTAAACAGTTTCTGTTTAATTACATTTTTGAATTTTCCAATTGATAAATCAAGCATGTCACTTGGGATTTTGTTATAGAAGAATCATTTTGCTATATGATACTTTTTTCACATAATACAACACATTTTCTAGGTTATAGTAAAACATTGCATGCGGACCACTCTAAAATTGTATTACAAAATAACTGTTCTCAAGTCGACGAGTATACAAATAAATAGCGACCCGCCCCGGCTTCGCACGGGTGCAATACTGATACTAAATATACTAAAATGTGTTTCTTTACGACATCATAGTAGAAACCTCTAAAATTATCAGTGTTTCTCTACTATATTACGCATGTATTATACACTAGCAGTCCGCCCCGGCTTCGCACGGGTATTTATATGTATATACATACATGGTCACGACTGTAATCCTCAGGCTAGGTAGATTATCTCCTCAGATCTCTAGTTTCTTAGATCTTTGAGGATATTGAAAGAGGGTACTCACACTCAGAGGCACGTCCAAACATGATATTTGAAACATGGCCACATTTTGCACAGTACTTAGTATTCAAACGTGACAGGTTGCAAGCCAATCGCCGCTTATAAGAATACTAACCTATGACACAAACCTTCGAATTTTTGGTTCTAGGGTATGCCGGTTTCCTCAAGATTTTTTCCTTCACCGTTTAAGAACACAGGCATTGCGCACATAATTTTCTCTAATAGAAAAATTATTTGGTGCACGACCAGGTTTGAACCCAAGACCTTCGGACCGTGAGGCAGGGGTGCTACCACTACACCACCAGAGCTCTCAAATTTAAAAAAAATTCAAAATTCAAAATTAAAATACACTCGTCATAACCATGATACTCTTCATTAAAAATTCGAAGGTGTGTGTCATAGGTTAGTATTCTAAGCGGCGATGGGCTTGCAACCTGTCACGTACGGAATACTAACTACTGTGCAAAATGTGGGCATGTACCTACCAAATGTCATGTTTGGACGTGCCTCTGACTACCCTCTTTAGATATGCTCAAAGATCTAAGTAAGTAAAGATCTGAGGAAGATATCTACCGAGCCAGGATTACAGTCGTGATCTTTTTTTTTTTTTTTTGCTATTTTGTCTCATTGACTACACCCGTACACCCAGTGACCCCTACATTGCATAAAGCTAGCCGAGAGCAGGGTAAGGCTCTCACGCAAGTTTTTTCTAATACTTACATTTTAATTTCGTGGTATCTTTCGCATGGAATGTCCGAATTGAGTAATTAAAAAAGCTATACAAAGGTATTGAAGTCTAGAACATGATGTGATTTATTTTGATAAGGATTAATACTAAGATACAAATAAAGAGCGTTTTTCTAAGAGTAGCCTTCAATTAAAATGTTAAAATAAAAGAACTCTTATTGTGGCATAACTATAATAGTTGGACATATGCTATCGCAACACTTTTTGTAAATAATGATGTGTTCTACAAAGTCGTAGTACATTATTTTATTCTATCGTCAATAGTTTTCGCAGCGCACGCGATGTAAAGAATATTTTGGGTAATTTTTTTACACCTTGGGTTACATTATTGAAGTTTTAGTAAGGATCCCTAATTTTTTTGAAAATATAATAAAGCCTATGTCACCCGCTGATAGAAATCGGTTCAGTAGTTTCGGAGCCTATTCATTTCAAACAAACAAACAATCAATCAAAGTTTTCCTCTTTATAATATTAGTGTAGAAGTGTAGATGTAGATATAAATCTTCCTCTTGAATTAAACTATTTATTAAAAAAAGACCGCATCTAAATCCGTTGCGTAGTTTTAAATATCTAAGCATATGTACTCACATGTGGCATTAGTAGTGACAGCGGGCTCCGCGGCGACCGGCGCTTGCGCAGTCGACGTAGACTCCACTGACGATAAGCTCTCGTTCAACTGCTGATCGACAAACCCAACCTTAATCAACTACAATGGGGTTCTGAGAATAATATTTGAGTTGTTCGATATCTTATTGAAATTGAAATTGAAAAACATTTATTCAATAAAATCACAAGGATCATTTTGAAACGTCTTATATGCGGTGAATCTACGTGCCAATTCCAACCTAACCCAAGTACGAGAAGAACAGGCGAGGAACTCGTCTCGGTCCTAGCGCTTTTTTGCATGATCCTTCTTACAAAAAAAGTTACCGCTTGAAACAAATAACTTCCTCTTATGGATTATTCTTTATCCAAACAGTTGGACTGTTTTTAATAAGTTGTTGCTGGATTAGTCTCCATGGCGCTTGTGAGAAGCTACTTCCAATTACTTACAGATTTTTTAATATTTTTTTTATTCATAAGATCACTTCGAATGGTCTTAGATGATAAGATCGGTTACCAGAGGTTGATGCTGTGAATAGGCGGTCTGCGTGGCGGGCTGAGGGGTAGGCAGCGGCGCGGGCGGCGCGGGCAGGGGCGCGGGCGCGGGCTCGGCGGGCGGGGAGGCGGGGGGCGCCGGGAGCGGCGCGGGCGCGGGCGCGGGCGGCGAGGGCGCGGCGTGCGACACGTGGTTGGGCACGTGACTCGGCGTCTGAAACAATATCACTCGTTAACTTATTTTGGAACGGTAGTGGATGACGCGTAAGCCGGCTTTTTTTGTATGATCCTTCTTTACTTTGTTAGGGATATAGACCTAGCAGAGTTGGAGCTGATTCGTCCCAAGCTTTTTTGGTCATCTAAGTACAGTTCATCCAACGGATCTAGGCATTCGTGAAGTTAGCCACAGGTGCGAGTTTGCGCATGTCCAGTTCCTTCCCCCCCTCCTCATACCTCCGATTGCTCCCGAAAAACGATCCTGCGCAGCTCTTGCGGCTAACGCTTTAACCGGTCGATTAAAGTTCGTAGTTAAGGTTTTGAAAGAGGTTGCGCTCAGAACGCTATTATCGAAATACCGGTTAATAGCTGTTTTTTCTGGTAAATTTTTAACCGGTTCCAAGCCCTGGATGCAAGTACCTGTGCGTGCGCCGGCTCGCGCAGCGCCTCGGGCTCCAGGGCTCCGAACTGCACGTCCAGGAACATGCCGGACGCCAGCTCGCCGCCCGGCATCTCCACCGCCATCGAGGGGATCTGGAAAACCACATTTATCTTAATAGAGCGCTGGTGGTGTAGTGGTAGCACCCCTGCCTCGCGATCTAAAGGTCGTGTGTACAAACCTGATCGTTCACCGATGAGTTTTTCTACTCGAAAAATTTATGTGCGCAATGCCAGTGCTCTTAAACGGTCAAGGAAAACATCGTGAGGAAACCGGCATACCCTAGAACCAAAAACTCGAAGGTGCGTGTCATAGGTTAGTATTCTTTTAAGCGGCGATGTGCTTGCAACTGGTTACATCCGGAATACTAACTACTGTGCAAAATGTGGGCATGTGCCAAATGTCATGTTCGGACGAGCCTCTGACTACCCTCTTTAGATATCCTCAAAGAGTTAAATCACTAGAGATCTGAGGAGATATCTACCGAGCCTGGGGATTACAGTCGTGACCATGTTTTTTTTAAATAATTAGCACTCCTAAAAAAAGCCTTAAACACATGATTACCCAGTTTTGGCTAAATTACTATACTTAGCTATGTTTATACGTTTAGTGCACTTATGTACCTACCTATTGTATATATACGCATTTTTTAAATAAATTTTAACATTTATTATTTTCCCCATAGGACAAGCTTTGCTTAGTTTGGCGCTAGATGGCGTTGTGTGAACTGTCCACCAAGATTTATTTATTTATTCATTGCTTCATATTACAATGAGATCATCATTCTCCTGCCCTTATCCCACGCTAAGTGGGGTCGGCACAACATGTTTTCTTCTTCCATTCACCCCTATCATTCGTCAACTCTGAATCAACTCCTCTTACATTCATATCATCTTTCACACAATCAAACCATTTCTTCTTCGGTCTTCCTCTACTTGCGCACCCATCCACACTCATACTCATAACTCTTCTGGTGACATGGTTTTCATCCCTCCTCATCACGTGTCCATACCATGCTAACCTAGCACTCCTCATCTTTTCAGTAATAGGCGCTACTTTCAGACTTCCCCTGACATACTCATTCCTAATCCTGTCCAACCGTGTCACCCCACACATCCATCTTAACATCCGCATCTCAGTAGCATGCACTCTTCTTTCATCCGTCTTCTTCATTGCCCAACACTCTGATCCATACATCGCGACAGGTCTGACAACCGTCTTGTAAATTTTCCCCTTAAGCTTAATATACATATTACAATGAGATCTTATGTCATAACTATCGGCATTCTACATAACTATACATTAAAATAGTGATGTTTTTGATATAAGGAAGAGTAGATTAAACAGAGTTTATTTTAAAGCGGTGGAACGCGAACAAAGCCGCTGACAGAAGCTAGTTTGAGTATATATTACCTTAGAGGGTGGCGGGACTCGCGCCCGCTGCGTTTTCCGTTGATTTGTGACCTCCGTAGTTCCGTACACACCGTAGTTAGACGAATACACGCCTGAGGACAATCATTATACGTTCAGCGAAGTATTGTGCGAAAAGTATAGCTATATAACTCACAGTTAATAGAGAGAGACAACACGAGCTATCAAAGATCCCGGCATGGCAATATAGCAGCCGCTTTGGCGACGATTTTGTCTCGGATTCGCATGAGAGAGAGATAAAGAGGGGAGGCAGAGAGAGAGAGGGGAGGGCGAGAGGGGGAGAGGTAGAGGGAGGGAGGAAATGGAGATAGAGGGGATGGGGCAGAGGGGTATGAGAGAGAGAGGAGATAATATATCTATCTTTTCCCCTAATATTTCTCCTCTCCCCCTCACCCCTAATCTCTCTCTCTCTCTCTCTCTCTTCCTCCTCCTCATCTCTCTCTCCTCTATAATAGAAGAGGGAGAGAGATGGAGGAGGGAGAGAGGGAGAGGACAGAGAGATAGAGAAAACAAAATAGAGTCGTGGCGCTCTGTAGGATCGCGAGTACTCACTGGCGTCGTGCCTCTGCGACTGCTGCGTGAGCTGGGACAGGTACTGCGACTGCGCGGCCGTGAGGCTGCCCGACATGCCCATTGGCTGCGAACACACATCACATTACTTAGAATCTGCGCAGTGAGAGGACAGCGTACCTCACAAAAAAAAACGAAATATATTTATTTTCAATGAAATCCCAGGGATCATTTTGAAACGTCTTATTAATGACTAAATAGTTGATTGCAGGTGAAAAAGGAGAAAAAAAAATTTATTAGCTTTTGAGTGAGCTTTTGTTGATTAATATTTCGGTTTAAAGATCTTTATTTATACTCAAAAAGAACAAACTAGTCCACTTAGAATGAGTATACATTGGAATCTAAAGATAAAGTATTACTTAAGCAAAGTTGCGGTAGATCTACGGCGTTAACAGTTAGGTATAGATGAAAGCAGTACCTACCCAAAAAAATAAAAAATAAGTGACCCAACAAAGGAAGGTATTTGATATTTTGATTGCTGGTTCAAACTTAAACTCAAATCATGTTTATTCAATAAAATCTCAGGGATCATTTTGGAAGTCTTACATACTAGGTGAGTCTAAGTGCCAATTCCAGTCCTATCCCCAGTTCGAGAGGAACTGACAAGAAATTCGCTAGGCCCTAGCGCTTTCTTTGTATGATCCTTGTTAATTTTGTAAAGAATACCTAGCAGAGTTGGAGCTGATTCGTCCCAAGCTCTTTTATCATCTAAGTACTCTGATATTTTATAATAAGCTTTTCTAGACAGTTTCTGTTTAACAAGTTTCTTTGATGCACTTGTGCCAAAAAACAGCTGTTTCATACATTTTAGCCAAGTAGATATCGAACTTTTGCATGGAACAGCTTATCTCGCTTACTTTTTTCGCGCTCATAGTGTTGGTTTCTTAGAAAAAAGTGTTTATATTAATGGTTACTTCAACCCCTAAGTTTTTGGAAGTAGTTTGGTAACACCCCGTATAAATGACAGACCATAAATATTATGTTAAATATCTTAAAACTAACATCCCATATTTTAATTATTTTCCTAAGCTATTACCCATTATAATCTTTTTTAGCTGTGAGAGGTTAACACCTTCGACGAAATACACGCGCGATGTACCTTTCACCGCACTGGTTTAAAATGAATTGGTGACAGGATAAAAAAAAATTAACAAAGAGACTTAACAACTTCTTCAAGTGAATTAACAACAGCGGCGATGGGCTTCCAACCTGTCACTTACAGTACGGAACACTATCTACTGTGCAAAATGTGGGCATGTGTCAAATATCATGTTTGAACTTTTCTTTGGATATACTCAAAGATCTGAGGAGATATCTACCCGGCCTGGAGATTAGTCGTGATCATTTTTTGGTTTTGGAGTTACCAATCCGGCTGCGCCAGTTAAAAGGCTGCGCCAAATAAATGCGTGTGTACCTGCACTGGAGGGTGTTGGATCTGGTGCTGCTGGTGCAGGTAGTGGTCGGCCGGCAGCTGGTCGGCGGGCGGGGCCGCGGGCGGCGCCAGGCTCGCGCTGCTCAACTGCTGAAGGGATTACTTGTATTTAATAACAATATCTGTACGGCATAATACTGAATGAATTAATGTCATGTGACGAGAAGAGTGTTAAGTATGAATGTGGATCCAGGGGTAGAGGTAGGCTAAAGAAAGGATGGACTGTGTGAAAGATGACATGAGTAAGAAAGGAGTGAGTGAGATGACGAATGATAGAGGGAAATGGAAGAAGATCACATGTTGTACCGACCCCACATAACGTAGGAAAAGGGCAGGAAGAGAATTGATGAGAAAGATGATGATCTGTACGGCATAATACTCTGTCTTGCTCTGTGAACGGACGATACGTAGAAGTATTACTAGAGCTAAAAAATTACCCAACTAAAATAGAGCCCTGGTAAGCGTGACTTCTCAGTTTTGCCAAAGAATTATATCAAAAATTTACAGAAGCTTATTTACAGATCGTGAAGTTAGCCACAGGTGCGAGTCCGACCGCCCCTCTCCATACCTCCAATTGCACCCGAAAATACGATACTGCGCAGCGCTCTGCGGCTAGCTTATTTACAGTTCTTCCAACGGATCTAGGCATTCGTGAAGTTAGCCACAGGTGCGAGTCCGACTGCGCAGCGCTCTGCGGCTAAGTTCACGAATGCCTCGACTCGTTGGGCCAACTGTACTCATATTAACATATTACTACGTGATGTTTTAGTACTCAACTATCCGCTAGAGGCGCTGTACAAGTTTTCATACATTTTTTTAACTACAGTCGCTAGCGAGTGTAGGTTGTGAAAACTCATGGTAGACCTACAGGAACCAAGCTAGATGAGAAAGAGAAAAAACAAGCTTCCATCTCACCTCTATATTGACATGATGCTGTGCCGCGTTGTGGTATGTGTAGGTGGGTATGTTGTGAGGATCCGAACCCGCACCTACCGACGTAACGCCTGCTGCCGGCACCACTGGACTCTCCCAGTCCTCCTGCGAATAACATCCTCATCACAATCCTACTAATATTATAAACGCGAAAGTTTGTAAGAATGTATGGATGTATGTTTGTTACTCTTTCACGCTGAAACGGCTGAACGGATCTGGATGAAATTTGGCACAGATATAGATTATAGTCTGGAATAGGACATAGGCTACTTTTTATCCCGAAAAATGTACGGTTCCCGTGGGATAGATTTGTTTTTGTTTTTCAAGGTTTAAGATAATTTATATATAATTTTTAATTAAACTTTGTCGTGAATGACGCATTGACAGACAGCTCTGGGCCTATACCGCTGGTCCTAGAGACTTGAAATTTGCAGAGTGCATTCCTTTAACTACATAGACGTATACTACGAAATTAATTCCCGAAATGTAACTTTTATGGGAAGAAGTTTAAGTTTGTGTCAAAAAAACATTCTACAAACAAAGTCGAAGAGTTCTACTAGTTTTGTCCCACAGCAGGAAGGGAACCGGCACCCTGTACTTACCGTAGGAGGCAGTATAGCAGTCTCGGGCTCCGCCGGCGGCAGGGCTGCGGCACTCGGCGTGAACACCTGCGAAAAAATCACATTAGATCAGTATTCTATGAATTATCTGGTTTTGGTATTATGCTTTGTACTAGTTTAGAATTCGAAAAATGAGAAATTTATACCAATAATTATTTATTTCAATGAATTATCCGGTTTAGCCAAAACACATAGGCACGAAAAGGAGTCGTAACGTGGCAGGTTGTGTTAACAACCAATCTTTTATTGCTCCATCTTCATGCTACCAGCTTAAAAAAAAAACTTTAAAATCAAGGATAAAAAAGTTAAAGTACCGGTAAAATATCAAATTGAGTAGAAAAGGCTGTCTGTGTTTAGGCCCATTCCATTCTAAAAGCTTTGCGTAGTTTGGAATTTAAAAACTAGATGGCGGTGTGTGAAATTTCTACTTATTTTAATTTCAAAGAACTTCATATGTATATACCTTGGTGTCTGACAGAGACCCGGACCACTCCTCATTGTCCCAATCCTCTGTAGCCGGGAACGCGTCTCCCATCTGATTGGCTGAAACAATAAATTCAAAATAAGATCGTGATCATGCACCAATGAGGTTTGCTATACGGAAAGTGCATTATGCGCAACGCCACCGCTTAAAACGGTGGAGAAAAAACTGGCATACCCTAGAATCAAAATTTCTAAAATTTCAAGGTTTGCAATTATGTCACGTACGATATATTAACGACTGTGAAAATTTGGGCATGTGTGAAATATAATGTTTCATTTCGTGCCTTTGACTACCCCGGTCTATTTCCTCAAATATCTAAATGACAAGAGATCTGAGGAGATGTCTACCAAGCCTGGCGATTACAGACGTGATCATGCATGTTACATTTGTTTATCATCAACTTCAATTTGTATAATCGTCAAGGAAACTGTACGTCTATCATGAGTTGTCACATTTAGATCGGCTGACGTTACTACAATAGTAATAGTACGTTACTATGACATCTCTCAAAATTGTTACTCATGGTACCAAATTCTAAGCAAATGAATGAAGCGCAAACTACAGTCGCTGTAGGACGCTGTGACGTAGGATAGTTAACTACGTGACGTTTTAATAATAATAATAATAATAATAACTTTATTTCAGGCAACATTAGTCTAAGTGTACAAGATGGAAAATACTTAAAAACTACGGCCCATATAAAATATATACCTTACAGTCTAACATACATATAATACCCAACTATCCGCTAGCGGCGCTGTACATGTTCATACATTGTTTTAACTACAGTCGCTAGCGAGTGTAGATTGTAAAAACACATGGTAGACCTACAGGTCAGAGCGGGTACTATATTGATCTTAACTATGAATCAACTTGTGATCCACATTCATCATCATCATCATCTTTCTGCCCTTATCCCACTATGTGGGGCCGGTACTACAGGTTCTCTCTCTCTCCCCCTATCATCCGTCGTCTCAGTAGTCGCTCCCTTCTTACACATATCGTCTTTCAGACAGTCCATCCATATTTTCTTAGGTCTACCTATATTCTTATATCCATCCACATTCAAATCCATCACCCTTGTTGTAACATGGCTTGCCTCCCGCCGCATAACATGCCCATCCCACGCTAACCTATCACTCTTCATCTTTTCTGTCTTGTGATCCACGTTAATCCAATAAATAAACTGATAAGTTTTGACAAGGGTGTAGACTAAAGATATATAGTCGCTAGCGAGTGTAGATTGTGAAAACTCATGGTAGACCCACTGGACGCTTCAGTTCCAGAATGATGGAGTCTACGAATGGTACTCACTGTCGTTGTATGGCGACTGCTGCCAGTCGTGCGCGGGGCCCGCGCGGGGGCGGGGCAGGCCGCGCGCGCGGGGCCCCCCCCGGCCGCCGCGCCCCCCGCCGCGCCCGCCCCGCCCCCCGCCGCGCCCGCCACGCTCGCCCCGCTCCCCCTCTCCGCGACCTGTAATCGATCCAAATGTTTGTACATTACTTACTTCGTATGTAGGTTAGAGATTGGATTGAGCGGATCGCGGTACTTAGCTGATCGTTCAAATAATTATTTAAATAAGATTTTAATTATGATTCAACAAGTGAACAAGTTATGCGGTAAGTGTACATGTGAGGATTGTGAGTTAAGTGTATAAAATGAGATAGGTGTACAAGTGAAGTAGGTAATTAGGTTTACAAGTACAGTAAGTGTACAAGTGATGTACACTTACTACAGTGATACTAATGAGATGGGTGTACTGTACACGTGAGATAAATATAAAAGGTAAGTGTACAAGTGAGGTAAGTGTACAAGTGGGGTGAGTGTACAAGTGAGGTAAGCATACAAGTGGGGTACGTGTATAAGCAAGGTAATTGTACAAGTGAGGTAAGGGTACAAGTGAGTTAAATACACAAGTGAGATGAGTGTAAAAGTGAAGTGAGTGTAAAAGTGAAGTGAGTGTAAAAGTGATAAAGTGAGGTGAGCCGTCACTCACGCGGACGCTGGTTCCCCCCGGCACGGTCCCGCTCGCGGGGCGGGTTGACCTCGCCGTTGTTGACCGGCTGAGGGGGCTTCCTCTTCTTCTTCTCACTGGTCTGCCACTCGCCCTGAGCAACGAGTTTACAACTACTATCAATATTTACAAGAAACATTTTAAAACGTTTTATGCTAAATTAATTTAAACGCCAGTACATTGGAAATATTAATAAACCCGACTGAAAGTAATTGAAAATAGCTTCTTATACTCGTAGAGGCCATATTAGATTTTTTGATATTTTGTATAGCCTATAATGACTCTTATAATCAAGTTATTATTAAACAATTATAAAGTAATGCAATGAAAACACCTTATTTTTCAGTATTTTTTTTTTTGGTATACATACATACATACATACATACATACATAAAATCACGCCTGTTTCCCAACGGGGTAGGCAGAGATAAGAACAGTGTGATAAGAGAACGTTGTGAAGTGAAAGAAGACGTAGTGATGAAAATTGAGAAGGGTATGCTAAGATGGTTTGGGCATGTAGAAAGGATGGATGAAAGGAGAATGACGAAACAGTTGTATAAGGAGAGTGTGAATGGAACAGTTGGAAGGGGAAGACCACGGCGTACGTACCTCAATCAAATTGGGGACGTACTAGAGAAAGGCCAGGTCCAGAGTACCCTTAACCGACGCGCATGTATGAAGAATGTAATGAGAGTGAATGAAGCAAAAGAAGTATGTCAGGATCGTAGCAAGTGGAGATCCGTGGTCTCTGCCTACCCCGTTTTTTTGGTATATAATATTTTATTTTGGTTTTATGGAAAACAAAACCTAGCTAGATCGATTTATCGCCTCCATAACCCCCTGTACTTATACTTAATTTAATGAAAATCGTTATTGCAATTACCGAGATATATTATATACATAATGTACATCAAGAATTGCTTAACGTATTAGATATACATACACCCCAAACACATTAACCCCCTTCGCTTTACAGTCAGGTAAAAATACAAACCTTTCCACTTAGAAATACAAAACTTTATACTAGTGTACTTTTTAAACTATCGCGACTTGGAAACATGTTTAAATATATACTCTCGGGACTTGATTGAGGGTAGTCTCGTCAGTTGAAGATGCGAGCGGACGCCGGCCCTCAGTCTACTCGTGACCACGGTGATTGTAATATCATCGAAACGTCGAGGTAAATAGAATGTTTCACAATACGCGATTAAGTCCCGAGAGTATATATTTAAACATTTATACTAGTGTAGTAAAACGTCATGTTACCGTCTTCCCGGCCTCGAGCAGGATGTTGCAAGCCACCACCATGTCGTTGTCCGAGTCGTGCAGAGCTGAACAAACCTCCTCCTCCGTCCGGCAGGTCATCTCCATCAGATCTTGAACCTGGTGGAAGATGCTGTCACTTAATAAGATCCTTTATAACAGGGGTTCTCACGATCGATCTCGAAAGCTTTTAGAATCGATAAATAAATAAATAAATAATAAATAATGCTGGACAATCCACACAGCATCATCTAGCCCCAAAGTAATCTACTCAAAGCTTGTGTTATGGGTACTAGTTTAGTCGATCCCTTGCTTTCAAAATATTTTCTGGTAGATCGCCGACACTATAAGTTTAATAACATAAGCTTTATAATAATACTAGCTGTCCCGGCGAACTTCGTACCCCCTTAGAATTAATAAACATTTTGTTTATAGTTATTGTGCTACTTGGGGTAGAGACAAATCCAACAAATCAAAATTCATGAAAATCATTCCAGCAGCCGTTCTAGGGTTATAAGCAGTGTTCGGACGTGCCTCTGACTACCCTCTTTAGATATCCTAGATGTAAGTCCGAGCCTGGGGATTACAGACGTGATCATGTTTTTTTTATAAATTTCTGATAAGTGACTCAAACAATAAAACAGTAAAGTAATAACTTTCAAATCACCCATCAAATCTCATGAGAATACTCAGCAAAAACCTACAAAGTAAACTGATCTTTATTGTCTGGCATTCGTTCTCACGATCGCACCGGATTTCTGAACATGACGGATGAGAGTTGCTTACCATTTTTCTGACGTCGGCACCATCGTCTGAGGATTTGCGATCGATCATATTTGCCAAACGAATCTGTTCTGTAGTAGCCTGAAAAACAATACATAAATAATAGAATATTGGTTGACAATTCACACAACGCCATCTACGTCTCGAACTAAGCCAAGCTTAAACTATGGGAACCAAATAGCTGATAGATTTTCGTAAATACATACAGGACAAACATCTGCGTTCATCACACAAATGTTTATCCTGGGTGAGAATCGAACCCACAACCTATAGCCCAATAGACAGAGCTAATACCAACAGAGCTGTGAGGTCAGTCCAAAAGAAATGAAATAAGGGTTTTGGATATCATAGTCGTTTTCGTCACTGGTAATTTTACGATCACCTTTACAATCAGGTACTTACGTAAATAAATAAAGAATAAATTTTAATCCCCTGTTAAAGTTTGTTGTGTTCCACCATACGTAAAATAACGATACTTTAACATTGTTAATTTCGATGCCCAATCAGGTAATGCTTTGTTAACAAATCATAAATTATCATCTAGTGTCGCACTTTACTTTCGTTTACTCACATTTCAACGTACCAGACTAGACGATAAAATAACGTTCCCCGCGCAAAATACCCCAACTTACACTACCTACCCCAAAGTAAAGTAGGTATCTGTCTGGGCCCGCCGGGGCCAATGACCCTCGCCCTGACCTTTGAACAAAACTTAACGTTGCGAATACGAGATTATGAGAAATCGCGGGATGGATTTCCGTTTAAGATAACAGGCCAAATACTTAGCCGTTATAGGTACTTAGCTCTTAAAAGAAAATATCACGAGGAAACCGGCATATCCTAGTAACAAAAATTCGAAGGTGTGTCATAGATTAGTATTCTTATAAGCGTCGATGGGCTTGCAATCTGTCAATTACGGAATACTTATCAATGGCTCAAGTTTGGACGTGCCTCTGACTACCCCCTTTAGAAATATTCAAAGATTTAGGTAACTAGAGATCTGAGTAGATTATCTACCGAGCCTGGGGAGTACAGTCGTGTTTTTTTTATATATTTAGCTTGTGACAAATTTGTATCAGTTAGGTACTTAGTCCCGTCTATTAGTCTAAGTCTCGGAATTTGAAATAATTCAACTGGCTTCAGAGAGATAATGATGATGACGATTGATGGAAATTAGATTTGATCCTTGCCAAAAACTGTTTCTGACATCTGAGATGTCATTTTGACAGTGGCGTTTCTTGACATTCGTTTGTTTACATTTTTGTTCTTGATCAATCAGACTATAGAGCTAGGTAAAGGTACGAGTTGGCAGCGGACGACATGAGGCAGCAGCGGACGACGTGTCGCAGGCGACACTACTGGTTTCTATGTATTTCTATGATGTACGTCGCTAGCTTCGTGTCGCTAACTACGGAGGGAATTTCACAGAAATACATAGAAACCAGTAGTGTCGCTGCGACACGACGTCCGCTTCTGCCTCATGTCGTCCGCTGCCAACTCGTACTTTTTGTAATCATTTTTTTATTGGAACGAAGTTCCTTATCACGCGTTGTAAAAGGGGGCTAGACGGAAAAAATTCTCACGAAAAGTTGTAACGACACTTTTTGCTATAGTTGTAAGCCGTGCGGCGTGCGCATGTTTCTCTGTCTGTTTCTCTCTCTCACAAATTAATCGAAAGGAACTTCGTTCCATCTGGGTGGCCACCTCTCAAGTTTATTTTTTATTTTTGTGTTACCTATTTTCTTAAGCTGTATCATCATATCATTCACATGTTGCATGATCTACTTATATTCTTGTCAGCTTGTTATGCTATTACTTTGTTACATGCCTATACTTATGTCCCTATAGTGTGATGCAGAAGCAAATAAATGTTTATCTATCTATCTATCTACCTACATTAAGGGTCACTGACCTGAGGTTTGACCTTCTCCTTGGGCTGTGGCTTGTCCTTCTTGTCCTGGCCATGTCTGTCCTTGGCGCCGCCCCCCTTGGTCGCGTCCCTCGACTTGGCACCCTTGGCACCTCCGCGGGCACCCAAACTCATCTTTAAACTATATGTACTTTATATTTACAGCTTCTATTTACAAGCAGCTGAAACAAAAATACATTACATTAAAAACTATGCTACTAATATTAATTAATTATAAATTATGGCCGGTAGAAAATGCCGCCTAGGCATTAAGGCCTCCTTTTGTCACACATTTTTTTTATAAATAAATAATATTATAAACGCGAGAGTTTGTACGAATGTATGGACGTCTGGATGTATGTTTGTTACTCTTTCTCGCTGAAACGGCTGAACGGAATTGGATGAAATTTGGCACAGATATGGATTATAGCCTGGAATAACACATAGGCTACATTTTATCCCGGTAAAATTTACGGTTCTCGTGAGATAGATTTGTTTTTGTTTTTCAAGGTACCACACGAGCGAAGCCGTGGGCGGAAGCTAGTAATAAATAATTCAGTATAGGTATATAAAAAAAACCGTAATTATAATAATTGCTTAAAGTTTTTTATAAAACAAAGTCGTCAAAATGACATAATCTAAGTACGAATCTGTAAGTGGTGAGTGCTCACCGTTACATATACCCGTCATACAAGAGCAGTCACTCATGCTTCGCTGACCCGCGACTTGACTCATTCGCTCACTAATTTCCCCAGCTAAATTATTAAATAATAGTAGTAGATAAATAGGTTTATTTTATGTATTTTAGACAGTAAGGTACATTACATCTTACTAGCTGTCCCGGCGAATTTCGTACCGCCTTGGAATTAATAAAAAATGTTTAATTTTCAAATGTTTGAATACCTAATTATTCTGCTATTCGGGGCGGAGACAAATCCAACAAATCTAAAATCATGAAAATCGGTCCAGCCGCTCTAGAGTTATAAGTGTTCAAACAAACCAGACTTTGTTTTTATATATTAGGATTAAGTCCTGACTGACGCGCAGATTCATCCACTGACATATAGCCAACGCAGAGCCTAAACGGCTGGTGATAGAGACACGAAGCGTTCATATGCTAACTAATGGTCACCCATTAAAAACCGCACTAAATGTTAACTTTGTTCTATCTACTTAGTACGGGATTGAGTTTACGAAACTTTAATTCGTTTCGTTTTCTTCCATGCACATACAGCGCCCCTAGCGGTAACTTACGGCAGTGCAGCAAAAGTATGAAAGGAAACTAAACGAAATATAGTATCGTAAACTATGGAATGCCGTACTAAGACCCCGGAACTTATTTTTACAGTTTAAGACAGATTTCTTAGAAAGTACAATAGCTTATTGTATGTCTCGTGTGCTGCCTGAGTTACGAAACAGATTCATATTTTATGAGATCAATATTGTAATGCAAGTAGTTCACAATGCTAGATCGACCTTGGCATATAAAACCCCATGTCTATTTCTGCCAGCTACTAAGATCGATAGGTTGTTCTAGGCTATAGCATAGAATTAAGTTGTGTTCTGTAGATCTACCATGAGTTGTCACATTTAGATCGGCTGACGTTACTACAGTAGTAATAGTACGTTACTATGACATCTGTCAAAATTGTTACTCATGGTACCAAATTCTAAGCAAATTAATGAAATTAATATGACGTAGGATAGTTAGCTACGTGAGGTTTTAGTACCCAACTATCCACTAGAGGCGCTGTACCAAGTTTACATACATTTTTTTAACTACAGTCGCTGGCGAGTGTAGATTGTGAAAACTCATAGTAGACCCTCTGACTACGCTACTCTTCTCAATTTCATATTTTACCGTTATTTTTAAAAACTTTTTTAACCTTCATTTTAGAGCTCGACTTTCAAGCTGACAGCATGAAGATGGAGCAATAAAAGATTGGTTTATAATAAGTTATTTCACGAAGGGTACATTTAAATGAACTAATACGAGATAAACAAAATTGTTGCGAACTATGACGAAAAGTGAGAATAATGATGAAACTGCTGGAGAATGAACATTTTGCTCTGGAAGAAAATTCTGACTGAAAGTGGGAGGGAGCAATCATTAGAAAATTCAACAAATTTAATTGAACCACGTGATTGTTTTGTTTGCTAAAGATGTTGCTATTAACTGCGTGAACTAGCATTTGATTGATCAGAATCGTTTAAAAAAAATTGCGGTTTAGCTTGCATCAATGTATTCATACAAAGTTTCTGATCTTTCACGCCCGCCTTTATAAATATAATTAAGAAATATTAATATGACAATAATATGTTACTATTATAGTATTATTATTGATAGTAATTAAATTTTTACTTACAATATAACTCACAAATAAATTTTGAAATACAATAATAATCTCACTATCAACATGCTTTCAAGAATGTAAAATGAAAACCACAACAAATTATATTAATACCAACCCAGTAAATGTCAATACTAAACAACTGTTAAAGAAATCATAGCAGTTGACTAACAAAAACACAATACAAAGTTAAAAGCTGTCCAAATTCAAAGAAAGTTACATTATTTCATTCAACTTTTGGAAAAGTTTCTGTAACAAGTTGTTGAAATCATACAAATGCTGTATTTAACTGAAAGAAGTATACTGATTGTTTTCACATTTGTTTTGATATATAGGTACCTAACCTACTGCTTGTTGAAGTGAAATAATGTTATTATTTTGATATTATTCACCAGGGGCTTTACCATAAGCTCTTCGAGCAAAATCAAATTAATGTATCTTTGAAAGTTAGTACCATGATCAATAAAAATTGTATTAGAGTAGTATTGCTGCATTCTTGAAATGTGATGTTTCGGAAACATGATAGTATGAGAGCTTGTGGTATGACACCAGGTTGACAGATTTGTATATGAAATCGATGTGTGGTGCAATTACAGAACTCTGTTACTAAGAAAACACCCATTTAGTTAGACAATCACTATCGGTGAATTGGTATTAGCTAAGGTGTCATTTTGACTGAAACTGAATGTACGTTAAACCAAAATTCAAACAGTCCAGTTCCAGTACCAATCAAACTTGTGATAGAAACAATACAATATTTAACAATATAATATTTTACGTACTATCAAATCCTGTTGTTTCAATTGCTAATAAAAATTAATTGTAATTGTTTGTAACAAGAGTTCTGTAATTGCAGTACTGATGTTATGTTGATATCATGCAAGGCTGCAGGCAGAAGCTAGTATTACTTTAAGGCCCAGAATACTCGTCACACTATTCCTTACGTAAAAGTTACTAAAAAAAGTGACAAAGGTCCGTATAGCAACGCGGATCTCCGCGGAATCAGACATAGCTCGAAGCGAAATACCCAAAGGACAAGTAAGTAGAGTACGGCATGATAATATGGCTGTTCTGAATTATGTAACGAAAGCGACAATTTATAAAAAACTCAAATATGTTCAAGTAAATAGCTTATTTCAAAAAAAGGGCTGGGTTGATTTGTTTCAAATTAACTGATTTATATTCATGTGAAATAGAAATTAAAAATACCTTACTGTTCTGGATAAATTAGGGAATTTCTGAATTTTCAAAGGTGTTTTTGACATGATTTTTAACCAAGGTTTTCTAACTAATTTGTGTTTTAGCTCCGGTTAATTTATCACTTATATCCTTGAGTATCGTGCAATACTTGCAATTTTCAAAATGCTGGGCCTTAAAATGACAAATTGATAAGTAGCTAACTGATTATTTTTTATTATTATAACAACACATTCAATTGTAAACCAATATAAGTTGGCAACAGCTTTCATTATAATAAGCAATATCTGTAAATTTAATCTATGTGCAACAATTAATAAATCAAAGGAATATTTAACAGAAATATGAAAAAAAACAAAGATTTGATTTAAAAAATAGTTGGTTTAAAGATAATGGTTCATAGAGTGAATAGGCTAGGATAAATGTTTATCCCAAAATGTGGCAGTCCATATTTGACTATTATTTATTTTTCATATTGTTAGGTTAGGACATTTTTTGGTCCCGTGTTAGGTCAACTAAGTTGTATGATATAATTTAATTCAAATCATACATATTACATAGGTATGTCTATATTAGTTATTAAATCTAGACCAAAAAATAATAAGGTGGCTTTCATTTGTTAGAATTGTCTTGAGATGATAGGTTTTACCCAGACAACTTTTTCTTGTAAACTATTTCTGCATAACTGGATTTGAACCCAAATCCATAATATTGAAAGATGCACATGCCACCACTTAAGTGCTAACAACATGCTATTCTCACATTATCAGCTGTTTGAGATAGCTAAATGCAAATTATGCTTGAGATAATAATAATGAATGTACAAGCAATGACCTTACAATATAATGTAAATATAGATATTTTTTGTTTTCATGTAAGTAGGTAGGTTTTCTGTTTATCAACCATTTGTATACCTACTTCAGATGAAAAAACTTAGGAAAGTTGTACATAGTGGTTTGGATAGTAGCATTATATCAATTTCTTTACCAGTAACCCTAGAGATTTATGATATCAACATGCAAGTAGATTACTAAATGTTCATAGCATCACCTCAAAACTATGTTATTGTAGATAATAAAGATAATTCTAATATAAACCCGGTAGTTCACTAATGCAACATCGTAAACAAACACTTGGGCGTAACACCGAGGAGATAGCGTTTTCTAGAGACAACTGACAGTAATAGTGGGAAGCGGTCTGAGACGGCATCGGACAACAAATCGGTGGAACTGTTGAGCCGAGAATGCCACAAATCAAGACAATGAATGAATCATTACGATTGCAAGGGCACCGCCAGAATGATGCGCAGTGCAAGGATGCGCGCTGGACAAAATAATCAGCGGAGCGCGATCGTTCTCCAAAACATTCTGAGGGCTCACGTCACCAAAGTATAGCACAACCCAGAAGAAACCCAACGGGCCAGCGGCACATGTGGGGGACGCCATTCTTGAAGCACCTTTCTTGGTATCAAAATGACAGTCTTTGTTGATGAAATAACCGATCACGGCACTAAACAACACCTTGTTTTCACGCACTTATACACAGCATAGCAGCGTAAAAGTTTTATTTACCTTATAATTACGATAAAATCCGAAAATGAACCGATTCTTCAGGAAAAAAATTCAATTCTCCATACCTGAGAGTGCGCTCAAACGCAAGCTGGTCACGTGACTTTTTAGTGTTGTACCTTCGAACCGTCCATCCGTTTGATCGAGTATATTTTCAAAGTTTACCGGACAATTTTATTACTCATAACTTGAATCGAATAAGCAAATTCAATAACATTATTTAGACATACATACATAAAATCACGCCTGTTTCCCGATGGGGTAGGCAGAGATCACGGATCTCCACTTGCTACGATCCTGACATACCTCTTTTGCTTCATTCACTCTCATTACATTCTTCATACATGTGCGTCGATATAAGGTAGGTACTCATGACCTTGCCTTACTCTTCTATAGACACTTATTTAAACACCTATCTTAAATATGATTTCTCATGACTAAATGCCTAATGAAGACTAATTAAAGAAGTGAGAAGGTACAACTTTGGGTGCTCGCGGGGGCTGGCACCACAGTGAACATAGTCTTTGCTCGATATAATAGTACCAACTGTTTTAGGAATAAAGTGCACTGGACTCGTAACTCTGTTACTATGTACCTAATAAGTAAGTTATGTCATGTATGACAATTATGAGCGATTCAATTAAACCAATACCGTACTACCTACTACACCGGTTTTTCTGTTTGATTATTTTTTTTATCGGTATTCAAAAAAGATACACATCACTATTCAATAATGGCGCGGTGGTTTTAATTCCACAGACAGTAGAAACAATGTTCAGTATCTACAAAAGATTTCTAATATTTTATCACCAAACCAGAACTTAAATTTAAAAGTAATTTAGTATTTTTATATCTGGTTAAGTATATAGTTTATTTGCCGCTGAGATTCCTAACGTTTTTACCATACAAATGCCGGGTAAATTAAATAATGTCAAAGTCTTCTTCTTCTTCTTCTTCAATTATGGCATCTGTCGCTTAGAAAACAATTTTGCCAGTGTCAAGTGTATTTATTTATAAGTATTGTCAACGTCACAGAGTCATAGTCAAGTTGTCAAGTCAATTTTAAACAAAAGATGGCTGTTTTGTTGAAAATCTCGGGATTTCCTCCGATGGAATTTGAAGAGAACTATTCACTCTAATTCACATACTTTACACTCGCGTCAAGAACCCGGGCTTTATTGGCAAAATAACCACCAAAATTACGCAATAAAACTCAAAATAACACGAGAAAACGTATAAAAACCAGAGCGACGTAGTTGTCAGGCAAAGCACCGCAAGTGCTTTGCCTGACAACTACGTCGACAACTACACACTTGACACTGGCAAAATTGTTCTCTAAGAGACAGATGCCATAATTGAAGAAGAAGAAGAAGAGAAGAAGAAATATTTATTTTCAAGCAAACCAACATTTACGTGCGATGCACAGAGTACTTACACTTGGGCATTTACAGACAAAATAGTATATTAATTATATTGTGGGACAGGACAAAGTAAAATAACCTCATTCTAACTCTTGATCTGAGCGAAATGTCCCTTCTAGAAGATGTTTTCCTTGAGGACGAAGCCGGTGAGGCTCAGGAGTTGGAGCGCGTAATAGAAGGAGATGACTTTGATGAGAGACCCCGGTCGCGATCTGATAGCGACGAAAATAGTGCCAAAGAAGATGAGGCCGGTAAGTAAATACCTAATTTGTACATGCATGATCCCTCTTTGGTGAACTAACATTTGATTTAACGACCTTCGCGCAGTGGCGGTGCGTGTCCAGGATGCTAGAGGTGCGGGTTCATCTCAGATAATTTAGTTTACGGTCATTAACTTCGTGATATATATGCTAGTGTTCTTAAACGGTGAAGGGAAACATCGTGAGGAAACCGACATACCCTAGAACCTAAAAATTACGAAGGTGTATGTCATAGGTTAGTATTCTTATAAGCGGCGATGGGCTTGCAACCTGTTACGTACGGAATATCAACGACTCTGCAAAATGGGGGCATGTACCAAATGTCATGTTTGGATGTGCCTCTGACTACCCTCTTAGATATCCTCAAAGATCTAAGTCACTAGAGGTCACTAAAGGTCTGAGGAGCTATCTACTGAGCCCTGGGCATTACAGTCGTGATCATGTAACTTCCTGATATATATAACCTATACTAAACTTAGCCTTTCCATTACATATTTTAAAGAAAGCTGCAATTTGTCCAATATTCTCTACACTGGAGCTTAGGTACAGATTTATTTATTTTATTTATCTAATTTGAACGGTTACAAAACCACTTACACTAACTACTCAAAATTAAAGTACATAGGTAACTATACCACAAAATACATTCTGAATGACAGTAAATCAATAACAAATTCTAATAAAACAAAATAATAATAATAAATCAATAAATCATTTTTTTTTAATTTTATATTGTTATAATAAAAAATCAGTTTTAAATAATACCTACTAGTTGTAATTGGATCTAGCTGGGTCAAGATGGTTCAAGCTGGAATAGATACACTCATCAAGCATGTGTCAAAAGTATCCCTGTGATATAATTGTGGTTGGACTCCATTTTCAGAAGAAGAAAAAGCCCGAGTCGACCCGACAAGTGCAAAGCAGAAGCGTGTTATAAAAAATCCCAGATTTGTTCTAAACCCTGCTCGATTAACTGGACCGAGGGGCATTCAAGTTGTTACTGAGCATTTCAAGGATTTTAAATTTAAAGGTTTGTATAATTATAGTGTGTTGTGTAGTCAGTAAGAGTACTGGTTGTGTAGTAGTAGTAACCCAGCCTCACATTGTGAAGGTTATAAGTTTAAAACAGGGAAACAGGCGTGATTTTATGTATGTATGTATAAGTTTAAAACGGGGCATGTATGTACCAATGGGTTTTTCTATTCTTAAAATTTATGTGTGCAATGCCAGTGGTCTTAAATGGTGGAGGAAAACATTGTGAAAAAATTGACTTACTTGCAACCTGTCACATGACTACTTGAGCATGACCAAATATCTTGTCACTATGACTAATATTCATGCGATTATATTCATTAAAATATTGAACATCTTATTCCAGGTAAGGGTCATGAGAAAGAAGACCTAGATTTGGTTCTGAAAAAACTGGAGCACTGGGCGTACCGCTTGTACCCTAAGTTTCAATTTGAAGACTGCTTGAAGAAAATTGAAACCCTCGGCAAAAAGCGTGCTGTTTCAGTAAGATATCAATTCATTTGTCCTTACTAGTTCATTATTTCAGTTTCAGAATCAAAGTTTCAAAACAAATTCTATCACTATCGTTAATAAAACCCCATTAAAAGTTCGGGTAAATTCAGGAATACTTACTATTGTGCCAAAAACTGCCAAAAACCAATTATAATGTTTGGACGTGCCTCTGACTACCCTATTAAGGTATCCTCAAAGATCTGAGGAAGATATATACTGAGCCTGGGGATTAAAGTCGTGATCATATTTATTTTATTTAAAAAATCCTAACTTCTGTAACTGCCAGTCTGGATATTTTTTTTAACCATGTTACTACTCTTTGCAATCAGTGTGGTGAAAGGATTAATGTGCCCCTCAGAGGCTCCTTTTATGCACTTGACACATAACACACTTAATATTTTCCTTCACCGTTTGAAAGTGTTGATGTAGTTCACACAATTGTCACAACTAGATTTGAACCCGTGAACTTGAACCACGACTAATGAACCACCAATCCTCAAAGATATTTTGATTTCCATCATCAGGTCCACCTCCATAGGATTCGCATGGATGAGATCACTTCAGAAGAGACAGTGGTCCAGAAAGACTCCAGCGATGATGAAGCTACTCCAGCCCAGGAACCGGAAGAAGATGAGTTTGATAAGTTGCTGCAGCAGCAGATAGAAATAGCTAGGACCACTCCAGCACCTAACTCGAATAAGAAGACTCAGTTTCATGAAAGGTAAAATTCTGCTATTCTTACTATACACGGTATATTTTTGGTCAGTTTAAAGCCGGCGCCCACGTAATCTATATCTGTAACCCTACTCAAAAAACAATATAAATAATAAATCTATTTTTTTGTTATTAATAATAACACACTTTTCGACTATTCAGTTCCGTAAATACTTATCAAATTCAAAAACTAAACCAACACAAATACGATTAAGTAATAAAAGAATTGGGCGCCGGCTTTAAACTGACCAAAAATACACCGTGTATATGTAGATCCTAGAAATAAAAATAATTTAGCAGATTTACTAGACAAGATGTGATATGCATTATTACTGACTTCTAAAACAAGTAAGCAACCTGTCACGTACGGAATACTAACTACTATGCAAAATGTGGGCATGTACCAAATGTCATGTTTGGACTTGCCTCTGACTACCCCCTTTAGATATCCTCAAACATCTAAGTAACTAAAAGATCTGAGAAGATATCTACCTGAGCCTGGGGATTACAGTCGTGATCTTCTATATCTATATAAGAGCTTAACCTGACTGACTGACTGACTGATTGATCATCGCCGAGCCGAAACCGCTGAAGATAGAAGGTTGAAATTTGGAAGGTGGCTTCCTTTTATAACAAAACCACCCACTAAGGTGGGATTTTTGGAAATTCCACCTCTAAGAGGGTGAAAAAGGGTGAAAACGTTAGTATGAAACTTTTTAACGCGTGGAGCGATTTTCATGAAACTTTGTTTGTGCACTGTAAATGCAAAATGAATGGACACCTGTTTCAGGATTTTTCAATATAACTCTTAAAAAGGGGTCAAATGGGGAGTCAATGTTTGTATGGAATTTTTTTAACGGGTTGTGATATTGGTTTGAAACTTTGTTTGTGTACTGTAAATGCAAAATAAATGGACACCTGTTTCAGGATTTTTCAATATAATCTTAAAAAAGGGGTCAAATGTGGGGTCAACGTTTGTATGGAAACTTTTTAACGGGTGGTGCGATTCGTCTGAAACTTTGTTTGTGTACTGTAAATGCAAAACGAATGGACACGTGTTTCAGGGTTTTTCAATATAACCTTCAAAAAGGGGTAAAATGGGGTGTCAAAGTTAGTATGGGATTTTTATGAGTTGTGTGATGTGTTTGAAACTCAGTTTAGATACTTTAAGTGGACGAAGTCGCGGGCGGGACAGCAAGTCATATATATATATTTTTTTTAAAACAAGTAGATTTTATTGCTAAAATTGAAATTTATTTATTTATAAAGGCACACAAAAAAAAATACAACCAAATAGAATTAGAACAAAGAAATCACAAAATTATAAACTAGAAATGGTATAGGCGACCAAGAAATTGGTTTACCACTCTAAGGCTGAATATCATTTGCACGTACAAAACATCAAGGGCTATTTTCGCTTGACAGATTAATAACTGCTACGTCAGAATCTGTCATAGTAATCCTTAGCGAATAATTACGTTACTGGGAGATGTCATCAAAAGTGGTAAACCAATTTCTTGGTCGCCTATACAAACGAGAGGAATTCAAAGATACATTCCTTAATAGCAACTGAAAACACCTTAAAATTAAATGATCAATGGTTAAATTTTATAAAATCATAATAGTTGTACAAAATTCAAGCTAGTTTTGTATTTACAGGACGTCAATGATGCCCAAAGCCACCTCATCACCTTCAATAAACGACGAGCAACGGGAGAGAATGCTCAGGAACAGAAGAATGGCTGAAGAACGACGATTGGCTAAACTCAAGCATAACATATCTCAAGAGAACCGCATAGAAAATGGTGTATCAGAGCCTGCAATCAAAATAAACGATGTTTCTATTGAAAAGATGCAAAAACCTGTAATAGATAGTTCTGACGAGAATGTTACAGTGAGTAATCTTACTAATGATACTAACAAAAGTGATACAATCGAACTCGATAATAATGGTGCAGTTGTAACAAAATCACCAAAACGTTATGTACCTGCGAAAAAACATAAAACTAATTCTGATGTTACCATGAACAGAAATGTTACAATCGATATTCATGATAGTAACAATGTTATTGTCGAACTTGATGATAATGGCAAAGTTATAGCAAAACCAAAAAAAAGTGTACCTGCAAAGAGATTAAACAAATCTAGAATTGACAGTTCAGATGATGATGATGATAATGGTAAAATAGTCAGTGTTGATGTTGATAAACACAATGACGCTAGCGCAATATTTACAAATAATATTAATAACAAAAGTGATGAAATTCTTATTATTAATGAACCTATTGTAGAAAATCGACATGATACTCCTAAAAAACACAACAGATCAATAATTGATAGTTCAGATTCAGAAGACGAAGCTGTTGTTATGAATGAATCAATTACTGTAGATATTCACGATAGTAACAAGCGTGTTACTGATGATTGTAACAAATATGATACAAATGTTACAAATTTAAGTAACAATACAGATACTAACGAGAATGATGCTTATCTTAAAGAAACCAACAGTGAAATTTCTAATGATATTGTCATGGAATACAGCAAAAATATTGAAAAAGTAACTGACGATTCAAGTATGATAAAAAGTTCTTGCAACAATGTAATAGATTGTAGTAATAGTATGAAACTTAGTGATCCCACTGAAGTGCTTATTAAGAAAGCTTTTACAAGTAATGAAACTCAAGATACTGATAAAGATAATGAAAATGCTACAGAATTGAATGATGAAATCATGGATGTTGATTTTAGTGATGATTTTTAATGTCTAAGCATAAATTAATAAATCAAACAATTATGTTAATTAATTCTAAAATCGCCGAGACCCAGCGTGATGACCGCGGCCTTACCACAAGCTCACAACCATCATATTTCAGAAACGTCACATTTCAAGCTTGAAGTAACACTACTTTACTACAATTTTTATAGGTCATGGTACAAAATATTAATGTTATATTACTTTGATATTGCCTGAAGAGCTTGTGGTAGGGCCCCTGGACGTCTTCCACAAATGTGGCAGGACCGGATGTGGAAGTAAGAAAGGTTTATGCATTAGGCTACAAAAAATTGAAATAAAACACAAAACATATTTTTACTTTTTATTAAGGAGCATGACAAACAAAAATGAACCTTATCACAGTACACAATAACCTTATTCTCCATGGCTAATATCAATAGTTACACGAATATAAATAGTAAAATGCAATAATTCTTTGTATCCATTTGTAAACCCCACGAAAAATGATCTATAATAAATATTTTAGGGCGAATAATTATCCACTAATGATGGAGTGAATGGAAGAATTTTGGATAACTTCCATTGCTTGACTTTCCATTGGTGCATATTTCACCGATGTAACTAGATAGGCGCCTAGATTTATGGGTATCGAGTTCAACCATCTTACAATGTTTTTAAAGTTCAATTTGCACCTAGAAAAGTTAATTGACATTGCTTTCTTCGTTATTCAAATTACTCCTAGCTTGCTTCGATATTCAAGTTACCCCATATACTTGCTTCGTTATTCAAATTACCCCATGCTTGCTTCGATATTCAAATTATGTAGGTACTCTTATAATCATCGTGGAATGGCTGAAACTGCTAATCTAGGCGACTATCTAACCAATTAGGTGCGTCTGTGCTTCAGACGTATTCTGACGTTAGTATTGCATCGTAATTTATACCTTATCTTGACGGTCAATGGTGGAGATTAGGTTGTTCCGCGGACTAACTAAAAAAATGCTGAAATATCGTTTATATTTCAGCATTTTTTTTTGTTTTTTTTTCCTTTCAAAATGTTACGCTAATTCAGTATTTGGTGTGAACAAAATAAGGTCGTTTATATTTCAGCATTTTTTTAGTTAGTCCGCGGAACAACCGAATCACCACCAATGGCAGGGTGTACATTTAGCAACGCACTGACCGCGTCCGCATACGATACAGAAGTTCGTACCTACTGACCGTCTAACACCAGACAGCCTGACTGTCGACTGACAGTCAGGATAAGACTTTAGACTAGACAGCCTAATATGGAAAAACAATCGAATACGCTATGACTATCAGCTGATGATATTTACAGCATATGTTACTAAATAGATGTTTTATACTATAAATTTAAATAGTTTTAATCCTAAATATTTTTTTTACCTATAAGAGCGGTTACGCACTGCGTCCGCTCCGAACCCGTGAAAATATGGTCCGGAGTAATAGTTGTAGAACTATTTCTATGGTAGCTTACGCACGTCAGTTTTCCGTCATTCGTCACGTAAAATGACTTATGTATGACAAAAGGCTCCTGAATTGCTTGGATTTGAATCAGAGATCGGATTAGTGCGTAAGCAATTCGGTCTGAGTTTTCTAGATCCATATTTCAAGGGTTCGGATCGGACGCAGTGCGAAACCGCTCTATAATAGGTGGTTTAATTATAAAAGCAAAAACACTACTTTCTAAACTACATTAATATACACAATAAATATTATTTACATTTTATATTTGGTTTGTATCAGTACGCGGAACTTGGATATTTCAAGAAAATTCATGAAGAACTTTGCCCTCATTTCATTACTACATAAGGTTTTACTAACCCAAGTTTAAATTCTGCCGTGACTTCGAAAATTGGACAAGCCTTTATAAACCTGGGTTTACCATATAAGCAGACTTTCGTCTAATGAATTTCATCAAACACTTTTTTCAGACAAATACCAAAAATAATAGTGTACCAGAACTTATTGCGAAAACAAAATGATACACCACAGAGCTAAAAAACTGTCAACTCAAAATTGGGAGCGCTTAGGTGACTTCAATATTTTTATAAAAAAAAATAAAAAAAATATATGATCACGACTGTAATCCCCGGGCTCGGTAGATATCTCCTCAGATCTTTGGTTACTTAAATCTTTTGAGGATATCTAAAGGGGGTAGTCAGAGGCAAGTCCAAACATGACATTTGGTACATGCCCACATTTTGCACAGTAGTTAGTATTCCGTACGTGACAGGTTGCAAGCCCATCGCCGCTTATAAGAATACTAACCTATGACGCACACCTTCGAATTATTGGTTCAAGGGTATGCCGGTTTCCTCACGATGTTTTCCTTCACCGTTTAAGAGCACTGGCATTGCGCACATAAATATTTTTATAAACCTATCAAAAATTCACAAATCAATCTGTATCGTGATAACGCCGCATAAGGTATATAGGCCGATATTGTTTTGCTATAAAATAAACTACAGAACATGTATGGCTTCTATAATCCTTTGACACCACTGGTTTAAAAAAACTGACCACGAAATCTCATTTGTCCAAGTACCTAAATTGTATATCTCTTTCCGACTCCCTTTTATATTTATTGCTTACTATTTGTGTGTCAAATAATATATTTTCTGTTTTATATTCTATTCTATTTGGGTTGTTGTACAATCCTGGTGAAGTTAGAGCACTGGTGGATTAGTGGTAGTGGTCTTCCGTTCCTAAGGTCATGGGTTTGAACCCGGTCATAGAACCTAAAAAATAAGTTCTAAGATATTTGTCAAGTTTACGAAAGGTGCCTTTGGAGGCGCGCTTTACTCCTTTCAACACACTGGTGCTAAAGAACTAGTGACTATAAATGTCTTATTATTAGTACGGGTATTTATCGCGTTTTATTTACCTATTTATCCCGTTTCGACAGGTTTACACAGTCGTGGTCACGGGTAAATAACGCGATAAATACCCGTAATAATGTGTTCAGTGAGGCGATTAAGGATCTTTGCTTACAATCAATGTAAATACGTTTTCATTGTAATCAAGTGATTTGGTAAGACAAAAGTGTATATTTAATAAATTTAAGCCAGTTTTGACAAGTGTTGATCGTATCAGAGTTCCGTAATCGCACTACAGATCGCGTAAGTTTAAAAATATATACTTTAAGTGTCTGTTAGTGTTTATTTTATATACCACACATGCAAATCTAGCGGAAGCTATAGTATCAAAATAACGGCCTAAAATACTTTAAAAAAAAATATTTCCATTGACTATTTCAGGCTTCCGGTTCCGGTATCAATGAAGCGAAGAATGTAGTGAATATCATCCAAGTCACCGACCAGAGAGACCTGGGATCATCTGGTTGGTCCGGCTGTGGTTGAGGGTTGGGTTGGTTGGGTTGGTTGCCCTGGTCGGCTGGCGTATTGCCCGCGTTAGCCTGGTCTTGGTTACCAGGTTGGTTTTGGTTACCGGGTTGGTTTTGGTTACCGGGCTGATTCTGGTTACCGAGTTGATTCTGGTTACCGAGTTGATTCTGGTTACCGGGTTGATTCTGGTTACCGGGTTGGTTGCGATTGAGGTTCAGTTCGCGGAAGAACCCGATGTGGTGTCTGAAAATAAGGAAATATAATATAGCATGGAATTTCCTAAATTTTACCCCCATAAAATACGGGGGGGGGCTAACGATGTATTATGTAAACTAGCCAAACTCCCCGCTACTTTCAGCTAACCCCTGATTCCGCTGCTCCTTTTAGAGGTTGAATTTTTATATTCCTTTCATAATGAACCTTTAAATAGGTCAGGAATTTACCCCCCTAAATTCAGCTATCTAGTACCAACGATTTAGGCTATGCATCGTCTGTCAATAGGTGTGGTAGTGTGAAACAATAGTGTATTATGCAACTAGTGAATATACGACGGTTTTAAAACGAGGACCATAGATAGTCACGAGCAAGTGATGAATTCTAACGACTGAATCACGACCGGAGTGTTACATGATTCAAGTGTTAGAATCCTGAGCAACGCGAGTGATTCATGACCATCTATATAAATCCGTTTTATTCAAGAGTTTCTTACTATACTCTATACCATGACTCCGAAAAAAAGAAAGATTTAAGCGAAAATAGATATTTAATGAAGGAAAAAGGAACGTTGAGTTAATTAAAATTGACACAATTAATAATATTAAGACTCCTTGTCGAAAATGTCAACTAAAAGGTCGAGGAATTATTTGATATGGATGGCGGATGAAATTTGGCACAGAAATAGTCTGGAATAGCACATAGGCTACTTTTTATCCCGGAAAAATGTACAGTTCCCGTGGGCGGAAGCTAGTAAAATATACTCACAGGTAACCAGCCACAGCTAAAACGATCACCAGCAGCAACCTCGCCCCGCTGCCGTACAGGTAGATGAGCGAGGAGAGGATGGCGAGGCGTGACGCCGCGTACAAGTGGTCTAGCCAGTCCTGCGGGGGCTCCTCCTCCTCGGGCGCGGGCGCCGGGGGCGGGGGGGGCGCCGGCGCACCCGCGGGGGGCTCACGGATCGACGCCTGCCAACTAGACAATGTTTTTTGTTAAATTATTAGCTCATTTGAGCAGGCTACGGCTGATTTTAGTCTCACGCTGACGGCACGCGCACCGTCAGCGCTGTAGGGAACTTGTAGGAAACGTGCGCGCTGATAGCTTCGCGTCATTCAAAAACGCTTCCTTCAAGTTCATATATCTCGGCCATCAGCGCTGGCGGTGCGCGTGCCGTCAGCGTGAGACTAAAATCAGCCTTACAATTAGTCTATAGACCTTACTGCCTAGTCTTACGTAAATTAATTTCTTCCGTTTTCTTTCAAATCTAGCTTATAATCTAACCTAACCGCCATCTTAGATCTTTCTTCCCATCTAGACAACATCAAATCAAAAATTAAAAATAAAATAAAAATAATGAAAAATGATCACGACTGCAATCCCCAGGCTCGGTAGATTAGGTAGGTAAATTATCTTCCTCGGATCTTTAGTGACTTAGATCTTTGAGGATATCTAAAGAGGGTAGCCAGAGGCACGTCCAAACATGTCATTTGGTACATGCCAACATTTTGCACAGTAGTTAGTATTCCGTACGTGACAGGTTGCAAGCCCATCGCCGCTAATAAGAATACTAACCTATGACACACACCTTTGAATTTTTAGTTCTAGGGTATGCCGGTTTCCTCACGATGTTTTCCTTCATTTTTCGAATCGAAATACTTTTCGACGTTTACAAAAAAAAAAACCGCGGTCATCCAGGTACTGTATCATTATCTGGTAATGTTATAAGAGTAAGCTATGACTACATACTTACACTGCATATTGCTGCATATACTGCATATAAGCTTGCTGCATCATCAGCATCTGATTGGCGGCGGTGCCCTGAGCCGGCATTGGCTGCCCCAAGTTATAATTCGGATAAGGTGGCACTCTACCATAATTATTCATAGCAGAATTGATATAATTCTGCATCTCTACCGTGTGATTCTGTTGATTCTGACTCGTTTCCGCTCTGGGGGCCACTTCGGGGGCACTCGGTTCCACGTTCCGCCTTCTCAGTCCTTCCGGTTCCGGGGGGTGAATCGTCTCTGGCATCTTTCGACTCGGCGTACACACTAAGTGCATTGTATGAGCGATCTGACTGTCATAGGTTCGGAGAACATCTTTCAATATTGTGTTATCATCCAGTAACTGGCCAGAGTATATAATTTTCTGTTCTGCTTCCTTCTGGAAAAGCAAAATTTAATTTAATATTAGCTATGAGTGAGCTTTTGTTGATTAATATTTTGATTGCTGATTCAAACTCAAACTCAAATCATGTTTATTCAATAAAATCACAGGGATCATTTTGAAACGTCATACATACTAGGTGAGTCTAGGTGCCAATTCCAGTCCTATTCCCAGTCCAAGAAGAACTGACGAGAAACTCGCTGGGCCCTAGCGCTATTTTTGATTAAAATTGCAACAGTAGATGACCTCATCTACCAACATATGTTATTTTGCTAGATTACGATCTGTGATTTGAGTGTCTACATAGTCTTATAATGGGTAGGTTGTTAGAATTAATATCAAAATAATGTATCTATATAAAAATCCTTGGTTAGACCGGTGAGCAATACTTAAATCTAATTAGTACTACCTACACCAATAATAGGCTTATACTTAAGGAGGTACCTACCATCTAATTTACTTAAATAATCAATACAAAAAAATTCCTACACACCAAATCTAATAGAATAAAAAGAAACTGATAGCTACTCTTTTTGTCTTTAATAACTTCTCTCTCTTTTCCTGACTATTTATCCCGTATGGTAGTGGGTCATCTTTTCTCACACTCCTCCACTTCACTCTCATCTTAATTCACTTCTTTATTTTTGGCCTCTGTGTCATAAGCCACAATTCTGCCAATGTGTGCAATTCATGCTAGTGTCATAGTTTAGATGGAGATGTTGCGTAAAAATATGATCGGTTGACCAAAATTATAATATCAGAAATGATTTTTCTAAGTACCCACAAAAAATATAAAAAAATTACAGGTAAATAGATATGGTGTCTAATAAAAATAAATACTTTAGTGGATAGAGATATAGGAGGTAAATGAAAATATTAAGTAGATGTATATAAATAATATTACAATTTAATGTTATTCATGTTAAGCCGTAGGACGGGGCATTTCTGATGGAAGAAAATCATAAAGAGAGTGTCTCAGTTTTCATCTTAATTCACTTATGAGTTAAGTATTGAAATACCCAGACACAAAAATTGCCTTGAAAGGAATAGAATCACCAATCTACAGCACAAAAAAAAGAGTTCCTACCAATTGTACAAAATAAGAAAAAACTTGTAAGCAATCTGATGACATGCTTAACTTAAATTACCTGCTAAGGAAGATCATATAATAAACTATACTAGACCCACACAAGAAGTTTTTAATGCAACTTTATTTAGAAATCATCCACTCTAGGTGTTCTTGACTAAGACGGGCTGTATTAATATTAAGTAAATTTAGATTTATAGAGCAAGTTAACACCAACCAACATTTTTATAAATAAACAATTTACCATTCACCATTAAAATGGTTTCTATTGTTAGTTGCTTCTTATCAACATGTATAATTGGAATGGAAAAATAGTTCTGATAAGAACAACATAATGTTCACTGGCATGTTACAATTTAAACTTTTTGTTGGTTGTGGTACACATGTATGCAAAACATTTTTCTAGGTCTAAGTTAAGTCTACCACCTAATGTTTGTTATTAATAGGATAAAACTGCAAGAATAGATTTTCTCATGGTTCTTAAAAACTTGATCTTATACCTTTAAACGAGCAATTCTTGTATATATATATATATATATATATATATATATATATATATATATATTTGGAATCTCAGAAACGGCTCCAGCGATTTTCATGAAATTTAGTATGCAGAGGGTTTTGGGGGTGATAAATCGATCTAGCTAGGTTTCATTTTTGAAAATGTTGTTTACCCCAAAAAACGAGCTAAGCTCGGTCACCCAGGTACTATAAGTTTATCATTGTCATTCATTCATCACACTGGATGCATGTACTATGCTAATTGGAATCATAATAAAACCCCAGCATGATACTTGATCTTCAAAATTATCTTATCGCCCAGTGTTTAGATAAGTATGTAAGTGTTAGTACCTATTAGCAATTTACTTGCAAATTAATTATGTACAACTAACTTTTGCCCTCGACTTCATCCACATTTAATTCTTTTTTGAAAGTTTTAATAGTTATTCTGCTATTCGGGACGGAGACAAATACAACCAATAAAAAATCATAAAAAATTTCGAGTTTTATGTTTTTGAACAACAAGGATAAGGGCAGGAAGATGATGATGATGATGATGAACAAACCAGACTTTGTTTTATATAAAGACTAGCTTCCGCCCACGGGCCCGCATGGTACCTTGAAAAACAAAAGCAAATCTATCCCATACATTTTTCCGGGATAAAAAGTAGCATATGTGCTAGTCCAAACTATAATCTATATCTGTGCCGAATTTTGTCCAGATCCGTTCAGCCGTTTCAGCGTGAAAGAGTATCAAAAATATCTACATCCAGACATCCTTACAAACTTTCGCGTTTATAATATTAGTAGGATGTACAATGTGATGTAAATAAATAGCTTGTACTTTTTAATGTTCAATAAAAATAACTTCGTGAATTCCTGATGTGACAAATATGACAACAGACTTTTCTTACTGGTTTATTTGGATACACTTCCGAGAGATGACCCTTCAGCTGTTTCACTGTCCATGAAGACTGGCATTCTACGTTCTGGTCCTCGATCTGCTGGTTCGGCGCTTTTACGATCAGTGTCACGTTTTCTGGTATCATTGTCCAATCATCCACTTATTCCTGGTTAGATAATCGCAATCTCGTGATGTGAAACGCACAAAAAATATCAAGAGCAATTCTTCACTTTGCACACCAAATACGGCAAGTAATCAACGCTTACAAATTTGGTCTGACGCAATAGTATATAAATACGATATTATTTAATATCACGCGCGGTTCGTTTTAGATAATTGTTGGCCGAGATATTTGGTTTTCGATGTAAATAAATACAACGTCGTCCGGGGCTCGGCACTTGTCAATTTCTGCATGAAATTATCTGTCGTTTTTCTATTGGTCCAACGCTTGTCAGTGACTTGATATGACGTCACTAATTTGCTTGTTTGGAGGTACTTTGGCACAGAATAGTAATAGGGCTTCCACATGTTGGCGATGATTGGTCAGTGTGAGAAGGACAAAAAATTTAGACAAGGATGGCGATAACACCGGGCCGCGCCCGGCGTGCCATCCACACGTTGGCCCTCGCCTCAGTGCGCTCCGATCAGACAGGCAAGGCGCACGTCGATTTCGACTCGGCGCACCGGCGAATTACGATCGATATTTTTTAAAAAAAAAATGAGGTCATGGATGGAATGAAATATGTAGCCTATATACCTATTCCTGAATGCATTACATAAAATAAAATAAGTCTAGGTACTTTTTTTATTACCATCATATCACATACTTACAGTAGGTACGTACATACCTAGTAGGTAGATAGGTAAAAATTACTACCTACTTTTTCTACCTATTCCTGAATGCATTATTTATGTATAAAATAAGTCTAAGTACTTATTTTATACTTATTATATTTTATGACTACCACCTACATTATGCGATGTTATGGAAACCAGCGCTGTACCTATGGAACCTACCTAGTTACTTACATTTATTGATCATACCTAAATAAATAAATAAAAAAGTAGCTCAATAAACATCAAATACGTTCATTGGACCTGTCGCTCATTTTGCGACACGTATCATAGTGCATTCGGCGAGTAGACACGCACGTCCGTCCCGTGCGCTAGTTTGCAAGAGACTGAATAGCAAGCCAACGTGTAAACGGCAGGCGGGCCGCGCGGCCAACTCTCTTTGATCTTGGCCCAAAAACCGACACTCGACGGGATCGGCGGCCAGCCTGTACAGGCCTGTACCGGCCTGTACAGGCGTCGGCGACCCTACGCCAACCACCTCACTACACGCTGGACGTTGGCCATGATTGGGCCTCGCCCGGCAGGCCAGGGCCAACGTGTGTTCCCTCCATAAGGTCTGACTTGGCTGTTTGATAATTTGAACTGTTTTATAATCTTTAACGCCATCAAGTTGTCAGTATGCAAAACTAACTTCACTTAGTTCAGCTACTCACCGCTAGGTGTCCAGATAAAAAGCTTAGACAGTATTTTTTTTGTTTTATGGCCGGCTTCTTTTCGTTTCCGGTTGGTTGAATTTGGAAATTTTAACACTTTCAACCATCAGTTTTTTTTATCCGTTAGTCCGTTTAGGTCCGTTCTGGCCTATCTAGTTTCTATCTTTACTCTGAGGTTCTGGCGGTTCTTCTGGCCTCAGTTCTGGCGCGGGATATTGTCAAGTCAATCAGTCAGTCAGTTTCATTCATTCAATCCAGTCAAGTCAGTCGTCAGTCAGTCAGTCACAGTCTGGCCACCCGCCCCGCCCGCCATCCCCCAGCCAGCAGCTGCATGCAGCTTGATGCAGCTTGCTTTGAGCTTGTGTCTGTTTGTTTTGTTTTGAATTTTAGTTTCAAAAATTGTATTAAATTCAGAACACAGTCCTTATTTCAATTATATTGAAAAATAATATCACAGTAATAATCTGCAGTAACGTTTAGCGGTGTTTTAAATCTGACAAATAAATCCCTAAAGATATATTTTTATCGAATGAAACTCTACATCGCAAACTCATACAAAAATGGGTGTTACAGTGTAAGTTTGATAAACGAACTACTACTGATCAATAAAAATAAACCCGAAATCATGTCTCAGTGTGTACTTCATCAGTTTACAGCAGTATCCTGTACCAGATAACAAGACCGGTACATTTGTTATCGAGTTACTGACGAAGCGTATTTTAGCGCTCGGAGCCACGCAACAAGGATCCTTCCTAGTCGACTGTGAGAGCTATTTATCCCTACCTATGGGTAAGAAAGAACATAGTTTATTAGTTTTTTTTTCTCTTGCAAAATATTCACTATAGTGGTAGAGGTAGATCAGTCTAAAAATGCACGCCCCTCCAATGTATTTACCTCTACATGCGGTACAAGTACAAGTGGAGGGGCGTGCATTTTTAGACTAAATCATCTCTACCTCATATCTATGAACCAGTAGGCCGATTGCGAAACACCTGTTGTTGCTTGCCGCCAGACGATATTATATAGGATAAACTCTTATATAGATATAGATTATCAAACAATAATAGATAAATAGATCGATCAGGCACCCAGATCAGGCATATTTATTAAGCAGTAGGTACGTACCATATTTATTACAGTTGAGCGGTGATTACTTTCATAAAACGGGTCAATCTCCCGGAGTTTGATCTTTTTAATTCTAAAACGCACAGAGTTCAAATATAAGAGATTGTTTGGTTTAAGCATAGTTACTAAAGTAGGTACCTAGTTTTATTTTTTTTGTTTATTTATTCTTTTGTTTTCTTTTGTGCATTCATGCAATAATTGTAAGTTCAATAGTGAAACAAAGTATTAATGATCTGTTAGTTTATACATAGCTATGTACCTATTATCTTATCTATATTATGTTTTCAATAAAAATAGATAAAATAAAAGCTTTTATCATAATTCAATCAAGCAAAGTAGTTCTACCACCTTCATTCAATGTGGTAGTTTAAATAAATCTATTTTGACTTTGACCGAAGAATCCTCTCCGCAGATGTAACAGTTCCTACAAAAACAGTGCACATTCTCCACAACTCTGAGCAACCAGCGTCGGTCTTCTCAATCCTAGAAAGCGGTCCCAAGAACATTCATGTGATAGCTGACGGTCTGTTCGATTTGCTGATGATGAAATTATCACAGCATTATACGTCTAAGAAGCAGACCAAGATTGAGAGTAAAGGACCGAGGTTCGAGCTCGGAGACTTTTGTGTGAAGCTCGGCTCGGTTACTATGAATCAGAATTTCAAAGGGATTTTGATAGAAGTAAGTTATTTTTAAATTGTACAATTTAGGTAACACACTACAGGTTTTTAACTAAATAACAGAATTTAGTAAACTTATGTTCATTGTTCATATTGACTGGCCTCACAGCTCTTCAGCCGTTTCAGCGTGAAAGAGTAGCAAACATTAATTACATACAAAACTTTCACATTTATAATATTAGTAGGATTATGGGAAATAGTGCTTTATAAAATAAATAACAATAAATATTGGTGGACAGTTCACACAAAGCCATCTAGCCCCAAATTAAGCAAAGCTTCTACTATGGGAACCAGATAGCTGATAGATTAATTAAATACCTTTTTTTGTAAATACATACATAGAATACAATAGTAACACCCAGACACAGAACATACATCTGAGTTCATCACACCAATGTTTATCCTGGGTGGGGATCGAACCCACAACCCGCAGCGCAGAAGGCAGAGCTACTACCAACTGAGCTATGAGGCCAGTCATACTATAGGTCAGATAAACTAGTTTAGAATCAAAGTGAGTAAAATAGGGTTTCACAACCAACAATCCCATAATAATCTGTTGCAGGTTGAATACAGACCCTGTGTTATGGCTAATGCAGTCTGGGGCCTACTCCGGGAGTTCCTCCAAGGCATCTTAGGGCCTTCAATACCCGTGCAGCCTCCACAACATCTCATGTCTAAAATGAATGACATATACACACCTATAGACACTATTTATCAGTATTTAGAAAATTTCAGTGCATATAGAAAGATTACAAGCGGGTTAAGGACACAGTGACAGTGATTTTAGTTGTAAGTTTCAACATTAAAGCTAGACTTTAAATGATTCTTGGACAATATTCTTCCAATGATGTGTTCTGATGATAATATTTCTTTGTAAAGTGTAGAAAAGAAAATATTTCATAATTATGAAAAACTAGCTTCCGTTCGCGGCTTTGCTCGCGAGGTATTTACATAAAATATAGTCTATGTTACTCAGGGATAATGTAGCATTCTAATGGTAAAAAAAAATTTGAAATCGGACCAGTAATTTTTCTTTTTTTAGTTACAAACAAAAATACAAAAATACAAAACTTAAACTAATATAGATATTATTATTAGTACATGAAAGCCTTTTTTTTCTTAAACACCGCCCGGAATGTTTCAATTCTTTCAATAAGTATTTTTTACTGAAATCTTATTCTACAAACATTCGCCCCTTTGTTTATAAAATCAATACAAACAATATCAAATCACGTTGTACCTATTGTTATTATTTTAAAAATAGTTATGCATTAAGTATGCATGAATAAACAAACACTTGGTAACTAGTAATTATTGCATTCACTTGTGTATTTTATACTTCAAAAAACATCCAAAAATACATGAAAATTTGTAATGATTTTGTATATTGGTGCAACAGATTTAAGATAAATTTGTCTGGAAGAGTTTATAGTTAGCTTAAGCGACGACTACTTTGATTGGCATATAAAGTCACGGATTAGTGTTGGCTGTAGCAAATATGATAAATAAATATTTGCAAAAAATATATTTGCTGTTACGTGAGTTTTGGAGGGTGTTGAGAAAGTGCGAGGTCCATGTTATTGTTGTCTTTTTTATCAATGGTAAGTGAATTTTTTTATAGTATTTTGGCCAGTGGCGAATTTACTAGTAGGCTGAGTAGGTTGGGCGGCAATATTTAGGGGGCGGCAAATTTGGCTCAAAACTTTAGTTTGCCTTACAGAAATAATTCAAAAATTTTACGAAATTATAATGTTTTAGTACTATACAGTATACCAAATACTCCAATATCTACATGAAAAATTACTAAACGCTAAAAAATTTAATAGCGGCCTCCATAACAAAACCAAGATCAAAAACAAACGCCTAACTAATACCCCGTAACTTACCGAAAATCAGTGTCGGATTTACACATTTGCCGCCAGTAGGCTACATTTTTTAGCGTTAAGTAATCTTTTATGTCCAGACGTTAGAGTGTTTGTTTTTCTCCGTGTATATTATAATTTTTATTTTTTATTATACCGTAAAGTTTTGAGCCAAATTTGCCGCCCTACTGGTAAATCCGCCACTGACAGTAGCCAAGGGTCTCAGCATTGTCACTCATATTTGTAACATTGCAGTACCACTGTGTTTGTAACATTGCAGTACCACTGTGTTTGTTGGTGGAGCTCGACAACGCGAACTGTGGCGTCGATACGGACGATGACGTGCCTCTGGGCGAGGTGGAAATCTTGAGATACCCGTGGCTTGGGATACTGTACTATACATACTGTTAGTAACATTATTACCGATACTTATACAATAGTCAAAAAATAAGAAAAAAAAACCTGACAGCGTGGAAAAAAGCAGGAAGGAAAAGAATAAAAAATCCCCCATTTTTAGCTTCCTTTTACCAGACTGCAAAGCGAAGAAAGAGGGGGTATTTGTGGTGTATGTTTATATGTTTGTATGCGAGTTACTTAGTTACGTTTACATTTTATAGTTTTTTATGTATGTTAGTCTCTATGGTATTTATAATATGGGTCATAGTTAAGTTACTTTTGTACATTTTTCTATACCTGAAATAAAATTTATTATTAGTTACTTAATTAGTCCCCGTAGCTCAAGCGGCTGGACGGATTTTGGTAAGTGAGGTGTCGTTCGATTCGTCTGGATCACAAGAGTGACATAGGGTAGGTATACATGTCAAAAAATCTAATATGGCGGCTGTAAAAACGTTCAGTCGGGTTTTATTTAATTTTTTCAATAAATGCTAGCAGCTGAAGAATAGGTTAACTCACAGTGAAAGTCTCATCGAAATTGGTCAGTTAGTCAGAAAGTCGGTCAGTTAGTCAGTCAGGTAATTTAGTAAGCCGGCTAGTTAGTCAGAAAGACGGTCAGTTAGTCAGTAAGCCGGCCAGTTAGTCAGAAAGGCGGTCAGTTAGTAAGTCGGTCAGTTAGTCAGAAAGACTCAGTTAGTCAGTCAGTCAGGTAATTTAGTAAGTCGGCCAGTTAGTCAGAAAGACGGCCAGTTAGTCAGTAAGTCGGTCAGTTAGTCAGTCAGGTAATTTCAGATAAAGGTAGCGAAGAGCTCCGGGCAGTGACGAGTGTGGCGCTGATACATGACGAGTTCGTCATAACTGCTGCTGCTGACTTGGGACCCATGCCGAAGACTAACTTCAGGTAAGTACAGTTCATCCAACGGATCTAGGCATTCGTGAAGTTAGCCACAGGTTCGAGTTTGCGCATGTACAGTTCCTTCCCCCCTCATACCTCCAATTGCTCCCGAAAAACGATACTGCGCAACTCTTGCGGCTAGCTTCACGAATGTCTAGATTCGTTGAGCCAACTATACGTATTTTGAACCAGTGTGGTGAAAAGATCAAATTCAAAGATTCAATTATATAAAATGTATTCCTAGGTATCAAGACAAGTTAAAAAAAATTGTGGACGTTTTATAAACTTAAAAGAAAACAGACTTCAAAGTAGCCCTACGAAGAAAAAAATAAGAATTTAGGATTTTTAAGGTTTTCTCATGTATGCCATTGCCAGAACTGGACTAAATTGAAATGGGACACGGGAAGTACCAGCTTTCAAATTAAAAAAGAATCATCAAAATCTGTTCACCCAGTCCTGACGTAACAAACATTATAAAAACACAGTCGAATTGAGAACCGAATTTTTCGAAGTCTGTTAAAAAGTGCAGTGGCTAGTGTCGCGACAAATGTGTCATTTCCAGACATCTATATTTCCAGACATACCTATCTATATTTCCAGACATACTAGGTACCTACCTATCTATATTTCCAGGACATACCTATCTATATTTCCAGACATACCTATCTATATTTCTAGACAAAACAGCCGAGTGCTGCTGGGCGAGGACTGGACGCATCAGGGTATTCGGGTCCGGAACTACGTCCTGCATCCAGAGTTCGAAGCTACCATGAACACAGTAGCACTCGTGCAGCTCCGGGAACCTATTAGTAATGGTAAGTCCACAAGATGGATGGACTAGAGAGAGAAAGGAGTATGAGATGACGAATGACAGAGGGAAATGGAAGAAGATCATAAGTTATGTCGGTCACACATAACTTGAAGAAAGGGCAGGAAGATGATGATGAAGTCGACTTATGATACTTCTTATCTTACCGTGTCATCTATCTATATATCTATCTATCTATCTATCTCTTTATCTATCTATCTATCTATTTTAGAACCGGGATTAAAGTGCGTCTCAGAGGCTTTCGTGCACTTGTCTTTGAAGGTTTTACAACATGTCAGTTTCCTCACGATGTTTTCCGTCTCCGTTTCAGAGCACTGGTTTAACGTACATACATTTTTGAACAGAAAAATCCATTGGTGCACGACAAGATTCAAACCCGATTCGATAGGAAGGCTATCACTAGATATACTTGTTATATATACCTAATAATAATAAAGCCCTTATTTCCATTTTATGTTACACAAAAAACTTATCCATCGCAGTAACATTGATATTTCCAGTTCGTATAAAGCCGCTGTGCGCGCCTCCGAATACTCTGAGAAATCCCACATTCTACGTTATGAAGTTTAAAGATGGTAAATATAATTAACTAATGTATAAAACTATAACATTACTAATTGACTGTCTAACTGATTGACTGACCGACTGACCGACCGACCCGCCGACCGGCCGACTGACCGACCGACCGTTAGTTGCTTTATTCTAGACTATTACATTATACATTGGTAAAGTTTGTATGTTTGTTTGAGCATAAGTCGTGAACCAATCTGTGGGCCATTCTACTCAGCGCTTTCGTCATTGTTCTCACTTTCGTCATTGTTTACAACAAACAATTGCGTTGATCTTGTAAAATATTACTTAATTTTATATTCAACAAATCTTTTATTGCTCCATATTGAAAGACGAGCTCTAGAATGAAGGTTAAAAAGTTTTTAAAATAACGGTGAAATATCAAATTGAGTAGAAACGTCCCTGTATCAAAAATGTGCTATTTAGGTACTAATAAATAAATAAATAAATATTGGTGGACTGTTCACTCAACGCCATCTAGCCCTAAACTAAGCAAAGCTTGTACTATGGGAACCAGACAGCTGATAGATTCAGTATATTCATTTTTTTTGTAAATGCATACATACAATACATAATAACACCCAGACACAGAACAAACATCCAAGTTCATCACACAAATGTTTATCCTGGGTGGGGATCGAACCCACAACCTACAGCAGAGAAGGCAGAGCTACCAACTGAGCTGTGAGGCCGGTCAAATAAAATTATTGATGTTTCAGATTTCAATGATCTTCAGAAGGAAGTGGTACCCATGACACACGTGCCGGCGAATCTTTGTAAGGAGTTCTACGTCAGGGCGAATGTATGTTGACATATTTCTGAAGCTACACTAATCATCTTTCTGTCCTTTTCCCACGTTATGTGGTCGGCACAACATGTGATCTTCCATCTCCCTCTATCATTCGTCATCTCACTCACTCCTTTCTTACCCATGCCATCTTTTCTTTGGATTATCTCCACCCCTGTATCCCCAGCATTAACTAAGTAGTTTCGCCCTGAAAAAGGACGAAATCCCTAAAAGTGGAAACACTGGGTCCTAATTCTGTCGTAATCTCTCTATTCCCGTACGGATGCGTGTGATCGTCATTTGCATTTCCAGTTGTACAGCCAGAGCATGCGCCCCCCGCACGTAGCGTGCGCCGTCTCGCTCGCGCAGCGCGCGCCGTGCGTGTGGGACGCGGGCAGCACGCTGGTCGCGCGCGACGCCTGGGGGCGCTGGGCCCTCGTCAGTGCGCCGGCATTCATTAACAACTAATCTTCACTTACACAGCACTCATAAACAACCAACTTTCACTTACACAGCACTCGTAAACAACCAACGTTCACTTACACAGCACTCGTAAACAACTAACGTTCACTTACACAGCACTCGTAAACAACCAACGTTCAATTACACATAACAAACAACCAACGTTCACTTACACAGCACTGATAAATCTCCATAATTCACTTACACAGCACTCGTAAACAACCAACGTTCACTTACACATCATACATAAACAACCAATGTTCACTTACACAGCACTCGTAAACAACCAACATTTACTTACACATCACTCATAAACATACAACACACGCATCAATTACAAGTCACCCATAAACTTAGAACGTATACGTGATTTTTTCTTCGTGAGAAATAAAGATTCGTCAATGACGTATGTATGTGTGAACAAGCCCTTACTCTTCCAGCTAGGGCTGGGGGTGCGGGGCCCGGGCTGCGGCGCTCCGTCCCGGTATCTAGACATGGCCAGCTACTATCCCTGGATTCGGAAAAGTCTCTCAGATTTCAGACAGATCACCATCTCCAAACTATCAAAAGATAAAGTTGTTCTTAGGGGTAAGTTTAATAAACTTTATCCTTGTAATTTAACAACCGAAGAAAAAACGGAAGAGGTACTTCCAAGTCGACGCCGGCGCCGGTCCGGGGACATAGGTCTTTAAGTCAAATTAACGACCTGCACTTATGACTTTATGTTAAAATAGCGACATACCATATCATCTGAAAGTCAAAATGCCTGAAATTGAGAAGAGATGAATGTCATGTGACGAGGAGAGTGTTAGGTATGAATGTGGATGGATACAGGGGTAGAGGTAGACTAAAAAAGAGATGGATGGGCTGTGTGAAATATGACATGAGTAAGGAGTGAGTACTGAGATGACGAATGACAGAGGGAAATGGAAGAAGATCACATGTTGTGCCGACCACATAACGTGGGGAAAGTTCAGGAAGATGATGATGATGATGATGATGATGATTTTCGTGCCTTTTCCCCACGTTATGGGGTCGGTACAACACGTTTTCTTCTTCCATTTCCCTCTGTCATTCGTCATCTCAGTACTCACTCCTTACTCATGTCATATTTCACACAGCCCATCCATCTTTTCTTTGGCCTACCTCTACCCCTGTATCCATCCACATTCATACCTAACACTCTCCTAGTGGATGTCTAGTATACATTTTGATTTGATTTGATTGGCCCTGACAGCTGGTGGCGGAGCCAATCACAGGTTCGGTTACTGCGATCCCGAAGAGATGGGTATACTGATATACGAGGACCGGATAAGGGTTGAATCACTATCCACTGAAGCCGAATACTTGGCGTATAATGTTAGTATTACAATTTCTATTTCAGTATGTGTTGTTAAGCTCATTAGATAATAGTTTAGCGGCAAAGTACTAGATATTTCCGTCCTTTTATAATGGATTTGCGCAAAGTCACGCGCAAAGTATTTGTAATGGATTTGCGCAAAGTCACGCCTGAATCAATCCCTCATTCATTTACTTACCTACTAAGTAATTGTTATAATAACGAATACATACGTTTTTTGTCGTTACTTTTACACCTCTAATTGTAATAAAATCTCCTTAACCGCACCACAGATCTCGTAAAACTGACCCCTGATAAATTTGCTTCACAGATGACTATATTTAGGAACGTTATTTACACTTGCCTACTCTTCGAATTGTTCGAAGCGACCCTCACATCTGAACTGAGAGTAACTCATCGTTGCCCGCGCAAACTCGACGGCAAACCATGCCATTACTTTCAAGGTAACAACGACCCTGTCTTTTGTAACATTTACCTAGAATGGTAATTTTATCATGTAATTAATGGTAAGTACGTTGCAATGATTAAGAATAATATGCGTATATTATTATTGTTGTATGTGAAATTTATTAATCTATCTGGTTTCTAGAACGGTAAAATTGACCCTGCATTTTTAACATTCTTTTAATCTTCATAATAATCTTTATCTAAACTATCTTATCTATAAATTCTTGATTAGTGACATTTCAAGTTAGTTACATAAATCTTTTCTAGACCGGTAAAATTGACCCTGCAATTTTACCTTACCTCACCTATGCTATGAAAATGATGTGCGCAATGCCAGTGCTCTTAAACGGTGAAGGAAAACATCGTGAGGAAACCGGCATACCTTAGAACCGAAAATTCGAAGGTTTGTGTCATAAGTTAGTATTCTTATTAGCGGCGATGGGCTTGCAACCTTGCAAAATGTGGGCATGTGCTAAATATCATGTTTAAACGTGCCTCTGACTACCTCCTTTAGAAATCCTCAAAGATCCTAGTAACTAGAGATCTGAGGAGATATCTACCGAGCCTGGGGATTACAGTCGTGACCATGTTTTTTGATATTGAATCTATAGTCAATAATAATTTATTCAGTGAAATCACAGGGATCATTTTGAATCGTCTTACATACTAGGTGAGTCTAGGTGCCAATTCCAGTCCTATCCCCAGTACGAGAAGAACTGACAAGATACTCGCTGGGCCCTATCTGTTTGCAGACTCCAAACTGAGAGTGTACGCGTTTATAAGTTGCGGGGGGACGTGCATCTTTAAGATGCGAGCCTGGGGCTACAGGAAGAACATGACTCTTTTAGACCCACAGGTGACATTACTGTTTTATGTTAATCGGTTAATGTTAATTTGTAATTCTGCACCTAATTACTTAGAAAGGCTTTGGAACCGGTTAATCCGTTCCTTCATCCACACCCAATCTGGATGATATGAATACCCAATTTTCATCTACACCCAATCTGGATGATATTAACATTCAATCTTCATCCACTCCACACCCAATCTGGATGATATGAAAACCCAACCTTCATCCTCACCCAATCTAGATGATATGAACACCCAATCTTCATCCACACTCAATCTGGATGATATGAATACCCAATCTTTATCCTCACCCAATCTAGATGATATTAACATTCAATCTTCATCCTCTCCACACTCAATCTGGATGATATGAACACCCAACCTTCATCCTCACCCAATCTAGATGATATGAACACCCAATCTTCATCCACACCCAATCTGGATGATATGAATACCCAATCTTCATCCTCACCCAATCTAGATGATATGAACACCCAATCTTCATCCACACCAAATCTGGATGATATGAACACCCAATCTTCATCCTCACCCAATCTAGATGATATTACCATTCAATCTTCATCCTCTCCACACTCAATCTGGATGATATGAACACCCAACCTTCATCCTCACCCAATCTAGATGATATGAACACCCAATCTTCATCCTCACCCAATCTAGATGATATGAACACCCAATCTTCATCCTCACCCAATCTAGATGATATGAACACCCAATCTTCATCCACACCCAATCTGGATGATATGAATACCCAATCTTCATCCTCACCCAATCTAGATGATATGAACACCCAATCTTCATCCACACCAAATCTGGATGATATGAACACCCAATCTTCATCCTCACCCAATCTAGATGATATTACCATTCAATCTTCATCCACTCCACACCCAATCTGGATGATATGAACACCCAACCTTCATCCTCACCTAATCTAGATGATATGAACACCCAATCTTCATCCACACTCAATCTGGATGATATGAATACCCAATCTTTATCCTCACCCAATCTAGATGATATTAACATTCAATCTTCATCCTCTCCACACTCAATCTGGATGATATGAACACCCAACCTTCATCCTCACCCAATCTAGATGATATGAACACCCAATCTTCATCCACACCCAATCTGGATGATATGAATACCCAATCTTCATCCTCACCCAATCTGGATGATATGAACACTCAATCTTCATCCACACCAAATCTGGATGATATGAACACCCAATCTTCATCCTCACCCAATCTAGATGATATTACCATTCAATCTTCATCCTCTCCACACTCAATCTGGATGATATGAACACCCAACCTTCATCCTCACCCAATCTAGATGATATGAACACCCAATCTTCATCCTCACCCAATCTAGATGATATGAACACCCAATCTTCATCCACACCCAATCTGGATGATATGAATACCCAATCTTCATCCTCACCCAATCTGGATGATATGAACACCCAATCTTCATCCTCACCAAATCTGGATGATATGAACACCCAATCTAGATGATATTACCATTCAATCTTCATCCTCTCCACACTCAATCTGGATGATATGAACACCCAACCTTCATCCTCACCCAATCTAGATGATATGAACACCCAATCTTCATCCACACCCAATCTGGATGATATGAATACCCAACCTTCATCCTCACCCAATCTAGATGATATTAACATTCAATCTTCATCCACTCCACACTCAATCTGGATGATATGAACACCCAACCTTCATCCTCACCCAATCTAGATGATATGAACATTCAATCTTCATCCACTCTACACCCAATCTGGATGATATGAACACTTCATTATTATTAGTATTAAACGGGAGTCTACCCGTGACCACGACAGTGTAAACCTGTCGAAACGTCGGGAAAAAAAATAGATTAATAATAACGCGATAAATACCCGTTTAATACTAATAATAATGTGTTCAGATCGCGTAAGTTTAAAAACATATACACCCTATATTCATCCACACCCAATCTATATAAACACTCAATCTGCATTAACACTGTTAAACATTTCAGGAATGGAAGTGGGAGGAAGGCACTTACTACGAAGACTTCTCTCTCACACGTGACGAGTACAGGTGAGCTGTTGTTAGCATCGGTTTATTCTTGGTCCCCCTGCGACAGGTTAATGACCCGGTTGAGGTGTCATTGTCCTACTAATATTGTTAATGCGAAAGTAAGGCTGGACAAGTTTCGATGTTTGAAATAAAGTGAAGCTTATGATCTGGGTCTACTTTTTAACCCCCAACGCAAAAACGACGGGTTTGACGTGTCTGTCTGTGTGTGTGTCTGTCTGTGGCTTCGTAGCTCCCGAACGCATGAACCGATTTTGATCTTGTTTTTGTTTGAGATGTGAACTAGTCGGGAGTGTTCTTATAGCTATGTTATATGGAAATGGGTCCAAGATGGCCGCCACAAAATGGCGGATTACATATTTTTTCACAACTCCCTCAATATAGGTATCAAATAAAAGGGCTCGAGTAGTAGAATACTATATTTATGACTAGGTGGTCGCCCGCGACTTCGTCCGCGTTTCATGTTTTATAGAAAACAAAACAAATCAAAAACCATGAAAACCGTTCTGGAGTTATAAGTGTTCAAACCAACCCGTCTTTTTCTATGTACATACATACATAAAATCACGCCTGTTTCCCGACGGGGTAGGCAGAGACCACGGATCTCCACTTGCTACGATCCTGACATACCTCTTGCTTCATTCACTCTCATTAAATTCTTAATACATGCGCGTCGGTTTAGGGTACTCTGGACCTGGCCTTTCTCTAAAACGTCCCCAATTTGATCAAGGTACCTACGTACGCCGAGGTCTTCCTCTTCCAACTGTCTCAATCACACTCTCCTTTTACAACTGTTTCATCAATATCCTTTCATCCATCCTTTCTGCATGCCCAAACCATCTTAACATACCTTTCTAAATTTTCATCACTACGTCTTCTTTCACTCCACAACGTTCTCTTATCACGCTGTTCTTCACACTATCATTCAAAGTTAAACCATACATACTTCTTAGAGCTCTCATTTCCACTGCATTTATTCTACTCTGATGCTTCTTCTACCATACTCAACTTTCGCTACCATACATCAATGTCGGCACTAACACTCCACCGTGCACAGCCAGACCTGCTTTTTTGGACACGATCCGACTGCTCATAAATGTGTGAAGTGCCCCTTTCATACTATTTCCAGCATTCACTCTCTTTTCAATATCGTCATCATGTTTTCTATCTCTTTCAAACAGCGTAAGTAGGTACCCAAATTTATATAATCTCTTTCAAATATATAAACTCTTTCACTTGTTCCACTCATTTTTCTTCTTTTTTCTATGTAGTGTATTTAAACTAATAGTTTCCATTTATTTTGCAATTCATGAACTTATCTAATTTGTGTTTCAAACTACTATCACACCTCTCGTCAAAAAGTCCTGTAGGTATAAACTTTGACACCCCATTTAACCCTTTTTGAAGGTATTATTATTAGTATTAGACGGGTATTTATCGCGTTTAAATTACCTCATATTTTCCCGACGTTTCGACGTGTCGACGTGTCGAAACGTCGGGAAAATATAAGGTAATTTAAACGCGATAAATACCCGTCTAATACCTTTTTGAAGGGTTATTTTGAAAAATCCAGAAATATGTGTCCATTTATTTTGCCTATTAAGTATTTAAACTGAGTTTCAAACTAATCACACCACTCGTTGAAAAAACTTTGACACCCCATTTAACACTTTTTGGAGGGTTATTTTGAAAAATCTAGATACACGTTTTAAATGATTTGGCATTTAAAATATCCAAACCAAGATTCACACCGATCGTACCACCCGTTAAAAAGTTCCCATACGAACATTGAGGCCCCATTTTACACCTTTTTAAAGGTAATATCGAAAAATCTTGAAACACGTGTCCTTTTTTTTTTGTATTTACATTACACAAACAAAGTTTCATGAAAATCGTACTACGCGTTAAAAAGTTTCATACAAAAGTTTTTAGCCCTTTTCACCCCCTTAAAGTGGAATTTCCAAAAATCCCGTCTTAGTAGGCGCCTACATATCAAGACAGATAGTATTTCAACCGAGTTACACCACTCGTCAAAAATAAATATGATCACGACTGTAATTCCCGGGCTCGGTAGATATCTCCTCAGATCTTTAGTTACTTAGATCTTTGAGGATATCTAAAGGGGGTAGCCAGAGGCAAGTCCAAACATGACATTTGGTACATGCCCACATTTTGCACAGTAGTTAGTTATTAATTAATTTAATTTACCTTGTTTTAATACTTAGTAGTTTACTATACGTTTCCTCAGGGGTCCGACTTATATGACGGACTATGGGTTCGAGCCGCTCGACGAAAAAATGTGGGTCCCAGAATACGACCTGTGGACCACCACCGAAGACTCCTTCACTGGCACGATCGAGATCCGGACCCCCACCAACATGCCGGACCTACTCGATGATGGTAATTATAAGATCCATTAGTCGCGGTTTCATATTACAGGGGTTTGAACATGAGCGCTGGTGGTGTAGTGGTAGCACCCCTGCCCCACGATCTGAAGGTCGTGGGTTCAAACCTGGTCGTGCACCAATGATTTTTTCCATTCGAAAAATTTATGTGCGCAATGCCAGTGCTCTTAAACGGTGAAGGAGAACATCGTGAGGAAACTGGCATACCCTAGAATAAAAACATTCTAATTAATCTATAATTAGTATTACATTGTAATTTCGTACCATGACCTATGCAAATTGTATTGAAGTAGTGACGTTTCTATAATGGAATCGTTACGGAATCGTTCTGGAACACTTCGTGGTGAGGCACCGGTCACCACACCAGCTTAAGTTGGCGACTATCTCATGAACTTATTTACTAAGACTGTCCCCACAGCTCAGTCGGTAGTAGCTCTGCCTTCTGCGCTGTAGGTTGTGGGTTCGATCCCCACCCAGGATAAACATTTGCGCGATGAACCTACATGTTTGTTCTGTGTCTGGGTGCTATTAGTATACTATGTATGTATTTATAAAAAAGGTACTTATACACCGAGAAATTTTAATGGTTGTTTTCCCGCAGCGAAATGGTAATTGGTAATACAATCGTTGTATAAACAAAATAAATATTAGAAATAAAAAACCGGCGGCGCGTGCGATTCGAATAGTACCTACAAGTTACGTCTAATATTACCATATTTTTAATCTAATATTACCATATTTTTATCTAATATTACCATATTATAATATTACCATTGTTCCTCACGTTTTCGAGTCGATGAATATTTTTTAAATTATTTTTAAACAAAAACATCTTTATTTCTTTACTTTTACTCGTATGTTTCGAAAGTACTCCTTATGGCAAGTTGTTCTACCGCTAGAAAACAACCATTAAAATTCCACGGTGTATAAAATTAATCTATCAACTATCTCTATATCTCTCGCATAGTACAAGCTTTGCTTAGTTTGGGGTTAGATGGCGTTGTCCACCAATATTAATAATAATAATAATAATAATAATAATGCTGGACACTATCACACAGCATCATGTAGCCCCAAACTAAGCAGAGCTTGTATTATGGGAACCACATGACTGATAAACTACATAGATATTTTTTTTTTTTTTGTATATACATACATATTATACATAGAAAATATATAATATATAATACATACATATTTATTTAATACTTGTTTTTTTAGATGGGTCAATAATAAAATGGCTTCCGATATGGTACTCCACTACTCCTTCCACGAAACCGACGCCATCACAACGACGACGTCGCAACCCCGATGACGCCATTACGATGCCGTTACCACGACGACGTAATCTACCACGACGCCACTACCACGATGTAGCCGCCGTTACCACAACGTCGCTACCGACCACGATGACGCTATTGCAACGAAGACATCGTCTACAACTAAGTAATTTATCACGACAACGACACAACCACGACATCACCGCCATTACCACGACGTCGCTACCCACCACGATGACGTCATTACGACGACGGCGTCTAGATGTCAGTAATCTACCACGAAAACGACACTATCATGACATCACCGCCATTACCACAACGTCCTTACCCACCACGATGACGTCATTACGTCGACGGCGCCTGAATATCAGTAATCTACCACGAAGACGACACTACCATGACATCACCGCCATTACCACAACGTCGCTACCCACCACGATGACTTCATTACGACGACGACGGCTAGATTTAAGTAATCTACCGCGACGACGACACTACTCTGAAATCACCGCCATTACCACGACGTCGCTACCTACCACGATGACACCACCACCACGACGTCGTCGCCATTATCATCATGACGCAGTGTATCACGACGTCAACGCCATTGACAACGTCGTCTAACACATGGTGATAAACAGTAACGATGTCATTACCACGACTTTACCACCATTACCACTTGGGGTCTACCACACAAAGTTAATAATGTAACATTCAAAAATATATTTAAAAAAAATCTTTGGTGAATAACATTAATTATTTATTATGATTTAGTTCAGTACTTATTATTAAGTTATTACAATAATAATAAAGCATTAAAGATGAATCATTTATTTAAAATTGTAGAAAATAATCACATAATAATATAAATATAATAATTTACTATTTTATCTACTTAATGTGTGCTGGTGGTGTAGTGGTAGCACCCCGGCTTCACGATCCGAAGGTCGTGGGTTCAAACCTGGTCGTGCACCAATGAGTTTTTCCATTCGAAAAATTTATGTGCGCAATGCCAGTGCTCTTAAACGGTGAAGGAAAACATCGTGAGGAAACCGGGCATACCCTAGAACCAAAAATTCGAAGGTGTGCGTCATAGGTTAGTATTCTTATAAGCGGCGATGGGCTTGCAACTGTCACGTACGGAATACTAACTACTGTGCAAAATGTGGGCATGTACCAAATGTCATGTTTGGACTTGCCTCTGACTACCCCCTTTAGATATCCTCAAAAGATTTAAGTAACCAAAGATCTGAGGAGATATCTACCGAGCCCGGGGATTACAGTCGTGATCATATTTATTTATTTATTAATGTGTGCTAAATTATTTATCAAACACCAAACATTTACATTTGAAATTTGATAATAAATCTAAAGATGGCTACAATTGTTTCAAGTATGTACAAAGACTGTACCATATATAGATATTGGTTATCCTCGTAAATTATTAGTTAATTTTAAATGTACCCTTTGTGAAATAACTTATTATCAACCAATCTTTTATTGCTCCATCTTCATGCTATCTTGACTGCCCTCACAGCTCAGTTGGTAGTAGCTCTGCTTTATGCGCTGTAGGTTGTGGGTTCGATCCCCACCCAGGATAAACATTTGTGTGATGAATATAGATGTTTCTTCTGTGTCTGGGTGTTATCATGTATTTACAAAAAAAAAGAACTTAATTAATCTATCAACTATCTGTTTCCCATAGTACAAGCTTTGCTTAGTTTGGAGCAAGATGGCGTTGTGTGAATTGTCCATTTATTTATTTATCTATATTGAAAGAAGAGCTATAAAATCAAGGTTAAAAAGTTTATAAAATACGGTAAAATATCAAATTTAGGACCACCAGCTAGGGTTTTAATACTATATGTAGCCATTGTCTACACAGTGTACAACATTATTGGCTTCCCGTAATCTTCCTTCCTTTGTCTTAAAAGGTTTCATCTGCCAAACGTCGTCTATGTTAAGTTTCTCGTCGCCCTATGAAAACAAATAAATTTTAACGTTGTAACAATACATTTTAACGTTCTGTTACAAAGAGACGACAAAATGTTCCTAATTGAAACAAGATCAGACTTTTAAAAATGTCTGTTATAAAAAAGTCCGTGAATGTTTATAATTGTAGGTATAATAAAAATGATGGTGTAGTAGTAGCATCTCTATCTGGAGCCTTACCACAAGCTCATACAAACCATCATGGTTCAGAAACGTCAAGTTTCAAGCTTGAAGTAACACTACAGCAATGTTCATAGGTCATGGTACGAAAATTTAAAGTTATATTACTTTGATATTGCCCGAAGAGCTTGTGGTAAGGCCCAAGGTCGTGCCGGTGACGGGAAACATTGAGGAAACTGGCATGCCCTAAAACCAAAAAATCTAAGTATTCATAAGCAGCGATGGGCTTGCAACCTGTAGTTTCAAACTTTTGGACGTGCTTCTGACTACCCACCTTTAGATATCCTCAAAGGTCCTATATAACTGACCAGAAGAATACAGTGAATTTGTGATCTTACCTCCATTTCCATGTTGACTGCATCTTCTGGTGCCAGGACTATAAATGGCGTTGACTCAAAACTGAAGGCCAAACCAAAGAAAGAATATCTCTTCACTTCTTCCATGAAAAGATCCCACGAATACACTTTCTGGGGATCACTGCCCATCTCTTCTATCTGTGTCGACAATACTTTGTGGTAATACTTCAACAACTCATCATAATGTTTAGCTCTCAAATCTTGGCTTGTGCAAGCGTATATCATAAACGACAGATCTAGAACAGGCGACGCGCATCTAGTTAGCTGGAAATCTATAATTTTCGCATCTGTAGGAGACTCACCGTCGTATTTGAACAAGAAGTTGTTGGTCCAGCTATCTCCATGGGAGATGACTCCAGTACTGAGGGTGTTGGTGGCTGCGTCTATCATTCTCTTGTGTGTTTCCGGCACGCAAAACGGCTTGATTTTCTCCACGTAAATAGAGTTTGGGTATTCTTTCTCTACAGCATCGACTGCTATCCCCCCGATTCGCTTCCAAAAACGCTCGTACCAGCCCCATAGGCGTTCGTGGTAGTAAGTTTCGAAAATTGCATCTTTTATTCTGTTGAATTTATCCGGTTCTTGGTCTTTCATGGCGAAGGATAACGCATGGAATTGGGCTAAAACTTTGAAGCATAGTTTGCAATGTGTTAAGTCGATTCCTTCCTGCCTGACGGCACTTCCGAAGTTACTTAACGAAGCATCTTCAAGGCAGATCACGTCATGAGTGCCGTCTGTGTACGAAAACACCAAATTGGCGTATTTGTCAAAGGGGTCCTTTACTGACTTCCTTGATTGGAACTCTAGTAAAGCTGGTAGAACTATCTCGTAGAAGTTGATTTCGTTTTTGAAGAACTCATCGCTGCGGTACGTGAGACGTCTGGATAGACTTTTGGGGATGTTTTTGAGGATGACTTGCACGTGTCTTGGGCCGTCCGGGTGGGAGCCGTGGATCTTGATGCGGATGAGTTCGCTGAGGTATGAATCTCCTTTCCCCGTATCGCTGACGTACTGGAAAACTTAGGTTATTACTACAGGCTATCGAAACAATAAAGTTTGAAGACATTTGCGTATTTAAGGAGCATAAGCCGCTAAGGCGCACTTTAATTCTTTCACCAGACTGGTTCAAAAGAACTAGAGACACGGTAAGAAAAAGAACAAGTTATTTTTACCAGTCTGCGGACAAGAAGGGTGGGTACCTAATGTTTTTAGGGTGTAGGTATATGAGTTTCTTTGCTGTCGCTGTAGGTACCTAGTCCAAACAGTTGGGCAGATTTTCACATTTCAGAATCAAAGTGTCGTTGGATAGGTACGCGTCTGTATTCGCAAGACTGACATTAGGCTAAAAAATGACAACAATTCCAATTATGGCGGTTGTATGGAGATATATTCTATTAATTTCAATCGCATATTTTTTTTAATAAAATCTAGTCTACCTCTGAAATTGGATGGATATAGGTACCTACATAGCTCTCGACTGGAAGATAAGGAAATATTTTGTCAAACAAAGTCGATAATTTCATCTTCTCGAGAAAACTGTAAGCTACAAATTACAGTCACCACACGCTTCCGGCTTCGTCAGAAATATTTCATCACCAGAGTTCACCAGTAAGACATCGTCGTTCGCGACGCCGTGGTACACGACGGCACGGGAACTCGGAACTTACCTCCCAGTGTGTGAATGTGACAGGTCCCCGAAACCAGTTAGTGAGAGCTTCACTCAGTCTCTGGTTGGTAAGTAAGGGTGACACATGAACCAATGTCCTGAATTCGACCGCCATTTTGAAAACCTGATTGTAAAGATTTGAATTTAACACAGAAAGCACTGGTGGTGTAATGGTAGCACCCCTGCCTCACGATCTGAAGGTTGTGGATTAAAATCTTTTCGTGCACCAATCAGTAAATTTATGTGCGCAATGCCAGTGGTCTTTAAAAGGTGAAGGTACCTTCCTAAATCGTGAGAAAACCGGCATACCCTAGAATTAACAATTCGAAGGTGTGTCATACATAGGTTAGTAGGCTAGGTACCTACCTACTCCTATAAGCGGTGATGGGCTTGCAACCTGTCACGTACGCAATACTAACTAGGTAAATGTTAAGGCATGTGCCAAATATAGGTACCTAATTTTTGTACTTTCCTCTGACTACCCTCTTTAAATATCCTCTTCATACAAAGGTCTAAGTACTTAACTAGAGGTCTGAGGAGTTATCTACTGAGCCTGGGGATTACAGTCGTATGAACATGTTGTTGTTGAAAATCTAAAACGCTAGGTAAACATCTCTTCGAAATAGGTAGGTAGGTACCTACTTAGGTGTAGGTAGGTTCTTAGGTACCTAACCTACTCTAGCCTAGGTATAGGTAGTTCCAATGAAACCTACAAACTCAACTTAGAATAGGTACTAAATTTCAAAAATAACACTCACTTGTAAGTAGTACTTAATTCAATTTTGTTGATAGTCCGATAATACAACTTTAGTAACTATAACAGATCACTGTAATACAAGCAATCACAACACTTCACAGGACAGGCTATCCGCGTTCACTCCCACGAACTATTTCCGAAGTATAATAATTACTGCCCAGCCCAGTGTAGGTAAGTTATGAAGCAATTACACGAAATCATCTTTGCTCTCTTTCGTTCTTGGGTCATTTACCCGGTTACCCAGTAAGTAAAAAGAAGAGAACTCATAGTTATTATTTCTTCTCTTTATGGCGTCTGTATAAAGAGATCAATTTTGTTAGTGATAAGATAACAGGCCAATTTTAGATATGAAACGTACCTACAATAGATGATAATATTTTAGGGTCTTTCAATCAACCGGTTATACAAACGTCATTTTGACATTTGACCGATGACATCAACAATTCTGACGCGGCAACTTCTCAGAGTGAAAGATGGCAACTGCTGTTGGTTTACTGCAAGGAAACAGAGATGGCAGGACTAGTAACTTCCGCGCAGATAAACATAGGGAAAATCATTGATGTAAAAATAATTATCTAATAAATAAAAGGATAAGTCCTGACTGATTTGAATAGATACAACGCACAGCCTAAACCGCTGGTCGTACAGACTTGAAATTTGGACTGTATATTTATCTATTTTTAGTTTTATTATTCTCTTATTTTAGAAGTTAATAGGGGGGGGGGGGGACCAACATTTTATCACTTTGAAAGTGTCTCTCGCGGAAACTATTCTGTTTAGAAAAAAAATATAAAACCTCCATATTATCATTTTAGAAGACCCATTTTAAGAAAAAAAAAATTCTTAAGAAAAAAAAGAATTTCAGTTGTAAGTTATGGGGATCCCAAAAAAATTATTGTTTTTTTATATTTTTCTGTGAAAATCTTAATGCGGTTCACAGAATACATCTACTTAATAAGTCTCAATAGCATAGTTCCTAGAGTTTCGGAAAAGTGGCTGTGACATACAGGCAGACAGACAGACATGACGAAGCTCCGATAAGGGCTCCGTTTTTTTACGGAACCCTAAAAATAACATGAATAGGTACAAATTTAACTGATAATGTTTGTTGGAAATCGGTCCAAGATGGCCGCCACCACAAAATGGTGGATTACATATTTTTTCACAACTCCCTCAATACCTATAGGTAGGTATCAATTATAAGAGGGCTTATTCCCAAAGTACTCCATTCTTTTGTTCAAAAAAGATAAGAATCTCGAACATTAGTTCCCAATCTACTCCAAAGAATTATTATTAAAAAAAGGTAAAATAAAAATAGTGCGTTTAAGTTTCAAGACTACTCCATTCAAAACATCGAAACAAAATAATGTTAGGAGTACAGTCTGTCACAGTATTTCTGTAATAAAATTAAAAATGTTGGCAAAAGTTTTCTTCAAATTAGGAATTTAGAACGTTTACGTCTGCGGTAAATAAAGTAAATTGTAATATCACTTCAATATCACTTAGGTACATACTTTTAATGCATTATTATTTAGAAAAAAAGGGTAGCAAAAGAGATAAGTTTTGTTTACACCTAGGTATGTTAATGTTACAAGCAAATACCAAATTACAAATGATTTAATTTCTTATAATAAGAGCGCTGGTGGTGTAGTGGTAGCACCCCTGCCGAAGGTCGTGGGTTCAAACATGGTCGTGCACCAATGAGTTTTTCTATTTGAAAAAATTATGTGCGCAATGCCAGTGCTCTTAAACGGTGAAGGAAAACATCGTGAGGAAACCGGCATACCCTAGAACCAAAAATTCGAAGGTATATGTCATAGGTTAGTATTCTTATAAGCGGCGATGGGCTTGCAACCTGTCACGTACGGAATACTAACTACTGTGCAAAATGTGGGCATGTACCAAATGTAATGTTTGGACTTGCCTCTGACTACCCCCTTTAGATATCCTCAAAGGTCTAAGTAACTAAAGATCTGAGGAGATATCTACCGAGCCTGGGGATTACAGTCGTGATCATATTTATTTATTTATTTTATTTTTTTATTTCTGAATATATTCTAAGACCTAATATGTCTTGCATTAGCATAACGCATAGCTGAAGAGACTGATTTTACAGGTAAGTTATAATAACGGGTGTTTTTTAGAGGCGAAGAACTTTAAACTGAAATAAAACAGAGAAAAACTTTATTAATTTATACATCCAGTTGGCTTTATTCATAGCGTTTTTTTTATTTCAATTTAAAGTTTCTAAGCTTTTAAAAAAACACCCTTCTGTTAATACGTCATGGTTTTTTTTCTATCAATATTTATGGTAAACTTCTAAATTTTGGTTCCTCATAATTAAGTAGGTAGGTATATTGTTTTTTTTATTCTACCGTCTTTTTTTGAAAATGTGTACTTATGTTGATCTTCTTCTTCTTTTTCTTGATGTTGATTAGATTAATATTTTTTTTTAAAATCATTAAGTACTGTATTTTATTTTAAATCTTCATTCATTTAGGTTTAGGTAAGACATTTTATGACGTTATAGGCGGTTATCGCTATAATAAGAGAAGAAAAATCTGTTTATTGTACTATTAAAATATGTATTTCTTAAGCTGACTGTACGTCAGTTACCTTGTGGAGTAAAATGCGAAATAAATCTCAGTATAAGAAAAAGATAAATAGCAGAAATAAAATCAGTCATCAGTAATGTAAATAATACTTATTTACATTACTGATGACTAATATTAAATGTTTGGAGTAGTTTGAGAATGAATGTATGAGATAATTATTTTTGGACACCAGTAGGGTGGAGTCGAATTTAACTAAAAAAACAATATTTTGTTTGTGGAGTAGTTTGAGAATATTTCTTGGAGTACTTTGGGAACAAAACGTGGAGTACTTTGGGAATAAGCCATATGAGCTTGAGTAGTAAAATAGGTAGGTACTACCTATACTACACTATGGCCACCACAAAAAGGCAGGCAAAATTTGCGTCGGGGGTTTTTTTAATGTTTAATTTAATTTAGCTTGTTCATATAGTTATAAAAAAAGTCGTGTTAGGTAGGTACACCATTTATAACTCACTCAAGAAAGGCAGGACCGATTTGTATAAATTTTTTCGTCCCCGAAAAGCAAAATAACTTAGTAGGTAAGTAATAAAACATTTGAAAATTAAGTAAGTAGGTAGCTACGACATAAAGTACCAAGGTACATCCAACTTAAAAACATTATAGGTAATACACAGATCAATTATTATTATCCTTTCTTTTTCTTATTCTGAAGTATCCAAAAATTCATGTAAGGATATTTTAGTTTCCTGTTCATATACGCCATAAATCCATTCTTATCAATAAGTTTTATTCTGCGTCCATATGCTAACACCTGGAACAAGAAGTAAAATAAATAAATAAACAAATAAATATTGGTGGATAATTCACACAACGCCATCTAGCCCCAAACTAAGCAAGCTTGTACTATGAGGACCAGATAGCTGATAGACTAATTATACTTTTTTTGTAAATATATATTACTAGCTGTCCCGCCCGCGACTTCGTTCACTTAAAGTAGGTATCTAACTAAACAGAGTTTCAAACAAATCACACTAATAAAAAAATACACTAATAATAACTTTGACACCTTTTGGGCTATTTTGAAATATCCAGGAATACGTTTCCATTTATTTTGCATTTTAAGTATCCAAACCAAAATTAAGACCAATCACACCACCCTTTAAAAAGTACCCATCGAAACATTGACCCCGCATTTGACCCCTTTTTGAAGGTTATATTGAAAAATCCTGAAACCCGTGTCCATTCATTTTGTATTTACAGTCCACAAAGTTTCAAAACAATCGCACCACCCGTTAAAAAAATCCCATACAAACATTGACCCCTTTTTTAGAGTAATAATGAAAAATTCTGATACAGGAAACAAAGTTTAAGGCCAATCGCACCACCCGTTAAAAAAATTTCATACAAACATTGACCCCACATTTGACCCCTTTTTCAAGGTTATATTGAAATATCCTGAAACACGTGTCCGTTCATTTTGTATTTACAGTACACAAACAAAGTTTCAGACCAATCGCACCACTCGTTAAAAAGTTCACATACAAACATCGACCCCACATTTGACCCTTTTTTGAAGGTTATTTTGAAAAATCCTGAAACACGTGTCCATTTATTTTGCATTTACAGTACACAAACAAAGTTTCAAAGCAATCGCACCACCCTTTAAAAAGTTCCCATACAAACATTGACCCCACATTTGACCCCTTTTAAATGATTATATTGAAAAATCCTGAAACAGGTGTCCATTCATTTTGCATTTACAGTGCACAAACAAAGTTTCATGAAAATCGCTTCATGCGTTAAAAAGTTTCATACTAACGTTTTCACCCTTTTTCACCCCTTTAGAGGTGGAATTTCCAAAAATCCCGCCTTAGTGGGTTATAAAAGGAAACCACCTTCCAAAAATCAGCTTTCTAGCTTCAGCGGTTTCGGCTGGGCGATGATGAATCAGTCAGTCAGTCAGTCAGTCAGTCATTCAGTCAGTCAGGTTAAGCTCTTATATAGATATAGATTAAGATTATATAGATATTAAATAAAAGTTATAAGCATATTATTAGATCCATTATTTAATAACCATCCATAACTTTTATGTTATGTAATATTTCTTTAAAATAACAACGTAGGTACAAGCCTAGTTTTTCGTTGTATCTACCTACATTTCCAAAAATTATATTATACTAGCTTCCGCCCTTGGCTTCGTCCGCGTGGTACCTTGAAAAACAACAACGAATCTATCCCACGGGAACCGTATATTTTTCCGGGATAGAATATAAGCCTATGTGTTATTCCAGACCATAATCTATTTCTGTGTGAAATTTCATTCAGATCCGTTCAGCCGTTTCAGCGTGAAAGAGTAACAAACACAGGTACCTACATCCAGACATCCAGACATCCTTACAAACTTTCGCATTTATAATATTAGTAGGATAATATTATAAACGCGAAAGTTTGTAAGGATGTCTGGATGTCTGGATGTATTTACAAACTTTCGCGTTTATAATATTAGTAGGGTTGGACTAAAGGTACGAGTTGGCAGCGGGCGACGTTAGGCAGCGTCGGACGACGTGTCGCGGCGACACTACTGGTTTCTATGTATTTCTATGAAACTCCTTTCATAGTGGGCGTCGCGAAGCTAGCGACGCGTCGTCGAGCGGCAGACGCCAGTGTCGCCCGACCGCGGATCACTGTTCTCGAACACGTCAGACATCTTGTTTCACGGAGCACTCGGAACCAACTGAATGAAGCGTCTGCAGTCGGGTTCGAAATCATGACTGCAGTGACAGGACGTAACTACGTGTCGCGGCGACATGAAGCGACGACACGTGGTCGGCCGCCGCCTCACGTCGCCCGCTGCCAACTCGTACCTTAAGTTAAAGAGGAAAAAAAACATCGCTTTTTGTATGAAAATTTACAGCTTCACAACCCTCTTAACTCACTTGGTAGGTCACTTCCGATGCGAATTCGATCTCCACACTGAAGTCGATCTGGAGGTACTGGTGCTCGAAGCACCTCTGCTGCTGGGAGGAACACCAACGCCGGAGACTGATGCGAGGTTTTGATGCGTATGCGCCGGGCTTGGTGCTCAGCACGCGCAGAATTATGCAGGAGTAATCCACGTTGGCTAGCAGGGTTAGCTGCAAGTTTAAATTTTCTAAGAGCGGTGGTATTGGTAGCACCCCTCACGATCCAAAGATCTTGGGTTCTAACCTGGTCGTGCACCAATGAGTTTTTCTTTTTGAAAAAATATAACCGGGCTTATTATATAATTATTATTTAAATATAATTAGGTATTATATAATTGGGCTTGCCTGTCACGTACCTACGGAATACTAATCACTGTGGTAGATCATGTTAGGACGTGCCTCAGACTAGCCCCTTCACTTTTCACGTTTATAATCATTAATATTCTGCCCTTTCGGCACAACATGTGATCTTCTTCCATTTCCCTCTGTCATTCGTCATCTCAATACTCACTCCTTTCTTACCCATGTCATCTTTCACACAGTCCATCCATCTTTTATTTGGCCTACCTCTACCCCTGTATCTATCCACATTCATACCTAACACTCTCTTTGTCACATGATATGCCCATACTACGCTAACTTTTTACTCCTAATCTTTTCTTTGTTTATGATATTAGTGGTATGTAAAGGATATGCAAGATGTCCTTACGTTGTATCTTGCTAATCTTATTCTGCGTTTGCTTTCTCCAGGATCCAATTTGGTTTCTTCAGTGAATATCTGCCGTTCCGTTTCCTCTTCGTCACATCCCCCAAAACGTTGTACTGACGTCAGGGCTATTAGAAATAAACAAACGAACATGATCACGGCTTACACCTTTGAGGATATTATAGTCCAAATTCAATTCAAAACTAATTTATTCAATAAAATCACAAGGATCACTTTGAAACGTGTTACATGCGGTGAATCTATGTGCCAATTCCAACCTAACCCAAGTACGAGACGAACAGACAAGAAACTCGGCTCGCCTTTATCGCTTTTTTGTATGATTTTATTTAGATTTTTCTTATGAAGTTTTAGTCAGAGTTTTATCTAAACGTAAGAGTGTTAGCATGTGCCAATAAAGAAGAAAAAGAAGAAGAAGACCTTCTTTTTATCGTTTCATGATTAAAGTACCTCCAGAAGCTCCTATTGAGATTATCTAAAACTATCATCATCATCATCTTTCTGCCCTTTTCCCACGTTATGTGGGTGGGGTCGGCACAACATGTGATCTTCTTCCAATTCCCTCTATCATTCATCATCTCATTACTCACTTCTTTCCGAACCATGTCATCTTTCACACAGTCCATCCATCTTTTCTTTGGCCTACCTCTACCCTTGTATCCACCCACATTCATATCTAATACTCTAAGATTATCTAAAACTAATGACACGATAACAAAAAAGCTTGAGAGGTATCAAGGGACACCTGGATGGAACGAAGTTCCTTTTCTTGCTTTCTATGAGAGAGAGAGACAGACAGAGAAACACGCGCACGCCGCACGGCTTACAACTGTAGCAAAAAGTGTCGTTACAACTTTTGGTCTTAATTTTTTCCGTCTAACGCGCGATATTTTGATGGTCTGGTTTTAACTTCCATCAGCTCGTTCGACTATGTGATAGTGGGTGCTGGGGAGGCCGGATCAATTCTGGCCTACCGCCTATCAGAAACCAACGCGAAGAGTCTGATAATTGAAGAAGGCGGATGCCCCTCATTTGAATCAGTCGTAAGTATATATATGTGAATCATATTATTATGATGTATCATAAATGATAAAAATACAGCAACAAGCTCATTTTCTATAACGGATTCAACTTATGGTGAAATAAATTGTTTCATTGTTGGAACTTCGTTCCAAAAGAAGTAGGTAGGTACTTACATCTTCTCACGATGATTTCGTCCTGTCCCATCCTGGTGACTGCCGGTGTGCCGATCCTGGTGATGGTGGAGCGCACCCACGTGTGGTACATCCGGTAGTCCAAGAACCGAGCTGGAGTCTCGCAACCAGGACCGTACACTCCGATACCCACCTGTACAATGATAAATAAATAAATAAATATGATCACGACTGTGATTCCCCGGGCTCGGTAGATATCTTCCTCAGATCTTTAGTTACTTAGATCTTTGAGGATATTTAAAGAGAGTCAGAGGCACGTCCAAACATGACATTCGGTATATGCCCACTGGGCACAGTAGTTAGTATTCCGTACGTGACAGCTGTCACGTACTCACAACCTAGGTTGCAAGCCCATCGCCGCTTATAAGAATACTAACCTATGACACACAACTTCGAATTTTTGGTTCTAGGGTATGCCGGTTTCCTCACGATGTTTTCCTTTACCGTTTAAGAGCACTGGCATTGCACACATAATTTTTCCGAATGGAAAAACTCATTGGTGCACGACCAGGTTTGAACCCACCTTCGGATCGTGAGGTAGGGGTGCTACCACTACACCACCAGCGCTCTTACAATAATGACAAAGTAAATCGTTCGTTCAACGAATCTAGGCATTCGTGAAGTTAGCCGCAAGAGCTGCGCAGTATCGTTTTTCGGGAGTAATTGGAGGTATGCGGAGGGGGGAGGGAGGAACTATACATGCGCAAACTTGCACCTGTGGCTAACTTCACGAATGTCTAGATCCGTTTTATGACCTATAACTATCACCAATTTAGTAAAACTATTATATTCTATGCATCATTGACCAGACCAGCGACCACCTCCCGTTCTGCCTCAGCATCAGAACTGCTCCGTTCCTCCAGACGCACTTTCCACCGGACAGGGCCTTCGCGCAGGCTGTGTGGGTCGGCCACATGCTACCCACATCCAGCTGAAAATTATTGTAGATTAATCAAAATCCTTTCTTAGCGGATGCCTACGTCATAACATCTACCTGCATGCAAAATTTCAGCCCGATTCGTCTAGTGGTTGGCTGTGCGTTGATAGATCACTGTGTCAATCAGTCATGTTCCGGATAGAACTTGGATTTTCTGTGGTTTTTCATCGAGTTGTATTAAAACGAGTCAAACTATACTGGACCCCTAGTATGACTTTTTGATAGTTTACGAAAACTTTTTTTGAATAGTATACTTTCATACATTTACCTCCATCGGAAATGTTAAGAAACTAAAATAAGGTCGCACATTTCGCTTAAAACGTGACGTTTCCGAATCATGTTGGTTTGTATGAACTCGTGGTAAGGACCCTTGACTTGCAAGAAGTTCTCCAAAGGAAAGCATCGAAAGAAAACCGGCATACGGCAACGGCTTTCTTACTTATGTACTAAAGTAGAGCTTATTTATCTAAATAAGTAGTGTAGGAACACATAAATCTATTACTAACCCCAGATTTTCTATAAAATGTCCTGCATTGCTCAGGATCTACATACGTCATTTCGTAAATTCTCACCGAGGCGTTGACGCAGTCTGGAAAACAGAAAAATAATACGATAAACTGCTACATCATCATTCTCCTGCCTTTATCCCACGCTAAGTGGGGTCGGAACAACATGGTTTCTTCCTCCACTCACTCCTATCACTCGTCAACTCTGAATGTATGATGATAATATATAAAATATGAAAATATAAGATGGCTAAAACTTACATATTTACCTAAAATTTTAATAAAACTATAGTTAAAGTTATAATTTTAATTAAAAAAGTTGTCATGCATGCATTACATACCATGAATAGGTAATTATTATGAGACACTAAACTTGCAAGTAAGCACATTAACTCTAAAACTAAGACTCTGATTTTGTATTTATACTAAAGTGTTTTCTTATTCTTTAATATTATTACCTCTTGTTAAAATCATGGAATAGAAATCAGGATTGTATATTGTAGTTGGCGGTGTACATATCGGGTGTAGCTCTGAAATAGTACCTTATATAGTATCACTAGAGAAAAGGACAAAAAATACTAAACAATATTGTAGAATAACTATTAATTTGTAAAATAAAAAAACCCGACTTAAATTAATTATATTTAATTAATTTTTACTTTTTAAAGCCGCCGTATTGAATTTTCCATTTTCAATTGATTTTTTGGCACTACACTTGTTCAGAGTAGACCCACATAGGAATAAAGCATACATAACCCAATCAGATTAACCCATCGACACTATATTTTGTCAAAATCCGTCAAGCCGTTTGAGGTACAGCGACATTCAAAGGAACTCATACAAACAATTTACCCCAATAACATTACGCTCCTTTAGTAGTCATACAAAAATTTTTCGAAGGTGTGTGTCATAGGTTAGTACTCCTATAAGTGACTTCGGGCCTGCCATGTACGGAATACTAACTACTGTGCAAAATGTGGGCATGTACCAAATGTAATGTTTGGACGTGCCTCTAGATATCCTCAAAGAAGTAACTAAAGATCTGCTGAGATATCTACCGAGCCCGGGGAGTACAGTCGTGATCATAAAAAGAAAGAAGATGAAAATAACCTATTCCCAAATCAGTTATATCTAGAAGAATGATGGCTAGGGCACTCAGGGTCTGTTCCTTGTAGTCCGGGTGGAAGGTATAGTCTTTGACTCTTATCTGCTGACCATTGCAGTTGCTACCGAGTACAACTTTTGCTTTTGCTCTGAAAAATAAATAAAAATAAATATTGATGGACACTTCACACAACGCCATCTAGCCCCAAACTAAGCAAAGCTCGTACAATGGGAACCAGATAGCTGATAGATTAATTATATACTTCTTTGTGTAAATTCACACATAGAATATAATACACATACATAGAATACATAGTAACACCCAGACACAGAACAAACATCTTTGTTCATCACACAAATGTTTATTCTGGGTAGGGATCGAACCCACAACCTACAGCATAGAAGGCAGAACTACAACCAACTGAGCTGTGAGGCCAGCCTGTGTATAAAAAATATATTTGGGTGAAGATCACTGGTGGTGTAGTGGTAGCACATCTGCTTTGAGATCCGGAGATCGTGGCTTCGAATCTAATCATGTACGTACGCCGAGGTCTTCCCCTTCCAACTGTCCCATTCACTCCCATTAATATTCATGAATAATATTCATGGACAGTTCACACAACGCCATCTAGCCCCAAACTCTGTAAATTCTATGGGAACCAGATAGTTGATAGATTAATTATTTGCTTGTTGTTTTTACATACATACATAGAGTATATAACAACACCCGGACACAGAACTAACATCTGCGATCATCACACAAATGTTCGTACTAGTTGGGGATCGAACCCACAACCTACAGCACAGAAGGCAGAGCTACTACCAACTGAGCTGTGAGGCCAGTCAAACAATCTAAGCTTTATATTCTAAGGTGACAGGTTAGTACTAAAAGTTACCTGAAATCGGCTTTGGGATATTTGTCAATATCAAAAGCTGGGCCAATAACCATTTCTTTGGTGATTAAAACCACTATTGTGGTAATTTCATCTTCAGCTGAAAATATAAACAATATTTTAATAATCCAACATTGTTCTTTCGGATGAGTACTGGCGGTCTAGTTGGCCCTGCCATCTTAAGGTCGTGGGTTTGAATCCGGTTTTATACCAAAATTATTGTATTCGAAAAATGATGCTACATTTTCAGTACCTACCTAGGTACTATGGGAACCTGATAACTGATAGACTAATTATATACTTTTTTTTGTAAATACATACACATAATAACACCCAGAAGCACAAAAAACATCTACGTTCATCACACAAATGTTTGTCCTTGGAATCGAACCCACAACCTGTACGTCTACCATATTAAGTTGCCACATTAACATCGGCTGAAGTTACTACAGTAGTAATAGTACGTTACTATGACATCTGTCAAAATTGTTACTCATGGTACCAAATTCTAAGCAAATTAATGAGCGCAAACTACAGTCGCTGTCGTACGCTGTGACGTAGGATAGTTAACTACGTGACGTTTTAGTACCCAACTATCCGCTAGAGGCGCTGTACAAGTTTTCATGCATTTTTTTAACTACAGTCGCTAGCGAGTGTAGATTTTAAAAACTCATGGTAGACCTACTGCAGCGCAGAAAACAGAGCTAATACCAACTGAGCTATGAGGTCTGTCAAAAAGGAATCGCTCTAACACTTAGAAGAATGAGAGGTAGAGAAAATTGCGGTCTACTGCGCTCATGCAAGGAGTTTGGTGACCTATGACTTGTACCTATAGACATGCTACTCTCGGCTACCGAGAGTGTACTCACCGATAGGGTAATGCAGGCGGCCTAGCCACGGGTAGGTCTCTACTGCGGCCAACCCTTCACGTACTTCGTCTGTGGGAGAATAGTCCAAGCCACAACGCCCAGGAACGTCTAGGAAGGCGGGTGTAAAAGAGAACTTTATGTAAATATTTATAATGTGAAAGTTTGTGTGAAAAGTTTGTAACCACGTACCTTCTACTTAACCGATTTTAATGAAATTTGGAACGAAAATAGTCTAAATTATGGAATAAATCGAAAAGTCAACCGCTGAGGTTTAAAAAGGAATGGTAAAGTTTCGTTAAAAAAATATTTCGTGTGCAAACTTTGGAATGGCTGGACCGATTTGGCAATTTGGCAAAACAATTGAAGTAAAAGACTGAAGTTCCCCGGAAATTTAAAAAACCCATGAAATATTATATTTTTTGTGGATTTATTCAAATTTGGGCAGGAAAACGACTATCGGGTCAGCAAGTAATACTTAGATGTTAAATTTTCCGTAAGACTACAATTAAGAGAGAGATAGACCCTAGAGATAATCTTTCTAGTCTATAAAATTACCATCTCAATGTAAAATTATCTAAAGGGTTAGTCAGTAAAGTCCAGATAACATTTTGCGTTACTTTTGTTGGGAGGAGTTACCTAAAGTACATAGGTGCCTAATTTTATTTCTCTGACTGACTTACCGAAAAATGCACTTTTTCTAGCACATAATATAAATAAAAGTAATATAAGCTTCATGGCTTAGGTATATTATATTAACTAGGTAAGTAAATGAGATATCAAGAGTCTAGATCAGTCTAGCTCTAGAGTCTAGATTCTACACTGATATTAATATCTCAACACACAACGTTACTCTCAATTTATACTAATACAATGAAAAAAATTATTTCCTTCCGATACAATTATAATAAAATGCTTTGATTTGCTAAGAAGCTGTAAACGTTATATAGCGTCCGTTACGTATCTGTCAGCAATAAGAGAAAGACAATCAAAGGAGAAATATAAAGATCACCAATCTATATTTGTTTTGTCGATCTGAAAGAGGCTTTCTATAGAGTCTTTCATAAAGCCTCAATTGGTTATTATGTATCACTATAGAGCCTTCCTAAGAAGTTATTTTAAAATAAAGTATTCGAGGCGTAATGCACTGAAAAGTTCGTGAAAAAGTTGCTACAAGGCAGTATTTTTTGTTCTTTTTGTGGTGTTAGCAAGGCGCGATTTATGGCGTCCATTCTTCTTTTCCAAAATTTGTCAGCAGTTTTCTGGGATTGAGCTTTATCACTCAACAATTATGATTAGTTTTCTTAAACGGAGAAAATATTATGTAAGTTTTACCTATTTAACACTATTATTGGGACACTAGTTGAGCCAACATATTATGTTGTCCTGTCTTAACCATGAATATTTATTTTTTCTTCCATATGAACCTTCTTATAACAAACACTAATAGATATAGAAATAGGTATATTCATTTTATATTATAGAAGATAGATAAAGCATGAGATTTTTTGTCGGCCAAGCGTCAACGGGGAAAGGAATAGTGAACAAAAAGTTCACTAATCCCCGTTAACGGGGATCATCAACGGGGATTAGTGGAATAAGCCATCTTATTTTGTTTGATTTTACGTAAATAATGTTTATAAGATGAAATACGTTAACGACTGTTATATGACGTTCGCCGCAGCTCAGGAAATCATAAAATCTATTAACAATGCCCACCATTTTCCATTCATTACTACAAATATTTCCGTTATGACGATAAAATTATTAATTCCTGATCACTGATAAAACTAGAGTCAAGTTTATCACAATAGTTATAGTCATATTTACTTTGCATAAAGTTAAAAACAGTTTAAAAACAGATGGTGTAGTGGTAGCTAGCACCCTCGCCCATTCGTGTGTTTGAACCCGGTCACGCACTAGTGTACGAAACCAGTTTACTGGCCTAAGGCACGGTTTCCACCAAAGCAGAGAGAGAGGAGACGAGAGGAGACGTGCTGCAAAGCAAAGTTATTTCCACCAAAGCGGAGAAGACAATTGTAGCGGAGAGAGATGATTGATTGGAGATGTGAGCTAGTCGAGTGTGAGTGAGCCGACTATACACTTCTCCGCTCTGCCGCGTCGCCTGCTCGCCCCACAACATTCTATAAAAAAATGAGACATCTCCTCTCCGCTTAATCCATTTCCATCGAAGCTAACCGGAGAAGAGTTGTGGAAATAACGAAATCTGATTGGTTTATTCAAACACATTTCCTCTCGTCTCCCCTCCTCTCTGCAATCAGGAAATGAGGCCTTACACGTTTGGAATTTCGTAACAAAAAATATTCGCAATTGAGCGGGGTATACGTCCTAAGGTTTTGAATATTATCCGAAGGAATCCTACAAATCAAGAACCTCCTTCGTGAACCTACAAGGAGGAACTACAAAGGAGGCTGGTACCTTACGGGCCTTCCGTTGCCACAATCAGTCTTTTGTACAATGCTGCCAACATTGTTTTACCATTGCCACTAAGAAAAACAACCCTAAGCTTTACATGTTACGATGCAATTTTAAATGGATTGCGATGACAGGTTTTGGCGGTGTGGCGTCTTCGTCTGCCCGAAGGCGCGGATCAAGGATTTCAATGTGTAGTGTGCCGTTTCCCGCCAACACAAGTTTTCCCGCCATCGTGCGGTGTGTAAGTAGGTAGTAGAGATCATTCAATTTAATAATGCACGCCCCTCCACTTGTACTTGTACCGTATCTAGAGGAAATAGTGTAGCAAATACATTGGGGGGCGTGCATTTTTAGACTGATCTACCTCTACCTACCTACTGTAGTTTAAATGGATTATTCAATTTGATATTTTAGCGTTATTTTTAAAACTTTTTATTGATTTTAGAGCTCGTCTTTCAAGCTGATAGCATGAAGATGGAGCAATAAAAGATTGGTTGATAGTAATTTATTTCACGAAGGGTAGGTACTTACCTACATTTTAAAATTAACTAAGTACTTACTTATTATTTTAGGAGATAAACAAAATTGTTTGATGCGAACAATGACAAACGTGAGAATAATAACGAAACCATTGAGTAGAATGGGCCAACTGTGTGTAGTATTTAGTAAGTACTTACCTTATACCCTACCTTTACCTACTATTCCTACTAATCTAGTGGGACGGAGTGAATGAAAGCTTTTAGACATTTGTAAGCAATTTGTACCTAAGTAGTAGGTTAGGTACCTTTTGTGCTCAAGTAATTAGGTAAGTACCTAAGTATAGTAGCTACTTACCTAAATTATGTACTTACTCGTAGGTACTTAAATGAAAATTTCAACGAGTTACAATGAGACTCGATGGGAAAAATCACGGTGTCAATTTTTTTGACGAAATAAAAGTAATTTGGTGCCTACCATGTTTTGCCATGTTTACCTAACTTTGATTTTTTGTTTAGTATTTTTCGATTTTCAGCCGTCCTACAATAAAATGAATTAGGTACGTAGGTAAACCTAATTTTTTTGCCACAGTCGGTTAGATTAATAAATTTATGGCGGCTGAATGAACGGAACTCAAATCTGAAGTTTTCAGGCTTTCAATTCTGAAATACGGCCCATTCGTAGTTATTTGCGGTCGAAACTCGCATGTTTCTGTTTCAGCGTTCCATCCATAAGGGCGAGTGTACACCAAAGCGGGGTAGAGGTGTATAAGTGAACTTTATACACCTTTTACAAACTTTCTATCCCACAGAAAAAATAAATAAATAAGTAAATAAAAATCATAAATCACAGCATGTAAATATCATAAACTGCTTTAGGAAATTCACTAGGGAGGGTATTATCACTTCACGTTTCTTTCATCTCTATTATCTACTTATGCCTTTTTTTTCAAAGCCTTCATTAAAAGTAATCTCATAAAGAAAGCGTACCTAAGTATTAAAATACATTTCTTATTGAAATATTCAAGAATTTCTTATTGATGATAGAAACTCATGAAAGTGGCACCGGTGACAGAAAAGATGAGGAGTACCTAATAGGTTAGCGTGGTATGGACATGTTATGAGAAGAGATGAATGCCATGTGACAAGGAGAGTGTTAGGTATGAATGTAGATGGATACAGGGGTAGAGGTAGGCCAAAGAAAAGATGGATGGACTGTGTGAAAGATGACATGGGTAAGAAAGGAGTGAGTACTGAGATGACGAATGACAGAGGGAAATGGAAGAAGATCACATGTTGTGCCGACCACACATAACGTGGGATAAGAGCAGGAAGATAATGATGATGATGATAGAAACTCATGACCCGATGTCGCTCCGCCCTCCGAAAGCTAACCAATTTGCAATGTAAACGCTGTCCATTTGTTTTATGTTATTATTATCTTGATTACATTTTTTGTAAGAAGGATCATACAAAAAAGCGCTAGGACCGAGACGAAGTTCTTGCCTGTTCTTCTCGTACTTGGATTAGGTTGGAATTGGCACATAGATTCACCGCATGTAAGACGTTTCAAAGTGATCCTTGTGATTTTATTGAAAAAAATATCTAATAATATCTTTAATATCTTTTTCTTCTTTATTCATGGCATTTGTCTCTTTTGAGATCAATTTTGCAATAGTTTGTCCTCACCTTTATTATTTTGGTTGTTATCAAAATTGTTATGCATTTTGTTATTTATTTAGCATAAAATGTTTAATTTTGTTTATAAATATCACGCCGAAAGGGTATAAAAACATTGGATTTTATATATCCGTTGCATTATGTAGTTAGACTGTTGGCCATCTCGAATAGTAATTATTAGTTTTTATAGTGATCTGTGTTTTATTCGATATTGTTTTTGGTAAGTTAGCAATGAAAAGAAGACACGCTACATGGCCCCATAGTTTGTCTGCTAATCTGTGCGTTTGTTCACCGAAATCTCCAAATTGAACGCCGTTTTTTAATCAAAGTTTTAATCCAAGCTTATCTCAATACATTAATATGTTTTAATATAAGTTTGGATTAAAAAATAAGCTTTGTTTCATCGAGATCGGTTGGCAAATAAAAGAGATATGAAAATTTTACTTATTTCCTGCGCGCGCTGAACGCTATGCGTAAAAGTAATCTAACGCGTACAAAGTCGCGGGTAGTATATAACTATAACTAGGTACCTATAACTTAAAAGTAAAAGTGGGGTTAAATTAATAAGGTACCTAATTGCAGATAATCGTATAATGCTATGCCAGGCGGGAGCTGGTACGATGTCCCTGGGAACAACTGGACGTGTGGAGTTGACAACTCTAACGTAAGCATCGTCTACGAGGGTCTGGGAGACATCGAGACGTACCCTTGGCTAGGTACACTTTACTATCCTGTTGGTAAGTACTTATCTAATATGATCACGACTGTAATCCCCGGGCTCGGTAGATACCTTCTCAGATCTTTAGTTAGATCTTTGAGGATATCTAAAGAGGGTAGTCAGAGGCACGTCCAAATATGACATTTGGTACATGCCCACATTTTGCACAGTAGTTAGTATTCCGTACGTGACAAGGTTGCAAGCCCATCGCCGCTTATAAGAATACTAACCTATAACACATACCTTCGAATTTTTGGTTCTAGGGTATGCCGGTTTCCTCACGATGTTTTCCTTCACCGTTTAAGAGCACTGGCATTGCGTACATAAATTCATAGTACTTATGTAGCTAATTGTAAAAATAATCTAAGATGAGTATTGGCAATTTTGTTTTCAATAATTTTTCAATTTAGATTTAAAGTGTTTTTACATAACGACCTCAGTGGCGCAGCGGGCAAGAGTCCGCCTACGAAGCAAGAGGTTACGGGTTCGATTCCCGCCTCAGAACAAATTTGTGTACGATCTGCAGAAATTTGTTCCGTTGGTCTGGGTGTTTTCTATGTATAATAAAAAATATCTATCTATGTACCTATCATGTATTAAATATATCAGTTATCTAGTACCCATAACACAAGCTTTGAGTAGCTTACTTTGGGGCTAGATGATGCTGTGTGGATTGTCCAGCATTATTTATTTATTTTTATTTATACCTTCCTGTATCCCATAAAGCAATATCTATATAATAAAATCGTTAAGAAGCCGTGTCTGTACTTTTGATATTTTCATATAAAAATTAGTGCCAAAAGAAAACACGCTACTTAGCCTAAACCAACAGTTTTTGAAAAATAATCTGTTTTTCAGTAGTTTATAATATTTTTCTTTCTTCTTTCTTCCTTCTTAGGTACGCTTCCTTCTGGCAGTGATCAGGTTCAGTAGAGCTATCTAGGTCTTTGTAACGGTCCTCTACTTATGGTTTTCAGGACGGGATATAATCACGACTGCTGTAGTGTTGGTAACAATGCAGATCGTCATAGGATCTGCCAAAGAGTTTGACCTGCTGCCAAAATCTGATATCAGGTAAGTCAATTTACACCGCCACGGAATGGATTGGAAGCGGTAATTTCGAGAAGCGAGAAAGCGCGTAAATTCGGTGGAGAATGCGCGAAAATTCCCCTGAAGACGCGTGACCTTTTTTCGGCTCGTATTTAGTTTGTACATGCGCCCACGGCTACGCCCGCGTGGTACCTTAAAAACAAAAACAAATCTATCCCACGGGAACCGTACATTTTTCCGGGATAACAAATAGCTTATGTGCTATGTCCTAAGCGAAGGCCCAGCGAGTTTCTTGTCAGTTCTTCTCGGACTGGGGATAGGACTGGAATTGGCACCTTGACTCACCTAGTATGTAAAACGATTCAAAATGATCCCTGTGATTTCCCTGTGGTCCAAGAGACAAATTCAACCTCTAAGGGGAGCATCAGGAGGTTGGATTTTATTGAATAAATTATATTTGATTTGTTTTGACTGGTTCTAGAGACTTGAAATTTCAAGGGTCTTTTCCTAAAAGCACGTAGACTTAGGCTAAAAAAAGAATTCCTGAAATTCATCCTCTAAGGGGAGTATTGGAGGTTGAGATTCCAAGAGTTATATCCTAGTCTTCTTTCTTCAGGTCGAGATCCCGGGTGGTGTTAGGTCACAAGTGTGGGGGGTATAGCCTCAAGGTGAGGGACTACGCCTTCCACCCGGAATACAGAGAACACTCCAGAGCTTTGGTGATGATACAGATGGATGTGGACCTCCTGCAGCAAGGTTACCTTTGACCCTCGATTCAGGGTTCTGTAAATCAAAAAGGGGAAAGGATTCTTTATCATCATCATCATCTTCCTGCCCTTTTTCCGCATTATGTGGAATCGGCACAACATGTGATCTTCTTCCATTTCCCACTGTCGTCATCAGCTTAAGTACTCACTCTTAAAAGGAAAAAGGAAAGGGGAAAGGATTCATATTGGATAAAAAAAATATTATCACGACTGTAATCCCCAGGCTCGGTAGATATCTTCTCAGACCTCTAGTGACTTAGATCTTTGAGGATATCTAAAGAGGGTAGTCAGAGGCACGTGTGAACATGACATTTGGTACATGCCCACATTTTATACAGTGGTTAGTATTCCGTACGTTACAGGTTGCAAGCCCATCGCCTCTTATAAGAATACTAACCTATGACACACAACTTCGAATTGTTGGTTGTAGAGTAGGCCGGTTCCCTCTCAATGTTTTCCTTCGCCGTTTAAGAGCACTGGCATTGCGCACATACATTTTTGAAGTAGAGAAACTCATTGGTGCGCGACCAGTTTTGAACCCACGACCTTCGGATTGTGAGGCAGGGGTGCTACTACTACACCACCAGCGCTCTCACAGATATTATTCCTGTCATATTTACAGAGTTGCGGCCCATTTGCGGCCCCCCATCATATTTCGTCAATCCTCAGATATACGCAATGACAACTGGTGGTAAGTCAAACTCAGACAGTGAATTTAAGTTTCATTAAAATGATGACAGAACCCTCAGGGTTCACTCACTCAAACTTGTCCATTTTAATTCACAGGTGATTGCATTAAAGGAAAAGTGCATATTTACAAAATGAAATACGTTGACAATGAAAGATGTAAGCAGTTCTACAGAAAATCTGGGGTAAGTAGTATGTTATAGCTTTCTTCTTAACGTGTCAATAGGTCTGTCGAACCAGTGTGGTGAAAGAATTAATGTACGTCTCAGAGGCACCTTTTTTGCACTTTTGGAGGATCCGTCGTCAGGGTACCTATAGGTAAATGGAAACCTCCTTGTTGTCTTGTGCTTCCGCCTTCGTGGTCCTGTCGAGAGAGGGTTGTCAGAAGAAGAGGAAGAAAATTGTAATTTCAAAATTACATGCGTACGTCTACCATGAATTGTCACATTTAGATCGGCTGACGTTACTACAGTAGTAATAGTACGTAACTATGACATCTGTCAAAATTGTTACTCATGGTACCAAATTCTAAGCAAATGAATGAAGCGCAAACTACAGTCGCTGTAGTACGCTGTGACGTAGGATAGTTAACTACGTGACGTTTTAGTACCCAACTATCCGCTAGAGGCGCTGCACAAGTTTTCATACATTTTTTTAACTACAGTCGCTAGCGAGTGTAGATTGTGAAAACTCATGGTAGACCTACCGTATTCCAATACGGAGGCGGAAGTTTTACATAAACGATCTTATTGGTCATAAACAACATAACTACCTACTTATAATTAAGGGCGTTAACAAAATGCCACACATTTTATTATTTTAGTTTGACTGACCTATTGAAGACAACAGTCTAAACCGCTGGTCCTAGAAACTTGAAATTTGAAGGGTGCATTCCTTATAGCAAGAAGATGTACATTAAGAAAGGAATTTAAAGAGGAACAGTGGGAGGTTGAAGTTTATATGATAAAAAATTACGCGAACAAAGTTGCGGGAGTTTTAGTAATTAAATACATACAATGGTATCAAAACTTCTTTCCTATCGGAAAATTCAACGCCATCTAGTTGTTTTTGCAAGAACTACATCCACAGCTGGACTCGGGCACGTATTGGTCGAGCAGCGTCATCTGCGCACGCGCCCTGTCGCCCAGGAAATGCCATTGGCGAGGCGGAACAACTTTAGTTCTTAAACAAGATGGCCACTGGAAACTGGTAAACTATTCAATATTTAGTTTCTTCTTTATTAATAATCTTCTTTTTCTTTTCGTACCGCTAATATGATCACGACTGTAATCCCGGGCTCGGTAGATATCTCCTCAGATCTTTAGTTACTTAGATCGTTGAGGATATATAAAGAGGGTAGTCAGAAGCACGTCCAAACATGACATTTGATACATGCCTACATTTTGCACAGTACCTAGTTAGTATTCTGTACGTGACAGGTTGCAAACCCATCGCCGCTTATAAGAACACTTACCTATGACACACACCTTCGAACTCGCTGCGTTAAAATAACTATTAAAATTTCACGGTGTATATTAAAGATTTTTACTTATCTTCTATTCCTTCATCAGCTAGGGTTCGGCATTCACGGGCCTGGCTGCCGGTCGCCAGCCCGGTTCCTGGACTACGGCATGTATCTACCGTGGGTGTGGAACAGCATCGCCAGGATAGGAAGACCAGCCATCACCAGGTTGGGTGATGGCCATATTATTTTGCGAAGATGTAAGAATACCCTTAAGTAAATAAATAAACGCCCAATAACAATATTTATTAAAAAAGTTTACTTAAATTTAAAATTTAAAAACTTCCATCACAAAATTTGTCCACCATTTTGTGGCGGCCATCTTGGACAATTTACATCAAACATAACTAAGAACACTCTCGACTAATTTCATCTCTCAAAAAAATTAAACAAAATCCAAATCGGTTCATGCGTTCGGGAGCTACGATGCCACAGACAGACACACAGACAGACAGACACACAGACAGACACAGACAGACAGACACGTCAAACTTATAACACCCCGTCGTTTTAGTGTCGGCGGTTAAAAAACAAGAAGTCAAATTGAGTACCTCCTCCTTTTTGAAGTCGGTTTCTAATATCCCTTACGTGATAGGTTGCAAGCCCATCGCCGCTAAAATACAAACATAAGACACACCTTCGAATTTTTGGTTCCAAGTTTTTCCTAACGATATTTCATATCCTATTTCACTGGGGTTGAGCATATAATTTTTTTCGAATTGAAAAACTTATGCACGAACAACCAGGTTAGAACTCACGAATCGCAAGACATTACCACTACTACACCACCAGTGCTTTTAAATACATTACCTACTTAATGTTATCTTTATCTTATCTAGCGCTTAGCAATATGCAAAGGTATGGGCGCTGCGACCCTGAAGAGACTAAATACGAGATATACACCGACCAGATCGCTATAACAGGCAATAGGGCTTTGGTCACAAGCGCAACCACTTCATATAATGTACGTATCACTTGCATTTAAAGGGATTTATTAAAATTATATTATGTCTATACCTACCTATATAAAAGCTTAACCTGACTGACTGATTCATCATCGCCGAGCCGAAACCGCTGAAGCTAGAAAGCTGAAATTTGAAAGTTGGTTTCCTTTAATAACAAAACCACCCACTAAGGCGTGATTTTTGCAAATTCCACCCCTAAGGGGGTAAAATGGGGTGTCAACTTTAGTATGTGATTTTTTTATACATATGAGTTGTGTGACTTGTTTGAAACGGTTTAGGTACTTTAAATGGAAAATAAACTGTGGACTTGGACTTGGGGACGCTTCCTTGCTCAATCTGGATCAATTACGCTATCTATAGATAGATTGTAACCGTCCTATAGCTCAACTGCATGAATTTAATAATAGACCTGGGGCCTAACTATGTAGGTGTGTTTATTGTACTTGATATGTAGGTGTATACATAATTATTATATTATTATTATTTTTTTTTTTTTGTAACTTGTATCTATTTAGGTATTATATTTATTACAATTTAGCTTTATTTATAGTTCATAATATCCGAGTAAGATTGTATTTCTTTTGTGTATGCCACCGTCCTCTACAACTATTGTTTTTTCCTATCCATCCAAAGGTTACCTGGAAGAGATCGCTTTTAGCGATAAGGTCGCCCATTGTTACATTAATTTTAAGTTTTTTTCTCTTTTTTATTTCTTTTTAAGGTGTACAATAAAGTTATATTCTATTCTATTCTATTCTAACCACGAAGTCTTCCAAAACGATTCCGTAACGATTTCGTTCTAGAAACGTCATGAAGTAACACTACTCCAATACAATTTGCATAGGTCATGGTACGAAATAATAATACCACTAATTATTATAAACGCGAAAGTTTGTATGGATGTTTGGATGTCTGGATGTATGTTTGTTACTCTTTCACGCTGAAACGGCTGAACGGATCTTGATTAAACTTGACACAGATATAGATTATAGTCTGGAATAACACATAGGCTACTTTTTATCCCGGAAAAATGTACGGTTCCCGTTTGATTTTGTTTTCATGATTTTCAAGGTACCACGCGGGCGAAGCCATGGGCGGAAGCTAGTGTAATACTAATTCTATAATGTATTATGAATTCGTGGTGAGGCCCCTGAACATTTCTGTAAATAAAGTTCGTTTATCATCAGGTAACACTCTTAGGCAACGTGGAATATTCCTGCATAGTGATGCGTGCAAGAGACTACAAGGAAATACCTGACGAGGAGCTGGAAGACAGATTCGACCCGAAAACCAACTGCACCATCAAAGCCACCAAGAACACCCCCCGGATTCACCTCCGGAGATGGTGCTCCGAACCAACCGCGATGTGCTATGGACTCCAATTCGTAGAAATAAATTTCTTCGTTCTTATAGAGTTCACGTCGAAATTGTACTTTAGCATAAGCGCATACGGGAAAGTGGGTAAGATTATCAGTCCACTGAAAGCTATGCAGTACGCGAATAAATTTGCGAAGCGTGTGTACATGAAAAGTCCAGCTTACAGGACAGTGTTGACTAATTTAAGATTATTTCAAAATAATACGAGCAGGACACATCGTTGGTTTTATAAAGCAGATATTACACGCCGCCTTCTGTGAGAGCGCCAGTGTCTTGGCTCCCGTCCTTAGCTCGAATACTTAGCACGCATCTTTTATTCCCCGCCTACTTGGCTCCCGTCCTTAGCTCGCATACTTATCACGCCTCCTTGGCTCCCGTCCTTAGCTCGCATACTTATCACGCCTCCTTGGCTCCCGTCCTTAGCTCGCATACTTAGCACGCATCTTTTATTCCCCGCCTACTTGGCTCCCGTCCTTAGCTCGCATACTTATCACGCCTCCTTGGCTCCCGTCCTTAGCTCGCATACCTAGCACGCATCTTTTATTCCCCACCTCCTTGGCTCCCGTCCTTAGCTCGCATACTTATCACGCCTCCTTGGCTCCCGTCCTTAGCTCGCATACTTAGCACGCATCTTTTATTCCCCACCTCCTTGGCTCCCGTCCTTAGCTCGCATACTTATCACGCCTCCTTGGCTCCCGTCCTTAGCTCGCATACTTAGCACGCATCTTTTATTCCCCACCTCCTTGGCTCCCGTCCTTAGCTCGCATACTTAGCACGCCTCTTTTATTCCCGTCCTTAACTCGCATACTTAGCACGCCTCTTTTATTCCCCGCTTCCTTGGCTCCCGTCCTTAGCACGCCTCTTTTATTCCCGTCCTTAGCTCGCATACTTATCACCATCACGCCTCCTTGGCTCACGTCCTTAGCTTCCATTAGCTCTCATCCTTAGCTCGCATCTCTAGCTCGCATTCGTAGCTCGCATCTTTTCATAATAAAACACATAGCTTACCTGAAGTTTTCCACTGGAGCTATGTTGGTTTGACTTGCATATGTATTTAGATTAGCAACGTAAAGCATCTCAGGTGGATAGCACCCTTTTTCAAGCATTTACTTATTAAAATAATGTACCTACTTATATTGTTTTTGTATTAAGACTTTTATACAATAATTAAATACAGAACACACCTATTTAGTACTTTATTTTTATAGTGGATATTGCACACAACGCCATCTAGCTACAGTATACAACCTCTAAAAGAACTTGTCACTGAAAGATTTTAAAATGTCTCAACAGCTTAAATCCGAACAACCTAATAGAAACAATTATTCGGATGGGTGTGCATTGTAGGAGCACCGTCCGAGTTAATCTATTGGGCGTCCATTGCAGTGGCCACTAGAGTGGGCTGTGAGCTTAGGAAAAAGCCGGACTTTAAGTGCCGATAGAAAGCACAGGGTGTCTACTCCGCAAAACAATAACGAATTAAGCGGAGCCGAATGTTCGTCGAATTCAGTCGAATTAACAGTTGTTTCGTTTTCAAATTGGAAATTTCATGAAAATGAATATTAAATAGGTAAAGTTTGTTTGTATATAGGAGATAAATCCCAAAACTATCCATCCGATTTCAAAATTCTTTCACTAATGTATAATATAAAATTTCAGGTTGAACATACTACTGTATATTTTATTTAGGTACAAAGGCAAAGCCGCGGATGGAAGCTAGTTTTGAATAAAACAACCAGAAGTTTCTAACCATCAATATAATTTTATTTCCAGCCCAATATTTACAAAGGCTTTTTACAAGTTATAAGTACGTAGAGATGTTTCAATCTGAAAATGCACGCCCCTCCACTTGTACTTGTACCGTATGTAGAGGAAATAGAGTAGCAAATACATTGGAGGGGCGTGCATTTTTAGACTGATGTACCATTTTATGACACCGATTCAAAAACTTTAGTGTTTTCGACAAAAAATAAAGTGTTTGTCACACAAACGAACGTGTCCAGCTTGCGGCCATGATGTCACTGTGATGTACTGCGATAAACAGTAATCGTATTTGTAGCGGCAGCAAACGCTATAAGATATTTAATAACTACAAAAAAATAGGCTCAATTTCTGTAGATCGCCTTCGCGGCCGCCGCGGACGCAGATTGGACGCTTTAGTTGGTAACTGTTTTTCTTATAATTTTCAAAATGAAAAAGCCCGATAGATGAAAGGAGATTGTAGAAGAGACACGTAGAAAGGACACGGACACGGACACGGAGAGTGCGAATGGGACAGTTGAAAGAGAAAGACCTCGGCGTACCTCGATCAAATTGGGGACTTTTAAGAGAAAGACCAGGTCAAGAGTGCCCTAAACCGACGCGCATGTATGAAGAATGTAATGCGAGTGAATGCATGTAAAAGAGATGTCAGGATCGTAGCAAGTGGAGATCCGTGGTCTCTGCCTCCCGACGCGAAACAGGCGTAATTTTATGTATATTAAAAGCCGGATAATTCTAAAAAGCCGGTTTACAGCACATCTCAAATTCAATAGCTTCCATTTTGTGCAATTGCATTTTCCAAGCTTCGTCCCGACCGAGTTAGAATAAGTGTTCCGTTTTCTCGTTTTTCTAACACTACACTGCCCAGTTATACTTTTGTGGCATTGAGTTTTGTAGTCTATCATAAGCATTAAGTTAGGTACTTACTTTTTACCTAACTGTGAAGGAGGGTAATGTGTTTGAGATGTATGTATGTTTACTACTCAATTTGCTCGTCTTTCAAGATAGCATGAAGACGTAGCAAAAAAATGATTGGTTGATAATAAGCTATTTCACGAACGGTACATTTGAAATCTATACATATAATAAAATCGTTTATCTATGCGTTTGTGCACGCTAATCTCCGCAACGGCTGAACAAAATGGAATGCAGTTTTCACTAATATATTGCGATGAGCTTGGATTAAAACTTAGGCTTTGTTTCATCGAAATCGATTGACAAAAAAGATAAGAATTTGATATATTTAATGAAAAAACTTATTCGTAGAGCCCTAGGCACAGAATATTAAAAAGTAAACTAACGCGTACGTAGTCGCGGGTATCAACTAGTTAACTAATATTTTACGAGATAAATAACATTGTTTGTTGCGACCATTCAACTCAACGAAACCGTTGAGTTGAATGGTCTACCTTCCTTAACAAAGTATAGGTAGTAGGCAATAGAATAGAGTGATAAATTAGACCAATCATCATCATCATCATCTTCCTGCCCTTATCCCACGTTATGTGTGGTCGGCACAACATGTGATCTTCTTCCATTTCTCTCTGTCATTCGTCATTTCAGTACTCACTCCTTTCTTACCCATGTCATCTTTCACACAGTCCATCCATCTTTTCTTTGGCCTACCTCTACCCCTGTATCCATCTACATTCATACCTAACACTCTCCTTAGAATTAAATTAGACCAATAACAACATAACTATTATTTATTGAAACTCATTCACAAATTCCAAGCAGCCCGTTTTTTATTTTATTTTTGAAATGTGTGAATACACATTACATATTAAGTGTTATATTATTTTATAGTACCTGGGTGACCGAGCTTTGCTCGTTTTTTGAGGGTAAACGACGTTTTCAAAAAAAGAAACCTAGCTAGATCGATTTATCGCCCCCTGCATACTAAATTTCATGGAAATCGCTGGAGCTGGATATATATACATACATACATACATACATAAAATCACGCCTGTTTCCCGTCGGGGTAGGCAGAGACCACGGATCTCCACTTGCTACGATCCTGACATACCTTTATATATATTATTTTTATATACATATATATATATATACAAGAATTGCTCGTTTAAAGGTATAAGATATATTGCAAGTTCGCGCACCGCCCGCACGCTATTAAAAAGCAATACGCACGTAACTACAAAAATCTTTAGAATATTTTCTTATACGAAACCATATCGAGTTGATTTTCTTGAATCACCATTATTTTTATCATGTGGTAGTCACTTCCGGTGTGTTAGTGGTCGGCGCTGTTTTAGTCGTACTGCTAGTGGTAGCGGTAGTTGTACCGGTAGTTTTACTTGGTTTAGTTTTTCTTGTCGATCTTTGAGGACCTTTCTTCGGGGGCTTCGTCTTTCGAGTTCTGGTCTTCTTCGTTCTAATCGTTCTAGTTGTAATAGTAGTTGTAGTAGGTTCGGTCAGTGTTGTCGGTGGTCCGGTGTTCTTAACAAGGAAAGGGTTTCCTGGAAGCTTATCAAATCCTACGGACATTACAGGATTATCAGTATCTTGGAGTACAGTTAATTTGGTGTAGTAATTGCTGTAGAATCTGAAGTAGCCGTCTCTGTCTTGGGTCCAATCGGCATCGTCTCCTATGTACATCGGCAGGAACCATTTCAGTAGTAGATGCTGTTTTTGTTTGGTTTTGACCTTCAGAAGCGCCATTACCTCGTAGTGATCGAGTGCGTGAGGTCGTTTGCTATATGTATTGGCGTATATCATGGCCTTTAATGGATCTATTATCTTTGCTGTTTGACCTGAGAAACACATGAAGGTAAATAAATGTAATTCAATCCTATTAATATTATAAACGCGAAAGTTTGTAAGAATGTATGGATGTCTGGATGTATGTTTGTTACTCTTTCACGCTGAAACGGCTGAACTGATCTAGATGAAATTTGGCACAGATATAGATTATAGTCTTGAATAACACATAGGCTACTTTCTATCCCGGAAACATGTACAGTTCCCACGGGATATGTTTTTTTTTTCAAGGTGCCACATGGGCGAAGCCGTGGGTGGAAGCTAGTTCAATATAATTCATTGGTTTATTCAAACACATCTCTCGTTTCCTCTCCTCTCTGCTTTGGTGGCAACCGGGTCTTAATTTAGTAAGCCAGACAAATCCAATGACGCCTCACTTGGCAAAGTCTGCTCAGCCGATAGGGCTCGAAACTCTCGAAACTCGGGCTCAGGCGACAGCCAAAGAAACTCGCATACATACAAAGGTACTTACTATTTTTTTGTCGAAAACTTTATTATTAGAGCCACCAGTAATTTTTTGGGACAAACACTAAATTTACTGTTCCCCAATAGATGGTGTGCTCATCAAAATCTGTTAGAATTAAAGAAAAATCGATCAGTCGCATACACCCATATTCACAATCGCCTTGTTTCAATACACCCTTGCATACACTCTAAACACATTACCCTTCTTTTTCACTTCGCAATCGGGTAAGAAATGCTTACCTTCTTCTTCTTCCTGCCCTTTTCTCACGCTATGTGTGGTCGGCACAAATGTTTTCTTCTTCCATTTCCCTCTATCATCCGTCATCTCAGTACTCACTCCTTCTTATTCATATCATCTTTCACACAGTCCATCCATCTTTTCTTTGGTCTACCTCTACCCCTGTATCCATCCACATTCACACCTAACACTCTCCTCGTCACATGACATTAATCTATCTTCATAACTGCCACTTTCAGGCTTCCTCTAATTACTCATTCCGTATTTTTTCCATTCTCGGTGAACAACGACGTATACACTCATAAGGATTCAATAGAGAGATGGGCCTCGTGCAAAAATTCCAACTTGTTATGCGGAGAGAGAGATATCACGTTGAGATTATTTTAATAATACAAAACAGTATAAAATAAAATTAGCTAACAAAGTTATCGAGCCGTGCGTTTTCCTCAGCGCGATCTAGGATTTATGACAATATATACTGTATTTATTTAATTAATGTAATTGGTATTATCCGTGTTAATTAAATTCAATAAATAAATATTGATAACTGATAAGTGACATCTAGTAACAAAATTATGTACTTACTAGATGCACATTACGCTATTGTAAAACTACGTAAACACGCGTAAAATATGCTTACCGTAAGCAGCTAACTTTAGCTTTGTGGTGAATTGAAAGGTTATTTCCAAGAAGAAATGGATATCGACGAATTGCCACCCATGGCATAGATGTTGGGGTCCGGCGCACCAGCGGCGTAGAAAGAGTCGTGGGTTCTCGGCTATCCCGCACGGCTCGCCTTCTTCAGCAGACGTGTCCTCCAGTTGCAGTTTGAAAATGATGCAGGAATACTCCACGCCGTGAAACAGCGAAACCTATGGTCATAGGGTATCATAAAAGTCTTGCGGTGAACGGAAAATGGTTCTAGACTTATTGCTAGCAACCCATGCTGAGGCAGACGCCATTTTGTTTCTTTTAGACTTTTTATGTTTTTTTATGTGTGGGTCTAATTAAGCAAACTAAAGTTATTTTATTGTTATTCTTATTCTAATGACATCCGGACATTCGTAGGGAATGGAAATCTTTAAAATGTATGGGTGTATAAGTTTTTAAGTCGCGATACGCGGGCGAAGCCGCGGGCATCAGCTAGTCACCTATAAAATTACCTATGTTATTTCATGATCACACTTTGAGGATTTCTAAAGAGGGTAGTCAGAGGTACGTCCAAACACGACATTTTGCACAGTAGTTAGTATTCCGTACGTGACAGGTTGCAAGCCCATCGCCGCTTATAAGAATACTAACTATAATACACACCTTCGAATTTTTGATATTGGGTATGCCGGTTACCTCACGATGTTTTCCTTCACCGTTTAAGAGCACTGGCATATTTCTTAATTTTTTTGTTTATTTCAAGCTTGAAACGTTTCTGAAACATTATAGTTTGTAAGAGCTTGTGGTAAGCCTAACTCTCACTTACATTGTAGGAAACCTTGCCTTCCGGCATATTGGTTCCCAATACAACCAAGTCTGAGAACATCTCGTACTTGGTCTCCTCCGGGTCACAGGGGCCGAACCTCTGCAGGCTGGATAGAGCTGGTCGGAAACAAAAACAAAGTGAAAAAAAATGAGAATAACTTGAGAGGTGTCAAGGGACACCCGGATGGAACGAAGTTCCTTTTCTTGCTTTCTATGAGAGAGAGTGAGACAGACAGAGAAACACGCGCCCGCCGCACGGCTTACAACTATAGCAAAAAGGGTCGTTACAACTTTTGGTCTTAATTTTTTCCGTCTAGGTCCCTTTCGCAACGCGAGATAAGGAACTTCGTTCCAAAAAAATAAGTACATTAACTAGTCATCATCATCTTCCTGCCCTTAGGCCCGGTTGCCACCAAAGTAGAGAGGAGAGGAGATGTGTTTGAATGAACCAGTTAGATTTCGTTATTTCCACTGTGGAATTAAAGAAATCTGACTGGTTCCTCTCCGCTTCGGTGGAAATAACCTGCCAGCTTTGAAGCACATCTCCTCTCGTATCCTCTCTTCTCTGTTATGGTGGAAACAGGCCCTAATGTCGGTCGTTCCATCGTTCAAATCCTACTAATATTATAAACGCGAAAGTTTGTAAGAATGTGTGGATTTATGGATGTCAGGATGTAAGGATGTCAGGATGTCAGGATGTCTGGATGTATGTTTGTTACTCTTTCACGCTGAAACGGCTGAACGGATCTGGTTGAAATACCTAGCGAGGAGATGTGTCAATAACACAATTCTATTGGTTGTTTAAAAAACATCTCCTCTCCGCTCGTCTCGTCTCCGCTTTGGTGGAGTCCCGGCCTTAAGTGGTCAATCTACAACTTACGCCTCCTCATCACTAGATGTCTGCTGCCAAGTCTGGTGATGGCTGGCTGGCCGATCCTCGCGACGCTCTTCCTCACCCATTGCTCCTGTTTCCCGTAGTCCATAAACCTGGCGGGGGATTGGCAGCCGGGGCCGTGGAGACCGAATCCCAGCTGTGGGCGTAAACGTTATTTTAACCACCGACGAAAAAAGAGGGGTGTTATAAGTTTAAGGCAGGCCGCACACCAGCGCCACATGCTACACGCATCGCACATTTACATCGGCACAATCATTGCGCTACAATTCATACATACAGCGCGCCCGCTACAAATGTGTCCTTAGTGTGCGTGCTCCCGCACAGATACTCGTATTCGGGGGCGTTAAATGTGTCGCGTTTCAAATGTGGTGCCACAATTATCAAGATACAAGTGTATGCTAGATGTGCGGCCTGCCTAACGTGTCTGTCTGTGTATCTGTCTGTGGCATCGTAGCTCCCAAACGGATGAACCGATTTTCGTTTAGTTTTTTTTGTGTCATAGATAATTATATCCCAAGTGTTCTTAGCCATGTTTCATTAAAATCTGTTCAGCCATTTGAAGATTATCAGCTTACATACATAATATATACTCGTATACATTGCAAATTAAATAAAAGCTTCTTAAAAAAACAGTTTTTTTTATAAATTCGTTATTATACATACATACATAAAATCACGCCTGTTTCCCGACGGGGTAGGCAGAGACCACGGATCTCCACTTGCTACGATCCTGACATACTTCTTTTGCTTCATTCACTCTCATTACATTCTTCATACATACGTTATTATAAATAATAATAAATAAATAATAAATAATGCTGGACAATCCACACAGCATCATCTAGCCCCAAAGTAAGCTACTCAAAGCTTGTGTTATGGGTACTAGATAACTGATATATTTAATACTTACATTATATACATAGATAGATATTTTTTATTATACATAGAAAACACCCAGACCAACGAATCAAATTTTTGTTCTGCGGCGGGAATCGAATCCGCAACCTCTTGCGTCGCAAGCAGACTCTCACCCGCTGCGCCACTGAGGTAGTCTAGTGAGGTAACTGAGTATGTTTTTACCAATCTCCAGTGTCCATCTTGCTTGACGACCAGCACAGTTCCACTGCGCCATATGCACTTCCCGCCCGACACTGCGCGCGCGCATGTGGCGTGGTTCGGCCAGAACTTTTTGTCATTCAACTGTGGGATCAAACCAGTGATCTGTTATAGTTACTATTTTCTCTATGGATCCAACTTATTAATTCGTTAGTCATGACATACAGTAAGAATACATGCAGACCTTACGCTCAGCGCCATCTATCGGCGTTTGAAAGAGAACAGACGCGGTGGCATGAAGAAATAAATTGACTCTGATGTCAACTGTCAATTGCGGGTGCTGCCCTCTATAATATTATTACTTCTTCGATCTATTGTTCTTACTGTAAAACCTTTTGTATTTTTCAATTTTAATTAATAAACGAATTTTCCTGGAGTTTAAACAACAATTAAACATACATAATAAACATATACATTTAAAAAATCTACTAAAATTCCCGCTAATATAACTGAAAATAGATTTTTACAGTCGCCATTTTGAAATTTTTGACAGGGATCACATTATCTAGATACCTTACTGCATATTATATACTGACCCCGGTTTTGTTGTAAAACTGTGTACAGCGATCATTGGGCACGTATCTCATTCTGCGGATCTGAATTTCTCCTTTTTTGCAGTCTGTAAAAAAAATAGTTAGGTACTAGCAGTATTCTATACCTGTTATGTATGTACCTACATATTTATGATACTAGGTACTTACTGTTTGATAAAGTCATTGCGTAAAATTGAGGGTTTATGAAATAACTTGGTGGTCCACATATTGGTCGCAATTCTGCAATATAAATAAGTTCTATCAAAATTAACAAGGATCATACAAAAAAGCGCTAGGGCCCAGCGAGTTTTTTGTCAGTTCTTCTCGGACTGGGAATAGGCACCTCGTCTAGTATGTAAGACGATTCAAAATGATCCCTGTGATTTACTGAATGAACAAGATTTGAGTTTGAGTCTGAGTTTGTACCACCAATGAGATTTTCACACGGTACGCCAACTAAGTTTAGAATGTACAAACCTTGGAAAGATATATCGACTTCAAGCTGAACGATGGCCAGGGCGCTGTAGGTGTCTTTCCTGAAGTCTGGATGGAACGCGTAGTCCCTCACTTTGATGCTATGAGGTTTGTCACAGTTCTGACCTAAAGCCACCCGCGAACGTGCTCTGAAAAAGAATGAATATAAACTCACTATCATGACAATCAAAATTTGAAAAAAAAAGTCGCCCAGTACCTATTTTAGATTTTATTTTAGTTCCTTAACATTCCATTTCCGATGACGTCATAACCGAGAATCGAATTGAATGAATGATGGCAGCAAGCTCTAAACGTATCGAGTTTAGCTTTGAAGTGGTAACGTATGAGTAACGTCAACGGTTGAGCCGTTTAGCGCGATACCATTCTTGTCATTTTCCAAACCAAAACAAAATCTTAACCAAATACGTTACGTTGAAACGTGTGACACGTTAAACATTAGCGCGATCGCCCTCCAGTACTGTTGGAGTTGATACGTTTACGTTCCGTTTACGGGTTGATAGGTATGTGTGCTACGACCTACGACCTAACCTTCACCATCATGTCAATGCCATGTCAGTATTATATATGAAAATTTGATGTATGTTCACAAAAATAAATTTATTTAAGAAAAATGATAATCACAATGTTAATACTAGACTTAAAAATAAACTCGCTGTTCCCACGGTTAGGCTCACTAAAGTAAACAAGTCCTTTATAGGGCAATGTGTACGCTTCTATAACAAGATCCCAAGTGACATGCTTGATTTATCAATTGGAAAATTCAAAAATGTAATTAAACGGAAACTGTCTAGAAAAGCTTAGGTATTATAAAATATCAGAGTACTTAGATGATAAAAAAGCTTGGGACAAATCAGATCCAACTCTGCTAGGTATTTCTTACAAAATTAACAAGGATCATACAAAAAAAGCGCTAGGGCCCAGCGAGTTTTTTGTCAGTTCTTCTCGTACTGGGGATAGGACTGGAATTGGCACTTAGACTCACCTAGTATTTAAGACGTTTCAAAATGATCCCTGGGGTTTTATTGAAAATAAATATATTTTGATTTTGATTTGGCTTACCTCATGTCATGTTTGGGAAGCATGTCTATGTCGTTAGCATCAGCCAACACTATCTGTCTGGTGACCAGTACTACCGCAGTTGTTATTTTATTCACACCTAAAACAAATCAACATAGCATCATCAGATCTATCTTCTTTATTATTTCTGTCATCTTTCTTTTTACAGTAAATTTTCATCATGTGCTCTTAATGCTACTGAGTCACAGACTATTTTATTCTTATTAATATAACTTGTCATTTTTGTTCAGTATATTATACTATCTACAGTATGATGTTTATATTTTTTCTGCATATTAATTTCAAATTTATATTCCACTACGAGTATTAACGCATTGCCACTCTCTATTATTATTTGAGTGTCAATAAACTTAGGTACTTTCAATTTGAAAAGTCACATATACATAAACCCTGAGAATTTTGAACAAACCAGCCATCTTTTGTTTAAAATTGACTTTATTTATTTATTTATTTATTTATTTATTTATTTCAAACATTACATCTATTACTTGATAATTTCACTATGAATATGTGACATTGACATTACTTATTAATTTAAAATACTCTACACTGTAATTGATCCCAATAGAGTCAGATAATAAAGAAGGTGAAGGAGAAGAAATGGATGGTTTATTGTTTAAAGCTTGTCACTGGTTACAAATTTGTTTCTATGATGACAGATGCCAGAAATAAAGAAGTAAGAAAAATTTTCGAATTAACATCGAAAAACACAGACATTTTATTCATGAAATAAACTCACCGACCGGATAAAACAACGTGCCCATCCAAGGATAAGTCTCTATATCTGCTTTTCCCTCGTACAATTTCTTAACACGAGAATTGTCCACTCCGCATGTTAAGTTTTTAAATAGCTGGGTGTTTACGGCTGGAATAATTAATAGTCATTTATTGTTAGATCTTTTAGTACTACTTTTTATAGCTAGATGGCGGGATTTTTATACAGAAGCTAGATCGCGCTATCTATGCGTTTTGGAAATATATTTATAAGTAACGTCATCTTTATTGTCATTTGTCTCCTTTTCTACTCTGACAGATTGCAAGCTCATTACCGTTTTCAGAAATACCTACTAATCAATAACAAATTTTCGAATTTTTGGTTTTGTCCTTGCGTGGGTTCATCGAATCACAAAATCTAGACTTAGTGGAAACATTTGCAAAACATGCAAACATTTGAAAGCTGCGAAAATCGATGCCTCACCTATCTCAGCCAGACACTCGCCCGCCACGAAAAAAAGGTGGTCAATCTACCTACAGCTAATATTATAGAGAGGGAAGATTTGTTTGTTTGAATTAAAAAGGCTTCGAAACTACTCGAGCATTTTCAAAAAACTCTTTCACCAATGTATAGAATGAACTTTCAGGGTGAACTTATGCATAGTTATTGTGTTATTACAAAATTCCAACAAAGAACGTCACTCGCACACCTGTGAACCCTTTTTATAAAGATAGTTATCATTACTTTAACGACCATTGCGCGTCAATTACCAAAATGTTAAACTTATAATCGGACAAAACCTATTTCATTCCTAAACTACACCAAATCCACTGAGCTATAACCTAAGGGCGATCGCCCACGAGCTACTTTTTGTAGCGATGCAGTCGCGATGCTGTCGCACTTAGCATCGATACAGTCGCGAAGTCATAACATTATTATAAGCTTTTATCACTTTTTGTAGCGATGCTGTCGCGCGTTTAGCAAACGCGCGACAGCATCGCTACAAAAAGTAGCTCGTGGGCGAGCGGCCTAAAGGAACAACATGTGGCGACCGTGACTGAACACAAAACTGCAAAAAAGGTTAGTTACTGCACTCACCAACAAACAATCTTGATAAAACGTAGATAATAAAAAACGATTTCATACCAGAAACCAAATGCGGATCCTACTAAGTGTTTACATGTCACTGGCTACCATTTTAATGCGGTAGGTACTCGATTGTAAGTCTCGAACTTGAGTGTTTGTTTGTTTGTACACGTTCGCAGATATTCCATAGAATTGTAGTTAGTTGAACTCGGGTTATTGACAAATACATTTCAATTTTCGACGAACTCATCGCAAAAGAAGTGTCTATCAAAGCAAGAGGTGAAATTCTTCTCTTAATCAGAGAGTTCCAAGTAGGCTGAGTATCTTATTTGTATCTAGAAGTCTCTGTTGGTAGTAGCTCTGCCTTCTGCGATTTAGGTTGTGGGTTCAATCCCCACCCAGGACTAACATTTGTGTGATGAACACGGATGTTTGTTCTGTGTCTGGGTGTAATTATGTATTCTTATGTATTTACAAAAAACTATATACCTAGATTTTAATGAACCCGCCGTATAATTAAGACTTACTTTTTATTGTGGGTAGTAACTAGGTACCTACATACTTCTATTTACCACTATTCTATTAGACATCTTTATTCTATTAGACGATAAGTATGTTTTACTATAACTATTTATACATAATAATAACAGATAAAGAAGATATAGATAGAAATAGAAGACAGAATAAAATGGAAGAAGATCACATGCTGTGCCGACCCCACATAATGTGGGAAAAGGACAGGAAGATGATGATGACATAGTAACAGTTATATACACCCTCCAAATTTCAAATCTCTAGGATCAGCGGTTGCTTTGCTTGTGAATAGATCAGTCTCGACAAAGTATATTATTAGTATGTGATTAAAAGACTTATCTTCAGCATTCCAAAGAATCTCTCAGTAAAAGATTAGCTTTGAGTTGAGTGGCTTGCCCTTGCCACTTGCCATTATCAGATCCTGTCGCGGAGAAAAAGCACGTTCTTGATAAGGAAGTTTTGCTCAATGAAAGGTAGACTTATGCATTCATCTTATCATGTTAGTTAGTCGTTCTTTTGAAGTAGTATGGTGAAAGGGTTAATGTGTGCTTCTCTCTCCGTGACTTTGGACCGTTTTTTTCATCAATCATACCCTACCTATGTTTTCCTTCACCGTTTAAGAACAGTGTCATTAGCACATAGGTACATTTTGTGAATGGAAAACTCATTGGTGCACGTTATTATTAGTATTAGACGGGTATTTATCGCGTTCAAATTACCTTTTATTTTCCCGACGTTTCGACAGGTTTGCACGCTGTCGTGGTCACGGGTAGACTCAACTACTCACTGTCTACCCGTGACCACGACAGCGTGCAAACCTGTCGAAACGTCGGGAAAATAAAAGGTAATTTGAACGCGATAAATACCCGTCTGATACTAATAATAATGTGTTCAGATCGCGTGCGTAAGTTTAAAAGTACACATTGGTGCACGACCAGGTTTGAACGCACGACCTTCTGATTGAAGCAGAGGCGCTACCACTAAACCAGTGCACTTCTTCTGACGTGGATTTTAAAAGTCAAACAATTTTATTGTTGGTAAATAGTTTTATAGTCCATACATCTGGATGGACTGTGTGAAAGATGACATGGGTAAGAAAGGAGTGAGATGACGAATGACAGAGGGAGATGGAAGAAGATCACATGTTGTACCGACCCCACATAACGTGGGAAAAGGGCAGGAAGATGATGATGATTATAGATAAATCTGATGTAATTAATCTCACAACATTTTGCAGACAGTTTACACTAGTAAGAAACCCTTTTCAAAACGTAATTCATTCAAAAGTCTGTAACAAGATCGCTAAGATATAGTTAAATCCAAGTAACCAAAGCATTATCAGTTTGTAAACCCGTGTTTTTGGTTTGCGGCATAGTATAACAGAACCAGTTTTCTAACTCTAACCTAATCTCGACTAAAAAAAATATAATCACGATTGTAATCTCCCAGGCTCGGTAGATATCTCCTTAGATATCTAGCTACTTAGATCTTTGATATCTAAAGAGGGTAGTCAGAGGCACGTCTAAACATGATGGCGCATGTTTGGCACATGCCCACATTTTGCATAGTAGCTAGTAATTACGTACGTGACAGGTTGCAAGCCCATCACCGCTTATACTAACCTATGACACACGCCTTCAAATTTTTGGTTCTCTAAAGAAAATAAGCACTTACCTAAATACCTCAAGATAAGGTTCACATGAATTTACTTGAGCAACATAATTTTCTAACCTAAAATAAGCTTAAAGTGTGAGAAAATTGGGTATCGCGTTTTTACTAGGTATATCGTACATACCTTGTTAACTGACCGTAAACAGTTCCTTTATTTTACCTCCCTTGAATTGTTCAAAGATGTGACACTGTTTACCTTACTATACTATGTCAACTAAGCTTGTAGCCTGCTATCGGAGCTCGGGTAAAGCCTAGATTAGAGTTCTCAGTGTATTCTAGCCTTTGTGGTCAAACACTAACATAAATATTACCTTTGAATTTACATAAAATGGTAAAACTTTTTCACAGCTTTGTATAAATCGAAAGCATGGATAATTCCAATACTATCATAATTTTGATCGAGCGAGCGATGATTTCAGTGGTAGCTAGGGAGTTTTATGTTTTAAAGATATTGGGTTCCAAGGCGAATAAAAAAAAACATTTTTAAATTTATTAAATTATAGGCAAGAATGTATCAAATGAAAAGCCTTTAATTGTACATTACAAAATGATTTTAATTTTTATTCTAGCGTGGATAGTTTTTGAAATATAACGAAAAAAAGAAAATTAGGAAAACCGCGGACGTCTTAGCACGGGCATAAGTACCTACTTAGGTAGAATAATAAAATATTTGTTTGTGATTAGGCTACGTAAGAATGACACCTATGCATTAGTACATAAAGTGTGTCCAAAAACTTCAGATACAAATGAGGATGTTGGGCATCGCGCGCGAGATCTCAGTTCGGGGCGAAATAACTAAGTACTATTTATATCCCTACTAATATATAAATGTGAATGTAAGTTTGTTTGTTACGCTTTCACGCGAAAACTACTCAACCGATCATCATGAAACTTTGTACAACATATTCTTGGAGGTATTATAAGTAACATAGGATACTTTTTATCCCGAAAAAATGTTTGTTTTTGTTTTTCAAGGTATCACGCAGGCGAAGCCGCGGGCGGAAGCTAGTAGTATATAAATGATTGTTAGATCTAACTATGTTGGTTTACTTTTCAACTGGGACAAAACTGATCTTGTGCGAGTGCACCTTACCTACTTATCAAATTTCTAAGCGTGTTTCGATTCGACACTTCTCCAGTGGATACTCCACTTTAGTGGAGTAGTGAGAATAGAGAATAGAGAGTGAATATTGTAACGTGGAGCCTCCACTTTACAATATTCATTGAAAATAATGTTTTCAGTTTGAATATTATTTATTATTAATACTGCCCTGTAGATACCACTCGAGCGAAGCCGTGGACAAAACGACTATCCACAACGGATATTTATTTCAATCGCTTCAAAAACTGCTGCCATTAAAATGTTTTTGTAAGTTTGTCTGCTGTTTCCGACAGAATCAATTATACAAACAATATCAAATTGAAAACAATATGGTTTTCAACCGAATAGTATATAAATAGGTGGTGAATGGCAAACACTCATTTAAGTAAGTAAAATCTGGTGGTGACGGCCATGAAATATTTATTTATATACGTTTTATTTAACTTATTCTATGGTGAGTGTAGTGATTTAGTTAAGTAGTCATCATCATCTTGATTAAAAGTTTCTTATTTTTGTTTATAATTCTGGGCGTCTACTTTGCAAAACGACAGCGATTATAATAGGAATGAAATGCTTGTCGATAGTTTTGTTGTCAAATTCAAATTATAATCGTAGCGTTTACAAATAGAGCGATTGTCATAAGTAATAACTGTTATTCTACCATTCAAAATGATAGTTGAAGCGATGTAACTTAGAGCTTGCACGTGGATTTTCTACATGCATTTGACTGTCAACTTTGTCGTTCTAGTTTTTATATTTGTTGTCGCGTTATTTTGAGTTTTTATTGTGTAATTTTGGTGGTTATTTTTCCAATAATTCCCGAGTTCTTGACACGAGTGTAAAATATGTAGTTAAAGTGAATAGGTTTTTTCTAATACCATCGGAAAGAATCCTGAGAAGTTTGAACAAAACGACCATTTTTTGATCTAAATTGACTTGACAATTTGACTGTCTTTGTGACATTGACAATACAGGTAGAGGTACTAATTTGAAACTTGACATTGGCAAAATTGATCTTAAAAGAGACAGATGTCATAAACAAAGAAGAAGAGTTTGCACGATTATTATGCCAATATATCGATGATCGTTTTGCAGAGTAGACCTGTTGTGAATTATTTCAGATGTTATACCCTACCCGGACAATAGAAATCTGACTTGTGGTGTGGACAAGTATAATGCTAGCATGGTGTATGAAGGACAAGCCAGCATCCGGATATACCCATGGATGGGGTCATTATTCTACCCCATGGGTGAATTTCTTTCAATATGTTATTTTTCTTCTTTTTCCGAACCAGTGTGGTGAGAGAAATAGTGTGCCTCAAAGGCTCCTTTTGTGTACTTGACACTCAATAACAAAATGTGAAAAGGGACCAAGTTCGGTAGAAACTGCGTTCGGGTTTTTTATATCATAGCTATCAAAATGTTGAAAGTTCTTTGTAACTATAATTGATATTGAATTTTCAAACTTTGCAAGTTTTGATACTTGGGTTAATCAAATTGTGCACTGAAATTAATGTTTTTTTCATACAAACAACCTCCGTTATAATCTTAGAGATTGAGTTTCTTTTTTTTGACTTTAGATGAAAAGAAACTCACCAAATTAGTTAGTTAGAATTTCAGTTTTATATAAGTACTTAATTATTTTCAGAAAAGAATATTTTTTCAACTGCCGTAGTGTTGGTCACTAGACAAATAGTGTTGGCCGATGCTAACGACATCGATATGCTTCCCAAACATGACATGAGGTAAGTAAAAAAAAGTATTTTATTTGCATACACTTATTTATCTTCAATAGGAAAAAAAATGATAGTAGGTACCTACTTATCCATTTTAATAAACAAAATATCAAATCAATGTTTCGAAATTTTCATTGATAAAAACCCAAAAAAGAGTAATATCTAATTGAAGGCTTGTCTTAGGCTTTTGTGGCTTTGAAATTTACAATTTAATTAAATGATACGAGTATTATATTTTTTTTAAATTGACTATGACTCTGTGACGTTTTAAACACTGGCAAAATTTATCTCAAAAGAGACAAATGCCATAAACAAAGAAGAAGATGAGACAGATGCCATAGATAATGAAGAAGAAAAAAGTAAATCATAATAATTGAGTGTCATGTGTGATGTCAGATGTCATTTCAATAAGCGGCGATGGGCTTGCAACCTTTAACGTACGGAAAACTAATTATATCAAAACGTGGGCATGTGCCAATTAACTATTGGGTCGTTATTATCCTCTTTTAGAAAATACCTGCAGAGGCTAGGTATCTAGTAGAGATGTGACGAATAGTGGTTGGGCCGGAGACTAGATTTCGAATATTCGGCGTAGGCTTAATCCGGAGTTCCGAATATCCAGCAACCGGATATCCGGTGCATAAATTGTATGATCCCACGTGACTCAATTCTCATTGTAAGCTGAAGAGGGAGCGGGATAGGTATATAGTATATACTTACTGATTTGTATGACATTTTTAATAAGTAAGTCGTAAGTATAATTTGTTTGTTTATTTGACAAACAACCATTTTAATTCATTAATTAAAAGATTTATGCTATCCGGTATTCTGTGGAATATAATGTAATATCCGGCCGGATACTGGATAGTATAAAGTAGCCGGATATGTCGGATACCGAATAGTAACCGAATACCCGTTGCATCTCTAATCGGTAGGAAGCTAAATTAAATTGCTTTCACTCGGGTGCGTTTGTTTAAATACTTCAGGGCCTCACCACGAATTCATAATACATTACCGAATTAATATTACATTGTTATTTTGTACCATGACCTATGCAAATTGTATTGAAGTAGTGACGTTTCTATAATGGAATCGTTACGGAATCGTTCTGGAAGACTTCGTGGTGAGGCCCGGTTTAGGAACTGCAAATGTTTCAGGGCACGCTCTCGGGTGGCCCTAGGCCGCCGTTGCGATAGGCCTCCTAGCATCAAAATAAGGAACTACTCCTTCCACCCTGACTTCAGGAAGAACACCTACAGCGCCCTGGCCATCGTTCAGCTCAACGTGGATATGTCATTTCAAGGTTATTTAGTATTAGGGCGATTCTCCTCAATTTGATATTATTACCGTTATTTCCGGCTAGGTGGAGTGACGATCTGCGAAAGGCTGCTGGTGGAGGCTGGATGCGTCGAGCTGAGGACAGGGCGCAATGGCGCTCATTAGGGGAGGCCTATGTCCTGCAGTGGACTGCTATAGGCTGATGATGATGATGACCGTTATTTTTAAAACTTTTTGAACCTTGGAGCAATAAAAGATTGGTTGTAATAAGCAAATAAGTTATTTCGCAAAAGGTACATTTAAAGGTCGTAGCACACATATCAACTCGTAAACGGAACGTAAACGTATCAAAGCACACATATCAACTTGTAAACGGAACGTAAACGTATCTGCGTTGCAGGAGAGTTTCATAGGAAAAACAGCAGAAACTCTCTCCTGCAACGCACACTAATCGAAATCGTAACGTAATCGCCTCGCCTCGGGACAAGCTCACGAACCGCGGAACGGTGCGTGGTCGACTTGCCGTTCCCGCGCTTACGTCTAACCGTACGCTATCTTACGTCTCACCGTACGCTATCTTACGACTCTCCGTTGCCTGCGCTGCCATGACGAACGTGCTGTCATTCACAAAGCACCCTGCCTAGCCGTCAACCAAGAGTGAGCCGTAAGCGCGGCGTCGCCTAGCCGTAGCCGAGTCGCCTCTGAGCTGCTGATCGCTTTGTAACGTGCTTACGTTAGGTTGACGGCGAGGCGATACGGTGACGATCCCTATCCGAGTGGATATGTGTGCTACGACCTTTAAATGTACCTTTTGCGAAATAACTTATTACAACTAATCTTTTATCGACCTACTAATATTATAATCGCGAAAGTTTGTAAGAAAGCTCTTTTCTGAATTTATTTTGAGTTTATTATAATTTTGTTTTATTCACAGAACTCCTGCCAATATGTGGACCACCAACTTATTTTATCAACCCTAAGTTTTATGCTATGACCACATCCGACGGTAAGTATTTTTTTAATAGACCCGGCATTGCTGGTCTAGTGTGGTCCCGTCTTTCGATCTTAAGGTCGTGGGTTCAAACTAATATACAAACATCAGTCGTTTCACGCACTTTGTACCTAAGGGTGTTTTTCTCAATTTGTTATTTTTGTCGAAATTTTAAAACATTTTTTAAGCTTTTTTCATGCTGATAGAATGAAAATGGAGCAATAAAGGAATGGTTGATAATAAGTTATTTCACGAAGAGTACATTTAAAATTAACTAATACTCGTATTTTACGAGATATCCAAAATGGTTTGTTTGTGCGAATCTCACTATTCGCACAAACAAACAATGATGAAACTATAGAGCAGAATCGCCACCTACTAATCATACACAAACGTTATTTTTTTATAGACTGTCAAAAAGGTCAAATTCAGATCCGCAAAATGCGTTACGTCGAGACGGATCGATGCAAACAGTTCTACAACAAATCTGGGGTCAGTATTTCGAGTGCTGGGTGGTTACTCTGCAAAACTACAACGTCATATTCGGAATAGATGCTCGTCAAATCCCTTTGTTCTCATAATTTACGTTAGCAACATACATTCTCAAATATTACACGACCAATCACAGCCAAAGTTGTTTCTGATAATATCGTTGATTGTTTTGTACAGTAGACACTCAAGTCTTAAAAACTTCGTATTATAAGTCACAAGTTGATGAAACGTAAAAAGTTATTCCCATATTTCAACCCATACCTGTTCTTAGCCATGTTTCATGAAAATCTGTTCAGCCGTTTGAAGATCATCAGGTCTTTTATAGTCGATGAGGGGGTCTGACTAAATTCCTTATGTCCGATCGATTCGAAATTTGGTACCGTGTTACTTCAATGATATTGAAATTTTATGGTAAATATGACATGATAGGGTAAGATTTAGATGTCGGGGTTTTTTAATTTTCCATTATTAAATACTAGTGTCATGTCGTTGCCCACAGCTGGACGACGACAAGTTCTGGCCGAGCAGCACCACGTGTGCGCGCGCGCAGACGGGCGGGCGGTGCGTGTGGCGCAGCGGAACTGTGCTGGTCGTCAAGCAACATGGCCGCTGGAGACTGGTGAGTGCTTACCACGTTTTAGGCTGAGACTCCACCAGCGTTATAGCAGCACTAGACGCTAGCGCTACCATAGCATATAGCTGAGTGACGAACCTTTTTGCTGTCATAAATAATTTTAGTTAATATTAAGTTTCAGTTATATTCTATTTATGTTCTGTATTTGTGTCACAAAACTAACTTCTTTGATTTGATTTGATCTATTGCTTCCACAGCTAGGGTTCAGCACGCACGGTCCCGGCTGCCAGGCTCCGGCCAGGTTCATAGACTACGGCATGCATGAAGAGTGGGTGGAGAGGAGCGTCGCCAGGATAGGCCAGCCGGCTATCACCAGGCTGGGCCAAAACCACTTGGTCCTTAGGAGACGTGAGTATTATGAACCTTTCGTCATCAAGTCATCATCATCTTCCAAATCCAAATTCTAATTTGGAAAATCCACACGTAAGAGTGTTGGCATGTGCCTATGAAGAAGAAGAAGACCTTCTTTTTATCGTGTCAAGATTAAAGTGCCTCCAGAAGCTCCTATCGAGATTATCTAAAACTATCATCATCATCATCATCATCTTCCTGCCCTTTTCCCACGTTATGTGGATGGGGTCTGCACAATATTGTGATCTTCTTCTATCTCCCTCTGTCATTCGTCATCTCAGTACTCACTCCTTTCTTACCCATGTCATCTTTCACGCATTGTTTCAAATCCAAGTAACAGACAAATATAAACTACTAGTTTCCGCTCACGGCTTCGCCCAAGTGATACCTTGAAAAAGAAATAAAAAAAATAATTATGTGCGCAATGCCAATGCTATTCAACGGTGAAGTAAAACATCGTAAGGAAACCGGCATACCCTAGAACCTCAAAATTTCGAAGGTGTGTGTCATAGGTTAGTATTCTTATAAGCGGCGATAGGCTTGCAACCTGTCACGTATGGATTACTAACTACTGTGCTAAATGTCATGTTCGGACGTCTCACTACCCTCTTCAGATATCTTCAAAGATCTAAGTCACTAGAAGTCTGAAAAGATATCTACCGAGCAATGGGATTACAGTCGTGATCAGTTTGTTTTTATAATTCTTTTGTTTGTTCCCAGCACTGGCTAGCGTCCAAAGGTTTGGGCCCTGTGACCCTGAGGAGACCAAGTACGAGATATATACTGACATGACTAGTTTGACAACCGGCTCGGAGGGCAAGATATCTTACAATGTAAGGAATCCTATTAATATTACTCGTATAACGTGAAAGTTTGTAAGAATGTATGGATGTGGGGATATTTTGTTGGATATTTTGTTGTTTTGTTTTGTTTTGGACAGCGACTAAACTAAGATTATACCTAACTACTAAGGATTATCTATAATTATATATATTTTATAAATTAACCTATTTTACTTAAGTGTTAGATAGTTTTAATTATTTAATTACCTTTTCTTAATTTAATTTTAAAAAAATATTTGTTACTTTTTCACGTTTTTGTATGGATATTTGTTACTCTTTCAAGCTGTAACGGCTGAACCGATCTGAATGAAATTTGGCACAGGTATAGATTATAGTCTGGAATAGCACATACTAGGCTACTTTTTATCTAAGAAAAGTGTGTTCCAAGTTTTAAGAAAAAAATAAAAAAATCAATTTAAAATACTCCATGGGGCCAAGAGTTTTTGGAGGTTGAGAAGGTAGCAAACCCCTCCACCCCCAATTTTATTTTCAAACGATGCACCAAACACCTGTATTCTAACTCCTCAGTTAACTCTGATTCATGGCGTGGAATACTCCTGTGTCATCTTCAAAGTGGAGTCAGCCATTCCATCATCAGATCATGGCCCCATCTGTGCTGATCATGAGAACCCGAAGCTGTTCCTGAGGCGCTGGTGTGCCGGCCCTCATGCCGTCTGCCATGGGTTCCAGTTCATAGAGATCCACTTCTTCGTGGAAATAGAGTTTGAGTTTGACACAAAGTTCTATTTGGCTGCTTACGGTAAATGTCTCACAGCTCAGTTGGTAGTAGCTTTGCTTTCTGCGCTGTAGGTTGTGGGTTTGATCCCCAGGACAGATTTGTGTGATGAACGATGTTTTTTCTGTGTCTGGGTGTTATTATGTATTCTTTGTATGTATTTATAAAAAAAAGTATATAATTAATCTATCAGCTATCTGGATCTCATAGTACAAGCTTTGCTTAGTTTGGGGCTAGATGGCGTTGCGTTGTGTGAAATGTCCACCAATATTTATTTATTTATTTATTTATACATATGAACTTAACAGCGACACGTTAGAACTATCATATTTATTTGGCCAAATCACCAATTTATTGTGTAAACATTTGTGTGATGAACATAGATGTTTGTTCTGTGTCTGGGTGTTATTTTGTATTTTATGTATGTATTTATAAATAACAAAAGTATACAATTAACCTATCGTAAGTAAAAGCTTTGCTTAGTTTGGGACTTGATGGTGATAATGTGAATGGTCCATCAATATTTATTTATATATTATTTATTAATTTTTGTGATTTTGAAAGAGCTGAGTGCACTTTCATTCTAAAAACCACCGACCGAGCAAGTGCCTACAGTACGTCCATCATCGGAGTTTCAGTCCCATAATACAAGTCAGCGGATTTATAATTGCATGCATTTTTTTTCAGGTAAAACACCGAAAATTATGTCAGTGAAGAAAGCGCTACAATATGTCAATTTGTTAAGAGAACGCCCAAAGATTAAGAGATATAAAAGCGTTTGGGAAAGGCTGAAGAAGAAGGAGTGGGGAACCGGAGAGAAAGATTCGCTTAAGTATTTCTATTTCAGTTTTATACGCGGGAACCAAACGAACCCTAGAGCTAATAGTTATTATATGGAAATGTATCGTAAATTATATCGAAATCAGTTGGATTATCAAAATGGTGTCCACTTACCATATTAAGGGTGGATTGACCAATAGTCAATAGTCAAATATATTTATTTCATTGAAATCACAGGGATCATTTTGAATCGTCTTACATACTAGGTGAGTCTAGGTGCCAACTCCTGTCCTTTCCACAGTCCGAAAAGAACTGACAAGAAACTCGATGGGCCCTAGCGCTTTTTTTGTATGATCCTTTTTAATTTTGTTAGGGAGACCTAGCAGAGTTGAAGCTGATTCGTCCCAAGCTTTTGTGTCATCTAAGTACTCTGATATTCTATACTAAGCTTTTCGAGACAGTTTTAGTTTAATTACATTTTTGAATTTCCCAAACGACCAACAATTACTATAACTGAACGAACCAGTACCAGATCCTAGGGTGCACCACTTTAAAGCTCTACCAAATCAAACCACAGTTTATGTATAAGTAGCTGTAATGTTTTGAAGGAAGACAAATAACAATAAAAATTACATAACATATAAAGAATTTCTAAAACGCATCGATAGCGCATTCTAATTTGTATTGTCCCACCATCTAGGGATGCAAGACTAAACTAAACAATTCTAACAATAACTTAGAATAATATACAAGTAAAATGAGTGTTTCATCATTTCCCTGTCCTTATCCCACGCTAAGTGCGGTCACAACATGTTTTCTTCTTCCACTCACTCCTATCATTCGTCAACTCTGAGTCTACTCCTCTTACATTCATATCATCTTTCATACAATCAAACCACTTCTTCTTCAGCCTTCCTCTACTTTTGCACCCAGCCACACTCATACTCAAAACTCTTTTGGTGACATGGTTTTCATTCCTCCTCATCACGTGTCCATACCAAGCTAATCTAGCACTCTTCATCTGAGATATGGAAATAGATAAGTGATCAGATTGTCCCACCTATCTGATGATAAGTTAACTAAGATAGCAAATATATTGTTAATTGTATAAAGACACGGTCTCACGTAAGATCTAATATATAAGATGTTGTTGGTGAATAAAGGGTGAATTGGATTTGGATTGGAATCTGCCAAGATGTAGCTGTGTACTCATTAACGTCCTCCATCCCCTCAACTACGATATTACACATCTTTTCAGTAACAGGCGCCACTTTCAAACTTCCCCTGACATACTCATTCCTTATCTTGTCCAACCGTGTGTGTCACACATCCATCTTAACATTACAGTTACAGTAGTTTAGTTTAGTTACTACTAGTGGTTCCAAGCGGTAGTGCTATGAAAATAAAGGGAAAAATGTCGACATAAGGTCTACGCGTACTATCAATATTCCAGCTCAGCATAGGACAGCTTGGCTAATTACTTAGTATTGCGCAATTTGAAAAATTACAATGAAACCTTAAAAGATGAACTAACAAGTACTTATTGCAAAATTTTAAAAAATATCAGACTTCTAATTGAAAATAGCTTTTTCCAGCCGCCATATTGGATTTTCATTATCACGGTCACGCTTTAAAGTCACGGGTGCAGACGCGTCTTTAGCTATGATTGGTCGGCTATCTCAAATGTAACTTGGTACAATTATACCTACTACATTTATAGTGTGTCGTAGTGTGAACCTGGCCTTATCTGAATCTGACGACGAATTGAGGGTAGATACAGATTCTACTCTCAATAATAAAAACTAGCTCGCTGCACATCAGTCTGCCCGCGACCACGAACGCTGTAATGTGTTCGAAACGTCGGGAATAAAAACAAAATAGGTACGTGATAAATACCCGTTATTCAATTATAATTATGTCATCAAATCACGGAAGTTTAAAAAGTTTATACCTACTACATCCTACATAATTATAAAGGTGAAAGTTTGTAAGAATGTATGGTATGGTATGGATGTATGTTTGCTACTCTTTCACGCTGAAACGGCTGAACGGATCTGGATGAAATTTGGCACAGATATAGATATAATCCAGAATAGCACATAGGCTTCTTTTTATCCCGGAAAAAAGTACGGTTCCCGCGGAATAGATGTTTTTGTTTTTCAAGGTACCACACGGGCGAAGCCGTGGGCGGAAGCTAGTATTGTATAATATATGTATTTTTCGTCTGAGCTTTGCAGACCAAGTTTTAAGCTGTCGTACAGAACTCGCGGACGGGCAAGTTTCTGTTCAGTGACGTCACACCAAAACGCGTAGACAATAGGCACGATAACTGTATTAAAGAATCAAAAAATAAATAATTTACAAAAGAAAATAAAGAATGTTCTAAAAAAACACTCAGTTTTACTAAAAACTTAAAGTTTAATAAGGATCTTAATAATCTGCCATCTTGACTAAATAAATATTGACGGTGAATGACGTCACCCCTATGTGAACATAGCATTGTGTCTATGTCAATATTTAGATAGGCGCCAAAACGGACGCCATGACAACCTTGAGTGTTTTCGTTCATAATTTATAAAAAATAGGTAAATATAAATGATAATATATTTATAAAATGGCATTTTCTAAAATAGTAGACTAATATGGGTATTATAAAAGGGAACTTCAAAATCTGTCATCATGACTAATTGTAGATAACTTGCAACTTATCCTACCAATATTTACACAATTAATTATGAATTAGTTGTGCGAGCATCTCTGCCAGTGATTTCGATCAGTTGAGCTATCTATAGATATATAATATATTTGACACGTTAGTAAGACGTGTTTCAATACAGTGTAACAGCAGCTTCACTTAAAACCCAAGATGGAGAATATACAAAGTTGTTCGCGAACAGAACGCATCGAGCTTATGGAAACCGACAATTGTGTATGAAGTTTCGATTTTAGCTTTTCTTAAGTGTGTTTTAGGGTCGGTTCACATCTGACAAAGATGCGTCGCGTAACGCCAGAACAGACAATTATAATAATTATGAAAAATGGAAAAAAAATCTTGTTTAAGGTGCGAGTTGGCAGCGGGCGACGTGAGGCAGCGGCCGACCACGTGTCGTCGCTTCATGTCACCGCGACATGTAGCTACGTCCTGTCACTGCAGTCATGATTTCGAACCCGACTGCAGACGCTTCATTCAGTTGGTTCCGAGTGCTCTGTGAAACAAGATGTCTGACGTGTTCGAGAATAGTGATCCGCGGTCGGGTGACACTACTGATCCGCGGTCGGGCGACACTGGCGTCTGCCGCTCGACGACGCGTCGCTAGCTTCGTGCCGCCAACTAAGAAAGAAGTTTCATAGAAATACAGTCATAGAAACTAGTAGTGTCGCCGCGACACGTCGTCCTATGCTGCCTCACGTCGCCCGCTGCCAACTCGTACCTTTATTCATGAAAAGGAGCAGGAAGGTCAAAGACATGACACGAGTTATATAATCGAATTTGATAGTTTAAGGTAGTGCGTAAGTTAATAGTTAGAATAATTTAATGTAATTAATAATTTGTGTGTGTGTGTGAATAGATTGTCCGTAATGCCAACAAAAAGAAAAAGGGCTCTGACGGAAGACCAACGTTGGCTGCTAGCTTGCTAGAAACCAACCCATGCTGAGGCAGACGCCATTTTGTTTCTTTTAGACTTTTTGTGTTGTTCTTTTATATTTTTTTTTTGTTTTTTTTATGTGTGGGTCCAATCGAACAAATAAAGTTATGTATGGAGATGACTGCATTTTATTTGGTTCAGCTGTTGCATGCACAAACGCAAAGATAAACAGTTTTATTGTATGTATAGAATTTTATTATTATGTTATCAGTTTCCAGTTCCACGGCCTTACAGCCAATAGCGGTCTCTTCAAGTTTGCATACACCATCAGTGCTTTTTTATCGATTAGTCTAGCCAGACGCCCGTACGCCCAAACCTGGAACAAGACAAGAGCATTGAAATAGAGATGTTAACAATTCTTGGACTCCCAAACTGCCAACGATAAAACACGACATTGTGTGAAATGTAACGTCACTCGATGCTCAAATATGGCCGCCCGCGTTTTTGTAATCCACAGATAAAAAAAACTCTAAGTACTTACTTAATTTTTCAAAAATAAAATTTTTACAATTCATTTTAATGCAAAAAACATATTGTATGATTATTGTGAACCTATGAGCCACTGTATCTAATACATTAAATATATTAATCGTCAAATAGCCAATTGATTTTATTTCGAAGATTGACTCTTGTTTACCATAGCAAAAATTGTATTTAAAAATATTAGTATTATCGATAAAAAATATACAAAAATCGTGTCATATTGAATTTTCCCGCTAATGGTCATAGCACACATATATGTAACTCGTAAACGGAACGTCACCGTATCGCCTCGCCGTCAACCAGGCGTCAACGTATGGGTACGAGTTGGCAGCGGGCGACATGAGGCGGCGGCGGACGACGTGTCGCGACGACAATGCTGGTTTCTATGAATTTCTATGAAACGCGTCGCTAGCTTCGCGTCGCTAACTACGGAGGGAATTTATAGAAATACATAGAAACTCGTAGTGTCGCCGCGACACGTCGTCCGCCGCTGCCTCACGTCGCCCGCTGCCAACTCGTACCTTAACGTAAGCGCGTTACCAAACGATCAGCAGTTCTGAGTGACTCGGCTACGGCTAGGCGACCGCGCTTACGGCTCGCCGGCCGCTTGTCCCATCTAAAATCGAGATTGTTTTCTATATCCACGACATTTGATGATAAATGGTTTTTCTGTTCATATAATGCCATAATTGCATGCTTATCAATAAGTCTAGCTTTGCGGCCAAATGCCTGTAACAAGATAATAATACGTATTGAGTACTTTGGTAGAGGTAGGCCAAAGAAAAGATGGATGGACTGCGTAAAAGATGACATGAGCAAGAAAGGAGTGAGATCACGAATGACAGAGGGAGATGGCAGAAGATCACATGTTGTGCCGGCCACATAACGTGGGAAAAGGACAGGAAGAAGATGATGATGATGGTTACTCTTGTAATCCACAGAATCCAACGATACCTCAAAGGCCGTTTAGCTACAGCGACAGGCAAAAAAAATCAAAAGCAACTTAAATAAATCCCCTAATAAAACAAAAACAAACATTCCAATTGAGAAACTTCTTTTTTAAGACGTTTAAAAAGCACTTGGTCACTGGTAAAATTGATCTCTAAAAGACAGATGCCACTAGGTATTAAAAACACCTCTTACACTTACTTTACTTACTCTTTATATATCATCAAAGTTCTAAGTAACTACAGATATGAGAAAATATCTTCGAGCCTGGGGATTACCGTCGAGATCTTTTTCTTTAATACTCACCACAAAATAACAATTTTATCTTCCAACTATTGGTTCCCATAATCCTCGAAACCTTGGATCTATATATACAAATGGTCTTTTCATGTTTGCATACACCATTAACGCCTTTCTATCGATGAGTCTAGCTCTGCGCCCATAAGCCCAAACCTGGAAAAAGGAAATCAGAATCGTTGTCCAAATGCCCACTGCGCAAGGCCAAAAAACAAAAAACTTTCAGATTATACTGCAGCAAGTATTTATACAAAAATCTTAAAAAAACCCGACTGAACGATATTTGAAAAAAATTCTTGTCTTTTAATTGAATAAGTAATAGTAAGTAATAAGTATAGTTCCCACGAACTGCACAATTATCTTCTGCACACTTTTTATTCCCATTTCTGCATAAGTCAATATTACGTTTTGTGCCATTTCAGGGAACTTACTTGACTTGGTATGAGCATGTTATGAGGAGAAAGGAATGTCATCCGACGAGGAGAGTGTTAGGTATGAATGTGGATGGATACAGGGGTAGAGGTAGGCAAAAGAAAAGATAGATGGACTGTGTGAAAGATGACATGGATAAGAAAGGAGCGAGTACTGAGATGACGAATGAGAGAAAGAAATGAAAGAAAATCACATGTTGTGCCGACCCCACATACCGTGGGAAAAGGACAGGAAGATGATGATGTCACTCTTGTGATCCAGACGAAACCAACGACACTTCATTTGTCAAAAACCGTTTAGCTACAGTGACAACCAAAAACATTAAAAAAAAAACTCCTTACATTGAAATAAAGTAGTTAAAACGGCTACTAAAAATCACAATTATTTAGTAAAGGTGTCTAGTGTTATATTACAAACAACGTAAAATACCTACAGTTTCTATAAGGCCAATCATTTACAAGCCTTTAAAAAAGGGGAAGACCTCGGCGAACGTACCTCGAGCAAATTGGAGACGTGAAAGGAAGGCCAGGTCCAGAGTACCCTAAACCGACGCATGTATGAAGAATGTAATGAGAGTGAATGAAGCAAGAGGTATGTCAGTTACCAGATACTACAAAAATACTAAATAACAATAATAACGTGATGAAATTAAGCATCAAAGCGAACAAAAACAAATACACTCGAATTGAGAACCATCTCCGTTTTAAATCGATAGAAAACACAAAAGCAACACACGACTATATTCCCAGTCTTGGTAGACATCTCCTTACATTTTCAGTCACCTTTTTACAATATTTAAAGTATGGATTAAAATAAATTAGTATATTATTTTGGCACATCACATTTTAATAAACAAAAAACAAAACAAACATGACCACGACTGTAATCCCCAGGCTCGGTAGATATTTCTCAGACCTGTGGGGCGATTATGGATCTTTGCTTACAATCAATGTCAATACGTTTTCATTGTAATCAAATGATTTGGTATGACATAAGAGTGTTTATTCAATCAATTTGAGCCAGTTTTGACAGGTGTTGATTGTATCCGAGTTCCGTAATCGCACTACTGTAGTTACTTAAATCTTTGAGGATATCTAAAGAGGGTTGTTAGAAACACGTCCGAACATGACATTTGTCACATGCCCACATTTTGCACTGTATTCCGTATGTGACAGGTTGCAAAGCCATCGCCACATTTTAATATTAATAATAATTAAAAATGTTTATGTCGTTACCAGAGTTATTATATCTACACTATAATTAATTTAAATCTAAAAAAAACTATTTTGTATAGTTATTGGTATTACTTACGTGACAGGTTGCAAGACCAAGCCCGCTTATTAGGCTGTGCATTGATCCATCAGTTAGCAACTAGATTTGGTCGGACTTTATCTAATGTTAGAAGGTATAGCACTAATCCTACCAAATTATTATAAACGCGAAAGTTTGTAAGAATGTATGAATGTATGTTTGTTACTCTTTCATGCTGAAACGGCTTAACGGATCTGGATGAAATTTGGCACAGATATATGTAGATTATAGTCTGGAATTTTCCCGTAATAATATATTGTTCCCGTGGGATAGATTTTGTTTATTCACTCAATTTGAGCCAGTTTTGACAAGTGTTGATTGTATCAGAGTTCCGTAATCGCACTACAGATCATTTATCATTCATCGTCAAAATGTCAGTACCTGGATGACCGAGCTTTGCTCTTTTTTTTTTTAGTAAACGACGTTTTCTGAAAATGAAACCTAGCTAGATCGATTTCTTGCCCCTGAAAACCCCTGCATACTAAATTTCATGAAAATCTTTCGAGCCGTTTTCGAGATTCAGATTATAATTATACAGGGTATCCCAAAAAGTAGTGTCAAGCGAAAGTCCAGAGATAGAACACCCCTTGGGGTACCCGAATCACCCCCATGTATGTTCCGCGATTTTCTATAGTTTTCGAGTTATTAATTTTTTTCCCAATTTTTGAAAAAATTACGACTTGAACAACTTAAAACATTCTTACAAAAAAAGTAGAAAACTTTCTTGAGATTTTTTTTTGCTACTGAATTTTAATGAGTTGTTCTTTTATGCATCAAATAATCAGCTACGTGACTTTGATGAAAACTATGAAAATGTTGGTGTAAAGTCAAATAATTACATTCGGTGAATTACGACTTAAATTTTCAACTTTAAATTAAAAATCTTAACAAGTGATTTCATGGTTCCTAAATAAATTTAAAGAATTTTCCAGACTCTCAGCTTTCATAATCATTAAAAAAAAGTAGTACTTAATTGGCTACTTTGGCTAAAATCGGCCTTCAAAGACGGTGAGGTGGAAAGTTCTTAAAATTAGCTACCTGATTAAAAAATAGATTTTGGCCATTTTATCATTCCTTAGCTTACTTCGTTTGATAACTAACCAAAAATGACTGCAGGAAAGTAAGATTTCATTAATATTTGAAGGTTTTATTTATTTAATTTAGCTAAATTTGTGAAATAAAACAACTAGTAAAATTTATTAATTTTTTACAAAAAGTCTTCAAAATGTCAACCTTCTTAGTCAATACAAATCCTACATCGTCTTAAAAAGGTTTACTTTAATCGCATGAAAGCTATTTTAAGTGCCTTAATTTTTTTTTTCGGCCCACTTAATTTTGTTCCTAATTCGGCCATATTGCTGATTTTTTCGGCATGAACTAATTCTTTGTAGTCATTTTTGGTTAGTTAACAAACAAATTAAGCTTAAGAATGATAAAATGGCCAAAATTTATTTTTTAATCAGGTAGCTAATTTTAAGAATTTTCCACCTTACCGTCTTTGAAAGCCGATTTTAGCCAAAGTAGCCTATTAAGTACTACTTTTTTTTAATGATTATGAAAGCTAAGAGTCTGGAAAATTCTTTAGATTTATTTAGGGACCATGAAATCACTTGTTAAGATTTTTAATTTAAAGTTGAAAATTTAAGTCGTAATTCACCGAATGTAATTATTTGACTTTACACCAACATTTTCATAGTTTTCATCAAAGTCACGTAGCTGATTATTTGATGCATAAAAGAACAACTCATTAAAATTCAGTAGCAAAAAAAAATCTCAAGAAAGTTTTCTACTTTTTTTGTAAGAATGTTTTAAGTTGTTCAAGTCGTAATTTTTTCAAAAATTGGGAAAAAAATTAATAACTCGAAAACTATAGAAAATCGCGGAACATACATGGGGGTGATTCGGGTACCCCAAGGGGTGTTCTATCTCTGGACTTTCGCTTGACACTACTTTTTGGGATACCCTGTATATACAAGAATTGCTCGTTTAAAGGTATAAGATATTACGTTAGCTTTATGTCTATGACGGCCTGAGTCTATTAAGCAGATTTACCTCATATTTGACTAAAGAGCTGAATTGTATCTCTACGTGGAAGTCGACCTGGAGGTGGTGGGACTCGTAGCACGCCGGCATGGGCGTGGAGCACCAGCGCCGGAGACTGATGCGGGGTCGGCTGACGTGGGTCGCCATGTCCGTCACACGGAGCAGTATACACGTGTAGTCGACATTCGTGAAGAGAGTCAGCTGGAAGAGAACATGATAGAATAACAGTGAAAACAGGGGGGGCGATTATGGATTTTTGCTTACAATCAATGTCAATACGTTTTCATTGTAATCAAGTGATTTGGTATGACATAAGAGTGTTTATTCAATAAATTTGAGCCAGTTTTGACAAGTGTTGATTGTATCCGAGTTCCGTAATCGCACTACTGGAGTAATCACCAATGTAAATTTATTTCGTACAACATAATCAAAAGACTTTTTCACAATGTCACATATGACATTATAATTTAAATTCGATAGAACTGTTTTGTTTATAATTTCTAACAGAAAACATTCAAGCATTCAATATAATAATATCAAAAGAATACAATAGAAATATTATTATTAGTATTAGACGGGTATTTATCGCGTTTAAATTACCTTATATTTTCCCGACGTTTCGACAGGTTTGCACGCTGTCGTGGTCACGGGTAGACTGGAGTACTGGAGCTACCGCCTCCGCGAAGCGGGGGTCGCATTATTTGCAACTACCCTCACTTCGTTTATAAAAAAAATCGCAAATAATGCGACCCCCGCTTCGCGGAGGCGGTAGCTCCAGTACTCCAGTCTACCCGTGACCACGACAGCGTGCAAACCTGTCGAAACGTCGGGAAAATATAAGGTAATTTAAACGCGATAAATACCCGTCTAATACTAATAATAATGAGTTCAGATCGCGTAAGTTTAAAAGTACAATAGAAATAATTTATTTAACGTCACGTTAGCCATAGCGCGCACGGGTTTCGTCGCCGTGACTGTTTCGACACTCTTATCAAGTCCGTGGGTTTAAATGAGCATTTATCAGGTATCTTACCACAAGCTCTTCGGGCAATATCAAAGTAATGTAACTTTCATGTATCCTACCTAAAAAAATTGTTGAAGTAGTGTCATTTTAAGCTTGAAACTGTTTTCTGAAACATGACTTAATTAAAAGTTATAAAAGTTATAATTTTTGAAAGGATGAATGAAAAGAGTCTGACGAAACCGGTGCAGGAGAGAAAAATAAGTGTGAATGAGACATTTGGAAGGGGAAGACCTCGGCCTACGTACCTTGAGCAAATTTCGGACGTTTTAGAGAAAGGCTAGGTCAAGAGTACCCTAAACCGACGCATGTATGAAGAATGTAATGAGAGTGAATGAAGCAAGAGGAGATCTCGTAACAAGTGGAGATCCGTGGTCTCTGCCTAGCCCATCGGTAAATAGGCGTGATTATATGGATGTATGTAATAACCTATTTGATTAGCGAATAAGAAGAAAAAGAAGTAGTTTGGTTGTGTGAAAGATGATAATGAATCTAAAAGGAGATTCAGAGTTGACGAATGATAGGAGTGAGTGGAAGAAGAAAACATGTTGTGCCGACCCCACTTTTAGCGTGAGATAAGGGCAGGAGAATGATGATTATGGAATTTGGGAAAGAGTTGATTCAAAGTTGACGAATGATAGGAGTGAGTTGAAGAAATCATGTTGTGACGACTTCACTTTTAGCATGGGATAAGGGCAGGAGAATGATGATTATGGAATTTGGGAAAGAGTTGATTCAGAGTTGACGAATGAGTGAGTGGAAGAAGAAATCATGTTGTGACGACTTCACTTTTAGCGTGGGATAAGGGCAGGAGAATGATGATTATGGAATTTGGGAAAGAGTTGATTCAGAGTTGACGAATGAGTGAGTAGAAGAAGAAATCATGTTGTGACGACTTCACTTTTAGCGTGGGATAAGGGCAGGAGAATGATGATTTGCTGAGCGAATATGGGAAGTTTCCTTACGTTGTACGTCGCTATGTTTATACTGCTGAGTCTGGGGTTGACTATAGTTTCTTCAGTATAAATCTGCGCTTGCGTTTCTTCTTCGTCGCAACGTCCGAATCGCTGCATGGAAGATGTCACTGTTGAAAGTAAATGTAATATTATTGTCATTTTATTTCTTCTTAGCTTCCGCCTGTCTTGGCTCGCGAGACACCTGGGCGATTTTCAACACTACTATTTTGTGATTTTTTTATCTAAACTAATATTATAAAAAGGAAAACTTTGATTGTTTGTTTGTTTGTTTGTTTGAAATGAATAGGCTCCGAAACTACTGAACCGATTTAAAAAATTCTTTCACTGTTGGGAAGCTACATTATCAGCGGGTGACATAGGTTATATTATATTTTCAAAAAAATTAGGGATCCTTACTAAAACTTCAATAATGTAAGCCAAGGTGTAAAAAAATCACCTAAAATATTCTTTATATCGCGTGCGCTGCGAAAACTATTGACGTTAGAATAAAATAATGTACTACGACTTTGTAGAACACATTATTATTTACAAAAAGTGTCGCGATAGCATATGTCCAACTATTATAGTTATGCCACAATAAGAGTTCTTTTATTTTAAAATTTTAATTGAAAGGGTACTCTTAGAAAAACGCTCTTTATTTGTATCTTAGTATTAATCCTTATCAAAATAAATCACATCATATTCTAGACTGCTTCAATACCTTTATATAGTTTTTTGAATTACTCAATTCGGACATTCCATTCAAAAGATACCATTAAATTAAAAATGTAAGCAATAGAAAAAAGTTGCGTGAGAGCCGTGCTAGCTTATGCACTGTAGGCGTCACTGGGTGTACAGGATGTGTACAGGATGGAGTCAATGTGAAAAAATAAATAAAAAATATAAACAAAAAAAAACATTATAATAAAAAAAAGTTCATTAAAATAATAATACTAAAACTTTCTATACTTACAATTTTCTTTTTTTAGTAACCTGACGCATGGTATGGTTAGACGTGTGTGTATTTTATTATTGAATTTTGAAATTTTTGTTAAATTTGAGAGCACTGGTGGTGTAGTGGTAGCACCCCTGCCTCACGATCTGAAGGTCAAGCCTGGTCATGCACCAATGTGTTTTTCTATTCGAACAATTTATGTGCGCAATGCCTGTGTTCTTAAACGGTGAAGGAAAACAGCGTGAAGAAACCGGCATACCCTAGAACCAAAAGTTCGAAGGTGTGTGTCATAGGTTAGTATTCTTATAAGCGGCGATGGGCTTGCATCCTGTCATGTACGAGTACCTACTCAAAGATCAAAGTAACTATAAATCTGGGAGATATCTACCGAGCCTGGGAATTACAGTCGTGACCATTTATAGGTATATATAAATACCCGTGCGAAGCCGGGGCGGACTACTAGTTATATAATATACTCGTAGTACCTGGATGGCCGAGCTTTGCTCGATTTTTTTTTAAACGACGTTACCTAAAATTGAAACCTAGCTAGATCGATTTATCGCCCCCGAAACCTCTTGCATACTAAATTTCATGAAAATCATTGGAGCCGTTTCCGAGATTCAGATTATAATTTTACAAGAATTGCTCGTTCAAAGGTATTAGATATGACTAGTATTCTCATATACTTTGGGGCACTTGGAAAAAGGAGGGGATGGACGGTGGAATAGCCCTAACGGAATGGTCACCTCGAAAGGGCAAAGAGCTGGCAGACCACCTGTGATCGATGATACCGAGAGGATAGGGGGAAGTCTAGGATGCTAACCGCCGTATCAAGACTTGTATGGCACAAAATGGAGGAGACCTATATCCAGCAGTGGATAGACACAGGCTAAAAAGGATGATAATGATGAGTAATCTTATTCATCATCATTCTCCTGCCCTTATCCCTAAGTCGGGTCAACACAACATGTTTTCTTCTTCCACTCACTCCTCTCATTCGTCAAATCTGCGTCTACTCCTCTGACATTCATATTTTCACACAATCAAACCACTTTTTCTTCGGCTTTCCTCTACTTGCGCACCTAGTCACACTCATTCTCATAACTCTTTTGGTGACATGGTTTTCATCCCTCATCACGTGTCATTCCAGGCTAATCTAGCACTCTTCATCTTTTCAGTAACAGGCGCCACTTTCAAACTTCCTGACATACTCATTCCTTATCTTGTCTAACCGTGTCAACCCACACATCCATCTTAACATTCGCATCTCCGTAGCATGCACCCTTCTTTCATCCATCTTCTTCATTGCCTCTGAATGATTAATCTTATATATCTTAGGTATAGTTCCGTGAAACGTACATACATCTTCTTACAATAATTTGATCCGGTCCCATTCTGGTGACTGCTGGCGTGCCGATCCTGGTGATGGTGGAGCGCACCCACGCGTGGTACATCCGGTAGTCCAGGAACCGAGCTGGAGTCTCGCAGCCAGGACCGTACACTCCGATACCCACCTGCACAATAATGTCACAGTAAATTAACTATCACCAATTTAGTAAAACTATTATGTTCTATTCATCACGAGCTGATGCCGGCAGCTTCGCCCGCGTGAATGTCGATTATCGCGACTTTTCATACAAACTTTCATCCCTTATTTTATCCTCTTGAAGGTAGAATTAATCAAAATCCTTTCTTAGCGGATGCCTACGTCATAACATCTAACTGCAAGCCAAATTTCAGCCCGATCCGTCCAGTGGTTTGTGATATTCATTGATAGATCACTATGTCAGTCAGTCAGTCACCTTTGAGTTATATATATTTAGATATTTAGATTGGTGACCAGACCAGTGACCACCTCCCGTTCTGCCTCAGCATCAGAACTGCTCCATTTCTCCAGACGCACTTTCCACCGGACATGGCTTTCGCGCAGGCTGTGTGGGTCGGCCACATGCTCTCGATATCAAGCTGGAAAGAATAAACATCATCATTCAGCCCGTTTGCACCACTGTTGGGTTAGGTTGTGTCTCATCTGTGTTCATCACACAAATGTTTGGTGGGGATCGAACCCACAACCTGCAGTGCAGAAGGCACTACTACCAACTGAGCTGTTAGTCAACCCGCTGTATTTGTTTGTTTTGGATCCACTCTTGTTTATTGTAATTATTGATTGTTTATTTTTCATACTTAGTATCATTGTATTGATAACGTCCGTGACGTCACACGTTTGCAAACCGCTAAGATATGTAGCGGCACAATTAGTTGAGCCTTACAGTTGTGCCATGGGGCCGGAACGAATTTATTATTGTACAATATATTTTTTTTTATTCCAAATATTGTTTCGATGAGCCTCTGACTACCTCCACTAGATATCAAAGAGTAACTAGCGATGTAAGATGTCTATGGAACTTGGGGAAGACAGTCGTGATCATATTTCTATGATTTTTTTTATAAGTTGATCTGAAAGTTGAAAAATATCTACGCAAAGAAGTATGGTATTTATTTAAATACTAGCTTCCGCCCACGGCTTTGCCCACGTGGTACCTTGAAAAACAAAAACAAAAACTATCCTACAAGAAGTGTACATTTTTCCGGGATAAAAAGTAGCTAATATGCTATTCTAGTCTATAATCAATCTCTGTGTTAAATTTCATCTAGATCCATTCAGCCGTTTCAGCGTGAAAGAGCAACAAACATCTATACATCCCCACGAACTCACGTTTATAAAATTAGTAGGAAGGAGGATTAGTAGTACCTATGGAGAGAGCTAGAGAGCTAGTTAACCCTAAAAGCTTACCTTACCTCTGTTCTTCTATAGAAATCTCTACACTCCTCAGGGTCCACATAGCCCATTTCAAAAACTTTCACCGTGCTCGTTCTACAGTCTGGAAAAAAAAATTGAATCCTACTTAAAAACGCGAAAATTTGTAAGAATGTATAGATGTCAGGATGTCTGGATGTAGGTATGTTTGTTACTCTTTCACGCTGAAACGGCTAAACGGATCTGGATGAAATTTGGCACAGATATAGATTATAATAGTCTGGAAGAACACAGGCTACATTTTATCCCGGAAAAATTTACGAATCCCACGGGATAGATTTGTTTTTGTTTTTCAAGACACCACGCGGGCAAAACCGTGGGCGGAAGCTAGTATAAAATACTCTAATTTCTTCTTTCTTCTTGTTTTTACTAAACAGTGTCGATTAAAGAGCGTCTAAGAGTCTCCTTTTGTCCGTAACTGACTCCCTACATTAGACTAAGGTATACAATGTACACCATTCATCATCATTATCATCTTCCTGCACTTATCCCACTAGGTGGGGTCGGCACAACAGGTTCTCTTCCTCCACTCTCCCCTATCATCCGTCATCTCAGTAGTCACTCCCCGCACATATCGTCTTTCACACAGTCCATCCATCTTTTCTTAGGTCTACCTCTACCCTTGTATCCATCCACATTCAAATCCATCACCCTTCTTGTAAGATGACTTTCTTCCCGCCGCATAACATGCCTACACCACGCCAACCTATTCTCTTCAACTTTTCTGTCACTGTTTTAAATGAGTGAGTTTCATTCATTTTCCTGTTCGACCCAAGATTTCTGTACCCTGTAGGTATTATCTCCGTTCGACCACTTGAATTAATTTCCATTTCTCCCCATACCTACCTTACTTAACTATACTGCAAAATGTGCCAAATATAATGTTTGGACGTCTGAATGCCCAACTGGAGATCTGAGATGTCTACCGAGCCTGGGGATTGCAGCCGTGATCATGTTTTTTTTTTATAAAAGTAGCTACGTACCTCTTGATAATGTCATGGCGTAGAAGTCAGGAGTATAGATCGCAATCGGCGGTTTGCATATTGGATGCAAGCCTGAAAAAAAAAATTGAGTCAAGATAATATAAGTGTATAAGGGGCGTAAGGGGTTCCAAACAACACCTTTCGGAACCCAAGCCAACCTCACCGGCCCGTGGTACACCCTGCCGACCAACAGACGAGGCCCTGGCGAACCACCACCCACCAACCCGCACTGGACCAGCGTGGTGGGTTACGGTCCAAACCCCTTCCTTCATAATGATTGGAGAGAAGGAAGGGAGGCCTTTGCCCTGCAGTGGGACACTACAGGCTCTTAATAATAATAATAATAATAATAAGATAATATACTTACTAAGATTATTAAATCGTTTTCCCATTTGTATCCCCTGCTCTTACTTATTACTATTTTAAGGTACCTACAGAAAATATAGGCCATGTTACTGAGGGATAATATAGCATTGTAATGGTAAAAGAATTTTTGAAATCGGTGCATTAGTTTTTGAGTTTATTCGTTACAAACAAAAATACAAAACTTTTCTCTTTATACGAGTAAAACCTATTATTTAATATAGAATTACAGATAAAAGAAAATAGATAGGTAGATAGTAAATAGATGTACTACGACTAATCAAGGACTTTTGGGGAGTACCAAGGGTAGAAAGGGAGAACTAAGGGTAAAGATGCTGACCTGATCTCACATTGGCTACATCCAACAGGATCATGGCAACAGCACTCAGAGTCCTCTCCTGGTAGTCCGGGTGGTAGGTGTAGTCCTTGACCCTTATATGCTGACCGCTGCAGTTAGTGCCGAGTATAACTATTGCCTTTTCTCTGAAAACCACGAAACTTTGATAATTTCAGTCTTTGGCATGTTTAACTATAAAAAAAACTTCTCTTACGTTTTTAATTGCTTGATTTATCAATTAATTTATCATGCCTCTTCATCATCATCTTCCTGCCCTTATCCCACGTTATGTGTGGTCGGCACAACATGTGATCTTCTTCCATTTCCCTCTGTCACTCGTCATCTCATTACTCACTCCTTTCTTACCCATGTCATCCCTCACACAGTCCATCCATCTTTTCTTTGGCCTACCTCTACCCCTGTATCCATCCACATTCATACCTAACACTCTCCTTGTCACATGACATTCATCTCTTCTCATAACATGCCCATACCACGCTATTACTCCTCATCTTTTCTGTCACCGGTGCCACTTTCAGACTTCCTCTGATATACTCATTCCTTATTTTATCCATCCTTGTCACTCCACACATCCATCTCAACATTCTTATGTATAATTTTTTGCATGCTCGACAAGGGCAAATGAGTTTTTAAGTGCCATATTAAATTTAAGAACCCTTCTTGATTATTGATTCTTGGGAAATTAAAAAATGTAATAAACAGAAACTGTCTCTCAAAGCTTATTATAGAATATCAGAGTACTTAGATGACAAAAAAGCTTGGGACGAATCAGCTCCAACTCTGCTAGGTATCCCTAAAAATGAAACCTAGCTAGATCGATTTATCGCCCCCGAAACCCCGTGCATACTAAATTTCATGAAAATCATTGGAGCCGTTTCCGAGATTCAGATTATACGAGTATATATACAAGAATTGCTCATTTAAGGGTTTAAGATTGTTAAAACCATACCTGAAATCAACTTTGGGATATTTGTCTATATCAAAAGCTGAACCAATAACCATTTCTTTGGTGATTAAAACCACTATTGTGGCCATTTTTTCATTAACTGAAATAAAAATAAATTTAGTTATTAAGAGGTCCTCTTAATAATATTAATATAGATGTATAATTTTAATATTGTTAGCACTAATGGTCTGGTAGTGACGTCGCTTTCCGATCCTAAGGTCATGGGTTCTATTCTGGTCATGAACTAACGCTATATTATTATAGTTAGTACTTTTATCCCCCCTTGTTGCCAAGAGGGGGGTAAATAGAACGTTCATGAAACGCTCGTTTTCTACGCGCATAAAATACGCCATGTGCATAGTTATATATATCTATATATATATATATATATAATTATCTATATCTATATAAGAGCTCGACCTGACTGACTGATTGATCATCGCCGAGCCGAAACCGCTGAAGCTAGAAAGCTGAAATTTGTAAGGTGGTTTCCTTTTATAACAAAACCACCCACTAAGGCGGGATTTTTGGAAATTCCACCTCTAAGGGGGTGAAAAAGGGTGAAAACGTTAGTATGAAACTTTTTAACGCGTGGAGCGATTTTCATGAAACTTTGTTTGTGCACTGTAAATGAAAAATAAATGGACACGTGTTTCAGGATTTTTCAATATAATCTTCAAAAAGGGGTCAAATGTGGGGTCAATGTTTGTATGGGAACTTTTTAACGGGTGGTGTGATTGGTGTGAAACTTTGTTTGTGTACTGTAAATGCAAAATGAATGGACACGTATTTCAGGATATTCCAAAATAACCCTCTAAAAAGGGTAAAAGGAGGGTCAAAGTTATGTATGGAATTTTTTTATTAGTGTGATTTGTTTAAAACGCAGTTTAGATACTTTAAGTGAACAAAGTCGCGAGCGGGACAGCTAGTATATAGATAGATTTTTTTAGTTAGTCCGTGGAACAACAGAATCGCCAACATTGTCTCTCGAGACATCTCGTAGTTGTCGTGCAACATGTTCCGAAACATGTCGCTCCGTTTGTCCCCTAAAACCTCCTGCTGTGTGATTCTGTAAGACCTCATTCTAAACTTCGAATCTGAATCCGCTGTGAGTTTCTTGATTGGCATTCTAAAAACTTGGTTGATAATTCGAATTTACACTAGCGCCACTCTTGCGAGCGTGTCAGCGAGTTGAACTAAATTGACGGGGAGATTTTGACAGATAAAGTATGAGATGACGTAAGAAGTGGCATTCTATACGGTAATTCCCAAGTCACTTCGACGCCCGCTTCGCACTCGAACCCGATTCAAAGTGTCAAATAATGTGAAGTGAGAGTGAATAGCGATGTGAGATGCGAGTTGATGTTTGAATTTTACAGAATCGACGTACTGATCCGAAATGGTCTCCTGACCCGAAATGGTGTAATCGAGCCTTTATTGGACGAATCAACGCACGCTGACGCATATATGAGAATGCATATGAAATCACTGATTCGCTTTTTACTGTTTAGTTTTAAACATGAAGCCTATAAACAATAATCGCATTCCTTCATAAATAACATTGCTATATACAGGGTGTTACCTTTATTTGACGACCTCAGTGGCGCAGCGGGCGAGAGTCCGCCTGCGACGCAAGAGGTTACGGGTTCGATTCCCGCCTCGGAACAAATTTGTGTATGATCCGCAGAAATTTGTTCCGTTGGTCTGGGTGTTTTCTATGTATAATAACAAAAAAATATCTATCTATGTATATAATGTATTAAATATATCAGTTATCTAGTACACATAACACAAGCTTTGAGTAGCTTACTTTGGGGCTAGATGATGCTGTGTGGATTGTCCAGCATTATTTATTTATTTATTTATTTAGTATTAAACGGGTATTTATCGCGTTATTTATTTTTCCCGACGTTTCGACAGATTTACACACTGTTGTGGTCACGGGATGACTGAAACGAAAAAATAACGCGATAAATACCCGTTTAATACTAATAATAATGTGTTCAGATCGCGTAAGTTTAAAAATATATGTTACCAGACTACTTCCGAAACTTCAGGGGGTTAAAGTACCCATCAATATAAACAACTTTTTCGAAGAAACCAACACAGTGAGTGCGAAAAAAACCGGTGTTCCATGCAAAAGTTCAATACCTACTTGGCTAATGTATGAAACAGCTGTTTTTTGTACTTTAACCACCTGAAATTTTCGGAAATGGCCTGGTAACACCCTGTATAATCGTATAGTTATGTTTAATGTTCGCAAACATATTTTAAATAGTTTTCAAAAAACATTACGAATGCAATGCCTAGGTTTGGTTGTCAAATCTTTGGTACTTAGATTTTTTAGGATATCTGGTCTAAAAATGGGTAGTCAGAGGCACTTCCTAACATTATAATAATGATTAATGATCCTTCTTCTTCTTTATTGCATCTGTCTTTAAGAAAAAATCTCTGAAAATGTTCCGATGCATTTAGAAAAGAACTATTAACTTTAATTCACATTTTTTACACTCGCGTCAAGAACGATTTTTTGATGAGATTTTCCCACCAAATTAACCACCAAAATAAATAAAAAAAATAAATATGATCACGACTGTAATCCCCGGGCTCAATAAGTATCTCCTCAGATCTTTAGACACTTAGATCTTTGAGGATATCTAAAGGGGGTAGTCAGAGGCAAGTCCAAACATGACATTTGGTACATGCCCACATTTTGCACAGTAGTTAGTATTCCGTACGTGACAGGTTGCAAGCCCATCGCCGCTTATAAGAATACTAACCTATGACACACACCTTCGAATTTTTGGTTCTAGGGTATGCCGGTTTCCTCACGATGTTTTCCTTCACCGTTTAAGAGCACTGGCATTGCGCACATAAATTTTTCGAATGGAAAAACTCATTGGTGCACGACCAGGTTTGAACCCACGACCTACGGATCGTGAGGCAGGGGTGCTACCACTACACCACCAGCGCTCTATAAAGACCAAAATCTATACTATATAATATTATAAAGAGGAAAACTTTGATTGTTTGTTTGTTTGTTTGTTTGTTTGTTTGAAATGAATAGGCTCCGAAACTACTGAACCGATTTGAAAAATTCTTTCACCAATGTGTAGAATGAACTTTCAGGATGAACATAGGCTATATTTTATGTAGGTACTTCGCGGGCGACGCCGCGTGCAGAAGCTAGTAACACAATAAAATAAAAAAAAACACAAGAAAAATATAAAAACTATACAGATACTATAAATTACATACCAGTAGGGTAATACAGGCGTCCAAGCCACGGGTATCGATCTAATGAGGCAAACCCGTCTTGGATCTTCTCTGTTGGAGTGTAGTCCATGCCACAACGCCCTTGCATATCTACAAATAACTACTATTTTTTAGAGGTGTAAAAATAACGACAAAAAACGTACCCGTATGTACCCGTTACCATAACAATGAGTACTCGTTACTATCGTATCGAACATGTTACTCGTTACTTCTGATACCTCATACATAACATGCTGATATTTTAGAGCACCAATACTTTGTCTGACAACCTGTGACACTAAGTTCCGATGCTACAAAAAGATGCGAGTAACGAGATGCGTTCGGGTGTAACGACTTGATACTCGGCTCAGAATGGCGTACCCGTTACTCAATACCGAATACATACGGTTTGCTACAGCTTTAGTATTGATTGCAAAAAATCAAAAACCAGACAGAAATTTATTGAAAATACCTTCTTACAGCCGCCATAGTGGATTTTTTGATATTTTGTACAGCCTATGGTCAAAGATTTAAATCGTAGATATACCCGTACGGTACTGAGACCGCACCGTTTTGTTGCCACAGGAAATGAGATAGCTCGCTCAATTGGCACACCGAATATTTTCAATTTCAGGGTACAAAAGGAATAAGTATATTTTTTTACGAAAGATCGTGCAATATAGTTGCACAATAAATGGAGAAATAACTGTTTGGTTCATTTTGTACTAATCATTAGCGTGCTTGCATCGGCATTTTGTTAACACACACAAGTAAAAACAGTGCCACAGTTTTTGGCGTAAGGGCATATCTACGATTTAAATCTTTGCTTATGGTCACTCTTTTAATCTAGATAAATCCAACGAAATTTCATTTGTCGAAATCCGTACAGCCGTTGGGCAACAGTGACAGCCAAAGAAAGTCGCATAAATTACACCCCCAACACATAAATGATACCCTCTTTCTTAAGTGAAAAATCGTTTTAGGGTAAAAAACCCGACAAAAAGTATAGCTGCCATATTGGATTTTTTGACAAGTTGCTGCTTATGATTTAACTAACGACACCTAATTTCTCAAAATGTGTCCTGCTGTTTGGGAACTATTTTGTTCTTACCCCGTAAATCTGGGGATGCCAACGTTTTTATTAAATGTTAAAATTAAAATAATTTTCTGAAGGTCTATGAAATTATTTTAGTTTGTTTCTTCTATTGTTTAATATTTTTGATATTGTTAGTAAAAATAATATTTTCTTTTAAAAATAGCGGCGGATTTTTAAGGAGCCAACCTCAAAAACCTACAAGCTGTTGAATTCTAACAGAATTTGTAATATAACATTATTTCAACGCGATCCACTTGGCTATGTGCGCGATCACCTTTACAAATGTTGTTATATAATAACAATGTTGTTTACTTACCAAAAAGTGAATTCCTAAAACACAACACTAACACGAACAATTTCAATTCCATAGACATTAAAAAACTTCTTCTTCTTCTTCTTCAATTATGGCATTTGTCTCTTAGAGAACAATTTTGCCAGTGTCAAGTGTACTTATTTATAAGTATTGTCAACGTCACAGAGTCATAGTCAAGTAGTCAAGTCAATTTTAAACAAAAGATGGCTGTTTTGTTGAAAATTTTCGGGATTTCCTCCGATGGAATTTGACGAGAACTATTCACTCTAATTCACATACTTTACACTCGCGTCAAGAACCCGGGCTTTATTGGCAAAATAACCACCAAAATTACGCAATAAAACTCAAAATAACACGAGAAAACATATAAAAACCAGAGCGACGTAGTTGTCAGGCAAATACACCGCAGAAAATCCCATTAAAAAACTAAAGACAAGCGCACTCTTGAACTCAAGATTGAATACTAAATTGATTCAGTACACCTATTCGTCATAATAAATAACAATCAGCTGTCGTTTTAGATTTAGCTGCGACGTCATTTTACGTTCGTAATTGTCAAAAAACACAGCCAACGTTAATTATGTTTCACTCATGAAAAAAGCCTTGAACAATATTGTAAAAAAAAAAACATGAACACGACTGTAATCCCAAAGCTCGGTAGATATCTCCTCAGATCTCTAGTTAATTCGATCTTTGAGGATATCTAAAGACGGTAGTCAGAGGCACGTCCAAACATGATATTTGGCACATGCCAACGTTTTGCACAGTAGTTAGTATACCGTGACAGGTTACAAGCCCAACGCAGCTAGAAAAAATTGAGAAAAATGTAATGTATTTATATCCAAACTTACAATAAATATTACTGACAATAGGTATTAATTCTTTATTTACAAAAATATACAGATCTATCCTAATATACACACTAATAAAATACACGTGAAACGGCTGAGCTATCTAAGGACCGCTGCAAACAATCCATCGATAGCTCATTCATTCATCATTTAAAATGTAAACATTACCTGTTTACAATGTTATCAGAGATTTATTAAAATCTTTTACCCGTCACGTGCTGGACTTACGACCATCTTATGACGTTCCCTGCGTCTTGAGAAACCTTTAAATTGCATTGTGCGACTCGAAACAATACAAATTTAAACAGTGTAGTAAACAAAATCCCGATCTATGGCGTCCGATCATAGATTTTTTGAGTTTTATTGAATGAATCACAATATTTGTCTTTAGGTCTTGTTTGTTTGTTTGTTTTGGAATATTGACCTAGAATTTAAACAAAGTTGTTAGTTTGAATGGGACAAAGGGGTGTTGGTTTGTCGTTTGGTAGACGTATAACACTTTCAAAGACGGAAACATACTATTAACACGCTATGCGACTCGATGTCGCGACGCGTGTCGACTCGAATCAAATGAGACACGTCGGATGTTCATAGTATGATTCTAGTCATAGAAAATAGTACAATTTGATTCGAGTCTACACGCGTCGCGTTTCATCGGGTCGCGTAGCGTGTTAATAGTATGTTTCCGCCTGTTGTTAATATAATAATTTATAGTTTGTTAATTAAAGGGATGTAATATAGCGCTCGTGGTGTAGTGGTAGCACCCCTACCTCACGATCCGAAGGTTCAAACCTGGTCGTGCACCAATGAGTTTTTCCATTCGAAAAATTTATGTGCGCAATGCCAGTGCTCCTAAACGGTGAAAGAAAACATCGTGAGGAAACCGGCATACCCTAGAACCAAACATTTTAAAGTGTGTGTCATAGGTTAGTATTCTTATATGAAGCGATGGGCTTGCAACCTGTCACGTACGGAATACTAACTACTGTGCAAAATGTGAGCATGTGCCAAATGTCATGTTCAGACATGCCCTGACTACCCTCTTTAGATATCCTCAAAGGTCTAAGAAACTAAAGATCTGAGGAGATATTTTTATCTAAATAAACTAACTCTCGCTCGTTACTTCGTTCGCATGTTATACTCGTAATTGTTATAACAAATTCGAATTTGATTTATATTAAGAAAATTAATAGACAATGTAATAAAAGTAATACATTTTAAACTACACATTGTAATACAAGGAGCGATGTATTTTCGGAAATAGCAGCCCGCCGCCGAATAATGACACTTGTGCCAACAACCCTCGAAATAATCGAAGACTTGTCGAGAAGTCGGGGGTGCCAGTTCAAGTGACGTGCACTGTAAAATATAATGTTGTCTATATATATAAAAATGAATTGCTGTTCGTTAGTCTCGCTAAAACTCGAGAACGGCTAAACGGATTTATCTTATCTTGGTCTTGAAATGTGCGTGGAGGTCTAGGGAAGGTTTAAAAGGTAAGAAAAAATCGAATAACTACTGCTGATTTTTGTGTAAGAAATATATATATCCTACTAATATTATAAACATAAGAATGTATGGATGTATGTTTGTTACTCTTTCACGTAAAAACGGCTAAACGGATCTGGATGAAATTTGGCACTGATATTTTAGTCTGGAATAGCACATAGGCTACTTTTTACTCCGGATTTTTTTTATCAAAATTTCATTCAGATCCTTTCAGCCGTTTCAGCTTGAAAGAGTAACAAACATACTACATTCTTACAAACTTTCGCGTTTATAATATTGGTAGGATTTACATATTATGTATATTTCGCAGTAATAATGACTTAACTTTATAGTTTCAATCATAAGTATCAATTTGAATCGGCTTAAAAACTTAGAACTTTATAGTTTCAATCATAAGGATCAATTTGAATCGGCTTAAAAAACCTTGTGCCTTTAAACCTTTTTAGCCTCATACTAGCAAAAACGCCTCATTACTTAGCCCGCCTTTCCTTTGGTACCGAAACTGACCCATTTTGAGGTGTTTATTTTTTGCGGGTTCACCGCCCGTGTGGAAAGGACCAGTTCTTTGAGGGGATGGCACAGTGAAAATAAAGGTACCTGGGTAATTGCAGATGTTTGTTCTGTGGCAGAGTGTTATGTAATCTATGAACCTATGTATTGACAAAAAAATATATATAACTAGCTGACCCGCGCGCGACTTCGTCTGCGCGTTTTAAGTAAGTAATATACGTTTTCTTACCTTTTAAACCTTCCCTAGACCTCCACGAACATTTCAAGACCAAGATAAAGATAAATCCGTTTAGCCGTTCTCGAGTTTTAGCGAGACTAACGAACAGCAATTCATTTTTATATATAAGAAGAAGAAGAAGACGATTCTATCGGCTATCTAGTTCCCATACAAGCTTTGCTTAGGTTGGGGCTACATTTGAAACTGGTTTTTGAAATGTACCAACTAGGTGATTCTACAGTTTGATATTTTACCGTTATTTAAAAAAATTAACTGTAATTTTAGAGCTCGTCTTTCAAGCTGATGGTATGAAGATGGAGCAATAAAAGATTGGTTGTTAATAAGTTATTTCACGAAGGGTACTTTTAAAATTAATTAATATTTTACGAGATAAATAAAAGATAAAGATACCTTTGAGTTGAATGGCCGGGTGTTTAGTCAACTGAGGCCGCTGTCAACTTATCCCGCGGGATGAGTTGACCTAATGCATTTTTGAATCGGTCAACTCATCCCGCTGTCAAAAAAAACAAAAATGTGTTATTTGAAATTTATGTACACACGTGAACAAAAATGGCCCAGCTGACTTTAGCTGGCTATGAGATAAAAGTTTGAAATTATACAAACGCATTGTTAACACCTTTCAGTCCCTGGGAGGGTGCGCGGCGTGCTTCATATAATATCTTTTGAAATACTTATGTAGGTAAATTTATTTTTTCTACTCATTGCTCCATCTATTACTATGTCTATGTCACTTCTGTTAGGTCCAATCCGAAAACCAGCGCTACCTCCTTAACATTAGGTGGTAGCATTAAGCTGAGATTGGTCCTATTCAGCCACGCGACTTGCATGCAGGAAAGACAATTTATATCTTTTTTTTATTTTACTTTCTGTGTTACTTTTCTAATTTTGTTTGGTTTTACCTTTGTTTTGTTTTTTTTTTTTATCTACTTTTATTTTCCTGTATGTGTCCGTGTCTGAATAAAAATCTATTCTATTCTATTCTATTCTATTAAATTTTAAATCTTTGATCCAGGCTGAGCGACCCACACAACACACGATGCAAGGCGGTATGGTGGACCTTGCGATGAGCGTCGTCAAAAATCTTATCACAACGTTGCAATGATCAGTTTTTCTCCGAAGTTTTAATTGTAAGCTCTTAATGAAAATTGTAAATACCATGCTTGGTTTATGTATGTGCTTGTCAATTGGTTTGATAAGATGTTATTTTGACTCTTGTAAGTGAATAAAAATTGACAAATTTAGTGAAATTTATAAAAATAACAAGTAGAAAGCATTATATCTTAGTGACATTTCTACAAAATTCATCAAAATTTGTTAAAAACAGCAAAAGTTTTCCAATTGTTTTTTTATGTAAATTTTTATGAATGAAATACATACAAATTGCAATTATTTAATTTCATTTAAATTTATTATTATACTATAAGAAGGTATACTTGCGTGCAAAAAAATCATTCCACCCCAAGATCTCAGGTTTGGATCATTATAAATCAAAAACTGGAATTGATTGAAACAGGCTTTGAATGCTGTACAAGGTAGGTCAATTTTTTTGCACGTAAGAGTATATTACTATAAATAAAAAAGCCCCTAACCTTTAATTTTTTAAATAAATGAATGAAAAGTTTTGTGAATTTAATAAAATAACATACATACATACATAAAATCACGCCTGTTTCCCAACGGGGTAGGCAGAGACCACGGATCTCCACTTGCTACGATCCTGACATACTTCTTTTGCTTCATTCACTCTCATTACATTCTTCATACATGCGCGTCGGTTAAGGGTACTCTGGACCTGGCCTTTCTCTAGTACGTCCCCAATTTGATCGAGGTACGTACGCCGTGGTCTTCCCCTTCCAACTGTTCCATTCACACTCTCCTTATACAACTGTTTCATCATTCTCCTTTCATCCATCCTTTCTACATAATAAAATAAAGTAAAGAAAATAAAGTTGGTTTAAAATAGCAAAATGGTGGGTATCTTAGAAAGTTGAGTTCTCCGAGCTCTCCTGAGATATTCATGAGTCCGGGATGCGCCGGACGGCGGAGATACCATCCGAGATGTCCGCGGTACAGACAGAACATCTACTTTCAACCAGTGTGGCGAAAGGATCAAAGCGCACCTTATGTGTTGATTTGTAATTTGATTATTGTTATTAATAGTATTAAACGGGTATTTATAGCTATTTTTCCCGACAAAGTCATCCCGTGACCACGACAGTTTGTAAACCTGTCGAAACGCCGGAAAAAATAGGTACTTAATCCTACTAATATTATAATAAATGCGAAAGTTTGTAAGAATGTATGGATGTGTGGATATAAGGATGAATGGATGTATGTTTGTTACTCTTTCACGCTGAAACGGCTGAACGGATTCCGATAAAATTTGACACAGATATAGATTATAATCTGGAATAACACATAGGCTACTTTTTATCCCGGAATAACGTACGGTTCTTGCGGTATAGATTTGTTTTTGTTTTTCAAGGTACCACGCGGACGAAGCAGTGGGCGGAAGCTGGTTAATTATCGTCCTTTCAACACACTGGTTCATTAAAACAAGTGACAGGATTTTTGATGTTTTTTGTCATCAGTACGCAGTCACGAGCGGAGCGCATCCAGAGATAGGGGCCTTCAATGAGCACATTTGAGTAAACTCATAATACGGTCCCGTAATGCGTTATCGAGATAAAATATAGAATACGGGAATTTATGGAAATTCTACAAATTGGAGAGTCTCTTCTATTTCCATATTTTGCTTACCCCTTCGAGTATTATATAGAATACTAGATGGCGCCACAGGAAAAATTAGAACGCGCTATCGCGTGTTTTGGTAATGGCATTAATATTTTTATTGGGGTCATAGGATATATAGAATACTAGCTGTCACAAATATTGATATATCGATATATTGGAAAATTTGTATGGACCACAAAAAGAGGCGGGCACCCATCCAAAAACTGACAGCGCTCAGCCAGCGTTGCTTAACCGTGCTTACCCCATACTAACTTTCAGCCCCTACAAGATTTATTTTTATTTAAGACAAAAGATAGCCATGTCCTTTCAGACGTTTCAAAATGATCCCTGTGATTTCAAAGATATAAATATTATGACTACACGATATAATCATTTTTCAAATTTCATAACGATCCGTTCAGCCGTTAAGTCGTGAAAAGAGAACGACAAACAAAAAATATAGACTAATAAAAAAGATAAAAAAAACAAACAGTGACTTTCACATTTATTGATTGGCGAGCGAAGCGAGCAAAATCCCATTGTAGTGCGATTTGGCATTGTATGTATGTTTGTGTATAATGTTTGTTAGCCTTCGGCCGCGTACGAAACCGGAGCTTCGTAATCAGTTGCGGTAAAAGAAAAATTCTTCTTTTTACGATACTAGTTACCAAACAAGTTAGAGCATTATTTAAGAACCGTTAATCCAATCTGCATGAAACTTGGAAGGTCTAGAGATTCTGATGTGTGGATTTGCTTGAAAGCATATTAATATTAGTTTGGATTAGTATAATAGATGAAGGGTTTGATTTTAAGCGTATAAACAAAGTCACGTAAAATAACCTGTACTCCCAGCTAGTAATATGACAGTCGCGACAAAATTTTGTCGTCGCTGTAGTCAAGCATGTTGTCTCATATTTGCACCAGACAGAGCGAGACAAAACAGTCGACAAAATTCGTCGTGGCGTTCATGTTAGCCTAGCGGATAGTTGGGTACTAAAACGTCACGTAGTTAACTATCCTACGTCACAGCGTCCTACAGCGACTGTAGTTTGCGCTTCATTCATTTGCTTAGAATTTGGTACCATGAGTAACAATTTTGACAGATGTCATAGTAACGTAGATACTAGCATAGTAGGTGAAGGTAGCCGCATGAGCAGCGCAGTATCGTTTTTCGGGAGCAATTGGAGGTATGAGGAGGGGGGGAAGGAACTGTACATGCGTAAACTCGCACCTGTGGCTAACTTCACGAATGCCTAGATCCGTTGGATGAACTATACTACTGTAGTAACGTCAGCCGATCTAAATGTGACAACTCATGGTAGACGTACGGTTTATTTAAAGAGTTTAAGAACAAAGGCAAGTGTGAGTCCTTCGTGTGGTTCGAGAGTCCTCAGTTCCCGCGGCGAAGGCACGTTCCTGGACCCTCGGGACACGCACAGAGGGCGCCACTATCGACAGATCAGCTTGACAGACAATATGGAACACCCGCGGTTTCACTCGCGTTTTTAGCCGACTGCTAAACACTACAAGTGTGTCTAGAAGATTTATTTTTTATTTTGCCACTTTTATCTGAAATAAACAAAGAAATATCTAAGAGCTCTGTGAAAATAAACGACTTATTTTGATTAACACCAAGTTTTAATCCTAATGTATTATCCTATTATCCTACCTACTAGTCTTATCCTATACCCTATTTTCTCGATCAATCTCAGTAGATCCATTGTCCAGATCCACTATGTATCTAGTACTACAATATTATATACCAGCTTTCGCCCGCAGATCCGCCCATATTGTGAAAATAAAAACAAATCCATCCCACGGGAACCAAACATTTTTCCGGGATAAGAAGTAGCCATGTGCTATTCCAAACTATCCCTCATTAGCGGGTAATCTAAAGTGCAAAACATCAAAGTAGCATAAGACCTAAAACGCTTATTGTCTGATTAGTAAATAACCTAAATTGTGTAAGGCCTAAGTAGAAAAATGCCTGAATTGTAACCTATTTCTGTGCCAAATTTCATCCAGATCCGTTCCACCGTTTCAGCGCGATCCATCCATCTTTCCAAACTTTCGCATTTATAATTTACTAGCTGATCCGAAATACGTTTACCTGCCTTAAATATTTTTATCCCGAAAAAATGTACGGATCCCGTTGGATGATTTGTTTTTCAAAGTTACCACGCGGGTGAAGCCGTGGGCGGAGGGTAGTATTTAATAAGATTAAAAGTTGGTTGAGCAGGTAAGTCATTGTCGGCCGCAAAGGCTTTAAACTATGCAGCTTTAATATCAATTTACTATGAATACCGAACTAGCAAATTACATCCAGCCCCAACTAACTAATACTATTTGAACACAGACTGGGGTACAAATAGCTGGTTCACTCGCGTAATGCGCCTAATTTACTCAAGATAATTAATTGAATAAAATTGAGAATTATCATCATCTTCATTCTCTCTCTGTCATTCGTCATCTCAGTACTCACTCCTTTCTTACTCATATCATCTTTCACACAGTCCATTCATCTTTTTTTTTGGTCTACCTCTACCCCTGTATCCATCCACATTCATACCTAACACTCTTCTCGTCACATGACATTCAACTCTTCTCATAAGTTATGTGAAGTGATGAATGTCAATGTGACGAGGCGAATAGCTAATAAATTTTTGGAAATTGATATAAATGCGGACAAAGTTGGGCTACTTCTGAAAATGTCAGGGGGTTAAAGTACCCATTTATACAAAAGTTCAACACCTAAGCTAAAACAGCTGTTTTTTTTCGCGCTCACAGTGTTGATTTCCTTAAAAAAAGTTGTTTATAGTGATGGGTACTTTAACCCCCTGACATTTTCAGAAGTAGCCTGGCAACACCCTGTATAACTATTAGCTGGTGCCCGTGACTTTGTCCGCATTTAATTCAATTTCATTTTTTTTTTTTTTTTTTTCCAGAAATTCAGAAAATCCTGTATAAAAATTTGGTCAAATGCAATCTAAGTGAGCTGGCGGCTTAACATTTATACTGTGACGGAATTATAACTGCATCGGTTCGTCGATTGACTCACATCTATATAGACAGAGCTGGCTGTCCAAATATTGAGTTCGGTAATTCCGGAATTGGTTTGCATTCACATCGGACGTGTCTGCTCGCCACACGTACCGAATGCAAATAATTTCACTGACAATACACCTGCTGGTTTCCTCACGATGTTTTCCTTCACCATTTAAAGCGGACAGATACTAAGAGCGCTGGTGGTGTACTGGTAGCACCCCTGCCTCACGATCCGAAGGTCGTGGGTTCAAACCTGGTCGTGCACCAATGAGTTTTTCCATTCGAAAAATTTATGTGCGCAATGATAGTGATGAAGGAAAATATTGTGAGGATACCGGCATACCCTAGAACCAAAAATTGGAAGGTATGTGTCATAGGTTAGTATTCTTATAAGCGGCGATGGGCTTGCAACCTGTTACGTACGGAATACTAACTACTGTGCAAAATGTGGGCATGTGCCAAATGTCATGTTTGGACTTGCCTCTGACTACCCTCTTTAGATATCCTCTAAGATCTAAGTAACTAAAGATCTGAGGAGATATCTACCGAGCCTGGGGATTACAGTCGTGATCATATTTTTTATTTTTTTTAGATACTTACTAAGATATTTAATTTTGCAACCTGTCACGTACGGAAAACTAACTACTGTGTACTAACTACTATGTACAAACTACTATGCCAGTGCTCTTAAACGGTGAAGGAAAACATCGTGAGGAAACCGGTTACCCTAGAATTAAAAATCGAAGGTGTGTGTCATAGTATATAATATGTATGTATTTACAAAAAAAAAGTATATCTATATAGTTTATCAGTCATGTGGTTCCCATAATACAAGCTCTGCTTAGTTTGGGGCTGTGTGATTGTGTCCAGCATTAATTATTATTATTATAGGTTTCTTATAAGCGGCGATGGGCTTGCAACATGTCACGACCGAAAAAGGTACTTGTTGATTTACGTATTTATAGGTAGGTAAGTGTTTAGATGTCTATATAAAAAAAATATAATCACGACTGTAATTCCCGGGCTCGGTAGATATCTCCTCAGATCTTTAGTTAATTAGATCTTTGTGGATATCTAAAGAGGATAGTCAGAGGCACGAACATGACATTTGGTACATGCCCATATTTTGCACAGTAGTTATTATTCCGTACGTAACAGGTTGCAAGCACATCGCCGCTTATAAGAATGCTAACCAATGATACCCATCTTCGAATATTTAGTTCTAGGGTATGCCTCACGATGTTTTCCTTCAGCGTTTAAGAGCACTGGCATCTTCGATGACCAAGGATTACTCGTTTTTTTTTATATGACGTTTTAGAAAAATGAAACCTAGCTAGATCGATTTATCACCCCCAAAAATCCCTGCATACAAAATTTCATGAAAATCGTTGAAGCCATTTCCCGAGTTGATTCAGATTTTATAATTATCCTACCAATAAACGCGAAACTTTGTAAGAATTTATGGATGTATGTTTGTAACCCTGTCACGCTGAAACGGCTGAACGGATCTACATGAAATTCTTTCATGAGATTCTAGGGTATGCCGGTTACCTCACGTCACGATGTTTTTCCTAAAAACTTGAACTTTGCAATGGTGCTAAATTTCTGAAATGAGGCGGGGTGTCGGCTCAATCAAAGTTTCCGAGACGACATATTAATTAGTCTACCGGTACGATAAATTAGCTTCGATGTTTCTGCTCTAGCTGTTTTTGAAGCGGTGCGGGAAAACATCTTGAGGAGAGACAGAGTTGAATTATTCGAAACGTGTTATCATTAATCATCATCTTCCTCTTTTCTCACGTTAATGGTCGGCAGAACAAGTGATCTTTTTTCATCTCCCTCTGTCATTCGTCACTCTGACACTCCCTTTTTACTCATATCATCTTTCACACAGTCCATCCATCTCTTCTTTGGCCTACCTCTACCCCTGTATCCATCCACATTTGTACCCAACACTCTCTTCGTCACTTCTCATTCATCTCTTCTCATAACATTCCGTGTCTCTGACTACTCTCTGGTATTTTCTTTCATAATTTTCCTGCTCTTTTCACGTTAGCACACTTGTATCATTCTACCGTGACTATGACCGTGAGATCAAGATTTCTATCTTGATCTAGACTTGAAAGATATGTGGAAGAAGTCAAGATAGATCTAAGTAACTGTAGTGATCATGCTTGTTAAAATCGTCTTTTTCGACAAACGTGCCAAGCCAAGGTTTGGAAATTAAATTATATTTCATGCAATCACACCCAATATCAGTATTTTCATGCATTTACAGCAGGCTACTACCAGTACCTTGAACCATGTATCAAATGGAGGAAAAAATGTGACTAAATGCGAAAATTTGGATGAATATTTGGATATTTGTTTACTTATCTAATTGGAAAACCAACAGCTTACAAATCTTCACATTTTTAATAGCGTCAGTTAAATTGTTACTAAACCACTCTGAACTTTACGGATCTGGATGAAATTTGGCACAGAGATAGATTGTAATCTGGAACAGCACATAGGTTATTACATCACACTACATTCATCCTTCAAAATAACAACTTTTGTTACTAGCACTACAACTTTACATACATCTATAAAATCTGAAAAGGACGGAAATGTCCAGTACTTTCCCGTTGAAAAGTACTAGACATTTCTGTCCTTTTCAGTATTTTTAATGGATTTCCGCTAAGTCACGCCTGAGTCAATCTTTTATCTATAAAATCACAAAAGCCGTCAGTATAACCAATCTCAAAAGATTTAGTGTTGAAATTACATAAATAAAAACAATAAACAAACAAACACTCACACGACTGTAATCCCCAGGCTCGGTAGACATCTCCTCAGATCTCTAGTCACTTAGATCTTTGAGGATATCTAAAGGGGAAGTCAGAGGCACGACCTAACATGATTTTGGCACATGCCCACACTGTTCACAGTTATTATTCCGTACGTGACAGGTGAAAAGCCTATCACCGTTTATAATAACCTACGACACACACCTAATTTTTGGTTCAAGGGTGTGCCCCACGACTTTTGGATCGTAAGGCAGGGGTGCTACCACTACACCACCAGTGCTTTTTACACAAATAATAATAATTCGAATTAGCTGTAGGTAAATTCAGAAAATACTCTCAAATACTCTGAAAACAATGTTCAGAGTATTTGATTATAATAACAATAACGCTGAAGTTGGCGCATCCATTTCTTGAAGCTCTGTGCTCGCCGATAATCAGTTTGCCTTCGTTAGCCGAGGGCCTACTCTGAAAGAGGCTGATCTGAGGTCTTACCATAAGCTTTTACAAACCATCATGTTTCAGACACGTCACATTTCAAGCTTAAAAACTACTTCAATATAATCGTTATATTTATATGTCATGGTACGAAATATCAAAGTTATACGGTTATACTTTGTTATTGCCCGAAGAGTTTGTGGTGAGGACCCTGATGCCAATCTTAATTAACCTTAAAAAGGAGGGTCTGTTTTTGATTGTGTTTTAAAAAAAGTTCACCGATATCGCTGTCAATTGAGAAGCTATTTTAGATATTTTATACAGCGTTATGTTGAACTTTGTAATAGATGGGACGTCATGTCGTGGAAAAATTTGACGTCCATCGTAAAAAATCTCGACACGACGTCACACTATTTTAAATGATTTATACAGCATTAAATGGAACCTTGTAATAGATGCGTCGTATCCTAGAAATCTTAGACGTGCATCGTAAAAAATCTCGACACGACGTCACATAGGCACAATGCTCGGCAAAAATATCGTCTTTGAATGAAAAATCAATAGATTTCATCGTCAGCTTTTACGACACATGTTTTTATATGATACGGGACACGTGATGCAAAAATTTAAAGTAGGTAAGTTTTCAGTAGTGGATTGTGTATTTTCGTGTTCGCGGTAGTCCCTAAGGCAATTCGAGTATTTCGAGCAGCTTGGCTCGAGTCACACGGTACTAACGAACGCAATAATAAATCTTATTTCGGTGTGACATCGACCCGAGGAATATTGATGAGACGAGCGTGCGAAAACTCGATAACTATAAACAATTACGTTTTTTTATCGAAAAAATTGCTTTTTTAGATAAATGCAGCCCCAGCATGAATTACACTGTGTTTTTTCTACAAAAGAGAAAACTAATATTATTTTGATTTAGCTAATGCCCGTAAATAAATCCTACTAATATTATAAACGCGAAAGATTGTAAGAATGTATGGATGGATGGATGTATGTTTGTTACTCTTTCACGCTAAAACGGCTGAACAGATCTGAATGAAACTTGGCACAGATATAGATTATGGTCTGGACTAACACATAGGCTACATTTTATCCCGAAAAAATGTACGGTTCCCGTGGGATAGCGATGTTTTTGTTTTTTAAGGTATCAAGTGGGTGAAGCCGCGGGCGGAAGCTAGTAAATTATAATTGAAAGTGTCATTTAGGGTTAGCGTCAGATTGTGAGTCACTTCTCGTATTAAACATTGAAATGCTATCATAAAATTGATTTCGAATTGCTTCTATTTGCTTTTCATCAATGAGAGAATCACTTCCTCTATATCGATACCGGAAGTATCAATTAACGTAAGGGACATTTTATCGAAAATGAGTTGAATATGCAGTACCCCTAGTATGAGTTTTTGATTTACGAAAACTTTTTTCGAATAGTATCCTTTCATACATTTACCTCCATCGGAAATGTTAAGGAACTAAAATAAGGTCGATAATATCGAAAATATTATGTAATCGGCAGTCCCAGCAATGATTTTTAAATCAAGTTTTCACGATATCGACTTTATTTTAGTACCTTAAAATTTCCGATGGAGGTAAATGTATGAAAGTATACTATTCGAAAAAAGTTTTCGTAAACTATCAAAAACTCATACTAGGGGTACAGTTCTATCTAAAATTTTCTGCTCTATCGACTGGTATACTTGAAATTTCGATATCTTCAAAAAAATGTCCCTTACAGTACAAATTTTCAGAAGTTCTAAACAGAAAATTATCTAAAATTGTAACGTAACTAACTTGTCAAGTGAAGTTTTTTATCTCAATTAATGTATGTCTCAATAATTAAATACTTTAACCCTTACACTAAAATCACTTGCTTTGATGTAACGCGGTTTTTTCATTGTTGTCCTTTACGTTGATATGCCTTTGGATTATTTAACTTTATTAGTACCTGGATGACCTGTTTTTTTTGGTAACTCGTATTTTTGGAAATTATATTTTGATACGAATTATTTCTGATGAATTATGAATAATACTTTTCGATTTTAACGCCATCTTTATCAAGTAGCTTTAGTGTTACTGTGTTGGCAAAACAGTTTAGTTGTTGTTTAGGCTCTAGACATGGTCAATCACAATTGATTGGATCACTTTGATTCGATCGCAACCCATACGCAAGTGATTCGATTACGAATTTATATGTGATTCGATCACTTTTGACCCGCCTTACTGCCGAGTTCCGTGTGTTGCGGGGAGGTGTGCCATGTCGGTGCGATCAGAATGTATTTATGTATCGTAAAGATTACTCTTACAAGAGTACTAAAAGAATCTCCTTCTTTCGCATGCAGTCAGGCACGGTCGTTAGTATCTTTCTAATAGGTCGAAACCTATAAAACCCGTTTGTTTGCTCGGCTAGCTTGCAAATCTCGCGCGCGACCCAATCGATTACCGATTATCCTAACCTGTGACCTGCGCCCGCGACCTGCAAGAACTGCAAGTCAAAGGACACATAGGTACAACGAATACATCTGTGTCTTAGATTACCTGCATGGGTCAATTCATCGAACCTTTGTAACCTGATCACATAGCCGATGGTCATGATCTACCCGGGTCGCACAAAATGATCGATTGACATCGGTCTAAATGGCCCTAGTTGCTAAAGTGAAAATAAAAACAGTACTACTCGCCAAAAGATGACAATATTAGTATTCTAATGATATTGTAGCAGTTTTTCATTGTCTGAAAACACGAATAAAATGACGTTTTAGATTTATTACCCTCAAAACTCCCTGCATAATAAATTTCATGAAAATCGTTTGAGCCGTTTCCGAGAATCAATTATAAAAAGTGAAAATTGCTGGTGTTTTTTTAGTAAATCGTGTTTTTTAGAAATTGTTTTAGATATGGATTATTATTGATGAAATATGAATAATATTTTTCGATCTTAACGCCATCTATGGTCAAGTAGTCTTGCTATGTCGGTAAAAAAGTTTAGTTGTTGTTTAAGCTGATCGCTAATCCTGTGTCGGTTACGATTGATTGGATCACTTTGATTCGATCTCAATCCATACGCGAGTGATTCAATCATTTTTGACGAAATGCACACGAAATGATCGATTGCCACAGTTCTAGATGGACCTTGTTACCAAAGTTTAAATAAATATAAAATAAAAATAGTATTACTTCTCGCCAATAGATGTATTAGTATTCTAAAGTTTTTATTGCCTGAAAACACTGATAAAACGATGTTTTCTTACCATGAAACGTAGCTAGATCGATTTATCGCTCCCGAAATATCTGCATACTAAATTTCATCAAAATCGTTGGAGCCGTTTCCGAGATTCAGATTCAGATTCTTTTAAACATAATTATATCCAAGAATTGCTCGTTTATATGTAGGTATAAAATTAATAAGATGTTACAATATGGTTTTATTTGCCGTAATGTTACAAGTAGGTAGGCACTGTTCTTTAGGTCGATTAAAATAAGGTTGATATTGCAAGGTTCTTGTTTACTTACAGCAAATTTAAAACTAGTCATAGACCCTTACGTTAAAATTACTTATCAATTTTATACTTACATCTGTTCCTTACATTACTGCAGATTTATTTTAACTAAATTTTAATTAGCGTAAGGTACGGCTTTACATTGAATTTTAATGTAAGGGACAGGCTATCTACGAAACCGTAAGATATATCAGAATTTTGAATTTTTAGTACGAAAGATACCAAAAATCTAAGACGATTTTGTCTTGGAAGCATTCAAATAGGACCACAGGAAAAAAAGATACAAACTAATTTACAAAAAAAAAATCTTATTTCTGCTCTCCTGTAAAACCGGGTTTTGTCCCTTACCTTAATTTATACTTCCGGTATCGATATTTTAGAAGAAATTCAACATTTAGAGGTGACCGGGCATTCTGACGCCAGGATGGCCGGTCACTCTGCGTCACAATTACCTCAAAAGGGATAGATGCCATAAGCAAAAATAAGTGACTATTATTCTACAATTGTACAGTCATCTTTATTGCACGAGGCCCACCAAAGAATGATTGAGAGGTTCATTCCAAATGAATGTAAGACCTACAATATTATAAATATATCTAAATATACATACATATATTATGATCTCGATTGTAATCCCCGGGCTCGGTAGATATTTTCCTCAGATCTTTAGTTACTTAGATCTTTGAGAATATCTAAAGAGGGTAGTCAGAGGCACGTGCAAATATGACATTTTGGTACATGCCCACATTTTTCACAGTAGCTAGTATTCCGTACGTAACAGGTTGCAAGCCCATCGCCGCTTATAATAATACCAACCTATGACACACACCTTCGAATTTTTGGTTCCAGGGTATGCCGGTTACCTCACGATGTATTTCTTCACCGTTTAAGAGCACTGGCATTGCGCACATAATTTTTTCGGATGGAAAAATTCATTGGTGCATTCATTGGTACACCACCAGCGCTCTACAATATTGGACGTAAAATATCTGGTAATAAGAATAAGAATAAGAATCATTTTATTGTTAAACTGTGTTAAGTTAGTACAGATGTTAATAATAGTCCCGGCGGAAAGTTTCAACAGTTTTGCCCATTTGGGGCGTACAATTTGGTATTATAAAGTACAATCATTATAAATTACCTAAGTTAATATAGTACAAATTAAGTTTTTTTTCAAGATATTCAGTAAGGTTGTAATGTACATTTTCAATTAAAAATTTTCTTAAACTATTTTTAAACATAGTATCTGGAAGAGATTTAATATTGAAATGTTACAAACGAATTTGCTAAAAACATTTCCCGTAAAATCTGACTGTTAGATACCAAAATGTGTTTCAAAAGCACAATAGATGCTCTCATTTAATAGGCTTTAGATGTCCATTGTTCCGAGTATCAGTATAACTTGCAGTATTGCATTATAAAGAGGCTTGCACAAGAGCACATTGTTATGGGATGAGTTGGGGGCTATCGCAGTGCGCCGAGAGGTTTCAGCCTTAGCTCCTGAAAAATCTGCAGCCGTATTTTTACGGCCGTTATACAACCACAGGGGTTTTGGTAGTTCATTCCACTGAAATAGACTGCTGATTTTTTTTAAATACTTGATAGTCGCTGTACGTCGATTCTGTAAAATTCAAACATAAAGTCGCATCTCACATCGCTATTCACTCTCACTTCGCTTAAGACGCTTTTTATTTGACACTTTGAATCGGGTTCGAGTGCGAAGTGAGCGTCGAAGTGACTTGGGAATTACCGTATAGAATGCCACTTCTTACGTCATCTCATACTTTATCTGTCAAAATCTCCCCGTCAATTTAGTTCAACTCGCTGACACGCTCGCAAGAGTGGCGCTAGTGTAAATTCGAATTATCAACCGAGTTTTTAGAATGCCAATCAAGAAACTCACGGCGGATTCAGATTCGAAGTTTAAAATGAGGTCTTACAGAATCACACAGCTGTAGTTTAAACGGCTGGACGAATTTTGACAAATGAGGTGTCGATAGATTCGTCTGGATTACAAAAGTGATATAAGTAAGACGAAAATCTAATATGGCGGCTATAAAAGGTTCGGTTATTTAATTTTAGTAATAAATTAAATGCAGTAGTTTCTTAGATAAACTTATGAAACTACAAATGTATAGTATTAGTAAGTATTATTATAGTATTAGACGGGTATTTATCGCGTTCAAATTACCTTATATTTTCCCGACGTTTCGACAGCTTTGCACGCTGTCGTGGTCACGGGCATACTATACCTAATAATGTGTTCAGATCGCGAAAGTTTAAAAGTGCATATTAGTAAGTATTATAGGTAAAATAAATGTCTTTGTATATTTTTATGAGCGCTGGTGGTGTGGCCTTCTACCTTACGATCCGAAGGTCGTGGGTTCAAGCCTGGTCGTGCACCAAAGAGTTTTTCTATTCGAAAAAAATATTTGCGCAATGCCAATGCATGTTTGTTTCCTCACCATATTTTCCTTCACTGCTTCAGAGAACATCATTACGGCAAGCAAATAGCGGTTGCGGTATCTTAAAAAAGCGAAACCTTACCTATTGTGTGTTACAAAAGAGTTAGGAGGAACAACAACCTCGGAAGTATAATAAAACTGTAATATTTACAGCAATTTTGTATAGAAATTGTACTCCTATTTAATACATTAGTTAGCTTAGATTTTATACAATACTCAGCCTGAACTAAGCATGCTTGAAGAGATTGAAATATCATTATTTAAAACTTTTTCCTCGTGTGTTTTTACCCGATTGCGAAGCGAAGGAGGTTAATGTGTTGGGGTGTATGTGTGTATGTTTGTATGTATGCGAGTTTGTTTGGCTTTCGCTATAGCCCAACCGGCTGAACAGATTTTGACAAATAAGGCGTCATAAGATTCGTCTGGATTATAAGAATGACGCTATATAAATTGTCAAAAAATCTAATATGGTAACTGTAAGATTATTTTTTTTGTTTTTGTAATAAATACTTGTCAAAGTAGAACGTATGTCAGATAAAAAAATAAAAAAATATTTAAAAATCAAATTTGGTGGCTGCAATAATCTATTTTCAGTTTCGTAATCTATTTTCAGTCCGGTTTCTTTGAAATTTTGCAATGAAATACTATTTTTTTAATTTCATTATTATTGTTAAATAAAAGGCTAATAGACTTTAAAATTAATTAGTTTTATTGAAACTATAAAGTGCTCAGACCGCTCAATAGCACGATCAATGTAGAAGAGAGAGTTGCCAACAATAAATCAGTATTGCTAACTTAAAATTAAATAGTTACTATTTGGTAAAAGATATTTAGTAGCTTTTTATGTTCTGTATTGAACATAAGTTGGGGCGGGCAATGCAACTCCAACTTTAGAAAAATTACATATTTATTTAAGGAACATTTATCTAAATAATAGAGATTTAACATTTATATTTGGTTTTAGTTTTAATCAACACATAAGGTGTGATGCAAATTATATTCTAATAGCAGATTTATCAATGAACTAATAACTTTATTTTATTTTATTAATTTTAAATTAGAATGAAATTAAATGCGTTTTAAATACTTTACATAAAAGGTAGAGGTAATAGAGTTATTAGTCCACTAATCAAGTCAGTACCAAATTTAAAATCCAAATATCTTAACCTAAAACTTACTTTTACTATTTTTACTTTATTATTTAAACTAAACTATTCTTAATTATTATCATCTAAAGGTAATGGGCATAATTTTGTATATGATCTTACATAAACTTTGTTGTTAGACCCCATTCTTATTTCAGCGACTCGGACTCTACCATCCGGTCCTGGTTTAGTTTTTACAATGCGCCCCATGGGCCAGTTTAATGGAGAAATATCCTTCTGTTTGACAATAACTAAATCTCCCTCCTTAAGGTTATTGCTACTATTTTTCCATTTAGGTCTATTTTGTAGAGAGGTGAGATAATCATTGGACCAAAGATTCCAAAAATCTTGCTTTAGTTTAGTACATAAATCCCAAAACTTAAGTCTATTAATACTTTTATCGGTGAGATTTGTCTCTGGAAAACTTGTTAATGAGGTGCCTATAAGAAAGTGACCTGGTGTCAGATAATTTAAGTCAGAAATTTCACTACTCATAGGTAGAAGCGGTCTTGAATTTAAAATTGCCTCTATTTGAACAAGTATTGTGTTGAATTCTTCAAATGTCAAAGATACATTACCAATAACTCTCCGGATGTGATATTTAACACTCTTTACTCCGGCTTCCCAGAGCCCACCAAACTCAGGAGAGTAACTGGGAATATACTTAAACTTAATAAGATTTGTAGAGCAGAAGTGTTCTACGTTATCTAGATTAGATTTAGATGAATGCAAATTATGCAATTCTTTTAGCTTATTATCAGCTCCCTTAAATGTTTGTGCATTGTCACAATAAATAAAGGATGGCAATCCTCTCCTACCTATAAACCTCTGAAGGCATGCCAAGAAAGTAGCAGTGGTCATGTCGCTTACAAGTTCTAGGTGGATTGCCTTTGTAGCAAAACAAACAAAGAGCGCTACATAACTCTTTTTTATAATTGGCTTTCTGATGCGTGCAACTTTAATGTCAAATGGAAGATTTCAACTATTCCAAATCATGATTTGGAATAGTTTGCTTTCTGTTAAGGGGAGCAACGCGGGACCTAGAGCACAATAAATTAACACCTACTTCTCCTTTATTAGATATGACTCTAAGGTAGAGACAACCACCAATAGAACTAAAGGATGCATCTGAGTATCCTACAAGTTCTACCATCTCTACATTCGCAAAAGGAATATTAACTACTGCTCTAGGTATTTTAAGAGTACCCATTTCCTTTAAATTTTTCAAAAACTCTTTCCAGCCTTTATGTAAACTAGCGGGTAAACTTGAGTCCCAGTCAACCTTTGACTTCCATATCTCTTGCATTAACAGCTTGGCTTTAACTACAATGGGTCCTATTAGACCAAGAGGGTCAAAGATTTTGCCAATAAAACTTAGAACTTCTCTTTTAGTTTTAAGATGATCATAATCATCAATCATCGGACACGAAAACAATAATGTATCATTAAGTATATCATATTTTAAGCCTAATGTTTTTATAATATTGTCCTTATTGAGGTCAATTTCATCAAAATATTTAATTTTATCAGGTAAGTCTTTGAGAGTATCTGGAGTGTTAGAACACCATTTATGTAAATTAAAACTGCCTAATTTCATCAACTCTATTAGTTGGCCTTTCAATTCCTGAAGAAGCTCTACACTGTCTGCACCTACTATAATGTCATCAATGTAAGTATTTAGCTTTAAAGCCTCCGCAGCTAAAGGGTACCTATCCTGATAGCGATGAGCCAGTTCTATGAGACATCTTGTGCTCAAAAAAGTGGATGCCTTAAGACCATAAGTTATTGTTTGTAAGCAAATGATGGGTTTGCTCGGATGATCTCTCCAGAGTATGTTTTGCAATGGTCTGAATTTCTCGTTTATAGAGCACATCCTAAACATCTTCTCTACGTCACACATAATTGTATACTGGTAGGTGCGAAAAAGAGTTAGGATGCTGAATAAATCATTTTGAACTATAGGTCCATTTAACATTACATCATTGATGGACAGACCATTCTTTGACTTCATATTACCTCCAAATACAACTCTTAATTTTGTTGTTTTGCTACTCTCATTGAAAACCGCATGGTGTGCAAGAAAGTACACAGGGTCATTAGAAACGTCATACTGACTAATGTCTACTTCCCTGGCATGCCCTAGTTTCACATACTCATCTATGAAAAATTTATATTTTTGAAAATAATCTGGATTTGTTTCAAATTTCTTTTCAAGTGTGTGAAATCTTTGCAAAGCAAGTGAGAAAGAATCACCAATGTGTAATTCTTCTAATGGAACTTTTAATGGAATATCTACTGAAAAGCGGTCATTTTCTAATTTAATAGAATTTTGAAAACATTGTTCCGCTTTGTCAAACTCTACATTTTGCAAGTTTGATTCTTCAGGCATTTTTTCTGATAGCCAGAAATTTTTCATAATGTTTTCTAAGTCATCATCAACCTTATCTTGAATGGCAAAATTTGAAACCAAATTCACATTGGATGTGCAACTCATACGTCCACATTCTTTTTCAAAAGCGCCTGTTACAACATGGCCGAATAATGTATTCTGTAGTACAAGACCATTGTCTAATTTTATAATACCATTTATTATGACTTTAGAATAAAATTCTACCCCTAATAGCAGGGCTACTTCTGACGGTTTATTGAACTCGTCATCAGCAAGCTTTACATTTGCTGGAAGTTTACAGTGGCTTATGTCAATGTATGTTTGTGGCAAGTTTGCTGTTATTGAATCTACTATGTGACATTTAACTGCCAATTTAACATTGTGTATAGAGGATTGTAACATAATGTTTGTACATTCATTTACTTTGTTTGGCATATTACCTAAACCAATGATACTAGAATCTTGAGCCGTGGGGGTTAATTTTAATTTATTGACAAGTGAACGCTTTACAATACAAACTTGACTACCGCAATCTAGCAGTGCTTTCACTTTATGTTCTTGACCTAATTTGTCAATGAGTGTCACCTTCATAGTGGGTAACAAACCATATTTATTTTCATTTGTTGCTGCATTTGAATGTAAAGTGATAACTTCATCTTTTGGCTTATCCTGATGCAACAGTGTGTTGTGGCTATCTTTACAAACCTGACATTTGAAAGAATATTTGCATTTGTCTGTATGACTTCTTAGACATGTTGAACACAATTTATTGTCCGTAGCAAATTTTATACGCTGTGATGCTGTAGCCAGTTTGAACTTTGGGCAAGAGTATATAGGATGATCATTAGTACAAAATGGACATGTTCTCTTTGAATTTGATTTGGTTGCAATATTGGAAACCTTATTATTGTTGTTTGATTTTGACTTACCTTCATAGCAGGTACTCTTCAAGGGAGAACTGTCCTCTAAAGCTATAGCTCTTCGTTCTAAAAAGGACAAAAATTCTCCCAATGTGGGTAAATTTTCTGGAGACAACCTGTCGAGATGGTATGCTCGATTAGTATAGCTATCGAGTTTACGTGATAATATAGATATCAGTAGCATGTCCCAAGTCTCAACAGGTTGCTTGAGATTTTTTAAAGCATAAATTTGTTGTTGCACTTCAGATATAAAGGATCTGATACTTGCCGCAGTACCCTTTTGCATTTGGGGTATGTCCAAAAGATGGTTAATGTGATTTGAAATGATTCTAGATTCATTGTCATACCGTTTTTCAAGCAAATTTATGGCCTCAGGGTAAGATTCATTGACAAGTGGCAAGTTTATAATAACAGTCAAAGCATCTGCTATTAGATATTTGCGGAGGTAAAATAATTTTTGTACATTTGATAAAGACTGGTTCTTATCAATGACAGCATTAAATAAGTCCATAAAAGGTTTGAACTGTGCAAAATCGTTCCCATCAAAAGTGGAAAGTTCTATACTAGGCAGTTTGCATGTGGATATGGAATGCCTTTCATTGTCTACTTTTGTTTTTAATTGCCTTAATGCTGCATTAATCTTCCCCAAAACAGAATAGTATTTATCTTCAATATCGCCTACTAATTCTGTATCTTTATCATCTAAGTTTAATATTTCTAAGTTAACACTCTCATAGCTCTTTAATGTACTTATGAGTTTTTCTTTTCTAGCCTCTAAAGTGTCTGATGTGAAAGATGCTTCGTTGATAGGGTCGCTCATAAAGTTCTCAATGCGGGTAATAGTAGACTTACATTGGCCGCGCTGAGCGCGCAGCCGCTTCAGTTCCAGTTCCGACATTGTAGTTACGCACTCCGTACACTTTCGCACTTCTTATTTTTACGTAATATAATAACGCACAACCGCACTTTATTCGAGATTCCGCACTATAATACCATCTTAAATGCTTAAATTTTGCCGCAAACACCAATTGAAAGTTTCAAATATACGTTTGACGAAATGTTTGTTTTGTTTTGATTCCGTACGACAATGGCACTGACAATCCAGTGACAACCAAACTTTTGACGTTTGACGTTTCGATGTGAAGAAGACTCGAAGCAATTTTGCCAACTGTGGAAGCAAACAAATGGACTTCCGCCTCCGCGCGCCGGCGCCGTCTTGCTCGACGTCTGCCCGCTTCGCTTGTCTATGGCTTGAAAATTTTCGAAGCGCCAAAATGTTGTATGCCGATGGTTTTTTTTTTCACGAATTTATAGAAATCCGACTTATTTCACCATCTGTATCGACGATATAGCGTCGAAATAAGCTTTCCACGACTCGCTCCAGGGCGAATCAGCGAGAAACAGCTAGGTAAATCTCCTCCCGGCGCCGACCAATATGGCGTGGTTGCAACGACTCGATATTGCAAGTCCCGAAAACCACTGTTCAGACGTGCGCACAACGAAGAAAACACTTTCACTGATTACTTAGACTTGAAGGACCACTTTAGCCTGTTAAATAAAAGGCTAATAGACTTTAAAATTAATTAGTTTTATTGAAACTATAAAGTGCTCAGACCGCTCAATAGCACGATCAATGTAGAAGAGAGAGTTGCCAACAATAAATCAGTATTGCTAACTTAAAATTAAATAGTTACTATTTGGTAAAAGATATTTAGTAGCTTTTTATGTTCTGTATTGAACAATTATTAACCTCACTATGCGAATATGGGGCTAGATAAGAAAATATACAACAAAAACAAATTCAAAACCCTTCACATCTAAAAAAAACCCCTAATATTACCTACCCATTATTTAAAGCAATTTGGACTTGGAAGCAATGGCTAATATAACTTTTGTCTTGGCTGGTAGCTTAGTTAGAAGTTGCTAAGGATTCATGCATGTTATGGGAAGAGAGACTTTTATGGGGAGTGTTGATGCTTTGAGAAAGATTATAAATTTCGTTCTCTAAGGCTTTCCACACAACGACGTAACACGGTGACGTAATAGCACGTCATTATTCTAGGAAGCAGGTCAACAAGCCGACCGACGAGACCTCGCTCTTTTGAGGTGGAAAATTTTTCGCTTGGTTAAAATATACAAGTGACGTTGAAAGGGTTAAAGTTTGAAGCTTGACTGGCTGCAAAGCTTTGGCATCTGCGCTGTAGGTTGCGGGTTCGATCCCTGTCCAGGACAAACATTTGTGTGATGAACTTGTTTATTCTGTGTTTGAGTGTTTTAATTTTAGTACCAGGGTGACCGAGCTTTGCTCGGTATTTTTTTTTGGTAAACGACGTTTTCTAAAAATGAAACCTAGCTAGATCGATTTATCGTCCTCGGAACCTCCTGTAGGTTCTGTTAAATTCAAACAACAACTCTCATCTCACATCGCTATTCACTCTCACTTCGCTTAAGACGCTTTTTATTTGACACTTTGAATCGGGTTCAAGTGCGAAGCGAGCGTCGAAGTGACTTGGGAATTACCGTATAGAATGCCACTTCTTACGTCATCTCATATTTTATCAAAATCTCTCCGTCAATTTAGTTCAACTCGCTGACACGCTCGCAAGAGTGGCGCTAGTGTAAATTCGAATTATCAACCGAGTTCTGAGAATGCCAATCAAGAAACTCACAGCGGATTTAGATTCGAATTTTAAAATGAGGTCTTACAGAATCACGCGGCTGCATACTAAATTTCATGAAAATCGTTGGAGCCCTTTCCCAGATTCAGATTATAATTATACAAGAGTTGCTCGATTAAAGGTATAAGATTTAAAAAAATATATGCAAAGTGCAAAGTGAAAAAGACATAGTGATGAAAATTGAGGAGGGTATGATTGGATGGCTTGGACATGGTAAAAAGGATGGATGAAAGGAGACTGACGAAACAGATGCATAAGTAGAATGTGAATGAGTGGTGATGAGTTACGTACGGCGTACGTAACTCATTCAAATTACTTCAGAGGGTCTACCATGAGTTTTCACTCTACACTCGCTAGCGACTGTAGTTAAAAAAATGTATGAAAACTTGGTACAGCACCTCTAGCGGATAGTTGGGTACTAAAACCTCACGTAGCGAACTATCCTACGTCACAGCGTACTACAGCAACTGTAGTTTGCGCTCATTAATTTGCTTAGAATTTGGTAACATGAGTAACAATTTTGACAGATGTCATAGTAACGTACTATTACTACTGTAGTAACGTCAGCCGATCTAAATGTGACAACTCATGGTAGACTTACTGGACAAAGATTTTTATAAGTATGGATAGTTTTTTTAAAAACGGTGCATTTTAATTTATTCAGGATCTTATTTTTAATTCATCTACCATCTTATTACCGTTTAGCTGAGTAAAAAGCAATTTTCCTCTAAAGCCCTGGAGTGTCGATGACGGGATGACGTTTCAATAACTACGAAGCTTATTAAGATTTATGGATTTCGCAACCTCAAGGAAAACAAAGTTTAATAATTAAGATTTCACCTTATATTTATCCTCATAGAGCACTGGTGGTGTAGTAGTGGCATCCCTGCGAAGGTCATGGGTTCAAATCTAGGGCCTTACGACAAGCTACAAACCATGTTTCAGAAACGTCAAAGTTTCAATCTCGAAGTAACACTACTTTAATACAAATTTTATATGTCATGGTAGGAAATACTAAAGATATATTACTTCAAAATTGCTCGTAGAGTTTGTGGTAAAGCCCCTGGTGGGGCGCCAATGAGTTTTTCTATGCAAAAATGTATGTGCGCAATTCCAGTGCTCTTAAACGGCGAAGGAAAACATCGTTAGGAAACCGGCATACCCTAGAACCAAAAATTCGAAATGTATACTCGTATTAGTGTTTTTATAAGCGGCGATGGGTTTGCGACTTGTCACTTACAATACTAACTACTGTTTAAAATGTGGGCATTATTGGAAATTAGTGTTCAGAGTTTAATAAAACTACACAATGGCTTTCTCAACTCTTTAAATTATATTAGCCAATTTAAATTAATAATCACTAGGAAGGTAATACGTCTGACACCTAACTTAACACAATGAATAAAGTTTTAGATATCTATCGATAGATGGCGCTGTTGTTAAATCGATCATTTCATAATCGAGTAAAGATTGATTTTTGTAAATTAAATTAAATAAACCAACAGGCATATGCCAAATATCATGTTTGGATGCGCCACTGTCTACTCTCTTTATATACCCTCAAAGATCTAAGTAACTAGAGATTTGAGGAGATATCTACCGAGCCTGGGGATTACAGTCGTGATCATGTAAAGTAAAATTCTCTCGAACAAGCATAATAATTATTCCGGACACCATGTATAAAACTTTATTAAGCCAGGTGACACGGATACAGGGTGTTTTGTTATTCCGGTGACGTACAAAATGGTTGTTTCTGCTGCATTCAGAATAGAAATCCAACTCGTATATTCACGATGCCCGTTTTTGTTTCGCTATCCGAAATATGCGGTGGATCTCTGCGCGAATTTATACAAAGGGGTGAAAACGTGACTTTTTAATCGCTTTATGTCGATATTATTCAGTTAAATCAGGAAATAGATACACAATTTTATGAACATTTGTGAATTTTCAATAAATAAATAAAGTCAACGACTTTTCAATGATTTTTTATATGTATAATATAAAAAATCATTGAAAAGTCGTAATTGTACTTTGATATTTTCAAATAAAAATTAGTACTACCCAAAAATTCACGCTTTTTAGCCTAAAGCCATCGTTTAAAAAATTGTCTGTTTTGTCTGTTTATCTGTGCGTTTGTGCACGCTTAGCTATGCAAAGGCTAGATTGCGGGATAGATTAATTTGTTTTTATTTTCAAGTATTAAATAAAATTGTAATGTAATAGATCATTGCAAAAACTTACATCTTTATTTCTAGTTAGCTACGCGTGTCGGTCGTCAGCCTAATTACAAACGATAAAAACATTTTGCCAAAAATCTATCAGTTTGAGGTTACAGAAAGACATTTAGAACTTACGATCACTGTAATATTTTATGCTAGCTTTCGCCCAGTAAACGGAAAATACCTACATGAAAGCTTTCTTTAAGCTAAAAATCTTTAGCGTCTTTCGTTTTCATGTAATCATCATTCTCCTACCCTTATCCCACGAGGTTGGCACAACATGATTTCTTCTTCCATTCACTCTCCTCTTACATTCATGTCATCTTTCACACAATCAAAACACTTTTTCTTCGGCCTTCCTCTACTTACGTACCCAGATACACTCATGCATAATTTATATATATTGGTAACGCGATGTGAACAAATTATTATTCGTATAAAACGGGTATTTATCGCGATTTATTTACCTATTTTTCCCGACGTTTCAACAGGGTTACACACTGTCGTGGTCTCGGGTTGACTGTCATCTACGGCAGTGTGTTAACCTGTAAATAACCTGTGTATAATGTTAAAAAATGATCGGAAAGTGAATACTAAAAAAAATCGTATGGTGTAAACAGTCTCGTTAGTAATTCCACGAAGATTGCCAACCACCGGAGATTACTGACAGACAGACAGACGCGTCGCAGATGCTAATCGCACGGCTCATTACACAGAATTATGTAATGAAAGCCCAAGGCGCTGTTTGTACAAATTCCTGAAAGCTGGCGTACGGAGTTATTTTACTTAGGATACACACTGACCTGAAAATTTCAGTGTAAAATAATTAATGGCAAAAAAAGTTACGATGTCGTGTTGCGATGCGATGTCATGTCGTGGAAAGTTACGACGTGCATCGTAAATAATTACGTCGCGACGTCGCACGGTGCAGGAAAAAGGGTTAGCGTGATTTCTAGGAGACCTTTGCCCAGCTGTGATATTAAGAAAATCAACAGGTAACTAGGTAATATAAAAATCCCATGTATAAAAATAATGTTTTTTGTTTAATATTTTCTACAAATAATTAAAAAAAATATGAATTACCTAGAGAATTTTCTTGAATTCTCTACCGATAGTTTTGTTAAGTATGTTTTTTATGTGGTATCTACGAGTATATGGAGTATAATCCTCAAATTTAGTCACGCAGGTAATAAAATCACAAGACCACATCTGAGAATCATATACGATGCACTACACACGCCTTGAATACCCCATTCAATTCTAATGCGTTTGAAATTGAAATTGAATCCATTGACGCAACTATCTTCCATGCCATTCCTATGCAAACACTATTGATAAAATTAACTACCAATATGGCATGTTGGTCTATGATACCATATTAAAGACAACATAGTCAAAGGAAATTGGAACTCTTGGAACGAATCAGCTCTAACTCAGCTCGGCATCCTCAACAAAATTAGCAGGGTCATACAAAGCGCTAGGCCCAGCGAGTTTCTTATCAGTTCTCTCACTGGGGATAGGACTGGAATTACCTAGACTCACCTAGTATGTAAGACGATTCAAAATGATCCCTGTGATTTATTGAATAGATATTTTGATTTTATACAGTGGGGGATCTAGAATTTTGGGACTTTGGTCAACTTTTGTCATCTTATCCCGCGGGATAAGAGAGAGGGCGCCACTGAGACGCGGTAACAACATAGTCCGTATAAAAAGCTATTTAAAAATATAATTAAAGTGAATTTAGTGATAAAAAAATCGTACAAGTGTCAATAAACTAGTGAATACGACTATATAGTGAAGACATGGTCCTTAGTTAACGAATAATACACAAAAAACCTAAAAAACTAAAGTGTAAACAAACAACAATCTACGAACTTTTCAAGTCTTTTCTCGTGAATCCAGGAACTTAAATTGTACCAGTGTTAATCTATGAAAGTGCCGGAGTGCAAATAAATGAAAAATCGTGAAAACTATCCTTTCTATTGGAAAAACATAACCTCACACCTAAATGAATCTGCAATTTTCGACTGTCATAGTAAAATAAATTGCGAAACAGCGCCATCTATTAGAAAAGAAGCACACTACGCACAATACGAATCGATACTATCCAGTTCCACTAAAACCTAAGAATACTTACGCTCAATACGAATCAATACTATCCAGTTCTACTAGAGGGCGCAACGAGTACCATAACAAAACAGACACTATGTAAGAAATCATGAAAGCCTTACAAAATATTCAAAAAGAACTGAACGTCCAAAAAATAGAAATCCAGAAAAGTGGCGAAAAGGTGACAGAACAAGTAACAATCAACATAACTAACAAATTAGAAGAGAAATTTACCATATTGGAAGAAAAACATCAAACCTTGAAAGAAAATGTTGAACGACAAGAAAAAAGACTTCAATTTATGGAAAAACAAGCAAGACAAAGAAACATAATTTTCTTCGGTATTGAGGAGAATGAGACATCCTATCATAATTTGGAGAACAATATATTGCAATTCATAAGTGAAAAATTGTTCTTAAAATTGGATTGTAGAGATATTCTGGAAATAAAGAGAGTTGGGAAAAAAGGCGACAGACCGCGACCAACAATTGTAACCTTTACTACCCTTGGTTCAAAGATCAGCATTCTCAAGCAAAAAAGACTATTAAAAGACACCCAATATTACTTGAACCAAGATTACCCCAAATACATATTAGAAAAAAGGAAGGAACTACAGGAAGAAGCAAATAGAGAGCGGGAAAAAGGAAATAAAGTCACGATAAAATACGATAAACTGGTTATATTAAAATCAAACAACAAAAGAACACTGATTACTTCACCAGAGTCAGATCCCAATTCTCAAGCACTAGTTGGTAATAGTACAACAAGACCCACGAAGAAAAACAAAATAAAACAATTAAACCCATCTACACCCAGATCAAACAGTGTCTCAGAAGGAGTCCTAAAACCAGGCATTCTAAGCTACTTGGTAAACAAGAACGTCAACACACCTCATAACCAAACCAACGACAATACAACCAATATCATACATTCATAGCAACCAACTCCCCCCTCTCTCAACGATACAACATTCAATCAATTTCAACTAAGCAACGAAAACCATCTTCCAATCCGGCTGGTCACCGTGGAAGATAAAGACCAAAACCCTCTAAAGAAAATATCTCAAGCTTCTTCAACAATAAGAAATGAAACACAAACCCAAGAAATACTTAACTCAACTAAAAAGAAGAAAGATAAGCTCTACATAGTAACTTACAACGTCAGAACTTTATCTACTTACGAACGCTTAATCGAACTTAGTGAAGCACTCATTAGAGTCAAATACGACATAATTGGATTGTGTGAAACAAGGAGAACGGGCACCCGAATAGAAGAATATAATAATTTCATACTATGCCACACGGGACACACGCCTGGCAAACATGGCGTCGGTTTCATAATAAATAAAACCCGCAAGAACTGGATTGAAAGTTTCAAAGGCATAAATGACAGAGTAGCACTATTGAACTTAAACATACAAGGAATGCCCATGTCAATTATACAAATATACGCACCGACGGAAACAGCGTGTGAAGAAGAGATTAACACCTTCTACTCAAACGTCAATAGAGCCCTAGACCAAGCTTACAAGAACTATATAATAATGGGTGATTTTAACGCGAAAATAGGTCAACCAAGAAAAGATGAACATCTAATATTGAAACCAAACGGGTATGGTGAAAGAAACCAGAGAGGTCAGAAGCTAATAGATTTCTCCCTCGAACACAAACTTACCATCATAAATACTCTCTTTCATAAAAAACCAAACCAAAGATGGACCTGGCGATCACCGAACGGTAAATACAAAAATGAAATAGATTACGTACTGTCAAATCAACCAAACATCTTTCTAAACATAGAAGTTTTAAATCTGAACTACCCGTCAGACCACAGAGCAATTAGAGCAACAATGTCTATCACAAAGCAGGAGAAAAAACGCACAGCGTATAAAAGCAATCGATATGTATCACTGAAAACTGAACAAGAAATGTTATGTTATAAACAAAACATTTCATCTCAGTTACAGGACTTACATAAATGCCAAGAAAAAACATCAGTACAGGTTTTCTATAACACATTAACCAAGGCCATAATCCAGAGCTTACAGGACGCTCAAACCCCCAACGAAATATCAAAAGGTAACCATAAAGTTCTAAAAGAGCGCACACTGGAACTTATCAAGAGAAGACAAGAGCTACAACATGCTAAGATAAAAACTCGAGCTACAAAAAATGAACTCTCAGCTTTATACAAACTAATAAGTAAATAAATATATTAAACATGACTACAAAAGCTACAGATTGAAGACTATCGAAAAACATCTGGAAAAAGCAGGAAGCTCAAAAAAGGCCCTTAAAGAACTGAGAACAAATAAATATTGGATAGATGGCTTAAACGATAAGGATAAAACCGTAAATAATCGAAAAGAAATCACAGATGTAGCAACCTATTTCTATAAAACACTATATAAAGCCCAAGGAAACGAGTGTACCAGCCATAGCAATGCAAATGATATTAACTCTACAAACAAAAGTGGAAACATAACACCAATAACTGAAAAAGAAGTAACACAAGAAATAAAAAGGCTAGAGCTAGATAAGAGCCCAGGACCAGACGGCATTACAAATGAAGCTATAAAGGCTGCTTGGCCGCTACTGACTCTCCCATTAACACACTTATTTAACCTAATATTAAAAACTGCTGAAATACCATCGCAGTGGGTAGAGTCGGAAATAATTTTAATTTACAAAAAAGGCGACTCAAAAGATATCACAAACTATAGGCCTATAAGCTTACTCTCATGTATCTACAAACTGTTTTCCTCTATAATTAACAAAAGAATAAGTGTCACAATAGAAGCAAACCAACCAATAGAACAAGCAGGCTTTCGCAAGAGCTTTTCAACAATCGATCATATACATACTTTAGAACAAATAATGGAAAAATACCAAGAAAAGCAAAGAACACTCTACATCGCATATATTGACTATAAAAAAGCTTTTGATACCGTGTCACACTCAAGTATATGGACCGCCCTGCAAGCTCAAAAAGTTGAACAAGGGTATATAGATATAATCAGAAACATTTACAAAAGTAGTACAGCAAAAATAAAACTAGAATCTACTGGTCCTACGTTCTCCATCGGAAGAGGCGTGAAACAAGGCGACCCGCTGTCTCCAAAATTATTTATATCTATCCTAGAGTCCATAATAAAAAGATTTAACTGGAAAAAGACAGGATTAAACATCAATGGCAAGTATTTATCCCACCTACGCTTTGCAGATGACTTAGTTCTGCTGTCAGAATCTAGCACACAATTACAAAACATGATCGACTCTCTAAACACAGCTAGTAAGCAGGTAGGACTAGAAATGAATCTTTCGAAAACAATGGTCATGACAAATGGTGTACAGAGAAGAATATCAGTGGACAATGAAACTCTAAAATATACAGAGAAATACATCTACCTTGGAAAACAAATTGGCTTCAACAGAAGACAAAATGAACTAGAAGTAGAACGAAGAGTACAAAATACTTGGAACAAGTACTGGTCCTTAAAAGAGATATTCAAAAGTAACATGCCAATAAATATCAAAACAAAAGTCATGATGTCATGTCTCTTACCTTGTCTAACCTACGCATGCCAAACTTGGAAGTTTACATCCAAATTAAAAAGCAAAATCATTACCTGCCAACGCGGAATAGAACGAAGTATGCTCAATATTAAAAAGATACAAAAAATCCGTCACACAAAAATTAGAGAAACCACCAAAGCGACGGACGCTCTAACCTACGCTATGAAACTAAAATGGAAGTGGGCTGGGCACGTGGCGAGGCTAAAGGACGAGAGATGGACCAACAAGGTAACAACGTGGAAGGGTCCAATCGGCAAACGTCTCAGAGGCAGACCCCACACGAGATGGGCAGACGAGTTGATAAAAATAGCTGGTACCTGCTGGCCGCAAACAGCTCAAGACAGAGACACATGGCATTCTTTAGAGGAGGCCTTCACCTTCACTTGAGGAGGGGTTCATGCAAACAAACTTCTTACCTAGATTTAAACATTCTTCTAAAATAAGTGAAATACGTGTAGTACCTAACTATCATCATTATTATTATTATTTTCTTTTTCCTCAAACTATGTACTTTCTTTTTTTTGCATGAAATAAAAGGCTTATTATTATTATTATTATTATTATTATTATCCCGCGGGATGAGTTGACCTAATGCATTTTTGAATCGGTCAACTAATCCCGCTGTCAAAAAAAAAAACAAAAAGGAATTTAAGGTGTTTAGGCAATAATAGATTTATTACAAAAAGTTGAAATTATTTGATACACTAACAATAACAATCGTAATTGTTGTTGCTGCAAACTAAACCTATGCTGCGTAAAACTTGAGATGACACTCACAAACGAAAATATCATGTCTTACGGCATTTTGTTGTGGGGGAGTGCTGCAGATATTAATACTATATTTGTGTTGCAGAAGAGGGCTGTTCGTGCAATCTATAACATGGGTCCCAGAGAATCTCTTAGAGATAAACATCATGAGTTTAAAGAAATAAACATCATGACAATGCCATGTCAGTATATATATGAAAACTTGATGTATGTTCACAAAAACATTAATTTATTTAGGAAAAATAGTGATAATCATAATGTTAATACTAGAATTAAAAATAAACTCGCTGTTCCCACGGTTAGGCTCACTAAAGTAAGTAAATCCTTTAAAGGGCAATGTGTACGCTTCTATAGCAAGATCCCAAGTGACATGCTTGATTTATCAATTGGAAAATTCAAAAATGTAATTAAACAGAAACTGTCTAGAAAAGCTTATTATAAAATATCAGAGTACTTAGATGATAAAAAAGCTTGGGATGAATCAGCTCCAACTCTGCTAGGTATTCCTTACAAAATTAACAAGGATCATACAAAAAAAGCGCTAGAGCCCAGCGAGTTTCTTGTCAGTTCTTCTCGCACTGGGGATAGGACTGGAACTGGCACTTAGACTCACCTAGTATGGCAGACGTTTCAAAGTGATCCCTGTGATTCTATTGAAAATAAACATATTTTGACTTTTGACATCTGTGTGTGTTTTTTGCTATATTTTTTGTTTTAAAAGTGCTTATCAATTTCGATAAAGTTTATTTTGTAAGGGGTTATTTTTGTACCCCTTGACGTGTTCTATCAAACAAAAAACGAAGATATTTTGTACCATAATTTTTTTTTTAAGTAGTGTTACTTTAAGCTTGAAACTTTGACGTTTTTGAAACATGATGATTTGTAAGAACCTGGGGTTTCACCACGAATTCATAATACATTACCGAATTAATATTACAGTTATTTCGTACCATGACCTATGCAAATTGTATTGGAGTAGTGTTACTTCAAGCTTCAAAGGTGACGTTTCTAAAACGGAATCGTTCTGGAAGACTTCGTGGTGAGGCCTCTGTTGTAAGGCCCCTGGTTCAAACTCACGACCTTAGAATCAGAAAGCCAGAATATTACTTCACAAGTGCTTTGATTAAAGATGGATTAAATATCAGTTATTTAATTAATCTTAAATAATCCATTTCAACGTAGCGATATAAAAAACTTTGACTGAAACTAATACTTTATACCAGTTTTATTGCTCTTGATTTAAAACGATGAACTACAAACAAAATTAAACTTTAATCACTACGGTATACGATACAATTTTCGTTTTAATTGTTGCTACATTGGTTTTGTTTGCTTTAGAAAAATCAACTTTAACACGTCAAACTGAGGCATAGTTTCATTCGCTGTACGCGTTAACTAGAGTTGTTGCTTTTGCGTTTATATAGGAATGAAAGCTGTAAGCTATAAAATATAAGGTCCGTTTTCGTTTGGTCCGTGGTTCGGTAGTAGGGTGACAGTGATGTAGGATCCAATCAGTAGCAAGATTTAATTGTGCCATTAACTCATTGGAAATTGTCCTGGATATTGTAATTGCTTGGTTACCTTTGGTAATAGGATTTGTCCTATTGCGAGAGTTGAGTAAGTTGATTATGCGATGTGTTTCTGCCTGTTGTACTCAATTTGAAGTTTAACGACTGTTTATTTTATGTCTAATGACTTTATTTGAAGTCTAATGACTTTTAATCTGAATTTAAATGACTTTTTATTGGAAATTTGTGAATGTTTCTAGATTTAACCACCAATCTGTCACTGTAACCGTCGTGACAAATAAACTGTTATGATTTTAAATGTGGATTAAAGGTAGAATAATATTAAAAAAATGTTTGATTCGAGAAATATTACCTATGACTAGTATGAAAATTTTCAGGTTAAATCGAAAAAGACTATTTTCTAGTAAGTATAGGTACTTACTAGTATTTCTTTTAAAAATTCACAAAAAAACCTGACTGAAAGTTATTGAAAATAGTTTCTTACAGCCGCTATATAACATTTTTTGATATTTAATTATAGCCTATGTCACTTTTGTGATACAGAGGAATCTAACGATACCTTATTTGTCAAAATCCGTCCAGCCATTTGGGCTACAGTGACATCTAAAGGTACCCGCATACACATAATATACCCCAAAAACCTACTTCGCAGTCAGGTGAATATGTTCAGTTTTGTACGGGCCGAAGAACGTTTTTTATGTTCGTATACAATTTAATAGTGGCTTAGGTTTTTGTTATTTAAATATTCTGATGTATTTTCAAAAAAAGAACATTGAACTTTTTTATCGTATCTAGACTAAAAAGGTAAGTAAACTTTTATTTTAATTGAACATTGAACTTTTTTCATTACAAAAGTATCTAGACTAAAAAAGTAAGTAGGTAGGTACATTTTTTTTAAAAAAGGACAGGACGTTTTTAAAAAGTATTTTCTATGATTTCTTTTTTATGCTTTTATAAAAAGTTTTCTAAAATTTCTGTCTTTAGTAATTTCCTGCCCTTTCTGCCCATTCGTTGGTATTTCAAATTCAATACTCAGCTGTACAGTCATCTACTAAAACGAGGTGTCATGTGCTAATTCTGATCCTGCTATATTCGGAGTGAGGTATTAAGGATACGGTAATATAAGAATTTCCATCGCGCCGGAGTCTCACTGAAACTTTGCACCTGTTATCGACAGCACTCACCACGTATACTGCGGAACACGGCTTTTTACGAGAGAAGAATCGTGAAACATCTCATTATGTGTCTTATTTCATTCATAGATAAATCTCATTGAGCAGAATTCATGATTTTTTGTGATAATCATAATTATATCCTACTAATATTATAAACGTGAAAGTTTGTAAGAATGTATGGATGGATGGATGGATGTATGTTTGTTACTCTTTCACGCTAAAACTGAACGGCTCTGAATGAAATTTGGCACAGATATAGATTATGATCTGGAATAATACATAGGCTACTTTTTATCCCGGAAAAATGAATGGTTCCCGTGGGATATGTCTTTTTGTTTCCAAGGTATAAAGCTGGCGAAGCCGCGGGCGGAAACTAGTACATAATATTTTTTCATACATAATACAAAATATCGTGTTATACCGACCCCGCACATAGCGTGGGAAAAGGGCAGAAGAACCTGAATAGGTTATCTAAGGTTAGTTTACCCGGATTATCCGTAAAATTATTAGTGGGTTAGAATCTTCATGCCAGTGTCAATATTATTCAATTATTTGTTAGACGTAAATTGTTTTTTTATTTATTGTACGTTGGCGCTATTGCTAAGCTATTGCTGCTTAGACGTATCGTATTGCACTTTTGCTACTTAGACGTATGGTAAAGTAGTTTAAATCACCTTAATATTTAAAGTGAAGGATAAATCCTCAGGGTCGCAGCAACTTTCCCAAGTCCACAATAGTGCACGGGCCAACTCCAGGAATAGTGGAACTGTCGGCACCCGAGGATTTCCACCTTTATTATTCACTAGCGCCGGCACCCGACCCCAGCCGTTTATATTACCGTATTCCGGGATGCATTCTACGGTTTATGACTTTAATAGTGTCGAATTTGTGGATGAAATTCAATCGGAAACCAAGTTGGAAGCGATGGAAAATTCTATTTTGGAACGACCTCGGCTGGAGAGCTACAGCTGTTGCCAGAGCATTGGTGGTCTAGTGGTGATCTGGTTCTAAGGTCGTGGGTTTGATAACCGACCGTTTTGACTCTGTTACCTTATACGTTACATTATATATCGGTGTATGAACCTTGATCAATAGAGGACGTTTTAGAGAAAGGCCTGGAATCACCACGAATTCATAATACATTACCGAATTAATATTACATTGTTTTTTCGTAGCATGACCTATGCAAATTCTATGGAAGTAGTGACGTTTCTATAATGGAATCGTTACGAAATGGTTTTGGAAGATTTCGTGGTAAGGCCCCTGGAATCACCACGAATAATACATTACCGAATTAATATTACCTACATTGTTATTTCGTAGCATGACCTATGCAAATTGTATGGAAGTAATGACGTGTCTATAATGGAATCGTTACGGAATGGTTTTGGAAGACTTTGTGGTAAGGCCCCAGGTCAAGAGTACCCTAAACCGACTCGCGTGTATTAAGAATGTAATGAGAGTGAATGAAGCAAGAAGTATGTCAGGATCGTAGCAAGTGGAGATCCGTGGTCTCTGCCTACCCCGTCGGGAAACAGGCGTGGTTTTATGTATGTTATTGGTATATAATCATGTACAAATGGATTTTTAGAAAAGTTTATGTGCGCTAATATCAGTAGGTAGGTACTCTAAAATGGTGAACGAAAACATAGTGAGGAAATTTTTATGTCGTAGATCCGAAAATATGTGTCGAATACATGACAGGAGCTTCAAAGGAGGACTCTCCTTTCACCACACTGGTCCAAAAGACCTGCCTTAATGCTTTCACCGATCGACTGAAACACGACTGTGATCCCCAGGCTCGGTAGATATCTCCTCAGTACCCCTAGTATGAGTTTTTGATAGTTAACGAAAACTTTTTTCGAATAGTATCCTTTCATACATTTACCTCCATCGGAAATTTTAAGGAACTAAAATAAAGTCGATATCGTGAAAACTTGATTTAAAAATCATTGCTGGGACTGCCGATTACATAATATTATCGATATTATCGACCTTATTTTAGTTCCTTAACATTTCCGATGGAGGAAAATGTATGAAAGGATACTATTCGAAAAAAGTTTTCGTAAATTATAAACTCATACTAGGGGTACAGACCTCTAGTTACTTAGATCTTTGAGGATATCTAAAGAGAAGTCAGAGACGTTCGAACATGACATTTGGCACATGGCCACATTTTGCACAGTTGCTAGTATTCTGTGCGTGACAGGTTGCAAGCCCATCGCCGCTAAGTACCTACTAAAATGACTGTCTCAGAAGCAATCACGTGACCTAGCCAGACCTAGGACGTAACTTGATACCTATGCTTAAGTACCATAGCATCCACAAACTTGAAGAGGCACAAACCTTTGGACCTATTACATATCATAGCAATTGTGAACTAGATTATGGCAATCGCTGTAGCTATGGATGGGTGACCGCTGGGGTATGTCATTGTGAGTGATTTTGTGCTTGAGAATTTAATGTTGGTACAGGTATTATGTGGATGATGGTGAAAAAACTAGTGTGGCGGAGAAATATGGTCTCAAAATTGTCATAAAGAAAAATGACATTTTCTTCCAAAATACAATCCTGTGAAAGAAAATATCGTGAGAAAATCGACATACCCTAGAAGCAAAAAATTGAAGGTGTGTGTCATAGGTTAGTATTCTTATAAGCGGCGATGGGTTTGCAACCTCTCACGTACAGAATACTATCTTCTGTGGAAAATGTGGGCATGTGTCAAATATCAGGTTTGGACAGGTCTCTGACTCTCTTTAGATATCCTCAAAGATCTAAGTCACGTGATCATGAGTGTTTGTTTTTTTTTTTTTTTTAAGTAACACTTTTTTCGTACGCTTGATTTGGGGAGTAAGCTGGTGAATGCGTGACGAAAGCGTTACGAAAAGTGTGATCGGGCAAGGCGAACGGAAGTTGAGAGGGAGATAGTTAGCGAAGATAAAAAAAGAGAGAGTTACGTATCATATATTACCTACTAGTAGGCGCAAGAGAGAGAGGTGCGAGCACACATTTTGTTTCTCTCTTTCTCTTATAGCCAGTTACGTTTAAGAAGTTTTTCTTCAGTCGTGTTGTCTAAAGCAAACTCGTTTTTTTAATATAGTCCTCACAAAAATTAACCCCCAACACGTAATACCCCCCACTTCACAAGCTTACCACCAAATTGGTACAGTCAGCCCGTCAAGTGTCTACTCCAAACTGACATTCAGTTAATTAAAGACAAAGACGGCACGTGCGGGCAACCGCAAGTGCGAGAGAGAGGGGTTCAGTGAATCCCCGATGCCTAGTTAGGATTGTTTTGATGGATTCAATGATAGGCTGGTAGTGAACAGTTGAGTGATAAAGTGCAGGTTTGTGGAATAAATGCCCGTTTGGTTCCCTGATTTGTCATTTTAAGGGAAATAACAAACAAATATCTATGCCTAAGAATTAGTGTCAAAGTTACTTTTCGCTACTTAACAGGAGAGCAATAAAATGTGTTTTTAAATTTTATCTCTTAAAATCTTTGAGTATATTAACATACAGATAGTCCCTTAAGAACCACCATGCCACAACATAGATCAAAATGACTCATACCTACTTCAAGTTTTAGAGAATAATTGTGAGTGTTAGCTCTATTATGATTATTGAATAAAACTAGTTCTATGTACAGTTAGATCTTATTAAATTAGATTAGAAAATAATTCTCTTAAAAAATAATTATGATCACGATTGTAATCTCTAGGCTTGGTAGACATATCTATCTTCGTCTGTTTACTAGTTCTTTAAACCAGTGTGTTAAAAGGATTAAAGAGCCCCTTAGAGGCACCTTTCGTGCTTTTGAAATGTCTTCGAAATTTAAGTTTTTACGATAAGCCGGTTTCCTTACGATGTTTTCCTTCACAGTTTGAGAGTACTGGTATGGCGCAATTTTTCAAACAGATACATTGTATTGATCCTCTTGGTGCAAGACCGGATTTGAACCCACGATCAGAAAGCAGGGCCACTACCACCAAACCACCAGTGCTCTCAACATCTCAGATCTTTCCTTACTTTGATCTTTGAGGATGTCTAAACGGGTAAGTTTGCACGTGCCTTTGACTACCTTCATTGAACCAACTCAAGTTTTGCAATTGCAAATAATTAAGCTAAAATGGCGCCCAACGCTGGGCAAAATTATGATAAAGTATTTATCTTTAAAAGAGTTTTATTTTTATCTAAAGGAGGGTTTAATATAAATAATAGTCATAATCGGGCCGGCAAAATCCAACCCTTTAACTTAAAATCACCACTTATCATAACGTTACTAAAATATATAAAAATCTGTGCTCGAAGGGTGCTAACCCTGAAATAGCGTATAAAGGTTTTCCTAAGGGGCTGTAGATGGAAATAACAGCGCAGATGAGCGAAAAGACGGTAAACAGGCTTAAGTGTGGTCCACTTGCTCCGACCCACGCCAAAATAACAAAGACGTTGAACGCAACTCAACGTTATTTAGAATCTTCTAGAATTATTCGAGAATTACGATCGTCTGGCCTCTATGATGCCAAATGATGAAAAGCCTAGCTTTTGTTTATTACTACGTAGTTCTAGAATGATCTAAACACGCCTTGCACTTTACGGAAAATCATCTTCATAAAATATTGTTATTATCTATGTTTGTGACAATAAATAGCAACTTAAACATTTTGTTTTAGCAAATTTTACTTACATAAGTTACTATCATTTTGAATACTGGTGCATTATATAAAAATTTTACGTAAGTATACTAAGTTAGAATCATTTTGAATACTGGTGCATTATATAAAAATTTTACGTAAGTATACTAAGTTAGAATCATTTTGAATACTGGTGCATTATATAAAAATTTTACGTAAGTATACTAAGTTAGAATCATTTTGAATATTGGTGAATTATATAAAAATTTTACGTAAGTATACTAAGTTAGAATCATTTTGAATATTGGTGTGAATATTGGTGAATTATATAAAAATTTTACGTAAGTATACTAAGTTAGAATCATTTTGAATATTGGTGCATTATATAAAATTTGTTTTTAAATTGATGCATATAAAAATGTGTAATTTTTGTGAAGCTGATATACGAGTACACAAAGTATTTCATCACAGCTCAAAATCGAGAAATATAATAATATAGGATAAGATTTAAGATAAGATAAGATAAATTTTATTTCAGTAACAAACTTACATAATGCTAAAAGTAGGTACATCGGAGTTATTTATTTCTATGTATAAATCTTATGGTGTGACCTGAATGGAAAACATAGGTACCCAAACTAGGAGAACCTGTGAGATGGCGTACCTATGCCCCCCGCCCCGGAAGAAATCGGTTTTAGGTACAAAAACTAGTAAAAAAAAAATAAAAAATAAATAAAGACTTAAAAAATAAATTAAGTAAAAATTTGCTTGTAAATTACTACTACGTAAATTATATTACAAGAACTTAATAGGAGAAAAAGAGAAAGAGACGAACGTCATGCCAGTAGACCATAAAAGTATGTATGTGAATGCAAACAATGTCGTTGTGTGTGAGTACGAATGAGTGTAACACTAGAGTCTGTGCATTCAGATTGTAGGGTGTATGTGTGTGTATGTATGTATGTAAGGGTGAGTGTGTGAAGGAGTCTTCTGAGAAACACCAAACTCTAAAGAGTTTGGGCAGCAGGAAACTCATTGTTTGCACGGGATCTGTGAGAATGTGAGGTATGGTAAAGTGTAAGGTTTTCCGTGAGTGGTGTGTGAGGGTGATTGTGTGAGTGTGAGAGAGAGTGTGTGAGTTGTATCTGAGTTGTTAGGTAAAATACTATTACGTTAAGATAATCAGCAAGTTTTCAGTTTCTTCATAATTTTGTTCCAATAGCCAAAGTTTAGTTATTGTTTTGCATTTGTAGTTCGACATTGGGTAAAAATTAATATAGGAAAATAATATTAGGTTATTAGAGAAAATAAAAGAAAAACAATAAATGAATAAAAACAGGCGACGGAAACCTACCGAAATGTATGCCTGTATATATTGAACCTATAAAAATTTCAACAACTTTTTGTAGTCACATTTTTCCGTGTCCATTTTCCAGTGAACATAAAGTCGCATCAAAATGGACAGCGCAGCTTGTCCTCGGACTAGGGACATTAAAAAGAATGTACGACCATTGTGTACCAGTGCATGTGTACATTTACGTATGTTTAGTGCTTGTACAGTATGTTGGAAGTATCGTAATGGACTTTTCGCCTATTACTATAGGGAGACATATGTGAGATATGTGGGAGACTTTTTATAGTTAATGACTTTGGTCCTAAAATTGTCGGCTAAAGTCTCATATGTGTATCAGTGGTAAGTTTTCTTTGTGGTGGTAACCGTTTTTTTCGTTCTTATCGTGTTACTATGTTGTACAAGTGTGGTGAAAGGATTAAAGTACACAACAGAGGTTTATTTCATGCATTTTTATAACAATAATAGCTTCCGCCCACGGCTTCGCCCGCGTGGTACTTTGAAAAACAAAAACAAATCTGTTCCATGGAAAACGTACATTTTTACGGGATAAAAAGTAGTCTATGTGGTTGTTTATAATTTATTAGTAGAATGGTAAGATCATAGCAAGCAATACATAATTTGAATTGAAGGCTTGAATTCAGCAGAAATGAGGTACCAGGCGTTCATAAATTGGTGGTGGTGGTTCAGTGACCTACATAACTGACTAAGCTTAGTTTATAACCGTCAATCCGTCGCCGGCTAGTGAATATATCGACAGATTGCACTGTCCAACCGCTCAACAGTCTAGATTGATTGATATGGCTTAGTTCATTACAATTAATAGTATAAATCAAGTAGATAGATCAAAGTTGAAATGATCTTGAGAAAATAATCACAAAATCTATGATGTTATTGTAAGTCTCACCAGCAGATGGCGTTTCTCCTTTAATGTTTCATCATTGTTCTTACGTGTACGGGGTGTACGGGGTTCCAACATCCACCATCTTCGGTACCCAAGCCAACCTCACCTGCACGTGGTGCACGTGGTGCTAAATAACAAACGAGGCTCTGGCAGCCGGCTGATGGCGGCATAGCACAGCCTACATCGGCACAGCTAAACACTCTGGCCGTCGACGGGTAGCAGCGTTGGCGGTGCCATAAGCTGTGTCCTGCGATCCCCAACCCGCTTGCCCAGCGTGGGAATTATGGGCATAAACCCCCTTATGATAAGCACCAATAGAAAATGGCCCCCAGTTCCCGGCCGTCACGCTATTCCTGGCCAGTAGCGGCCATGGTAACGGCGTGACAGGGGGTGCTAAGAATCACCAGGCTACCGAAGGCTACCTCAAACAACTGACCCTGGCAACGTATAATGGACGAACTCTGAGGCTCGACGAACATCTAGCGCAGTTGGAAGTGGAGCTGGAGAACATAAGGTGGCATGTCCTGGGGTTGTGTGAAGTCCGTAGAGAGGGAGAGGACACCATTACCCTAGACTCGGGCCATCTTCTGTACTTCTGTATTTGCCTCATCTTCATTCTATACAGGCTCAAAAATCAATATTACAAAAGTTTTGAAAATAACGACAAAAATATAAATTTAGAAAAACCAGGGGCGCAGTATGCTTATTTATCTGCTAAGGGCGGAATAAACCAACATAGTATAAGCACTATTCCTGGAATAAATCGTACATTTATGGAAGATTAAACAGACATTTTACATGCATACTTTATTCTACGAATAGTGATGATCAATGCAATTTGAAAAGTGGATTTGACCAACGTCTATAGTTGGTCAAATCCACTTTAGTTGTATTAAAAAAGCTTGCAATTTCTATCAGGAATGTAAAGTTGTATCTTAAAAGACTCAGACTTGCTATAGAATTTACAGAATACAGTCCATGAACGTTTGAGAATTTATTTGGCGAATTTGATAATATTCTTGACGGCAATCAGAGGAGCCACTTGGTACGAGTTAAGAGCCATTAAATACGAGCGTTGTGGATATGGCTGTTTTGTAATAGTCCATGTAAAAATTAAAATATTTTATCAAAAATCTCATTCTTGTTTAAGTTTTAAACCGAATTTAAATATTGCTACTGATTGAGAGTGCTTATAACTATAACAAGCAATAATGAGACGATTAATTTTGCCCCGCGTTTAGGCGCCACCATAACTAAGATTCAATACTGGCGCCCAACAAAAAACATAAGTCTGCTTATTGCTGTTTTATTTATTACGGTATTCCAATATCACGAAAATAACTGGATGAAAAAAGATACTAATTAGTCTAATTTCATATATTTTGTTCTTATTTTTAGGTTATTTAAGTTTTTTTTCGTGTGTTTGAATATAATTGTCATCATCTTCCTGCTCTTTTCCCATTTTTCTATTTAGAATTGTGTCTTTAGAAAATACACTATTCTATTCAAATTATATTACTTTCAGATTACAACCACATAATAAAGAGGTAAAGTTAGTAATTATTTCAAAATATCGCATCCTAAGTTTCGTAGCTTCAAGCGCCCAGGGCAGACGCAGCCAAATTAACTGAATGGGGACGTTGCTCGCTAAATCAACTCGCTGTTTGCGCTCGCCGGCGAGTGTACCGTCTTGTACGACCTTTTATGCTTATTTCATCGATTTACTTATATTTGTGAATGTTTTATTTTTCGTGTTTTGATGGTTCGACTATAATTGCGCAATAAGTATTTATTTTGACATGAAATCATTACGATATTTTATTTAGTTTACATATAAGCAAGCTAGCCAAATTTTCGCGTGAAACTACTGGAAACAGGGTAGTGTCACTGGAAATGTACTTTTACCCGTAGCACTACCAGTAGTGTCACGGGAAAGTAAAATTTCCCTTCACTCTACTGGTAGAGCCAAGCGGTAGTGCCAAAGAAAAGTAGTGAAATTTAGTTGGTAACACAGATCGCATAATGCTGATTTTCCTCACAATTATATAGTTAGTACTATATAATAATAGCTAGTGCTAAGCAAACAATGACAAAACAAGAAGATCTAGTTAGTACTGTCTCTTGGCGCCCAAACATGGGGCAATATTTGATTTGTTTTTCAGTTACATTAAGCCCTAGTTTAGTTCTACTTCCTACTAATATTATAAACGCAAAAAAATGTAAGGATGTATAGATATTTGTGACTCTTTCACGCTGAAATGGCTGAACGGATCTAGATGAAATTTGGCACAGAAATAGATTATAGTCTGATAGCACATAGGCTATAATTTAATAACACGCGGGCAAAGCAAGAAGGGAGCTAGTTAATAATGTTTGCTAAAAAATTGAAAAGCTATTGATATCCTTATAAAGATAGAATATAGAGAAGTAATATCCTTATATTATCATGTAGCTGAAAGAAAACGTTGCTACTATAAGTACATACAGTGGTAGGTACATGTGTGTGCGCACAAAACCTACCTACCCTGTAGGTATCTTGTTCCACCCCTTACGATTATTTTACGATCTTATATCGTCTGAGCGTTGAGTGTTTATTTTGTAAAGGGAATATTCCGGATGGAAAGCGAAAGAAAACATGATATCCAAGCTAGTCTAAGAAAAAGCTTGTAATTTTAGTAATATGCCGTTTAACTTACCTATGTTTATTTTAAAAAGATAGGTACTTTTTATTTAAAAAAAAAAACTTGAGAGGTGTCAAGGGACGGAACGAAGTTCCTTTCCTTGCTTTCTATGAGAGAGAGAGAGAGAGAGAGACAGACAGAGAAACACGCGCACGCCGCACGGCTTACAACTATAGCAAAAAGTGTCGTTACAACTTTTGGTCTTAATTTTTTCCGTCTAGCCCCAGGGTCTGTAGATATCTCCACAGATCTCCAGTTACTTATATCCTTGAGGATATTTAAGGAGGGTAGTCAGAAGCACGTCCAAACATGACATTTGGCACATGCCCACATTTTGCACAGTAGTTAGTATTCCGAACATGACGGGTTCCAAGCCCATCGCCGCTAATAAGAATACTAACCTATGACACAAACAAAAGTTTTGGTTCTAGGGTATGCCGGTTTCTTCACGGTGTTTTCCTTCACCGTTCAAGAGCACTGGCATTGCGCAATTAAATTTTTTTAATAGAAAAACTCATTGGTGCACCTAGGTTTGAACCCACGACCTTCGGATCGTGAGGCAGGGGCCTACTACTACACTACCAACGCGCTCAAACAATATTATTCCAGAAAAAAATATCGAGTTGGCAATAATACAAGCCACTAACATAAAAACAATATCGGCAACACTGAAAGCTTATACTACAGATAAAATAAATTCGACATTCAAAATAGCATCTATAAAATATTGAAATATCGTAAAAGTTAGGCGGTGTGTTTGCTAGCAACATTTATCAGATCAGGGCCCGGGGGGCAAGCGTGAGTCCGTCCACAGAGACTCTCTTGGCGGCTAGAGCAGGAGCTAGAGGCGAACATTACAAATCATCTTTGTTACAGCTATCGACAGTTTATAAGAAGGCCCCAGCTTATCACAAACTCTTTGGGTAATGTCAAAGTGATATAACTTTGATATTTTGTACCATGACCTTTAAAAATTGTATGGAATTAGTGTTACTTCAAGCTTGAAATGTGGCGTTTCTGATACATGATGGTTTGTAAGAGCTTGTGGTAAGGTCTCTGGCTAATTTTAATATCAGGGGGCTAGACAAAGTAACATTCTTATAGCGATTTCCTAATGGAAAAGAGAAAAATATTATAAAATGTCATTTTTAATCGATAGATCAAGTAATCACTCGCGTACATTTTGTAGCGATATTCGGATGTCACTTTTTGTAGTACCAATGTACTAAAAACTAAATTCTGGTATCAGAAAAAAAATCACGTTCGATTTTTATTAAGTCGTAATCTACTTTATAGACTATACTTTAGACTAGACGTTTACTTATTTATTAAAAAATGAATAATTTTCTACTATGTAAAAATGGTTTATTACTGACAATCATTCAAATCATTAGAAAACTTAACTTATTTGAGCTATCTATGATAATTTTAACGGTCCTTGGATAGTTCAACTGTTTCAAAGTATTTTATATCATCATCATAATCTTTCTGCCTTTTGCCTCCTTTTGAACAACTACATATATTTTTGTATTAAAATTTAACATATTCTTCCTATTCGAATATTGAACTCTATTTCTTAAAAAAAAAACCGGTTATGTACAGATAAAAAAACAGTATTAAGGTTTGTATTAAAATACTCTGAATATAAGTATAAGTTTTATTTGGTAAACGACGTTTTCTAAAAATGAAACCTAGCTAGATCGATTTATCGCCCCCGAAACCGCCGGTATACTAAATTTCATGAAAATCGTTGAAGCCGTTTCCGAGATTCAGATTATTATGTATACATACATATTATACAAGAACTGCTCGTTTAAAGGTATAAGATATACTTCATCTCCTGGACTATCCGCTGAAATCTTTCCCGCAATATAACAAATTGACGAGAGCATCGACACATGTTCTTTCTAAGTTTTACTTTAGATCTGGTTCCCGAAATAACATCTTCTGTCTGACTGTGGAGCTCGTAACGCTTCGACACTTTTGTAAATGTTTATACAAATATAGTGCCGCCATATTGGATATTTACCCGACTGCGAAGAAGGTTGTTGGTAACTTCTGGTTTTACTGTAACTCTATCGAATGTGTCACTTTGGTTGTTGGGTAAAAAAGAAGATGCCGTCTCATAATAAAAAAACATAAATAAATATAATCACGACTGGTAATCCCCAGGCTCGGTAGATATCTCCTCAGATCTTTAGTTACTTAGATCTTTGAGGATAACTAAAGGGGGGTAGTCAGAGGCAAGTCCAAACATGACATTTGGTACATGCCCACATTTTGCCCAGTAGTTAGTATTCCGTACGTGACAGGTTGCAAGCCCATCGCCCGCTTATAAGAATACTAACCTATGACACATACCTTCGATGTAATAATAATGTAATAATTTTCTCATAATACTAATGAAAAAAGAAAAAACGGGGACAGCGGGCATAATTTTTGAAAATTTAATTCAACTATATTAACGGGGACAGGACACGGGGACAACGGGAAGTCAATTTAAATATTTAATTAAAGTACCGCTGTCCCCGTTAGACGGGACACAGAGTTCGGGGACAACGGGAATACACGTGTTTGGGGTGTATAAGTATGCGAGTTCGTTTAACCGTCGCTAAATGAAAAAATCCAATATGGCGGCTGTTATCAGCTCTTTTCAGTTAGTACCTACTGTCAGTCAGGTTTTATGATTTTGTTTAAGAAACTATGTATTTGACATATTAATAAATAAATAAATAAATAATGCTGGACAATCCACACAGCATCATCTAGCCCCAAAGTAAGCTACTCAAAGCTTGTGTTATGGGTACTAGATAACTGATATATTTAATACATGATGTAGGTACATAGATAGATATTTTTTATTATACATACACAGTATACACCCAGACCAACGGAACAAATTTCTGCAGATCGTACACAGATTGTTCCGAGGCGGGAATCGAACCCGCAACCTCTTGCGTCGCAGGCGGACTCCTGCCCGCTGCGCCTCTGAGGTCGTCTCATATATAGTTTAGCTCATTGCTGAATCAGACACTAATTTGATAATCTTTAAACTAATTCCCACAGTACAAGCTTTGTTTAGTTTGGGGCTAGATGGCGTTGTGTGAAATGTCCACCAATACCTATTTATGACGACCTCAGTGGCGCAGCGGGCAAGAGTCCGCCTGCGACGCAAAAGGTTGCGGGTTCGATTCCCGCCTCGGAACAAATTTGTGTACGATCTGCAGAAATTTGTTCCGTTGGTCTGGGTGTGTATGTATAATAAAAAATATCTATCTATGTACCTACATCATGTATTAAATATATCAGTTATCTAGTACCCATAACACAAGCTTTGAGTAGCTTACTTTGGGGCTAGATGATGCTGTGTGGATTGTCCAGCATTATTTATTATTATTTATTTTATTATTTATGTACTATCAAAGTTTACATTACAACGAGCACAAATCGGTCACGCTTTTGGCCATTATTTGTGACTTTTATCACCGTTACATTCCGATTATAAAGTTACGGTCGCCGATCTTTCAGAGACAAACCTTGAGGTGTGAGATATCACTAGAATTTGTCATCTCGGATTTCGTGAAGTTATTTATCTTTAGGAATTATTATAGAAAGCTTTTGTTGTGGGTTTCAATCGCGGGAAAAATATAATAATCATAATATAATATAATATTTATGGACAGTTCACACAACGCCATCTAGCCACAAACTAAGCAAATACTTGTACTATGGGAACCAAATAGCTGATAGACTAAAATAAACAGTTTTTTAATATATTCAAAAAATATATTCAAAAAATACATATAATAACACCCAGACACAGAACTAATATCTGCGTTCATCACACAAATGTTTATCCCGAGTGGGAATCGAACCCACAACCTAAACCGATTTGTCATCTAGCCAGATCAAATCTATAACACTAGGTCTTTCAAACTCATCATCATCTTCCTGCCCTTTTCCCACTTTATGTGGTCGGCACAACATGTGATCTTCTTCCATTTCCCTCTATCATTCGTCATCAGTACTCACTCCTTTCTTACTCATGTCATCTTTCACACAGTCCATCCATCTTTTCCTTTTTTCAGGTCTTTCAAACTAGTGAGGTAAAATAGATACGCAATGCCATACTTCATCATCATTCTCCTGCCCTTATCTCACGCTAAGTCCACGCCATACTTATAAATGGTAAAAGAAAACATCGCGATAAACCTAAGACCTAAAATTCGAAGGTGCACTTCTATAATCGTCGCTTGCAACCTGTCACGTACGGAGTACTAACTACTGGGCAAAATGTGGGCAGGTGCCAAGTATATTGGTTGGACGTGCCTCTAACTAACTTCCATAGATATCCTCAAAGATCTAAGTAACTAGAGGTTTGAGAAGATGTCTACCAAGCCTGGGGATTACAGTCGTGGTCATGTTTGTTTGTTCGTTTTGTTTATATTATAAGTCCTCAGATAATCTCCGCTTATGCAAATTCTTAAATAATATTTACAAAAAACTTCTTAATGAAAACTCACCGCAAAGATTGAAGTTTTCTGAATTTTTATATTCACGAAAGATTCTCTACGTTTTATTACAGCTACAAAAAAGCGCAGAGTAAAACAAAAAAGCGTATAGAAGCGACTTTTAATCTTAATTGACACAAAAATATTTCACAATCGATTTGACATGGGGAAATGGTTTTCGATTTTCGATTGATCGATATGACATGGTGAAGAAAAGCAGGTGGATGTTATGATATACATATAATAATAATAATAATAATAATATATGATCACGACTATAATCCCCGGGCTCGGTAGATATCTCCTCAGATCTTTAGTTACTTAGATCTTTGAGGATATCTAAAGGGGGTAGTCAGAGGCAAGTCCAAACATGACATTTGGTACATGCCCACATTCTGCACAGTAGTAAGTATTCCGTACGTGACAGGTTGCAAGCCCATCGCCGCTTATAAGAATACTAACCTATGACACATACCTTCGAATTTATGCTCAACGTAAAATTGTTTGTACAAAGTAAGATTACTACATCGATGTGGAATGGAAAGCTTCTATGATGTATGGATTATGATCACGTGACTATTCGATTAGAAATGTCATTCGATACATTTTGATAAATGATAAATTTGCGACATTGCAAGTCAAATATCACTTTGTCTAGAGTTTGCTTAGACCAGACCATTCTGGTCTAATGCCCCCTCTACACGTAGAGACATGCATCTGCAGATGTCATCGGCGGACGCGTCCGCCGACGTGTAGACGGGGTGATTTGCTCGTCAGTGGTAGGTATTTGACGTCGGCGCACGTCGCCAGGTGCGTCTGGCACTAATCCATTAGTTGTCGGTTTTTGTAGCACGGATCAAAGGATTTCAGAGCGAGCGCTCGGCGCGCGCGAGCGGTCTGTCCACACGTCTGACGACGGATCAGTGTTAAAAAAATGGTAATAAGTATTTTGTGATTAAGAATTTTTTCCACAAACTTTGTTCGGTAATAACGCTACTGCGATAGACACTTAAGGCCCAGCATTTTGAAAATTGCAAGTATTGCAACCCTAATCATTCTATTACCGCTTAATAGATTACACTCAAATTGAACTACACGATACTCAAGGATATAAGTGATAAATCAACCGGAGCTAAAACACGAATTTGTTAGAAAACCTTGGTTAAAAATCATGTCAAAAACACCTCTGAAAATTCAGAAATTCCCAAATTTAACCAAAACAGTAAGGTATTTTGAATTTCTATTTCACATGAATGTAAATCAGTTAATTTGAAACAAATCAACCCAGCTCTTTTTTTGAAATAAGCTATTTACTTGAACATATTTATGTTTTTTATAAATTGTCGCTTTCGTTACATAATTCAGAGCAGCCATATTATCATGCCGCACTCTACATACTTACTTATCATTTGGGTATTTCGCTTCGTGCTATGTCTGATTCTGCGGAGATCCGCGTTGCTATACGGACCTATGTCACTTTTTTTGTAACCTTTACATAAGGAATAGTGTGACGAGTATTCTGGGCCTTAAATAATTCTCAAAGCAACTAAATAAATTAATAGCTGAGACAGCTAAGGTCTCAATATTCATTTTGCGTGCGTACGTGTTGCGTCTGTCGAGAACCGACACAGAGTGATCGACCAACAGATGTGTGGACATGTGTGGACGGCTTGTGGAGATCTATCTGCGGAAGCATCTGCCGACATCTGCGGACGCATCTGCTGACGTGTAGAGGAGGCATAAGACGCAGCCTTTTATGTAACTGTTTTCTTTTGATTTTTAAAAATCGATGTAATCTCACTTCTATAACAAACTATGCTAAGGCTTAGCACAATACAGGGTGTCCCAAAAAGTAGTGTCAAGCGAAAGTCCAGAGATAGAACACCCCTTGGGGTACCCGAATCACCCCCATGTATGTTCCGCGATTTTCTATAGTTTTCGAGTTATTAATTTTTTTTCGAATTTTTAAAAATTACGACTTGAACAACTTAAAACATTGTTACAAAAAAAGTAGAAAACTTTCTTGAGATTTTTTTTTGTTACTGAATTTTAATGAGTTGTTCTTTTATGCAACAAAATAATCAGCTACGTGACTTTGATGAAAACTATGAAAATGTTGGTGTAAAGTCAAATAATTACATTCGGTGAATTAAGACTTAAATTTTCAACTTAAAATTAAAAACCTTAACAACTGATTTCATAGTTCTTAAATAAATCTAAAGAATTTTCCAGACTCTCAGCTTTCATAATCATTAAGAAAAAGTAGTACTTAATAGGCTACTTTGGCTAAAATCGGCATTCAAAGACGGTAAGGTGGAAAATTCTTAAAATTAGCTACCTGATTAAAAAATAAATTTTGGCCATTTTATCATTCCTAAGCTTAATTTGTTTGTTGACTAACCAAAAATGACTACAAAGAATTAGTTTATGCCGAAAAAATCAGCAATATGGCCGAATTAGGAACAAAATTAAGCGGGCCGAAGAAAAAATTAAGACACTTAAAATAGCTTTCATACGATTAAAGGAAACCTTTTTAAGACGATGTAGGATTTGTATTGACTAAGAAGGTTGACATTTTGAAAACTTTTTGTAAAAAATTAATAAATTTTACTAGTTGTTTTATTTCATAAATTTAGCTAAACTAAGTAAATAAAACCTTCAAATATTAATGAAATCTTACTTTCCTGCAGTCATTTTTGGTTAGTTATCAAACGAATTAAGCTAAGGAATGATAAAATGGCCAAAATCTATTATTTAATCAAGTAGCTAATTTTAAGAATTTTCCACCTCACCGTCTTTGAAGGCCGATTTTAGCCAAAGTAGCCTATTAAGTACTACTTTTTTTTAATGATTATGAAAGCTGAGAGTCTGGAAAACTTTTTAGACTTATTTAGGAACCATAAAATCACTTGTTAAGATTTTTAATTTAAAGTTGAAAATTTAAGTCGTAATTCACCGATTGTAATTATTTGACTTTACACCAACATTTTCATAGCTTTCATCAAAGTCACGTAGCTGATTATTTGTTGCATAAAAGAACAACTCATTAAAATTCAGTAGCAAAAAAAAAATCTCAAGAAAGTTTTCTACTTTTTTTGTAAGAATGTTTTAAGTTGTTCAAGTCGTAATTTTTTCAAAAATTCGGAAAAAAATTAATAACTCGAAAACTATAGAAAATCGCGGAACATACATGGGGGTGATTCGGGTACCCCAAGGGGTGTTCTATCTCTGGACTTTCGCTTGACACTACTTTTTGGGACACCCTGTATAGCTGGGGGTAACCTCTGTCTTAGCACTTGTCTTTCGATGGAAACGAAGGAGTTTCACTTCTATACCACCAGTGCTACGGCGTAGCGCGGTGTAGCTCGTCGTAGCTCCTCCGTAGCACTTGTCTTGTGATCGCTAACAAAACATAAAAATGTTTTATGACAGTTGAAGACTGAGGAATGGAAATTACATTTTATAAAAAGTGCCTGTTGGCAGCTCGTAGCTGTGTTTACCTGACGCTTGCTCAAAGTAAAATTTAACTATTTTACCTGCACTAACTGCATAATTTTATCTGCACTACTCTTTCACGAAAAAGGCAAAAAAGCGTACATTAATCTTTTCAACACACTGCTCTGAAAGTAAAATTGGTGCCACGAATACTTTTCAATATACCTACTTCTTACTGCTTTACAAGCTTCCGCCCGCGGCTTCGCCCGCGTGGTACCTTGTGTAGGCTTATGTCAAAATAATACGGCGTCACATTAGGTAATAACTTTGATTTTATTTACTTCTTTTTACAATACTTTACACTGCAACACTTCGGCGTCGACTGCTCTGCGTTCCCAAGTGAACACGTTTTTATTCCAAGAAACCGGAAGTTGTCTAGTCAACTGTAAGCAATCCAGTCATGAATAAAATGTTCACTTGGGATCGGTACAATAATTAAAAATAACAATAATTCAAATTAGTAATTTAGAAAAATACACAATGACTTTATAATAATATTTACACAAGCTAACAGTCGGCCTTTCCTGACACTTTCACGTCTCGTGAAATGCGAAATTATAATAATAACAAAATGTATAGAAAAATATTGTAGCTATATTTGTACAGATAATGTTCTATATTAAGAAAACATTTTATTACTGAAGCCCCTTCATGTCATCAGTATTAATCATAAGTCAACTAGCCTACTGAAACCCCTTCATGTTTTCAGCAGCTAGCTCATTCGATTAAAATATTGAAGCCCCTGCATGTCTTCAATATTAATTGATTAAATTGTTATTATTGAAACCCCTTCATGTTTTCAATAGTATAATCAATATAGATACATCAATCATGTTCATAATTATTAGCCTCATTACCTACATCATTGTCATCTTCATCAGATATATTACTAATTTCATGATCAGATTCATTTTCTTCAAAAGTTCTATTAAAAACGAGCCATTTATGTTTTTTGTCTACAGAAAATATGCCTTTAAACGGTCTATTTCCTTTTTGAGATAAAGGAGTGTCTTCAACCATATATCTATCATTTTCAAATATATTAGTGATACGATAAGGGCCGCGAATTTTGGGAACCAGTTTTTTGCTTTGACCACAAGAAGGAACTTCTCTTTCAACTCTGACAAGATCACCTATGCTATATTTAACTCTTTTTCTGTGTTTATCAAAGGACTGTTTTTGTTTCATTTGGTTTTTAGCAATGTGTTCACTCACTTCACTTCGAACAGTTTCCACTGCATTTTCATCGTACGTTTCATCACTTATAGTATTAAGAGACAATGCAGAGTCGTTAGTCCCAACTAAATTAATCCCAAATAATGCCTGTGCAGGACTTTTACCTGTCCCTTTGTTCACTGTATTATTAAGACCCCACTGTACTTCAGAAACAGATTCATCCCATAGTTTCTCCGATTTATTAATGTTTTTAGCAGTAAGGGCAGCTAAAACAGTTCTATTGTAGCGCTCTATTTGCCCGTTTGCTCTTGGCGTAGCTACGGCGTTTAAAATATGCTTAATCCCTAATGACTCTACATATTGTTGGAATCTTTTCGAAGTGAAGGAGGTTCCACGATCTGATACCAATCGTTTTGCTACACCAAAAGTGTGAAAGTAGTTTTTCAAGGCTTTAACTGAATGGGTGGTTTTGGTGCTTTTTACTGGTACCAACATTATATATTTGGTGAATGAATCAATGATAAGAAGGAGATATGAATTTTTCTTTTTACTGCGTACGAACGGGCCTAGATGATCTATATGAATTGTATGAAAGGGTTGGTTAATTTTTTGTATTGGATGTAGTTCTCCAGCCTTTTTGCCGGCAGGAGCTTTGGAAGATGCGCACTCAAAACATGAATCTACATATTTTTTTATGAACTGTCTCATTTTTGCAAACCAATATTGGTTTCTGATTTTGTCGTAGGTCTTTTCGAAACTAAAATGCCCTAAAGAGTCGTGATTTGCTTTGAGTAGATGCCATCTGACACCTTTAGGTACTACCCACCTATCACCCTCAGTCGTTTTCCTATACAACAATCCACGTTTTACAACATAATTGTTTTTAATTTCAATTATATTATCACTTTCTTTATCTTGAAGTATTGTTACTATCCTTTGTAATTCAGAATCATTTTGTTGTGCAGTAGCTACCCAATTAGAGTCAATAAATCTTACTTGAACATAATTATGGTCATGTTGTATTGGATTTCGACTGAGGGCGTCGACATGAGACATGTTAGTTCCGGGTTTATATATAATATTAAAATCATATTCCTGTATTATATTCCACCACCTGGACACACGTGGTAACATATCTTTTTTTTCGAATGTGGCTCGGACTGAATTACAATCGGTAACTATGGTGAATTTTAGACCTAGTAGATAAACCCTGAATTGTTGAAGTGAAGTTACCACGGCTAGTGTCTCTAGATCATACGAAGTAAATCGGGATTCCTCGGGAGAGGTCTGTCGGCTATAATAAGCTACAGCACTGAATGGAGTTTCTTTGTTCGGTCTTTGCATGAGGATGCCAGCGATTCCTAATTTAGAAGCTGTGTGAACTTGTGTTTCATAAGTTGGATTATAGAAAGCTAAAACTGGGCGATTTACCAACTCTCGTTTCAAACTTTGAAAAGCTTCTTCTTCTAAATTTCCCCAAAGCCATTTTGAATCCTTCTTTAGAAGTTGCGTTAGTGGCCTAGCAATTGTGGAAAATCCTTTTATAAACCGCCTAAAGAAACTGGCCAAACCAATAAACTGGCGAACCCTGTGTTGATCAGTTGGACGGGGAAAATTTTCTACTGCTTCAATTTTCTTTTTACCTGGCCTAACACCATTTTCACTTACTTCAAACCCTAAATAGTTTATTGAACGCATAAAGAAATTACATTTTGATAATTTAAGAGTTATGCCTGACGCTCGGAATAAGTCTAAAGTTTTTCGCAATTTTTCAAACCCCTCTTTTATTGATTTGGATGGTATTATTACGTCATCCATATATGCAAATGCATCTTTAAACCGTGCATTACCAAGAATATTATTAATTGCTCTCTGGAAGTTCGATGGGGCATTTGCTAGACCAAATGGCATCCTATTGAACTCAAAATGTCCATCCGGAGTTACAAAGGCAGTCAGATGTTTTGAAGCATCAGACATCGGTATCTGGTAATACCCAGAAGCAAGATCGAGGGTGGTATAATATTTAAAACCAGATAAATTGTCTAGTTGATCGTCTATTCTTGGTAACGGATAGTGTTCTTTAATTGTTTTCTTGTTCAAGGCTCTAAAATCTACACAAAGTCTATAATCACCAGTCTTTTTTTTTACCAATAAAATTGGGGACGCGTAATTTGAAGTTGAAGGTTTAATTATACCAGAATCATCTAGTTCCTGTACCATTCCTCTAACAATCTCGCGTTCGGAGTGAGATAATCTGTAAGGTCTATAAACTACGGGAGTTTTGTCATGTAATTGAATGTCCATTTCAGTATTTTTTATGCATCCTAACTCTTTGGTACAAAACGCAAAGCAATCTCTATATTCCATCAATAAATTTGACAACAGTTCATGATCACTATTGGCCAAATCGTCCTCCACGTTGATCATGGATTTTTCTAAAGACGTGTTTGATAACTTATTTTCATTACTCAGAATCGTATTAACATTACATGTTTTCATTTCCTTTAAAGGGAGTGCGCGTACTATCAGAGTTTCTTTTTTTAAGACAAAGCCCGAAGGGTTGAGTCCTCTCAACACAATCTGTCCCTGACCATTAGCAACTTTAATGAGACTTTGTACCAACTCGTATTCTTTACGAGACTCTTGACAAACACTGGGTTCAATGAGTAAATCACCGCTAAAGTTCGGAAGGGAATATACATCAACTACGGTATACCCTTTCACATCTGTATCACCAGAGACCCTTAATGAGACCCGTTCAAATTCTTCTGCTGATTTTGTTAAAATTTTAAGACAGTTATTGGTTTTGTAAACAACAACGTGATCTTGTTCAGTAAAAGTTTGTCCCAAAAGTAACGGAACTTGCAACAAATGGTCAGGAACGATTAATGCTGATAGGGTGGCTTTAACAGAGTCAACTTCTACTTGGATTTCACATTTACCTAAGCAATTAACTGCTGAATTACCAAACCCTCTCAAAATAGGCAGATCGTTTACAGCCCATATGTTAGTTAGAGATCTTGCTGTAGTTTCTCTAAGCATTGAACACTGGCTCCCAAAATCGATAAAGCAATCTATGGTTTGACCATTTACAATAGCAGGTTTAAAATATTTTATATCATTATCTTGTTCTTGTGATATACGCAAAACAGTTTTTGGTGTCGTATCCTTTTTTTGAGAGCAATCAGCATTGATATGGCCTACCTTATTACAAATATCACATCTTTTAATTGGTAACTTGCATTTGTAAAATGGGTGGCCCTCTTCCCCACAATTATAACATTTCGTTTGTTTACTTATTCCATTATTAGTCGTAAATTTTGAATTTTTAGTATTACGTTTGTTGTCAGATATGCTTGGTAGTTGAGTACTCGTTTTGTCAGTTTTCTTAAACATTTTAACACTTTTCAAATATACTAGTAATTTATCAGGTTCGGAATACTGTGCTGCTTCTGCACTAGTTCTTACAGAACGATCTTCAATTCCAAACAAGATACAGTCTATAGCATCTTTACCTGATATTTTACATCGGTTTATCAAAATCATCTTTTCATAAAAATATTCTTCTAGTGAATCACCAAAACGAGCCTTGCAAGCAAGCATCTCTGTCAACAACTGCGCATAATTCTCATCACTAGGAAAAGCTGAACGTAATTTATCCTGCCATTCAGACCAGGAAAACATAAGACTTGGAAGCCCCTGATACCATTTTTGCGCTAGACCCGCCAATTTAGGCAGAGAGTAATGAATAGTCTGTCGTTCTGACCAGTTGTAAATTTCAGTACATTCGTTGATTTTAGAAATCCACATTTCAATACTCTGATTTCGTTTTGACGGGTCAAATTCGGGGACAACATTCATGACGGGAAAACGATCATTACTCTCTGGTCTGTCAGTTTTCATGGTCTGAACAAGATCTTTAAACATTTGTACAATCGAAGTTTTTACGTCCGGCTCGCCAGTAAATGGTGAAACTGGTAATTTAGAACTTGTACCTGCATTATCTAAACTTGGGAGACGACTGCGCCTGGTGCTACTCTGGTCGCGGCTCCGGCGAAGGCTGCGCCTGGTGCTGCTCTGACCACGGCTCCGGCGACGGCTGCGCCTGGTGCTGCTCGGACCACGGCTCCGGCGACGGCTGCGCCTGGTGCTGCTCGGACCACGGCTCCGGCGACGGCTGCGCCTGGTGCTGCTCGGACCACGGCTCCGGCGACGGCTGCGCCTGGTGCTGCTCTGACCACGGCTCCGGCGACGGCTGCGCCTGGTGCTGCTCTGACTACGGCTCCGGCGACGGCTGCACCTGGTGCTGCTCTGACTACGGCTCCGGCGACGGCTGCACCTGGTGCTGCTCTGACCACGGCTCCGGCGACGGCTGCGCCTTCCACTGTGCTCGCGTTCACGTGACTGGAGTAACGGCCTTCTCCGTTTGTGCTCTGGCGACTCGGTCTCAGGAGTGCCTGCACGCCTTTTGTTTGTGTCGACGTTCATGGTTCTAAAATAAATTTCAAAACAAGTATTTGTTCCGACGGAAGATTATAATTAAAGCATAATATCTATTAATTATATACAATTTAGACATAATCTAGACACGATGAGACGTGGCAGAATATGTTGGCATAGTAGGGCCCTGATATATGTAGTACCGAAAGAACCAACGTTTCTATGCATCATAATTATCATCGGACAGTAGCCTTGATTAAATAATGCACACAACTCAATTTTGTTGAATGTACCATGAAAGAGGTAATGTAAGAATGAGAGAAAAAAAAACAAATAAATTATGAAGCATCACGCAGTAAGTACTTCGTCTAGAACGTATCAGTTGCCATCAAAGAGTAGCCTTGATCTAACACAGATACGCTAAACACAAAAATGATAATGAATGCGCTATAGTGAGTTGCCCTGGCCTAGTACCCCGCACATAACATATATTTAGCGTACGCATCACATCGTCAAGGAATTGCCCTGACTTGACATTTTATGCAGCGCAGCTTCTGTGGTAATCGTGCGAGATGTCTCACAATTTTTACACAGACTTTAAATTACATTTAAATATTTATCACTTACATAAATAGTACGTACCTTTAATATATTTCTGGACATGTAAGTACACCAAGGTTGTCCAAAAAAAATAAAGACTTACAATCCTCGGTGTGATCCCACTTCTGAACTGTAGGCTTATGTCAAAATAATACGGCGTCACATTAGGTAATAACTTTGATTTTATTTACTTCTTTTTACAATACTTTACACTGCAACACTTCGGCGTCGACTGCTCTGCGTTCCCAAGTGAACACGTTTTTATTCCAAGAAACCGGAAGTTGTCTAGTCAACTGTAAGCAATCCAGTCATGAATAAAATGTTCACTTGGGATCGGTACAATAATTAAAAATAACAATAATTCAAATTAGTAATTTAGAAAAATACACAATGACTTTATAATAATATTTACACAAGCTAACACTTGAAAAACAAAAAACATTCTCACGGGAACCGTAAATTTTTCCGGAATTAAAAGTAGCCTATGTTATTATAATGATAAAAAATAGCGTATTCCAGACTATAATCTATATCTGAGCCGAATTTAATCCAGATCCGTTCAGCCGTTTCAGCGTGAAAGAGTAACATCCACACATCCATACATTCTTACAAACTTTCGCGTTTATAATATTAGTAGGACAAGATAAGTATCAGAAAAGAACACATAAGCATTTACATTAAACAATCGTTTAATTTTTCACTCGAGGCGCGGATCCCTAAAAAGGTCCTAACGAAATCAAATCTAAAAACGAACGAATTTTCAACGACATTTTCCATTCCCGCGAATACAAAATGAAGTTCCATCCATATTCCGGAGCGTCTCGAATATTCTCGAATGTTCTCGAATTTTCTCGAATATTCCGTCAAATCAAATAACTGAGACGGTGATGGAGCCTGTGTTCTTGTGTGCATGTGATTGTGAATGTATTTTGCAGTGTTGCCATTTCTTTGACTAGTGTGGTGAGAGATAATAGGATTAAAGTGTCTCAGAAGCGTTTTCAGGGGGTTGCTGACGATTTGGACATAATTTACTGGGACACATTATCCCAATTGACACTTTGGATTTTAACATTTTTGTTACTATGGATTCGGACACCATGAAATTACTGAAGCTGTTGAGTACAGTCAGGTAAACATTTTTAAGCAAAATATACTGAATATAAATAGAGCGCTGGTGGTGTAGTGGTAGCACCCCTGCCTCACGATCCGAAGGTCGTGGGTTCAAACCTGGTCGTGCACCAATGAGTTTTTCCATTCGAAAAATTTATGTGCGCAATGCCAGTGCTCTTAAACGGTGAAGGAAAACATCGTGAGGAAACCGGCATACCCTAGAACCAAAAATTCGAAGGTATGTGTCATAGGTAAGTATTCTTATAAGCGGCGATGGGCTTGCAACCTGTCACGTACGGAATACTAACTACTGTGCAAAATGTGGGCATGTACCAAATGTCATGTTTGGACTTGCCTCTAACTACCCCCTTTAGATATCCTCAAAGATCTAAGTAACTAAAGATCTGAGGAGATATCTACCGAGCCCGGGGATTACAGTCGTGATCATATATATTTTTTTTATTTTTTTTATACTGAATATCAGGCACTTGATAGATGTTTTTATACCTTTTAAGTTCTACGATGTTACTTTATCGCGATGTTTTCCTCCACCGTTTGATTGGGTACTGGTAAACTAAAAGTTTGTTGCACGTTCGGATTTGAACCCGTGACCTTAAGATCTGAGTTGGAGCCACTTTTCGCCGTGGCACATACAAAATTTACATTAAATGTTTGCGTATTTTGTCACGGACACGCTGAAATGTCACGGTCACGAAGCAAAACATCGTAAAAATTTAAGCTAGGCATCAAGTGCACTTAAGACCTTTTACCACACTGGTAAAATTTAACTATTAATCGTAAAAGCCAGTCACGTATCAAACCAGAACGAGTAAAAACTGTGCAAATGGACAAAGAACTCACGCCGCTCTCAAAGGAATATTTTTCGCTTTGATTGACCGAATTCAATCGGAACTTCTGTATGGGATTATTTTCTTTATTTTCAGTTTTCAGTCATTTATTTTTAACCGACTACGAAGGAGGGTAATGTGTTAGCGGAGTATTATGTACATATGTTGGTATGTACAAATGTATGCCAGTTCTTTTGGTTGTCGCTGTAGCTTAAACGACTAGACGGATTATGATAAATGAGGTGTTGTTGGAACGATAACTAGACCCTGTTACTAAGACTTCACTGTCTGTTTATCTGTCTGTTAAGGGGGGCTCCCATACAAGAAACATATTTTTTTTCCGTTTTTATAGATATTTTCCCGCGTGGTACCTTGAAAAACCAAAACAAATCTATCAAATAATAATATGTGCTGCGGGATAAAAAGCAGCCTATGTGCTATTCCAGACTATAATCTATATCTGTGCTAAATTTCAACCAGATCCGTTCAGCCGTTTCAGCGTGAAAGAGTAACAAACACACATCCAGACATCCACACATTCTTACAAACTTTCGCGTTTGTAATATTAGTAGGATGGTACGGAACCCTTCGTGCGTGAGTCCGACTCGCACTTGGCCGGTTTTCTTTGTTTAGTTAGTTCGCGGAACAACAGGATTAACACCATTGTAAAGTTACAACCTACAGAGTACAAGAGACACGGCTTGGCGTCAAGTTAGTTGCAAACTAGCTAACTATGTCACTATCATTTGTCTTCTCCCGTTAATAAATGACAGGGCGTAAAGCACTAGTTCCTAGCTTTTTATCAGGTTAGGCAGGGTCATGTCCAAGGTCAAGCTTAGGACACTCATGAATATCTAAAGTGTGTAAAATTGTATATACACCGTGAAATTTAATGGTTGTTTTCCCGCGGCAGAACAACTTGCCATAAGGAGTACTTTCGAAACAGAGTTAAAGTAAAAAAATAAAGATTTTGTTTTAAAATAATTTAAAAATATTCATTAACTCAAAACGTGAGGAACTGTAGTAACATTAGACGTAACTTGTAGGTACTATTCGAATCGCACGCGCCGCAGGCCGCCTTCGCGTAGGTATCGGGATGAATTACTATTGGTTCGTGGTCGTTTTCGAATTAAATTTTCACAATGGTATATCCGTATTTTTTGTTTCTAATATTTAATATTTTATACAACGATTGTATTACCAAGACAAAACCATTTCGCTGCGGGAAAACAACCATTAAAACTTCACGGTGTATAATATATAATTATATTAGTAGGATAAGTTTTTAAGAATGTATGGATGTGTGGATGTAAGGATGAATGGATGTATGTTTGTTACTCTTTCACGCTGAAACGGCTGAATGGATCTGGATAAAATTTGGCACAAATATAGATTATAGTCTGGAATAGCACATAGGCTACATTTTATCCCGGAAAAAAATACGGTTACGTAGGTTCGGTTCTTAAATTTCAAAAGGGCGTATGCGCATTCGACTACCAAATAGAAAACGCCCGAAACTCGTGCTAAGGTTTCAGCTGCTGGTTGGAAGTTGATCTAGACTGATGATCGTGTAGGCTGAAGTAGGCTGGATGTGGAGATCTAGTTTAGTGGAAGGTAGTACAACTACTGAACAAAAGGTTGTGGGTTCAATCAAAGCCAAAGTCATACAGACATACATAAAATCACGCCTGTTTCCCTACGGGGTAGGCAGAGACGAATCTCCACTTTCTACGATCCTGACCTACCTCTTTTGCTTCAGTTACTCTCATAACATTCTTCATACATTAGTTAAGAGTGCATTTCAGTACAGTAGAAGATATTTTGAATTTTTTGAATATTTAATTTAACTAGCCTTTCTTGGCAAAGGCACCTTAGCATTATTTGTTAAAATTCGATCAGATGATTAATTTGTTTCGAAATACAAACAATAGGTACGCCTCAAATTAGTGTATGAATCTATTGTATTTACAAAACACGAAACAATATTTAGTTTATAATTTCCTGAGATGCGTCAAACGTCATATGAAGGTTGTTCATTACCCCTAGTATGAGTTTTTGATAGTTTACGAAAACTTTTTTCGAATAGTATCCTTTCATACATTTACCTCCATCGGAAATGTTAAGGAACTAAAATAAAGTCGATATCGTGAAAACTTGGTTTGAAAATCATTGCTGGGACTGCCGATTAGATAATATTTTCGATATTATCGACCTTATTTTAGTTCCTTGACATTTCCGATGGAGGTAAATGTATGAAAGGATACTATTCGAAAAAAGTTTTCGTGAATCAAAAACTCATACTAGGGGTACATATCTTTAGTCACAGTCAAAGCCAAAAAAAAAAAAAAAAACACAAATTTAGATTTAAACTAACAAATAATAGTGGTAAAAAAGTAACAAACACACAGAGTTACTATCGCATTTATAATAATTAGTATGGCTTGATAGTAATGCAAGGTAAAAGCGGACGTAAATGACTTTCAAAGTTATTTCAGAAACTAACGCTAGTTAGAGGAGAGTGGGTTATAGTGAATCCTTTATTTTTTTAGTTCATTATACACGTATAATATATGCATAAAATAATAATATATTCAAAATTTTGTAAAACGTTATGTTATGCAAATAATATTATGTTCGTTTTAGGTATTTACAGTTCTCACTCAATATTTTATATATATGTAGACTTTTATGTCATTGATAAGATTCAAAATCCAATAATTTACTTGGGATTCTGCAGCTAAATGCCAAAATATACAAAAAAAAATTGAGCCAGTTTGCCGAGCAAAGATTTTGTAATTAATTAATAGTTTTATTAACTTGTCACTTAATAACCAAATCTAAAAATAGTACTTTTTGATAAAATTATTTTAAGTAGGTATTGTATATTATAAATATGTTTGTTTTTACCAAAACTATTTTTGTTTTTCAAAAAATATGAACGGATTATACTGTATTAATGCTTTAAATTTATAGTAAACTTGGTTGGTAAATTTCGTAATTTTTACTAGAGAGCTGTTCCTATGGTCCACTTTTGCCCACTTTCCTCTACTATAGTAATAGTATATACAATAGTATCGGATATGAAGAAGCATTTAGTGTTTGTCTACAAGTCGCGACTAAACCTTGTGTGTAGAGACTATGTCAACGGAATTTATATTATTTTTGTTATTGTTATGTGTTAAAAGAAGCTTATTTTTTGGTAAGTCGTATCATTACTAAGCACTGGACTATCATCGTCAAATTAATTAAATTTTTCAATTGTGTGAACAGACAGATCTATCTTAATAACAAATATTTTATTTTTGTGAATATTTTTACAAAATGTTGAAAACCGACCGAGTACTGGTGTAGTAGTAGAGCCCCTGTCTCATGATCCGAAGGTTGCGCCTTCAAACCTGGTCATGCATCAATGAGTTTTTCCGGTGATCGGTGAAGTAAAACATCGTCAAAAAAATCGGCATACCGTAGAACCAAAAAGTCGAAGGCACACCTCTTCAAATAGGTTAGTATTCTTATAAGCGGCAATGGGCTTGCAACCTGTCACGGAATACTAATTATAATGCAAAATGTGGGCATGTATCAAATATTATGTTTGGACGTGCCTCTGACTGCCCCCTTTAGATATCCTCAAAGATCTATGTAATTAGAGAACTGCTAAAAATATCTGCCGAGTCTGTCGTTATCATGTTTTTCATCACTAAATGATCATGATCATGTTTTTTTTAAACCTTCCCTGATCTGTAAAAATGGTATTGAAGTAATGTTACTTCAAGCAATGTAACGTTTCTGAAACATGATGGTTTGTAAGAGCTTGTGGTAAGGTCCCTGAATAGATTGGAATGTTACGTTTTAAAAATCCAGTGCAAACTTTAAATAAATATGTTTTTATGATTTAAAAGTTTAAGTATTATTTAATAAAAGTACATCTTATACCTTTAAACGAAATATATAATCCGAATCTCGGAATCGGCTCCAACGATTTTCATGAAATTTTTTATGCAGAGGGTTTCGGGGGTGATAAATCGATCTAGCTAGGTTTTTGATTTCCTAAAAAACGATTAACCAAAAAAAAACGAGCAAAGCTTGGTCATCCAGGTACTATAAGATTAAGTATAAAAATAATAACCGAACTACATACAGTACCCCTAGTATGAGTTTTTGATAGTTTACGAAAACTTTTTTCGAATAGTATCCTTTCATACATTTACCTCCATCGGAAATGTTAAGGAACTAAAATAAAGTCGATATCGTGAAAACTTGGTATGAAAATCGTTGCTGAGTCTGCCGATTAGATAATATTTTTGATATTATCGACCTTATTTTAGTTCCTTAACATTTCCGATGGAGGTAAATGTATGAAAGGATACTATTCGAAAAAAGTTTTCGTAAATCAAAAACTCATACTAAGGGTACTGATCTAGGTATAATTTAATTCGATAAAATGAATATGGGAACCACCTCTAAAGAATGACCAACCAAACAAAAAATAATCATCAAAATCCATTCACGATTGGCGGAGAAATCGCGTAACATAAACAATAAAAATAAATAAATATGATCACGACTGTAATCCCCAGGCTCGGTAGATATCTCCTCAGATCTCTAGTTACTTAGATCTTTGAGGATATCTAAAGAGGGTAGTCAGAGGCAAGTCCAAACATGACATTTGGTACATGCCCACATTTTGCACAGTAGTTAGTATTCCGTACGTGACAGGTTGCAAGCCCATCGCCGCTTATAAGAATACTAACCTATGACACATACCTTCGAATCAAATCGCGTAACAAACACAAAAAAATGTACAGTAGAATTGAAAAACTCTTTAAACTTCTTTAAAGTCAGTTAAAAATACATGTAAAATAATTGAGCATAGCTCAAGGGCCGTTGCAAACGATCTTTAGATAGCTCAACCGATCCAGATCACGGCCAAAGGGAAGCATCTCCAAGAAGCTGGCGGTATTACCACGTTGAATAGCAATGCTGATACGTTGAGCCAAATATGAGCTAATTGTTTATTCTTTTGTATTTGTGATTATCACTCGGAAATATTTTACTTGTGACGAGTTATTATTATTATGTAATATTATTTATAAATAACAAAATATTTTGTATTAGAAATCTCCGCGACTTTGCTTGAATACTGTTATTTTCTGACAAACTTATAAAAAAAATATAAAAACTTATAGAAACCATTTTTTAATAGAAATGTTTAGTAAATTGTTTATTGTAAAATTGTTTAATGTTTAATTAATTAAAAAAATCCTTACTTTTAGACATTAAAAAAAACTGACGATCGAAATGTGTTGTCTCTTTCTACGGTTTAGGCTGTGCGTTGATAATTATGTCAGCCAGTCACTCAGAACGCAAGAGTTTTGCATAAAGATTATTTTAGTTACATACATCCTACTAATATTATAAACGCGAAAGTTTGTAAGAATGTATGGATGGATGGATGGATGGATGTATGTTTGTTACTCTTTCACGCTAAAACGGCTGAACAGATCTGAATGAAATTTGGCACAGATATAGATTATGGTCTGGAATAACATATAGGCTACATTTTATCCCGAAAAAATGTACGGTTCCCGTGGGATAGCGATGTTTATGTTTTTTAAGGTATCACGTGGGCGAAGCCGCGGGCGGAAGCTAGTTATTTCATACTTTTCAAAATAATTTAATTAATATAAATTTATTTTACTATAGACGTTCCAGTCCCAGGAAGTTGTGGCTTAAATAATCCTCCTATGGACAAGATACATGAAGGGTTGGCCGCAATAGAGACTTACCCTTGGCTAGGACGCCTGTATTACCCTATCGGTGAGTACTTATCAATTAATAGTTTTTAATATTAGAGACTACATAAAATTGTAGATTTACGAAATAAAATATTCTCATAAATACATTTACAGTCACTTGAGAAAACTATTTGTCGTGTGTATGTGTTTTAGCGCGGAACACGGCGTCACATCGTGGAACGTTGCAACGCCATGGTACAATGTGATGCCGTGCCGTGGAAATATATTTACGGTGTGCATCGTAGAAACTTACGATACGGAATCGCACTGGTGATGCATGTGCTACGATGTGACGCCGTGTCGTGTACATATAAAAAATAGTAAGTTGGTTACGTCGTCTATTAAAAATGTACAATATTAGTACACCTCAAAAACAATACTATTACAGAACAGAACTTACCTTCAAACAGCTCTTTATGACTGTTGGTATAGACTTAGAGTAACTTGCAACAGTTAGTCAGTTCGTAAGAGATGGTTTCATAAACATTTGTAATATTTTTTTATCAAAATATTTTTTTCTTTCAGAAAATTACAAAGTGTCTACAATAGTGGTTTTAATCACCAAGGAAATGGTTATTAGTTCAGCTTTTGAAATTGACAAATATCCAAAAAATGATTTCAGGTAAGTTTTTACTGAACCCGACGCCCGACGACGCGACGCCGTAGCACGATGCGATGCCGCCATACGTTGATATCTACGATGTTAGCTAAAATTCACGATATGACGTCGCATCGTGGTATTCTGTGCTGCCGCATCGTGTGTAAAAAATGTAAAGCTTATATGTTTTATAATATAAGATTATTTACAGATTTTAAAACAAGATGATAAGCACAAGTGGTGGGTTGACTGTACTTTAGAAAGTTGAGTTATTTTTTTCAGAACAAGAGCTAAAGTTGTGCTCGGTAGTAACTGTAGCGGTCAGCAGATAGGGGTCAAAGACTACACCTACCACCCGGACTACCAGGAAAGGACACTGAGTGCTCCAGCCATCATCCTTCTTGATTTAACTAATGTGGAAATAGGTAACTTAACAAAATAATCTTAAAAAAATAATAATACGTTCAGTTTTTTATTATACAAGTCCTAATTAAAACTACTATACAAACTACTGTGCAAAATGTGGGCATGTACCAAATTTCATGTTCGGACGTGCCTCTGACTACCCTCTTTAGATATCCTCAAAGATCTAAGTAACTAGAGATTTGAGGAAGATATCTAACGAGCCTGGGAATTACAGTCGTGATCATATATATTTTTTTTTTAAAACAAAACATTTTCTTCTATTTCAGATTTGCATCCAATATGCGTGCCACCGCCTACAATTGCGACTCCTGAGTTTTATACTATGAGTTTAGAACGAGGTAGGCAAACATAGAAAAAAATATTACTACGTAGTAACTATAACAGATCACTGTAGGCAAACTAACGCACACTTTGATCGCAAAACCGCAGCGGATTCTTCATGACTTGTCAGTTGTACGACAAGCAAAATAAAAGCGAAACTGCCTGTTCTAACGTAGAGATTTGATTATAATTCTATCTCTTTCCCGCATGAGTTCGCAAACCCCGCCTACCACAGCGCATTTATGTGGAGTCATTTTGTAGATCAAGGAAGCTTTTTAGTTTCCATATATTTTCCGTTCACTGGTTCTAAGGTATATCATTTTTCTCACGATGTTTTCTTTCACCATTAAAATTGATTCATTTAAATTCTATTTCCAGATTGTGACAAGAACTCAGTGAAAATTTACAAAATGTCTTATGTGGATCCTAAGGAGTGCAAATTTTTTTACAAAATGTTCGAAGTAAGTAGGTGTCATCCTGCTTACTTATTATTTTATGAAGACACGTGCAATAGTAAAAAAAAAATCCAAAATTCACCCAAATTCGCTACAAATTTCACGCTGATGTATGTCACGGTAAAATTTTAATGTCCGTGCTTTTTACGTTACGAAGTCCGTTGACACGATTGTCAACTTTCGCATTTATAATCCTACTAATATTATAAACGCGAAAGTTTGTGACGATGTCTGGATGTTTGTTACTCTTTCACGCTAAAACGGCAAAACGGATCTGAATGAAATTTGGCACAGATATAGATTATGGTCTGGAATAACACATAGGCTACATTATATCCCGAAAAAATTTATGGTTCCCGCGGGATAGATTTGTTTTTGTTTTTCAAGGTACCACGCGGGCGTAGCCGTGGGCGGAATCTGGTATTATTATAAGTAGAATAATGTTCTAAATCTGAGGTCCTGGGCCGATTTTTTTACACGCAAGTTTATTATTAACAAAAAACAAATAATAAATGATTTTGCTTATCTACCTTGTACAAAGCTTTAAAAAAACACTTTCCAGCTGGATGTGGGTAGCATGTGGCCGACCCACACAGCCTGCGCGAGGGCCCTGTCAGGTGGAAAGTGCGTCTGGAGAAACGGAGCAGTTCTGATGCTGCGGCAGAACGGGAGGTGGTCGCTGGTCTGTTTACTGATGAATTAGATTGATGACTGGCAAGAGAATTCTGTAAAGTTTAAGAATATTTTTACATATCACGTCGAGCTCAAACGTCATGTGACGAGGAGAATGTCAGATATGAATGTGGATGGAATGTGAACAGGGATAGAGCTAGGCCAAAGAAAATATGGATGGACTGAGTGGAAGATGATATGGGTAAGAAAGGAGTGAGTGAGATGACGAATGATAGAGGAACATGGAAGAAGATCACATGTTGTGCCGACCACATGGGACATGGGAAAAGGGCAAGAAGATGATGATGACGTTTAACTCAAAAGATTTGGTCTATTGGCTTTTCTTCTTGTCTTGTCAAAAGACAATATGATCTTCTTCCATCTTTCTCTGTCATCCATCATCTCAGTACTCACTTTCTTACCCACAGCCCATCCATTTTTTCTTTGGCCTACCTCTATTCCTGTACCCATCCACATGAATACCTAACCTAACACTCTTCTTGCGGTCAGCACAACATGTGATCTTCTTCCATCTCCCTCTGTCATTCGTTACCTCAGTACTCATTCCTTTCTTACCCACATCTTTCACACAGTCCATTCATCTTTTTTTTGGCCTACCTGAACTCATCCACATTTTTAAACGTAACATTCTCCTCGTCACATGACCCTTGTTCTCGACTTGATATATAAAAACATATTCTTTAGATAAATTAAAATGACCATGCCAAGGATCAAATCAATTTGTTCCAAAAGCTTCCTCCATCTAGGAAGGTATCGGAGTGTACGGCCCTGGCTGCGAGACTCCAGCTCGGTTCTTGGACTACCGGATGTACCACGCGTGGGTGCGCTCCACCATCACCAATATTGGAACGCCAGCAATCACCAGAATGGGACCGGATCAAATTATTGTTAGAAGATGTAGGTATGCACAATTTCTCAAAAAAAACATGATTATGACTGCAATCTCCAGCCTTGGTAGATTCTCCGATCTCCAGTTACATAGATCTTTTAGGATATCTAAAGAGGGCTGTCAGAGGCACGTTCAAACATGACGTTGCAAGCCCATCGCCAGTTAAAAGTTATACTAACCTATGATACCAACCTTTGAATTTTTGATTATAGGGTATGCCGGTTTCCTAACGATTATTTCCTTCAAACGAGCACTGTCATTGCGTATATTTTTTTCTAATGAAAAAAATCATTGGTGCACGACCAGTTTCGAACCCACGATCTTCGAATCGTGAGGCAGGGGTGCTACCGTTACACCACTATCATCAGCTCAACATTTGATCTTCTTCTATTTCCCTCTTTCATTCGTCATCTCAGTACTCACTCCTTTCTTACCCATGTCATCATTCACACAGTCCATCCATCTTTAATTTGGCCTTCCTCTACCCATATCTATCCTCATTCATACCTAACACTCTCCTCGTCACATGACATTCATCTCTTCTCATAACATAACACTACACCAGTGCTTTAAATAAGGTCATCAATAAAAATAACCTTTGTCGCTAGCTATGTCATCCATTCAAAGGTTCGGAACTTGCGACAAAGAAGAGACGAAGTCAGAAATATATACTGATGAAACTGCGTTGGACCCTACGGTCCATCATGGAACAGCATCATATAACGTAAGTGCAAAACCTTGGCGAAAATAGCAAAACACCTTGACACATGACACGATGTGACACCGTGGAATCAAACGGTGTCGTATCGTGAAAATTGACGCTGTACATCGTAAAAGTTTGACAAGTTTGTGTCGTGGCATAATGCGACACTGTGAAAATCTACGGCGTCCATCGTGAGAGCAGTGTCGTGTTGTAAAAATTGCCGTACAAATCAGCCGTGAAAGAGTCACAAACATCATCCATACATTCTTACGAAGATTTGCGTTTATATTATTAGTAGGATATAAAAAATAATATTGGTGTACATTTCACACAACGCCGTCTAGCCCCAAAATTAAGCAAAGTTTGTACTATGGGAACCAGATGGCTGATAGATTTAATACATACCTATTCTTCTTGTAAATATATACATAAAATACATACTAACACTCAGACACAGAACAAACATCTGCGTTTATCATAAAAATGTATATCCTGAGGATTGAACCCACAACCTACAGCGCAGAAGGCAGAGCTGCTACCAACTGAGCTGTGAGGCCAGTTATATTGAATTTGAATTTGAGTAATAATTTCTCCGTTATCTTCCAGCTCACTCTATTCACTGATATGGACTACACCTGTATACTCCTGCGAGTGACTGACGCAGGCGTACCGGCGACCCAGCCACGTATAAGCCTCAGACGGTGGTGTCTCACACCAACACTGACCTGTTATGAGCCCTATAGCCTGCAAATCGACTTTCATGTTACACTTGAGTTCACCTCTATTGTAAAATTTCAGGTATGTTCAGTTGAAACAGTATGTAAAAGCTTATTATGGAATATAAGAGTAAAAAAAAGCTTGGGACGAATCAGCTCCAACTCTGCTAGGCGTCCCTAACAAAGTTAACTAGGATCATACTAACCTGAGGCACCCCTGCCTAATGATCTGAAGGTCGTGGGTGCAAACCTGATCGTGCTCCTATGAGTTTTTCCATTCAAAAAGTTTATGTGCGCAATTCCAGTGCTCTTAATCGGTGAAAGAAAATATCGTGAGGAAACCGGCATACCCAAGAACAAAAAATTCGAAGGTGTGTGTCATAGGTAGTAGTATTCTTATAAGCGGCGATGGGCTGGCAACCTGTCACGTACGGAATACTAACTACTGTGCAAAATGTGGGCATCTGCCAAATGTTTGGACGTCTCTCTGACTACCCTCTTTATAAATCCTCAAAGATCTAAGTAACTAGAGATCTGAGGAGGATATTTATCGAGCCTGGGGATTACAACCGTGATCATTTTTTTAGAACACCCGACGAAAAAAGAGGGGTGTTATAAGTTTAACGTGTCTGTCAGTGTATCTGTGTGTCTGTGTATCTGTGTGTCTGTAAATCTGTCTGTGGCATCGTAGCTCCCAAACGAGTGAACCGATTTTCGTTTAGTTTGATTTGTGTCATAGATAATTTTATCTCAAGTGTTCTTAGCCATGTTTCATGAAAATCTGTGCAGCCGTTTGAAGATCATCAGTTCTTTTATAGTTGATGAGGGGATCTGACTAACTTCCTTATGTCCGATTGATTCGAAATTTGGTACCGTGTTACATCAATGATATTGAAAGAACATGGTAAGGTAACCAGGACTTCAAATATGACATAAATAAATAAATAATAATAAATAAATAATTCTGGACAATCCACACAGCATCATCTAGCCCCAAAGTAAGCTACTCAAAGCTTGTGTTATGGGTAGATAACTGATATATGTAATACATTATATACAGTACCTGGTTTTTTTTCTCGTAAATCTTGTTTTTTGGAAAATGAAACCTAGCTAGATCGATTTATCGCCCCCGAAAGCCCCTACATACTAAATTTCATGAAAATCGTTGGAGCCGTTTCCTTGATTCAGATTATATATATATATATATACAAGAATTGCTCGTTTAAAGGTATAATAAGATAGATAGATATTTTTTATTATACATAGAAAACACCCAGACCAACGGAACAAATTTCTGCAGATCGTACACAAATTTGTTCCGCGGCGGGAATCGAACCCGCAACCTCTTGCGTCGCAGGCGGACACTCGCCCGCTGCGCCACTGAGGTTGATTTAGATATCAGAGGGTCTTTTTAATTTTCAATTTTTTTTTGTTTCAGATTTATGCATATGGCCGCAGGGCTAGGTTTATTGATAAGAAGGGTTTGTTGAGATACGCAAACCAGAAAAGAGACTTTCTAGATCCACATCAAGGCCATTTGGATTATAAAGAGTGGGCTGATTTAATTTGAAAGTATTCTGAATATAAGCGCTGCGAATATTATTTTTTTTCTCAGAAATTACTATAAATTCGGAACTGATAATAATGTATTTTACTTACATCCTCAGCTAGGTTTTTTTGCAGAGAAAAAGATGTGCCTAATAAAAGACTGTCCTCACAGCTCAGTTGGTAGTAGCTCTGCCTTCTGCGCTCTAGGTTGTGGGTTCGATCCCCACCCAGGATAAACATTTGTGTGATGATCACAGATGTTTGTTCTGTGTCTGGATGTAATTAAGTATTCTAATATGTATTTACAAAAAAAAAGTATTAAATAAATAAATAAATAAATAAATAATGCTGGACAATCCACACAGCATCATCTAGCCCCAAAGTAAGCTATTCAAAGCTTGTGTTATGGGTACTAGATAACTGATATATGTAATACATTATATACTTTTGTAGATATATTTTTATTATACATAGAAAACACCCAGACCAACAGAACAAATTTCTGCAGATCGTACACAAATTTGTTCCGAGGCGGGAATCGAACCCGCAACCTCTAGCGTCGTAAGCGGACTCTCGCCCGCTGCGCCACTGAGGTCGTCAATTAATTATTGAGGTCGTATTTAATTAATCTATCAATTATCTGGTTCCCTTAGTACAAGATTTGCTTAGTTTTGTGCACTGGCATTGCGCAGATAAATTTTTCTAATAGTAAAACTCATTGGTGCACGACCAGGTTTGAACCCACGACCTTCGGATCGTGAGGCAGGGGCGCTACCACTACACTACCAGTGCTCACTAGCTGAAAACCAACATTGATAATTATCTATGATACCTATATGTATCTATATGCGTATATTAGCATTTTATTCAGATTTCCATAAAATGCATAACATTTTCGCAAAATTGCATTTTGCCAGCAAACAAGTTAATCTATAAACGGATCGGCCTCCGATCCTGGACCGAAGGATACGGCCGTCAAGCAGTACCTACTTACCTAGCAAAACTTACACAGTTTGAATAACTTTTTTTTCATGACTAGCTTTGAAAGAAGACTTTTCCATTACTGATCTTTAATCCAAAATTATAAAGTTTCGTAACCTAAAAAAACGTATTTTTCATCTTATTTTATTATATCGGCTCTCAAAAAAAAAATTAGCAAAATCATTTTCCTACATAATATCAAAAACGTGAATGTTTTTATGTATTGATAAAAAGTAGCTTAAGTGCTATCTCTAGTTTAGTGCCAGACTATCTCTGTGCCAAATTTCATCTGTTCAGATTATATAGAAAAAGTTTTATATATTTGTATTTTTGTTTGTAACGAATAAACTCGAAAACTACTGGTCCGATTTCAAAAATTCTTTTACCATTAGAATGCCACATTATTCCTGAGTAACATAGGCTATATTTTATGGAAGTACCTAGCGAGCAAAGCCGCGAGCGGAAGCTAGTAATTTATAATTCAGAACATAATATTTTCTAATACATTTTATCTTTATCTCGTTATGTATTTCGTACGGTGAAAAAAAATCGTTCACCGTACAATAATTCAAATCAAAGTTTATCAAAGTATATCAGCCGAATCCTACAGTGCCGAATCGGGAACTGATGCGTCAGAACTGCTGAGCTGGTTTCAATTTAGATGAGCGAGATTTCTTGGCGAGATACGCCAATTCTGTCTACAACTTATGTACATAACTAGTTTCCGCCCACAGCTTCGTTCGCGTGGTACCTTGAAAAACAAAAACAAATCTATCCCACGGGAACTGTTCATTTTTTCGGGATAAAAAGTAGCCTATGTGCTATTCCAAACCATTATCTACATATATCTGTGCCGAATTTCATTCAGATCCGTTCAGCCGTTTTAGCGTGAAAGAGTAACAAACTCTAGACTCTAGACTCTAACTCATCCAGACATCGTCACAAACTTTCACGTTTATAATATTAGTAGGATCTAGCTTCCGCCCACGGCTTTGTTCGCGTATTACCTTGAAAAACAAAAAGAAGTAGGTATATATCACGAAAACCATAAATTTTTACGGAATAAAAAGTAGCCTATGTGCTATTCCAAACTATAATCTATCTCTGTGCCAAATTTCATCAAAATCAGAAAAATGTTTAAGAGCATTGCGCAAATAAATTTTTCGAATAGAAAAACTCATTGGTGCACGACCAGGTTTAAACCCACAACCTTCGGATCGTGAGGCAGGGGTGCTACCACTACACCACCAGTGCTCTTGCTTAAAGCACTTATTACACTACCCTGAATTCAGGGACCCTTACCCTAAATAAGAGTGGTGTAATAAGAGTCAGGGCGTAAAGCGTAGAGGCTAGGCGTTAGGCTCCCTTACTACCGGGCCCTGAATAAAGTGTAGTGTAATACCCGTTTTATGCCTTGCTTATATACTTGGTTTATCACAAAAAATCAACTTTTAAGTGATTGCAGGTTTCAAATTTGGGAAAAAACTTAACCAAACCCTGGGGAGTTTCACTAGCTCATACAAACTTACTTCACTGTAACAAGTCTATGACCAGGCCATAACTTGAAACATGAGGCGTGCGTCTGGCATGTTAGTTGTTTTAGGATGGGGTTCCTATAATGTGGCTAACGCTATAATAACGGCAGTTTTTAGGATATAATAGAACTAGCATCCGCTCGCGGCTTTGCTCGCGAGGTACCTACCTACATGCCTTTGATACTCAGGGATAATATAGCATTCTAATGGTAAAAGAATTTTTGAAATCGAACCAGTAGTTTTTCAGTTTATTCGTTACAAACAAAAATACAAAACTTTCCTCTATAAAATATTAGTATAGATTATAATTATTAATTTTTTACGTTTTTTTTTTTATTTGATTTTTTTGGTAAGTTGCAACCTGTCACGTACGGAATACTCTGAAACTTCCGGCGTACAAAATTTCATGAAAATCGTTTGGAGCCTATTCCGAGATTCAGATTATATTATGTATAACATAGAGCGCTGGTGGTGTAGTGGTAGCACCCCTGCCTCACGATCCGAAGGTCGTGGGTTTAAACCTGGTCGTGCACCAATGAGTTTTTCCATTCGAAAAATTTATGTGCGCAATGCCAGTGCTCTCTCTTAAACGGCGAAGGAAAACATCGTGAGGAAACCGGCATACCCTAGAACCAAAAATTCGAAGGTATGTGTCATAGGTTAGTATTCTTATAAGCGGCGATGGGCTTGCAACCTGTCACGTACGGAATACTAACTACTGTGCAAAATGTGGGCATGTACCAAATGTCATGTTTGGACTTGCCTCTGACTACCCCCTTTAGATATCCTCAAAGATCTAAGTAACTAAAGATCTGAGGAGATATCTACCGAGCCTGGGGATTACAGTCGTGATCATATTTATTTTTTATTTTTTATTTTTAACATAATATATATTAATATACACACATACATATTATGCAAAAATTGCTCGTAAGGTATTAGATAAGAGGCCACCAGGTTTATGTAGCAACATCCTATATTTATACACCGAGAAATTTTAATGGTTGTTTTCCCGCATCGAAATGGTTTTGTCTTGGTAATACAATCGTTGTATAAACAAATTAAATATTAGAAACAAAAAATATACATATACTATTGTGAAAATTTAATTCGAAAGCGACCACGAAACAATGGTACCTAATTCATCCCGATACCTACGCGAAGGCGGCCGGCGGCACGTGCGATTCGAATATTACCTACAAGTTACGTCTAATGTTACCATCGTTTCTCACGTTTTCGAGTAGATGAATATTTTATAATTATTTTAAAACAAAAACATCTTTGAACACTTTTTAACCTATCACGACTTGAAAACATGTTTAAATATATATTATCGGCACTTACAATACGCGATTAGGTCCCGATAATATATATTTAACCAAAAAAAAATCTTTATTTATTTACTTTTACTTTATGTGTCGAAAGTAAAGTATATGGCAAGTTGTTCTGCCGCGGGAAAACAACCATTAAAATTTCACAGTGTATATTAAGATCATATAACGGCCACCGTTGTTTTAAAAACCGTAACTGAACTCGCTAGTTGGGCACAACTTGGACAATTAATCAAGAGTCGAGATTGAACTTCGTAAGTGGCGTGTACCCGTGACGTCATCGGTTATGGAGACTTTGAAAGTGATAGATGAAGGGTTTATAAAGGTTAGACAAATGCATTACAGAATTTCAAACCATTGTAAAATATCAACGAAATAGAGGTGATTTGTATAGGCGACCAAGAAATTGGTTTACAACTCTAAGGCTGAATATCATTTGCACGTACATAACATCAAGGGCTATTTTCGCTTGACAGATTAATAACTGCTACGTCAGAATCTGTCATTCCTGTTTATTTGACGACCTCAGTGGCGCAGCGGGCGAGAGTCCGCCTGCGACGCAAGGGGTTGCGGGTTCGATTCCCGCCGCGGAACAAATTTGTGTAAGATTTGCAGAAATTTGTTCCGTTGGTCTGGGTGTTTTCTATGTATAATAAAAAATATCTAAAAAAAAAAATAAAAAAATATGATCACGACTGTAATCCCCGGGCTCGGTAGATAACTCCTCAGATTTTAGGTTACTTACATCTTTGAGGATATCTAAAGGGGGTAGTCAGAGGCAAGTCCAAACATGACATTTGGTACATGCCCACATTTTGCACAGTAGTTAGTATTCCGTACGTGACAGGTTGCAAGCCCATCGCCGCTTATAAGAATACTAACCTATGACACATACCTTCGAATTTTTGGTTCTAGGGTATGCCGGTTTCCTCACGATGTTTTCCTTCACCGTTTAAGAGCACTGGCATTGCGCACATAAATTTTTCGAATGGAAAAACTCATTGGTGCACGACCAGGTTTGAACCCACGACCTTCGGATCGTGAGGCAGGGGTGCTACCACTACACCACCAGCGCCCTAAAGTTTAAAAAATATCTATCTATGTATATAATGTATTAAATGTATCAGTTATCTAGTACACATAACACAAGCTTTGAGTAGCTTACTTTGGGGCTAGATGATGCTGTGTGAATTGTCCAGCATTATTTATTTATTTATTTATTTTATTTATTTAAACTCAGAACTGATTTGTTTTTTTTTTGAACGTTAATGTAATACAGTAATCCTTAGCGAATAATTATGTTACTGGGAGATGTCATCAAAAGTGGTAAACCAATTTCTTGGTCGCCTATACGTCAAACACTTAGTAACTATAACAGATCACTGGTCAAACATGACATAATTTGTCTTGTCAGGAGGTCATTAAGGTTTCGTACATGGTTGGACCCAAAATGCCAAATTGCCGAGAAACAAAATAAGGTAGTTAAGTAAATACGTTAGGGAATTAGTCTCGAGTATTATTCATTAGTGCATCAAGTCTCTAGAATTATTCCTTCAGTTAATTTTTCAAGGTTAAATAATCGGATTTACTCCCTGAAAACATAGTCAATAGTCAATTTAATTATATTTATTCATTTATATCACAAGGATCATTTTGAATCGTCTTACATACTAGGTGAGTCTAGGTGCCAATTCCAGTCCTATCCCCAGTCCGAGAAGCACTGACAAGAAACTCGCTGGGTTCTAGCGCTTTTTTTGTATGATCCTTGGTAATTTTGTTAAGAGCATATAATTATCACTAACAAAATAACACATTTATTAAAGTACAGAAAAATACAGATTTTTATATACACACTATGTTGGCACTATGTTGGGATAATACATAAGAATTAAATATTGAAGGTTGTCCAAATAATGAATTAAGTATGTATATTTTTTAAATTGCGAAACTGGTCTAGCCTCAATTAATACGTTTACAATAAAAAAAATGTGAACATACAACAAAAAAACAGAGTTATTTGAAAACCTTCTTGTTGGAACTGCAAATGTGCAAAGTTAATTTGCAAAGTGTTAAAAATGCAAAGTTAATTTCAAAATCTAGCAACAAACGGACCAACAGACTACGTAAATACATTAGTAAGATCTGAGCTAGTACGTTTAACCTTGGCTGTTATATATTCAAAATGCTGGATTATTCAACTCGCCGTGACATCTCGACTGCACCAAGTTTCGAGTAGACAAGAGAACAATGTTCCAAGTATAGTCCGGGAGTAACTTTAGTGATTTTTTAACGTATTTACTAAGTCAAGTCAAGGCAAAATCTTTTTCTATACAATAAATAATAATATAGGGTGGTTAAATTTTAAGGGCCGATGTTGAATGTGAACCTCACCTAAACGTCAAGTTTTTTTCTGCATTTAATTTGAAATTTATCTATTTCAAACTAACTCAATTTTAACCATGGAAAGATACACAACCGAGCAACGCGTTAAAGTTATTAAGGCTTATTATGAAAATGGGCGTATTTTTTCCAAAATGAGGCTGGTCAGGCGGTTACTGTGAATGGTGTTCGCTATCGTTAGATGATAACGAACTTTTTATGGCCCGAATTGGAAGATATGGATGTGGACGATATGTGGTTTCAACAGGAGGGTGCCTCTTGCCAGACAGCTAACGACACATTGGCTCTTTTGCGCGACAAATTCAATAGTCGTGTTATCTCACGTGGTGGCGATGTGAATTGGCCGCCAAGATCATGTGATTTGACACCGTTGGACTTCTTTCTATGGGGTTATTTGGAAGAAAAGGTGTACGTCGATAAGCCAGCAACAATTGAAGAGCTAAAGGATGAGATAATTCGGCACATTAGGGGCAAAGAACCTCAATTATGCCTCAGCGTCATCGAAAATTTGAACCATCGGATGGAGGCGTGCCGCCGAAGTCGCGGCGGCCATTTGGCCGATATTTTGTTCCATACATAATTGAACCATACCAATATATCATAATAAAAAGAAATGACAATAATTTCCTAAATAATTTGTGTTTTATTCAAAATCAACATCGGCCCTTCAAATATAACCACCCTATATTATAAAGAGAAAAGATTTGATTCTTTGTTTGTTTGCATTGAATAGGCTCTGAAACTACTGGACCGATTTCAAAAATTCTTTCACCGATGTGTAGAATGAACTTTCAGGATGAACATAGGCTATATTTTATACTACTGTACTTCGCGGGCGACGCCGCGAGCGGAAGCTAGTATTCAATAAAATCACAGGGATCATTTTGAATCGTCTTACATACTAGGTGAGTCTAGGTGCCAATTCCAGTCATATCCCCAGTCCGAGAAGAACTGAGAAGAATTGATCCTTGTTAATTTAAGAGTTTACTAAAACCAAAATACATCCTTCTTCTTCTTCTTCTTCCTCCTGCCTTTTTCCCACACTATGTGTGGTCGGCACAACACGATTTCCTCTTCCATTTCCCTCTATCATCCGTCATCTCAGTAGTCACTCCTTTCTTACCCATGTCATCTTTCTCACGGTCCATCCATCTTTTTTTTAGCTTACCTCTACACAATCCATCCACATTCAAATAAATAAATATAATTAAAAAATAATATAAAATAAAACCGACAGTGATGATAATAAAACGCCTTTGAAATGTTATTTGCAGGACTTGATATTATTTAAAGTGCGCAAAAGTCCGTTCGTTAAAAATAAGTAAAATTATACTCGCAAAAAAGCAATATAGTCTTTTAATTAAGCTAGTATTTCAAAAAGTATTACAAGGTATTAAACAAAAATTTTAACGTGGTTACGTCCGAAACGATGTGCATTAAAACCTCCGGACGACTCCCAACAATGAAGTTAATCCGATAACCAACGTATTCACGTTAATAACTTTAAAGTAGCATTAAATTCCAAAATGCCGTAACACGCAGCGATATACTGGAATTAATTTACCGGTGCATGAAATTGATAGTACCTTAATCTGGCAACACACGTTAGGTTACCTGACGTTACTGGACAGGTAACTACATCAGGGCAATCAAGGTAAATTACCCTGTTTACCAAAGAAAAACAATGAAAAAAATTACGGACTCCCAAAAAAAGTTTTTTCAAGTATTTTTTACAATAAAAGGTAGCTTCAGTCCTTTCTCAAGCTCCAGTCTATCTTTGTTCTAAATTTCATCAAAATCGGTTCAGTGGTTTAAGCGTGAAAGCTTAACAGACAGACAGAATTAATTTCGCAAAAAAAACATGATCACGAATGTAATCCTGACTTAGACGATATCTAAAGGGGGTAGTGAGAGACTCGTTCAAACATGATATTTGGCACATGACCACATTTTGCACAGTGATTAGTATTCCGTACGTGACAAGTTGCATAATATTTATAGCATTTGGAATTTGAGTTTTTTGGAGGTGACCGTACCTGACCTGAAGTAATTGAAGTGAAGTACCTGACGTGTGAGACAAGCTTTATTTCTGGACATGTCAGCCAGCGGCCGTTGGCTCTCGAACTATTTTGCATATTATAAAGGCGGCAAGCGGGATGCGAATCCGAGACATATTCTTCGCTGCACCAAGCCAAATAGAATTTTTGGCAGAACTGCTATAGAGTTGTTAAATACCCTGAATTTAAATTGAATTATTATTTGGCAGTAGGCTGGTCATATCGGTTGGGGTAAACGAGTTTTTGAGTGGAGACTGTGGCTCGGCAAACGTAGTGTAGGACGCCCTCCGGCCAGGGGGAGTGACGATCTGCAAAAGGCTGCTGGTGGAGGCTGGAAGCATTGATAGGACCCAACGGCGCTCATTATGTGAGGCATAATGTTTGGCTGATGATGATGATGATGCTGATTATTTGAAAGTATTTTTAAATATTGTCAATCATGTATTTCCTGTGGTGACAACTACTGCCAACTTTGACTTTCTAGTTTTTATATTTATGTCGTGTTATTTTGAGTTTATTATGTGATTTTGGTGGTTATTTTTCAATAAAGCCTGAGTTTTTGACGCCGGTGTAAAATGCCAATTAAAGTTAATAGTTCCTGTCCAAATTAATTTTGGACAAAACAGCTATCTTTTGTTTAAAATTGACAATTAAACTGACTTTGTGACGTTGTCAATAATATTAATATAAACACTTACACTGGTAAAATTGATCTCAAAACAGATGCTATAAACAGAGAAGAAATTGCTTTACATCTTCAAAAAAACAGACAGCGTCATCTGTGCAGACAGTTGGAACTATTTCCTTCAAGCCCTCTTTGTTGTATCAACTCTAGATAGATACAAATAGGCATTGCGGAGTCTGCACTCGCTGTGGGTCGCGCCTTTAGATTTACAACCTCAACTCAGCATGTTATAGTACCTACCTATCTATCAAGTGCACGCGAGTGTATTCTTTATGTATAGTCACAAACAAAAGTCAAAATCATTAAAATATTTTTAAACATTTTATAAGTAACATTATTTTTAACGTGATTTGGGAGCGCTGGTGGTGTAGTGGTAGCACCTCTACCTCACGATCTGAAGGTCGTGGGTTCAAACCTGGTCGTACACCAATGAGTTTTTCCATAAATTTATGTGCAAATGCTCTACGGTGAAGGTAAACATCATGACGAAACCGGCATACCCTAGAACCAAACATTCTAAGGTGTGTGTCATAGAATAGTACTCTTATAAGCGGCGATGGGCTTGCAACCTGTCGCGTACGTACGGAATACTAACTACTCTGCAAACTGTAGCATGTGCCAAATGCCATGTTTGGACGTGTCTCTGACTACCTTCTTAAATATCCTCATAGATCTAAGTTACTAGAGATCTGACGAGATATCTTCAAGAGGATCTTAGAGGGGGAGATACCTTCAGTGATCTAAAATAACAAGGTCTGGAGGAAATATTTTTTTTTTTCAATATACGAGTATAATAATATTCACACTACAGTTCACTGTTAACAATAAGCATTAATGTTTGTAAAATATCAGTAAAATACTAATGAAGTAGAATAAAAAAATATATTGTTGCCTCTCGGTGAATTAAAAAAAAACTTCAAACAATAAAGTGTCAAAGAGTAATAACCAGAGGCGACACTGCATCACGCAAACAGTCGATTAGAAACCTAACTCTCGCAGTAAGGCTGTAAATCTGGCCTCTGAATATTTACAAGCGCCGGCGACGGCGATGCGGGCCAGTGAATTATTAACTAGTGATGTACTGAAATCTTGAATTTATCGATATATTATTAAATATTTTCTAACGCATTTAATAAGCCATAGTGTTTAAAGCCAGCGTTGCGAGCGGCAGTAAATTATTAACTAGTGATGTACTGAAACTTGCATTTATCGATATTTTATTAAATATTTTCTAACGCATTTAATAAGCCGTAATGTATAAAGCTGGTGCTGCGAGCGGGACATCAAATTATTAAGTAGTGATGCGCTGAAACTTGTCGATAATTTATTAAATACTGGCTTTCGCTCGCGACTTCGCCCCAGTAGTAACTTAAAAACAAAAACAAATCTATCCCCCGGAAACCGCTCAGTTTTCCGGGATATAAAGTAGCCTATTATGTTATTCCAGGTCATAAACTACGTTTATTCATAGTTTTATCCAGATCTGTTCAGCCGTTTCAGCTTGATTGAGCAACATAGATAGTCACAAACTTTCATGTCATATTTCAACCCCTTTTAGCCCTTTTTTGCATTAAAAGTAGCCTATGCCTTTTTTAAGCTCTAGACTATCTCTGTACCAAATTTCATTTGAATCGGTTTAGAAGTTTAGGCGTGATTGAGAAACACACAAAGATACTTTTGCATTTAAAATATTTGTAAGGATTAGTAAGATATTTTTTAACACTTTCATTATTATTAAATACGTGTACTTACTTACAGACAAATAAACATGCATATAAAAACTTTCTTATATTATAAATTTAACTGATTTTTTAATTAAAAAAAACTGCTCTATAGTATCGACACGCGGCCCCGCCCGTCGCATTCAAGAACCGTAAAGTTGTTGTGTCCGCACTGAAAGAAGGGGTATTTTAGAATTATGACGTCATAGCGTGGATAACTCCACCGCAAAGCTTTTGCAAACAAAGAGTAGTTATTATAAGCACAAATAAGACATGAAGGCTTATTTACATTTTATGTTCACGAAATAATCATATATTTCCGATTTGAATGTAATAATAGAATAGTTTTATGATCGCAAAGCAAATAAGCTAGTAAATAAATAAATAGATAGTAAAATTATAAGTTTTTTTTTTGACATGATACAAATACGAGTATGTTAAATAACATTCTTCAAAATAAATAGAAAAACACAACCAAAAATAAATATCAAGAAATAAAAAAAAATGTGTAAGTACCTAGAAAAGGGCTCTGTTCAAGCTCTCTTAATTAAACTAACAGCTTGTTAGCCTACATTCGCCTGTTAAAGTTGTTTTTTGTTTCATGTCCTAACAAAAGATTATCTTGCGTAAAATGAAATGACGTAAAATAGACAAAGATACTTTAAAATTCTTGTTAATTTTAATTCCCAATCAGATAATGCTTTGTTAACAAAAGTTTGGTAAATTTTGACCCAAGTAAGACAAGCTATGATTACAAAAAATAGTATTTTCGAATGTTCGTTTGGTTTTCCTCCCGTTCTGCATGGGAACTAATCCTTCGTTTGTGGAGATCAAAGCCATGGCGAAGGCAGACTGTGTGCTTACTAGAACTTGCGAAGGATTTTCATGGTCCAAGTTATAGGAGAAAAGCTTTTTAACCTAGAGTTATTGTACACTAGCAACCGCCCGAGACTTCGATCGCGGGGTACCTACATAAATAATACTTGTAGCCCATGTACATGCTAAAAGTTCATTCAACACATTGGTGACAGAATTTTTGAAATTTGATGGGTAGTTTTGTAAATTATCTTACATACAAACAAATTTTACCTCTTTATTGATTGAGTGAGCGAAGTGAGCAAAAATTTCAGTGGTAAGTAGGGCGATTTGGCGTTGTATGTTTGTCTAAACTATCTAAACTAATATTATAATTAAAATTTGATTGTTTGTTTGTTTGTTGATAGGCTCCGAAACTTCTGAACCAATTTGAAAAATTCTTTCACTGTTGAAAAGCTACACTATCAGCGGGTGACATAGGCTATATTATATTTTCAAAAAAAATAGGGATCCTTACCAAAACTCCAATAACCAACAAAGGTGTAAAAATACAATATTATTTAAATCGCGTGCGCTGCGAAAACTATAATAAAATAATTTATAAGTTCTTATAACTTAAGCCATCTCATTCCTTACGTCAAGCTATCTAACCAAGTCTGTTTAGGTCTACAAAGACATTCTAGCCTAAATACACAATGTTATTGTATGTCACAGTATTCTATAGCTTTTATGTTGTCTGGAGGAGATCGTATTGGTGATAAAGCTGACCAATGTATCTAATGTGCACTTCATAGAGCGTTCTAACGGTAGGTCTACCATAAGTTTACAAAGATAGACAAGCATACGGCCCACCTTATGGTATGTGGGTAGCGTGGATGAGCGTTTGCAAAACCAGAGTTTTCAAACGCCTTTTCGACTTTTAGTTTCATTCGCTTCAGATGCCATACATGTGTGGTGAAAGACGTTTCAGAGGCCTAATTTTGATTTATCCCCACTGGGGACAGCTTGGTGGGGATTATGACAATTTTAAAAAAAGTTTTGGCGTTTTCCCCACCAAAATTTTATATCCTGCTTGGTGGGGTGCGATTATAATAAATACTTTTTATGTTAGAGACTAATAATTTATTTTAAAATAAAAAACTACTGAAATTAATTGAAAATAGCTTCATAAGTCCATATTACGTTTTTTACTTATAACGTAACCTGACATATTTTACCTAATAAGTCAAAAAATCGAATTTTAACTTATGCTATCGAGCATCATCAAAATCCGTTCAGCCGTTTTTACTCCAATGACAGCTAAAGAAACACTCATAAATACATACATACAATTTTTTTTAGTTTGCTTCAATTGGGCCATTGGTAAATTTTTATTTCCAACGGATCAATCAGTTGTGACTCAATAGTACCCACGGCACAACCAGAGATTTTCTTTTTCGTCGGTTGGGCCATAGGTCTATTTTTTTTCCCAACGGACCAACTAGTTGTGTAGAAGGGAACTTAAAGTACCCACGGCACAATTAGTTGAGCCTAACAGTTGTGCCGTGGGGCCGGAACGACCCCAAACACAGACCTTCACAGTCAGATTACCCTTATACAAGACCTATGTCACGTCTATGAGATGTGTAACTCTATGTGACGTCACGCTCAGTTTACAAAGACAATTGAATAGATTACAACACGATTGTATTGTGTCTTGTCTTGCCGTTCCAATGGCAGTGTATGCTTTGACTGTCTTTGTTCGTGTCTCATTATTATTAGTACCTGGATGACAGAGCTTTGCTCGTTTTTTTGGTAAATCGTGTATGTTGGAAATTATACGAGCTATTACTCATGAAATATGAATAATATTTTTCGATCAGTCAAGTAGCTTTAGCGTTGTTGTGTCGCTAAAACAGTTTAGTATCTTTTAAGCTGATGGCTTAGACCCGTGTCGATCACGATTGATTCGATCGCAACCCACACGCGAGTGATTCGATCAGGAATCTATAGCCAGCATTATAATTGTTATGTAGGTACTTAGTAGGTTTGATTTTTATTTTGTAAGGGACATAATATTGGACGATAATTATAGAATCAGTATAATTATAATAGAATAAGGTACTTATAGGATTTCTGAATATTCCATCGCTAACAGTGGTTTTTATAAAATAAAACAGCAAAAATTCTGTAACTTACTCATATATTTACTTGAAAATTCTTGGTACAATGTACAATTTTGGACTTAATTCTCTGTGACTTAAAAACTAAAATTACATAACAATACTGAGCTCAATGGTACCAGAATAAAAAATTAGGTTACTCACATAGTATATTTTTTTGCAATAATTTTACTAAATTGATAGGTAGGTAATTATGTTTCTTTGCCACTTTAATTTACAAAAAATATTAATTATATAGGTAATTAAATAAGATTTTTTGCTTTTTAGATGTATGTATGTAAATGGTTGTTTTTTTACGTAATTAGAATGTCTGTTAAATAACTTAATCGAATTCGTAATCGGTAATCTTAAATAAATTCATAAATACATCGATTAACCGATTATACGCTCCTCTCAGTTCTGTAAAAAAATAAAAAAAACGTGCTACGTCACAAATGTAAAAATTTGGATGAACAAATTTGAATACTTACCAGCTTGTATTTATAATTATTAAGCCAAGTGTAACCAAAGCTTTTTGATTTGAATATTATGATAATGACTATGGAAGATTATTTTCAAAAAACTACAAATTCCTGAGCAATTTTTGAAAAAAAAAATCTACTCAACATCGTATCATTAAAAACTAATTTGTGTAACAATCCAAAATCTACGGATATAACAAATTAAGCATATATCATTTTTGAATAAATTTTAATAATGAATATTTAAATTATAAATTGCATTTAGATTGTAGTACTGATTTATTTATTCTGTATTTTTTTGATCTTTATCTTAAAATTATAATTAGCCCTATGTATTATTATTATATTAATGCCCATTCCAAGAACAGGTAACATATTTTTCATGCAACAGCATACAATATTTACAATTATTTATAAAAGCGAATCGTATTGCTTCAATAACATTATCATAACTCTCTTACAATTTATTCATCTCATAAAATATAAATATTACTATAATAAAATGGTGATAATTCTCTTATTCCGCTGACTAACTATAAAAATGTTAAGCACACGATCTTATTTTGTTCACTCCAAAGACTAAATTAGTACAAACATTTTAAATGGCACTTCTTAGTTATTTGACTAAACTGAGTGATTGGCGTTTTTTAGCATAATTGAGAAGCCATTTTTGATTTTTGATTTTTGCTACTGGAAAATGGTGGAAAATTAACTCAATTCAGACCAAAATGTAAATATTAGGTTTTTTTTAATGTCATTTAAAAATATGATCACGACTGTAATTCCCGGGTTCGGTAAATACCTTCTCAGATCTTTAGTTACTTAGATCTTTGAGGATATCTAAAGAGGGTAGTCAGAGGCACGTCCAAACATGACATTCGGTACATACCCACATTTTGCACAGTAGTTAGTATTCCGTACGGGACGGTTGCAAGCCCATCGCCGCTTATAAGAATACTAACCTATGACACATACCTTCGAATAAAAATGTTATGCTAATTTAGTCTTTATAGTGAACAACATAAGATCGCACCTCTCTTAACATTTAAGTTAATCTGCGGAATACCAGAATCACCTACAGAATTAAGATAATTATATTCAACTAATTAAGTAAGATATAGGTAGATAAATTGACTTTATTACACGCTAATTCAAAAAACTAAATATAATATTTTCCTATTATTACTATGCGATAGGTTATTTATAAATTTCCTTTAGTTATATAATGAAATAATTTATTTCTATTCGAAAAATACATTTCACATTGCAGTTTTGGCAATTTTACTAATAAAGTTAAAGATTTCGAATACATTTCGTCAAAGTTGTGCATAAATATAATATTATTTTTTATATTATGACAGCTAAGCGTAGCGTTGTGTCCAGGATGTTGTATAATATAATATTATTTACAGTTATATATTTCTAAGTATAGTACAAAACATTTTTACTAAATATTTTAGTTCCTACTTAAATATAAAGGACTATTTTTTGAAACAATTTACATTCAGCATACATTCTAGTGTGTGCTTGGACTAGCTATTGTTTGTGCTTACATACGTATAATCGTTCATCTCTGTCACACATTCAAAAATTCAATTCATCAACAGTATTTTTTAAGTTACGTGATACCGATAAAATCATATTAGAAGTCTTACTATAATAAAGAGAAATGAAATTCGACTAAGAAAATCCAAGCTGTATTAAGTTTTTTAGTAATATTATAACGTTTTTTACTAATTTCGAATAAAAAATTACTTTATAACTTAACAAAATAGTCAAGAATTTCGTTTTTTAAAAAGATCAATTCGTTTAAGCAAAAATAGCTTTATCTAGTCAATTACATTTCAGCTTAAGTACCAAATCCAAAACAATTCCATTTTTTCAACATTCTGAGCTGAGTTTTCAACATTCTGAGCTAGACGGAGCATGTCTTGCAACACTGTTCCTTGTAACGTTTGAGTGCGCAAAGATTCATTGCACGTACATTTTCACAGAATCTAGACGTATCACGGCACACACCATCTAAAACAACAGTTATATATACAAGAAATATAAAAGGACCCAGTGGCGATTCCTGAGTTACTACGGATTGAACAACTGATATGAACACAAGGAGACCTACAAATAACTGTGTAGTTAAAACTAGTAGTGTTATAGATTATAGATAGTGGATGAAAAGACTATACTTAATAGAATAGAAAATACATAGTTGACAAACAAAAACGGAACAGAATGGACACAGAAAAGATAAGAGTAACAAAGACACGCAAATAATAAAACTAGAAACCAAAACATAAAAGGAAATATTGTAGAATAGCCATCCCACTCTGTGAGGCGAAGGCCAAACAGTTCCTGAATCTTGACTTAAGTAAAAATACTAAAAGACACAGCAATAATGTGAAGTAGGATTTTTAAGCAGAATTTACGACAAGGTCACGTGAAAAGTAAAGGATCAAATAAAATGATGTGGATTGAAGAGCTAATGAGTAATAAAGGTTTCGAAGAAGAGATAGCAAAATACCTTTGCATATAGCGACACGACAATTTCTGCTGACTATAGGACGCGGAAGACCCTCGCACGCGGCAGCAGCACTTCGCTCTCGGCGTCTCACACGACCACCACTCCCGCGCCACACACAGCGTAGGACGCGATGTTGGCGGCCCAGACCTTTGCATTGGCCTATACACTGCAGAAAAATTTGATATAAAAAAGCAGCACATAATTTTGTTATAGCTCTAGAATCACTATGCCTAATATAAACTGGCATGCCCTTGGACCAAAAATTCGAAGATAATTATGTGTCATAGGTTAGTATTCTTAAAAGCGGCGATGGGCTTACATACTAACTACTGTGCAAAATGTGAGCATGTACCAAATGTCATGTTTGGACGTGCTTCTGACTACCCTCTTTAGATATCCTCAAAGATCTAAGCAACTAAAGATCTGAGGAAGATATCTACCAAGCCTGGGTATTACAGTCGTGATCATAGTATCACTATCAGAAGTTCGTATTCATGATGATAGACGAACGCTAAGGCATGTAAATTAAAAGGTAGTAAGACTAGTTACTTCCACACTTACCTTGCTCCAAGGTCCAGTGGCCCAAGCAGGCTTGCAAGGTCTGGTCTCTCTCCTGGTGCTCTCTGGTCGTGCGGTGTATTCACAGGATGTATCCGGCAGGACTGTGCCATTACTGCTGGTGCACTCTACGCGTCGGCGGGAAAAAGCTAAGGAGAAAATTTTGTTGAGGATATTATCAGTATGTCTACCATGAGTTGTCACATTTAGATCGGCTGACGTTACTACAGTAGTAATACATAGTACGTTACTATAACATCTGTCAAAATTGTTACTCATGGTACCAAATTCTAAGGAAATGAATAAAGCGCTAACTACAGTCGCTGTAACGTAGGATAGTTAACTACGTGACGTTTTACCCAACTATTCGCTAGAGGCGCTGTACAATATTTCATACATTTTTTTTAACTACGGTCGCTAGCGAGTGTTGATTGTGAAAAGTCATGGTAGACCTACAGGTCAGGATATCAGCAAAACACCAACCAGTTTGCTAGCTTTGGCCATGAGGCTAGCAACGAACTTTGAACAATAGCTCACATAAAGGGAGACATAGACTTTGCAGTGAGTGAAATCGGGTTACAAAGAATGATGGATGATACTGATGATGCTAATGACGATATTAATGATGATGGTGATAATGATAATGATGATAGTGATGATGTATGATAAGATTATTTAAAAGTTGAATTGTTACCGTTGGAACATCTCACATAACACTTATCTCTTTAAAAGTACGTGGTAATAGTGATCTTAAATATCACCACGTGTTGAGAAATAGTGATGGCGACTCACCAGATCCAGAAGCGCGGCAAGCCTGAGTCCACGGCCCTTCACGCCAGGTCGCGCAGGAGTCTCCACGACAGTCGCGGACCACAGACGGAGCGCTGACGTATCTCGATATGCATTGCGTAGTTTCTACTGCTGTTGTACTGTTATGGGTTATGTGCTGTTCGAAAAAAGTTATGGTCAATTTTATATCCAAAAATATTAATATATACCTAACAAAGGTTTAAATTTTTCCTGATCTCCAGATACCTGGATGACACTATGGTACTTATTGTTACCTATACTAGGATTTTCTGTACCAACGATATGGAGAATTCTCGTATGGGTGTCATAATTACTTATGAGCATTTTAGGTATATTAGACATTTACTATCTCAATAATTAGGCAAATAAATATGCCGAAAACAGTACAATTGCGGGAGGAATTTTGGGAACTTTTAGCCAAAACCAGGTTCTTAAATATACAGTTACAGTTTAGAATAATTTTTTGCTTGTTCTTCTAGAACTTGGGTCAGGTTGGAATTGGCACATAGATTCACCTAGCATGTAAGTCGTTTCAAAGTGATCCTTGTGATTTTATTGAATAAATTATTTTTCAATTTTAATTTCATATCAGTGAATATGAACAAATCTGTCTTGAGCATCACCTGACAGACAGCACCGCGAACTTGATGGCCAGTCTGTCCACACAGAGCAGTGCAAGGTGACCAATCCGTTGTTTTCCAAACGTATTCATTGCTATCCGGAACTTCAATGAGTCTGAAAAAGGTTTTATAATTTTGTGATACATTTACATGGTTAATAACATCACTGTTTTCTTTTATTTCGTTATCATTAAACAAATAACTGTAGTTATTATTCTGAAATTTACTATCAATAACTATTGTTGCCACATAAAGCACAACTAATTTCAGATTATAATTATGTTATTATGTTCCTAGAATCAATCTGTTTTTTTTAATATTTTGTATCTGTATCTGTAACATATTTTCAGTAATAGTTTCAATAATAGCATTATTATTCGCTAACCTGTTTTCGGTGGTAGTATCATCAACATGTTCTATCAAATTTTCAACTCTTCCTTCATAGTGATTCCTATTATAATCTTCATTTACAATAATAATATCTGAATCGTCATCTTCGGGGAACACTATCTGTTTATCTTCGAGGTTTATAACATGGCTCTTTGTTGGGACTCCATAGTTTTGATACATCACTATGTCTACTTTCCGTTGACCCCTTGAGTTTCCGATTGTCTGAAAGTTCCAAAACACCTAAAAATATCAGTTATTATGTTGTTCAAACTTCTATTAGTAACATTGATGAAATTACATCAGTTAAGGATGATGTTAATAGAAATATTGATGATTTAGTTGCACTGTACAATGCTGATCCAAAAAACAGAGTCTGAGAAGCCAAGAAAAACCTGAAAAACCGCAGAGAAAATATTACTACTACAGATGAATAACCAAATATAAAGAAACTAAACGAAATCAAGAGACACGCTGGTGTTGAGTCGAAAAGTCAGCATGCGTCGCATTCAAAACCAACCAAAACAGCACCTTACACCGTAACCCTAAAGTCTATTTTGGTAACTCCTCACCTGAAGCTGCATGATAATATAGTGTAGACACGGCAGGACTCTTGAAGCGCTGTTTCTGATTGGTGGAAGCATCTGTGACGACACAGCGCTCTCCTAAGTCAAGATCCCAAGCGGCGTGCGAGAGGTTACAAGTCAGAATACAGTATGTCTACCATGAGTTGTCACATTTAGATCGGCTGACGTTACTATAGTACTAATAGTACGTTACTAAAACATCTGTCAAAATTGTTACTCATGGTACCAAATTCTAAGCAAATAATGAAGCGCAAACTACAGTCGCTGTAGTACGCTGTGACGTAGGATAGTTAACTACGGACGCTTTTAGTACCCAACTATCCACTAGAGGCGCTGTACAAGTTTTCATACATTTTTTTTAACTACGTGATACGTAGATTGTGAAAACTCATGGTAGACCTACCGGACTTACAAGTTAAATCAATCTTATACATCCTAAACAAGTCAAACACATACGAAGTGTACGGACATAATTCACCCCCATCTACATTAAGCCATAACAGTTTTATGAATAGCCATAAAACAAGCAGTAAATTTTATTAGAGGCACTGTTTAAACTTGCATGAGACTTACTAGATTACCCCCCGAGGTGTCCCATTTATTGGTGGTGAGTGATGGATGAACTAAGTTATAGTCTAGTTACAGAATAGTGTCTCAATTTGAGTTATTTTCATTTACAAGAACTTTATTTCTATGTGTTACTTCATCTTAGTTTAGAAGTTTGACTCTTTACCTTTACCTTTTTTTGTACACATGTTCTTGCGAATAAATATCTTTATCTTTATCTTTTCGGCATAATTGATTAATCTTTCTCCACTTAGTTATTTCCTTGACCTCAATATAACTGAATATGTGTTACTAGCAAATTCAATTATCGACCTATCATTTTATGCAGTTTTAGTACGAGTTTTGATAGTTTTAAGAAATGACACTGCCGTACTGCCAATTTTAGTTCTTTAAAGTTTCCGCTAGGGGCGCTGTGCTGCAGGTAACGATACGAAATAACGTTTTGTAAACTATCAAAACCCGCATTAAGCCCCCAGATCGAATCAATATGCTTCAAAAGTTATGCTCGAAAGAACGTAGATATTTTCATAAACTTTTTAGTCCTGATATTTACATTCTAGGTTTATAAAATTTAGAGTATGTACTTATTATTTTTGGAATAGTAAAATTGAAGTTTTTTTTTGAGGTTATGGAGGATTGAAAACCCAGTATAATAATTTATGTTTAAAGATTTTTTAACCTGATATGCGTACACATCGTAAGTTTATTACACATCATTTTAATAATCAATTTATGATCTTTCCGTGACCTTGACATTGAAGGGGGCCCGTGACAGAGTAACACCCACATTTGCTACAAATGTCACGACAAAATGTTTGTACTTTTTTACGAGGTTTTTCGATTGTCACGAATGTTTGTTACGTCATGGTCACGACGTAATACATGGTCATACCTTGAACCCTCGACGATCTATCCGCAAAATCATACAAATATAGTAATTCTAAATGCAAGTAAGATCTAAAAATACCTCGTTTTCATCGTAAATATCTCTCGCCTGTGAGTTGTAGCTGGGAGAGGGCTTAGTACTTGATGTCACAGTTCCGTATAACGCATCCCGGACTTTATCCATTTTACCTAAAAAAAAAACATGCAAAAAGTTTTATGCTTTACTCCGGGTTTGAACCTGGCACAATGGGTATTATAATCTCAGCAAAGTTTTACCTAGTGAAAACAAGTTGAAAAGCTGCTACGAGCCGTATAACAATTTTTATAAAAACTATATAAATAAAAATCATTTCTAATTTATCAAGTTTATTGTAATACAAATATGTATGTAGGATGAAATATTTATTTAAAAATCTTACAACGTCTGAACAAAAAAGTATGATTTCAAAAACTACAAAAAATAAGATTAAGTACTTAATGCATAATTTAATAGCTAACGAGCAATTATTGATTTGTATATATCTCGGAAACGGCTCCAACGTTTTTCATGAAATTTTGTATGCAGGGAGTTTTAGGGGCGATAAACCGATCGAACTAGGTTGAATTTTTAGAAAACGTCGTTTACCATAGTGCTGTCCCCGTAAGACGGAGACACAGAGTTCGGGGACAACGGGAATACACGGATCATCTAGGAACTTTTAGTAAACCCAGGCCTAAGATTATTTCTAATAAAAAAAATCTTTTCAAAAATTACAAGAAGTAAAATAGTATAATGCCGTAACAAAATTTTCCAGCGCCAAACTTAAACCGCAGTCTCTAAGAATATAAACTTAAACCGCAGTCTCCAAAAACACTTTGCCGGCATCCGTAAGTGCACAAAGTCCCGCAGTATGAATTAACTATTATTATGACCCGGCGCCGCCTGACTGCCGGATTCTCCATGAATTTTAAAAAGCTATTTAGCTGTGTAACCAGATTGCGTAATAGTAACATCGAGAAAGCTCAAGGACATACCCCTACTATATGCTTTTGATCCTGGTAAAATTTAAGGTGACATTTTGGGCAGAATCGATTGAAGATTTTTCGATCGAATGTCGCTTTGTCTGAATCACGCACCCCTTTAAATAATTTTAAAGAATATTATTATGATTATCCTTGTCAAAAAATGCAGCAATAGTACGTTTAATACAGAAATATTTGAATTTTTCTTTTGAACACTAATCATGTTAGTACTCTAAGAAAACAAAAGAAGATGAAAAAATGATTATGAGACCTCTAATTTTGAATGAGAATAGTAAGCTTGTTTGTTTTTTGTTTATCTATGGCCTATTTTATTTATTTATTCGTAAAACAAACACAACTATATAAAACTTATAAACAAAATCGAATTTTACTTGGTGTTTAAGACAAAAGTGAAATATATGTGAAATCTCTCTTTGTACCTCAGCGGACACATAGTAGGGGCAGATACTCTGCATTATAATTTTTAGTGTAGGTACTTTCATTTTAAAGCAGTTTTTAAGTGTAGTTTCAGGCCGAGGGTATAACGTAACTTTGATTGTTATTTATGCTGGGAATGGAAGCTTAGGGAAATGCATAGCTGGTGATTCTCCTCGACGGTTAAATCATTGTTATTGTTCCAAATTTATTGTATTTTTTGAGAAAATTGAAATCTTTTTCAAAACCCATTTCTACCAACTAAAATCTACCAACTGAGCTGTGAGGCCAGTCTCTTAAACAGTTTTATGGTTACTTAAATATTTGAGGATACTAACCCTTCTGCCTACTCTTGTAGTTCTTCCTCTGGTCCCCTGGTCTTTGCTCGTGTGACTGATCATCGGACGATCCTCCAATCATCGCTCTATATCTGCCATCTGCCCTGCTGGATTCAAATTCAAAAGTTTATTTTGAAGATTTAGGTCCAATTATGTTATGAATCTTACAACTAGGCCTTCTTCGTGCCCTTTTTCTACGCTATGTGTGGTTGGCAGAACACGTTTTCTTCTTCCATTTCTCTCTATCATCCGTCATCTCAGTACTCGCACCTTTCTTACCCATAATCATCTTTCACACAGTCCATCTTTTCTTTGGTCTACCTCTATATCCATTCACATTTATACCTAACACTCTCCTCGTCACATGAATCTTACAACTAGGTACTTAAGTACTTACTTAAAATTAATACAGTTTTATTATTCCATATGAGTTTTAGTATATCAAGGCAACTGCAATTTATACTGTGCATGACTCAGAAATTGAATTTTGGGTCATCCCGTGACCACGGTGTGTAAACTTGTCCAAACGTCGGGAAAAATTGGTAAATAAAACGCGATAATACCCGTTTAATACTAACAATGTGTTCTGATCGCGTAAGTTTAAAAATGATGTCTATCTAATACTCACCTGTCTGCAAGAGGTGATGAAGGCTCATCCAGAGCTTTGTGCCGTTCTATCTCCTCGCTAGATGGAAACTCTCCAGGTCTTGGCTTCACCAGCAAGGTGAGGTTGGCGCTGGAGCGACCAGCTACGCAGGTGTAAACGCCATGGTCGCGGAGGGATAATGAGGTGATGCGGAGAGCACCCTGGGAAGGTAGATTATATAAGAATCTGTCACTGATAAGTAAGGGGTATAAGGCGTACAGAAAAAGGGTAGTGTTTCAAAAACACTACAGCATCATCATCATCGTCCGCAGCCCCACTTCACCCACTGTGTATAGGCCTCTCTTTGCATATGCCATTGTCTACGGTCTGCTGCTAGCTTCATCCAGGACCATCTCGCTACCGCTCTAAAAACACTACCCCTAATAGTAATATTATTGAATTTTTAGTACAATTATTTAAATTGAAAATGATTTAACACATAAGAATAAGTTTTACCCTATAATAAGAATATTAAAACTGACGGCGGGATGAATCGACCGATTCAGAAATGCATTAGGTCAACTCATCTCGCAGGATAAGTCATACCATAACCTAAACTTCGAAGGTGTATGACATTATTTCACAGTTTTGAAATTCACTCGACAGGTTTTTAAAACGATTATTTTGTCCTGCTCACTCAACGTTTGTTACTTTTAAAGTACCTAGATAAGTAAGTGATTTATAAAGTTCTAAAATACATTTTTACATAAAATTTTGCTCTAAAACCCTGCTCTAAATGCTAATCTACACTTAGCCGGATAGCCTTTAGAAGGATATTTAAGGCTTGGTTCGTTAAATAGCGGCGGGCGTCAGTAACCGATGCAAACGTTGCAGTAACTGCAATTTCAAACCTAAAGAGTGGAATAATTCCCTTCCGTGGAAAGGAGGCCTTTAAGTGGAAGGGAGGCTTTTGCCCTGCAGTGGGGGACGATAACGGCAAAATAATAGATAGTGCTTACATTGTTTACGAACAAAAATATATGACTTCAAAAATGGGGCAAACTTTGACCCCCTTTTTAAGGCTTGATTTTCTAAAACTATTCTTTCCAAATCCGCTTTGACTGTCAGTCAGTAATGATAATAATTGCGGGTGTAACAAATATTCTGACCCCCTAATAAAGGCAAAATTTACCTCATTTTTAGGGCTTGGATTTCTAAAATTATTCTTTCCAAACCCGCTTTGACTGTCAGTCAGTAATGATTATAATTGCAGGTGTAACAAACATTCTGACCCCCAAACGGAAGATACCCCCTTTTTAGGTGTTTAGCTTAACTAACGATGATTAAATCCCGATAGCCGCTTTTAGAAGACCGAGTCTTTAGCACTAACTACCCAGTACCCATTTATGCATGAAAATGAAGCGAGTGTCACGTCTTTGTGAAACAAAGTGATTTTAAACTTTGTATTTTGCAGTGAATTTTTAGATATATTTTTACCAATTTTTTTTTATTAATTTCCCACTTACTTAATATTATCTTTATCTTTACTGAATTGTAACTCCTGTCATAATTCTATTAATAAGGGTGTGTTCGAATGTTTTCTGTGTTACGAATATTATATAATTTTTACCCGACGTGCGCGTGTTACTCTGTCTGTCTCTCTCTCTCTCTCTCTCTCTCTCTCTCTCATAGAAAGCAAGTCGAAAGGAACTTCGTTCCATCCGGGTGTCCCTTGACATCTCACAAGTTTTTTTGCAATAATCACTAGTTAATGAAGTAGAAAAATATTTATAATTCTCATGATTTTTTTTACCTTCTTGGAAATCTTGTACTTCTTCGACTTCGTGATAATCTGGTGATCTTTCGCCCACTGGATCTTGGTCCTGTTGTATCCCTTCACGGGACATTTTATCTTCACCTGGGTCCCGTAGAATATGGTGGCTGACCCACCCACTTTTACTGTCACCTGTTGGAAGATTAACGTTAAAAAAAAACTACTTTTTGATTCAACCTATTTTTTTCTCAATTCAATCCATTTATTAGGAGGTAATGATGTAAATGTGTTCGGGGTGTATGTACGCGTTCTTTTAGCTGCAGTTGGAGCCCAAACGGCTAGACAGATTTTGATAAATGAAGTTGTCTGTATTACAAAAGTGACAGAGGCTATACAAAATGACAAAAAATAAATTGCGGCTGTAAAAACCTATTTTTAGTTACTTTCAGTTGGGTCTTTTTTTTTATTTTTTTGCTATAAATACTTGATTTAATAGTATTAAATAACGTTTAATAAATATTTGATTTAATAGTATTAAATAACGTTAAATAAATACTTGATTTAATAGTATTAAATAACGTTTAATAGAAAAACAGTTGTTATGATAACACAAACTTTTACGTCTAAATTTATTCTAATAAAGATTATTTTTTGTTGAATAAAATTGTAGTTGAAAATATTGTTTAGCTATGTTTCAACATAGTTTTATCTGTGAATCTATCTGAAATCCAAATTTTATCCAAATTGGTATGGGTTTAACAACGTGATTGAGTAACAAAGACACGAACGTAGGTATAAAATACAATGATTCACCATTAAAAATATAACAGACTATGCAAACATCAACTCGCATCTCACATCGCTATTGACTCTCACTTCGCATAAGACGCTCTTTATTTTACTCTTCGAATCGGGTTTGAGTGCGAAGCGAGCGTCGAAGTGACTTTCGAATTACCGTATAAAATGCCACTTCTTACGACATCTCATACCTTATCTGTCAAAATCTCCCCGTCAATTTAGTTCAACTCGCTGACACGCTCGCAAGAGTGGCGCTAGTGTAAATTCGAATTCTCAACCGAGTTTTTAGAATGCCAATCAAGAAACTCACAGCGGATTCAGATTCGAAGTTTAAAATGAGGTCTTACAGAATCACACAGCTGTACTGTTTTTTGAAATCAATTTCTAAAAATAAACTATAACAACCAATTATATTGCATCAAATAAAAAAGTATATAAACTATCCAAGACTTGGAGTTTCACAAGTAGCGGCTATTGCTCCTATCTTTTATTTCCAATAAGTCACTTTTATTGCATAGCTTATTTTATTGTGTCTAGACACAATCTTAGTCATACTGTGAGACGCTGAAACGTGAGAGATGCGAGTTCGATTCTCACGAGTTTGTATTGTGCGTTATGGTTTTTAAAGCGAGTTCAAAAAAGGAGGTTCTCAATTCGCCTGTTTTTTTTTGTTTGGTACCACAGGACTTTCGATTGGGTGAACCGATTTTGATGATTATTTTTTATTTGAAAGCTGGTGCTTTCCGTGCGGTCCCATTTTAATTGGTCCAGGGGCCTCACCACGAATTCATAATACATTACCGAATTAATATTACATTGTTATTTCGTACCATGTTTCTACCTAAGCAAATTGTATTGAAGTAGTGACGAAATCGTGGAATCGTTCTGGAAGACTTCGTGGTAAGACCCCAGTTCCTATAATGTCATCTATGAAAAAACCACTTAAGTCTTTTTGCATGGTGCTACTTAGAAGTCGCTTTTCTTTTTAGTTTTTGTATCCAGATTTTCGACTACATCACCTTCTTCTTCTTCGGATCATGCTGGATATAGCTGGAGTTCGCCAGCGATATCTCCGGCACAGATGTATCAAGCAGGCATGGTCTGGAGTTACAACTCTTTGTGGAGGCAGGTCTTGGGGAGCTGCAGAGTGAGGCCGGACGTTCCACCACATGGGACTGCGCCATTATTTGCTTACATTCCACCTGTTAAAACAATAAGCTTGTATAGGTATCTTTGCAGCAGCTCTAACAGTGAAGGCAAATATTGTGAAGAAACTCTCGGCTTGGCAGTTCTACACATTGTTTCCTATAAACAAGACTGAAGTATCTGGCAATCATAATCGTGATAAAAATGTCGTGATAACTGTTCTGTTATAAAGCATCACATTTCAACTACACTTGCGAGCTTTAAACAGGAATCGTTTTATGGCGGGTCGTTCAAGACAATTTTTTACAATTTCTTTGCGATCAACTATGAATTGTGATATACCATTTGAAAGATAATTTTGTAAGCTTTAAAGTGATATCAAGGATATTTAAAATTAATAAAATTACTTACCTAAATTTAGGGAAATATTGCTATAGGTCAAAGTTGTTGACGTCTAAATGAATAGGCGGAATGATATGAAAATATGTAGTACGTCGATGGGTAATAGATTAATAGCAGTGTCCATGGTATATCTCTGAGGTAGACCAAGGTACCAGTAGGGACACTGAGTAGGGATAAGAAATTTACTGTGCATCTATCCCTACCGGTAGAAATAGATCTAAACAAACGTGCACTTATCCCTACCAGTAGGGATAGCTTGGTAGGGATAAGTGTACCAGCCGAGAACAAGTGCCCACATGTCACCAAGGGAAACTACAGGCCGGGATCCCTCTGATAAAGCATCTCAGTAAGAGCACCACCATAAAACTCAAACCTCACCTCTCTCTGCTTCACCCCCCCTCCGCAGGTCTTCGAGCATTTCGACCAGTCCCCCGTATGCCACCTGACAGGACAGTCCAGCACGTTGCAGTACTGTCTGTCTGGTGGGGGTGGCTGTGGACACATGCTGTTCGGAACCACCACTGTGTTGGTGCCTCCCCGTGTTACCTGCGAAAGAATCAGCTCAGGTTAAAACAACGTGATCACGACTGTAATCATCTTTAGATATCTCCTCAAATCTTTAGTTACTTAGAACTTTGAGGATATCTAAAAAGGATATCAAAGGAACGTCCAAACATGATATTGACACATGCTCACATTTTACACAGTAGTTAGTATTCCGTACGTGACAGGTTACAAGTCCATCGCTGCTTATAGGAGTACTAACCTATGACACACACCTTTGAATTTTTGCTGCTAGCCACCGTTTAAGAGCACTAGTACATAGTATTATCATTCAGCCATTATTGTCTCACTGGAAAAGGTCACCTTTCAGCGATATTATAAAATACCAGACTGTTAATGACAAAAAAACTTGAGACATGCTCTTAAGTCGGCTCAGTATCCATGAAAACTTAAACAAATGAAGGCAACAGCAGACATAGACTTACCTCATGAATGCAAGTGACTTCTCGGGTCTGGATACCGATGCCACAAGACTTTGTGCACTGAGAAAAGTCTGTGTAGTTCCATCTGCAAGATCAAATTTGAAACATTTTTTAATCTGACAAGAAATGACAGTAAAAAGCAATCACCTTTTTTGAAAAAAAGGCTATTTTAAAGTCACTAGTAAAACAAAGTCCATAGGTTCTCACTCATTGGAGGAGTTGACTCAATGAACGGGCTACCATGCAAGCATGTGCCACTGCAGCTAATGGTAAATGGTTGCCTGTTTTAAATGTAACCATAACAACGCTTAATAACCTCAATTATCTGTAGTACTTATATGGGAAGAAAAAAGAAAGTACTGTGATGAAGGATAAAGGAGAGCGAAGGAAGAAAATTTGATGTGCTAACTGACGTGTGGGACAAGGGCAGTCGGTGATAATGATATTTGGGACAGAGTTTTAAGGTTTAAAGTTAGGCACAGAATTTGGTACTGAGATGACGGATGATTAAGGAGAGTGGAGCAAAAAACCTGATGTGCCGGCCGACGAGTGTGATGGTGATAATGATATTTGGGACGGAACTTTAAGGTTAAGATTAGGGTCTAGCTGATAAGATATAGAAGACTAGATACAAACCTTGGAGGACAAGGATGATCGTTGCAAGTCCTCACTCTGTTCTCAGGTTTGGTGAGAGGATCACACATGTATGGTGAAGCGTTTTTGCCATCCTCGTCTCTTACGCACTGGATGATCAGCTCCTATCGACAAAAAATTCATATTGAGTCTCCAGACTACAATGCCATGGTATCCGTTGGTGGTACTCCAGAGACCGCCAGACTCAAGAGTGCTTCCATATTTACCTAAATGAAGGCTGTAGTTATTCCAGTCTCGTTTTATGGCTATTCTTTCTAGTTCTTTCGAACCAGTGACGTGAATGGTTAAAGTACATCTGAGAAGTTGTTGTCCAACAAGCTGTTGTCCTTTTGACTTCATCATTAGAGCTGGGCGTCTAGTATACAAAACGAAAACGATGTAATCGGAACGAAATTTTCGTTGTATTCAGTCAAATTCATAGTTGTTTTGTTGTCAAATTCAAATTATCGTATCGGCCACGTACGTAATAAATCTATACTAATATTATAAAGAGGAAAACTTTGATTGTTTGTTTGTTTGTTTGTTTGTTTGAAATGAATAGGCTCCGAAACTACTGAACCGATTTGAAAAATTCTTTCACCAATGTGTAGAATGAACTTTCAGGATGAACATAGGCTATATTTTATGTAGGTACTTCGCGGGCGACGCCGCGTGCAGAAGCTAGTAAATAAATAAATAAATAATGTTTTATCGCTCAAATTATAGTCGAAACGATGTCACTTAGGCGCCATCTCCACAAGCGGGTTTATCGCGGCAAGTCCGCTCTTCTATCGTTGGGTCTTCAAGAGCCGGCGATTGTTCTTCCTGCGTATCGTCGCAACTCTCAGATCACCACGAGACGGCAACGATCCGTTGCGAGTCGTGAAGGATTACTGCGGGCCCGTAACAACTCGGTAGAGCTCGTGAGAGGTTGCGCCTTGCAACTTTTGTGGGTCGCAACGCCGCGATAAAATCGCCATGTGGAGACCCGCTAACACAGTTATTACAGAAATAAGGTGCACAACGATAATATCGTCGCGATTTACTAGTGGGGATGGCGCCTTAGAGTACATTTTTCACGATTATTGTGACGATATATCGCTGGACGTTTTGCAAAGTAGAAACCCTAACCACTTACTCGTATGACAACTGTACCCATAATGAGTTTTTGATAGTTTACAGAAACTTTTTTCGAAAAAGTCATACTAGGGGTACCTACTGGTCCCACACTCCATAGTGGTCTCATGATAATATTAACGAACTTACTTGAACACCACTAAGACACGAAGCACTGCAGCTGGTGTAACCTTTCTCCTTCCAGGAGTAGGACTTCCCGGGAGACCCTGGGGCCACTCGGATGTTGCTTGACGTGCCAAAGGTTAATGACCTGCTAGATTTAAATATCACGTGATTAATAAGGTCTAGGGCTTAGTCGAAATTTTGATTGTTTCATTTTGATAACCTAAATCCTAACCTTAATTCAGTTTATATAAAAAAAATAGAAAAATGACATATAACGAATTATATTTTAAACTAACTTCAAGAAAAAAGAAGGTTATGAATTCGGCTTTACCCATGTTTTTTGAGACAGCCAAGTAGTCGTTTGCTTTTATCATAATAATGAATTTGTTATCCTTTAGTTACAAATTATTTGTCCAAAGTGTTTTTTTGAGACTTTTTCCAGTGTCATTCAAGCAATTGGGTAGCAAAATTCAGGGCCAGTTCGATAAAGGTCTACAATCACACCGTAGATATCGATAACATTATCACTCCTAATCAGTTTCCCAACAAACGCAAACCGCTATAAGACGGTACTGAAAATTTACTGAAGAATGATATAACTATCGTAAAATTATAAATAATACGCATTATGCTATGAACAAATTGTCTGAGACAACGTCCAAAGCTAACGCAGCTAAAAGTGTATTTGATGAAAAAAGTTACACTAGATCAATTATACTATCTGACAGTCGACATGGACGCTAACATTGTTTTGTACGATAATTTATTTGTAGCTTTATTAGAGAATCGTCACAAGACGTCAACGTTTTTTAGAAAACCAGAATAGGTGTTTAATTTCATTTGACAGAAATAATTTCAGTGCTAAACAATATCTTACGTGACATAGACACTGTGCCAATAAAAGTTTATCAACAAGTAATTATTATAGAAAAAAATGTCTCTTGATGTAAATATAAGTGAGCCAGATGAATTTAACAATTATGAACTTCACAACTGTATCGACAAATTAGCTAAGTTAAAAGGATTACAAGACCTAGAATATCATGTTGACTTGGTTTGTGGAAGAAGTGAAAACTTTGTCTCAAATGTATTCAGAATTTTTATCAAAGATCAAAGTGAAAAACAATCTAGCTTCATGGTAAAAACACTCATAAACACCGCGAGACAAGACTTATTTCATGAACTTCACAGAAGAGAAGTGACTGCTTACGAGAAGATTATAAAAAAATATGAAGAACTACAAGAGAGTATAGAGGTTGAACAAAGAGTTATATTTCCAAAATGTGAGTACACAAGCGAAGAAACATCTAAAGAGGTTATAATCCTAGAAGATATGAAAGCAAAAGGCTATGAAATTGATACAACATTAGCGAACTACGAATGCTTAAATTATGCTCAAGTGAGCATAGCTATAAAGGAACTGGCAAAGTTCCACGCCTTATCATTTATTTACGAAAAACAGGATCCAGAAACTTTTGCGACTGTCAAATCCGAATTTCAAGATATAATATTCTCGGAAAGATTTCTGACCTCCAGTAATAAACTAAGGAGTTATTTTCACGAATCCTTTGGGATGTCTTTGGATTTAGTGGAAGATAAGAAAGCAAAAAGTAAATTGGAGAATATGCAGACAGGGCTGTTAGAGTTATTAAAACTGTTTACGAAACCTAGAAAAATCAATGTCTTGTGCCATGGAGACTGTTGGATTAATAATATCATGTTTAAAGATAAAGTAAGTTCATATACTTTTTACATTAAATAAGTCACAATTTTATTATGAATGACCGAGCGACAATTATTGACATTAAAAAAAGGAATGAGAACCCTAATCTAAGTTGCTTCTTGATCTAACCTCATCTAGGATTATCTGTATCTATTGTTATATTTTTTAATAAGTTTTGTTTATGTGTTTTTATTATTACAGGAAAACGAAGAGGCAAAAGCATGTTTCATCGACTTTCAAGTAATGCGTTACTCATCACCCTTCACAGACATTTTATACTTTTTATTTATATGCACCGATTCGGCTTTCCGATCTGCCTACTTCAATGACCTTATGAAAAATTACTATAACAGTCTAAAATTATTCTTAAATGTATTTAACATAGATGCCAATTCAGTTTACCCAAAAGAAGACTTCGATAGCGATTGTAAAAATATGCTACCTTTCGGTCTTTTAATAGCTATGGTGGAACTGAGATTAGTTACAACTTCTCCGGAAGATGACGCTGTTGCAAAAGGATCTAATGTCATTCCTGGAACAGGTGTTTTACAAGTACCAGGGGAAATGACTTATTTTAAAATCAGAGTCGATGATGTAGTGACGGAGTGCGTTGAAAATGGTGATTTAGATAGACTAGTTGATAAATTTAATCAATTATCTTCTACTATAATTTGAAACGCGGGTTTTTAGTATAGCCATACAAGGCAAGTAGATATCTTATTTTCTCACCTATCTCCTCCATTATAAGATGGCATACTAGAATCGCCAAACGAAGTCCCATATGCCATAGAACACGGTTCCATGATACACCTCTCTGTCTCTTCAGCCGGTTTCGGTCCCATACACTTGGAATCAGGTAGCTTCGCGATGGTTCTAGAAAATTCTAGAAAGATCTTGCAGTGCACTTCTTTCTTTCGCCACCCTTCGCCACAGGTGACACTGCAGGGACTCCAATCTTCATCTTTGATGTAACTATCGGAAGAAATTCGAGTATTTAAATACAGAGATATATTGTAAGCCGAGAAAAGCAAAATATGAATAAACTTTTTTTAAGGCATTTGCAAAAATGGCTTTCGCTTAAAAGCAGTTGGTTTTTCATAGCCAAAATCGATGTCAATAAAATTATAGATTAGATAAAAAAAACTTTAGTTAGCACGACGTATTTGAAGCATTAAGTTATACGGATGCTCAAAATACAAATTGTTGTTATAACATGACTCACTATACACTTTGCAATGATAAAGACGAAAATATTAGAGATAAAGAATACGCTATGCTAAATATTACTATGATAGAGTCACACAAAGATCATCCACATATCATGCTAATAGGTGCTCAGGGTCAAATACTAGAACCTAATCAAATCTGGCTGGTATATGTAGAAGTATGCACCAGTGTATCTAACCGCCAATCAACCTGTAAATTTAAACTCTATTACAGTAGAAATAAGAGCGCCTCTTCAGCACTTTACGTATTAAAATTTTGTCATAACTGTAGCAGTGTTCAGTGTTAGTGCCAGAAATGTCGTAGGAAAAGTGTAAAGCAAAGAAAATTAAGGTGTAGTTGGTGCAAGGAGATTCCAACTTTACTGTGCAGTGCTTAGAGTAGAAAATTACAAGTCAGTGTTCGATGGTTCATGATAATGAAAGGTCGAACATAATATTTCTGAAAAACTATTTTATTGATTTATCTGATCATGTTTATACACAGTGGATCTACTGGAATTGAAGGTTTTAAAATTCATCTAGATTTATCAAATTTTCTTCAAAACCAAAGAAGATTTCAAATCCTAAATTCAAACTATCAAATAAAACTAACAGGCATGGGAATTTGCAAAATGAGGGATCGAAAAGGTTATGTTAGAGAAGGAGTGTGATAAAGGGGTGTGTACATGAGAGGTAAAGTCATTCCTGATGTGTGATGTCTGACGGTGGGTAAACCTCAAAAATACTCTCATCGGTACGATACCTTACATACAACCAGCCACACGCAAAGAATATTTTGTAATTGCTGAAAAGAGACAACAACAAAATACTCTGAGCTCATCTGATATAGAGGAATTTAGACGTTATACAGAGGTTATAAAGCAGACATTGAATCGGCATGCAGACTCCACAGAAGACTTTCACAATTACGATAAATGTTCTTTGAATAGTAAAATTAAATTAGTCTTAACTGGTTCAAGTTTTTTAAACAACGTAAATAAATTGCCTGTTCTGTATAAAAATATCTTTATTATTGTTTAGTAGTTAGAACAGGTTCATAACATAGGTTTTATATGTATCGTCCAAAAATATACGTAATGGCGCGCATTGAAACCAATATTATCGTGTTATTATAATGTTTCTATATTATAATAGCTTCTATTATAATAGAAACACATAATGCTGGTACCACACATTGGCTTTAGCTCGCCGAGTCATAGCCAATGTCCAACATGTGGGAAGGTATTTGTATTGTGTGTCACCGTGACTGTTTCGTCACTCTTATCAAGCCCGTGGTTATGTATGGAGATGTCACCCAGTTGTCAAGAAAGAAAGAAAGAATGAAAGAAAAATAATTTATTCAGTAAAATCACAAGGATCACTTTGAAACGTCTTACATACGGTGAATCTACGTGCCAATTCCAACCTAACCCAAGTACGAGAAGAACAGGCAAGAAACTCTGGTCGTAACGTGCGCGCATCTCCATACATAACCACGGTTTGTTAAGAGTGACGAAACAGTCACGGTGACAAAAGTAACTCGTGCGCGCTATGTCAAATAGTTAAGCCAGACGACATTAGCTTCCAAGTGATCCTAGCATGATTATCATGGGGTCGACGTGATGATCTCCATGCTGCAGCCACTTACGTCGCCTCCACCGGAACGTCGGGTTCGCCAATGAGTCTCTCCGCCTTGGCTTGCGGCATCGGGTATGGCTGGATGAGTGGTTGCGTGTGGTATACCACACCGGGGAGTAGATCTTCTATATCGTCCTGATGAAAGAGACAGAACCTCTAGAATTTTATTTCTTATTTATTTATTTATATGTACTTCATTGTATACAGATTGATGATGCATTGCCATGCATTTTCTACCAGCCAATCTAGTCTGGTTTAGAGCTACGTCGGCGCACAATAAGAACTTAATCTAAAACTTTTTATAGATACATACGAGTACATACTAATCAATTTATAAAATCTTATAAGTACCTACATTATGAATGTTAATTTTAGTCTTTGTATCCTCAAAAATAAACCGGTAATCTAAATATATATAACTCAAAGGTGACTGACTGACTGACTGACTGATTGACTGACTGTCATAGTGATCTATCAATGCACAGCCCAAACCACTCGACCGATCAGACTGAAATTTGGCATGCGGGTAGATGTTATGACGTAGGCATCCGCTAAGAAAGGATTTTGATTAACTCTACCCCCAAGGGGATAAAATAGGGGATGAAAGTTTGTATGAAAAGTCGCGATAATCGACATTCACGCGGGCGAAGCTGCGGGCATCAGCTAGTATTCCATAAATCAAAAAATCTCGCAGTCACATGGGCAGATAGAAAAACAAAAATGTAAACCAATTTTTTTAGTGACATATTCCGCACCAACCAGGATTAAAAATATTTGTTTTTTTTTATTATCTTAAGAGATAGCGCAAACGGGTTACTTTTGTCACCGTGACTGTTTCGTCACTCTTATCAAGCCCAAGGTTATGTATAGAGATGCTCGCATGTTACGACGTGACCACTGGGTGACATCTCCATAAATAACCACGGACTTGATAATAGTAACGAAACAGTCACGGTGACAAAAGTAACCCGTGCGCGCTATCTCCAATGGTGGGGACAGCTTAGTGGAGATTATCACAATATACGTAATTCATAAGTGGTAATTGCTATACAGATTTCAAAAAGCTTTATTCTTTAATGCTATTAGGATGAGTTACCTCTGGCTCATCAGCATCCCTGTAAGATGGACAGCTGATCCCTGTAGAACAGGGTCTCGATATCTCTGGCCTGGAGACGGGGTCACAGCCACCACCAGCTGGGGTACACTCCACCCCCCTCACCTGCACCCCCTCGCCACATGACACCGAACACTAAACACAAAGTAAAAAGCTTAATTTTCCTTTTCAAAAAAATTAATCCTGAAAAGTTTGAAAACATAGTGTCAAGTACACAAAAGAAGCCTTTGAGACGCATTAAAATCCTTTCACCACATTGGTTTTAATTAGTGACTCACTAAGAACAACAAAATTAAATTAACAAAAAAATTTGGTTGCCATTTTGTGGTGGCGGCCATCTTGGATTTGAAATTTGTCATAAAAAAAAAGTAAAAAGTATTTATTGTTCTTACAAGTAAATTATTTAAACTAGGGTTGGGAACTCTTCTGTTAGGTATGAATACCTGTGTTAGAAAAGTCCTCCCTTTCTAAAGGCCTTAATGGACACTTGTAAGTAGGTAGATAATCATAATTATAATTAGGTAGATATAGATAAGTTTGAGCATTAAAGCATCATATTGTATCATAGTGTATTTAGTATTCTACTACTCAAGCCCTTTTATTTGATGCCTAATGAGGGAGTTGTGAAATTATATGTAATTCGCCATTTTGTGGCGGCGGCCATCTTAGACCGATTTCCTTCAAAGATGCTAAGAACACTTCCGACTTATATTCATCTTTAAACAAATAAAAACAAAATGTAAATCGCTTCATGCGTTCAGGAGCTACACACACTACTGTGCAAAATGTAGGCATGTGCCAAATGTCATGTTTGGATGTGTTTCTGACTATCCTCTTTAGATATCCTTAAAGATCTGAGGAGATAAGTACCAAACCTGGGGATTACAGTCATGACCAGTGTTTTTTAAACTATCCCCAGAATATATCATAGTTTTTGAAGAATTAAAACATTGTACTTGCATTTAACATCACATTATTCTGAGAACAGTTACACCAGAAGCTAGTCAAATAGGGGTATCGATCGTAAAGCTAAAATACAACCCTTAAAATAAAGTTTTTAACTAGCTGACCAAACTCGTAATATAAACATGCCTTCACTGTCAAAGCGTCCGAACAGTCAATAGCATGAGCTCAGCCAAAACTACCATTAACTCTGTAACAAGCGGGCTTGGATAACTTACGGGTTAAACACAGCTGAAGGAAAACATCTGGTTAAGTCCACAATATTAGGGTTATCAGTCCTCATTCTCCTGCCCTTATGCCACGCTAAGTGGGGTCGTCACAACATGTTTTCTTCTTCCACTCACTTCTATCATTCGTCAACTCTGAATTAACACTCCTCTTACATTCATATCATCTTTTACACAATCAAACCACTTCCTTTTCGGCTTTCCCCTACTTATTATTATTATTATTACTTACTTATTATTCCTCTATTAAGATGATCAGTATTTATTTCAAAAACAACAACCCAGAGTAAATGATAACAGCTTAACAGCCACCATATTGGATTTTTTGACACGTTATATGACATTACGACTCATGACACTATCGTGATCCAGTAAAATCAAACGCCGATGTCTTATTTGTCAAAATCCGTCCAGCCGTTTGGGCTATATTGACAATCAAAAGAACTCACATACTAATTATAACCCAAACTAATGTGTTTCCTTCCTTCTTCACAGTTGGGAAAAAACCTTGGTCAAATAACATATACACGACACGTCGTTTCAAATAAATAAATAAATAAATAATGCTGGACAATCCACACAGCATCATCTAGCCCCAAAGTAAGCTACTCAAAGCTTGTGTTATGGGTACTAGATAACTGATATATTTAATACATTAAATACATAGATAGATATATTTTTTTATTATAGATAGAAGAATAGATAGAATAGAATAGATAGATAGAATTATAGATAATAAGGTTTATATCGTCAGTTTTGTCCACCACAATTTCACAACGTGCCACAACGCGACGTTGTATCTTGTTTACTTAGGTATGTGTTTCGATATAAGCGGAAATCGTGTGAGCTAATAAAGAAATATGTCCAAATTGCGCGCAAAGATCACGCGTTAGTTTTGAAATAATTTTATTGGTTCCTTCCAGATAAGTTTTATTATCATCGTACTCACTCACTCATCAGCTCGAGGCATAGTATAGTCGTTCTGTCTCATTCACTCAGTTAGCAAACACAAATCTTTAAAGGTAGGTACACTATGTTGTAGTAATCTGACTTAGCAGTGGTCAAGACAAACACTTGCTGTAGAGTTTATCATCTGATGAGTATTTTCCAGCTGTTTCTTTTTTAAGCTGTGACGTCTCAAGTTTCAATGACATGACATATTAAAAAGACTAAGTTGCGTAGGTGCTCGCATAGTAGAAAATGATTTAGGTACTTAGTTCGTTTATTTTTTTAGTTTTTGCGAGATCGCAAAGTTTTCGACCGATATAATAAATGTTTATATCAAATACTGAGTATATTATTAAGGTTAAATCAAATAGTTCACTATGTTATCAAGGTAAAATCAAATAGTTAACTATGTTATCAAGGTAAATTAAAATAGTTCACTATGTTATTGAGGTAAAATTATTAATTCGTTGTACTAAGTGGTTGTACGAACCTGCCTGAATTTTCATCATACGTCCAGCCTCAAATCCTTCTAACTAGTACAAATACCAAGAGTTCTAACAGCTACAGCTTAACAAGACAACAAAGCTGAAAATCGCTTGAAAACATCAATTTATATTCAGCTCCTTTCTTACATCTAAAACTGTATTGTCGTATAAAACTTTATGTGCGACTAAAAGTATTGAAAGTCGCAACAATGTTCGTTCCTCGGAGTTACAATACATGGAATAAGCGGTAGGTAATATTGCATTTTCACTTAAAGGAATATGTGTGTGCGGTTTTGAATCTTAAGATCAGCGTGTTACATTTTAAATTCTATAAACATTGTATTTTCAACGGTTGTTGTGGAACCTTAAAAGCTTAAAGACAAGTGCGCGAAAGTATAGCGCACTTTACCCCTTTCACCATTGGTTGATCTAATGACAGTAAGAAAAAGTGCCTGAAAATTTTTAGTTTCATGCTCTCAATATCGTCTTCTAACATCACGTTTACTACGTTACGTATATAACATGTATTGTACATGTAGTTCCCAATGTTTTAATTTATTAAAATAAAATAAAAAAATAAATATGATCACGACTGTAATCCCCGGGCTCGGTAGATATCTCCTCAGATCTTTGGTTACTTAAATCTTTTGAGGATATCTAAAGGGGGTAGTCAGAGGCAAGTCCAAATAGACATTTGGTACATGCCCACATTTTGCACAGTAGTTAGTATTCCGTACGTGACAGGTTGCAAGCCCATCGCCGCTTATAAGAGTACTAACCTATGACGCACACCTTCGAATTATTGGTTCTAGGGTATGCCGGTTTCCTCACGATGTTTTCCTTCACCGTTTAAGAGCACTGGCATTGCGCACATAGTGCTCTTAAACGGTGAAGGAAAACATCGTGAGGAAACCGGCATACCTAATTAAATTATTAATTTAATTTATTATTTGCACCTTAAACAAGTTGTGGGTACAGTTGTACACAAAACATTCTGAAAAGTTGTCAAAAGTAAAAAAGAGCAAACTAAACACGTTTGAAATACTGTCAATACAAGTTTAAATCGAGAATTGTTTTACAACTCTTACATGATTGGATAACTTTTAGAGGCGGGTCAAAAAGAAACATACCCCGCCCATTTTGATATTTTTACAATCTCGCTTTTTTAACTGTTTATTATCTTTTTTTGTTTGTGATTCATAAGATTTTAAAAATCGCTTCGAAAATTAAAATTTCTCGATAATCTGGAGATATATAATTAAACAAAGTTCAAAAAACTTAATCGTAAAATTTATTTTTCATTCTGCGCGTGTTGTCTTATGCAGCTATCCATAAGGTTCACTTTATACTGAATCTTTCAGGCTGAAAGCTTCACTTTGCACTGAAACTATCAGTCTAAAAGCTAATATAAGTGATGTAGACCCAACTCTACTTGCAGCGTCCATACAAAGTACAAAATACAAACGTACCTATCTAGATAGGTACGTTTGAGAAAAGCGAGGAAAGATATGATTTTGCTACGTGCTTTTGTTTAGCTTATTTGTTGCTTACTCGATATTTTAGTTTTCGATTCGCTTTTATAAATAACTAGCTTCCGTCCGAGGCTTTGACCGCAAGGTAGCTACATTATGTTCATCCTGAAAGTTAATTCTGCACATTGGTGAAAGAATTTTTGATATCGGATGTGAAGTTTAGATTATCTCAGACATACAAACAAACAAACTTTACTTCTTTATTTTATTAGTATAGATAAATACGGTTGATAAATAACTGGTAGTTAGTACAAAACAAACAAAGATCACAACCCTAATCCGCAGGCTATGTAGATATCTTCTTAGATCTCTAGTCACTTCCATTTTTGAGAAAGAGGGTAGTCAGAGGCATACCTAAATATGATATTTGGCACACGCGCACATTTTGCACAGTATTTAGTATTCTGTATGTGACAGGTTGCAAGTCCATTGCCGCTTAGTGCTTAATAATTCAAAGGATATGCCGCAATTTTCAAATACAAAATAGTTTTAAAAGATTTTAATTCGTAACTAGTTCTAACAAACCAAGCATGATCACGACTGCAACCCCCAGGCTCGTTAGATATCTCCTCAGATCTCTAGTTGCTTAGATCTTTGAGGATATTTAAAAAGTAGTCAGAGGCACGTCCAAAAATGACATTTGGCACATGCCCACATTTTGTACTCTCCTCTCCTCCCTGCTTTGGTGGAAACTGAGCCCGGACCTGCCAAGTTCATGGCAGCCAACTTTGTCGAGCATGTTGTCTCATATTCGGCCGAGAAAGAGCGAGACAAATTATCATATAAGACAATTTATAGTGGAGTTCATGGTAGAAGGTAAACTTACCCCAGACCACGGACCAGCTACCCAGGAGGGGCAGTCGTGCAAGTTGCAAGGCAAAGTGGACCTTGGAGCTGGAGAGATGCAACCTGGCTCTGAACTCGTTCCTATAAACAAAACAAAGGTTTGAAAAGATGAGGGTGCTATTATACAATATTATTATCTTTATTGTAAAACATAAAACAATAACAAAGAAAAAAAAAAGTAAAGACACAGAAAAAAAAACGAATTACAATGGGCGGCCTTATCGCTAAAAGCGATCTCTTCCAGGCAACCTTTGGATGGACAGGACATATTTGAAAGATAAGGACAGTAGAATTTAATAAGAAAAAAAATATATATGATCACGACTGTAATCCCCGGGCTCGGTAGATATCTTCCTCAGATCTTTAGTTACTTAGATCTTTGAAGATATCTAAAGAGGGTAGTCAGAGGCACGTCCAAACATGACATTTGGTACATGCCCACATTTTGCCTAGTAGTTAGTATTCCATACGTGACACGTTGCAAGCCCATCGCCGCTTATAAGAATACTAACCTATGACACACACCTTCGAATTTTTTGGTTCTAGGGTGTGCCGGTTTCCTCACGATGTTTTCCTTCACCGTTTAAGAGTACTGGCATTGCGCACATAAATTTTTCGAATGGAAAAACTCATTGGTGCACGACCAGGTTTGAACCCACGACCTTCGGATCGTGAGGCAGGGGTGCTACCACTACACCACCAGCGCTCTCGTTAATTTAATAAGTTATTCGAAAAATATGCATTGAACTAAGTACCTACTAATCTGTTGAATATAAGTACATACTTACCTATTTACAATAAATATTAATAAACATACAAAATATTACATAAATACAAATACATTAAAATACAAATTATACCTACATAATATATTAGCATGATAAGGACACGTGATGAGGAGGGATTCGACATAATAAATTTAATTTTTTTAAAATAGATTCAAAAATTTTTCAAACAGATGGGAATCGAACCCGCATCTTTAGCCGGAAACCGGCCAGTTACCAACTACGCCACCGTTCTCAAGCTCTTGTTGAAAATATTGAATCGTAGGATAATATTTATCGGTTACTAGCTGACCCGGCAGACTTCGTACTTATTTAGAAAACGTTTGTATGGGAAATAGAAAAGGGCTATTTTTAGGGTTTTCCCGGCAGTTATTCGAATTTTTCTTACCTTTTAAACCTTCCCTAGACCTCCACAAACATTTCAAGACCAAGAAAAGATAAATCCGTTTAGCCGTTCTCGAGTTTTAGCGAGACTAACGAACAGCAATTCATTTTTATATATATAGATAGAAGATTGATGAATTTAGTGTTATGCTGTAACTGTTAATTTGATTTATAATAAAAAGATGCAAAAAAAACTAATTGAAGTCCACAAACATTTCACTCCATGTCGTTGTCGTTTTGCTATCGTCAGGATAATAAGTCACCCGTCGTGTTTAGCGTTTTTAAGGTCCATAACACTGCTGCTAACGCCTATCAAACCAATGATAGGTAGAGTGGTAAAGTTGGTCACAAAATCGTAATACGTAAGGTAAATCTAAATATATATAACTCGAAGGTGACTGACTGACTGACATAGTGATCTATCAACGCACAGCCCAAACCACTGGACGGATCGGGCTGAAATTTGGCATGCAGGTAGATGTTATGACGTAGGCATCCGCTAAGAAAGGACTTTGATTAATTCTATCCCCAAGGGTATAAAATAGGGGATGAAAGTTTGATTTTGTTTTTCAGGTAAAATTGCTTCCCAATTGCTTCTATTTACTTCCATCAATAAGAGGTTTGCATTCTCTATTTTATCATCCTGACGATAACATCGCTATGCAGAGTAGACACCCCTGTACTAAGACAAATGATTGATTGCCGTGATTTTGCGGAAATCCATTACAAATACTGAAAAGGACGGAAATATTTAGTACTTTCCCTAGTTTTCTCTTTTAATGGAAATTCTCTTTCGGCGCTTGGTGGAGCAACACCAGTGCGCGAGTCAATGGTCCTAAGGATGCTTCGTGGAGAAGCGAAACACGAGTCGAGTTTCTATTTGAGTTTGTGTTGTTAACCTCATTAGATAGTTTAGCGGGAAAGTACTAGATATTTCCGTCCTTTTCAGGACTCTGTACTACTCAATAGCCCCGTATAGTTAACACAATAGATGGAGGAACTGACCTGGTTCGAAGGTGTCTGCTTTGGTGACGTTGGCTGACCGCGCGCACAGAACCCGGCGTCTCTTCTCCCCACCGCCACATGCCACGTTGCACGAAGACCAGTCTCCAACATACCACCTGCCACATAAAGTTCCCCCCTGTAGGTCTACCATAAGTATTCACAATCTACACTCGCTAGCGACTGTAGTTAAAAAAATGTATGAAAACTTGTACAGCGCCTCTAGCGAATAGTTGGGTACTAAAACGTCACGTAGTTAACTATCCTACGTCACAGCGTACTACAGTGGCTGTAGTTTGCGCTTCATTAATTTGCTTAGAATTTGGTACCATGAGTAACATTTTGACAGATGTCATAGTAACGTACTATTAACTACTGTAGTCACGTCAGCTGATCTAAATGTGATAACTCATGGAAGACGTACTGATCAGAAGGTCTAAGTACGAGCTACGAGTAGCTCAATATCCAACAATATAAAACGTCTAATGAGCATTACCCTGAATTCAGGGACCCTTACCCTAAATAAGAGTGGTGTATAAGAGTTAGGGCGTAAGGCGTAGAGGCTAGGCGTTAGGCTCCCTTACTACCGGGCCCTGAATACCGTGTAGTGTAATATCCATTTAAGGATCTTTAGTCAACTGAGGCTAGTCAACCGATTCAAAAATGCATTAGGTCAACTTACCTCGCGGGATAAGTTGACCTAATGGATTTTTGAATCGTTCGACTCATCCCGCTGTCAGATTTTATCATTTTTATAGACACGAGCAAAATTTCCAACTGATTGACTGACATACCAACTCACATCTACAAAAAATAACTGATCACGACTGTAATCTCCTGGCTCGGTAGATATCTTCTCAGATCTCTACTTACTTAGATCTTTGAGGATATCTAAAGAGTAGTCAGAGGCACGTCTAAGCGTGATAATTATTTGGCACTTGCTCACATTTTGCATAGTAGTAAGTATTCAGTCTTATCAAACTTAAACAAACCTTCAAAATTTCAGCAAAAACTAAAGTCTTAGAGAATTGAGATTTGGAAGGTTGACTCCTTTCAGGGTCTAAAGGTGCATTTAAACTAGTAAGTACGTATTGAAAATATTGAAAAACCCGACTAGATGTAACAGAAAATTTATTTTTACGGCCGCCATTTTTTTAAATAATTTATATAGCCTATGTCACTGTTATCCAGACGAATCTAATGACACCTCATTTGTAAAATTACGCGAACGAAGTCGTCGGAGGTCCACTAGTGTAACTATATAACTAACACTTTCATTTGAAATTACTTTCAGTGTTTCACAGCGGACGGCACACTCCCCGTGTAAAGACCGTTATTAGTAGGCGTACGAATACCTGACCACAGTGGAATAAGAACAGTATTACAACTCAATAAAACATAATTCAAAATTAAAAAAATCAATATTCCAAATATACTATATATATAAATAAAATTATTACAGAGGTATTAAAAAAAAGCTTATGATAGGTATCACAAATTACCCGATCACTTTTTGAAAATTCCTTTGTTTTACAGAATAATTAGATAAAATAGGTGGCGGCGCTAGTTTGACTCGGGGTACCGCCTTAAGAAGAAGAAGTGATTCGATTGTGTGAAAGATGATATGAATGTAAGAGGAATAAATTCAGAGTTGACGACTGATAGGAGTGAATGGAAGAAGAAAAAATGTTGTGCCGACCCCACGCGTGGGATAAAAGCAGGAGAATGATGACTATTTATTTAATAAAATGTCAGGGATAATGTGAGGTGAGTTTAAGTGTAAATTCTAGTGTTATCCCCAGTCCGAGAATTGACAAGTAACTCGCTCGACCCCAAGTTATTAGGGTTCTCCCTGTAATTTTCACAGTGTTTTATATCGTGTAAGGAAAAAATCCTATTGTTTGGTAACTAGTATCGTAAAAAGAAGAATTTTTCTATTACCGCAACTGGTTACGAAGCTCCGGTTTTGTACGCAGCCGAAGGGTTTTTGAATACAAACTTGACCCCCGCTGCATTGCTAAGAGATTGAATTATAGGAACAAAATAATGACTCAAGAGTCACAAACATGTCACTCATCAAATACAAAAGGGCCATATCTCAAAAAAAAAACAAAATAGGTTTTATTTCAAAAATCGAATCTAAAATGGTTCATATTATTATATTTGAAAGAGACACTCATTGTTTTAGGGTTTAAAATGGTCCGTTCAAACTACTGCCTCTTTTACATTTTGACACATTGATAACTATGATTATTAGTATTGAACGGGTATTTATCGCGTTCTAATTACCTATTTATTTTCCCGACGTTTCGACAGGTTTGCACGCTTTCGTGGTCACGGGTAGACTGAATACCTGTTCAATACTAATAATAATGTGTTCAGATCGCGTAAGTTTAAAAGTATACATTGATAACTAATTTTACACCAAAACTGCCATAAAGCTAGAGTTGAAACACTGTTCTTATTACACTATGGCACCACATCAGTGTGCTGCCGAGTGATTAATAGGAAGCGGCCCCTGTCTGCTCGTGCTCGAAGGGGTCGCGAGATCTTTCAGACACGTTTAGACATGTGGATAACAGTATACATAGCCTAAACATGGGGAAATCATGGTAATTTAACGTATTTACCAAAACCAAATACAGAGAGGCTTTTGCCCCGCAATGGGATAATTATTGTTCCATTGTGGGGCAAAGGCCTCCTCTTTTTACTATTCTTGGTCGTAGTGGGCCATCCTGGAAGATGCACATCTCATAGCTCGCCGGCCTTTCTACTCAACGGATTTGTCATTGTTCGTACCCTTCGTGAAATAACTTATTATCCATGTTCATGCTATCAGCTTGAAAGACGAGCTCTATACATCAAGGTTAAAAAAAGTCTATAGAATTACGGTAAAATATCAAATTGAGGAGAATCGGTCCAAGCCTTGCAGTGGGACAATAATTGTCCCACTGCGGGGCAAAGGCCTCCTTCTGTAGGGTATTTTTGTATGATCCTAGTTATTTTTTTTCAAATTGTAATTGTACCTGGAATGTAGGTGTATTTCCGTTGTCCCCGTACGCCATGTCCCCCGGCACGGGCACAGCGGGACGTGATTAAATTTCTTTCCCATTGTCCCCGTAGTTTACGGGACGGGGACAACGGGAAGTAAAAATTTCACGTGCCGTTGTCCCCTTAAATCTGTATTCCAGTCTTACTTGTATGGACAGGGGTGTATGTTGCATCGGACCACCGAGGCCTGTGGTTTGCTGGACGCGTCGCATAGCTCCTCTGGCGCGTCGGACCCGGTGAGGCGATCGCGACATACCGCTAGCGACATCTTGTATCCTGTCGGAGAAACATTTTTTTTAATATTATAAAAAAATATACAAAGAAAACCAGGCTGAAGGCATTTTGGTCAACTAGGTGTTCCAATGGCTCATTCATTGAATACTTATATTGCGAACGATTCCTTTATTTTCCTCATTTTGTACCTACAATAGTGGACAAGTGCCGTAAACTTCATTTATGGTGGTTGAAAATATCATTAATTAACACTTAAATTAATATTATATTAATTTAAACTGGGTGACCGCCTCATTTTGCACTCCATAGAAATTTCCCGATTAACCGCAATATAACAATTTTAGAATTAATATGTTATTTTGATGAAAGAAGATCACATGTTGTGCTGTGCAGACCCCACATAACGTGGGAAAAGGGCAGGAATATGATGATGATGATGATTTTAGTTTGATGGATTTTTACGGATGAAGTCACGGAAAACAGCTAGTTTACGATAAATAAAAGGAATATTCCATATGGCGGCTGTTAATGAAGTTATGACTGTAAGAAAAAAAAATGACTAAGAAAAAAAACGAATGTAATCCCCGGGCTCGGTAGATTATCTTCCTCAAATCTTTAGTTACTTAGATCTTTGAGGATATCTAAAGAGGGTAGTCAGAGGCACGTCCAAACACGACATGTTGGCACATGCCCACAATTTGCACAATAGTTAGTATTCCGTACGTGACAGGTCCGCCGCCGCTTATAAGAATACTAACCTATGACACATACCTTCGAATTTTTGATTCTAGGGTATGCCGGTTTCCTCACGATGTTTTCCTTCACCGTTTAAGAGCACTGGCATTGCGCACATAAATTTTTCGAATGGAAAAACTCATTGGTGCCCGACCAGGTTTGAACCCACGACCTTCGGATCGTGAGGCAGGGGTGCTACCACTACACCACCAGCGCTCTTAAAAAAATATGACCAAATAATTTCACGCGTTCAATGTCACAAGCGTTTTTCAGCAGCTATGTGATTCTGTAAGACCTCTTTCTAAACATAGAATCTGAATCCGCTGTAAGTTTCTTGATTGGCATTCTAAAAACTCGGTTGATAATTCGAATGTACACTAGCGCCACTCTTGCGAGCGTGTCAGCGAGTTGAACTAAATTGACGGGGAGATTTTGACAGATAAAGTATGAGATGTCGTAAGAAGTGGCATTCTATACGGTAATTCCCAAGTCACTTCGACAAAGTGTCAAATAAAAAGGTCAATGTCAAATGTCATTTTGAACCCTAGGCGAAGTGAGAGTGAATTGGGATTTTCTGCGGTGTATTTGCCTGACAACTACGTCGCTCTGGTTTTTATATGTTTTCTCGTGTTATTTTGAGTTTTATTGCGTAATTTTAGTGGTTATTTTGCCAATAAAGCCCGGGTTCTTGACGCGAGTGTAAAATATGTGAATTAGAGTGAATAGTTCTCTTCAAATTCCATCGGAGGAAATCCCGAAAATTTTCAACAAAACAGCCATCTTTTGTTTAAAATTGACTTGACTACTTGACTATGACTCTGTGACGTTGACAATACTTATAAATAAATACACTTGACACTGGCAAAATTGTTCTCTAAGAGACAGATGTCATAATTTAAGAAGAAGAAGAGATGCGAGTTGATGTTTGAATTTTACAAAATCTACGTACAGTAGGTACGGGTATTACTGAAAATAGCTGTACCGTAAAGTTGCAGTCAAATAATCATTAGTAAAGAGTAGGGTTCCCGCAACTTTATCAGAAACTTCTGGAAATGGCTCCAATTCTGGTAACTAGTTGTATCGGAGCCAACTTTTGTATTGTTTCATAATTATTTTGGAACGCTTCTACTGTTGTAAAAACTACTATACGTTTTATCAGTTAAGTTAATACTAATCAACTTAATTTTCATTTAAAAAACGGAAGTAAAGTAAGTAACGGTTATACTAATAATTTAACTTTTTTTTTAATTTTCGTCTTATAAACACAATTTGAAAAAATATTTTTTCCCAGTGGGATAGATTTGTTTTTGTTTTTCAAGGTACCGCGCGGGCGAAACCGTGGGCGGAAGCTAGTTAAGTAATATTTTACGAGATAACCAAGTGTTTGCGAACAATGACGAATAGTGAGAACAATGACAAAAGTGTAAAGGAGAATGACGGCCACCGCTTTTCCAGAAACACAGTTTTACTACCATACGTGTCTGGTACGGTCAGCAACATAAAGTTGATTGCAAAATTAAATAAACATGAAAGTCACGGACAAATTTCTAACACTCGGATTTCCTTTTCTGTAGGTACAGTCAGTAATAAAAGTGTATTGTAGAAAAAGGATGGACTGTCTGAAAGATGATTATATGAGTAATAAAGGTGTGTCTTGGGATGACGGATGATATGAAGAAGAAAACGTGTTGTGCCGACTTCTCATAGCGTGGGAAAGGACAGGAAGAAGAAGAAGAAGATGTTTGAATAAAGATATTTTGAATTTTGAATATCATCATCATCATCTTCCTGCCCTTTTTTTAAGCTATGTGTGGTCGGCACAACGGTGATTTTCGATCTCCCTCTGTCATTCGTCATCTCAGTACTCACTCCTTTCTTACCCATGTCATCGTTCACACAGTCCATCCATCTTTTTTTCACTGACATTCATCTCTTTTCATAACATTTTTTTTAAATTTTGAATAACGAAACTTTAAGTTTTCTTCTTATACAATTTTCACAATTTCTAAACATAATCTGCAGTAAGTCTGTTCGTGTTTAAAAATACTATTTCCAAAGGAACAAAACAGTCGTTTTTATAATGATTTCGCTCAAAGCTCGGTCTGCAGAACGAAGTTGCTCACAAAAGTACAGTCAGCTGCAGTTTTTAGTTCAACATTTTAACCACCAATGTTCATAATAAACAAGTACTTATTTTATTACAGAAATTAAAAAAAAACCCGAGCAAACGTAACTGAAAAATATTTGAATATTAAATTTTTTGATTTAACTTATGCCACTTTTTTAATCCAGACAAATCAAACCACATTTGTCAAAATCCGACCAGCCGTTTAGGCTACAGCGACAACTAATGGAGCTACCATACATACAAATATACATACATATTATATATCCCCACCACACATTACTCTCCTGCTTTGGTTCGCAGTCGAGTAAAAATGATAAGAATGGTTACTTTAGTAATATTATTTACTAGCTTCCGCCTACGGCTTCGCCCGTGTAAACCAAAAACAAATCTATCCCGCGGGAACCGTAAATTTTTCCGGTAAAAAATGTAGCCTATGTGTTCTTCCAAACTATAATCTATATCTGTGCCAAATTTCATCCAGATCCGTTCAGCCGTTTCAGCGTGAAAGAGTAACAAACATACATCCAGACAACCTGACATCCTGACGTCCATACATCCACACATTCTTAAAAACTTTCGCCTCTATAATATTAGTAGGATATCGATGGAAGAATGTATCTTGAAAAGCTTCTTGTGAAATCGTAAAACCAAGATGGCGGATAGCAATCAGCTGTCAAATCTCGGCAGGATCCAATACATTACAGTAGCATTGTTTAATTGTGCGTCAGCCACTAATTTATATCGCGAATCCACCATTACTTGGATCCGACGATAAATCAGAGGGTATTCCTTTTGTCGAGCAACAGTTTCTTGGAGGTCTGGGTAGACCGGCGACTTTTGCGACAAGGCATATTCCTTTTGTTGAACAATAGTTTCTTGGAAGTCTGTGCAGACCGGCTATTTTTGCTTCATACTTGATTTATCGATTGGGAAATTATTAAACAGAAACTGACTCGAAAAGCATAGAATATCAGAGTACTTAGATGACAAAAAATCTTGGGACCAATCAGCTTTAACCTAACAAAGATAAAAAAGGATCATACAAAAAGCGCTAAGGCCCAGCGAGTTTCTTGTCAGTTCTTCTCGGACTGGGGATAGGACTGGAATTAGTACCTCGACTCACCTAGTGTGTAAAACGATTCAAAATGATCCCTGTGATTTTACTGAATAAATAATTATTGACTATTTATTGAAATTGAAATTGAAATTGAAAAATATTTATTCAGTACAATCACAAGGATCACTTTGAAACGTCTTACATGCTAGGTGAATCTATGTGCCAATTCCAACCTAACCCAAGTACGAGAAGAACAGGCAAGAAACTCGTCTCGGTCCTAGCGCTTTTTTGTATGATCCTTCTTACAAAAAAATGTAATCAAGATTATCTCATAATAATAACATAAAAACAAAAGACAAAACAGAACATAAATACATAAAACAAAAGGACAGCGTTTACATTGCAAATTGGTTAGCTGTCGGAGGGCGGAGCGACATCGGGCCATGAGTTCCTATCATCAATATATTCATTTACATATATTATAATATGCTTTCTTTAAGAGATTATTTTTAATGAAGGCTTTGAATTTTCTAACAGGAAGTTTAGTTGCATTTATAGGAAGTTTATTATAGAAACGTATCACGTTCCCCATAAATGACCCGTTCACTTTTTGTAAATTGACTTTTGCGGTCACCAATGTGGCAAGGCCAGTGAACGCATATAAACATAGAAGCTTTTCTTCAAGGGAAATATCCGCGAAGCAACAACTAAATTTCACACATCGAAACTCTCGTGGATTTGCCAAAAAATAGTTAATGTTGACTTAATTAGCTCGACGTTTGGGTTTGAATTACCGTGTAACGTGTAATAAACTTCTGTAAATTTTTGAAAAAAATTCTGGAAATTCTTTGGTAAATCTGACAAGCCACGCCCACCAGGGCTCTATTTCTGTGGGGTCATTTTGCATAAAGTAGGATTATTTTATATTAAACTAGCTGAACAGCGCGTAACTTTGTCTGCGGGTTTTAAGTGATATACTTTTTAACGTTTTCGCAACATTTTTCTTTGAAACTTCGCTTCTATTGGTCACAGCGTGATGTTATAAAGCCTAAAATCTTTCTCAATAAATGATCTTTCCAACACAAAAATATTTTTTCAATTAAAACCAGTCATTCAAACAAACTCTTCTGCTTTATAATATTAATTTAGATAGACAAACCGTTCGATTAAATTAAAATAGAAGAAGACATTAATTTTAAATTAAAGTCTCCACCACACCGCGATAACAGTCGAAAAAACCACAACACCCTAATCTAAACATTTACATTTACAAGTAAATTCATCTTATAACCCGATTACCCGAAACTTATGCAAATTCTTCCCATTAAGTCGTTCAAGATAGCGACAAAAAGTCGTTCGTCTGCGCGCCCATTACAACCGAAATTTGTGAGGGCCAAGTCTAATTAAGAACCTTTGAAAGATGAACACCCAGATAAGAATTAGCACTCCGAATAGGGGGTTTGTAATTTGTTGGCCACCCCACTGACAGGGTAGACAAATATTTGGAAGGGGTCAAAATATTTGGTTAAGTGGCTTACGGTTGTGAATGATATCTTACTTACACCTACCTGTGATAGAGGGAGATAGATGTATTCCCATCTAACTAATATTATAAATGCGAAAGTAACTGTATGTTACCCTTTTCACAACTAAATGACTGGACGGATCTTAATGAAATTTGGCTGGAGATTAATTGTATTGTGGGGAAAGAATTAGCTACATTTTGTCTAACAAACCAAAATTAGAGCGGAAAAATCAGAGCTAATAGTTGGAAAATAAAAATATACAAATAAATATTCTTCAATAGATCTTTTAGGATATCTAAAAAGGGTAGTCAGAGGCACGTCCAAACATGACATTTGATACTACCCACATTTTTCACAGTGATACCACATTTCGTACGTACAGGTTGCAAGCCCGCCGCTCAAAGTTGATACAGGAAATATCATGAATTAATCCCGCAGTCATGAGGATGCGAGAAAGAAGAGAGAGATTATATAGAGAGACTAGCTGTCCCGCCTGCGACTTCGTTCACTTAAAGTATTTAAACTGAGTTTCAAACAAATCACACTAATAAAAAAATCCCATAAATAACTTTTACACCCAATTTTACCCTATTTAGAGGGGAACCAAAATTCAGGCCAATCGCACCACCTGTTAAAAAGTTCCCATACAAACATTGACCCCACATTTGACCCCTCTTTGAAGGTTATATCGAAAAATCCTGAAACACGTGTTCATTTATTTTATAGTGCACAAACAAAGTTTAATGAAAATCGCTCCACGCGTTAAAAAGTTTTATACCAGCGGTTTCGGCTCGGCGATGATGAATCAGTCAATCAGTCAGGACAAGCTCTTATATAGATATAGATTAGCCGAGCGATTATAACTCACCACCACCGCAAGTAGCCGAGCATAAGGAGCCAGGAGTCGCGAGCCAGTGGTACCGGGGCCTGGAGCAGGAGGAGCCGTCACCACCGCAGACCCCACACTCGTCCACCCGCCGGGTAGACCCCACCCGGAGATCACATCCAACGCGCTGTCAACAAAACAAGGTGTTAATTTGATATGTACATACATAATACTATATTATAGTTCATCCAACGGATCTAGGCATTCGTGAAGTTAGCCACAGGTGCGAGTTTGCGCATGTACAGTCCCACCACCCCTCTCTATACCTCCAATTGCTCCCGAAAAACGATACTGCGCAGCTCTTGCGGTTAACTTCCCGAATGCCTAGATTCGTTGAGCCAACTATACGTACAAGACTAAATTGGGCATTTGATGACTAAAAATAACCGGCCAAGTGCGATTCAAAAGTCAAAAAAATCACGTTTCTTGTATGGGAGACCAAGTCATAATTCACTGTGACGCTGGTAAAAGCTCGGAGAACAAGAAAGTTGCAGCTCCAAGATTTGAAATTGTTTTCAAGTGAATCTTTTTACAAAGTTTTTCTAGGTCTGACATGATCCTATTTATTCTTGCTCAGCGGTGAACAAAGAAAGAAGAAACGAAAGAAAGAAGAAATAATATATTTTATTTACATTATGAACTGATTTTAATAATAAACTTCTTATAAAAGAAACTAAACTTCGTGTTAGAAAATTCAAAGGATGCATTTAAGGCCCAGAATTTTGAAAATTGCAAGTATTGCAACCTTAATCATTCTATTACCGCTTAATAGATTACATTGAAATTAAACTACACGATACTCAAGGATATAAACAAAAAAACCTTGGTTAAAAATCATGTCAAAAACACCTCTGAAAATTTAGAAATTCCCTAATTTATCCAGAACAGTAAGGTATTTTGAATTTCTATTTCACATGAATGTAAATCAGTTAATTTAAAACAAATCAACCCAGCCCTTTTTTGAAATAAGCTATTTATTTGAACATATTTATGTTTATATAAATTGTCGCTTCCGTTATATAATTCAGCATACATACATACATACATGTATGCTGAATTATATGACCGGACCTATGTCACTTTTTTTGTAACTTATACGTAAGGAATAGTATTCTGTATTATACGAGTATTCTGGGCCTTAATATAATCTGAAATCAATACACTAGCTGACTCTCGCGCAACTTTGTCTCCGCTCTTTAAAAAATACACGGTGTATATTTGGTCAATTTAAAGCCGGCGCTCGATTTTTTTATTACTTAATCGTATTTGTGTCCTTGGTTTAGTTATTGAATTTGATAAGTATTTACGGAACTGAATAGTCGAAAAGATTAACATAAGTGTGTTAAAAACATATTAGTAAGGCGCGCAGAGTCAACGACCTCGCAGACTCCCTAGTCCCTACGACCCGCCGTCGCGCTGTGCGCCGAGTTCACATGCCGAAAAATGAATAGCAACTAGGTACTATCGGTCCTCATAATTATCGAGTAAGTTTCGTGTTGTATTAATAACAAAAAAATAGATTTATTATTTCTATTGTTTTTTGATTAGAGTTACAGATATAGATTACGTGGGCGCTGGCTTTAAACTGACCAAAAATACACCGTGTATACAGGACTACTTCCGAAAACTTCAGGGGGATAAAGTACCCATCAATATAAACAACTTTTTCTAAGAAACCAACACCATACATGTTTCATACATTTTAACCAAGTAGATATTGAACTTTTGTATGAAATAGCTGTTTTTTTCTGGTAGTCTGGTAACATCCTGTATTTTTTTCTATATTCGCAACATTTTTTATTAATAATCCGCTCCTATTGGTCGCAGACGTGATGTTATATAGCCAATAGCATTCCTCGATAAATGGACTATACAACACAACAATACTCGTAATACTTCAACTCGAACCAGCGCGTTCAACCAAACAAACGAACTCATCAGATTTTTAATATTAATTAGTAAGTACCTATATATATATAATTTTGACTTAAATTTTGTGACAATCATAAAAAATAGCTGTATAACGCTACTTATAATGAACTAGGTCAACGAATTTAAGCATAATTCTAGACCAGAAAATGCGCGAAAACCTAGCTTTTTCCAAACACTAGACTTTATTCAATCTGAATATTCCATGAGGTGTCTTCCTATTACGTCACGGCGGAACACATCTCACTCCAAATTCAACCTTACTGCCGAGAGCACAACATTTATTCTCGTGTAAACTTCATTGTTCAAAGCAAATATTTTTAGAGATAATGTGAAGGATTGTTTAAATTTATAGGAATTTGACCTTTTTATCGAGCTGTGAATTGGTGTTTGTCCATCGTTTACATTTTAAAGCATTTTGTAATACTTTGCACTTATCAATATTTAAAAAATATCCTGAAAACATATGCCATATTGAATATTTTGACTATTTGAGCCTTTGTCACTCTTGCTATCCAGACAAATCTAATGTGGTGTGGTGTAAAAAAATGAGGTGTCATTTGTCAAAATCTGTTTAGCCGACCAATTCCAAAATGGGCTCCAGCGACGGCCAAAAATACTTGGCACATGCGCACATTTTGCACAGTTGTTAGTATTACGTACGTGACAGGTTGCAAGCCCATCACCACTTAAAATAATAAGTACTAACCTATGACACCTTCTAACTTTTGGTTCTAGGGTATGCCGGTTTCCTCACGATGTTTTCGAGCACTGGCATCGCGCACATATATTTTTCGAATGGAAAAACTGGTGCACTACCAGGTTTGAGCCCACGACCTTCGGATCGTGAGGCAGGGGCGCTACCACTACACCAGATAGATACAGATATCCTTCAAAACTCTGGTTGCTGACGACTCGGACAAAATTTACTGGGACACAGTGTCCCAATTGTCACTTTTGATTTTAATATTTTTGTTACCGTCAGAAAACTTGTGAGGTGTCAAGGGACACCCGGATGGAACGAAGTTTCTTTCCTTGCTTTCTATAAGAGAGAGAGAGACAGACAGAGAAACACGCGCACGCCGTACGGCTTACAACTATAGCAAAAAGTGTCGTTACAACTTTTGGTCTTAATTTTTTCTGTCTAGCCCCCTTTCGCAACGCGCTATAAGGAACCTGGTTCCAAAAATCAAAAGTGTCAGTTGAGACACTGTCCCATTAAATTCTGTCTGAGTAGTCAGCAACCCAAAAACTCGCGTTTCCTACCCAAATCTGATTCAAAAAAATCTGTTTTCTGCTACAAATAGCCTTCATGATACAACTCATCGCTTATTCATTGAGTTAACACTCGTGTCGAGGCGACCAGGCTCAAGGCACTAGTTGTCCAACCCGAAAGATGCACTCTACGGAACAATATGAATAATACCACACATCTAAAGGACTTGACTGGCCTCACAGCTCAGTTGGTAGTAGCTCTGCCTTCTACGCTGCAGGTTGTGGGTTCGATCCCCAGGATAAACATTTGTGAACCAAATCGAATGCAGTTTTCAAAGCTTGGGTTAAAACTTAGGCTTCGTTTAATCGAAATCGATTGACAAATGAAAAAGATAAGAATTTGATATTTTTTATAAAAAAAACCCTGTTCGTATGGATAAGGTTTTTTTTTCACAGAATTAAAAAGTACCTAATCTAACGCGTACGTAGTCGCCGGTATCAACTAGTACATAATAAAACCCAGACGCAGAACAAACATCTGCATTTATCACTCGAATGTTTATTCTGGGGATCGAACCCACAGCCTGCAGCGCAGAAGGCAGAGCTACTACCAACTGAGCTGTGAGGCTTGTCTAATAATAATGATGAGGTCAGTGAACGCATATAAACATAGAAGCATTTCTTCAAGGGAAATATTATAATCAGCGAAATATGACACCAAATTTCACACACCGACACTCTTTCGTAGATTGGCTAAAAATTCATTATTGACTTTTATTGGTTTAAATTGCAGTGTAACGTGTAATAAGCTTCTGTAAATTTGTGATATAACTCTTATTTGGCATATTTAACAAGCCACGCCTACCAGGGCTCTATTTTTGTGGAGTCATTTTTTAGCTCAAGGAATGCCTTATTGTCGTTCACTGGGACAGTCAAATAAAGAAGAAGAAGAGTCGCAACTAGTGCTACGCTCTCTCATCATTTATTCAGTCCCAGACTCGGCTCGCACGAATGTGGCAAATTTTCCGATTATCATAATAGAGTAGGCTATATCCATTTCATTCGCACCTCTGAAATCAGAGCGGGACGCCGGCGCCGTGAGGCAGGTGTCTTTTGGATATTAATATTGAGGATTGGTAATAAGTGGATGGTTACTATTGGCGTATTTCTATAACCGGTTCAGTTATATTTTTCCGTCTATTAATAACTAGCTTCCCGCCCACTACTTCGCCCGCGTGGTACATTACCTCTTTTTTATATTATTTTTCGTAAATTTTCCAACGTTTTTAATAGTATTCTGCTATTCGGGACAGAGACAAATACAACAAATCAAAATCATGAAAATTACACCAGCCGTTTGACAGGTAGACGTGCTCGAACAAACCCGAATTCGTTTTATATGATTAAGATTACGCTTTAAAAACGAATAAGATTCTGGTTAGATATAAAAACAAAGTTATGAAAATATTATATTATCACCTGTCCTTGATATGTTTGCAAAAGTAAATCGGACGTCTTGGAAATGTTAGTTTGAAATACATACAATAATGTCATGAAATCAAACAAGCCCTTACCACAAGCTTTTACAAAACCATCATATTTCAGAAAGGTCACATTTCAATGTTTTTTTATAGGTCCGGGTACAAAATATCTAAGTTATATTACTTTGATGTTGCCCAAAGAACATGTAGTAAGGCCCCTGGTTGAGCTAATAAGCACTACACCGCCATATTGTTTTATTTTTGACACTTAAATTTTTCTCATCCACAAAACGATGAATCCAAAGACCGCTTTTTATTTGCTCAAACACCCCAAAAACCATGACCCTCCTTTCCTTCGAAGTCGCGTAAAAACTCAAAGAAAGTAACAGGCAGTTCACCATAGGGTCTACCATGAGTTTTCACAATCTACACTCGCTAGCGATTATAGTTAAAAAAATGTATGAAAACTTGGTACAGCGCCTCTAGCCGATAGTTGGGTACTAAAACCTCACGTAGCTAACTATCCTACGTCACGTCACAGTACTACAGCGACTGTAGTTTGCGCTTCATTAATTTGCTTAGAATTTGGTAGCATGTGTTACAATTTTGACAGATGTCATAGTAACGTACTATTACTACTGTAGTAACGTCAGTCAATTTAAATTAACTCATGGTAGACCTACAGCACTTCAACAAACCTTTTTCGTTTCATAATCAGATAAAAATAATTCGTTTCATACAAACACCTGCAAGCGAAGGTCCGAATACAAATAACGAGGAGGGTTTGGTAATGAATGTAGCGGTTTGTATAATTGGGTACGTGAGGGAGGCAAATGAAGTGGCGAGGTCTGAGGACCAGGTAACAGCCTGGAGATAATATAATTGTCTCGTTAGGGGTGCTGTTTAAAACGCTAAATAACTGTGGGTTAAAAAAACTATGTGATCTTACATAAGATAATAAGATATCTCTTTTAGTTTTATGTACTCTTTTATGTACATTATATTAATTTTCATTAATTTTCCTGTACCTACGAGTACGTCCATCACCATCATCATTTACCTGCTCTTTTCCCACGTTATGTGCTGTCGGCACAATGTGATCTTCTTCCATCTCCTTCTGTCATTCGTCATCTCAGCACTCACTCCTTTCTTAAGCACTTATTACACTACACGGTATTCAGGGCCCGGTAGTAAGGGAGCCTAACTCCTAGCCTCTACGCCTTACACCCTGACTCTTATTACACCACTCTTATTTAGGGTAAGGGTCCCTGAATTCAGGGTAGTGTAATAAGTGCTTTACTCATATCATCTTTCACACAGTCAATTCATCTTTTCTTCGGCCTACCTCTACCCCTGTATCCATCCACATTCATACCTAACACTCTTCTCGTCACATGACATTCATCTCTTCTCTTATCATGCCCATACCACGCTAACCTATTACTCTTCATCTTCTCCATTCAGTCCGTGTGTTTGAATAAAATACTATTCTTACAAAAATGTAACGGGTGCAATTCTGTACTTACATTAAAGATATTTTGAAACTTTGGAACTGATGAATGATAGAGAGAAATGGAAGAAGATTACATGTTGAATCGACCCCACATAACGTGGGAAAAGGGCAGGAAGATGATGATGACTTTATAATCGATACTGAAGCCAAAACTATTTTTCTAAAATTTTTGTCTTTCCGTCTGTTTGTTTGTTACTTAGTCTCGCATCACGCTGAAACTACTGAATGAATTCAAATGCAACTTGGCCTTATTTGTAAATATCAAAAAAAAGGTACCACAACGAACATAGAACCTTTTTTTTAAATCGGTTAAATATTAGGTTACATAAAAAGTACTGGAAACTGTGGCTTCAAAAGAACTCAAATTACACCGACAAACTTCGAAGGGCAAATCACCTAATTGTTCAAAATTGTTCAAACTCACGAGGTCACGTGCCCAAACACTCAAACATTAGACACTCAAAAAGCGATATAACTTCTACCACTCTTTCTCGAAAGTATTTTACATAATTTCATATATTATCTAAGTGGGAAGTTCCGTGGTACGGTTTGCATAATCTTGAGATGTTCGGAGCGAATACTAATTTCGCTGCAAACTTGGCTGAAGTTTGCCTGATTGGTCAAATGGTTTAGTGCGAGTGTTTCCAGGTTCTACCATCTTTTGTAACGAGGTGAACGTGTCTGCGGAAGTTTCCACAACTTTCCGTCGTGTTATTTTTACCTGACTTTTTGAGAGATTCTTAAAAAACAAAGTTTTTGTTGAAAAAGGCTGTTTCTTCCAAAATGTCGCAACTTAATTCTGCATTTTCTAGATAAAGTGTACGTCAGGGATTTTTCCAGGCCCTACCACGAGCTCTGACTAACATCCATCGTGTTTCAGAAAATTAATTTTCAAGCTTGAAGTAACACCACTTCAATACAATTTTTATAGTATTTTTAAACTAATATTATAAATGCGAAAGTAACTCTGTGTGTTATTCAATCACGCCTAAACTACTGAATCGATTTAAATAAAATTTGGTACAGAGATAGTCTAGAACTTTAGAAAAGATACTTTTTAATGTGAAAAAAGGGATGTAAGGGTTTGAAATTTTGTATGAAAAATAAGTCATTTTTAAAGCTAGAAGCTTAAAAGTTATATTTTAGGCTTTTGACTTAATATAAATAAATACGACATTCAAAGTAAAAATGTTACCCTAACGGGGGTTAAAATAAGGGATGAAAGTTTTTGTGACAGCAAAAAAGTTGATCTAAACAATTTGAAATGCTGCCATAAGGAACTATTCCTTACTATTCCTTACGACACAGCTAGTCCATTATAGTTATAGAAAGAATACACTAAGTATTATGAAAGGTATTCTAAAGCCACGGTCCTTTCTCTGCTGAACAAAAAATGAGGTATTGAAATGTCGTAGCACAATGTCGGATGCGACCTGACATCATCAGGGAATGGGGCCGCGAAATAATAAGGCTCGGCGGCGGCGTAAGGGAGAGGCTGAAGCGGACGCAAATAAATATTGGTGGACATAATGACACAACACCCCTCTAGCCCCAAACTAAGCAAAGCTTGTATTATGGGAACCAGATAGCTGATAGATTCATTAAATGCTTTTTTTTTGTAAACACGTACATAGAATTCATAATAACACCCAGACACAGAACAAACATCTGCGTTCATCACACAAATGTTTATCCTGTGTGGGGATCGAACCCACAACCTACAGCACAGAAAAAAGAGCTACTACCAACTGAGCTGTTAAGCCAGTCAAATAAGTGAATCGAAACAAACATGGAAGCATCGCGAAACGTCACCAAATTTCACACATTGAAACTCCTTCGTGGATTTGCCAACAATTGATTAATGTGGACTTTATTCCTTTGGCGTTTGGGTTTAAATTTCCATGTAACGTGTAAGCTTATGTAATTGTTTAACATTATTCATTGGCATAATTGACACGCCCAGCCTACCAGAGCTCTATTTTTGTAGGTCATTTTCTAGCTCAAAGAATGCTTCCATGTACTGTCTGTTCATTGATGTCAGATTTTTAATTCATCATATTTCTATTCTTAGGTATGTGGGGTCTGCCCCATGCTCCGCCATGCTTGGCGCTATAGAGTTTTGTCGTGGAAGTGTAGACACTTCTCTTTTCGTTCATTCTTTGAGATCGCCATGCTCGAGACGGTAGACAAATCGCTGACTTCACCCAAATGTAATTTTTGTCTTCTCTATCATCGACAAAACCTTTGTCTACGATGCTTATGCTAAGCGGGCTAATCACGTTTGTATTTTATGGTTGTTTATCTCAAAGACATCAAAAAAACCTATTTTTTTTAATTCTAGTTGCATTTGTTCAGTGACTGACAAATATTTCTCAATTTTTTGGTTTTAGGTACCCTGAATCTTAGGCATTTTGCATTTTAGACAACATTTAGGCATTTTACTTCTTAGGTAACTTAAAAATTAGACTTGTAGAGTGAGTAAGGTGTTAGCTGTGTCTCTCGCTCGTGACTTGCGCCAGAGTGCCGTGTCGGGCTCAGTGCGCCTTTGTCCTAGGCACGATGTTTGGTCTCGTTTTAAAATTAAAACTATGTGGCCCGGAATGTAAGCTTGTAATATTTTTGCAATAAACATCTTTTATCTATCCGCCGAGGCCACTAAAGTTTTTGTTTGTTTTCCGATGAAGTTTGATTTCGGGCTAAAATAAACTTTTATTTCCTAACTTGTCGATTTGTATGTGTGTGTTGAAGATATAAATGAATGTTTTGACGTGAAGGGGGATCTAAAGGTTTTTAACTTAGTTACCAATTTATGTACTAGATAGGTAGAAAGCTGAGCTTTCACAAACAGAATACTTTTTTACTAGTCGAGAATATAGCGCAATGCCAGTGCTCTTAAACGGTGAAGGAAAACATTGTGAGGAAACCGACATACCCTAGAACCAAAAATTCGAAGGTGTGTGTCGTTAGTATTCTTATAAGTGGCGATGGGCTTGCAACCTGTCACGTACGAAATACTAACGATTGTGCATGTGGGCTTGTACCTAATGTCAGGTTTGGTTGTGCCTCTTTAGATATCCTCAAAGATCTAAGTAACTAAAAGATCTGAGGAGATATCTACCGAGCCCGGGGATTACAGTCGTGATCATTTAGATTTATAAACTTTTAAGGCTAGTGCCGTGTGTTGATTTGTCAATCTGTCAGTAACAAAAAAGGTTTTATATATTTAGATAAAAGTGATGGAAACTTTGTTCACCGAAATATAGAGATCTATCTTAATTATGCGCGAACTAGTATTTATTTCAAGAATAAAAAAACTACTGAAAGTAAATAGAAAATAGTTTCTTACAGCCGCCATATTACATTTTTTTTACTTTTACATCTTAATTGAGATAAACTATCCAGTCATTTTGGCTTCAGTGACAGAATATAAAAAACTCGCAATATTATGAACAATATACACTATAGGCCAAAGAAAATATGGATAGACTGTGCGAAAGACATGGGTAAGAAAGGAGTGAGTACTGAGATGAAGAATGACAGAGTGAGATGGAAGAAGATCACATGTTGTGCCGACCAGATAACGTAGAAAAAGGGCAGGAAGATGATGATGATGATGATGATGATGATGAAACACATTACTCTCCTTCTTCGCAGACGGGTAATAAGAATACATGTGAAACAATCAAGAGATTGGCCTCAGTTCAGTTAATACCTACATAGTAGCTTTACCTTCTGCGCTGTAGGTTGTGGGTTCGATCCCCACACAGGACAAACATTTGTGTGATGACCGCAAATGTTTTTTCTATGTGTGGGTGTTACTATGTATTCCATGTAGGTATATATTTACCAAAAAATAGTTTATCAGCTATCTGGTTCCCCTAATACAAGCTTTGCTTAGTTTTGGGCTAGATGGCGTTGTGTGAAATGCCCGAGAATATTTATTTATTTATTAATTATTTAAGGACGGATGCAATTTTTTAAAATAAATTGTATATTTTAATTCCGCTCCGTCATCAACAATAGCTATCGCTGGGAAACCTTTCGTTATAAAAATCTTTGCAAAGAGTATTTGAACAAAGGCCCTTTTTGTGTCAAAGTTAATCCATGAACCGAACGAACACCCGAATAAAATAACGACAGAATAAAATGTATTAAAATAAAAGCTGGAAGGAAGTCTTAAGTGATTAGGGACTACAGTACAAAAGTGGAATGAATAGAACGGACAAGTGTGAGTATGGTTACGCACGCACCGACAGTTTCAGAGCCAATATTTTTAGAATAGAATTGAAATTATCATTTTTCACGCCATTATAATAATTTGGGAGCCGTTGGGGTATAGACCGCGTTAGATCGATCGCTCTGGAAATGGATCTATGGGGAGGCCTATCAGCAGTGGACGTCATACGGCTTGTGACGATGATGATGATGATACAAATAATTAAGATAAAATGAAAAAAAAACACGACAAATGCTGACACTTAAGGTACGAGTTGGCAGCGGACGACATGAGGCAGCAGCGGACGACGTGTCGCGGCGACACTACTGGTTTCTATGTATTTCTATGAAATGCGTCGCTAGCTTCGTGTCGCTATTTACGGAGGGAATTTCATAGAAATACATAGAAACCGGAAGTGTCGCCGCGACACGTCATCCGCTGCCAACTTAGAATAAAGCCTTAGAATAATACTTAGAATAATGCCTTTACACTTATAACAATACTAACCTTTGACACACAACTTTGAATAAAAGACAATAAGTTTTTATTTACTATCCAAAGAAAAAATACTATATTTAAATTGTCATTTTACTTGCATTCAATGCTACATTATTCTAAGAGTGAATGAAGCAAAATAGGTATGTCAGGATCGTAGCAAGTTGAGATCCGTTGTCTCTGCCTACCCCGTCGGGAAACAGGCGTGATTTTATGTATGCATTGTATTATTCTAAGAATACTTAGTTATATTTAGAATTCATCAAATTACGCTAAAACTCAGTACCTATTTACAAATTTATAGCACTTTTTCTCAAACCACTTCCCTTCACTAACTACAATTAGCGAAACTAAACTTTATTTCCACTGCTTAAATCATAAATTCACAGTTTCAGAACTCGGCATTCATCACAGCTATTAAATGAAAATAACTTACAAGTTGCTTGAGACTTGGGAGAGCTTTAAACAATTACCATATTGCGGGCGACGGGACGCAGCTTCATCTGAGATAGTTGGATCACTACAAGATAATTATCTTCTATAAAATAACACTTCTGTATTAATAATTTCGTCAAGGGGTATGGTAGACTCTATTTACCTTACCTGAATAATAAAACAAAAATAAATAAAGATTTCGAGTCGATATCCGCAGAATTTGGATTGTCGAGTATTTTTTTTAATTTTAATGGTGCTGAGAGACAAGTCGCAGTCGCCATATTGGCCAATCTAGCGAAACGTCACTGACACCGGGTGACATCTTGAGTACATAGATAATAAAAACTCAACTTACCAACTCTTTTGTTCAAATGACAGTTACTAATCATTAAAAAATTACCTACTGCACTACGTAGGTCGGTAGGTACTCATAAAAATAAACAAACGCGTACGAAGTCGCGGGTATCGGCTAGAACATACATAAAATCATGCCTGTTTCTCAACGGGGTAGGCAGACACCACGGATCTCCAATTGCTACTCATCATCATCACCATCATTGGCAGCTCAAATAATGGCCCACTGCTGGGTATAAGCCTCCTCCCTCAAACGCCAATTCAATCGATCCTGTACTGTTCTTGTCCAGGTATTTCCCTCTATAGCCTCTATATCATATAGAGGCCATAGAGGGAACTATATCATGCTATATCTATCTATGCTACTCACAAAAGATAAATGCTATACAATATCACATACATACAAAAAATCACGCCTGTTTCACGACGGGGTAGGCAGAGACCACAGATCTTGCTACGATCCTGACATACCTCTTTTGTTTCATTCACTCTCATTACATTTTTCATACATGCGCAAGGTTCAAGGTTGAAGTAACACTACTTCAATGCAATTTTTGTAGGTCATAGTACGAAATATCAAAAGTTATATCACTTTGATATTACTCAAAGTTCTTGTAGTTTTATGACATTTTATCCGCTTATTTGATGGGATTTTATAGCAAGTCTTGTAGGTGACAAAAATGCAATCTGCAAAACTTGTATTTTACTGGCTATTGTCTGTAGTGAACCAACGGCTATTTAAATAATCTGTGACCAACAAATTTGATTATAATTATATTTAGAACAAAACGGTATTATAATTTTGTTTTCATAAGCAGCAGTTTAATTTAATTAATTGTTTTTTTTACTTTTCAACACTTTCGTTGCTTTGAAATTAATTAAAACTTTCCAGCCATATGTTGGTGAATTTCCAAATTGGCTAAACCAAATTCAATATTGCACACCTTATTGCTTTAAGTTTATTTTATACTGTTCTCTTATTGGTTTAGTTGGTAATTTTCAAAAAAATTTGAAAGGACTGGTAGACCAAAAAATCTAATATGGCCACGTTAAGATTCCATTTTCATAAACTAAAAAGTTATCAAAACAACAATTTAAATTCTGATTCTAAAAAATGTATTTATAAATCGCAATCATTTCCATGGTTAACGCAAAACCATTCCATGTTTTTTATATTTTAAGCCTGATGTTTCTATTAGGTGATAGGTATGGTGTTGGGATTATTAATATTAATAATATTTCTATAAGGCATTTTGTGGGGCTCATTAATATTAATAAGCTTAATTAATAACCTCATTAGATAATGGTTTTAGCGGGAAAGTACTAGACATTTCCGTCCTTTTCAGTATTTGTAATGGATTTCCGCAAAGTCACGCCTGAATCAATCATTTATCTGATGTTTCTGGTCAGTTTCTAGTGGTCACCCATCTAATCTTTTGCTAGTAACAAGACACCTTTTAAAAAAGATCGCCATCTTTATTTATTTCTCAAAAACTAAATAGAACTCCTTTAAATATCTTTTTTATTCGAACTAATGCGCCATTCCTTGCACAAAGGCTCAGATTTAAATCCTAATGCGTTTCCACATGGCTTTGGTTGCTATTTACTTAAAAATAACCTCGTTTGTGCCTAGCTCTCAACGGGGCGAGCGTGCTGTGAATATTTAATGGCCGGCGATGGTCGACGGTAAAAGAAAATGGCGGAAAAACTTAGCAAAACTTAAAAAAAGACGCTTAACTTGTGCTAACCAAAAGGAAACCGAGATAAAGCTAGTTTGGTGGTTTTAAGTGTGCGGTGTGGAACGTTTGGTCGCCGTATTTAGCTTCTAACAAGCGACGAAGTTGCCGATCACCGGTGCTAAAAGAAGCTAGTGTGCCGTGGCTCTAAAAGCTAAGTTTGATCAATTATCATGAAATCTGATCAAATCAAACTGATCACCATAAATCAAAGTTTGCTAAACACGGAGTCATAGAAAATGTCTAACAACTCTCGCTAAGCTACATTTCCAGCACCATATTACCTACGAAACGTATCAATTATTAAAAACCACAAAATATTTGATTCGTGAAAGAGTTAAACCATCTTAATCCTGTGCCTTAAGCCGCTCTATTCAGTATCAGTGCATAGTAACTCTGTTAGTAACATATCCTACTCCATGAGCGGACGGAAATAAACAGTGTATTTATGAATGAGAACATTTTATACGATCATTATGCAATTTATTAAGTTTTTTTTGCAATAATAATAATAATAATAATAATAATAATAATAATAATACTGGACAATCCACACAGCATCATCTAGCCCCAAAGTAAGCTACTCAAAGCTTGTGTTATGGGTACTAGATAACTGATATATTTAATGCATTATATAGGTACATAGATAGATATTTTTTTATTATACATACACACCCAGACCAATGGAACAAATTTCTGCAGATCGTACAATTAAGCTTAACTAACAATAGTCAATAGTCAATTATTCTATTTCTAAGCTGTGTCAATAAAATCACAGGGATAACTTTAGAAATTTAACCTTAATTGACTGGCTTCACAGCTCAGTTGGTAGCAGCTCTGCCTTCTGAGCTGTAGGTTCTGGGTTCGATCCCCACCCAGGATAAACATTTTGTGTGATGGACGCAGATGTTTATTCTGAGTCTGGGTGTTTTTTTTTAACCTATATCGTCCCACAGCTGGGCAAAGATCTCAATATTTATTTAAGCTTAATAAAGCTGCCATTAAAAAAGGATGGTATATGTGATACAAGCTTAACGTGAACTTGCGGCTCCAAAAGCTCCTTAAAAGAGAATATTTAAAGGGTTAAGATTTTAAGATGGTTTGGGTATGTATGAAGGATGAATGAAAGGAGATTGACAAAACAGGAGCATAAAGCGAGTGTGAATGAGACAGTTGGAAGAGGAAAACCTCGGCGTACGTACCACGATCAAATGGGGACGTTATACCAAAAGGTCAGGTCCAGAGTACCCTGAACCGACGCGCATGTATGAAGAATGTAATGAGAGTGAATGAAGCAAGAGGTATGTCAGGATCGTAGCAAGTGGAGATCCGTGGTCTCTGCCTACCCCGTCGGGAAACTTAAAGGGGATTTAGACACCAGTTCCTCCATTTAATTACTGTTCTATAGTTACTATAGTTCTGTAAATGAGTGAAATTTCCAAATGGCGATTTCGTCCGCAAAATTCCATCATTATAACAATTTAATATCGGTTTATTGGGAAATTTCTATGGAGAGCAAAAAGAGGCGGTCACCCATCCTAAAACTGACTGCGCCAAGCGTTACTTAAGCATGCATTCCGAACAAACTTTCAACCCCTATTTCAGCCCTTTCAAGATTATATTTTGAGATAAAAGATAGCCTATTATATTTTTTCAGGATAATATTACCTTGTTAGTATTCTTATAAGTGGCGATTGGCTTGCAACCTGACACTGAAAAAGCACATTCAAAACCCCACCTTCTTCTTTCATTTATAGAGTGCACATTTCTTTGATTCCATCCAAGACATCGGATCATGGCGAAGAAATGTAGAAGTTTTAAGAGTACTTCGAGTTTTCTTTTTAACTTTTTTCGCAAAGTTATTCCTAAGGAAGTCCGACGTTTATGATATTTTATTGAAATTCTGTACGAGTTAAAAAAGAAAGTAGTTTAGGAGATTTGTTAGTATTATATGAATCATGTAAACAAGCCTTTATATTTAGTACTAGCGGCTTCGCCCGCATGTTACCTTGAAAAACAAAAACATCTATTACACAGGAACCATTACTTTCGGGATGAAAGGTAACTGCTTTGGAGGAAACTGGGCCTAAGCCTTCGTATCAAACCGCAACGTTACGGTGCGACGTTGTATAACTGTCCTTATGTGTAAAAAATAAAAATAAATGTGATCACGACTGTAATCCCCAAGCTAGCTAGATATCTCCTATATAGGTAGTCAGAGGCAAGTCCAAACATGACATTTGGTACATGCCCACATTTTGCACAGTAGTTAGTATTCTGTACGTGACAGGTTGCTAGCCCATCGCCGCTTATAAGAATACTAACTTATGACACATACCTTCGAATGTTTGGTTCTAGGGTATGCCGGTTTCCTCACAATGTTTTCCTTCACCGTTTAAGAGCACTGGCATTGCGCACATAAATTTTTCGAATGGAAAAACTCATTGGTGCACGACCAGGTTTGAACCCACGACCCTCGGATCGTGAGGCAGGGGTGCTACCACTACACCACCAGCGCTCTTGTGTACTGACCTTTAACTTTTAATGCTAAAGTATTTTTTGCCAATCATCCTCGGCTTGAAAAACACCCGAGTGTTGGAAAAAAAACCAGTAGGAAGTAGGATAAATAAAGTGCAAAGAGCCTTTACCAAGCTAATGGAAAGCTAGTCCAATTGTGTCATTTTGAATAAATTGTGTAGGAAAATAAACTTTATCACACTAGTTTAAGATCCAATGTAGCGATGGGATATCAAGATGCGTTTGTATAATAAACTAGCTATTCCCCGCAGCTTCGTCTGCGAGGTACTTGAATAAAATATAACCCTGAAAGTTTATTCTATACATTGGTAAAAGAATTTTCGAAATCGGATGAGTAGTTTTGGAGATTATCTCCAACAAACATACATAACTTTACCTCTTTATTACATTAGTGTAGAAGTGTATATAAAAAATTGAAGTTTTTTGAATTTTGAGTTCAGTCATTATTATAATTTCACAAGCTTTTTATTTATTTTCGCGTTAGAAATCTAAAAAAACAAACAAACATGATCTCGACTGTAATTAAAAAACTAATGACTCTATACTTTGATTGAATCTGTTTTCTGATAATTTTTCGTACTGATAAAATACGTCAAATTGCATAAATAACTGAAATATATTCTAGCCAGTTTGGTCGAATCTGAAACTAAGGTTGGATTTTTTATACTTTTCAGTACCTAATGTCAAATAATGTCAAATGCAGGTAATGTCTCAGAAAAATAACTTTGATTTATTCTAAGGATAAAACTAGTTTTGTGAAAGCCAAACTAAGGTAATTTTTGATAAGGCTCTGTATCAATAAAGTATGTCAAATGCAGATAATATATCAAATTATGCAGATAATTTAGATTCATTCTAAGAATAAAACTAATTTTGTCGAAGCAAAACTAAGATTTTGATATGTATAAGTATCAGTAAAGTACTTATGTCAAATGCAGATAATTGTCAAATTACTCAAAAAAATTCAGATTTATTTTATTCTTCTTCTTCTTCTTCAATTATGGCATCTGTCTCTTAGAGAACAATTTTGCCACTGTCAAGTGTATTTATTTATAAGTATTGTCAACGTCACAGAGTCATAGTCAAGTTGTCAAGTCAATTTTAAACAAAAGATGGCTGTTTTGTTGAAAATTTTCGGGATTTCCTCCGATGGAATTTGAAGAGAACTATTCACTCTAAGCTATAAGAAAAAAAAAAGAAGCTATAAGAGGTACTGAAAGAGGAAAGACATCAATGGGAAACCTAAAGGATAGTAACGGTGTGAAACAAGGAGACAGGACAAAAATATTAAACATTTGCACCGAATTTTATAAGAACCTGTACTCAGACAGTACGGGCGGAATGATTCGCCAGTTGCCTACAGTCGCTTACTCATGTTCAGAAAGTGTAGAAACGATTACTGATTTGGAAGTACATCGAGCGCTTATGAACATGAAGTACAGCAAAAGTCCCGGCCACGATGGCATTACAAGCGACGCCCTAAAAGTTGGTGAACCAGCCCTTCTTCCCTATTTAACAAACCTATTTAACTTCATATCAAAGACTGGAATATTTCCAAAAGACTTCTGCCATTCCAATATTATTTTACTTCATAAGAAAGGAGACAAATCAGACATAGGCAATTATAGACCTATCAGCCTTGTTTCACACATTTACAAAGCCTTCATTAAGGTTTTAGAAGGCCGGATCTCGGGTCAGTTAGATTTACATCAGCCAGCAGAACAGGCCGGTTTCAGACGAGGATTAAGCACAACTGATCACCTCCAATCACTGAATCAGATCATTGAAAAACACGCTGAATTTAACATACCATTATACATTGCCTTCATCGACTACTCCAAAGCTTTCGACAGTCTTCACCACAACTCAATATTTCAAGCCTTAGAAAACCAGAACATAGAACCAACATACATTCATCTTTTACGCAACATTTACGTCAATAGTACCGCCGCTATAAAACTGCACACTACAGGGCCATCCTTTTACATACAGCGAGGAGTCAAACAGGGAGACCCGCTATCTCCTAAACTTTTCACGGCCACACTGGAACAGGTGTTTAAGAACCTGGCGACCGTCTGGGTAGAACGGGGAATTGTCGTCGGCGATAATAGGTTAACAAACCTCCGTTTCGCCGATGACATCGTTTTATTCTCCTCCTCAGCGTCTGAACTCAGCCAGATGATCAACGAACTCAACGACGCGAGCCTCGAGGTGGGACTGAAGATGAATATGTCAAAGACTAAGCTTATGACGAATAGCACGAAGCGCAGGGTAGATGTGGAAGGTGTGAGAATTGAGTACGTCCAAGAGTATCTTTATCTTGGCCAAATAGTCTCTTTCCAGGCGAGAACAGAAAAAGAGGTTGCTAGACGCACAGAGAACGCCTGGAAGAGCTTTTGGTCAATGAAAGAACTCATGAAGGGCAAACTACCGCTCGCCCTTAAAAAGAGGCTCATGGACGTGCGCATTCTCCCCATCCTTACCTACGGTGCTCAGACTTGGTCTTTGACAAAGCGTCAGAAGTCCGCCCTCGGGGTTTGCCAAAGGGCCATGGAGCGTAGTATCTTAGGTATAAAACTGTCAGACCGCGTGCGGAACAGTATACTACGCTCCAAAACCCGCATTGTTGATGTTGGTCAAAAAGCCGCCAGCCTGAAGTGGAACTGGGCCGGACACGTGTGCCGCATGTCAGACGACTTATGGGCGAAGAGGACCACACAGTGGAGCCCACGCAACGTGACGCGGCCACGTGGAAGACCCAGGATGAGATGGCGGGACGAGCTGGACTCTCACCTGAGCACCTGGCCTGTCACTGCGTTGAGTCGCGAAGAGTGGAAGAAGGGAAGGGAGGCCTTTGCCCTGCAGTGGGACAGTAATGGCTAAATAATAATAATAATAATTCACTCTAATTCACATACTTTACACTCGCGTCAAGAACCCGGGCTTTATTGGCAAAATAACCACCAAAATTACGCAATAAAACTCAAAATAACACGAGAAAAAATATAAAAACCAGAGCGACGTAGTTGTCAGGCAAATACACCGCAGAAAATCCCTTTATTTTATTCAAATGCAGATAATAATAATGTCAAATTACGCATATAATTCAGATTCATTCCAAGGATAAACAAGATTGGTTGAAATATTAGAGTGAAATGTCTGGACATGGTACTACCACCCAGATCTGTGGTGCAACACAGACTGAGAGACGAGCAAGCCGATTCGCGCCGTCATTGGCAAACATTAATCCGCCGTCACCGTCAAAGTACTTTGCGCTTCAATGGGGTCCTGGGGCTTTGGGACACACAGGCAAATAGTACGTCAAACATCACCAACAATTTTGTTGAGACTCTGCAGCGCTGGGGCCTTACCACCAAGTCTTCCAGAACGATTCCGTAACGATTCCATTATAGAAACGTCACTACTTCCATACAATTTGCATAGGTCATGGTACAAAATGACAATGTAATACTAATTCGGTCATGTATTATGAATTCGTGGTAAGGCCCCTGGCCTTTCTCTAAAACGTCCCGATTTCTCTAAAATTATTCTTCTTATTTCTTCTATATTCTTATTTCTCTAAAATCAGGTCTTCCTCTTCCACTGTCTTATTCACACTCGCCTTATGTACCAGTATCGTCTGTCTCTTTTCATTCATCCTTTCTACATGCCCAAACCATGTTATATGCAACTACTAACTACTGTGCAAAATATGTATATGTAAATACCAAATATCGTGTTTGGACGTGCCTCTGACTCTTTAGATATCCTCAAAAATCTATGTAACTAGAGATCTGAGTAGATTTTCTACCGAGCCTGGGGATTGCAGTCGTGATCATGGTTTTTTGTTTTTAATTTTTCAAATCATTTCGAATTTTTTATTAGTTTGTAAAGCTAATGCGGAGTATGTATTGAGTTTATTCTGCCGCCTGTACAACTGCACAGCCATTTCGCCATTCAGTACTTATATTATCCCACAAAAAAGTAAACAAAACGAAACATAAATAAAACGAAATATTGGTGGACAGTTCACACAACGCCATCTAGCCCTAAACTGAGCAAAGCTTGTACTATGGGAACCAGATAGCTGATAGATTATATATGCTTTTTTTTGTAAAGACAATAACACCCAGACACAGAACAAACATCAGTACCCCTAGTATGAGTTTTTGATTTACGAAAACTTTTTTCGAATAGTATCCTTTCATACATTTACCTCCATCGGAAATGTTAAGGAACTAAAATAAGGTCGATAATATCTAAAATATTATGTAATCGGCAGTCCCAGCAATGATTTTTAAATCAAGTTTTCACGATATCGACTTTATTTTAGTACCTTAAAATTTCCGATGGAGGTAAATGTATGAAAGGATACTATTCGAAAAAAGTTTTCGTAAACTATCAAAAACTCATACTAGGGGTACTGAGTTCATCACAAAAATGTTTATCCTGGGCGGGGATTGAACCCACAACCTGCAGCACAGAAGGCAGAGCTACTACCAACTGAGCTATGAGGCCTATATCTAGTTCCCATAGTACCTACAAGTGTTGCTTAGTTTCAGGCTAGAATGGCGTTATGTGAAATGACCACCAATATATATTTATTATTATTTGTCTTTATGGTAATAATATTATTTATCTTTATGGTAATAAAATAAACTTTATAGTTATTTATTATTATTGCTTAGTTACCTGTCTTTTCATCTACTACAAAGCATAATATACAAAGCTTTTATTTTAACTTCGTAAGACGTTTTAAAATGATCCTTAATTTTATTGAATATATATATTTTGAAATTGAACCTTAATTGTTAGCTTAAAAAACAAATTTATAAAAAATGGCGTCCAACCGTTCAACACAGCATTTTCTGGAAAACAGAATCAAAGTTGCATCACACTAGTTTCAAAAAATAAATAAAAAAATAAATATGATCACGACTGTAATCCCCAGGCTCGGTAGATATCTCCTCAGATCTTTAGTTACTTCTTTAGATCTTTGAGGATATCTAAAGGGGGTAGTCAGAGGCAAATCCAAACATGACATTTGGTACATGCCCACATTTTGCACAGTAGCTAAATTCCGTACGTGACAGGTTGCAAGCCCATCGCCGCTTATAAGAATACTAACCTATGACACATACCTTCGAATTTTTGGTTCTAGGGTATGCCGGTTTCCTCACGATGTTTTCCTTCACCGTTTAAGAGCACTGGCATTGCGCACATAAATTTTTCGAATGGAAAAACTCATTGGTGCACGACCAGGTTTGAACCCACGACCTTCGGATCGTGAGGCAGGGGTGCTACCACTACACCACCAGCGCTCTAACACTGGTTTCACCTCCAAATTGTACGACAAACTCGCAATAGATTCGATAACACTAAAAACTTCTTTACTAACACCCAAGTATTGTTCCAGACCGTTCTAGAACAATAATCCACAAAGTACCAGCGCCCAAACTACAGAGTTCGCCAAACTTTTCATTTGTACACAAAGACTTTTCAAAATAATGAAGTACACTTTTGATTTTGTATTGAAAGGGCGTTCCTTGCCTTTGTCAGTAAACAAACAGAATTCGGCTCAATTGAGAGGTTAATTAATTATGTTTGGTGGGGCTTTTGTTTCCTTAGCGTGTACCTAGTCGCCGGCAGTAATTCCTAACTAGCCTTCTTCTTCTTCGTCTTCTTTTTCTTTGTTTATGGTAATATTAAAAACGTGAAAGTTTGTAAGGATGTCTGGATGTATGTTTGTTATTCTTTCACGCTGAAACGGCTGAACGGATCTAGATGAAATTTGGCACAGATATTAATTATGGTCTGGAATAACACAGGTTACATTTTATCCCGGAAAAATGTACAGTTCCCGTGGGATAGATTTGTTTTTGTTTTCAATGTGCCAAGCGGCGAAGCTAGTTAGTAATATTGTCACAAAGTCATAGTCAAATAGTCAAATGCATAGATCTTATACTACTAACTTATTAGTATATGGTCCTTGGTCAAAAATGTACCTACAGTAATTCCTAACTAGCCTACTTCTTCTTCTTTTTGTATGGCAATGTCTCTTTTGAGATCAACTTTTTCAGTGTCAAGTGTTAAATAAGTAGTATTGTCAATGTCACAAAGGCATAGACAAAACGTACCGACCTAGTCGTCCGCAGTAATTCTTAAGTTGACCAATTTTTTTGACATTTGCCTTCAATTTCAATGTTTGCCTTAGTTTTGCTCTATAATTAAGGACATATGGCACAGATTTTCTTTTTATATTCAGGAAGCCGATTTCAGAACAATTTTCCCACCAAAAATCGAAATAAACTGTGTAATATGATTATAAATACGTAATTTAATCAAAACCGGTCCATACACAATTACCTTCAAAAGTTCAAAATCAACCCCCATAAATCCTCTAATTAGCAGCCATTGAAATTCATATACCGAACTTATTATCATAAATATGCAGGTATATTCTACGTTAGGTACGTTATAAAACTATACAAATAACGGTATTCACGGTGCATAACATGTAGAGTTTATGTGTACATAATTTCTGAATAGATAGCCTTCTGAAATTGGTCCACTGCGCCAAAATTACCGGCCACCTCATTTGGAATTTATAGTGGACACGCTTGAAATAGGGCTGTCAGTCAATGTTACCGGAATTAACTATTCAAATTAATCCGGTAAAGGTATAAAGTCTGTAAATATTCATGCAAAAAGCGATACTTAACGTTTTGCTTCTTTTAACTTAGTCGAATATTTAAAATTTTTAGAAATGTTTTTAGGTACATTAAAAATTTTTTACCTGACTGAAGCGATGGAGGTGGGTAATGTATTTGGGGTAAAAGGCCCGGTTTCCACTAAAGGAGAGAGGAGAGGAGACGAGAGTTATTGTATATAGGTTTGAATAAACCAATCAGATTTCGTTATTTCCACATCTGTTCTTTGCTAAGCTTGAGTAAAAATGGTTCAAGCGGAGAAAAGAGGAAATGTCTAATTTTTCTATAGAATGTTGTGCGGCGAGCAAGTGGCACGGCAGAGCAGAGAAAAGTCTAATCGAGCGACTGACTCATACTCGGCTAGCTCACATCTCCAATCAATCATCTCTCTCAGCTACACTTCTCTACGCTTTGGTGGAAATAACCTGCCAGCTTTGCACTTCTCCTTTCGTCTCGTCTCTTCTCTGCTTTGGTGGAAACCGGGCCTAAAGAGTGGGAGTATGTTTGTTTGTATGTATGTGAGTTCTTTTGGCTGACACTGTAGCCCAAACGGCTGGACGGATTTTGAAAAATGAGATATCGTTGGATTTGTCTGGATCACAACAGTGATAGGTAATACAAAATATCAAAAAATCTTATATGGCGGCTGTAAAAATCTATTTCCTGTTATGTTCAGTCGGATTTTTGTGAATAATACTGTAATGTTGCCTTTTTGCTAAATGGCAACATCGCAAAATTATACTCATATATAATATCGCCACAACATAATTATTATCAAAATTCACATCACATTATTTAATTTCACAATTTACAAACAGCTAACAATTTACGCCGCGAATTGAGTTTCACTGTAAATGTTCACATAATTATTGTTTGAATATTCAAATATTTTGGGAATTATATTAAAATTCGAAATGAAAAAAATCTAAGGTGTGTATTGTACTTTTAAAAGCGGCGATGGGCTTGCAACCTGTCACGTACGGAATACTACTATGCGTGTGGGCATGTGCCTAGTTAAACGTTATGACGTGCCTCTGGCTACCCCCACCAAAGATCTAAAAAGTCTTTTGATTTTTGATATTAATACTAGATACAATAGCTTAATTTAATTTTACATTTTGAATTTACAATTTTCGGCAGTATTATTGGGACCTCATAATTCTTTGCATTAATTTTATAATCAGTGCGCGAAATTCAAGTGTGGTAGCAACCCTATTCTACCTGAAAATAGTGTCTCTATGTTATGTGGCACTGTACGTGGCGAACAAAACTTTACTGACGTCTAAATAAAATGTGTATAATAATGCAAAAAATACTCTTGAAATACTTACGTGAAGTGAGGGTACGAGTTGGCAGCGGACGACATGAGGCAGCAGCGGACGACGTGTCGCAGCGACACTACTGGTTTCTATGTATTTCTATGAAATGCGTCGCTACCTTCGTGTTGCTTACAGAGGGAATTTCATAGAAATACATAGAAACCGGTAGTGTCACCGCAACACGTCGTCCGCTGCTGCCTCACGTCGCCCGCTGCCAACTCGTACCCTTACTTTCCAAGCATGATGGCTGTCACACTGCCATGTGGTCAGAGTATACTCCAAGATTTACCTGACATCTCCCATCGATGCACATGTCCAGACTGCCCAGCCGGCACCGGGTGCCATCAGAGACCCTGGCTGCTAGTACAGCCACCACCACTCTATCGTCCTCATCAATCGAAGCAGTCTGCAAGAGAATCGTGGATACAGATTTAAGGGGACAACGAAACGTGAAATGTTGACTTCCCGTTAACCCCATCCCCGAATCCACGTTACGGGGACAACGGGAAAGAAATTTTGTCACGTCCTGCTGTCCCCGTGAAGGGACAGGGCGTACAGGGACAACAGGAATACACGGTGGTGAGTATCGCACAAAATCTGTGTCGACTATCGCGACATCACTATTTATTACCTACATCCATAAAGGATTTGTCTCCTCACTAATAAAAACACGGTCGGCCATTTTGTTTTTATGATACCTTCCATTGCACTTAGCCTAACCTTTACACATTTATTTAACTACCTAATATTTGTTCGTGGACCTATTAATACCTAACTTTATTATAATTCTCGTCGATTTATGACAGGAGTGTAGAATACTCTATAGGTCCTACAAATGGGCGGGAATCGAACCCGCATCTTTGGCCTGAAGCAGGCCAACGCATTATCAACTAGGCCAAAAAAAACTGAATTGTTGTTTGCTGTTTATTGGATTCTCCCGATAGCGCCATCTAACGGAAATTAGTTCAACTTTAATCGATTCAACGATTCCAACAAGTATTAAATATTGACGATAGATGGCGCTTTTTCAATCAATATTACCAGGAATATTTCTTATTTTTCGTCTTATTTTTAAAGCTTGTGATGCTTTTAAGAACCAATGTGAAAGGTTCGCCTCAAGACTTTTATACATTATAAAAACAATAAACCAGTAGCAAAATCACCATGCAAATTTACGAAGATCCCTAATTCCACAGAGTCCTTACCGCATCAGGGCTTTGCCCAGAGTGGTGAGGTGTTCCCCTGCAGGTCAGGGCACAGGGCTCTGCGTCGTCTCTGTGAGCTCGCCAGTGGAACAGCTCTCCGCCGTATGGAGTGTTGTCATGAGCCCCACATTGTTGCTCGCGCCAGATGTCATCTTCTAGCAGAGACACGTTGGCTCGGCATGGCTGAAAAAGAAATTAGTGGACAAAATTAGTGTTGGACAAAATAAGTGTTGAACACAATTAGTGTTGGACAAAATTAGTATTGGGCAAAATTGGTGTTGGACAAAATTGGTGTTGGACAAAATTATAATTGAATAACGGGTATTTATCACACACAGTCTGCCCGCGACCACGAACGCTGTAATGTGTTCGAAACGTCGGGAATAAAAACAAAATAGGTACGTGATAAATACCCGTTATTCAATTATAATTATGTCATCAAATCACGGAAGTTTAAAAAGTTGGACAAAATTGGTGTTGGACAAAATTAGTGTTGGAAAAATTAGTTTTGGACTTAATTAGTGGTTGACATAATAAGTGTTGAACAAAATTCGTGTTGGACAAAATTAGATGTTAGGCAAAATTAGTAGTGGACTAAATTAGTTTTGGACATAATTAGTGTTGGACAAAATTAGTGCTAAGCAAAATTAGTGTTGGACAAAATTAAATTGGACATTAATCCTAGTCGGACATTTTGTATTTTGGACATTAGTCATGATTCAACTTTTTTTATTTACTTAGGTACTATTTTTTACTCAGCTGCAAAGAAGGAGGATAATGTGTTCGGGGTGTAAGCATAGTAGGTACTTCAATGTACCTAGTAGAGTTTGCAGAAGAATTATTTTTACTTAAAGGTTCTGGTTACGGGTGTAAAAATCAAAAGCGTCGTAAAGATAAGATGAAAGAAAACAAGAACACGGCTTCAAAGAAATAAGTCGACAAGCAAATCATCTTTCGCTATATAAGTAGAACTATATCGCAGTAATGTTTCAGCAAATTTCCTTTATTATATAAACTGAAGCGAAGCTCGGTGAATATGACAGGGTTCTATGAAAGCTGAGTACATCAAAGGCTTTGAATATAATTATTTACGCAGAAATACGATCGGATGTTATATATATTCTATTATACTTATGTATATTTGATTATATGCTTTTAATCAGAATTATATACATATATCTAGTTGTACATAAACATAAGATGTTTGTTCTGTGTCTGGGTTTTATTAGTAGGTATTCTATATAATATAATTATTTTTACAAAAAAATATGTATTTTATTAATCTATCAGCGATATGGCTCCCATAGTACAAGCTTTGCTTTGTTTGGGGCTAGATGGCGTTTTGTGAACTGTCCATCAATATTTATTTATTTATTATATAAATAAATAAATAAATAATGCTGGACAATCCACACAGCATCATCTAGCCCCAAAGTAAGCTACTCAAAGCTTGTGTTATGGGTACTAGATAACTGATATATTTAATACATTAGATAAATAGATAGATATTTTTTATTATACATAGAAAACACCCAGACCAACGGAACAAAATTCCTGCAGACCGTACACAAATTTGTTCCGCGGCGGGAATCGAACCCGCAACCTCTTGCGTCACAGGCGAACTCTCGCCCGCTGCGCCACTGAGGTCGCCAAATTTTAGTAGGTTTGTAATCGTAATGCGTAATAACGGGCCATAGAGGGAATGAAAATGATATTTAATTCGTACTTCCCACCATGGCTCTTCACGGGCCGTCATCATGGGAACAATTCAAATGATACTTTTACCCCCCTTTAGGAATATATTTTGCTTTAGTGTGTTTAAATATTTTGCTGTTTTTAATATTTTGTAGTTTTACGACAATCGTAAATCATTTCCTACGACTTTATGTTTCACATCTCAAAACATCAAAATTCAGTAAAATAAAATTTCAAACTCCTAATGTCAAACTCCACAGAACACCAACATTTTATAAAAAACACGTTTCCTTCTTCCATCTCCCTCTATCATTCGTCATCTCAGTACTCACTCCCTTCTTACTCATATCATCATTCTCACGGTCCATTCATTTTTCTCAAAAAGAAACCTAACTTCCAAAATTCAGATGTATCTAGGACTTATGGTTAAGTCTGTGGATTGACCTATCAATCAGTCAGAACGGCATAGTTTTAATACAACCGCAGAACAGCAATTTTCGTCAGAATTGAAAAAAAAAATCTTTTCAATTTATTGAAAAAAATAAAAGTAAAATCAAAAAAAAATCCAAAGAAAATCTTTTTTAAGAAAGCCATTTCAATCTAGGCTGATGTATATTTGTTTCGTCATTCTTCAATCAATCTCACTTGTATTTTTCGCAGCTGGAAACATTTTCCCTTTCAGAGATAACAAACAAAGCAACATTTGTTGAGTGGCAGCCCTTCGCAGATAAGGTGAAATCACATAGAAGCAACACTCGATCAGAAAAGCCGCGCAGTTTATTTGATTTACTTTTATTATTCCAATAGAAAAATCAAGTCTTGTTTTTCGAGATCAAAATGAAAGCTAGCTCGATATAGTACCGATTTATCACCCCCTAAACTGCCCCTGCATACTAAATTTCATGAAAATCGTTGAAGCCGTTTCCGAGATTTACGCAAAAGTTTATTGGGATGTATAAATAATAAATAAATAAATAAATAATGCTGGACAATCCACACAGCATCATCTAGCCCCAAAGTAAGCTACTCAAAGCTTGTGTTATGGGTACTAGATAACTGATACATTTAATATAATTATATAGATAGATATTTTTTATTATACATAGAAAACACCCAGACCAACGGAACAAATTTCTGTAGATCGTACACAAATTTGTTCCGCGGCGGGAATCGAACCCGCAACCTCTTGCGTCGCAGGCGGACTCTCGCCCGTTGCGCCACTGAGGTCGTCAAATATGTATGTTTGTTACTCTTTCACGCTGAAACGGCTGAACGGATCTAAGTGAAATTTGGCTACTTTTTATCTCGAAAAAATGTGCGGTTCCCGCGAGATAGATTGGTTTTTGGTTTTTAAGGTACCGCGCGGCCGATGCCGCGGGCGGTAGTATATAATTATATATAATAAGATTTTCAATAAGATTTATTGGATTTGTCTTCGACCCGAACAGCAGAATAGCATTAAAACATTTTAAAATGAATTAAAAGCGAACGAAGTTGCGGGCAACAGCTAAATTGTATATTTTAATCCCACTTCGCCATCAACAATACTTAAGGAAACCTTTCATTACAAAAAAAACTTTGCAGAGTATTGAAACAAAGGCCCCTTTTGTGTCAAAGTTAATCCATTAAATGCGGGCGAAGTCGCGGGCTACAGTGTGTTTAAAAAAATAAATTAAAAAAATCACGATTGTAATCTCCGGTTCGATTAATACGAGTATCTCCTCATCTTTAGTCACTTAGATCTTTGAGGATATCTAAAGAGGGTAGCCTCATTTAGCCTCATGCCCACATTTTGCATAATAGTTAGCATTCCGTACGTGACAGGTTGCAAGCCCATCGCCGCTTATAAGAATACTATGACATGCACCTTCGAATTTTTGGTTCTTGGGTATGCCGGTTTCCTCACGATGTTTTCCTTCACCGTTTAAGAGTACTGGCATTGCGCACATACATTTTTTCGAATGGAAAAACTCATTGGTGCGTGACCAGGTTTGAACCCACAATCTTCGCTCATTTAGTTAGTTTATAATTTAAACGAAATTCGTTTCTACACTCATTGCCTATTCAATGGCGATAACGCTTTCAGAATCACAAAAGGATAAATTTACCTCTACTTCACTAGCGTTTATAGTTGGCTCTTTTATCTAACGTGTGTGTAAGTACTGTGTGTTTACATGTGTGTGAGTTGCGGGTGTGTGTTATTGAATAGTAATCTTATAAGCGGCGATGGGCTTGCAATCTGTCACATGAGCGCTTCTCCTCAACAGTTTTGTCATTGTTCTCACTATTCTTCATTGTTCACTTACAATTTTGGTTAACCCGAAATATATAAGTTAAATTTGTACCCTTCGTGAAATAACTTATTATCAACCAAGGTCAAGGTCGTGGGTTCAAACCTGATCGTGCACCAATGAGCTTTACTATTCAAAAAAAGTATGTGCGCAATTCCAGTGCTCTTAAACGGTGAACGAAAACATCTTGAGGAAACCGGCATACCCTAGAAGCAAAAATTCCGGTCCGTATCAGGAGTACAATCTAGATTCAAAGGTGTGTGTCATACGTTAGTATTCTTATAAGCGGCGATGTTCTTGCAACCTGTCACGTGCGGAATACTATCTACTTTGCAAAATGTGGGCATGTGCCAAATACCATGTTTGGACATGCCTTTGACTATATTTAGATATATTCAAAGATCTAAGTAACTAAAGATCTGAGGAGATATCTACCGAGCCCGGGGATTACAGTCGTGATCATATTTGTTTGTTTCTTGTTTTTTATTTTAAAAACTTTTTTAGAGCTCGTCTTTCAAGCTCTAAGTAACTAGAGATCATGGGCCGCACCACGAATTCATAATACAATACCGAACTAAAATTACTTACATTTTTATTTCGTACCATGATCTATGCAAATTGTATTGAAGTAGTGTTACTTCAAGCTTCAAATGTGACGTTTCTAAAACGGAATCGTTGCGGAATCATTCTGATTCGGAAGACTTCGTGGTAAGACCCCTGAGGAGATATCTACCGAGCCCGGGGATTACAGTTGTGGTACGTTTTGTTTAGACAAAACATTTTAACTTAACCCTGTTTCAGCTAGACCATCCCTTATTTTTATCAGATTTAACTCAGAAAATCTATGCAATTGTGATCCCACGCACGTCCTAACACATTTTTTCAATATCAGCGCTTATTTTTCTTATTTTTACAATAAACCACCGACCCTGCCCTGACGCTCACGGAATCACAATAAGATATTTGCCTCGACCCTATATTTTTTGTGTAAACGAGTATCTTCACTTTATAGACTAACACTGTTTTATTATTTCTAAGTAAAATTAAGTAATATTTTATTATATTTTGCATAATACAAGTACTACCTGGGTGAACGAGCATTGCTCGGTTTTTTGGTAAACGACATTTTCTAAAAATGAAACCTAGCTAGATCGATTTATCGCCCCCGAAACCCCCTGCATACTAAATTTCATGAAAATCGTTTTAGTTGTTTCCGAGATTCAGATAATAATATTATACAAGAATTGCTCTTTTAAAGGTATTACACTATACAGTGTGTTACAAGATTACTTCCGAAAACTTCAGGGGGTTAAAGTACCCATCAATATAAACAACTTTTTCTAAAAAACTAACACTCTGACCTCTTGACCTATGGAATAATTAATACCCCGGAAAACACGATATTTCAATAATTTATTCAAAATACTACCCAAGACTCTAGCAACTACAAAGTTAACTATCTAAAACTTTTCATATTCGTCCAAACAACGAAATTAATTCACAAGAACAAACTAAACATACTTCAACTCAGTAAATTTGTAAGTAGTGAATATAAAAGTAATAATAGACCCTTTAACATATACTTTTACATGACCCGACACGACAACGACACGATATAATTGTATAGCGACATTGCATGATCAAAAATAGTGACAATTATAATGATAACCTATTATTTGTCACAAAAATTGAAAAACCCGACTAAATGTCATTGAAAATAGCTTTTTACAGCTGCCATACTAATTTTTTTTTATTTTGTATTGTCCATTTCACTCTGGAAGATCTGAATATGTTAACTCGGAACATCCAGAGCTAAAATCAATACTCTCTTTACCGTACCCAAGTCGGGTATCGATCAATAAACAAATTACGAACGATATTGGAAGTAAGTGAATACCTTTCAGTTTAGACTAACCGCATTATTAATAGTTGGAAAGTACAAATTTGTAGTTCCGAACAACTAACACAGTCAAGTAAAACTTGTGTGGCGAGCTTACAAAATCCTTTCACCACACTGGTTACTTTCACTTCATCATTCTCCTGCCCTTATCCCACGCTTGGGGACGGCACATGTTTTCTTCTTCCACTCCTATCATTCGTCAACTTTGAAGTCTACTAGTCTTACATTCATATCATCTTTCACACAATCAAACCACTTTTTATTCGGCCTTTTTCTACTTGCGCAACCATCCACACTCATACTCATAACTATTTTGGTGATATGGTTTTCACCCCTCCTCATCACGTGTCCATACCATGCTAATCTAGCACTCTTAATCTTTTCAGTAACAGGCGCCACTTTCAGACTTCTCCTGACATACTCATTCCTTGACTTGACCAACCGTGTCACCCCACACATCCATCTCAACATCCGCATCTCAGAGCATGCACTCTTTTTAAGCCCCGACGAAAAAAGAGGGGTGTTTTAAGTTTAACGAGGGTGTCTGTGTATCGTGTATCTGTATATCTGTGCATCTGTCTGTGGCATCGTAGCTCCCAAACGGATGAACCGATTTTCGTTTAGTTTTTATGTGTCATAGATAATTTTATCCCGAGTGTTCTTAGCTCTGTTTCATGAAAAACAGTTCAGCCGGTTGAAAATCATCAGCTCTTTTCTAGTTGATGAGGGGATTTGACTAATTTCCTTATGTCCTATCGATTCGAAATTTAGTACAGTATTACTTCAATGATATTGAAATAGCATGGTAAGGTAACCATGACTTTAAATATGACATTATAGGGTAAGGGTTAGATGGGGGTCTTTAAAAATTTTATTTTGTTTTATTTGATCCGTCTTCTTCATTGCCCAACACTCTGATCCACACATCGCGACAGGTCTGATAACCGTCTTGTGAATTTTCCCCCTAAGCTTATGAGGCATTTGGGGGTCACATATCGTCCCTGAAACCTGTCGCCACTTCATCCATTCCGCATTCATCCTATAACGCTAAAACTTGAATTGAGTTATTTATAGTGAAGTGTTTTTTTTTTGCAGCAATCTCGTCTTAAGTATAGTGCCAACTAAAGCGTAAAGGAGAAAATATAACGATCGACCAATAGTCTTCTTCTTCTTTGTTTATGGCATCTGTATCTTTTGAGATCAATTTTGCCAGTTTCAAGTGTTTATATTAGTATTATTGTCAAAGTAATAAACTCAGTCAAACTGATAAGTCAATTTTAAACAAACTAATCTCCACAACGGCTGAACCAAATCGAATGCAGTTTTCATTAATGTATTGAAAAAAGCTTGGACTCGAACTTAAGTTTAGTTTCATCGAAATCGATTGACTAAAATAAAAAAAATATGCTTATTTTACGCGCGCGCGTAAAAGTACTACGCATACGAACTCGCGGTTAACAGCTAGCAGGGCTTGGAACCGGTAATAATTTACCAGAAAAAAACCGTATTAACCGGTATTTTTATAATAGCGTTCGGATCGCAACTTAGATTAACCGGTTAAAGCAAGTTTCGTTTGTCGTCGTAAGAGCGGGCGCGTCGCGGAGCTCACTATTATGGAAAAGAACGAAATAGTTTCATTCTAACCGGTTAATTAAGCGAAACCCTTTTGGATTTATTGTTCTTGACTAACCGTTTCAATAGAGGTTACGGTAGAACAGAACCAAAAAGAAAGTTGTAGGTATTTAAAGCGGTTTGAATTTTTTCCGGTTTCCAAGCCCAGCTAGTGGTAAATAAAACTGGGCACTCAGTGGTCTCCGCTCCAGTCGACACCCGCCCTTACGGTGACTCCAACTCGCTCCGAAGTCACTTCAACTCCCTATCGAGGATCACATCGTTAGTTATAACAGGCGGTACTTACAGTTTTGTATTGTACTCTTTTCATGCTTAGCCGTCTAGTACTCTCGAACGATAAAGGAAAATATCATGAAAAAACTAGTAAATCGTAGAAATAGTCTTTTCTGCAAAAAAAAAATATACCCGACTGAAAGTAATCAAAAATAGCTTCTTGCAGCTGCCATATTAGATTTTTTGACCTTTTGTATAATCTACAACTCTCTTGTAATTCAGTCGAATACAATGATGCCTTATTAGTCAAAATCTGTCCAGCTTTTTGGGCTTCAGCGATAGTCAAAGGAACGCGCATACAGACATACACAACACTTACCCCAAACACTCGCTTCACAGTCAGATAGAAACATATCATAAGCGAGTGATTAAAGATACTAAGAGCTAGTTTCACCATGCTCAGTTGATTAAACTAACAGCTAGCCTATTAATCGCCTGTTAAAGTTGTTTTGTGTTCCACCATGTCTTGACAAATGATAATCTTCCGTAAAATGAATTGACGTTAATAGATAACGATACTTTAACATTCTTGTTAATATTGATGCTCGATCAGGTAATGGTAAACAAAAGTTTGGTGAAACTGGACCTAACGCTCGCCCTTACGTGAACTTTAAAGTTGAAGGGTTCATTAGAGAACACAGTTCGACATTACAAATTCATATGTCAAAAGTACACACCAAACCACAGAGTAGAAATAGTCAGAACCCACAACACAAACAATATACAGAGCCCACAAAACTCACAAACAAACAAACAACCAACTTGTTGGCGGCAATCAAACTGTCGCAGACTCGCCGGGATAATTGGTTCTATGGTACACTTCGGAGCAAATTAATTGGCAAGTTTTAACTTCGTTTTTTTCAAGCTGACTTAGAAAGGTCAATGCGAATGATGCGACTGTTAAGATAGATGAGTGGAGTGACGAGGATGGATGAAATAAGGAATGAGTATATTAGAGGTAATTTGAAAGTGAAGAGTAAAAGATTAGCGTGGTATGAGCATGTTACGAGGAGGGATGAATGTCAGTGACGAGAAGAGTGTTAGGTATAAATGTGGATGGATACAGGGGTAGAGGATTTTTTGTAAGAAGGATCATACAAAAAAGCGCTAGGACCGAGACGAGTTTCTTGCCTGTTCTTCTCGTACTTGGGTTAGGTTGGAATTGGCACATAGATTCACCGCATGTAAGACGTTTCAAAGTGATCCTTGTGATTGTACTGAATAAATATTTTTCAATTTCAAATTTCAATTTCAGAGGTAGACCAAAGAAAAGATGCATGAGCTGTGTGAAAGATGACATGGGTAAGAAAAGAGTGAGTACTGAGATGACGGATGACAGAGGGAAATAGAAGAAGATGTCATGTTATGCTGACCCCACATTACGTGGGAAAAAGGCAGGGAAATTATAAAGTTTAGAAAGATCAAAGTGATAACAAGGTTTTGTGTGACTTGGAACTAAATAGCAATAAAAAAAAGTTACGTTTTTTGCTTTATTATAAATATTTCTGGCCAATAGTAGGCATTTCTGGTATTTAATGATACTTACATAATAACGAGTGAACTTGTAATTTGCCCTTCTGCATGAACAATAAACATTTAAATGTTTGTATTTATATTGCCTGGTTGTAAGTTTTCCGAAATTCTAAATAATAAAAAAATTAAAAAAAATTACATAAATGATTTGTTTAATTATTGAATTGTAGAATGAGTAACAATTTACACAGTGTCATCTAGCCATACACTAAAAGATTATGTAATAAAAAAACTGCTAAAAACTGATAAATACTTTTAAACATTGTTTTATAACTTGTATTTTTTATAATTTTGAAATACTACACTGTCCATAAAAAGGCTTATCAATCATAATTTGCTACTCCAATCGTAAATTTGAAAACATTTTAACTTCTCAAGTTTAGAAATCGTCGCATAAAACCTTGTCGGAAACAATAAAAAAGAAAGATGTCTCAAAGCAGTTACAAAGTTAGCACATTTACAAAGGTTTTTAAAATAAGGAGAAAAAAACTGTTTTCAGGTTCCATTGTTTACTTTTAATGGCCCCAAGTGTACCATACACTTGAGAAGATTCAAACCGAGTCAAGTTTCGGCTTATTAAATAAATGCGGACCTCCAGAGCGTAAAGACCGAGGTGTCAATTAGTTTTAGTGGTTCCGTATAACTATATTTAATGATCTAACCTTTGCGAGTACAGTTTTACCTACTATCTTTTATAATAATTGTGTAATTTTAGTGATTAAGAGAATAGAGAGAATAGTAAAAAGTAGATTTGAAAATATTGTGTAGGTAGGTACCTATCGTTACATTTTTACCCGACGATAAAGGAGGATAATGAGTTTGGGGTATTTGTATGTACATATGTATGTGAGTTCCTTTGGATGTCGCTGAGGCCCGAACGGATGGACAGATTTTGACAAATGAGTTTCGTATTTGTCTGGATCACAAGAGTAATATAAGCTGTACAAAAAGTCAAAAAATCTAATATGTCGGTCAGTGAAAATCTATTTTTAGTTACATTCAGTATTCGCAATAAATACTAGCTAAAGGTACATTTTTCCTAATAACGTTGAAATCCTAAAAAGGTGAATAATTAGGGAGTGTTTTTAGCTATGTTTGATGGAAATCGGTCCAAGATGGCCGCCACAAAATGGCAGATAACATATTTTTCAAAACTCCCTCAATATATGTAGGTATCAAATAAAGGAGCTTAAGTAGTAAAATAAACAAATTTTAAATCCAAGATGGGCATCTTGGATTTAAAATTTGTTTATTTTACTACTATTATATTATATTTATAAATATGGCCCCCACAAAATGGCGGGCAAAATTTGTATCGGGGGTTTTCCAAATTTTTAATTATAATTTTAACTTTTATAGATAAGGTATCAAGGTATCGTTAATTTTGATTTCTCAAATATAGGTAAGTACTTAAATCTTATACCTACCTTTGAACGAGCAATTATTGTAGTATGCTATAATGTATAATTATATTATTAATCTCGGAAACGGCTCCAACGATTTTCATGAAACCAGGGACGATAAATCGATCTAGCTAGGTTTCATTTTTAGAAAACATTGTTTACACAAAAAAAAAACTGAGCTAAGCTCGATCATTCAGGTACTATTCATTTATAGCTCAACAAGTATTTGTGTGGTGAAATCAAGGGCATCTCAAAGACTCTTTTTGTGTACGCCATCTTACCTGCATATTACAGAGCTTGTAGCGAACCGGCTCGCCCCTGCAGCCCGCCGGTGATGCACAGGTCCTGAGCTGCCTGGAGACACCCCCGTCACAGGTCCTGGAGCAGAGCGACCACTCACTCCATTGAGACCAGCCCCCGCGATCCTGGAATATATCAGCTGTTTAAAATATTGATTATTCTCTTTTGCCCCCCTGTTTTATCCCCTTGGAAGGACAGATGGGACAAAAATGTTATGTGTGTCCCTCTTGATAACGGGGGGACAAATAGAACTTTTATAAATTGAAAGAGTTATATCTGTCTCCTTCTTTGTCACGGGTGGACTTAAATAAAACTATTGTTATTCGAAAAGGTTCTACCTATCCCCAAATCGTTCATCCCCTATGCATGATTCATAGGGGATGAATGATGTGGGGATAGGTAGAACCTAAGGAAGAATATGTCAGAAGGTAGGTAGAAGAAGGATATTTCATATTATTGTATACCTATATGTATATATTATGTATGTCCCACTTTCCTATTGGTTTTTCCGTAGCTAAAGGATTAAAAAAGTCAAAACTTACGGCAGCTACCCTGGCAAACACTGTATAGAATAAATAAATAATCACAAACAAATAAAAAATAGATGAATTTAGAATCTTCTTTTTGTAAAGGTCTGTTGGAAAGTTGTAAAAATCTCACACAGAATTTACAATCCCAGCGAAATTGTATCCACTACTTCAATACAGAATCCATCCCGTATGTCCCGTGTCAACTACGCAATTTCATGTTTTTTGTTCGATGTACAATCGCAGAATGAAAAGGTTGACCAGTTTTCAAATAAATTTGTTTACGCGTTGCAAGCACACGTTACCTTTTTAAACTGCGTAGGTACTAGACGAGAGTGCTGTACAGAAAATTATGTTTAACTGTTTGACAAGAAAGTTTAAATTCACTTACGGTCCATTTCTATATTCTATCTATCTGTGGTTTTTGGATTTTGAATAGGTATTTGACATTACTTCTATAGGATTTGTCATATACATATTATCCAAAATCCAAAAACCGCAGATAGATAAAATATAGAAACCGGCCGTTACTCTTCCGTGGATTTTGGATTTGGATAGGTATTTGACATTACTTCTGTAGGATTTATGTCAAATACCTATCTAAAATACAAAAACCTGGTCATTACCTATCCAAAGTCCACAAAAACCGCAGGTAAATAGAATACAGAAACCGACAGTTAGACAATGCTTTGACATAGCAGATAATTATCAAATATTATATGTATAATTATATGTACCTACTCAAAAATTTGTGTGCATCCTGTAGTTTTTAAAAAAGCGGTGACTAAAATGAATACTAACATAACCACGACAGTAATCTCTAGACTTGATAGATATCTCCTCAGATCTCTAGTTACTTAGATCTTTGAGGATATCTAAAGAGTCAAAGGCACGTTTAAACATGATATTGCTCACATTTGCACAGTTGGTAGTTATTCCCTAGGTACGTGACAGGTTGCAATCCCAATGCAGTTTTTAAGAATACTAAACTATGACACATGACATACCTTGCAAGACGAGCTCTAAAATCAAAGTTTTTAAAACAACGACAAAAATGATAAATTGAGAAGAACCACGGAGTTTAAAAATACGGCCGCTATGTGACGTTTCCCGATTTTATAAAGCTGAAGCCATCAGGCTCGCTATCACGTTTTCAAATCGTGTTACTGACGGGAGACTGAGGGACGGACGCGTTCAAATTAACTATTTTACGGAAACTCTAGCTGGAAATTGAGGGTTTTGGACTGCGTTTTGAAAGAGATACATAGTTACAGCACTATACCTAGAGTTTTTTTCAAAACCGTGTAAATTTGTCAATTTTGTCGGAAAAACATATTATTCTTCAGTTTGTTTTTTCATTTGAATAAACTGAATATGATCATGACTGTAATCCCCAGGCTTGGTTTACATCTCTCCAGATATCTTACTGTATGCTCAAATTACATACTTACCCAAATTTTGAAAATTTTGTAAGTCATTTTACTTTTATGCCGTTCATCCCACAAGGGCGTTCTACTAGATTGTCCTTCTGATACGCACCGTTCGTATGTGACCGGTAGCAATCCTATCGCCGCTTATAAGAATACTAACCTACGATACCTTCGAATTTCAGTTCTAGTAAATGCCGGTTTCCTCACGATGTTTTTCCTCACCGTTTTAAAGAGAACTGTCATTGCACACATAAACTTTTCGAATACAAGAACCCACGACCACGTTTCCGCCTTCGGATCGTGAGGTAGCTTGTTACTACTACACCACCAGTGCTCAGTAAAATCAAGTCAAAGTCAAAAATGTTTTATAGAGTAAAATCACAGGGATCATTTTGAATCGCCTTACATACTAGGTGAGTCTAGGTGCCAATTCCAGTCCTATACCCAGTCCGAGAAGAACTGACAAGAACTCGCTGGGCCTAGCGCTTTTTTTTGTATTATCCTTATTAACTTTATTTGGGACACTTGACAGAGTTGGAGCTGATTCGTCCCAAGCATTTTTGTCATAATAATGTACTCTGATATTTTATAATAAGCATTTCGAGACAGAGTTTTTGTTTAATTACATTTTTGGATTTCCCAATCGATAAATCAAGCATTTCACTTGGGATCTTGTTATAGAAGCGCACACAGTGATTAAGTTAAATATATGCAGAATATAAAACAAAAGCCTTGCTCAATAAATTAACTCATTTATAATTGTTTAAATAAAACATAAGCCACAGTGTTTAATCACAGAACGGCAAATGACGAGGTGGATTACGCGCGTCGGGAGTAATGCGTGCTGACACGCTGAAGTAGCTGGCGACACACGGGAGAGTATTGCGGCGATACTGATTCTTCTCACGAATACAAAAGCCGGGCGACCACAAGCTCCCACAGACCATCATATTTCAGAAACGTCACATTTTAAGCTTAAAGTAACACTACTTCCATTCAATGTTATAGGTCCATAGTATGAAATATCAAAGTTTTATTACTTTGATATTACCCGAAGAGCTTGTAGTAAGGTGACCTGTATTCGGTAATAGACCCATTCCAATTTTAATACCATAATATTCATGCTTCAATTTTGGTGTGTACTACGCGTTTTTCCATACAAATTTTGATGACAAGATAATTATTAGTCAACAGTGCCAGGTTGGCGGTTTCCTTACGATGTACTCGTATTTGTTCACCGTTTGAGAGTGCTGGTTGTCGCACATAATTTTTTCCAACAGAAAAATCCATTGATGCACGACTGGATTCGAATCCACGACCTTAAGATCGGAAAGCGGGCCTACTACCACTAGACCACCTATGTCCATTTGAGATTAATTCCGTGTAAATAAACGCCGCGTTTCCGGTCCACTTCCCTCTCCGTATGTTTCCGAACTCGGATGGATTTCGTGAACTGTGAAATTCGATAAAACTTTCCGTCTGTTTGTTTTTGTTGTGCATCGAGTGTTCGAGATTTGTTGAACCTGCATTTAAATAATGTCAGTATTTTTATTATACCGGATCTTTTTATTACCCGACTGCGAAAAGAGGAGGGTAATGTGTAATGGGTGTATGTCTGTGTATGTATTTATTTAAATGCGAGTTCCTTTGTCTATGCAGTCTCGCGGGAGCAAAATAAGGTCGAATAGGTCCTATGGTGTAGGTAAGGTCCAATTATGAAGGTCCAGTGGGTACTGAACCGCTCAAACGGCTGTACAGATTTTGAAAAGAGGTGTCGTTAGATTTGTCTAGATCAATAGTAAAATAGATATAGATAGTAGATAGATAGTAAAAATACAATAAAGTGGCTTTAAGAAGCTATTTTCAATTACTTTCAGTTGCAATTATTAGTTTTTCATATAATTTTCTCTCATTTTTCTTTCAGATCTTCTGATTTTCTAAACCACTTTCTTTCAGTTTACGTTCGTGATCATATTTATGTTTTGAAAACCTTATTACTGAAAACCCGACCAAAACGTCACAAATTCCTTTTCAACTATCCTATCCTACTAATATAATAAACGCGAAAGTTTGTAAGAATGTCTGGATGAATGTCTGTTACTCTTTCACGGTGAAACGGCTGAACGGACCAGGATGAAATTTGGCACAGATATCTTATGGTCTGGAATAACATATAGGCTACATTTATCCCGATAAAATGTACGGTTTCTGTAGGATTTCTTATTGTTCTTCAAGGTACCATGCTGGCGAAGCCGTGGGCGGAAGCTAGTCTATTTATAAAGTGTTTAGTGAAGTGAACCGCGACACTAGGATGTTAACAAAATCCGAAACGATTCAGCCGCCATTCCCTCGGGAACGAGCTATTCCAGAACAATTACATATTCCGCTCATGGCTATGTAAAAACGTCACGCGTTCAAATCTCTTCCTTATACGGTTTGCGAGACATAATAAGGGTTTGTCCATGGATCTTTTGAAAGATAAATAAATATTTGTGGATAGTTCATACAACGCCATCTAGCCCCAAACTAGGCAAAGCTTGTACTATGGGAACTAGATAGCTGATAGATTAATTACATTTGTTTTTTTTTGTAAATACATACATAGAATACATTTTACAACCGACGATAATAACACGGACGAGCCCCTAACTATCATTTTTTGGATAACCTCAAAGATCTATCTATGTAATTAGAGATCTGATATTACATACTTTTTTGCAATAAAATTTCAAGACAAATATTTTTTCTTCAGTACAAACGTACTTTTAGTTATGTAGTAAGTCACAGATGGTAATAGATGGTTATAGTAACCGCTCGTCTGTTTGTTGGTGAACACAGCCTTATGGGATTTATGTTACACGTCGCATCACGTCACAATGTCATGTACACTGTGACACGGACATCTTACGAAAGGGTTCTTTAGCAGTTGTTTGTAAATAATATTTTTACAAAAAGCTAAAAATTTTGCAAAATGTCAAAAGGTCATGTGCTAAATATCATGTTTGGACGTGCCTTTGACTACCCCCTTTAGAAATAATAAGAAAAAAAATAGAAATCATAAGATCTAAGTAACTAGAGATCTGAGTAGATTCTATCTACCGAGCCTGGGGATTACAGTCGTGTGAGTGCTTTTTTTTCTAAGAATCGACTCAATGAATAATTAAAACATCAATTGCAATATCTTACACGACTTTTTTAACCTATTTAATCCCACGGCTGGGCAAAGGTCTTCCCCAAATCACGCCAGCTATTTCCTTTTCTGGTTTAGGACACATTCGAAATTCGGCAGATTTGTCGCTCGACAGAAGTATTAGATGTTAATAAATTAGCAAACGGAACAAAAATATTTGATTGAGCGAGTGAAGCGAGTGAAAATCTCAGTGGCAAGTAGGACGATTTGGCGTTGTACATAATGTTTGGACAGTTGTGTATAATACATGTTTGTTAGAGCATAACTTAAGAACTGTTAATCCAATCTGCATAAAACTTAGAAGGTATAGATTCTGCTATGTAAAACCGCTGAAGTTTTGGCACGGGTATTACCTACTTAGGTAGGATAATCAAATATTTGTTTTTGATTATGACCAACTTACGTAGGCATAGACATAGGCACCTAACTATGTATGAAGTACATAAAGTGTGTACAAAACTTCAGGGCATGAATACAAATGAGGGATTGTGGACTTCGCGCGCGAAATCTCAGTTTGGGGTTAACTAGTTTATTTGGTTTTAAATATAAATCTGCCGAATAACGAATTTGTTCTACACCAAAAGACCTATAAAAAGCATACATAAAGATAAAAAAAAACTATTGAATATACTTTGAAGCGCAATATTATCGCCACTATTCGCCTAAACATTCCTTTTTGTTTTTTTTGACAGCAGGATGAGTTGACCGATTATGCATTAGGTCAACTCATCCCGCGGGATAAGTTGATAGATTAGATAGAGACATTTCTAGATATTTCTTAAGTCAATGTCAGTCTATGCCTATAAACAAAATTTCGTAACACTCATAACGAAAACTAACATAAATCATAAGCATTAATCCTTTGAACAACAAAGCGACAGCACGGATGTTACAAGAATATTTTTTATTCGCACCCTAACGCTTTGTGACTCCTTCGTGCAGACGAAATCATGTAATAATTTCTACTGTCGCGTTATGGTAGCGGGTATGACGCAAACGAGCGACTTTGCAATGAGACCAGTGTTGCCAGATGAGACAAATTATATTACAGTGTTTGGTGTTCAAAAGTGCTCAAAATTACAGTGTTTGATACAAAATTACAATAAAAGTAAAAAAAAGTGATTTTTGCCCATTGAAAAATTACACTGTAATTTTTTTTGTATTACAGTGTACAGTGGATCGTATGAAACTACAGTAAATCTGCTGTAATTAACTGTAATTACAGCAGATTTACTGTAGTTTCATACGATCCACTGTACACTGTATGTACATTTAGAATGTACATAGAGATTATAAAATTCACATTCAGTGTTGCCAGATACACTGGTATCTGGCAACACTGAATGTGAATTTTATAATCTCTATGTACATTCTAAATGATAATAAGAAAAGATAGATGAACTGTGTGAAAGATGACATGGGTAAGAAAGGAGTAGTACTGAGATGACGAATGGTAGAGGAAATGGAAGAAGATCACATGTTGTGCCGACCACTAACGTGGGAAAAGGGCAGGAACATGATGATAATTCTAAATGATAGACACAAATTAGAAGGGCGAGACATTTTATCATCATTCTCCTGCCCTTATCCCACGCTAAGTGGGGACGGCACATGTTTTCTTCCTACACTCCTATCATTCGTCAACTCTGAGTCTACTCCTCTTACATTCATTATCATCTTTCACACAATCAAACTACTTTTTCTTCGGCCTTCCTCTACTTGCGCACCCAGATACACTCATACACAAACTTTTTTTACATTTTAGTCTTATATAATTAAGGTTGTGTACCTTGTTTAAGTTTTTTTGTAGATTTATTAACATTTGAATAAAACCCAATTAAACTTAAAATATTTTTTTCATTTGTACGTGCATAAACTATGCTTACGTCAATGGGGACAAAAGGATGGATAGTTTATAAGTTCCCGTTGCCCCAATAACGGAAAAGCGTCAATGGGAACAGCGGGAAGGAAATTTTATGACTTCTCGTTGTCCCCATAGCAAGAAAGGTTATATTTTTAGAAGAAAATTATATATCAAATTGACATGGTTTTTTTACAAAATTTGTATATATTTATTCTCACTTTTTATAGGTGTGAACAAGGTATATACAATAAATGTCAGTTTGATACACCATTTAGAATACTTGTTTTATACCGTGATGTAAACGTGGGGGAGGAACAAATATTAATATGAAATATCGTAGGAAAATTATCTGACTGTCGCACAAAGAGTTTCAAATGCACTACTGTATCGCGACTTTTTTTATAGTCGCGACTTGTCGCTCGTGTGCAACTCCATTTATAAATGTTTGATTTCCCCGAGCATTACATAACGGTACCTTCACACGTCCCACTTCCGCCGTGAACATTATGTGTATCGCAATCGTTATTTATATTTTAGATAAATTACATTTTTGCGGCTATTTATCTTCTTCTTAATTTAAGAGTTTGACTCTTGTCGGCATAACTGATGAATCTCTCTCCATTTAGTTCTTTCCAAGGCCTTTCCTTGACCTCTTTATACGACATGACAGCTACCTTCTCTTTCACTCGGTTCACATAGCTTATCCTTGGTCTTCCTCTTCCTCTCTTTCCTTCCACTTTTCCTTCTATAATGTTCTTGATGAAACTGTTTAAAATGTCGTATAATATGGCCAATCATTTTTCCTCTTTTTTCTTTTCCAATCATTTTTGCTATCTATCTATCCTACTATAATAATATAAACGTAAAAGTTCGTATGTATTAAGAAAAAGTAAAAAAGTATTGATCCTACAAGGGGATTTTCTGCGATGCATTCGGCTGTCAACTTTGTTGCTTTAGAGGAAGGATTTTTTTACTGCCTATAGTCCCCATAATGGAGACAGCATCAACGGAGACAACGGGAATACACCCACGTAACTATTTTATTATTAAAGTAGAAGATAGATACTCAACAAGGGATTTATATTACGACGATTGAAGTATTCTATATATAGCAGAGAATTTTTTGCCAAAAAACTTTCATCTACCCTCACTTCAATCAGTAGTGCTCAAAGGTCAGAACAACCGAATTTTCAGCTGAAATTTACTATTTTTTCAATAGAAGTTTGGGATGAGAAAAGTTTTAAATCATGCTGGAACTCGTTGTAAAACAAATAAATACTTTTTTCGTGTGTTGCCAACTAATGTGGGTATTACGATACTGACGTAGAGCGCTCTCATACAAAGTAATTCATCGCTAGTTTCTTCTAACCAGTGTGCTGAAAGTAGATACCTTTATATATAACTAGCTTCTGCACGCGGCGTCGCCCGCGAAGTACCTACATAAAATATAGCCTATGTTCATCCTGAAAGTTCATTCTACACATTGGTGAAAGAATTTTTCAAATCGGTTCAGTAGTTTCGGAGCCTATTCATTTCAAACAAACAAACAAACATTCAAAGTTTTCCTCTTTATAATATTAGTATAGAATACTAGCTGTCCCGGCAAACTTTGTACCGCTTTAAATATAATAAAAATGTTGTTTAATTTTCAAATGTTTTTATTCCGGACGAAGACAAATCCAAACACTCAAAAATCATAAAATCGGTTCTGCCGTACTCGAGATAAAGATGGTGTCCTTTCTTCTATATAATTATATAGATTATTTAAAATTTCTTCAGTAATTATTTCACTTTGTCATTATAAACAAGAACAGAGAAAAGAGTGCATGCGGCGGAGATGCGAATGTTGATATGGATGTGTGGAGTGACGAGGATGGATAAAATAAGGAATGATTATATCAGAGGAAGTCTGAAAGTGGCACCGGTGACAGAAAAGATGAGGAGTAATAGGTTAGCGTGGTATGGACATGTTATGAGAAGAGATGAATGTCATCTGACGAGGAGAGTGTTAGATATGAATGTGGATGGATACAGGGGTAGGTAGAGGTAGTCCAAAGAAAAGATGGATGGACTGTGTGATAGATGAAATGGGTAAGAAAGGAGTGAGTACTGAGATGACGAATGATAGAGGGAGATGAGAGAAGATCACATGTTGTGCCGACCCCACATAACGTGGGAAAAGGTCAGGAAGATGATGATGACTAGTTTAATAGAAAAATCCATTGGTGCTCTGCTGGTAACCCACGACCTTTAGATCTGAAGGCGGGGCCACCACCACTAGGCCATCAGTACGTCTACCATGAGTTGTCACATTTAGATCGGCTGACGTTACTACAGTAGTAATAGTACGTTACTGTGACATCTGTCAAAATTGTTAGTCATGGTACCAAATTCTAAGCAAATTAATGAAGCGCAAACTACAGTCGCTGTTAGTACGCTGTGACGTAGGATAGTTAACTACGTGACGTTTTAGTACCCAACTATCCGCTAGAGGCGCTGTACAAGTTTTTATACATTTTTTTAACTACAGTCGCTAGCGAGTGTAGATTGTGAAAACTTATGGTAGACAGTGCTCAAGAGATATTACAATCAAATACCAAAGTAAACAAAAACAAACCAAGTCATTCAAATTACGTCAAACTCACGTATTTTTTACAAAATCTTTGAATTAGTTCCGCGCCTCGCGATTTTGAGTCTTGTGTTATTGTGATAGGGTGTTTTCTGATGATGGGTTAAAAAAGGGGGATATCTGGCATGACAAATTGAAGTTGAGCCTCGGGGATCGTTGAATTTGCATATGTGGCTGTTGTGGAGCACTTGTGGTGTAGTGGTACATCCCCTGCCTCACGATCCAAAGGTCGTGGGTTCAAACCTGATCATGTCCCAATGAGTTTTTCCATTTTAAAAATGTATGTGCACAATGCCACCGGGAAAAAATCAGAGGTGTGTGTCATAGGTTATTCTTATAAGCGGCGATGGGCTTGCAACCTGTCACGTACGGAATACTACTGTGCAAAATGTAGGCATGTGCCAAATTATCATGTATAGACGTGCCTCTGACTCTTTAGGATATCCTCGGAGATCTAAGTAACGAGAGATCTGAGGATATGTCTACCGAGCCTGAAGATTACAGTCGTGATCAGTCTTACAACGTTGTTGAGTTACAACGAATTTCGCTGAAATAATGTTAATTGTGACCAAAATTTTATTGAACAAAATAAAACTTACCTAAAAAAAAAAAAAAAAAAAAATATGATCACGACTGTAATCCCCAGGCTCAGGAGATATCTCCTCAGATCTCTAGTTATTTAGATCTTTTGAGGATATCTAAAGAGGGTAGTCAGAGGTACGTCCAAACATGACATTTGGTACATGCCCACATTTTGCACAGTAGTTAGTGTTCCGTAACTTACCTAATACTTTTTATCTCGAAAAATCTATGAGTTATGGAATGCTGAGTCCAAGTTGATACGAATATGTCTAATTGATGAATATCCAAATGTTTAGGAACATTTGGATATTCATCCATTCATATCATTTTGATTGGCCTCACAGCTCAGTTGGTCGCTTTGTCTTCTGCGCTGTAGGTTTTGGGTTCGATCCCCGCCCAGGATAAACATTGTATGATGAACACAGATGTATGTTCTGTGTCTGGGTGTTACTGTGGGTGGTCTATAATATAATGTATTTACAAAAAAAGTATATATTTAATCTCTCAGCCATCTGGTTCCCATAGTACAGCTTTGCTTAGTTTGGGGCTAGATAGCGTTGTGTGGACTGTCCATCAGTAGGTATTTATTTATTTAGTTTCAATAAAACTAAATACCTAATACTTTTTATCCCAAAAAATCTGTGTTATGCTAACTCCAAGTTGATTATGCTTAATTCAAAATAGCCAAATGTTTAGAAACATTTAAAACTAACATTATAAAAACACATGCCAATTGAAACACCCCCTCCAACTACCCAAAAGCTCCTCCCTGCAACGTTTCCTTTGCCTTTGACGCTAACGCTTTGATTGTAAATTCCGCTGCAGTATTTTTACAGCTGGCAACTTCAGCAACAAGGTGTTTCTACTCAATTTTATATTTAATCGTTATTTAAAAAATATCCTTGATTTTAGAGCTCGTCTTCCAAGCTGAAGATTGCATGAAGATTGAGCAATAAAAATTGGTTGATAATAAGTTATTTCATGAAGGTTGAGATAAACAAAAAATTTTTGTTGCGAACGATGATGAAAGGGAGAATAATTACAAAAGTGTTGAGTAGAAAGACCCAACAGTTTAGTGAGCTTGAGTTAGGTTCAAGCTACGCTTACGTTTGAGCTTTGTACTAAGAGTGGGTAGGTACTTGATATTTTACTTCAACACTTTTAGCTGGGATTCAACCAAGCACTGTCGTTTACAATAAATTATGGTTATCGAAGAGTAAACCGATATTTTACTTCCAATTTCGACATTACACTATTCTGAGAATAGTAATTTTATTTGGAAAACAGACAGTATGATAAACTAGAAAAAAATATGATCACGACTGTGATTCCCGCGCTCGGTAGATATCTTTCTCGGATATTTAGTTACTTACTTAGATCTTTGAGGATATCTAAAGAGGGTGGTTAGAAGCACGTCCAAACATGACATTTTGTACATGCCCACATTTTGCACAGTAGTTAGTATTCCGTACGTGACAGGTTGCAAGCCCATCGCCGCTTATAAGAATACTAGCCTATGACATACACCTTCGAATTTTTGGTTCTAATGTATGCCAGTTTCCTCTGTTACATGTTAAATGTTACTTCGGTGTCGAATTTGCGAATAAGTAAAACCTAGGAATTGCAGTCACGGTGTTCGTATTTTGCTTAGGTTATCTAGAATCTAGAATCTGGATCTATGAGGCAATGCCTTCCCAACAATGGGTGACAGTGGGAAGAGCTTGGACTTACCCGCCCGTGGTGCGTGCTGTTGTCAAGCTGTGACTCGATCAGGTCTGGTTCCTCAGTGGATACGTCATGCCCGTGTCTATGTGTCACTGCTTCTTTTATCTGTAACAAAAAAACCTAGTTTATTCCCTTGTAGCTTCGTTTCTCCCGTGGCTTTGCATGTATGGTACTAAGTAGGTAAGTATAAGAAAAAATAAGCTTAAGTAGGTATACATAAAAAGTATCAATTATGCTATTTCAGTTCAGAATAGTACCCACCTACATCTTCTTTTCTCTTATATATAAAAATGAATTGCTGTTCGTTAGTCTCGCTAAAACTCGAGAAGGGCTGGACTGATTTGGGTAATTTCGGTTTTGAAATATTCGTTCGAGTTCAGGGAAGGTTTAAATGGTGAGAAAATAAAAAAAAATTCGAAGAATATGTATGCGTATGTGATACAAAGTTCACCGGGTCAGCTAGTACATAAGTACATAAAATCACGCCTGTTTCCCGCCGGGGTAGGCAGTGACCACGGATCTCTGACACACCTCTTTTGATTCATTTGCTGTCATTACATTCTACTGTCGTTACTCTTGACCTGGGGCCTTACCACGAAGTCTTCCAGAACGATTCCGTTTTAAAACGTCTAAACGGGTCGGGCTATATTGTACTTATTCTAAATATACAAATTCGTTTTGTCGTTTGGACGCATATAATTCAGTACCCAGGTAGGTAGGTATCTTCCAAACAAGTCACAAAAACTTCAAATTTACATTCAAATTCAAATTCAGTTTATTAAACTCAAAATAACAAAACAAATAATTATCCAATGCGTTACAGGTGTTGCAAGTAGTATGCAAGTTGCATTTGTAGGTATATAAAAAAACTAATGATAAAAATCTTGATTTTGAACTTATTGCGTACAAAGTACATCAATATGTGACACAATAAATGGTGTTATTTTTTAAACCTAAACGTAAGTAGGTACTCCTCAATATGATCTAACTGGCATATTCAAATTGAATTAATCAACTCAAACCGAACAGCAATCTATTCATTAATCATTTCAAAATGATTGGAGCATAACATTGTTCACCAATAATTACAAAAGCAGCTTGATTCATCATTCATTTATGTGTAGAGTGAGTTTTGAATAGACAAACAATGTAGCGGCCACTTAGCGCCTGTTCTAAATCACGCAGCAATGAACTGCTCTTTGCTTTCTATCAGGCGTTATTGTTTTTCGTCCTTTTGAATTTGATATTGTAATTAGCGAATATCTATTTTCTGTGCGAATTCTACATTTATGAAATATCTGTTATTCACAATTACTTACAACTTTATTATTGTTATTATTTTGTTCTTTCTTTGTATGAAGAAGGTATTTAAAATTCCGACTAAGACAGCAAAAGTTGCTCTGATATTTTAATCAAATCTCTGCATTTCCAATACTATTGCCGATTACTCATGTTAAAGATGATAGCGTTGAATATTGCTTACCTTAGCCGAGAACCATTAATTTAGCTAATGATTTCTAGGTTTTTTTTGTATAGGTAGATATTCTATTTATTTGTTTGTTCTCCGAAACTTTTGAATGGATTTTCATGTAGTTTTTACAAAGCAGAGCATTTGAGAGCAGATTACTTTTAAGAAAAGGTTTTGTCATTATAAAAGGAAAATTTTGAACATTTTACACAATGACATCTATCATCTATAAATGCAAGTATAGTGTATGATTATCATAGACAGGTAGGTCTTTCCCAATGGCACTGCACAGTACGTCTACCATGAGTTGTCACATTTAGATCGGCTGACGTTACTACAGTAGTAATAGTACGTTACTATGACATCGGTCAAAATTGTTACTCATGGTACCAAATTCTAAGCAAATTAATGAAGCGCAAACTACAGTCGCTGTAGTACCTACGCTGTGACGTGGTATAGTTAACTACATGACGTTTTAGTACCCAACTATCCGTTAGAGGAGCTGTACAAGTTTTCATACATTTTTTTAACTACAGTCGCTAGCGAGTGTAGTTTGTGAAAACTCATGGTAGACCTACTGGTTAATGTATCGGAAACTGTCCATTCAGGCGTGTGATTCCAGCGATAAGGGACCTCACCTGATACCAATATAGAACTAGGGTTTGGGAATTAATTTCTAGAATACTAACTAAGTGACAGGTAGGTTTTCATGCGTTTTGTTGTGGTTTATGGCTAAAAGCGTACCAGTTATCAGGTATATCAGGATATCAGTTATTGAACTGAATTTTTATTTTTTAAATTGTTTAGGAACTTGACAAATTATACACTAAAACCTTTCTCCAGAACCACTCAGTCCATTGGTGAAAACAGCATGAAAATCGGAGCGTAGTTTTTGAGGTTATGGCAAACAGACAGACAGTATCGGTAGAGGACTTTGTTTTAAAATATGTAGTGTTATGATAACGGGTCTAAGTATACTTATGATTCGAAAAAGGTAGTGACACGATAAATAGAAGATGGTAAAGAACGTCATCATAAAATAACGTTATTTGAACGAAGTCGCAGGTACTTGCACTAGCTGAATTGTCAGACTGACATAAAGCGCACTGCCATAATCGCTGGTCGTAGAGACTTGGATTGCATTCTTTACAGGGTGTGAAAAAGATTCCCCAAACTTTAACCTCCTCAACGTAATAATATGTATTTGCAAATGACGACCTCAGTGGCGCAGCGGGTGAGAGTCTGCCTGCGACGCTAGAGGTTGCGGGTTCGATTCCCGCCTCGGAACAAATTTGTGTACGATCTGCAGAAATTTGTTCCGTTGGACTGGGTGTTTTCTATGTATAATAAAAATACATCTATCTATGTATATAATGTATTAATATATCAGTTATCTAGTACCCATAACACATGCTTTGAGTAGCTTACTTTGGAGCTAGATGATGCTGTGTGGACTGTCCAGCATTATTTATTTATGAATGAAGATAATGAATAGGTAGGTATTCTACATACCTCCACAATAAATCAATGACCTCAACTCAATCAAACCAAACTCATGTAACCCTAGCAACAAACCGTCACTACGACAACCAAATTTGTTTTATCAATTGTCAAACATTTGCATACTTAGTTCCCTTCAATACGTTGAATAAATTGAAGAGTTCTATTAAAAATGGTAGTTTTCCACGTAAAACGAGATAACGAATCTCAGTTTCTTTACGAGACGGATGTGGACAAGTCTGTTGATGAAGTGGTGAAGGATATCACCGCGATCTTCAATGGAAGACTGAAGGTGACAAGGATCTGTTACGAGATGGAGGAACTCCAGAAGCATGGAACGTTTCTACCTTTGGAGATGCAAGGACTTACTGATGAGCAGGTAAGGGTTGGAGTAAGGCCAAGTAAGAGTCATCATGGTACAGACAGATCATCATCATCATCATCATCTTCCTGCCCTTATCCCACGTTATGTGGGGTCGGCACAACATATGATCTTCTTCCATTTCCCTCTGTCATTCGTCATCTCAGTACTCACTCCTTTCTTACCCATGTCATCTTTCACACAGTCCATCCATCTTTTCTTTGGCCTACGTATCCATCTACATTCATACCTAACACTCTCCTATTTCACATGACATTCATCTCTTCTCATAACATGTCCATACCACGCTAACCTATTACTCCTCATCTTTTCTGTTACCGGCGCCACTTTCAGACTTCCTCTGATATACTCATTCCTTATTTTATCCATCCTTGTCACTCCACACATCTATCTATAAGAATAAACAGATAATAATAACAAAATAAAAATAATATACAGATATAATAAATAAATAGATTTTGTACTTAACACCATAGAGGAAAACATCCTGAATAAACCAGCAACTAAGGGTGACATTTCATCCATGTCACTCTTGTGATCCTGACAAATCCAAAGACACCTCATGTGTCAAAATCACTCCAGCCGTTTGGCATGTCTTTCCTGTGGATAAGCCAGACTAAGCTGAGGATTTGGTAAAGTGCTGGCCAAATCTACTTCATCTTAAAGCACCAGAGTCCTGTCAGTGACGAAGAAGAATCACTTAAAGCTGTATAAAATTATAATGATCACGACTGTAATCCCCGGACTCGGTAGATATCTCCTCAGATTTTTAGTTAATTAGATCTTTGAGGATATCGAAAGAGGGTAGTCAGAGGCACGGCTAAACATAACATTTGGTACATGCCCACATTTTGCATAGTAGTTAGTATTCCGTACGTGACAGGTTGCAAGCCCATCGCCGCTTATAAGCATACAAACCTATGACACACACCTTCGAATTTTTGGTTCTACGGTATGCCGGTTTCCTCACGATGTTTTCGTTCACCGCTTAAGAGCACTGGCATTGCGCACATAAATTTTTCGAATGGAAAAACTCGTCGGTGCACGACTAAGTTTGAACCCACGACCTTTGGATCGTGAGGCAGGGGTGCTACCACTACACCACCAGCGCTCTCAAATAATTTGAAAGAAATGTAAAAGGATTATAAACTTTTTATAATATACTCGTTCAGATCAAGGAGCTGAAACTAGAAGACCCATGGGAGAAGCGCTGTTGCCCTCAAGGGGCAGTCTTTGCAAAGGACGACATGGGGAGACGCTGTGGATGGGCACCACCACCTCATCTCCAGGAGGTGCTGAAGAAAGCTGCAGAGGCTGCTAAGGAGTTCATCAGCAAGAAACATGTGGGTATCTCTCAGTTACTGGTTAACGTGCCACTTCATCATCATCCTGCCCTTATCCCACATGTGGGGTCGGCACAACATGTGATCTTCCGTTTCCCTCTATCATTCGTCATATCAGTACTCAATCCTTTCTTAACCATAACTGGCTAACGTGCCACTGAAAATAAAAATAAACTACCTTTGACTCTTTTACGCTTTAGACTTGACATTTCATCAATTATTTTCCGATTTGGCCAAAACTGGTGGTTATGCAGATTTACTCCCCAACTTTATTATTAATGATAGCGCTGGTGGTGCAGTGGTAGCACCCCGGCCTCACGATCCGAAGGTCGTGGGTTCAAACCTGGTCGTGCACCAATGAGTTTTTCCATTCGAAAAAATTATGTGCGCAATGCCAGTGCTCTTAAACGGTGAAGGGAAACATCGTGAGGAAACCGGCATACCCTAGAACCAAAAATTCGAAGGTATGTGTCATAGGTTAGTATTCTTATAAGCGGCGATGGGCTTGCAACCTGTCACGTACGGAATACTAACTACTTTGCAAAATGTGGGCATGTACCAAATGTCATGTTTGGACTTGCCTCTGACTACCCCCTTTAGATATCCTCAAAAGATCTAAGGAACTAAAAGATCTGAGAAGATATTATCTACCGAGCCTGGGGATTACAGTCGTGTATTAATATTAAACGGTTATTTATACCGTTTTATTTACCTATTAGGTTTGTACACTGTCGTGGTCACGGCTACGAAAAATAGGTAAATAAAACGCGATAAAAACTCGTTTAATTCAAATAATAATGTATTCAGATCGCGTAAGTTTAAAAATATTTATTCCCTAACTGATTCTGACTGTTGAAACAGGAGTCCATGTCCCTAATCTTATCTTGCATATCCAAATCATTTTCTCGTCTTTTTCAAGGTTGACCTTCGCAAGCCCCTAACTCAAAAGGACGTAGCACGAGCCCTTGAAGAGCTTCTTGGGGCAACGAAGATCGTCTTCAATGCTGGTCTACCTCCTCATGACCCTGTGCGGATGGAGCTGGACAACGTGGAAGATCTGAGTGGAATGCAAGCGTCCAAGGAAGTGATAGACCCGTCAAGGGCCTGTCTTTGGGCTTGCGGGAAGAAGTTTCTGTCAGGAAATCTCCTGAGAGATCATATAGGTACAATATTTCTGATGGTTGTTCTTTTTTTTACTTTAACAATATTTTTATTAACAGAATGGATGGACTGTGTGAAAGATGAAATAGGTAGAAAAGGAGTAAGTACTGAGATGACGAATGATAGAGGGAAATGGAAGAAGATCACATGTTGTGCCGACCACATAACGTGGGAAAAGGGCAGGAAGATGATGATGATGATGATGATACAGATCTGTTTTAAAGTCATAAAATACATGTAAAATAGTTGCAAGCGATCTATAGACAGTTTAACTGATCCAGATTACTGCCAGAGGACAGAAACGGCATACCACGGTGAATGGTAATGCTGATACGTTGAGCCAAATAGGAGCCAAAGAGACAGATCTAGGCTTCTCTTTGGTTTTGTTTGAAATGCAGCATTGGGCTTGGAGCTAAAAGCTAGTCTAGATACCTAGCTTGGCAGACCAGAGTCATCAAAACATGTCAAATGGTCTATATTGTTCCATTTTCTCCTTAAGAAAGCTGACTTAATTGGTATCAAAGTTATTGGAATTGACTAGCAAATTCTATTTTCAGGAAAAAACAACAAATGCAAGGTGACCGTGAAGCTCTGCTCCAGCTCTGAGGGTGCTCCAGGCCGGGAGCCGGTCCTGGACGAGGATGAAAGAAAGCAGCTGATGTTACATGCTTACAGGTGCTTCTTTACTCACTCTCTAGTTCATTTTCCTATCAGAAGTATATAAAAATTGTTTATTTAAGTTTAAGTACCTGGATGACCGAGCTGTGCTCGGTTTTCGTTTGTGGTAAACGACGTTTCCTAAAAATGAAACCTAGCTAGATCGATTTATCACCCCCGAAACCCCCTGCATACTAAATTTCATGAAAATCGTTGGAGCCGTTTCTGATCATTATATATATATATAATGGACAAGAATTGCTCGTTTAAATTTAAGTTTAATGCATGGTAAGAACCTTTGAAGCGCAATGCCTTTCACCACATTGGTTCATAATAACTAGTGACAAAACAGAAAACCATGAACACCAAATCCAAGACTTTATCGGGGTTTTACTCAGGGTTTTTGTAAACGGTGAAGGAAAACATCGTGAGGAAACCGGCATACCCTAGAACCAAAAATTCGAAGGTGTGTGTTATTGGTTAGTATTCTTATAAGCGGTGATGGGCTTGCAACCTGTCACGTACGGAACTACTGTGCGAATTGTGGCCATGTACCAAATGTCATGTTTGGACGTGCCGCTGACTACCCCCCTTAGATATCCTCAAAGATCTAAGTAACTAAAGATCTGAGGAGATATCTACCGAGCCCGCGAATTACAATCGTGATCATACATTTTTTTTTCTCTAGTTCATTTACCTATGTTCAGATGTATAAATTTTTTTTTATCTAAGTGTAGTATAGTGCACGAAAAGAGCCTTTGAAGCGCATTTCCTTTCACCACACTGGTTCGATACAACTAGTGACAAAACAGAAAACCATGAGCACCATATTCAGGACTTTATCAGGGTTTAATTTAGGATTTTTGTACGAAAGATTATAAACAAACTAGAAGCAAGACGAGTTTCTGACGACTGCCCATTCTTCTCAAATTTGGGTTAGGCTAGATTTGGCAATTAATACTCCAGCAAAACTAAATAAAATCAAATTTAAAATGGTCCATGCCATCCACCCTGGATGAGCCTAGCAGCAGACCGTGGACAATGGCATATGCAAAGAGAGGCCTATACCCAGCAGTGGGTGAAGTCGGGCTGCGGAGGATGATGGTGATGATGCCAATTTATTTAACAAAACTGTTTTGACTTTGATTTTAAGCTACACGATCACGACTGGTAATCCCCAAGCTCGGTAGATATCTCCTCAGTACGTCTACCATGAGTTGTCACATTTAGATTGGCTGACGTTACTACAGTAGTAATAGTACGTTACTATGACATCTGTCGAAATTGTTACTCATGGTACCAAATTCTAAGCAAATTAATGAAGCGCAAACTACAGTCGCTGTAGTACTGAGACGTAGGATAGTTAACTACGTGACTCATGGTGCGCGTTTTAAAGGCGCTGTACAAGTTTTAATACATTTTTTTTGCTACGGTCGCTAGCGAGTGTAGATTGTGAAAACTCATGGTAGTTTTGATCTCTAGTTACTTTGAATTTAAGAGTTGAAAATATTGTCAAATCTATTTCTTTTGTCATATTTTTGATGGTAACCTGTACTTTTAAGGAAACAAGAAGAATGGAAGAAGTTGGAACAGGATGATGATGACCGTTTCCTGGACTCCAAGTGGGCGGACGGACAGGCCATGAAGCGACAGTTCCACGGGCTGAACGACATCTCTTGGAAACCCACTATAATTAGGAAGTAAAGAGATTTTACCTAAATATCTTATTTTAATACTAGATTTGCTTGAATTGTGACGTTTTAGTGGATTCCAAGTAATTTGTTTTATAATGTTTTTTTAGTGATTAATTATGATTAAAATGTATTCACAGTTGTACTTTTAGTAGCTTAATAAAGTTTCTTGAGTTATATTTCAGAAAAAATCTTTTTAACCGACTGCAAGGGAGGGTAATGTGGTAAGGATGGGTATGTTCTTAAACATACCTATGGATTATCAATAGACTACGGACTATCCCCGGTTTTGCACGGATAGAAAAATAAAACTTATGTTACTAGCTGATAATATACCTTTCCATTGGTGTAATTTTTTTTAGAATCGCCAGTTTTTCAGTTTGTCCGTAAATACAAAAACACAAATATTTTCTCTACTCTGACATCTAATACTAATACTCTAATACTATAAAATACTCTAAATAAACTAATACTCGTATTAGTTTAGATGTCATGTGACGAGGAGAGTGTTAGGTATGAATGTGGATGGATACAGGGGTAGAGGTAGGTCAAAAAAAATATAGATGGACCGTGAGAAAGATGATATGAGTAAGGCGTGAGTACTGAGATGACGGATGATAGAGGGAAATAAATAAATAAAACAAATAAATAAATAATGCTGGACACTATCACACAGCATCATGTAGCCCCAAACTAAGCAGAGCTTGTATTATGGGAACCACATGACTGATAAACTACATAGAAATGGAAGAAGAAAACGTATTGTGCCGACCACACATAGCGTGGGAAAATGGCAGGAAGAATAAGAAGAATTTTAGTTAAGATGAACTCGATGGGAAAAAAACTCCCAACGTGTCACACCGTGACTGGATCTGGTGTAACTCGTTGGGAACCCACAGAAAAAAAAATGCAGTCAACAACGCTCTTGCTTTGAAGACTAATTAGTCAAAGCTTAAAATATCTACTTATCACATTTGACCAAAAACATTTTAATAATTCAAAACGCTAAGATCAAATTTTACGTACTTAATATTCACGATGAGAGCTTAAACAATATTCTTAATTAAGCTGAAACTTTGGAGCCTGTTAATATAATAACGGTATAATTGAAGCACTTAGGCCGTTATTAGGCTTTGCCCCGGTGAGGCGAAACTGACGTACATTTTGCTTCTATTGCTTTTATTACTAACTAGCTTCCGCCTTCGACTTTGTTTGAGGCACCTGAGAGTCGCCTTAAGGGCTTGTACACAAAACTGCGAATTGGTGCGACGTGATTTGATTTCTTGTGACAAAAGATAGGGCTAGATCGCAGATTTTTGCGATGCGACGTTCGCTTCGCAGTTTTGTGTACAAGCCCTAAGACTTGGTGCTTTAGACAGAGACAACGTGCAATGGACACCATAGGTGTGTGAGGGATAGAGAGTTGGAGTATGCTAGCCAAAGTTATAGACAAATTGTTATAGACATATATACAAACCAAATCAAATAATTTTATTTTATTAAACTATTTTTTTTTTAAATTACACTGTCAATGAAAAATCTAGATTTTTAAACTAAATAATTATTATCTACATCAAAGCAAAATCATTGTGAAATCGAGATGGACAACTCTTTTTTTTCCTATCGAGTATTTTTTTGTTGGAGTTAGTACTATTTGTGAACCAAAGCAGAATAATCAATTGTATTCACATGTAAAAATCTGACAGATCAGCAATAGCTGATATCTTAGTTTTACATAGCTTTTTACAGAAAATTTTAGGACATTATGCTATTCCTATATTTTATCTCTTTGCCAAATTTCATCAAAATCCGTTCAGTCGTTTCAGCGTGCTTGAGTAACAAATATTCATCCATCCAAACATTCACATTTATAATATTACTAACTTTTACACGCGACTTTATTGGAAAATTTCTATGGATTACGATCATTAGACCTGTCGTATTGTATGGATCTGAATGTTGGACAACTAAGGCGACGGATGAAAGAAAAGTGCATGCGACGGAGATGCGAATGTTGAGATGGATGTGTGGAGTGACGAGGATGGATAAGATAAGGAATGAGCATATTAGAGGAAGTTTGAAAGTAGCGCCGGTGACAGAAAAGTTGAAGAGTAATAGGTTGGCGTGGTATGGGCATGTTATGCGGCGGGAGGAAAGTCATGTTACAAGAAGGGTTATGGATTTGAATGTGGGTGGATATAAGAGTAGAGGTAGACCTAAGAAAAGATGGATGGACTGTGTGAAAGACGATATGTGTAGGAAGGGAGTGACTACTGAGATGACGGATGATAGGGGAGAGTGGAGGAAGAGAACCTGTTGTGCCGACCCCACCTAGTGGGATAAGGGCAGGAAGATGATGAGGAAAATTTCTATGGAGTGCAATAAGCGGTTACCCATCCAAAATCTGACTGCACTTAGCGTTGCTTAACCATGCGTTCCCCATACAAACTTTCAACCCCTATTCCAGCCTCTTTCATATCATTTTGTAAGACAAAATTTATAAGCCAAATCCAAAGCCTATATCCGTCTCCAGGATATAATCTATCTCCTTGGCAAATTTTATAACGATCCGTTCAGCCGTTTAGTCGTGACAATGTAACAAACTAACAGAGCTACTTTTTCATTTATAATATTAGTATGGATCATCTACCTACTTTGCTATAGATGTGTTTGGGGTGTATTACAGTCAGTGTGATATTTGTTTGTTTTTGATTTTGCCTTTTATGTACCATAACAATACATAATGTTGTAAATAAATATTTTTAAGACACAATTTCTTTTGTCCCTCTCACTCTCACGAAATGATTCGTCACTTACGCGATTTACTTGGTGTTATTTGTTCTGTGATCCATCATGCTAGCACAGAGTATAAAATATTAAGTAGGGAAGTACAGTCAGCGTCGGAACGTTAACTCCTCTTCGTGTCACTAATCATTTTGAACCTTTACTGAGAGTATTAAAGTGCATCTCAGAGGCTTCTTTCGTACACGTAAAAGGTTATTCAAAATTACCTACAATTAGGTCAAAGTTGAATATACTATTGCTGTTATAATCACTATTTTATTTTATTTAATCATATTTTAGTAGAAATGACTGCAAAAATAACAATCGAGAGTAAATTTAAACTATATAGGTAAGGAAAACATACATACACCCTAAACACATTATCCCCTTCTTTGTTTCGCAGTCGGGTAGTTAAAAAAATCATTTTACTACCTACATATTATTCAAAACATAGGATGTAGACTAATATCGGTCATCTTGACAACCTCTGTGGCGCAGCGGGCGAGAGTCCACCTGCGACGCAAGAGGTTGCGGGTTCGATTCCCGCCTCGGAACAAATTTGTGTATGATCTGCAGAAATTTGTTCCGTTGGTCTGGGTGTTTTCTATATATAATAAAAATATATCTATCTATGTAATATAATGTATTAAATATATCAGTTATCTAGTACCCATAACACAAGCTTTGAGTAGCTTACTTTGGGGCTAGATGATGCTGTGTGGATTGTCCAGCATTATTTATTTATTTATTTATTTATCTATTTCTTGGACTAAATGTAAATGTGGGTTCAAATTGGAAACGTCTTAGAGAAAGGCCAGGTCCAGAGTACCCTAAGCCAACGCGCATGTATAAAGAATGTAATGAGAGTGAATGAAGCAAGAAGTATGTCAGGATCGTAGCAAGTGGAGATCCGTGGTCTCTGCCTACCCCGTCGGGAAACAGGCGTGATTTTTTGTATGTATGTATGTATGTAAATGTGGGTATATGTAGATATTTTGCTGTTGACTGTACCACCGTTACGCCAACAATACAGCGACGATGTATTATGTAAAGAATTGATGTATTGCTGTAATAAGTCATTTTACAGATAATCCTTTTGTTGAGCTATTTTTGGATTTTATTGAAATTCATTTGTCATTCATGCCAGTGCTCTAAAACGGTGAAGGAAAACATCGTGAGGAAACCGGCATACCCTAGAACCAAAAATACGAAGGTATGTGTCATAGGTTAGTATTCTTATAAGCGGCGATGGGCTTGCAACCTGTCACGTACGGAATACTAACTACTGTGCAAAATGTGGGCATGTACCAAATGTCATGTTTGGACTTGCCGCTGACTACCCTCTTTAGTTATCTTCATAATAGTCAATAGTCAATAGTCAATAGTCAATAATCTTTATTCAGTAATATCACAAGGATCATTTTGAATCGTCTTACATACTAGGTGAGTCTAGGTGCCAATTCCAGTCCTATCCCCAGTACGAGAAGAACTGGCAAGAAACTCGCTGGGCCCTAGCGCTTTTTTTGTATTATGAACCTTGTTAACATTGTTAGGGACACCTAGCAGAGTTGGAGCTGATTCGTCCCAAGCTTTTTTGTCATCTAAGTACTCTGATATTCTATAATAAGCTTTACGAGACAGGTTTTGTTTAATTACATTTTTGAATTTCGCAATCGATAGATCAAGCATGTCGCTTGGGATCTTGTTATAGAAGCGTACACATTGCCCTATAAAGGATTTGCTTACTTTAGTGAGCCTAACCGTGGGAACAGCTAGTTTATTTTTATGTCTGGTATTAACATTATGAAAATCACTATTTTTTTTAAATAAATTAATGTTTTTATGAACATACATCAAGTTTTCATATATATACTGACATGGCATTGTCATAATGTTAATTTCCTTAAACTTATCTCTAAGAGATTCTCTGGGACCCATGTTATAAATTGCACGAACAGCCCTCTTCTGCAACACAAATATGGTGTTAATATCTGCAGCACTCCCCCACAACAAAATACCGTAAGACATAATGCTATGAAAGTAGCTGAAATATACAAGTCTAGCAGTTTCTACGTCGGTGAAATGACGGATCTTTTTAACTGCATATGCTGCAGAGCTAAGTCTCTTCGACAATTTATCTATGTGCGGGCCCCATTGAAGCTTATTATCTAGAGTTATGCCCAAGAACACTGTGGTGTCCACAAGATCTATATTTTCGTTATTTATTTTTATATTGGTATTTATCTGCTTAACATTTGGTAGTACAAAACGAACGCATTTCGTTTTCTTTTCATTTAGTAATAAGTTGTTTACATTAAACCATTTTACAATTTTAGAGATTGCATTATTCACATCGTCAAAATTAGTCGTACGCCGCTTTTGTTTAAATAAAAGTGACGTGTCATCAGCAAACAGTACAATCTCCTGATCATCCCTAACAAGTTTTGGTAGATCGTTTATATATATTAAAAACAAAAATGGCCCTAATATTGATCCTTGTGGTACACCCATTGTTACCACTGACCCCGGAGAACGTTTCCCATTTACTTCAACTCGCTGTAGTCTATCAGTGAGGTAAGATGTTAAAAGATTAAGTGCAACCCCCCTAACACCATAGTGCTGGAGTTTCATGATTAATGTTTCATGGTGCACACAATCAAATGCTTTAGATAGATCACAAAAAATACCTAAGGCATCGTGAGATTCCTCCCAGGTATCGAAAATATGTGATACCAACTCAACACCGGCATCAGTGGTTGAGCGGCCCTTTGTAAATCCGAATTGTTTTTTATCAAGTAAATTATTAATGTTAAAATGTCTTTGTAATTGATTAAGAATAAGTTTTTCAAATATTTTACTAAATGTAGGTAACACTGATATTGGTCGAAAATTACAAGGATCTGAATGACTACCAGATTTGAACAAAGGTGTAATCTTGCTATGTTTCATTAAATTAGGAAAGACACCACTGTCAATACATTTGTTAAATATAAAAGCTAGGTCAGGTGCAATAATTTCAATCAATGGTTTTACAACGCTAACAGAAACGCCCCAGAGGTCAGTGGTCTTTTTAACATTAATCAGTTTAAATGCCTTAATGATGTCGTTATTGTTCACATAATCAAAATGGAATGTTACATCACATTCCGCTAAACTATCTTTTAATATAGATTGCGCGATTACAGGTGAAGAGTTTAAAGATTTTGTAGTAGAGACTGGAATGTCAGTAAAGAATGTTTCAAATGCCTTTGCTACATCATTATCTTGGTTGATTGTTGTATTGTTAATGTTTAAATTGAATACAGTACTATGAGTTTTGACTTTTCCAGTCTCACTATTAATAATTTTCCAAGTAGTTTTGATTTTATCCTGACTGGTTTTAATTTTAGAACTTATATGCTGAGACTTTGCAATTCGACAAACATTCTTAAAAATTTTTGAGTAATTTTTAACTTTAGTTTTAAACTCTTCACTAAAATTATACTGTTTTTCACTGTATAGTTCATACAAAGTGCGCCTGCTTTTATGAATACCTGCTGTTGCCCACTCACAAAATTTAGAACTGCTAGAGACCACAACCGTTTTGGATTTAAAAATTGCATTGAACTTTTGATTAAACTCATTGAAAAAAGTATTATATAAATCATTTGGATTGTCATCATTATAATATACTAAGCGAGGTAAGGTGGTAGCTAGGTTCAATTTCATTTTTTCCAAACGATTAGTGGTTACAGGTGTATAAGTTATTTTTTTTTGAGTATTTATTTTTACTATTGTTTCTATTGTCACTAGTTGACCAAGATGGTCTGATTGAATATTGCTAATTATTTTTTTCATTATTTCTTTTATATTAGTAAAAATATTATCTATGCAATTGGCTGAAGTAGCCGTTATTCTAGTTGGCTCCATAAATAATGGTTCAAGATTAAATGATTTGAACAAACTATTTATTCTGGTACTTAAAGAGTTTTTCTCTAGTAAGTTTACATTGAAGTCACCGCATACTATGATTTGTTTATTTGATTTTGATATAATATTGTTCAAAATTTCCTCCATATTTCTTTCAAAAATATCAAATGAAGCGGTTGGTGGGCTATAAGTGCTTATAACAATGAACTGCTCCAACTCCACACAGGCTATCTCAATGTGTCTTTCTACAGAGCGGGCTACAATGTCTTTGCGTTCTTTGAACTTAATTTGTCTATTTATTAGAATTAATGATCCGCCTCTTATAGAATTTACTCTGCAGAAAGAACTACCAACTTGGTGATTCTGGAAATTAAACATGAGCTCATGGCTTCTTAGCCAATGTTCTGTTAGGCAGACTATGTCAATGTTGTTTGAGTTCATGTATAAGTCTAACTCTAATTCTTTTTTGCTAAGTCCTTGAATATTTTGATGCACCAAGTTAGTAAACTTAAACTTATTTTTACATGACATATTGTTTAATTGACTTTTTTTTGAATATTTGGTGCTAGAGATTTCCTCTATTGTCTCTGCATTTAATTTAAATGACTTGGAGTAATGTCCAGAGTCATGTCAATAATATGCTCAATAGAAGCATTATTAGTAGCCAAATTTTTGGCTGTTATACTAAAATAGTAAGATAGCGACACAGCTACCTGTCGTTTGTAATAATTGGGAAGGTAGTATTTACCTTTTGTCTGATAATAATTTTTATCAATAATACTATTGATGTCTATTAAATGGAAATTATTATTGCATGACATTGTATGCAAAGTCTGATTTAACTTATATCTAAGATCATTTTCTGCTTGTGGCAAGCTGTTGCTGTAGGGGAATGTAAACATTACAATTCTAAGATCTAACTAACTAAAGATCTGAGAAGATATCTACCGAACCTGGGGATTACAGTCGTGATCATATTTATCTATACTAATATTATAAAGAGGAAAACTTTGATTGTTTGTTTGTTTGTTTGTTTGAAATGAATAGGCTCCGAAACTACTGAACCGATTTGAAAAATTCTTTCACCAGTGTGTAGAATGAACTTTCAGGATGAACATAGGCTATATTTTATGTAGGTACTTCGCGGGCGACGCCGCGTGCAGAAGCTAGTTTATTATATATTTTTATTTTTCACGTGATGAGGGATGAAAACCACGTCACCAAAAAAGTTATGGGTATGAGTGTATCTGGGTACGCAAGTAGAGGAAGGCCGAAGAAGAAGTGGTTTGATTGTGTGAAAGATGATATCAATGTAAGAGGAGTAGATTCAGAGTTGACGAATGATAGGAGTGAGTGAAGGAAAATAAAAAAAAATAAAAAAATCGTTTATTGCATTGTACATAACATTTTTATGTAGCCCTACTTACCAAACTAAGTTAAAAAACTTGGGTCTTGGCAATTAGTGCCTCTCCTTAAAAAAAAGCAGATGTATGTACTATTATACTCTTAGATTCAAAATTAGGAAGAGAACATGTTGTGCCGACCCCACGCGTGGGATAAGGGCAGGTTATTGCATAGGCAGTTTTATGGCAAGTTTGTAAAAATATTGAGTAAGGTAAACCCTGACCACGTGGCCAACTTTAGTGACTGGCCGGATAAGAAAAATTAAGTTTAAACACTATAATCTAGAATAAATCCTAGTTAACGAAGAGTTATACAATATTTATAGATAAACCACAACTGGTATCCCCAGGCTTGGTAGATATATCCTCAGATGTCTAGTTACTTAGATCTTATGAATACATCTAAAAAGGGTAGTCAGAGGCACGTTAAAAAATAATATTTGGCTCATGCCTACATTTTCTACATTAGTTAATTTTCCGTGCGTGACAGGTTGCAAGCCCATCGCCACTCATAAGAATACTAACCTATACACATCTTCGAATTTTTGGTTCTAGAGAATGCCGATTTCCTCACGATGTTTTCCTTCACCATTTAAGAGCACTCACATTGCGATCATACATTTTAAAATACTCATTGGTGCACGACCAGGTTTGAACCCACGACCTTCAGATCGTGAGGCAGGGGTGCTACCACTACACCACCAGTGCTAGAATATTTCTCTCACAAGAAGTTAAAACAGTCGTGATTAAGATTCCGAGACGCAACTTAATTATAAAGCTTTTAACATTTCCATCTGAGATTTCCAGTTTCAATAAAATAATTAACATTGCAAAGTCTAGCTGAGTATTTACGACTCTGTAGCGTAGTGGTGCTGATTGAAGGCGAGAAGTGTGAGTTTGATGTCCGTTACGGGACAATTTAAATAAAAACATGATCACGACTGCAATCTCCAGGGTCGGAAAATAATCTACTAAAATCTCTACTTACTTACATCTTTGATGATTTCTGAAGGGGGTAGTCAGAGGTGTCTCTGACTACCCCTTTTAGCCCTGACGTGTGTCCAAACATGATACTCGTATTTGTCACATAACCACATTTTTCACGGTGATTAGCGTTCCATACGCGACAGGTTGCAAGCCCATTGCCGCTTAAAATAATACTTAAAGCATCTATGACACACACTTTCGAATTTAATAAAATCTATATCTATATAAGAGCTTGACCTGACTGATTGATCATCGCCGAGCCGAAACCGCTGAAGCTAGAAAGCTAAAATTTGGAAGGTGGTTTCCTTTTATAACAAAACCACCCACTAAGGCGGGATTTTTGGAAATTCCACCTCTAAGGGGATGAAAAAGTTAGTATGAAACTTTTTAACGCGTGAAGCGATTTTCATGAAACTTTGTTTGTGCACTGTAAATGCAAAATAAATGGACACGTGTTTCAGGATTTTTCAATATAATCTTTAAAAAGGGGTCAAATGTGGGGTCAATGTTTGTATGGGAACTTTTTAACGGATGGTGCGATTGGTGTAAAACTTTGTTTGTGTACTGTAAATGCAAAATGAATGGACACGTATTTCTTGATATTTCAAAATATTCCTCTAAAAAGGGTAAAAGGAGGGTCAAAGTTTGGAATTTTTTTATTAGTGTGATTTGTTTAAAATTCAGTTTAGATACTTTAAGTGAATGAAGTCGCGAGCGGGACAGCTAGTAAGATATATGATGACACACATTATGTGGACACTTCACATAACGCCATCTTGTCCTAAACAAAGCAAAGCTTGTACTATGGGAACTATAAATAATTACTAAATTAATTATATGCTTTTTGTAAATACTTATAATATGTACATGAAATACATAATAGTACCCAGACACAGAACAAACATCAGATAAATACATAAATTTCTAAGTCAGAACAGTGTCTAAGTTAGAGCGCTGGTGGTGTAGTGGTAGCACCCCTGCCTCACGATCCGAAGGTCGTGGGTTCAAACCCGGTCGTGCACCTATGAGTTTTTCCATTCGAAAAATTTATGTGCGCAATGCCAGCGCTCTTAAACGGTGAAGGAGAACATCGTGAGGAAACCGGCATACCCTAGAACCAAAAATTCAAAGGTGTGTGTCATAGGTTGGTATTCTTATAAGCGGCGATGGGCTTGCAACCTGTCACGTACGGAATACTAGCTACTGTGCAAAATGTGGCCATGTACCAAATGTCATGTTTGGACGTGCCTCTGACTACCCTCTTTAGGTATCCTCAAAAATCGAAGTAACTAAAAAGATCTGAGGAGATATCTACTGAGCCCGGGGATTACAGTCGTGATCATATTTATGCTTTTTTTTTTTTAAATTTATTTTGTAAATATATACATAATGGTACCCAGACACATAACAACAGAGATAAATACATAAATTTCTAGGCCAGAACAGTGTCATATGTTTTTGACACCCAGCTCCGGCTCTATAACCGGCTATAACCGGCTACACCTGCTTATAATCCGGGTATGAAGATAGATGGGGTTGTGTTTTTGTAAAAGCATTACTTACGTGAGATTAGACAGCGGTATAGGCCGTAGAGGCTCTACGAAATCCTCTACGCCGTAGCCCGTAGAGGCGTAGAGCACGGCTTTTGAGAAAAATAAATTGAACGTATAACACGAACATTATGGGATGGAACCTTGTCGAAGTAAATCGAAATATTTTAAAGGAGATGTTTCACTATTGATAGAACTTTAGGCGTTCACTTGTACATGATCAACAATAAATAAATAAATAAATAATGCTGGACAATCCACACAGCATCATCTAGCCCCAAAGTAAGCTACTCAAAGCTTGTGTTATGGGTACTAGATAACTGATATATTTAACACATTATATACATAGATAGATATTTTTATTATACATAGAAAACACCCAGACCAACGGAACAAATTTCTGCAGATCGTACACAAATTTGTTCCGCGGCGGAAATCGAACCCGCAACCTCTAGCGTCGCAGGCGGAGTCAAGCCCGCTGCGCCACTGAGGTCGTCAACAATACCACGACTGTAATCCCCAGGCTCGGTAGATATCTCCTGAATCTCTAGTTACTTAGATCTTTGAGGATATCTAAAGAGGCATGTCCAAATATGATATTTTGCGCAGTGGTTTTTAATATTCATTGTGTCATTTTTGCAACATTTAATTCATGTTTATTAAATACCTTTTTTATAGAAAGCAACACAAAATATAAACAATATGGCGGGGTGGTGTTATCTGAACGTTTTGACAGATTTTGACAACTTTTCTGGTAGGTTTTTGTAAATAAAAAAAAAAATAAATAAATAAATATGATCAGGACTGTAATCCCCAGGCTCGGTAGATATCTCCTCAGATCTTTAGTTACTTAGATCTTTGAGGATATCTAAAGAGGGTAGTCAGAGGCAAGTCCAAACATGACATTTGGTACATGCCCACATTTTGCACAGTAGTTAGTGTTCCGTACGTGACAGGTTGCAAGCCCATCGCCGCTTATAAGAATACTAACCTATGACACATACCTTCGAATTTTTGGTTCTAGGGTATGCCGGTTTCCTCACGATGTTTTCCTTCACCGTTTAAGAGCATTGGCATTGCGCACATAAATTTTTCGAATGAAAAAACTCATTGGTGCACGACCAGGTTTGAACCCACGACCTTCGGATCGTGAGGCAGGGGTGCTACCACTACACCACCAGCGCTCGTCGTCAGCAGTCGTTTTTGTAAATGGCAGTATAAAATGACTCGTGAAAGTCAAAATTCATTCAAACTTTACACACTGTCATGGCCGCCCAAGAAAATAATGTTATCAATATAAAAAAATCTTCGGATTTCAAACACTTTTTACAGATTTTTTGCTTCTAATTGACAACTAAAGTAATTTGTAGAAATTCACTGATGTTTATCTATTTTTCTGTGTAGTGAACACAGACAAGCCCATTATGAAACACCTCCTTTAGAGACCATGAAATGTCCAGAAATTGAGCTTATTTTCCTGTACAGGCGTCAACTGTTTGAATACGGACTAATGTGGGTATGTTGGGTAACATCAACCTGTATAAGCTCGCGTTAACAATGAAACGAACACCCTGTATCTCATTCAATGCTTCACAATAGCTCTTTATGTCGATTGTTGCTCTGAAGATAGGCTTTGTAAATGTAACCTGATTTCTCGGTTACAATACTTACAATACATTTTACCTAAAGCCATTTGTTGCTAACTTCAATGAGCTAAATACATTCTAACTCAGAAATCTACACTTGTTGAAACATTGTTGACAATTTTGTTTTTAAACGACTACGAAGGAGTGTTCCTTAGTCTAGACTTAGAGTCTAGACCCCTTGTAGACCTAAAAAGGAACCTACTTTTTAAATTTAGATCTTAAGACTTATAAATAATAATAAATAAATAATAAATAATGCTAGACAGTCCACACAGCATCATCTAGCCTCAAAGTAAGCTACTCAAAGCTTGTGTTATGGGTACTAGATAACTGATATATTTAATACATTATATACATAGATAGATATTTTTTATTATACATAGAAAACACCCAGACCTACGGAACAAATTTCTGCAGATCGTACACAAATTTGTTCCGCGACGGGGATCGAACCCGCAACCTCTTGCGTCGCAGGCGGACTCTCGCCCGCTGCGCCACTGAGGTCGTCTTATAGGCTGAAGACTTATAGGCTGTGTTTTGATCTGTCACTCACATTATGTATTTAGATAACTAGTAATTATTGCAAAAATTAGAAAACGCAACTGAGCGTAACTGTAAATAGATTTTTAGAGCCGCCATTTTTTTTTAAATATTTTGTATAACCTACATCACTCTTGTAATCCAGACGAATACAACAAAAATTCATTTGTCAAAATCCGTCTTGCCGTAAAAGCTATGACAGCCAAATAAACTCGCATACATACATAAATACACCCTAAACATATTACCCAAATTTTTCACTTCGCAGTCGGGTAAAAAATAGCAGCCAAGATGTGAAATAGTGTACAAAAAGAGCCTTTGAGGAGTTTATTGTATATCGTATTTGAGTATTACAAAAATTAAAAAAATAATAATGAAAAGGACTTTATATAAATACTGACGCCAAAACTGTATTCTGACAACGAAAGTGTGTAATTCTGTCAAAACGTCGCGAAAAATAGGTAATTAAGGGTTGTTGTACATTTGCCACAAAGTAAATTCGTCACGAAAAAAAGTATGTGTAAATTCGCCACACTTTTATTTTATTATTTTTGGTTGTTGTAAATTCGTCACAAAGCTTTTTTCCGTAGAGACAGCAGAAAAGTACACGTTACTCCTACCATGACTTTTCGATAACTTTCACGGTTTCAGACTTTCCCTTGGTAGCCCAGAAAATAAAACACCGTATATAAATCATCAATAATATAAGTATTATCATCACAGTAATAAGGTGCTTTAAATCCTTTCACCACACTTGTTCATATATATATATATATATATATATATATATATGAACAAGTATGAATATATATGATCACGACTGTAATCCCCAGGCTCGGTAGATATCTCCTCAGATCTTTAGTTACTTAGATCTTTGAAGATATCTAAAGGGGGTAGTCAGAGGCAAGTCCAAACATGACATTTAGTACATGCTCACATTTTGCACAGTAGTTAGTATTCCGTACCTACGTGACAGGTTGCAAGCCCATCGCCGCTTATAAGAATACTAACCTATGACACATACCTTCGAATTTTTGATTCTAGGGTATGCCGGTTTCCTCACGATGTTTTCCTTCACCGTTTAAGAGCACTGGCATTGCGCACATAAATTTTTCGAATGGAAAAACTCATTGGTGCACGACCAGGTTTGAACCCACGACCTTCGGATCGTGAGGCAGGGGTGCTACCACTACACCACCAGCGCTCTTATTCATAGTGTCATTATAAGAAGCTAAGAAGTAAATCTGAAGGAATGAACTTTGCCTTTAAGATGGGGTCGAGCAAATTATCAATATCTAAAGAAAAAGGTTGAATCTGTGGCTGAACGTGACCATCATAACTGAGATTATGCTTCGTTTAGATGGTGATAGTTACTAAACTAGCCTATGTTACAAGTCACTAGAAAAAAATAAACTCCCATTTGTTCTATAGGACTGTGACGTCATAGAACTGTTAATTTTTTTATCCTTGTAGTTCAATGGTTGGACTATTGAAACAAAAACTAGCCCATTTGTTCTATAATTGATGGATTAGATTAAAGTAGAAAAAAATGTAGAAATAGATCCGTTAATGGATTTGTTTGGATTATAGATTTTCAGTTCGGCGCTTGAAGTCAATGTTTTTGAAGATTCTTCATACTTTTTTTAAATCAAAAACTCATAATAAAACTCTAACAGGTCAGACTATGTACATCGAAAAATATATTTAAAAAAGTTAGTTACTTAGATCTTTGAAGATATCTAAAGAGAGTCAAAGGTACGTTCAAACATGATATTTGGCACATGTCCACATTTTGCACAATAGTTAGTATTCCGTACGTATTAAACCGGTATTTATCTTGTTAATTTACCTATTTTTCCCGACGTTATACGACATCCCGACGAAATACCCGTTTAGTACTAATAATAATGTGTTCAGATCGTGTAAGTTTAAAAATATATACAAGTGTTTGTGCGAGCTACTGTCCCGATGTAAACGCACCTTCTTTCAGACACGTTCGTATAACCACGTGCCAACACTTACCCCGATATAATTATTCTGGATCTCCCCCACGTTGATATTCAATTTTACGTCAAAACTATTTTACGGTTCGTACTCGCTGCGACAAGATGTGGATTATTCCCGAAATCCCCACCGAAATTTCCCCGTTTGGGAACAAAAAAACATGACCACGACTGTAATCCCCAGGCTCGGTAGATATCTCCTCAGATCTCTAGTTATTTAGATCTTTGAGGATATCTAAAGAGGGTAGTCAGAGGCACGTCCAATCATGACGTTTGGCTCATGTCCACATTTTTCACAGTAGTTAGTATTCCGTACGTGACAGGTTACAAGCCCATCTTATAAGAATACTACCTATGACACATACCTTCGAATTTTTGGTTCTAGGGTATGCCGGTTTCCTCACGATGTTTTCCTTCACCGTATAAGAGCACTGGCATTGCGAACATACATTTTCCAAATGGAAAAACTCATTGGTGCACGACCAGGTTTGAACCCACGACCTTCGGATCGTGAGGCGGGGGTGCTACCACTAACACTACCAGCGTTCGTGAGATACACAAGATTTTTTCTAAATTTCCCACCCTCTATCGTTTTACTAGTTGAAATATGAACTTTCAGGATGAAGGCTATATTTTATGTAAGTACCTCGCAGACAAAGTCGCGGTCGGAAGCTAGTCTTTGATGAAATTGGCAATTTATGCCAATACGACCTACATCAATCATCATTTACACGAATACAGACAGTCCAAGGTGAAAAAATACAAAATTACACACGTTTTTTTACTAAACGGGGACCGTTATATAGCGGCTGGAGGAAGTAATGTAAGAAAAAGTTCATTAAAAACATACAGTCAAATTTATAACCTCCTTTTAGGAGTCGGTTAAAATTATCCTCCTAATTATTATAAACGCGAAAGTTTGTAAGAATGTTTGGATGTATGGATGTAGGGAGCACCCGCGTAGTTCCATGAAAAACAAAAACAAATCTATCCCGTGGAAACCGTACAATTTTTCGGGATAAAGAGTAGCCTATGTGCTTTTTTGGACTATAATCTATATCTGTTCTAAAATTCATCCAAATCCGTTCAGCCATTTCAGCGTGAGAAGGTAACAAACATACCTACTTCCTACTTACAAACTTTCGCGTTTACAATATTAGTAGAATTCATCATAATTTTAAAAATTTAATAGTTGATTCTGTGTTTATTTGTGTGTATTATATGTATCTGTGTGTATTTCTGTGTTAGTTTGATTTTTTGTTTTGTCTAAGTATTGAGTTTTGTGAAGTTTTGTGAAATTTCATGTCTTTTGGTAAATTTTAAAGTTTAGCTTGCAACATTTTTTCTAAACTTGTTATGTTTGCATATTTGGGTAAAATCTAGTACGAAACCGATTAATGTACCCATTATATTTTTTTAAGGATCTTACGCTGTTTTGTGAACTAATAAATAAATAAATAATCTGCTGCCGTTTTTTAGTAAGACTTCACCTGCCTACCCCCTACACGTAATGATATAACCTCCACTAATATCTACCGCTGACACGGATGGATATTGATGAGGGAGGGTTTGCAAAAACAGCACTAATGGATATAATAATAATAAAATAATATATGTTCACGACTGTAATCCCCAGGATCGGTAGATATCTCCTCAGATCTTTAGCTACTTAGATCTTTGAGGATATTTATAGAGCAGGTACATCCAAATATTAAATTTGGCACATGCCTACATTTTGAATAGTGGTTAGTATTCCGTACGTGACAGGTTGCAAGCCCATCGCCGCTTATAAGAATACTAACCTATGACACATACCTTCGAATTTTTGGTTCTAGGGTATGTCGGTTTCCTCACGATGTTTTCCTTCACCGTTTAAGAGCACTGGCATTGCGCACATAAATTTTTCGAGTGGAAAAACTCATAGGTGCACGACCAGGTTTGAACCCACGACCTTCGGATCGTGAGGCAGGGGTGCTACCACTACACCACCAGCGCTCTTAATGGATATAAGATCCTTAAAACATTTATGTTGCAAGATATACTTAATATGATCATGACTGTAATCCCCAGGCTCGGTAGATATCTCCCCAGATCTCTAGTTACTTAGATCTTTGAAGATATCTATAGAGCAGGTACGTCCAAATATTAAATTTGGCACATGCCTACATTTTGAATAGTGGTTAGTATTCCGTACGTGACAGGTTGTAAGCGCATCGCCGCTTATAAGAATACTAACCTATGACACACACTTTCGAAAAAAATATCGATTTTCAGCACTTTATTTTCAGAATGTAACATAAACGATTATTTTTTAAGTATTTTTGCAAACGGTACCGCAACTCCGGTTGTTTCAGCTTACAGGTATCAGTAGTTGGTAATGATACCGGTACGTAAGTGCCGGTGAATAACGGTACGGAAAAGCGGTATCTTAGTGCGAATCGGCACTTTTAGCATACCATGGATGAAATAGGTAATTGTTCTGTTGTAAATTACAGGTAGTACAAAAAATGGTTACAGTACAAACACTCACACGACTGTAATCCCCAGGCTCGGAAGATATCTCCTCAGACCTCTAGTTACTTAGATCTTTGAAGATATCAAAAGGGAGTCAGTCGACGACCTAACATGACATTTGGCACATGCCCACATTTTGTCCAGTAGTTATTCCGTACGTGACAGGTTGCAAGCCCATCGCCGCTTATAAGAATACTAACTCATGGCACACACCTTAGAATTTTTGGTTCTAGGGTGATGTTTTCCTTCATTTAAGAGCCAGTGCTTTGCACACATCTATTTTTCTAATAGAAAAACTCGTTGGTGCACGACTGGTCTTGAACCCAAGACCTTCGGATTGTGAGGCAGGGGTGCTACCACTACACCACCAGCGCTCATCACAGAAATATACAGACAGATATTTTTACCTATCTTAAATACACACTATCCTACTAATATTATAAACGCGAAAGTTTGTAAGAATATATTTGGATGTGTGGATGTAAGGATGAATGGATGTATGTTTGTTACTCTTTCACGCTGAAACGGCTGAACGAATCTAAATGAAATTTGGCACAGATATAGATTATAGCCTGGAATAACACATAGGCTACTCTATATCCTGGAAAAATATACGGTTCTCGCGGGATAGATTTGTTTTTGTTTTTAAAGGTACCACGAGTGAAGCCGTGAGCGGAAGCTAGTACAAAATGTATGGTCTAATAAATCGATTCACAAACTTCCCCATAAATCATATAAGTAGTTGAGAAGAGGTAAGTTCCTAAGTTTCCCTCTTGTGGGATTGTTTGCTACGGCGGACTTCTGTTTAGGTCTTCGAAGATACCTATTCCACTTAGTTGGAATTGTCTTGGTCTGAGATTGCTCCTGTAAATTATAAATTATTATTAAAAATACTGCAAAAATCAAGTAAGTATATCATATTATACCTTAAAACGAGCAATTCTTTTATAATTTATATATAATCTGAATCTTGGAAACGGATCTAACGCTTCTCATGAAATCTAGTAGGGGGTTTAAGGGGCAATAAACCAATCTAGCTAGGTTTCATTTTTAGAAAACGTCGTTTAACAAAAAAAACCAGATACTTACTTTTATATCAAAGCAAAAATAGATTATTTCAACAAATCACAAAAGAAATTATGATTGCTTCAATTCCCCTACATTATTTTTATTTATTTGGGCCATTTTATAAATTTTCCTGTTCGATAATGCTCTCACGTTGTCATTTTAATTTGAGCCACTTTGTAATTTGTATTCGATTATCATTTCATGTGATCATTTTAATTTGAGCCACCTTACAATTTTTCAACTGTGTCAAGTTAATAACCTCTAAAGCGTATTTATCTACATTTACAACTCTGGTTCAAAATGACTCGTGACAGTATAAGAAGGTAATATCCAAAAAAAGCTTTCTATCATCAGAATTTCCAAACAAAAGGCTATCGTACTAATAAGATAAAGGCGGTATCCAAAGCCCTCAATTCTCCGACCCGATAGTATCCAGACACCGCGGCGCCTGGGGACTATTATTACCCAAATATCATATTTTGTGTTTAGCTTGCCCGTATTTTTGTTTTGTATTATATTTTCTGAGAGAATCGTATAGGTGGCTGGCTACTCCAACTTAAACCAAGGCCTCACCACGAATTCATAATACACTAGCTGCCACACGCGGCTTTGTTCGCGAGGTACCTACAAAAATATAGCCTATGTTACTCAGGGATAATGTAGCATTGTAATGGTAAAAATTTTTTTCAAATCGGACCAGTAGTTTTTGAATTTATTCGTTACAATTAAAAATACTAAAATATAAATCATTCCTCTTTAAAATATTAGTATACTATAGATTACTGAATTAATATTACGTTGTTGTAGTGTTACTTCAAGCTTCAAATGTGACGTTTCTAAAACGGAATCGTTCTGGAAGACTTCGTGGTAAGGCCCCTGGTCCCAGAAAATACTGTTTGCTACACGACAACAATGAACAATTTAAAAGAGTAGACATGTTTTAAACAAGAAAACATTTTCGACAGTCTTTGACACGTTTTCGACAAGTTTTCTTTTTATTCCCACAACTCAAGCAATATGTGAAAGCAGTTTGATACATAATAATATGTAGAATACATGTTTTATACTTTGGTGTAGACATGGGGTAATTGAAAATCATCTAGAATAATGTAACTGCATGTTTATATACAGGGTGTTACCAGAACACTTCCGAAAACTTCAGGGTGTTAAAGTACCCATCAAAATAAATAATAGTTTAAAAAAACTAAAAAACACGCTTTTTATAGAAACCGAACTAAAAAATAGAAAATAAATTAAAAAAAAAAATATTTTAAAAAAAGTGTGGGGTGCATGGTGTCAATAGTTACAAATATTTTATTGACAGATATGAGTAGAGTGATTATCATTTCGATAATATCTTAAAAAGCACCCCACGCTTTTTTATTTTTTAGTTCGGTTTCTATAAAAAGCGTGTTTTTTAGTTTTTTTAAACTATTATTTATTTTCTATTTTTTAGTTTGGTTTATTTATAATAGCGTGTTTTTTTAATTTTAAACTATTGCACGACTCATGATGCGAAGCATCAGAGAGTGCTTTACGATCGAAATTTTTTTTTCAAATTGAAAAAATGGATTTTTTTTATCAAAATAGTGTATTGTCATCGGTCCTCGATAAATCTACAAAGTTTGAACGAAATCTGGCCGTTTAAAGTGGGTCAAAATCGCGCCCAAAGAAGTCGGTTAAACATACAAACATACAAACATACAGGTGAAGCTAATATAAAGCGTGTAATAAACAACTTTTTCTAAGAAACCAACACTGTGAGTGCGAAAAAAAATAACAGTTTCATACATTTTAGACAAGGTGCAGCTCATGCTAAATGGTTGCCTGTTTTATTGTCACCTTAGCAACGCTTTACTAAACCTAAGTTATCTGTAATGTGACGTAAAATAAATGATTTCTTTTCTATTCTATTCTATAAGTAGGTATTGAATTTTGGTGCACTTTAATCTTTTCATCATACTGGTGGAACTACAATGATACATATTGAAAAATTACATTTATTTATCTTTCATTCGTTTCACTGTAACCGTTCTAGACGAGTAATTGAATTAATTTGCAAAAAAAACCAAGACAATTTCCAAACGAAATGGAATTCTAAAGTGTCTCTTGGCATCATCAGAACCGACGCAGCCTTCCTTATTGACAAAATAAAATTTTAATTCCAGAATATTCTTGTACATTTCACTGCTAGGGCTGTCCATCAAAGGGAATACAATAAACATTGGACGCGAGTGGCGCAATAAAGGGGAATCGAGAGCCGAGCCGTTTCGCAAAATCGACACCCCTAGCCGGGGGACTGAACGAGCTTATGCGAGATGAGCGCAGTAATTTTATTGATTTTATTGTCTTTACTGTATTTCGAGTACAGGTTTGGGAATTCTTTGGATATTTCAGGCAAAAATTCGAGGCAGTCATTTTCTTTTCTTATTATTTACCTACGTTTTACGCAGTATATTTTATTATTTAGTATTGTGTACACGACAGGTTGCAAGCCCATCGCCGATTGTTATTAGTGAACTAGCTTTCCGCCGACGGCTTCGCCCGCGTAGAACCTAACCTATTCTTTTTTTTTGTTTTCATTTCCGTTAATTCTCTAATGTTTTTAATAATTATTCTGTTATTTGGGACAGAAAAAAATACAACAAGTTCCAGAGTTTTAAGTATTCGAACAAACCCAAATTTATTTTATATTTTTCTGAAGCGCTTTCAGAGCTGAATTTTCCATCGTTGCAAAGTTAAATGTATATTTATAAATTGCTTCACTCATAACTGTAATTTCATCTCAATTTCACGAAGAAACAGTACAACCCAGTCACATCAAGAAAAATAACATTTCAAATTCTCATTTCGCCCAGACCATTTAGTGAATAACCTAAAAAAGTGTTGGTCACATCGCGGACAATGCCGTCACTAACCCGTTTACAGTCCGTAATATGATGAGATCCTCGAAGACGATTCCCCAGACATGCAATATCCGTTGCGCGCCGAAATAATGTTACAACATAAATATTAGATGGACACCGCGCAATCTACTCGTTACATTACGTTTTAAGTGTTATTTGCCGGGGTTATAGCTGGAATGAAAAGTTGAGGGTAGTTTGAGATTAGTTTTTACATTTGGAATTTTAAGGGATTGTGAGCACCGGTGGTGTAGTGGTAGCACCCCTGTCCCACGATCTGAAGGTCCTATTTGCTCTTAAATGGTGAAGGAAAACATCGTGTGAAAATCCTAGAATCAAAATTTTAAAGTGGGTAATAGGTTAGTATTCTTATTAGTGACGATGGGCTTTCAACCTGTCATGTACGGAATTCAAACACTGTGCGTTTTAGTCATGTTTGGACGTGCCTCTGACTACACTCTTTAAGATGTAAGTAACTAGAGTTTTGAGATGTCTAGAGAATGACCTGAGAATTACAGTCATGATAAAGTATTGTGTATTATGTGTGGTGTGACGTCACTAGTGTTTTTAAGGTAAATAGAAAATTGAGATGTCCTAATAAGCCAACTTTTACGCAAAACTATTGGATATTTTCCGCACAGAGCCACAGAACTTTTAATTAATACGGTTTTCTAGAGTTTTCAGTTATGCAAAGAAATAAGACAAAATTGTAGTTTGTGTTTGCAAAACTGGATTAACTCAAAACTAAATAAACAATACTAAAGCGGTCACACAACGGAACTAGAATTTTAACTCCACTGAGCCACAGCCAACAAAATGACAAATAACTAGACAAAAAAGGATTTTTAACCTCTTTGTTAGCACTGAATAATGTGATTTTCTAAAATAAACAATCAGTGGAACCAATAAGGTTATAAAAAATTTTCTAAGATGAACAGTTAGTGGGAAGTACTGAAGAGGTTACAAATATTTTTTCTAGGATGAACAATCTTAGAAAAAAACATTATTTAATAGTAGTAATAATGATAATGGTTTAGGTACATAATTTATATTTTGCACATACCATATTCCCATTTGCTGAATTTTTCTTACTGATATTTTTATTTTACCTGTGGACCGTTATTCGTAACGTGACGTCACCTAGTTAGGGTTCAGACTGAAAACCAGCGTCGGCACCGGCCTCTGCCGGTAGCGACATTAAGCTGAGGCTGGACCTGTTTAGCCGCACGCATAGGGAAAGACCAATGTCCATCTTTGTAATGTGTATAGTTTTACTTAGTTTAGTTTAGTTTTAAAACCTCCAGATATATTGTGTTGTTGTGTCGTTACTTTCCCTCTGTTCATCTGTGTGTGTGCTACAAATAAATTATCTTATCTTATCTTATCTTATCTTATTTACCGCATTGGTATCACTTATAGTTTATCTGAGAAAAAAAAAACATTTTTAACCTTATTGGTGTCACTAATTGTTCATCATACAAAAAATATTTATAACCTCTTTGGTACCACTGATTGTTTATATTCCAATTACAAAACTAATATTTCCTCAATGAAAAATAGCACTTTGCTAAATGAACTTAAATTTACTTTTCCTTTAAATAGATAAAAATCTGAAAGCCGTAGAATGAACTCAGCGATTGCAGACGAGTGAACCTCTTGGAGAGAAATATTGATTTAATAGTGAACGGGTAAGTCTTAAGTAAACTCTGAGATGATCAAGTTCTTCCAGAAGGAATGATCGTTAAATACTTATACTTTGAAATCAGAGAAATAGGTACACTACCTGATAGTTTTATTTAGTTTTAAATAAAAAAAATATATATGATCACGACTGTAATCCCCGGGCTCGGTAGATATCTCCTCAGATCTTTAGATACTTAGATCTTTGAGGATATCTAAAAGGGGTAGTCAGAGGCAAGTCCAAACATGACATTTGGTACATGCCCACATTTTGCACAGTAGTTAGTATTCCGTACGTGACATGTTGCAAGCCCATCGCCGCTTATAAGAATACTAACCTATGACACATACCTTCGAATTTTTGGTTCTAGGGTATGCCGGTTTCCTCACGATGTTTTCCTTCACCGTTTAAGAGCACTGGCATTGCGCACATAAATTTTTCGAATGGAAAAACTCATTGGTGCCCGACCGGGTTTGAACCCACGACCTACGGATCGTGAGGCAGGGGTGCTACCACTACACCACCAGCGCTCAAATTAGTTTTAGACATAAAATAATCAGGTTACTCAGGAAAATATAATTTTTTAAAGATTGAAATTTACTAAATATGTAAGACGATATAAAAATTAAATGGTCATTTCTTTAAATATAAATTCACATAAAAATACAGATGTTTTGCCACATAAATTAAAGGGTTAAGTACTAAAAACGATCAAATAATGCGTCCAGGCAAATATATTCAGAATTTTGTAGAATAAATAAATAAACATAAAAAAGTTGAAAAAGACGGAAACGTCTAGTACTAGAATAAGTAGGTACAAGATATTTTCGTCCTTTTTAGTATTTTTAATAGATTTCCGGAAAGTCACGCCATGCTCAAGGTCATTTCACTAGAGAATCTGATTATTTATTCGTAACTATTATTTTATTATAGAGTATCACTGGTACCTTTGAAAACTTTTAATCTGAAGCTGTAATTTTTGTTGTTGTTGTTATCATATTGTTTTTGAGAAATAATTATTTTTAGATTTGACGTGGTGATTATGACTGAATATACATAATTATAGTACCTGGGTTACCGAGCTTTGCTCGGTTTTATTTTGGGTAAACGACGTTTTATAAAAATGAAACCTAGCTAGATCGATTAATCGCCGCCGAAACCCCCTGCATACTAAATTTCATCAAAATCGCTGGAGCCGTTTCCGAGATTCCGATTATATATAAGTATATATATATATATATTTACAAGAATTGCTCGTTTAAAGGTATAAGATTTGATATAACTAGGTACATCTTTTATATTGTACAATGTGAAAAATAAATGTCTAATGTTTCATACTAAATTTATTTTTTGCTAACTCTACTCAAAATTTCTTGGAGCGCGGTGAAACTCATATTCAATTATTTTATTACTTAAAAATTCTTGGAGCGCAGAGGAATCAATGTATGAACTTTAAATTTTTGAGAACAATGGGATTTGGAGCGCAGTGGAACTGCCCCTTCCAACCTTAGCATCCTTAACACTAGGTACTGGAAACGGTCGTCAGACAGAATCATAATATCTTAGCTCGCTGCTAGCTGCCTAGCACATATTTGGTAGAAAAGCCATGGTTCATAAGCCATTCATGGTTTAAAAGAGGGTTTCCAACCAAATAGGTAAACTGCTGTGTGATTCTGTAAGACCTCATTCTAAACTTTGAATCTGAACCCGCTGTGAGTTTCTTGATTGGCATTCGAAAAACTCGGTTGATAATTCGAATTTACACTAGCGCCACTCTTGCGAGCGTGTCAGCGAGTTGAACTAAATTGACGGGGAGATTTTGACAGATAAAGTATGAGATGACGTAAGATATAGCATTCTATACGGTAATTCTCAAGTCACTTCGACGCTCGTCTCGCACTCGAACCCGATTCAAAGTGTCAAATAAAAAGCGTCTTATGCGAAGTGAGAGTGAATAGCAATGTTTGACGCGAGTTGAAGTTTAAATTTTACAGAATCGACGTACTGATAAATAAATAGAATGCTAAAACCTTTTTGGATTTTTTAAAGGAAACTCTCGATTTTTCAAAACAAACAATTAGAATCGATAGTCATAAGAAGTCTTAGCGTACACATAATGACAAGCAGAAAAACTCAAAACTAATCCTAAACATATATCTAAGAAGGTATACTTACTTTATCAAAATTTTAAACAAACATTAATACCCCCAGCATGCTGATATAATCATTTTATCTTTGAAATTTTCCAACGCTTATTACCAACTATCAAAACTGAACAGACATGACAACGTGCCGGTATATAGGTACCTACGAGATTTGCAAAATAATATACAGTAGGTACAGCTGACAAATAAATTGAGAAGGGTCACTATGTTTTAAAAGTTTGAGGCTCACGAATAATAGTAGCTAAGCTATCGCATTGTTAATTCATTTCACTGCTTGATTCCACTGGAGGATCTGCTAGAATTTTTTAATACTATGGATACATAGAAGGCCCAGAATTTTGAAAATTACAAGTATTGCAAACCTAATCATTCTATTACCGCTTAATAGATTACATTGAAATTGAACTACACGATACTCAAGGATATAAGTGATAAATCAACCGGAGCTAAAACACGAATGTTAGAAAACCTTGGTTAAAAATCATGTGAAAAACACCTCTAAAAATTCAGAAATTCCCTAATTTATCCAGAACAGTAAGGTATTTTGAATTTCTATTTCACATGAATGTAAATCAGTTAATTTGAAACTAATCAACCCAGCCCTTTTTTTTGATATAAGCTATTTACTTGAACATATTTATGTTTTTTATAAATTGTCGCTTTCGTTATATAATTAAGAGCAGCCATATTATCATGCCGCACTCTACTTACTTGTCATTTGGGTATTTCGCTTCGTGCTATGTCTGATTCCGCGGAGATCCGCGTTGCTATACGGACCTATGTCACTTTTTTTTGTAACTTTTACGTAAGGAATAGTGTGACGAGTATTCTGGGCCTTAAGGGTAACTCATGGTTTGATACTATGGTAGCTTAGATTATCTGCGGTGGTATAAGGTAGAATTACAAAAACGTATCTGTTGGATGTATAGGCCATTACAATATTCCAAGCAGTTCATTGACGTTGTTGTTAAATATTTTTTTTGTGGTTAATATGAACGTTGCACGTATTTTAGCTAGTAGCGTTGAAATAATGCATTATTTTACAGTAAATTAAAGTAAAGTAAAGTGATATTTTATTGCGTCAAATACATGTATATGTAGATGTCATTAAGGTAATATAGAATCAATGTATTTCTACCGGTATGGCGTGCAATATTTTTATACAATGTCAATGATTATGTATTAATAATAAATTAATAACAATAAAAACATAAATAATAAAATAGAAGTTGCAATAAAAAATAAAAATATTAAAATTCAACCTTATCCTATTTTTTACCTACCTAGTTACTATCCAAAACAATTTTGTCATCCATAAAGTCACTTACTCTATAATAACATTTACGTTCCAAAATGGTTTTTAACTTTTTATGAAACTGCGAACGTGGTAGTTCCCTTAGCGATTTGGGCAGTTTATTATAGATGGAAGGCGCCATGTAGAATATACTTTTGTGCATCAAAGCAGTGTTTGAGTTCGGCCTGCAGACCTTGCTCTGATCTCGTCGATTTCGCGGGACGACATCGGACAGCTGACAATACAAACTAGGTTTATTTTTTACAAACATAGCAGTTTCGTAAATATACAGCGAAGGTAGAGTAAGTATGTTATGACAGGTAGTATAGTAGAAATTGAAATTGAAATTGAAATTGAAAAATATTTATTCAGTACAACCACAAGGATCACTTTGAAACGTCTTACATGCTAGGTGAATCTATGTGCCAATTCCAACCTAACCCAGGTAGGTAGAGTTAGTATGTTACAGATTTTATTTTAAGATAAAGTTTATAAAGAGCGCTGGTGGTGTAGTGGTAGCACCCCTGCCTCACGATCCGAAGGTCGTGGGTTCAAACCTGGTCGTGCACCAATGAGTTTTTCTATTCGAAAAATTTATGTGCGCAATGTCAGTGCTCTTAACCGGTGAAGGAAAACATCGTGAGGAAACCGGCATACCCTAGAACCAAACATTCGAAGGTATGTGTCTTAGGTTAGTTCTTATAAGCGGCGATGGGCTTGCAACCTGTCACGTACGGAATAATAACTACTGTGCAAAATGTGGGCATGTACCAAATGTCATGTTTGGACTTGCCTCTGATACCCCCTTTAGATATCCTCGAAGATCTAAGTAACTTAAGATCTGAGGAGATATCTACCGAGCCCGGGGATTACAGTCGTGATCATATATTTTTTTTTTTTTTTTAAAGTTTATAAACTTTATCTTGTATGCATTATTTTTCCTTACTGACTGTACGAAAGCGTTATCTGTTTTGGAAACTATTTATTTCTTTGGAAAAACCTGGTTTTCAACTCAACACTCGTTTGCACTGCGTAATCCTTAAATTAACAACAGCTGGTATATAAACGTATGAACTCAAACCATTTTTACAGAAACGATAGAAATCTACGAACGAAATACAAAACTAACAGTTTTTTCAAAATGGTATCCAAAAATGTTTTGACCCTTAGCGCTATGGTGAGTTACAAAAGACCTCAAACTTTCAGAAGCGTCTCTTTTTATACAGTATCGTGAGCATCAAAATACTTGCTTTCCGGGAGTTAATCATCTATATTAATATTATTTTTGGAAAGTTTTGTATTTTTGTTTGTAACGAATAAACTCAAAAACTACTGGACCGATTTTGAAAATTCTTTTACAGTTAGAATGCTACGTTATCCCTGAGTGACATAGGCTATGTTTTATGTAGGTACATCGCGAGCATAGCCGCGAACGGAAGCTAGTGTTTAATAAAATTATATTCTAATAAAAAAAAAAATCTACGTTTACAGCTTGCATTAGCAGCAGCAGTCACGCCCGGTGGAGCTGGTGGTGCCTGGGGAGGATGGGGTGCTAACGCAGCCGTAAACCCATGGATCCCACCATGGATCTCCGCTGCTCCGGGTGGAGTTGGTGGTGCCCGGGGAGGATGGGGTGCTAACGCAGCCGTAAACCCATGGATCCCACCATGGATCTCCGCTGCTCCGGGTGGAGTTGGTGGTGCCCGGGGAGGATGGGGTGCTAACGCAGCCGTAAACCCATGGATCCCACCATGGATCTCCGCTGCTCCGTGGTACCCGAAATGGGGCCCGTGCACCACCATTGGATCAACTTGTATGGATTGTAATACGAAACTCGTCTGCACGAAAGTTGGAAGTCTGCAGAGAGCATGCGTTGACCCTGCTATGCCTCACTGTAACCTCGGAGAATGCTCCGCCATCCCGTCTGCTGAATGCGCACCGCCCGCACTGGATCATGAAGGTCCAAAATCGAATCTACCGATGGTCTAAGAAGTTCCAACTACTTAGGAGCGAAGTTCTTTATCGCGCGTTGTGAAAGGGCTAGACGGAAAAAATTCTCACGAAAAGTTGTAACGACACTTTTTGCTATAGTTGTAAGCCGTGCGGCGTGCTGTTTGCGGCATGTTTCTCTGTCTGTCTCTCTCTCACAAATTAATCGAAAGGAACTTCGTTCCATCCGGGTGTCCCTTGACACCTCTCAAGCACTGAAAAGGACGGAAATGTCTAGTACTTTCCCGCTGAAACAATTATCTAATGAGGCTATTATCAATAATCCCAACACAATACTGTATATATTGATAATAGCCTCATTAGATGATTGTTTCAGCGGGAAATTACTAGACATTTCCGTCCTTTTCAGTATTTGTAATGGATTTACGCAAAGTCACGCCTGAGTCAATCTTTTACCTCTCAAGTTTTTTTTTTGCAATGTATCTATTTATAGGCTTCTTTCCAATTTCAAAGCTAGATTCTCTTGTATCAAAATATTTATTTAATATACTTAAAATATGAAAGGACTAACGAATATGTATCTATTAAATGTATTATCGAAAAAAGAATAAAATATTGCTAAAAATAACGAAATGCTTGTACAATTAGTATGAGAAAAATTCACGATGTTTTTTACCAAATAAATTATTAACAAATTAATTTTGTAACTCATTGAAAAACAACTTACGGAATACGTTTGTCTTATTTGAGCCATTTTATTGTCTGCCCCTAATTGATTCTGAGAATCTAATCAATAACAATAACATGAGTCATTAAAGTATACCCTATAGTAACTATACATTAACGCTTCAGATTAGCTGATGCCCTAATTAAATATTAGTACATAAGGCCCAGTATTTTGAAAATTGCAAATATTGCAACCCTAATCATTCTATTACCGCTTAATAGATTACATTGAAATTGAACTACACGATACTCAAGGATATAAGTGATAAGTCAACCGGAGCTAAAACACGAATTAGTTAGAAAACCTTGGTTAAAAATCATGTCAAAAACACCTCTGAAAATTCAGAAATTCCCTAATTTATCCAGAACAGTAAGGTATTTTGAATTTCTATTTCACATGAATATAAATCAGTTAATTTGAAACAAATCAACCCAGCCCTTTTTTTTGAAAGAAGCTAAAATTTACTTGAACATTTTTGTTTTTTATAAATTGTCGCTTTCGTTATATAATTCAGAGCAGCCATATTATCATGCCGCACTCTACTTACTTGTCCTTTGGGTATTTCGCTTCGTGCTATGTCTGATTCCGCGGAGATCCGCGTTGCTATACGGACCTATGTCACTTTTTTTGTAACTTTTACGTAAGGAATAGTGTGACGAGTATTCTGGGCCTTCCGAAACTGCAGTAGAGTTATTCTAATAAAGTCGATTTTGAATCATAAATCAATGTCATAAAATATAATATTGCAAAGGATTTGTAAAATAGATGAACTTTAACAAGATTATGATCAGTCACTCGTTTTTTCTAGACACAGCAAAATGCTAGAATTTCGTAGCTGCTACGGGATTTTATTCTATCCAACCCATAGTTTAATTAGAAGGTACTTAGTCGTTTGATGTTTAGCAAAAAATAATCAGTACTGTAGGTCTACGATGAGTTTTCACAATCTACACTCGCTTGCGACTGTAGTTAAAAAAATGTATGAAACTTGTACAGCGCCTCTAGCGGATAGTTGGGTACTAAAACGTCACGTAGTTAACTATCCTACGTCACAGCGTACTACAGCGACTGTAGTTTGCGCTTCATTAATTTGCTTAGAATTCGGTACCATGAATAACAATTTTGACAGATGTCATAGTAACGTACTATTACTACTGTAGTAACGTCAACCGATCTAAATGTGACAACTCATGGTAGACGTACAGATAGAACTTTATTCAACGTTTCAAACGTAGGTAACGACTATAATCCCCTCTCGGTAGACAGGCATCTCCTCGGATCTCTATTTACTTAGATTTTTGAGGATATCACAAAGGTAGTCAAACATTATATAATATTTGGCACATGCTCAAGGTTTAGTCAATAACTTGATAGAGAGTTAGAATACCGTGACAACCAAGGAAATAAATAAATAATGCTGGACAATCCACACAGCATCATCTAGCCCCAAAGTAAGCTACTCAAAGCTTGTGTTATGGGTACTAGATAACTGATATATTTAATACACTATGTACATAGATAGATATGTTTTATTATACATAGAAAACACCCAGACCAACGGAACAAATTTCTGCAGATCGTACACAAATTTGTTCCGCGGCGGGAATCGAACCCGCAACCTCTTGCGTCGCAGGCGGACTCTCGCCCGCTGCGCCACTGAGGTCGTCAAATGTAAGTTAATGTTACCAAGTGTAAGTTAATTAGCAATACTTAAATTGTTATAAAAATGATATGGTTTCGAGAGGGTTAGTTAATCTTTGAAAATAAATACATTTTAAACTCACTCAGTGAGTTCAATTGTTCGTTCACCACAACCACGAAGTGGTCGTGTGTGGCTGGCCATGGACCAACCAAACATGGACTCCACTTTTCGTAACTCTATAATAACTTGTGAATTCACTAGAAATCGTTGAATTTATTATGTTTTTTTTTTGTTGTATACTTTTTATATTAGCCCAATATTATAGCAGCTGATAGGTTAGTTAACAAAAATTACAAAAAATAATCGTTAACTCGCTCATTGATAGTTTAAGTAATTATTACAATTAATAATAATTTTCATTTTAATTGTTTTTGACAGTTCTTAATCTGAAAAAACTGAAGCCACGTAAATTGATGTTGACTACATTACAGAAAAATAGTGGAAAGTAAATTCAATTTAAAACAAAATTACAATTTCACCTCTTTTAAGACTGACGTTTGCCAAATATAATGTTTTGACGTGCCTCTGACTACTTCTTTAAATATCCTCAAAGATCTAAGTAACTAGACATCTGAGGAGATATAATACCGAGCCTGGGGATTAAAGTCGTGAGCATGTTTGTTTTTACAAACATACATACATAAAATCACGCCTGTTTCCCGACGGGGAGGCAGAGACCACGGATCTCCATTTGCTATCCTGACATATCTTATGTTTCATTCACTCTCATTACATTCTTCATACATGCGCGTCAGTTTAGGGCAGCGGTCGGCAATGCGCGGCCCGTGAATATTTTTTATATAAGTTAAATATCAAGATAAATGCATGAACGAACCACGATTGACCGTATAGTGTGGACCCGGCCTTAAAACGCGCTTCGCTCTGCCCGCGAACGAACAAATGAGCGAAGCGCGAGTTCATTACAATTTTTGGTAGCACTTATAATTTATGCGAACAAACTTTTTCAATTGTCAATTAAAGAAAAAATAAAAATGCTTCTCGTCTCACAGATGGGCATTTGAGAGCCATATTTTGAGCTTCTAGGGTTAATATTACAAGTCGGCCCTTTAGTTTATTTTGCCACCTTGTGGCCCTTACCTGCCAAAAGGTTGCCGACCCCTGGTTTAGGGTACTCTTGACCTGGCCTTTCTCTAAGCAGCCCCAATTAATCGAGGTACGCCAAGGTCTTTCCCTTCCAACTGTCCCATTCTCACTCGCCTTATGCACTTGTTTCGTCAATGTTTGTTTTTAGCCCGTATTAGGATGGTCCATGGTAGTCCATGGGTAGTAGCTCCGTGTCAGTGTGTACAGTGTAACCACCGGGCATGTGGGTATGCGAACAGCTGTTGACATTACACTTCGATGTTTACACACGGTTACAAACCCAATAAGCATCCGCAGTAAGTTCATTTTCATTTGTCTTACCGATGCTTTTTTGGGTTTTTTTAAGTCATTATAATCCATTTTAATATTATATACATACGAGCAATTTTTGTATAAAAAGATAATACAAGAATTGATTTTCGGAAACAGCTCCAACGATTTTCATGAAATTTAGTACGTAGGGGGTTTCGGAGGCGATAAATCGATCTAGCTAGGTTTAATTTTCCAAACAACGTGACAAATAAAATACCCAGGCATATATGTATGTGAAAAAAAAGCTCTCAAAAAAGTCTCTCTGAACTGATTGTCTTATAATTTCTTTCACCGTTTAGGAGCACTGGCATAAAAAAAAAAAAATATGATCACGACTGTAATCCCCAGGCTCGGTAGATATCTTCTCAGATTTTTTGTTACTTAGATCTTTGAGGATATCTAAAGAGGGTAGTCAGAGGCAAGTCCAAACATTTTTTTAATGTCATGACATTTGGTACATGCCCACATTTTGCAAAGTAGTTAGTATTCCGTACGTGACAGGTTGCAAGCCCATCGCTGCTTATTAGAATACTAACCTATGACACAATATACCTTCGAATTTTTGGTTTCAGGGTATGCCGGTTTCCTCACGATGTTTTCCTTCACCGTTTAAGAGCACTGGCATTGCGCACATAAATTTTTCGAATGGAAAAACTCATTGGTGCTCGACCAGGTTTTAACCCACGACCTTCGGATCGTGAGGCAGGGGTGCTACCACTACACCTCCAGCGCTCTTTTAGCACTGGTATATAATACCCATAATTTAAAAAAAACAATGCATACACTGATTTTCATAATAATTGTTATATTTTACGTGGCTTTTTATTGCATTTACCATCACAGGGATGGTATTATGCAATACTTGTAAGATTTCAGAATATTTGAACAAAAAACTGTAGTGGAGCAGAAAGCATTGCCGCCATAAATACGCTAATTAAGACGTCTTACGTAGCTCTGCGTTGCATTTACCGGGACGGTGTTATGCAAGAAGAACCAATTAATATATTCATTCGTTCATTCATTTATTCATTCATTCATGGTGGGTTATTATAATTGTTATTACCTACTTTGATTTTATAAACGATAAATCATGCATTTAAATTACGTTTACAACTTTTTTTGATAATGTGCTTTTATTTATATTATTTTCTAGGTGGGTAAGTGCTTATTTTATTGTAAAATTGGTGGTTATTTTCCAATAAAGCCCAAATTCTTGACACAAGTGTAAAATATATGAATTAAAGGTAAAGTTCCTTTCTAAATCCATCGAAAAAAATTCCGAGATTATTAAACAAAAAAGTCATCATAATTTGTTTAAAGTTGACTTTCACAATTTTAATTTTAATTTAAATTTTAATCAAAAATTTTGTGTGATAAATACACTGGCATTATCGATCTCTAAGAGACATAATATGCTATAAATACAAAAGAAGAAGAAGAAGAAGACTTCACATAAAATCTAAAGTAAACTATTTCCAGGAACAGGCCATACCAATTCCAGTAATTAAGACATACCGTGGCTCTACACGTTGCATTACATCCCGGGGACCGCGTCATGCCGTAATGAACAATTTGCATAATTATTATTACCGCTGGAGTAGTGTTACTGTTTCATTATTACTGTGAGCATGTGTTTGGTATTGTCGAATTTTGGAAATTTATTTTACTGTGCAAAGGTTGCTTGCGCGCTTATTATTATGATACTTCTGTTTATGGTAATGAGAGTTGGAGTGTTCAAATGAACATTTAAATGATTACATGGTAAATATTTAAAATAGGTTATCATCGCAGTTCCAACTTAAAATAGTAATCATTTTAATTCCGAGTTTTGGTTATTACGAGTATCATAAAAACATGAAAATATTTTTATTAAAATGTTTAAAATTTAAAACATGATCATGACTTTAGTCCCCAGGCTCGGTAGATTAACCTTATCAGATCTCCAGTTATTTAGACCTTTGAGGGGATCTTTGATCTAAAGGGAGGTAGTCAGAGGCACGTCCAAACATGATATTTACTACGCGTAAATTAGATAAAACATGACATACTTACTTAATTGAAATTTTACGTTTTACCAAGCTTGAAAAAATATAAAAAAATTAAAGTTTAGCCACTTAATAAGTATTTGTTTGATTGTGATTTAAAAAAAGTACCTAAGCATAATTTCAAAATTGAAGTCAGTATATTCAAAACCTAAGCTAAACCGCAGGCGTAAACATCCAACTGCGTACACATTAAAACGTCACAAGCAGCGCAGACTCCTTAATTATGTCGGCGCATAATTAGAATTGAAACATTGATATCCAGCCCGGAGACATTTGCATTTTAAGCAAATTACCTACTTTAGCGGCACACTTACAAACTGGCGTGAAACTGCAGTGATGTTTGCTAGAGACGGTATTGTTTCTGTGGTTTGTTTATTCCGTACGCTGTCACTATGTGATCGGGTCACAAAGATTCGATCAATCGACTCATGCGGGTTATCTAGGAGAAAGATTTATTTGTTGTACCCATGGGTCAACAATCGTAATCTAGTCCAAACAAAACGGGTAGGCGGTTCAAAAATGATCGAATTACATATAGATTCGTGATCAACCTACTCGCTGATGGGTTGCGATCGAATCAAAACGACTCAATCAATCATGATCGACACAGGTCTAATTACTACAAGCTCTTACAAACCATCATGTTTCAGAAACGTCAAAGTTTCAAGCTTGAAGTAACACTACTTCAAAATAATTTTTATATGTCGTTATTTTGTTATTACCCGAAAAGCTTGTGGTAAGACCCCTGATTTTATAAAAATCTGACGATAGTTTGAAGTTTTAAATCAAGTACTTATCTGATTTCGCTTTCAAAGTATGCAATCTTCTGTATTTGACAGTTGTTTTTACATCTGTTAAATAATTTAAAAAATTGAATTTCAAGAGACCTGAAGAGATGTCTACCTAAATTGAGGATTACAATCGTTTTTTTGTTGGCTTGTATCATTTGTTTTCTTTAACTTTTTGCTGTGAAAAATTAGTGCATGTGCCAAATAAAATGATTATACGTGCCTCTGCCTACCTTCGTTCAGATAATTATCCTCAAGATCTAATTAACAAGAAATATCTACCAAGGAGACTGCAGTCGTGTATGTGATACAATTTTTTCATATAATTTTCAGTCTCTCCTCAGTAAATGGCTCATAAAATAATAATTAAATAAGCCTCCTCCATCTCTCTCTAGCAGCTCCATGATACCATGCTGCATTTCACGTTAAATTACGCTCCGCACTACACTGTTATGACGTTTATTATCATTAACAACATTGTAAATGTGCCTACATTACAGAGGCGGTATTTTGCATTTCGTTTAGGAAATTTTATATGAAATACCTACTAGGTTTCAACAGAAATATATTTTTTTAATTTCATCATCAATATACCGACGTGCATGTATGAAAAATGTAATGAGAGCGAATGAAGCAAGAGGTATGTCAGGATCGTAGCAAGTGGAGATGCGTGGTCTCTGCCTTTTCCGTCGGGAAACAGGCGTGATTTTATGTATGTATTGTCAATTTTGTTCAAATAAATGTTAAAAAAATTTATAATTGGATTTCAGATTGTGCAGGTTTGCATAAAACCATCCTTTGATCGAATATTTTGTAAAAAGCTGTTACCAATTCAAAGGACAATGGGCAGATTGGGACCACCCTCCAATAGCGGTAAAATATATGTCGTTGGATAGGTCTGTTCAATTGGAACAACTATTGCTATGACAGCTTTGCTGTCACAATTGTCAGTTCAAAGATATAAGACTTTTAAGTTTTGATAAAATGTTAAAATAAATAAAATATTATTATTATAATAATGATTTATTACATTAGGAACATAAAAAAGGGGCCCCCTTTTATCAGTTTTAACAGTGTTTTTTTAATTATTCTGGTATTTAGGGTATTCGTGTCCGACCGACGACGTATTTTATGGGTTATCCATAATGACATTGCTTAAAAACGTTGCTGGTGCATTAAACCCTTCATGAATTGCATATGCTTAATACCAGATTATTGATATAATATGTGCACATGTGCCCATCGTTCGCCTTCCTGATAAGCATGTACAATAATGCTCTATAATGTTGCCTTCATTTGGCTTATATCTAATTGAAACATAGAGAGAAAACCAGTTAGATGACCTGCCCGATTACGGAATTCAGGAAAATGTGTAGCTTTTGCGTGGACGTATCCAATCACGTCATGTAAGACAAAAAATATATTATTGTTATTTACTATTGAACAACAACCCAAATGAAGGCAACATTATAGAGCATTAATGTACATGCTTATCAGGTAGGCGAACGATGGGTACATGTGCACATATTATATCAATAATCTGGTATTAAGGATATGCAATTCATGAAGGGTTTTATGCACCAGCAATGTTTTTAAACGATGTCATTGTAGATAACCTATAAATACGTAGTCGGTCGGACACGAATACCTTATATACCAGAATAGAGACCCTTTATCAGTTTTAACAGTGTTTTTTTTATATGTTACTGTATAATAAATCATTATTGTAATAATTTTTTTTATTTATTTTAACATTTTATCAAAGCTTAAAAGTCTTATATCTTTGAACGGACAGCTGTGACTGCAAAACTGTCTAAGCAATGTCTATTAGAGGGTGGTCCCAGGTTCCATACATTTTTGCCCATTGTCCTTTGTTCTATTTTTAAAATATTTTTTTTTTATTAGGTTTGCAAAGTTTCTATTTTTAGAGAAATTTCTCACTGATATTTTTAACCGTTCTTTTGAACCTAAGTCAAAGTCACCTTTGTCACCTTTGTGGTCAAAGATGACTATACTTACAGTATTATTGTAGGTAAATGATCGTAATAGGTTAGTAAGTACATAATTATAATGTTCTGCTCATAGCTTTTTTCCCGTTACCTAAGTAATTATCTAGAAAGGGTAGGAAGAATCCTTCTAATATAATAAACGTGAAAGTTTGTAAGAATGTGTGGATGTATGGATGTATGTTTGTTACTCTTTCACGCTGAAACGGCTGAACGGATCTTTATGAAATTTGGCACAGAGATAGATTATAATGTAGAATATAATATAGGCTTTTATCCTGGAAAAATGTATGGTTTCCGTGGGGTAATTTTTTTTGTTTTTCAATGTACCACGCGGGCGAAACCGTGGGCGGAAGATAGTAGTAAAGCACTTATTACACTACCCTGAATTTAGGGACCCTTACCCTAAATAAGAGTGGTGTGATAAGAGTTAGGGCGTAAGGCGTAGAGGCTAGGCGTTAGGCTCCCTTACTACCGGGCCCTGAATACCGTGTAGTGTAATACCCGTTTTAGTAATAATAGGTACTTACCGCAGCCACGCAGAGAAGGGCGAGTATCGAAAAGGCGCGCGACGCCATTTTGTCAGATGAACGCAGTCTTCTCCAGCATGGTACTCGCTACCGCATCCTTCTGTAACAATACATCAACATCATCATCTTTCTGCCCTTTTCCCACGTTATGTGGGGTCGGCACAACATGTGATCTTCTTCCATTTCCCTCTATCATTCGTCATCTCAGTATTCACTCTTTTCTTACTAATATCTCGTTGTTTCGCAGTACACATACCTTGGACAGATTTTACAGTTAGGTAGAGACAACTTTGAGAAGGAGGCTAAGAGGAGGATTCAGCTGGGTTGGGCAGCTTTTGGAAAGTTACGTCGAGTCTTCTCGTCACCCATACCACAATGTCTGAAAACGAAAGTTTTCAACCAGTGCGTCCTACCTGTCATGACATACGGAGCCGAAACGTGGACACTCACGGTACGGCTAGTTCACCAGTTTAAAGTCGCTCAGCGAGCTATGGAACGAGCTATGCTCGGAGTTTCTCTGAAGGATAGAATCCGTAATGAGACTATCCGACACAGAACTAAGGTTGTTGACATAGCTCAGAGAATTAGCAAGCTGAAGTGGCAGTGGGCTGGCCATATCTGTCGAAGAACCGATAACCGTTGGGGTAAACGAGTTCTCGAGTGGAGACCGCGGCTCGGCAAACGTAGTGTAGGACGCCCTCCGGCTAGGTGGAGTGACGATCTGCGAAAGGCTGCTGGTGGAGGCTGGATGCGTCGAGCTGAAGACAGGGCGCAATGGCGCTCATTAGGGGAGGCCTATGTCCAGCAGTGGACTGCTATAGGCTGATGATGATGATGATGATGATTACTAATATCCCCTTTCACACAGTCCATCCATCTTTTCTTTGGCCTACCTTTACCCTTGTATCCATCCACACTCTCCTTGTCATATGATTTTCATCTTTTCTCATCTATATCTATACTAATATTTAAGAGGAAAGTTTTGTATATTTGTATTTTTGTTTGTAACGAATAAACTTAAAACCAAATGGTCCGATTTCAAAAATTCTTTCACCTTTAGAATGCTACATTATTTCTGGGTAACATAGGCTATATTTTATATAGGTACCTCGCGAGTAAAGACGCGAGAGGAAGCTAGTAAAATATAAAAATATATATAAATTTTTGAGGTTCCGTACCCAAAGGGTAAAACGGGACCCTATTACTAAGACTCCGCTGTCCGTCCGTCTGAAACCTTACCACGAAGTCTTCCAGAACGATTTCAGAAACGTCATGAAGTAACACTACTTCAATACAATTTGCGTAGGTCATGGTACGAAATAACAATATAATACTAATTTGGTAATGTATTATGAATTCGTGGTGAGACCCCAGGTTCGGTAAATATCTCCTCGGATCTCCAGTTAATTCGATCTTTGAGGATATCTGAAGAGGGTAGTCAGAGGCACGTTCAAACATTACATTTGTTACATGCCCACATTTTGCACAATATAATGACACACACCCCCGAATTTTTAGTTCTAGGGTCGGTTTCCTCACGATGTTTTCATTTACCGTTTAAGGGTGACAAATCAACATCGAGCTATGCTACGCTGTACTGCGCTGTGCTATGGTTGGTCAACTCGCTCGTCTAATATCTTAATGAGGATACAAACAAGCCATGCTGTGCTGCGCTGTGTGAGGCTACGCTTTGTTTAAAAACGCAGCAGTCTCGAGCGAGGCGCGCTACCCGCCGTGCTGAGCCGCGCTGTGCCGAACTGTGCTATGTTTTTGACGAGATAAACGACTACACGAGCTACTGGTAACTTAACCTGTGACATGCCGGAACGCAGATCCACGCGAGACATAATAGATTTTCTATTATGTCTGGAATCCCGGCATACCACAGGTTAATACTGAGCTAAGCAAAGCGCAGCACAGCTTGATTTTGATTGTTAAAAAAACCTAGCTTAAGAAACACAGCGCAGCATAGCTCGATGTTGATTTGTCACCCTAAGAGCACTGGCATTACGCACACATTTTTTGCTATACGTGTAAAATATATTAGGGCACATCAATAAAGCTCAGGCGAACAGTGACTTTGTGCCCCGAGCAGCAGTAAACTGTGGTCACGCGACCTAACACGACAAATAGTGCGTGTTACAACGATCTAGTTATTGATAGAAGTGCCAATAGAAATAAAAAACGGTGAAGGAAAACATCGAGAGGAAACCGGCACACCCTAGAACCGAAAATGCGAAGGTGTGTCATACGTTAGTATACTTATAAGAGGCGATGGGCTTGCTACCTATCACGTACGGACTACTAACTACTGTGCAAAATGTGGGCATGTGCCAAATTTCATGTTCAGACATGCCTCTGACTACCCTCTTTAGATATTCTCAAAGATCTAAGAGGTCTGAGGAGATATCTACCAAGCCTGGGGATTACAGTCATGATAATGTTTTTTTTTTTTCAATATAAATGCTAAGAAAATATGGTCTTTTTTGAGAAAATAGTTTTTTCAGAATAGTGAAAGGATTGATACGCCTCAGAAATTTATTTCTACTTGACACGTGTTTTCGATTATTTAGGTTATACGTTGTACAACGTCGTAAGTACACTCATTTGGTCTCAACCGAGAGGTGGGCCTCGTGCAAAAAACTTTAATGTAGTTCTCAAACTATTTAAACTAGAATTAAGGCCCAGCATTTTGCAAATTGCAAGTATTGCAACCCTAATCATTCTATTAACGCTTAATAGATTATATTGAAATTAAACTACACGATACTCAAGGATATAAGTGATAAATCAACCGGCGCTAAAACACGAATTAGTTAGAAAACTTTGGTTAAAAATCATGTCAAAAACACCTCTGAAAATTCAGAAATTCCCTAATTTATCCAGAACAGTAAGGTATTTTGAATTTCTATTTCACATGAATGTAAATCAGTTAATTAGAAACAAATCAACCCAGCCCTTTTTTTGAAATAAGCTATTTACTTGAACATAATATTTATGTTTTTTATAAATTGTCGCTTTCGTTATGTTATTCAGAGCAGCCATATTATCATGCCGCACTCTACTTACTTGTCATTTGGGTATTTCGCTTCGTGCTATGTCTGATTCCGCGGAGATCCGCGTTGCTATACGGACCTAGGTCACTTTTTTTGTAACTTTTACATGTGGAATAGAGTGACGAGTATTCTGGGCCTTAATGCATAGTTCAAGTAGGTATGATAAAGTATTTATGTAGTAATATTTATTTTTTTATATAAAGATACGTAAAACGACACGATTTTGCGTTTATCTCGATAAATAAGGTATCTGATAACATTGCAAAAAGCTTTTTATAACAAGTGACATTAATATATTCGAACCTGCCTTTCCACTTCCGATAATGACTGATAATGCCACAGTAACCAAAGTGCCACTTCAGAAATTTACAATAAGCACTTAATTAAGAAAATATTTGTTAATATCTTTTTGGAAAAATTTTGTCATATTTTTTGTTACCTGCTTATGTGTTTTTGTTAAATCCTATCGCCGGTTATTAGAATTTGAGATTACTATCCAATAATAGAAACATCCCATAGCCGCCATTTTTTATTTTTTTGACATTTTATATAATCATTTGTCAACACCCCAAACATAATTATAAAGAGGGACAGATAAAACTTTTTCAATAATCATAAGTTCTATTTGTCCTCCCGTTGCCGAGAGGGGGACAAATAGAACTTTAATATAATATAATAAGGGACAGAACAGGGGGACAGATAGGAGTAATTCCTTCTTCGCAATCGAGGATTAAAGAGGTTATCTTGACCACTTTTTTGTTTTTCTCTTCCAGTTTCTATAATATCTTGAATCGGCTTTTTATTCTACCTACGAGACGTAACGGTTGATAGGAATAAAGAATGACAATATACTGTCAGTTTGTTTTAAACTGTCGGAAGTTGGCCACGATTCTTGAGCTGATGATGAGCTAGAAAGTACTATAAAGTCTTGAAACAAGTGTGATGAAAGAAATATAAGGCTTAGCCTCTTTTTATGCACTTGACATAATATGGAATAATAACTTACTAATTTACAAATCATGTTTGAACAAGCCTCTGACTACCCTCTTTAGACAATACATCCTCAAAGATCTTAGTAACTAGAGGTATATCTACCGAGCCTGGAGATTACAGTCGTGATCATGATTTTTTTTTGACATTTCAGATTTACCAAATATGCGTATTGCAAATTTGGCAAACCACATTAGATTTATCCATTTGAGGCATTTTGCTTTGTAAGTGTTTTAAATGTGAGTTAGTAATCCTTCAAAGACGTTTCACAGCGTAGGCATTGTGATCAAAAAGGGCCGATTCAGGTCTTCTTTTGACCAAAAAAAAACTTAGAAACAAAAAAATCCATTGATGCACGATGAGTTTCGAACCTACGAAAGAAGCTAAGATTATTCAAAGCAAAATTACTTATGAAACTTTGATTTATCTCTATCTCAAACAAACCGGGAAGACTAATGTATTCTGGGAACGTTTCCAAAACAAAGTATCAAGGAATGGCAATCGAAGGAATCCTTCAACTTAAAGGTACTTAGCGAACTCAGAAAACTTAGAACTTAGATCCTACTTCGGAGGTACCGAGAACTTACTCCTGGGTGTCTACTCTGCAAAACAATCAACGATATTATAGGAACAATATATCTTTAAATAAATAAATAAATAATGCTGGACAATCCAAGACAATACAAGAGCGCTGGTGGTGTAGTGGTAGCACCCCTGCCTCACGATCCGTTGGTCGTGGGTTCAAATCTGTGAGTTTTTCCATTCGAAAAATTTATGTGCGCAATGCCAGTGGTCTTAAACGGTGAAGGAAAACATCGTGAGGAAACCGGTATACCCTAGAACCAAAAATTCGAAGGTATGTGTCATAGGTTAGTATTCTTATAAGCGGCGATGGGCTTGCAACCTGTCACGTACGGAATACTAACTAGATAACCCCCTTTAGATATCCTCAAAGATCTAAGTAACTAACAATCCACACAGCATCATCTATATTTATCAATATTTATCAATATCCGGGGCCGACTGACCTTCACACTGCTCTGTCTTGGTGTGGGTTGTCGGCGTTTCGTACACTCGACCCTAAAAAAAGTTATTTTGATATTCCATACATTGCTGATGGTCAGTTTGTACACTTCTTGTACACTTCTTAAGGTTGAAATTGGCACAGAAAAATATACAGTTCTTGGCAAAAGTGTTACGTGTTTTTAATACAAACAACAATAATCATCATCATAATTTTCTTTCCCTTATCCCAGTGAGTGGGATCAGCACAAGATTTAAACAGTAAAACTTTTAAGCAAGATACTTAATTATTTATATACAAGGTGAGTTTTTGGTCAGTTTAGAGCCGGCGCCCACGCAATCTATATCTCTGTAACCCTACTCAAAAAAAATATGAATAATGAATCAATTTTTTTGTTATTATTAATATCACGAAACTAATTTCCTGACCATAACACTACTTACACAATTTGCAATGTAAACCACTATCCTACACTTGAGTACATATTTCCAAGTACCAAGAATGCATAAACCATGGAGAGGTTTTCGCGACTCGTGATCTTTCGACTCTGTGGATCTACAGATCTACCTCTCCATCGTTTCTGCTATCCTGGTACCTATCGACAAATTAAAGTTTCTGATTTAAATTAATGGTAAAGCAATGGGAACTGGCTTACTATCAAAAAATTAAATCTATATAATATAAAAGAAAGTCGTGTTAGTTACACTATTTATAACAGAAGTTGTGTATAATTTGTATTCATTTTGCTATTTACTGTATAGATTGTCGAACGAGTGTTTTTATTGTGTTTCACAAGAGAACTACATAATTTTAATACATAGCCACAAAAAAAAACATTTGTAATACTTATCGTAATAAATATCCTGTTATTTTTTGTCAATACTAGTTTATTTCGCATAGAAAACACTTTTTACTCCGACTGTCCAGGTAGCCAGTGTACTAACTGCCCCAAAATGTTTGTAATTTGCATAACAAGAGTGTACCAACTGCCGACAACCCCTTGGTGTTGTGGTTAGAAAATAATTTTACTAACCACCACTCTAGTGTGAAGGATGGTAACACGATTTCCTCACCTTTTTGGATTTAAATGTTTTTTTACCAACAATAGTCAATAGTCAAATATATTTATTTCAATAAAATCACACTGACAATAATACAACCAAATTAGTATTATTGTCACAGTTATCTATGCCACCTGAAAAACCCACGACGGGATTTGAACCGACGACTTTAGTAAATGACATTGAAAATAGCACATTCGTATTTTATTATTAGAACCGTGATTGCAAAGCCGAAACTAAAGTCACACGCGACCGTAACATATGACAGTTTGGCCCGGCTGACTCTCGTGAATATTTTATTTGGAAAAAATCGATGGCGGCGGCACGGCATGGCACTTCGATTTGCATAGAATATTCTGAAATAAAAAGGCGATCGAACCTTTAGAAACCTACCTGCAGACGTGCCTTTGACTACCCCTTTACGATATTTACTTTTATGGAAAAAAACATACATGATCACGACTGTAATCCCCAAGCTTGGTAGATAATCTCCTTAAAAGATAAAAGGATAGTCAGAGGCACGTCCAAAATGGTATTTGGCACATGCCTACATTTTGAAAAGTAGTTAGTATTCTGTATGTGACAGGTTGCAAGCCCATCGCTGCCAATGTATGGATTATACAAAAAAATATAATTGATCACGACGTCACGAATGTAATCCCCAAGCTCGGTAGATATCTCCTCAGATCTCTATCTGAGGAGATATCTCCTCAGATAGAGATCTGAGGAGATATCTCTAGTCACTTAAATCTTAGATCGGAATAAGAGGCTCAGTTAATGACCTGTTCAGAAGCTACCTCACTGATCGCTCACAAGAAGTTGTCGTAAGTGGCGTTGTGAGTAATGAGGAACTAATCCATTTTGGCGTTCCTCAGGGTAGTGTTCTTGGCCCTTCTCTCTTCCTTGTATACATCAACGAGCTGTGTAATCTTACACTCCCAAATTGTAATATAATTACTTACGCAGATGACACTGCCCTGCTCGTTGGTGGAAAAAGTTGGGATGAGGTACAACAGTCTGCTGAAGCGGCTTTGAGAGATGTCCTTAACTGGCTCTCAACCAACCTTCTAACCCTCAACGTTGAAAAGTCGAATTATATTACATTCTCCCCCACTGCCCGTACTCAACCACTATTCTTCTCCCTCCGCGCACATACTTGTCAAGTTCCAGTCAGTAACTCTTGCTCCTGTCAAACTCTTCGCCATGTCACTTCTACTAAGTATCTTGGCGTCCACGTCGATAGATTCCTCTCCTGGATCCCTCACATTGATAATACTATAACTAGAGTACGTAAACTTATATTCGTCTTCAAAAACCTAAGAAGTGTTGCCGATTCTCAGTGTTTGAGGACAGTTTATTTTGCTCTTGCACAATCTGTACTGAACTACTGTATCACTGCATGGGGCGGTTGTATCAAAACGCAGATGCTTAGAGTGGAGCGGGCTCAAAGGGCTGTCCTAAAAGTGATGTCATCCAAACCTAGGAAATTCCCCACTAACCTCCTTCTACAACAATGCGAAGTTCTTTCTGTAAGACAACTGTTTATTCTGGCTAGCATCGTACGTCAGCACAGGCTCTTGTTCTTTGACCCCAAACTACTTAAAAATAAACGTCGCTCAGATATTGTGTGTAAAACTCCTACGCACAGAACAGCCATAGCTGGTCGCCACTTTTGTTATCTAAGCTGTTCACTTTATAACAAAGTTAATAAAGCTATAGATGTATACCCTCTTACACAATACACATGTAAAACTAAATGTTCAAATTGGCTTTTATCTCTTTCATATGAACAAACTGAAAATCTTCTCATTTCCCTCTCATAAATTCATAAGACATGTTACATAAGACACACAACAATAGGTACTCATCATCATCACACACTCACACACACCCTCTCACACCCTCTCACACACACATAAACTCACTCCTCAGCATTCTCAGTAATTTTTCCAGCTCATCCTTATTAATGTCATTTAACCTTTGTTTAATTTATTTTTGTTCTATATGTTAACCGAACAGAACCTACTCATCAGTTCTGGAGGTGGGCGTTGAGACTGCGTCACAGTTTTATTTTTAAACTTTAGCAGTTTCATCGTTTTTAACTTGTACTCTGTTCACTCCTGTTTTAATAATAAAATACATTTTAATTTTAATTTTTTTTTTAATTTTGAGGATAATTATCTTAAAAGGGTAGTCAGAGGCACGTCCAAACATGACATTTGGTTCATGCCCACATTTTTCAAGGTAGTACTGTACGGGATAGGTTGCAAGCCCATCGCCGCCATAGTATCCTACTAATATTATAACGCGAAAGTTTGGAAGAATGTATGGATGTCTGGATGAATGTTTGTTACTCTTTCACGCTGAAACGGCTGAACGGATCTGGATGAAATTTGACACAGATATACATTATAGTCTGGAATAGCACATAGGCTACTTTTTATTCCGGAAAATGTACGGTTACTCCGTTATCACGCGGGCGAAGACGTAAGCGGAAACTAGTGGATTATAAAAGGACTAGCTTCTGCACGCGGCGTCGCCCGCAAAGTACCTACATAAAATATAGCCTATGTTCATCCAGAAAGTTCATTCTACACATTGGTGAAAAAAATTTTCAAATCGGTTCAGTAGTTTCGGAGCCTATTCAATTCAAACAAACAATCAAATCTTTCCTCTTTATAATATTAGTATAGATAAAATAAAGAAATATCGGAATTAATCAATATTAATAATAGTTTAAGAAGATTGTTCCGTTAAGTTGAAACAAAAAGGAGTCGTTACAAGTAGCTACAAGATACTGGTACAAAGACATTTAAGACAATGAGCAGACTTCATCAACAGTTGGCACTTGAGAGTATTACAGTGAACTGGCAGAATGAAATCACGACGGAAGCCAAAGCTTTTTAATTAAAACTAATGAATTAAAAATACTAAGAACGTTGTATTGACCGAGTTAATGGAGGCCCGTATTGCCCCGTCCCCCTCTTTTGACACAGCTCATTGTTACAGTTCAGCTCGCTCAGTTATAGTTAGATGGCTTTATCGGTAAAAATGTACATACAGTTAAGGATTTTAGAATTTTGTAGCTGGTCAGTGAACGGAAAATTCATGGAAGCATTTTTTGAGCTTTCTGTATGTGCCAATAGAAATATAAACTAGGAATTTGTGGTCTTTTTTTTACGAGGAGCGCTGGTGGTGTAGTGGTAGCGGCACTGCCTCGGTCGTGGGTTCAAACCTGGTCGTACACCGATGATTTTGTCATTCGAAAAATTTATGTGCGCAATGCTAATGCTCTTAAACGGTGAAGGAAAACATTGTAAAGAAACCCGCATACCTAAAAACTCGAAGGTGTGTGTCATAGTTAGCATTTCTATAAGCAGCGATGGGCTTGCAACCTGTCACGTACGGAATACTAACTGCAAAATGTGGGCATGTGGCTACCTCTGACTCTGACCTACTGAGCCTAGGGATTACAGTCGTGATCGTTGTTTCAATTATTTGGAATGGCCATAACATAACTAGCTGTTCTATTAGCTCTGTGCCTAGAATGTTGAACTTTTCCCCACCTTTATTTTAACTTTTTCTCACAATTAATTGTTTCTTTCTTTTCCGGGGATTTTGCGCTTGGATTTTCTTATTGAGCGGAATTACTTTTAAGATTCGCAGCCGGCTTTATCAGATCTAACTTGCTTTGTATTTTATTTGGCGCCTTTCAACATTTTTGAAAAGTTTTTGATGCGCGGCCCCTAGCTTGAGCATCGTAGAGAGCGTATTTTTAAGGAAAAGAAGACAGATTAAGGGCTAGTTTCACCATGCTTTGTTCATTGAACTAACCGCTTGTTAATGGCCTGTTAAAGTTGATTTGTTTCTTTTTAAGAAAAAGAAGACAAGTTAAGGGCTAGTTTCACCGTGCTTTGTTAATAACACTAACCGCTTGTTAACCTAATTTTCTATTAAAGTTTTTTTGTGTTTCACGATGTCCTGACAAAGCATTATCTTCCGTAAAATGAAATGACGCAAAATAGATAACGACACTCTAACATTCTTCTTACATTCAAGCTTTGAGTAGCTTACTTTGGGGCTAGATGATGCTGTGTGGACTGTCCAGCATTATTTATTTATTCTTGTCGTAGACCCAAAACACAACACATTGACGAAACAGGTGCATAAGGAGTGTGAATGGGACAGTGGGAAGAGGAAGACCTGGTGTATGTACCTTAATCAAATTGGAGACGTTTTAGAGAAAGGCCAGGGAATTAATATTACATTGTTTTTTCGTACCATGACTTATGTAAATTGTATTGAAGTAGTGTTACTTCAAGCTTCAAATGTGACGTTTCTAAAATGGAATCGTTCTGGAAGACTTCGTGGTAAGGCCCCAGCCCCTTAAGACAAGCGGCATAAACGTTAATCGAACAGAATAGAATAGAATTCTTAATGTATGGGAATGACATTGGCTTACGAAAATAATTACGTAAGCTAGTGTCATTCCCATACATTAAAATTTATATTCTATTCTATTCCATTAGCGCCTATGCTGCTTGTCTCAGCCCTGTACCCCTAGTATGAGTTTTTGATTTACGAAAACTTTTTTCGAATAGTATCCTTTCATACATTCCTTATATACCTCCATCGGAAATGTTAAGGAACTAAAATAAGGTCGATAATATCGAAAATATTATCTAATCGGCAGTCCCAGCAATAATTTTCAAACCAAGTTTTCACGATATCGACCTTATTTTAGTTCCTTAACATTTCCGATGGAGGTAAATGTATGAAAGGATACTATTCGAAAAAAGTTTTCGTAAACTATCAAAAACTCATACTAGGGGTACTGAAGGCAAGAGTGCACTAAACCAAGCAAAAGAGGTAAACCAGGATCGTAGCAAGTGGTAATTTTATGCATGTAATTTATCAACAAAACATAAATCAAATACAGGGTGTACGTGAAAATCAATTAATATGCATTCATTACGTGCACATGAAACCTATTATGCATTACAGGATGCTCCTGAAAGGCATGACTGTTCAATAGGGCAATATGGGCAATTGTTCAGACTTGGCGTTGTGCCAACACCGCGTGTGAAAGCGGCGTGAGTCGTGACATAGTTTCCAGAGCCAATAAGGTGCGTTTACACGGGCAATTTTTCAAAAAAAATACGAGAGCTTCAGACCACACGATTTAAGTAAACCTTTTTTAGCGTACTGGTGGTGTAGTGGTAGCACCCCTGCCTCACGATCCGAAGGTCGTGGGTTCAAACCTGGTCGTGCACCAATGAGTTTTTCCATTCGAAAAATGTATGTGCGCAATGCCAGTGCTTTTAAACGGTGAAGGAAAACATCGTGAGGAAACCGGCATACCCTAGAACCAAAAATTCGAAGGTGTGTGTCATAGGTTAGTATTCTTATAAGATGGGCTTGTAACCTGTCACGTAGGTACGGAATACTAACAACTGTGATAAATGTGGGCATGTACCAAGTGTCATGTTTGGACTTGCCTTTGACTACCCCCTTTAGATATCCTCAAAGATCTAAGTAACTAAAGATCTGAGGAGATATCTACCGAGCCCGGGGATTACAGTCGTGATCAAATTTATTTTTTATTTTTTTTAGCGTAGGTATAATAAGTATCATTTATCTTTGCGTTTGTTAACTGAACCAAATTGAATGCCATTTTCACTAATGTATAGAGATACGCTTGGATTAAAACTTAGGCTTTTTTTAATCAAAATTGATTGACAAAAATAATGAGATAAAAATTTGATATATTTCATGAAAAGCCTTATCTATCCGTACAGCCCCAGTCACGGAATATTAATAAGTAATCTAACGCGTAAGTAGTCACGGATATTAACTAGTAAGGAATAAATTATAATAAATAATATTGGTGGACAATTCACACTACGCCATCTAGCTTGTACTATCGGAATACCTGATAGATAAATTTTATATACTTTATTTTTTTAAATACATTAGAAAAGATATAAACACCTTGCCACAGTACAAACATATGCGTTCATCACACAAATATTTATCCTAGGTGAGGATCGAACCCACAACCTACAGCGCAGACTACCAACTGAGTGGCTATTACGGAACTTTGATTACAATCAATTACAATGAAAGTCTAACAACAACTGTACTGTGAATACGTAATTCTGATATTTACAAACAATAATTATACTTATAGCAATAAACAAATAATATAATATAATATTTTATGGCAATGAAAGAAATGTGTGAAAGATGACATGGGTAGGAAAGGAGTGAGTACCGAGATGACGAATGATAGAGGGAAATGGAAGAAGGTCACATGTTGCCGACCCCACATAACGTGGGAAGAGGGCAGGAAGAAGATGGTGATGATTTTATGGCAATAAACTTTCCATAATAATCCACCGCTAGTAACTAGAAGCTGTTAATAATAGTTATTTGATAGTATCAGAGTTACGTAATCGCAGCTCTGAGCTGTGAGACCGGTCGATAAATAAGTGACAAGATCGCCCAAGATTGAGCCATTCAAAAGCCCGTGTAAACACACCATATGGCCTTATTAGTAATGACACATTAGGCAAAGAATATTAAAGCCAGTGTCATGAGAATTCCAGCCCCAGAACTAAGTTGACAACTTCACCTGAGTATACTGTTTGATATACATTATTAATATTAACAAAACTGAAAGGTAGCCAAGAGTTTTGATAAGTAGAAAAAATAAGGAATGTTTTTAACTCGAGTGTGAAGAAAAAAGCTAATGTCTTTGGAGTGATTCAAGGTTTCTACGACCAGCGGCTTAGGTGTGTCAGGACAAAGATTTTTCTATTATTAGATTATCCTTCAATATACAGTATTTATCTATAGAATTGTATATGTGACTTTGACTTAAGCCAAATACCCAGTACTCAGTTAAAATATGTGTGACTAGCTGTCCCGCCCGCCACTTCGTTCACATAAAATATCTAAACTGAGTTTTAAACACATCACGCAACTCATAAAAATCCCATACTACTTTGACACCCCCCATTTGACCCCTTTTTAAGAGTTATATTGAAAAATCCTGAAACATGTGTCCATTCATTTTGCATTTACAGTACACAAACAAAGTTTCAGACCAATCGCACTACCCGTTAAAAAGTTCCCATACTAACTTTGACACCCCATTTTACCCCTTTTCGAAGGTTATATTGAAAAATCCTGAAACACGTATTAATTTATTTTGCATTTAAAGTACACAAACAAAATTTCAGACCAATCGCACCACCCGTTAAAAAGTTTCCATACAAACATTGACCCCACATTTGACCCCTTTTGGAAAATTATATTGAAAAATCCTGAAACACGTTTTCATTCATTTTGTATTTACAGTGCACAAACAAAGTTTCATGAAAATCGCTCCACGCGTTAAAAAGTTTCATACTAACGTTTTCACCCTTTTTCACCCCCTTAGAGGTAGAATTTCCAAAAATCCCGCCTTAATGGGTGGTTTTGTTACAAAAGGAAGCCACTATCCAAATTTCAGCTTTCTATCTTCAGCGGTTTCGGCTCGGCGATGATCAATCAGTCAGTCAGTCAGTCAGTCAGGTTAAGCTCTTATATAGGTATAGATAAAGGAGGGCTTAATGCCTAGGCGGCATTTTCTACCTGCCAACCTAGTATTTAGAGCTAGGTCGGCGGCTGACAATAAGTAATATAAAAAATTAACACTAAATTTATAAACAATGCTTAAAAGCTTTTATAATCAATGAATTCTGCATTGTAATTTTGAACAAACCATCTTTATAATCAAATCATCTAAGAAAATAATAATAAAACAGTCAAAATCCGGTAATTCTAGTACTTTCTTTCCATGAGTTTCATGAAATATTCACATTTGCAGAACTCATGGACACCCTGTATAATGTCAGATGTCATACAGACAAACTGACATTAGCATATCAAAGGATGCGGAACCGCGAGTGCCTGTAGTCACTCTCAGAATTAGCTGAGCAACTCACATCAGTTGTTCAGCTAATTACGTATAACCTAACAAGTTCAAAGACATGCGTCAAATACACGAAAGCCTCTGAGGTGAATCCTTTCACCACATTTGGTTCGAAGAATTAGTGACACAATAAATTAAAATAAATGCGTGTTGACAACTTTCTGAAACTGTGCGTCATTTATGTTTCAAGTTTGATGACCGAGCTTTGCTTGGTTTTTTTTTAGGTAAATCGTGTTCTTTGGAAAATTAAACCTAGCTAGATCGATAATCTATGGATCTTTGTGTTGTACAAATCAATAAACGAATTAAATAAGAATTTAAAGGGTCAATGACGAATTAGAACATAGGTCGTAATGAGATGAAATTACTAAGATAGGTTCCTTGTAAATGTGAGTTATTTCTTGAATCGTCTCCGTCAAATCCTCCTGCTAAATTTTAATATATATTTACATGGTTTGTATTACTGTTTTAAATTCCAACTCATGTTATATTTTAGGTTTAATATTAGTATATTAAGGTTATTTTTGTTGTTAGCACGCCTTCTGTATTTTTCCTACTTTACTTTGGTTAGCAGGTAGAAAATGCCTTCGGCATTATGCTCGCCAATTGTGCATATTTTTGTATTTTGTGTGCAATAAAGAATTTAAATAAATAAATAAATGTGCATTGTGAAAGAAACTCCCAAAGTTAACCTATATATTTGTAGTGAGGGAATAAATTCAATAAGAAAATAAATTACATAAGCAAAATCATGAAGGAATTTCACACGTTATAAAGAACTATGTAGGTTAGGTATTTATGAGACATGAGTTGTTCAGGTAGTTTAGACCGCCTGCGCCGGGCCGCCATCAATTTGTAACGTTACACGAAACGGAATAATAAATAATGATCTGTTTTGTAGAGATTAATGGAAATTGTCGATACAATTTTCGTGGGCTGCGAGCTTATTGCTTGAGCGGAAGCGAGCGCGGAATTTTATTTTATATATTTAGTCAGACACGCTATGCGGTATGTAAAGGCAAATAATCTGGGACTTTGTCACAGCTCTTGGGGCAATATTAAAGAAATATAACTTTGATATTTTGTACCATGACATATCAAAATTAAATTGAAGTAATGTTACTTCAGGACTGTTAACTATTATTACTTAAGTAATGTTACTTGTAGTGTAGGACGCCCTCCGGCTAGGTGGAGTGACGATCTGCGAAAGGCTGCTGGTGGAGGCTGGATGCGTCGAGCTGAAGACAGGGCGCAATGGCGCTCATTAGGGGAGGCCTATGTCCAGCAGTGGACTGCTATAGGCTGATGATGATGATGATGATGATGAATGTTACTTCAAGATTGAAATTTTACGTGTCTGCAAGTATGATGTTTCTGAGGTTTTGATGTTCTTTTTAGTTCTAATTTGAAAGTATGTGTCATGGCTAGTATTTCTATACGCGGCAATGGATTTACAACCTGTCACGTTCGGAATACTAACTACTGTGCAATATGTGGGCATGTGCGAAATATTGTGTTTGGACGTGCCTCTAAGAATACTAATCTATGACACCTTCGAAATTTTGGTTCTAAGGTATGCCGGTTTCCTCACGATGTTTTCTTTCACAGTCCCGAGCATGTGTTTTTTACCTGTCAACAGGCGGAAACGCCCCGGGGCGTTCTTGCAGCCGAGCCACTTGAAACTCAAATTTCGGTGTGATAGAGTTTACTTTTGTTTGAACAAGTTTATGTTATTAGCAAGCGGGATAAATTTCCGGTCTGTAGAAGCCGTTAAAATATATCCTTGCGTCTTTGGTAATATGTATAAGTGTGAGTCATGGATGACGTCATAGACTAGCGACACAATGGGTGTCGGCAGTTCACTCATAAAAATAAATTGTTGCTATTCTCGGTTGTTTTAGTGTCCTAAAGCACAGATAAAATACCCCAAATGACATTACTTTTTACAGAAACAAGCTACGTGGTCTAGTTTTCTTTTTATAAGTATTTATGTCAAGTAGGACCAAGGAGGTGTATATCCTGCAGGATGTATTTACGTAATTCCAATAAGATTTTATGTTTGTAAATTTATAGACCTTGTTTTTGTGTGTAAAACACAGTAAATATATCCAAGATTATATTACTTTTTACAGAAACAAGCTAAGTGATCTAGTTTTATTTTTATAAGTATTTTTATGAAGTGGGATATTGAAACTTTTTGAATTTTTTTGTAACGGTTTTACGTCCGTCCGTTGGCAGATTAATTCAATTTCAGTAGCGTCACCTATCACCATGCTCATCGCCTTAGCTCCCAGTTCCCGCCAAGTCACGCTCTCATCATAAACTCTGCTCCTTGCCAAAACCACGTCAGCGCCAGTGGGCTTGCCTAACCTCTACGTAGGCATCTACAATAGATTTATGCTCATACTATTGGAAAACCCCGTGACTTTGATCGTAATATGATGATAACGTAATCCCCAAGCTCGGTAGACATCACTGATATCTAGTTACTTAGAACTTTTAACGATATCTAATGGGGCCTGGGGGTCGTCAATCATGTCCAAAATTTTTTAGAAAACTTAAAGTTAGGGTAATGAGACCTAATTTTGGCACCCCACCAATTACTGGCACTTCCGTGATTTAACCGCTATAATAAGAAAACAGCTAATCTAACGGTATTGCAAGTTATTTAAAATAGAGTAGTAGAATCTTGTGCTACCAAACTGGCAACACTTTAAAAAAAGGAAATTACAATGGCGTCGGAAGAATAGGAACAGCTGAGCGTATCTCGACTTGACCAGTGAAAACTATTTTTTTTCTAAGGTAAGAGCTTTTTTAATATCATCGAATCTTGGTAATCAAGTGGGTTTTTATGCGACTTATCATTGAAAGCATATTAAACACATATTGTTCCACTGGTTTAATAACTTATTTCCAAGATTTCCATTGTTTATATTATTTTATCCCGGTGCCAACATTTGGTATCCAAAAATGTCCTTATTCTAATTTATTGGCACTAATGACAGTAATTGGGTTTTCAGATTACTAGATTATTAGAGGTTATTTTGTGGATAAGATGATTAGTGGACCACCTCATTTTGTATAAATAATAAATACAAGTAAAAATCGCATTTTTTCCAAATCTTGGCACCGGTGCCAACTGTGAAATTACCAATTACCAACACTAGGGCCAATAATTAGGCATAAGTATGGTAATACTTGGTGTCATCATACCTATGATTTTATTTTCAGGCTACCCGATTTAATATCTGAACATGAGACCCAAAAGTACTACCAAGAAGTCTACCAATAAACCTATTAATTATTAATATTATATAATTATTAATTAACAACAAAGTTCCGATTTTGACAAAATCGAAACTTATATAGATCAAGCAACGACAAGGGTTCAAAAACATACCACTGCAATGTTAAATCTCACTCCCATTAAATTAACGGATATTCTTGTATTGCCAAAATCACCTCAACGAAAATGTGTAAGAAATATAAAGAGAGCTCCTTTTGTATTGACATCTGATGAATGGAGATCTATAGAAAGCGAAAAACTACGAGTAAAACAAGAAAAAGAAGAAGGCATAAAAAGAAGAAAAGTAGAAAGGGAGAAAAAGAAATTAGAAGCAAAATCTAAACAGACAAAACCAAAGATACCAGACTCTAAGTTGGAAATTAAGAAAGAAAATAGAAGAGTGAACCCAGATGTGAAGAAACTTGTGGTATCTGAAAAGTTGAATACCGTAGATATCTCGTTAATACCACCCCAAACTGCGAACGAAGAGTATACATCGGATGAAAAACATGAGGAAAAGGAAAATTATACTGACTACGCTAATTTAATACCTGAAAAAAGGAATAAAAAACAAAACAAGATTTTATACACTGCAACTGAAATAGAGAAGTTTTTGACAGATTTTGAAGACAGACATTATATAGGTACCTACCTAGTTACTACTATTGATCTCTTACGTTCAAGTTATTGCGTAGTGATAAGAAATATAGTAATTTAATACTTAATTGTTGTTTTTCAAATTATAACTGAATGTTGATTTTGATAGTACTTTATATGAACCAAATAATTGCTAAGGAGGCTGTACTGATTGTATTATTTTCATTTCTATGTGTCTAAGTAATCACGTAAATAAATGTGATTACATTTTACTACCTCTTTTTACTTTATCCTTGTTTTCTAAAAACAATTTCCTTTATTTACCTATAGAACAATCTGTGCCAACAAAAGTGCTAATAAATTGGACTAGGCCCATGCAGATAATTGGCCAAAGTATGCCAGTAATTGGGAAAATCGTGTTTTTGAAAAAATACCCTAAAAACTTTATAATATAGTTATCTAGCCAACATTTCATTTATTTAAAAACGTTAATTAACTTTTTTTCTGTCATAGAAAAAGATAATTTAACCTGTGCCTATTTGGTGTAAGTATGCACATGTTTTCTGATGTCCAATTAAAAGTTTCCACGTGTAGAATAAGAAGAAGTGTATTTATAAAAAAAAGAATAGTAATGTAGACGACAGAATTGAAATAAAATAAAATATGATCACGACTGTAATCCCCGGGCTCGGTAGATATCTCCTCAGATCTTTAGTTACTTAGATCTTTGAGGATATCTAAAGAGGGTAGTCAGAGGCAAGTCCAAACATGACATTTGGTACGTGCCCACATTTTGCACAGTAGTCAGTATTCCGTACGTGACAGGTTGCAAGCCCATCGCCGCTTATAAGAATACTAACCTATGACACATACCTTCGAATTTCTGGTTCTAGCGTATGCCGGTTTCTTCACGATGTTTTCCTTCACCGTTTAAGAGCACTGGCATTGCGCACATAAATTTTTCGAATGGAAAAACTCATTGGTGCACGACCAGGCTTGAACCCACGACCTTCGGATTGTGAGGCAGGGGTGCTACCACTGCACCACCAGACTAGTATGAGTAGGTACTTAACACAAAAACATAATATTCAACTATGTGTATAGATGTTAATCATAGTTAAAGAACCTTCTTCTTCTTCTTCTTCTTCTTCTTCCTGCCCTTTTCCCACGTTATGTGGGGTCGGCACAACATGATTGTGATCTTCTTCCATTTCCCTCTATCATTCGTCATCTCAGTACTCACTCCTTTCTTACCCATGTCATCTTTCACAGTCCATCCATCTTTTCTTCAGAGTAGGTATGTGTTGTGGTATTCAAAATATTGAAAAAATATATTTATACTTTGCACATAATATCGATACGTCTAAATAGCAATACGTCTTCTACGTCGTTTATTTATGAAAAATTCAAATTCAAAATTCTTTTCGATCGATACGTGTAAGTAGTAAAACGTCTGTTATCGCAAAACGTCCAACTAGCAATACGTCTAACGGCCGATTTCTATATTCTATCTATCTGCGGTTTTTGGATTTTGGATAGTTATTTGACATTAATCCTATAGAAGTAATGTCAAATATCTATCCAAAATCCAAAAACCACAGATAGATAGAATATAGAAATCGGCCGTAAGTTCATACGTTCTTACCTGTGACTTTCACATTGCAGATATATTGATTTTATCAACCTATTTACATTTTTGCTGTGTTGATCATATTTGTTACTAGCTACCGCGCGCAGCTCCACTCACGTGGTACTTACCTGAATAAAAAGTAATCTATGTGTTTTTCTAGGTCTTATACTACGCGTGTACCAAGTTTAATTCAGATCTGTTCAGCCGTTTTATCGTGATTGAGTAACAGACATACAATCCATCCAAACTTTCGTATTTTTAATCCTACTAATATTATAAACGCGAAAGTTTATAAGAATGTATGGATGTATGGATGTATGTTTGATACTCTTTCACGCTGAAACGGCTGAACGGATTTGGATGAAATTTGGCACAGATATAGATTATAGTCTGGAATAGAATATAGGTTACTTTTTATCCCGGAAAAATATATGTTTCCCGCGGCATAGATTGTTTTTGTTTTTCAAGGTACCACGCGGGCAAAGCCGTGGGCGGAAGCTAGTATTATAATATTATATTATTTTGTTTGTCATGTAAATGGCTGACATTGCTGATATTTGAGCTTATTATTAAATTACAATACATTGTAATACGATATTTCCCGTTATCTATATCCATATTCATTATTATAAATATCTAAATCTGTATGTTTAGTTGTAACTTTGGAACTGCTTATCCGATTTTTATAAGTAATTATTTCACTGATAGACAGGATTTTTGTATCTAAATAAATTTTACATAGTAGTCTTTTTATTATCTAGGTGTTCTATTGTTGTGATGGGTACTATAATAAATTCTGATATTAGGTACCTTTTTTTGCTGTTTCACAATAATGTAGTTTTAAAATACCTACATTTTTTTAATCTTTTACCTCTTTTATGCCTTTGCAATTTAAGATACCTATCAGAATACCCATGTAGCAAGATAATATCAATAAAACGTCAAGATCGTAAAATATCTTAGTATCCAAGTCGTCTTTAATAAAATGCACTGTAGCAGAACGTCCTTTACTGAATGTAACTGAAAATATATTATTTCACAGCCGCCATACTGGATTTTTTGACATTTTTTATCGCTTCAGTCACTCTTGTAATTCAGACGAATCTAATCACTCCTCATTTTTTTCAAAATCCGTCCAGCCGTGTGACAGCTAAAGGAACTCGCATACATACATACCACCCCTAACACATTATCTTCCTTTTTCGTTTCGCAGTCGAGTAAAAAGGGACAAATATACAAACTTTCGCATTTATAATAATTATAAGCAAATTTTTAAAATAGCAGACGAAGTCGCAAACTTGATAGCTAGTTGATATAATATTGGTATCGTGAGGTGACCTTGGGGTTAGGCAGGTTGCTCATTGGACTTGCATTGTTAACTTTCTTACTAAATTGTGTGGCATCTTGCACACGACTGCTGTATACAATCTCACCACAACATCACGTATTACCAAGGTACAAAATCTGTATGATACATGTTGTATACAATGTTTTCATTCACTAATTTTATTAAAAATCTTGCAAAAACTTGTCAAACACTGTAAATATTTTTTTTATTATTGACATAAAACAAGTTGTGAATATAATATTAAACGAAACTTGGAGAAAATGGGTCAATAACTGTTAAAAATGTTCAAATATGTAAACGGAACATGTTAGAAACAATGTTTATATAGGATTTGTAAGTCAAAATTAATGTATTTTATACGGTAAGTATCATTAAATTTTTTTTGATTTGTTTAATTTCTTTTTTTCATACTAACTAAAGATACACGTTTGAATTTCAGATTTTATTATAATTATTAAATAAGACACAAAAATAAATAGAATAAAATAACAAAAAGTTGATAATTAATTTTAAAAGTTTAAGTAATCATATTGTAACAGTAAGTGAAGATGTATTTTAGTAAAATTACTTAAGTATGTTACATAATTTGTATTCTAATTACTAAACAAAATAACAAATTCAATTGTAAACTTAACTAATTTCTAGAGATCTTATTTCTAAAAATACTCCAAGTAACATAAACGTCATGTGCAAGAGCCCAGCGGTAATTTGAGCACCTTTAGTGCTAAAGAGCGTGGGTTCAAACCCCGGGAGGTATTGATGACTTATGGATGAATGGCGATCCATAATAGCTTTGAAATAATTTGACAGAAACCTATTGTTGTGAAATAACAATATTATACCGTTAGGACGTGTGAATATTTATGGCTAACTAAATAAGGTTTTTGTAGGTTTACCCGACTGCGAAGCGAAGGAGGGTTATGTGTTGGGGTGAATGTATGTATGTATGCGACTTCCTTTGGCTTTCGTTATAGCCTAAATGGCTGGATGGACTTTGATAAAGGAGACGTGTCATTGGATTTGTCTGGATTACAAGCTATAATATATTGAAAAATTCAATATGGTGGCTGCTGTAAAAAGCTATTCAATTTTCAATTGCTTTCTGTAATTTTCGGGTTTTGATCAGACGCTTTGATATAATTTTTGAAACGTAATGAGGTTTTTACCTGGTTGTGAAAAATGAGGGTAATGTACTTGGATGTATGTACGAGTATATATTGTATGTATTGTATATACAGGGTTAATAGGTATCTAATCAATAACCTTGAAAAGGCGACTTGAGTAAATCAAGACTAACAACTTTTGTTCTACGATTTTTTCTAATTCAATGTTTTTTTTCCCATACAAAAAAATGAATAGGCAAATTTCCAGTTCTAATCTTCTTAGCTCTTTCTAGGCGGTCACAGATTAAGACAAGTCGGTACATGCTGTGTGTGTAGCACACTCGGCCGAGCGATTGCGTAAAAGTCGTAGCACTCAGCGTGACTCAGCTGACTGCGCATACGTCAGAATCGAATAAATGAAACATAGGTAGGATATTTACGAGACATAGAGCTAACAACTGATAGAAATTCTCACAAAAACAAAAAAAAAAAAACTTGAGATGTATTACGTTTTGGCAAAAGTCATAGAACAAAAGTTGTTAGTCTTGATTTACCCAAGTCGCCTTTAAGAGGTTATTGATTAGATACCTATAACCCTGTATACTGTATACATCTATGTATGCATATTTCTTTACCTGTCGCGGTAGAACAAACGGCTGGACGGATTTTGAGAAATGAGGTGTAGTTGGATTTGTCTAAATCACAAAAGTGATATTGGTGGTGATTCTGTTGTTCCGCGGACTAACTAAAACTAACTAAAAAAATGCTGAAATATATGCGACCTTATTTTGTTCACATCAAATACTAAATTAGCGTAAACATTTTAAATTACAATTCTAAAATTGACTAAACTGACGTATGATTGACGTGTTTTAGCTTATTTTAGAAGCCATGTAAATTGGTGTTGACTAAAGCTACGTGAAAATGGTGGAAAATTAATTAAATTAGAATGATTATGTCAATTTCAGATCTTTTTAAAACTGTCATTCAAAAATGTTACGCTAATTTGGTCTTTATAGTAAGCCAAATAAGATCGTACCTATGGTAGCATTTTTTAAGTTAGTCTGCAAAACAACCGAATTACCACCATTATAAGTACCTAATACAAAATTGCAAAAAATCTAAATGGCGGCATAACCAATTTTAATTACTTTCAGTATGTTTTTTATAGATTTTTGATAAGTACCTACCTAGTTTACTAGGTTTGAGACATGTTGCTTACTACACTAGTTCAAAAAACGATAGTAATAAAAATATATTAAGAAAAATATATTATGCATTGCGTCAGTAGTACTAACTACTGTGCAAAATGTGGGCATGTACCAAATGTCATGTTTGGACTTGCCTCGACTACCCTCTTTAGATATCCTCAAAGATCTAAGTAACTAAAGATCTGCGGAGATATCCACCGAGCATGGGGATTACAGTCGTGATCATATATATTTTATTATTTATTTATCATTGCGTCAAAAAGTCTAAAATAAAAATATGTTCCTGGTGTATTAGGTGCATTTGTACAGCCTGAAATATACAGCCTGAAAGCGAGCGGAACCGGAAATAGAGCCACAGCGACTTCCGGCGAGTAAACGGCAGTTTTCAGTACGCCTTCACAGATTTGAGTTAGAATGATTAATCTAATTGAGGTTCAGGCTAAATTTAACTTTATTTACGACGTTTTTAAGGCTTATTTTACCGAAAATTTGGATTAACATGGTTATACAGTTAAACTTTAAGTCCCTCTTTTCGTCCTTTTAGAGTATTTTTTCGGGTTAAAAAGTAACCTATGTGTTAATTATAGGTATAATCTACGTTCATACCAAATTTCATCCAAATCTGTTCAGCTGTTACAGAGTTAAACAGAGGCAAACAAACACACAAACTGTCGCATTGATAACATTATCAATACGTAATTGTAAAGGTTGTACCTAAAATATACAATTAAAAATTATAAGCACCATCTTTGCTCCAAATAATGCTACACAATACCCAACTTTATCTCAACACGCTACGATTCAAAATAGTACAAGCAAAATAAATAATGTCTCCCCAGCCAGATATTGTCAATCGATTTTCAACTTAATCGCGTTGAGTTAACTGTTAAAGTTCAACGATGGACCAATTCCGATCAATTGTATGGAAGCATATCGATATCTGTCGAAGAATCTACCAATTAAATAGAAGGGGTAACGATGGAGCATAGAGTTACAATTCTGTTAGACAGGACTCGTTATTTTTTTATTCCAATTATCCAGCGAAAGTAAAAGAGAGTGATAAAATTTTATGTTCTTTGGATTGTGTTTACTTTTTTTATAAATACGAGTATATAAATAGGTACTTGTTGGGTTAATTAGGTACTTTTTTACTACTTTTGTAGTTTATACAATGTACTGTAATTAAATATGTAGATATCTACGATCAATATTATTCCTACTTCTTGTAACTAGCGTAATTTGTCCATTATCATCTAAGTTAAGTGACAGTCTGCTCGTTTATAATTTGGATGGGTGACCGTCATAAGTGCAGCATTTACTTTTGAGTCGTCTTTTGTATTTTGGATTCCACGTTAAGTTGTAGGTATTGGAAACTAATACCTAGTTGTAAAGTCTATTTACTAATAAAAGGCTTTGCCACTGATACATGAAGAAAACTCGTGAATATTGCATTTTGTATCTTATTTAATTTACATAAATGTCACAACTACTTATATTTTTGCTAAACAACTAGAAAATAGTCTATTTTCATTAAACAACAATCAGTGCAATAAATTATAGGTATTTTATGTAATTGAGCAATAAATTTCAGCAATACTGTATTTTTAGCCTGCCGCCTCTACGCACGTTTATCTCTATATCCCATTCATCAAACGCAGTAACAATTCAAAGACTAATTAAAATAGATGAGCCATTTACATACTTATTGAGATTTAGTGCCTACACCCTTTGTGCCGGCACTCGGGGAGGAAAATCTTACTAATAATAAATGCGAAAGCTTGTACCTATGCGTGTATCTACATTTTTACCTGTCTCTGTAACGGCTGAACGCATTTAAATGAAGTTTGAAAATACGATATCTTTTTAATCTGTTAAGTACCTTGTTGTTAAATTCAATATAAATATTATTTTTGCTAAGTAATACTTTTATTACATAAAAAATCTTTTCGGTATGTGAGTAACACTCACACTTGTCCGGTTTTTTAAGAGACTAGCCCTTCTAACCACAGAAGCGCTCAGTTTTGAAACACCACCAGCGATCATCTTTCCAAACTGTCAGTTACGCTACATGAGGTTCCAAACAAGAATACGCTCATTAAAACAACGTACAAGTCATAAGCGGTAGCGTTTTTTACACAACTGGCCATAAATCACGCTACCTACCTGTTAGTAAGCTGTTGAGCTCTTGGGACCATTACAAATAATCTAAAGATGGCTCAATTAATCTAGATCACTGTCGGAGGGAAGCGTTCCCAAGACGACATTAAACTGACGACATCTATATCTATATTAATATTATAAAAAGGAAAGTTTTGTACTTTTGTATTTTTGTTTGTAACAAATAAACTCAAAAACTACTGGTCCGCTTTCGAAAATTCTTTCACCATTAAAATGCTACATTATCTCTGAGGAATAAATTTTAATTACTAGAAAAAGAAAGTTTTTATTTTTTGTATTTTTGTTTGTAATCAACTCAAAAACTACTAGTTCAATTTCAAAAATTATTTCACCATTAAAATGCTACTTTATCCCTGAGTAAGATAAGCATAGCTTATTACAAGAAAAAAATAAGAATCTTTACTAAAACTTCAATAATGTAACCTAAGGTGTAATTTGCGGATGAAGTCGCCAGTAACAGCTAGTAAAATATAACTTAAGTAAGTGTTTTTGTACAAAAACTTCTTCTTCTTCTTCTAATTGTGTCACTATTTTTTTTCGAACCAGTGCGCTTAAAGTGTGCCTCAAGACACCTTGCACAAATAAAAATTGTTTATTAAGTATAATAAATCGTATGCAACATTATTTTTTTAATTTTTGAAACTTAAATAGCCTATTAAAGTTTTAATGACTTGGACCACAAACAAACCTCCATACATCAATCCATTTCTTGATTTTTTTATCGATCTTTTCATTCCTGCATTGACATTTTTATATTAATTAACAATTTTAACTCAATGTGGACTTCGTTAAGGAAATATTGTTACAAATAGGGCTGAGCTAACTTACACTTAGCTCAAGCCGAAGGATATGAGGCCGAAGCCGAATTCTGAGCTAGACTGCTAAAATAGCAAAAAAACAATTACAGAATAAGAGAAATCTGTTGTTACCTATTAGTGGGTTTATACAATTTGATTTATATATTTTATTTTAACAGTTTTGGAAAAGTTACAGTTAGACATCAAATACGAAAACTTAAAGCCAAAAGGCCAAGTACGTCGATTCCGTAAAATTCAAACATCAACTCGCATCTCACATTGCTATTCACTCTCACTTCGCATAAGACGCTTTTTATTTGACACTTTGAATCGGGTTCGAGTGCGAAGCGAGCGTCGAAGTGACTTGGTAATTACCGTATAGAATGCCACTTCTTACGTCATCTTATACTTTATCTGTCAAAATCTCCCCTTCAATTTAGTTCAACTCGCTGACACGCTCGCAAGAGTGGCGCTAGTGTAAATTCGAATTATCAACCGAGTTTATAGAATGCCAATCAAGAAACTCACAGCGGATTCAGATACGAAGTTTAAATTGAGGTCTTACAGAATCACACACAAGTTTCCAGATTAAATTATACCACTTGTAAAACAAGTGGTATAATTTAATCTGGAAACTTGGTACTTTTAAAATGTGACTTCGTCATTGAAATATAATTATTATGCTAGTATAATCAATACGGAAAAGGATATTCAATTATTAACGTACTCGTAGTCCGAAAATGAAGCCGAAAACCAAACTATCAGTTGTGCTAATAGTTGATTATAATTTTTTATTAAATTCATATTATAAAAAAGCCTAAAACAAAACCTTCAGCATAATATGACGTCCACTACTGAACATAAGCCTCTCTTGAAGAGGCCATGACGTCCGAATTTGAACCTACACCATCCACAGACTTCTCGCGACCGCTGTAATGTCATCGAGAGCATTATGAAATAAAAAGGTAGCATCAATTATCCAGTACTAGTTTCCGCCCACGGTTCCCCCGCGTGGTACCTTGAAAAACAAAAACAAACCTATTAAAAAAAACATTTTTCCGGGATAATAAGTAAGCTAAGTGGTATTCCAGACTAAAATCTATATCTGTGCCGTTTCAGCGTAAAAGAGTAATAAACATACATCTACACATCCATACATTCTTACAAACTTTCGCGTTTATAATGTTAGTAGGATCATTATATTTACCTAATTTATTTATATATTAAAAGTAATCTATTTTTACGGAAGCACCTAATGCTAAAGCCGAAAATAAAACCGAAAACGAAGCCGAAAGCTAGCCCCATCCCTAGCCCAAGGCGCAGGCTTAATATAAATTGCTCTAATTGGGCATGAGTTGATTAATGCCGAAGTTGATTGGATTATTTCAAGTAAACTTTCGGAGACATTGTCTCTGGTAACAAAGTTGATATTTAAATTGAGATGACATCTTGTGACTAGTGGAGCAATAGTGGTGGTGATTCTAAGGTTGTGGGTTCAAAACCAAGTGTGCTACAATAGATTTTCGAAAAAACTATTAAAAAAATAACACGATGACTGTAATCCCCAGGCTCGGTAGATATCTTCCCAAATCTCTAGATAGGTACTTAGATCTTTGAGAATATCTAAAATGAGTAGGTAGTCAGAGGCATGTCCGAACATGATATTTGGCACATGCTCACATTAATAGGATCAGTAGTTAGTATTTTGAAGACATTTTATCAAATGCACGAAAAAAGCCTGTAAATAAAAAAAAAAATATGATAACGACTTTCATCCCCGGGCTCGGTAGAGATCTCCCCTGATCTTTAGATACTAAGATCTTTGAGGATATCTAAAGAGGGTAGTCAGAGGCACCAATCATGATATTTGGCACATGCCCACATTTTGCACAGTGGTTTGTTTTCTGTACGTGACAGGTGACAAGCCCATCACTGCTTATAACCACAACCTACAGAAGGAAGAGCTACAACCGACTTAGCTGTGAGGGCAGTCTATTAAAACCTGTCGAAACGTGGGAAAAATAGGTAAATAAAACGCGATAAATACCCGTTTAATACTAATAATAATCAGCCTAGTACGAATTTTTACTACTTACAAGTACCGTACATTTTTGTAGTTACCTATTTATTATTCATTGCCATAAAAATATTTTAAAATCAATAAAGTATAGAATATCCTATTATTTTGTAAACTAAACGCAATTTGTCCAATAGTAAAAACTATATTTATTTACCAGGTAATAAAAAACTTTTACGGACATTTTGAGTGATGAAAATAATAAAACAATAACAAAAACTCAGTATTTTGTTGTCAGAGTAGAAATCTTATACCTTTAAACGAGCAATTCTTGTATATATATATATATATATGAATCTCGGAAACGGCTCGACCGATTTTCATGAAATTTAGTATGCAGGGGGTTTCGTGGATGATAAATCGATCTAGCTAGGTTTGATTTTTATAAAACGTCGTTTATCCCAAAAAAAAACAAGCAAAGCTCGGTCACCCAGGTATTTACTATTATGGAACTAAGTAAAAATGTATGCATTATTAGTATAACGAAAAATGTTATTAGTTATGTAAAATACTTACATTATGAAGTTTGTCCGCAAGTATTAAATAAAAAAAAAAAATATGATCACGACTGTAATCCCCGGGCTCGGTAGATATCTCCTCAGATCTTTGGTTACTTAAATCTTTTGAGGATATCTAAAGGGGGTAGTCAGAGGCAAGTCCAAACATGACATTTGGTACATGCCCACATTTTGCACAGTAGTTAGTATTCCGTACGTGACAGGTTGCAAGCCCATCGCCGATTATAAGAATACTAACCTATGACGCACACCTTCGAATGTTTGGTTCTAGGGTATGCCGGTTTCCTCACGATGTTTTCCTTCACCGTTTAAGAGCACTGGCATTGCGCACATAAAATTTTCGGATGGAAAAACTAATTTGTGCACGACCAGGTTTGAACCCACGACCTTTGGATCGTGAGGCAGGGGTGCTACCACTGCACCACCAGCGCTCTTACGTAAAATAGAGTTAGAGTGATAGTTATATCACTTGTACTACTAAAAACTAGCATTTATTGCAAAAAATAAAAAACATGACTAAACGTAACTGGAAAAAGATTTTTACAGCCGCCCCGTATTGCATTTTTGACATTTTGTGACCTATGTCACTCTTGAGATCCAGACAAATCTGACGACATCTTAATTTTACCTCGCATACAAAATCAGACAAATCTAACGACATCTTAATTTGACGACCTCAGTGGCGCAGCGGGCAAGAGTCCGCCTGCGACGCAAGAGGTTGCGGGTTCGATTCCCGCCTCGGAACAAATTTGTGTACGATCTGCAGAAATTAGTTCCGTTGGTCTGGGTGTGTATGTATAATAAAAAATATCTATCTATGTATTAAATATATCAGTTATCTAGTACCCATAACACAAGCTTTGAGTAGCTTACTTTGGGGCTAGATGATGCTGTGTGGATTGTCCAGCATTATTATTTATACATAATTTACAGACATACCCAAACCCATTACCCTTCTTCTTTGCTTCAGAATCGGGTAAAAATACAGACAAATTCACTCAGGTTTGGATACAGATCGGTGAGAAACTATATGTTGAACAAAATATACTCCGCCTCGTCTATAGCTTGTTCGTTATCACTCTAACTCTGTTTTAAAATACAACTGTCTGAACTTTATGGATTTTAAATTATTCATTGTCTAGATTTATGTGTGAGTATACCTTGCAGGTTGAAATGGAAGATACATTAAATAGAAGGTATAAGAGCGCTGGTGGTGTAGTGGTAGCACCCCGGCCTCACGATCCGAAGGTCGTGGGTTCAAACCTGGTCGAGCACCAATGAGTTTTTCCATTCGAAAAAATTATGTGCGCAATGCCAGTGCTCTTAAACGGTGAAGGAAAACATCGTGAGGAAACCGGCATACGCTAGAACCGAATTCGAAGGTATGTGTCATGGGTTAGTATTCTTATAAGCGGCGATGGGCTTGCAACCTGTCACGTTACGTACGGAATACTAACTTCTGTGCAAAATGTGGGCATGTACCAAATGTCATGTTTGGACGTGCCTCTGACTACCCTCTTTAGATATCCTCAAAGATCTAAGTAACTAAAAGATCTGAGGAGATATCTACCGAGCCCGGGGATTACAGTCGTGATCATATTTATTTAATTTTTCTATATATAAAGTTTCGTCAGTATCAAAACTCGTACAAACATGTTGTTGACTTTAGCAGTGTGATGCTGTTATAGAATAAAGTGTGGCAGACCCTTTTCAGCTTGCAATTAATTAAGTTTAAAATAAAATGTAAGGTTCCCGTGGGATAGATTTGTTTTTTTTTTTCAAGGTAACACGCGGGCGAAGCCGCGGGCGGAAGCTAGTAGTACATAATACAATAATCAAAAGATATAAAAGATGAGGAGTAATAGGTTAGCGTGGTATGGGCATGTTATGAGGAGAGATGAATGTCACGTGACGAGAATGTTAGGTATGAATGTGGATGGATACAGGGGGAGAGGTAGGCCAAAGAAAAGATGGATGGACTGTATGAAAGATGACATGAGTAAGAAAGGAGTTAGTACTGAGATGACGAATGATAGAGGGAGATGGAAGATCACTGTTGTGCCGACCACATAACGTAGGAAAAGGGCAAGTAAATGATGATAATGAATACATTAATCAATAATGGTACAAAATACTCTCACCTGGCCTGTTACTGCGTCATTTTTTAAGTTAGTGCCCTTAACCGGTGAAGGAAAACATTGTGTGTAAATCGGCATAGTTTAGAACCAAAATATCAAAGTTATTCTTCATACACAAGAAAGCTTTCATTGCATAAGAAAACAGTCAAAAGAACTCCAAAGAATCGATAGTTATTCCCCATTGCCTAGCGTGATCATAAACTGATACGAACATACTATATTATGCTACTGGTGAAACTCCCCGCGACTTTGATCTAAAGTTGTATTGAAGTAATGTTACTTAAAGCTTAAATAAAATAAAAATAAATAAATAATGCTGGACAGTCTACATAGCATCATCTAGCCCCAAAGTAAGCTACTCAAAGCTTGTGTTATGTGTACTAGATAACTGATATATTTAATACATTATATACATAGATAGATATTTTTTATTATACATTGAAAACACCCAGACCAACGGAACAAATTTCTGCAGATCGTACACAAATTTGTTCCGAGGCGGGTATCGAACCTCTTGCGTCGCAGGCGGACTTTTGCCCGCTGCGCTACTGAGGTCGTCATAACGCTTCTGTAACATAATGGTTTGTAAGAGCTTGTGGTAGCTCCTGAGATGTCACTGCCGGAAAATAACAGTCGTGATTGTTTTATTTATGTCAAATTTCAAGAGATAGCGCGCACGGGTTACTTTTGTCACCGTGACTGTTTCGTCACCTTATCAAGTCCGAGGTTATGTATGGAGATGCGCGCATGTTACGACGTGACAACTGGGTGACATAAAATAAATAATAAATAAAATATTGGTGGACATATCACACAACGCCATCTAGCCCCAAACTAAGCAAAGCTTGTACCTACTATGGGAACCAGATGGCTGAGAGATATATTATATGCGTTTTTTTGTAAATACATACATAGAATAATAATAGCACCCAGACACAGAACAAACATCTGTGTTCATCACAAATGTTAGTCCTGAGTGGGGATCGAACCCACAGCCTACAGCGCAGAAGGCAGAACTACTACCAACTGAGCTATGAGGCCAGTAGGTCTACCATGAGTTTTCTCAATCTACACTCGCTAGCGACTGTAGTTAAAAAAATGTATGAAAACTTGTACAGCGCCTCTAGCGGATAGTTGGGTACTAAAACGTCACGTAGCTAACTATCCTACGTCACAGCGTACTACAGCGACTGTAGTTTGCGCTTTATTAATTTGCTTATAATTTGGTACCATGAGTAACAATTTTGACACTGTCATAGTAACGTACTATTACTACTGTAGTAACGTCAGCCGATCTTTCAAAATTCAAATTCAAATTCAAAATATGTTTATTTTCAATAGAATCACAGGGATCACTTTGAAACGTCTTACATACTAGGTGAGTCTAAGTGCCAGTTCCAGTCCTATCCCCAGTGCGAGAAGAACTGACAAGAAACTCGCTGGGCCCTCGCGCTTTTTTTGTATGATCCTAAATGTATGATCCTTTTGTATGATCTAAATGTGACAACTCATGGTAGACGTACAATAATGATTGTTTTGTTTAATGACAGTCGTAATTATTTTATTTATGTTAAACTTTAAATGGCCACAAAAGAACCAGAAGCGTGACGGACAATACCGTCTTATTGAGTGTAAAACGGTACAGTAGTGAGCGGCCATGATGAATGTGCTGAGGCACGCGATATTCGCATTTCACGTTTACGAGTTGTTAGCTATTGTTGGTGATTTTATGCTTTTGTTTTCGATAGGGGCTTAGAAAAAGTAATATACCAACATTGGTATGGAATATAAAACTTCGCAAATCTATGGAAATAATAATAGTGAATTAGCCCCCCTGTTTACCCCCTTTTTAGGGTTGACAGCGTGATGAAACTCACCCTATTTGCTAAGTTAGAAATTAGGCTAACGTACAGTGAAAGTTTTATCAAAATTGTTTTGTTAGTTTTTGCGTGATATGTAAACAAAGAGACAGACTGATATTTTAACTTCTAAAATCAATGATTTAAGTATTTTATTTTTAACAAATTTTTATCTCTTTTGATATTTTGGTTAATTTATGTTAATTAATGTTATCTTAATAAATTATATTGTATATACTTACTATTTTGACTGTCCTCACAGCTCAGTTGGTAATAGCTCTGCCTTCTGCGCTGTAGGTTGTGGGTTCGATCCCCACCCAAGACAAACTATTTTGCGATGAACGCAGATGTTTGTTCTGTGTCTGGATATTATTATGTACTCTATGTATGTATTTACAAAAAAAATGTAATTAATCTATCCGCTATCTGGTTGCCATAGTACAAGCTTTACTTAGTTTGGGGCTAGATGGCGTTGTGTGAAATGTCTTCCAATATTTATTTATTTATTTATTTGTTTGTAATGGTATTAATTTAAACGTCAAATGAAGTTTTGTACCAACAGTAGATAACTACTAGAGTCAAAGATAAGTAAGTAAGTAGATACTGACAGCGTAAAATATCACTCTGCAGATAAAACAGGGCGATAGCAATCGCTACGTGGGACGTACAGTCAGCAAAACACGATAGGTGGAGTTCGGTTTTATTTATATTTTTTTTGTTTTTTCTTATAAATTATAGTTAGTCGTTTGACTTATTTGATTCAGACGCAATTTTAAGTATTTTTGCTTATATTAATAACTAGCTTCCCGCCTATGGATTCGCCCGCGTGGTTTACCTCTTCTTTTTCTTTTATTTTATCTAATTTTTTTATTAGTTATTCTAATATTTGGGACAAATACAGCAAATCAAAAATCATGACAATCGGTTCAGCCGTTCTATAGTTATAAGTGTTCGAACAAACCTGACTTGGTTACTATTGGTATAATCTCAAAATTCATTACAAGATATTTCTTCAAACAAACTATTAAATTAAATATCAAAAGTCAAATTCATATTTAAACTAAGCTTTGATCTTAGCTTCATAACTCACAACGTTGAAAGTATCAAGATTTCCATTTACCATTACATTTTGAGCTTTAAATCCTTACGGATAAGAGTTAAACTCCACTGCCGTTCTAAATGCATTACCTTGATACTTTTGAAGTGCAAAGATTATTAAAGGTACGTCAAAACAATCCTAAAAAGGAATCTAAAGATTACCTACTTACGAAAACAGCATGTGGTTTGAGCTGGGTGTTAAAGGCGCATGTCCACATAACCTGGATTATTCGGATGATTAACAGGAGGACAGACAGAACTTTTTCAATTAATAAAAGTTCCATTTGTCCCCCTCGCCTAAAGGGATCAGGGGGACAGATGTGATCTAAGTAACTAGAGGAGATATCTCGGATGATTACCAGGGGGACAGATGTGATCTAAGTAACTAGAGGAGATATCTCGGATGATTAACAGGAGGACAGACAGAACTTTTCCAATTAATAAAAGTTCCATTTGTCCTCCTCGCACAGGGGAGCAGGGGGACAAATGGGATCTAAGTAACTAGAGATCTGAGGAGATATCTACCAAACCACTAAGCTAACATGAGTGCCAAGACAAAATATTGTTGACTGTTTTGTCTCGCTCTTTCTCGTGCGAATAATGAGACAACATGCTCGACAAAAGCGTCAACTAAATTTTGTTAATGCAATTTTATGTTATTATTAGTATTAAACGGGTATTTATCGCGTTTTATTAACCTATTTTTTCCGTTGTTCATCCCGTAATCACGACAGTGTGTAAATCTGGCGAAAAGTCGGGAAAAATAGGTAAATCGAGTGCAATAAATACCAGTTTAATACTAATAACAATTTATTAAATACTCTAATGTGTTCAGAACAGGGTTCTGCCCACGGCTTCGCCCGCGTGGTATCTTGAAAAACCAAAACAAACCTATCCCACGAGAACCGTACATTTTTTCGAGATAAAAAATAGCCTATAATATTATATCTATGCCAAATTTCATCCTGATTCGTTCAGCCGTTTCAGGGTGAAAGAGTAACAAACATATATCCATACATCCCCACATTCTTACAAACATTCGCATTTATAATATTAGTAGGATGTTATGGCAAGGGAGTAAGTACAGTGTTTTTGAAGCTTCAAATTTTCTTGTAGGACCATCTCAGTAACATAGTGGACGCTCCCCTTTATTCGTTAAACTTGCTCAGCGGGGTCTCACACCCGAGAGTGTTGAAAAAATAAATTATCCTTTTGATAGAGGAGCCTTAAATTGCTTGTAATTGCGTTGAGCATTCGTTTTATTGTTTTTTTCTCATTTTAATGCTTTTGATTACTTTAATGAAAAGCGTGAAATGGACAGAGAAAGAATGTTTATGTGGAATATATTAAAATTTTGACAAGAGGTCTTACTAGAAGCTTTTTGGGCAATATCAAAGTGATATAACTTTAATATTTTGTACCATGACATCATCATCTTCCTGCCCTTATCCCACGTTATGTGGGCTCGGCACAACATGTGATCCTCTTCCATTTCCCTCTGTCACTCGTCATCACATTACTCACTCCTTTCTTACCCATGTCATCTTTCACACAGTCCATCCATCTTTTCTTTGGCCTACCTCTACCCCTGTATCCATCCATATTCATATCTAACACTCTCCTTGTCACATGACATTCATCTCTTCTCATAACATGCCCATACCACGCTAACCTATTACTCCTCATATTTTCTGTCACCGGTGCCACTTTCAGGCTTCCTCTGATATACTCATTCCTTATTTTATCCATCCTTGTCACTCCACACATCCATCTCAACATTCGCATCTCCGCCGCATGCACTCTTTTCTCATCCGTTCCCTTGGTGGCCCAACATTCAGACCCATACAATACGACAGGTCTTATGATCGTTTTGTAGATTTGTACCATGACATATAAAATTGTATTAAAGTAGTGTTACTTCAAGGTTCAAATGTGACGTTTCTGAAACATAATGGTAAGTAAGAGCTTATGGTAAGACCCCTGGTCTTGGTTTACAGAAATATACATCATTTTTAGTCTATAGTCTATTCAAACGGTGAAGGAAAACATCGTAAAGAATCCAGTATATTCGTATAATCAAAACTTTGAAGATAAATGATAATATGACTGTTTGAGCGTGTTATCTATACATACTCGCTGAACAACGTTGTCCTGTTCAAATTTCAATATAAACTAGTGTTTATAGCAAAATTAAAAAAATCTATGTACTTTTAAACTTACGCGATCTGAACACATTATTATTAGCATTAGACGGGTATTAAGTAATTAAAAAAATCTGACTGTAAGTCATTGAAAAAAAGTCGCCATATTGTATTTTTTGTCATTTTGTAAAGCATAAGTCACTATTATAATATAGTTTAGGCCAATGACACTTTTTTTGTCAAAATCTGTCCAGCCATATGAGATTATGCCCAAACAGCATTTATATTTTATTTAAGTATTTAGATGAGCCAGATATTTGAACAATCCAAACCGAGGATAGTCACGAATATGCGCCAGCGCATGCTTCATTTACAGCACGTTCGCTAAACTATAAACTTAGTGGTTCTCAAACTTCTATAATTTAAATGAACAAAAAAATTATCACCACTCTAATCCCTACACTTGGTAGACACCTTAGATCTCTAGTTACTTAGATCTTTGAGAATATCTGAAGAGGCACGTCCAAACATGATATTTGGCACATGCCCACATTTTGCACAGTAGTTTATTCCGTACGTGACAGGCTACAAGCCCATCGCCGCTTATAAGAAGAGGCACGTATAAACATGATATTAGACACATGCCCACATTTTGCACAGTAGTTAGTTTTCCGTACGTGACAGGTTACAAGCCCATTGCCGCTTATAAGAATACCAACCTATGACACGTAACTTCGATTTTTTGTTTCTAGGATATGCCGGTTTCTTCGGTGAAGAATAACATCTTCTTCTTTAAAAGCACTGGCATTATAAACATTTCGAATGGAAAATCTCATTGTTGCCCGAGGTTTGAACCTACGATCTTCGGATCTTGCGGCAGGGGTGCCACCACTACACCGCCAGTCCACCAAAAATGCAACACGAAACTTTGAGAACCGCAACGGAATAGCAAACGTCGTCAAATCATAACAATTACACATAATGTATGTGTAATTAACACCAACCAGTGTCCGTCCGACTACCGGATGCGTGTGCGCAGTTGAATCGCATAATTGCGGTCAGTGAGTATGGCAGTGAGCCACGTGTTGTTGCTGCTGGGTTTGGCGGCTGTGGAATCCATTGTGTTGACCGGAAAAGGTACATAATAAATATTATATATAAATATTCTCTTTTGTTCGAATTCTCTTTCTCACAGCAAATATATGTCAATATTTTTTTAGATTTTATATCCTACAAGCTTCCTCTCGCGGTTTTGCTCGCGAGGTACCTATATAAAATATAGCCTATGTTACTCAGGGATAACGTAGCATTCTAACGGTGAAAGAATTTTTGAAATCGGACCAGTAGTTTTTGAGTTTATTCGTTACAAACAAAAATAAAAAAAATCCTCTTAATAATATTAGTATAGACAAGCTTCCGCTCGCGGCATCGCCCGCAAAGTACCTACATAAAATATAGCCTATGTTCATTCTTAAAGTTTATTCTACGCATTGGTGAAAGAATATTTAAAATCGGTCCAGTAGTTTCGGAGCTAATTCAATGCAAACAAACAAACAGTCAAATCCTTCCTTTTCACAATAATGGTACAGAATAGACTAATGTTAAAAACGCGAAAGTTTGTAAGAATGTATGGATAGTTTGTTACTCTTTCGCGCAAAAACTACTGAATAGATTTTCATGAAATTTGGCAATGAGATAATTATAGTATAGTCTGGAATAGCATATAAGCTACTTTTTATCTTGGAAAAATTGACGGTTCCCGCGGGATATATTTGACAATTTTAAAAATAAAATATAATCTATCTGATAAAAGTATCTATAATGTTGTTCCAAAAATAAAAATCATGGAGTTTCAATATATTTCCCATAACTCTATTCACCATAGCTATTTCTAAGAAAAAAATTAAAACACTTATTTTCCAAAACACAAATTGATTAAATAATAAAAAAAGGTTCTTTTAGTTTTTACGAGTGAAAACCATAATTTGGTCAGCAACCAAGATTCAAACCCAACAGGAAGTCAGAATCAATAGTACACTAACAATGATTTTAGTCATCTTCAAATCAATATGAGTGTCATAGATAATTCAAAATGTTTTCAAACAAGCATTTATCATCTAGTTCGTAATTATAGCGTTTTTAGCACCAGTTTTTTTATTTGTCAGTTGCTGGTGTGTAACATTTTTCAAATAATTTCATCATTATCATCTTCCTGCCCTTTTCCATGTTATGTGGGGTTGGCACAACATGTGATCTTCCATCTCCCTCTGTCATTCGTCATCTCAGTACTCGCTCTTTTCTTACTCATCATCATTTACACAGTCTATCCATCTTTTCTATGGCCAACCTCTACCCCTGTATCCATCCACATTCATACCTAGCACTCTCCTCAAAGAGCTTACATAATAATTTTATCAAAATGCAGAAAATATTTGAATAAATCCAAGATTCGATTTTTTCTATTTCTCCTTTACTTTGATGATGTTTCTGATTACGAAAAAATACGTTAAAATTACTGAAAAAAACTAGAAATCCTAAACCTATCCTAAACGTGATCAAAATGCTAGCAACTTTGGATGTATTGTTAAACTTATTTTTTGTACAACTTATCGTTATTACGTCTTTTAGTTAGAGGTTTTTCTAAAATTACATAAAACAAAATTTTTTTAAAAAGTTTTTGCCCCGCAGTGAAATGAAACAGGATAAATAAAAAAAAGCAAAACACGTCACTTGGGATAATCCTTTGTAAAATTGCACTTTGATGCAATGATCTTGTAACATTGTAAAAAAAGATAACGTTATTCGTTCAAAAATTTTTATCAACCAGTTATGACGGATCAATATATACATATCCGACTCGCTATGATTTGATAACGTTGGAAGCCAGTGCTGTGTCACCGCTGTGGTTGCATCAGCTCGGTGACGTCACGGGTTCTGTCAGTGTATTGTTGTTCAATTGTTATCAATAAACATGAATTGAATGAATGCGGTACATCATCAGTGGCGTCAGATGTCACAATGCTTAGACACTTTGTTGAAATACTTTTTTACTGAAATATATGGGCAGAACGGTGTATGTTCAGATCTGTCATACAAAACGCAACCATATTGCTGTTAACTTTAAGGTGCAAAACAAAAGAATGGCGGTAAACAATACGATTTGTTTTTGCGTTTTTGCAATCATACGCAGATTTACGAAGTGTAGGATGGCTCTCACTCGATGGATGATGATAATATGGCGGTCGTGGGAAGTCTTTGGATGTTGAAGGCTCAAGATCGGTTGTCAAGGCGCTCTGTGGAGGCCTATATCCAGCAGTGGACGATAGATGGCTGATAGATAGTTAGATAGATAGATGCAGATTTGGGAAAGCGATTTCTGTTATTGGAACGAAGTTCCTTATCGCGCGTTGCGAAAGGGGGCTAGACGGAAAAAATTAAGACCAAAAGTTGTAACGACACGTTTTTCTATAGTTGTAAGCCGTGCGGCGTGCGCGTGTTTCTCTGTCTGTCTCTCTCTCTCATAGAAAGCAAGGAAAGGAACTTCGTTCCATCCGGATGTCCCTTGACACCCCTCAAGTTTTTTTTAAATATTGATATTCTTTTTCCAGCTCTTTACTGTCGAGATCCAGACACGGGCAAGCTCCACGCCGTCAACTCCACTTGGGCATCTTCCACCTTCTGTGGGAACTACACCTGCAAACTCAGGAGACGAAACCTCACCGAGACAGAGTACACCCCCTTACGACAACTCAACGTCACGAATTTGTATGATGAAAATAATATAAGCTTAAATGAAGGAACAGAAAGCGTGACGGTAACTGTTGAGGATAGGACAGAGTCTGAGATAGAGCCAGTTATACATAAAGATAGAAATATACATGATAATTTAGATACTGAAGATGGTATAATCAAATTAGATACACAAAGTAAAACAGATGATATGGTTACGCAAGTGACTGAAATGTTGAGTAAAATGGCGACAAATAAAGACGATAAGAACAGATACTTAACACAAAATGAAATAAAATCTATATCTAATGTATTACAGACGGTAAAAAGGAGCGACTTAGATGCAATAGTAGACATTTATAATCTAGCTCAAGATATTTACAATGAAATGGATAAAGACACAACCGCTGACATAATAAATGATGAAATCAGTGGTATAACTGACGATGGACTGAGACATACAAAAAAATCGTACTTCTACGATCCTTATAACGCGTACAAAGCTAGATTTGAATTAGAAAACCAAGGTTCAAACTATCCTATTTCCACAGTTCCACCAAAACGAAACGTACCTACGTATTTTAATGAAGTCATCACGAGTCAGGACATTGGAAAACTTCCGTATTACTACCCTGTCTCCGCATTTCAAAGAAGCTCATCATATTTGCACCAACCTACTCAACCTTCTAAAATTGGTAAACCTAAGCCTTGCAAAATAACGTCAACTAAAGACATGCAAGGTACTGCCCAAACTTTGATTAAACCATCATACCTGCTCCCGTATCCATTCGCGTACATCCACCCATATAACTATACAGACTATCCGAACAATATATTCTTTAGCAATAGTCCGTATCCATGGAACTATCATAATAAACAACGGCAATATCAACCTTATTACAACGCGTATATGACTCCAGTTCCTAATGTTCCTAATGCTATTCTCATAAATCCTCATTTACGCGAAGATATTGCAGACATAGAACAAAAACCTATTGAAGAAAAGGATTTACTTGGAACCCTTCAATTAAAAACTCAAGAAAAGAAACCAGATTGGAAAACGGACGAGCTATCAAATCAAATTATTAATGAAGTTAGAGCTAATATGGATACATCAAAATTAATAAAGGCGTTCCCTTTTAGAAATAAAATAAAGTTGGAGAAAGTTGGCAAAGTAATTAAAATGAATGAACTAACAAGATCTAGAAGATCAGTAATTGATAAGGATATTGTAAAAATGAATCAAGTTAGACATAAATTAAAAAAAGAAGTAACAGAAGTTACAGAAGACCCAACTGCGGAAGAAGAAGGAGAATATGAAACGTACCTCGAAAAAACAACGTAAGTAAGTCTATTTTTGATTAACAATTCTAATATAATTAATCACTGTCACAGTAGATTTAACTGACTTACTGATACCTAAACCTTTGTGTGACAACAAAGTAGAATGTAATTAAACATTCTACAACTGATAATTTGTTCATGTTGCCGAATGAATCATAAATTGTGTTGAATTGCAAACCAAATTTAAGCGCATTCACACAATGAGTTGCCGTAACTGCAATTCTCTATGTAGACGATATACTAACAAAAATAATCCATGAAATCTAATCATATTGACAAAACTGTTTTAACTGCAAGATTCGACAAACTTTCTGAAAAGTTATGTTACATATTTTTTTATTAATGTTACACTGCTGTAGGTAACACGATTATGTCATTACTTACATCTTCAAAGTCAAAATACACTTAAAGCTCAAACACTCGACCCTTTTTCATCCATTTTTTGCCTCATTAAACAAATCCCTACGACCGACACCTAAAAACACAGACAAATAACTCTGTAAGTGTAACAGGACGTCCCAAAAAGTTGACAAATATTCAAAAAAAGGTTGGAATTTGTCCCTTCGTCTAGACGCGTTACACTTACCCTTTTGGTTTATCAAGAACCTTTATAATTATATGGTATTTTTAATAATATTTCATGTCAAAACTTGGAATGGTGTCTATAGCTATATAATTATTTCTAACAAGCGATGCTTGATTTAAACATTAAGCAACAAGTAATTTTGAAGTATGAAATGGTTCCTAAAGTTTTTTTTTGTATTTATTGGTGTTACCACGCAAATTTTTTGTCATGTTTTTTAACATGACCCATCATGTATCGTCTACCAACCGCTAAATATTTGTCGCTACGAATATTTTTCAACTTAGCACTCTCAAGTCTAGTGATATTATATCACACATAATGAACTGAGTGAAAAAAATTAGAAGAAAAGAAAAAAAGTAGTTAGACAAATCGATTGTATATCGTTTGTGATCCGAAAAATTAACATTGAATGTACATTTTACTTTAATAACGGTTGAATGTGATGCGCACTTCTGAACTTGAGTCGTTGCTGTCAAATTATAAGTATATTCTTGTGATGCGAGTTTCCATACCTGGGTTATCTCTGTCACTTAAATGAACATATTATGTAAATAATATCAAACAATGATGCGAGCAATCAATGACATTGGGTTCTGTCATATAAGTATTGGTTCAACCAATGGTTTACATTGTTAAACTTCAATATTTTCAATGTATAAAATCTATTTTCTATTTTAAGTGTGTTCTTGTGATGCGAGTTTCCGTACCTGGGTCGTCTCTGTCACTTTAATGAACACACTATCAACCAATGATGCGAGCAACCAATGAAATTGGGGTTTCTCTGTCACATTAGTATTGGTTCAACGAAAAACAATAATCATTAAAATTGTTTACATTGTCAAACTTCAACATCTGCAATGTATAAAATCTATTATCTATTTTAAGTGTGTTCTTGTGATGCGAGCTTCCGTACTTGGGTCGTCTCTGTCACTTTAATGAACACACTATCAACCAATGATGCGAGCAACCAATGAAATTGGGGTTTCTCAGTCACATTAGTATTGGTTCAACCGAAAACAATAACCATTAAAATGGTTTAAGCATTGTTAAACTTCAACATCTGCAAGGTATAAAATCTATTATCTATTTTAAGTCTGTTCTTGTGATGCGAGCTTCCGTATTTGGGTTGATTCTGTCACTTTAATGAACACACTATCAACCAATGATGCGAGCGACCAATAAAATTGGGGTTGTCTCTGTCACATAAGTATTGGTTCAACCGAAAACAATAACCATTAAAATGGTTTAAACATTGTTAAACTTCAACATCTACAATGTATAAAATCTACTTATTATCTATTTTAAGTGTGTTCTTGTGATGCGAGCTTCCGTACCTGGGTCGTCTCTGTCACTTTAATGAACACACTATCGACCAATGATGCGAGCAACCAATGAAATTGGGGTTGTCTCTGTCACATAAGTATTGGTTCAACCGAAAACAATAATATCAAAATGGTTGTGAACGCAAAATTTCATCAGATAACAATGGCAATCATTGACGAGCCTACTTTGGAGGAGATAGCTTAAGATACGCCATTGCAAGGGAATCAAAGGTAAGTAAAAATACTGATTGAGTTTATTTTAGCGATAATTTTTCGAAACTTGGTCAAATAAAATGATTATATCAGTGAAATATAGATAAACACGTTACCAGACTATTGAAAAATTACCGCTAAGATAAGAATATTGTTTAATAAATTATTCGATGCCTTGGTTTTTGCTAATTTTTTGTCTATTTCAGCCTAGTCTTCTAATTATCCAGGTTATTTTCAATTTTTGCGGCAACAGCTAAGCACGTATCGACTATCGGTCGGTTCCTAAATTCTATCTATCTGCGGTTTTTTGATTTTGGATAGGTATTTTACATTAATCCTAGAGAAGTAATCTTAGTAAACCTATCCAAATCCAAAAACCACAGATAGAATATAGAAACCGACCGTAATGTCTTTTCTCTGGATGTGGCTGACGCTGACATTGAGTTCAAAGGATGGAATATGTACTAGGCAAGTCTATGATCTGAAGTCATAATGTCAGGTATTCCAGCGTCTTTCAAGTAAGTAAAAATCCACCTAGCGCATCATCTAGCTATTATAATATGTAGATCAACGGCCTATTTATTGTACAATACAGTACATTTGATTTTATTTTGCAGAGTTTTTTTTTTAATATATATTTTTTTATGCTTATTTTTAATTTTTAATTTTTTTAATTTTATTTAATACTACCGACATGCCCCAGCTTCACACGGGTAGAAAACTACCTATCTGTATTTTTTTTAAATAAAATATAGCTTATATTTCTCAGGAATAATGTAGGATTATAATGGTGAAAAAAATTTTGAAATCGGTCCAGTACTTTTTGAATTTATTCGTTACAAACAAAAATGCAAATATACAAAACTTTCCTCTTTATAATATTAGTATAGATTATAAATTAACTGAGAGGACTGTTATTTTTATTAATAAGTAAAATACAAAGTGTATAATTTAGTTTTGATAATTAATAAATTGATTTTAAAAAGAACGATGTTTTATTCATATTACTCTGAAGTACGTCCTATTAATGAGCTCAGATTTAATTAAATACTAAGGTTGGATTTAATCAACTTCTAGAATAATGTAGTCTCAGAATAATATCAAATACAAGTAAAATGTCAGTTTACTCTTCAATAACTACAATTTATTCTGGGAATAGATAAATTCGTAAAAATAATTTTAAAAAATTGGTTACCAGTAGCGCCCTCTATTTTCTGCTTATTATTGAAAGCGTTAAGCTCCGTACTCACATACGGTTTTGCTCGATCGAGCCTACATTTGATGCGGATCACTACTAGATGCGAGCCTTCGAGCCGTGAGTTTTGCGGTCCACACGTTCATTACTCGTTTTGGAGTAAAACTATCGAGTAATACCGAATTTGAGTACGGATCTTAAAGCGAAATGAAAACCCCCTTGTTTCCAGGTGTCAAGCGAAAGCTGTGCCAGGGTACTTCCGGTACGGAAACCTCACCCAACCCTTCCCAGAATGCTGCCCACAGCTGATCAACCACAGATAAGAAAGATTGAAAATAAGTAAAATTACGGAAAGCATGTGGAGTATGCTTGGAGTTATTTTTGGTAGATATGTATTTATTGGTGGTAATGGTTGTTCACGGATTTGCTAAAATTTCGTAAAAGACAAAAGTTTTTATTGACTTCACGCTAATGCACAGCTTTGAATAACTTTCAAATAGGCATTCCTAAAATAAAGTTAAATAAGCGATATTGGAGTAGATTTGGTCAACAAGCAAAATCTGTTAGAACACTTTTTAAACTATCGCGACTTGGAAACATGTTTAAATATATACTCTCGGGACTTAATCGCGTATTGTGAAACATTCTATTTACCTCGACGTTTCGATGATATTACAATCATGTCTACTCGTGACCACGATGATTGTAATATCATCGAAACGTCGAGGTAAATAGAATGTTTCACAATACGCGATTAAGTCCCGAGAGTATATATTTAAGCAAAATCTGTGTTCTAAAGTTTCCTGCAAACACGGAATTTTATTGATTGACTATATTCATCTTTAAGGAGAATGTAATAAGGACGCCCATTTTTTAGGAAATTTTAATAAATCAGAAAAGAGAATCACCACCATTATTAACGGAGCCCAAATAATTAGATTATAAATGTATATTTATGTATTTTTTTTTCCTTTTCTGCTGCACTTACCTAATTTTTTATTTTATTTTAAGTATATTTTCTGATAGATCTTATATATTACCATAGCTATGTTTCTACTTAAATCCAAAAAAAATGTTGCGAGTATTATGAAGTAGTATTATTAATAGTAAGTACGTAAGTACTTATCTTTTTTTTATGTTTATTTAATTTTTTCTCTGGTCTTTTTTATTTTATTTTTTAATAGTTTTTATTTAGAAGTTGTATTATAACAGCCCATAACACGAGGTACAAATGGAAGAGGCTGTGTCAATGAAAATAATTTTACCTAATTCACCTATCGCCCTTTCATTTTTTAGCGTAGGTAAGAAAAGGACATCAACTAATTCAGTTAGTTTTAGAAATAAAAAAAAGATCCACTATCGATAATATTAAATTTTGTAATGATATAAAATTGAAGCACTATTTAAGTTAATTTGTAAATAGACAGTTTTTTTAATAAAATAATTTAGTATAATTATTTTTTGATACTTTTTATTTATTTATTTTTATTGTTCTTAACGTGGCACTAGTATTTTAAACCAGTGTGGTGAAAGGAGTATAGCACGAGTAAAAACTAATTGGAGTACGTCTAGTCTATGTCAAATTGTTATATTATCTTCGTTTATCCAAAAACTCATTAGGCAGATAATTTGGTTATAAGTGCATTAAGGTTCCGTCTCGATTACCCTCTCACAAAACTAGATAACTCCTAATTTAGAATGAATCACCAAAAAAAACTGCTATAAATCAGATAGGGTAGTTCTCGCCCCCACATGGTGTAATCAGAGTCATAATTAGTTATATAGCGCGACTGGTATGAACTAATTAGAGAACTCAAAATAAAGAAGAAACAAAAAAGTTTTAAAAAATAGTAAAAAGTGTACTGCATTTAAATCATGTCAGCTATCATTTATTCGTGTCAAGGTAACTATGTCTTTATTCATTTTTAGACATTAATACCTCACTGATAGGTATAATTTTAGACATTAATAATCACTATTCAAAATTTTAACAAAACACAGTTTGATTTTAAGTGTGGCTAAAATTTACATTTTAAATTTAATATAATATAATATTTTAAAATAAATAAATTTACTACCTTTATAAAAAAAATACTTATACTTTTATAAAAACCGGTTTTGTTTACTTAGGCAAAACTAACGCAGTACCTACTTACGGATATATGTGTTTGCTTACGGATTTACTTCAAATTATACGAGTATCTTACGGCTATCTTGCATATTATTACTCTTCGACAAACTTGTTTGACAATAAAAACTTTTTATGTCACGTACTGAATGAAAAAGTTGATCTTTGACGCTATCTTTTTAAATTTATTACCCAGAAGTTGTAAAGAAAGAAGTAAAAATGTAGGGAGTTTTTTCACCAAAAATATTGTATAATGTTTATACACTTGTATTTTAATCACACTGTATAATGCTTAACTAAGATTGATGAAGTTTGAAACAGATTTATGTAGGTAGGTTATTTATTTCATAATTACTATTTGGATTCTTCCTGCTCCACATAGAAGCCATTTATTTTTATAAATAAGTCAGCGGAAATGTAGGTGCAAAATTTGTCAATCTGTAAATTATTTTGTAATAAAATAAAATTTCCCCAAAACCACTAAAAGTAAAAGGGTTTTGGGGTTAAAGCTTAAAACTGCATTAACGAGTAAAACAGCGGGTATTACAAAGCATGTTACTAGCCAATAGCAAAAACGTACTATAGTAAAAAGCCGAAAAGTTTACCAAAAGATAAAGAATTTAAAGAGACTTGAAAAATTATATAGAAACTAATACATACTCTATAGGGTAACAAACAGAAAACACAAGACCCATTACAAAAAGTCAAACTAAACTCGAGTTCACTTATAAGGCCGACGAGTGACTTATCACTGAGATGGCGCTATACAAATGTAGCAATGAGCGAGAAAGACGGCAATACGCGCCAGAAAATATTTAAATTAAGTCTTCCCTAATGTTCGACGTTATTTTTTTATCGGCGCCCAAACAGAGATATGTCCTGAGACCTCTACCACCACCGGGAAGTAAGTTACATGTGTTACTGGTTCTGTCATTGTTTATGTCATTGGTATTTTTTTTCTGTATTTTCTGGATTTCAATCAATCATTTTAATTGTCAGAATGTTGGTTTACAATAATATTTACAATCACTTTTTAGATAATCACAAAAATTTGATGTGTAATAACTAAATAGTTATCAAAAAAGTAAACAGAAGTTTTAAAAAAAATATTTATTAAAACAAATCTATCTATTTTATATAATATCTACAATATAAAAATGAACTTCTATTTCTCCTAGTCACGGCTTCACGCGTGAACGGCTGGACTGATTTTGCTATTATTTTTTTGTTATGTTTGTTATTGTATGGAGAAGGACTACTAAATATAAAAATATAATATAATTGTTAAGACAGGACAACGTCTGTCAGGTCAGCTAGTATACTAATAAAAAACAAAGGACAGTTATTTAAAACAATAAAAGGCGCAAAAAATATAAAACCTAAGTCGCAAGCAGCATATAAAAATATACTTCAGTCATCTTTTCCCTGTTGTTGGTGAAAGAGGCCCGGAGAAAATGTTTCCTTGTAGAAATCTCCAAAAAACAGTAAAAAGCGAGTTACTCTCTTTCGCCAGTCGGGTGTCGAGTATGTAAATGTGAGATTTATGTGCGAGTTCGGGGCTTACTGTTGTAAAAACGAGATTTATTACACTTTAGATTTGCGGCAAATTGAGATGGATTTGATTATGAGTTATGTTATAAATAGTTAAAGATTTTATTTTTATTATTATTGCAATATGACAAATCTAATCTAACTAACCAATATTATAAATGCGAAAGTTACTCTGTCTATTACGCTTTCACGCTTAAACCGCTGAACCGATTTTGATGAAATTTGGTACAAAGATAAACTAGAGCTTGAGAAATGCTTGAAGTGGTTGAAATAATGGATAACAGTTTGTATGGGAGTCCGTCATTTTCGAACGCGGACGAAGTCGTGGGCTAAAGCCAGTAATTTATTAAAGCGAATGTTTGGATGAATGGATGTATGAATGTTTGTTACTAAATCACGCTGAAACGGATGAACGAATCTGGATGACATTTGACATAGAGATAGATTATAGACTAGGCATAAAACATTTACGATAAAAGTTAACTTACTAATTTAGAGTCAATTCAAAGTTCAGACTTTTGTTTTATAACGGTTAATATGGCCACTAAATTATCTATTTTTATAAGAATCAAAGTCCTAATTGACACACTGACATATAGACTGATAACAAAAAAGCTTGGGATGAATCAGCTCCAACTCTGCTAGGTGTCCCTAACAATATTAACAAGGATCATTCAAAAAAAAGCGCTAGGGCCAGCGAGTTTCTTGTCAGTTCTTCTCGCACTGGGGATAGGACTGGAATTGGCACCTAGACTCACCTAGTATGTAAGACGATTCAAAATGATCCCTGTGATTTTACTGATTAAAGATGATTTGAATTTGAATTTAGACAAGGTACAGCCTAAACCGCTGGTTATAGAGACTTGAAATTTAGAAAGAAAGACTGTGAAAAGCTCTTCTGGCAATATCAAAGTAATATAACATTGATATTTTGTTCTATTGAAGTAGTGTTACTCCAAGCTTGAAATGATACGTTTTTGGAACATGATGGTTTTTATGAGCTTTCCACGTTGCTTTTATTATATTTGATACCTTTTTTTATTTCTTTTATGTAATGATTACGCTGCATGACAAATTTTTTGAATAATTTCTAACGTGCAAAGTAAACACTGAATCGTGTAGCATTGATTCTTTAGCAGCGTATAGATCATACAACTTATTTCTACTTTTATAAATACTTGGTGTAGCCCAGTCAGCAAACCTTACACTATTACTAACTTTGTCTTAGCTTGTGACAAGGCCGCTAGTGACACAAGGAAACTTAAATATGAAAGACGACAAAAGATTATGCAACTCACAACTAACCCGACAAATTTCCTGCCGAAATGAAGCCTGCTCTTCACAAAAGAAGGCCATAAATTAATATTGAGACTCATTGTTTGCGGCACAATAGATTTTAACAAGATAATATAATGGCTTCAATTATGGAGCAGGAATTTCATTAAGTCCTCACGACCTCAAGTGTGCTTCTGCTAGTTCCGGAGATAGTGGAGACGTGATCAGAAGTGGGAATAATTCGGAAGTAGGAATGATTTAGAAGTAGGAATAATTCAGAAATAAGAATGATTCAGAAGTAGGAATCATTATAGAAAGAAGTAGGAATAATTCAGAAGTAGGAATGATTCGGAATTAGGAATCATTATAGACAGAAGTAAGAATAAATCAGAAGTAGGAATGATTCTGAATTAGGAATAATTCAGAAGTAGGAATAATTCGGGAGTAAGAATAATTCAGAAGTAGGAATAAATCGGAAATAGAAATAATTCGGAAGTAGGAATGATTCAGAAGAAGGAATGATTCGGAAATAGGAATAATTCGGAAATAGGAATAATTTGGAAGTAAGAATACTTCAGAAGTAAGAATAATTTAGAAGTAGAAATCATTCGGAAGAAGAAAATATCATCTTAATTTGGTAATTATCTAGTAGTTTTGTGTTATAACCTATTAGGTATATTATTATTCAATAAAATTACACTTATAACGTCTAACAAGTTAGATATAGTTGTGTTCCAGTTTTGGAGGAACTAGTGACAGGATAAGAAGAAAACGAAGAAGAAGAAGAAAAAGAAGAAGAAGACAAGAAGGATAATATGGTCAAAGCGTGGAGCTGATTAAGCCGCGAGTTTCCTCACGATGTACAAACTCCACATTAAGCTCTCGGACTAATTTCAGGAGTTCACAGAAGCCTTACAATTTATTCGCTGTAAATTATGACAATGTTACCAAATACTGCCTTTATAGAGCTTAAGTATAGATGTTTAGATATCCTCAGAGATCTTAGTAACTAGCTACCGAGCCTGGGGATTGCAGTCGTGATCATGTTTTTTTTTTTAAATTAACATAATATCTTTTTTATTTGTTAACCGATCTTGATAAAACAAAACCTAAGCTAAGCTATTTTTTATCTAAGCTTATCTCAATACAATAGCGAAAACTGCATTCGATTTGGTTTAGTCGTTGCGGAGAATAGCGTGCACAAACGCACAGACAGATATTTTTTTCAAAAACGGTTGTTTAGGGCAAAGTAGCGTGTCTTCTATAAGTAGCACTAATTCAGAAAATACCAATAGTACAGACAATTAACAGAACAAAAAAAAGTATTTAATTAATCTATCAACCATGTGTGGCATTGTGTAAAATGTCCACCAATATTTACTTATTTATTTATCTAATACCTTTAAACGAGCTTTGATTGTGTAAAGGATGATATGAATGTAAGAGGAGTTGATTCAGAGTTGACGAATGATAGGAGTGAGTGGAAGAAGAAAACATGTTGTGCCGACCCCACTTAGTGTGGGATAAGGGCAGGAGAATGATGACCTTTAAACGAGCAATTCTTGTATATAATAAAATAATCTGAATCTCGGAAACGGCTCCAACAATTTTCATGAAATGTAGTAAGCATTTTTCATAATTTCGGGGGCGATAAATCAATCTAGCTAGGTTTCAAAGAAGAAAGCATATTATAATATAAATGAATATATTGATGATAGGAACTCATGGCCCGATGTCGCTCCGCCCTCCGACAGCTAACCAATTTGCAATGTAAACGCTGTCCTTTTGTTTTATGTATTGTTTTGTCTTTTGTTTTTATGTTATTATTATTAGATAATCTTGATTACAATTTTTGTAAGAAGGATCATACAAAAAAGCGCTAGGACCGAGACGAGTTTCTTGCCTGTTCTTCTCGTACTTGGGTTAGGTTGTAACTGGCACATAGATTCACCGCATGTAAGACGTTTCAAAGTGATCCTTGTGATTTTACTGCATAATTTTTTTTTCAATTTCAATTTAATTTTTATAAATCACCGTTCAGCAAAAAAACCGGTCATCCAGGTACGTACTAAAAAATAAACTGAGCAATGCTGATGTTACGTTACACGTACACTGATTAATATGAGGAATGGATTTCCAAAATAAACAACAGCCAAGTTGGCTTGAGTTGTTAAACCCTTTGAACGCACAATTCCTCATACAAATATGACGCACCTGCCTAATCTCTGTGTACACTACAGTACGCGGCGTGTGCGACTGCACGCTAACACAGATAAAACAAACAATAACATTAGCACCCCGTATTATAGTATTAGACGGGTATTTATCGCGTTCAAATTACCTTATATTTTCCCGACGTTTCGACAGGTTTGCACGCTGTCGTGGTCACGGGTAGACTGAACGCGATAAATACCCGTCTAATACTATAATAATGTGTTCAGATCGCGAAAGTTTAAAAGTACATATTAGCACCCCTGCCTCACGATCCGAAGGTCGAGGGTTCAAACCTAGGGCCTTACCACGAAGTCTTCCAGAACGATTCCGTAACCATTCCATTCTTGAAGTAACACTTTCAATACAATTTGCATAGGTCATGGTACGAAATAACAATGTAATATTAATTAGGTAACGTATTATGAATTCGTGGTGAGGCCCTTGGTCGTGCACCAATGAGTTTTTCTATTTGAAAAATGTATGTGCGCAATGCCAGTGCTCTTAAACGGTGAAAAAAACATCGTGAGGAAACCGGCATACCGTAGAACTAAAAATTCGAAGGTGTGTGTCATAATGTTAGTATTCTTATAAGCGGTGATGGGCTTGCAAACTGTCATGTACGAAATTCTAACTACTTTGCAAAATGTGGGCATGTGCCAAATGTCATGTTTGGTCGTGCCTCAGAGGCACATAAAGAATAAAATCGTTTCTAGCTACATAACATAACAAGCGTGCCTACTCAATTGGCGCGTACTGTACAGTTATACCCCATCCTTGTTTGTTCCGATTCGTTTGAACATGGGATTTACGGGGAATAAACGTTTTCGTCGAAAGAAATAAGGACTTACATTGAAGATGAAAGGGTAAAGTCATGTGTGTAGGTTTGAAAGGTAACTGATTTTAAGGAGCTCAGATTTTGTGTTGCTATCAAGTGGTTAGTAACTTTACATGTCTCTCCGCGCGCATTTGTTCAACGAGATCGAATCAGAAATCTAATCTAATTTAGAATCTGGTTATCTAGCTCCCGATCTTGTGGCTCTCGCCAGTGCTCAAAGCAGCTTATGACACAGCGGCACAGCCTGCCTGTTTCAGAGGCAGCTTCCGCTATGCAGCTTCTAAGTGCTGGAATAATATCCCGCCGCCGATTAGAAACTTGCAAAATTTATACGGTCTTAGAAAAATGTTATAAAAATTCTTGTTTATTCATCAAAGTTAGCAAGAAGGTCAAAGACATGACACTAGTGTTATATAATCGCATTTGGTAGTTTAAGGTGGTTAATAGTGTGTTAGTTAATAGTTAGAGTAATTTAATGTAATTCATAATTTGTGTGTGTGAATAGATTGTCCGTAATGCCAACAAAAAGAAAAAGGGCTCTGACGGAAGACCAGCGTTGGCTGCTAGCTCGCTAGCAACCAACCCATGCTGAGGCAGACGCCATTTTGTTTCTTTAGACTTTTTATGTTGTTTTTTTTGTTTTTGTTTGTTAGTCTAATCGAACAAATAAAGTTATTTTATTCTTATTCTATTCTTTTTATAGAAATGAAGAGATCCGTAGACGCACTAAAGTCACCGACATAGCCCACAGGACTTGCAAGTTGAATTGGCCGTGGGCACATAGCTCGTAGAACTGCGTTGGGGCAGAAAGGTTCTCGAGTGGAGACCATCATCATCTTCCTGCCCTTTTCCCACGCCATGTGGGGTCGGCACAACACGTGATCCTCCTCCATTTCCCTCTATCATTCGTCATCTCAGTACTCATTCCTTTCTTACCCATGTGATCTTTCACACAGTCCATCCATCTTTTCTTTGGCCTACCTCTACCCTTGTATCCATCCACATTCATATCTAACACTCTCCTCGTCACATGTTCTCGAGTGGAGACCACGCACCGGAAATCGGAGTAGAGGACGGCCCCCCACTAGATGGAACGACGACCTAGTGAAATCAATGGGGGAGGCCTATTGTTCAGCAGTGGACGTCATGCGGCTGATATGATGATAATGATTTGTTCAGTGGCGATATTACAGAACTTTTATTAGTAATAGCGCGCACGAATTACATTTGTCACCGTAACTATTTTGTCACTCCTATGTATGGAGATGTCACCCAGTGTCACGTCGAAACACGCGCGCATCTCCATAGATAACCTCGAACTTGATAAGAGTGACGAAACGCTGCAGGTTTTGGGTTCGATCCCCACCCAGGACTAACATTTGTGTGATTAAAATAATCTATGTACAAAAAAATTAATAAATTTTATTAATCTATCAGCTATCTAGTTCCCATAATACAAGCTTTGCTTAGTTTGAGGCTATTGGCGCACTGAAATTCAGTACCTAATATCTGTAGCGACGACATAAAAAAATCATCAAAATCATCTATAAACAACACCAGTACAAATAATGTATTCAATCTATCATATTTATCTCACAAAGCCCGATAATATTAAAGCTACACTATTTCTTACACAACAAACAATCACCTATTTTCTCTTTCATCGCTTTATTATCAAACACGAATGTAAATCCATTGATTTATCACTTACAAAATAACGCTCTATTGAAAGTAATCCATATCGATAATGTATGACTAATGTATGACAAAATGTATGAGAACTTGTCTGAGAGAAAGTTGTAATGGGTAGAAATTTTTTGAGCATGACACATGCAGCTTTCAACTATCAACATTTATTTTTATGATAAACGCGTCTTTAATGTCGCGTGTGTGAATAAGTGTTTATACACACGATGTTGATACGGTATGCCTAAGTTACACCAAAAACGCTATAGCTATAGTAATTACTAATTAGAGTTACGTTAAAAAATACCGCGTTTCTAGGGTATGCCGGTTTCCTTACGATGTTTTCTTTCACCGTTTAAGAGCACTGGCAATGAGCACATACATTTTTCGAATAGAAAAACTCATTGGTGCACGACCAGTTTTGAACCCACGACTTTTGGATCGTGAGGCAGGGGTATGCTACCACTACACCGCCAGCACGCCTATCTACCGTCAAATATTTAGAATTCTTACACTAATCTTAAACTTCAAAGTCCAATTTGTCTTTACGGAATTTGAATTGCCCATCGCAATTCCTCAAGGGGATATTGAAACCTGCCAAATCACCTTGGCCCTTGCGATATTAAATTTAGTTTAGCTATTTAGAATTACGAGTATTAGCGTTTGTCAAATAGAAACAGAATTTTAGATGTCAAATATCTGAAGGAACCAACCTAACTATTAGAGCGGTTTCGCACTACGTCCTTTTCGAATCCGATTCGAACCCGTGAAAATATGGTCCGGTATATGATGAATGACAGAAGGAAATGGAAGAAGATCACACGTTGTGCCGACTCCAAATTACGTAGGAAAAGGGTAGGAAGAAGAACGCGTAAAAGTAATCTAACGCGTACAAAGTCGCGGGCAACAGCTCGTCTTTAATAAAAATAAAATCAAGCCCAGCCTTTATCAGTTGAATTACAAACTCATGAAAATGCTCTCCACATTTTAACACCGTCTATAAAAATTCAAAACTACCCTCCATAAGGTCACAGTAAATTGCCTTAATAAAGTCCAAGAGTCTTCCGTGAGTTCTTGAATTTTATACATAGAATATTAAGCATGATTAATTTGAAGACAGGTCTACCGTGTCTTGTCTTTCTTCTTCTTTTGTCATTAATTTTTGAAGTAAAACTTCTTTACGCACACTTAACTTGGATAGTAAGCTGGTGAATGCGTGACAAGAGCGTTACGAAAAGCGTGATCGGACAAGGCGAACGGAAGTTGAGAGGGAGATAACTGTCTGTCTTTCTATCTTCACTAACTTATATCTCCCTCTCAACTTCCGTTCACCTTGTCCGATCACGCTTTTCGTAACGCTTACAGTAATATATTACTGTATGGGCAAGAGAGATGTGAACACACATTTTCTTTTTCTCTTTCTCCGATCGCCAGTTACGTTTCGTATATATAAGACAGTGCAGGCTTACGTACATATAGATGGAACTTAAGAAGTTTTACTTCAGTCGTGTGCTCTAAAGCACACTCGTTTCTTTTGAACCAGTATCGTAAAAGGATTAAAGAGTAGCAAACATAGTGTAGGACGCCCTCCGGCCAGGTGGAGGAAATTTCCGCGAAAGGTCACCGGTAAGAACAGGAATAATGCTGGACAATCCACACAGCACTCTGGCGCTCATTTGGAGACCTATCAGGCAGTGGACTGTTATATGCTGATGATGATGATGATGATGTCTAGCCACCTAAAGATACAAGACAAAAACGCGTATCGGGCAATACGCCCCTTAATAACTTCTACAAATTGTATAGAAGCAATATTTTTGTAAATCCTATACATTTTACATATATCAAAGATTTTAAGTCATATTGAAACTAAACTCAATGAAATAAAGCATGTTTTCCTTTGGACTGATTGGACATAAACCTTTCAAAGGCTTTCCTACAAAGGATAGGCAAGTATTAAAAATTCACGCCATAGGTAATGAACTCCTAACTAGCTTATGGAATATTTACCATAGTTTTGGCTACTAAATAAGGTCTTAGACTAGCAAAACTGCCGCAACTTCCCTCACATGACATTTTTTTATATTAACTTGAAACATTGTCAAAATAATAATAGATTTTTTGTATGTAAGTTTCTTACTCAATTACGCCAAAACGATTGAAAGCATTAGTATGGGAAACGTATGGAAGCAACGCTGAGCGCAGTGCGTTTATAGATGGGTGGGTGACCGCCTCTCTTAGCACTTTTTACAAATTTCCCAATTAACTGATATCAATAATTTATAATTAAGTACCTTGATGATGGTTTATTTTTGGTTAACGACGTTTTCTAAAAAAATATCGATTTATAGCCCCCAAAACCTCCTGCATACAAAATTTCATGATAATCGTTTGAGCCATATCCGAGATTCAGATAACATTATAATATATATACAAGAATTGCAACTACATAGAATTGAAGATTGTTGGTTTGATGGATTCTTGCAGACAAAGTCGTTGGTAACAGCCAGTTGGAATATAATAGATCTATGATCTGAAGTAGCATAAGTAACCTAAGCGACTTTTGACGTAGATAAGCTAGCAAAGACGCATGCGAAAGCTGGTTATAATAAAGCCAGCAGTAGTTGCTTACTTATTCTTAGAATACCTATTTATAGACGAGCTAACTAGATCAAAATCTGGTACAGTCTATTCTGAAAGTTATACCACAACACTGCACGAATCCTATTTGACGCTAAGTGATTCTCAGAATAACGTACCAATAAAATTGTTCATATATAAATTACATGATCACGACTGTCTTTTTGAGAATAAAATTCTATAACCTTAAACTTTATTTAAACTTGAAACATTAAAAATGTATACAAAAACACATAACGTCGTACTAATATTATAAACGTGATTATGTATGGATGTTTTAACTCTTTCACTCTGAAACGGCTGAACGGATCTGGATGATATTTGGCACAAAAATAGATTAGTCTGAAATAATACTTAGGTTAATTTTTATTCCGGAAAAATGTACGTTTCCCGTGGGATTGATTTGTTTTTTTTTCAAGGTATTATTATTTAAGGAAATTATTGTTACAAACATTTGAACTGATTTTAATAATATTAGTGATGGTACGAAGTACTAATACATCTTGAAAATTACCTTTTATGAGACTTAGTAGTTTGTGTGACGATAAAAAAACGTGGAAAATTCCACTAAAGTGTGTAATAATATAATATTCAAATATAATCCCTAAATTAGACCTTATTACTTTTAATATCTGATTCAGAAGTGAGTACTTACGGCTTTATTACATAAAACCCGAGATCTGAAAAAGAAACGGAAGATTAATAAAATGTTGCTGAAAACATACGTAATTTAATAATCTTGGATTGCCGTAATAATGAAGAATTTCCATTGTTGAATGCGTCAGTGAACAAAACGTGTTATTAAGGGAGCGGAAAACAACGCAACATGAAATTACCTGTCATATTTTATTGACTCATGTAAGCATACATCTTTATTTACTAATAATTAGGTACTAACGACTTATTTGTTTTCTTTGATTACATAAGCTAAGATTTTTGCTTTTGTCAATGATGGTGGTCGCTACTAATACGTAAGTATGTCATTTGGGCTGAAAGATTGACTGAGGCGTGACAATGAAAATATTGTGTTCTTAAAATATTTAAGCACATTAACTTGTTCTTTTAAACGAATGTGTTGAAATGATGAAAAAACGCGGTTCATTCTCCAAATAAAGACTTAGAATTTTTTTCATTAATTTAGTTTAATATAATTAGAAAATACTTATCAAACAGTCGTACTAAATAGGTAAAGAAAAGATGAATGGACTTTGTGAATGACGATATGAGTAAGAAAAGTGTGATACATACTGATATAATGGCTGATAAAGGGAGATGGAAGGATACATTTATACCGACAACAGATAGCGTGGGACAAGGATAAGGAGATGATGATGATAATGATATTGAGTAAATAGGTTTTGGTGCCTCTGCGAAGTATAATAAGAAAATACTACATTAATCCTACAAAAAAATTGATCGCCAAAATGAAACATTTGATACTCCCGATCCAAAACATTCCCTGGGGGGTGGGTATTAATGAAAATTTATTCGCCACTCGAAATTTTCCTAATAAACCGAGACATGTCGGGAATAATTCCGCATTTTGTTGGGGAAAAATTGAATTTCCGCAAAATTAATTTGAAATCGCCCCATCGCGCCGCTGCGGGCTAGACTTTCTTACACCGTGACCTTTTTGTTTTGTCCTTTCATTATTTTACAACAAAAGTTAATAAAGCCATTGGTAGCACAATCTGTTCCTTTCCCACACATCATTTAGTTATCTACCAGCTCTTTCTATTGAGCTACATATTTTAAGGCTGTGTCCCCAGTAGGCAAACTGGCGAAAAACAACAAGGCGCACGTAACGCTGCAAACTGCGTGAAGGGAGCGCAAAACTCGCAAACTGTGGACACTCCATCTCAAATATATGGAAGGGCGAACTAAACCGATACGCCGCAAACTCAGTCGGTCGCTAACAGTTTGCCTACTGGGGACACAGCCTAAGTGTATGTAGCAGAAAAATAACTAAATATTTTTTTACATACATATATGATATGCATATATAAGGCCTTTGCCCTGCAGTGGGACACTACAGGCTCTTAATAATCTAAATATATATAACTCAAAGGTGACTGACTGACTGACTGACATAGTGATCTATCAACGCACAGCCCAAACCACTGGACGGATCGGGCTGAAATTTGGCATGCAGGTAGATGTTATGACGTAGGCATCCGCTAAGAAAGGATTTTGATATTCAAGGTACCACGCGGGCGAAGCCGTGGGCGGAAGCTAGTAATTAATAATAATAATAATAATATGATCACGACTGTAATTCCCGAACACGCTAAATATTTTCCTCCTAGTGACTTGGATCTTTCAGGATATCTAAAGAGGGTAGTCAGAGTTACGTCCGAACATGACATGGTACATGCCTACATTTCGTGACAAGTTGCAAGCCCATCGTCGCTCATAATAATACTAACTAACCTACGACACACACCATCGACTTTCGACATGCCGGTTTCCTCACGATATTTTCCTTCACCTTTTAAGAGCACTGGCATTGCGCACATAGCTTTTTCGAATGGAGAAACTAATTGGGTGCACGACCAGGTTTGAACCCAAGACTTTCGGATAGTGAGGCCGGGGTGCTACCAGCGCAATATTTTTTTAAAATAGCAAAATCCAAAAAACAATTTTGCAAATTATATTTTATTTAAACCTGCCGTCATTTTACAACATAAATTTCGAATACAATAAATACTTACAACATAAATTTCGTGGTAAAAGGGACATACTTTGAACTTCTCGACTGAACGCACTTTTATCTTACCGATGGTAAACATGGCCGTCAAATAACGGTGGTTGCAATATATAATAGGCAGGCAGGGGAGCAGGGGAAAGTTTTAGGCATCGTTATTTCACTTAAATACTTGGGCAAATTAGAATATTCTAGAATATATTTCTGAACTAAACATAATTAAAGTGTATTTTAGACTAAGTTGAGCTACACAGATTATTTTTTAAAGTTTTTATTCAAAATTTTTGCAAACACTTGAGTGATTCATAATTCCTGTAAGCGGTTATAGGTGAGCAAGCGGCCATGTACGGCCAAACGCAACAACGTGGGTATTGTACCAAATTATAGTTGGCTTTGCCCGCGTAGTACCTTGAAAAACAAAAAAAAAATCTATCCCACGGGAATTATCATTTTTCCGGGATAAAAAGCAGCCTATATTCTATTCGTGACTATAATCTATCTCTATGCCAAATTTCGTGTATTTGTGATTGTGCCTACCCCGTCGTGAAACAGGCGTGATTTAAATTTATTACATTAAATCTAAATAATAATTAACGATAAAAAAAATTTAGAAGCGTTACAAAACGATAATATTTTTAAACTTACGCGATCTAAACACATTATTATTAGTATTAAACGGGTATATAACGCGTTTTAATTATCCATTTTTTTTTTTGTAAGCCTGTTGAAAAGTCGGGAAAAATAGGTAAATAAAACGCGATAAATACCCGTTTAATACAAAGAACCTGGGTGACCGAGCTTAGTTCGTTTTTTTGGAGGAAACGACGTTTTATATAAATGAAACCTAGCTAGATCGATTTATCGCCCCTGAAACCCTCATGAATATTGTTGGACCCGGTTCTGAGATTCAGATTATATGTTAACATATTCTTGCATATAACAAGAATTTATCGTTTAATAAGATAATAACGTTACAAAGCGGTGCCGTATTTTCAAAAACTAGGGGTACAAGGACGGGTCTGAAGGACGGGCCTACATTAAGGACCTTGTCAGGACCTTTTCATGGCAGAGGTACTTGTGGTGAAAATAATTAAGCTTGTTTGTTCCCTCTTGCTTAAGAACGTATTTTTAGTTCACCTCGCAAAGGTCGAGTTCAGTGCGATTGGCTGGTTTTTCGTTATAAAATTATCTAAAATAGCCATACTCAAGTATAGCTTTTGCTCGTTGCTTTGATCGCGTGGTACCTTCTATATTATACGAGTATCATCATGATGATGGCTGATAAATGACAATCTAATAAAAGTATCAAAATATAGGGGGACAATTTTGCGGTAATTTTTGACGTATAGCGTCCATCCGTTAGTCAAAGTCAAAGTCTAATGGTATATTGCAAGGACGTTAGTAGATAAAATGTCTTTGGTATATTATCCAATCCATTGTCTAAAGAGGCTCGCAAAATGTACAATCTTGCTTTGTGTTTCCTATTTCTGTAGAGATTAGTTTAAGTTTTTCTTCTTTTTCTTTGTTTTGATTATTTAATATTTTAAATACGTACCAATTAGGTAGTGTGGTCGCTCAGCGACAAAGCCTTTTATTTTGTGTGGTGTTAAATAAAAAATAAAAAAAGTCAAAGTCTAAATACATTTTATTCAATTCACAAGGATCTTTGACTACCAACTCAGCTGTGAGATCAGTCAATTATAAAAATTATTTATAATTATTTTAAAACTGACATTTAGAAGAACCGCTAATTTTGTAGGTAATAAAATAAGATCATACGTATTTTAGCATTTTTTAAGTTAACTCGTAACAACAGAATTTCCACCAGTATTTACATTATTCTATCATCAATGTAACCTCTCGTTACAATATAAACTCTCGTTCTAATATCGTCACGTCAGCGTTGTCTCGTCTCCACAGGGACATGTCGCCATAAATTGAATTGTCGACTCAGGATTACGCAAATTGTAACCAATATTGATTAGACTGTTATTTCACGGCTGTGTTCAATTTGATTTAGGGTAATCGCGGTAATTTAGCGCATTTACCAAATCCAAAGCATCAAGCATAAAGATCGTATTGCCAACGTCGAGATCAGACTACTTACAATGTCAAAAAATCCAATATGTAGGCTATTAGAAGATATTTTCAGTGACTCCAATCGGGTTTTTTAATTTTTGCAATATACACTTATATTAGTTAAGAACCAAAAATTTGAAGGTGTGTGTCATAGGTTAGTATTCTTATAAGCGGCAATGGGCTTGCAAACTGTCACGTACAGAATACTAACTACTGTGCAAAATGTGGGCATGTACCAAATGTCATGTTTAGACGTGCCTCTCTACCCTCTTTAGATATCCTCAAAGATCTAAGTAACTAGAGATTTGAGGAGATATTATCTACCGAGCCTGGGGATTACAGTCGTGATCATATTTATTTATTTATTTTTTACTTACTAGTTTACATTTTAAACATGTTTGCTATGTATCTGAACGGAAAGCCTCCGGCAAAACCTCACTATCTACAATCGCTATTGAACCAATAACCAAACATACAGTAATAGGCCAATTACTCAACTGGATTGCAATTCCCGATACTATATACATACTAACATACTACATATACTTAGGTATATAGCACCGTTATTAGTATATAGGTAATAACGTAATTAGCAGGATTATCTTAGACTAGCTGATGCCCGCAGCTTCGCCCGCGTGAATGTCGATTATCGCGACTTTTCATACAAACTTTCATCCCCTATTTTATCCCCTTGGGGGTAGAATCAATCAAAATCCTTCAAAATCAATCAAATTCTTAGCGGATGCCTACGTCATAACATCTACCTGCATGCCAAATTTCAGCCCGATCCGTCCAGTGGTTTGGGCTGTGCGTTGATAGAACACTATGTCAGTCAGTCAGTCAGTCAGTCAGTCAGTCACCTTTGAGTTATATATATTTAGATTACAATAACTTATTACGGCTAAGTAAAAAATATATCTTGTTTTCAATTGTCCAGAGTTTGCCTAAAGTACCTAGTTTTAATTTTGTAAGTTCATGGAATACTATTTTTAAAACAATTATACCCGGGATTGAATTAAAAAAATCTCTTCATAGACATTATGTATGATATATACATACATTATAATCATATGCCTTAGCATTAAGACATATACATTTTAAGTCTATACGACCAGCGGTTTAGGTCAGGTTAAATTGTAATTTGGCTAAACAATAAATTGCTTTTTTCATCATCATTGTTATTTTTTCTTCTCTTTCGTACAGAATACGCTGTCAACAGTGATCATGTTAGGGAAAGGCTTAGTACGAGTTTTGATAGTTTACGAAATTATATTGCGTTTCATTTTCACCCATACATTGATCTGTACTGCCATAAGTTTCAGCGCTGAAGGAAACGAAAACCTCGTACTATGCCCCCTGGTCTTCTATCTTCATAACGGTAAACCAACACCATAAGGTCAGTTTATTACAAAACTGGGCATAAGGGCCAAAACACACAGGCACGACACGGCGTCACATCGTGCCATAACATGGCACAGTGATACCATAGGTGTGCGTCATGAAAACTTGCGATGTCCATCTTAAAAACTCAATACAATATCATGTCGTGCAATGAAAATCTACGGCATCCATCGTAAAAACTCAAAATATCCAGATTTTTGCCTATAAAAGTTTAAAATTTGTAAGTTCAAATAATACTATTTTTTAAACATTTAAACCCAGAATTGAATAAAAAAATATCTTTTTAATACGCCTTAGCATTAAAACATACGCCAGAAATTTCAAATCTCTACGACTAAGTTTAGGCCAAATTAAATTATAACGTGGCTAAATAAAATAGTTACTTTTTTCATTATCATAGCTAATTTCCCTTCTCTTTCGTACAAAAAACGCTGTCTTCCGTTTAATTTCACAATATCGCATCGTGTCACGACACGACGTTGTCTCACGGCTATGTGTTTTGGCCGTAACAAGCCAATAACTCTTGTAGACAATACTTGGTTAACAATTAGCCCGTTTACGTTCTGTGTACGTTTACGTGCTACGTGAAACGTACTACGTGGTTACGTGTGGGCTTGAGGGATGGTGTTATGCAACGGATCTTGATTCAACTACAAGGAGATTTCTCTATTGTTGATTTTACCATAGCGTGTTCTAGAGGCATTTTCCTACTATATAGTATTATAAACGCGAAAGTTTGTAAGAATGTATGGATGTATGTTTTTACTCTTTCACGCTTAAACGGAAATACGGATCTGGATGAAATTTGGCACAGATATAGATTATAGTCTGAGGAATGTATGGATGTGTGGATGTATGGATGTATGTTTGTTACTTTTTCACGCTTAAACGGCTGAACGGATCTAGATGAAATTTAACACAGATATAGATTATAGTCTGGAATAGCACATGAGCTACTTTTTATCTCGGAAAAATGTACAGTTTCCGTGGGATAGATTTGTTTTTGCTCTCAAGGTACCACGCGGACGAAGCCTTGGGAAGAAGCTAGTTGTTACATATTTTATTGTATCCTTGCAAGTGAGTCTCTCAAAGGGTGAGTACTGAGATGACGGATGACAGAGGGAGATGCAAGATCTGTTGTGCCGACCACATAACGTGGGAAAAGGACAGAAAGATGATGATTTTATCGTTTCCCTACGTAAGTGTGTTCCAGGATGTAGTTCGAAGATACCAACGTATTCTATTTTTATAGCTACGTAATATAAACAAATTAATACACACATGAGAGAATTATCTTTTTCTTCTAATCATGTCATATCATGTGTTACACAGTAGTTAGTATCATGCACTTAAATATCAAAAAAACAGAATATTGATGTACCTACTCTTTTTTTTAGTGTTACAAAAAATCGATGTAATTAATTACGGAGAAACTATCAAGAAAATCGTGGTAAAATCCAAAACCCGGCACATTAATAAAGGCCCAGATGGCGGAGATGCGAATCGCATACTAATTTTTAGAATGAAGGAATTAATTTCTAATTAATCGCTCGACGAGGAAAATACTTTTTCCGTCGACAATATTATATTACATTTTAAAATAAATCAGAAAATGAAAAAAAAATTGTTGGTTGTTTCGTCACATTTTTAAAAAAGTTTTTCACAGATAATTATAATGGAACATGGAGCTTTCTAAAAAAAAACACTAACATACTTTACACATAATAAAAAAAACATAAACAATAACAAAAATAAACATGCTGACGACTGTAATCCCCAGGCTCGGTAGATATCTCCTCAGATTTCTAGTTACTTAGATCTTAGAGGATATCTAAAGATGGTAGTCCAAACATGATATTTGGCACATGCCCACATTTTGCACAGTAGTCAGTATTCTATACGTGACAAGTTGCAAGCCCATCGCCGCTTATAAGAATACTAACCTATGACACACACCTTCGATTTTTTTGTTCTAGGGTATGGTGGTTTATTTACGATTTTTTTCTTCACCGTTTAAGAGCAATGGCATTGCGCACTTATATTTTTTTTTATATTTACTTTTTTTTTGAACCCACGACCTTAGATCGTGAGGCAGGGGTGCCACTGCACAGCCAGAGCTCATGACCTTAAAAATGTTAAAAAAAACTCCTACTCAAACTGCCTTTTTCAGAAACTTCAAAGAAACGTATAACGAACACGTGTACCCAAATAAATTGCGTGAAAACACAGGTACGGAGAATTATATTTATCCAACACATTCGTGTCATTAGGCGCTAATAAGGCGGGACAGTCCCCTGCTAATTGCGTCGTAACGATGTTAAACAGTGACGCGGGACTGACGTGACTGACGTGACTGACGGGACTGACGGTCTGACGGCGACGTGCTTCGCTACTTTCTGTAATTAGGACAGTATAAATAATTAAATATATGGAAAAGGGGATTTTTTGTTTAAAGAGTTGGGTAGGTAGGTATTACCTTTAGCTTTAAGTATAATCTAGGTATTACCAGTCAATCAGTCAGAAACTTAACCCATTATTGACACAAACATCTTTCAAGTTAGGTCCGAAAATTAGTTAGGCGCGAAAATATTTACAATTTTTAATATTTCATCTTGCAACAATTTCTATGTCATTTTCTACAACCTCGGGCTGAGCAAATATAATTCGGACGTGCCTCTAACTATAACTATCATCTAACTATCTTAAGATATCGTCAAAGTTTTTTTTTGTTCTCTATAGTTTTACCATTGTTTACAATATTCGTCATTGTTCTTAACAAATAGTTTTGGTTAACTCTTAAAATATTAGTTAAATTTAAATGTACCCTTCGTGAAATAACTTATTATAATAACAATCTATTATTGCTCTTCGTGCTATCTCTAAAATCAAGGTTCTAAAGTTTTTTTAAATAACATCTTTATTTCTTCTATAATATAAAAATGAATCCCTATTTCCCTTGGTCACCGCATCTCGCGTGAACGGCTGAACCGATTTCGCTAATTCATTTTTTATTGTGTTTGTCATCATTGTAAGTAAAAGGTTTTAGGGCAGGACAACGTCTGTCGGCTCAGCTAGTCTATATCTAAACTAAGATTATAAAGAGGAAAGTTTTGTATTTTTGTTTGTTACGAATTAACTCAAAAACTACAGGTCCGATTTCAAAAAATTTATTATCAATAAAATGTTCCATTATCCCTGAGTAAAATAGGCTATATTTTATGTAGATACCTTGCGAGCAAAGCCGCGAGCGGAAGCTAGTAAATAATAAATTGCTAAAAACCACCCAGTACTCTTTCTGATCTGACAAATCGCAACAGAGTTCCGTAATAGCATTTGACCTGGGGCCTCACCACGGATTCATAATACATTACCGAATTAATATTACATTGTTATCTCATACCATGACCTATGCAAATTGTATTGTAGTAGTTTTACTTCAAGCTTCAAATGTGACGTTTCTAAAACGGAATCGTTCTGAAAGACTTCGTGGTAAGGCCCCTGGGTTTTCGATGACCAATTTATGTATTTGGAACCAACCCAATACAAACGTCTCAGCATTATACAGCTTTCTTAATATGTACCTAGCTAAAGGGATAATTATCTCGTTTGACCCCCAATTACTATGCATCCCGCATCTTCCTTGTATTTCCTCATAAACCCATGTCAATACAGCTTAAATAACCACACATTCAACGTAAACCAACCCCTATTTCAGAAGCGATAACGCTTTGTGTTGCTTGCAGTTCCGGAACTATAAGTCATTTGGAAGCCTACGTGATAAGGGATAGTGGGCTTACGTAATTATGACGTGTCAAAGTAAATTTAACCGTAATTCGTGGGTGTTTGGGAATAGTTTCGGTTGGACAATGATGGGGTTAGATCTTTTTGATGTGGAAACGTGTGAATTCAATAGTATTAATATTCTTTTTCAGAATTGTATAACTGATGTTATTGCAGGTTGTGGGGTTAAGTTTGTTTTGGATTTTAACCGACTGCGAATGTTTTGAGAAATTGAAAAAGGTTTATAAAATCCTCATAACTTTCATTTGCATTATTTTTCGAGTGTTATCAAATTAATCGCTGTGACACTTTTATGTGTAATAAAATGATTTTTGGGATCATATAAAAAAAAACTATTACGCACATACATAGGCTTTTTCATTCATGTAAATTAATAGCATTTAAATAAATCCAAATTTCCAGACAGCTCCAATTATTTACCCTTCAACTAATTACGACCATTAAAAGAATCATCAAAATCAGTCCAGTTAATTTATCTAATAGGTCCAATAAATAAATAAAAATGGGATGCAAAATTTTCAAATGTCGGGGCTCGAACCTGCATCTCTGCCTAGAGCCAACCAATGCACTACTAACTATTCCACTGTTCGACTTGTCAGCCTTTAAATAAATATCTAAATAAATAAATATTGATGAATATTTTACATAACGCCATCTAATTCCAAACTAAGCAAAGCTTGTATTATGGGAACCAGATAGTTGATAGATTAATAATATACTTTTTTTTAAAATACATACATAGAATACAAAACAGAAAATCTGCGTTTATCACACAAAATTAGAAGTGACTCAATTAAGAAAACATGATTTTTGGGAAATGCGATTTAAAGATTTTATGATTGTGTGTTTTTTACTAAATTGTGCTATGACATAACCAAATTATGACTTATCTTCATTTTTTTACAAATTATGGGATACTTTAGGGTTTTATCTAAATTTTAAACTTATTACTGATTCAAAATAAATTTAATTAATTACTCTATTTACCATTTCAAAGAAACCTTCCGACATTTAAGTCGGTTTTGTACTATAGCAATAATTTATTAGTATTTACTAATGACTTAAACCTTAAACGGTCATTAAAATAAGCCTTAATATAGTAATAAACTGATTTAACTCGATTTAAGTCACAATAATTTACTCAACTTAATGCAATAAAATGACACAAAACAAACATCGGTCATTTTATTACTCTAAATTTCAACAAAATTTTACCTAATATTTGCATACAAAACTGTAATATTGAGGTTTAGGTCACATTAATACTAAACACGTGACGTCTCACGGCAATCCTGGCTGACGCAATACTGAATATAATCACTTTTTCACGGGGTGACGGACGAGGGATCGCCGAAATGAAAGAGACTCACCTATTATGTTTTGTCGCATTCTAACCAAAAAGCGGCAGTTTTTTAATCACTAGGCGATGCAGTTTTTTTTTCTGAGTCTTTCTACATATTTAACTCATTTTACCTGTTTTTTGAGATGAGTCACTTCTATTCTCATGGTGCGAAATGTTTGTCTATCAGGGTGGGGATCGAATCCACAACCTACAGCGCAGAAGGCAAAGCTACTACCAACTGAGCTGTGTGTGAGTGAGTCAATAAGTTTTTTATATTTCCTGATAGCGCCATCTAACGGCGTTCAGCTCAAACTTTAGATATAAATTGATTCTATACCATATTTTTGTCTCTCTCTCCCCCTCCATTGAAACCTCCCTTGTTTTCTAAGCGATAATGAATCATAACGCCAAGCGCAGCTGTGGTCAATATTAATTTGAGCATTGACCGATTTGTTAAAAAATGAGGAAAGTTTTTCAAAAACATGTTTTCGATTGAAAAGTTGGTGTATAAAGGTACGAATCGATTGATAAAATGCGTAGGCAGAATAAATACCAGTTGTAACGTAAAAGCTTTACTAACGCTACAATAAAAAATAGAAAAATAGGTAGGGAAGAAATATGTAGTTAAATAAAACGCGATGAATACCCGTTTAGTATTAATAATAATGTGTTCAGATCGCGTAAGTTTAAAAACATTATATGTATATGCTACAAAAAAAAACATTTGAAAGAACATTCACGAAAGAAACAAACATCATCTTCTTGTCCTTTTCCCACGTTATAATGGTCGGCACAACATGTGATCTTCCATCTCCCTCTGTCATTCGTCATCTTACTCACTCCTTGCTTACCCATGTCATCTTTCACATAGTGAATCCATCTTTTCTTTGGCTTACCTCTACCACGAAAACACAAACGAACAGACAAATATTAGGTATTGGTAGAAGAATATCATAGTGAGGTGGTTTTATTTCCCTGGCGTAATTTACCCGTGCGTCGCGATTAAAACTATTGTTATATTCACACCGCGTCGTGAAGGTTAAAGTACAGTCAGGAGTAAAAATTAAAACACATAATTGCGTAAGTGCCCGTTTGCGACATGTAAACCTGAGCGCTCTCGTATTTCTAAGGCACTTAGGAACTTCTTTAGCAAGTTCATTTAACCAACTCTGGTGAAGATCTCGTCGCTGCTAAAAAGCATGTTAATACCTACGACATAAAGCTCATTTTACTTCACAAGCCACTACAAAGTGGCGTCTGCTATTGATGGAAACTCTGGTCTGTTTCATGTTGGATTTGCTTTTGCGGCGGATAAATTGGTGGGTATTAATAATTTTCAATATTGGAGAGTAGCTTTGCTGTTGTTTTTGGAAAGTTGTGAGCGAAATTCCTGATGTTTTCGTGTGTATTTTTAATCATAACTTATTTACTTGGACAAATTGATTGCTTTCGAGTCACCCTGGTACTCTATGGAAAGTGATTATTGTATTTTGATTTAAGTTTCAATAAAAATGTATAATTATATATATATTTTATAATGATCGCGCTTGTAATCCCCAGGTTTAGTAGATATCTTCCTCAGATCTTTAGTTATACGTTTAAGGATTTATTTTGGAAGTTTGAATTATCTTGCTCATTATGTCATTTTTTAATATTAAGTCTTTTAAATTGTTTGTCATTATAACCTTGTAACACTACCTTCAAACAAAACTTTTTAGTAAGCAGGAATAATACACTAATTCACTAGGTAATTTTCTTATAAAAAAACATTTTTGTAACTTTAAATGTACCTACATAAATGGTAGCCTACCTAATCTTTTTATAAAACTGTCTAGTTGAGTTTTAAAGTAACATGCTCTGGTACCCTATAATAAGAAGTAGGTACGCATTAAGTTAATTTAATATATCAGATTTAATTTTTGTGCATGTAACTACTGTTAGATACTCTCAAATATAATAAATAAATACAACTATATGATTTTACGCACGAAGAAACAAGGTTTAACCTGCCAGATCTAAATCTATATTCATTATCAAAATCTAGTTTCCAAAATATACTTTCTAGTCTAGACTTGTACGGTCTGGGGCCTTACAAATCATCATTTTTCAGAAACGTCAAAGTTTCAAACTACTTCAAATAACACTACTTCAATACATTTTTATAGGTCATGGTACGAAATATCAATCGATTATTACTTTGATATTACCCGAAGAGCTTGTGTTATGGTACGCCCGGAGTTGTCAGCGTAACTGCGTAACGCCGCCTCATGAAAACCTTATCGTAAATAACAAATCTAAATCCAAAAACAAAGTAGGTATCTCTTTCAGGATCAGAACAAACCGCCGACCAAAGAACCTTTCAATAACTATTTAACCATAAGAATTATTAGAAAAGATACATTTTCCCGCGAAGCCTTCATCCAGCTAGGACAGTTTACGATCGCCGGCTATCCCCTTATATCCCGCTCCTGATTGCTTATCCCTTAGGGTACTGACACAGACCATGGAACACACAGCTGGTACAGTTCTGATGCACAAAATGAATTTTAGAAGCATTGTTCTCTCAGAGCGCTGGTGGTGCAGTGGTAGCACCCCTGCCTCACGATCCGAAGGTCGTGGGTTCAAACCTGGTCGTGCACCAATGAGTTTTTCCATTCGAAAAATTTATGTGCGCAATGCCAGTGCTCTTAAACGGTGAAGGAAAACATCGTGAGGAAACCGGCATACCCTAGAACCAAAAATTCGAAGGTATGTGTCATAGGTTAGTATTCTTATAAGCGGCGATGGGCTTGCAACCTGTCACGTACGGAATACTAACTACTGTGCAAAATGTGGGCATGTACCAAATGTCATGTTTGGACTTGCCTCTGACTACCCCCTTTAGATATCCTCAAAGATCTAACTAACTAAAGATCTGAGGAGATATCTACCGAGCCTGGGGATTACAGTCGTGATCATATTTTTTTTTTTTTTTTTTTGTTCTCTCAGCATTCTTCATTCTGTCAAAATCTTTTTTAACTTTTTCTTCTATTTTTTTTATAACAAGTGCTCGAAAGAAGCCTGTAAATCGCACATTAATCCTTTCACCACACTGGTTAAAAGAACTAGTCACACATAAGAAGAAGAAAAATAGCAAGCAATAGTGTTCACGGTTGTTTATGTTTTACCTGCTCCAAATAATGAATTATGAGTTTAATCTGTACCGTGACGTCGATAAAATAAAAAAATTACAATAATTATCTAGGGGGGGTAGTCAGGCATGTTATTTTACCGTTTAAAAGCACTAGTTATATTTTTTAATAAAAACATCTATTAGTCTCCAACCAGATTCAAACCCTAGACCTTAGGTTCAGTAGGGATGATAACAATACTATTGCTTTAACAACAATATAAGGTTATACACAAAGTGACCCAGCTATTTACGATTGGGCTGCGCCTGAGAGCACTGGCAAATGAAATTGGGATACGAATTTATGGCGATACGTATATTTTTCGTTAACACTTCGATACGACTTATAGTAATTGATGATTTGGTGTTAAATGTAAACACAACACAAGCTTTTTTATGAGCCTGGCTGAAAGTTATTACTTTGTTTATGGAACGATCAATGAAACACGGACTTAGGAATCTGACTGGTTTATTCACATCTACCCACATTATACGAGTACAGTAGAAGTCAACCCTACATTTTTCCCCCTTTTAAATAACAGACTTATTTACTAGCTAGACTAATTACGATTAGATCCCACCACCTTACCTAACATCAGATAATAATAAAAATGATTCAATAGGTACATTATTGTTTGCCTCGATTATAAGCTCGAACAGCCCGAGCTGACGCATGCGGCGGCGGCGGAGGTGTCGGAGAGGGCTCAGTCGGGCGCGGGTCGGCCGGCGGCGGCACTACCGGCGGCACGGCGGCCAGGCCCGGTGACGGCGGAGCTGAAGGCTGGCGTTGGCTACTCTCTAACTCCAACTTCTCCTCCGCCGCATCTTCGAAAACCTCATCGGCTTCGCTCTCTGGGCTTATTGAGCTAACAGCATCTTTCGTCAAATTCAAGTTAGGGCGCGAAAGAGAAAACCTGCTTTTACGATTTGAATTCAAAGGTATTACTTGATCCTGATGCCTACGCCATTGTATGCCATCTCCCACTGATACCCTATAGGACACCGGTCCGGTTTTCTCTGTCACATTACCCTCAACCCATTTTTGACATTTATTCGAGTAACCACGAACAAGCACCGAATCACCGACCGAGATGTCGCGGTCCTGCCCTCCCTTGTTCGTGACCTGGCGCTGCTGAGCAGCACGTACGACGGCTGCCACATCAGGCCGCATCGCGTCCAGCCGCCCGCGCAGGCGGTGACCCAAAAGCGCTACGGCCGGTGGGACATTCGTCGTCGCATGCTCCACATTCCGATATTGGAATAAAAACTTACATAAAGCTTTCGGAACATTTTCACCCTCATAAATTGCCCTTTTTGTAACCTTTTTGATAGTTTTAACGGCGTTTTCCGCTGCACCGTTACCTTGGGGTCTATAAGGTGCTGACGTTACATGCTTTATACAATTTTTTGTACAGTAAGTCTTAAACTCAAATGACAGAAATGGTGGACCGTTATCTGTGACCAATTGTGATGGCAACCCGAACCTAGAAAATATTGACCTAAATACGGAAATAGTCGATTCCGCGTCGGTTCGGTTCATCGCAATGGCTTCGATCCATTTCGAAAAGGCGTCGATTATGATCATGTACTTCTTACCTCCGCACTCTGCAAAGTCCGCATGAATGCGCTGCCAGGGTTTCAGAGGAAACTCCCACGGGTGCAGACTGGCGTGCGGGGGAGCGTCCCGTACGGTACGGCAAGCTTCGCAGGCCCGACATACCTTTTCAATGTCTTGGTCGAGACTGGGCCAGTACACATAATTACGCGATAAACTTTTCATTTTATTTACTCCTAAATGTCCCTCATGAATTTCCGCTAAAACCCTGCTTTGCAAAGATGGGGGTACAATCAATCTAAACTTATATATTAAACATCCTACATCCAGTAAAATTTCACTTCTCCGCGCAAAATACGGTTTCTCTTCATCACACCTGGACCCAGGTGGCCAACCAAACATGACGTAACCTTTAATCTTACTCAACACCTTATCTTTATTGGTTTCCACCCCGATGTCTTTAAAACTAACCGGCATTGTTTCTCGAACTAAGTCTACATAGCTAACCGGTTCTGTGAGGCGCCGTTCGCACGATAGCGGCAGACGAGACAGTGCGTCCGCCGGCCCGTTATCGATAGACCGTACGAACGTAGTTGAAAAATCGTACGCAGCTAAGCGGGCGGCCCATCTTTGCAGTCGACTCGCTGCCGTTTGTGGAATACCCCCCTTTTTACCAAAAATGTAACTGAGCGGCTGGTGGTCTGTGCGTAAAATGAAGCGCCGGCCGTAAAGGTATTGGTGGTGCTTCGTAACACCAAAGAAAATCGCAAGCGCTTCTTTATCGAGCTGGCTGTAATTCTTTTCAGCTGAGTTGAGCGTGCGGGACACACAGCTGACCGGGCGCTCGCTGCCGTCCGGGTACACGTGCGCCAGCACCGCGCCTAGCCCGTACGCACTGCTGTCCACCGCCAGCACGAGCGGCCGCCCTTCCTCGTAATGTGCTAGCACTTTATCACTAGAGAGAGCGCGTTTCGCTGCTAAAAATGATTCCTCACATTGATGATTCCATTCCCAACCTACCCCCTTTTTAAGAAGTGCATGCAACGGGTGTAATAATATACTCAGATTATGTATAAATTTTCCATAATAATTTAACATACCTAAAAAGCTTTTCAATTGAGTAACATCTTTCGGCTGGGGAGCGTCGCAAATGGCTTCCAGTTTCTTAGGATCGAGACGGAGACCAGTTTTATCAATAATAAACCCGATATATTTTACACTTGTTTGTAAAAAACTGCATTTTTCACGCTTTACCGTGAACCCCATTTTACTTAATCTACCTAGCACAGCCCTCAGATTATTTAGGTGATGGTGCCTCGTGGGACCTGTGACACATACATCATCCAGGAAAACCACCGTATTTGGTATACCCCGAAGAGTTTCCTCCATTATCTTTTGGAACTTCTCCGGGATACAGGATAAACCGAATGGGGTGCGGCGATATACGAAGGTACCCACATGCGTGGTTATAGCGGTGTACGGTTGCGAATCCTCCGTCAACATCAACTGTTGATAACTATGTTTTAAATCGATTTTTGAGTACTCCTGTCCTCCACTAAGAGTCGCGAATAACTCTTCTATTCGGGGGAGGAGGTAGTGGTCACGCTTAAGTTTAGGGTTAATAGTTATCTTGTAATCACCACAGATTCGTATATCTCCACATTCCTTTATCACCGGAACGATAGGCGTTCCGTAGTCCGAGGACTCGACGCGGTAGATAGTGCCCTCGCGCTCGAGCCGCTCGAGCTCGCGCTCGACGCGCGGCCGCAGCGCCAGGGGCACTACCCGCGCCCGCACGTACACCGGCTTGTCATCGGTAACGTGTAACTGAACCGTTTTCTTACAAGTACCTAACTTATCAGTAAAAACTTCCGGAAATTCCATTACCAACCGGTTCACGAATGGGTCGCTCGCTAGCTCGCTTATCTCATGCAAGTCGATCGTAATATTTTGAATACCTAAAGCGCGCACCCACTCCCTTCCCAACAGAGGACGTCCTCCGTTCCGAATGATGTGTAGTCGGCAGGCCGGTGCCGATACCTTCCCCAGAACTAAGTTAACCTCGATGAACCCGAGCGACTCCATTTTTGAACCGACGTAACTGCGTAAGTTTAAATGATCCGGTTGGATCGCTTTGTTTGAAAAATTACGTCGATAAAAGTCCTCACTGATCGTCGATATTCTACTCCCAGTGTCCACTTCGAAGTCGAGGGACCGGCCATCTACCAGCACCTCGATTACATAAGGTCGATCACCTGTACCGTCCACTTGGATGTTGAAGAAGTCCTCGTTCTCGTCGTCACTTACGTAATTCTGGCGGGCTCCCGCACGCCCCTTTTTACACATCACTTTTAAGTGGCCACGAACACCACACTCATCACAATTGTACTGCGCGAACCGACATTTATCTGCACGATGGGGCTTGCCGCATCGCCAACAACGTCCGGGCGCGTCGGCCGCGTCGCGGGGCGCCGCGGCCGCCGCACCGCTCCGCCCGCGCGCGCCGCCTCGCCTCACGCTCGCCTGGTGCAGGCCTTCGCCCGCCGCGCCGCCGCTGGCCGGTGCCGCCGCGCTGGGGGCCGCTGCTGTCGCACCAGCACCGCTTTCCTCCGCGTGGCGCTCCGCCGCCTCCAGCGCCAGAGCCAGTTCCACCGCCTCTTTGTATTTGATATTTTTCTCAGCAAAGATTCGCGACCGCATCGTTTCGTTGGCTAGCCCTGACACGAACTGGTCGCGAAGGTTCTCCTCCAAGGCAGTTCCAAAATTGCACGTAGTTGCAAGATGTTTCAGATTTCCGACATTTTGCCTACGCAAACGAAACATATGGCGCTCGGCGATCTCCGACCGTTGTGGTTCCAAATGATCAGTTACGAGTTTTACTAGCTCAGTAAAAGTTTTTGTTTCTGGATGGTCCGGGGAACATAAATCACACATAAGAGAGTATGTGGCTTCTCCTACGATGGTTATCAACAACGACACGTGTAGTTCCGCCTTGATCTCGTTCAACGCGATGTACTGTTTTACACGGCGAATATATGCAGGCCATTGTTTAGAACTCAAGTCAAATGGTTCCAACTTGCCTATTGGCATTTTATGTACCACTTAAATGCACTTTTACCGATTATAACTCGAGAAATACGCGTAAATTCGACTCGTCGCCAGTGGAACGATCAATGAAACACGGACTTAGGAATCTGACTGGTTTATTCACATCTACCCACATTATACGAGTACAGTAGAAGTCAACCCTACAGTTTACTTTGTTAACCGGCGAGGGACTTGATTTTTTTTAGAAGTTTTGACTACATTTGTACACACGATAATAATATGTCACAAAATACATTATTATAGTTAAATCCATACACATTATGTAGATACAATTGATGTTAATACATTTCAAATCGGTGTATTTCTATTTGAACTCAAAAATAGTAATATTTTTTTGTATAATGTAGGTATACCCCTCTGTAGTTACACTCTGAATATGAAGATTCAAGTTTAATTACGTTTGTTAATCACGACGTTATAGGAATTAGTTCGTATAAACGTTAGCGTAAAAATAAATCTCCATTCGCGACGCTATGTTACTTGTCTACAAATTAATTGACTCGCACTGTATATTGACCGGTTCTTGACGCGAGCGTAAAACATGTGAATTATTATAAAACTAGCTGACCCGCGCGCGACTTCGTCTGCGTGTTTTAAGTAAGTAATATACGGTTTCTTACCTTTTAAACCTTCCCTAGACCTCCACAAACATTTCAAGACCAAGATAAGATAAATCCGTTTAGCCGTTCTCGAGTTTTAGCGAGACTAACGAACAGCAATTCATTTTTATATACTCGTATATAAAATTATTATAGTAAATTCGTTTTTTGATGGATTTAACAACCAGAAAGACTTTTGCATAAAATAGCCATCTTTTGTTTAAAATTGACTTGACAATTTAAACACTTTGGCAAAAGTTGTCTCAATAGAAACAGATGCCGTAAAAAATAAGTGGAAGAAGAAGAGAAATAATGTAAATTAAACGTAACCTTTGCTGCGTATATTAAGTTTATTCAAATGGCTCTCAAATAATATGACTTAGTTATGATTAATGCGTACAATCATTATGAGTGCGTTACTGTGTGTGATTGTACAATGCCGCTTAGTGGTATGTGGTAAATCATAGAATCTGAATGGTTTCTGGTCTCTTAAAATGCTTACTTAACACTCTGTTTTGGTGCAAGTTTTACTGCTAGTTTCACTAGTTAAACTAATAGCTTGTTAGCCTTTTAATCGCCTGTTAAACTTTTGTGTTCCACCATGTCCTGATGCTGAAAGATTATTTTTCTTAAAATGAAATGACGTAAAATTGATACCTTAAATGCTTATTATCTTACCATTAAAGTGTTCATAATAAGCTTCAGTTTATAACTTGGGCCGCACAGTGAAATGCATAGCGGTGTAATAAATAATACCAATAATTCACAATCTTGTATTTTGTTGTGATTATAGTTGTTTTTTCTAATTTTAAGGTGCGGTTTTGAGAATAGAGACATAATACGCAACAAAGTCAAAATATATTTGTTAAATAAAATCACAAGGATCACTCTGAAATGTCTTACATGTGGTGAACTTAAGTGCCCATTCCAGACTAACACAAATCCGAGAAGAACAGGCGACAGAAGTCGTCTCGGTCCTAGCGCTTTTTTGTATGATAATAAATAAATATGATCACGACTGTAATCCCCAGGCTCGGTAGATATCTCCTCAGATCTTTAGTTACTTAGATCTTTGAGGATATCTTTGGGTAGTCAGAGGCAAGTCCAAACATGACATTTAGTACATGCCCACATTTTGCACAATAGTTAGTATTCCGTACGTGACAGGTTGCAAGCCCATCGCCGCTTATAAGAATACTAACCTATGACACATACCTTCGAATTTTTGGTTCTAGGGTATGCCGGTTTCCTCACGATGTTTTCCTTCACCGTTTAAGAGCACTGGCATTGCGGACATAAATTTTTCGAAAAATAAAATACTATCATACCCAATATTTATGATCATGCTCTGGTCATATTGATTTAACAGATTCGACGAATAGTGTACTTACCTAATTATATGAATATAATTATGATGGAAGTTTTGGTCTTAATATAGTGGCTTAGATCAACATAGGTCTATATTAAGAAGCCATTAATGATATGACATGACATTAAATTTACATTTTAAGTCGCGTGTATCTGTCGCCGGTGTCAAAACTAAGCCTTAACGCCTCATCTGTTATTTTGTTTCATACACATTTATTAATAAAACAAACTTGTATACATAATAATTTGGAATTTTTCGAATAACTAGGTGTCGAATTTAATAGTCGATTTATCAAAACTGGTTTAGTTGCGTAAAAGGTCTTTCTAAGTTTATATTAAATTCGTTTTTCTTTACATATTGGTAGAACCATTAAAAACTTATACTAAGGGTACTGTAAAAATAAAGCTGTTCTAAGATAAAGTCACAAACTGACATAACACTTAGTCCGGCACACTTGGTCGGTTTGCAACCCAATTTTTTCTGCAAATTGAAAACCCCGTAAAGGCCAATTACACAAAACTCCATTTAAGTAATGGCGGTGATGGAAGTGTTCCATTATCTGGTATTAGCCGAGGAGAGTCTGAGGTGTGTCGGCTAAATCGGGCAATAACGCCCAATCCGGCGGTGGCTATCAAATTAAGCCTGCCCTGAATGATGGGAGGACGCGATTTGCAGTTGATCTAGACTAAGGAGTTATATTTAAAAGAATGCTTGTGATTTTAATAATGATATTCATCATCACCTGCCTTTGTTCCACGTTATCTGGTCGGCACAACATGTGATCTTTTTCCATTTCCCGCCATCTTCCGTCATCTAAATAGCTTCTCCCTTTTTCACGCAGTCCATCAATCTTTTCTTAGGTCTACCTTTTATAGCCATCTCTATCCACATTCAAATCCATCACCCTTCTTGTAAAATGACGTTTACTCCACACGTCCATCTCAACATTCGCATCTCCGTCGCATGCACTTTTCTTTCATCCGTCGCCTTAGTTGTCCAACATTCAGATCCATACAATATGACAGGCCTAATGATTGTCTTGTAGATTTCCCCTTGAAGCTTAAAGGGGCATCCACAGATCACACGTAATACCTTTATAGATTGATATTATATTTAATAAAATTCTAATATTAAGAATAAAATATTAATAAAATTAAAATATTAAATTAAATTAATAATATTAATAAAATTAAAATACACGCTAATTAGATGCGAATACTATCTAATATCTTTTTCATTTACCGAAGGCTGGCGGCTAGGCTAACATGTAATTACGTTATTTTCAAGCTATTTTTTTTATTCCCAATATTATGCAATAACTTTTGTATAAAAAACTGTCAGAAAAATGAATAACTTCATAAAAAAACATTTTTTTTTAATATTTTAACATTAAGTGGATAAAAAGGGACGGTCCATATTTTCCTCTAGGTTCATAGATCCCTTGAAAATAAGCTTGTAACTTGCACCACACATCGACCTCTGATTCTTGGTTTCGGGTAGGCTGGTAATCATGGTTACCCTGGTACGCCTGCGTTGTGAAGTGTGAACAGACGGGACATGGATTATTAAAATGCGAAGATAAAATAAAATGAGATTTTGCGCTATAATGGTTATAACTTTAAGAAACCCGATTTCTGGCCGGATTTTTAAAGCTTGAAAAATTAAGACGAAATCTTAACTTATCAAAAAACTTTTAACTGTATTTTATAAATAAAAAAAATGCGATGTATTTTAAGTTTTTGTCTTTTTTTATTTTTAATCTAAGTATAATTATAAAAATAAATTCCTATTTCCCTCGGTCACGGTATCTTGAGGATCTTTGAGGATATCTAAAGAGGGTAGTTAGAGGCAAGTCCAAAAATTATATTTGACACGCCCACATTTTACACGTTAATATTCCATACGAGACAGGTTGCAAATCCATCGCCGCTTATAAGAATACTAACATGACACACACCTTCTAATTGAATCCCGGTTTCCTCTCGATGTTTTCCTTCACCGTATTAAAAATTTAAAGTAAAAAAGAGGCTAGTGATAAAAAACTCGGAACTTAACTAATTGCCTTATCAAAAACATCAATGTAACAGATCTTCGCCGCAACGCTTCTACAAAAAACTTCATAGAGGAAAAGTTCATAAATTGAAATCAATAAAAATAAATGTCCTGCGAGGTATTTGACCCGCGGCACCATGAAACGACGGCTCGTTCCCAACAGCCCCCGCGTATATGACCCCATCATTATTTAGTTGTGGTGTCAAGATTATTTCGTTGTAGTCTTATCTATCATTGTTTAAATAGTTTGTAGACTCAACAAGGTTTAAGTGCAAACAGCTCCTAAGTTTTGTAAATATCGCACGATGCGCGCATTAAACAACACAAAACGTTATAAAAAATTTCATTATATATAAAAACAGCAAAAAAAATCTTGTACAAACAAGATTTATGGGAGCCCCCTTAAATATTTATTTTATTCTGTGTATTAGTATTTTTTATTATAGCGGCAACAGAAATTCATCATCTGAGAAAATTTCAACTGTCTATCGCGGTTCATAAGATACAGCCTGGTGACAGACGGACAGACAGAAATACAGACGGACGGACAGCAGAGTCTTAGTAATAGGATCCCGTTTTACTCTTTGGGTACGAAACCCTAATAAGCAACCAAATAAAATTCGAAAGATACTCATTCTTCAATCTCATGTGTTTTTTTTAAAATATGAAGTAAAGACAGAAAATCTAAAGAAAAAAAAATATCAGACATTTTCACGCAACGATTAGGGTCGAGTGTCAAAACTTAAAGCGGGGTTTAATTTCTCCGTGTTTCTATTAAAAGCTATCTAGGGAGCACTTGGGAGCAACCCAAAACGATTATGATCAAAGATAAGGTGATAGCTCGGACAGATGCGACACGATCGGACAGATAAAACAGTTGATTTTCAAATTATTCGAAACGCCTACTACAGTAGGTACATTCTTTAATGATTTCGACTTCTGATTCATTTAGGATTGAATTCCAGTACTATAATATACATGAGATTATTATCAGTCAAGCTACTTTTATCAAAAGTAATCCTTATTATGTTTCATAGATATCTGTAGCTTGAAAACTTTCCAATATTTTCCATTTAATTTTGGTTCCTGAAAATATTAGGGTCAGCGTCCAGTGCAAGATTTATGAAGCTTTAACCTAAAAGTTGTTTACCATGAAATATAGAGCAGATCTTGTCTTATTTGGAAACTGGCCAATAATTTAAGTGGGCTTGCTTTGTCGTAATAGAATTTTATGAAACCAGCCTGAAATTTTTGAATTGTTTGACGTTATCTTTTTGGCTCAGCTCTAGAGCACTTTGTATAACCATTTTTAATGTTACCTACTCGGAGAATAAAACCTGGTTACCTATTCTAAGCTAACCTTTACTTAGATAGTTGCGCTGACTTTGCTACACACTTTTTTAGCTTTTGCAGTAGTCAGCCCACAATTGAACTTTTGGAACGAAGTTCCTTATCCCGCGTTGCAAAAGGGGGCAAGACGGAAAAAATTAAGACCAAAAGTTGTAACGACACTTTTTGCTATAGTTGTAAGCCGTGCGGCGTGCGCTTGTTTCTCTATCTGTCTCTCTCTCTCTCATAGAAAGCAAGGAAAGGAACTTCGTTCCATCCGGGCGTCCCTTGACACCTCTCAATTTTTTTTTTATATTATTTGTAAGAAACATTTTTGTATTTGTTAAAAAAAGATAGATAGATTGATAGATAAATAAATAGATAGATAGATACTCAGATAAATAGATAGATAATTAAAATATTATTGAAAAATCTAAATCATTTGGTTAGGTATATACATGATTCGTTTCAGATTTCAACTATGATTTTATAGTGACTTAAATATTAGACTGATTAGATTATTGCAGTAATATTTTAGGTGTTAAGTATTTGTAGGTAAAACTATATAAAACTATGTGTTTTGTACTACCATCAATTGAGAATATAGCTGTATTATATAATATCGCTCTGTAATTAATAGTATAGCTCGCTTGCAGTTTACCCAACCCTAACACTGTGAGATTATAATCTGAAACCCACACGAGATCCAATAACCGTGATAACTAACCGGAGTGTAATCAATGGGATGGAAAATTAAACTATAGGTACTAACGTACCTTTACTATTCACGACGTAGTAAGAAAAAATGATCTTCATTCGCGACGTCATGGGACACGACGGCACAGTAAAAAAAAATAAGTGGGTAATTTAACTATGTAGTATTTATTGCAAAACTTAATAAACTTGACTGAATGTAACAGAAAATAAATTTTTACAGTCGCAATATTATTATTTATGACATTTTGTATAGCCTGACCAGCCGTTTGGGCCAAAACAACAAAAAAAATCCCATACAAACATACATACACTCAAACAAAATACCCTTCTTCGCTTCGCAGGTTTTGAACTAGTGACACGAGAAGACAAAATGGCTTCTAATTTGACCACAAAAGTAAAGCTAAGCCACTATTCATTCGGCTGTTGGCAACATCTTTGATATAAAGTAACCCTGCAGTTAACTTTGAACCCTAAACACATAATGGTACAGTATATTTTCCTGCGGATATAGGACAAGGTTCCCGTATGATTGATCACATGGCTAACCTTTACCGCATAAAAATAATTTTCTTTGATGCTTCCTGTGTTACCAACAAAGTATTTTTGTACGTATTTTGTAACGTGAAATTTCCTGATATATATTTGACAAGCTTTTGCCAGCGACTTCGCTCGAATAGTTACTTTAGGCAGTATTTTTAATTTTTTAACTTTCTCATTTTTCACGTAACTTTCATCACCAAATTTCATCGTATTTATAATTTTGTATAGAAGTATAGATATTACGAAAGAAAATATTAGGTTCAATCTAAATCAAACATTTATTTATTTCTATACATGGCTTTTGCGACTGTACTTGGATATTATAGATTCTAGGAAATAAATATTAAATAATAGATATTGTTTTTATATGCTACAATATTTTTTGTCAATGGGAACAACGTATGGGATTTTTAAAATTATTGTTTTTTTTAATAATAAGAATTGTAAGTAGGTATAAAGAGCGGCGTAAGAAATAAGAGTGTATTATAATTCAACCCATGATCTTTTCAACCCAATATTTTTGTCTCGATAAATCCTTTTTTATAATATTCATTTTAATTCTACCCAGTCCTTAAATATTCGTCACAGTGTAATTGATGCAGTATGTAAAATTAACTACGAAAAATAGCTACCAATTATGATCAATGACACTAATTGGCTACAAAAAAAAATTGGGGAAAAATTCAATTCGAATGTAGCCAATTGATGACACATTGACCTATTTAAGTAAGCCCCACATCAATAACTTTAACAGCCCAACAAAGTGGCCTACAACTTAATATAAACGAAGTTAAAGAACATCGTCCATAAAAAGCGATAAAACGTGATATATTATAGCCGATCCCTTTTTACGATCCACAATAATATAAAAGCTTTAGTTGTTGAGTGTAAAAGATATTTCGATAAATATTCCCTGTTCCCACGGTTAGGCTCACTAAAGTAAGCAAATCCTTTATAGGGCAATGTGTACGCTTCTATAACAAGATCCCAAGCGACATGCTTGAGCTATCGATTGCGAAATTCAAAAATGTAATTAAACAAAACCTGTCTCGTAAAGCTTATTATAGAATATCAGAGTACTTAGATGACAAAAAAGCTTGGGACGAATCAGCTCCAACTCTGCTAGGTGTCCCTAACAATGTTAACAAGGTTCATAATACAAAAAAAGCGCTAGGGCCCAGCGAGTTTCTTGCCAGTTCTTCTCGTACTGGGGATAGGACTGGAATTGGCACCTAGACTCACCTAGTATGTAAGACGATTCAAAATGATCCTTGTGATATTACTGAATAAAGATTATTGACTATTGACTATTGACTATTGACTATTGGTTTGGAGATTTTAGGGCACTTACTTTATAAGGGTTGATTTGTGATACTTTAAAAAAACTTAAATGTAAATAAGCCATCCGGTCCCTATCATAGTGCAAGATATACCCATTTATGGTCACCCACCCAAATAATGACTGTTCAATGATGCCTTATTCAGGTAATCTGCAGAAAACTTACAAATAAAATTATAAAGAGCGCTGGTGGTGCAGTGGTAGCACCCCGGCCTCACGATCCGAAGGTCGTGGGTTCAAACCTGATCGTGCACCAATGAGTTTTTCCATTCGAAAAATTTATGTGCGCAATGTCAGTGCTCTTAAACGGTGAAGGAAAACATCGTGAGGAAACCGGCATACCCTAGAACCAATAATACGAAGGTGTGAGTCATAGGTTAGTATTCTTATAAGCGGCGATGGGCTTGCAACCTGTCACGTACGGAATACTAACTACTGTGCAATGTGGGCATGTACCAAATGTCATGTTTGGACTTGCCTCTGACTACCCCCTTTAGATATCCTCAATGATCTAAGTAACCAAAGATCTGAGGTGATATCTACCGAGCCCGGGGATTACAGTCGTGATCATATTTATTTATTTTTTTATTTTTAAAATTAAAAAGGTTATATTTGTATGCACATGTTTTCTCTAATTTCGAAGCTCGACTATCTGAGTAACATTAATTAAATTTTAATTTAAGGCTCCGCCATTAAGCCTTTTATATTTCTGTGAAACGGCGCTTAGGTTAAAAATAAACTAGCATACAAAATTCAACTTACCGTACTAGTCATAGAGTTGAAAATGCGCCGTTTATGTGATAAAAACAACATGATTTAGAAGGATCAGTGTTGAAATGAAATATGTAGTTTCAAGCTTTTATTTGTTTGGTGTGTAAATGTATAATTCTTTGGTGTCACCGACAAAATGGAACAAAGTACTGTTTACAGGGTGTCCCGGAATTGGGTGGTTCTTTTTAATTTTATTTTTGTCTTTATTTTAAAAACTTTTTTTGACTTTAGAGCTCGTTTTTCAAGCTGATAGCATGGAGATGGAGCAATAAGAAGATATGATTTAGATTTTTTTTATTTTATCTTGGCATTGTGACGACCTCAGTGGCGCAGCGGGCAAGAGTCCGCCTGCGACGCAAGAGGTTGCGGGTTCGATTCCCGCCTCGGAACAAATTTGTGTACGATCTGCAGAAATTTGTTCCGTTGGTCTGGGTGTGTATGTATAATAAAAAATATCTATCTATATACCTACATCATGTATTAAATATATCAGTTATCTAGTACCCATAACACAAGCTTTGAGTAGCTTACTTTGGGGCTAGATGATGCTGTGTGGATTGTCCAGCATTATTTATTTATTTATTTATTTATTGTCTTGCCATTTTTAATCCAAAAAGCTTTACTTATATTATAGGTATAAAAATATTTTGATAAATATATGTAAGTAAGTAGGTACGTAAAATTTCAACATGATTATCTATAACAGTATAAGATATTATTTTTCAGTTTTGTTTGAGTGGTTAATATAAAACTTGTGCCTGTTTTTTTTAGGTTTTAACTTCATACTAGAATAATTGGTATATACAGAAAAGATGAGGAGTAATAGGTTAGCGTGGTATGGGCATGTTATGAGAAGAGATGAATGTCATCTGACGAGGAGAGTGTTAGGTATGAATGTGGATGGATACAGGGATAGAGGTAGACCAAAGAAAAGATGGATGGACTGTGTGAAAGATGACATGGGTAAGAAAGGAGTGAGTACTGAGATGACGAATGATAGAGAGAAATGGAAGAAGATCACATATTGTGCCGACCCCACATAACGTGGGAAAAGGGCAGGAAGATGATGATGATGATGATACTCATGCTACACGCGACCAATACACGTGAACTACCGAATACGCTGACCTATTTTTCTAAGAAATTATGATTTTAACTTACCGATTCAGAATCACTTTACCATAACCACGCCATACACATTATTTATGGTCGTTCCGATTCCCACACGATAACTACTTTTCATCTAATAACGTAAATGTATGTTTATCTATCTGTTTCACTCTGCAGTAGCTTGCAATGTGAAATGAGCTCTATATCGTTGAATTTTGAGTTTCTATTTGCGCGTCTGCTATTTTTTGTCGATACAAAGGTTTTTTTTTTCATGTTTTATTTTAGGAACGGAATAAGACTAAAATTGAATTATATTTAAAATTTATTTAAAGTACCTAGATTTAAAATAAATAAAATGAGAAGATATTTTTTAATTAGGTACTTATTTATGGGATTTATGTGCTACTAACAATAAAAATCAACTTTCTAATTATTATAATTTAGGAACGATATAAGGCTAAAATATAATATTTTCAAAATTGATACTTAGATTTAAAATAAATTAAAAAAGAAAAATATGAAGTAGATACTTGTCTATGGGATTTAAGTAAAACTAACTATAATATACTTACGTTATTATCAAAAACCTCGGGTAGATAGGTTGTTTGGAAGTTTGATTTACGCTTTTGATAGCACGCAGCTGAGCTAAATCATTAATTTTTTAAAAAATATTGTTTATATGAAAAAGTATTTAGTATGAAATGAATGAAAAATGTATATTTATCATTTAATTTTATTTTGTACAAAAAAAAATCAAACAAAGGCTGTATCGTTAACACAATTAAAAGTGGTACTTCTGTATTTTTCTATTACCTTATTCTGTGGCACAGGTACAGTTGTGCAAACAAATTGTACACGACTGCGTGGGTGTACTCCAATGTTAACATAGTTGGAAAAAATCATGTTTGAATTTAGAACGATTTTCTATTGAGCGATTTGAATTTAGAAGATGCGTTAATTTCAAAATTGGAATGCAAACAGTCTGTTGAGTCGACAGTGGAATTCTTATAATGTAATTCGATTAGTTTTTTATACCACCAAAGTGGCAAATAAGCATAAATACTCTTAGTTTATTTATTGATCACTTTAAATAGTCGTTTGAAATACGATTTAGAGGAGAAATATAGAAATAATTATAATACTAGCAACTGCGCTCAGCTCCGCTCATGTGATTCTTTACTAGGTACCCGTAGGTCTACCATGAGTTGTCACATTTAGATTGGCTGACGTTACTACAGTAGTAATAGTACGTTACTATGACATCTGTCAAAATTGTTACTCATGGTACCAAATTCTAAGCAAATTAATGAGCGCAAACTACAGTCGCTGTAGTACGCTGTGACGTAGGATAGTTAACTACGTGAGGTTTTAGTACCCAACTATCCGCTAGAGGCGCTGTACAAGTTTTCATACATTTTTTTTTACTACAGTCGCTAGCGAGTGTAGATTGTGAAAACTCATGGTAGACCCTCCGGATAAAAAGTAGCGTGATTGAGTTGCAAACATCCGTCTATCCAAACTTTTGCATCCTAAAATTAAAATTAAATTAATATGATCACGACTGTAATCCCCGGGCTCGGGAGATATCTCCTCAGAACTCTAGTTATTTAGATCTTTATGGATATCTAAAGAGGGTAGTCAGAGGCACGGCAGAACATGGCATTTGGCACAGTTATTAGGTAGTATTCCGCACGTGACAGCTTGCAAGACTATCACCGCTTATAAGAATACTATGACACACACTTTCGAATTTTTGGTTCTAGGGCATGCCGGTTTCCTCACGATGTTTTCCTTCACCGTTTAAGAGCACTGGCATTGTGCACATAAATATAACAAATCCATGATTAAATTCATCAGCTCATACATTTAATTAGTAACATACTAATTTCTTTAACAAAATTTATCTCTTTCCGGTGCATGACTAGTGATTTATTATATAACGTTTTCTGCTACGGAAACTGCACTGAACGGATACGGAAGATAACATAATAAAAATTACCGTAAATCTTTATTTATGACTCAGTAATCTAAAAGTGATTATTAGTATTAAACGGGTATTTATCGAGTTTTAGACGTAGTATTTGTAGACCGAGTTTACCCGTGACCACGAGAGTGTGTAAACCTGTCAAAAAGTTGGAAAAATAGGTAAATAAAACGCGATAAATACCCGTTTAACACTAATAATAAGGTGTTCAGATCGCGTAAGTTTAAAAATATATTATAAATCTCAAAGTGACTTTGTTAGTTTCGTTGAACTTCGACTTCTTGTTTTCGACATTTTGTTCAATTTAAAAAACTACGATTGAAATAAATTATTTAGTTTGCATGCTAGGGAGGCATTATTATTATACGAATTATAAATAATTAAATAATAATAGGTACATTTAATAAAATTAAATGTGGATGTATTATTTTAGTTAAGTATTTTTTTACTTTAGGCCCACATAAAATAATACCTTCAACAAATTAAAAAAAAATATATAACTATCCACACGCCCACGTACTGTTTATTTCTATTTATGTACATATTTATGATGTTAGGACGTGCCTTTGACTAGCTCCGTATCCTCAAAGGTCTGCTAAAGATGTAATCAACCTAGGTATTGGTGTTGTAAAGTTTATTTTGTTATTTCCGTATTTACGGATAAGTACGGAAAAATCCCATCACTAGCATTAATTAAACTGTATTGACGATAAACAAGTTAAAATTAGTTTAAACCGATGATTAGCCTCTGCTTCCGTTTTAGATAAATTAACAGATGGTTAATAATGGTAGTATGAGGTTGAATCGGAAATTACTTTTTAACCGACTTCAAAAAGGAGAAGATTATCAATTCGGCTGTTATTTTTTTGAAGCGAAGAAAGGGTGTAGTGTATTTGGGATGAAGGTTGTATGGTGTCGCTATAGCCTAAATGGCTGGACGGATTTTGACAAATGAGATGGTTGGATTCGTCTGGATTACAAGAGTGAGATGCTACACAAAATGTCAAAAAATCGAATATGTTGGCTTTAGTAACTACTAGCTGTCCCGCCCGCGACTTCGTTCACTTAAAGTAGGTATCTAACTAAACTGAGTTTCAAACAAATCACACTAATAAAAAAATCCCATAATAACTTTGACACCCAATTTTACCCTTTTTAGAGGGTTATTTTGAAATATCCAGGAATACGTTTCCATTTATTTTGCATTTAAATTATCCAAACCAAAATTAAGACCAATCGCACCACCCTTTAAAAAGTACCCGTAGAATCATTGACCCCACATTTGACCCCATTTTGAAGGTTATATTGAAAAATCCTGAAACACGTGTCCAATCATTTTGTATTTACAGTACACAAAGTTTCAGACCAATCGCACCACCCGTTAAAAAAACCCGTACAAACATTAACCCCTTTTTTAGAGTTACCTATATTGAAAAATTTTGAAACAAAACAAAGTTTAAGGCCAATCGCACCACCCGTTAACAAACATTGACCCCCCCATTTGATCCCCTTTTTTAGAGTTATATTGAAAAATCCTAAAACACGAAATTAAGTTTCAGACCAATCGCACCACCCGTTGAAAAGTTCCCATACAAACATTGACCCCCCATTTGACCCCTTTTTTTAAAGGTTTTATTGAAAAATCTTGAAACACGAAACAAAGTTTCTGACCAATCGCACCAAGTTAAAAAGATCCCATACATTGACCCCACATTTGACCCCTTTTCCAAGGTTATATTGAAATATCCTGAAACACGTGTCCGTTCATTTTGTATTTACAGTACACAAATAAAGTTTCAGACCAACGCACCACCCGTTCAAAAGTTCACATACAAACATTGACCACACATTTGACCCCTTCTTGAAGGTTATTTTGAAAAATCCTGAAAAATGTGTCCATTCATTTTGCATTTACAGTACACAAACAAAGTTTCAAGGCAATCGCACCACCCGTTAAAAAGTTCCCATACAAACATTGACCCCACATTTGACCCCTTTTTGAAGGTTATATTGAAAAATCCTGAAACACGTATTCATTTATTTTGTATTTATAGTACACAAACAAAGTTTCAGGCCAATCGCACCACCCGTCAAAAAGTTCCCATACAAAAATTGACCCCACATTTGACCCCTTTTTGATGGTTATATTGAAAAATCCTGAAACACGTGTCCATTCATTTTGCATTTACAGTACACAAACAAAGTTTCAAGGCAATCGCACCACCCGTTAAAAAGTTTCCATACAAACATTGACCCCACATTTGACCCCATTTTGAAGGTAATATTGAAAAATCCTGAAACACGTGTTTATTTATTTTGCATATACAGTACACAAACAAATTTTCAGGCCAATCGCACCACCCGTTAAAAAGTTCCCATACAAAAATTTACCCCACATTTGACCCCTTTTTGATGGTTATATTGAAAAATCCTGAAACACGTGTCCATTCATTTTGCATTTACAGTGCACAAACAAAGTTTCATGAAAATAACTCCACGCGTTAAAAAGTTTCATACTAACGTTTTCACCCTTTTTCAACCCCTTAGAGGAGGAATTTCCAAAAATCCCGCCTTAGTGGGTGGTTTTGTTATAAAAGGAAACCACCTTCCAAATTTCAGCTTTTTAGCTTCAGCGGTTTCGGCTGGGCGATGATAAATCAGTCAGTCAGTCAGTCAGTCAGTCAGTCAGGTTAAGCTCTTATATAGATATAGATAACAAATCACTGGCTGTAAAAATCTAATTTCAGATACGTTCAGTCGGGTTTTTAATTTTTGCAATAAATATAGGAATAATGTTATTAAATATTCTTTACTCCGACTCCAAAACTGTATGATGAAAAATGTTATTTTCATTAAAACTCTTCCCATTGACTCCAAAAAAAAATTAAGTACAGTCAGATTTACCTTGCCAAAATTCTAACCCTGTCAATGTTTTTAACCCCCGACGCAAAGACAGGGTGTCATAAGTTTGACGTGTCTGTCTGTCTGTGTGTGTGTCTGTGGCATCGTAGCTCCCGAACGCATGAACCGATTTGATTTTGTTTTTTTTTGTTTGAAAGGTGAACTAGTCGGGTGTGTTCTTAGCTATGTTTGATGGAAATCGGTCCAAGATGGCTGCCGCCACAAAATGGCGGATTACTCGTACATATTTTTTCACAACTCCCTCCTAATATAGGTATCAAATAAAAAGGCTTGAGTAGTTGAATACTATATGATAAATTTCAAATCCAAGATGACCGCCACCACAAAATGGCGGGCAAAGTTTGTGTCGGGGGTTTTTCAATTTTTAATTTATTTTATCTTGTTACTAGTGCATCCGATGCAATTAACGACTCCTTTACCAGCAGTCGGTAAATGAGTTTTGTAACTGGCTGTACTTCAAAACAAACACAAATATTGCCATAACTCTAGGGATTTGTTTAATTTGACGCGGGCGTCGCTCTCTGGCCAAAGAGTTAGCATGTACAGACGCGACACGGTTCAAGGCTTGATTAGATCATTCGATGTAGGAGAGAAAACCAAACAAAACAAGACAAGTAGGAGTCGAACTCGCGCACGAAGGGTTCCCTACCATTATCTATAAAAACGACGAAAAAAATACATTTTGTTCTATGGGAGCCCCCTTAATATTATTTTTTTCTATTTTTTAGTACTTATTTGTTATTATAGCGGTATCACAAATAAATTATTCTGTAAAAATGTCAACTGTGTAACTAGCACGGTTCATGAGATACAGCCTGGCGACAGACGGACAGATTGACAGCGGAGTCTTAGTAATAGGGTCCCGTTTTGCCATTTGAGTACGGAACCCTAAAAAGGTCATTTAACAGAATATTTTCTAAGCACAAAATTCTAAAACTTAGAAATAGTGGAGGAAAACTTCAAGTATGTATATAATGTAGGAATTATCGATTAAAAATACTGTAGATTATAAATTGATTTTTTTATGAAGAAAATTACTTTATCTTGCCTCCTAAATCTTATATAAAATTATATTGCATGCTTTAGATGTTCTAAATTTATTATTTTACCTATTTACAAACTAATAGACTCACAGATGCAAATTAAAAGTAGGCAAATAAATTACAGAAACAAACATTGCAACTCTTTGAACACCAACTGCGGAGGAGAGATAAGCTAACCAAATAGAGAGGTAGGTAATCTCAGCTTTGTGTGTTTATTAACCAACAAATAAAATGATGTATTTAATTTGGTCGGGTAGGAATTAGATGCAGTTTTAACTCGCAGGTTCTCCATTTGTTTTGAAATCTACTTACTACTTACTACAATTTGTATAGACGAGTACGAAATATCAAAGTTATATTACTTTGATATTGCTTGAAGAGCTTGTGGTAAGGTAAGGTCCCTAATTTTCGATATTTTGAGTTACGATATTCTACCAATATTATAAACGTGAAAGTTTGTATGTATAGATGTTTGTTACTCTTTCACGCTGAAACGGCTGAATGCATCTGGATGAAATTTAGCACAGAAATAGATTATAGTCTGAAATAGCACATAAGTTGCTTTTTATTCCTTACCAAAATATTTCAAACCATAAAAAACAGATTATAAGTATTGAACGAGTATTTATCGCGTTTTATTTACCTATTTTTTCCGACTTTCCGACAAGTTTACACACTGTCGTGGTCACGGGATGACGTTTAATACTAATAATAATGCGTTCAGATCTCGTAAGTTCAAAAATACATAAAAAACAGATTCCTAAATGTCCAAGAAAGTACAAGGTTGAATTGATTTCATTTGAAAAACTGCTTACGTTTGGTTCAACGGAAAAACAGTTCTAAGAATTATTATGATATTTTCCTCAAAGAAACTCTACGCATCATTACTCCCCCCTGACCTTAAGATATCCCCGAAGTTAACGAACAAAACTGCGAAAGGATCACGTTTTAACGTTTCATAGTTACCAATTTGCACTTAACGCCATGATAGACGCCGTTGACCTTGGACGAATGGGCATTACCGATCAAAAAGCACGGGCTTCCTCATCCCCTCTCCCCCCGGCAATTTTTATATAAAATTTACCGTCAATAATTAACATTCAAAAATCTCATTTATTCTAGTAAAAGTTCTAATTTTTTAGATATCCTCAAAGATCTAGGTAACTAGAGAAGGATTACAGTCGTGATCATGACGTTATGTTAGGCTCGGCGCAAGCGGGCCACCATCCACAGCCACCGGTGGCCAGCGACAGCGTCATTTCATATTATTTTGTAGCTGTTGCGAAGGGCCACCACTGGCTAGTGTGCGGCGCGTCAATACAAAAGGTATGAAAAAGTGTTTGAAGTCGCTGGCCACCGGTGGCTGTGGTCTGTGACCCGTTTGCGCCGAGCCTTACGTTATGCATACCTTGCAGAGTTACAGCGTGATCCTAACGAGGATTTTCAGTTCACCCCAGTACTGTCTTTAAGTATTTTGTAGACAATGTTCTACTAATGCGTTTTTCCTACCTTTTTGTTGGACACGAGATAAAGTCCGCAAAATCTTTGGGGATTACACTTCGTGGCAGGAAAATGATAAGTTATCTTTTTTATAGAACCAAACTGGCAAACAAGCCTCTTTGGCATAAGCACCAGACGTTTTTCTCTACAGTAGTGAAGGCAGTGGGATTTTTTTCTAATGTTTTCGACCGTGATCTCATTGCTCTAGTTTTTTATAATATTTTTTCGTGTTATTTTGAGTTTTACTGTGTTATTTTGATGGTTATTTTTCTAGTAAAGCCCGAGTTCTTGACACGGGTGTGTGATATGTTAATTAAAGTGAATAGTTAGTTTTAATCCATAGGAAAATTTCCCGAGAGTTTTAAATAAAACAGCCATCTTTTCTTTAAAATTGACTTGACAGGTCAACAATGCGTATTTAAAATTTCAACCAGATCCGTTCAGCCGTTTTAGCGTGAAAGAGTAGCAGACATCCATACATCTTCACAAAATTTCGCTATTATAATATTAGTAGGATTCTCCCAGTAACTTGACTTGCTAAAGCCAGTAGCTAAACACGCTAAACAAGCTTGGAGACAAAATATTTAGAAAAAAATATTTTAGTATGTCAAAGTTAGTAAATAAATTGGATTGTAAACTATAAATAGGTGCGACTTTTAGTAGAAATGAAAAGTATAATAAAAACAATTAAAATCGACTTGCGAAGAAAACATTTTGTTTGTTAATATTTAACGTGTTTTTATATGTAGTTGTTATAACAAGTTTTTTTTAATTAATTCATTCCGTCTTCCGCATATTTTTCCCAATTAAATTTCCTTATCGTATCTCAAAGAAGCTTTACATTGTAATGTTTACATTAAATTCAATTTACAAGTGCAATATAATTTTACGTTTTTATTGCACTGCACTGTACGTGAGGTCATCAATCACGTGAGCATGTCGCGCTGACGTCAGCGTTGTGACGTCACGCTGAATGCTACACTTTAAATTAATGGCTCGAGTCGTCGGTGAGTTAGAGCTTTAACTTTTGTAACATTTTCTGAAGAATTCACGAAACAAACAAATTTATTTATTTTTTTTTATTCGACATGAGCGCTGGTGGTGTAGTGGTAGCACCCCTGCCTCACGATCCGAAGGTCGTGGGTTCAAACCTGGTCGTGCACCAATGAGTTTTTCCATTTGAAAAATTTATGTGCGTAATTCCAGTGCTCTTAAACGGTGAAGGAAAACACCGTGAGGAAACCGGCATACTCTAGAACCAAAAATTCGAAGGTGTGTGTCATATGTTAGTATTATTAAAGCGTCGATGGGCTTGCAAACTGTCACGTACGGAATACCAACTACTGTTCAAAATGTGGGTATAAACCAAATGTCATGTTTGGACGTGCCTCTGACTACCCTCTTTAGATAAATAAATAATAATAAATAATGCTGGACAATCCACACAGCATCATCTAGCCCCAAAGTAAGCTACTCAAAGCTTGTGTTATGGGTACTAGATAACTGATATATTTAATACATTATATACATAGATAGATATTTTTTTATTATACATAGAAAACACCCAGACCAACGGAACAAATTTCTGCAGATCGTACACAAATTTGTTCCGCGGCGGAAATCGAACCCGCAACCTCTTGCGTCGCAGGCGGACTCTCGCCCGCTGCTCCACTGAGGTCGTCATTATGATAGATATTCTCAAAGAACGTAAAGGTAGATAATTTTGATCACGATCACGACTATAATCCCCAGGCTCGGTAAATATCTCCTCAGATCTCTAGTTACTTAGATCTTTGAGGATATCTAAAGAGAATAGTCAGCACGTCCAAACACGATATTTGACACTGCCCACATTTTGCACAGTGGTTAATATTCCGTACGTGACAGGTTGCAAGCCCATCGCCGCTTATAAAAATACTAATCTATCTATGACACACACCTTTAAATTTTTACTTCTAGGTTATGCCGGTTTCCTCACGATATTTTCCTTCACCGTTTAAGAGCATAAAAAGAACTATCACTATAAAATAATTCAAAATCATTGCAAAACAATCGTACCCCCAATTAAGGCGCGGTCGCGAACGTAAAGTGCTTAAGGCGAGGGTGTTAGTAATCCCCATTATCAAAGGCCAATATCGAGTCAAATAGTTGTTTGTACACGCCACAAGACCCTTGGAACTGGTGTATTTTGAGATTAACATTGTTGGATTGGATTACCGATTATATTACCCCGTTTCGTATTTTACCCCTTTTGGGATAGTTTTATAAACTTTCTTAAAAGGTTACAGATATTTGTCTTTAAACAAATTTACATTAAAACGAATAATAATCTAGACTTTATATTTAAAGGAAAACATCGTGAGGAAACCGACACACTTGACACTGCCAAAATTGTTCTAAGAGACAGATACCATAATTAAGAAGAAGAAGAAGAAGAACTAAAAATTCGAAGGTGATTGTCATAGGATAGTATTCGTTTAAGCGGCGATGGGCTTGCAACCTGTCACGTACGGAATACTGACTCTGTGCAAAATATGGCCATGTGCCAAAAGTCATTTTGAACATGCCTATCTTTAGATATCCTCAAAGATCTAAGTAACTAGAGATCTGAGGAGATATCTTCCAAGCCTGGGGATTACCTACAGTTGTGGTGTATTCCTATTCAAACATAGTAAAAAAAAGCTTCCTAAAACTACCAACACGCAAAATAGCATGAAAATCGGTGTAGTAGTTTTTGAGTTTATCGCAAACAGACAGACAGACGCGGCGGAGGACTTTGTTTTATAATATTATTTAAACTGATTTACCGGCAATAAACCTTCTGTAGTACAAAACTAGTAGTCGATAGTATCAATGTTTTGTTAGTATCATAATTATTATTAGTATTAGACGGGTATTTATCACGTTATTATTTACCTGGAGCGCTGGTGGCATAGTGGTAGCACCCCTGCCTCACGATCCGAAGGTCGTGGGTTCAAACCTGGTCGTGCACCAATGAGTTTTTCCATTCGAAAAATTTATGTGCGCAATGCCAGTGCTCTTAAACGGTGAAGGAAAACATCGTGAGGAAACCGGCATACCCTAGAACCAAAAATTCGAAGGTATGTGTCATAGGTTAGTATTCTTATAAGCGGCGATGGGCTTGCAACCTGTCACGTACGGAATACTAACTACTGTGCAAAATGTGGGCATGTACCAAATGTCATGTTTGGACGTGCCTCTGACTACCCTCTTTAGATATCCTCAAAGATCTAAGTAACTAGAGATCTGAGGAGATATCTACCGAGCCCGGGGATTACAGTCGTGATCATATTTATATTTTTTTTATTTATTTATATTTACCTATTTTTTCCTGACGTTTCGACAGGTTTACACACTGTCGTGGTCACGGGTAGACTACTCTACTAAAATAGATAAATAATTACGCGATAAATAGCCGTTTAATACTAATAATAACGTGTTCAGATCGCGTAAGTTTAAAAACAAGTACTCGTATTATCATAATGTCGTGATCGCAACATCGCTCTCAACTTACACCCCACATTTGAGCCAAAGACATCAGTCACAAGTTTTGCCAAATTCCCTTATCTGTCAAAATCCTAGCGTTACGCCAACTGCGGTCCGAGTAGGGTGGATATCTTGTGTTATTATCAGGATAAGTTTAATCCTTTCAAAAAAACGCAGTAATATTAAAAGTTTTATTGGAACTAAGTTCCTTATCGCGCGTTGCGAAAGAGGGCTAGACGGAAAAAATTAAGACCAAAAGTTGTAACGACACTTTTTGCTATAGTTGTAAGCCGTGCGGCGTGCGCGTGTTTCTCTGTCTCTCTTTCTCTCTCTCTTAGAAAGCAAGGAAAGGAACTTCGTTCCATCCGGGTGTACCTTGACACCTCTCAAGTTTTTATATCCTGCGTTTCCTGAGTAATATGGCTTGTGAACATGTAGTTTTTCGTTGCCGTGCGTTTTTGTCAGCAAGACTAAGAATTTTGACAAATTTATTAGTGATCGCGCTATCACTTAGATTGATTGTTTGTTGATTACAGCTAAGCGTCCTCCTTTCGGCATCGTACGCATCGGACGCATCGCATTAAACGGATGAATTTTTCACAATGCCACCTGATCGGCAGCGACCGCATTTTCTGCCGCCACTTCAGTCGGGGTGTTCGGGCGGGGTGCGTCCACCTGATCGGCATTCCGAATGACGTCATCGGCACGCATCGTAAAAGTTGCCTCAACGGCGTCGGCATTGCCGATGGGAATAGAATAAGAATAAAATAACTTTATTTGTTCGATTAGACCCACACATAAAAAAAACTTATAAATTTAAAACAACACAAAAAGTCTAAAAGAAACAAAATGGCGTCTGCCTCAGCATGGGTTGGTTGCGATGAGCAGATTAGAGCGATCCGTACGATGCGGATTGGTGGACGCACTTATGTGACTTAAAAGAATATTTATGATCCGTTTGACGCAATGCGTCCGATGCGTACGATGCCGAAAGGTGGACGCTTAGCTTACGTTATAAGTACTCTTTCCATAGTTGTACGTACAAAGTGAGTTTTTGGTCATCATCGCGAACACCGCCCACGAGATAATCTTTCCAATCACATGTTGAGTGGGCGAGGTAAACTCTCTATCGAGTTCACTCGGCAGTAGCAAATAGATAGGTAGTCTTGGCCGTAGGTAGTCTGTGAGGTCGTTGACTCTGCGCGCCTAACCATGTGTTTAACACACTTTTGTTAATCTTTTCGACTATTCAGTTCCGTACGAAATACTTATCAAATTCAATAACTAAACCTACGACACAAATACAATTAAGTAATAAAAGAATAGGGCGAATTCACCCTGTATAGTTTCTATGGTATAACTAAGTAAACAGTAGACTGTCTCTACAAAGGCGGTGTCACCCTACTGCGAGTGAGGCGTATATTCGTATAAGTGATCTGCGCGGCTTGCCGTCCGCTCCGTTTTATTGAGGTACTTATCGGTTTTTATTCGCGGTCGGAACACTGAGAAGCGGTACGGTACCCTGATTTTGATGTAGCTTATGTGGAACACTTGGAAATGTTACATTGTTATAAATATGTTTGTTGAGGCTTATAATACAGAAAATAATACAGATAATAAAGTTTGTTTTTCTTTTGTGTATGCCACCGTCCTCTACAACTATTGTTTTTTCCTATCCATCCAAAGGTTACCTGGAAGAGATCGCTTTTAGCGATAAGGTCGCCCATTGTTACATTAATTTTAAGTTTGTTTCTCTTTTGTATTTCTTTTTAAGGTGTACAATAAAGTGATATTCTATTCTATTCTTCTATTCTATTCTATAATTCTGAAATTAAAAGATTTTTGTTTTATAAATTTTTAACAATACGAATAATAATAATGTTTTTCTTGCGTTCCAACAGATACATAGTACAAGCAATGATAAAACCTCCTTTTAAGTAAAAAATACCTTTAAAAATCCTTTTAAATAAAAGTATTTTTAGTCAACTTCTTTTTACCCGACTGCGAAGCGAGTGGGTAATGTGTTTGGGGTGTATGTATGTAAGTTTGTCTGTATACGAGTTCCTTTGGCTATCGCTGTAGCGGAAATGGCTGGATGGATTTTGATAAATGAGATGTGGTTGGATTCGTCATAAATGTGATATAAGCTATATAAAATGTCAATAAATTATGGTGAAGCCCCGTATTAACAAACTAGTGCAACTCCCGCGACTTTGTTCGCGTAATGTTTTTTTTCATACACACTTTCCCGCTGCTCCTCTTAAAGATTTAAATTTGGAAATTCCTTTCTAGTTAGTTTTTAATTTAGGTTTACGTGCTATAAGGAACGCATTCTCCAAATTTAAGTTTCTATGACCAGCGGTTTTGGTTTTGCGTTTTCTTTTAATAGGTCAGTCACAAAGTATTTAATACTAGCTTCCGCCCACGGCTTCATCCGCGTGGTACCTTGGAAAACAAAAACAAATGTATCTCACGGGAACCGTACATTTTTCCGAGGTAAAAGGTAGCATATGTGCTATTCCAGACTATAATCTATCTCTGTGCCAAATTTCATCCAGTACCCCTAGTATGAGTTTTTGATAGTTTACGAAAACTTTTTTCGAATAGTATCCTTTCATACATTTACCTCCATCGGAAATGTTACGGAACTAAAATAAGGTCGATATCGTGAAAACTCTGTTTGAAAATCATTGCTGGGACTGCCGATTAGATAATATTTTCGATATTATCGACCTTATTTTAGTTCTTTAACATTTCCGATGGAGGTAAATGTATGAAAGGATACTATTCGAAAAATTTTTCGTAAATCAAAAACTCATACTAGGGGTACAGATCAGTTCAGCCGTTTCAGCGTGAAAGAGTAACAAACATAAATCTATATATTCTTAAAAACTTTCACGTTAATAATAGTAGGATTGTATTATCTGAAAATCGGAATAAATTCATGAAAACAACAGAAAGTACAATGATAATAAATCACGTTTTAATAATCACATTTTTGGTTTATCTTAATTATTATTCTTATCAATCACAAAAGTCATCAATCGACTACTTCCAAGTTCCAACCAATCACAATTAAAATACTCTACGTAAAGTAACCTCCTTTCTGATAACGATCGGGTAAGACAGCTCCCTAACGACTCGTGGGCGAACAGTTTAAATTTAGATATTTAAATTAAAACCAGTTTAATGTACAATAAAAATATGTCAAGTGCAAGTCGTTGACTTACTTTATTATAATAGTTTTTTACGAAATGAACAGAGATCATACAAAAGTGGGTACCATATTTTTGATAGGAGGTCGAATAGGTCCTATCGTGTAGGTGAGGTCCAATTATGAAGGTCCAATGGGTACTGAACCAAAAAAAGCGCTAGGGCCCAGCGAGTTTCTTGTCAGTTCTTCTCGGACTGGGGATAGGACTGGAATTGGCACCTAGACTCACCTAGTGTGTAAGACGATTGAAAATGATCCGTGTCATTTTATTAAATTTTGGTAGTAGCTCTGCCTTCTGCGCTGTAGGTTGTGGGTTCGATCCCCACCCAGGACTAACATTTGTGTGATGAACACAGATGTTTGTTCTGTGTCTGGGTGTAATTATGTATTTTATTGTATGTACTAGTTTCCGCCCACGGCTTCGCTCGCGTGGTACCTTTAAAATCAAAAAACAGATCTATCCCACGGGGACCGTACATTTTACCGGTATATAAAGTAACCCATGTGCTATTCCAGACTATAATCTATATCTGTGCCAAATTTCATTTAGATCCGTTCAGCCGTTTCAGCGTGAAAGAGTAACAAACATACTACCATACATCCTTACAAACTTTCAGCGACAGCCAAAGAAACTCACATACTTATAAACACACCAAAAATATTATCCTTCTTTGCAGTCGGGTAAAAAAGTATGTTAGAGTCTAATCAGAGTTGCGGAAAAAGCCTGATTTAATATTAAAAAGAGGTTTACGAACTACGAGAAAAATCTAACATTTTCCCTTAAAAAGTGGAGGAAATCACATAATTCTTTATTCCTCCCCCTCCTTACCCCCCCCTCCCTTCAACGCCCCTGTGTTTACCAAATTGGTGGCTTTTTGTATGGAAAGCGGCATTGTTCGCTGAACAATATGTCATGATATTGTCCTTGTTTGGTAAACCTACAACATTATTTAAATTGAAATTTGTAGATGATTTCGTGAGATAATCTGGTGCCTTACCACAATGTCTTACAAACCATCATGTTTCAAAAACATCACATTTCAAGCTTGAAGTAACACTACTTCAATACAACTTTATTGATTGAGCGAGCGAAGCGGGCGAAAATGTCAGAGGCAAGTAGGGCAATTTGGCGTTATATGTTTGTTAGAGCATAACTTAGGAACCGTTAATCCAATCTGAATAAAAATTGAGATTCTGTTAAGCTAATTTGCTGGAAAGCATATGAGCTTAATCGATTTTTTATTTTTATTTTATTTTTATTTGGCACACAAAACACATTACAACACAAGCAAAACTTAAATAATAAAAATATACTGTTCTGTACTGAGTTGCAACATAAACACATGTGTGCACCGCTAAGCAAGTAAATGTACATTTTAAGCAGACAAAGGTGACGAAAAAAAATAATATTTAAACTAGGTGCTATAGTTTGCATGCAGATACAAAAATAGATAAACATTTGAAAGTTGAGTATTAGTTAGCAGCTCTGGATGCTCTTTTCGAAACATCCGGCCTACCATGGTCATTGAAATGGAGAATATCCTTGAGTTTTTTTATAAAATTACTAATATTAGAATTAAAAATATCAAGTTCGGGATTGTTTATTGCCAATTCATTGTATTGACGTGCCATTCTAGTAAGTGGATTATAATAGGATATATTGTATACGATTACATTTATTTATTTATTTATTTAGAAGACAATATAACAGGTAAGCCTAAGTCGATGTTACATGTAAGTAGGTAAAACAATATAAGACTAAACATAATATTAAACTAAGGTAGACATTTAGTTTCAATTACCACCTGAGCGATTTGTAGAAGTTTCGGCAGGTTATTAAAGAAAAAACACATATAGTATACGAGTTCCTTTGCCTACATACATAATTACCCTTCCTCTTCGCAGTCAGGTAAAAACTAGTCGCACTCGAAATAAGCGTGTACGCCTTAATTTCAAAATCATGCACAAATCCAAAGAATTCGTCAAGTCACAGTATGTTAAAAGCTTTAAGTCTTAAAAAAGCGGCGACCGCTATGTAGCGTATCAAAAAATATTCAAAAATGATTGGTTCATTGGAATCATTACATACGATGAGCAAAAAATATTATTATTATTATTATTTACAAAAAAAAAGTATATAATTAATGTATTAGCCATCTGGTGCCCTTATTTCAAGCTTTGCTTAGTTTGGAGCTAGATGGCGTTGTGTGAAATTTCTACCAATCATCATCATCTTCCTGCCCTTTTTCCCACGTTATGGTCGGCACAATATATGATCTTCTTCCATCTCCCTCTATCATCCGTCATATAAGTACTCACTCTTACTCATGTAATCTTTCACACAGTCCATCCATCTTTTCTTTGGCCTCTGCCTTAAAAATGTTCACCAATATTTGTAATAATTTATCATTTGATGTTAAAACTCTTTACGGACAATCACATTACGGTACCACTTTATTAGTAAACCCAAGCTTAAGTTAATTTCGGTCATTTTAAAGTTAAACTTCGGGATAATTGTTTGTTTAATAAAATGACGCTTCGAATAACTGAGTCGTGCTTGGGCAATATGTTTACCCGACTGTGACTAAGATATGAGGGTTATGTATCATCTGATAGATTACAATCTAATCTTATACATATCTAATCACTAGATAATTTACCTGACTGCGAAAGAGAGTAATATGTTGAGTTCTAAAATGTATGTAAAAAGATTTAAGTTACTAGAGATTTAAGGAGATAATCTACTGAGCCTGGGGATTACAGTCGTGGTCAATTTTTTTTTCACCACGAATCACGAATTCATTATAAATTACCGAATTAATATTACACTGTTATTTCGTACTATAACCTATGCAAATTGTATTGAAGTAGTGACGTTTCTGTTCGGGAAGACTTCGTGGTAAGGCCCCAGGAAGGATTATATTATAACGCTTCATTTATCACTATCACTCCTCAATCGCATTTCCCTTTTCAACCCTCTATTTTCGGGTAGTTTTTGACACCGCATCGCTCCAATTACAGCGGCGCAAACAGAACAGCATGAACCGGTAATTCCCCTGGCCATGGAGCGGTAATTCCCCCGTCGTGTGATGCCAATTAGGACTCGCAGACAGACGAAAAAATGTGTAACGAACTGTGGTGATTGTTAGGACTGGGGGCTGTCCAAGTCAGGAGGGAGAGCGATTTAGTAGTTTACAGATAACGACTGTAATCCCCAGCTCGGTAGATATCTACTCAGATCTTCAGTGACTTAGATCTTTGAGGATATCTAAAGAAGGTAGCCAGAGGTACGTCCAAACAGCACATTTGGCACATGCCCACATTTTGCACAGTTGTTAGCACTCCGTACGCGACAGGTTGTAAGCCCATCGCCGCTTATAAGAACACTAAGAAGGCCGAAGAAGAAGTGGTTTGATTGTGAGACGGATGATATAAATGTAAGAGAAGTAGATTCAGAGTTGACAAATGATAGGAGTGAGTGGAAGAAAAAAAATTGTGCCGACCCCACGCGTGGATAAGGGCACGTGGGATAAGGGCAGGAAAATGATGAAAAATGAAGGCACACTTAACTTTCACCACCGAAAGAAAAAGTATTTAGAGGAAATTAATAATCATATTATAATTATTAAGAGCATCCAATGAAGTTTAAATGGATCTTATTCTAATAAAATAATACTTTCCTAAATGTAACTTAATAAAAAAAACAAGATCACGACTATAGACCTAATAATCCTACCAATACTATAAATGCAAAACTAATGTCCAAATGTCTCTTGAAATGGGACTTTTAGTTTCATAACTCCCTTTAGGGCTGCATGTTTAAGAGGATTTTGACAAAAAAAATCAAAATCCCCTTTGAAGTGAATATCATATTCTATAATCAGTTCGTGTGGTTGTTATATTATTTTATAAAAATATTAAATTTATTAAACTTTAATGGATGATAACTGAGAGGTAAAAATATTGTGTTCAATGCAAAGATTTCCCCGCTTCAGCTTCTGACTTGGAGCATACAGTAACAGTCTTATTTACACAAATCGCTAACTTCAGTAGCGAGCGAGATACTCGAACCAATTGCGTTTTATTCGATACAGCTTCTAACGAACGCAACTTTTTGATGTTGAGCAATATTTACATATTGGCTGGTCTAAATTGGTGACGGAAAACATCATGAGGGAACCTGTATACCCTTCAAAACTTCGAAGGTTGTAAATATAGTGGGAGGTGGGTTCACACAACGCCATCTAGCCCCAAACTAAGCAAAGCTTGTAATATAGGAACCAGATAACTGATAGATTAATATATACATTTTTTGTAAATACATACATAAAATCTATAAAAACACCCAGACACAGAACAAAAATCTGCGTTCATCACACAAATGTTTATTCTGGGTGTGGATCGAACCCACAACCTGCAGCGCAGAAGGCAGAGCTACTACCGACTGAGCTGTGAGGGTAATCAAACGAAATTGAAAATACGCCGCGATTATATATTGTTTTTTTTTATTCACTTACTAGCTGATGCCCGCGACTTCGCCACTAAATATCATTATTATACTAACCATATATGATCACGACTGTAATCCCCGGGCTCGGTAGATATCTCCTCAGATCTTTGGTTACTTAAATCTTTTGAGGATATCTAAAGGGAGTAGTCAGAGGCAAGTCCAAACATGACATTTGGTACATGCCCACATTTTGCACAGTAGTTAGTATTCCGTACGTGACAGGTTGCAAGCCCATCGCCGCTTATAAGAATACTAACCTATGACGCACACCTTCGAATTTTTGGTTCTAGGGTATGCCGGTTTCCTCACGATGTTTTCCTTCACCGTTTAAGAGCACTGGCATTGCGCACATAAATTTTTCGAATGGAAAAACTCATTGGTGCACGACCAGGTTTGAACCCACGACCTTCGGATCGTGAAGCCGGGGTGTTACCACTACACCACCAGCGCTCTAACCACTAACCAATGTATAAAAAAACATGACATATAATATACTAAAACCTTCCTTTTGAATCACTATATCCATTAAAAAGTTACATCATAATCCGTTGCGTAGTTTTAATAAAGATCTAAGCATACATAAATACAGACAGACAGCGGGAAGCGACTTTGTATACTATATAATGATATGAAATAATTAAGAAACGCTTAAAGTTCGTAAAATAATATTTCAGGAAATGAACATGTTCTACAAAGCGCCGAATTACGTCGTAAATCTTGTAATATCTAGATTGCTAATCAAACAATACACCTACATTAAGCTCAACTTACCTTTAACGTCCCGATTCTCGCCACTAAAACGGTAATTTACCAGCAAAAATGGTAATTTACCCACAACTTTACCCACAAATCTTTGCTTAATCGTCGAAGGAATTCGAGTTTTTTACACTTTTACCTTTTAACTCATGTTTTAAACCAGAGAGTGTGTCAGAGGCACAATTACTTGGAGCTAGCTTGAGTCTATTGCGAATTTTAAGAGCGTAATCATATTCATACCTATACTGTAATATTTTTACGTGACTGTAAAGAAGGAAGGTTTTCATTCGAGTGTATGGTATGTATGTAAGTTTTTTTGGCTGAACGGATTTTGACAAAATAAAATTCAGTGTTGTATTTATTGTGATTACAAAAGTGACTTACTATAATATTATAAATGTCAAAAAAAAGGAAATTTTCAATTACTTCCGGTTGGGTTTGTTTAATACTTACTTAGTTCATTTTTAATTTTTTATGTGCCATTATATCAAATAGATGAATTTTGAAAACTTAAAAAAACATCTTTTTTTTGGTAAAGAATCGCTGTCTACGCTGGTATAGTTCAACCCTCAACAGACTCGCTATGTAGCCTGGTCTTATTACTCTGAGGAGCCCTAAGGGCGAGATTACAAGTCGTTGTAAAGTTATCTACTATGGCGAGGTAACCACATGTGCCGTGAAAAAGGTATAAAAACAAAATGAGTGTGATAAAAAGAAAATTTCGGTTGACTAAAAAATTAAAAATATTATGTGTTTCAGTATTTTTTGCTCACCTAATTTAATAAATACATAAAATGAGTGACAGGTTGGCATACAACCTGAACCACTGGTTATAGAGACTTGAAAAATTTGAACTCAATTTTTTTTACCATTTTAGCTGTTTCTAGATGAAAATATAATATTATGTATCTAACATAATATTTTCAACTACCTAGATATAAAATAATAAATCGAAATTTATTTAATTCAGCCACATAATTAAAATTATTTGTTTTGAACTTCCTACCATGGCCTGATACCAGCCGTCATGGGAATAACTGTATTAATTAATCCTACTAATATCATAAACGCGAAAGTTTGTAAGAATGTATGGATGTATTTTTGAACGGATCTGGATGAAATTTGGCACAGATATAGATTATAGTCTGGAATAGCACACAGGCTACTTTTTATCCCGGAAAAATGTACGGTTCCCGTGGGATAGAATTTTTTTGTTTCTCAAGGTATAACGTGGCGAAGCCGCGGGCGGAAGCTAGTAGTACATAATTCAACAATTTTATACCAATTATATTTTATTATCTATACTAATATTATAAAGAGGAAAGATTTGATTGTTTGTTTGTTTGATTGTTTGTTTGTTTGTTTGTTTGTTTGAAATGAATAGGCTCCAAAACTACTGAACCGATTTGAAAAATTCTTTCACCAATGTGTAGAATGAACTTTCAGGATGAACATAGGCTATATTTTATGTATGTACTTCGCGGGCGACGCCGCGTGCAGAAGCTAGTATTTTATAATTATTATATATCTATGAAATGGGCCTTACAAATGTCAATATTCCAACGACCGACGTAACAGACGTAGGTACCTATTCCCAAATCCTGAGATATGTCACGGTATTATCGGTTTCGTAATATATGCGTGTTTAAGGTGAGATTTATGTCATTTTATTATTTCGTCGCGTGTAATGTACCCTTTGTTTTGTGTTAAGTGATGTTTTGCATTGTGCGAGCGCCATTTCCCGCCCAAATTATCTTTATTCTCGAGTTTATTGCCGTGTATAATAACTGGACCGTTTCGTCAGATGGTCATTTCATTGTTGTAAATATTTTGGAAATTCACTCCGTTATTAAATCGCAAATTTCATAATTTCATCATTTATGTTTTATGGGATCATATAATTTTTTTTTTGGAACGAAGTTCTTTATCGCGCGTTGTGAAAGGGGGCTAGACGGAAAAAATTCTCACGAAAAGTTGTAACGACACTTTTTGCTATAGTTGTAAGCCGTGCGGCGTGCGCGTGTTTCTCTGTCTGTCTCTCTCTCTCTCATAGAAAGCAAGGAAAGGAACTTCGTTCCATCCGGGTGTCCCTTGACATCTCTCAAGTTTCTTTTATTCATGATCAAGAGAGTAGTCAGAGGCACGTCTAAAGATGATATTTGGCACGTTCCCACATTTTGCACGAGATTGCAAGCCCATCGCCGCTTATAAGAATACTAACCTATGACATACACCTTCGAATCTTTATTTCTATGGTATGCCGGTTTCCTCACGATATTTTCCTTCACCGTTTAAGAGCACTGGCATTGCGCTCATAAATTTTTCGAAAAGAAAAACTCATTGGTGCCAGGTTTGAACCCATGACCTTTAGATGAATGCTACCATTAAATTTACACCACCAGTGCCATTATTTATTCGATGCGAAAATTTGAGATACAAATGCATTAGGATAAAGTTTCAATAAAAAATTAAAAAATCTTGTGACATTTTTGTTTATGACATAAACAAAAAAAGTCATCAAAATCAAACAAGATAAGAAGTATCGTGCAATTTACAGATAAATCATCGCAAGAATCAAATCTGCATCTTCTAAGTTTTATTATAAAATTTATACGCTTATTTCACAAACTTACTAATTAACATTTATTACCTTTATTTGAAATCATGACTTTTTTACCAATAGATTCTTGCTTTTTACTAACAGATTTTTGCGTAAAATAATTATTTATCTACCTACACTTTCCTTACACTCTCTTCTCGTTAACTCCCCGGGGTCCAGCCCCACCTGTCACTCGCACGCTTCGTAATTACACTGTTCTCACAGACACTGTTTTTATCACGAAAATATCGTAGGTTAATGTATTAGGTACCTTTGTCGAGAAGGTCGATATACAGGGTGTTACCAGACTACTTTCGAAAACTTCAGGGTGTTAAAGTACCCATCAATATAAACAACTTTTTCTAAGAAACCAACACTGAGAGCGCGAAAAAAAACTGTTTTATACAAAAGTTCAATACCTACTTGCTAAAATGTATGAAACAGCTGTTTTTTATAGCGCTCACAGTTTATATTTTACATACATACCACTCATAAATACATAACATCAAATAGCTACATTCATAGTACTGTACGTCTACTATGAGTTGTCACATTTAGATCGGCTGACGTTACTACAGTAGTAATAGTACGTTACTATGACATCTGTCAAAATTGTTACTCATGGTACCAAATTCTAAGAAAATGAATGAAGCGCAAACTACAGTCGCTGTAGTACGCTGTGACGTAGGATAGATAACTACGTGACGTTTTAGTACCCAACTATCCGCTAGAGGCGCTGTACAAGTTTCATACATTTTTTTAACTACAGTCGCTAGCGAGTGTAGATTGTGAAAACTCATGGTAGACCTACTGAATACACACTAGAATATAGTATACACATTTATCCACATACATTTCGTCCGCCGTAAGAATCGAACCCACACCTCTGGCTGGACACTCGCCCACCATGCCAGACCGTCGACACGCCAACATAGTGTTAAGGCGTGCTATGATATGTGGCTCAGGGTCAAACAACAACTCCATACGAGATCGAAGAGCAAACTGTACAGTTACAAGGAAGTGATAAAGCACGCATCAGTGTTCACATCGCTACGAGATATGTGAGGGTAGACGGGCGGTGTGAACGCGGCGTTTTTAACGCGAACGTTTGGTAAAAGTTTAATGTAAAAAAAATAGTGCGTGGAAGAAGTGAAACTTCTCTTGCTAACGCTCGCGCTGGCTGTAACAGATATACTACGCGCATGCGTTCGAGTGCCACGCATTCACTCTCGCTCTGTCTCTTTCACACCCCTTCCATGGTAGCGTTCAACGTTTAACGCAACCTTGTTGGAAGTCGCATTAGAAGTTTCACTTAAAAAAAATTACACGACTGTAATCCCCAGGCTCGGTAGATCTCCTCAGGTCTTTGGTTACTTAGATCTTTGAGGATGTCTAAAAAGGGTAGTCAGAGGCACGTCCAAACATGATAATATTTTCCATATTTTGCTCTAGTATTCCTTACGTGACAGGTTGCAAGCCCATCGCTGCTAATAAGAATACTGACTTATGACATACACCTTCGAAATTTTGGTTCTAGGGTATGCCGGTTTCCTTACAATGTTTTCCTTCACCATTTTACGGCCAGTTTTTATGTTCTATCTATCTGCGGTTTTTGGATTTTGGATAGGTATTTCACAATAATCCTATAGAAGTAATGTCAAATACCTATCCAAAATCCAAAAACCACAGATAGATAGAATATAAAAACCGACCGTAAGAGCACTGGCATTGCGCACATGTTTTTTTTGAATAGAAAAACTAATTGGTGCACGACTAGGTTTGAGCCCACGACCTTCGGATCGTGAGGTGGGGGTGCTACCATTACACCAAAAGTGCTCTTTCTTTTACAATTTAGGCATTTTACTTCCTAGGCATTTTGTAAATTAGACATTCTGATCAGCGCTGCGATTACGTAACTTTGATACTATCAATCATTATTTCTAAAAGCTTCTAGTTACTAGCGGTGAATTGTATTATGGAAAGTTTATTGCCATAAAATTATTATATTATATTATTCGTTCATTGTCATAAGTATATTGTTTTTAAATATCAGAATAATGTAATCACAGTACCGTTGCTGATAGAAATTCATTGTAATCAGAGTTCCGTAATAGCCACTCTGGAAGCTTTCTTACAATATAAAAATGGTGATAACTGATAAATGCGCTGTAAAACCGCCCGTCTGCAAAGCCCGAGCTAACGAGTCCCAAAAGGCACAGTAAATAAAAACAGAGACGCAACGTCAAATGTTTGCCGATAGAAAGAAATTGTGTTTATTTTGTATGTACTCGTACTATGTACTGTCGCATTTAACAATGGATAAGCTTCGGGCCAGCGTCTACTAAAGCGGATAAGAGATACGTAAAATTAAGTAATAGAATCGGTTTATTGTCATAATCCCCACTAAGCTGTCGCCACCAGTGGGGATTATGAGAAAACTAAAAAAAACGGTGTTTTTCCCCACCAACATTTTGTATCCTGGTTGGTGGGGATTAATGCGTGTTTGTGTCTAATACTTCTTGTGTGAGCACTGGTGGTGTAGTGGTAGCACCCCTGCCTCACGATCCGAAGGTCGTGGGTTTAAACCTGGTCGTGCACCAATGAGATTTTTAATTCGGAAAAAATATGTGTGCAATGCCAGTGCTCTTAAACAGTGAAGGAAAACATCGTGAGGAATCCGGCAATAGAACCAAAAATTCGAAGGTGTGTGTCATAGGTTAGTATTATTATAAGTGGCGATGGGCTTGCAACCTGTCATGTACGGAATACTAACTACTGTGCAAAATGTGGACAATTGTATTAAATATCTCATTTATAAGTGCCTCTGACTACCCTCTTTATATATAAGTAACTAGAGATCTGAGGAGATATCTACCGAGCCTAGGGATTACAGTCGTGTGAGTGTTTGTTTTTAGGTACTTAATTACCTTTTTTGAATTTTGAAAAATGTGGTCGTAAACTAATACATTTTTTATTAAATAAAAGAATGAACGCCATGCCAGTGCTCTTAAACGGTGAAGGAAAACATCGTGAGGAAACCGGCATACTCTAGAACGAAAAATCAACAGTTACAAAATAATTATCTTTAAAATCATTATCTAACAGATAATTTTATCTGGGATTACGTAATGGTATGCTGGGGTTAATAACCTCTGAAATGTTCTAAGCAAACAGTGCTTGGGACCACTTACACTAACACTTAACCAGCGGTTATAGTAACCGCAGGTTCTTTTTCTTATTTTCTGTTTTTAGGTATTTTGTAAGAGCTTAGAGCCCATATATTTTAGTCTTTTATAGTTAGGTAAGTTTTTTGATAAGTAATTTGGTTTTTTTTATTTGTCTTTTTTCACATTTGATTAAAAAAAAAAACAAAAAAAATATGATCACGACTGTAATCCCCAGGCTCGGTAGATATCTCCTCAGATCTTTAGTTACTTTAGATCTTTGAGGATATCTAAAGGGGGTAGTCAGAGGCAAGTCCAAACATGACATTTGGTACATGCCCACATTTTGCACAGTAGTTAGTATTCCGTACGTGACAGGTTGCAAGCCCATCGCCGCTTATAAGAATACTAACCTATGACACATACCTTCGAATTTTTGGTTCTAGGGTATGCCGGTTTCCTCACGATGTTTTCCTTCACCGTTTAAGAGCACTGGCATTGCGCACATAAATTTTTCGAATGGAAAAACTCATTGGTGCACGACCAGGTTTGAACTCACGACCTTCGGATCGTGAGGCAGGGGTGCTACCACTACACCACCAGCGCTTTTGATTAAAACCCTATTAATAAGCTATTACCTTATTTATTACATTTGTTTCATTTGTATCTATACCTATATAAGAGCTTACCTGACTGACTGACTGACTGATTCATCATCGCCGAGCCGAAACCGCTGAAGCTAGAAAGCTGAAATTTGGAAGGTAGTTTCCTTGTATAATATAAACTATGCTTACGTCAATAGGGACAAAAGGAAGGATTTTTTTGACGTTCCGTTGTCCCCATAATGGGGACAGGGTCTATGGGTACAACGGAAATACATCATACCACAACACCTCATATTAACTGAGACATTTACATTGTTTAACGGCTGGTTATATTGGTGTAACTGGTGTTAAAAGCTTAAAATCCGTTTTAGTTTGTTTAACAAGTTTGTTCAAAGTACGTTTTGAGTGGTTCCGTACAAAAGAGTTTAAAGGTTAGCAAACCTTCTGTTTAAACCTAAAACAATACGGAACTTAACACCGCTATCTTTGCTTCTAATAGATCAATATAGTTATGCGACACTAGTAGAACTCTCGCGACTTTACTCACTACGAACTGTTACAGGCGACTTCGTACGCGTTAGATTACTTTTACGCGTCCAGCGCGCGTGAAAAATAAGAAAATAAATAAAATAAGGAACTATAATATATAAGTAACTATATACTTAAAAATATAAATAAATAAATAAATATGATCATGACTGCAATCCCCGGGCTCGGTAGCTCCTCAGATCTTTAGTTACTTAGATCTTTGAGGATTTCTAAAGGGGGTAGTCAGAGGCAAGTCCAAACATGACATTTGGTACATGCCCACATTTTGCACAGTAGTTAGTATTCCGTACGGGACAGGATGCAAGCCCATCGCCGCTTATTAGAAAACTAACCTAAGACACATACCTTCGAATTTTTGATTCTAGCGTATGCCGGTTTCCTCCCGATGTTTTCCTTCACCGTTTAAGAGCACTGGCATTGCGCACATAAATTTTTCCAATGGAAAAACTCATTGGGGCGCGACTAGGTTTGAACCCACGACCTTCATGTTTGGACGTGCCTCTGACTACCCCTGTCACGTACGTAATACTAACTACTATGCAAAATGTGGGCATGTACCAAATGTCATGTTTGGACTTGCCTCTGACTACCCCCTTCAGGTATCCTCAAAGATCTAAGTACCTAACTAAAAATCTGAGAAGGTATCTACCGAGCCCGATGGTTACAGTCGTGACCATATTTTATTTTATTTTTTTAGAAACAGTCTCAAGAAAATAGAACAAGTCTAATAAAAGGTTTTCACGAGTAAGACACGAGAATTAGCTCAGAGAATTAGCAAGCTGAAGTGGCAGTGGGCTGGCCATATCTGTCGAAGAACCGATAACCGTTGGGGTAAACGAGTTCTCGAGTGGAGACCGCGGCTCGGCAAACGTAGTGTAGGACGCCCTCCGGCTAGGTGGAGTGACGATCTGCGAAAGGCTGCTGGCGGAGGCTGGATGCGTCGAGCTGAAGACAGGGCGCAATGGCGCTCATTAGGGGAGGCCTATGTCCAGCAGTGGACTGCTATAGGCTGATGATGATGATGATGATGACGAGCAGGAAGAATTGTAGATAGGTACATAAAAAGTGTGAACCAGCAAAATAAACAGATAATCTCTCAATAATTCAAGTTTATTTCAATACATTAGTGGAAACTGCATGTAGACTAGAAAGAGTGTTTGTTTGTTTGTTTGGTTGAATGCGCTAATCTGAGGAAATACGTTTTTTGGTATGTAAGGTTTGAATTGTTTTTTTTTTGTGTTGAATAGTTCATTTTTGCTGTACTTATTTGTATATATTTAGCAGTGTTGTATTTGTCTCCATCCTTCGGGATTCTAGCAGAATAACTATTCAAAACATCGAAAAATTTAAAATATAAAAAAATAAATATATGATCACGACTGTAATCCCCAGGCTCAGGTAGATATCTTCTCAGATCTTTTAGTTACTTAGATCTTTGAGGATACCTAAAGGGGGTAGTCAGAGGCAAGTCCAAACATGACATTTGGTACATGCCCACATTTTGCATAGTAGTTAGTATTACGTACGTGACAGGTTGCAAGCCCATCGCCGCTAAAAAATTATATAAAATAAAAACATTTTCATTTGATTTTCCAATACAAAATGTTCATGGGTTCCGCGATAACTGATATTCACGCGAAGGAAGTCGCGGGCCACAGCTAGTATTATATAAAGTACCTGGGTGACCGAGCTTTGCTCGCGTTTTTTTTCTGGTAAATCGTGTTTTTTGGAAAATGAAACCTAGCTAGATCGATTTATCGCCCCCGAAACCCCCTGCATACTAAATTTCATGAAAATCGCTGGAGCCGTTTCCAAGATTCCGATTATATATATTGTACGAGCACGTACACTGTTCTACTTAATAGTGCCATCTAAACACTTAATTTGCACTTTACGCCAGTCATTAGAATCCGCGAATCAGTTCGCGTTCGGTAATCAATCAAACCGCGCGTCTCATTATCATTTCTTCATTATCATAAGTTTTTCTATCAATATATCAGTTAAAATTTATCTCTGAGTTTTACTGATATTAACTATCACTTCGCCAGGGTGTACGGACCGTACATCCTTTTTTTTAAATTTTAAAACTGATATGACTCAGTGAATAGTGTGCTACGCAAAAGTGACTCTAACGCAAGTGAGGAGAAACACCAGCGAGTAGACTATCAACTATCATAGTGGGCAACAGTTCACATTATCATAATATCAACGGGTAGCAACAGCTACCAACCAGGGCTGTGAGCAAACAGCTCACCCTATCGTATCAACGGGCAGCAACAGTTGCCAACCAGGAGACGTGGGCCAGGCCGGTTCGCGATCACCAAAGCAGGGTATCAACAGATACCACAGGACGGGTACGCAGCAGATCAGCTCGCGATCACCGTTCATCAAGTATCAAGATATCAAGTAAGATCTTTCCATTTTTGCTTCTCTTGTCATCAAACTCATCAGTATGTCGAGCATGGAAGACTTACTAGTAGTTCAAGAGCAAATATCAAATGCGATTGAACAACTCTATTCGAATTTTAAGAAAGACGGGTCGGATAGGAAAACTCCAGATTATGTTAAGCGAAGGTTAGACACACTAGATCAGTACTGGAACGAATATCAGTCAAATCATATTAAGCTGTGCGGATTTGGTACTAAGTCTGATTCTTACTTTACAACTAATCAATTTGAGAAAACTGGAGAAAAATATACTAATATCAGGGCAGCTATTCTAAACTATACGAGGCCGAAGGATGATACCAGACCTTCGACTCCACTTATCAAACCAGCCACCCCAATGGCAGTGCCGGGGACTCCCATGCAGGATTTCTCGCTTCAAGCTCGGGGTAACAATAGCAAGACCGATGAGATGCTGCGGAAGCAAAGCAGTAATTTCAAGGCATTTGAGCATACGATTTCGAACATCAATTTAGATTTCATATCAGAAAAATGGGAATTCGATCATTTGTTGCGTTCCATTCAATCTCGTTGGACTACAATCGACACTCTTCATTGGGAGCTGGATAGTGAATCAGGTCACAACAGCTCAGAATATGAATCGCAATTTTTCAAAGCTGAGAAAAAGTTCAATGAAATAATCAAAGCCATAAACAAGAAGATGTGTTCTGTCTCGCACAGGGAGCATTCCACACCTAAAATGGAAATTCCAACATTTTCTGGCAACTATCATCAATGGTCCAGTTTCAAAGATCTTTTTACGGAAACTATACATGCGAATCCGACCTTATCTAACGCTCAGAAAATGCAATTTTTGAAAACCAAGGTGAAGGGTGAAGCTGAAAGATTGATTCAACATTTATCAATATCATCTGACAATTATCCTGTTAGCTGGGATCTACTTAATCATAGGTATAACAACAAACGGCTAATATTGAGTTCGCATTTCGATTTAATGCTCAACATACCAGCGGTCCAGCAATTATCACGTAATCATATCAAGAAAATCCACGATGTTACCCTAGAAAGCCTCAACGCTATCAAGAATTTAGGAGTAGATGTAGATTCGTGGGATCCTCTTATCATTCATCTCATGTGCCAAAAACTGGACACGGAGACCCTCACCGATTATCTCTCTTCGGTAAAGGAACCTAAGGAGGTACCGAAACTTGAAGAGTTCTTATCATTTTTAGAGAAGACTTTCACAACTCTAGAAACTTCTCAAAGAAAAGCTGAACCAAAATCACATCAAAATCATAAAACTCATAACAATAAGTCTAACATGAAGCAATCATCGACCGAACGTAGCATTGCGCAAGCGGTCAACAGCAAAAATGTCTATACGACAAAATATTATAAATGTGCAATTTGCAAAACTAATTTCCACGGAATTTTTAGCTGTAATAAATTTCGAGAAATGACCCCGGCAATAAAACGCAAAACAACTGAGAAGCTGAAATTATGCGAAAACTGTCTTTATTGTCACTATGGCAATGAGTGTATTTCAGAAAAGCGCTGCCGTGAGTGCAAACAAGCACATAACACACTTTTACACCAAGCGTTTGCGCAGCATGACAACGAGGCCGCGACGTCGACTTCGAGCAATGCGAACGTCAGCACACCTAAACAAGGGCAAAAATCAGCAATTCGAAGCTCGCACGTGTCATTGCAAACTGAAATACCGGATATACTCTTAACAACAGCTGTGATCAGAGTAGAAACTTCAAACGGTTCCTTTATTAACATGCGCGCACTCCTAGACCAGGGTTCCCAAACATCCCTTATCACTGAAAATGCAGCACAGCTTTTGGGTCTACCTCGCCAAAGATGTCAGGGCGTGATCACTGGAATAGGCGCAAAGCAAGCGAATTGCAAAGGAGCAATCAATATCAAATGTGTATCTACAAACCAGAATTTTGAGTTTCGCACTGATGTACTTATCATGAAAAATCTTATCAAAAATCTACCAAGTCATTCTTTCAAGACGCCGGATTGGTCATACTTGGATCATATCACTCTAGCAGACCCCGAATACAATATCAGCCGTCCAGTCGACATTCTCTTCGGAGCCGATATTTATTCTTTGATCATTTTAGAAGGAATTTGTAGAGGCGAGCATAATAATTCTCCCATTGCGCAAAACACGCGTTTAGGGTGGATATTGAGTGGGTGCGCAAGGACATTGCAATGTAACGTAATTATCAACAATTTAGACGAAATACAAAGATTTTGGGAAATCGAGGACATTGCAGAAGAATCAAATTTATCATTGGAAGATCAGGAGTGCGTTCAGTACTACAAAAGCACTACCACTCGGCGAGAGGACGGTCGATATGAAGTAAGATTACCCCTAAAATCAGATTTCGAAAACAATTTGGGTCTGTCTAAAAATAGAGCAGTTGCACAGTTCAAATCATTAGAACGAAAATTCATAAAGAATCAGCAAATGGAGCAAAGCTATAAATCATTTATGAAAGAATATCAATCCATGGGCCACATGACTTCCGCTACAAGTAGCATCAAACCTGAATTTTATCTCACTCATCACGGGGTAGAACGGTCAGAATCAACAACCACTAAGTTTAGGGTCGTATTCAACGGATCGGCTAAAACATCGTCAGGCTACAGCTTAAATGACGTCATGAAATGTGGACCCAATCTTCAACAGGACCTGCAGTCTCTTATCATAAAGTGGCGACAGTATCAATTCGCTTATACTGCAGATATTGAAATGATGTTCAGCCAGATTTTTATCAATAATCTCGACAGAAAGCTTCAAAAAATCATCTGGCGAGACTCTGAGCATGAAATTATCAAAGAATGGGAGCTGACGACCGTGACATACGGCACCAAAGCGGCTCCTTTCTTAGCAATGATGACTCTTCGACAGTTGGCATCAGATGAAAGATCAAATTATCAAAGTAGCCCAGCAGCTGATGTCCTTGAGAGTTCCTTTTACATGGATGACCTTGTCCATGGGGCACATAAACTACAAGACGCAAAACAATTGCGCGAAGATATTATCATTCTACTGAAATCAGGTGGTTTCAACTTAAGAAAGTGGAAATCAAACGTCCCGGAACTATCAGACGCTATCAAAGAAAGCAGTAAACAAGAAAGCTTCAATTTCAAGCAATTGGAAACATCCAAAACACTGGGACTTAGCTGGAATCACCAGCAGGACATGTTTATGTTCGAATCAAAAATTGTGTTTACCGCCGAGCAAGAAACAAAAAGATCACTTTTATCAGACATATCAAAGTTATTTGACCCGCTCGGCTGGCTTGCACCGATATCAACCAAACTAAAAATCATTTTTCAGAAGGTATGGTTGTCCGCCATCAAATGGGATGACCCATTACCCGAAGATATTTTATCAGAATGGATCATTATAAAAAATGACATAGAAAACATAAATAAACTGCAAGTACCAAGGTGGCTATCAACAAACGAACGCGACGTCATCGAGTTACACGGCTTTTGTGACGCATCGGCAAAAGCTTACGCTTGCGTTATTTATTGTAAAATCAAACGAGGTGAACAACCTATTATCACACTATTGGTCGCCAAAGCGAGGATAGTACCATGTGGAAAAAACATTACTCTCCCACGGTTGGAATTAAGCGCCGCTCATCTTCTATCAAAACTAGTGCTCAAAGTGCAACAGTGCTTGAGTACATACGATATCAAGTTATTTGGATGGTCCGACTCTATGATTGTCCTAGGATGGCTTAGCGGAGACCCAACTAGGTGGAAGACCTTCGTCGCAAATAGAGTGCGAGATATCACGAGTACAATGCCAGCAGCATGTTGGCGTTATGTTAAATCAGAGGAAAACCCGGCGGACTGTGCCAGCCGTGGATTAACAGCCTCACAGTTATCAAAGCATAGTTTGTGGTGGCAGGGACCATCCTGGCTACCGGACTTTGATGGACAAGGCAAACAGCCAGAATTTTTTACCGATCAAGAGGTAAAGAAAGTTCGTCAAGTCAACGTTGTCACTGAACAAGATTTGGACAACAATATCATTTATAAACTGCTATCGAAGCACAGCACTATCAGCAGAGTTATTCGAATCGTATCTTGGATGTTCAGATTTATCAAAAAACGGGACACCAAACAAGCATACCTATCATTATCAGAAATCGATCAATCAGAAAACCTCATCATTAAACAAACCCAGCAGTTTGAATTTTCAAAGGAAATAAAAGCCATTAATGAGAGCGGTCAGGTGCAACCCAAGAGCAATTTATCACAGCTGAATCCTTTTCTCGATGAAAATGGAATCCTACGAGTTGGAGGACGGCTAAGAAATGCAAATCTTCCTCACGACATGAAACATCCGATCATCTTGTCAGGATCTAGTCGCATAGCAGAGCTTCTAATCAATGAAGCTCATAAAGCCTCATATCACGGCGGGGCTAGACTAACATCAGCATTTCTAAGAAGGAAGTATTGGCTCGTAGGAGGCAATAAAATAGTGAAGAAACAGCTACGTGGATGCGTCAAATGCAGACGCCACGACCCTATCAAACATGAACAAATAATGGGTGACTTACCAGCTGCTCGAACAAAACCTACAAGGCCCTTTTATCATACTGGCGTCGATTTTACTGGGTTCGTAGATGTCAAGTCAAGCAAGGGCCGCGGTATCAAATCAACCAAGGGATATATATCAGTGTTCGTGTGCATGGTCACCAAGGCTGTGCATCTCGAACTTGTGTCCGATCTTACCTCATCAGCCTTTTTAGCCGCTCTACGAAGGATGGCCGCTCGGAGAGGAGCTCCGAGTCATATCTATAGTGACAATGGCACAAACTTCGTAGGCGCTCACAAGATTCTCAACAGAGAATATCTAGATCTCCAAGCAACACTGGACGAAAATTTCTATACATCCATCACGGATATGAAAATCCAGTGGCACTTCAATGCTCCAGGATGGCCTAGTGCAGGAGGTCTCTGGGAGGCTGCAGTGAAGAGCCTCAAATATCATTTAAAGAGAGTCATCGGCGAACAGAAGTTGACTTTCGAGGAATACACCACTTTGCTAACTCAGTTAGAAGCGTGCTTAAATGCAAGGCCGCTATGTCCGCTAACTGAAGATCCGGAGGACCTGGAATATCTGACTCCAGCACACTTCTTGGCAAGTGGTCCCACCTTAACTATCATAGAAACCGAGAGAGACCTGCGAACAAGATGGCAACTCACTCAAAAAATATTCGAAGATGTATGGAAAAAGTGGCAATTGGAGTATCTAAGCCAATTATCGACGCGCAGCAAATGGCGTCAAACTAAAGAAAATCTAAATATTAATGACGTCGTCATCATTCACGACGCAAATCTGCCTCCGGGAAAGTGGGCCCTAGGCAGAATCATAGCCTTACATCCTGGCAAAGATGACTGTGTTCGCGTAGTCAGCCTAAAAACCAGGAACGGTGAGATCAAGAGACCTATCACGAAAATATCAAAGTTACCTGTAAAGGAGAACAAGAAAGTCGAACAAGACTCTAAGTTTCAACAGAAACAAGAAAAAATTCCCACTACGGACTCCGCTACTAGCAATCGTTTAAAGAAAACAAGCCTATGCAACTTTATCTACATGCTATTCATGTTTCTTTTTATGATGGCGACGCCCGTGTACAGCAAATATCAAATATCAAGCCTAAATATCAGCCAAGGATTTTACTTCGATCGTATTACAAACATTCACCTGGAACGAGATCAATGGAATCTAGTAATTTACTACGACATGAATCCCTATTGGCAAAGCACTGAACTACTAGGGCAATATATCAGTCATTTAGACGGCGTTTGTAACGATCAAACTAATAAAAAGATAGCACAATGTGACGTCATCCTTCTTCAATTACATCATGGGCTCAACGAACTCGAGCATTACAACTCTATTTTGCTCGGTAAGCAGTTCCCACGGAGCGCGCGCTCGCGAGTACCGCGCGGTCTTATCAACGGTGTCGGGTTCATTGCAAACAAACTGTTCGGCGTACTCGATCAAGAATTCGCAGAGCAGTACGAGCGCGAAATTGAGTCTATCAGAGAGAATGAGAAACATCTATCTTTACTTTGGAAAAATCAGACTTCTGTCGTCGAAGGAGAATTTAATCTAATTAAAAGAGTGGAAGCGTCTATCGACAAGCAACGAAAGATTTTCAACCAGCATCTTAACAAACTTGAAAAATCGCTGAACAGACAGAAAGATGATCTACAAGTAGTATCAACCTCATGTGACTTCACTTTATCATCGGTTATCGCACAAGGTATACTAGTGAATCTACGGAGCATTCAAGAGACGATCATCGATTCCTTAACAAACGTCTACGCTGGAAAATTCAACTTCCATCTCCTTACCCCTGAGCAGTTACGAAACGAGATGAATATTATCACTGGATTATTATCAAAAGATCTGACATTGCCCTTGAACAATCTGCAATCAGATGTATCAAAGATGTACCACCTTCTTTCCGTGAAAGCAAGAGCATCGAATAAATTTATCATTTTTGAAATAAAGATTCCTTTAGTGAGCCGAGATAACTTCGAACTATTTAAGCTCATACCTATCCCACAGCAAAAGGAAAACGGAATGATCAGCTTAGTACCAATAGCCGATTACGTAGCTATAAACATGCAAAAGGACTCTTATGTACGCATCACAGAAAGAGAAGTACATGATTGTATCGAGTCTGATGATGACTCTCATTTATGTCCTTTAAAACAGCCAATTTATCAGATGAGATCAGAAGAGAATTTGTGTGTCCAAAACCAGCTTGACAAACAATGTCAAATAAAGACAACTACTTGTAAAGATTCCTGGATTGAGTTGAATAACATAAATACTTACTTATATGTATGTTGCGGTCAATGCTCTGTACGTATCATATGCGAGAATCAAATTACCGCAGAGCAATTACATAAGAACGGAATCATATCCATTAGCAAAGAATGCATTATCAAAAGTAATACTTTTACTATCTATGCACACAAAAAGCAATCAAACACTTTAGGAAGGGAAGCCGATGTTATCCAGATTAAAATCCCTCCTATCAATAATATCATAAATATATCAATACCTACTTCTTCGGTCGAAAATCAATCAGCATACTCAGAAAATCAACAGTATTTTGAGAAAATCGACAGACAGTTAAAGGAACTGAAGGATAGCGCGTCAGATGGAGTACTGACAGAGCGCGTTTCATATCATGACGTCCATCATTATGTCGTCATCTACTTGGTGTTGTTTGCGGCTGTCGCCGGGATCGCGATCCTGGCGTGGCGCCGCCGGCGGGCGCGAGCAGCGCAGCCGGGCGCGCCCGCCGACTGCACCAGCGTGTACAGCGGGACCAGAGATAGAACTTCGAGCAACGAGCTTCGAACCTCCGACGGTTAAATGTGTCAGTGAGAGTGCAGTGAATCAGTGCTGTGTTCTTAATGAGGTCAAACAAAAATCGCTTAGTGCGCGTTTCTCGAATAAAGCTAGCTCTCCCGTATTTTTCCCTAATCATTTCGATCGCACGTTATAATTATCAGTAAACAATTACTTCAGATCACAGAGTGACAATCAAGGACAATCACCTATTTTAAGGAAAAAACTATTGTTTTATCACCTTGTAACTCACGTCATTCACTTATGCATCTATTAGCATCCTATCATCTCTATTTTCTGGCCCGGGAATATGTACGAGCACGTACACTGTTCTACTTAATAGTGCCATCTAAACACTTAATTTGCACTTTACGCCAGTCATTAGAATCCGCGAATCAGTTCGCGTTCGGTAATCAATCAAACCGCGCGTCTCATTATCATTTCATCATTATCATAAGTTTTTCTATCAATATATCAGTTAAAATTTATCTCTGAGTTTTACTGATATTAACTATCACTTCGCCAGGGTGTACGGACCGTACATATATATATATATACATATAATATTATATACAAGAATTGCTCGTTTAAAGGTATAAGACAAGATGTTATGTTATGTTGTTATGTTATGTTATGTTATGTTATGTTATGTTATGTTTATGTTAGCAATCTCATTTTTTAAAACTCACTCTTTCGAAAACAATTATTCAATCTGGTCATATTTTTTTCTCAATACAATCCATTTTGAAAATTCAATTTCACCTTTCAAATCAATCCTCAAAAACGCAAGATCATAATAAATAAGTTCAACCTAAGCTCATTCTAAATCACGGTTTTTAGATCGTAATCTCTTACGGATCCCTAATCGTAAAACTAAAGGCGACAACTCGAGCGAGCTACACATTTCAATTAATAACACAACTTGATCAGAATTTACGAGAAAAATAAAGTTTTAATGGCGATTATCCCACTAAAGAAAACCAGCTAAGGACGGCCGCAGACGTTTTTTAATTTAGTTACATGTATAAAACAGGTATTCTACATGTTGGATCGGAAGGCAAGAGGTGGTCCAGTGGTAATAGCCCAGCCTTCTGATCCTAAGGTCGTAGGTTCAAATCCGGTCGTTCACCAATAGATTTTTCAGTTCGGAGATTTCAATGCCAGTGCTCTTAAACGGTGAAGGAAAACATCATCATTCCCCTGCCCTTATCCCACGCTAAGTGGGATCGGCACAACATGTTTTCTTCTTCCACTCACTCCTATCATTTGTCAACTCTGAGTCTACTCCTCTTACATTCATATCGTCTTTCATTATAATCAAACAACTTCTTCCTCGACCTTCCTCTACGGTTCTAAACGGTGAAGGAAAACATCGTGAGGAAACCACATAATTATACCTTAGAACAAAAAAATTGAAAGTTTGTGTCATGTTAGTATTATAATAAGTGACGATGGGATTTCAACCTGTCACGTACGGAATACTAACTACTTTGCAAAATGTGTGCCAAATGTCATTTTTGGACGTGCCTCTGACTACCCTCTTTAGATATCCTCATAGATCTAAGTAACTAGAGATCTGAGGAGATATCTACCGAGCCTGGGGATTACAGTCGTGACCATGTTTTTATTTCAAAAAAGATTACTTGACGATACAAAACATGTTTGACGTTTTGTTTTTAACGTGTTTGAAACATGTTGGGTGTAAGCGAAAACCTCATTTACACCGGCAAACATGTTTCAAACAATACCTACACCACCATTACACAGTTGAAAAAAAAGAAAACCATTTATTGTTATATATAGTTAATAATATATTAATGTTGGGCTAAACCGATTTCGAAAAGTGGTAAAAACTTGACAAATCGATCAAGTTCAGTTTTTATTTGTGTTTTACGAGTTTGAGACGTTGAAATCAGTTTAAATACTTGAGGCGTTAAAACAAATTCAAAATTGTGTAACATTGTCTGTCGAGTGTTACTCAACAGGCGTGAGAAGGTTCTATATTTACAAAAAAACAGTGATCTATGAATACTAAAGCAAAAAAACCTTAAAAATTTGGATTAGTTGGTCTATCTTTAGATCGCCATAACGATCTATAAATATTTCAACTATTTAATTATATTTTAATTGAGATAGATCTGTATATTTCTGTAAAAATCTTAAAAAACATTATAAATTAGTGTTCGACTAACTTTTCCTATTCTATTCTATTCTAGGGGTAGCCATTGCCTTGCCTCACGACCCGAAGGTCGTAGGTTCAAACCTGGTCGTACATTTATAGGTTTGTAGTGACACAGTTTAGCAAACAGTACGCGGCACAATAATGTTTTGTTAATTCGGCATATTATTTCCTGGCCAAGTCGTGTTGCCGAGAACGCTAGTCACTCCGTAGTCTTCAACTGAGAACATAAAAATATATATGATCACGACTGTAATCCCCAGGCTCAGGAGATATCTCCTCAGATCTCTAGTTATTTAGATCTTTGAGGATATCTAAAGAGGGTAGTCAGAGGCACGTCCAAACATGACATTTGGTACATGCCCACATTTTGCACAGTAGTTAGTATTCCGTACGTGACAGGTTGCAAGCCCATCGCCGCTTATAAGAATACTAACCTATGACACATACCTTCGAATTTTTGGTTCTAGGGTATGCCGGTTTCCTCACGATGTTTTCCTTCACCGTTTAAGAGCACTGGCATTGCGCACATAAATTTTTCGAATGGAAAAACTCATTGGTGCACGACCAGGTTTGAACCCACGACCTTCGGATCGTGAGGCAGGGGTGCTACCACTACACCACCAGCGCTCTTAACTGAGAACATACATATACTTAAAGTCACTCCTCAACCCTCGACCTATATAAAGTGTAATATCATATAAAAGTTGTTGTAACCAAACGTAAGAATAGACTCAGTTATTAAGTGCAAAGACAATCTTTTATTTACCATCCCACAATAGTGTAGGAAATTGTTAAATTGTAAAATGTGACAAAGAGAGTGTTAGGTATGAATGTAGATGGATACAGGGGTAGAGGTAGACCAAAGAAAAGATGGATGGATTGTGTGAAAGATGACATGGGTAAGAAAGGAGTGAGTACTGAGATGACGAATGACAGAGGGAAATGGAAGAAGATCACATGTTGTGCCGACCCCACATAACGTGGGATAAGGGCAGGAAGATGATGATGAATAGTGTAGGAAATTGTATTTCTTAAAGCATAAATACAAAAGTGGTGACCCCGACGTGATTGTTTAAAACTATTGTGGGTTGTGTATAACGAACATTAGTGTTCCACGGAGTGATTCAAATTTTTGGCAGAAATTTTTAAATAAATTTAAATGGAAGACAAGACAATGGTTGAGGAGTGACTTTAAGTATATGTATGTTCTCAGTTGAAGACTACGGAGTGACTGGCAACACGACTTGGCCAGGAAATAATATGCCGAATTAACAAAACATGATTGTGCCGCATACTGTTTGCTAAACTGTGTCACTACATCAGGTTTTTCCAAACGAAAAATGTATGCCTATGCGCAATACCAGTGTTTTTAATCAGTGAAGGAAAACATCGTGAGGAAACTCGCATACCCTAGAACTAACCATTCGAAAATGTGCGTCACAGGTAAGTTCTTATAAGCGGCGATAGGCATGCAACCTGTCACGTACTAACAACTGTGTTTGGACATCCCACTGACTATCCCATTTCGCATTATTTTTCTCGTACAAAAAACCAATAGATAGATTATAGACAGATCGCCAAACAAACTGTTTATTAATAGTTAATGCGGCTAAACAAACATTTGTTGTCTCAGCCTGAGGCAGATTTGATAATAAATCCAAATGTTACAACTTTAGTATCATAAAGCTGAGTTTCTACAAATATTTTTCCTACACAGCACAGATCGAAAAATTAATATTTTTATGAAACTACTAGTGTCCCGCCCACGGCTTCGCCCGCGTGGTACCTTATCTCTTATTTCAAAACTTATAAAAAATCCCATACTTACTAACTTTGACATCCCATTTTACCGTTTATAAAGGATTATTTGAAATACCTAGATATTTATTTAATTCATTTATTTTGCATTTAATGTATCCAAACCAAAATTCAGACCAATCGCACCACACGTTAAAAAGTTCCCATACAAACGTTGACCCCCATTTGACCCCTTTTTGAAGGTTATATTGAAAAATACTGTAATACGTGTCCATTCATTTTGCATTTACAGTATACAAAGTTTAAAAAAAAAACATGAAAATACACGTGATAATCGTAAAAGTTACCATCATATTTTTCCAATATATAAAACCTAAACATAGGGTGAACATCTATTTTGTACCTTAGGGTAGACTTTTTTCTTGGGATCTTAGGAAGTGGAAATTCGTGGCAGACCACTGATTTTTGCCCCGCCTGGAAAATGGGTGGTTCTATGAATGTATGAATACATAATTATGTATGTACACACTACAAACATCTACACAAACTAGTCTCATCAATTCTGTTTTTACTCATAGGTACAAATAAAGATGTTTTAAAACATTGTTTTGTGTAGATTGCATAAATATAACGACTGGCATAAGACGGGCCCCACTTCGTAGGAAACCAAGATACGCCTACGAGCCGTTTTGATTAATGCTACATGAAATATTGATCTATTTTTATTACTGTTTATATAATGTTATTAACATTTTTATCTTCAAAATACAAAAAATCCTGAAAATAAGGCTCCATAATCCTGAAATACTAGTTTAGTACTGAGTTTCGATGACATTATGATTTTTTTATTATTTTATTATAATAACAATCGACTAGCCTCATAGCTCAGTTGGTAGTAGCTCTGCTTTCTGCGCTGCAGGTTGTGGGTTCGATCCCAACCCAGGACTAACATTTGTGTGATGAACGCAGATGTTTGTTCTTTAAGTATATTTATTAATCTATCAATCCCATAGTACAAACTTCGCTTTGTTTAGGGCTAGAGGGTTTTGTGTGATATGTGCACCGATATTTATTTATTTATTATAACACTCATTTTTCAAGGTTTTTTTCAAGGTGTGTGTCAGCTATTTTTATAAACGGCTATGGACTTGCAACCTGTCATATTTGGAGTAAGATTTAATGAGAAAAAGCAAGTGTTAATTATAATGTTTAGACGTGCCTCTGACTTTCAGATAGACCCTTTAGAAATCCTCAAAGATCTAAGTAACTAGAGATCTGAGTAGATTATCTACCGAACCTGGGGATTAAGTCGAGATCATGTTTTATTTTATGGAAAAAATATGTATTATTTTCCATAAAACATTGATTTATTTATATTAATATGGAAATATATGTGAAATAGTTATAAAATTAACCTCTATAGTTGATAACAACAATGTGCTATACAAGGTGCATGATAAGATTCGAACTTGCAATCTTGAAATATGAAGACTTACAAACTGTAACCACTACGCCATTAGAGCTTTCTGATGTTGAAATTCTCACGTTTTGTCTCTATATTTGGATTAATCGCACCAAATTAACTTATCGTTTAAATTCTCAATCATTTGGATCATTTATTTTCACTTTTATCTGTACATTAATTAACCTAGGTTACAGTTCACCTACTACATAACGGCTGGTTATGCACGCGGGATTAACAGGTTATCTTAAAGTCAAACATTTAATGCTACAATAAGACTAAGTTATAAGGATAATTACCTGGATGACCGAGCTTTGCTCGGTTTTTTTTTGTCGGTAAACGAAAATTTCTAAAAATGAAACCTAGCTAGATCGATTTATCGCCCCCGAAACTCCCTGCTTACTAAAATTACATCACGACTGTTATGTAATCCCCAGGCTCGGTAGATATCTTCCTCAGACCTTTAGTTACTTAGATCTTTGAGGATATCTAAAGAGGGTAGTCAAAACCATTTTGCACATTAGTTAGTATTCCGTACGTGACAGGTTGCAAGCCCATCGCCGCTTATAAGAATACTAACCTATGACACACATCTATGAATTTTTTGGTTTTCGGGTATGCTGGTTTCCTCACGATGTTTTCCTTCACCGTTTAAGAGCACTGGCATTGCACACATAAATTTTTCGAATGGAAAAATTCATTGGTGCACGACCAGGTTTGAACCCACGACCTTCGGATCGTGAAGCAGGGGTGCTACCACTACACCACCAGTGCTCTTAATATTACATATTACTAGTTTCTGTACTACTGGGCTGACGTTAATCTCTGATAAATGGCATATGGCCCACCTGATGATAAATTAACACTATAACCTAATCCATAATTAATAAAATAATTTTGAATTACACTTTTTTGAATTTTCTCTATTGGCCCAATAAATTCACTTGCCAGAACCCGCCGTAAGTAAACACAGCAATTATTACTAATTAGATATTAAACGCCTGATTTAGTACTGGTGAACTTTATTCCTAAATTAGGTATTATAAGCAATAATACTATTTAAGTATCGACAAACCATCATCATTAGCCGACTGCTGAGCCGTTAATGATGCTCATTAACAAAATCCGTTTTTTCAAAAACTATAAATTATAATCAGTTTGATAAGTTTTCATTAGAATTAGATCAAACGAAGCAATCGTGGAAATACTTTAGCTGGACAAAATAAAATGATAATATAATAATATTGGTGGACAGTTCATACAACGCCATCTAGCCCCAAACTAAGCAAAGCTTGTACTATGAGTTTTCCATTTGAAAAAAAATTGTGGCAATGCTAGTGCTCTTAAACGGTGAAGGAACACATCGTGAGAAAATCTGCATACCCTATAACCATTCGAAGGTGTGTGTCAAATGTTAGTATTTTTATAGGCGGCGATAGACTTGCAACCTGTTTCGTATGGAATACTAACTACTGTGCAAAATGTGGATATGTGCTCTTTAGATATCCTCAAAGATCTAAGTATTTAGAGATCTGAGGAGATATCTACATCCTCCAAGATGAAAGCAATAATAGATCTGAGGAGATATCTACCGAGCCTGGGGATAACAGTCGTGATAATGTTTTTTTTTTATAATAATATCTTTATTTTTAGTATGATCATTTAGCTTAGCTTAGAACGTATAGCTTAGTATAAACTTGTGTCTACACTCTAGTATTTCAACGACAAATTATAATAAGAATCCAATCAAGTCAGTCATTAATTAATTTGTCACGATTAAAATTGAAATTTTTGGTGATTATACGCATAATATTACCATGCCACGCTTTCTAGTGGGCTTCTACGTATTTAATGTGACTAAACAACTGGAGTTTTGACAAGATGCTCACATCTTGGGTGTCGTGAGGAAAGTGAAAATATGTTGATTCCAGTGTTAAATACCTCAAGTTATGAACTGCCTTACCACAAGCTTTTGTAAGCCATAATGTTTCAGAAACGTCAAAATTTCAAGTAAAAAAAATTTAGCTGTGGCTAAAACGGATTTTGAATTTTCAGTTAATATGGTTAGTTGGATTCGTCTAGATCGTATACAAAATGTCAAAAAACCTTATATGGCGGCTGTAAAAATCTATTTTCAGTTACATTCAGTCAGGTTTTATAATTTTTGCAATAAATACTAGTTTATAATAGGAGTGTATCTGAAAAGCTGAATGTGTCTCGCTCTTACTTGTCTCAAAATGAGAGAGACGACAGGATCATGGTAGGTTTACCTGAAACAAAAACAGATTTATTGAAAATAATGGTTTGTAGGGTAAGGAAGGGTACCGGTCACCTAAGCAAAAAATAATACTGAGATATTAAATAAAATGAAAAACTGAAATTATACACTGTACAAAATGTGCATGTGCTAAATATTATCTTTGGACGTGCCTCTGATTACCACTCTTTAGATATCCTCAAAGATTACGTAATTAGAGATAATTATCACTTTATTTTTTTTTACGTCTCCACATTAATATCAGACAGCTAACGTACTGATGGCTGTCAAAAGATACTTCGTGGTACGGTTTTCGAAGAGTTTGAATGAACGATTTGCGCCGTCACCAAAACCGCTGGTTTTAGCATTACTAATTTGATCTTACATTTTAGAGGTTATAGTACGAAATAACAATGTAATAATTATTCGGTAATCTGTATCTATACTTCTATACTAATATTATAAAGAGGAAAGCTTTGTATTTTTGTTTGTAACAAATAAAAACTACTGGTCCGATTTCAAAAATTCTTTCACCATTAGAATGCTCCACTATTCCTGAGTAACATAGTTTATATTTTAAGTAGGTACCAGTGGCGGATTTACCAGCAGGCTGAGTAGGCTTGAGCCTAGGGCGGCAGATTTTTGGGGCGGCAAATTTGGGACCGATTTTTTTTTTTTTTGCTACCAGAAATCAAAAAGATTTCTGGATGACGGTTTTCTGTATTCTGTTTTCTGATGTTTTACAGATAGAAGTCTGCAACAAATTTTTCCGACGACTTTCTCTTTTCACTTATCATTTGTCATTGTACGATCCGTAAATCCGTTTAGCAATCTTACATATTCTAGAGTAAAACAGCTAGTTCGCCGCCCCCAACCAATAATCGGTCTTTGCGCCCTCTCCCCGCACTTTGAATGAGCGTAAAGAGCGAAATTATAGAAAATGTATTTTTCTTTTCCTACCGTCAACCCATACAGCCAGTCCTACTATTGGTTTGTATATAATTTGGTGATTTTAATTTGAATGTAGTAAATAATTTAGTGAATAATTTTACCGATTTTAATCTTATGTATCGACTATTATAGCATGCATTACCCCGCCTTCCAAACATGATTGAGCTTTAATTAGCTCAAAAATATAACTAAAAATTATTTTACGTGCAATTCCAACGAAATTGTTGAATTGTAAAAATAATCTAGGACATGACAATTTGAAAATTGCGGAGGCAAGGGCGGCAAAAGCTTTACAGCCTATACCTTGAAAATTTGTAAATCCGCCACTGGTAGGTACCTCGCGAGAAAAGCCGCGAGCGGAAGCTAGTGCTTTATGAATACGTGGTAAGGCCCCAGATAGCAAGCTTGGGTATAAACATTCGTGATCATATTTGTTTTGTTATTAGATTACAACTTAAAATACCTCATCTCACGGACACGGCAGATGGCGCCACAGAGATTGAAAATAAGATAACTTCTTTATTTCCATAACTTCAAGAGCGAAATTACCATAATATGAAGGTATTTACACTTAGAGCACTGGTGTAGTGGTAGCCCTGCCTCACGATCCGAAAGTCGTGAGTTCAAACCTGGACGAGCACCAATGAGTTATTCTATACAAAAAAATATGTGCGCAATGCCTGTGCTCTGAAACGGTGAAGGAAAACATCGTTAGGAAACCGGCATACATTCCTGGGCATGTGCCTAATATCATGTTTGGACGTGCCTCTGACTACCCTCTTAGATATCCTCAACGATCTTAATAACTAGAGCTCTGAAGAGATATAAAATCAGGTTTTTATTAATTTTTGAAATGTAATTTGTCTTTCTTAGATTGTAAAAATAAAAACAAATTTGAGCTTAAGTTAGACAACGGTTTAACCACCTGTTAAAAACAAACATAAGGGTACCTACCTACTTATAAAGATCAAAACAGTAGGTACTTATGTAAAATAACTATTTAACATACCGATAATCGAATTGGTGAATAAGATCGTCGCCTCCCGCCGTGGCGACCAATAAAATCTCTCGATTCTGTTTTAATCGATTATTTAATCGTAAATTAGCTGTTTAGAATAAGTTATTGCTCCGCCCTAGTTTCATTTAAAAGAATTAGGTAATTTTCTGTTGGCAAAACTGTTTTACAGCTCTTCAAAGGATAGCTAGTTCACTGCTACTTTTCAAATCGATGCTTGGTGGGTTAACGTGTCCCAAACGATTTACTCTGTTACTCGTTGAGATTTTTTTCGTGAAAAATTTTATTTTATTTTTTATAATACATGTCGATTTCCCAGGCTACTTTTCAATGTTTTTTTCCAAAATTATGGATAATCACGAACATAATTATGATTAAAAGAAATCGCCAAATCGGTCCTGTCCGTTTCAAAACTATTTTATAAAAATATCAATATAAATTATATTTTATATTGATATTTCAATAGGCCCATTTCACGATCACACAAACAAACAAGCTTTACCTAAAGAGGTAAAGATATTATTGTAAATGTAGATCTGTATCAAAATCCCCGTTACGAATTCGCATCAGTGTCAACGGGGAAAAGTGAACAAAAAGTTCACTAATCCCCGCTAACGGGAACTGTCAACGGGGATTTAGTGGAATAAGCCAAATTATAATATTGACTAGCTTTTTCAATGAGCTGTGACATGATCGGCTTATAGAGATTAAAATAATATCACTGCAAAGTTATGGTATTTTATTGAGTTTGTGCTACGATTACTATAAACTCATGATTATACGGTGAAAATATATATATTAGACTAAATATTAGTTATATGATGATAATGCGATCGGGTTGTGGGTAAATATTGATCAATTCTGAGAGGAGCTTTGCATTCTGCGCTGTAGGTTGTGGGTTCGATTTATTTATTTATACTTTATTGTACACAAATTACAAAAAATGTGTTACAAAAGGAGGGCTTAATGCCTAGGGGCATTTTCTACCAGCCGACCCAGAGGTTTAAATGCAGGTCGGCGCATCACAGGACAAACATTTATGATGAACGCAGATGTTTGTTCTGTGTCTGGTTGTTATTTTGTATTCTATCCAAGTATGTATTTGCAAAAATTTGATCACGACTGTAGTCTCTTCAGATCTCTAGTTACTTAGATAATGACTAGGTTTGAACCCACGACCTTTGATCGTGAGGCAGGGTGCTACCACTAAAATAAGTAAAATAAACACATAGGTATATTTTTTATTCCTTAACCGATTTTTATGAAACAAGCCGAAGTCCAAGCGTATCACAATACATTCGTGAAAATAACATTCGATTTGGTTTAGCCGTTGTGGAGATTAGCATGTACCTACAAACACACATATTATAAACAGACAAACAGTCATTTTTATCAAGACGATTTTTTTATGCTTAGAAGCGTGTCTTCTTTAACACTATTTTTTATTTAAAAACTAACTTTTAAATAAAATATATATATAGATAGATAGAACAGACAGATCGGATAGATAGTAGTAATTAATTTAATATTTTTTTATATAAGTAAACTTTTTATGTATACATATAAATACTTTTTGTAACTTACAAAAAAACGTACGAACGGAGACCCGTGGATAGTTACACGCTCGATCATAACACAACTTGACTTTTCAACATAATATATTCATATTTTCCACCGTTTGCTTCCGAAGGTATCAACTTTCGCATCATAAATCATAAAAAAAAACATGAATAATGCATGAACTAGCCGTATTAGATTAGTTTTGAAATAATTTAGCAATAATTGATTGGCTCTCATTATTCATCAAAATCATTTTAATCAGTTTTAAAATCAACATTCAAAAATGTATAAGAATTTAATGAGTTTGAGAAATCTTGTATCTTGTTACATATTATTACGAAGATTTACAACTAAATGATGGTCAAAAAAATCTTTTAATGTAATTAATTTTAATTTATTACACATTTTAATGTCTTAATTATTGTATTTACACACCTATAGGGCCTTAGCATTTTATTTATTTACAACCTTGTTTACGAAGTTTTATCATCAATTGTGCATCTAGTACATAGCTTTGCTACTAAATGTCACTTATCTATTTGTCAAAAATCCTAGATCGCGCTGACGAAAACGCGCGGCTCGATATGACTTCGTTAGCTCATTTTACTTTAACTGAATAGCCCGTGTAATGCTGTCACAGGTTGTCAGACAACCTAACAGCATTCTGTCCAGTCCGAAAAAAAAAGAAAAAAACTATAAGAAAGAAGCTAATAAATCTCTAAATGTGATTAACTCTCTACAAAACATGTTGTCTTTTTTGCACGAAACCCATCTCCCAGTTGAGTCCCTATGAGTGTACGTCGTTGTACAACCTTCTAAAGCGGTTTCGCTTTACGTCCGATCCAAATCAGATCCAAACCCGTGGAAATATGGTCCGGAGTAGTTGTAGAACTATTTCTATGGTAAGTTACGCACTAGATCCGTTTTCCGTCATCCGATTTCTTTCCGTCACTTAAAATGACGTATGCCAAAAGGTGGCCCCTGAATTGCTTGGATTTGTATCAGAGATCGGCCTAGCAAAATAAAATAAAATAAATATGATCACGACTGTAATCCCCAGGCTCGGTAGATATCTCCTCAGATCTTTAGTTACTTAGATTTTTGAGGATATCTAAGTCAGAGGCAAGTACGAACATGACATTAGGTACATGCCCACATTTTGCACAATAGTTAGTATTCCGTGTGATCGGCCTAGTGTGTAAGCAATATCCGAATTCGGTCCGAATTTTATAAAATTCGAATTTTATAGGCTTCGGATCGGATTCGGATCGGACGTTGTGCGAATCCGCTTTTATTGAACTTGCAATGTGAATATTAGTCCAGGTGGAACCTTACAACTGAATTTTAAATCAGTTATCTTTAGCCAATTAAGCTGAGATTTGGTATACCCGCTTATTTTGTATGACAATGCAGGCTTAGCTATGTGAAGTCATTCTAATTCTTTCTTTTAATGACCTTTATCTGGAATAGAAAAATTGTATTGAAGTAGTGTTTTTTAAAGCTTCAAATCTGACGTTTCTGAAACATGATTGTTTGTAAGACCTTGTGGTCAGGTCAAGAGTACCTACCCTAAACCGACGCGCATGTATGAAGAATGTAATGAGAATGATGAAGCAAGAGGTATGTCGGGATCGTAGCAAGTGGAGATCCGTGGTCTTTGCCTACCCCGTCGGGAAACAGGCGTGATTTTATGTATGTATGTATGTTTGTTCAAGTTGGATCCTACTAATATTTCCTACTAATATTATAAACGCGAAAGTTTGTAAGAATGTATGGATGGATGGATGGATAGATGGATGTATGTTTGTTACTCTTTCACGCTAAAACGGCTAAACGGATCTGAATGAAATTTGGCACAGATATAGATTATGGTCTGGAATAACGCATAGGCTACATTTTATCCCGATAAAATGTACCGTTCCCGCAGGATAGCGATGTTTTTGTTTACCCCGCGGGCGAAGCCGTGGGCGGAAGCGAGTTTTTTATATTTTGCAATAATAATAATAATTATAAAGTTATATATAATAAGTATATATAAAGTATTAGTATATATAAAGTTTGTTTTGTAAGCTTCGCTTCAGTGGAAACACCCTTAGTGGTGTAATAACGATAAACGTTTATTTTCCTCGCTATCAATACAGATTTTCCGACAATACCGACTTATTCAATAGTTAAGGGAAACCAAAGGAGTTTTACTTATTGAATGTGAACGATATAATGTTAGCTTATACTATTGGTTATAGTTCATACATACATACATAAAATCACGCCTGTTTCCCGACGGGGTAGGCAGAGACCACGGATCTCCACTTGCTACGATCCTGACATACCTCTTGCTTCATTCACTCTCATTACATTCTTCATACATGCGCGTCGGTTTAGGGTACCTACTCTGGACCTGGTCCTTCTCTAAAACGTCCCCAATTTGATCGAGGTACGTATATTCGTTTTAATTCATCACCAATATAACTTGGACCTGCCAGTTAGTGAAGATATTTTTAGAACACTGGTGGACCACCACCTCAACAGCCCTGCCTCACGATCCGAAGGTCGTGGGTTCAAACCTGGAGTCCTACCACAAGCTCTTACAAACCATTATGGTTTAGAAACGTCAAATTTTCGAGCTTCAAGTAAGAATAGTTAGTTCAATACAATTTAGACAGATCATGGTACGAAATATCAAAGTTATATTACTTAGATATTGCTGAGGCTCATTTCCGTGCACCGATGAGTTTTTCCATTCTAAAAATGTATGTGCGCTAAACCAGTACTCTCAAACGGTGAAGGAAAACATCGTGCGGTCAAAATATTGTTAAAACCTAGATTAATTTGTTTTTATGTAAGTATCCTATTAATATTATAAACGCGAAACTTTGTAAAAATGTATGGATGGATATATGGATGTATGTTTGTTACTCTTTACTACTACTCTACTTAAACGGCTGAACGGATTTGCATGTAATTTGGCAGAGATATAAATCTGGAACAGCACTTGGGTTACTTTTCATCCCGGAAAAATTTACGGTTCCCGCGGGATAGATTTGTTTTTGTTTTTCAAGGTACCACGCGGGCGAAGCCGCCGGCGGAAGTTAGTCTCAATATAAGTAAGCCCTGTGTCTATATGAGAATAAAGTTCTTTGAACCAGCTGCCTCAAACGCGCTGTGACTTTTCAAACGTCATTAAATTAATTCCGTATAGAAAGTGCAACTACTTAATATGACGAAGGGCAAAGGTAGCTATAACTTATTGTCTACTTGAAATTGTTGGTTTTTCCTTTGAATAAAATTAATAATTTTAGTTATTACGTTGACAAGGTATGCGTGGGAAATGGGTTATACACATAAAGAATCTTAATATATCAAACAAAGTCGGGTTTGTTCGAACACTTATAACTCGAATAAAAAATCATGAAAAACGGACCGTTTTAATCATTTTTTAATTGTTGGTTTTGTCTTCGTCTCGAACAGTAGATTACTAAAACATTTTTTAAATGAGTAAATGCAGACGAAGTTGCGGGCAACAACTAGTAAAATTAAATAAATAATGTTGGACAATCTACACAGCATCATCTAGCCCCAAAGTAAGCTACTCAAAACTTGTGTTATGGGTACTAGATAACTGACATAATATAATACATGATAAAGTACATAGATAACTATTTTTTATTATACATAGAAACCACCCAGACCAACGGAACAAATTTCTGCAGATCGTACACAAATTTGTTCCGCGACGGGAATCGATACCGCAACATCTTGCGTCGCAGGCGGACTCTCGCCCGCTGCGCCACTGAGGTCGTCAAATAATAAGAATAAAGATTTTATTTTGTAGCACACACAAATGATAAAGAGAAGGTAGCGAAACAATAACACAGGATATAAACAAAAACACTCACACGACTGTAATCCCCAGGCTCGGTAGATATCTCCTCAGATCTCTAGTTACTTAGGCCTTTGAGGATATCTAAAGAGGGTACTCAGAGGTACGTTCAAACATGACATTTGGCACATGCCCACATTTTGCACAGTAGTTAGTATTCCGTACGTGACAGGTTGCAAGCCCATCGCTTAGAAGAACACTAACCTATGACACACTTCGAATTTTTGGTTCTAGGGTATGTCGGTTTCCTCACGATGTTTTCCTTCACTTATAAATAATGTCTAAAACGCATCTATAGCGCGATCTTCTGTACAAATCCCCGATCTAGCAATCAAATGTAGTACTAAAAGAAATACCACGCGAGTGGGCCCGCGCGCGATTGCTAGTACATCTCTATATAAAACTAGTAGAAACCGTTTATTCGTTAGTATTTACTGAAGCCACCTTTGAATGCTGTTTTCAGTACTTTACGGCAGGTTTTTCATGAATACCAAAGGGGAGTCATGAACGCTGAAGGGTTTTCGTATACGTTGCCCTTAGAATTTCAGAAAGGGTTTCAGATGTTGGTCGTAAAGAAAATGTTTATGTAGCAGTACCTTGACTCCTTTCACCACACTAGTTCAAAACTAGTGACACGATAAATCATAATCAATTCATCTTTATTCAATACTAGCTTCCGCTCGCGGCTTTGCTTGCAAGGTACGTACATAAAATATAGCCCATGTTACTCAGGAATAATGTAGCATTCTAATGGTAAAATATTTTTTGAAATCGGATCAGTAGTTTTTGAGTTATTTTGTTACAAACAATAATACAAAAATACAAGACTTTCCTCTTTATAATATTAGTATAGACTAGCTAAGATATAAGCTCAGATAACTAAGTAACTAGAAATCAGTACGTCGATTCTGTAAAATTCAAACATCAACTCGCATCTCACATCGCTATTCACTCTCACTTCGCATAAAAGACGCTTTTTATTTGACACTTTGAATCGGGTTCAAGTGCGAAGCGGGCGTCGAAGTGACTTGGGAATTACCGTATAGAATGCCACTTCTTACGTCATCTCATACTTTATCTGTCAAAATCTCCCCGTCAATTTAGTTCAACTCGCTCTTACGCTCGCAAGAGTGGCGCTAGTGTCAATTCGAATTATCAACCGAGTTTATAGAATGCCAATCAAGAAACTCACAGCGGATTCAGATTCGAAGTTTAGAATGAGGTCTTACAGATTCACACAGCTGGGGAGATATCTACCGAGCCTGGGGATAACAGTCGTGATCATGTTTATTTATTTATTTAAATTCTTTATTGCACACAAAATACAAAATATGCACAATTGGCGAGCATAATGCCGAAGGCATTTTCTACCTGCTGACCAAAGTAAAGTAGGAAAAATACAGAAGGCGTGCTAACAACAAAAATAACCTTAATAATCTAACATTAAACCTAAAATTTAACATGATTGAAAATTTAAAACAGTAATACAAACCATTATGTAATTAAATATTAAAATTTAGCAAGAGGATGATGGAGACGATTCAAGAAATAACTCCCGAGTCCGTCTTTTGAAACGTTCTCTGGAATCAATCTTCCTAACGTCGTCAGGAAGATCATTCTAAAGTCTAGCCGCTTGAATAGAGAAAGACTTATCACGATAGGATGAGCTGTGGGCCGGTATTTTCGGTATGTTTGTATGTATTGTATAGAATTTAATATTTATATTCGACGTCAAACTTAAGTGAGCAATAAAATTAAGATTAACAAAAATAATCGTTCCTCAAAATAAATTTGACAGTTTGACAACAACTCAATTTATAGATTGTAGCTATCTTAACGACTTTATTGAATGCTTCTTGTTAAAACCCACGGTCCTTAAAATCGATCATTATTTTTCTCGATTCAACCCATTTAAAAAATACTTCGAGAAACTCATTATTTTGATAACTAGTTGCGCCCTGCGGTGTTGCTTGCATTTTAAAATAAATACATAAATATAAGGTATCATTTTAAATTTATAAAAAAACCTTCACGGCTTTGCTCGCGAGGTACCTACATACAATATAGCCTATATTACTCAGGGATAACTTAGCATTCTAACGGTGAAAGAATTTTTGAAATCGGACCAGTAGTTTTTGAGTTTATTCGTTACAAACAAAAATACAAAAATACAAAACTTTCCTCTTTATAATATTAGTATAGATTGGTAAATTATTTAGGGTCAAAAGTATCTATAGACATAGACACACGTGTATACTTCTTAGAACACAACACATAATAAACAAAAAAATAACAAAGCACATAATGAAATAATCAACAAATCTATTACTTATGTTTCATTTCACCCAAAACTGTCCAGCCGTTTCAACGTATGAAACAAACTAAAAAATTTATATTATTTGTTTGAAGAGCACTTGATTACACTAATTTCTTTAAAAACCGGCACATCTCTAATGGTCACCCATCCATAATAATGAGCTCAACGTTGCTTTTCTCAGTTGACCTTTTAGCAATGAATTCTAAGGCCACGAATAAACATTTTCAGTACTTTTGAAATCGCTATAAAGAATAATATTTCTCACGTCATTAAAACGCCCAATTAAGTACCGATAAGTACACTTAGCACGAGTTACTCGCGCCAAATCACTAGCGAGGTCGTCAAAAAACGTAAAACCAATGTTTGAACCATCCCGATATCGTTTACAACTTGATAACGTAAAACACCGGTGCTAAGGTCACAAAGGTGGCACCAGCGGCTATTCGTCAAAGTATCGATTAAAATATCGAATACAAATCGATAGATTTGCATAACTTGTCGATTGAAATCGTATCTTTGAAATGACAATTCACAAACATCGCGACAAAGATTGTGAATTGTATAGATCTAACAATACAATCTTTACTTTGTTTTGATTGCCTACAATAAATAACTAAGAATAAAAAAAATAAAAAATTAAAATATAGAAATAAGTGTCATTATCTTTGGCTAATTTATTTCCTCCTTATTAATAAATGGGAGTATTAAATTGAATATTTGGACGTGACTCTGACTAACTTCTATAAAAGCCTCCAGCAAGTCTCACTATCAAATGGTTACCGCACTGAAACTAGCAAGCAATACTATCATCGCTTTAAAAAAACATTTCAAAAACTCCGATCCAGATAGTAACAAAATGTAATTCGATGGAATCTCTAATCCAATCGATGGTCATCGATAGCTCTCCAATTAACCTACTGTAGCTAAATAACCGAGAGATCAGCTAATTATGCTATCAGCCATATAAAGCGGTGGCATTCGGCTTTATTGACTTAACAGATTTTGATTATAATACAAAAGTTGATTTTGTGTTTTTGGATAGACATTTAATTTAATTTGAACCTCTTTACTAGTGGCGCCCCGCAGTTATGCAGTTTTTAACTTTAACCCTCCTTTTCATCCCCTTTCTTAAAATAAAAATTTGCCTCTGATTGTATCTAGGGTTATACCCTAGATACAATCAGAGGCAAATTTTAGACAATCTAATTTAATCCTCATTTGTTCAGCCGTTACAAAGAAGTATTAATTTACACGCACAAAGTTTGTGCATGTAAATTAATACTTATCCTATTATATTACTAAATACATTTTATTAGTAGGATGGTAGGATATAATAATTGTCTTTTAAGTTAATAATTTAAAAAAAGGTATGCATATAAACGTGGTAGTCTGGTAAAAATGGCTTTAAGACATTATTATGTAACTTTTTTTTAAATTATTTACTTATTATCTTGTAATACTGATAGATAGAATAACTGTAGAATACGGTGTAGAATAACTATTTTTCTATCTGTCAACATCTATCTAATGGCCTATTGACAGTATTTGATTGAGGTATTCTTATAATTTTTGTCATTAGCCTTTCTGTTTTTTATTCTTTGTCTAATAAACAGATGAATACCTAACGTTGTTATAAAACACGAGAGGCGCGTCCTAATATGTTAATATTTAATCTAAATTATATTAAGTAGTATATTATTCAGTCTATATACATTAAACATTTGTTAGTTAATAGCGATACAATAATTTAAATGTTTTTTAAACGATTTAGATACAAAACATCCTTGGGTGAATAAATATGTTGAGTTTTAAATTATTTATTATTTTGTTGCGGGTTCGATTCCCGCCTCGGAACAAAATTTGTGTATGAACACGCAGAAATTTGTTCCGTTGATCTGGGTGTTTTCTATATATAATAAAAATATATCTATCTATGTAATATAATGTATTAAATATATCAGTTATCTAGTACCCATAACACAAGCTTTGAGTAGCTTACTTTGGGGCTAGATGATGCTGTGTGGATTGTCCAGCATTATTTATTTATTTATTTATTTATAAAATTGAACATGTTTTGAATAATTTGGGTGAGAATTTGTGAGTTTTTGATTAATTGTGAACACTGGTGGTGTAGTGGTAGCGCACCTGCCTCACGATCCGAAGGTCGTGGGTTCAAACCTGGTCGTACACCAATGAGTTTTTCCATTCGAAACATTTATATGCGCTATGCCAGTGCTCTCAAACGGTGAAGAAAAACAACGTGAGGAACCTGGCATTACGTAGAAGTTTGAAGAAATATTTCAAGCACAAAAAAGCCTCTGCCCTTTAATCCTTTCACCACTTTGGTTCAAAAAAAAGATAATAAAAAAAATTATCACGACTGTAATCCACAGGCTCGGTAAATAATCTTCTCAGATCTCTAGTGACTTTAAATCCTTGAGGATATCTAAAGTGGGTAGTCAGAGGCACGTCCAAATATGATATTTGGCACATGACCACATTCTGCATAGTGATTAGTATTCCGTAAGTGACAGGTTGCAAGCCCATCGCCGCTTATATAAATAATCTATGACACACACACCTTCGAATTTTTGGTTTTAGGGTATGCCTTCACCGTGGCATTACGCACATACATTTACGCACATACATTTACGCACAGACATTTACGCACATATACATTTACGCACATACATTTACGCACATAGGTACATTTACGCACATACATTTACGCACATAGGTACATTTACGCACATACATTTACGCACATACATTTACGCACATACATTTACGCACATACATTTACGCACATACATTTACGCACATACATTTACGCACATACATTTACGCACATAGGTACATTTACGCACATACATTTACGCACATACATTTACACACATACATTTTTCGAATAGAAAAACTCATTGGTGCACGACTAGGTTTGTACCCACAACCTTCAGATCGTAAAGGGTGCTACCACTACACCACCAGTACTCTTAAAGATGATATGAAATTTCAAATCATAATTTTGAAATATTCTTTACAATATTATGGTTATGCAAATACCAAAACTAGATATACATTAACATACTTGCCGTAAGGTGTTCAATAAACTACCTTAATGACTATTAACATTCTTATGGGCTTTAAATTGGCTACATTCCTCCGCTTTATTATTGTCTACTATCAGTTGGGGTCATCTGAAAACTATGAGACACTGCAATAAAATACGGCATGTATTGTGTAAAAAGTATTTAAAATAATCGCATTTTTAATCTTCAAAATCGAAAGTGAATTTTATTTGACCGCGCATATTCTAAATCTTATACCTTTAACGAGCAATTCTTGTCTATACTAATATTATAAAGAGGAAAACTTTGATTGTTTGTTTGTTTGAAACGAATAGGCTCCGAAACTACTGAACCGATTTGAAAAATTCTTTCACCAATGTGTAGAATAAACTTTCAGGATGAACATAGGCTATATTTTAGGTACTTCGCGGGCAACGCCGCGAGCGGAAGCTAGTTTGGTATAAAATACGAAACACGTCTTCCATAATTTCTATTACAAAAGGTTTATGCAAAATTTGAAGTAGATTGGACCAAGGGATCACGTTGTCGCATACAAACTTTGCCCCCTTTTTCACCCCCTTAGAGGTGGAATTTCGGAAAATCCTTTCTTATCTGATGCCTACAAACCCACCTTCCAAGTTTCAGGTCTCTACGATCAGCGGTTTAGGCTGTGCGTTGATACCTCAGTCATTCAGGACAAAGCCTTTTATAAGTATAGATAGATATATTAATCTGAATCTCGGAAACGGCTCCAACGATTTTCATGAAATTTAGTATGCAGGGGGTTTCGGGAGCGATAAATCGATACAAGTATCATCCAGGTGCTTATACACCGTGAAATTATAATGGTGGTTTTCCCGCAGCGAAATGGTTTGGTCTTTGTAATACAATCGTTGTATAAACAAATTAAATATTAAAAACAAAAAAATAAATAAAAAAAATTGAAAATTTCATTCGTAAGCGATCATATAAACGACGGCGACGGTATAAAAGTAAAATAATAAAATATTGGTGGATATCCCACACAACGCTAACTAGCCCTAAAGCTATGGGAACTACATAGTTGATGGATTAAAAATACTTTTTTTTATAAAAAAAATACATAAAAAACTTTATCAAATTATTATTTTTTTGATACTTTTTAAGTCTATCGCAAATTAAAAATGGCTTCTTACAGACACCATATTGGATATTTTTACTTTCGTGATTCAGACAAATCTAACATCTCATTCATCAAAATCCGTCTAGCCGGAACTAAAGCCAAGAGAACTCAATTACATTCCAAACACAAAACCCGCCTTCTTAGCGAGCAAAAAGATAATTTCTCAAAAACTTTAAACAAAAATTTTCTTAACCAACCATTAGTTAATTAAAGCTGATTAACTACCGCTTGACAAACAACTCTCACAAACTAACAGTTGTCGAGTTAAATTTGTATATAGAGATAACTGCGTTGAACAAATAAACCTGAGGCGAGACTGAAATTACAGGGCTACACAACACAGAGGCGCAGTATTTTGATAACTGTTTATAAATAAAACTAGAACACACAGAATATTAATTTTAGTGATAATGTATGTCACAAAGTGCGTTTTTTGATTTTGTATCGTAATCTTATACCTTTATACGAGGAATTCTTGTATATATATACATATATATAATCTGTATCTCGGAAACGGCTCCAACGATTTTCATGAAATTTAGTATGCAGAGGGTTTCGGGGGTGATAAATCGTTCTAGCTAGGTTTTACTTTTAGAAAACGTCGTTTACCCCAAAAAAACGAGCAAAGCTCGGTCACCCAGGTACTGATTTTTAATTCTCACGTTGCTAAGGGCTAAGATACAAGCTACGATACGGCGTCACATCGTGCCGCGTTATAACGCCTTGAAATTATACAATGTCGTGTAAAAATTAACGGTGTTCATTGTAAAAAAAATCAACACGATGTCGTCAATGTCATGATTGGACACCGTAGAAATCTATAAGATCATCCAATCCCCACAATCCCCAGGCTCGGTAGATATCTCCTCAGATCTTTAGTTTCTTAGATCTTTAAGGATATCTAAAGGGGGTAGTCAGAGACAAGTCCAAACATGACATTTGGTACATGCCCACATTTTGCACAGTAGTTAGTATTCCGTACGTGACAGGTTGCAAGCCTGGTTGGCAGGGGTGCTACCACTACACCACCAGCGCTCAAAATCTTTATCTAACAAATATTCATGTGACAAAAAGAGTGCTAAGTATTACTGTGGATGGATACAGGGGTAGAGGTTGGCCAAAGAAAAGATGGATGGACTGTGTGATCTTTTGGTTGTAAGAAAGGAGTGAGTGAGATGACGACTGACAGAGGGAGATGGAAGATCACATGTTGTGCCGACCACATAACGTGGGAAAAGGGCAGGGGCCTTACCACGAAGTCTTCCGGAACGATTCCGTTTTAGAAAAGTCACATTTGAAGCATATTACAATTTGCATAGGTCATGGTACGAAATAGCAATGTAATATTAATTCGGTAATGTATTATGAATTCGTGGTGGAAGATGATGATGATCTAAACATTCTCAAACATTAGCAAATGCTTAATTGCCTTAGAATTTCAGGGCTTCTAAAGCTTAATTCAAAATAATTAGCCCCTTTTATAACAATTAAAACTTTATTAAAACAATTGCTCGTAAAAATTTCAGCCCGTGTGTCGTTAGCTGAGCTTAAAACTTTTTCCATCTCACCGTCCACTGTTTATATTCTGTGGCGGGTGAACTGTCACTGTCTCGGAAAAAGGGATGTTCGCATCCGGCTAAAATAGTCACGAGTCAAGATTATCCGGCTATTTGCTTTGACAGTTCAAAGTTGACTTGTGGAATAAACTGTTATTTGAAATAGTCATTATTAACTGGTATACGTCTTAAATTTCACATGTAAGGGGACAACGGGAAAGGAATTGAATTACGTCCCGTCGTCCCCGTGACGGGGACATGGCGTAAGGAAATAACGGGAATACACGGTTGTGCCGACCCCACATAACGTGGGAAAAAGGCAAGAAGATGATAACATAAAACTAGTATTTATTGCAAAACTTAAAAAACCCGACTGAACGTAAATAAAAATATTTTTTTACATCCACCATTTTGGATTTTTGATACTTCAAGTTACCCTCTTTCGCTTCGTAGTCGGGTAAAAATAAACACATAATATAACTTGTTTCATCGTGTACAAAATAACGTAGATAAAATTTTAATATTTTTTGCTACTTACCCATATTTGATATACTTACTAGTAAAAAAAAACATAAGATATAAACAAAAGTAAGAGCAGAAAATTAGTTACCCGTCGTAAAAAAGAAGAGTTTTCTGAAATTAGGTAATTTATTGTCAAAAGAAATTTCATCTCCGGCTTTTTCTTTATGGACATCCCTATTTAGGGGTGTTTTAATTTTTATTCCCGGTCCACGGGTATTTGGCCATGATGAGAATTAAGTTTTTATTGCTGGTATCAGAGTTCGTAAAGTTTGGGAAACTGTGACAGGTTTGAGTATAATGGTAAACTTTGGTTTTATTTTGTTAAATAAAATTGAGTTTTTTATTAAGTTATGAAATGACCTTTGTGGCATGGCGGGTGACTGTGTTAGCTGTTAGCCAGTTTGATTCTTTTCTATTTTGCCATCCATTATTATTAAAGCTTTTGATTAATCTAGGTATTTACCTTGAAGGGTTTTGAGGTCAAACCTTGAAAGCTCTCAAATACAGAATCAAATTCCCTATAACGCAAACCTATTGTAAACTCTCAAGGTTGGCACACGAGTAGACAAAAATACAAACAATAGGATCAAAATGTAGTAAAAAAACTCACTCAAGTTCGTGGGTTCAAACCTGGTCGTGCACTAATGAGTTTTTCCGTTCCGAAAATTTAATGTGCGCAATGCCAGTGCTCTTAAACGGTGAAACAAAACATCGTGAGGAAACCGGCATACTAAGAACCAAAAATTCGATGGTGTGTGTAGATTAGTGTTCTTATAAGCGGCGATGGGCTTGCAACCTGTCACGTACGGAATACTAACTTCTGTGCAAAATGTGGGCATGTACCAAATGTCATGTTCGGACGTGTCTCTGACTCCTCTTTAGATATCCTCAAAGATCTAAGTAACTAGAGATCTGAGGAGATATCTACTGAGCCTGGGGATTACAGTCGTGATCATATTTTTAGTCTTCTGTACGTCTACCATGAGTTGTCACATTTAGATCGGCTGACGTTACTACAGACAGATGTCATAGTAACGTACTATTACTAAATAGTACGTTACTATGACATCTGTCTAAATTGTTACTAATGGTACCAAATTCTAAGCAATTAAATGAAGCGCAAACTACAGTCGCTGTAGTACGCTGTGACGTAGGATAGTTAATTACGTGACGTTTTAGTACCCAACTATCCGCTAGAGGCGCTGTACAAGTTTTCATGCATATTTTTAACTACAGTCGCTAGCGAGTGTAGATTGTGAAAACTCATGGTAGACCTACTGTATTCGATTCCCTCGTGTGCTTGCAGACAGCAAACATCGATTTGACTTATCGGAACGGCGATGGTTGAAAATAACCATATACTCTGCTTATTTATTTCCTTTATGGCTGGTTTTATTAGTTTATTTTTATGAGATGACTAGAAACGCGCCTGTGACTTTACCCCTTACGGGTTTTTTGCAACTTTTTATGTGCACTGTACTTACTTAAGGTACCCCCAAACTACCCTATTTTTTCGGTTCCTATGTAACTAAGTTAAAAAATTTTACTTCACCCTTTTAGGGGTATTTTTTGTACTTATGCAGTCCTTAAAACAGCAGGACTGAACATTTTTAGCATGTTTATATTAGGTGATTTAGTGTTGGCTATGTATGTATCTTATACAGTACCCCAAACTACCCTATTTTGTGATATTTTCGGGGGTGTCTTTCTTCGTTACTAAATTAAAAATTTGCACCCTTTTTGGGGTTAGTTTGTACATATATACTCCTTAAAACAGGGAGGACTGAATTTTTTTGCATGCTTATATAGGGTTTTCAGTTTAGGCGGTGGAACTAAACTATCAGTCAGTCAGTCAACAGTTTTTATGTACACTTTTATGGGGTACTGTCGTAAAATCGATTTGCTATATTCTTATAGGACACGCGAAAAAAACTTGCTCGAAAATGAGGTCAACTCTCTAAAAAAATCAACCCCAATATTTGAAGGGGGTATTTTGATCTTTACTTATAAAATTATCCCAAAAGGGGTTGATTAGTATTCCGTACGTGACAGGTTGCAAGCCCATCACCGCTTATAATAATATTTATCTATGCCTGTTTCCTCACGATGTTTGCCTTCACCGTTAAAGAGCGCTGGCATTGCGTACATATTTTTTTCGAATGAAAAAACTAATTGGTACACGACTGGGTTTGAACTCACGATCTTCGGATCGTGAGGCAGGGTTCACCACTATACTACCACTCTTTGAATCTTGTATAACTTTGAAAAAGTAAAGTAGTTTCTGATAGTTAAAGTAGGCAAGTTAACCCAGTCGTAAATATAAAATCGTTCTTTTTCAGTGACGTCCGTATTTGTGCGGTACAAATAGGTGAAGTTCACTCATGGCTCAAATGCCCCTGTTGGGGGTGAACAAACTTTTGCAATAAAATGTCGGGCGTGGTCGGACTGACCGCTGGCACTGGAAAGCTAAATTGTTCTCATCTGTCCCTTGATCCCCTTGGGGTAAAGATGGGACTAAAAAGTTCTATTTATTCCCTTTTTTTACGGAAGGACATATAGAAATTTTTTTTTTTTAGTAAACAAAAATGTCCTACCTCTCCCCTCATCATTTTTTCACTAAACGCGCTGCTACAGTTAAGTAGAGATTTATTCGAATCTAGTTGCACTTCGTTGGTGGATCATTAAGTAGGGATTGACCACTGAGAACGGAAAGCTGAATTATTCCTGAATTATGACTGGCCAAAAAGTTATAATGTGTAACTTTTATTAATTGAAAAGATTCTACCTGTCCCCTCATCTTTGCATTATATGCCTTTACTTTTCAAGTAGCATTTTAATAGAATTTTGTAGCACTTTGTTAGTGGATCATTAAGTGGGGATTGCTCGTACTTTGTTTTCTATTATTAATTAATTTGCTCTCTTAATAAAGGTATAAAATTCCAAACTCTGACGGGTAGGTTCATATTTTATTTCTCACTATACGTATTTTACTAAATATTACCCAATATTATTTGTTTAGGAAAAATATACATTTTTAAACCCTTATTTAATTTTATTAATTTTATAAATATCTTTAAATTATTTTATTTCTTCTTGTTTTTGCTGCTTATTTATGTAATAACACTGATATTATCTAAACTATACTATACTATATTGTGGAAAATGTGGGCATGTGCCAAAAACCATGTTTATACGTACCTCTGACTACCCTATAGTTAGATATCCTTAAAGATCTAAGTAACTAGGGATCTGAGGAAATTATTTACCAAGCCTGGGAATTACAGTTATGATATTTATTGTTTGTTTTGTTATCTAAACCCGCTACTACAACGACCACGCCTCAAACAAGGACATTCCTCAAATCACCTAACGTCTGCACAATACGTGTGCGATTGCCCACTATTTAAGCTGCGGTTTCAAAATATAGTATCTCCGTTATATAGCAGACACGGCAGGAAATAAATTTTAAACTAGCATTTATTGGTAAAATTAAAAAACACACGACTGAAAGTAACTAAAAATAGGTTGTTACTGCTGCAATATTGGATTTTTCCACATTCTGTGTAGCCACTCTTGTAACCCAGACCAGTTTTACAACACCTCGTTTATCAAAATTAATCCAGCCGTTTGGGGTGCAGCGACAGCTAAAGGAACATAGACCAGAAACGAAGCGAAAGAGGGTGCCTTCGCTTCGCAGTCATGTAAAAAATAGATTAATAGTACTTATTAGTGGTTTTTAAAGAAGTTTTTTTCAGTTTGGAGCTAGATAGCGATGTGTTACATCGAGAAATGTTCATCAATTTTATTATTAGTACCTATTATTATTTATTAATATTAGATAAGAATACATTTCACACATTAAATTAATATTAGATAAGAATACATTTCACACATTAAATTATTAAAAATACCTAATATTGGTTACCGCCAGGACAATGGGTCATTTAACGTTGAAATGCTATCCAAAAATTGCTTCCCAATTGCTTCTATTTGCTCTCATCATGAGAATTGCTTCCTCTTGTCCGTAAACATGAGTTACCATTTAAGTTTCATATTTTTCTATAGAGCTGATGATGACGTCATGGATAGGGCGAAGTGGAGGAAGAGTGTTAGGAAGGCTGACCACCACCATGTGGAATGAATAGTCGGGAAGAGAGAGAGAGAGATTTTTCTATAGAGCTGAAAACTGGCTATAACTTTTTGAAAACGCCGCCTTATGCGGCAGTTTATTGTTGTGGGATTGGACAGATTCCGTTTACAAAGCGAATTATCTAATGGAATTTATCTCTTTGATCTGTTCTTTTGCTTCTCGTTTATTACAAGAGTTAGGTAAATACTTTAAGTAATAATTTTATTATAGGTATATATATTTGTCTCGTAATAAGTTGTATATTATTGTATAGTCGTTATTATCCTAGTCGTTATTTATGTATTTTTTTTTTATTTTGTCAGGGACTAAAGTGGTTCAATCAGCTGGTCATAGAGATTTTTTTAATAAAAATCGATAAAATCAAATATTTTTTTTCAATTTTTTCCATTCTTTTTTTGAATCCTTCGAAGATTCAACGGCTTTGTCTGTAAATTTTCATGATTATGCTTGAATCGATATATCAATATCAGTGTAACAAAAAAAATAGGTTTTATAAAGATTATTATAATTGACCAACGGATACGGAACGGTTTGGACGTACTTCTGACTACCCTTTAGATATCCTCAAAGATCTTAGTAACGAGATATCTACCGAGTTGTCATATTCGTTAGTTCGATCAACGGATACAAACTAATTTGCCTCATTTGCTCCGCTCACCGCCAGCAGTGGGACCACACCCCACTCGAGACGTTCCTCAATTCGGCGAGCGTCCGACAATACGTGTTCGCTTTGAGCGATTGCCCGTTGTTTGTTTTGTACGGAACCAATTGTTTAGTAGACGTTTTCACGTTAAATAAAGTTGCTTTGAAAAATGTGCTTACCGTTAGCAAATGTTTGGTGAAGCTTGTACATTGAATGTTATAAACGCTACAACATATTTCGTTAGAAATATTTTTGCCCCTTTTAAGGGTTCCGTACCTGAAAAAACCAACGGAACCCTATTACTAAGGCTTTGCTGTCCGTCCGTCTGTGTGTATCTCATGATCCGTATAGTGAATAGTGAAATTTTCACAAAATATGTATTTCAGTTGCCGCTGTAACAACAAATAATAATTCATGCGCGAGTCCGACTCACACTTGGCCGGTTTTTTAACCTTGAATAGGTTCTGTATTTGTTCTGTAATTGATTGAGCGAGCGAAGCGATCGAAGATCTTAGTGGCAGGTAGGGAGATTTTTCGTTGCATGTTTGTATTTTTGTGTATAATGTTTGTTAGATCAAAACTTAAGAACCGTTAATCCAATCTGCATGAAATTTGGAAGGTCTAGAGATTCTGCTGTAGATTTGCTGGGAGCATAATATGAGCTTAATCGGAGAAGGGGTTAAAAAAAATTTGTACATCACAAAATGGTTTTGATTTTTATTCTAGAAATTTAGTTCTCGAATTATATTATAACGAAAAAAAGGAAAATTAAGAAAATCACGACCTGGGGCCTTACCACGAAGTCTTCCAGAACCATTCCGTTTTAGAAACGTCACCATTTGAAGCTTGAAGTAACACTACTTCAATACAATTTGCATAGGTTTTGGTACGAAATAACTATGTAATATTAATTCGGTAATGTATTATGAATCCGTGGTGAGGCCCCAGGCTTGAACTCACGACCTTCGGATCGTGAGGCAGGAGTGCTACCACTACACCACGGATCATAATTCAAAAAAAGCGCTAGGGCCCAGCGAGTTTCTTGTCAGTTCTTCTCGCACTGGGGATAGGACTGGAATTGGCACCTAGACTCACCTAGTATGTAAGACGATTCAAAATGATCCCTGTAATATTAAAAAATTTTTGACTTTGACTTTGACTTTGACCACCAACGCTGTATTACGGGGCGAACTACTATTGAACGCCAACAGAAACTAGGTCTGACTTGGTTATACTTTAGTCATTACCCTTTATCATACTCCAGTCTCCAATATCCCCAACTCCAGAGATCAAAGCTCCCGCTATCGGAGCCTGGAGTTTTTATTGGAAAACTTTAAAGGTCTTGCGGACTGTCTCTGTGACGCGGTGTGACGTAGGGATCAAACTTACTCGCTCTTGGGCAATTTCAGGTATTTGCTGAGCTAAAACACGAATTAGTTAGAAAACCTTGGTTAAAAATCATGTCAAAAACACCTCTGAAAATTCAGAAATAACCTAATTTATCCAGAACAGTAAGGTATTTTGAATTTATATTTCACATGAATGTAAATCAGTTAATTTGAAACAAATCAACCCAGCCCTTTTCTTGAAATAAGCTATTAAATTGAACATATTTATGTTTTTTTATAAATTGTCGCTTTCGTTATATAATTCAGAGCAGCCATATTATCATGCCGCACTCTACTTACTTCTCATTTGGGTATTTCGCTTCGTGCTATGTCTGATTCCGCGGAGATCCGCTTTGCTATACGGACCTAGGTCACTTTTTTTGTAACTTTTACGTATGGAATATAGTGAAGAGTATTCTGGGTCTTAAAGAGTACTGTGTGGAACCCCTGCCTCATGATCTGAAGGTCGAAGGTTCAGACCTGGTCGTGCAGTAATGGATTTTCTATTCAAAAAAATGTATGGCCAATGCTAGTGCTTTTAAACGTGAAGAAAAACATTGCGAAACTGGCATACCTTAGAACTAAAAATTTGACAGTACGTGTCATGTTGCGGCGATGGGCTTGCAACCTGTCACGTACAGAACACCAACTACTGAGCAAAATGTGTGCATGTACTTAATCATGTTTGGGCTTGCCTCTGACTACCACTTTTAGATATCCTCAAAAATCTAAGTAACTAGAGATCTGGGGAGATAATACTAAGCCTGGAGATCACATTTTGTTCCCATAACTTTTTTTTTCTCCCTTATTCCTTTCTTCTTGCACGGCTATCTCTGTCGGCTGTCTAGAAAACATCGCTTTAAGCTATAAGACCGCTCATTGTGACACTTATATTGTTGTTAAATGTCAGTTTTTAAAGCCCTCGAATTTTCCGAAGCGACTAAAGATACCGCCGTTAAGCAGAACACTATTGCTTAGCATAAAGCTATAACTGTGACAGGGCTATTGTCTTAACTATAAACTTTAAATTATGACAGTTTTGCTCCAAAATGTCAGATCATTTGAAATGTCAAATGAAGCATTTGTTGCGTAGCGCAATATTTTACGTTTAAATTAGCTTTAGAATGGTTTGAAATTCATTATCTCTGACGGCTATCTGATTTATATAAAACTTAAACATCTATTCTATATCTTCTATGCATATAATAAAATAGTTGAGAAGCCATGTCTATACTTTTGATGCTTTCAAATAAAAATTAGATAGATACTTATAGAGAAACTATATCGATTGGGTTTTACCCGACTGTGACCAAGAAGGGTAATGTGTTTGGCGTGTAGGTATCTATGTACCTATCTGAGTTCCTTTGGTTGTCGTTGTAGCCCAAACGGCTGGACTGATTTTGACAAATGATGTGATAGCATTCGCCTGGATCACAAAATTGATTATAGGATAATATACCAGACTGTGACCAAGAAGGATAATATTGTGTTTGAGATGTAGCTGTATCTATCTATGTATGTGAGTTCCTTTGGTTGCCGCTATAACCCAAACGGCTTGACTGATTTTGACAAATGAGTTGATAGGATTCGTTTGGATAACAAAAATGACATGAATATATTCTTGGCGCAAAAACATCTATTATTGTATACGAAACCCAATAGCTATTTCAAATGCGAATAAATCCTCAAGAAACATTCAGAGATCCGTAAACAAAGACAAATAACTGAAACAACCCGTTAATTACCCAAAATCCCTTTATAAATTATCCAATCTTCGCAAAAAGACTTGAGACACAGCTCAGATCAGACCCCTGGTTCACTACATCAGTTTCCTAAGAAGTTGTGCACAGTTGAACAACTAAAATCTTGAGGAATTAAAAATTTTTCACTGAAAAAAAACTATCGATGTAGGTATAAAAATAAATAAATAAATAGACAGAATTTGAATCCTCTCTAATTATGATATCTTAATGAAACTGCCTAATTAACACCAGACAATAAAAAGAGGGAACGAGTGAAGTGTCACAGGCAGTGAACGGAAAATACATGGAAGCATTCCTTGAGCTAAAAATGACCCCACAAAAAATTAGCTGTGACTTGTTAATTACGAGTATGCCCAAGAATTATATCAAAAATTTACATAAGCGTATTACACGTTACACATCAATTTAAACCCAAACGTCAAGGGAATAAAGTCGACATTAACTAATTATTGGCAAATCTACGAAGGAGTTTGGATGTGTGAAATTTGGTATGATGTTTCGTGGATATTTCAGTTGAAGTAAGGCTTCCATGTTTTTTTCCGTTTACTGGTCACAGGCTATTTAGATTATGTTCAACTAGCTGTCCCGCCCGCGACTTCGTTCACTTAAAGTATCTAAACTGAGTTTCAAACACATCACACAACTCATAAAAATCCCATACTAACTTTGACACCCCATTTTACCCCTTTTTGAAGGTTTATATTGAAAAATCCTGAAACACACGTCCATTTATAGAACACAAACAAAGTTTCAAACCAATCGCACCACCTGTTAAAAAGTGCCCTACAAATCTTGACCCCCATTTGACCCCTTTTTGAAGGTTATATTGAAAAATCCTGAAACACAAAACAAAGTTTCAGACCAATCGCACCACCCGTGAAAAAGTTCCCATACAAACATTGACCCCACATTTGACCCCTTTTTGAAGGTTATATTGAAAAATCCTGAAATACATGTCTATTCATTTTTCATTTCCAGTACACAAATAAAGTTTCAAACCAATCGCACCACCCGTTAAAAAGGTCCCATACAAACATTGACCCCACATTTGACCCCTTTTTGAAGGTTATATTGAAAATTTCTGAAACAGGTGTCCATTTATTTTGTATTTACAATACACAAACAAAGTTTCAGACCAATCGCACTACCCGTTAAAAAGTTCCCGTACAAACATTGACCCCACATTTGACCCCTTTTTGATGGTTATATTGAAAAATCCTGAAACACGTGTCCATTCATTTTGCATTTACAGTGCACAAACAAAGTTTCATGAAAATCGCTCCACGCGTTTAAAAGTTTCATACTAACGTTTTCACCCTTTTTCACCCCCTTAGAGGTGGAATTTCAAAAAATCCCGCCTTATTGGGTGGTTTTGTTATAAAAGGAAGCCACCTTCCAAATTTCAGCTTTCTATCTTCAGCGGTTTCGGCTCGGCGATGATAAATCAGTCAGTCAGTCAGTCAGTCAGGTTAAGCTCTTATATAGGTATAGAAGATAGATATACCACACTTACATATTCTCAGCCTTTGTTGCATAGGTTACGAAATCTTTTTTAATCTTCATGTAATTTTTAAACGTTTAACCATTTTACAGTTCAATCTGAAATCTCGAAGTGAACCAGCTGTTTGTTGAGACTGTGTCAGATTCGAATAGCACCGTAAAAGTGTCCATTTTAGCATTACCATAACAAATGTTCTATTCAAATCTAATCGGCTGCAATTACATTTAGTTCTGTAGTTAAATTTTCTGTTATGTATTTACAGAATTAGTTTGGAGAGCACTGGTAGTGTAGTGGTAGCACTCCTACCTCACGATCCGAAGGTCGTGGGTTCAAACCTGGTCGTACACCAATGAGATTTTCCATTCGAAAAAATTATGTGCGCAATGCCAGTGCTCTTAAACGGTGAAGGAAAACATCGTGAGGAAACCGGCATACCCTAGAACCAAAAATTTAATGGTGTGTATTATAGTGATCACAACTGTAATCCCCAGGCTCGGTAGATATCTCCTCAGATCTCTAGTTACTTAGATCTTTGAGGTTATCTAAAGAGAGACAGAGGGACGTCCAAACATAGGTATATTTGGCATCGTTAGTATTATGGAATCATTACATTATTCCGATTTATCAAAGCATTCAGTATTATTCAGTCTAAGGTTTTGAAGATAGGCTATTAATCAAAATCAACGTAATTAGATTTACCTCCCAGATGAATTCTAGAAACTCATTTTATTTCAGCTTTTTCAGCTTGTCCAAGATAAGTAGAGGTCACTATTTAATATTTTAGAAGCATTTGAGATGTATGGTTGGAGTAGAATGAAAAAAATCAGATGGACCGAAAAAGTGACATATATGGAAGTATTGCGTAAGGTAAACAAGAAAAGGACTATTACAAGTAAAGATATACATATATGGCAAAGACTTGATACTAATAACAAGTAACTAAGCTGCACTCTGCCGAAAAAACCGGTCCGCGTGAGAGGGTCACGTTGGTAGTGTGTCCCTTTCTAACGAGGTGACAATAACCAAACAAAACACAGGACAAATTGCTAGTAGGAAAGATTGTGTAAGTATCCTGATAAATTGATGCTACCTAACTACGCTACTAATTTATTTCAAGTAAAAAAATTCGTGGAAATTAATTTTAAATTTAATTTATTAATTTATTTTAAGCAAATGTTTCAGAATTGCTTGTCAATATCCCGCCTAAATCAACGTAACCCCAATACTTGTCTGCCTATCTGGTAAAGAGTCAGACAAGGATACACTACCAGCGAGAGCCCTCTCCCCAGGACCGTTTTAAGCCAGTTACCACTTTTAGGGAAATAGCTACGTTATACGTGAGATAATAGATCTCATTTTAGCTAAACAAACATTTAACAGGTTGACAATTTAATCGAGAACATTATAGAAAAGTAAAAGGATAGAAAAGAAGAGGAAGACAGAGGATAAGCTATATGAGCAGAGTGATAGAGAAGGTTGCTGTCATGTCGTATAAAGAGGTCAAGAAAGTTGCCCTGGAAAGAACCTAGAGGAGAAAGATTCATCAGTTATGCCGATAAGAGTAAAACTCTTAAATTAAGAAGAGGAAGAAAAGATAATAGTATATTATGCAACTAGTGAATAAAAGACGGATTTAAAGTGAGGGCCATAGATGAGTCACAAGCAAGTGAAGGATTTTAACAACTGAATCACGACCGTAGGGAGTGACTCATAATTATTCCGTTTTATTCAAGAGTTGCATACGATACTTTATACCATGACTCCGAGAAAAAGAAAGATTTAAGCGTGATTTGTAGGGTAGCAGATTTTCTACTATATCGGCCGCCCTCCTTTCATAAACTCATCTTCTTCATCACTTCATTTTCAATCGATTATTGTGTAACACTAAACTTTGTGTTCGTACAACATACATTCAAAATAGCGCCATTCTAATGACAGCAATGAACACCAAACAGTTTTTATTCAAATGCTAAACTCCTTGTCAAAAATGTCAACCAATCAAGGCTCGAGGATTTATTTGAAAAAAGAATTTGTATGACGAATATTCTTTGCATAAAGAGTTTTTATCGAGTTTTTTTTGCGCAAGGAGGTTGTTTAGCATAGATGGAGTTCGATTTAAAATAAAAAAATAAATAAATAATGCTGGACAATCCACACAGCATCATCTAGCCCCAAAGTGAGCTACTCAAAGCTTGTGTTGTGGGTGCTAGATAACTGACATATTTAATACATTATATACATAGATATTTTTTTTTATTATACATAGAAAACACCCAGACCAACGGAACAAATTTCTGCAGATCATACACAAATTTGTTCCGAGGCAGGAATCGAACCCGCAACCTCTTGCGTCGCAGGTGGACTCTCGCCCGCTGCGCCACAGAGGTCGTCAAAAAAAACAGTGAGTAAAAGTGCATTTTATTCAATGTTTGCGGTGAATAAAATAAGCTTTTTAGAGGGGGAATGGTATAAAAATATTAGTAAACATTTACTGTAGCGCCCTCTAGCCCCTTACAAAGCAAAACGAACGAAGTCGCAGGGGACTATTCTAGTTTTCAGTAAAATTGTTTATACAGTCAACAGAATATTCAGGACTAATTCCACGTCCTCGTGTGTCAACCCCTAATGAACCCCTCTATTTATTTCCTCTAAAATCTAAAAGCTAAGCTAATTAATTTAACTACCGTAATGGGAACAACACACTCAGTAGCCGTGTAGCTTATACAGAATAGCTAGGTTAAAGTCCAATTTCACCAAGCATTACCTGCTCGGGCATCAAAATTAACAAGAATGTTAAAGTATTGTTATAGATATAGCGTCAATTCATTTTACGCAAGATAATCTTTTGTCAGCACATGGGGAACACATAACAAATTTAAAAGGCGAAAGATAATTAACTAACTTTTATGGCTTTGACTGGATTACAAGAGTGCAGATCATAGACCATACAAATTGTCACTATTTCAGTAACATTCAGTCGGTTTTCTTATTTTTTGCAATAAATACTGGTTTCATCATCAATTCATCATCATCATCATCATCATCAGCCCTTCTCATCCCACTGCTGGGCATAGGCCTCTCTTCGCTTTTGCCATTCGCCAATTAATATTGAATAATCAGGAAAGAACCTGTAGAACTTCTCTCCGGGTGAGTTCGTTTAATCCTATAGTAATAGCAGAGTTTTACCTACCATTAAAACTCTTATTATGTCCGGAGCCTTATTCGAGGCCTTTTAAAACAATATTGAGAGATGGTAGTCCTTCCGTTTCCGGCCGTATTTAATATTTGTCGGTGTAGTTCCGCCATTGGGCGCTTGAGGGCGCCACTTTCTTCCGCCTTGTTCACCAGATTGTGCGAGCGCTATTTCTCATCATTGTGTGTCTTGATATGCCTAACTTATTTAACTTAAAGTTAACACCAGGCAGAACTTACTGTAAGGCCTCGAATAAGGCTCCGGACATAATAAGAGTTTTAATGGTAGGTAAAACTCTGCTATTATGTCCTAACGCCGTTATTCGAGGCCTTTTAAAACAATATTGAGACGTTGTTTGTTCTCGCCTGGTGAACAGGACGCCAATGTGATAATCAATAATATCAATAATAATTAGTTTTAAACATAGACTATTTATAACTATCTATAACATATACCTATAACTATAACATTTCTATTAAATCCACGATAATTAATTAAATCACTAATGATATTATATACAAACATAATTATCTACTATTATTGTACTGGCTCAAAGAATGCCCCCAAAGAGGAATTAACTGAAGTCCTAGTGGCCTTTTTAATTTCTTTTCGATAGAATTTAAGAAAGGTATTTTCCGATCTCCAATTAGCCCTAGACATTATTTTTTCTAATGGTTCTCTATCAATCCAACTCCTTGAAGCCACAGCTGACCTAACGCTCCCAGGAGTTGCATCAATACCAGCCTCTCTCAAAACAGATTTGACCCATCCTGCAATTATGGTTCTGGTTGCTGGTTTAGCATTACCACGGGCAGTTACAAACAAATTTTCAGTATCAGCCTCCTCTCTCCTATTCTGCCCCAGTAAGAATAACCGCTTTACCCAGAAAACCGGATCCAAATTAGGATTTTCTTTATTTGAAAATACCTTCCAACCAGACTGAGTATATGATTCTGAATCCGTTTTGGATCCATACATGGGCCAAAGGGTCACAGAACCATCTACGTCATTGAGAATAAACAAGTCTTTTGAAACGGTTAGGAGCGTTAAGTCGTGTACTCTACGACCTGAGCAGAGTAACAAGAGGATAGCGCAACGTCGTGAGATTTCAAATAAACTATCTGAATTCACAATGTTTTTGGATAACCAAGAAATCAAAACATTAGTATCCCAGACACTCTTGTCTGAGCGCTTTTTCAAATTACTAGAGGAAATTGACCTTAATATTTGCTTAACTAAAATATTTGAAGAAAGACGTGAACTATCCTCTGTGCTACATAATGTAGATACTACGGATTTGTGAACTAATATGGTTCTATATGCCAAACCTTCATTTAGATGAAGGTCAGCTAAAAACCTCGCCAATTCAGAACCTGAAGGGTTTGTAGGGTGAACCTCCGATTCTCTACACCATTTAATCCATCTTTCCCAGGCTGGTTTGTACGTGTTGAGGGTAGACTTTCGCCATCCCGCTCGTAATAAAGTTTTTTGTTGATTTGACCAGGATTTTACAGCCTGAGACCACCCCCACATTTCCAAACCTCTAACGTCAGATCTTGTACCTTCGGAGGAGGGCGACCTGTTGACAGGTCTATCAAAACAGTCTCTAACCGATGAATTGTAAATGGAGGTGCCAGCGCTCGTGCTTTGAGATCTGCCCTCCAAAACGCCCGAGGCCACTTTGGTGCCACGACAAGAAACGTGCCTCTTGCTCGATTGAGGTGCATGAGAACTCTCGGTATCAGATTCGGAGGCGGAAACACCCAAGCTAGCTGGAACTCCCATTCCCAAGCAAATGCGTTGTGTTTCCACGCTGAAGGATCTCGTTGATCTAGACTGACATACCTTGGTACCACGTGGGCTCGAGCAGACGCGAACAGATCTATATCTGGGGTACCCCATTTTGCAAATACCACCTTGGTTAAAGATGGTAGGAGGTGCCACTCTGGAATAGTGGCTTTCCGAGAGAGGCGATCGGCTACACTGTTGTACTTTCCCGGAATGTGGTGTGGTATTAAGTGAATGTCGCAATGATCTAATATTTTGAAAATCTGATAGGTCAGATTCATCAGTTCGGCCGATCGACTCCCCCCCTCGTTCCTCAGATATGCTACGACGGATTTGTTGTCGCACTGCAACAGCACTGACGAATGACTCAGAAAATGACCGAATTGGGACAAACATTTCAGAATAGTCAACATTTCTTTGTGATTCGAATGAAACGACTCTTCTCTGCCTAACCAGTCGCCCCTTATTTGCATCCCGTTCAACTCTGCCCCCCAGCCGGAGTCTGCTGCATCCGTCGTTAGAAAATGCGTTATGGTTGGGGGATGAAGTCTGGATGACAATAGGCAGTTCGTCACCCACCACTTGAGTTCTCCGATGACTTTTATCGAAAGAGGATACGGAATCTCCGGATGTTTTTGTAGGAGGCTGTTGCAATGAGCTAACAGATAACGAAAATTTAGACGACCCTGTGGAACGGCTAGCCGGGCAAAATTTAGGCTCCCTACAATACTCTGCACTTCTCGGAGTGTAGCATTTTTTCTCCTTAGAAACTTGTAGATGACTGCCTGTAGACCAGAAATTTTCTTTTCCGGAAGATACTTTTTGTTTAACCACGTGTCCCACACTAGACCCAAATATTCTAACGACTTTTGAGGGGCTAGAATAGACTTTTCGTGGTTTACCTTCCAACCTAATTCTTGCATTGTTTTGAGAACCACCCTGGCTTGGTCTACTAGCTTCAATCTGTCTTGGCAAACAATCAAAAAGTCGTCTAGAAATACTACTAATCTTATACCCTGCTTTCTGAGAATTTCGGCTGTCCAGTTCGACAGGGCCGCAAAAGTTTTGGGGGCTGTTGCAAGACCAAATGGTAAACAAGTCATTTGTAGCAAGTGACCTCTGTATACAAGTCTGAGAAAGCAGCGGTGACTCCGGGATATGGGCACATGGTAGTAGGCTTGGGTCAAGTCTATTTTTATCATCCAATCGTTCGGCTGGAGGAAGTCTGGGATACGATGGACAGAGATTAATCTGAATTTTGTTATCTTTACAAACTGATTTAGACGCTTTAAATTGAAAATTGGACGCATGGTACCATCGCTTTTGGGGGTCAAAAATAGGGTTGATAGAAAACTGGGTGTATCGGGGGCACATTCTAGGATATTTTCCACCACCAAATTGTCTATAATCTGGTCCATTTGAAGAGATGGAGCAGTCTGATAGCGAGAATTTATAAGCTGGGGTAATACCAGCGGTGGTTTGGTTAAAAAAGGGATTTTGTAACCTGATATTACATGCAAGAGAGGGCTTGGTGCACCCTTTTTTCTCCAGGCATCTACAAAGAACTCGAGCCTGCCCCCCCGAAACACCTGTATTGAGTCAAAATTTCCTATCCCCCTTTCCTCTGCCACGCGTGGCACTACTCTGGGTATGTGGACCCTGTCGACCGAAAGATTTTCTGGCACTTGCCGGGGCTTGCTGACGTGAGGCAAATGTTTGTGATCTATACTGTGGCCGAAAAAATCGATCATTATTCCCATGCGCTGGGAAATCATAATCGTTAGAATATGGGTAGAAAGGCCGCACCCCTTGCAGTGGCGGAAACCTTGGGTTAAGCGGTGCTATGAAGCGACCGGCTTGATTATAGCTGGGTCCAGGTTGCGCAGCCTGGGACCCAGGGACAACTCTCTTCTCTTGCGCAGAGAAGGAGGCTCTAACAGAAAATATTTTATTGATTCCTCCATTGTTCTTTAAAAACTCTACAAAAGGTGCCTTGTCAAATAAGTACTCGCATGAAGGAGGTATCTTTTTTAAGCTAGCTCTCAAAAACTTATCTTTTACCAGACTGATGAATGCATCGCGTCTTTGTTCGATAATATCAGCCCTACGACCACACACTAACTGCAAACAATCAAGAGAGGTTTTTTGAAAGTCCCCAGAGAAAGTATCTTTGATCTTAGAGATCAAAGACTCGTTATCAATGATCTCTGTGTCTTGAGTCCATTGAAGCAAATCTGACACACCCTTTTTCAAAGCATCACTTTGCATAATGATCGCCCGGGTGATGGCAGCTAAAGATTTATCAGTGGCACTTAAACTACTCGGCTTTTCAAACTGTTTAAGTTCATCATTTGCCTCCAAGTCAACAAACCCCGGTTTTGCATTGTAAGATTTTTGAATTTCAGAGTAACGTACGTTCGTCCAGTTTTCTGTTTGAAAATGTTGTAAAGATGTTAGCAATTCCAAATGTTCAGAAGAAGCATTCGGAATGGTTGGTTCTTTCAAATTCGTGACCAGATTGAAATCAAACTTCAGAGCTGCCTGAGCAGGCTCTTCGCTTAGGGCCGGCTCGGCAGCAGCGGGCACCTCAACTTGCAAAGGGTTATGATCACCAGTAGGATGCCAACAACCTGGCGGCGGGAAGGCATTCCACGATAAAAAGTTTTGAATTTCACTTACTTGCTTGGTAAGGTGTTCCAAAACCTTACCGTCCCTGCGCGATCTTTTCCTCCTGCGACCACCAGCTTTGCGCTTGCGTTTGCGGCTTCGGTGTTGATCCTCGGCATTCTCGCTGGACGGCGAAGACGTGGTAGAAACACGATCGTGTTCTTCGCTGCTATCGTCTGACATTTTTCGGAACTACTTATAAATTATTTATTTAAAACTATCGAACGCTAACAGCGTTACTAAACTTAACTGTAATAAAATTTTCAAAATGACAAATATTTTACAAGTAAACGCGTATTATCAGCGTTACGTCTGTACGGCACGAAAGTCAGGACGCCAATGATGAGAAATAGCGCTCGCACAATCTGGTGAACAAGGCGGAAGAAAGTGGCGCCCTCAAGCGCCCAATGGCGGAACTACACCGACAAATATTAAATACGGCCGGAAACGGAAGGACTACCATCTCTCAATATTGTTTTAAAAGGCCTCGAATAACGGCGTTAGGACATAATAATAATTATTATTTTTCCGTAAGGTAAGGTTATTCCTAACTACGGAGGGAAATTCATAGAGATACATAGAAACCAGTAGTGTTGCCGCGACACGTCGTCCACTGCTGAGTTGTTGACTTGAGTAGGATAATGACAAATAAAGAATTTGACGAATTACGGAATTGACAAATTAAGCTTATGACTTTTTAAGGATATGGACAAACAAGTATTTGACGACTGACTGCGTAATCCTGCCTCATGTCGCCCGCTGCCAACTCGTACCTTAAGGCTACAGTAATAATGGTAAAAAAAAACTACTCCAGCTATGCCACAGCATCTGTGGTCAAGCTCAATTTACTTTGCAAGCCCAATGGAGTTCTGTGGAATCCAAATGTTTTTCTGTCAGATATAGTAGGATATGATAAATTATAGTCTATCTAATCTAATCTAAACTAATATAATAAAGAGGAAAATATTGTTTGTTTGTGTGTATGCGGTTATCTTCCAAACTACTCATCCGATTTCAAAAACTCTTACACAATGTGTAGAATGAACTTTTAGGATGAACATAGGTTATATTTTATGTAGGTACTTCGCGGGCGAAGCCATGGGCGGAAGCTAGGTTTATCTAAAATCTTTGGGGTCCAGAGGTCCACTAAGTAAATATTTTTTTACCCGACTGCAAAGCGAGGAAGGAGGGTTATGTGTTTCGGGTGTATAATTGTATATGTATTGGGGAGATTTTGCAAAATGAGGTAGAGTGACATAGGTTATACAAAACGTCAGAAATTATAAATGGCGGCTCTAATACTGACTGACTGACTGACTGATTCATCATCGCCGAGCCGAAACTGCTGAAGCTAGAAAGCTGAAAGTTAAGAAAGTGGCTTCTTTTTATAACAAAACCATCCACTACGGCGGAATTTTTGGAAATTCTACCCTAAGGGGTGAAAAGGGGCGACAACATTAGTATGAAACTTTTTAACGCGTGGGGAATGATTTTCATGAAACTTTGTGTACTATAAATGCAAACACGTGTTTCGGGATTTTTCAATATAACCTTCAAAAAGGGGTCTAATAGGGGGTTAATGTTTGTATGGGAACTTTTCAACGGGTGTGCGATTGGTCTGAATTTTGATTTGGATACTTTAAATGCTTTACAAATAGATGCATTTCTGGATATTTCAAAATAACCCTCTAAAAAGCGTAAAATGGGGTGTCAAAGTTTGTATAGGATTTTTTTATGAGTTGTGTGATTTGTTTGAAACTCGGCTTAGATACTTTAAGTGAACGAAGTCGCGGGCGGGACAGCTAGTGTTGCATATGAAGGAAATTCTATTTTCTTTTCGGACATCCCATTTATTTCCGGTTCTACGAAAATAACCTGTCAAAAAATATATAACATAATATATAACATAATATATAACATAATATATAACGGAACGGACAACACTGAAATGCATAAAAAGTCGTCAAAAATAACAAAATAATATGATCACGACTGTAATCCCAGGCTAAGTAGGCATCTCAGATCTCTTGTTACTTAGTTCTTTGAGGATATCTAAACGGGGGTAGTCAGAGGCAAGTTACGCTTGGAACATAACCACACTTTGCAGATTCATGTTCTGTACCCCTAGCATGAGTTTTTTATAGTTAACGAAAACTTTTTTCGAATAGTATCCTTTCATACATTTACCTCCATCGGAAATTTTAAGGAACTAAAATAAAGTCGATATCGTGAAAACTTGATTTAAAAATCATCGCTGGGACTGCCGATTACATAATATTTTCGATATTATCGACCTTATTTTAGTTCCTTAACATTTCCGATGGAGGAAAATGTATGAAAGGATACTATTCGAAAAAAGTTTTCGTAAATCAAAAACTCATACTAGGGGTACTGTATATGAGACGTGACTGGTTATTTCATTTCCATAATTTAATCTTATAGCGTAAAGCTAACTGGGATTTCTTCTGACGTTTTCGACTGTGAACGCTCTGGTTTTTATGTTATTTTATCAAGTTATTTTAAGTTTTATTGTGTGATTCTTGGCCATATCTGTCGAAGAACCGATAACCGTTGGGGTAAACGAGTTCTCGAGTGGAGACCGCGGCTCGGCAAACGTAGTGTAGGACGCCCTCCGGCTAGGTGGAGTGACGATCTGCGAAAGGCTGCTGGCGGAGGCTGGATGCGTCGAGCTGAAGACAGGGCGCAATGGCGCTCATTAGGGGAGGCCTATGTCCAGCAGTGGACTGCTATAGGCTGATGATGATGATGATGATGATGTGTGATTCTGGTGTGACTTGGAACATGACCATACTTTGCACATTTAATATTCTGTACATGAGATGTGATTTGATTGTTTATGTCGTTACTAAATAATGTGATCTTATAAAGTGAACGTTATGAGGGATTTCTTCTGATATTTTCGACTGTGAAAATAATCGCTCTAGTTTTTATATGTTTTCTCATGTTATTTTGAGTTTTATTGTGTCACTTTGGTGGTTATATTTCCAATAAATCCCGAGTTTTTGACACGGGTGTGAAATATGTAAATTATTAGTCCCTTTCTAAATTCATCGGAATATTTCATGATAATTTTAAACAAAACAGCCATCTTTGTTTAAAATTGACAATTTGACTTTGTGACGTTGCCAAACTTAATCTTACATACACTTGACACAGGCAATAGATTTCTTGCGATGCAATCGACTGACAACTTTATCGCTCTAGTTTTTATATTTATTCTCATGTTATTTTGAGTTTAATAGTGTAATTTTGGTAGTTACAAATTATAAAGCCCGAGTTTTTGACGCAAGTGTAAAATAATATTTTACACTCGCGTCAAAAACTCGGGCTTCGCATTTCCCAAAAATCATGTTTTCTTAAAGAGTCAGTTTTATTCTCACGGTGCGATATGTGAATTAAAGAATAGTTCCTTTCTAAATTCATCGGAGGAAATCCCGAGAATTTTGAACAATACAGCCATCTTCTGTTTAAAATTGACTTGACAATTTGACTGACTTTGTGATAATATTTACTGATTAAACACTTAACACTGGCAAAATTTATCTCTAAGAGACAGATTCTACATTAAAAAGGAAGAAGAAGAAGAAGAAAAATTCTTACAGAAAACTGATTTTATCAAAACACAAGCTGTTACTATTATGAGCTATGATAGAGTCTAAGTGAAACGTTGTACGCTACTAATAATAATTGGGTATTATTAGGGAGCTCTCATTAGACCCATTACGTAAGAACCTTACAGTTTTAACTGATTACAGTGTGAAAGTGTTTTTAGATAGGCTTAACTTATTATTATTGTACTAGTTTCCGCCCGCGGCTTCACGTGGTAAAAAAACGAATCTATCACACGGGAACTGTAAATTTTTCTATTTTTAGGGTTTTATCTGTTTGTATAAAAAATCCATGCATGTGCGATTTTTTTACTCTCAAGTATAGTAAAAAGGTACCTAGCTACTACTTTTAGGTAGCTTTTAAAAAACGTAAAATCAAAAATGCACCCAGTACTCGAGAAATGTGTAAAAATCAAAAGATTCATGTTTAAAATTATCTATACTAACCAAAAATAGAGGGGAATAGAGTTGAATAAAGTTGAATAGAGTTAGATAGAGTTAAATAAGTTGAATGGAATTTGATAAGTAGAGTTTAAAATAATTGAATAGAAAATAATAAATACACGTTAAATCAAGGTCAGGAGTAAATAAAAATAAAAAATAAATAATGCTGGACAATCCACACAGCATCATCTAGCCCCAAAGTAAGCTACTCAAAGCTTGTGTTATGGGTACTAGATAACTGATATATTTAATACATTATATACATAGATAGATATCTTTTTTATTATACATAGAAAACACCCAGACCAACGGAACAAATTTCTGCAGATCATACACAAATTTGTTCCGAGGCGGGAATCGAACCCGCAACCTCTTGCGTCGCGGGCGGACTCTTGCCCGCTGCGCCACAGAGGTCGTCATAGATTACTTCATCAAATTAACAAAAACACGGATAAAATAATATCAAAGTTAATTAATAATATAGACTATATATAAACATTTCGATTATAATAACAACGTGAAAAATATTAAAAACAAAATTCCAAAATATTTTAATGGCTAACTGGTAATAGACACGTATCCGTATTAATATGCAAATTTCCGGATTTTATTAAAAGGTAAGGTTTAATTTATACTCCGGGTTCTGATAAAAAGGGGTAGGCTGAGCGAACATCTACATGGAAGGGATATTTTATTTATATTTCTGGACCTGGTTTTAAAAATATTATTATACTAGCTTTCGCTCACGGCTTCGCCCGCGTGGTACCGTGTAAAACAAAAACAAATTTATCCCACGAGAACCGTACATTTTTCCGGGATAAAAAGTAGGATTAGTAGGATAAAAATAATAGGATTTTATTTATTTCATAATTTCTTGTGACAGGTTGAAAGTCACGTATGGAACCTGTATCATCAAAAGTCAAAGACTATACTTTTTATTATGGGCTAGTTTCACAATTTGTTAATTCAACTAACAGCTTGTTTGCCTTATAAACGCCTGTTAAAGTGGTTGTGTTCCACCATATCCTGACAAAGGATTATCGTGAAATGAAATGACGTAAAATATATAACGATACATTTTTGTTAGTTTTGATGCCCGATCAGTTGCTTTGTTAACAAAAGTTTGGTGAATAATAAATAAATAAATAATAAATAATGCTGGACACTATCACACAGCATCATGTAGCCCCAAACTAAGCAGAGCTTGTATTATGGGAACCACATGACTGATAAACTACATAGATATACTTTTTTTTTGTAAATACATACATATTATACATAGAAAACACCCAGACCTGAGACAAATATCTGCAAATAATGCAAACATTTTCCCACGGCGGGAATCGAACCCGCAACCTTCTACGTCTCAGGCGGACCTTCGCCCGCTGCGCCACAGAGGCCGTCGAATTGGATCTAAATATCCATTCCAAAGGTCTTTTGCATTGGATACAGCCAAACATCTTTTCACCCCCGCATTAAGAGTGCAAACACAAAAATAGGACAATCCAAAAACATCACACTCACACTTCCAGCGATTACGTACAAAAGGAGCGTTTTAAGAAAAAAAAAAATGTTTTCGCGGAAAATCGAGAGAAAATAACACGAGAAAACACGACGCTTGTTTGTTGAAACGAGAGAGAAATTTACGATAGACATGTTAGGGTTCCGCGGAAAAGTGGAAGGAACGTTGAAGTTATTTTTAGTTGTAACAATATTTTTACAGAAAATGGTGTTGGGTATTACAATTGTACGGACGGTGTTAATGTGGTAAACGTTTTACGAGGCATAAAGTTCAAACCTTAGCCCAAACTTTTGTAAAAACATACATTTTATAAGATGTTTTTTACCTCTGTGGCGCAGCGGGCGAGAGTCCACCTGCGACGCAAGAGGTTGCGGGTTCGATTCCCGCCTCGGAACAAATTTGTGTATGATCTGCAGAAATTTGTTCCGTTGGTCTGGGTGTTTACTATGTATAATAAAAAATATCTATCTATGTATATAATGTATTAAATATATCAGTTATCTAGTACCCATAACACAAGCTTTGAGTGGCTAGATGATGCTGTGTGGATTGTCCAGCATTATTTATTTATTTATTTATTTGACTGCGAAGGATAAGGTGGATGTATATTGTTTGTATATACGAGTATGTGATAATTTTTTAGCTATACGAATGTTGACAAATGAGCTATAGTAGGGTTAGTCAGAGTCAAAATTACAACTGTAATACTATATGCCGGTAATAGCCATAAACCTCTTTTTTACTTCGTAGTAGACGGGTAAAATATGGCATAAGATCACTATGTTGATTTTTAACAAATTTAGTAGAAGTTAGTTTTTACAGAAATATTAAGGGCTAGTTTAGCCATGCTCTGTTAAATAAACTAACAGCTTGTTACCCTTTTAATCGCTTGTTAATAAAGTTGCTTTGTGTTTCACCATATCCTGATAAAAGATTATAAAATGTAGGTAAAGTGTTAATCCGTAAAATGAAAATACATATAGATACTTTAAAATTCTTGTTAATTTTGATGCCCGATCAGGTATGCATTGTTAACAAAAGTTTAGTGAAATCGGACCTAAAATTATGTACTTAGAACCCTAGGTTGAATCAAATCTGTCACTCTTGTCTATTCCCTTAGAATTCAGAATTCAACAGACACCGCTCTGCCATCATTTGTTTCCGCTCGTCGCTAAGTGATTTTATTCACTACTTAAGTAAGTATAAAACTTAATAAGTAGTGATTTGTACTGAGCAGAGGCATTACTACAAGGTCTTTGAGAAATATAATATACCATACTAATATTATAAAGCTAAAGAATTTGCTTGTTTGGTTTAACGCGCAAATCTCAGGAACTACTGGTTTGAATTAGTTACTTAGATCTTTGAGAACGTCTAAAGAGGGTAGTCAGAGGCACGTCCGAACATGACATTTTGCACCGTAGTAAGTATTTTCTACGTATCAGGTTGCAAGCCCATCACCACTTATGTTGATAATAATGTTATTAAAGTATTTTAACTGACCCCAAAAAAAGGAGGTTTACAATTTCGATGTATTTGACCAAAACAAATCACAGTACAACCGATATTATTTGACGACCTCAGTGGCGCAGCGGGCAAGAGTCCGCCTGCGACGCAAGAGGTTGCGGGTTCGATTCCCGCCTTGGAACAAATTTGTGTACGATCTGCAGAAATTTGTTCCGTTGGTCTGGATGTGTATGTATAATAAAAAATATCTATCTATGTACCTATATCATGTATTAAATATATCAGTTATCTAGTACCCATAACACAAGCTTTGAGTAGCTTACTTTGGGGCTAGATGATGCTGTGTGGATTGTCCAGCATTATTTATTTATTTATTTATATGGTCGACAAATACGGTATGCTTTCAAAAACATTGGTAGCAGTAATGCAATATTTCCGTAAAAAAAGTTTCGCGCGATACCTGAAAAAAGGCTGAAAAAAGCCTGAAAAGCATGGCGACCCGTGTTTCATAAATACGGCTGTTAAATAAAATATTTGGTATCTCCAACTTTCATCAATGTTCCCTTTGCATTGAAAATATATTTTGGTAAAAGTTGAATTTATCATTTTGTTTGATGATTTCGTTATTGATATGCCAATGGGCAACCATTACACGGTCAATCACACGTCAGTTTAACCTACGATGCTGGGCCTAACTGATTGACTGATGAATACTTATATTATACCCGACTGTGAGGATAGAGGTGGTGTTTGGGGTGTATGTATGTATCTGTCAGACAAATAAGGTCTTGTTACATTTCTCTGGATCACAAAAAAGACAACATCTTTATAAAACAAAGTCGAGTTAGTTCGAACCCTTATAACTCTAGAACGGATGGACCGATTTTCATGGTTTTTGATTTGTTGTATTTGTCTCCGTCCTGAATAGCAGAATAAAATTTGTATTAAACATTTTTAAAAAGAGTTCAGATTTTACAGTTAGGTAGAGACAACTTTGAGAAGGAGGCTAAGAGGAGGATTCAGCTGGGTTGGGCAGCTTTTGGAAAGTTACGTCGAGTCTTCTCGTCACCCATACCACAATGTCTGAAAACGAAAGTTTTCAACCAGTGCGTCCTACCTGTCATGACATACGGAGCCGAAACGTGGACACTCACGGTACGGCTAGTCCACCAGTTTAAAGTCGCTCAGCGAGCTATGGAACGAGCTATGCTCGGAGTTTCTCTGAAGGATAGAATCCGTAATGAGACTATCCGACACAGAACTAAGGTTGTCGACATAGCTCAGAGAATTAGCAAGCTGAAGTGGCAGTGGGCTGGCCATATCTGTCGAAGAACCGATAACCGTTGGGGTAAACGAGTTCTCGAGTGGAGACCGCGGCTCGGCAAACGTAGTGTAGGACGCCCTCCGGCTAGGTGGAGTGACGATCTGCGAAAGGCTGCTGGCGGAGGCTGGATGCGTCGAGCTGAAGACAGGGCGCAATGGCGCTCATTAGGGGAGGCCTATGTCCAGCAGTGGACTGCTATAGGTTGATGATGATGATGATGATGAAAAAGAGTTCAGTGCGGACGAAATCGCGGGCAACTGCATACAAAAATTAAAGGTCTAAAAAATTGAATATGGCGGCCGTAAGATTTTTTCAATTTATTATAGACGGGTTTTTTAATTTTTAAAATATATTTATACTTATCTAATTTTCCGTGTTCTAATTGCTAGAATGTACAAATAGTTTTTCAACTGGTATTTTTTAAAAAATTCATAAAAAGACGCTCTTTAACCCTTTCACCACACTGGTTCGAAAGAATTAGTGACACTTTAAGAAGAAGAAGAGTTTCTACCACTAGCCCAAGTCGAGTATAAAATAAAATAAAAAACTATTAAATAAAGCGTGGTAGACATAAGTAGGGCTTTAGCTCTGTGGAGCAGACAAGCGTTAGGGATTACAATAATTGATTGCCCCAGCAAAAAGTTTGAGACATCCAAAAATATGGAAAGGTGACCTAGGTGAACATTCACCTGACCCTCTAACTGACCCTTCATCTGACCCTTCATCTGACCCTTTAATTGACCCTTGTTACCATCAGAATATTATCGTGAGGCGTTTTGTATGAGACGAAGACGAACACTCACACGACTGTAATCCCCAGGCTCGGTAGACATCTCCTCAGATCTCTAGTTACTTAGATCTTTGAGGATATCTAAAGAGGTAGTCAAAGGCACGTCCAAACACGATATTTGACACAATGCCCACATTTTGCACAGTAGTTAGTATTCCGTACGTGACAGGTTGCAAGCCCATCGCTTATAAGAATACTAACCTTTGACAGATTATCTTCGAATTTTTGGTTCTAGGGTATGCCGGTTTCCTCACGATGTTTTCCTTCAACGTATAAGAGCTCTTAGATATTTCTAATAAACAAACTACTGTGACTTGGTTTCGCAACGTTTCTATCATAAACACCTTTAAAGTTTCTTTAAACTTTAAACTTTTAAGAAGTAGGGAGCTATATTTATGAATTTAAAGGAAAGAAATATAACTTCCAAACAACTTTCTTTCTAGCTTCAGCAGTTTCGGCTCGACAATGATGAATCAGTCAATCAGTTCATAGTTCTTTTAACTGACTTCAAAGAAGGAGGTTCTCTATTTGTCGGAATCTTTTTATTATTTTTGTATGTTCTCATGTTTCCCGATCACACAAAAATGACTAGAACGATTTGGAAAATTATTTTTTATATGAAAGCATAATACTTTCCGATTGGTCCCGTAGAAATTACATCAAAATTACGTTCAATAGTTTAGTACTACGTAGTGCAACAATGAAGTCGGTTTTCTTTTTAGTTTTTAAAACGAAAATATCTTCCTGCCCTTTTCCCACTGGTGGGGTCGGCACAACAGGTTCTCTTCCTCCACTCTCCCCTATCATCCGTCATCTCAGTAGTCACTCCCTTCTTACACATATTATTATCGTCTTTCACACAGTCCATCCATCTTTTCTTAGGTCTACCTCTACCCTATATCCATCCACATTCAAATCCATCACGTAATTATATAGGTACTAGCTTCCGCACACGGCTTCGCCCGCGTAGCACCTTGAAAATCAAAATAAATCTATCCCACGAGAACCGTGCGTAATTTTGCCTATGTATTATTCCAGACCATAAACTAATCTGTAACTAATCATAAACTGTGTCAAATTTCATCCAGATCCGTTCAGTCGTTACAGCGTGAAAGAGTAACAAACATAGATCCAGACATCCACACATTCTTACAAACTTTCGCGTTTATAATATTAATAGGATAGATACAATATATAATTATAACCTATCGACCTGGCAAGTGGGGGTAACTTGACAAGGTAACTAAGAGGGTGGAGTGTTTCTGAATATTTCAAGCAAAAAATCTTCAATTGCAAAAAAAGCTCAATAATAGCTTTTCGCATAAAATTTGATATACGAAAGCTACATTTAGTTTTAAAACTTTGCCAATTTTCTTTTCAATTCTCCCCAAAAAACTTCGGCGCAAACATTTCACACCCCATTTTTAGAACTTTTTGTTAGTGCCGACCTTGGGGTCAAAACTTTAGCCAAAGGCATTTATATATCTTTTGGACCAGGTCCTTACCACAAGCTCTCACAAACCATTATGTTTCAGAAACGTTATATATCAAGCTTGAAGTAACACCACTTTTTGACTGGTCTCACAGCTCAGTTGGTAGTAGCTCTGCCTTCTGCGCTGTAGGTTGTGGGTTCGATCCCCACCCAGGACTAACATTTGTGTGATGAATACAGATGTTTGTTCTGTGTCTGGGTGTTACTATGTATTCTATGTATGTATTTACAAAAAAAAACGTACATAATTAATCTATCAACTATCTGGTTCCCATAGTACAAGCTTTCTTAGTTTGGGGCTAGATGGCGTTGTGTGAAATGTCCGCCAATATTTATTTATTTATTCAATACAATTTTAACAGGTACGATATATCAAAGTAACATTACTTTGCTATTGCTCGAATAGCTTGTAATAAGGCTAAATCGTGAAATATCAAATTGAAATGCAATTCAAAATTTTAGAATGGGCGGGACTCAAATCAAACCCGCGTCTTTAACGAGAGTCTGATCATACCGACTTAGGCTTACCTGTTATGATGTTATATTGTCTTCTAAATAAATAAATAAATAAATAAATAAATAAATACCCACATATTTTTTTTTTTATTTAATTTGGGTTTCTACGTAGAAGCCGTGGGCAGCTTCCGCTAGTTTTCTAATAAGGGTCTACTTTTACATTTTATGTAGCGAACCCTAAAAAGCATTACCGTTATGTTTAGTCACAGTCGGGTATTAGTAAATATGGGGGCTCGTGAAAAACTGAAATGCTGACTGTACCAAGTACATTACCCCTGAACATGAGTCAGCTAAGGGTTTGGTTGTAGTGTAAGCGGGCTAGGTAAGTATCACTTCCGTAAGGTTCCGTCTTATGGAGTACTTAATGACACTATTCTGCCTTAAAACAATTTTGTACAAGCATTACCATGTTTAATTTAAAGTATTTTAAAAAAACATAAATAATTTACTATTATTTAAAAAAAATGATTATTTTTGTATGATAAAAGTTTTTTTATATTATTATACAACTATTCAGTCGCACAACTGTTTTGTTGGTGCGTAACGTCATGTGATTGTCAATTTAAATCACGCATGTGTTAAGTTGAGCGACTAAAAAGTTGAACTTAACTTTATCTTTTTAGTCACTCAACTTAACACTTGCGTGATTACAACTACTCGTAAGTGTAAAATATGTTATAATGAACTTTGTGCCTGAATATATCTATAATTTTTTTTATTTTTTATTTCAGTTTTCCAATTATTGATCTTATTTAATGAGTATAAAATTTACTAAACCATTTTTCTTTTTTTTCTTTCATCATTTCTTTAGCTAGTGACCGCAATCACTCGAATCAAACCTATATTCTATCTCTTTTTTTGGTATGAAATGTACTAAAACAGTTTTTTTTTATACTTTTCATTACTTTTCTTAAAGAGCGCTGGTGGTGTAGTGGTAGCACCCCCGCCTCACGATCCGAAGGTCGTGGGTTCAAACCTGGTCGTGCACCAATGAGTTTTTCCATTCGAAAATTTTATGTGCGCAATGCCAGTGCTCTTAAACGGTGAAGGAAAACATCGTGAAGAAACCGGCATACCCTAGAACCAAAAATTCGAAGGTATGTGTCATAGGTTAGTATTCTAATAAGCGGCGATGGGCTTGCAACCTGTCACGTACGGAATACTAACTACTTAGCAAAATATGGGCATGTACCAAATGTCATGTTTGGACTTGCCTCTGACTACCCTCTTTAGATATCCTCAAAGATCTAAGTAACTAAAAATCTGAGAAGAAATCTACCGAGCCTGGGGATTACAGTCGTGATCATATTTATTTATTTATTTATTTATTTATTTTACTTATTTCTTGAGCTAGTGACCGCGCTCACTCGAACCGAACCCCAACACAACTGAACGCACTTTACTAAACAAGCAAGCGATTAGCAGGACAATTGAGGCCCCGAGGCCCGCCATCACCGTAACGTAGCCGGGCCGTAACGGACCCGGGCCGTAACGGGCCGGCTACCATCTGCGACTTCCACTACCGATATTACAAACCTACTTATTACAGTAAGTACTTTTTTACCTGCACTAAAAAGGCGGTTTGTGTACTATTTTTACCCGACTATGAAGAAGGGTGTGTTTGGTGTATATGTGAGTTTCTTTGGCTGCCACTGTGGCTCTTTAGTCAACTGAGGCCGCTGTCAACTTATCCCGCGGGATGAGTTGATCTAATGCATATTTTGAATCGGTCAACTCATCCCGCTGCCAAAAAAAAATAAAAAGGAATGTATTATTTGAAATTTATGTACACACGTGAACAAAAATCTTTGGGGAAAAAAAAGACAGCAGTTGGTTATACGTTTTGACAAACGAATTAATAATGGATTTATCTAGATAACGAGTAACATAATGAACGACTATTAAATATGTTGGATTTTTTATGATCTTTTTATCTGACAAATTTTCGTTCTAGTTTTTACATTTTTCTCGTGTTATTTTGAGTTTTCTTGTGTAAGTTTGGCGGTTATTTTTCCAATAAAGCCCGAGTTCTTCACCCGAGTGTAAAATATGCGAATTAAAGCGAATAGTTTATTTCTAAATCCATCAGAAAATATTCCAAGAATTTAAAACAAAATAGTCATCTGTTGTTTATAGTTGACTTGACAACTTGATTATGACTCTGTGACTTTGACAACACTTATAGGTACACAAAAAAATATACACTGGCCAAATTGAATTTAAGAGACAGATGCCATTAATTTTTTTTATTAAAATGTCAAACAAAAATGGCCGCTGTAAAAAAACAATTCGCAATTGCTTTCGGTCGAGTATTTTAGCTTTGTAAATAAACTCTTGTTTTTACATTAAAAGTGTTTTCAGTTCTCATTTTTGTATAAAACAATTAAATTTTGAGATTTTTTCTATATTACAACTTAAAACTAAAAAATTTTGTTGTGAGCGTGCATTTATTGAAAGTTTTTTATTTTTTTCTTATGTGCTTTTTATGTAAGTACTTTTTATTTTTTTCTTATGTTAATGTACCTCAGATTATTTATCCAATGTGCCCCGTATTAAAATTGTCCCACTAATGTCAATTGTTTAATTATAATTTTATCAGCTAAGCTTCAAAGCCTAACTACCACCTCATAAGATACTTATACCTCTTTTCAAACCTATAGAATTCTTATCAGCAGTAACGACACTTACTTTCGTATTATTTATATAAAAGTATTTTCGTGAGTGGGCCCAATGTATAGAATAACATTAAATAACGTGAGATAGGGTTCGGAGATAGGGAATATAGGACGAGATCGACGAGTTATAATAATCAACAGCGCTCTGAAGATTTTTGATCATACTTCGTTCAATATGCTGAAACTAATCGCTATAGTTAACTAAAAAATAAACCTACTATCCTACTAATACGAGCGAAAGTTTGGATTGATGGATATTTGTTACTCAATCTCGCTGAAACGGCTGAGCGGATCTGGATAAAACTTAGAATAGTAGTTTATGACCGAATAACACATGGTCTACTTTTTATCCGGGTAGGTACCACGCGAGCGAAGTCGTGGTAGGCTCGGTAGATAATCTACTCAGATCTCTAGTTACTTAGATCTTTGAAGATATCAAAAGGGGGTAGTCAGAGGCACGTCACATGATATTTGGTACATGCCCACATTTTGCACAGCGATTAGTATTCCGTACGTGACAAGTTGCAGGCCCATCGCCGCTTATAAGAATACTAATCTATGACACACCGAATTTTGGTTCTAGGGTACCTACCTATGCCGGTTTTCTAATGATGTTTTCACACGTGGTATAATTTTTTATTCTAGGGTCTGCCGGTTTTCTAATGATGTTTTCACACGTGGTATAATATTACTCTGTGAATCAGATTTTTGAAGCACGATTTTGAGGGTATATGAAAAAATCGGTCAAGAGGGTATTGTTACGGGATTCCGCGGCCATCCTCCAGAGGAGGGGTTTAGGGGGTATTATTTGGTGAGGTGCTTCAAACTAGAGGTTTAGCATTGTTCTATTTTTACCCGACTGCGAGGCGAAGGAAGAGGGTAAAATATTTGGGGTGTATTAAGTATGTTTATATTGTATGCAAATTCCTTTAGAAAGTAAATGACTGGATTTCTTTTTCCGATTTTTGACACTAAAATACTCGTAACTCTACCCTATAAATTTCAAGGTTAGAGTTGATTTTTTTTATAATTTAACATTTTTATAAAAAAAATACCTCTTTTCAATAATTATACCCTACCTATACTATTTTTTTACCCTTTAGGGGGTTCAATAGCACGAAAGCAGCTTTTGACGCGAATTTTAATCCTTTCACCACACTGGTATACTATTTTTTACCCCTTAAAGGGTAAAATAGTGCACGAAAACAGCCTTTGCAGAGAACTTTAATCCTTTCACCACACTGGTTTCAAAGAACTAGTGACACGATAAGGGGTAAAATTTCCGAAAACCCTTTAGTTATAAAAGCCCACCCTGTGTTTCCCATCTTCGCCCTATCAGCAAATCAATTCCAATATTTTCCGAGCTGGGCAATTCTCGTATATTCTGATGACGGACAGGCGGACACTAACGGCGCCCCGGGGAGAATTGCCCGCCAAATTACATTGTCCGGACGTATGGGACGTGTGTCCGAGTACAACTTAGCCGACCACGTTTTTGAAGGCTCGGAGCCGCCATCTTTTATAATTGACTTGACAATTGAATATGACAGTGTAGAAACTGGCATGACGTAAAACCTATAAAGATCGAGAAATGAGTCAGATTTTCTTCTGATGCATTCAACTGTGAACTTTATTGCTCTATACATACTATATTACAAACGCGAAATGAACCGATTTTGATGAAATTTGTTACAAAGATAGAATAAAGCTTTAGAAGGGACATAGGTACCTTTTAACGCGAAAGGGGTAGAAATAAGGGATGAAAGTTAAGTGCAAAATAAGAATCTTAAAAAAATAGAAATACTGCATAAAGAGTCCTTGCGGACAAAGACGCGGGTGAAAGCTAGTTTTTTAATAATATATTTTTTATTGTGTATTTAGTGGTTATTTTTCCAAGAAATCCCGAGTTCTTGGATATGTGAATTATTATTAAAGTGAATTTGACTGTATAGTACGAATTTAAATACTAGACTGATAATTACAGTCATGAGCACTTTTTTTTTTAATACTAGCTTCCGCCAACGGCTTCGCCCGCGTGGTACCTTGAAAAATAAAAACAAATCTATCCCACAGGAACAGTACATTTTTCCGGAATAAAACGTAGCCTATGTGCTATTCCAGACTATAATCTATATCTGTGCCAATTCATCCAGATCCGTTCAGCCATTTCAGCGTGAAAGATGAACAAACGTACATCCAGACATCCAGACATTCTTACAAACTCGCGTTTATAATATTAGTAAGATTTTACAAGATGACAGTTTTTTTTTGTTGTGAACAATGACGGATAGTGAGAACAATAATGAAACCATTGACAAGAATCGTTACTAGACTCCAAACACATAACCCTCCTTCTCCGCAGTCGGGTAATACTGAAACTCGTGAAAGAGGAACAAACGTACATCCAGACATCCAGACATTCTTACAAACTCGCGTTTATAATATTAGTAAGATTTTATAAGATGACAATTGTTTTTTTGTCGTGAACAATGACGAATAGTGAGAACAATCATTGCACCGTTGAGAAGAATCGGCAGTTACTTACCCAAACACATAACCCTCCTTCTCCGCAGTCGGGTAATACTGAAACTCGTGAAAGAGGAACAAACGTACATCCAGACATCCAGACATTCTTACAAACTCGCGTTTATAATATTAGTAAGATTTTACAAGATGACAATTTTTTTTTGTCGTGAACAATGACGAATAGTGAGAACAATCATTGCACCGTTGAGGAGAATCGCCAGTTACTACAACCCAAACACATAACCCTCCTTCTCCGCAGTCGGGTAATACTGAAACTCTTCAAAGTAGCCTATTTCGCGACGGCATTATAACCCAAGACAACTAGATTTGGTCCGCTCAAAGCGTTTCTCTATAACAAAGGTAATAGTTTTCTTTTATCTCGGATTTTTACTTCTACTTTCTTTTATTAGGCACTCACTTTGAACTGATTTTGGAAAGAGATGTAATAATTTGGAAGAAATTGCGATTTTAGTTTTCATTCATCTTGCAGTTTTGTAAAAATAAATAAAAAAATATGTACACGACTGTAATCCCCAGGTAGATATCTCCTCAAATCTCTAGTTACTTAGATCTTTGAGGATACCTAAAAAGGGTAGTCAGAGACACGTCCAAACATGTTATTTGGGACATGCCCACATTTTGTAGTTAGTATTCAGGTAGAGATGAAATAATTTGGAAGAAATTGCGATTTTGGTTTCATTCATCTTGCAGTTTTGTAACTCGTTATTGTCAAAACTAGCTTCCAACCACGGCTTCGCCCGCGTGGTATCTTAAAAAACAAAAACAAATCTATCCCCCGGGAACTGTACATTTTTCCGGGATAAAAAGTAACCTATGTGTTAATCCAGACTATATTATTATTAGTATTAGACGGGTATTTATCACGTTCAAATTACCTTTTATTTTCCCGACGTGTCTACCCGTGACCACGACAGCGTGCAAACCTGTCGAAACGTCGGGAAAATAAAAGGTAATTTGAACGCGATAAATACCCGTCTAATACTAATAATAATGTATTCAGATCGCGTAAGTTTAAAAGCACATATCCAGACTATAATCTATCTTTGTGCCAAATATCTTCTTAGGGCCGCCATATTGGAATTTTTGACATGTTTGATAGCCTGTGTCATATTTATAATCCGAATAATTCTAAAGGCACCTCATTTACCAAAATCCGTCCAGCCATTTGGGCTACAGCGACAGCCAGAGAAACCCACATACATACACCCCAAACACATTACCCTCCTTTTACGCTTCACAGTCGGGTAAAACGGGGGTTATCAAAGAAGAGAAATATGTAAACAGAAATAAGTGGTTTTCGAACTTTTAGTATAAAATAGCTCAAAATAGCAAATTAGTTTAGTTTAGGGAATCAAAATGTTTTCATTATTCCGACAACGTTTTGCTATAACTTTGTAGCAATCATCTTTAGCAATTTCTAAAGCAATCAAAAATGTCAAAGCAACTCTGAAAGCCCAATTTTCTAAAAGTGAGGACCGTTATTTAACGGTCGTGGCGGGTATAACCAACTTCGCGATAAAACGTAAGTTAGTAGAATTTGCGGCCTCTAGTGGTGGAGTTTTTAGGCCGCTTTAAGGCCAACATGGCCTGATAGTTTTTATAGCGTAAATGTGCCATTAGCAAGCTGAAGTGGCAGCGGGCTGGCCATATCTGTCGAAGAACCGATAACCGCTGGGGTAAACGAGTTCTCGAGTGGAGACCGCGGCTCGGCAAACGTAGTGTAGGACGCCCTCCGGCTAGGTGGAGTGACGATCTGCGAAAGGCTGCTGGTGGAGGCTGGATGCGTCGAGCTGAAGACAGGGCGCAATGGCGCTCATTAGGGGAGGCCTATGTCCAGCAGTGGACTGCTATAGGCTGATGATGATGATGATGATGATGATGATGAAATGTGCCATGCAATTATGCAGAAAAGCGCCAAAAAATAACATCTATCAATTTTATCATCTCATTTCATACAAGTTGATACCCTCAACTACGTACGCGTTAGATTTCTTTTTGATATTCTGTGACGGGGGATGTACGGATGGATAAGGTTTACATACATACATACATACATACATACATAAAATCACGCCTGTTTCCCAACGGGGTAGGCAGAGACCACGGTCTCCACTTGCTACGATCCTGACATACTTCTTTTGCTTCATTCACTCTCATTACATTCTTCATACATGCGCGTCGGTTAAGGGTACTCTGGACCTGGCCTTTCTCTAGTACGTCCCCAATTTGATCGAGGTACGTACGCCGTGGTCTTCCCCTTCCAACTGTTCCATTCACACTCTCCTTATACAACTGTTTCGTCATTCTCCTTTCATCCATCCTTTCTACATGCCCAAACCATCTTAGCATACCCTTCTCAATTTTCATCACTACGTCTTCTTTCACTCCACAACGTTCTCTTATCACACTGTTCTTTACTCTATCATTCAAAGTTAAACCACACATACTTCTCAAAGCTCTCATTTCCACTGCATTTATTCTACTTTGATGCTTCTTCTGCCATACCCAACTTTCGCTACCATACATCAATGTCGGCACTAACACATAGGTTTACATCAAATATACAAATACTTATCTTTTTATTTGTCAACCAATTTAAACAAAGACTTAGTTTTAATCCAAGCTTCATCTCAATACATTAGTGAAAACTGCATTCGATTTGGTTCAACCGTTGCGGAGATTAGCGTGCACAAACGTAAAGATTAACGATTTTACTATAATGTTCAGATTATTTTATTTTAATTATTTATTTGAGCACCTTATACCATAACCAAAAGAAAAAAAAAGATATTATCGTTAATGTATTTATAGCTCTTAGGTATTATTACGTCAACGCTATTTTCAAAAAACTTACCAACTAAAGAAGTAGGTCAATTAACAAAAAATGCTTTCGACATCCTAAGATAAAGTCGAATAACTGACGAATTAAAAGAAAATACTGTTCCTACCTTTCAAAAAATAACTTAAAACTGAAAGAAAGAAATTTCTTATCGGAAGACATTATAAAAATATACCTTATACTCGTAATAACACCATTTTCTTAGTACCTAAATAAAGTAATGGGGTTGATTTTTAGTTACTGAAATAAAGCAGGTATTTGAAAAACAAAGAAAAACTGAAATATTAAGTTTGTTGTTAGAACTTACTTATTTTCTACCTTTTTTACTGAGAGCAGTAGCGGTGTAGTGGTAGCACCCCTGCCTCACGATCCGATGGTCGTGGGTTCAAACCTGGGGCCTTACCACAAGTTCTTCGGGCTATATACCAAACAAACTCTTCAGCTTTACAATATTATTATCCTACTAATATTATAAACGCGAAAGTTTGTAAGAATGTATGGATGTATGTTTGTTACTCTTTCACGCTGAAACGGCTGAACGGTTCTGAATGGAATTTGACACAGATATAGATTATAGTCTGGAATAGCACATAGGCTACTTTTTGTCCCGAAAAATGTACGGTTCCCGCGAGATAGATTTATTTTTGTTTTTCAAAGAACCACACGGGCGAAGCCATGGGCGGAAGTGAGTAGATTATATTTTTATTTTGACTTTGACCTTATTTATTCTAGATATAGTGCTTAAACTAGTTAGGTGGATTCCGCATTATGTAGGTTTCTGTACCCCTAGTATGAGTTTTTGATTTACGAAAACTTTTTTCGAATAGTATCCTTTCATACATTTTCCTCCATCGGAAATGTTAAGGAACTAAAATAAGGTCGATAATATCGAAAATATTATGTAATCGGCAGTCCCAGCAATGATTTTTAAATCAAGTTTTCACGATATCGACTTTATTTTAGTTCCTTAAAATTTCCGATGGAGGTAAATGTATGAAAGGATACTATTCGAAAAAAGTTTTCGTAAACTATCAAAAACTCATACTAGGGGTACTGATCTCACAAAAATATCACGTACAACGGAATCAATTAAAATTACGACGTAAATTCAGAAACGACATTGAAGAGAATATATAATTGCATTAAAGTTTCAAGCCTTCTGTCTGGGAGAAGCAGGGACCTACTACGGGTCTCCCCCTCCTTATCCTGTCTTTAGTTCTTTGGAACTAGTGTGGTGAAAGGTTTAAAATAGGGCTCCATTTGTGTGTTCTCAAACAATGTCTTCGGATTTTTTAGACTACGACAAAGAAAGAAAGGAAAATATTTATTTGTTTCACAAAATACGTTTATAAAATATATTTAGATATTAATTATACAAAATATGTCCGTTTTCTCATGATGATTTCCTTCACCGTTTGAGTAGAGTAATGTGTAATGTTATTTTTCGCGTCGGGGAATATCTCGCGTAATTCATTATTCACATTACTCACACAGTGCCTAGCGCACATACATTTTTCGAACAGAAAAATCTATTGGTACATGACTGGATTTGAACCCACGACTTTAGGATTGGAAGGCAGACTACCACTAGACCACTACTCTAGTTACTTAGATCTTTGAGGATATCTAAAAAGAGTCAGAGGCACGTCCAAACATGATATTTTGGCACTTCACTACATTTTGCACAGTCTTCAGTGATAGATTGCAACATCGCCATTTATAAGAATACTAGAATGTTATAAAGAATCTACAGAAAACTCAATTCTTACCCCTTATTACTCTTACCCCTAAAGTAACCCCTTAAATGCCCCCCTGTAGGGGTGTAAAGTTTAATAGCAAGTTATCTTAGGCCAGTGGATCCATATCGGCGAATCTCAGGAACATCTTTCAAAGATTGTGGTTTATCTTAGCGTTATTTTTTAAAATGGCGACCGTAATAAAACGAAGTCAAGTCAAAAATAGGTTCTAGCTGAAAAGTCCAAAAGTTCAGAAAGAGTTTTGTAGAAAACAGCCATCTTTTATTTAATATTAACTTGACAACTTGACTATGACTCTGTGACGTTAACAAGAGTAATAATCTATTTTTTATTTATTTTTATCTTCTATATACCAAAAGGAATATGAAATGATACAAAACTGTAATAAAAATGAATCCATATTTCCCTTGGTCACGGCATCACGCGTGAACGGCTGAACCGATTTTGCTAATTCTTTTTTTGTTGTGTTTGTAAGGAGAAGGTTTTAAGACAGGACATACTCTGTCATCTTAGCTAGTATCTATAAAAAATATACTTGACACTGACAAAAGTGATAACTAAGAGACAGATACTATAAACAATGAAGAAGAAGAGTTAAGGCGGAAACATATTTATTATTAATTTATTATTAATTTATTATTAATACCTAATCATTGACATTGTATAAAAATATTGCACGCCATACCGGTAGAAATACATTGACTCTATATTACCTTAATGACATCTACATTATACATGTATTTGACGCAATAAAATATTACTTTACTTTACTTTACTTTACTTTACATACTTACGTGTCGTGGCGTGTCGTGACGCGCCAGAAGCATATCGGTTTCATTCATTTAATATGGTTAGGGACATATTTGCATGTCGTGTCGTGTCGTGTCGTAATATGTCCCTAACCATTTGAATGTATGAAACCGATATGCTTCTGGCGCGTCACGACACGCCACGACACGTAAGTATGTTTCCGCCTTTACTTTTACCGCCTTTAAAGGGATCAGAGGGGTTTTCATCGTTTTGTGGGAACCTCACCTTACGGTCTAAAGTTCGTCAAAGGTTTTGATGGAACTGTCAAAGTTGGAGTCCGTTCAACGAACCCGAATTCCTTAATTTTGCCTCATTTAATTAGCGAAATGATAGAGCCTACAAGTTGAACTTAGAGATTCGCGAATTTCCCAAAATAAAATCAAAATTTAAGTAAAATATTCAAACCTCTTTCCTCTTCTGAAAGTAGCGACTATTACTGAAAAGATGAGGAGTGCTAGATTAGAATGTCAAAACACAATATTCAATAGTCAAAAATATATATTTCAATAAAATCACAGGGCTAATTTTGAAACGTCTTACATACTAGGTGAGTCTAGGTGCCAATTCCAGTCCTATCATGTACCTATTCATGGTATGGACACGTGATGAGGAATGAAAACCATGTCACCAAAAGAGATATGAGTATGAGTGTATCTGGGTAGAGGTAGATCAGTCTAAAAATGCACGCCCCTCCAATGTATTTCCAATGTATTAACCTCTACATGCGGTACAAGTGGAGGGGCGTGCATTTTTAGACTGAATCATCTCTACGCAAGTAGAGGAAGGCCAAAGAAAAAGTGGTTTGATTGTGTGAAAGATGATATGAATGTAAGAGGAGTAGACTCAGAGTTGACGAATGATAGGAGTGAGTGGAAGAGGAACTAAACAGGAAAAATTGGCTTAAATGTCAAAAAATCCAATATGGCGACTATTTGAAGGATTACGCAGACAGTCGTCAAATTATTAATTTGTCAAATTTTATACTCGTCAAATCTTTATTTGTCAAAATAAACGTCAAATTCTATCAAATTCTAAATAATTGAATTGTCGAATCGCGAAAATGATAAATTTAGCTTTTGACTTGAGTAGGATATGACAAATAAAGAATTTGACGAATTACGGAATTAACAAATTAAGCTTATGACTTGTTAAGAATATGGACAAACAAGTATTTGACGACTGTCTGCGTAATCATTTGAAGCTATAAAAAACATGATCACTCTATTTTCAAACTAAATTCTTTCTACGCAGTTAAGATACCTAAGTTTGTTTTTTCAAACTAAGTACCTATCTATTTGTACTAACATATTACTTACGATACATATTGAAAACAATTATATTACAATAATTGAAAGTTCTTTGATACCCAAATTTAACATGGGCCAAAATTACGCGCGTCAGTTGCGATTGACGTTAACGCGTCGGTTGCTGAAGCTTTGACAGTTTGTATCGGAGCCTTCAAAGGGCCAACTAGCGAACTACAAACAATGACGTAGGCAGTAACCATAGCACAGGTTCCTCACTGATTCGAGAGAACTAGAAGAAAGGGCACCAGTTTTAGTCGACTGCGAAGGATAAGAGATAGCGCGCACGGGTTACTTTTGTCACCGTGACTGTTTCGTCACTCTTATCAAGTCCGTGGTTATGTATGGAGACGCGCGCATGTTACGACGTGACAACTGGGTGACATCTCCATAGCTACGGAGTTGATAAGAGTGACGAAACAGTCACGGTGACAAAAGTAACCCGTGCGCGCTATCTCTAATACGTTTTGAGTGTATATGAAATGTTCTTTTAGTTGTCGTTAGAGGTCAAGCGGCTGAACGGATTTTGACAAATATGGTGTCACAAGGTTCACCTAGATCATAAGAGTGACATTTACTATAACAAAACGTAAAAAAATCCAATATGGCGCCTGTACGAAACATTAAATACAAATGTCACGCGAATTTTGTACGTGTCACGGTGCGGTGGTCTGTGCCTTTTTACGAGGTAGGTACATTGACAATCCGTCTGATTGTCACATATGTTACGGCACAGAGCCACGGTCACGGCGGAATGTCACGAGTGCGGACATACGCTTAAGTTAACCCTTTTCCTGGCTTTTTAAGCTGTAGCACTTTGCCCAGCATTAGGCTAGGTTATAAGCGAAATAAAGAAACTTTTATAAGCTGTGTATAGTTGTGTACATAATAAAATGTTCGAGATTGCTTTCTACATCCCCTGCGTCGGTACACTTATTGCTGGTAAAGTAATATGAAAATTTCCTGAAGAAAGCCTTTGTAAGAGTTGCGAACTACGGATATCGGGTGCGGTCGCAGTGTTAGCGGGGAATTACGCTACGTAGAAACGAGTAGCGATCACGGGTAGGCCAAAAAAGATGGATGGACTGTGTGAAATATGGCATGGGTAAGAAAAGAGTGAGTACTGAGATGGCGAGTGATAGAAAGAAATGGAAGATCACATGTTGTACCGACCCACATGACGTGAGAAAAGGATAGATAGATGATAAGAAATAAGAATCTATGAGACGCACTGTAATCCTTTAACCACTACTGTCCTGAAAGAACTAATCACACGTTAAGATTTATTTACAGAAATATTTAAGTATACACCATAATAAAATACATGTGAAACAGTAGAGCTGTCTAAAGACCGTTACAAACGATCTATAGATATCTCAACTGGTCTATCCTTATTATTAGTATTAGACGGGTATTTATCGCGTTTAAATTACCTTATATTTTCCCGACGTTTCGACAGGTTTGCACGCTGTCGTGGTCACGGGTAGACTGGAGTACTGGAGCTACCGCCTCCGCGAAGCGGGGGTCGCATTATTTGCAACTACCCTCACTTCGTTCTCGACAATAGGGATGTCCATCTGTACACTCGGACGACACACAACACTAACAGTATCCGCGACGCGCTGAATAACCGGTCTACGACCTTTTTTTGACCTACGGTTTTTGGTAGCTCCAGTACTCCAGTCTACCCGTGACCACGACAGCGTGCAAACCTGTCGAAACGTCGGGAAAATATAAGGTAATTTAAACGCGATAAATACCCGTCTAATACTAATAATAATGTGTTCAGATCGCGTAAGTTTAAAAGTACATATGGTCTATCCTTGATATAATTTTGAAAACGCGTTGGGCCTCAGTTCCACACGGGTCTAGAGTCTTGACTCTCCACTATCGACCACAAAAAGTGCAAATATGTTTCTAGCTCGATTAATGTAAGAGGAGTAGACGCAGAGTTGACGAATAATAGGAGTGAATGGAAGAAGAACACATGTTGTGCCGAACCCACTTAGCGTGGGATGATGATGATTAAGACTGGTGTATGCGAAGATAAGGAGAACAATAATATACCTATACTTTTAAACATACGCGATCTGAACACATTATTATCTATCTATATCTATATAAGAACTTGACCTGACTGATTGATCATCGCCGAGCCGAAGCCGCTGAAGCTAGAAAGCTGAAATTTGGAAGGTGGTTTCCTTTTATAACAAAACCACCCACTAAGGCGGGATTTTTGGAAATTCCACCTCTAAGGGGGTGAAAAAGGGTGAAAACGTTAGTATGAAACTTTTTAACGCGTGGAGCGATTTTCATGAAACTTTGTTTGTGCACTGTAAATGCAAAATAAATGAACACGTATTTCAGGATTTCTCAATATAACTATCAAAAAGGGGTCAAATGTGGGGTCAATGTTTGTATGGGAACTTTTTAACGGGTAGTGCGATTGGTGTGAAACTTTGTTTGTGTACTGTAAATGCAAAATGAATGGACACGTATTTCTGGATATTCCAAAATAACCCTCTAAAAAGGGTGAAAGGGGGGGTCAAAGTTATGTATGGAATTTTTTTATTAGTGTGATTTGTTTAAAACTCAGTTTAGATACTTTAAGTGAACGAAGTCGCGAGCGGGACAGCTAGTTAGTATTAATACCCGTGACCATGACAACGCGCAAACCTGTCGAAACGTCGGGAAAATAAATAGGTAATTAGAACGCGATAAATTCCCGTTTAACACTATACACACATAAAATCACGCCTGTTTCCCGGCAGAGATCACGGATCTCCACTTGCTACGATCCTGACATACCTCCTTTGCTTCATTCACTCTCATTACATTCTTCATACATGCGCGTCGGTTTAGGATACTCATGACCTGGCCTTTCTCTAGTACGTCCCCAATTTTTTTCCGTTTCATACTAATATGTGAGGTGAACAAATTGTTGGTAAAGCAAGAAGCTCGCTGACACCACGACCTCACTTAGAAACTCCCCACCTCAAGGACCCAAGCTTTGTCCCACACGAGTTGCCCCAACTTAGCGGAACTTGTACCAACTCGGCGTGAAATTTCCCACTCAAAAGACCGGTCGGATTTCGTTGTTTGTCTTCTTTACGCGACAACCTCAGTGGCGCAGCGGGCGAGAGTCCGCCTGCGACGCAAGAGGTTGCGGGTTCGATTCCCGCAGAGGAACAAATTTGTGTACGATCTGCGGAAATTTGTTCCGTTGGTCTGGGTGTTTTCTATGTATAATAAAAAATATCTATCTATGTATATAATGTATTAAATATATCAGTTATCAAGTACCCATAACACAAGCTTTGAGTAGCTTACTTTGGGGCTAGATGATGCTGTGTGGATTGTCCAGCATTATTTATTTATTTATTTAAAACACTCCACATTTGCTACAAATGTCACGAATTGTAATTAATGTAGCGAGTCGTCCGACGAATAATAGTAGAAGGGACAGAACACCTATATAAGCAGGCGCAAGGCGTCAACTGCTCACTTGCGCAAGAGCCTTCGACGAGTGAATATCTACGGAATTCGGATTTTCGGTGATTGAGAACTACCTACCCAATTAAATTACGAGTAGTTTCTTTGAGTTTAAGTTAAATAATTAGCTGTGGTTTGTTGTAAGTTTGATTTGTTTTCATTTGGTTATCTTTATATCTGATTTTGATAATTAAAGGTTAAGGTTAACTTACACACTACATTTCTGTGTATATTTTTTTATTAATTTCTAATTGTATCCTAAAAGTATACTATTATCACGGCAAAATGTCTGTACTTTTTCACAAGGTCCTGGCACAGAATAACTAGTACTACGTACTACGGCTCTGGGGCCATCCGAAATCGGTAGGTACTAATGTTAGTAGGTAAGGAGGAGTGGTGGTGCCCTGGTCCTGGTCTGGATCGCTTTGTCACATTTATCCGTTACTGTCACGCGTTTGTTACGGTCACGGTGTAATATCACAAGTGTGGATGTCCGCTTGTGACATTAAGGCCGAATTTTAACGATAACTATTGTAAATTTCTACGACATGACATCGCAACGCAACACGACGTTGTGGCGCGTTGCGATTTCGTATCGTGTGTATGTGTTGGTCTTCATTAATGCTATTGTATGTTCATTAACCGTCTGGGCATTACAATGTACATTAATTTACTAAAATGTCCATAACAATTAAGCTCCTTTCAGGAAGGACTACAGTGAGCGTTAAGGATGAACCACATATTAAAGCAAACAACAGAGTCCATAATGAAATTAAATCAAATCAAAATATATTTATTCGGTGTATTTAAGTGCTAATTTTAGTCAGAACACCCTGTTCTGACTTGGGTTAGGCAAAAATTTTCGAAATTTTTTTAAAGAAAGAATTTTCGCAAAGTTTTATGTCAATTTTACTATACTTGCGTGCAAAAAAATCGGCCCACTCCAGGCTTTAATTACTATGTGGGGTGGGTCGATTTTTTTGCATGCAAGTATATAATATATATACTACTCAAAATATTACATTTCAATAAAAATGGAAACATAAAGTGGCTACAATATTAGCTAAATGATTGCATAGAAAACTACACTTAGTTAATTAAGTTGTCCTTAACTGTAGCGCTGATACATGTTAATATGGAGTCTGACCCTTACTTCTGCGATATAATCATCTTGGTCTAATGGAGGAAATAGGGTTGGGATTATCGATATTACTAAATGAGGGGTTTATCGATAAAGTTATCGACTTTTGCACTTCCAGCAATATCTTGCTAATATAATGCTTCGGCCAGACTATCAGAACTCGTTTCATCTATTGAATTCATTAAATTTTATGAAAATTCGTATTTTACTTCAGGACTAGTGTATAAAAAAATTAGTTATTAACCTCCTAAAATTATTCATTTTTATACACACAGATTTGCGACGAAATCAAAGATGTCTATTTAATTAAATGAATCCCTATTTCCCTTGGTCACGGTATCAAGCGTAAACGGCTGAACCAATTTTGCTAATCCTTTTTTTGGTATTGTAAGAAGGTTCTTATAAAAGAAAAACATACAATATTCATAATAAAGACAGGACAACGTCCCAACAGACAACTGTCCCGGCAAACTTCGTACCGCCTTCTACATTGCTTAGACAACAGTGAGTGATTATAATTTAATATGAACTTTATTAAATAGTAATAAAGTTCAAATTGACTCTACATTTTATTTAGAAAACGGTTGTATGGGAAATAGAAAAGGGCTATTTTTAGGGTTTTCCCGGCAGTTATTTGAATTTTTCTTACCTTTTAAACCTTCCCTAGACCTCCACGAACATTTCAAGACCATGATAAGATAAATCCGTTTAGCCGTTCTCGAGTTTTAGCGAGACTAACGAACAGCAATTCATTTTTATATATAAATATAGAAGATTTGATAGTGACAGCTAAAGGCCAAAACACACGATACGACGTCACGTTGTGGTACTATTAGATATTAGTAGAAAGTATTTGCGATCTCGCAATCAATCAATAACTCACCGGTGCTAACTTCAGACAACAAAGCGTTTATCAACTGTCACATCTCAATTAATTCAATCACCAAAAGATTTCCACATTCCGAACATCTTTCCAAACATTACATCAACTCGGAGTTATAACAATTTAATTCAAATATTATCTAAACTGCGCCGACTACAAGACAAATCGATATATTTGTTATCTGTGGCATAGGATACGGAATAGTCGCAACACTAAACTTCCACTTGGCGCTTTGGTCGACGGTGGCTTGATGTGTGTTGCTTTGATAGACCTCACAGCTCAGTTGGTAGTAGCTCTACCTTCTGCGCTGTAGGTTGTGGGTTCGATCCCCACCCAGGACTAACATTTCTATGATGAACGTAGATGTCTGTTCTGTGTCTGGGTGTTACTAATTACTATGTATTTTATGTAAGTATTCACAAAAAAAAAAAAATCTATCAGCTATCGGGTTCCCATCAAGCTTTGCTTAGTTTGGAGCGTTGTGTGAACTGTCCACCAATATTTATTTATTTTATTGTTCTGTGCCTTAACAAAACGGCATTACTCTCACTCAACTATTTGGATTATACAAAAAAAAACATATAAAGAAACCCAATATGGTACATTGACTATACATAACCGACTTTAAGTTAAATCCATTATTGGACATTGACTACATAGCCGACTTTAAGTGAAATCCACTATTGGACATTGACTACATAGCCGGCTTTAAGTAAATCCATTATTGGACATTGACTATACATAACCGACTTTAAGTGAAATCCATCATCGGACATTGTCTCATAATAACAGACTTTAAGTAAAATCCATTATTGGACATTGACTACATAGCCGACTTTAAGTTAAATCCATTGTTGGACATTGACTATACATAACCGATTTTAAGTGAAATCCATTATTGGACATTGACTATACATAACCGATTTTAAGTGAAATCCATTATTGGACATTGACTATACATAACTGACTTTAAGTGAAATCCATCATCTGACATTGTCTCATAATAACAGACTTAAAGTAAAATCCATTATTGGACGCTGTTGTATCGAATCCAATAAGAGTGACATAGGGCTCGGAGGCCGAGGGACTATACATAATTAATAGGCCGCCCTTCGTATGGTAATCGAAAATACTGTTTGACCCTCCGAAGACCCTACCATTGGTTCTAACTTAGTATTATCCTACTAATATTATAAACGCGAAAGTTTGTAAGAATGTATGGATGGATGGATGGATGTATGTTTGTTACTCTTTCACGCTAAAATGGCTGAACAGATCTGAATTAAATTTGGCACAGATATAGATTATGGTCTGGAATAACACATAGGCTACATTTTATCCCGAAAAAATGTACGGTTCCCGTGGGGTAGCGATGTTTTTGTTTTTTAAGGTATCACGTGGGCGAAGCCGCGGGCGGAAGCTATTTATTTATACGTCACTTTAAACTTTGTCTTATGTAATGAAGCTTTGAAATTTTGCTTAGCGTAAGATTACACAAAGTATTATCAAAAAAATATCCTGTTTGGACGTCTCACTAACTACCCTACATTAGATATCGTCAAAGATCTAAGAAATTAGAGATCTGAGGAGATATCTACCGAGCTTGGGGATTACAGTCATGATCATTATGCCGGTTCCCTCACGATGTTTTCCTTCACCGCTCCCATTTTTCGAATAGAAAACACTCATTGGTGCACGACCAGGTTTGAACCCACGACCTTCGAAACGTGAGGGGACCCCTACATCACCAGTGCTCTGTTTATATTGAAAGTTATTGATCATTATCATTATGCAGACCACAGAAACTTTTCACATTTTCGAATAACATTTTGTAAAATCAATAACTTATCTTCGAGTTACGATCGAGAACACCATGGTACTGGCACGGTGTTACAGAAATAGGTCGATATTTATGATTAATTAGTGACCATTATTTAAGTTACCTGAATAAGTGATCATAGCTTTGTGTCACCACTTTAAGTGAAAATAAAGTTCTCAACAAAACAATCAAGCATTCATCGTGAAAATATTTACTTCAAAGTTTTATTTAATTCAAAAACAAGGCTCTTTAGTTAACTGAGGCCACTGTTACTTATCCCGCGGGATGAGTTGACCTAATGCATTTTTGAATTGGCCAACTCATCCCGCTGTCAAAAAAAACAAAAAGGAATGTATGATTTGAAAAAAAAGGTGTTAAAAAAATTGTGTTATTCGAAAGCTTATAATTACTCAATAAATAGTTGCTTTCTCTTCTTCTTCTTCTTCTTTTTATCGATGCACTAGTTCTTTTTCAAGTTTTGATGTATGGACGTTAGTTACTCAATCACGCTGAAACGGCTGAAGTGAACTCGATAAAATTTGGCACAGTTAGGTTAGAATTTGGAATAGCCTAGCTAGCCATAGGATATCCTAGCAAAATGTACGGTTGCCGTGGGATAGATTTTTAATTTTTAATTTCGAGAATTTTAGCAAAACAGCCATCTTTTGTTTAAAATTGACTTGACAATTTGCTGTGACTCTGTGACATTGACTATTAAAAAAAAATTACATTAGCTATTTTTATCTGAAAAGAGACAGATGCCATCTACAGAAGAGGAAGAATTTTGGAAATTTTTAGGTGCAAATTATAAAGATATTCCTGAAATTCAACCTTTTAGAGGAACAGCAGGAGGTTGGAGTTATGAAAAAACATCAAGCAAAAGTCACGGGAACACCACTACGTATATTATATTTTTTAGGGTTCCGTATCTCAAAAAGAAGGAGCTAAATTAGATTAGGTCTTAATGCTACGAGTAATTTACACTGTAGCGCGGAGTTATAAAATTAAATATTCTTTCTACTTATTGAAATCATAAATTCTGGTTTTACTAATTTAATAAGCGTAATGGAGTATCTACAGCACTGGTTTCCTGAGAAGCGTTGGACGTTATTTCACGGTCGACATCAACATAAATAAGCTGATGTAGGTGTGTATCAATAAAAAACATTACTCGGAAATTTTATATTTACAAGTATAATAAAAAATAAAAAATATATTTGTACCTTTATTTACAGACCTAGGCCTTATCACAAGCTCTTCAGGCAATATCAAAGTAATATAACTTTGATATTTCGTACCATGACTTATAAAAAATGTTTTGAAGTAGTGTTACTCAATTTAAAATTTCAAGCTTGAAAATGTGATGTTTTGAACTAAACAGACAAACACAGATACACAGACCTACAGTTTTTTGTAGATAATAATCTCCTCAGATCCTTAGATTTAGAGGATATCAAAGAGGGTCTAAACTAAACAGACAAACACACCCTCACAGATATATAGATACACAGATACACACTACAAACAATTACAATTAACATCTCATTTTTGTAGGGATTCGAGTTCTAAATATTAATTAAACAGTCACCTATTTTTGAAAATCTCAGCTAAATGTCCGAAGCCATCTGAAAATAATGAGAAAATATTTTCGCTCAAGAAAACGTGTCAGAGTATAAATCAAAGAGGCGATTTGGGACCTTCGATTATATTATTTTCAATTTGGAAAAACTCGTAAGAATTTTCCATGAAAATAAGGTCAATTTTTGTGACACATTTTCCTGTTACCTTGAATTGGCTTGTATAGACACTATTTTGAGAATTGTATACGAGTTCGCCTATTATTAGAATGTAGGTTGAAACTGAAACATGTAGGTTGAAATTTAAACATGTGGGTTGAAAGTGAAACATGTGTTTGAAACAAAAATACTTACACCATTAGCCTGTTGTTCCCTTGAATTGGCTTGTATAGACACTATTTTGAGATTTGAATACGAGTTCGCCTATTATTAGAATGTAGGTTGAAATTTAAACATGTAGGTTGACATTGAAACATGTGAGTTGAAAGTGAAACATAAAGGTTGAAACCAAAAAAACACCTTTAGCCTGTATAATCAAAGAAATAGACGCGATATTTGTATAACAAACGCGTCATACAAGTGGTGTAAAAAATGCCATAGGTTTTGGATATTATGCATACGGCCCATCTGAGGGTTACTTTCTCTTCTTTCTTATTTGTGACAACTGTCTCTTAGAGATAAATTTTGCCAGTGTCAAGTGTATTTTTAGATTAAGTTTTTCAAACGTCATTATAATGAAGGCAGTCACATTGTCAAATCAGTTTTAAACAAAAGATGGCTGTTTTGTTGAAATTCTTGGAAAATATTCCAATGGTTTAGAAAGGAACTTTAGTTCACATACTAGACATTCAGTGTCAAAAACTCAGGCTTGAATCGAAAAATAACTACCAAAATTAGACAATAAATATCAAAGTAACACGAGAAAAATATAAAAACTAGAGCCGTAACGTTCACAGTCAAAAACATCAAAAGAAATCTGGTATTAAGTATTTTTTCTGATAACTATGAATATGAAAATGGCAATGGCGGTCCCCGGAAAATGTAACAATTGAAACAGCTTCATTTTTCGTTTCGACTTTATTGGACCAAATAATTTACCTATTTTCGTGAAATATTCATATTTGAATCTTATATCAATGAGATAAAGTTCATAGCACCTGTCTTCTCGAAATAAATTATTGTAAAGTTAAAAATATGCGAAAAACACCTGCCATCCAAACAATATTGAACCTTAACAGCTATTATTAAATTTCATTTTCTCTTCGACTCATGAAAAAACCAAGCCGGCATTACCAATTTAAGCCTTGTCCAGTAGCGATAAAGCTTATTTTACATTAGCTGCCGAATTCAAGTTACGTTGGCCAAAACCCCTCTCCGGAAGCAAAGTAAGGGGTTAATATTTTATATCACACTTAAAATTCATCCCTAATGTCGACTCGACCTTTGATGTAAGTACCTTATTTTGCGTATTTCACTCCCAGTCAGCCATTCTACCTATGCCTTAAGGCCGAAATATACAGGGTGTTAACAGACTACTTCCGAAAACTACAGGGTGTTAAAGTACCCATCAATATAAACAACTTTTTCTAAGAAACCAACACTGTGAGCGCGAAAAAAACAGCAGTTTCATACAAAATATGAATAAAAATAAAATAAAAATAAATATGATCACGACTGTAATCCCCGGGCTCGGTAGATATCTCCTCAGATCTTTAGATACTTAGATCTTTGAGGATATCTAAAGGGGGTAGTCAGAGGCAAGTCCAAACATGACATTTGGTACATGCCCACATTTTGCACAGTAGTTAGTATTCCGTACGTGACAGGTTGCAAGCCCATCGCCGCTTATAATTTGAATACCTACATGGCTAAAATGTATGAAACAGCTATTTTTTTTGCGCTCACTGTGTTGATTTCTTAGAAAAAGTTGTTTATATTGATGGGTACTTTAACCCCCTGAAGTTTTCGGAAGTAGTCTGGTAACACCTTGTTTAGTCCAGGCCTTACCATAAGCTCTTACAAACCATTATGTTTCAGAAACGTCACATTTCAAGCTTGAAGTAACACTACTTCAATGCAATTTTGATAGGTATGAAATATCAAAGCTATATTACTTTGATACTGCACAAAGAGCTTTGTGGTAAGGCCCTATTTTCTTACCTCTAATTGACTGGAAACGATACTTTAACAAGACATTTAAAAAATGGTCCATGTAATTTTATCCAATAAAATTTATTTGACACGCATTGAAAAAACGCGATAAAAACCTGGAAACAAGATAAAGATATGATCACGACTGTAATCCCCAGGCTCGGTAGATATCTCCTCAGATTTTCAGAGGATATCAAAAAGGGGTCTAAATTAAATCTAACACACTCTCACAGATAATAGATACCCAGATACACACTACAAACAATCATAATGAACATCTCATTTTTGTCGGGACTCGAGTTCAAAATATAATTAAACAGTCACCTATTTTTTGAAAATTAAAATAAAAATAAATATGATCACGACTGTAATCCCCAGGCTCGGTAGATATCTCCTCAGATCTTTAGTTACTTAGATCTTTGAGGATATCTAAAGGGGGTAGTCAGAGGCAAGTCCAAACATGACATTTTGGTACATGCCCACATTTTGCACAATAGTTAGTATTCCGTACGTGACAGGTTGCTAGCCCATCGCCGCTTATAAGATATGCGGAAACAAAATGATGAAATAAACAATTTATTGCAAAAATTCATCATCATCATCATCTTCCTGCCCTTTTCCCACGTTATGTGGGGTCGGCACAACATGTGATCTTCTTCCATCTCCCTCTATCACTCGTCATCTCATTACTCACTCCTTTCTTACCCATGTCATCTTTCACACAGTCCATCCATCTTTTCTTTGGCCTACCTCTACCCCTGTATCCGTCCACATTCATATCTAACACTCTCCTCGTCACATGACATTCATTAATTTATTGCAAAAAATTAAAAACCAAAAATATTTTTACAGCCGCCATATTGTTTTTTTTTGACATTTTGTATAGCATATCAAAACAAATCCAACGATACCTCGTTTGTCAAAATCTGTCCAGCCATTTGGGCAACAGTCAAAGGAACTCGCATACATAGGTACTACATACATAAGCCCCAAACACATTACCCTCCTTCTTCGCTTCGCAGTCGGGTAAAAAGCTATTCACTGAGACTGTTAATGTGAATATGCCTTAAATTACACAATTTCGGCATTTCAAACAAAGCTTAATTTAATTTAATTTATTTTAGAATCAGGTATTTGGGCAAATATGCTCGAAATTAGTTGGAAAATCAAACAAACCCAGCCCAATTTCTAATTTCTGTTTCTTCGAACTGGTTTGAAACAGACAGTCAGTCAAACTTTATATATTTACTAGCTGTGCCCAACGGTTTCACATGCAGTTAATGAACTCTTTCACGCTGAAACGGCTAAACGGATCTAGATAAAATTTGGTACAGATGTAGATTATAGACAGGAATAGCACATAGGCTACTTTTTATCCCGGAAAAATGAACGGTTCCCGTGGGATAGATTTGTTTTTGTTTTACAAGGTACCACGCGGGTGAAGCCGTGGGCTGAATCTATTTATTGATAATTTTAGTACATAATTTATTTATTTTTAGTTGCTTTTTCGTCTCAGTTTACATAACTGAGTTAAGGTTAAGGAACGACTTATAATACCAGCTTTCTTGAACCACTTGTGCCCAAGACATAAGGTATTTGTATGCAAATTCATATTAAGGCGCTTGTCTATCAATTTTATTATGTCAATCATTTAGATAGACTTTGAGATTTCGATTTCGGTGGCAAGATAAATTTTAAGTTTCAACAATACTGTAACACGATATATTGGTTCATCTTACCTTTGGAATATGGGTGATATTTGTTTGATGGTTACGAGTGGGAGTGACGACATTATGGTATTTCGTAAACCATAAAATTCTAATACCATTTTAAACTGAACGCTTCAAGTTAAAATAAATATGAGTGTTAATTATATCACCATAATAAATCTATAAATGGACTGGTTTGTTCAGGGGAAGTGAGGCGTGGCTGGCCTCCTAGCATAAGTAACTAACACAGACAAAGATTTTTCCCTTCTTCTTCTTATCGTATCACTATTAGTTTTTTTAAACCAGTGTGGTAAAAGGATTAAAATAGGGCTCAAAATATGCCGGTTTCCTTACGATGATTTCCTTCGCCGTTTGAGAGTACTTGTTTAGCGCACATACATATTTGACACAGAAGAATTTAAAAGTACACGACTGAACTCGAACCCACGACCTTAGGATCGGCGGGGCTACTACCACCACTAGACGACCAGTGCTTAATTCTATTGATTAAAATAATAGTAAAGGAGACTCCTTTTTTGTTGCCTAATGATCTCTTTTAATGGCGGCTGAATCGAGAATTTTTCGGCAATAATTAGTTTTATTAGTTTTTTTATATCGTGGTGTCCATTTTTGATACTTTCTTGCTTACTTAATCATTAAAGTTCATAATTTTGATCATAATTATAATGTTTAATTACACGTGAAAACCTTTAATTGGCTCTCTGTTGCTATTATCTTTGTTAATTATTATTGCTGAGATAAGAGCACTGGTGGTGTAGTGGTAGCACCCCTGCCTCACGATCCGAAGGTCGTGGGTTCAAACCTGGTCGTGCACCAATGAGTTTTCCATTCGAAAAATTTATGTGCGCAATGCCAGTGCTCTTAAACGGTGAAGGAAAACATCGTGAGGAAACCGGCATACCCTAGAACCATAAATTCGAAGGTGTGTGTCATAATTATGTTAGTATTCTTATAAGCGGCGATGGGCTTGCAACCTGTCACGTACGGAATACTAACTACTGCAAAATGTGGGCATGTACCAAATGTCATGTTTGGACTTGCCTCTGACTACCCTCTTTAGATATCATCAAAGATCTAAGTAACTAAAGATCTGAGGAGATATCTACCGAGCCCGGGGATTACAGTCGTGATCATATATATTTTTTTTTATTATTGCTCTCTGTTGTTGTAAATTATGTGATGAATTGTAAACTGTTGGTTTTCCAATCAACAAAAAAAACGAGTACCCTTTACAGCACACGACTGAAGTAAAACTTTTTTAGCTCCATCTACCTATATGTATGTAGGCCTGCACTGTGTCTTCGATATACGAAACGTAACTGGCTATGAGAGAAAGAGAGAAAAAAACTTGTGCTCGCACCTCTCTGTCACCCCTACAGTAATAACGAAACGTAACTCTTTGTCTTTCTATATTCACTAACTTATATCTCCCTCTCATCTAACGTTCGCTTCACCCGATCACACTTTTCGTAACGCTCTCGTCACGAATTCGCCAGCTTACTCCCCAAGTCAATCGTACGTAAAGAAGTTTTACTTCAATAAATAAAATGAATGTAAGCTATTTCAGACTGACTTTGTAATAGCGCATGCGTTTACCCCAACCTCCTCCCAGAATAGAAGTGATAAGTCTAGTTGATACAATCTCACGTGTTGAGCGACTGTGAATTTATTCATGGGTATATTCATGTATCGAGTTTCAGAATAATTTGTAGAGTGTAAAATTAATCATTGAATAAGTGGGTTGTAACATGGGGAGAAAGGGAGAAAGCGTATAACATTTTTCGATGGGGCCAAAAACATGATCATGATTGTAATATCAAGTTTGGCTCTACCAAACTTGATATTGGTATTGATATATTTGGTAGATATTTCTTCGGATATCTAAGAAAACAAAAAACAAATTTTATTGATCACGACTATAATCCCCAGTCTCAGTAGACATCTCCCCAGATCTCTAGTTACTTAGATCTTTGAGGATATCTAAAGAGAGTAGTCAGAGGCATAAGTAAACATGATAATTATTCGGTACATGCCCACTTTATGCACATTATTCAGTACTATATGGATTGGATAATCTAAAAGGATTCACACAGGGTATGTAGCTAGTATTTCTGTGAGCGTCGATGGGCTTGCAAACTGAGACGTAGGGAAAAATGTGCCTTAATAAGTAACGGCTGAATAGATTTGGATGAAATTTGGCACAGAAATATACTAGAGTCTGATAGAGCCTACTTTTAATCTTGGAAAAATTTACTGTTTCCGTGGGATAGATTCGTTTTTGTTTTTCAAGCTAGTAAGTATAAAATACTTCGATAGATTTAGTACAATCATCCTAAAACCAAGAAGTGTCACCGTTGCCCCGGTTTACTCTACATACAGTTTATGCCTCCTCTTTTTTGAAATCGGTTAAAAATCATCTCCATTCAACCCAACTCATCCTCAGCAGGTAAGTACAATCCTATCATAATGTTGCCAATTATTTCACGTAGCACAGATTAATTATGGCAATACTGAGGCGAATCTGCCTTTTCAATCAATATCCACTCGCTGGGCCCTTGCCAAATGTTATTCAATTTTGAAACTTAAATGGGTGTAACTCTGGATAAATGGTTAAAGGGTTTAGGGAACAAACTAGGGAATCGTTCGCAACTTCGTTTGCACGTTGTATAGTACAAATATTACATGGAGGTGTGTTTTTTAGTACCCGGATGACCAAGCTTTGAACGGTTTTTTTTAATTTTTTGTAAATTGAAACCTAGCTAGATTTATTCACTCTCAAAACCTCCTGATACATGAAATTTCATTAAAATCGTTGCAGCCATTTCCGAGATTCAAATAATTCTACTAGACCTACTAATTATTATAAACGCGAAAGTTTGTAAGAATGTGTGGATGTATGGATGTCTGGATGTCTGGATGTATGTTTGTTACTCTTTCACGCTGAAACGGCTGAACGGATCTGGATGAAATTTAGCACAGATATAGATTGTAGTCTTGAATACCATATATGCTACTTTTACCTCGGAAAAATGTACGTTTCCCGTGGGATAGTTTTTTTTTTGTTTTTCAATGTACCACGCGGGCAAAGCCGCGGGCTGAAGCTAGTATTATATAAAATCCAGTGGTAGGGTTAGGCAGGTCAGTTATCACCGCTAGGCAAAAATACAGTTTGTAGTTGGTACACACGCCAACAATAGGTACATATAAAGAAGCATTGCTTGTTCAAAGGCAAAGATTTAAATCTTTGTTCAAAGGTATAAGTTACGTCGAGTCTTCTCGTCACCCATACCACAATGTCTGAAAACGAAAGTTTTCAACCAGTGCGTCCTACCTGTCATGACATACGGAGCCGAAACGTGGACACTCACGGTACGGCTAGTTCACCAGTTTAAAGTCGCTCAGCGAGCTATGGAACGAGCTATGCTCGGAGTTTCTCTGAAGGATAGAATCCGTAATGAGACTATCCGACACAGAACTAAGGTTGTCGACATAGCTCAGAGAATTAGCAAGCTGAAGTGGCAGTGGGCTGGCCATATCTGTCGAAGAACCGATAACCGTTGGGGTAAACGAGTTCTCGAGTGGAGACCGCGGCTCGGCAAACGTAGTGTAGGACGCCCTCCGGCTAGGTGGAGTGACGATCTGCGAAAGGCTGCTGGCGGAGGCTGGATGCGTCGAGCTGAAGACAGGGCGCAATGGCGCTCATTAGGGGAGGCCTATGTCCAGCAGTGGACTGCTATAGGCTGATGATGATGATGATAAGATTAGTATGGATATTTGGATAAATATCATAACATGTTAAAATTGTCACGTGCGTATAATTCTTTCTCTTAACACGCTAACCTATATTCTAGGTCAAACCAAGCTACGGCTAAAACCTTAACACCGGATTCTCGCGTGATTTAAACAATTAAATACAACAGCAACATGCCTATTTACTGCCTATTTCTTGCTTTCAACTGTTTACGAGGACTATATTACGGATTGAAGTCCCATCGGCCCCGGTGCTTTGGCCCTGACTGGGCGGATGGGAAAATAAGTGACATCGGCCTTTTTGTTTTCACCGGGGTAGATGACTTTTTTATCTGAGATACCTACTGTACGAAAAGCACATAAAAATACGTATAATAAAAAATAAAAAAATAAAAAAATATGATCACGACTGTAATCTCCGGGCTCGGTAGATATCTCCTCAGATCTTTAGTTACTTAGATCTTTGAGGATAACTAAAGGGGGTAGTCAGAGGCAAGTCCAAACATGACATTTGGTACATGCCCACATTTTGCACAGTAGTTAGTATTCCGTACGTGACAGGTTGCAAGCCCATCGCCGCTTATAAGAATACTAACCTATGACACATACCTTCGAATTTTTGGTTCTAGAGTATGCCGGTTTCCTCACGGTGTTTTCCTTCACCGTTTATGAGCACTGGCATTGCGCACATAATTTTTTCGAATGAAAAAACTCATTGGTGCACGACCAGGTTTGAACCCACGACCTTCGGATCGTGAGGCAGGGTTGCTACCTCTACACCACCAGCGCTCTTAAACGTATAATAAAATAAAATCTAATTGAATGTAACTTAACTAGCTTCCGCCCACTGCTTCGCCCGCGTGGTATTTTGTTAAATTAAGAGCTACTGTGCTATATTACAGACTACAATCTATATCTTTGCAAAAATTTTTTAATTTTCGCATAGGTATATAGTTCTGCCATATCTATACGTTTAAGAGCACTTTCATTGCGCTAATAATTTTTTCAAATTAAAAACTCGTTGGTGGACGACCAGGTTTGATTGAACCCACGACCTTTGAATTGTGAGGCAGGGGTGCTACCACTACACCACCAGTGCTCCAATCAATAATTATTTCTAGCCACATACTTAACATACAAAACGTAGCCAGATAATGCCTGACAATGGAATAATAACAAATTCTATAATAAAATAAATAAATAAATATGATCACGACTGTAATCCCCAGGCTCGGTAGATATCTCCTCAGGTCTTTAGTTACTTAGATCTTTGATGATATCTAAAGAGGGTAGTCAGAGGCAAGTCCAAACATGACATTTGGTACATGCCCACATTTTGCACAATAGTTAGTATTCCCTACGTGACAGGTTGCAAGCCAATCGCCGCTTATAAGAATACTAACCTATGACACACACCTTCGAAGTTTTTGTTCTAAGGTATGCCGGTTTCCTCACGATGTTTTCCTTCACCGTTTAAGAGCACTGGCATTGCGCACATAAATTTTTCGAATGGAAAAACTCATTGGTGCACGACCAGGTTTGAACCCACGACCTTCGGATCGTGAGGCAGGGGTGCTACCACTACACAACCAGCGCTCTACCGCATATACCGTATAATAATTATCTGTTATCTTCATTATTTATTTACATAAGCGTTAATACATATTACCTGTTAATATTAATATTCAAAGCACGTTACGATTCCGATTGTAATGATTTAGGGGAATGACGTGACTGACATAATATTGATCAGTCAGTCAAGTAGAGAAAGGGTGAAAACGGATCTCTGCAAATGTAAAGTCTTGTTTAGACGGAGGGAGAAACAACGATGTAATTATCGAGCAAGTAAAAGAAAAAGTAATTTATGCACGACTTGATTCGAACCGAGAGAGCGCTGGTGGTGCAGTGGTAGCACCCCGGCCTCACGATCCGAAGGTCGTGGGTTCAAACCTGGTCGTGCACCAATGAGTTTTTCCATTCGAAAAATTTATGTGCGCAATGCCAGTGCTCTTAAACGGTGAAGAACATCGTGAGGAAACCGGCATACCTAGAACCAAAAATTCGAAGGTGTGTGATAATATAACCTTACAATGCAAATCACACATTTATCGTAACTACCTTATAAATATTGAAAAGAATTCATGGAACTAAATCAATGAATTACAATTATTAAGAGCCTACAGAACGCCGGCTCGAATCCAAAGGAGGTCATTCAGATTTCATACATGGTTGGGCCCAAAATTTCAAAGAGGTGGCCAACAAAAAAAAGTGTAGCCACGTTTGGGAAGTTAGCCTAAGTATTATTCTAGTCTCTACAACCATTTCTTCAGTTGGACTACCATGAGTTTTCACAATCTACACTCGCTAGCGACTGTAGTTAAAAAAATGTTTGAAAACTTGCGCAGCGCCTCCTAGCGAATAGTTGGGTACTAAAACGTCACGTAGCTAACTATCCTACGTCACAGCGTACTACAACGACTGTAGTTTGCGCTTCATTCATTTGCTTAGAATTTGGTGCCATGAGTAACAATTTTGACAGATGTCATAGTAACGTACTATTACTACTGTAGTAACGTCAGCCGATCTAAATGTGACAACTCATTGTAGACGTACAGTTGATTTTTAAGGTTAAAAATGTGATTTCCATACATTTTATTTAAATATCATCATACAAATCATACAAGGAATGGATGTAGAGACTTTGTACTCTAAAGAAAATCAAACTGACTTCCGAAACGTGGTCATACTTTTTTTGTTAGCATTTTGGGCAAATAATAAAATACCAATATGGCTGCTGTAATAATCTTTCCATCACTTTCAGTCGAGTTTTTTAACTTTTATATTGCTTTAAATACTAATAATAATAATAAAAATAAATAAAATAAATATGATCACGACTGTAATCCCCAGGCTCAGGAGATATCTCCTCAGATCTCTAGTTATTTAGATCTTTTGAGGATATCTAAAGAGGGTAGTCAGAGGCACGTCCAAACATGACATTTGGTACATGCCCACATTTTGCATAGTAGTTAGTATTCCGTACGTGACAGGTTGCAAGCCCATCGCCGCTTATAAGAATACTAACCTATGACACATACCTTCGAATTTTTGGTTCTAGGGTATGCCGGTTTCCTCACGATGTTTTCCTTCACCGTTTAAGAGCACTGGCATTGCGCACATAAATTTTTCGAATGGAAAAACTCATTGGTGCACGACCAGGTTTGAACCCACGACCTTCGGATCGTGAGGCAGGGGTGCTACCACTACACCACCAGCGCTCTAATAATAATAATAATAATAATAATAATAATAATAATAATAATAATAACAATGCTGGACACTATCACACAGTATCATGTAGCCCCAAACTAAGCAGTAACTAACTAACTAACTAAATAGGTACTATTTTATTTTATATTGAGCAGAATTACTGGTGGTGCAGTGGTAGCACCCCTGCCTCACGATCCGAAGGTCGTGGGTTCAAACCTGGACGTGCACCAAAGAGTTTTTCCATCCTAAAAATTTATATGCGCAATGCCAGTGCTCCTAAACGGTGAAGGAAAACATCGTGAGGAAACCGATATACCCTAGAACCAAAATTTCGAAGGTGTGTCACAGGTTAGTATTCTTATAAGCGGCGATGCGATTGCAACCGGTCACGTACGGAATACTTAACAGCTGTGCAAAATGTGGGCATGTACTAAATGTCATGTTTGGTCGTGCCTCTGACTACTCTTTAGATATCCTCAAAGATCTAAGTAACTAAAAAGATCTGAGGAGATATCTACCGAGGCCAGGAGTTATATACAATCGTGATAATTTTTTTTTGTATAAATACTAGTTTCAAACCGTCTTGTGTACAAAGAATGGTATTCACAGACCTCTCGTTGATACAATACACTAATGATTGAAATATTATGGTGAATATAGATAATATCTTGCAAACTTGCTAGAGGTTTGACCCCGCTGATGACTGCTGAACACTTCCGGGTAAGGGGTTAAGATTATAACCCAAGAACTATGCTATATTCTACATCCGGTTCAAAGTTGGTGGTCAAAATTCATTGTACTAGAAGCTAAAACAACTTATCTACATAGTTAACACGGTATTTTATTGCAAAATGTATGTTTATGTATCCGAAAAAAACGATGAAGAACCCTTGGAGTAGATTGGGAACTAATGTTCGAGATTCTTATCTTTTTTGAACAAAAGAATGGAGTACTTTGGGAATAAGCCAACCAAAGTAGTCAATGAAAATAAAGCTTAAGTTAATTGTTAATTGTTCTAAGATGCTTTAAAAAAAACAAAAAAAAAAATACATGACACATAAACCTGGTCGAGCACACATATGTTTTTCTATTCTAAAAAAAATTATGCAATGAGTGCTGTTAAACGGTGAAAGAAAACATCGTGAGGAAACCGGTATACCCTAGAACTAAATATATGAAGATGTGTGAGAAGCGGCGATGGGCTTTCAACCTGTCACGTACGTAATACTAACTACTGTGCAAAATGGGGTAGCTCCACCGCGCTCCAAATCCTATTGTTCTCAAAAATTTAAAGTTCATACATTGATTCCACCGCGCTCCAAGAATTTTTAAGTCATAAAATAATTGAATATTTGAGTTCCACCGCGCTCCAAGAAATTTTGAGAAGACTTAGCAAAAAAATAAATTTAGCATGAAACATTAAAAAAATATTAACGATATTTCTATGCACAAAACATAAACAATTTATCGTCTACCTTTTATGCTGTCTGTATCTTTTTTATTTTGGAGCGCTGTGGAAGCATTTTGGTACTTACCTACAATTTTTTAAATAAATTAGGTAATAAATACTTGGAGCCCGGTGGCACGCATTCTTGGAGCGCGGTGGAGCTACCCCAAAATGCGGGCATGTGCCAAAGCAAAGATAATCATATTGTGTACATTTACAAAACTCCGCATTGGTGGCTTCTCGCCTTTGAAACTTAAAGTTATAATTACAATAACAGCCACAAGAGAATTAAGTTATTTTGAACTTGAGTTCTACAAGTAAATACGAACTGGCCCCTATTCAATAAACATTACAAATTGTAAAATACAATTAATTGTAAGCGGCTACAATTCTACAAGTTTCTGTTTAATAAAAAACTACGATTTACTGGAGGAAAATTTACAAAATTGTAAAGTTTTCTTACAATTCTACATATTTGTAGGTTTTATTAAACAGCACTTGTCATAAAATTAGACAATATTGTCACTTTTTTACAAATTTGTAGACTTGTAATGTTTATTGAATAGGGGCCTGATCTTTGAGTTTTGTGTAGAATATATACCTACTGAGTATATTATTTACATAAATTTCTAAAAAAAAATTAAAAAAAAATTGGTCACGACTGTAATCCCCGGGCTCGGTAGATATCTCCTCAGATCTTTAGTTACTTAGATCTTTGAGGATATCTAAATGTACATGCCCACATTTTGCACAGTAGTTAGAGCGCTGGTGGTGCAGTGGTAGCACCTCTGCCTCACGGTCCGAAGGTCGTGGGTTCAAACCTGGTCGTGCACCAATGAGTTTTTCCATTCGAAAAATTTATGTGCGTAATGCCAGTGCTCTTAAACGGTGAAGGAAAACATCGTGAGGAAACCGGCATACCCTAGAACCAAAAATTCGAAGGTATGTGTCATAGGTTAGTATTCTAATAAGCGGCGATGGGCTTGCAACCTGCCACGTACGGAATACTAACTACTGTGCAAAAAATAGATATCCGAGCATTTCAAAAAGTCGAAAAATTTCTTAAAGTCAGTTAGATAAGATACAAAATTTAACAGTGTTATTGAATTGTGAAATAAAATCAGTAATACTTCACTACATAGTATAAAACAAAATCGCTTCCCGATGTCTGTCTGTCCCTATGTATGCTAAGATCTTTAAAACTACGCAACGGATTTTGATGCGGTTCTTTTAAATAGATAGAGTGATCCAAGAGAAAGGTTTATACTTAGGTATACCACATTGCAATGGTGCGAAGCCGGGGCGGGTCGCAAGTTACAGAATAAACATATTCTTCAGTCCCCACAAGTACTCTGTAGTATGAGTTAAAAACTCATACTCCCCTAGTATGAGTTTTTAATAGTTTACGAAATCTTTTTTCGTATAGTATCCTTTCATACATTTACCTCCATCGGAAATGTTAAGCAACTAAAATAAAGTCGATAATATCTAATCGGTAGTCCCAGCAATGATTTTCAAACCAAGTTTTCACGATATGTACTTTTAAACTTACGCGATCTGAACACATTATTATTAGTATTAGACGGGTATTTATCGCGTTTAAATTACCATATATTTTCCCGACGTTTCGACAGGTTTGCACGCTGTCGTGGTCACGGGTAGACTGTCGAAACGTCGGGAAAATATAAGGTAATTTAAACGCGATAAATACCCGTCTAATACTAATAATAAAGTTTTCACGATATCGACCTTATTTCAGTTCCTTAACATTTCCGATGGAGGTAAATGTATGAAAGGATAGGTACTATTCGAGAAAAGTTTTCGTAAACTATCAAAACTCATACTAAGGGTACTGAACATGCTGAGACGATAATATTGTCTTTCTCTTGAGAGAGCTGTAAATAACTCTGGAATGACACATAAATTCCAGCTCCTGGCAGGAGACTCTAGCTGGAAGCTCGATAGAAACTAACGTACCCTACTTTAACAGATAACACCTACTTTTTAGGTACCAACTCTGTATTATTTTACTAGCTTCCGCCCACGGCTTCGCCCGCGTGGTACCTTGAAAAACAAAAGCATATCTATCCCATGAGAACCTAACATTATTTCAGGATAAAAAGTAGCCTATGTGCTATTCCAGACTTTAATCTATATCTGTGCCGAATTTCATCCAGATACGTTCAGCCGTTTCAGCGTGCGAGAGTATCAAACATACATCCATACATCCACACATCCATACATTCTTACAAATTTTCACGTTTATAATATCAGTAAGATACATTTTTGCGTTTTATTTACCTATTTTTCCCGACGTTTCGTTTTTTTCGACAGTGTGTAAACCTGTCGCAATGTCGGAAAATAGGTAAAAGAAACGCAATTAATACCTAAGTACCTGTTTGATATTAATAATTATGTCATAGTATTTCTTAAACTTTTGATATTTTTTACTGGACCGTTGCAAACGATTTATAGATACTGGACTAATATTAGTCAAGTCAAGTCAAGTCAACTCTGCCTTCTGCGCAGGTTCTGCGTAGGTTGTGGGTTCGAGCCCCACTCAGGCAGGACAAAAGTTTATGAGATAAATTTAGATATTTGATCAAATTAAGGATCATTATGATTTATTTCGATAAATTGAATTCAATTTCAAATCAAATGTTCTCGTATAAAATATACGGAGTCGTAATCGTTTCGATAACGTCCAAACTAATGCTAGCCCTACCTGCTCGTTATACATGGGTGAAATATTTAAAATACGTATAAGGGATGAAAAGAAGGGAGACTAGGTCCGCAACCCTACCTGCATAGCCGATACAAAACAACCCCTGGATAAACAGCATTCCACGGATACCTCAAAGGGTAAAGGGGCTGCAAGACACCACATACCAAAACTCCAAACAGAGTTTTCCCTCTCATACGTAGAGCGTGTAGCGCTGGCATAGTGGTAGCCTGCTGATCTTAAGATTGTTGGTTCGAACCGGGTACTGTTCAATCCAATAGTGGACCAAAGGAATTTTCAGATAGTAAAATGTACGTGCGTTTCTTTCACTGTGAAAAATTGCATGTCGTCAAAACAAAAAACCTTCTTCTTCTTCTTTGTTATGGCATATGTCTCTTTTGAGGTCAATTTTCCATCATAGTCAAAGTTGTCAAGTCAATTTTAAACAAAAAATGGCTGTTTTGTTTAAAATTCTTGGAAAAATTTCTGATAGATTACAAAAAATTAAAACTCAAAATAACATGAGGAAAAATATCAAAACTAGAGCGATAAGTTCACAGTCGAAAACATTAGAAGAAAATCCTTGATCTTCCCAAAAAAAATCGAAGACAAGTGTATGAAAGGAAAAGAGATAAAAGATTTTTTGACAGTGTCACCCACGTGTGTAATACTCATTTTAAATTCAAATTACCTACATTATTATTTAGTACCTGGGTGACCGAGCTTTGCTCGGTTTTTTTTATTGGTAAACTACGTTTTTTAAAAATGAAACCTAGCTTGATCGATTTATCGCCCCCGGAACCCTCTGCATACTAAATTTCATGAAAATCGCTGGAGCCATTTCCGAGATTCCAATTATATATTATGTATATACAAGAATTGCTCGTTTAAAGGTATAAGATATAAAAAAAATCACCTAATTATTTTTATAACATCTTCGTAGAACCCTTAAAAAATACTTTCTTTTAAACTGACAAGAAATTTGCTAGGCCCTAGCTCTTTTTGTACGAGTATAATGTTTGATTATTTCGTTATAGATCAATCGTTTATCATCTTACTAAAACTTACCATGTACCCCTTTAGGGATCTAGCTAATAGTAAAATAATGTTTAGGGTTCTGTACTTCAAAATAAAAATAAAGAACCCTTGACTGCAATTTACCTCGTGGGAAATTCTAGAAGACTAGAAAGAAATTAGTCAAAATATTCATGATGGTAGAAGAAGACATTTTGGTCATGTCTCATCAATTTATATAAATTACAATTAACATATCTAATAATTAAGAAAAAAACAATTTAGGTCTTTTTGTCTGTTTTTTGTGAGCAATCTTTTTGGAGCTTTATTTTTGTTGTGGTTTTTACCGTGACTAAAATATTTTTATCCTTTTATGTACCTAAAACATAATGATAAAAAACAGGTATCTCAATAGAATAACTCCCAAAATGAACATAATTTCTGAACAAATAAACAAAAACATAATTCTTCCGTTCATGAAACAGCATAAATTACACTTGCTGCCAAAAAAACTGTACAAACTTACCGTTTTCTGCCGCAATACGTTCCAACACAATTTTAAACTAATCCAATTGCGAATTCCCTTTCCGTTCCAAATTTTCACAAACACAGCACTGAGTTTATTATCACATACACTTGAGTGCAGTAAAATTGCACTTTATCGATCACTAGTAAGAATTTGGAGAAACTTTCGAGATCGTAATTCGAATGATTGTCACGTCAGATTCGAATCGGGAACGCGCGGTTCGTTTCGTTCGGGACGCGACACAGCCTGCCCGCGCAAGCCCGAGCCACCGAATGCCTTTTGCGCATGGTTGTGCTTTTAAGACGAAACGTCGTACGTCGCATTGCGTTATTATATTCGAAACTAGCCTTACGTCGCCGATAGGTTTTCACGTTTCATGAAGATTGGGAAAGTTCTGAAAAGGATTGGCAAATGCGAAAGATTTTTTATGATTTCTCTAGATGGAAAGAAGTGAAAATATATCAGGATTAATATCAGATGTCGAATTCAAAGCTAATAAAACATTGAGTTTACTTAAAAAATATCTAGAAACAATATAAAGTATTCACATTATATTTTTCTTTCGTCTGTAAAACGACACGAGATGATAAGCGTTAAGTTTAATCTTTAAAGTTAACTGATAGATTAAATAAAAGACTAAGAAAATTGAGTTTATTATTCATGCTATAACTTATACCTATTATAAAATCGAACATAGGTTTTATTGGTATGGTAAATCAATAAATACTTACCTTCTTTACTCCACGGCAAATTCAAAAAGATAATCAGCTAGAAAAGTAGAACAAAATAAGAGCACCTAAAATATTATACATCAAGAAAATAATTTTAGTTCAAGCTTTATAAAATTTTCACTCCGAATTCTGTGGAATTAAATTATATCAGAAAGTGGGAGCTGAACAAAACCGAGAGAATTAAAGGGCTTTAGACTGGACTTACAATAATTTAAACGAGTCAGTTATATTTCCTTTCAAATGGGATTGCGGGCTTAAAGAATGGTGGGATTTTGTTGAAATGGTTAAAAATTAAATTATCATGCGTGTTTGGCGAAATTGGGTCTACTTACGAACATTTTGAAATTGCACCATTCGTTAATCCTATCCGATGTTTTGTTTGGTTAGAACACTCTGGAAATGTAGTCTGTAAAAGGCGATATAACTGGAACGAACCGTATCGGTTTATTATCGAGTAAATTATTATAATCAGTGAACGGACAATACATGGAAGTATATAGTTTTTATAATGTAAATCGTTTCTTAGTCTTTACGATACAGGCTTGCCTAGTGTGAAGACCGCTGTAAGCTTAAACCTTGTAAAATTCTAGCAGCATCAAATTTAGTGCATTTGATATTTGTGTCTACTTATTATTTTAAGTATACGTATTTGGCTGAAATAAATATTTTTTTAATTTAAATTTTTCATTATTTTTAGTATTAAACGAGTATTTAGCGCGTTCTAATTACCTATTTATTTTCCCGACGTTTCGACAGGTTTACACGCTGTCGTGGTCACGGGTAGACCGTAGACCTACCCGTGACCAATGTATAATGTGTAATGTGTTCAGATCGCGTAAGTTTAAAAGTATATATTTCATTTTTCATTCCTTGAGCTAAAAAATGAACACAAAAAAATAGAGCCCTGGAAGGCATGGCTTGTCAATTTCGCCAAAGAATTATATTAAAAATTTACAGAAGCTTATTGAATGCTACATTTACACGGCAATTTAAACCCAAACTTGGAGGGAATAAATCAACATTATAGCGCGACTACCTATTTCTGTACCTACTTCATTTGAATTGTCCGCCGCGAACGGACCATGTCGCGTCGGTGACGATGACGCGTCCCCGACGCCTACAACTAGCGCCACCACACGGCACGCACGTAGAGTTAGACGGCCGGCGCGCTTTCTAGAGTAGCGAGCGGGAACGCAAGTGCGCGGCATCGAAACTACTTGTGCGTGCGCGGCTAACGGACTTTGATTGTTTTTCAGTGGTTTAAACGTGTGCAAATTGTCTTTTATATGTTTTATTGTGTACTTTTGTTATTTAAATATACTCCTAAAGTGTTAGTGAGTGTTTTCCTTCCGAACCCTGAGATAGCCAGTCGGGCAACGTTAAAACATTAATATTTTTTTGGCAAATCCACGAGAGAGTTTCGATGTGTGAAATTTGGTGTCATGTTTTCCCTTGAAGAAATGTTTTTTTTCGTTCATTGATTATACAATACATAGGCTAACAGTCAAAAGTAGATAATTAATATTAGTAGGATATTCCTTAGACCTTAGATATTCAATTTTAGAAACTCACAAAAAACTTCAGTGCTAGCTCGTAAGTATAGTTGAACAGTACCCACAACAGAAGGCAGAGCTACCAACTGAGCTGTCAGCCCAGTCAATAACATTCCCATACTTTAACCTTTAATTACTCGCAGGTATATTAACGAAATTCGTCTGTCAGTACTCAGTGAGTGACGCGTGACAGTTAACCGATACACTGCGGGACAAAATTAAGTGTAAACATTAATTATAACGTCAATGCCTTAACAAGGACGTGCGTCGAATGAATAACATGGCATCAGGGGCCTTACCACGAAGTCTCCCAGAACGATTCCGTAGCGATTCCATTATTTTCCAATTTGCATAGGTCATGGTACGAAATAACAATGTAATACTAATTCAGTAATGTATTATAAATTCGTGGTGAGGCCCCCGATCAGAAGCAAATACACTATTGAGAATGTACTTACTTCGAGTGTTCCTCTTCCTTCTAATTTGACAGCTCAGTTGGTTATAATTCTGCCTTCTGCGCTGTAAGTGTTGGGTTCGAACCCACTCAGAACTTTGAAAATAATTTGTTTACTATTATTATTGATTATTGTGTTTGAATGAGTTTTTCCATCAGAAAAAGTTATGTGCGCATTGAAAACATGGTGAGGAAACCGGCATACCCTATAAACAAAAATTCGGTGTGCGTCATAGGTTAGTATTTTTTTAATAAAGTAAAATATCTGTCTATTATAAACCAGCTTTTGGTTTCAGATTAATAAATACCCAGTTTTTGATACTAAACATAAAATTATTAGACGGTAAACACGCTTTTTTCAGAATATTTAGTACTTACATAACCTACATCAATAAATGCTGAAATACAGGCGTCCGGAGAGCTGATTTTCACGTAAATACGTAATTGAGGAAGGAAAGAGCTTTTTCAGTTCACGAGGTTGATTGTTTTAAATCAAAACAACGTAGCGTTTGCTGAGTGAAATTGAGCTAGGTTTACAATCTGATGTTGCCTTGAATAGTAAGTTATTGGAGATAAATCACAAGGTTCAAATTAGTGGTTTATATTTATACACCTATAACATGATCCTACTATTATTACAAACGCCAAAGTTTGTATGGATGGATGTATGTTTGTTACTCTTTCACAGTGAAACGGCTGAACGGATCTGGATGAAATTTGGCACAGATATAGATTATGGTCTGAAATAACATATAGGCTACTTTTTATCCCGGAAAAATGTACGGTTCCCGCGGGATAGATTTGTTTTTGTTTTTCAAAGTACCACGCGGGCGAAGCCGTGGGCGGAAGCTAGTAATACTATAAATAACGGATCAAAATCTGTAGATGAAATATTTTTTAAGTAAATTTAAATTGGAGATAGCATTACTTACATACGAAATAGATGCCACAACAGCACTTTTTAGAATTTTTGATTGTCTGTATGTCTTTTTGAAATTGCATACTATCAAAACGTAGTACTGCACTACGTAGGTAAGTACCTACTCATAATCTAACGTGCACGAAGTCGCGGGTAGCAGCTAGTTAAAGAATAAAGGTACCTCATCATAATAAAATTATTAAATACTTCTAGGAATATCTATGTAGGCACCGTTCTTATTTTCTAAGTAATACTTTTTCATTATTATATTCATTTTCCTCTTATAGTCCATTGTATATTTATAAATCTGTAATATTCCGCAAAGTTAATCACCCACAGGGATTTATAAGAACCTTTTCAATCAAATATCTACCTACCTATCTAATTTAAAAACCAATTCGGTTTTTTCTTTATACACAAGTGTCTCATAATCATTATCTAGTATTTATATTTAACATTCATACTATTTAGCCCAACCTACCAGAAAGTAGATATTCGTTTTTAAAAACGTACTTTATTTAAGTACACCTTCAAATAAAACTTAAATTACCTTTTTATTTATTGTTTCTAACTATAGAGCCACATTATAAATTCTCTCTACAAAATATACTTCCTGTCCTTTTAAAGTTATCTAAGTGGGTCAAACTGACAACTTATAAACCAATACAACGTTATTGGGCATAACTAAGGCTACGGTAAAGGTATTTTGATTCGATTTCTTTATGAAAAAACTAGCTGTCCCGCCCGCGACTTCGTTCACTTAAAGTAGGTATCTAACTAAACTAAGTTTCAAACAAATCATAAAAAAATCCCATAATAACTTTTACACCCAATTTTACCCTTTTTAGAGGGTTATTTTGAAATATCCAGGAATACGTTTCCATTTATTTTGCATTTAAAGTATCCAAACCAAAATTAAGATCAATCGCACCACCCTTTAAAAAGTACCCATTGAAACATTGACCCAACATTTGACCCCTTTTTGAAGGTTATATTGAAAAATCCTGAAACACGTATCCATTCATTTTGTATTTACAGTACACAAAGTTTCAGACCAATCGCACCACCCGTTAAAAAAATCCCATACAAACATTGACCCCTTTTTTAGAGTTACCTATATTTAAAAATTCTAAAACAGAAAACAAAGTTAAAGGCCAATCGCACCACCCGTTAACAAACATTGACCCCCCATTTGATCCCCTTTTTTAGAGATATATTGAAAAATCCTAAAACACAAAATTAAGTTTCAGAACAATCGCATCACCCATTGAAAAGTTCCCATACAAACATTGACCCCCCATTTGACCCCTTTTTTTAAAGGTTTTATTGAAAAATCCTGAAACACGAAACAAAGTTTCAGACCAATCGCACCAGGTTAAAAAAATCCCATACAAACATTGACCCCACATTTGACCCCTTTTTCAACGTTATATTGAAATATCCTGAAACACGTGTCCATTCATTTTGTATTTACAGTACACAAACAAAGTTTCAGACCAATCGCACCACCCGTTCAAAAGTTCACATACAAACATTGACCACACATTTGACCCCTTTTTGAAGGTTATTTTGAAAAATCCTGAAACACGTGTCCATTAATTTTGCATTTACAGTACACAAACAAAGTTTCAAGGCAATCGCACCACCTGTTAAAAAGTTCCCATACAAACATTGACCCCACATTTGACCCCTTTTTGAAGGTTATAATGAAAAATCCTGAAATACGTTTTCATTTATTTTGCATTTACAGTACACAAACAAAGTTTCAGGCAAATCGCACCACTCGTTAAAAAGTTCTCATACAAACATTGACCCCACATTTGACCCCTTTTTGAAGGTTATATTGAAAAATCCTGAAACACGTGTCCATTCATTTTGCATTTACAGTGCACACACAAAGTTTCATGAGAATCACTCCACGCGTTAAAAAGTTTCATACTAACGTTTTCACCCTTTTTCACCCCCTTAGAGGTGGAATTTCCAAAAATCCCGCCTTAGTGAGTGGTTTTGTTATAAAAGGAAGCCACCTTCCAAATTTCAGCTTTCTAGCTTCAGCGGTTTCGGCTGGGCGATGATAAATCAGTCAGTCAGTCAGTCAGTCAGTCAGGTTAAGCTCTTATATAGATATAGAAGAATATAGAAGAATATAAATTTGAAAACTCGTAATCTGTTACAGAGTAAGATCGAACTTATCTTTAGTAAATTTGGCCTAGATAATCTACTATTCATAATCACAAAGTACGTGGATGACCGAGCTTTGCTCGGTTTCTTTTGGGGTAAACGATGTTTTCTAAAAATGAAACCTAGCTAGATCGATTCATCACCCCCAAAACCCACTACATACTAAATTTCATGAAAATCGTTGGAGCCGTTTTCAAGATTCAGATTATATATATATAAACATATATATATAAGAATTGCTCGTTTAAAGGTAGAAGATAATTGCATGTAAGTAACGGATAATTCATGGATTATTATATAATTAAATAAAAATGATGTACATTTTGCAACAACAAAGCAAATCTGTAAAGTGAACAATATTTCCAGTTAAAAATAAGCTTTACACAATATCGTGTTATAACCAAAAAAAAATACAAACTTTATCTGTAAAATAGTCTTTCAACACATAAAAAAATGATAATAGTCGCTATCAACTTGGATATAGTTCAAAAAACCAGTAAAACAGGTGTATATCTACCATTGTTAGGATCAAATCCCGTTATAACGTAAGTTCAACTTATCCACATTACGAAAGGAACTCAGACTGACCAATATCTTAAGAGGACTCTTTTCATTCATGCAAGTGCTGGACCGCTTTCCATTATACTGGTCGGACCCTTCCCACAATACCATTGTACCCCGTCAATCTTTTATCAAAATGTGCCACATTAAAATGCAAATGGACAATGGAAGAATGTGAAGCGTTTCTATAAACGTTATAAAATGTCGTCGAAATTGTTGATACCGTAAGTTTTTGTTTTAATTTACGTGAATCTGTATTTTATCGGTGTTTATTTCCCATTTTGGTGTTAAATATAAATTGTTTAGAACACGAACTTTATGAATTTTAATTGTATTGTCTTTTTATTTTTATTGTTCCAGAAGTTATTGTTATATATTTTAAATTGGCTTTTAGTTCATTCATAAAAGCTTTTGATTTATTTTTATTAGTTTTTTATGGCGGATTAAAGTGTTTATTTGTCTAAAATGGTTGATTTGTAACAGTCAACACTACATTTTTATCGTTTTTGGAAATCGTTGACTAAATTATTGATGTTTTTTGTTAAATTTAGAATCATAAAAATATTATCAATTCTCACGAACATCTCTCATCGCCATAATATTTTCACAATTTCTAACCCAATAAAAGTACCATGCCATATTTTAGCATAACGCTTTTTACTCTTTATAAAATTCTCCGCAAACCACAGAATATGTAAAAGTTAGTTCAACAATCGGCGATTAGTATTCCTGCCCCGTCCTCCGCCAATAAGATTGCTTTTTCAGCGAACGTTACCCTAATTTTGTCCTGTAGTGTACAGAACAGTTCATGAACAAAAGTTATCCGAATAGTGATTGGAAGATGTCTTTCGTATAGTTTTATAAGAGCTTTTTCAAAATAGCTCTACCATTTTAAACGGATAAAATCAAAGGTTTGAAAGTTATGCTAGAATAAACACACTGACTTAAAAACTTATTAGTCTCTTTTACTAGAACAAACGTAGTTTAGTCTACTAACCCTCTGTGCGACCAAAAGAGGTAATAAAAATTTTAAAGGCAACAGCACACTTGCTGCGTATGCAGCACGTGCACTTACGTTCATACTTGTAGTTACGCACGTAACACCCTGTCACGATGCCTTGCACCAGGTACGCAATGCAATGAACGGCAGCCAAGCGCAGCTAGCATTTATTTTTAGTATAGAAACATGCATATTTTCGGACTAATTCAATTCGTTTTTCTTTTAAATTGTTATTCAAAAACTATTTTAAAAATAATTGCAAACAAATACAACAGTCAGGCGCGTGTTACGCACAGCATCAGTGCTCAAGTTTTGTGTCGTCCGATAGAAAATGTCATTGAATGCAAAGTTATCACTGCAGCTTGTTTGTCTATTGAGAACTTAATGCGTAACGAACGCATTACGTCTAAATACACGTGCATGTCACGTATGCGGCGTACCACGCCCCATAGAATTCCATACGTTACAACTTGAGTATGCACGTCTAAGCGTAGGTTGCGTACCTACGCTTAGACGTGCATACTCACGTTCTTCGGTGAATTTTGGCCTTATAAAAGCGTGTTAAAAAGTCTTACTAGAATTTTATTACATACATAACCATAACCCGTAACATAAAGTCTACTTACCGCAGTAGCGAGAATAGACTTAGGAAATTACTCGAACGTAGTCAATTCTAATATTGCACGTATATAATACATATTTCATTCAATAGTATTCTACGCGGACTGAATTTCTGGCCAATACGGGCTCGAATCTAAAAATCATTAGCCAATCACAAGATTTTTCAAAAATATATTTTTTGATACGAAATGGTACAATGGGCTGAACAATTTGTTCGAGAAAAACAATGCATCCATACAAATTATTCAAAAACCACCGTGTATAAGAAAAAGGACTGTAGTAAACTGAACTAATACTTTTGTCCTGCAGTATACTACACTGCTGACAGAAAAAAAAACGATGTTTTCGTGACTCGAGCGATGTAATGAATCGCTTCGTTTAACTGAAAGTAAGTTAATGTTATTTGAACGGTCAAGATCGATAGGGCTTTTAAAGTCGAGAATCGAGTGAACCTAGGCACCCTTACCGATGTCAAGGACATAGGTACCTACCTACCTTTGACGTACAATGAGAGATAAACATATTTTCTTCTTCTTTCTTTCTTACTAGATAGTCGGTACTTAACTGGTTTCAATCAGTTTTTAGCATGATTGTACTTTAAAATGTGTGCGCGCGAGTTGACGACAGAAAAAGTAGGTAAAATCGAAAAGTGCCAACTCGCGCGCACTCGCGAGATTCACGCTCGCCAGTTGACGAATAAGTCACCTTAAGAGCGTTTACGCACTGCGTCCGATCCGAATCCGATCCGAACCCGTGGAAATATGGATCACCAAATGGAAAAATTCTTTCACCAATGTGTAGAATGAACTTTCAGGAACATAGGCTTTCATGTAAGTATTTCGCATCCAGACGGCGCAGTACTAATAACGTAATGTTGAAAATTGAATCATTAGCTTAGTCAGTCGCTAGCGAGTGTAGAATGTGAAAATTCATGGTAGACCTATGTATGGTTCCCGCGGGATAGATTTGTTTTTGTTATTCAAGATACCGAGCGAAGCCGTCTGCAGAAGCTAGTAATTTTATATAATAGAAGATTAATATTAAAGTTGTCTTCATAATTATTAGTTTATTATTTACACTATCCAAAAGCCTATAAAATAAATAAATATAATAGCTACTTTTTATCCCGGAAAAATGTATGGTTCCCGCGGGATAGATTTGTTTTTGTTTTTCAAGATACCGAGCGAAGCCGTGGGCAGAAGCTAGTAATTTTATATAATAGAAGATTAATATTAAAGTTGTCTTCATAATATTAAATTCGTAGGCACTCATTCAACCTTTCTGCTTTTCATCAACTTTGAGTGACATACTTGTAAGACTTTTATTAATTTTTCTAACAAAAGTCGAGGACTAAGCTATTGAGTAAGTCTTGCTCTTGAAAAAAAAAGGTGATAGGTTGCAAGCCCATCGCCGCTTATAACGCCTTATATCGCCGTATTACCACACACCTTCGAATGATGTTTTCCTTCACTGTTCAAGAGCACTGGCATTGCGCACATAATTTTTTCGAATGGAAAAACTCATTGGTGCACAACTAGGTTTGAACCACGATCGGGAGACAGGGGTGCTACCACTACACCACCAGTGTTCTTAATAACAGATAGGAATTTAATCTGAAAAGTAGGTACAAATATAATTTCTATAAAAAACCATCCCAAATAACCATTAAATTGATTAAAAACATTAGATATCTATAATAATAACTGTTCCAAAATAACTCAAAACTAGTTTTGAGTCGGCAAGGATCAAATTAGATTAAGTGAAGAGTCCACTAATATATCCATAGAGAATAACGGTTGCTTAGGACCTGTTTAGACGAGGAACGAAATATTAAAAAAGCCTCGATTAGACATTAAAAATTTTGTCACGATGCCCACAAACAAACCAAAGTTTTTACTACACCCTAAACGAATTCCAAAATATTAATAACTAGAAAATTATAAAAATATCAAATCAAAAAACTAACAGAAAAATAACATGATCACGATTGTAATCCCCAGACTTAGTAAATAAATACCTCCGCAGATCTCTAGTTACTTAGATGTTTGAGGATATCTAAAGAGGGTAGTCAGAGGCATGTCCACACATAGTTTTAGCACATGCCCACATTTTACACAGTTAGTATTCCGTTCGTGACAGCCGCTTCTAAGATTACTAACATGACAACACCTTTGAATTTTTGGTTCTAAGATATTCCGGTATCCTTACTATATTTTCCTTCATCACTGGCATTACACACATATTTTTTCGAATGGAAAAACTCATTGGTGCACGACCAGGTTTGAACACACTACCATCGGATCGTGAGGCAGGGGTGCTACCACTACACCACCAGCGCTCTTTGGCTCTCTATGGCTTGTAACCTGACGGAATACTGGGCAAAATGTGGGCTATACCAAAGGCATATTATGTTTGGACAACTCTTTAGATGCAAGTAACTTGAGATATGTTGGTGATCACATGTTTCTCATGTTCTTTTTGAACCCATAACCCAGGATGGGAAAGCAAGGGTACCACTACACCACCAGTGCCTATTATACTACTGGTAGTCCATACATTATCTAAAAGCACCGCATAAATAGCTAAGTAACAGTTCACACGGGCGGATAGACCTGCTTGCACTAAAATGTAAATATTTATGTAAAATATCCAGCTAGAATTTAACTAAAGTGTTCGTGTAAGGTATTTTCGGTGTGAGTCATAGGCGGAGCGGGTAGTGGGTAGCGGAGCGGGAAGGTAAATGGAAAATACATGGAAGCATTCTTTGAGGTAAAAAATTACCCCACAGAAAATGTGCTGTGGTAGTCAATTATGCAAAAATTTATATCAAAAACTCACATAAGCAGCACAGTAGCGTTTCACGGCAATTTAAACCCAAACGTCGAGGGAATAAAGTTGACATTAGGTAATCAAATATTGGCAAATCTACGAAGGTGTTTCGATGTGTGAACTTTTGTGTCAAGTTTTGGCGATTCCCTTGAAGTAGGTAATGCTTTGTTTTTTTGCGTTCACTGGGTACAAGCCACAGATAAACTGACAACTAAAGAAAATCTATAGAATCGCTGAGGTGTCACTGCGCATATTATGTGCCAAACGGCCAATGCGGGACGTCGACGGTTAGTGGTATCATAGTTTACACTGTGATATGCTAAGTGATAAATCTTTGACATTTAAGCCAATTTAGGAGATTTATAATCCAATTAGTATTATGAATGTGAAAGTTTGTGTAGATATTTTAATGTTTAAATGTTTGATTATACTGGATAGAATTCGATGACAGTTAGATGGATGAAATCTAAAATTTTAAATACCTATTTATTATTATTATGACGGTGCACATACAAATTCACTGGAAAAAGTAACCTAACCATAAATATAGTTCGCTCAACGAATCTAGGCATTCGTGAAGTTAGCCGCAAGAGCTGCGCAGTATCGTTTTTCGGGAGCAATTGGAGGTATGAGGAGAGGGAAAGGAACTTTACATGCGCAAACTCGCACCTGTGGCTAATTTCACGAATGCCTAGATCCGTTGGATGACCTGTACGTTCTGTGCTGGCCAGATAAAGACTATAGTAAAATTTTTGTTGACACTACTAAATATGCTCATCATAATCCGCTTGCTCTTATAACTTAGACACACCCTAGAGTGGTCACGCGGTCATCCAAGGCAGAGTAGAAAAAACTCGATCCAATTTCATTACTGGTCGTTTTATGGGCTATGTCCTGCGCATACAGGGTGATGTTTATTGGAGCAAGTTAATAGATATTGGATGTTTAAATTCTACGGGAATTTCTGCTTTTCAATACTTTGTTTTTTTTGGCTGTGATCGTTTCGCCGTTTTTTTACGTTTTACACGAGAGCCAAAATATTTTTTTTTTCTAAAAAAAAATGCCTTAAAACAATATCTCCTCAGATCTTAGTTAAGTAGGTACTTAGATCTTTGAGGATATCTAATAAGGGTAGCCAGAGATACGTCCAAACATAGGTAATATCTGGCACATGCCCAAATTGCACAGTAGTTTGTATTCCGTACGTGACAGGTTGGAAGCCCACCGGCGCTTATAAGAATACTACTTTCGAATTTTTGGTAGGGGATGCCGGTTTCCTCACGATTTTCATTCACCGTTTAACACAAGCATTGCGCACAATATTTTTCTAATAGAAAAACTCCAGGTTTGAACCCATGACCTTCGAATAGTGAAGCAGGTGTCCTACCAATACACCACCAGTGCTCAACCCATCGCAGATTAATCTACCTGTATAATCCTACTAATATTATAAACGCGAATGTTTGTAAGAATGTACGGGTGTAAGGATGTCTGTATGTATGTTTGTTACTCTTTCACGCTGAAACGGCTGAACGGATCTGGATGAATTTTGCCACAGATATAGGTTATAGTCATAGGCTATATTTAAAAAATGTACGATTACCACGGGATAGATTTATTTTTGTTTTTAAGGTATCACGTGGGTAAAGCCGTGGGCGGAAGCTAGTTTTGAAATATTCAAACCTTTCCAATCGTTACAGCATGATTGAACTACAGACAAACATCTACACATCACTTTAATATTGACTGGCCTCACAGCTCAGTTGGTAGTAGCTCTGCCTTCTACGCTGCAGGTTGTGGGTTCGATCCCCACTCAGAATAAAGATTTGCGTGATGAACGCAGATGTTTGTTCTGTGTCTGGGTGTTAATATCAATTCTATGTATGTATTTACTAAATTAAAAAAAAGTATATAATTAATCTATCAGCTATCTGGTTCCCATAGTACAAGCTTTGCTTAGTTTGGGGCTAGATGGCGTTGTGTGAATTGTCCACCAATATTTATTTATTTATTTAATACCTACCAGTTATGTTTTTAATAGAAAAAAAACATGATTACGACTGTAATCCCCAGGCTCGATAGATATCTCGGACCTCTAGCGAGTTAGATCTTTTGACGATATCTAAAGGGGATAGTCAGAGGCACGTCCAAACATGATATTTGGCACATGGCCACATTTTGCACAGTGATTAGTATTCCGTTTTTAATAGATAGTTTTTCTGATATTCGGGGCGGAGACAAATACAACAAATCAAAAATAATGAAAATCGTTCCAGCCGTTCTAGAGTTATAAGTGTTCGAACTTCGTACAACCCGACTTTGTTTTATATATTACTAGCTTCCGTTCGCGGCTTTGCTCGCGAGGTACCTACATAAATTTTAGCCTATGTTACTCGGGATAACGTAGCATTCTAACGGTGAAAGAATTTTTGAAATCGGACCAGTAGTTCTTGAGTTTATTCGTTACAAACAAAAGTACAAAAATACAAAACTTTCCTCTATAGAATATTAGTATAGATTAAGATTACTAAGATTAAACCTTGTATATACCATTTATAATATAACTTTTCAAATCCACTTCGATGCAAAATATGACAGCAAGCACCTGCAAATATACAAGAAAGCTTCGATTTTAAACACGGATACGCTCTTAGAGTCAAACGTAAGTTAGTTACGAGTAGGGTTGCCATTTTGAGAAAAAAAGTCGGGTAATAGAAAGGCCCGGTTATTTTTATATTAAACTAGCTTTCTCTTGCGGCTTTGCTCGCGTGGTACCTATATAAAATATAGCCTATGTTACCCAGGAATAATGTAGCATTCTAACGGTGAAAGAATTTTTAAAATCGTACCATTAGTTTTTGAGTTTATTCGTTACAAACAAAAATACAAAACTTTCCTCTTTATAATATTAGTATAGATAAATATTTCTAATAATATATTCATTTCAGTATATAAGAATCCTTACATAAAAAACTCTCATACTTACATACAAACATAATACATACATACATGTGTCGGATTCGTCTTCATCACAAGAATGAATAAGCTATAGGTATGTACATAATGTCAAAAAATCTAATCTTGCGGCTGTAAAAATCTATTTTCTGTGGCGCTCAGTTAAGATTTTTTTTAATTTTTGCAATAAATACTGGTTTTACGATCCCACTCAAAATATTTACATATTTAAAATACCGAAATATATGTTGAGGACAAAATTGAAATGGATATGGCAACCCTAGCGAGTCCTTGGGCCAACACTGCAATACAGCAATACTGTGCGGGTTTTTGTGATACCTACCTGTACCTACTTACAACTTAGTTTTGATATGAATGAAGTTAGTCCTTATTATTATCTCGCAGCGCTCACGTATTATACGAGTATCCCAAGAATGAGACAGCGAAGTTAAGTAACTTTTAGCGCGGTCATTACCTGGGGTGGTTGTTAGAACACTTGCCTAGCACTTTCAGTATCTATTATAGTTAAAAGTTCTATAATCATATATAATATTTTATTTAAAAAAATTGAGGTTACCTACATAGGTACATACAATCTTAAAGGTTAGTGACGGCCTCTGTGGCGCAGCGGGCGAAGGTCCGCCTGAGACGCAGAAGGTTGCGGGTTCGATTCCCGCCGTGGGACAAATGTTTGCATTATTTGCATATATTTGTCTCAGGTCTGGGTGTTTTCTATGTATAATATGTATGTATTTACAAAAAAAAAGTATATCTATGTAGTTTATCAGTCATGTGGTTCCCATAATACAAGCTCTGCTTAGTTTGGGGCTAGATGATGCTGTGTGATAGTGCCTGCATTATTTATTATTTATTTATTTATTATATTATTTATTATATTTAGTTATATTGCTTTAATTTTGTATTAAACGGATATTTATCGCGTTTTATTTACCTCTTTTTTTAGGTTTACACACTGCGATGACAGTCATCCCGTGACCACGACAGTGTGTAAACCTGTCGAAACGTCGGGAAAAATAGGTAAAAAAACGTGGTAACCCGTTTAATACTAATAATAATGTGTTCAGATCGCGTAAGTATGAAAATATTATATAATATTGCCATAGCAAAACTTACCTTTACAGGAACCTTTATTGGTATGAATATTAAAATCTAGCTTCCGCCTGCGGCTTCGATCGCGAGGTACCTTCATAAAATATACCCTATGCTTTTCCTGAAAGTTCATTCTAACATTTCTGAAAGAATTTATTAAATTGGATCGTTAGTGTCAGATATAATAGTCAAACAAACAAAATTAAAATTATGTATGTATAAAATTCAATCCCGCGGGAATTTTTCAGAGATAAAAAGTAGCCTATGTGTTATTCCAGACTATAATCTATATCTGAGCCAAATTCCATCCGTTCAGCCGTTTCTGTGTGAAAGAGTAAAAAACATACCTACATCCATACATTCTTACAAACTTTGCGTTTATAATATTAGTAGGATTATGTATTTAGTAACTACTTTTGCAGAATATTTTTAAAATATCATAATCTATGTATCATTATTTTATCTGTTATTTTAAAAATAGCTTGTATTTGTGTATATCTTTATAACTCTATAACGGCTCAACATATTTGGATAAAGTTCGAATGTGTAAATGTAAAGAAAAGAAAAGATCTAATAGTGTCATCGACAAAGATTCTATTATTCCGGGTTCGCCCGTAAAACACCACCCTGTAGGTTGATTACATTAACTGATACTTAAAAAACCTTATAGCTCTAAGGACATCGTATCAATTGCTACATTAACTTGTCCCTTTCTTGTTGAGGGCCAATGTTAAGGCTTTTAAGGGTCAATGATCGTTATAAGACGTTTAATAACCTAGTTAGTAAAAAATAACACGATTACGACTGTAATCCCCAGGCTCGGTAGATATCTCCTCAGATCCCTACTTACTTAGATCTGAAGAGGGTAGTCAGAGTCGTATAAATGTGATATTTTATACAATTGTCCACATTTTGCACAGTAATTAGTGTTCTGTACGTGACAAGTTGCAAGCCTATCGCCGCTTATAAGAATACTAACCTGACACACTTTCGAATTTTTAGTTCTAGGCCGGTTTCCTTCACCGTTTAAAAGCACTGGCATTGCGCGAAAGTATATTTTTTTCGAATTAAAAAATTCATTGGTGCACGACCAGATTTGAATTGACCTTTGGATCATGAAGCAGAGTTACCACTACACCACCAGTGCTCTAAAAAAGCCCTAAAACCTTTGATCCAAGGTGTACGTGAATCCAAGGTAGTGTAATAATATGTTCAGTTTGGTTCCAAGTTTCGGTGCCATAGGGTATAATTAACAGCAGCACACATCGGCTGCCGTGGACAAGTTGTCCAAACTTTGTCCAGTTTGCAAAGTATACTGTTTCCAGTACAACACCTTATCACAACTCTTTCTTTTTTCTGTAACTGGATTCATAGCTCAGATGGTAATAGCTCTGCTTTCTGCGCTTTAGGTTGTGGGTTCGATCCCCACCTAGGATAAACATTTTTTGTGTGATGAACTATATGATAGAACATGTATGAGTTTACAAAAAAAAATCTAAAAAAAAGATACCCATAGTACAAGCTTTGCTTAGTTTGGGGCAAGATGGTGTGAGATGTCTACCAATATTTATTTATTTATTTATTTACATCGGAACCGAATGTTGGTCGAATTCCGTCGAATTAACAGTTTTTTCATTATCAAATTCGTAAATTCGCATCGAGTGTAAGTGTTACGTGGTTTACAAAATCGCTTTTAAAAATAATGTCGGTCGTTCTATCGTTCAAATCACAGTTGAAACGATGTAATCTATACTAATATTATAAAGAGGAAAACTTTGATTGTTTGTTTGTTTGTTTGTTTGAAATGAATAGGCTCCGAAACTACTGAACCGATTTGAAAAATTCTTTCACCAATGTGTAGAATGAACTTTCAGGATGAACATAGGCTATATTTTATGTAGGTACTTCGCGGGCGACGCCGCGTGCAGAAGCTAGTTTAGAATAAGCTTTGCACGATTATTGTGACGATATAACGCTGATCGTTTTGCAGAGTAGACACCATTGAAGTGAAGGTGCGGTACTACCCTTCTCTACTATGGCACAGAACACTATTTTGTACACTGTGATAGGGGCTAGTTGAAACTGTTTGGCTAACTGGCCCGATTGAAGGAAACTGAATAGATTCTTGGTGTTTAGTGCAGCCTGTATATCCTATAATTTTAGGTGCTGAATAAGTCTGGAATCTGGATTCAGTAAATAAAATAATCTTGGTAACTTACACCGTTTTTATTACGCCATCATGGATGGAAGAGAAAGGAAAAAGGAAATAGTGTTGCACTATAGGTACATTTAGTAGAAAATTAACAAATAATGTTGCCATATTTGTATTCTTGCAAACTATGTTTTCTTTAAAAACGATGACCGCTATGTGAATGGTGAGTGTTTTAGACTTGCGCTATATAGAACAAGAAATTTAAAAGTAAGTAAGTATAGAAGTTTATCTAGACCATATTTCCAAAGTATTCGTTGCAAAATAAAGACAAACAAACAAACACTCACACGACTGTAATCCCCAGGCTCGGTAGACATCTCCTCAGATCTCTAGTTTCTTAGATCTTTGAGAATATCTAAAGTAGCAATTGAGTATCTTAGTATTCCGTACGTGACAGGTTGCAAGCCCATCGTCGCTTATAAGAATACTAACCTATGACACACACCTTCGAATTTTTAGTTCTAGGATATGCTGGTTTCGTGACGGTGTTTTCCTTCACCGTTTAAGAGCATAAATATTTTTCGCGTAGAATAAACTTATTAGTGCACGACCAGGTTTGAACCCACGACGGGATTGTGAGGCAGAGGCAGGGGTGCTACTACTAAACCACCAGCGCCTAAAAAATATCTTTAGACATATTCTGTAGGTCTACCATGAGTTTTCACTCGCTAGCGACTGTAGTTAAAAAAATGTATGAAAACTTGTACAGCGCCTCTAGCGGATAGTTGGGTACTAAAACCTCACGTAGCTAACTATCCTACGTCACAGTACTACAGCGACTGTAGTTTACGCTCATTCATTTGCTAAGAATTTGGTACCATGAGTAACAGTTTTTAGTTTACAGATGTCATAGTAACGTACTATTACTACTGTAGTAACGTCAGCCGATCTAAATGTGACAACTCACGTACTGTATAAAAATACTTTACGTTGAAAGTCTAGGAAGTTTTTCTTTCAACGACTCCATTGTCGTTTTGTTACTACATACAAGTAATTGTTAGCAGAATTGACACCCAATTATTATTATGTAAGGTGTGTTATTATAACTAACACACGTAATGTGGACCTTTCTACTCAATGGTTTCGTCATTGTTCTCACTTTCATCATTGTTCGCAACAAATAATTTTGGTTAGCTCGTAAAATTTTAGCTAACTAGCTTCCGCCCACGGCTTCGCCCGCATGGTAGCTTAAAAATAAAAACAAATCTATCCCACGGGAACAGTACATTTTTCTGGGATAAAAAGTGCTATTGCTATTCCAGACTATAATCTATATCTGTGCCAAATTTCATCCAGATCCGTTCAGCCGTTTCAGCGTGAAAAAGTAACAAACATACATCCCTACGTTCTTACAAACTTTCGCGTTTATAATATTAATAGGATTTTAAATGTAGGTACCCTTCGTGAAATAACTTATTACCAACCAATCTTTTATTGCCCCATCTTCATGCTATCAGCTTGAAAGCCGAGCTCTAAAATCAAAGATAAAGAAGTTTTTAAAACAACGGTAAAATATCAAATTGAGTAGTAAGGGCCGTATATTAAAATTCTACTTATGGAAATTATAGAATAGTCCCTAGTCCCTACATAAAACCCCCCACTCTAAATATAACTAGCTGTAGCCTGCAACTTCGTTCATATGAACAATTATTTTTCGACATCCTATTATAATGAAACAACCTAAAGGTGAAGCCAGATTAAGAGCAGTACGTCGATTCTGTAAAATTCAAACATCGACTCGCATCTCATATCGCTATTCACTCACTAGTTTCACTTGTAAAATAGATGCTTTTTATTTGACACTTTGAATCGGGTTCGAGTGCGAAGCGAGCGTCGAAGTGACTTGGGAATTACCGTATAATCTTACATACCTTATCTGTCAAAATCTCTCCGTCAATTTAGTTCAACTCGCTGACACGCTCGCAAGAGTGGCGCTAGTGTGAATTCGAATTATCAACAGAGTTTTTAGAATGCCAATCAAGAAACTCACAGCGGATTCAGATTCGAAGTTTAGAAGAATCGCACGGCTAGTTTCACCATACTCTGTTAATTAAACTAACAGCTATGTATGTATGTATGTTTGTATGTAAGCGAGTTTCTTCTATCGGTGTAGCCCAAACGGCTGGACAAATTTTGACAAATAAAGTGTCGTTGGATTCGTCTAGATCACAAGAGTGACATAAATGTCAAAAAATCAAATATGGCGGCTGTAAAAATCTATTTTCAGGTACGTTCATTAGTTTTTTTATTATTTTTTTGCAATAAATACTAGTTTACTTTTATTAGAATACTAACTATTATGCAAAATGTGGGCATGTGTCATACATATATCATGTTTGGATGTGCCTCTGACTACCCTCTTTAGATATCCACAAAGAACTAAGTAACTAGAGATCTGAGGAGATTTTCCGAACCCGGGGATTACAGTCGTGATCATGTTTCTATATAATGTACAAACACAGAGTTCTATTATATTTATAACTAGCTGATACCCGCAGCCTCGCCCTCGTGAATGTCGATTATCGCGACTTTTCATCCCCTATTTTATCCCCTTGGGGGTAGAATTAATTAAAATCCTTTCTTAGCGGATGCCTACGTGATAAAATCTACCGGCATGCCAAATTTCAGCCCGATCCGTCCCGTGGTTTGGGCTGTGCGTTGATAGATCACTATGTCAGTCAGTCAGTCAGTCAGTCAGTCAGTCAGTGAGTCACCTTTGAGTTATAATATTTAGATATAATTATATCTATAGTATAAATTACAAACAAACGTATTGTATACCCTAGCTAATAAATAATAGTGTTAGGAAGTGCTCTACAATCGCGTGTGTGTCTACTAATTACTACCATGTAATGGCGTAAAAATGAAGGTTATTTTAGTAGGTGCTCACTTAAAATTAATTTGAAAACTCCATGCTATTTTTAGAGTTGTAACACGATACTAATATTAATGCGAAAGTTGATGTGTGTCCATAGTCACACCCCAAGTCCTGTCAACTTTGAAATCGATTTACGCTATATCGATTTTATATATAAAATACTAGCTTCTGCACGCGGCGTCGCCCGCGAAGTACCTACATAAAATATAGCCTATGTCCATCCTGAAAGTTCATTCTACACATTGGTGAAAGAATTTTTCAAATTGGTTCAGTAGTTTCGGAGCCTATTCATTTCAAACAAACAAACAAACAAACAATCAAAGTTTTCCTCTTTATAATATTAGTATAGATTGGTGTGGACAACGCAATCTAGCCCCGCACTAAGAAAAGCTTGTACTATGAGAACCAGATAGTTGACAGATTAATTATGGACTAATAATAACACCCAGACACAGAACAAACATCAGCGTTCATCACACAAATGTTTATCCTGGGGATCGAACCCACAACCTGTAGCGTAGAAGGCAGAGCTACTACCAACTGAGCTGTGAGGCCAATCAAGAGATTTAGTAATTGAGTATTAGGTATATTGTAAGGCAAAGTTCTAACTACCTATACGAGTAGGTATAATCAAAGATTTAACTCGTAGATATGCCCGGACGCCAAAAACTGTGGCACTGTTTTTACTTGTGTGTGTTAACAAAATGCCGATGCACGCACACTAATGATTAGTAAAAAATGAACCAAACAGTTATTTCACGATTTATTGTGGAATTATATTGCATGATCTTTCGTAAAAAAAATTGTACGCTGAAATTGAAAATATTTGGTCTGCCAAATGAGCGAGCTATCTCATTTCGTGTGGCAACAAAACGGCACGGTTTCAGTACGACAGCACCGTACGGGCATATCTGCGATTTAAATATGTTCATGTTAAAAACAGACGAAGTAGCGAGTGGGTCAACTAGTCTTTTTCTAAATATAAAACTCCTTTGTTACTGACTGACTGACTGATCAAGGTCTTAGAGAGCAGACATTTCGAGGATTAAGAGGTGTTCTTATAAAAAAACCAATCTCTAAAATTCAACCTCCATGGAATCCGAATTGCTCGAACAAAGTCGCGGGGAATTTCACTAGTTATAACATTATACATTATATTAAATTATGAAATAATCTCAAATAACTTCCCCCTTAATCGTTATTTACATTTAATCGTTATTTACATTTAATCATCATAACCTCAAACACTGATGTGTATAAAACTTGATTAAAAATTATAAGAGGATTAGAACAATTTCATTCGTCTCGTAAACCGACAGTAATCCGTGGGATAAAGTGTACCCCGTGGGACAAACTGATAAGTGTACTGGGTGACGCAGAATGTATTGTCCTAACCCGAATGACTACATTTTACCAATGTAGGTACTAATATTATAAAGAGGAAAGATTTGATTGTTTGTTTGAATTGAATAGGCTCCGAAACTACTGAACCGATTTGAAAAATTCCTTCACCAATGTGTAGAATGAACTTTCAGGATGAACATAGGCTATATTTTATGTAGGTACTTCGCGGGCGACGCCGCGTGCAGAAGCTAGTAGGTAAATAAAAATGATGTGGTGTCGTGGGACACCAGGTAGGAACGAAGTTCGAAAGAAAAACGAAAAGAAAGAGGGAGAAAGATACACAAGCGAGATAGTGTATAATACCTTTCGTATTATACACTATCTCGCTTGTGTATGCGACTGTCGCGCCTGCGCACGTCTCATTTAACGGTTTTATTCCACGCACTTTTTCTTACGGTTTTATTATCACATTTTTTTCAGTTCGGTCGCGCAGCAAAATCCCTATCCCCTCCAAGCCTGCCGTAAGGAACTTCGTTCCAATTAGAATACTAATCTAATGCTTATAAGCAGCGATGGGCTGGCAAGCTGTCACGTATGGAATACTATTTACCGTGCAAAATGTGATCATGTGCCCAATATCAGGTTTGGACGTGCCTCTGAATACCTCCTTTAGATATCCTCAAAGATCTAAGTAACTAGAGAGAGATCTAAGGGGATTATCTACTGAGCTTGGGGATTACAGTCGTGATCACGTAGATATTAATTTGTAAGTAGGTAGTTAAAAATTCAATATAGTTTTTTTGAGATGGGTACTACTCTCGTAGGTACTTACCTACATACTTTAGTCAATATACATTTTAAAGTTATTTAATATTTCTTGTAAATCAGTTCTTGTCCATACGGCAGTTACGAAACTATTTCATGACAGTAAAAAGTCTTCGCATTTCAAATATTTTTCTGTTGTTATTTTGGTTGCATTATTACGGTTGGAGTATTTTTCCGAAACTCGCTGATTTTTTAAACTCTATTCTGGGACACCCTGTATTTATGTACCGTGTGGGCTATAGTAATCTTAAATACGTAATTCTAGGATACTTATTACAGTCCCAAACGTCTGCGAGTTATTACGAGGTATGTCTTAACCGGAGATGATTTTACCTACCTACTAAGTACAAAGAAATGGTGAGATCTAGCTGCGTTTACACGGTGTGAGAGATTCTAAGAAATATATACCTACTCTATAGCTAGAGATATAGACATACCTACCATACATATACCTACTTACATTATAATCACAACTTCAGAGTATCCAACAAAGTTATAGATATAGATAGTTATATAAACACTATTTATTAAATAATCATAAATTAAAAAAATGTCTAGGTATTACATATTTGAAATAAATTTACATTTTTGGTAAATTTACTTCAAAAAATCCGACTAAAAATAATTTAAAATAGCATTTTACAGCCGCCATATTGGTTTTTTTTTCTTTTTTTTATAACCTTTCACTCCTATGATCGAGATGAATCTAAAGATATCTTGTGTTGGTACAAAAGCATGTCAAAATCAGATGAGAAAATCTTTCACATTAGAGAACGTAAAAAATGCTCACAAAAGGTCTCTCTTCTTTTCGCTTTGGTGTTTAGTCGCCTTTATTTATAAATCCTAACATGAAATGCGCTTCAAATGGTCCTTCTAATATACTATAATAATCTATACTAATATTATAAAGAGGAAAGATTTGATTGTTTGTTTGTTTGTTTGAATTGAATAGGCTCCGAAACTACTGAACCGATTTGAAAAATTCTTTCACCAATGTGTAGAATGAACTTTCAGGATGAACATAGGCTATAATTTATGTAGGTACTTCGCGGGCGACGCCGCGTGCAGAAGCTAGTAATCTTCTATATCTATATAAGAGCTTAACCTGACTGACTGACTGACTGACTGACTGATTTATCATCGCCCAGCCGAAACCGCTGAAGCTAGAAAGCTGAAATTTGGAAGGTGGTTTCCTTTTATAACAAAACCACCCACTAAGGCGGGATTTTTGGAAATTCCACCTCTAAGGGGGTGAAAAAGGGTGAAAACGTTTGTATGAAACTTTTTAACGCGTGGAGCGATTTTCATGAAACTTTGTTTGTGCACTGTAAATAAAAAATGAACGAACACCTGTTTCAGGAATTTTTAATATAACCTTCAAAATGGGTTCAAATGTGGGGTCAATTTTTGTATGGGAACTTTTTAACGGGTGGTGCGATTGATCTGAAACTTTGTTTGTGTACTGTAAATGCAAAATGAGTGGACACGTGTTTCAGGATTTTTCAATATAACCTTCAAAAAGGGGTCAAATGTGGGGTCAATGTTTGTATGAGAACTTTTTAACGGGTGGTGCGATTTGTTTGAAATTCGGTTTATATACATACTTTAAGTGAACAAAGTCGCGAGCGGGACAGCTAGTAATATTATAAAGAGGAAAACTTTGATTGTTTGTTTGTTTGTTTGAAATGAATAGGCTCCGAAACTACTGAACCGATTTGAAAAATTCTTTCACCAATGTGTAGAATGAACTTTCAGGATGAACATAGGCTATAATTTATGTAGGTACTTCGCGGGCGACGCCGCGTGCAGAAGCTAGTAATATTATAAAGAGGAAAACTTTGATTGTTTGTTTGAAATGAATAGGCTCCGAAACTACTGAACCGATTTGAAAAATTCTTTCACCAATGTGTAGAATGAACTTTCAGGATGAACATAGGTTATATTTTATATAGGTACTTCGCGGGCGACGCCGCGTACAGAAGCTAGTAATGTATAAACTATTTTATACTCTTATAATAAGTCGAGTCGTGTCATCATTGATTATTTTGTAGGTACCTACTCCTAAAATTATTTAGATACCGTATAACTAGAATTTAAACCTCAACAGATTATTGTCTATTTTGACACACCTAAAATGAGACAACTATATAAAAAAAGTAAAGCTAATAAAGAGGCTTTATTAGGTGGCATATTTTTTCGTTAATCCAAACTCACCTTCCAGACAATTAAAGCTATCCCATCCGCCTACGTCATAAACATTTTTACGTAGCGACTGCAGAAAAAATCACATAAAAAAAATACATTCAAATATGGAGAAGAAAAACATCATAACGAAATCAGCACCAAGTCGATAAACCTTGTTTACACGTGTCTATTTACGCTAATTTTAAAGTAGTGAAAAAAAAATTGAGAAGATTGCACGCCCCATGGTGGGCGCCACTATTATAAATCATAATAATCAATAAACTATATCTTCTTCTAACAAATTTGAATTATTGGCAAAACTCAACAACCGAAAAAAACATGAATATTCTCTAATTTAAATATCACAGAAATTAGTTTAGTCGATTAATCAAAAATTGCCATAATATCTTCACTTCACCACTCAGTTGCACTGCTAAGTCGGATTAAAAGGGTGTATGTTAAGCTTAGTCGCATAATACCTAAAGCTTAACATTACCATACTTATCCACATAAAGCTTACATACTTTGCTGACGCTACTTCAATGTGGGAATTAAATTTGTATGTAAAAGGGAGTGTGTAATGTGTATCTAACTTAAAAAGAATATTTATTTTACTTAATATAATCTCGTCACGTAAAATGAAAAGCAGTTGAGTGAAAAAATCACGCTGAAACGATTTAGGTTCATTACCTAGTTAAAAACACAATTTAAGATCTTATAAAAGATGGTACTTACAATCATTTCTATAAGCTTAAAGGTATTCCAATAACAAAACGGTGCCACACCCTGAGAACCACCACACCTGAAACTGCCTATATTTTATTTATACCCTCATAGAGATGCGCAAAAATATCGATAAAAAAATATTCATGCGTTTATCGATGGACGCATAGCATTAAAATTTTGAACCGGCGCGGCGTTTATATTAATATTTATACCGTTTTTGCTATAAACTGTTGCTGTAGGTAGATGTTAAAATGATATTAAATTAATATTTATGATGTGCGAATAGTTGAGTCAATTTGTTTAAAATGCAATTTATTAGCACATAATATGTACCAGTTATCGAATTTCAATTACATAAACTGGCTTCAATAAATTACTATGTAGGTAGCCTAGAAATTGTTGAAAAGAAACTTAATAATTCTGAAATTTACGAGGACATTTTGAATGATTGTGCTTTAATCACCGATGACTAGACTGCTTTAAAATTTATATTACGATCGACACTCGCAATAGAAAGAAGAATAGATATTTTTTACGTAAGAAAAATAAATAAAAGTAACTTTAAAACATCCTATCCTATGGAATCCTATCCATCAAAACTATGCTAGGTAACTTTGCGAAAAGCGAATCGCTTTTAGATGAGCAGTTCCTCTGTAATCATTAGATGAGGCTTAAATTTGAGCACTTAAGTGCTAAAGAAGAAAACTTGAAGTTCTTGGCTATGAATACTTAAGTTACAGTTTATAGATCATGATTAACACATTATTTATTACCTTTAGGTGTATATATTCATAAAAAGGATAAAACATACAAACACTCACACCTTGATCACTGTTGGCCTGCCTTTTTATAAGTTTGTGTAAGTACATTATATTACTTTTAAGAGCTGTAGATTTTGTACAACAAAAAAATTAAAATATAGGTAGTCGAATTTATATCGCAAGCGGCGGATTTTTGATATTGACGACATTAATATGACGTAACTGTTTTATCGAAAACTAAAGCTTACTAAATATCATTAAGCTCATAAACACTTAAACGACCGCGCAAATAGCCCTGTCATTTTATTTAATTCATAAACATTAAGATAATTAGGCAGCTAGGCAGATTTAAACCAATTTATCATAAAACGCTAAATTACTATAATTATTTTGGGTGTAGTTAATTACTTTGTAGCTAAACATGCTCCTATTTTATATTATCAGTCGACACTATAATTTTCTAGCGACGAATACAAAAAACGGAGGAGGTTATCAACTCGATGTTTAAGTAGGTACCTAACTATACTTTTTATCGATAAAAATCATCGACATTACCCATCCCTAAATGAAAGCGAGCCCAATAAGACAGGGGCTAAGTGTTCACCTGGATCTTTTTCGCTAAAACGCCTTCGAAATGAGGCCCTGAAAATTATCTTCCAAATTGAACTTCGAGACGAGACTTTGCATAAAGGTTTCTATTCATTCGAAAACAAGTAGGTACCTACCTGCCTACTTACGCACCCGAGGTAGAGATATCCCACGCTGAAATTAAATTAAGAAACAAAGGACTTTTTTGTTCACGAAATAAAAACTCTTTGATCACTTATGCCATTGTCATTTTGTTTTTTTTTAGAATTTGTTAGGTATTATAGGTTCCTACCTTCTTGGATTTTATGGAAAACTGATTGATGCACAGTGATTAAATATATTCTCTTTGGATGCACCTAACACTACACCGAAATGTCAATAAACAGTCGGCCATTTTAAAGGTAGATATAAATTATGCACCTTGTGTAATAAAATTAAAAATTATTTTTCACCAATAGGTAATATTTATTTACTAGCTAGATAGGTGGGTACCTACTACCTGGTAACTACCTGGTACCTGCTATGATTGTATTAATTAGGTAGGTACCTACTAGGGGTAAAGTAGGTAAGGTCGATAGATAGATAATTTAAAAAAAGATTTTGATAGTTTAGTCACGCGCGTCGTATTATACCTACCTACATCGGCTACCTTATGTAGTCTATTAATTTTATTTCCAAATACCTATTTACCTGCGCTTCCTTTATTTCTGTTTTACCCTAAAACATACATCTTCATAGTAAATCTTCTAATAAATCGTGTTTTGTTTATCCTACAAAAACTTTGTATCAACTTAAAAGGTCTTTCTCGTAAATTCTTCAAGAGGATTTGAAAGGGCCATCCTTATCCCTATAGGTGGTACCTACTTACCTATCTACCTACCTACTTAGGTACTTTTTAACTGGCCTTCCGACTCAAAAAGGAACTGTAGGAAGTAGGTTGACAGGTTTTATAATTTAGTTTATATTTAGGTACCTACCTATTCCTATTGCACTACCCACAAGCTTGTTCTGAGGCACCTACCTACTATTTATTTTTTTAATCCGTGCCTACTAAAGCATTTGTTTTGTATCATTTTTGTTTCATTCAACCCACAAAGAAATGTAGGTAAGTACTACCTACCTACTTACCTTCACTTCGCACCTATATACTTCCCTACTTAGTAGGTACCTACCTAACTTAGTGTGGCAATGTTATTGTTTTTCTAACAGTAGGTAGGTAATCGTCACCACGTATTTTAAGCTACTTTGAATTTAGGCTACAATAAAAAAAATGCTCCAATTCTGTCAAGCAGCGGCGTTGGTTACATAGGACTTACCTAATTTGAACCACAAACAGACATCGACATTTATAACTGGGTCTATAATTTGTTGTTAGTTACGATAACGCCTAGTCAAAATATGTGAGCATAGCACATTAATGTACATTCTTTATTACTTGCTCATACGAAAACCATAAATCGAACTAGGATTCACAGAGCAACATTATTCTGGAAAGGACAAAACTAAAGTAAAGATAGAAAAAATAATAAATTAATAATACTATTATAAGGTTAGCTTTAGGTAGATAGGTACCTATATTCCCATTATAATATTGTATCATTCATCACATCAGACTAAATAAGTATTTTTTCCGGTTACATATAGGTAAGTACCAACCTACCTACATGTAACCGGAAACATCCTAACTACTTAAAACCTACTTTAACCTTAACCTAAAATAATTAGGTATTATTTTATCTTATTATTAGTACCTACTGTTCAGGTTTAGAACATAAGGGAGCCTAATTCTTTAGACAAATTAAACTCCAACGCTGATATTACTTTGGTAATTTATTAAAATTGCAAGGATGTAGAAAGGACACGTCTATTCAGTTCGGTGAGTGTCGAGAGAGAGTGATTTGACATAATTCACGTAAAGGTATAGACCAACGCCTGATGAAATTAACAGAGCAAACATAACACCTAATTACTGCTATAATTAGAACACAAGTAGATGTTACGTAATTTAAGTGATTGCTAATTTAAAAGCATAAGGAGATGCTTGAACATCTTCCCGCCCCGGGAAAATAAAACAAATAGGGTCTTCATTTTACCAACAAAACTAAATAAGACTAAATTGATTAACAATTGCTAGTTAAAACAAAATGAACTACCTAATTAAACTTTGTTTTGCAAATTTAGTGCATTTTTATGAAATACTAGGAAATTAATGACTAAAGAACTTAGAAAACATGAAATTGAAACAAACTAAGAACTTAAATCTAAATCTTCAGCCGTGGGTAACGGACAAAGTCTTGTAAGCGGCCGTCGCACGCAGCCTCTCGAAGTAGTGACGTCTGCAACTCTTGTTACGCCATCCGGTCCAGGGAAGAGACGAGCCACTCGTCCAAGACGCCAGCAAAGCGGGGGTACATTGTCTTCTTGAAGAAGGACAAGGTCATCGAGCTTCAGTTTATCAAAGCTGGTCTTCCATTTTGTCCTCTGCTGTAGTTCAGCAATGTATTCTTTCTGCCATCTTTTCCAAAAATGATGACGGAGTTGTTCAATCCGAGCATATCGTTGAAGTGAGTTTTCTTGTCGGTCATCTGGGTGTGGAGATGGCATCGCAGTCAGCGGTCTTCCGATCAGAAAGTGCCCTGGGGAGAGGGAAAGAAGGTCGTCAGGAGAGGAGGATAATGGGCACAAGGGACGACTGCTTAGTATAGCCTCCACTTGAGCAAATAAAGTTGACAACTCTTCAAAGGTTAAATGACTATTGCCTATTACACGTCGTAGGTGGTGCTTTGCGGATTTTACACCGGCCTCCCAAATACCACCGAAATGGGGCGCGTAGGAGGGTGAGAAAAAGAATTTAATACCTTCCTGACTTGCAAAATCAGATAGAGGTTCCGCAGTAGACCTTATAAAATCGCCTATTTCCTTCGCGGCTGCTACAAAGTTACCACCGTTGTCGCAGAATATTTCCGCTGGCTTTCCTCTACGAGCGATGAATCGACGAAGTGTCATTATAAAGGAATTTTTAGTTAAGTCGCTTACCCCTTCTAAGTGGATGCACTTGTAGCGCAAGCATACAAACAAACAGAGATAACATTTTATTAAACGGCTACCTCGGCCTTTACGGTTTAGTATATGGAATGGACCCGCCATGTCCACTCCCACAGACACCCATGGGTAATTAGGCGTGATGCGCTGAGACGGGAGATTGCCCATCTTCGGTGTTAATGTTTTACCACGCAAGCGTCTGCATCGTACACATTTGTTTACGGTACGCCGAGACAAATACCTACCATTGACCGGCCATACGTACTCACGCACGGCGGCTAACAGTAATTGTGAACCTGCATGCATATTACGTAAGTGTTCTCTATCGAACACTAGTTTAGTTAGCTGGTGTGACGCGTGTAGTAAAATCGGATGCTTCTTATCGTAGGGGTATTCTGAAGCACTGATACGTCCACCAACTCGAATCAAACCCTTACTGTCAAGGAATGGAGACAAAGATAATATTTTAGTTTTACCGTGTAAAGGTTTATTGCTATTTAAACATTCGTATTCTGTAGCAAACGAGTCTCGCTGTGCCATAATACAAAGCGAATGAAATGACTCATTCAATTCATCGACGGTAAGGATTCCTGTTATTTTATTATTTTTGTTTTTTAAGTTATAAATAAATCTTTTTACATAAGCAAACGATCTTTGTAGTTTTATCAATTTAGAGTAATTTTCGAATTTTATTATGTTTTCCTTGATTGTGACCGTGTTACTTTTTATTTCCGGTAAATTATAGTCTATTTTTGTATTTAATACGGGCCATTGTGACTCGTCTTCGGTTAAGAAGCTAGGGCCAGTCCACCACATTTGCATGGACACTAACTGGCTGGCATCCACCCCCCGAGAAATTAAATCAGCGGGGTTGGCAGCGGTAGGTACATACCGCCAAGTTGATTTGTCTGTGATTTCTTTAATTTCGCTTATACGATTCGCAACGAAGGCCTTTAGATTACCTAAATTGTTACTTATCCAAGCAAGCACTATGCTGGAATCACACCAATGCACAACACGCGTAGGCGCATTCCGCAGTGAGTCGATTACTGACCTACTCAGTCTAGCAGCGAGCAGTGCAGCGCAGAGCTCTAAACGTGGAACCGTCGTCGGTTTCAATGGCGTGACCTTGGATTTCGCAGTCAACAATCTAGTAGTGATGCGACCGTTTGCACTTGTGGAACGCATATAAACGCATGCACCGTACGCGTTTAGGGATGCATCACTGAATACATGCATTTCAATGCTTTCCGGGGAATCACACAAAACTCTTCTAGGAATATGTAGATTCTTAATAAACAACATGTTTGCAACAAATCGTTCCCATTCGTTTTTTACTTCGAGTGGAACCGACTGGTCCCAATCTAGCTTATGTTTCCATAATTTTTGCAACAACATTTTAGGTTGTATAATGCAAGGACTCAATAAACCTAACGGATCAAATATTTTGAATGATGTTGACATGATAACGCGTTTGGTTATTAAATCTGGCTGACTTATGGTTTTTATCGGAAAATTTAACGTATCACTAGTCGGACACCATCCCAAACCTAGTGTACTCGACGATTCACTTATTGTTAAGTTTTGTTGCGTATCTATGTTAGAATTTGTAAATAGATTATTGAAATTACTTTTAAACTTTCTTAAATCGAAACAGCCTGTTTTTAATGTATTTGAAACTTCATTTTGTATGTATTTTAGCTGCTGTTCGTCGTCGGAGCCTGTAATAAGGTCATCGACGTAGAAATCGTTTTTTATTATTGTTTTTATCAGTGAGTCACCGTGTTCCTCTCCTAATTGCTTTAGACAGCGCGTGCTGAGGTAACTCGCGCTTGCAGTTCCGTACGTCAAGGTATGCAGTCTTAGTGTTTTTATAGGATCAGTCTCATTTTCTCGCCAAACTATGAGCTGCAGATCGCGGTCACGTTCAACTACCTGAACTTGTCTGTAGAATTTTTCAATATCACCAGTTAGAATGTACTTGTACTGACGCGCTCTAATTAATATATTGAACAATGAGTCCTGAACGTTCGATCCAACCATGAGGATATTGTTTAGCGAGTACCCTGATGATGATTGTTCCGAACCACTAAATACAACTCGAAGCTTTGTCGATTCGCTTTCTTGCTTCAGAACTGCATGGTGACAAAGAAAATAGGAAGGAAGCGGCTTTATTATGGCTGATTCAGATAAATGACCTAGCCTACCATATTCTGCAATGAATTTAGAATATTCTATTTTAAGCTCGTGATTTCGTCTAAACCTCTTCTCCAGATTGAATAATCGACGTTTAGCTAGACCGTAGGAATCACCTAGGCAACCTGGGGAAGTGGTTAAGGGCAATTTCACACAAAACCGACCATCGTTTAGCCGAGTGGTGTTTTGTAGAAAATGTTTTTCGCATATTTCGTCGCTTTCGCTTAAAACTTGTTTACTAGGCAATTCTTCCAATTGCCAGAATTTTTGCAATGATTTATCTATTTCGTCTGACAAGTTATGAGTTATCATAGCGGCATGATTACATTGAACATGGTCTAAAGTACTTGACGGATAGATCGGACCGGATATTAACCATCCTAGTTTAGAGCTACGGAGCTTGGGGGCCTTAGGACCAATAGATTTCACCTCGTTACCTAAAACATCCCAAAAAACATCGGCACCGATCAACATGTCTATGCACGCCGGTTTATGAAAAGTTGGATCAGCCAACTGAACATTGTCCGGTATCTTTAACCTACCTACGTTTATCGCAGATCTTGGCAAGTTGCTTGTCAGCTCGTTTAGTACGAAGCATGACAACAATACACTGAATGGTGTATGGAGTGACTTTAATTGAACGTCACTTTTTTCGACTACCCTATCTGAACAATTATTGCCAATCCCAATTACCTTTAGCGCAGTAATGGGACATGAATTGAGTGATAGTTTTTGTTGTAATCGTTTGGTTATAAAAGTAGACTGACTACCACAGTCTAACAGCGCGCGAACCTTTTGTGTTTCGTTTGTATTAGGATTTACTAATTCGATCAACGCTGTAGACAACAAAACTTCATTGCAGTTTTGTTTAGTGAAATTTACAGTTGTTTCGTCCTGATCACACTCAGCGGAGGCGTGGTTTACCACTGACTGCTCCGTGTTATGTAACAGGGAGTTGTGTTTTTTATTACAAATGCGACAAGGTCCCCCACGACAATTGCGCTCAGGGTGCCCTTGTCTTAAACAATTGGAACACAATTTATATAACTTAACGTCATCTAAACGTTCCTTAAGACCTTTGTCTTTAAATACGGCACAATCATATATTCTGTGATCCTTACCGCAGATAACGCAAACGTAAGATGATTTTTGATTTTCATGATTAGCGACAAATGATTTTGTTTGATGTGAATTTTCTTGTTTGTATTTATTTGTATTAGAGTTATTCCTATTATTGTTATTTTGATTGTTTTTATTATTTTTGTTTAAGTTATTTTGCTCTGAACCGCGTGAATGTTCCGATGAATTTTTATTATTATTATTATTGTTAGTCTTATTGCGATTAAGAGAATCTAAAACATCCGCACGATCAGTTAGCAATTTGAAGAAATCATTTAGTGTAGGCTGATCAGAGAGGGTGTTTCTGTATTCCTCCCATTTGGCTAGCGTTTGAGGATCTAATTTTGATAGCATCATAAAAATTATGAGGGTATCCCATTTGTCAGTGGGCTGACCTAGACTACGCAAAGCACGTAAGTTTTTGGTTACTGTGTCCACTAAAAACCGAAGAGACCTTTCTGTTTCATTTGTGGCCGGTTGAATGCTAAACAACGCATTTAAATGGTGATTAGTTAATAGCCTTTTGTTATTGTAGCGATCACAAATCAACTTCCAAGCCTCCTCGTACGTATCGGAAGATACTTCTAAATTAGAAATAATTCTACTAGCATCCCCATCTAAATACGAGACTAGATAATGATATTTTTGAATAGGGTTTATTTTGACATTGTCATGAATCATAGTCTTAAATGTATCGTGAAATTCAAGCCAGCGGAAATACGAACCATCAAATTTAGCGATATTTATTTGAGGCAATTTAACACCAATTTCTTTATGATCGTGAGAACACTGAGGAACATGAATAGATTCCCGCCTATGTTCGTTCTCTGCCTTAAAATAATTATCAATTAGGTTTTTAGCTGCAGCAATATTGTGAATAAACTCATGTTCAATGTTCTCTCGCTCTTCCAGCTCTGCAGCTAAATTTTTGTGATTTAGAACCTCGATCTCTTCTTGCAAGTTGTCAAAACGTAACGATAATGTCTCAATTCGTTGGAGTTTTAACTGTAATTCAGTTAGTTCAATGGAATTTAATTGAGTTTTTTGTATTTGAGTCAATAAATAGTTTCTAAACTTAGTTATTTGGCCTTTTACGGAACTACGCCTTCTAAATAACTCCTCCAAACCTGAGGCACCATCGCTATCCCTTGACGTCATTATAGGAAGTTAATTAATTAATAAAAGTCTTATTCTCACGCTCCTCGTAAGCCCCACGATCCACACAGCACCACGAACGACGCTCAGCTGACCGGTCGGCCGAGTGTTCAATAGATGACGTATCACCTAGGTCAGCTGTCTTAGAACACCTGTAACGCGCCGGCAAATAACGTTAATAAGTCGAATTTATAACAAGGAACGTAGATTGCAGTTGATTTATGAGATATTTAGGATGCGAGATATACTGGACAGGGTACGTGACCACCACGTTGCCGTATACCGGAAGTAGGTCCTATTTCTCTCGATTTATTTTGTAATAAAGTAACTGCATTTATATTTAGCACTAATTGATTTAAATTAACTTTGACAACACCTTATTTTATCACAAGTGAGACAATTTAGATTGAAAATGTGTTAATGAAATTGAGGTTAGGAAGAACAAAGGATAAAAAAGGGCACTTATCTTTTCTCAGACCACCACTGCAGGCGTGAATCTTTAGCTGATCCACTGACCAATACTCCACGTAGTCTTGATAAGCTCGACTCCTTGTATTTCTTTCGGTTTTGAAATAAATTCTTCAAAGTCCAAAGTCCTTCGCCAACCGCGGGGAACTCCCAGAATTCCTTGCTTTCTAGTTTTACGTTCCCCTCATGGGCCACCAATTTATGTTCAGGTTTAGAACATAAGGGAGCCTAATTCTTTAGACAAATTAAACTCCAACGCTGATATTACTTTGGTAATTTATTAAAATTGCAAGGATGTAGAAAGGACACGTCTATTCAGTTCGGTGAGTGTCGAGAGAGAGTGATTTGACATAATTCACGTAAAGGTATAGACCAACGCCTGATGAAATTAACAGAGCAAACATAACACCTAATTACTGCTATAATTAGAACACAAGTAGATGTTACGTAATTTAAGTGATTGCTAATTTAAAAGCATAAGGAGATGCTTGAACACCTACCTACCTACATAACTAAAAAGTTTAAGACTCATCCAGTTTCTATCAGTGTCTTTGTTTCGTCTGTGTCTGCAGTTTAGCCAAGGGGAGCAAATAAACGCGCGACGCCGTGACGCCACGAGCCACGACCCGTCGAATGGGTAGTAGGTAGGTACTATGGTGGCATGTCTAGGAGATAGAGAAGACTTGTATAGGTATGTAACAATACATGCTCGCCCAGTCATTACCTACATTTATCTTTTTGAGCGCTGGTGGTGCAGTGGTAGCACCCCGGCCTCACGATCCGAAGGTCGTGAGTTCAAACCTGGTCGTGCACCAATGAGTTTTTCCATTCGAAAAATTTATGTGCGCAATGCCAGTGCTCCTAAACGGTGAAGGAAAACATCGTGAGGAAACCGGCATACCGTAGAACCAAAAATTCGAAGGTGTGTGTCATAGGTTAATATTCTTATAAGCGACGATGGGCTTGCAACCTGTCACGTACGGAATACTAACTACTGTGCAAAATGTGGGCATGTACCAAATGTCATGTTTGGACGTGCCTCTGACTACCCTCTTTAGGTATCCTCAAAGATCTATGTAACTAAAGATCTGAGGAAGATATGTACCGAGCCCGGGGATTACAGTCGTGATCATTTTTTTTTTTTTTTTTTTTTTTAATGTTTTTATATTATGTATTTACAATAGGAAGGGTAGATAAGTAATTTTACGATTCAATCTGGAAGATTTTTCAAAACAGCGACGGAAAATAAAAGATTTTATAAACAACTGCTCTCATTAATTTAATTGATGTGCTGCATGCGCGTTTGTTTTAAAATTATTTTATTAGTTAATATTTTCCTTATCTTGTTATTGGCTTCTACTATATAATGGAAAGTTAAATTTTTACTAAACCCAGATAAATTTTATCTGGGTGAATGGTAAAAGGTGCCATCTATCAATGAGTAGAAAAGCTAATAAACTTAATAATGTTGCCCTAAAGCAGCGGTCGGCAACACGCGGCCCGCTGCTTTCGCAAACGAACAAATGAGCGATGCGCGAATTCATTACAATTTTTGGTAGCACTTATTTATGCGAACAAACTCTTTCAATTGTCAATTATAGAAAAAAATAATATGCTTCTCGTCTCATAAATGGGCATTTGAGAGCCATAATTTGAGCTTCTAGGGTTAATATCACAACAAAAGTGTGGCCCGGCCCGCCTTTAGTTTATTTTGCCACCTTGTGGCCCTTGCCTGCCAAAAGGTTGCCGACCCCTGCCCTAAAGGATAAACTTTTACTGTCAGTAGCGTCATCTAGTGGTCGATAGACCTTGTTGAAACAAAAAAAAAACAATTGTCTATGGTTTGATACTTGAAACTCGAACGGAACGCATCTTTTGATAGCGTTGGTTTTTCAATGTTGGCTAAATCGCTTTTCAATTTCAAACGGTTTTCGATTCGATTGATGGCGTTTGTGATTGTGAAATTTGTAAAACTTTCTCAGAGTTTTTCCTACAAATATGTCCATTTTTAGTGAACTTATACCGAAAATCAAAGAGATATCAAATACGTATACAAAAAACTTCAATGATGACCTTAAGGTAAAGATACAAGTACCATGTGTAAATATAAAAGTTTGGCTGTCCGTTTTACAAAGTGTTTTCTAGCTAATTGCGTTAAAAATTAGTGAAATAATGTGCTAAGGTATTGTTAAAATAAGTGCAGTGCTAAATAAACTGATTTTTCAGGTGGCATTCGAATGTTTTGATAAGTTTGAGGAAGAGTTTCAAAATGCAAAAATCCGAGGGCGGGAGAGAATTCAAAAAGATAAAATTGGAATGACGACCCTTCAAAGTATCAATGAAGACGATTGTAAGTCCTACATCCTGGTATTTTAAAAATAAAATGGTCATAGCTTTTATAAAAACAGATGGACAAAATTGTAAACAGAACCTTTTGACCTCTCGGTTTCATGATTAAGTATTTGATTGTATACAGTAGTAACACTCCTGCAATTTTTTATTCATCATTATCATCTACAACCTTACTTCACTTCTGGTCTCTGTGCATGTTATTGTCCACGGTCCACTGCTTGCCTCATCTGGGTCCAGCCTGCGATGGATGCTATGTCACTAGTCCTTTTGAACCCGTGTTGTGAAAGGATTAAAGTGTATGTAATTAAAATTAATGAAAAAGGAAAGATGGATGGACTGTGTGAAAGATGACATGGGTAAGAAAGGAGTGAGTACTGAGATGATGAATGATAGAGGGAAATAGAAGATCACATTTTGTGCTGATCCCACATAACGTGGGAAAAGGGCAGGAAGATAACGATGTTACTAAATTAATGGTTCCTAATTAAAAACATTGTGTGTGTTAATCACTAAATCTTAGGGTTAGCTAACTAGACCATAACCAGGAGTTCCATTATATAATCTGAAGCAGATGCTTTAGGTGTCTGTTTGAATAAACAATGTACATACTCTGAAAACTCAACTGAAAGTACCTAATTGGAAATAGCTCAAATACTCAAGTTTGTTCAAGCATTGTAAGTTAGCTATTTCACCAACAGTAGTTCATTTACGTAAACACAATTTAACTTCATAATTTGAGCATGTACATATTTAAAAGTTACCCAGTTAAACATCTTCTGGTACATTTCACATTTCTACAACCTAGGTATCATATCCTAAAATTTATGATAATTTGAACATCATCAAATTTCACTTTACAAACTACTGTGCAAAATGTGGGCATGTGCCATATTCAGAAGTGCCTCTGACTATCCTCTTTAGATCTAAGTCATTATTATTCTGAAGCGGTATCTACCAAGCCTGAGGATTACAGTTGTAATCATGTTTCTTTTTATTAAACCTTCAAAATTTCTCAGGTGAACCAAACAAAGAACCAAAGAAGCGATCAAGCAAGTCAAACTCCAGCTCAAACCGTACCTCCACTGACAGTAACGGAGACAAGAGACCAGCAAAGAAACGCAGCAAGAGTGAAGTTGATGATATGCTAAGCCCTGAGGTTGACAAACGTCAGAAGAGGAATGCTTCTGTCAAAGCTCAGAGTATTATAACTAAACAAGTATGTAATTTATTGACATCCTTTTCAATAGAGAGTCCGCCGCAGGCGGACGAGGTTGCGGGTTCGATTCCCGCCGCAGAACAAATCTGTGTACGATCTGCAGAAATTTGTTCCGTTGGTCTGGGTGTTTTTATGTATAATAAAAAATATCTATCTATGTATGTATATAATGTATTAAATATATCAGTTATCTAGTACCCATAACACAAGCTTTGAGTAGCTTACTTTGGGGCTAGATGCTGTGTGGATTGTCCAGCATTATTTATTTATTTATTTATTTAATAGACTGGTATAGTTGAGTGGCGACCACGCACCGGACGACGCAGCGTGGCTTACTAGGTGGACTGATGACCTGGTGAAAGTCGCCGGAGACCAGTCATGGTGGCGTTCTCTGGGGGAGGCCTATGTCCAGCAGTGGATGTCTTTTAGCTGATGATGATGATGGGGGATTGTTGTGGTAGTAGCCTGTCCCTCCGATCCTACAGTCATGGGTTCAAACCCGATCGTGCATTGTGCACCAATAGATATTTTCAAAAATATAATGTGCACTTATATTATCACGACTTCTTTCAAACAGTGTGGTGATAGGATTAAAAAGTGCCTTAGAGGCACTTAAACTATTCCTTGGAGGCTCCTAACTTAAGCTCAAGGTCAAATCAGTCAGTTACCTTGAAAACCTTAACAAGTCCCAACATGTTCATTTTGAATCCAGTTAATAATGTGTTTTTAGAGCGTATTAGAATTAGCCTGAGCCGTTTCCCACGGCTTTGCCCGCGTGGTATCTAGAAAAACAAAAACCAATTTAATCGTAGATTTTTCTGGGATACAGAGAGATTCCAGACTACAATCTATCTCTGTGCCAAATTTCATCCAGATCCGTTCAGCCCAGCGTAAAGGAGTAACGAACATCAACACATACAAACTTTCACGTTTATAATATTAGTAGGATTACAATTTTATAGATTTTTCAGCCTGATTATATGCGTCTATCTGTCTTTTTTTCTTACTGCCATTTTGACGTGCATTTGCACCATATTTCCACTGAGTTTCAATGTTTTTTTAAATATTTTCGTTGTAGGTAATATAATTTATTTATTATTTTGATAAAGGTTAACGTGAATCTGACGGCGAAGCTCCGTCGAGAGAAATCTAATGACAAAATAGAACAAAATGACAGAACGGAGAAAACATCAGCTCAGTCCTCGAAGAGTCGGAGACGGAAAGATGATGAGAAGGAGAACTCTGAGCCTAATGTTGTTCTCACTATCCAAGGTAACTGATTTCAACTACGAGTATACTTATAAAAAAAACATAATTCGAAGGTATGCGTCATAGGTTAGTATTCTTATAAGCGGCGATGGGCTTGCAACCTGTCACGTACGGAATACTAACTACTGTGCAAAATGTGGGCATGTACCAAATGTCATGTTTGGACTTGCCTCTGACTACCCTCTTTAGATATCCTCAAAGATCTAAGTAACTAAAGATCTGAGGAGATATCTACCGAGCCTGGGGATTACAGTCGTGACAGATAAGTGACAAGGTTTGAATTCTATGAGCAGTCACTAAGGATAACAAGTTGACTAATTTTTTGGTCAGTAATTCAATACCAAGGTTTTCATTGGGAAATAAATTAGACAAATGACTCAAAACAATATCTGGGTCCCCACACTACTTTCTATCATATATTTTTTTTTTATTTATAGTAGACAAGACACTAAAGCACTAGTGGCCTAGTGGTAATGGCCCCGCCACCCGATCCTATGGTCGTGGGTTCGAATTTATATGAGCTACATCAGTACTTGCAAATGGTGTAGGATAACATTGTGTGTTTTCCGATTGCAAATCTATAATTATATTATAAAGCTGAAGAGTTTGTTGAACGCGCTAATCTCAGGAACTACTGGTTCGAATTGAAATATAATTGTTGAATTGTATAGTCCATTTATCGAGGAAGACTAATAGGCTTACTAGCTTCCGCCCAGGGCTTCGCCCGCGTGGTACCATGAAAAAAAACTATCCCACGGGAACTATATTTTTCTGGGATGAAAAGTAGCTTATGTGCTTTTCCAGACTATAATCTATGTCTGTGCCAAATTTCATCCAGATCTGTTTAGCCGTTTCAGCGTGAAAGAGTAATAAACATACATCCTTACATTCTTACAAACTATCGCGTTTATAATATTAGTAGGATATACCATCACCCTGTGACCAATAGAAGCGGAAAATGTTGCAAAAACTGGAAAAAATATATTACTTATTGCGCGAGAGTCAGTACGTCTACCATGAGTTGTCACATTTAGATTGGCTGACGTTACTACAGTAGTAATAGTACGTTACTATGACCTCTGTCAAAACTGTTACTCATGGTACCAAATTCTACGCAAATCAATGGAGCTCAAACTACAGCCGCTGTAGTACGCTGTGACGTAGGATAGTTAACTACGTGACGTTTTAGTACTCAATTATCCGCTAGAGGCGCTGTACAAGTTTTCATACAATTTTTTAACTACAGTCGCTAGCGAGTGTAGATTGTGAAAACTCATGGTAGACCTACTGCTAGTTGTTAATATACATTTCCTCCCCACAGTCAAAGAAGAAAAGATATCACTCGCCCCCGAGCCAATGGACATGGATGCGTTGCCATTAGATATTGTAGTTAAACAGGAGGTGAATAAGGACGGTATTGCTATGCCGCCACCAGCCGTGCCAGTACCTAGTAAGTAAATACATAAAAATAATCGAATAAATAAATAAATAAATAATGCTGGACAATCCACACAGCATGATCTAGCCCCAAAGTAAGCTACTCAAAGCTTGTGTTATGGGTACTAGATAACTGATAAATTTAATACATTAAAACATAGATAGATATTTTTTATTATACATAGAAAACACCCAGACCAACGGAACAAATTTCTGCAGATCATACACAAATTTGTTCCGAGGCGGGAATCGAACCCGCAACCTCTAGCGTCGCAGGCGGACTCTAGTCCGCTGCGCCACTGAAGTCGTCAAATAATTACTTTATTGCAGTATTTTTAGTCACTGTCCTGTGCAAAACGTAGGCATATGCCTAATGTAAAGTTTGGACGTGTTTCTGACTACTCCCTATAGATATCATCAAAGATTGAAGTAGCTAGGTATCTGAGGAGATGTCTACCAAGCCTGGGTATTAAAGTCGTGGTCTAGTTTTATTTTTTAAATTTATTTCAAACTCATAAATGATGAAACTTACTATATTATTATTCATTATCTTCATATATAAACTTATGCAATACTGATTGTCAGTCAGTAGTAACACACAGCTTAAGTCATAAGAACTACAGAGCTGAAATTTCGAGGACATTTTCTGTGTCTAGAGGTACACTATCTAAAGAAAACGAGGGGTTCCACTAGTAATTATGTTAAAACATTGCAGAGCCTCGTAAAGGCATCACCAAAGAGAAATCAGAAGAGAGCTCCGAAGATGAGTCTGGCAAGAAACGATCCAGCAGAATGAAGAAGCAAGCAGAAGCTATGCCGCCACCACCAGGTTACTACTTCTGTACTAGCTTTTACCCCACTGCTGGGAAAAGACTTTAATTTGTCCCAATTCAATAGTTTCCTTAAGGCTGCCGTCTGCGAGCGTGGGAACTTCTGACACAACACCTACATTGATAATTTCTACTCACACAAATGCATCGCTCAGTATTGAATACACACCCTGGAAACGAATAAATCTACTTTCGATGTTTCGAACAAGTTACGCGTCCATTACGCGTTCGTCTTTGTGGGATGTTTATAAATGTCATAGAAAATACGCAATGTATTAGTAGCATCGTGAAGCGCGCGAGCCGCGGCGAGTTACCGGCGCGCCGGCAGTTCGTCACGGCGGCGGCAAAGGGTTGGGTCAGAGTGTATGCTTTTTGATTTCATTTTAAACTATGTATTTCTTTTTATGGAAAAATTCAAGATAATTGTCAAGCCAATGTTCTGTGTGTTATGAGAAATGTGGAATTTATAGATGAAAAAACTATTATTAAAATCAAATAATATTTAGTACAAACATGGAATAAAATATGTACAGATTAAAACTAATTAATCTTTTTTACTCCGAAAGATTGAAAATAAATAATATTGATTTAGTTATTTAAAACATAAAATTTCGTAAAACCATTTTCAATCGCAATATAAGCGTGACTTATTAAATATTTATATATATATTTTTATAATATTTTCAATATTTTCAGCTAATAATGAATTACCCTATAATATTAGTACTAGTGTACTTCGCCCTGAACTGAGATCTTGCGCGCGATTTCCACAATCCTCATTGTGTATTCACGCCCTGAAGTTTTTGGATACACTTTATGTACTAGGCATAGGTGCATATTTGCCATACTGCATAGGTGCCATGCTTACGAGTACGTAACCTAATCACAAACAAATATTTTATTATCCTACTTAAGTAGGTACTTATGCCCGTGCTAAGAAAATCTTGTTTTTTTTTTCATAATATTTAAAAACTATCCATCCTGGAATAAAAATTAAAACCATTTTGTAATGTACAAGTATACAGTAAGTTAAGTTTTAGCTTCCTGAGGGGAAAACTACCTTCCCACTAATAATTATCTAACAAAGAAAAGAAAAGGTTGAGTATAAAGATATCCTACTAATATTATAAACGCGAAAGTTTGTAAGAATGTATGGATGGACGGATGGATGGATGGATGTTTGTATGTATGTATGTTTGTTACTCTTTCACGCTAAAACGGCTGAACAGATCTGAATGAAATTTGGCACAGATATAGATTATGGCCTGGAATAACACATAGGCTACATTTTATCTCGAAAAAATGTACGGTTCCCGTGGGATAGCGATGTTTTTGTTTTTCGCGGTAGAAGCTGTGAGCTATTATGGCGTGCGCTGCAAAAACCATTGCAGTTACACGTATATAATGTTGAATGGAAATGTTTATCTTAAATAGTTCTACAAAAAAGTCCGCGACAGCATATATCTATCTTTTATGTATAAGCCATTATCGTCAAAATAGTGAACCATAAATACAATAAAATCTTATAATTTATTTCTAATGCACATTTTGGCAGTAACAAATTGATCCTAATCAAAATAAATACTTTTTATCGCATCTGGTATTTCAAGTAGATAAACTTTGTCTTTTACACTACATCATTTGGACAAATACGTATTAAAATATTTATGACGATAAACAACCGAGTGCGCGATATTATTAAGCGGTCCGGCGGCGCGGGTGAGTGAGTCGCCTGCGGGCGGGATGGGGGAAGATGTCGGCTGTCGCTCATCGCTGAGTACGCGACCCGAATGCGGGCAGACGTGGGGCAAACGTCGACGGTTGTTAGATATGTAGGTAGGTACACTCAGCTAGAGCTACCTACGTTAGCTAGGTAGTATGTACGTACTGTACTGGTCATATACTTAGGCTTAGTAGGTAGGTAAATTTAAAAAAAAATCTGCCTTTCGTTTCCTAAGATTGTGGTAAAATGGTAATCTCCTGAAAGTGAAACTTTAATAGCTAGACAGTGACTTTACAAGTACCTACCTACCAACCTACCTATAGAATAACGTACCTATTGTGTAGTTTAGTGTGTCAGATAGGTTGGTAGGTACCTACTTATAGTCAGGTAGGTACTTACTTTATTTTACAAGTTTTATAGTATTCTATTGAGCAAGTGTACCTACCTAGGTACACATACTCAGTAAGTATCTACCATTGAGCTACTTACTTATTGGTGGATACGTGCTAATAATTTGAACTGTTCAATGTCCGTCTTAGTTAGGTTGCTATGTAAATCCTACTAATATTATTAAAAGCGAAAGTTTGTAGGAATGTATGTGTGGATGTATGTTTGTTACTCTTTCACGCTGAAACGGCTGAACGGATCTGTATGAAATTGGCAAAGATATGGATTATAGTCTGGAATAGCACATAGGCTATTTTTTATCCCGGAAAAATATAAGGTTCCCGCAGGATAGATTTATTTTTGTTTTTCAAGGTATCACGCGGGCGAAGCCGCGGGCGGAAGCTAGTTATGTATATATTGCAAATTACTCCCTACCTTTACCATGTACCTATTTACAATAAATTAAAAAAAATGTAACTTGCGGCTAATATAAATTAAAGAATCACTACATAGTATAAAACAAAGTCGCTTTCCCTGTCCCTATATCCCTATGTATGCCTACAAACCAGTAGTCACAAATTAGTATCCGACACTCGCGACCCACCCGTTGCCTAGTCCAAACAAACAAAAGAGCTCGGCGTGGAACTACAAACGGACGTGCGATCACCTTGGAGACTGAGACGGTACTGAATATTTTTGACGCGCCTATTCTATTATAAAGCGTATTTTAGCAGGCGCTTGCTCCATACTAAAATGTATGGCGGCGGGGAACAATTTCTGCTCACAAAATTAACAATGTTTAGGCTCAGATTAATACTTTTTGGTTTGAATTAGTAGAAAAAACTCCTGGTGACTGTGTTGTTTAACATTTTGTCTCACGATTTGTCCAAAAATATTACAAAAATAACAACGATAATTTCGTAAAAACTCATAATAGAAAAGGTCGATTTCGATGTTTTTAATCAATGTTGACGATTTTTTTTCTCAAAAATTAAGAATTATTTTAGAATAATCACGCGGTGTTAGTGTAGACTCATCTATTGAGAATTCGTATTATTAGTTTGTGTCCTTCTATGAAGTGATTTCTTATGGAAATTTCTAAAACCGTAAGTGCTTGTTCGCGCGTTTCTTAGGGACTCCGCTCTTAAAAGTCGTCCCTTCCATTTGTCTCAATTCAATAGTTTCCTTGAAAAGTCGTCCCTTCCGTTTGTCCCATTTCAAAAGTTTCCTTAAAAAGTCTTCCTCTCCATTTGTCGCAATTCAATAGTTTTCTTGAAAAGTCGTCCCTTCCGTTTGTCCCAATTTAAGAGCTTCCTTGAAAAGTCGTCCTTTCTGTTTGTCCCAATTCAATAGTTTCCTTGAAAAGTCGTCCCTTCCATTTGTCCCAATTCAATAGCTTCCTTGAAAAGTTTTCCCTTCCGTTTGTCCCAATTCAAGAAATTCTGTCCTAATTTCTTTTACTGGCCTTACAGCTCTGTTGGTCGTAGCTGTAGTAGTAAAGTAGCTCTGCTTTCTGAGCTCAAGGTTTGATATCGGTCTAAGACATGAACATCATGTACAATACATGTCTTATACCTTGGTGTAAATACATGTATGAAGAATGTAATGAGAGTGAATGAAGCAAAATATGTATGTCAGGATCGTATCAAGTGGAGATTCGTGGTATCTGCCTACCTTTTCGGGAAACAGGTGTGATTTTATATGTATAGTGTCAGCGGGATGAGTCTACCGATTCAAAAATGCATTAGGTCAACTTATCCCGCGGGATAAGTTGACAGTAGCCTCAGTTGACTAAAAACCCAGCGAAAATGCTATTTTTAGATGAATTAAATAATAAAAAATTAATTAAATAATAAATAATAAAAATGCTATTATTTAATGTGACCGCTGACAGAAATTTGGTCTTCTCCTGTCTACAAAAGCCATGACGTAGGTAGGCCTTCGAATAGCTTAAGCCACCTGACCTGACTCATAGGAACTTGTATGTCCTCTAGCGCTTGCAACCCGAGCCACTCGCGCCAGCTCCCGCGCGACCAGACAAACTGACGCAGAAGACCAGCCACCCGTCGAAGCCAGGCCTAAACGAACAAGGGCCAAGAAGGTACGAGATTATAGAATACCATCTTCCCAGTCTATTTGCTATTCCAGACTAATATGACCTCTGTGGCGCAGCGGGCGAGAGTCCGCCCGCGACGCAAGAGCTTGCGGGTTCGATTCCCGCTGCGGAACAAATTTGTGTACGATCTGCAGAAATTTGTTCCGTTGGTCTGGGTGTTTTCTATGTATAATAAAAATATCTATCTATGTATAATAATGTATTAAATATATCAGTTATCTAGTACCCATAACACAAGCTATGAGTAGCTTACTTTGGGGCTAGATGATTCTGTGTGGATTGTCCAGCATTATTTATTTATTTATTTATTTATTTATATCTGTGTCTGTGCTAAATTTTCAGTATAGTTATCACTCAAATATAATCTAGCTCTTTCTATTTTGTGAAAGAATTTTTAGATTCTTCAGATATGTGCTGGTATTAAAATAAAGAAATACTTAACACCTCTCATAATAACTATGTTTGTTTGCAGAAAGTGTCCACATCAGAAACTCAAAGTAATGTGGTAGACAGCACACAGACATCGCAAGAGAGCGCATCGGGTATGCAACTGTATTATATTATCATCTGAATATATAGAACTGTTAGTGGCTGACAGAACAAGGTACTGCCGGGGCCTTACCACGAAGTCTTCCAAAATTATTCCGTAACGACTCTATTATAGAAAACGTCACTACTTCCATACAGTTTGCATAGGTCACGGTACGAAATAACAATGTAATACTAATTCGGTAATGTATTATGAATTAGTGGTGAGGCCCCTGGTCTAAGGGAAATAAAATTTAGAGGGGGTCTGACGTGATCTAGAGGTTCACTAAGGATTTTTCAAATTACAACCTCTAACCCCATATATACACTAAGGTTTAAAACAGGTATTCTACATGTTGCATTGAAATGTTTTCATTTATTGTTTACTTGAAACAAGTTGTGGGAACGAATGTATACAAAACTTGCAGAAAACGTGTCAGAGACTGCCAACAATGTTTTCGTGTTTGAAACAAAACATGTTAAAGTTTTTTTTATAGTGGGTATTGAATATGTTTATGGATGTAACGAGGGGTAAGAGTTACATCGTGAGGGTGTTAAAGTTAGCATAAAAGTTGCGAGGAGTTTCCCAAGTAATATAAAGTTAAATCTTAATAAAAATTGTTATAAATATAATTTGCCATATTTTCAGTATTCATATCAATTTGTTTTGTTTAGCCACTGCATCGCCCGCTGAGAAACCACGGCCCAAGCGAACAAGGAGAGGCAAAGCGGCGTAAGTGTTTTAATCTCTGCCCAAAGCCATCTTCATCATCTCTCTGTTCATATCACACTTCTGAAAAATTTAAAATATTGCAAAAAGCGCCATCTCTTGGCAACAATTTATTGTGTGTGTAGAAGAGCATTTCTTGTTTAGCTATTCCCGTTAGATGGCGTTGTCTATAAAAATTCAACAGCTCAAATCTGGGCAAAGATGCAGATTCGAGTCCCGCTCATTAGAATGTTTTAGCTAAAAGAGTTTTTAACATTGATTTTATTAACATCTTTCAGTGAAAAAGAACAACCAAAACCAGTTGAACCCATCATCTCACCTAAAGAAGAACCAATCTCACAACCGAATTCACCGATCCTCCAAAAAGAACCAAAATCCAAGAAGAAAGACAAAACCGACCTTATTTCCACCACTATAGAATCTATTATATCCATAAACTCTACTGTTGACAAGCTAGATGGTACAGAGATGGATAAAACAAGAGTTATAGCTAATATGGATAAAACTACAATTATAAGCAAAGATATGGATAAGACTATGGTGTTACCCAATGGGGTATACAATCATGCGCCGGTTTCGCCTAAGAATGTTGTGAGTAATTTTATTATGACAAATGCCAAATAATCTATAAGTACTTACTAATATAATAAAGCTGAAGAGTTTGTTTGTTTGGTTGAACGTGATAATCTCAGGAACTACTGGTTCAAATTTAAATATTATTGTTGTATAGTCCATTATCGACGAAGGCTATAGGCTATATAACATCTCGCTACGACCAATAGGAGCGGAGCATCAATAAAAAATGTTGCAGAAACGGAAAAAAATATATTACTTAAAACACGCAAAGTTGCGCGAGAGTCAGTTAGTATTTAATCTATATCTATATAAGAGCTTACCCTGACTGACTGATTCATCATCGCCGAGCCGAAACCGCTGAAGCTAGAAAGCTGAAATTTGGAAGGTGGTTTCTTTTTATAACAAAATCACCCACAAAGGCGGGATTTTTGGAAATTCCACCTCTAAAGGGGTGAAAAAGGGTGAAAACGTTAGTATGAAACCTTTTAACGCGTGGAGCGATTTTCATGAAACTTTGTTTGTGCACTGTAAATGCAAAATAAATGGACACGTGTTTCAGGATTTTTCAATATAAGCATCAAAAAGGGGTCAAATGTGGGGTCAATTTTTGTATGGGAACTTTTTAACGGGTGGTGCGATTGGTCTGAAACTTTGTTTCGCGTTTCAGGATTTTTCAATATAACTCTAAAAAAAGGGGTTAAATGGGAGGTCAATGTTTTTGTATGGGAACTTATTAACGGGTGGTGCGATTGGTCTGAAACTTTGTTTGTGTACTGTAAATACAAAACGAATGGACACGTGTTTCAGGATTTTTCAATATAACCTTCAAAAAGGGGTAAAATGGCGCGTCAAAGTAGTATGGGATTTTTATGAGTTGCGTGATGTGTTTAAAACTAAGTTTAGATATTTTATGTGAACGAAGTCGCGGGCGGGACAGCTAGTAATTAATAAATGAAACACTAAGTGACTTTCAGCAAGATCTTCACTTAGATGGGTGAACCGCCAGTTTTTGTCTTATACAAACATAATTGCTAAATTTAATGATTGGTTTCAGCACAACATGAATGAAACAGTGGTTTTAGATAAAGCCAATAATGGCACAACAGTTGTAGAAAAACAACAAATAATGGATGCTACAGTGGTGATTGACAAAGGTAATATTCTTAGCGTGTTTTTAGATGAACGAGTGTGGTGAAAGGATTGAACGACATGCTAGTTTCCTCACGATGTTTTCCTTCACCGTTTGAGAGTACTTGTACCTATAGCGTGGCGCACATAAATTGTGCAATACGTTTATGTTTTAACTAGTTTCCGCCCGCGGCTTCGCCCGCGTGATTCCTTGAAAAACAAAAACAAATCTATCCCGCGGGAACCTCTCATTTTTCCGGGATGAAATGTAGCATATGTGTTATTCCAGACCATAATTTATATCTGTGCCAAATTTCATTCAGATCCGTTCAGCCGTTTAAGCGTGAAAGACTAACAAACATACATCCTCACAAACTTTCGTGTTTATAATATTAGTAGGATTTAATTCATGATATAATGAGGCTTTCTCAAGCTAGGATAATAAACTAGCAAGCTAGTAACTGGCTTTCTGTATTCAGAACTGGCATAATTTCTAGTCTAGTAAGTTAGTAAAAAAATAAGCTAGTTCTTTAGTTATGAAGCCATTAGCTCACTAGACTGGCTTGTGGTGTATCTTGGGCATTATGGTGGAATTATTTCAGGTCTGAAATCATCAAATATGACGGAAGATAATTCTCTAATAACTGATGACGAGAGCGACAAAGAAGTTTGTACGCCGCCTAAGAAGGACATACCACAAACTCAGCCTTCGTAAGTAATAAATTAGATATTAAAGTTTGAACCCTAATTCTAGTCCTGATATAGATCACGGCTTAGTTACTAGTTTCCGCCCACGGCTTCGCCCGCGTGGTACCTTGAAAAACAAAAATAAATCTATCCCGCGGGAACTGTACATTTTTCCGGGATAAAAAGTAGCTTGTGTGCTATTCCAGACTATAATCTATATCTGTGCCAAATTTCATCCAGATCCGTTTAGCCGTTTCAGCGTAAAAGAGTAACAAACATACATCCAAACATCCATACATTCTTACAAACTTTCGCGTTTATAATATTAAGTAGGATAGAGGCAGTTTCTTAGTAACTTTATGAACTACTAGCTGTCCCGCCAGCGACTTCGTTCACTTAAAGTATCTAAACTGAGATGCAAACACATCACACAATTCATAAAAATCCCATACTAACATTGACACCCCATTTGACCCCTTTATAAAGGTTATATTGAAAAATCCTGAAATACGTGTCTATTCATTTTGCATTTACAGTACACAAACAAAGTTTCAAACCAATCGCACCACCCGTTAAAAAGTTCCCATACAAACATTGACCCCACATTTGACCCTTTTTTGAAGGTTATATTGAAAAATCTTGAAATAAGTCTCCGTTCATTTTGCATTTACAGTGTACAATCAAACTTTCATGAAAATCGCTCCACGCGTTAAAAAGTTTCATACAAACGATTTCACCCTCTTAAAGGTGGAATTTTCAAAAACCCCGCCTTAGTGGGTGGTTTTGTTATAAAAGGAAAGCACCTTTCAAATTTCAGCTTTCTAGCTTCAGCGGTTTTGGCTCGGCGATGATCAATCAGTCAGGTTAAGCTCTTATATAGATATAGATGTTCCTACTAAATTTGTTGAATAAATTTTTCAGATCTGCAGTAAAAGAAAAAGTGCAGCAATTTGAAGAAATGGCGTCCAGAGTTACTAGGACCAAGACACGGGCCATGGCCAAGAAAGAGGAACAATCTGAATTACATACTCCCCCGGATAAGACAATCAAACCTATTCTATCAGCTGAGACATTGGCCAAGATGAATAGCTTAATCTTCAATGGGCAACCTCCTCAGGTAAAAATGAATCTTATCTTCTAGAGTTTATAGTTTTTTTTCAGTCACCAATCAATAATTTATCATTAAAAAATATACTGTAGAGATGATTCAGTCTAAAAATGCACGCCCCTCCACTTGTACCGCATGTAGAGGTAAATACATTAGAAATACATTCTATTCTATCTACCTAGATACCTACTCAAATTGTATGAAAATTAGGCTTCGTAAACTTAATTCACCTGAGCTAATTCACCTAGGTGTCTTAAATACACTTTTAGTAAACTTTAAACACCTGCACCGCTGTTTACATTAGCTTCTGAGATTGTGTGTTATTTCCATGCAATTGGTTCTTTCCGCTGGCATGAACGGCAATGAAAATTAGTCTCCCAGGTAGGACTTCTTTATACTATCTCAAGTTCTTTTAAACAAGTGTGGCGGAAGGAATAAATACACCTTTCTTCAGCAGATATCCAGTTCGGCATCAAAGCCTCGTGCCGCCGCACCGGCCGGGAAGTCCCTCATACCCTCATCCACCTCCAAACTCAGTTCCATCAGCAAACACCGGGAGGCGGCGGAGGAACTCAAGACCTCCAGAATCACCGAAGAGGACGCTAGGAAGAAGAAGGAGGCTATGCTGGAGGCTAAAAGGGAGCAGCAGAAACGGTAGGACATGTCGTCCATCCCTACCGGCTGCGCCGAACGATAAATAACTTAAAGTTGGCTCAACGAATCTAGGCATTCGTGAAGTTAGCCGCAAGAGCTGCGCAGTATCGTTTTTCGGAAGCAATTGGAGGTATGAGGGGGGGCAGGAACTGTACATGCGCAAACTAGCACCTGTGGCTAACTTCACGAATGCCTAGATTCGTTGTATGAACTATTATATGATCTTAAAAATGGGCGGGTCAATCTCGTGAATCATTCTTCGTTTATTCGGGGTTTAACTAAATATTTCTCGGAAGATAGCTTTTAGCATTAAGGACGCTGATAGGACGGACAGTTTTATATGTAACTAGTGAAACTTTTCATACAAATTTATTAGTGTACAAATTACAAGTATGACCAGCGTTTTAGGATCGGTTCACATCTGACAGAAGATACGTCGCGTTTTATCGGTCGCGTAACGCCAAAACAAACAAATCTTATTTATAAAAATGAATTGCTGTTCGTTAGTCTCGCTAAAACTCGAGAACGGCTAAACGGATTTATCTTATCTTGGTCTTGAAATGTTCGTGGAGGTCTAGGGAAGGTTTAAAAGGTAAGAAAAATTCGAATAACTGCCGGGAAAACCCTAAAAATAACCCTTTTCTATTTCCCATAAAATTGAAATTGAAAAATATTTATTGAATCTATGTAAAACAAACGTTATCATACAAACGTTAATCACTCACTGTTGTCTAAGCAATGTAGAAGGCGGTTCGAAGTTTGCCGGGACAGCTAGTTAATAGTAAAACATTCAACTTTTCACACTCAACCGATGATGCGTTAGTAATATCGCTGTCGCTCGACGCATCTTCCGTCAGATGTGACCGTTAGCTCTGCGTTGTAGGTCAAAAGGTTAGTCGGGACAAAGAATTAGATATAGTATTACGAAATTAGTGACATGCAAGTTGAACTCAGTTTCCCGAAAGTAGTGTCGATATATGCGAAAGTAATTTCGTAAAATAATAGAGTCGTGAAATCCACAGGATCGCAGTAACCACGGCCCCGACACCAACAAAGTGGTTCTTCATTAATAAACATCCGGTTCTATATAAACTTAAAAAAAGACTATCACCAGTTTCACGACACTTAATTTCACGTCGCATCTACACTATGACTGCACATTACAAAATTAGTTGCATGACACTAATTTTACCAAAATCAGGTAGGGCAGGGCACGAAACTCGCGCATTACGAAAATATTAAATTACACTTGAAACTGTCGGTAAAACTAATAACGCGAAGCTAATATTATGCCACTAATTTCGTAATGTAAATCCAGCTTAAACGGGTATTACACTACACGGTATTCAGGGCCCGGTAGTGAGGGAGCCTAACGCCTAGCCTCAACTCCTTACGCCCTAACTCTTATTACACCACTCTTATTTAGGGTAAGGGTCCCTGAATTCAGGGTAGTGTAATAAGAGCTTTAATAGTGTCTATTCCCGCAGCAAGCGCGAGGAGAAGATGGCAGCGGCGGCGGCGGCGCGCGCGCAGGCCGAGCGCTCGCGCCGCGCGCTGCTGGACCAGGCTGCGCGCGGGCGCGAGGAGAAGCAGGCGCACGCCGACAAGGGCAAGGCGGAGCGGCTCAAGGAGGCCGAGCGGGTACTGCGCCCATGTCGATCTTGTAATCCGAACGAGTCCATTTGTCAAATCCGTTCAAACGTTATATTAGGGCTAAAGCGAAAGCCAAAGGAACTCGCATAATATCCAGCGTGTAACGTAATACCCCTATAAGAACAAAAGGGGTGTATTCAGACCGAGCACTAGAATATAATCACTACCAAAGAGAATATAATCACTACGTCTATGAGATAGGACATAGAGACTTTTTAATAAACTTCATTTAACATACCACCTATTACTAATTTAAAAATAAAAACGTCAACAGTGTCAGTCAGCATACGTTATACCAACGTAACGATAAGAACATAGGGATGTTCTCAGGTTATTCCTGATTATATCGATATCGATAAATTATTATGAAATGCATCGTGGATTCCAGCTACAAAATTAACAAAAATAATTACCGTTACAAATAAAATTAATAATTATTCATCAACGTTAATTTACATTTAGGTACAACTTAAACTTAAGGATATTATACAAAGTACGAGCAGCTGATGTGTCAGTAGACAGCTATTGTGCCGTGTGATAGCTCGACTCGCCTCGCTCGGTCAAAGTCAAACAGATTTTGTTCAGTAAGATTACAAGGATCACACTGAATCGTCTTATAGCTAGATGATTCTACTCCTGTTCCTTCGCGACTAGTACGGTGATGAACCAGGCATCATAGCATACAAATGAAAATGATCTCCACAAACGTATTTCATTTCATGAAGTTTTTCAATAGGAATATAGGCCAAGTCTTCAATTCCGATAATCTGCACCCATTGTCTACATCTAAAATTAAACACACCATTGAAAATATCACTAACAAAAGCCATGTACTTATGTATAGCCCAAAACTTCTAATAATGTTAATAATATGTAATAAAGTTTATCGATAAGTAATGAAGATACTTGTGCTACATCACTACTGTTTGTAAACACGAAAGTATTTTTCCTGCCGAGTATCTATTCATTTATTATGCTCTGCAGACAGTACAAAGATACAAAATTCTTCAGTATGATACTCAATTTGTACTTACTTTTCTTCATCTAGAGGGAATTTCATCATAAATTTCCTTTTTTTGTCATTTATTTGACCATATCTTTTTCGACAAATTGTACATGTTCTACAACGTGGAGTCGGTGCCTTTTTTGTTGAAAGGCACATTATAACTATTTTTAACTTTCTCACAGCATAAAACCACGCATAAAAGACCAAAGAAACATAAAACTTTGCAATTTGCAGTAAAAAAAATTCAAACAGAAAGCCGTTAACTGACTGACAACTGACATGACAGCAGACAAAGTTAGACAGAGATGCAAAAACATAGCCTGAGATAGCAACCAATGAGAAATAGGCTGTTCACATAAAAATGAAGATTAGTAAGACAGAAAAGTCACAATCATTGACTTTAGTGCCCAAGTAGGTAGGTACAAAATTGGATTGAAAAATGCTCCGATCAACAATAATAGGTACATCGTTGGAAAAATGAAAGTGAAATTATGGTCACGGCTTTATCCTCAGGCACGGTAAACATCCTCTCACACTTCTTGGTATCTACTCAAGATACCTTTATAGCCCAAGTAGGTAGGTACAAAATTGAGTAGGTACCTATCTCCTACTAGGTAGGTAGTTAACAAAGAGATCTGAAAGGATCTTTACCGTGCATAGGGATTTTAGTCGTGATAGTCAATAGTCAATAGTCAATAGTCATGTGACATTACATTTTAATTACTAATAAATACCAAGGTACCTACCAACTAGGCCTTCAAAAAAAAACAGAAGTTACTTATTAAGCTACCTCGTTATTAAGTAAGTAGGCTAGGTAGGCACATTATTGATTGGTGTCCGTTCTGTTACCTATTTCATCTAGAGTTCACACCTAAAGGTCAAAAAACAGCTGTTAATAGGGTTGCCTCATGTGGTGTCAAGGTACGTATTGGAGCAAAGTTTAAGAGACATTTCATGAATGAAAATCTTTGAAACTTTAAAAGTCGTTGAATAAACGTTGTTCGCAATGACGTATAGAATACTCCCGTTCCGGCCTTATAGGGATATTATGTTACTCATTGTATACATACATACGTACATAGGTACATACATACACCCCGAACACTATTCCATCCTTCCAAATTGTAAAAAATAATAAATAAATATGATCACGACTGTAATCCCCGGGCTCGGTCTACCGAGAATCATAGATATCGGAAGATATCTATGTCTTCCTCAGATCTTTAGTTACTTAGATCTTTGAGGATATCTAAAGAAGGTAGTCGGGGGCATGTCCGAACATGACATTTGGCACATTCCCACATTTTGCACAGTTTTCCGTACGTGACAGGTTGCAAGCCCATCGCCGCTTATAAGAATACTAACCTATGACACACACTCTCGAAATTGGTTCTAGGGTATGCCGGTTTCATCACGATGTTTTCCTTCACCGTTTAAAAGCACTGGCATTGAGCACATAAAATTTTCGAATAGAAAAAGTCAATTGGTGCACGACCAGGTTTGAACCCACGACTTTCGGATCGTGACGCGGGGTGCTACCGCTACACCACTAGCGCTCCTAATCTTCCTATCTTTCCAAATTGTATTGGAAATAGTCTTGAAGTGACAATAGGATATTATTTTCACAGAAAAAGCAAGAGCTGGCTCGTAAAGTAGCGGAAACTGAAGAGAGGCGCAAAGCGGAGGAGGCGGCCAGGATGCAGCGGCTAGCGGACGAACAGAGGAAGGCGTTAGCGCAGCGGCGGAAGCAGATTGAGGAGCAAGAAGCGTGAGTATTAGAGTAGAAATCAGATTTATATCGAGGGCCATGAATCACTCGCGTTGCTCAGGATTCTAACACTTGAATCACTACCCACGGTCGTGATACGGTTAGAATGTAGAGTGTAGATTGTGAAAACTCATGGTAGACCTACTGCTATCTACTACTGGTTTATTAGCATCACATTTTTCACACAGAAAAATCCATTGGTGCCAGTGAACGGCAATACTCAGAAGCATTCCTTGAGCTTAAAAATGACCCCACAAAAATAGAGCTCTAGTAGGCGTGGCTTGTCAAATATGCCAAAGAATTAAATCAAAAATTTACAGAAGCTCATTACACGTTACACGGCAATTTAAACCCTAACGCAGAGGGAATACAGTCAATATTAATACATATTTAGCAAATCCACGAAAGAGATTCGATGTGTGAATTTTAGAAAGAATCCCTTTAAGAAATGTTTCAATGTTTTTTTTCCGAATTCGTACCTACGTCACGACGCGAAGTGGCCACTACCACTAGCGCTCAGATTAAAATGTCACTGCAGTCACCCATCCAAAAACTAACGATGCATATTATGTTAGGAACCAAGCTAGCTAGTATACAATGACTTTGAATATTAATGTACATCACTTGTTGCAGCATGAAGAAAGAGGCGGCGATAATGGCTAAAGAGATTGAGAAAAGACAAAAGGAGTATATAGAAAAGCAGAAAATGAAGTCAAGACTTGAAGAAAAGAGTAAGTTTTTTGAATATATCAGAGAAACATAGACTAACAATGATAATCTCCAATTTTGTAGACATTTCTTCAGATCTCTAGTTACTTGGACCCTTGAAGATATATTTTAGTAAATATAATTGGAAATTTCACACAACGCCATCTATCACCAAACTAAGCAAAGCTGTACTATGGGAACTAGATAGCTGATAGACTAATTTATAAGTTTTTTTTAATACATAGTAATACCCAGACAGAACAAACATCTGCGTTCATCACACAAATGTTTGTCCTGGGTGGGAATTGAACCCACAACTGAGCTGTGAGGCCAATCTAATGATTAGTTCTGACTACTACTGCTACTACTACTAACACAGGCTTATTTAATTTTACTCAAACATTGAATTAAATATTCCTGAAAATGCGCTGTAAGAGCGCTGGTGGCGTAGTGGTAGCACCCCTGCCTCACGATCCTAAGGTCGTGGGTTCAAACCTAATCGTGCACTAATGAGTTTTTCTATTCGAAAAATTTATGTGCGCAATGCCAGTGCTCTTAAACGGTGAAGGAAAACATCGTGAGGAAACCGGTTAGAACCACAAATTCGAAGGTATATGCCATAGGTTAGTATTTTTATAAGCGGCGATGGGCTTGCAACCTGTCACGTACGGAATACTAAATTGCGGGAGTGTACCAAATATCATGTTTGGACGTAGGTACCTCTGACTACCCTCTTTAGATATCCTCAAAAATCTAAGTAACTAAAGATCTGAGGAGAAATCTACCGAGCCCAGGGATTACAGCCGTGATCATGTTGAAAATCTCCATTTTCAGTGCACACACCCTTAAAAACGCCAGGCACTCCGGGAGGCTACTCTCATCCCATGGATCCTGTCTACATGGCGGATGGCTTCCAGTACCTCAACTCTGATGAGGACGAGGAACCGCCACCAAGACCTGTGCCAGAATGGAGCACATCTAAAGTAAGTTAGCTTGCAACCTGTCATGTATGGTGAAGTCAGGTGTATTAACAGTAGTCAAAATGATGGTGTGTGATTTGTCTTCAGATCCTAAAGTGGGTTTCGTGGTTGTGCACCAATGGATTATTTATGTGTGTGCTATCCTATTTAGATTATACTCTCAAACAGTGATGGAAAACACCGTGATTGTCAAGAGCCTCTGTAAGACATACTCTTTATTCTTTTCTCCACATTGGACTCAGTGCGAATAAGAGAGATTCATAATTGTTAGTCTTCTTTCCTAAGAAACGATCGAGGCAGAGCCAAATAATTATGCAAACATAACAAGTTTAGAAAAAATGTTGCAAGCTAAAATTTAAAATTTACTTACCAAAAAACATGAAATTTCACAAAACTTAATACTTATTTAAAACATGGAACGAAAAATAAACAATTCACACAAATTCTTGATATGTTTTCATTTCCAGGCGCGGAAACAACAACTGGAGATTCAGAGTCACATATCTAGCACGCACATCGACCGGCTATTCTCAGTGCGCGTGCACAGTCCCGACCTGCGCGATATATTCCCCAACATCGAGCGGAATCGCCTCAAGCGCACGTCGTCCGCTGTGTGGCGCACCCCGCCCCAACAGCTGAGGACTGTGGTCGAATGAACAAGGTAAAAAAAACTTGAGAGGTGTCAAGGGACACCCGGATGGAACGAAGTTCCTTTCCTTGCTTTCTATGAGAGAGAGAGAGACAGACAGAGAAACACGCGCACGCCGCACGGCTTACAACTATAGCAAAGTGTCGTTACAACTTTTCGTGAGAATTCTTTCCGTCTAGCCCCCTTGCACAACGCGCGATAAAGAACTTCGTTCCAATTATTAGTATTATGAACCTTACCAAACCTACTACCTCTTTAAGCAATATCAAAGTATAGTTCGCTCAACGAATCTAGGCATTCGTGAAGTTAGCCGCAGGCGCTGCGCAGTATCGTTTTTCGGGAGCAATTGGCGGTATGGAGAGGGCGGTGGGACTGGACATGCGCAAACTCGCACCTGTGGCTAACTTCACGAATGCCTAGATCCGTTGGAAGAACTATAAAATTATTGTTATTATGAACCTGGGGCGTTTCCATAAGCTCTTTGGGCAATATTAAGGTAATATAACATTGATACTGCCGGCCACATCAGCCGGATGTCTTAAGACAGATGGGCGAATGCCTTTACAACCTGGCAGCTCAAAGAAAGAAAGAAAGAAAGAAAGAAAGATCAGCAGTGGGACGATATCGGTTAAAAAAAAACATTAATATTTTGTCTATGACCTACAAAATTGTATAGAAGTATTGGTACTTCAAGCTTGAAACTTGAAGTTTCTGAACAGTGCTTGGAACCGGTTAATAATTTACCAGAAAAAAACGGCATTAACCGGTATTTCGATAATAGCGTTCGGAGCGCAACCTCTTTCAAAACCTTAACTCGGACTTAGATTAACCGGTTAAAGCGAGCTCCGTTTGTCGTCGTAAGAGCGGGCGCGTCGCGGAGCTCACTCATATGGAAAAGAACGAATTTCGTTCTAACCGGTTAATTGAGCGAAACTCTTTTGGATTTATCTTTGATTAACCGTTTTAATAGAGGTTACGATAGAACGTAACCGAAAAGACAAGATGTAGGTATTTCGAGCGATACCGGTTTGAATTTTTTTCCAGTTTCCAAGCCCTGTTTCTGAAACATAATGATTTGTAATAGCTTGTGGTGAGGGCCCTGAAGTGTCCACTGCAAGGTAAAGGCATCCTTACCTTCTCTTCGATCCTCATGTTACAATCGATCTATAGATAGCTCAACTGATCCAAATCACTGATGTGTCCACAAGACATTTGCATAACAGCATTGAATGACATATTGGCAATGGGATTAAATTCTAAGCTCTATACAAAGTTTTTGCAGGTTTTCAAATTATAAATATTATAACTTACTAAGTTTCACCACAAATTAATAATATTATCTTATTTTCTTTCAGATTTTCAAGTTATTTTGGACTTCTGTATTCTGTCGCGGGCGGCGTCGAAATGTAAATATAGTTTTAATTATTATAGTGTTAGTGCGATGAACTAGCAATATCACCTGTATCCACCTGACAAAATCTGTATGTCAAACAATGAAATTTATATCGTGCCTAATATATTTAAACATTTTCTCTCAATAGAGAACCATTATCCGTTCAAAGAATCCTAGACAAGGTGCAATCGAAATGGCGTTAAACGAAACCACATAGTCAATGTTAACTTTTGCATATTCAAGTCCCAACTTGATATTTCTCGACAGTCTGTTAATTTTACACATTTTGATGAGAAGTGTGTTGGTAAATAAGTATAAATTCATACTTTTAGCTCACCTTTTAGATAAGTAGTATGAACGCTAACTTAAGTAGAAACTACGATTGTTACTAAGCTCAGAGGTCGGTAGTGAGTGCTTTCTGCGCTGTAGGTAGCGAGTTAGATCCCCACCCAGGGCAAACATTATGTGATTAAAACACAGACGTTTGTTCTGTGTCTGGCTGTATTCCACTATGTATTTATTTATCATAATGCAAGCTTGGAAAGTTTGGGATTATAACATTGTTTCCAACAATATTTATATTGTATCACTTGCAATCTTCACACACTGCCTTGGCGTTTTTGTTAACGCTCCGATTGCTACTTGTCTAACGGCCTGAACTTTTGTAAATAAGTTATAGCAAATGTTATTTATAGTTCTTATTATTAATGTTATTACAATAATGACTTTTTAGTGGACCTGTTAATGTTAGTTTCGAGTTTTTAAATGGTTTAAAAGTAGTTATAAATGGCTTGTGTTTTGTTTTGATTTTTAACGTGTAATGATATGGAGCATTCTATCAGCACACTCGTTCTTTTAGATCAGTATTTTGACACACCTCAAGTGTGAGTTTTTATATATATTCTCTGGCATTTAAAAAAATATCATGTTATTAAATTTTAAAAACTTAGATTAAACTATTGTGGAATTTTAAATATAATTGTAAATATTTAATTCAGTGATGGATGCATGGAAATCGTTTAGATAAGGTATGAATATTTTGATACTATTCATCTTGTGTGGACATTATAAGAATCAAAGGCCTCACATTTTAACATGCACAATCTAAGCCGCTGGTTCTAGAGACTTAAAATTATGATGATATGTGACCCTTGTAGCGCTTATGCAGATACTCTGAAAATAATTTTGATAATTTTCATCCTTAGACTTCTTAGTTTCAAACGAAGTATAGGTAATGTAAAACAATCTAAATGAATAGTGAATAAATAAATTTGGCTAGTTATCCATTTTTATGGGGTCAACCCACATATTATGGAATTCATCAGTGCCCATAGTAAAAGAAATGAAGTGTAAACAGGAGCCTGTCATTGCGTATTATAAAATATTTATTTCTTTTCCTGGGATCGGCGCATGCGATAAACGAAAACGAAAGCCGACAGATGAATAGTGTCATTACATCCGTTGACTACATTGTGTGTAATATTTAAGACTGTTATTAAGTAGTAAATAAACATTTACGCTAGTATTTTTTGTTTTAATTACCTAAGCTATGTACAAGCACAGACTGGAGACTTACAGGACACTTAGTGCGTGGGAAATGTTAACTTAGCTCTATCCTTTCTCCTTAGTCGGCCGTATTCAACAGGAAGAACCAAATAAATGAACATTGGTGGAAATTTCACTCACCATCTAGTCCCAAACTAAGCAAAGCTTGTAATATGGGAACTAGACAGTTAAATAAATAAATTATATACTTTTTTGTAAATATATACATAGTAACACCAAACACAATGTGGATGGTTAGTAGAGTAGAGGTAGACCTAAGATGGATGGACTGTTAGAGACGATTTGTGTATGAAGAGTTCTAAGAAAACGGATGATAGGTGAGAGTGGAGGAAGGGAACCTGTTGTGCTGACCCCACCAGTGGGATAAGGACAGGGGGACGATGAGAGAAAATTCTGTGTTCATCACAAATGCTGAATTGACTTCTTTTGCCTTAAATTGTTTTTTTTTTTTGCAATAACAATTTGTGGCGTTTTATATTATCGCCCTTAGTATAGTCTGTGACCTTTAGAATAAGTTATCTATAGTATCTATATTATCTATGACCAGATTGTCGATGTGAAACATCCGCCTCCGGGTTTATAAAAAACAATGTCTTTCCGCTTCCCGGAAAGACAACTCTCTTGCTACGGGGCCACGGAGGCGGACGGACGTTCAGGCTACCTACACTACATTGTGATTGTGTACCTACTAATTAGATTCGATGTTAATATACGTCTAAAATAAAGGTTTCTTTTCTACCAACATTCCCACCTCCAAAAATTTATCTATTCTATTCTATTCTATGTTTATTCTGGGTGGAGAACAAACTCAACCTAAGTGCAGAAGGCAGAGCTACTACCAACTGAGCTGTGAGGTCAGTCAATATTATGCCTGTTTAACTTACTCATGGTGCAATAATAAAACAAATAAGATTCTAACAATACTTTATTTCTAACCACCACTGCATCGCACACGATAAAATTACATCAACCAAAAATTACAAAATGTAAAATTAAAATCAATATCGAATGTACATTCAATGAACGAACTCAGCGAATATATTAGTAAAGGTGTTAAAGCCAGTTATGTATGCGTGAGATTCACCAATACATTCAAATCGCCCGCTCGAAATGCAACATCGATATAGGAACATATCGAAAAAGAACAATACATCGAAAATGTCGGCAGGATTGTACATACTATTGATTGAAATAACGGCAGTTGAATAAATAGCGATTAGTGTCGTTTTATTTGTCAGGTTCATAATTTGATTTTGACCCATATTTACAATAGCACTTCCATGATTGAAACATTTTTTATACAAAGATTTAAAATAGATATGCCCGTACGGTACTGAGACCGCGCCGTTTGTTGCCACACGAAATGAGATAGCTCGCTCATTTGGCACACCAAATATTTTCAATTTCAGGGTACAAAAGGAATAAGTATATTTTTTTACGAAAGATCATGGCAATATAATTGCACATTGGTGAAATAACTGTTTGGTTAATTTTTTACTAATAATTAGTGTGCGTGTAATAATTTTGTTAACACAAGTAAAAACAGTGTCACAGTTTTTGGCGTCCGGGCATATCTAGATTTAAATCTTTGCTTTTATATCATTCCCAGCACTCCCAAACCTTTATTGGTTCAAAATTTAACCCAACCAGAGATAATCGAACAAATAAAACGACACCAAGGGCCTTACCACGAAGTCTTCCAGAACGATTCCACTATAGAAACGTAACTACTTCCATACAAATTGCATAGGTCATGGTACGAAATAATGTAATATTAATTCAGTAATGTATTATGAATTCGTGGTGAGGCCCCAGTACTGAAGCTTAGGCGAGTGCAGCGGCTCCAGATATGATCTCGATCAGCTCTCGAGTGATGACAGCTTGACGAGTTCTGTTAAATGTCAATGTCAACTTGTCGATCATCTCTCCGGCGTTCTTGGAGGCGTTGTCCATGGCTGTCATGCGGGAACTCTGCTCGGAGCATGCGCCTTCCTTCATGGCGTAGTACAGCATGGAAGCTAGAGAGAACTCCATGTAGGATTGCAGAACTTCAGAGTCGAGCGAGTCGTATGTGGCTAGCTTCGGAGCGTTCTGAAAAAAAATATTACAATTATCATGATGACTAAGAATTACTACTGTGACGGATGATAGGGGAGAGTGGAGGAAGAGAACCTGTTGTGCCGACCCCACCTGGTGGGATAAAGGCAGGAAGATGATGACATAGTATGACGAATGACAGAGGGAAATGGAAAATCACACGTTGTGCCGACCCCACATAACGTGAGAAAAGGGCAGGAAAATGATAGTTATCGTGAAGCGCATGTATCCCACTTCATTAGGGGTTGGTAAAACATTTCCAACTTTCCTTCTAACAGCCTATCTATTATTAAATATTGGCTGATGACAGACGCTGTCCTGATCAACTTTTACTAAATCCCATAAAAAAGCATTTATATTATGTCAAATTTTTCATTACAAAATTTCACTCGGTCATTCCCAAATGCTGTGTTTACCAATAAAAGTTATTTAAAATAATTGTTTCTTATTACATAGATATTTTTCATTAATTTCTCAAACAGTGGGTGGGTAACACGGTATTGCAAGGTCCAAATTATCTAAGTACCTACTAAAAATTCAGTTTTGAATATCCACAAATTACTCATAAGGGTCCAATGCTATAATTACTAGATAGTGCACGAGAGGAGTTTTTAGACGCACTTTAAACCTTTTACCACACTGGTCCACTAGTGACAAGAAGAAATAGTTAAACATATTATTGGAACGAAGTTCCTTATCGCGCATTGCGAAAGGGGACTAGACGGAAAAAATTAAGACCAAAAGTTGTAACGACACTTTTTGCTATAGTTGTAAGCCGTGCGGCGTGCGTGTGTTTCTCTGTCTGTCTCTCTCTCTCACAAATTAATCGAAAGGAACTTCGTTCTATCCAGGTGTCCCTTGGCACCTCTCAAGTTTTTTTATTCACCTCAACGGCCTTGCGGCTGAACAGAGGAAGGTTGTCTTGTTTGTAAGAGACGACAGAGCGGAACTTGTTGTAGATAATCTTTCCGGATGCGAAGTCGTAGCCGCACGTCAGGATGTTGGAAGCCAGCCGTGCTGCGTCCAGGAATGTGGGGGGCAGACGACCGATCTGAATAAAAAAAAAATAAGAGATTTAAAAAAAAACTCATTTTGTTTATATAAAGGTATATTCCGCAGTGTTTAATGTAATTGAAACAAAAATTTAACTGTTACTCACAGTCATAATTTATGGTAAGGTCTCAAATGCAAAATATCACTAGGTACATTACATAAAAAAATATATCGAACAAGGAACACATTATTACTAGAAAGAACATCTCAAAAAAGAACACATCATTATTAGAAAGAACACCTCAAAAAGAAAACTAAATATCGAACAAGGAACACATTATTACAAGAAAGAACATCTACTCAAAAAAGAACACTCATTACTAAAAAGAACACCTATTCAAGAAAGGAACACATCATTACCACGCTTAATTAACACGCTTGAATGTTATCGAAAAAGGAACACATCATTACCGGAAAGGAACACTATACTTAAAAAAGGAACACTCGATTACCTCGTTCGCAACACTGATGATGTGTTTCGCGTACAGTCGCTGGAGAATGCCGCGCGACTTGTCTCCGATGCAGATCACCTTGATGTTCTCCGCGCCGGGCTCCGCGAGCCGCGTGCGGATCACTTTGGAGACCCCGGTGTGCACCGCGCCGCAGAGACCTGGCATATGACCACATGAATAAAACCGGCCAAAAATTTGTAAGAATGTATGGATGTATGGATGTCTGTTTGTTAATCTTTCACACTGAAACGGCTGAACCGATCTGGATGAAAAATATTTTTTTTTTTCTAGGACTCTAGACTTTTTATCCCGAAAAAATGTTCGGTTCCCGCGGGATAGATTGTTTTTGTTTAACAAGGTACCACACGAAGCCGTGAGCGTAAGCTAGTTATCTATTCAAAACAGCAAAAAATCCCGTTTTTTGTATGGAAGCCCTCTTAAATATTTATTTTATTTTGTTTTTTTCTATTGTTACAGCAGCAACAGAAATACATCATCTGTGCCATTTAGTATACTTCTTCTTCCTGCCCTTTTCCCACCCTAAGTGGGGTTGGCAAATGTTTTCGTCCTCCATTTCCCTCTATCATCCGTCATCATCAAATATTATTTAGTATACTAAGTAGAAAATAACAAAGTACCTCTGTCTGAGGTTATGGCGACGTACAGTTCCTTGGGGTCATCCTCAGGAGCGGACACCTGGAAACAAGAAAGGTATTGGGTACCATAAATTTTACTTACTAAGGTTGGATATTGGTTAGTAGAACCTAATAATATATTATATGTAAGTATATAAAGAGTTATACAAAAGAGTGGTAAAAAGGGTTGGTGCTTACCTCAGTCAGAAAATTAGTATAGCTATCCAATGAGGTAACCTTGCCTCTGTTCTCTCAATAATTTATTTGTTGTTGGTGTATGATTTATTAATTTTCTCTGTACATTTTTCTTTACACACAATTTTGAGAAGCTTTAATTAAACATTTACAAAATCTAAGCCATATCTATGTACAGTTGCAGAATGAAAAGGTTGACCAGTTTTCAAATAAATTTGTTTACGCGTTGCAAGCACACGTTACCTTTTTAAACTGCGTACTAGACAAGAGTGCTGTACTGAAAATTTTGTTTAACTGTTTGACTAAAACTTTAAATTCACTTAGACAAATTCTTTGACATAGCAGATAGTAATCAAATGGTTATCAAACTAATACCTACTGAGCAAGCAATAACAGATCTTAGGATCAACCTTTTCATTCCGCAATTGTTCATACATTGTTACTAGATTTGTTATATAACATGAATTTTACAGAATTTAGTACTGACCTCGGCTTGTTCATAGAACTGGATAGCTCCCTCACCATATGGGCGAGCGGCCTTCAGGTCACGCTCAGCACGAGTGTACCTGGAAGAAAGGATATATGCTGCATCTCTATATCTCAAACAATCACACTAAAAAGAGAGTAAGATCCTTCTCAATCAACAGTAAATTTGATCCAAATAATTATGGCTTTCATTATATAAACTTGGCTTATGGATCTATTGATAATAATGCTATGTTTTGGTCAACAAAGATTTTGAACAGCTTTCAAATCAGAAATAAGGTAATTTCAAAAAAATCTAATGTCAGTCAAATCCTCAGTTTTTCTATGGTCAAAGTATGTTGTAAGGAGTATGATTACAAAGTAATTAAACTTTTTGGAACTTAGATTTTTCACTGTCATTGTATCAAAGCATTCTAATTTCAAAACTAGTTACTGCTACCTTCCAACTGTGTTTTTTAAGGATTTTTTGGACTTTGGGTGAATTCCAAAAATTAAATTACTTAGGTACTGTACAACTTGAACTTAGATTATAAAAGATAATGTTATCACTGCAGTTGCATAGATCAGATTTTTTTTATGAGGAATACTTTGAACCTCTTCTACTAGTACTAACTAAGTACTTACTTGGCAGCTGACACCATTTTCATTGACTGAGTGATCTTCTGAATATTCTTCACAGACTTGAGGCGCATGGAAATATGTTTCAGAGTAGCCATATTCCTCTGTTGCTGGTTGACCACAGCCACCACCTGGGTGCAAACACCCGGCATACGGCCCAACATTTTCGAAGTTCTGGGAAAAACAGAAAAATCAATATAGAACAGATGATCGGCACAGGTTATGTCCGATGTCCCTTCAAGATTATGTAAGAGAAGCGAGCGATACTGCCGACTTTGGAACACAGTTTTCTTAGGAATTCCTGCACCACAGCACAAAAAGCTTAACAGAAAACGGTAATAACTACATTTTGTTGAATATAGAATACAAATTACTAACTTTTATGGGCGTTTTCGTGGTCAAATACCCAGCGGACGAAAAATGTCGCTGGCCGAAATCTTAATTTCGGGATGCCAGATTAAAAACAAATATTTTATTTTAACTGAACGCAGCCAAAAATATATAGTACTTAGTAATTAAAAGTTATTTCATAAATGATGATTACGTGGGTCTACTAATTTCATAAAATTACCGAAGTATGTAGTTGAAGATGGCTAGATTTATTAAACATAATATATGTGTATGGTATGGAGATAGGGACTAGGGAGGATTATTTTTTTCAAAGGCAACAAATAATTATTGCGAGTGAACGCATTTTACAAGAGAACAAACGTCACGAGGCGGTAAGCTTCACGCAGAAATTGTAAGACACTTGTAAAAATGTAGGCGCTACTTAAACCGTAAGCAAATTATTATAACTACTAGTAGTCCGCCCCGGCTTCGCACGGGTATTTATATATACCTATAACCATACCCTGCGTCAGGTTACTAAAAAAGAAAATTGTAAGTATAGAAAGTTTTATTATTATTATTTTAATGAAGTTTTTATTTATTATAATGTATTTTTTTGTTTATATTTTTTATTTATTTTTTCACATTGACTCCATCCTGTACACATCCTGTACACCCAGTGACGCCTACTACAGTGCATAAGCTAGCGCGGCTCTCACGCAACTTTTTTCTATTGCTTACATTTTTAATTTAATGGTATCTTTTGAATGGAATGTCCGAATTGAGTAATTCAAAAAACTTTATAAAGGTATATTGAAGCAGTCTAGAATATAATGTGATTTATTTTGATAAGGATTAATACTAAGATACAAAAATAAAGAGCATTTTTCTAAGAGTAGCCTTTCAATTAAAATTTTAAAATAAAAGAACTCTTATTGTGGCATAACTATAATAGTTGGACATATGCTATCACGACACTTTTTGTAAATAATGATGTGTTCTACAAAGTTGTAGTACATTATTTTATTCTATCGTCAATAGTTTTCGCAGCGCACGCGATATAAAGAATATTTTAGGTAATTTTTTTACACCTTGGCTTACATTATTGAAGTTTTAGTAAGGATCTCTAATTTTTTTGAAAATATAATATAACCTATGTCACCCGCTGATAGTGTAGCTTCCCAACAGTGAAAAAATTTTTCAAATCGGTTCAGTAGTTTCGGAGCCTATTCATTTCAAACAAACAAACAAACAAACAAACAAACAAACAAACAAACAAACAATCAAAGTTTTCCTCTTTATAATATTAGTTTAGACTACAATAATATGAAACATTTATAAAAAAAATTATAGTTGCTTTAATTATAACTTAGCGAGTAGCAAAGAAAGTACAAGGTACCTGTGTGTGTGAAATAAAATATTCAAATAACTAGAGTGACATTTGACAACATTGATTGTGTAAAACGGTACGTGTATAAAACTACTAAATTTAAATGTCAGCTAAACATAGGAACGCACTGAACTACAAGTAAATTTTTAATTCATTCATATCATATTGTAGTTGATTCATTTTCTTTCGATTCATTCATCATTCCTTTGTTTTTGCTAAACGCAAAGTGTTTTTGTTTTTTCATAATTACAACTAAATTAACCATGCCAGAACCAGAAAAGCCAGTATCTAATAAAATGGCCAGCCCCGACAAGGCTTTGGAGTTGGAACAGCCTACTAGAGAAATAACTCAAACGGACCGTATCAATAAACAACTTCTGACTTCACTTTTCAAGAGGATGGATGAAGAAGATTCGATAATAAATACAACGATAGAGTCTGATAATAACACTACAGAAGACGATGAGTGGAAGGATTAATACATAACTTCCTAGTTTTAGTTTTATGTAAGTTTAGCTTGTAAGATGATTCAGTTGAATAAAGTTTTCTAAGCTTTACCAGAACATTTTTATTTAGTTCAGTTCAGTTAATAGTCATACTTAGCTTTGTCTGCTGTTACCTCCAAAGAAAGATAAGTCATAGGTAGGTACCTGCTTTAATGTTTTCTAAGTAGGTAGGTACCGGATTATTCTGGCTATCCGTATAGTCAGTTTGTTCTCCGATGGTTCTCTGTGTCACTTTTTGTTACACAATTCAATGACTAAAAATTTAAGTGCGCAATGCCAATGCAGAGAAGTCAATGGTATGTCCAAACATATTTGGGACATGCCCACATTTTGCACATTAGTTACTATTCTGTGTGATAAGTTGCAAGCCCATTGCCGCTTCTAGGAATACTAACAAGTCATACGCACCTTGAAATTCTTAGTTCATGGGTATACTGGTTTCTTCACAATGTTTTTTTTCACCATTTATCTCAAATAAAATATGAAATGTATTATATAATTTACTTATTCCCATAGCTGGAGTAATCTCCAGATATATAAGTGGGTATTTAGTTTCTATTGGAACAAAATGAACAAAATGCCTGTAGATACTTCTGTATATAACCATATAGTAAGATATAAAATTAATACACCAATAAACAGTAACTTCAATAATATTTTATTATGTACTACTCGAGTTACAATGAGGAATGTTCTTATTTACATAGCTTTTTAATTCCAATATATTTAATTTACAATGTTCATCGTGCTATAATTCACACTACATTTGTTTATTATCCAACGCAACAGTAATACTGAAGAAACAATTTGTTGCGCTTAACATTGCAAGCATAGCTTTGTGTATATGAAAATATTGCAATTAAATATTTCAAAAGCATCTTACAAACATACATTAAATACTCATAAAACATTGTTATATAACTGATTCATCTAAAACAATCTGTACATAGAAAAAAATATATAATGGGGTAATTAATTTAATTTACATGGAAATAATGATGTATTTTTGTTGTAATTATAATTGTACAGGCGACCACTACTGCTCAAGACCAAAACAGCACAAACAATGCCGAGCTTAGTAACATTACCTGAAACAATAACATTATCAATTATTGTTACAACTAAAAAATCATGAAAAAATGCCCTGAACTGTGTTTTTATAATTTTAAATGTTTGTCTGTGAGGTATTTATTTTTCTATAGGGATCTTTTCTGTATTTTATATGTAACTGTTGCTTGAAACAAAGATATCTAAAGACTGTTACAACGATCTACATAATATACCTCAACTGGTCCACATTACTGCTAGGGGAAGCTTCTCCAAGACGCAGGTGGCATTACCACCTTGAATAACAATGCTATAAACAACTTAAGAAATTAAATATAAATGTATCTAAATACATAATTCATTACTTCATTACTACAGAGGAACTTCAGTGGGAATGTGCGGACTTGAACTACCTCGGAGTGGAGTCGAAAACGCATACATTTGTGAGTGATGCGCATCGCGGGTATATGAGCTGGTTAGACCACTGTCTTGTAACCAGAGCTGCTTGGGATACTGTTGTATCTGCGGACGTCATTTACGAAGTCACATGGTCCGATCACTTCCCATTACGCATTGTGTGTAACCTGGGTAGGGTGCCAGTGGTTACAGCCGGCTCAGATAAGCGCGATGCAATGGAAGGTATTAGATGGGGAGAGAGGGACTGTGATCAAATAAAGATGTATGGTAAATACTGTTTTGAGAATATTGACAACTGTGATAATTTTAATTTTACATGTACCTGTGATAGTATATATGACTGTATTCATTTGACTGATTATTATAAGTTTATTGATAATTACTACGATCATATTGTTAAGACAATGCAAAAGGCCGCGGTGAAAAGCTCTCATGCTAGCGCACGTAAGTCCAGTAGAAAGGTGATTGGTTGGAACTATCATGTCAGGGACAGCCATCAGGCTGCTAGAAGAAGCTTTAGCTGTTGGGTAGCGGCCGGAAGACCATCTGAAGGGCTAATATTTGACAAAATGCGTAGTACTCGTTCGGAATTTAAAAATAAAATTAAGTGGTGTCAGCAAAATGAAGAACAAATTAGAATGAATATACTAGCAATACATAGAAAGAGTAATAATTTTTCAAAATTTTGGAATGCCACCAAGAAATTAAATTTTAAACAAAGCTTACCGGTTTCAATGGACGGCCTACAGGATCCGCTGTCCATAGCTGAACTTTTTGCCAAACGTTTTAAAGTTACGCCGCAGCCCGTTGAGAGTGTGCCCTTTGCTGAGACCCCAATAAATGACCATCCACTTCAGATCACGACTACAGATGTCAGAACGGCTGTCAAAAGAATGAAACGTGGCAAGTCACCTGGCCATGATGGTCTCAGCATCGAGCACATTCTCTGGGCTAGTGACAATCTATGCGAACATATAGGTATATTCTATAATTTTTGTATTAGATACAGTTATTTGCCAAACGATCTCATGAGAACAGTAGTAATACCTATTATTAAGAATAAAACTGGAGATCTTAGTTCGTCTACGAATTATCGTCCTATATCGTTAGGCACAGTTTTAGGAAAGGTGCTTGAGCGGCTCATTCATCCAGATCTGCTTAAAAACATTAATATTGATGACGCACAGTTTGGTTTCAGACCAGGTCTCTCGACGGATTCAGCCATCATGAGTTTAAAAAGCACTGTAAATTATTATACGACAAAAGGTACATCGGTCTATGCGTGCTTCTTAGACCTAAGCCGGGCTTTTGACCTAGTGAATTATGAAATTCTCTGGTCAAAATTGGTGGACGCGCGTGTATCAAATCATGTGGTGAAACTTTTGAAGTACTGGTATGGTAACCAAATTAACATTGTAAAGTGGGGCGACACGACTTCTAGCAACTATAGGCTAGATTGCGGAGTTCGTCAGGGTGGGCTGACCTCCCCCGACCTGTTTAACCTGTACGTTAACGATCTGATAGGGGAGCTGAGGAGCACCAGGATCGGATGCCACTTAGGGAACGTTTGTGTGAACAACCTAAGCTATGCAGATGATATGGTGCTCCTGAGTCCCTCGGTCAAAGGTTTGCAAAAGCTACTTCTAATCTGTGAGCAATATGCTATTGCTCATGGATTAAAGTACAACGTCACGAAAACCGAATGGATGGTATTCAGGTCGGGACGAGGTCCGGATAGGGTGCCAGAGGTGCAATTGGGTAGTACGACCATTAAAATGGTCAACCAGTTCAGGTACCTTGGTCACTTACTGACGGAGTCATCAAAAGATGATGCAGACATAGAGCGTGAGAGGAGAGCTCTCGCCGTCAGGGGTAACATGCTCGCTTGCCGATTTTCCAAGTGCAGTACCGATGTGAAGAACACCCTGTTCAAGGCATACTGCCTAGGTATGTACACATGTCAACTTTGGTACAACTTCACGAGGAAATCTTTCAGCACCATAAGAGTACAGTATAATAATGCATACAGGGCTCTTATGAAGCTCCCAAGACACTGCAGTGCGTCGAGTATGTTTTCTGAGGCGGGAGTTCCCGACTTCTTTGCTATAATTAGGACGAGGATAGCAGCCTTCTGGAATAGACTGAGTCGCTCCAGCAACACAATCCTGGGGGCTGTTTCTGGCTATCTGACCAATCCCATCTACAGACACTGGATTTCTGTCCACATGGATGGAAATAGAAAATAGATAGGTACTCTGTATTATTCTTGTATTTTTTTAATTTTTTTAATTTTTATTCTTATTGTTATTTTTTTGTGATATGGGTCTTTTTTGTGCCTGCAATAAACTGATTTTATTTTATTTATTATTATTTTATTACAAAATTATGTGATAAGAATAATATAGAGAAATGTATATTTTTAATAGTTGTTGAATCATTCTATTATGGCAATAATGTTGCCGTAAATATAGAAAAGTTTCAGCTTACCTATTAGACTGTGAATCTTAATCCCACTAGTGGGAGGGTCTAGGCCGACTTTTCTATCATGTCCACGTTTATCTTATAGAAAACGTATGGGTAATACTCAGACGAACCAAATCCGAGGCCGGCCATTTCAGCGTTCTGGAAATAAATTTTATTTTAAAAAATAATGTATGTAATCGCCATTTTCTATCGTTAATAAATAAAAATATTGGTGGACAATTCACACAGACCTTCTAGCCCCAAACTAAGCAAAGCTTGTATTATGGGAAACAGATAGCTGATAGATTAATTATATTTTTTTTTGTAAATACATACATAGAATACATAATAACACCCACACATAGAAAAAACATCTGTATTCATAACACAAATGTTTGCCCTGGGTGGGGATCGAACCCACAACCTGCAGCGCAGAAGCATTTATAGGCAGAGCTATTACCAACTGAGCTGTGACACCAGTCTAAAATAACTAGTGACATAATAAGAATGTGATTTTATATGTCTTCCGTAGAAAAAGGCTATCATGTAGTATGTACTGTCTATAAAGGGGCTGGGTTATGAGGCTACGTTTTGAGGTAGGTACTCGAAAGCAGTACGTTTACCATGAGTTGTCACATTTAGATCGGCTGACGTTACTACAGAAGAAATAGTACGTTAATATGACCTCTGTCAAAATTGTTACTCATGGTATAGTTGGCTCAACGAATCTAGGCATTCGTGAAGTTAGCCGCAAGAGCTGCGCAGTATCGTTTTTCGGGAGCAATTGGAGGTATGAGGGGGGGCAGGAACTGTACATGCGCAAACTCGCACCTGTGGCTAACTTCACGAATGCCTAGATCCGTTGGATGAACTTTACCAAATTCTAAGCAAATTAATGAAGCTCAAACTACAGTCGCTGTAGTACGCTGTGACGTAGGATAGTGAACTACGTGACGTTTTAGTACCCAACTATCCGCTAGAGGCGCTGTCCAAGTTTTCATACATTTTTTTAACTACAGTCGCTAGCGAGTGTAGATTGTGAAAACTCATGGTAGACCTACTTGTCTTCCGTAAAGAAAGGCTGTCGTGTGCTGTCTATAAATGGGCTGGGTTACGGTGGTTTAGAGGTGTAACTCGAAAGCTGAAAGGCAGGCTGATTACGATACTCGCGACAGGTTTGCAACAGGCGTAAATCTCGCAATTATCGCTGTCAAACGTCAATTTTGTATTAGCTAACAGGCAACAGCAACGGAACACTATGTCTCCCTCTGCCGGACAATCGGTGAACAATATTCGTTTCCACCAATTGCTGTTCTGTCGCTAGTGGCGTGTGTTCAAAAGCAATGTGCATTCAACAACAACTTAGCGACAGGCGGGTGGCCTTCCGTGATACCGTTTATGGTGACCTGCAACCGATCGCGTAGCGGTCGCTGTCGCTTTGCTGCTGCTGGCTACGGTATCACGGAAGGCCATCCGCCTGTCATGTCGCTAAGTTATTGCTTTTGAACACACACCACTAGCGACAGAACAGCAACTGGTGGAAACGAATATTGTTCACCGATTGTCCGGCTGATAATAAGCGTGCCGATTTCGATGGTACTCACGTCCTGTGCGTTGCCGTGTTGCTGCGCGGAGTGGTCCAGGTGTGCGTACAGGGACTGCAACACGTCACGCAACTTCTTGACGCTCTTGCGCGAAGGCACCATCACCACGGCTTGGAAATTAACAGGGAGGCCGTATCTGTACGATATTTTAATTTTAACATTTAATTTGCAACTAGCAAAAAAAAAAAAAAGATGGATGGACTGTGTGAAAGATGACATGGGTAGGAAAGGAGTGAGTACCGAGATGACGAATGATAGAGGGAAATGGAAGAAGATCACATGTTGTGCCGACCCCACATAACGTGGGAAGAGGGCAGGAAGATGATGATGATATTTGCAACTAGCATTCGCCCGCGTGGGACTAAGTTAAATTAAGAATGGACATTTTTATAAATATATATTTTTATAGTAATATTTAATTTTGTCATCCTACTAATAATTATAAAAAACTTGTAAGAATGTAAGGATGTAAGGATGTCTGGATGTATGTTTGTTACTCTTTCACGCTGAAACAGCTGAACGGATCTAGATGAAATTTGGCACAGATATAGATTATATTCTGGGATAGCACATAGGCCACTTTTTAACCCGGAAAAATGTACGGTTCCCGTGGGATAGATTTGTTTTTGTTTTTCAAGGTACAACGCGGGCGAAGCCGTGGGCGGAAGCTAGTTTTTCATAATTGGACATTAGTCGTGTGACCTAGTGTACCTATGTCTACGAACAAGTATTTATGACCAGCGGTTTAGACTGCCTTGTCTAGATAATGTCAGTGAGTGAGTGTATCGTTCAGGGTTTTAATTCTCAAAATTTAAAGTATCAAGTACCAACGGTTTACGTAGACTGCCTGTTCTAGATAATAATGTCAGTGAGTGAGTGTGTCAAGGTTTTAATTCTCATAATAATAGATCTTATTTTGATAGTGATAAGGATGACGACTTACCTTAGTACAGACTCCACGAAGACGCGAAGTGCTTTCACGTGTATCCAAGCGCAGAAGCATTCAGAGAAATTCACCTTCAGCCATCTAACCAAGGGGCCCTGAAAACAACGAGAAAATTAGTACCAGCAGGGCTTGGAACCGGTTAATAATTGAATAGAAAACCGGTATTAACCAACACAGCGCGAAAAAGTACGTCTACCATGAGTTGTCACATTTAGATCGGCTGACGTTACTACAGTAGTAATAGTACGTTACTATGACATCTGTCAAAATTGTTACACATGGTACTAAATTCTGAGCAAATGAACGAAGCGCAAACTACAGTCGCTGTAGTACGCTGTGACGTAGGATAGTTAACTACGTGACGTTTTAGTACCCAACTATCCGCTAGAGGCGCTGTACAAGTTTTCATACATTTTTTTAACTACAGTCGCTAGCGAGTGTAGATTGTGAAAACTCATGGTAGACCTACTGTTCCACGTAATTGTTTAATACTTACTTGGCTAGAATACAACTAGTGAATAAAGGACGGATTTAAAGCGAGGGCCATAGATGAGTCACGAGCAAGTGAAGGATTCTAACGACTGAATCACGACCGTAGCGAGTGATACAATTGTTAGAATCCTGAGCAACGCGAGTGATTCATGGCCCTCAATATAACTCCGTTTTATTCAAGAGTTGCATAAGATACTTAATACCATGACTCCGAGAAAAAGAAACTAAACTAAACTCCTTGTCGAAAATGTCAACCAATCAAAGCTCGAGAAGTTTTTTTACTAAGGATTTTAAAATATTTATGTGTTCTAAATTCAAACACCAAAACAGTGCTTTTTATTCACTGTTTTCGGTGAAAAAAATAAGCTTTTTAGAGGGGGGAATGGTATAAAGTTGTTTATATTGATGGGTATTAACCCCCTGAAGTTTTCGGAAGTAGTCTGGTAACACCTCGTATTAATGTGGATACTGGATACGTACGAACTGTTTCTTCTTGTCGGTGACGAGTTTGGTGATCTCGTTCTTGCCGGCGACCAGGTCGGCCTCGTTGTACGAGAACTCGCGCACCACGAACTTGCGCTCGCGCGCGTGCAGCTTGAACTCCTCCGACACCTGCCGAGTAAAGTTTTACTTAAAACCATTGCAAACATTAAAAAAAATCACTGATAGTTCTTGCAAATACTTTTTACAGCAACCAGCGAGCACGACTTTACTCACAACAACTCTTCTAAACATTAAAAAAATCACTGAAAGTTGTGGGAAATAGCTTCTTACATTTGCATTTTTTGACATTTTGTATAATCTATGTCACTTTTTGAATTCTGTACGTCTACCATGAGTTGTCACATTTAGATCGGCTGACGTTACTACAGTAGCAATAGTACGTTACTATGAATAAAAAAAACTTGAGAGGTGTCAAGGGACACCCGGATGGAACGAAGTTCCTTTCCTTGCTTTCTATGAGAGAGAGAGAGAGACAGAGAAACACGCGCCCGCCGCACGGCTTACAACTATAGCAAAAAGTGTCGTTACAACTTTTCGTGAGAATTTTTTCCGTCTAGCCCCCTTTTACAACGCGCGATAAGGAACTTCGTTCCAATAAAATAAAAATAAATACGTTACTATGACATCTGTCCAATTGTTACTCATGGTACCAAATTTTGCAAATGAATGAAGCGCAAACTACAGTCGCTGTAGTACGCTGTGACGTAGGATAGTTAACTACGTGACGTTTTAGTACCGAATTATCCGCTAGAGACGCTGTACAAGTTTTCATATTTTTTTTTTACGACAGTCGCTAGCGAGTGTAGATTGTAAAAACTCATGGTAGACCTACTGTTACCGTCAAAGGGGGCAACGGGCATAAACTTTAATCATTTTTATTGAGTTCAATTCAATTTCTTGAAGTAACACTACTTCAATACAAATTTTATATTTCGAAAATATCAAAATAGGGTGAACGAAGCAAGAGAGGTAGTCAGGATCGTAGCAAGTGGAGATCCGTGGTCTCTGCCTACCCCGTGACTTCATCCGCTACATTGACTTTGAAAAACCACAAAAGACCACGCTAATTAGATTTAAAATTAGTATTAAAATTCAAAAAGAGTATTAATCGCGTTATAACAGCAAATATACTTTATTTGTTGCGTCATATGGTTAATTTACGTCTTTTCATTTCTATGTGTCATGTATTGCTTTTTGTGACGAATAATCGTAAGTATTCGATCATATTTTGAAGATTTCTGACATACCTTTGTGGCGCAGCGGGCGAGAGTCCGCCTGCGACGCAAGAGGTTGCGGGTTCGATTCCCGCCGCGGAACAAATTTGTGTACGATCTGCAGAAATTTGTTCCGTGTTTGGGTGTTTTCTATGTATAATAAATAATATCTATCTATGTATATAATGTATTAAATATATCAGTTATCTAGTACCCATAACACAAGCTTTGAGTAGCTTACTTTGGGGCTAGATGATGCTGTGTGGATTGTCCAGCATTATTTATTTATTTATTTATACCTTCTTGAAGAGAGTGACGGTATAGAGTCCATAGTCGTTGTCCTGATGGATGAGCTGCGTGGAGCGAGGGACGATCATATCAGTGATCTTCTCATAGTTGGCGTTCCAGTCGTTGAACATGGACCTGTAATGTAAGTGGTTAGAGTGTATTATAGCATAGCATACTATACAGACACTCCTTCCTGCCCTTTTCGGTCGGCGCAACACGAAGACCTTTACGTCTACCATGAGTTGTCACATTTAGATCGGCTGAAGTTACTACAGTAGTAATAGGACGTTACTATGACATCTATCAAAATTGTTACTCATGGTACCAAATTCTAAGCAAATTAATGAAGCGCGAACTACAGTCGCTGTAGTACGCTGTGACGTAGGATATTTAACTACGTGACGTTTATGTACCCAACTATCCGCAAGAGGCGCTGTACAAGTTTTCATACAATTTTTTAACTACAGTCGCTAGTGAGTGTGTGTTGTGAAAACTCATGATAGACCTACTGGTTAATAAACTCACTTGGGCACAATGACGAGTAGAGTGGTGAGGTACTCGCTGTCCAGGATGAAATGTTCCTTTTTCACCAGATCCGCTAAATTGCGGGTCAGCAGACTCCCGCTGAAACACACGTCAGTAGTGGTGAAACACACGTCAGTGTGTTGGTGATACACAAGTTGGTATGTTGGTGAAACCCAATTTGGTATGTTGTTGAAATCCTAGTAGTTATGTTAGTGATACATAAGTTGGAATGTTGGTGATAGGTAAACAAGTTGGTATGTTGGTGAAACACAAGTTGGTTTAGTGGTGAAACACAGATTGGTATATTGTTGAAATACACGTTGGTATGTTGGTGAAACACACGTCATCGTTTAGCAGATGGTACTTTCATGTGCTTAAGGCCAGGTAATCCAGCAGCAGTAGACATTTGGCGCTGTCCCGGGCCGCCAAGCCTCCACGCTTATATATTTTGTAGTTATTTAAACATAGTGCTCATGAAAATAATTTTATCAAGCTAAACTCTGCGAAATCGTTTAGATATAGTTCTAATCTTTAGTTTAGTACAAAAAAAATATGTAAAATGTCAGTAGTTCAGTCATAATATAGAAAAAGCAGATACAAAAAGGGGTAACTTTGGGACTTTTTTAAGCAAGTAAAGTTCATTACATTTTGTAACTGACTGTGATTTTGACTAGATTAGATCCTTAAGTAATATGTATATATATATTTCAGAATTCTAAACGCTATTTTCCATGTCTCAGATGGTTTTAAAATTCATAAAAGCGCGGCCTCTGCTGGAATACCAAGCCTTAACTTAGAATTAGCATTGTACAATAGAATATAAAAAATCTTACGTTTGTTTTTTCTCGAGGTTCTGTAAGTTGCCTTTGAGTGCGTTGTAGGCCTGAGACTTCACCTTTAGGTCAGCATCGATCTGACCGACCTGAAGACACGAATAACATTTTCAATTATTTTACATCTCTCATATTCGGTAAGTAGGTCCTTATTACCCCCAAATGGGGCTTGTAGGTGACCAATTAGCGCTCTAGGGTAATAATGTAGCTAGAAAAGACCTAGGGCGGTAAGTATTTAAAAAAAAATTCACTCTTTATTCGCGTACATCTAACCACCATACTGGCAATAGACATAATGCATTCAGCCCAATGACAAAAGAGGTCGCTTCGCTATTCAGCCTTGTCTTCGTATGAGTATAATAGTCATCACTTTTAAATATCGAACGGCGAAGCTCAATTTCGTTCTTGAAAAAATGTTTTTTCTTGTAATGCCGGTTTTTTTCTACTTACCTCACAATCGAGATGTAAAGCAGAGTAGTTAGCTCGGGTGTAAGCATCAATTGCACTCTCGAACTATAGGCGCCCTCGCTGCGCTTGTGCGCCTAAATATCTCGGGCTGCAATTGATGCCTTACAGCCCTTGGCTACTAATCTACTACGAGTATTATTGTGTACGCATCTAGGGCGTATTCACATATTATATCAATGGTTTTTAAAGAACCAGGAATCGCGATATTATCGAAATACCGGTTAATACCGGATTTTTTTGGTACTTATGTTATTAACCGGTTCCAAGCCCTGCGGATAACAAAAAACTTGAGAGGTGTCAAGGGACACCCGGAAGGTACGAAGTTCATTTCTTTGCTTTTTATGAGAGAGAGAGAGACAGACAGAGAAACACGCGCACGCCGCACGGCTTGCAACTATAGCAAAAAGTGTCGTTACAACTTTTCGTGAGAATTTTTTCCCTTTTCACAACGCGCGATAAAGAACTTCGTTCCAAAAGCGAAGTTAGCACGCCATTTTACCTGTTTGCTTATGATGTCGGCGATATTCCTCAAACTCTGCTTGATAGGATATTTCGCCATGTCCCATTGGAACCGTGTCAGGTAAGTCGGCAGATCACCTGTAACCGTATACTTGTTACACTATGTACTAGCTCGATCATTATGTACTTTTAAACTTACGCGATCTGAACACATTATTATTAGTATTAGACGGGTATTTATCGCGTTCAAATTACCTTATATTTTCCCGACGTTTCGACAGGTTTGCACGCTGTCGTGGTCACGGGTAGTCTACCCATAGTAAACCTGTAGGTCTACCATGAGTTTTCACAATCTCCACTCGCTAGCGACTGTAGTTAAAAAAAATGTATGAAAACTTGTACAGCGCCTCTAGCGGATAGTTGGGTACTAAAACCTCACGTAGCTAACTATCCTACGTCACAGCGTACTACAGCGACTGTAGTTTGCGCTCATTCATTTGCTTAGAATTTGGTACCATGAGTAACAATTTTGACAGATGTCATAGTAACGTACTATTACTACTGTAGTGACGTCAGCCGATCTAAATGTGACAACTCATGGTAGACGTACTGTCGAAACGTCGGGAAAATATAAGGTAGGTAATTTGAACGCGATAAATAGCTCGATCATGTCAATGTGCATACGGCCATTTTGACATGGTATGTGTTGCATTATCTTATGCTAAATCTAAATAATGGTACCGCGATCTTTAGTTATGAATGATACTAGTATGATAGTATTCATCTTTCTTGGTTTGGTAATGATACCTGGGGCCTTACCACGAAGTCTTCCAGAACGATTCCGTTCTAGAAACGTCATAAAGTAACAATACTTCAGTACAATTTGCATAGGTCATGGTACGAAATAACAATGTAATACTAATTCGGTATTGTATTATGAATTCGTGGTGAGGCCCCTATTAGGGGAGGCCTATGTCCAGCAGTGGACTGCTATAGGCTGATGATGATGTGAGGCCCCTGATACTTTTTTAGTTTTAACTTAAAATAATTTAACACAGAAGCTTATCTAGCTTGTTTAATTTTGTGTTGCCTATTTTACAGTACCTACCTATTACCTGAGAAGTTTAATAATTTTATGGAAGTAATTGTAGGATCTACTATTTAAAAAAAATTAATGGATTTTATGTCACGCATGACAAAAGTGTAGCTTTACAGAATATAATATGCGTCAATGACATAATGCCGCTAAAGTGCATATTGATTCAGTTTAGAACTTAAGTTCGGTTTTGCGAATTTGAACGATGCGACTTCTTTGTTGGTTCAATCTGTACTGCACATATAAAACTATAGGTACCTACTTTAATAATTATTAAGTACCTGGTTGACCGAGCTTTGCTCGGTTTTTTTTGGTAAATCTTGTTTTTTGGAAAATGAAACCTAGCTAGATCGATTTATCGCCCCCGAAACCCTCGGCATACCAAATTTCATGAAAATCGCTGGAGCCGTTTCCGAGATTCTGATTATATATAAATATATACAAGAATTTAAAAAAAAAAAAAAAAAAAATGATCACGACTGTAATCCCCAGGCTCGGTAGATATCTTCTCAAATCTTTAGTTACTTAGATCTTTGAGGATATCTAAAGAGGGTAGTCAGAGGCAAATCCAAACATGACATTTGGTACATGCCCACATTTTGCACAGTAGTTAATATTCCGTACGTGACAGGTTGCAAGCCCATCGCCGCTTTTAAGAATACTAACCTATGACACATACCTCCGAATTTTTGGTTCTAGGGTATGCCGGTTTCCTCACGATGTTTTCCTTCACCGTTTAAGAGCACTGGCATTGCGCACATAAATTTTTCGAATGGAAAAACTCATTGGTGCACGACCAGGTTTGAACCCACGACCTTCGGATCGTGAGGCAGGGGTGCTACCACTACACCACCAGCGCTCTTACACCACCAGCGCTCTTACAAGAATTGCTCGTTTAAAGGTATAAGATGAAAATAATTATGTGAATTGGTAATGAAATTAGGGAGGTATTAAATTTCCTATAGTTTTTTTATAACTACTACTATTTTGATTGTAAATAAATAATTATTAAATAATATACCTAACTAGTTACTAATGATTCGTAAGTAAATACACGTTAATTAGTTTATACCTAATAATAACTTAAAATATGGTTTGGGGTAAAAAACTTTGACCATAATTAGTATTTTCTTTTATAAGTAAGTACTTATAAGTTATTTAAATTATAATTTATTTTTTATAAGTTATTTAATTATAATTTACAAGTATTTTTAACAGCAAACCATATTTTAAATATCAATAATCGACTATCTAACACAAAAACGTCATAAATACAAAAATATACATTTTCGATTAAGAATTATTAAACACAATAATATAAAATAATAAAACAAATCGAAGCGAGGACAGAGAACTGAATTTACTAGCACAGTAAAATAAGGTGCTTGAGAAATAATTTTATAGAAACATCTAGACATCGATAGCGAAGTTAAATTTTCTAATTACACACACAAGGGTACATTTAAAATTCAACATGACGACGTGTAAAACATGCATAAACAATCATGCAGTATATAGGCTACACATGCAAGGCCTATAACATAAAGGTTCATTCACACAGATGTATTTTCTACGCTACGATCATTTGACATGCAACTTTAAAACGCTAATTTTTTTAATACTCCTGAATTTCCGACTGTGTCTATTTATGAAAATAATTGAAAATAAATAATGAATTTTTATTTGTTTACTTATTTTGATTATTATTCTAATAGAACCGGTAGTTTATCTACAATATTTACGCCTGCAAGTGCACTGTTAAAAAAGTATGTTATAAAAAAAATATCGTATAACTTCTAGCGTACCTAAACATAAAAATAAAAGTAGCGAAATATTAAGAAATACTGGTCAAAACTGTAACAGTGCAAAATGACACCTGTTAATAACAACATGAGTGTAACATCACGATTCAAATCAAATCAAAATATTTATTCAACAATAACAAGGATCACTTTCAAAGGTCTCACATGCGGTGAATCTATGTGCCAATTACAGCCTATTCCAAGTCCGAGAAAAACAGACAAGAAACTGGTCCCGACTCCCGCTCCAAGCGCTTTTTTGTATGATTATTTCTATTCAAATAGACTAGACAAATTAGTGATCGTAATTTATTTCATCTTTATTCATAAAATGTACTTCACTCTCAATTCTAATTTGAGGAAAGCCAGTCATTCACAAGGAAGCCGGCTAGCTATAATTATACGAACAATAAACACCACGCTCACCAGCAAACTATTTTACCGTCATTTTATTTTGAATGTTGCTACATTCGATTCCATCAGGATTTATTAATAGTGACCTGGTTACAAACTTGTTTTAACCATTCGTAGATTTCTGTACCTAAGTTAAATCTACTCGAATACATTTTTTATGTAAAATAAAGTTCTAAAAATATAAAAGCGAACGTCATATTACACTCGCATTAAATTATGACACTAACAAGTTAAGAAGATACTATGCGTATTATCACTCGAAAATGTTTATAACTTAATTTACGACATTATCCAACGCAAAAAGCGAAATACGCGTAACTGCATAAATAAATATTTTATACTCTCATACACACCACTGCCCTTCCGAAGAATGCGTACAAACATTTTAATTTTTTGACAACAATAATTTGATTGGTATAATAATTGTACTCGATAAAATAATTAAGCAAACGATAAAAACTATTTTTAAAAGCTTAAAACATTGTGAAGAAGCTGCATCTACAAAGCTTACTTAAAAGGATTCAAGCCGAAGTCTAGTATTAACTTATTACTTTTAAATAAGACGTATAAAAGCGACGTTAAGACCGTGTAAAAACGTACAATTTCGTGAAAAACCTATGCCACATATAAATGACGTAGCGTCACCCTAAACTTTACACCAACGTAACACCAAATAGTACAGTACCTATACGATCTAGGTACGCAATACCGCGGTTGACTTGTTATGAAACGAAAATGTAGGATGGCGCTCCCGACATATTTTTATAGAAACGGCCAGCGCCATCTGCTCTCATTATTTTAATATTAAGGTAAAAAGCAATCACTGCCACCACAATCCTACTAATGAAAATGTACTTTGATGTTATACAGGCAGGTAGCGCTGTACGTAAACGAAACGAGTTTCGTTTCTAGCTAAGGGACTTTAATATACAGGGCCTAACAGGATTGCAGAGTATTTGAGACTCAACCATCGATCGTACCGACCGACTAATATTGAATTGATGCTGCATTACCACGGTGATTTAATAAACCTGATGTGCTCGACGCAGTAGTTTAGAGAAATTAGCTCAGACTCCGCTCCGATGACGTCAAACGAAGTGCAAACAACCCGCAGTGAACGTAGGTAACTAGAGAAGCTAGCAAGATGAACGAGTCTGAAGTAATTTCCGAAATTGAAAGTTCCACTCGATGTTTTGTCTCAAACCCTCGAAAGGATTGGTTGAAGGCGGGTAATCTCCTAAACCTTGCGATAAAACGTGGTGCGGTCGCTCCTCTTCTTCGTCATCGTCCCATCGCGGCGAACTTCGACCGCTCGATGGTTGCGACGTGTGCGAGACATAGTCTGAATGCTCCCGGTGCTCACACGGCCAGCATCCGTGGTGCTCAGAGAAGGCCGAGTCATACACTGGAGACGTCGGCGTGGGGGGCGGCTCGCCCCCGCCAGGGTCCGCGTAAGACTCGATGCCTATTTCCAATTTCACGTCACCAACAGTTTCTGATAATCCATGATTTCGTATCCGAATGCCATCAATTTTATAATCGTAACGTTTTTTAAGGCTTATTAGTCGTTAACGTCTCGTTTATGGATTAAATAAAATAGGACGTTAGTACAGGATAGGAGCAAAATATAAAATCTTGTTTGGAAATAAATAAACTAAATAATAATAAATTAAGAAGCAAAAAGCGAAGACGATTTTTTGAAGCTTGATTTGACTAAGCTATGAATGTTTTGTGAGGCAGTGATTGCTATTTCTATTATGACGATAAAATTAATAACATAAATTATGTGCGCCTATCCCTTGAATCGAATATGAAAGTAATTTATATATTACAGACACGATATACGACTAATTTATTTTGTATAAAAATAGTTTACAGACACAGAAAATGTGTCGTAAAATCTATACATAAAATAAATAAACCTAAACAGCTTATGAAAGAAAAATTAAAGCTTCGTTGCGTTACATAACAAAACGAACTAATTGCTAAACACCTAAGTATTTGTTAAGAAAATAACAACACATAATGCTTATTACATAAAATACCATTCACCTACTGAATGTTTGACATAAATAAATAAATACTCAAAAGATACTTTTAAAATCAACAATATATAATAATCTTCACCTTACCATCACAAAATAAATAGACGACATTCGAACGTTAGACAAAATCCGCCTGCATTATTATGAATAACATTGAGAGCATGTAATGACTAATGATGCATTTTTTATAGTAACACTTGTTTTTTAAATACATGCCTACTTAATATTACTATATTTTCTAATACCTTTGTACAATTTTAATAATTAAATGGTTTTTTTATACTATCATAGTTTGATGGTATGAATACTGACTAAAAAGCTTAAATATTTTTTTATGAAACCCTTGAAATAACAGTACCTAGATTATAGTAAAACCAAAATACATTATAGCATAACGTACTCATAGTTATAATACGAATTCAAAGCGATTAAATACTTTCAATATTTAAGCCTGCACGATAACTTGAAGCTTGGCGTACACTACAAGTTTTACTTACTGCCGCAAACTTTTTTCCATTTTTCAGATGCTGAAATTCAATCCCAAAATCTAACATTCTCATTCATCTAAAATGCATAATCACAGTTATCTACTGGACATTCAGTTTTTAAAACCAAGAGGTATAACGTAATTGAATAAAAAGCGATGTATATTAAACCATACACAAATAAAAATGTTATAAATATTCTGTAAAATGCTTCGATTTAAAAAGCTGGTGCATAATAACTCTATAATTAGTCTCTACTTACCGGACTGTTGGAACTATTGAGGTTTTTCATCGATCAAATTTATTATTTCGCTAACTTTACTACCAACCTCATAAACAAATCCAAAAATATACAATTGTAAATGTTTTTTCAGACAAAGCTCTAAAGCTTTAAACTCTTAATCTATTTTATCTTCACGACGACCGACGGTAAAACAAATCCTAATAAATTCCAAATAATTTAATATTTTTTTAGATTAAGTACCTATACGTGGTTTAAATTTTTTTATTAGTCATAAAAACGTGACTTCAAAAGAAAATCGTTTAATGAGCGCGGATTAACATTCAGAAAACTAACAATGTGCAAAATCGCGATTATATACACAGTAAATAACATCTTTGCATACTATAACACAAAAAACAAATATGTACATTCATTAAATTAATAAAATAATGTGCATTGCATTCAAGGTTCTGATTAGTCTTACGTAAACGAACCCGTGGAAAAAAAATATTACACTGTCCACTTAACATTCGTAGCTTTTGCTTTAAATGATAATAGGTTGTTGTCAGTAGCGAATCTTGTAAAGTGCAAACCTTAGTATATATTTTTTTAATTTTATAATTATGCGTTTAAAATATTATGACAAAAAATTTATCGCATCCTTTTAATATGCGTTAAAATTGATTTTTTACTGAATACGTCTTATTAGCTCTTTATTACTTTTTTGTTGCAGTAATGTAAGTAGGTACCTACTATTTGAAATGGTTTGATCAAGATTCGTTACTGAATTTTAGATCAGTATGATAACATTAACGTGTTAACGTGAAGAATCATTAATAAAACTTAATGAGGTGTTTATGTGAAGAAAATTATCAGTATTTGAAATATAAAAAATGGTAAGGATACTGTGCTGTTATGTTGCAAAATAAAAATAAAAATAAAATGACTTAAAACAATCGGTTATTAGAAATTAAGAGAATCATGCAAAGTAAAATAAGTAGGTCATTAATATAAATTATAACATAGGAATAAAATATAGTAATAATCATTTCCACCGAAATTTAGCGACACATGCCAAGATTTTTGCACTACTTAGTGCCTTTATTCATCTTTTCTACGTCATTTAATTATATTCTATTTAATTAGTTTTACATGCTGGCAACAATTTCAGACCTATTTCAAATAGGTTGCTTTAAATCCTCTATTTTAAAAACCTCCCAAGCATGCCAAAATTATTGTATAGCTATATTTTTCATTCATGCAAAATCACTTTATAGAGTAAATTATGATTTACTATTCAAAGTTCCTATAGTCGAAAATATTTATAAAAATGGCACAAAACATTTTTATTCATCTAAATGTGAAAAGGTTTATAAAATTTATGTCAAGTGCCACAAGAAAACTTTTTCTTAGAAAAATTGAAATGTGACTTACCATTGTTTGCCGTCAGGTTCTCGTGAAGTTTGTCGCGTTGGTCTTCTAATACCTGACCAAGACATAATTTTTTTTTAAGTTTTTTTTAAATATTTAATCCTCTTAAAAATTCAAACTACTAACTACATAAATATCTTAGTCCCATTATGTGCATTGTGCTAAGTGAATAGACTAATAAAATAAATAAATAAAAAAAACTACATACTAGGTATATACTGAAAAACACTTTTACGTTTCCACATTGTAAATAGTAAATTTTAATTATTTAAACTGTGTTGCTGCGTTGCTAGCTATGATAAATTCAATTGTTAAATGAATCTTAGCAATACCCATTTCCGAGGTTGAATTATTTCTTACAATATTTTCATGAAATAATTTCATGTTATTAATTAGTTTGTGTATCTATGCCCATTATTGGGACATAAACAGATAATGTTTTTATTTCCTGCCTACATTGTTTTTTTTTTTGACTTAAAATTTAGCCTATGTCATCCTCGGGATTTTCTCTTTTCTAATTTAATTTCATTAATAATTTACAAACAAACACTAATTTATATGTATTAGTAGGGATAGTCAAATATTAAGATCATCCATCCCCTCATAATTAATTGGTTCATAAAATAGACACCTATATAAGATTCATACAGCATCTAGATAAAATTTTTACTCATGGGATGCAGTAATGCTCGGGATAGTTTTAAAAGAATTTATTTTATAATGCTCACCTCACCGAGATATTGTGCCACCTTCCTAGTGACACTCTCAACAAATGTGTCGAGCTTACCAAGGTCATCAGACAGACCTACCAACTGATCCAGAGTCCCCACCTGAAACATTACAATAATATCTAAAACAATTGGAACTCGGCTCCATTCTTCATAAAAAGTGTTTTCATACAAAATTGAACCTTTCACTGCATCTCTTAGGTTGTAAATTAAGAATTCCTTTCATAGTGGACCTCTCAGATAGAGATAGACCTTCCGAATTTCAGTTTTCCGGGATTATGGTTTAAGCAGTACATTGATTTGTCAGTGAATCAGTCAGTTGGAAAGTTTTACATATTGAGTTGCAATTTATGGCTCAATTTTTTTGATAAGACGGCATTAAGATGAGATTTTTTGCCAGTTTTGAATAAGTTTAAAATTAATTCCAAAGTAATCGAGTAATTAATATAAAATACTGGACAAAATAATTGCTTGACCTACAGATATTATGTTATGGGCAATTCAGAACATATTGCAACTGTTGTAGTTGATAATGATAAATAAATAATAGAAATAATGACATACCTTCAGGTCAGGGATTGGGAATTTGTAGTTGACACTTAGGTTGCCAGGCTTGGTAGAATTGTTAAGAACGTCCCAGGTCTGCTGACAGGTCTTGTCGCCGGGGGCGCTAATCACCCAGTATTCCGACATGTTCACCACTGAAACACCATCAAAAACTGTTCAGCAATTAAACACAACCGAATTAGAATTCAAGTGGAATCGAAAACGCACAGAATTCTTGTTACATCTTTAGAAGCACTAGAACTATTTGCATTTTCAGGAAAATCGATTATTCTCAAAGAAATCGCAGCCAAGACTGCAATGGGTGGAGGCGGTTAATCAATTGGGTGTATTTGGGCGAAACGCGGCCGTGGGCGCGCACAACACTGGATCAATACCGAGGCAGGTTCATTGGCGCCCGTTTAGCGACTAGACGTCCTGGCGCCGAGCTAGAATTATCCCAGAAATCGCCCCCAAACCACCCCGCACACATCCGTCACTCCAGACATTGACGTCTTTAAGTCCCGCGCAGAAGCGTTTTCCCGCTTCACAGGCAAGGATACGTCATCATATAAATCACAAAACTCACCTAGAACTTAAAAATTACTGCTGTTTATCACTAAATATTAAAAACAGCAAATAATTTGGCGAAATCACAAGACAATTCGGGGCTAGCCCTTCAACGCCATGAAAATTCACGTGATGCGGTGCTGCCACCTACAACGACTGATGTACAGCTGATTTACGTCAGTTGTCTATGGCTATGATTGTAAACTCCGAAAAAATAAATTTATTCATTTAAAAACTACGTTACATATAATCGGACATATAATTAAAAAAACCTTATAAAAAATCATTTAAATGACCACCTATACGATAGTTAAGATAATAATAGTGTAAACAGTTGATCAACAATCAAAATAAACGGGTAAAGGTAGAAAGAAGTACACTAGCGAAGTCAAACTAATTAATTTAAAAAAAACATTGTGTGACATTGTCATGTCATGACATCACTTTTTACCATTCCACAATTATTCACACAGTCGATGTCGGTCAAAATAGCCCAAATTAAATTAAATTGTAGATTATGTAAGTTGAAAATTTCAAATACAATGAAAATATCATGTATCAATAATATAATAAATGCGTAATCTCAGTCAATTTTTGCTAAAATAGTGCTTAATAGGTGCCCTGACAGAAGTGTAGAAGTCATAATGTCATTCTGTCAAAGACAATAAGATAAAACTATTTATCTGTGGTTTGTTATGTTTGTCACTTTTTTTTCGTCGGAGTTACGAAATAAAAATGCGAATTTTCGGCTATCTAGCCAAAAAAGTGGGCGATCTAACTCTGAAATATTCAAATCTCCCCGAATCTTACATCAAAAGAAGTTATGAACAGGTATTTTTTAGCAAAAAAAAATAAATAACAAATATAACCATAACCTCAAAATGTACAGAATACAAACTGAATTATTTTTAGGTGTACTGGAAAAACCCTACGGGATACCCTCAGTATCCTAATGCTCAAATAGCCCGCAAGAAATTCCGTTTCACCACCAACAGGCCATGGACGGCACAGTTCAGACAGCAGAACGAAAGAGGCGTGCACAGAAAGAAAGTGTTTCTTGAACCAGTTGGCGAGTGGAGCTTCTTCAAGTTTGTATTTAGTTGCTCTATTTTTAAAACAGTGTTTACTGCACACACCAATAAAACAGATGTTGGCTACATTGTCAAATTTCTATGAAACCATGGCTAACTTTTATGGTCTTATGTAGGCCTATATAATTTAATTACTAAAGTAGTTACCCGGCTAAAACGAATGCTGAAAGAGTGTACTTTTCAGAGGAGACAGAGTGGAAATCATGGTTGGGAAAGACAAAGGGAAGCAAGGAATTGTGTCTCAAGTCATTCAGGAACGGAATTGGGTGTTTGTTGAAGGACTCAACACACATTTACGAACTGTAAGTAGCTTATAGCTAATAATTATTTATTCAGTAAAATCACAGGGATCATTTCGAACAGTCTTACATACTAGGTGAGTCTAGGCGCCAATTCCAGTCCTATCCCCAGTCCGAGAAGAACTGACAAGAAACTCGCTGGGCCCTAGCACTTTATTTGTATGATCCTTGTTAATTTAATTCCTTTTAATTTAAGCTTATTTACTTACATTATTGTATTTCTTAGGGGTAGTATCAAATTGTATAGATACTCTTCCGTTACTGACCAGACTAGCACAAAGCCTAAAATCATAAGTCAGAGCTGAAATTTCTGGAGCAGGTTCTTTTCAGATTCAAGAGTTGCATTCAGGAAAAAATTCTAAAAATTCATGAGGAAACCAGCACAATCATCTTAAATATATATCAGACTAGCTGACCCGGCAGACTTCATACTTATTTAGAAAACGTTTGTATGGGAAATAGAAAAGGGCTATTTTTAGGATTTTCCCAGCAGTTGTTCGAATTTTTCTTACCTTTTAAACCTTCCCTAGACCTCCACGAACATTTCAAGACCAAGATAAGATAAATCCGTTTAGCCGTTCTCGAGTTTTAGCGAGAATAACGAACAGCAATTCATTTTTATATATATAGACTTTTTTTTTTTTTTAAAAAAGTGGAGAATCAAACCTAATGTGACAAAATCAACACAAGTTACATACACGCTCCGGAAAGGGGACTGTCCACCAGTGTGTATGGACAACAAAACGTTACCTAGCAACAACACCGTCAAATACCTGGGATTGCACCTGGACAGAAGATTGACTTGGGCTAACCATATAAAAGCCAAAAGAACCGAAGCCAACATGCAACTCAAGGGATTCTCCTGGCTACTTGGCCGCCAGTCCCAACTATCAATCACCAACAAACTGATAGTCTACAAGGCTATAATAAAGCCAATATGGACGTATGGCATTGAACTCTGGGGAACAGCCAGTAACTCAAACATCGAGATCCTCCAAAGGTTCCAAAACCTAGCTCTAAGAACCATCTCCAAAGCACACTGGTTTGTAAAAAACACTGAAATACACGAATACCTGGAAATACCAACCGTCAAAGAAGAAGTCTGTAAATATGCCAAAAAGTACAAGGAAAGACTAAGAACACACTCAAACACACTAGCCCAGAACCTCCTAAATGACGGAGAGAGCGTAAATCGCCTAAAGAGATGGCAGGTGCTAAACCTGGACATGAGAAGCTGACTAATAGCCAGTGTGGTGCCACTCAATGGAAGGGCGCCTCAAAACAAGACGCCAAAGAAAGGATCTGATTATGGCTTTACAGCCGATTGCAGATATTATGGGAAAGGAAAAAAAAAAAAAAAAAAAATATATATATAGACTTGTCTGTGCCTGAGCAGACAAAATCCTATTCTCCGAGCAGGCGCGCAGACGGGCTTGCCCGTGCCCATTGCCTAGCATTCACGTGCAGACTTAGGGCAGTCTGGTAGTGAATTTCCCGATTTATACATAATATTAAATGTCATATCTGGTCATACCTATGACTACTCCTCCCGAAACATCTTCAAAGATTTAAGTAACTAGAGGTCAGAGCAGAGGAGTTGTCCCTACCAGACCTGGGGAGTACATTCAGAGCAGACGAGTACAATCATGATAATTTTTTTTCAGATAGGCAAGGATAAGCAATTCCCCGGAGTGACAGTGCAGTCTGAAGCTCCGTTACTTGTCACCACAGATGTAAAACTGGTTGATCCGGAGTCGCTGAAGCCAACTGATTTTGAATGGCGGTACACTGAAGAAGGTGATAAGGTATATATAGTATTTGTATTAGTTGAGCTAACTGCCGTTAGATGGCGTTATCAGTAAAAAACTGATAACAATTCAAGATTTTGATAGGGGCTGTGGTATTATTATTGCATTGGCCAGCCCTAGGCAAAGATGCGGGTTCGAGTCCCACCTGTTTAAAAGTTTTGATTCCCTTTTTTTGATGTTTTTAGGGTTCTGTACCCAAAGTGTAAAACGGGACCCTATTACTAAGACTCCGCTGTCCGTCTGTCTGTCTGTCTTTCCATCTGTCCGTCTGTCTGGCTGTGTGTCTGTCTGTCTATCTGTCTGTCTGTCCGTCCGTCTGTCCATCTGTCACCAGGCTGTATCTCATGAACCGTAATAGTTAGTTGAAATTATAACAGATGATGTATTTCTGTTGCCGCTATAACAACAAATAATAATAAACAGAATAAAATTAATATTTAAAGGGGCTCCCATACAGCAAACTTTTTTTTTTTGGCGTTTTTAAAGATGGTACGGATTCCTTCGTGCGCCAGTCGACTCGCACTTGGCTGGTTTTATTATTTACTCACTGACTGTAGCTATTGAAAGAGACAACACTAACCATCCTTATCTAAGTGTAGAATAAATAAATGAAATAATTATGATCACGACTGTAATCCCCGGGCTCGGTAGATTATCTTCCTCAGATCTTTAGTTACTTATTTTTGAGGATATTTAAAGAGGGTAGTCAGAGGCACGTCCAAACATGATATTTGGTACATGCCCCCATTTTGCACTGTAGTTAGTATGTGACAGGTTGCAAGCCCATCGCCTCTAAGTGTAAATGCAACAATACATGTTTCAGGTCAGAGTTTCATTGGCTAGCAGTCGCATCATCCCCGTACCAAAAACAGCTGAGGAGACAATGGACTTCAAAAGCAAAGAGCTTTACCTAGAAAATGTGGACAAGGATACCAAAGCTGATTCCGTGGCCGAGGTGCTTATTTATTTTGACCCCCTATTTTACCCCCTTAGTAGAAAAAGTTTTAGAAAAATGTGTGACCGAGGTCCTTATTTACTTTGACCCCCTATTTTACCCCCTTAGTAGAATTAGTTTTGGAAAAATGTGTGACCGAGGTGCTTATTCATTTTGACCCCCTATTTTACCCCCCTTAGTAGAATTCGTTTTGGAAAAATGTGTGACCGAGGTAATTATTCATTTTGACCCCCTAATTTACCATCTTAGAAATAGTTTTGGAAAACTGCTGAAAATTATGCACAAAAGCCCAAATGTCAAAAAATCTTTGGAGAATCCTTTGTCAGGGCATAAGTAACTAGCCGACTTGACGGCCTCTGTGGCGCAGCGGGCGAAGGTCCGCCTGAGACGCAGAAGGTTGCGCGTTCGATTCCCGCCGTGGGACAAATGTTTGCATTATTTGCAGATATTTGTCTCAGGTCTGGGTGTTTTCTATGTATAATATGTATGTATTTACAAAAAAAAAAAGTATATCTATGTAGTTTATCAGTCATGTGGTTCCCATAATACAAGCTCTGCTTAGTTTGGGGCTAGATGATGCTGTGTGATAGTGTCCAGCATTATTTATTTATTTATTATTTATTTAAGTGAAAGGAAACCTCCTTGTTCTTAGACTTGTATTATGTATTACTTCGCCCGCACGGTACCTTGAAAAACAAAACATCTATCCCACAGTTCAGTCAGGTTTTACAATTTTTGCTATAAATACATAAGTAACTAGCTGTAACTAAGTAACTAGTAACTAGCAGCTTCGCCCGCGTGAATGTCGTTTATCGCTACTTTTCATACAAACTTTCATCCCCTATTTTATCCCCTTGGGGGTAGAATTAATCAAAATCCTTTCTTAGCGGATGCCTACGTCATAACATCTACCTGCATGTCACATTTCAGCCCGATCCGTCCCGTGGTTTGGGCTGTGCGTTGATAGATCACTATGTCAGTCAGTCAGTCAGTCACCTTTGAGTTATATTATATTTAGATTATTAAATCTTTTTGTAAGTTTAAAAGTTGTTATTTGCTTCAGATAACTTTCGCCCCAAAACTGCGTACCTTCGAAATGGATGTCATGGAAGAAATGGGTATAAAGGAAGAAAGAGTACCCGCGAAATCTTATTGGTACTAGAATAAGTAGAATTGTTGTTAAATTATATAGTTTTTAATGTAATCTGTCTTTTTCTTGATTGTATTTACCTATATCTGACTACCCTCTCTGTAGATATTTTCAAAGTCTAATCTAGTAAATAGAGATCTGTGTAGAGTGTAGATAGATGTTAGTTTTTTTAAATGCATAAATAAAATTAATAGTTTAAAAAGCACTGGATCCTTTCTACTCAATTTGATATTTTACCGTTATCTATACTAATATTATAAAGAGGAAAACTTTGATTGTTTGTTTGTTTGTTTGTTTGTTTGTTTGAAATGAATAGGCTCCGAAACTACTGAACCGATTTGAAAAATTCTTTCACCAATGTGTAGAATGAACTTTCAGGGTGAACATAGGCTATATTTTATGTAGGTACTTCGCGGGTGACGCCGCGTGCAGAAGCTAGTTTATAATATAAATATAAATATAAAAGCCATTTATTTCCAGTAAATTTACATCTTAAAATCTATGTAATGTGTTAGTTTTGTTTAGTTTATTCTATGTTACTTATTTGTTCTTACTTAATATAATTTGATGTGTATCCTATGTAACATGTTTATGTATTTGTAATTGCTTAATTTTTATTTAATCTACCGGAACCCCAGAATGGGTGAAGGCCTCCTCCAGTGATGCCCATTTGTCTCTGTCTTCAGCTACTTGTCTCCAGTTCGGACCAACTATTGCTTTGATGTCATCTTCCCATCTTGTGATAGGTCTACCTCTTGTTCTCTTGCCTAGTGGGCCGTTCCAGAATGTTACTTTATTGGTCCATCTATAGTCTGTTAGCCGCGCAACATGTCCTGCCCACTTCCATTTCAATTTTTGTGCGTAACTCAGAGCGTTTGTTGCTTTAGTTATTTTTCTTATTTTAGTATGACGTATTTTATCATAATACCGATAAAATACCGTTATTTAAAAACCTTAATTTTAGAGCTCGACTTTCAAGCTGATATGAAGATGGAGTGGATGGAGCAATAAAATATTGGTTGATAATAAGTTATTTCACGAAGGGTACATTTAAAATTAATATATTACTACTATTACGAGATAAACAAAATTATTTGTTGCGAACAATTACGATAGTGAGAACAATGACAAAACCGTTGAGTAGAAAGGCTCACTGTTGGTCTAGTGGTACTGTACGTCTACCATGAGTTGTCACATTTAGATCGGCTGACGTTACTACAGTAGTAATTCAAAATTGTTACTCATGGTACCAAATTCTAAACAAAATTGAAGCGCAAACTACAGTCGCTGTAGTACGCTGTGACGTAGGATAGTTAACTACGTGACGTTTTAGTACCCAACTATCCGCTAGAGGCGCTGTAAAAGTTTTCATAAAAAAAAATTAACTACAGTCGCTAGCGAGTGTAGATTGTGAAAACTCATGGTAGACCTACTGGTCTCGGCTTCCATTCCTAAGGTCCTAGGTTCGAATTCGGTACTTATTGCTCTTTAAATTTTTTGATCTCTAGGTATTATTGGTGATCGAAAAACCGGCGTATCGTACCTATATAATAACCAAAAAAGTTGTGCTAATGAGTCACCAAGGCACACTTGAATTAATCCTATCACCTCACTGGTGAATGAAATGCAGACGATACGTATTTTTTTCAAGGCCAATCCATTCACGATGGATTATCAAATCTATCATGCTTAAATTACGTGATGCGAGTTATCAAAAATCAAACTTATCAAGCTAGACATAACTAGTTAATTCCAACGACTTCATTCGCCTGTTTTTACCTGACTACGAAGAAGTAGGCTAAAGTGTTCTGGATGTACCTAAGTATTATGAATATTTTGACTAAGTACCTACCTATCTATACGAATTTTGAATTTAAATAAATAAATACCACAAATAAGGGCACATCGCTCGTAGAACCGACGGCCGCTGGGGCCATCGAGTTGTTGAGTGGCGACCACGCACCGGACGACGCAGCGTGGGTAGGCCCTCCACAAGGTGGACTGATGACCTGGTGAAGGTCGCTGGAGTCCGCTGGATGCGGGCGGCGCAGGACCGGTCATGGTGGCGTTCTCTGGGGGAGGCCTATGTCCAGCAGTGGACGTCCTTTGGCTGAAGATAGATCTATCTTCATTTATCTTAGGTACCTAAATATAAAATAAAATGAGGTGTCGTTGGATTCGTCTGGATCGGAAGAGTTAGGGAAATGTCAAAAAATCCACTAAGGCGGTTCTAAGAAGCCATTTTCAATTAGGTACCTACCTACTTTCAGTCAGGTTTTTTGATTTTAGAAAGAAATAAGTACCTACCTATCACCACACTAGTTCACAGTGACACGATAACAAGTCAGTCAGTCAGTTAGCTTCATGAGTGTGAGGGAGGATTTAGATTTTTTTATCTGTGTAGGTAGGTAGGTAGTAGGTAGTACCTACGCCTAATCAGTTCGAGTTTAGGCAGTTTGTCTGTTGCTATATAGGTACCTTAACTGCCAATCTATAATCTACTATGCTGGTAGAAGTTACCTACTTTACTTTAGTAAGTAGGTAGTATTTTTTTAGGTTGCCTATCTACCTAATTTCTACTTAGTTTCTATTGAATACCTAGCTGACTGTTACAAAGTTAAAAACGAAATATTTTTATTTTTTTTATTTATAAAATCACGGATCATTTTGAAACGGTACCAAGGTACCTACTTACTAGGTGAATTTAAGTACGTACCTAATCTAAGTCTAGGGCCTCCTACCTACCTAGCTACCTAGTTAGGTAAGTAGTAGGTACCTACTAGGTACCTATATGTAGGTAGGTAGACCGTACCATGACTGTTACGTACTTAACTTATCTACCTATCTGCTATTCATCTAAGCTGCTAGAAATAAAATAATTCAAAGTGGGTTTACTTATGTACCTACCTACCTACTTTAAAAAACATTCAGTCCATTGGCACCTTACCTACCATCTAGGTAAGTCACTAGTTCTTTCGATTCAGTGTGAGGTTTCTTTCGTAGGTAGGTAGGTACCTACCTATACCTACTTATTACGTAGGTAAATAGGTACGTACCTACTTTTCCTACTACCTAAATAGGTACCTAAAGCAGAACTATACAATCCCTTTTTCCAAAATCCCATACAGAATCCCACGCATCATTCTGGTCCCGGTCCCACCGGGTGCCGTGACTTTTACCACGACACACAGCTGACGTAAATTAAAGCGCTTCATTGGTTTTATCGATGTAGTAGGTACATTACTGCTTTAGTCGCAACGTTCCATTTTATACAAAGTCAAATAAGTAGGTAGGTATATAATATATTTAATTGAAATCACAGGGGTCATTTTGAATCGTCTTACATTCTACCTACTAGGTGAGTCTAGTTGCCAATTCCAGTCAAATTCCAGTCCTATGAGTCCGCCGAGAAGAACTGGGCCCTAGCCAGCGCTTTTTTTGTATGACCCTTGTTGTATAGGTAGGTACCTACCTAGGAACAACATTGATGTAGGTAGGTACTTAGGTATAAGGTAAAATAGGTAGGTAGGTAATGCACAAAATATTAAGTACCTAGGTACCTAGGTAGGTACCTACTTAGGTACGCAAACAATTTTCTTACTTAGATCCTTAGATAAGATCTTAGACCATAAATAATTCATAAAGTCGAATGCAACCATTGGATCAGTAGGTAGGTACTTACCTACCTATACTTAGGTACTTAGAAAGGTAGGTATACCTACCTATATTATTTAGATACCTACTATCAAACTTAGATACCTACCTACCTATTTAATAAACATACGTAGCTAGGTACCTACCTACCTATTTAAGATTTTCATAGCGGCTGGCTAGTTGCTACTTTGGTAGGTAGTGCTTTCGAGTCACGTCCGCGCGTTCAAAAATTTTGTAAGTATCCCATATTTTATGTAGATACCTCCCTACAAAAACAGCAATGTATTCAAAGCGATACCGAATAACAATCACGATCTCATAGTACCTACATAGTACAAGCGCACAGCACAATCAGTGAGTGAGTAGGTAAATCCCTCATTCCCGCCCGCAGCATCAAAATTCAAAACAAAACATTGGGTACTCGGCCGCCGGGCGGGCAACACGCGAATTCCTGTTTCTTAAAAATTTGAGTTATTGAAAAAAATAAGTGCTAGTGATGCTCGGTTTGATCTTCCTGTGTTGTTTCGGCGTGAATTTCGCTCTAGCGGTAAGTTTTTTTTATAAACACATCTATGATATGAACCTACTACCTATATAGGTAGATAATTTTAATACCATAGGTAGGTACCTACTCTTTATTAGCGGTAAAATCAGAATTATGATTGTTTATTCCTTAATACTCTATGTATGCCTAGGTACATAATTGTTTATTGCTTATTTAATGTTCTTACATAAATAGAATAGAAGGAAAATATAACTCAATATTGATTGCATTATAATAAATGGTAGTAAAATGATATAAAAGTAGATAGGTACCTACTTATTATTGAGGGTAGCGGTAGAGTATTGTAGGTAGGTACTTAGATGTTTGTTGCATTATTATGCTATTGAATTTCTTAAAAAATAGTAGGTAGTTTGATATTTCGTAATACCAAAAGTGCAGCCGATAGTAACGCGATTTGTGATAAGTAGGTAATGTAGGTAGGTACCTATTATGCATTCGAAGAACTTATCATGGTAGGTACTTGGCAAACCAATTTCAGTGGAAAATACCACGACATTACTTGAATCTACCTTATCTGTTGCTTAGGTGGGTTAACTAACTGTTATTTTAAGAAAATTTATAATAATTAACTACTAAAAAAGTACCTAACTAGCTATACACGCGGAAATGTAGGTGCCTATCTAAAAATAAAAACAATACCTCAATGATATTAATTTTAGAAAGAAAACTTACCTACGCAACATCTTAAAATCCAAAAATAAATTAAAGCAAGACAATATCAGGTAGGTACTTACATGAAAAGAAAGAGGACAGTGACCGATCACGCGTACTACGCGTGTTGTTGTTTTATCTCTTTCTTAGATAGTAGCGTCTCTGTCCCTCCTTCAATAAGGGCTGATGAAAAGGCTGGGATCCCTTCGCTAGGCGCAAATATTCTCGTCATGGAACGAAATGGGGAACTACGTGATAGATAGTCACGTACGCCATTTGCTGATATCAAAAGTTCTTTCGAAATGATTTAAACAAGGACAAAAGCAGGTAGTTTTCATAAAAAAATAAAATTCAGAGAGACGGAATATTTTTTTTATGTCAATATTTAATATACATAATATATTGGATACCAAAATGGTGATTGCAATGAACCTCTTAGTTGATCCTAGCCTGCAATGGGTTCTATAGCAGCTAAGATGTAATTTTGAAAAAAAAAAAAATTTGCATCATTTTCAGTAGGTAATGATATTTATAGAAGTTGAACGGACCCATCCATAATACCAAAATAATTTGGAAAAGGGACTCATTTATCCGTGTCTAATTATAAAAACCACAGTATTTTCACGATGATATTAGAAATAATCTAAGCTTCACACACCGTCTGCTTTTAGTGTTACCTACACACTACACAAAAAGTTTTAAATTAATCATTCGTTTTTCCCGGCATCTACATGCTTCTTGTAAATAAAGAACAAAGCAATTGTGTGTGTTATATCTTTACTAAAAATCCTTTATTCCTTTACAGGGCACGTACAAAGCAGCGAGTTGTGCCAATATTCACTCCTCCAACGATCTTTTATCATTTGTTTATGAAGCCGGCAAAAAGGTTAGTGAGGACATCAACGCACGTGATTGAAGCATGGCATGCAATTGCATTTCAGATATTTTTATGCTTATCAATATAGACTTATTATGAAATTTGTCATTGTCGATATCGCATTATTGCACTAAGATAATAAAGGTTAAATTAAGGTCAGTTTGGATGAATTAATAGCAATATTTTGGTGGTTAGGCACTAAATAAATTACATTTAAGTGCCTTATTAGTGCCACTATTTAGTGAAGAAAGGAAGTGTAAGAAAGTATGAGGAGGTATAAAACAATTTAAGGGCAATCGGTTAATAACTGAGTTGCCCTAGCACCAGACATAGGTAAACTTGATTTTAAGATTAGATGCCTTAATGCCTGATTTTGATAAAAATCGAACTGTAGGTAAGTATGTTAAACTGACTTAAGTACGATACGTACCTACCTATACATTTTATTTTATCTAAGTAAATGCGTCATCATTTACCCGCAAATTATATTAATTTTTTTTTCAGAATGTTGATATCATGGTGGTGCCAAGCGACGCGACTGGATTCGAGGACTATGATGAGGTAAATTAATTGTTTTATTATTTAAATGAACTTAATCAAAATATGCAATGTTTTCATGTTCAAAACTCAAGACATACCTACTTAGTAAAAATATAGTGTACTACCAACAGCAAAATGTGCCAAATGAATGAATATGAATTTTAATGATACTTACAAATAAAAAACTGAGTGTTCGTATAACTAAAACAGTCTCTTTGACCATCTACCATTTTGTTGATGCGATTGTCTGTCACAATAGGGTATATTGTAATGGTATATATTTAAAAATGACAACTTTTCAACCGATGAAAACAAAAAACAGAGAAGGTTCTCAAGTTAACGCGTACCCACATATATTTTTTGCATAAAAAAATTGCTACTAGGTGTAAATTTATTTATAACATAATGTAGATTTACCTTGGTTCTCATAGTTTACGATTACATGGGATTCTAGAAAGGGTCAGGAATAAATAATACATAGGGTAAGATTGTTATTGTATATTTTATAAGTATTATGGATGACTGTAGGATGTTTATAAAATAATCTTTATTCAGCGCGGTGATGTCCGCAAAATATTATTACGATCGCGGAAAATAAAACAGCTAGGTACGCATGATAAATATGCGTAACTCAAATAAGTAAATTTTCATTGTGCAGTTGGCTTTCCACTAAAATAATAACAGTAAACTTTTAACATCTAGTTTTGTTTACTGTTAGTCATTATAAATAAGGCTTCATTTTCTGTTCCAGAACGTTAAAACCCTATCGAAACTAGCGAAGCAGGCTGGACTGTATATCGTCGCTCATTTAAAAGAAAAAACTCGCTGCCATAACAAACTAACAAACATTAGAAGCAACCTGGTGTTTGATAGACAAGGAGATATAATTGCTGTGTAAGTAAAACATCATCTATATCTTTAAATATAAAAATGAATCCCTATTTTCCTCGGTCACGGCATCACGCGTGAACGGCTGGACCAATTTCTATATTTCTTTTTTGTTGTGTTTGTTATTGTAAGGAGAAAGTTTAAGGACAAGACGTCTGTCGGGTCAGCTAGTTTTATATAAAAATCCATTATTGTCTGGCTAGACTAATAACTTAACACTTTTTTATTATTGTTTATGAATTGCAAAACACTGTAGTCTTCAATGTAGACAATAGTTATTTCTAGATATTTTGAATTATCAACCTCAGCCAAGTCAAAGCCTACACTTTTAACAAAAATCATCACTGACTTTATAAGACTTAAATTTTCCACAGTACCTACCTCTGAGTGGTATGTCGCAGTATTTTTCTGGGCATCAACAATCGAACCCGTCTGATTGAATAAATCCAACCAATCACAAAGTAGTTGAAATCAATTCATTGAAAGTCAAAGTCAAAGTAGTTTTATTCAATAAAACTACAAGGACTATTCTGAAACATGTTTGTTAAACTTATATCATCGAATCGATCAAAAAATCTATGCTCATTCTGGGTATACTGACTGTGCAGATTATTTTAAATATCATCTTAGCTTTTGAGGAAATCGCACTAAGGAAAAAATAAAGAGTTATTTAGATATTACCTTATCCAGCTAAATACAAAGTGACTGTTGTGCCCTTTGAAACATAAAAGAACAAGTCATAAAGCCCCTAGAAAATCCTGATCCCAAACTTGCCTACGATATTGTTTATAGCTCAGCAGATAGGTTTGTTGCTAAGAACCAGACACTTTCTGTATCGCTAAGTTTAACTGTTAACCTCTTTAGGTATAGGAAACCTCAGGGCAACATTGAAAACTGCACCACGACTTCTGGCCTGGTGACCTTCGAAACTGACTTTGGAGTTACTTTCGGCGTTATGATGGAAGAAGATCTGGTTCTGAATGAGGATTTGAAGGGACTGAAAAACTTTGTAGTCACCGGAGCTTGGTCTTCAGAGATTTTTCACTTGAATGGTACGTTATTTTTCAGTTTTTTAAGGTGTTCTAATAAGTAACCTACAGTTTAAGAAGCTACTTGACGAGTGAATACATTTTCGCTCTTTTGGTGCTGCATGCAATGATAGAATTGTAGGTACCTACTTTTTGTCAAAATTCAGTTTGCCAAAATAAAGGCTTACGTTTGGATAAATTGTTGTGTCACTAATGATTTAAAGTCGCATAATGAATGACAGAGAATTCCTTTAGTAGTGAAATAATTCTTCAAGTTAATCTAAATGTGTTTCCAGGGTTCAAAATAAGAAGAACCTCAAATGTCTTTATCTTTTAGCTCCTCAATTCTCTGCCACTTGGGCCTACACCAATAACGCAAACCTGGTGTCTCCCAGTGGCATCTACGCGGGCAGAGCCGGCGTTAGAGGTGGATCTGAAAGTCTAAAGGTTGCTGAGCTGAAGAAGAATTGTAATGGTGAGTTATTTTATTACTGGTTAGTTTAAACTGCGTGATGCAACATTCGGTCGATAGATAAAGATGTGTTGACAAGTTTGTCAATCTATAGCGTCGTTGCTATTACGTTGTTATTGGTACTCATTGCTGTATTTTTGTAGTGCATGCTAACTAGCCGATAGCATTGTCATTGTTTAATTTTATATTTTGTATTATTATTTTTTATATTAATTGTATTTTCAAAACTAACAATTATTATGTAGGTATTAGTAATTAATGTACCTACCTACCTACAAATAGCTCGTATTGTGTTATCTTTTAGTTGGTGTGTAGGTAATAGCAATCAGTCACTGACAGCTTAACTCATATTTTCACAACTATTAATAAATCAAAATAATAAACTAATCGCTGACATTTGACTCGAATCTCAATATTAAGTCAGAAACATGTTTTGAAAAACAGAAAATTATCGATTCCCTTTGCACTATCAATGATAAAATAGTGTGATCGCGCGTCACACGCACGTCATTTACTATGGTACATTATAGCACAGGCTTCATTGACACCAATTCTAACTAGTTAGTACCTACCTACTAATTAGATTGTATCAGAATATCATCAGGAGATTCTTATTGTATTTACTGCTACGCAGGAACCTACTACTGCATTTGTCTACTTAGTAATTGACCCGCATCATCAAGTGCCGAAAGACAAAAACCTACATACCTAAGACTCTTTTTACGACAATTTAAAACTTTTGGTACCAACTACTTACAAGCAGAAATAATTAGGTCATTTTTGACATAGTAGGCTAAGTATTAAAAAACTTTTTTGTCTTTAACAGAAAATACCTCCGTTCCACCAGTCATCGATTCTGCCAATATCCAAAAATCTGACAGTGAAGACCTGAGCCAGTACATCATGAAGCCATTAGATGTGACCGCTGGTGTCAAGGGGTACAAGGAAACAGTCTGCCATAAGAGTTTCTGTTGTGAATTTGATTTGAAGATTGGCTATAAGGGTAAAAAACCTTTTTACATTCAAATATAACAGTAAAATTAATTCTTTAATCGATAAACACGTGATTACTCAGATAGATGGCTGATGATGTTGAAATATTTTATGCATCATCTAAAAACATCTTTAAAAACAATTATTCATTCAAAATTTCTATTAGGAACAATAATTATGATGATTAAATGATTCAGTTAAAAAAGAATTGGATTTTTGCATGTTGTAACTATGTTGTAACTAAGTTATGTTCAACTGTTATCTAATTGATTTTAATTGACTTTTATCAGGTCAAGATGAAGTGAGTTACGGCCTTGCTGCGTTTGATAGCGTCCGTCACTACGGAGGCAGTCAATACATCGGAGCTCAAAGTTGTGCTGTCTTTGCCTGCGCCGGCGTCTACAAGAGAAGCTGTAGTTTTGGGTAAATAACTGTGTTTTATCATTTAGTTATCACCCAAATTAATTGTGACCAATACGAGTAATAACGATTCTAATCTTAAATAATTAAGTTTGGCCTAACGAATTTTTTTTTCCAGGACCGTCAATAACAACACCAACATTGTATTCGAAAAGTTGACGATCAGCACCAATTTCTCAGATGAAACTATAGTATTTCCAGTAATCTTATCAAATCAGCTTATTTCTGACCAAAACTTCAATTATGTCACGGAAACTGTCAACAATGTGAAAACTGTCAAAATGACAGTTACAGATTCGGACAGTCTGCTGACGTTTAAAATGTTTGGTAGAGTTTTTGATAGAGATTATTCAAGATTTTCAGCTAAGGAAAGCAATGAAGACTTCTACAGTTATATTTTCACTGAGGATGTGCAGGAGTTTTTTGATTATCTGTGGATTAGAGTGAGAATTCTGTTGTTTGTTGTGTCCATTTACATTTTGGAAATGTTGTAAATGTATATTTTTTGAGTTATGACATTTTATTCCGAAGGTCTCGTTTATCTGACGACCTCTGTGGCGCAGCGGGCGAGAGTCCGCCTGCGACGCAAGAGCTTGCGGGTTCGATTCCCGCTGCGGAACAAATTTGTGTACGATCTGCAGAAATTTGTTCCGTTGGTCTGGGTGTTTTCTATGTATAATAAAAATATCTATCTATGTATAATAATGTATTCAATATATCAGTTATCTAGTACCCATAACACAAGCTTTGAGTAGCTTACTTTGGGGCTAGATGATTCTGTGTGGATTGTCCAGCATTATTTATTTATTTTATTTATTTTTATCTCCGTATGTGAGATAAAAATGTGCGACATGGTGCCTAAATTTATTCATCTTCTTTGAGATAGATTGTAATATTTTCATAATTATTATCTGCTCATCTAAGTACAAGACTGTTTACTTATTAAAATTTTGAAAAATAATGATATATCTAGACAGTACGTATTTAAGCAATTAGCGGTTTCAGAAAATAATAAAAACAAAAGTGATGTACTAAATAGGCTACTTTCTTTCATACTTAATTTAGTTGATAAGTCTCCTAGGTAGGTAGGTTACTGCATTTTATTTATGTACCTAAGCACCTTTTGAAAAAATAAATATTTGCGAAGTTTTTAGTAGGTAGTATGTAAAGATGGTTCCAAAGTTATTATAGGTGGGTGCTTAATAAGGTTTAAGGAGATTAATCACGTTGCTTAACTTTTGAGTAAATACCTAGGTCCAGCATAAATATTTTTAGGTACTTATTATCCTAACTAAATATAATTATGTTATCTTTATAATCAGTCATGCTTGAAAAACTGTAACTGTAACAATAAAATCGTAATCCATTTTTTAGAAATACTTAGGTAGTTGTTAATTCAATTTTGTAACCCTTTTGGATTTTGATACACGACTGGTTCCTGTGATATTAGTGTTATGCATGTAATAATAATTTTTTTAGTGAATTTTAAGATTGTGTTTTTATTTTATCCCACTATTTTATTTACATATTTTGTCTTTCATAAAATGTAATTTTAAGTAAGAAAAAACAAATGTGTTTTTTTAATCAAACAAACTTTATTTAACTAAGTAGGTGCATACTTTGTTCATGCTCTAATTTTTAATAGAACTACCTAATATTCTACTTTTATGAAATATTCATATGGTTTTTTATTTGAATTAGGAACCTAATAACAATTATTTACATCATAAATTATAATTGTACAGATAATATTTTCTCTAAGGGAGCTCATTTTACTTTGCGACATTTATCTAGTTGTTATGTGAAGTCAGTGCCTGTTGCTCCTCCTTTTGCCTTTGAGAAACTTCAAGTGATCTTCATCATCGTCATACAAAGTCTTCTCAATCCATCGCATGTATGCTTCCACCTTTAAAATAAAAGTGTTCAGTTTTCTTAAACCTCCCTCTGTCATTCAACATCTCCCTCACTCCATATCCATGTCATCTTTCACACAGTCCATCCATCTTTTCTTTGGCCTACCTCCAAACTAACTGGCTATGAGAGAAAAAGCGAAAGAAAATACGCGCCTCTCTCTCTTGTCCCTACAGTAATATACGAAACGTAACTCTCTCTCTTTCTATCTTCACTAACTTATAAAAAATATCAGTGAGTTTTTTATAATTCTGCTAGTTCTTAATCTTAATTTTATTGTGATAAAAGGCTTTATAATTTAGTTACTTACCTTCGTATAAACATCAGGTTTACCCCTAGCGCAAGGAATACCCCAAGACACGATTCCGATTTGACGTCCTTCTCTCACTAATGGGCCTCCAGAATCACCCTGAAATAAAAAATAAAAAAGTTATAAATGCTACATCTACAAAATATGAAAAATAATGGTGCTAACTTAGAAAATTAAAAACTTGACTTATGTGACTTTGGTTCTAGAAAGTCAAAGTTTAGTTTTCTTCTCAAAAACCAAATATCCAAAATTTCAACGAATGCCCCTTCACCTGTAGGTACCTACCTAGTATGAGTTTTTGATAGTTTACGAAAACTTTTTTCGAATAGTTTCCTTTCTTATCTACCTACTTTACCTCCATCGGCAATGTTAAGGAACTAAATTATGGTCAATATCGTGAAAACTTGGTTTGAAAATCATTGCTGGGACTGGCGATTAGATATTTTCGATATTATCGACCTTATCTTTAGTTCCATAACATTTCCGATAGAGGTAGGTATACCTACTTATGTATGAAAAGATACAGGCAGTGATCTGTTATACTTAGTTACTAAAGTAACTTGCCTACAGGTAGGTAACCTTTCAATAAAAAAAATAGTAGGTCCCCTATTCTAAAAAAGTTTGCGTAAACTATCAAAAACTCATACTAGGGGTACTGGTCTAGTTAACTATTTACTTAAGACTAGAGAAGTAGCTAGGTACATATCGCATAAGGGGTTTAAAAAAATCCTTGCAAGTCACAGAATCCACTAAGCTATTCTTACATGGCATGCACCAGCGCCTTCCTTAGTGAACGCGCAGACTTGGGACTGGAAGACCTCGTGCTTATGGGCTGCCTTACACTCGTCGTACGTGATGGATTTCAGCTCTAGCATCATCAGGTCATTTGGCAGCTTCCCTGGATACTGGAATTAAAATAATGGAGTCATTTCTGGTGTTGTGGAGTCCATAGGCCATTCAAAAGTTAATGCACAATCCTACTAATAGGTATTATAAACGCGAAAGTTTGTAAAAATGGATGGATGGATGTATGTTTGTTACTCTTTCACGCTAAAACGGCTGAACGGATCTGAATGAAATTTGACACAGATATAGATTATGGTCTGGAATAACACATAGGCTACATTTTATCCCAAAAAAATGACACCAGAGCGATATAATTCAAACTTATTATCAAAACGTATTAATGTTTGCGGAAACATTTTTTCAAGGCGCTATTTTAGCAAGTTAAACAAAATAATGTGTTCCAAAAAAAAAGCCACACCACGCTTTTTTGGGCTTTAGATAGTTTAATTACTTACAGAAGTGGTCCCCCATCCAGTAAGGATCAAGTCTTCTCCCTTCATCACGGGTTCATCATTCATTTCCACCGCATCGACAGTGCTGCTAAATTCGATTTCTTCCTCCGTAAACAAGATGGCAATGTCGTTTACAATGATGTTGTCATCGTAATCCTCATGCTGAACTGCCTTTCGTATCTTGTAGGCTGTTCCACCGGCGCGGAGCTGGTTTGTGCCCACTATTGCTTGGTAGTATTGAGTTTTTAATCTGGATAAGGATAGGTAGGTATTACTTATAATTCCTACAGTCAGGGTAATAAAATTAAAATAAAAACAAAAAAAAAACTTGATCACGATTCTCAGCCAATGCCAACTTTTTCGATGAAACAATTCAATAAAATTATTAGGTATAAGCATTAGATACCTAGGTATGTCAGTATCGAATTATCCTACTTTAATATTTAAACGCGAAAGTTTGTAAGAATGGATGTACCTATGTTTGGTAGGTACTCTTTCACGCAAAAACTACTGAACGTATCTGGATGAAACTTGGTAAAGAGATAGATATAGTCTGTAATAGCACATAGACTACTTTTTGTCTCGGAAAAATGTACGGTTCCCGTTGGATAGATTTATGTTTTTCAAGGTACCACGCGGGGGAGAGAAGCTATGGGCGGAAGAATTATAAAATAATAATTAATTAATATAAGTAATCTCCTTATTCTTCTTCTCAATTTAAGAGTTTGACTCTTGTCGGACTAGCCGATGAATTTTTCTCCAATTAGTTCTTTTCTAGTTATAGCTAGCAATCCTTCACTTTCACTCCTCAATGTCACTAATGCCCTCCTCTCAGTAGGTAACCTTACTCCTACCTGTCTACGCAGTGAGCTGCTGTGAGTATAACACGAGGCGTCAGCAGCGAAGCCCCACAGAAGTGCCAGACACCGTAGATTCTCAAAGACACCTAGAATTAAAGTTACATAGACTCGTAAGTCATCCAACGGATCTAGGCATTCGTGAAGCTAGTCACAGGTGCGAGTTTGCGCATGTACCTACAGTTCCTTCCCCCCCTCCTTATACCTCCAATTGCTCCGGAAAAACGATACTGCGCAGCTCTTGCGGCTAACTTCACGAATGCCTAGATTCGTAGAGCCAACTATACTTATGGTTAAATCATTTCGTAGCACAAGAGATCCGTGGTCTAAGCCTATCCCGTCGGGAAACAGACGCGATTTTATGTGGTGCACAGGTTGTTACCAGACTACTTCCGAAAACTACAGGGTGTTAAAGTACCTACCCATCAATATAAACAACTTTTTCTAAGAGATCAACATTGTGAGCGCGAAAAAAGACAGCTGTTTCATACAAAAGTTTAATACTTGGCTAAATGTAGGTACGAAAATGCTGTTTTTTTTCGCGCTCACTGTGTTGATTTCTTAGAAAAAGTTTGTTTATATTGATGGGTACTTCAACCCCCTGAAGTTTTCGGAAGTAGTCTGGTAACACCCTGTATGTATGTATTTAAATATGATGGCTTGTGCAAATCTGCTTTTCCCTATAGGTACCTACCTTAGTTAGCATCATCATGTTTCCTTCCATACCTAACATGCTCTGCCGTAAGGTACTGTAGAATTTAGTTCTTCAAAGTTTCCGCTAGGGACGCTATCAATTATGAAACGAAACGAAATAAAATTTCGTAAACAATCAATATCATACTGTCCTTCAGAAGACTTTGATCAAACAAAAATGCAATTCATAGTCACTTTGTCTTCTCTATGACACACAAAAGGCGACACTAGACCTTCAGATATCAAGCTTTGAACTGACCTGGTATGGAACAGACCCATTTGGAGCTTTGGTCCCGCCGACAATACGTTCATAGTCGAAGGTGTCCTGAGTTCCATCTACTTCCACACATTCTAAAAAATGCATAATAGAAAATTATTTAGTTTGTATAAAGTTATTAAGTTTAAAGGAATATTACGTAGGTAGGCAGGGATGATAAAAAAAATGGTGATGAGTGCAAAAAGATTTGTCAGAAGTGGGATTCGAACCCACGCCCACAGAAGTGGACTGCGACCTGAACGCAGCGCCTTAGACCGCTCGGCCATCCTGACATATACAACATGCGCGAAATAGTGATACTTAAAATAATTGAATGCTAAATCACTAATAACGTCATAGTCAATAATGATAAAATTGGCCTTAGTTGATTGTGCTGCCGAGTGACTGTTTTGTAGGCGTTAGAATATGATAGGTGACTCAGGATTTTTCCTAATGTATTCGACTGTCAACTTTATCGCTCTAGTTTTTATATTTTTTCTCGTGTTTTTTGAGTTATTTTGATGGTTATTTTTCCAATAAAGAGTTCATGGCACAGGTGTAAAATATGTGAATTAAAGTGAATAAGAAGTTTCTTTGTTAGTCCATTGGAAAAATCCCGTAAATTTCAAACAAAACAGCCATCTATTGTTTAAAATTGACTTTAAAGTCTCTTGGATATTTGCCTTTATGGCATGGTTTAATATTTGGAATACTTATATCGAGAATGAAATAGATTGGAATACTTATATCTTCGAATGAAATGACTCATATAATATCGATCGAACTTCACTTGTGAAGCTCGTTTGATCGGTATAAAATGCTCTGATTTACAAAGACTTATGAATTATAGGTAGACTTACACTTACCTATATGATAAAAAATTGCAAACAAAATCACGAACAAACTCACTGTCCTATCCATTTTGAAAATAACGAAAAACTGAAAAAAATAACAGGAAAGTCGTACCTAAATACCTCTCGGCTAGGTATTGATTTATGTATTTTACGTATGTACATAATTATGTAAGAATGTGTACTAAATACCAGTGATGGTACCTACCCGTATAATAATAAAGTTGTTACAGTGTGACATAAGTAACTGACGTAGATAGGTACCTACATAAAAGTCCAGTGAGATATATTTAGCTACGAGTATACATTGTAGTGTATAAAAACTTTTTATTTTAATAAAACAATTTTTTATTTTAAACATCTAGGTTTTTTAGTTAAAACCTAGAAGTTAGAAGAGCGCTGGTGGTGCAGTGGTAGCACCGCGGCCTCACGATCCGAAGGTCGTGGGTTCAAACCTGGTCGTGCACCAATGAGTGTTTCCAATCGAAAAATTTATGTGCGCAATGCCAGTGCTCTTAAACGGTGAAGGAAAACATTGTGAGGAAACCGGCATGCCCTAGAACAAAAAATTCGAAGGTATGTGTCATAGGTTAGTATTCTTATAAGCGGCGATGAGCTTGCAACCTGTCACGTACGGAATACTAACTATTGTGCAAAATGTGGGCATGTACCAAATGTCATGTTTGGACTTGCCTCTGACTACCCTCTTTAGATATCCTCAAAGATCTAAGTAACTAAAGATCTGAAGAGATATCTACCGAGCCTGGGGATTACAGTCGTGGTCATATTTATTTTATTTTATTTTATTATTTTACATTGTAGTGTTACTCTTTATTGTTATCTGTATATAAAAACTTTTTATTTTAATAAAACCATTTTTTATTTTAAACATCTAGGTTTTTTAGTCAAACCTAGAAGTTAGATCTAGTACAAAATTGATAATAAAACAATTAGGTAGTTAGGTAACATTAAATGACCATGTTTATGATAAAAAAAATAGTGAATGTTTACACGAAGAGACTTTTTTAATGTTCTTTTGAAAATCGTATCCTCGATTCGAGAAACTCTCTCCATCTAAATGGCCCTTAATGATTTGTTTTTTGTCATAGATAAACGAAAAGACTAGTCACTAGGACAAAGACTGCCATCTTGGCATGACGCGCTGCCGGTACTCTCTGAGGTCGACGAGTGGTTCACAGCCCACGCCTCCACATGGAACTTCACTTCATCCTGGAACTGCAATAGTGGAACTCTGACCTGGAAATAAACATAGAATGGTAGGATCACCTCTGTGGCATAGTTTTATGCGAGTGATCTAATGTTAATGCCCGCCTTCCACTGAAAAGAGTAATGAGCGAAAACTGAGCTATTGAATTGAGCGGACCGGAGTAAAAATAGTTGTACACCTTCCACTAAGAAAGAGTTTCAGATTTTACTTTCCAATGCCAGAAGGCTTTGCGGAGCTAACTAACTCTTTGTACTCTTTTGATCCGCTCCGTCCGCTTATTCACAGCGGAAGCACTACTATGAAAAAAACCGTTGCGAGTTAAACGCAGTCCGTACGGAGCCCGCTCCGCTCGCACTGGAAGGCTGGCATAAACGCCTAGTATTAAACAAATATACTAACCTTAATTAATGCCCGCAATAAATGAAAACGTATTGACATTGATTGTAAGCAAAGATCCTTAATCGGCTCACAGAACTATCGTGTGACCTTTGTATGGTTTTTTTGTACACACAAATATCTAGTAGAGAATATGGTGTGACTCTATTTACCTTCACATTGGTGGTCTCAATGTCCCATATCTTGGGCCCTCCGAAGCGGTACGGCATTCCTACTTTGACGCAAACGATTACGGAGTCATGAGCCGAATACAGCTGTCAAAGATATAAATTCTAATCATAAATAAATAAATAATTGGTGGACAATTCACACAACGCCATCTAGCCCCAAACTAAGTCAAGCTTGTACTACTTATTTTTTTAGTAAATACATAGATACAAAGAATAGATATTAACACCCAGACACAGAACAAACATTTACATTATATTCATCACATTTAATTTTATCTTGTATCTACTTTGACCATTATCAGTGCTCATGTACCTACATGAGGAAAGTGTTAGGTATGAATAGAGGTAGGCCAAAGAAAAGATGGATGGACTGTGTGAAAGATGACATTATTATGGACAAGAAAGGAGTGGGTACTGAGATGACGAATGATAGAGGGAAATGGAAGAATCACTCACACATGTTGTTCCGACCCCACATGCGAAAAGGGTAGGAAAATAATGATGATGTACTTTGTTCCAACGGATCTAGGCATTCGTGAAGTTAGCCACAGGTGCGAGTTTGCGCATGTCCCACCGCCCCTCTCCATACCTGCAATTGCTCCCGAAAAACGATACTGCGCAGCGCCTGCGGCTAACTTCACGAGTGCCTCGACTCGTTGGGCCAACTGTAAATTGCAAAACTCACCTCAAGAAAGTAAGTTAAGTAGGAGTCGCCTGGCGGATTAACAAGAAAGATCTCGTGGTAGAATTTGAAGATGTCTTCGGCGGCCCTGCCGCGGTCGTAGCAACGCAGTCCTCCCAGCCACCAGTGGCCAGCCCATCCCTTCTTGCCAATGTCGTAAGTGGGCAAATTTGAGCGGGGCATAACGAAACCTAAAATTATATCAACTAGTTACTAATGGAACGCCTCAAAGCTTTGTTTCAGTTGTTTTAGAGTTCCGTACCCAAATGGTAAAGCCTTATTGATCTTATTACTAAGACTCCGCTGTCCATCCGTCTAGTCTGTCTGTCCGTCTGTCACCAGGCTGTATCTTATGAACCGTGATAGTTAGACAGTTGAAATTTTCACAGATGACGATGACAGATTTTTGTTGCCTCTTTAACAATTATATTATCAATATGTATATTAAGGAGACTCTCATACAACAAACGTGATTTTTTTGACGTTTTTATAGATAATGGTACGGAACCCTTCGTGCGCGAGTCCGACTCACACTTGGCCGGTTTTATTTCATACAAACTTCAACCTTCGAGGTGAATTTCAGGAATTGTGATAGCCCATACCCCTTGAGCTATCATCCCGTGATAATTTTCCACTAATAATTGGAAAATTATCACGGGATTTCACGATTCACGGATTCACGGGCCCGTCATTTTTTTATGTCAAGTTTCTCGATTTAGTGTCTCATAAATCCATAGGTTGCCTTTGACTTTGTGATGCAAAAAATATAGCAGACATAAATTTTGCGAACAGAAAAATCCATTGGCCTATGATGGTAGGTCGCTACCATTGGACCAACAGTGCTCAGAGATTGCACTTTAACGTGGCAATCCCGACGGTAGATCCAGGATAGTTATCTCAATATCTGGATAAGCTGAGTTTGTAATCTTTCTCAGCATCATCTTCCAAAAGTCGTTACTTACCAAACGGATCGTCTTTAGCAAATCCGCCTACGGCTTTTCCACTGATGGCGGCTGTGATCCACGGCACGTAGGGGTACAGCAAGGTGTGCCTTGGGGGAGAAGGTGGCTTCCGCGTTCGAAGAGGATCCGGGCATGGGGAACCACCTGGAAAATCAAAGAAGTCGTGATGCCGGTCAGGGGGTAGTCAGAGGAACGTCCAAACCATGGCACATGCCCACATTTTTGCACAGTGCTTAGTATTACGTACGTGACTGGTTGCAAGCCCATCGCCGCTTATAAGAATACTTCCCTATGACATACACTTTCGAATTTTTGGTTCTAGTATGCCGATTTTCTCACGATGTTTTCTTTCACCGTTTAAGATTACAAGAAATGCGCACTAAAATTTTCAAATGGAAAAACTCATTGTTGCACGACCTTCGGATCGTGAGGTCCCTACATCAGAACTCCTGTTCTACCACTACAGTAACAGTGCTCTATAAAAAATCTATTCTCTAATAAACCATAAAACAAAATGTCTATGATATCGGCTTTATAATGGTATAATGGCTAATAATGCTGTAACATCTGACCTTGAGACAAAGCCACAATGGACCAGTGCCCAGTATGTTCATGGATCATAGTTGGTGCTCCAGAGTGATAGCCGCATCCAGTGGTACACATCATGGTCTTTTGGGGAAGACTGGTTTTGTTCTGAAAATGAGTGACAGTTGCAAGATCTGGGGCCTTACCACGAAGTCTTCCAGAACGATTCCGTAACGATTCCGTAATAGAAACGCCACTACTTCAATACAATTTGCATAGGTCATGGTACTTAATAACAATGTAATAGATATTAATTCGGTAATGTATGATGAATTCGTGGTGAGGCCCCTGGTCAACGCGTCCAGAAATTTAGTTACAATTGTTGCGGACGCCATTAATTATCTTAATTGAGCCGGCGACCATAAAAATCAAAAATAAATCTATCCCACGGGAATTATACATTTTTCCAGGATAAAAAGTAGTCTATGTGCTATTCCAGACTATAATCTCTGTGTCAGATTGCATACAGATCCGTTCAGCCGTTTTAGAAAGAGTAACAAACATACATAAATACAAACTTTTTAGTAGGATTTGATTGAGGTGGTAGTTGTCCTTACGTACGGGCGTAACCCCTCGTACTTTAAAAGTACAAATATGTTTAATACACATACATGCAAAAATTCGTTTATAGGTGATAAATATGTTTTGTTACAAACAGGACAACATTTCTGACAGTCGTTTTCTGCATGTTTTGTCCTTCAACTCGTTTCAGATTTAAACAATAAATGAAAGCGGTTTGATAAAACATTTATAGAATACGTGTTTCATTATCATCATATTAGTCGCATGACGTCCACTGCTAATTTATTTTTTTTATTTTTTTAAAACATAGGCCTCCTCCATAGATTTCCAGAACGATCGATCTTGCGCAGCCAACGGCTCCCAGCAGCATTTACAAGGTCGTCGTTCCATCTAGTGGGGGGCTATCTTTTGCTAAGATTTTCGGTGTTTTACGTGGTTGATACTTTGGCGTAAACATGGTTACAGGACAGGTGTTATGGCTACCTATGCGATATGATGGTACTTGCCGGCTTTCTGTCTAAAACTTCAGGTGCCAGCGGCTCACCATCATACAGGAAACAAAGCTCTTTCGGTAAGACATTGATTTGTGATACTTCTTTTTCCTCTTCAAAAATGTCTCTCGGCACATCTGTAAAGATGAGAGATGGTCACGTCACAGGATTTTACAGAATTACCTCTCTCTGTTGTTCCCGAGTCAATTCAATTTAATACAAATTGGTTGGTTGGTTGGTTGGTTCCACTACATGTGACGAGGAGAGTGTTAGTATGAATGTTGATGGATACAGGGGTAGAGGTAGGTCGAAGAAAAGATGGATAGATTGTGTGAAAGATGACATGGGTAAGAAAAGAGTGAGTGAGATGACGAATGACAGAGAGAGATGGAAGAAGATCACATCATGCCGATCCCACATAACGTGGAAAAAGGGCAGGAAGATAATGATGGTTCCACGAAATGCTAGTTTGCTCACGTTGTTTTCCTTCACCGTTTGAGACTAGCATTAAATTAATTAAATATACCGCTGGTAAAGTCGATATGCCACAGGTTCTCCTCAACTCGGAGTCCGTCCCTCTTGAAGACGTAGTTCTTGAACGGGAGACACGCTGGTAGCATGTAGTCTGAAAAGAAGTTCCCAAGTGAGTGAGGTGTTGTGTTCCAAATAAGTAGAAAGTCCGTAACTACTACGTAAGGCGGTGAAGGTGGGGCCGGTTCTAATTCCTCAACATCAGATAATGCGAAGCGCCTAAAGCAAATCATATAATATGGTAAAAATAGATGATGTCAAATAATAAATAAATAATGTCAGAATTATGTGGGTAGGCAGTCTCGAATACACGCCAATACGAACAATACGTGTCTCATTGAGCTCTCCCTATATTCCTCTAATTAGCAGGTGCTAGGTACAGTACAGTGGCGACGAGGATGGGATGGTTGGAAAGGCTGATGGTGCGTGGTGCCACCACAACACAGGTAAACCTACCTAGTGTACTCAAACACAGAAGCGTCAAAGGGAAACTTTTACTTACAGGACGTTGAAGTTTGCTGAGACAGTTTTTAACTGGCGAACCCGTAACAGGCGGCACCACGTGAAGGAAATCACAGACTTGCCTTGGGGATCTTCACGCTAACTGCGCTCTCCCCAATCCGTCCTCATCCGTTTGCCCACCCCCTCTCGGATAAAAACGGTCTGAGTATCCATCCGATATCTGAAGCCCTCAAATAGGGCTAGGCAACTATTAACAGATAAACCCACACCGGTCCGGCTTGCCTACCTATAGGTACCATCTTCTCAGCGTCGGCCTTATCCACAAGAAAGACTGGTCAATACAAGCAAACCTGTTTAAGTCACGGGTTTCCTAACGATGTTTTGCTTCACCATTTGAGAGTACTGTCACCATAGGATGAAAAATAATTGTTTTACAAAACTTATAGGATCTTCCAACGCCCTAAGGTTATTGGACTCACCTGATTTGACTTGTGTGACCATTTTGAGCAACGCCACACTGTCCACAACTCCGAAATGCTTGTACTCTGGATGAAGCAGCACATCTAGGTATACCATGAGAGACCCCATTAAGGTATATTTAAGAATATTAATAAGGAGAACAATGTGAGAATGTATCTATTATGTAAAGCAGTAGGTAATTCAAAGTGTTGAGATTATTTCGCATTTGCTGGCTGGCATTTGCTAGGACTGGCGAAGGCTGGGGCCACGAGATATTTATCTTCGACGGAATTTAGCAAATAACATGCTGGACATTAGGACAGTAGACACCAGCAATATAATGTAAATGTTCATCATCATCATCTATAGCAGTCCACTGCTGGACACAGGCCTCCCGTAATGAGCGCCATCGCGCCCTGTCCTCAGCTCGACGCATCCAGCCTCCGCCAGCAGCCTTTCTCAGGTCGTCCCTCCACCTGGCCGGAGGGCGTCCTACACTACGTTTGCCGAGCCGCGGTCTCCACTCAAGAACTCGTTTCCTCAACGGTTATCGGTTCTTCGACAGATATGACCAGCCTACTGCTACTTCAATGCTAATTCTCTGAGCTATGTCGACAACCTTAGTAAAAGTTAGGAACCTGATAATGGAACTAGAAGCGCCGCTGGCTCGCACAGCGCTCCAGCGGCCAGCATTTCAGGAGTCACTCCGCACTCTCCTTCATCTCGCTCATACTCGCCGAAAGCTACGTTACCCCTGAAATAAAAACCAGCAGCTATTTCATTCTCACAGCTTAGTTAGCCTTATCTTAATCTATATTAGGTTCAATCTCCAAAACAAAAAAATTACGTGTCCGAGGGAAGAAGTCTACCTTAAAATAATATTTTTGAATAGGAGTTTTTTTTGTTGGATAGCTTGGCCTGTAAGCTACCTTGGGCACTCAGAATTATTTCTCTAACATTGTTGTAAGTATATTAAAAAAAATCGGAAACCTCGAAAACTTGATTGCTCTGGGCTGTCCTGACTACAGATTGACTTAAAAAAATCATCGTAACTTTTTTGTGTTGAAACATTATGACATTTTCTTTATTTATCTTACATAAAGAAAAGTTATTATTTATGAAATTCAATTAGATTACAGTAATAAATGCATAATTTAGCTTCAATTCGAAAAATAAGTTGTGTCCGCGTGTTTTATAATCTTTTTTCTAATACAAATCCTTCTTTTATTGACTGCTCTGGCATCAATATTGATTGCTATGGTCTCAAAATTTTCACACCTAAATTTTTCGAAAACTGGTTGAGAAAATTAGGGGCGAATATGAAAATACGCTTATTTAGACACCTCCTTTTCGATATAAAAATACAGAACAGCTGTAATATTAGTATTCAAAAAGCACCAGAGAGGTCAACCGAATACGCTGATTTTGAAGATTGTCCCATTATCTTCTATAGCTACAGAATAGCAAAACACAAATAACAAAAATAGTTTAAGAAGTATGTTTTAAGAAGGTTTTAAGCGACGAGGTGTGTGCTACAGTGGAATATTCCCATTTGTTCCCCTGCTCTGTCCCCTTGGGAGGACAAATGAGACAAAAACATTATATTCCCCCTTCTTTATAGGGGGACATATAGAACTTTTATCACGCTCACCAGGGAGACGTCACGGAAGACCTACACGCTACTATAGCTTACAGCTGAGAGACGACCCTTGTTGTTATACCTAATATCTTATTTTTTATATCTATTATTTTTGGTACCTATGTTTAATTTCTATATTAGTGACCTGGTAGAACCTGGGGTGTCTGAATGAAAAAAAGGGACTACAGAAGAGTACTTAGAACACAATACAGCTTCTTTTAAAATTTATTTTTTGTTTGTCTGTTTATTTTGTTGTTCGCGCAATTCTTTGAAAGTACTGAACGGATTTTCAAGTAGTGTTAGTAGACTGAGCATAATTGAGAGCAGAATATAGACTTTGCTTTATTAAAATCAGATTTCGGCAAAAAAGTTATAGGTAGTCTACTAATTTTAAAGGTTCTTACAGCGCATATCCTTCGGGTATCTGTGCCGCGTCCACGGCGGTGGACAGCACAAACTGACGGTTGATGAGCACCACTCGTGGAACCCTGAAGTAGTGGGGGGTTCCATTCTTTACTATAAAAAGAAATACATTAATGTAGGGTCTGTGTTATACAGGGTGTTATCAGACTACTTCCGTAAACTTCAGGGGTTAAAGTACCTACCCACAAACGTAAACAACATTTTCTAAGAAACTAACACTGCGAGCGCGATAAAAAAAGCAGTTGTTTAATACATTTTAGCTATTGAACTTTTGTATGAAATGGCTGTTTTTTTTCTCGCTCACACTGTTTGTTTTTTACAAAAAGTTGTTTATATTTAAGGCTTTGGTCTAGACATGCAAACTTTATAAAAAAAGAATCATCAAAATTGTTTCACCCAGTCAATATTTCTGAGGTAACAAACATAAAAAAATGCCGAATTGAAGAACCTCCTCCTTTTTTGAAGTTGGTTAAATTTGGCAGAGTGGCTCTGCCAATTTTAATGTTTGCTAAAAGTTAATTAAAACTCACTATGAATGTACTGAAGTGCTCCTAGCCAAGTGAATTGCATTTCTGACAGCGGTCCCTCGTCCGCTTCGTATGCAGGATCATCGTGGCAATGCGTGAACTGACAAGTAACGAATTCAATACCTGAAATGTAATTTTCATTCTTATTGATTTGAGGTTTTCCCACGAATGCCCCAATATTCTGCAAACTTTTTACTGCATACTTTTTATTCCCACTTCTGCACAAGTCAAAATCACATTTAGTGCCGTTCGTGGTATTCCCACGTGAGGTATCCCCACGAACGGCCTCGGTAAATGTCTCAACGAATCACTTATTTAATAAATCTAAAATTGGGACGTTCGTGGGTGGGAATACCTCACGTGGGAATACCACGAACGGCCCAATTTTATTTTCACAATTATTGATTCGGGGTGACCCAGTAAGGAGACAAAAAAGGTTAAAAACTTTTTGGAGCTAAATTTTAAATTATTTATTTTTACGCACTGGAAATTGTATGAATGGTAGTTGGTGAGTCAGTGTAACTTTTATAAGAAAAAAAAACGAAGATATTCATTCACTTACCTTTCCATATCACAAGGAGATTCAAAAACCCCCTCAAAAACCACCGCATCGCACTGTAATTCAAATGAAATGTGTAATCCGAGATGTTTTTCGCGTTAGATAATTGTTTGCTTGCATTCCTGATTTGTTTGATTCCTGTTACAATTCAACAAACATTGTAGGCAAAATGTGTTTTCAAAAAGCAAGACACGAAACTTTTAAATAAAACTGTGCGTCGCCCTTTTTAATGCAACTCAAAATTATCTATACTTAATATTATAAAGAAGAGTAAATTATAAATCTATTCCTACTAATATTATAGTTTGTTTGTTTGGATGAACGCGCTAATCTCAAGAACTACTGGTTCGAATTGAAACATTATTGTTGTGTTGTATAGTCCATTTATCGAGTTAGGCTATAGGTTATATAGGTAATAACATCACGCTACGATCAACAGGAGCAGAGCATCAATAAAATATGCTGCAAAATTGGGAAAAAATAGACAAAGTTGCGCGAGAGTCTGCTACATAGTTATTCAATAAAATCACAGGGATCATTTTGAATCGTCTTACATACTAGGTGAGTCTAGGTGCCAATTCCAGTCCTATCCCCAGTCCGAAAACTGATAAGAAACTCGCTGGGCCTAGTGCTTTTTTTGCATGATCCTTGTTATTTTTGCTGTGGATGCCGAGCACAATTAGAGCTGATTTCACTCAAGCTTTTAGTCATGTAAATAATAATACAAATAATTTGAAATGATGATGAATTGCAAGTTGAATCGTTCCCTATACGGCCTCTGTCGGCCCGCTATGAGCCATAGTGGGAAGTTTAAAAACAAAAATGTTCCTTTCTCTTTACGAATTATTTAGAGCAAATTCGTATGAAGATTTTTTCATCTACATATCTACATACATACATGTCATGATAAGCTGTTCCCATGACGCCTCGAAACGAGCCATGGTGGGAAGTTCAAAATAAATATTATTTAAATTTCCTATAAGAATAATTTCTAGGTTGCATTATTATAACCATTGGCTACATAGCGGAACTAAAGCCCTAGATTACTAAGTGTCTAGTTGGTAATTTGGTATAGTCTATCTATGCTACCACTATAGTTATTGTACTACAATGGTGAATACAAATCAATGGCAAATGGGCCATATCCGTTGCGCAAACGCATTTGAAATTATAAACAAAGTCGTTGGCGTGTCATCACGGTGCTGTTATATGGGTCGGCTGGATCGAATGCTATGGAATTACGAGTAAGGATATTGTTATTTTGAACTTACGCCAAAGGGAAATGGGAGAATGAAACTTGGTGCCGAACCTAGGGCCTTACCATAAGCTTTTCGGGCAAAGTAATAAAACTTTGATATTTCGACTTAACGTTTCTGAAACATGATGATTTGTAAGAACTTGTGGTAAGGCCCTACAAAGGACATGATGCTAAAGAAAATGATCTAATTGATGGTTCCAACTGTAGGTACTAATCTAAGGTCTAGCAGCAAGAATCAGTACCTTAAGTATGAGTTTTTGATAGTTTACGAAAACTTTTTTTGAATAGTATTCTTTCATACATTTACTTCCATCGGAAATGTTAAAAAACTAAAATAAGGTCGATAATATTGAAAATATCTAATCGGCAGTCCCAGCAATGATTTTCAAACCAAGTTTTCACGATATTGACCTTATTTTAGTTCCTTAAGATTTCCGATGGAGGTAAATGTATGAAAGGATACTATTCGAAAAAAGTTTTCGTAAACTATCAAAAACTCATACTATACCCCTAGTTTCTATGACTCAAAGGTAACCACAGTAAATTCAAATGCTATTTAATTAAGCTCCAATAAATCGTTTAAATCATGCTTAGATCGTCTAAATCTCCAGACTAAAAGCATTTATCAATATTATCTGATCTAGCGCAATAAAAGCAATAAATTAGGATATAAACAATGATGTTGTAATAGTGGATATGTTATCATCTTATTAAAATAAATAAATAAATAATGCTGGACAATCCACACAGCATCATCTAGCCCCAAAGTAAGCTACTCAAAGCTTGTGTTATGGGTACTAGATAACTGATATATTTAAAACATTATAATACATGATAGATATTTTTTATTATACATAGAAAACACCCAGACCAACGGAACAAATTTCTGCAGAACATACACAAATTTGTTGGAGAGGGACGGTGGGACTGTACATGCGCAAACTCGCACCTATGGCTAACTTCACGAATGCCTAGATCCGTTGGATGAACTGTACTGTTTATTTAATAGGGGCCAGATAACTAGGCACTAGGGCAATTGCCGTCTTCGCATGAATTGCCGCCCGCCGTGTGGTTGGTGGCCCAGGCTTCCACGTGGAACTGAACCTCATCCCTGAACTTCAGTAGTGGTACACGGAGCTGGAAGTATAAGTAAACAAATAAAAATGATCACGACTGTACTTAATATGAAAAAAAACAGTATTTTGAGGAAAACCACAGCAGAAGCTAGCCAAATGTGGAAGACTACCTTCACTTGTGAAGAGTCAATGTCCCAGATCTTAGGGCCTCCAAAACGGTATGGCATTCCCACTTTGACGCAGACAATTATGGTGTCATGTGCTGCATACAGCTGGAAATATATTGCATTAAGTAGCACACACGTCACAGGAAAAAACACAAAGCACATTATAATAACCCTACTAATATTATAAATGCGAAAGTTTGTACGGATGTATGGATGTTTGTTACTCAATCATGCTAAAACTGCTGTACGGATCTGAATGTAATTTGGCACAGAGATAGATTATAGTCTGAAATAGCAAATCGAGCGAAACCGCAGGCGGAAATTAGTAATTAATAGGGATATTTTACTAACTTAATTGAAGGACCCTTTGCTTAAACGAGATGGAATAAGAGAAAGAAAGGAATTGTCCCTAATAATGCCTACTATAGGACCAGCAGTCTGTAATAGAGGGCAATATTAAGTGCATTTAATAATTGATCCCCTTGGAAGAGGCCACGTGTTCACAAATAACCATACTAGTTTGAAGAAGAACACGAAAGAAACCAGTTTGAAAAAGAACACGAAAGAAACCAGTTTGAAGAAGAACACGAAAGAAACCGGTTTGAAGAAGAACACGAAAGAAAACGGTTTGAATAAGAACACGAAAGAAAACGGTTTGAAGAAGAAAACGAAGGGAATGATAAGATAATAATAATAATGCTGGAAAATCCACACAGCATCATCTAGCCCCAAAGAAAGCTACTCAAAGCTTGTGTTATGGGTGCTAGATAACTGATATATTTAATACATTATATACATAGATAGATATTTTTTTTATTATACATAGAAAACACCCAGACCAACGGAACAAATTTCTGCAGATCTTACACAAATTTGTTCCGCGGCGGGAATCGAACCCGCAACCTCTTGCGTCGCAGGTGGACTCTCGCCCGCTGCGCTACTGAGGTCGTCGAGATAAGAAAAAAGTGTCGATGCAAATGTACCTAACAATACTCACCTCAAGAAAGTAAGTGAGGGAAAATTCACCAGGCGGGTTGACCTGGAAGATCTCGTGGTAGAACTTGAAGACGTCTTCAGCAGCTACTCCACGGTCGTAGCAGCGCAGTCCCCCCAGCCACCAGTGGCCAGCCCATCCCTTATTCCCAATGTCGTAGTCGGGAGGATTCGCGCGAGGCATAACGAATCCTGATTGTATAAACATTTGAACAAAAGATTACGCAAAGTTTTGGTTAAACTTATAATAAAATCAAAAAACTTGGCTAATAATACAAAATTAAAAATTTAAAAAACCCCCCGACATCTAAATCTAACATGTCATATTTAAAGTCCTTACTTCAATGATATTGAAAGACTATGGTTACCTTACCATAGTCTTTCAATATCATTGAAGTAATACTGTACCTTTCGAATCGATCGGACATAAGAAAGTTAGTCAGATCCTCTCATCAACTAGAAAAGAGCTGATGATCTTCAAACGGCTGAACAAATGTTCATGAAACATGTCTAAGAACACTCGGGATAAAATTATTTATGACACAAAAAAAACTAAACGAAAATCGGTTCATCCGTTTGGGAACTACGATGCCACAGACCGATACACAGATACACACACAGACACGTTAAACTTATAACACCCCTCTTTTTTCGTCGGGGGTTAAAAGTAGCTTCTTATAGCCACCATATTGGATTTTATGACATTTTGTGGCCATAGGGCTTAATGCCTGTCTCGTGAGTGGTTCAGACAAATCAAATTATGACACCTCATTTGTTAAAATCCATCCAGTCACAGCCAAAGAAACTCACGTGCATACATACTACGTAAACCCCAACCACATTACTTTGGATTCTCGCAGGAGGAAACGTCGCCTTGTTGGAGATACCTTCATTACAAAATTTCCAAAAGCTGTCAGTCTACGTTACTTACCAAACGGATCGTCTTTAGCAAATGCGCCTACAGCTTTGCCACTGATGGCAGCTGTGATCCAGGGCACGTAGGGGTAAAGCAAGGTGTGCCTTGGGGGTGATGAAGGCTTGCGCGTTCGAAGAGGATCCGGGCAAGGGGAAGCACCTGAAAACCCAAGGGAATCATCTCAGATCTTTACTTACTGAGAGTATGATAAAACATTATTCACTTTTACAGAACAACTCACTTCGAGGGCGCTGTAATGCCTGTAATGACAGTTTTAGATGGAGTAGACTTGTAGCACCTATAGCATCCTCAGTCACCGTATTTACCATGTTTTTCCTGAGGTTACCTCAGGAAAAACATGGCAGGTACGGTGCTGAGCCGGTTAAAACTTGAGTTTCCACCCGACATTTCCCTTCACCGTTCTAAACGTAGTGCGCAAGTACCTACATTTTTTGAACTCAAAAACCCATTCATGCACGATCGGATCCAAACCCATGACCTTGATTTGAAAGTGGAGCCACTACCACCTGCCGTTAGATAGTTGCTGTGACATCTCACCTTGAGCCAAAGCCACAACAGACCAGTGCCCAGTATGCTCATGGATCATAGTTGGTGCTCCAGAGTGATAGCCGCATCCAGTGGTACACATCATGGTCTTTTCAGGAAGATTAGTTTTATTCTGTAAAGGCGTCACAGTTACAAGATCTGACCAATATAAGCCGAGGCTAAGGTATTTGTGCACATAGTTAACGTAAGTAATGTAAGACGTTTCAAAGTGATCCTTGTAATTTTATTGAATAAAATATTTTTCAATTTAAATTTCGTGCAACCGGGGACGATGGCACTTGATTTGTGTCATTTGGCCCGGTAAACACATCACCGGGCCAGTTAAAACTTATTTTCCCATGTGGCCCGGCGCCGGGCCAAGTCACCGGGCCAGATGGGATACACTCAAATATTCAGCCTATTCTACACCATGACCACCTTAGCTGCGTTTATAGCTTAGAATAATATCAGGTTATGCTATGCGCAACTTACCGGTATCATATTTACATCAGTTGGCAGTGTTTTGCTATCATACAAGAAACAAAGCTCTTTTGGTAAGACATAGATTTGAGCTACATCTTTATCCTCTTCAAAAACGTCTCTCGGTACATCTGTAAAAAGAAAACCATTGATAAAATATGATTTAGACGTCATAAAGGTTTAGAAAGAAGTTAGTACTGAGATGACATATGATAGAGGGAAATGGAAGAAGATCAGACATGTTGTGCCGATCCCACATAACGTGGGAAAAGGGCAGGATGATGCATACCGCTAGTATAGTCAACGTGCCATAAGATCTCATCAGATCTGAGCCCATCCTTTTTGAATATGTAGTCCTTGAATGGAAGACAGGCTGGAAGCATGTACGCTGAAATTAAACAAGTTATTTTGAGAAAGTAGCCAACTGAAAACGCTGGAAGTGGTATCACACCAGCACTCTGACAAATTACCTGCCTGATAGCAATGGTCTCAAGGCATCATCGTCATCATCAGCCCTTCTCATACTAGACATATGCTTAGGCCTCTCTTACCATTCACCTCTATCTTGCTATCAAGAAAAGAAGCCTGATTGCTTCTGTTCAAAATTACTTTCATTGTGTCAAGTGGAAACTTATTACTCATTTCCTCTTTTGGACTCACCTGATTTGACTTGGGTCACCATTTTGAGCAACGCCACACTGTTCACAACTCCGAAGTGCTTGTACTCGGGATGAAGCAGTATCAAGTAAAGAAGCCTGTTCAAAATTACTTTCACTGTGTAAAGTGAAAACTTTTTACTCATTTCCTCTCTTGGGCTCACCTGATTTGACTTGTGTGACCATTTTGAGCAATGCCACGCTGTCCACAACTCCGAAGTGCTTGTACTCAGGATGAAGCAGTACATCTATATACGAGACACAAAAGTAAGGCCTTTTAAATTTATGGTATAGAGATTTGTGGAACAACCTACTACGGATGAGAAGAGAAGATAAGATAAAGTAATTTTAATTTGTAATTTGGCCAAATATCTCATTTGTCGTCGCAAATGCTTTTAAGTAAAAGGCTTATGATACTCATAGACCCCTAGGTCAGGCATTTTGCAGCATTAAGGCGATTCAAAATGATCCATAAACGATCTTTAAACGGTCTACCAAAACTTGTTAGGGATGATCAGGAGATTGTAATGTTTGCTGATGACATGTCACTTTTATTTAAACAAAAGCGGCGTACGACTAATTTTGACGATGTGAATAATGCAATCTCTAAAATTGTAAAATGGTTTAATGTAAACAACTTATTACTAAATGAAAAGAAAACGAAATGCGTTCGTTTTGTACTACCAAATGTTAAGCAGATAAATACCAATATAAAAATAAATAACGAAAATATAGATCTTGTGGACACCACAGTGTTCTTGGGCATAATAAGCTTCAATGGGGCCCGCACATAGATAAATTGTCGAAGAGACTTAGCTCTGCAGCATATGCAGTTAAAAAGATCCGTCATTTCACCGACGTAGAAACTGCTAGACTTGTATATTTCAGCTACTTTCATAGCATTATGTCTTACGGTATTTTGTTGTGGGGGAGTGCTGCAGATATTAACACCATATTTGTGTTGCAGAAGAGGGCTGTTCGTGCAATTTATAACATGGGTCCCAGAGAATCTCTTAGAGATAAGTTTAAGGAAATTAACATTATGACAATGCCATGTCAGTATATATATGAAAACTTGATGTATGTTCATAAAAACATTAATTTATTTAAAAAAAATAGTGATTTTCATAATGTTAATACCAGACATAAAAATAAACTAGCTGTTCCCACGGTTAAGCTCACTAAAGTAAGCAAATCCTTTATAGGGCAATGTGTACGCTTCTATAACAAGATCCCAAGCGACATGCTTGATCTATCGATTGCGAAATTCAAAAATGTAATTAAACAAAACCTGTCCCGTAAAGCTTATTATAGAATATCAGAGTACTTAGATGACAAAAAAGCTTGGGACGAATCAGCTCCAATTCTGCTAGGTGTCCCTAACAATGTTAACAAGGTTCATAATACAAAAAAAGCGCTAGGGCCCAGCGAGTTTCTTGCCAGTTCTTCTCGTACTGGGGATAGGACTGGAATTGGCACCTAGACTCACCTAGTATGTAAGACGATTCAAAATGATCCTTGTGATATTACTGAATAAAGATTATTGACTATTGACTATTGACTATTTTGATTACCGTAACTTTGACCAGTTGTCATGTTGCAATGGAAATTAAGGCATTTGTTGGTTACTACCTAAGGCACAAAGAAATCAAATACTGCACGAAAAGACTCTCTGATGCGCACTTTGACCTTTTCACCACACTGGTTTAAAAGACCTAGTGACATGATAAGAATAGCTGATAAATCAAAACTTAATATTGAGATAACTAACTCAGCAAATATCATGCTTATTCTTAGGCTTCTGATTCCCTGGATTAGGTGTTACCTGATAATGGAATTAGCAGTGCTGCTGGCTGGCACAGAGCTCCAGCGGCCAGCATTTCAGGAGTCAGCCCACATTCTCCTTCATCTCGCTCATACTCGCCGAAAGCTACGTTACCCCTAAAAGCAAGGGATAATTTGACTTTGACTTTAATTATGAAATAAACTGTGACAGATCCACTGAAAACCGGCTGATCCAAGGCATAATTTGACTTTGATTTTGATAATTGAATAAACTATGAAGGATCCATTGAAAACCGGCTGGTCCAAGGGATAACTTGACTTTGACTTTGATAATGAAATAAACTGTGAAGGATCTATTGAAAACCGGCTTGACCAAGGGATATGACTTTGGCTTTGATAATTGAAAACCAGCTGTACGTCGATTCTGTAAAATTTAAACATCAACTCGCATCTCAAATCGCAATTCACTCTCACTTCGCCTAGGGTTCAAAATGACATTTGACATTGACCTTTTTATTTGACACTTTGAATCGGGTTCGAGTGCGAAGAGAGCGTCGAAGTGACTTGGGAATTACCGTATAGAATGCCCTTCTTACGTCATCTCATTCATCATCATCATCTCATTATCTGTCAAAATCTCTCCGTCAATTTAGTTCAACTCGCTGACACGCTCGCAAGAGTGGCGCTAGTGTAAATTCTAATTATCAACCGAGTTTTTAGAATGGCAATCAAGAAACTCACAACGGATTCAGATTCGAATTTTAGAATGAAGCCTTACAGAATCACACAGCTGGTCCAAGGGATAATTTGAATTTGACTTCGATAGTTGGTCCAAGAAAACCCAACTATTCCAAAAACTTAAAACTAGCATTCACTCCTCGAAGCTTGTAAAAAGGCCTAATGAAGCATCGACACATAAGAAGAATCTAACAACTATAAGAATTGGTCCAAGAAAGACCGACTGGTCCAAAACTTAAAAACTAGAATTCACTCCGGAAAGCTTGTAAAATGGCCTAATGAAGCATTGACACATAAAAAAAAGAATCTAATAGAAGAAGAGCTACTTACAACGCAAATCCTTCGGGCACCTGTGCCGCGTCCACGGCGGTGGACAGCACAAACTGACGGTTGATGAGCACCACTCTTGGAACTCTGAAGTAGTGGGGGGTTCCATTTTTTACTATAAATGAAAGTAAATGAAAGTATACTAACTTATATGACTATGTTAGTTTTCCTATCTATACTTCTATCATCTTCTATCATACTAATATTATAAAGAAGAAAGTTTTGTATTTTTATATTTTTGTATTTTTGTTTCACGAATAAACTCAAAAAGTACTGGACCAATTTCAAAAATTCTTTCACTATAAGAATGCTACATTATCCCTGAACATAGGATATATACCTACTACTGCTAACCGTGTGAAGCCGGGGCGTGTTGCTAGTATTCTTATAAGCAGCGATGGACTTGCAACTTGCGTGATAAGTACGGAATATTAACTAATGTGCAAACTGTGTGCATATGCAATGTTTGGATGTGCATCTGACTACCCCTGTTTACTAAGTCTGGAGATTACAGTGTTGATGTTTGTCTTCTTTCATTTATTATGGCTAGCCTTACCACAAGCTCTTACAAATAATGTTTCAGAAACGTCACATTTCAAGCTTGATGTAACACTACTTAAAACTATTTTTATAGGATACGGTACAAAATATCAGAGGGACATTACTTTGATATTGCCCGAAGAGCTTGTGGTAAGGCCCCAGGTCTCAGGTTGTAGTGCAATTTTCTATCAAATTTTGCATCTTCTGTAACTTACTATGAATGTACTGGAGCACTCCTAGCCAAGTGAATTGCATTTCAGACAACGGTCCCTCGTCTACTTCGTAGCCAGGGTCATCGTGGCAATGCGTGAACTGACAACTGACGTACTCAATACCTAAAATAAACACTTGTGGTCACTGTGTCTGTGGCTGAGTCTATGGTTGTGGGTTCAAATCCGGTGGTGTACCAATGGGTTTTATGTTTGATAAATTTATATTGCCAGTAAAGTCAAACGGTGAAGGAAAACATCGGTGAGGAAAAAGGCATGTCGTAGAATCTATAATTAAAACCATGGAGTATGGTTTGTTTGGATGCACTTATGGTAAGAATATCATCATTCATCATTCAGCCCGGTTGCACCCACTGTTGAGTATAGGCCTCCTCTTTAGTACGCCACTCTTTCCGGTCCCCAGCAAGTCTCGTCCAGTGGTTGCCGACTAAGCTGACGATTTCGTTGGACCATCGGGTGGGTGGTCTGCCTCTTGGCTTTTGAGCACTTCTCGGCCACCACTAAAGTAAGAATATAGTAAAAAATATTCACTAACCTTTCCAAATGAATAAGAGATTCAAAATACTCCTCGGAAACCGCCACATCTTACTGTAATTAAAATATAATGTTTAATTCGAGATGGTTTTCGCATTAAATTATTGTTTATTTGCATTCTCGAGTGTCATAACAAAACATGCAAGTCAGTGTTTGCAAAGTGTATGTTTGTTTGTGTATTTTAAATAATATATAATACTAGCTGTCCCGCCCGCGACTTCGTTCACACAAAATGTCTAAGCTGAAAACCCCATTTTACCCCTTTTTGAAGGTTATATTGAAAAATCCTGAAACAGGTGTCCATTCATTTTGCATTTACAGTACGCAAACAAAGTTTCAGACCAATCGCACTACCCGTTAAAAAGTTCCCATACTAACTTTGACACCCCATTTTACCCCTTTTTGAAGGTTATATCGTAAAATCCTGAAATATGTATTCATTCATTTTGTATTTACAGTGCACAAACAAAGTTTCATGAAAATCGCTCCACGCGTTAAAAAGTTTCATACTAACGTTTTCACCCTTTTTCACCCCCTTAGAGGTGGAATTTCCGAAAATCCCGCCTTAATGGGTGGTTTTGTTATAAAAGGAAGCCACCTTCTAAATTTCAGCTTTCTATCTTCAGCGGTTTCGGCTCGGCGATGATCAATCAGTCAGTCAGTCAGTCAGTCAGTCAGGTTAAGCTCTTATATAGGTATAGATATCATTAAAAATGTTTGACTGCACACGATCTTTTCTAGTTCACCCCAAAGACTAAATTAGCGTAAATATTTTAAATGACAGTTCTTAGTTTGACTAAACTGATGTGTGATTGGCGTAGCTTACCTTAGAAGCCATTTAAATTATTAGTCTTGTCTTGACCAGTTATGGGTATGGGTAGCTATGGGTTGAAAATTAATTCAATTTAGACCAAAGTTACAATTTTAACTTTTTTTTAAAACTATCGAAATGTAACGCTAATTTGATCTTTCTAGAGATCAAAATAAGATCGTATCTCTTTTAACATTTTTAAGTTAGTCTTATATGCAACAAGTAATCCAATATGGCGGCTGTAATAAGTAATTTTCGTTTATAAAACTTTCAGTTTTTTTTTAAATAAATAGGTTAGCATTTGTTTTATTCGTAGGGTAGGTAACTTAACTATCTTATCAAACATACATCAATGATTACCAATGGTGATTTCAACCAGAAAATAAAGTACCTGACCACAGATGATGCAGCAGTTAATACGTGAATATTAAACTAAAGGGCGTGGTTCTAAGATCGTTTTGTTTGCAACTTTTGCAACAGCCTTTATCTTAATCTGCGTGTAACATAAAGCTATGGAATAATGAGCTTTAATCGCAGGGGAAAGAGTATGTTTTATTTTTTGGAAGATGTTTTATTAAGATGTTTGGCATTTGATATATAGAATGCTAAGATTTACAAACGATTGAGAAGATTAAGTATGTATGGTTAACAAATAAAGTGTTATTATGAAAATAATACTTATGTACCCTCATTTAATTTCACTTTGTGTTATGTATTTCCTTTTATTTTTCTTATAGTCGTCTACCTTCTCTGTGCGTCATTGTTTTTAAATACATATAAATAAATATCTACAGAAACTTTTTAATTGGTACTTAGCACACAAGACCACAAAGTCTTCCAGAACGATTCCGTTTTAGAAACGTCACATTTGAAGCTTGAAGTAAAACTACTTCAATACAATTTGCATAGGTCATGGTACGAAATAACAATGTAATATTAATTCGGTAGGCCCCTGTACCGGAATGTAAGTACTTATTATGTAATAAATATTATGTAAAAAATTCTTAAGACGTAGCTTTAAGTTTTCCTAAAACTTTGAAAATTAAAATAAAATATTTACCTACCTGTTGCATAGTGCAATTGTTTGGCATGGTGTATTGGTTTGGTAGTGGGTATAAGCTTATTGGTTTTGATTTATTTGGTGCCGAGAATCCTTTCAGAGACATTGAGCAATGTTTGACGATACGAAATCATAACCTAACGTTCGCGAATGTGTTTTAGCTTTGGTAAATACGTTAAGGTACCTCAATTTCCCCCCAAACTCATACTATGTAATTGAAGTTGCAAATGCTACGAGCTACGTGCAGTGACTAATCAAAGATGGCCGCGATAAAGCGTTCGATTCACGCGGCTATGGGCGGTGCTATAACGCTATATCAGGCGCCACAGAATGCTAAACCTTACAGAGGTCAGGTCATTTATTTCCCTTATTTGTACAAGTACCTACAGGTGTGAGTAATAAAAGTTTTCGAAAATTTCCTAAAAACAATTTAAACAGAACAGCCATATTTTTCTGTTACTCTGTGATGTTCAACGGCATAATTTGATTTTGATTTGTGCGGGAATAAAAAGTGTGAGTAAAAAGTGTGTAGGTACTTACTAAAAGAAATTTGTGGCGTTTGTGGGAATATCTCTATATATAGTTTTGTCTTTGTGAGTATTCGGTATGAATGTGGATGGATGGGTAGAGGTAGGCCAAAGAAAAGATCGATGGACTGAGCGAAAGATGACATGGGTAAGAAAGAAGTGAGTAGGTACTGAGCTGACGAATGACGGAGGGAAATGGAAGAAGATCACATGTCGTGCCGACCACATAACGTGGGAAAAAGGCAGGAAGATGATGATAAGTCTTTGGCCACAGCTAAAAAGAACTTGATGTTTTTGAAACAACATGCCCTACTGGTTTCTTGTACACTGGCATGAACCCAGAGCTTAACAAATGAGTGATGACAGCTGTGAAATGTATAAAATTATTGCCTCCTCGCGTGGTATGAAGAGTAAAATTGCATGGATGTATGAGATGTATGGAACACCCAATAAGGATGACAGGTTAATTTGTTACTGCGGCTTTGGTTGTTTATTTATTGGCAGAATTATAACTAATATCTACAGTAGTATTTATTTAGCTAGGCCACGGGAGGTAAAAGGTTTAATTAAAAGCCAGGCACTTTAATTTAAACAAATCTAAGTGTAACGTAAATAGTGCACTGATGGAGTAGTGGTAGCACTCCTGTCTTAATGTCCGAAGGCCATGGGTTCGAACTGGGCCTCACAATGAATTCATAATACATTACCGAATTAATATTACATTGTTATTTCGTACCAAGAAATGGTTTGATTGTGTGAAAGATTATATTAATGCAAGAGGAGTTGATTCAGAGTTGACGAATGATAGGGGTGAATGGAAGAAGAAAACATGTTGTGCCGACCCCACTTAGCGTGGGATAAGGGCAGGAGAATGATGATGTTATTTCGTACCATGACCTATGCAAATTGTATTGAAGTAGTGTTACTTTAAGCTACAAATGTGACGTTTCTAAAACGGTATCGTTACGGAATCGTTCTGGAAGACTTCGTGGTCAGGCCTCTGGTCGTGCACCAATGTGTTTTTTATTCGAAAAATGTAGGTACTTACGCAATGTCAAGTAAACATCGTGAGGAAACCGGCATATCCCATAACCAAAAATTAGAAGAATTGTGTCATTTGTTGGTATTATTAAATGCGGCGATGGGCTTGCAACCTGTCACATATGGAATATGTGGGCAAATGATAAACATTTACTTACTTTAAAACATTTTAGTGATTTTTGAAATAAATACTATTAGGTAAGTAAACCCGTTTTAAAAATCACAATCAAACACAAAAACCCGCCCGGTTTTTTCGTAAAAACAAACATTTCAGTAAAACAAAGGCCAATATGACTAATTGCTGAAACGGGATACTGAAAGCATTTCGAATGTTGTCTTTACGCGGAACCTGGCACTTTGTTTGGGCACATGGCTTCGGTTACAAATGGCTTGTCGAAATCACAAAGTTCTCTGGTGTATATTGTGCCTACCTAGTACTTACGAAGGTACAAATTCAAATTCAAAATTAGGTAAGTAGGTACCTATATAATTCATTTAAATAAAATATCAACTTTGTACTTATAACAAATTAAAGTAAGTAATCGTGTTTGGGTTGTGTAGTCGGCTCCGAAGTGCGTCGTATAGTTTCAGAGGATTCTTGAATAATGTAGTCGAGACTATTTACAGTTGAAATTCGGTTTATTGCGGATAGTATGATGATAATTACAAATTATTGGAAAATGGTGCGCGTGCAATGGTAGCGAGAATGAATGTGTAGAAATTGACGTGGACGCGCAGCTCGTCGCTGATTGGTCGCCGTCTCGTGACCGACCAATCACAGTAGTTGGAGGTAGCAGCACCGCTCCTTAAGGCGAAGCAGGTTCATTAAGGCGAAGTCGTAACAAATCGTATTATTATTTTTTATTTCATAGTTATTTTCTTAATAGTTTAGCGTAGTATGGGCATGTTATGAGGAGAGAAGATGTATGTCATGTGACGAGCAGAGTGTTATATATGAATGTGGATGGATACAGGGGTAGAGGTAGGCCGAAGAAAAGATGGATGAACTGTATGAAAGATGACATGGGTAGGAAAGGAGTGAGTACTGAGATGACGAATGATAGAGGGAAGTGGAAGAAGAAAACGTGTTGTGCCGACCCCATCACTTGGGAAAAGGGCAGGAAGATGATGATGATTTATTTTCTTAGTCTTACCTATACAGTACCTACCAAGCTCTTACACTCCTAGCTCACATCCGTAGCTCGCATCCTTATAGCTCCATTCCATAGCTCGCTTTCTCAGCTCCAATCCTTAACTTGCATTCTTATCTCCAATCCTTAGCAGCTCGTATCCATAAAGCGATCTTATTGGTCGCCTATCAAACACTTGATATAATTATGTAATGATATTTTGTACTCTGATTCGAACTTAAACAAAAAATACCAAGCATCTCTTAATTTCATCTCTCGTCCACGCTATATTAAAATCTTTCAAATCATATAAAATCTGTATAAATTGTTCTATAATCCTGACAAATCCCCTACCATGGAATATCAAATAGACTAGCACGCGTCAGCCAGGTGCACTTTATAGTATTGGCCAATTTGTAGAGTAGGGGCTATCTATGGTATTCGAGTAGGGTGACCAAATATTTCCACGTTTACAATTTTTTCCCTTGGTGATTGTAGGTAGCAGCTGAATTTCTCATAATCTATTAGTTTTTGAGAGGGAGATATAAGTTAGTGAAGAAAGAGAGTTACGTTTCGTAGAGGTGCGAGAACAAATTTTCTTTCTCTCTTTCTCTCATAGGCTATGAGAGAAAGAAAAACGAAAAAGAACGTTTCGTATATCTAAGACACAGTGCAGGCCTACATTCATATAGATAGAGCTAAAGAAGTAGTTTTACTTCAGTCGTGTGGTCTAAAGAACACTCGTTTTTTTTGTTTATTGTTCACACCACAAGGTAAATTTTTGAAACGTCATAAACCCAGTTACTAGCTTAACCCGAGTGCGAGAAAAAGAAGCAAGATACTCGTCTCTCGTGTCTCTTTTTGTAGATGAGATAAGTCTACAATTCTTTCAAACTCATAGTCACTTTTATTAGGGTAGGTCTACACAATAGCGTTAGAAATATTTTGCAACTGTTCCCCTGTGGTTGTGTGAAGGGCGCTTTAATAATTGTTATTTTGTCTCGCTTATTAAAGCAATCGAGAGCATTGGCCTTTTAGTTTGTTTTTGTAACAGATTGCGCCACTGATTTTGGAGGGTCGCTTTTAATGGCAATTGTTGCTTTTTATAAGTTAATACCTAATTAGGAATTGAATTGATATTAATTCAATGGCGTATCTTAATGTAAGTGAGTTATTATGAGTTTGACTAGCCACTTTGCAAAGTAGTAGGTATAATTTTTAGACATGCCTCTGACTAACTTCCGTTTAGATATTCTCAGAGGGCTAAAAAGAGGTCTACCGGAGTACATATTAACTTAATTAATTATTTTGATTGATTATTAGATGTATAATACTCAGACAACACCAACAGATCTGCAATCTTGACCAAGCACTCGCCCGTGCATCACCGAGATGTAGAAAAAAGAGGGTTATGTGTTACCGCAGTCTCGCAATCGGATAACGCATTATCTTCCGGCCCGATTTGACCCATATCGACACCGGCGTACGACCTCCGACATGCAACACACGGTGATTTGTATCCGGGGATTATATCGTTGGGATATTGTAGGTACTATTGATTATAAGCGTTTGAGTCTTTCGTCGAATTTAGAGAATTTTGAATACGCTATGATTCCACAAAAGAATAAATAATTAAAATGTGTTTGATAATAAACGGTGAAGGTAAACATCTTGAGGAAACCGGCATAGCCTAGAACAAAAAATTTGAAAATTTCGAAAGTATGTGTCATATTCTTATGAACGGCGATGGGCTTGCAACTTGTCACGTACCAAAATTAGGTAATCACTTTGCAAAATGTGGACACAGTGCCAAATATCATGTTTGGACGTGCTTCTGGTAGTCAGACCAGCCCCTTAGACAAGCGGCATAAACGTTAATAGATATACGAAATTAATTTCGTAAGCTAGTGTCATTCCCATACATTAAGAATTATTTTCTATTCTATTCCATTAGTGTCTATGCCGCTTGTCTTAGCCCTCAGGTTTGAACTTATTAATTCAAATTTGTAGTATTATTATGAAATATCTAACTTTAAGCAAGGTGCATGCTTTTATACATAAGTAGTTAAACTTACAACATCTGCAACATCCGGACTATAATAACAGCAGATGTATTTGACCACAGTGTGGGCTTATGTTGAAAAAACAACCGCTTCAAAGGCAATTATAACGATTCCTGAAAGGTTATCTATTACTGTAAGTATTTCGTAAGTAATAAGTATTTAAGACTAGCTTCCGCCCATCGCCTGCGTGGTAAAAAAAAAACAAAAACAATTCTATCCCACGGGAACAGTACGTTTTTCCGAGATAAAATGTAGCCTATGTGTTTTTCCAGACTATAATCTATATCTCTGCCAAATTTCATCTAGATCCGTTCAGCCGTTTCAGCGTGAAAGAGTAACAAACATACATCCATCCATACATTCTTACAAACTTTCGCGTTTATAATATTAGTAGGACTAAAAAAATGGGAATTAGAACAAAAGTAAAAATATTATTTTCTTTATACACGATACACGGTAAGGACACCACAAACTCTTCGGACAATATCAAAGTAGCTTCGATATTTTTATACCATGATCTATAAAAATTGTATTGATGTAGTGTTACTTCAAGCTTAAAATGTGACGTTTCTGAAACATGATGGTTTGTAAGAGCTTGTGGTAGCTCCTGGAACTACTAAAATCGAAAGGAGACGATTCTCGACATTTATTACGCGAACAATAAAAATGTTTTACGACTTTTGTGAATTCGATGATGAAAAAGTGAGTTTTAAAAAAAAAGATGAATATCATGTGACGAGAAGAGTGTTATGTATGAGTGTGAAAAGATACAGGGGTAGAGGTACTTAGGCCAAAGAAAAGATGGATGGACTGTGTGAAAGATGTTATGAGTAAGAAAGAAGTGAGTATTGAGATGGCGGATGATAGAGGGAAATGTAAGATCACATGTTGTGCCGACCCCACATAATGTGGGAAAAGGGCAGGAAGATGATGATGATGACCTATAAGTATTTACTTACTTCTTTGTTTTGAACTCTGACCTATATCACATTTCGGCCATTGTCAACTGTTAGTTGTTAGTGTCAACGAAGTTATCTCGATACCTATCCCGAGATAGTTTTCCCATGCACCTTGCTGACCTATTACTGAAATTACTCGCGAATATTAACAAATGCTCCCAATCCGACCGGATACGGATCGAAAGTGTGCCGTGAAATTCGAACACGGACCCCTAAAATTGAATTTCCAGACTAAAATGAATCTTAAAGTTAGTGTTGTACAGTGGGTTTTTGGTTGAAGTTTTTGTGCTGCAGTATAACACAAAATCCTGTTGGACTATTTTCATGTAATTTGTTATCGTTATAAATTTAGGTTAGTTTAGTTTTGTCTAGTGTTTGTCTGCAGTAATATTATGATCCGTGCAAGAGCTTAGATACGACGCATAGATAGGTTTGGAAAATTAATATTTTATATGAAACTAATATAGGTTATTTCCGATTTAAATTTCATCAAAATCGAATTAGTCATAAGTTTTTTTTTTCTACATAGTACACGAGTCGGTTTTATTTTTAGTTTTTTATACGTAACTTTGTATTTGAACAAAGGTTACTAAAAGTCTTTATGCCAAATTCATTAAGATACCATCAACTTTCAGTTTTTACCGTATTTCCAGGAAATTTTGAATTCTTTAACAGTTTAACCCCGCTTCCCCTGTCATACCCCTGTTTGTTTATCTAAAGGGTCTTTGACAAATCGCTCCCCTACTGTGAAAGTTTTTGTATGTTTGTCTGTCGTCTGCTTTTTGTCGTAACCTTATCTGTGGCATGTGTGAAGCAGAGGCATTTCGTTATCTCTGACAAATTGAAATGGTAGTTTTTTCGGCTCACTCACTTTTCCGTTTCCCTCAGTGCAATGGCAGTGACTGACTTATGTCGAAACACTTTTTTACGTGTCTATACAAATCATAAAATGTGACAATAGGATGAGTTGATTAAAAAATGCATTATCTAGGTCAACTTATCCCGCGGGATAAGTTTAAGGCCCGAAGTTGCAAAATACCAAGTTTCAGATTGTTCAGTGACACAATCCTACTTCCTACTAAATTATACACGCGAAATTTTGTAAGAATGTACCTATGTATGGATGTATGTTTGTTACTCTTTCACGCTGAAACGGCTGAACGGATCTGAACGAAAGGCATAGAGATAGATTATGCTATTCAAGTAGCCTTTATGCTATTCCAGACTATAATCTATCTCTGTGCTCAATTTAAGTCAGATCCGTTCAGCCGTTTCAGCGTGAAAGAGTTACAAACATACAAACCTTAACGTTCATAATATTAGTAGGTTAAATGGATTTTTGCAGACGTAGTCGCTAGTAACAGCTAGTATAAAATAATCTGCATAAAAACTTGGCCTACATTCGTTTCTAGACCGCAGTCCGCAGCTTCTGTATTGAGCAAAATAAACTTTTACTGCAAGTTGAATATAAATAAACTCATAACATTTTATCTAGAGATTCTGTATAAAGCGAAGCTTTTTTAGGTCTACTTCTGTTAGTACTACTCTTACTTTATCAATCTAAAAATAATCAAAGGGATTATTTTTTACGTTATTTATGAACACACACTACTTTAAAAAAGAGCACTGTTGGTGTAGTGGTAGCACCCCTGCCTCACGATCCGAAGGTCGTGGGTACACACTTGGACGTGCACCAATGAGTTTTTCTATGTGCGCAATGCCAGTGCTCTTAAACGATGAAGGAAAATATCGTGAGGAAACCTTCGAAAGTGTTTGTCATAGATTAGTATTTTCTTATAAGAGGCAATGGTGGTGTAGTGGTAGCACCCCTGCCTCACGATCTGAAGGTCGTGGGTTCAAACCTGGTCGTGCACCAATGAGTTTTTCCATTCGAAAAATTTATGTGCGCAATGCCAGTGCTCTTAAACGGTGAAGGAAAACATCGTGAGGAAACCGGCATACTCTAGAACCACAAAATTCGAAGGTATGTGTCATAGGTTAGTATTCTTATAAGCGGCGATGGGCTTGCAAACTGTCACGTACGGAATACTAACTACTGTGCAAAATGTGGGCATGTATCAAATGTCATGTTTGGACTTGCCTCTGACTACCCCCTTTAGATATCCTCAAAGATCTAAGTAACTAAAGATCTGAGGAGATATCTACCGAGCCTGGGGATTACAGTCGTGATCATATTTTTTTTTTTATATTGATACACAAACGGGGGACAATAGAAGCGAGCCTTTACCTGCGTCAGTTATGGAAATGTCTTTTGCGAAATAATAAACGTTTGCATTGCTAAATGGTCCAAAACAAACAATAGGGCAGTGTTTTTTGCTTTAAAATGTCATAAAGGTATTTTTTAACGACGTAGTTGCAATTTGCTGGATTGCGCTTTTATCTTCATGCAGCCTGATATTTCGTGGCATTTTTGATGTTTAAAGCAAAATACAATCATTTTCTTGAATCTCTACTTTTTATATTTTTAATTTTTATAGGCTATTGAATGAATGTTAACGCTATGCGAATATAATAATGAGAAAATATACAACTTCATACAACAAAAACAAAATGTATCTAAGTACCTAAATTAATATTATAAAGAGGAAAGTTTTGTATTTTGTTTGTTATGAATAAACTCGAAAACTAGTGGACCGATTTCAAAAATTCTTTCATCATTAATTAAATTACTACTTACATTATCTCTGAGTAACATTGGCTATAGAGATTTTGCTACCCTTGTGAAGCCGGGGCGTGTTGCTAGTATTTAACGGCAATTTGGACTAAATCTAATACCTATCAATTTTGAAAAAAAAAGTAAATAATATGATCACGATTGTAATCCCCAGGTTGAGATATCACCTCAGATCTCTAGATACTTGAGGATTTAAAGGGGGTAGTCAGAGTCAGACTAACTAAAAATGCAATAAAAGTGATCTTATATTTCAAACGCATGCTGTTTTTGAATTTAGCTTTATATGATGAATGCATAATTAATTACATAGGTACCTACACGCTTTGTCATGGCCTTTGAGTTTTGAGATCACCAGGTCAGTGCATGCACTAGATCTAGTAATCTGGTAAACACTAATTCTGAGATAGGTACTTTAGTAATTTCCATGAATTGCTCCGAATATTAAGGAAATTGCATTTATGATTATCATTTTCTTGTAAACTGTATTTATACACACTTGCTTCTACGATAATTGCGCAGCTTGCTTAGTAGTTTGCGTCGATTCAACTACGCTTAGCAAAGTTCGACGCGGTCATCGTATATTCAACCCCTGAAGTTTGTTTCTTCTTCTTCTTCTTCTTCTTCAATTATGGCATCTGTCTCTTAGAGAACAATTTTGCCAGTGTCAAGTGTATTTATTTATAAGTATTGTCAACGTCACAGAGTCATAGTCAAGTTGTCAAGTCAATTTTAAACAAAAGATGGCTGTTTTGTTGAAAATTCTCGGGATTTCCTCCGATGGAATTTGAAGAGAACTGTTCACTTTAATTCACATATTTTACACTCGCGTCAAGAACCCGGGCTTTATTGGCAAAATAACCACTCATGGCTTTTGACTTGTCACAATTTTGCCGACAAATGTCATGAAACGGATTTATGACAATTCGTGAAATATTTGTTTAGCAAAGTTTGTACAAATTGTCGGTTTCAGAAAGGAGAATCAACCGAAATTTGAAAACAAATTTAATTTAGGCTTGTCCAAAATGTTGTCCAAATTGAGACTGACACAATCTGTCAGTCGTCGTAAATACAGCCAACCATAACTTCAGGAATAAGGAAAACGGATCTACAATCAATTCTCGTTACATAAGTTAACACGTCCATATCTCTTAAATATCTAAAACTGATTGACTGACTGTTGAAATTCAACCTCTACGACTCCAGCGGGAGGGTGAATTTTGTCTATAAACACTAGCAAACGCGTGCGGTTTCGCTCGCGTGGTACCTACCCAGATAAAAAGTACGGTACCTGTGTTTTTCTAGCCGCGCCAAAATTTTAGTCCATCTGTATCATATTTGCACGAGAAAGAGCGAGACAAAACAGTCGACTAAGTTTTGACGTGACGCTCGTTTTAGCGCGGCAGATTATAATTTGGCGTAAAGTTTCATCCAAATCTATTCAGCGTGATTTTGTAACAACCATCGATCCATCCAAACTTTCGCATAATACAAGGTGAGTTTTTGGTCAGTTTAAGCCGGTGCCCAATTCTTTTATTACTTAATCGTATTTGTGTCGTTGGTTTTGTTTTTGAATTTGATAAGTATTTACGGAACTGAATTGAATAGTCGAAAAAATTTACAAAAATGTGTTAAAAACATAGTAAGGCGCGCAGAGTCAACGACCTCGCAGACTCCCTAGTCCCTACGACCCGCCCCGTCGCGCCGTGCGCCGAATTCGCATGCCGTCAAACGAATAGCAACTACTATCGGTTCTCATATTATCGAGTAAGTTTCGTGTTATTATTAATAACAAAAAATAGATTTATTATTTAGATTTTTTTTTGAGTAGGGTTACAGATATATATAGATTAAGTGGGCGCCGCCCCGCCGGCTTTAAACTGACCAAAAACTCACCTTGTATTTGTAGAATTAGACGATCGAAGTTGTGGGGTTCCATTAGTTTTAAGATAAAATCGACGATAGTTTTTGCCACTTAGATAGAGACGTGCTCGGAGGCGTGTTGGCGACCCGAACTAGTCACGTACGCAGACCTGCCTAACACAACCCAAATACAATGTTATTCTTTATATAGGGCATCTGTCTCTTTTGAGATCAATTTTTCAAGTGTCATGTTTTTAAATATTTAGTGTGAGCGCTGGTGGTGCAGTGGTAGCACCCCGATCTCACGATCCGAAGGTCGTGGGTTCAAACCTGGTCATGCACCAATGAGTTTTTCCATAAAAAAATTTATGTGCGCAATGCCAGTGCACTTAAATTTTTTGAATGAAAAAACTCATTGGTGCACAACCAGGTTTGAACCCACGAACTTCGGATCGTGAGGCAGGGGTGCTACCACTACACCACCAGCGCTCATAGAAATAAGCGTTACAAAACATTCTTCTAGCAATTCTAATTTAGATTCGATTCCCATTCGTACGAATTGATCAATATCTACGAGTGTTTTTTCGCTGGAAGGTGCGTGCGCGCCGAAAATATTTCCAAGAATCTAATTGGCTATGGGGAATACCAGAATAGGTACTAAACGGTTCACTAGTTACGAACTGGCCGGATATTTGGCGATGTGCCAAATAACAGGTTTTATAAATACTTTTTCGTGATAGTTGATACATACTACATTTGTTAAGTTTTTTTGTCATAGGTTTATACAAGCGGCGGAGGGCTTTCAACCTGTCACGTACGAGATACTAATAACTGTGCAAAAATGTGGACATGTGCCAATATGTATCATGTTTGGGCGTGCCTCTGACTATCCTCTTTAGATATCTCCAAAGATCTAAGTAACTAAAGATCTGAGGAGATATCTACCAAGGCTGGGGATATTACAGTCGTTTTTTTAAATACCAGTGAAAATAATTTTATCTAACTCTATTTTCTAATCTGTCTTAAACATAATTTATTCATTATTATTTTTGTTATTTGTGTCAAGCCGATTTGTTGTGATTAGTGATGTCTTGAAGTATCGATATTTAAAAAATATTTTTTGCGATGAATTTTTTTTGGATAAATAAAAATGAGTGCTTAACAGATGTGTGATTGACTTGCTTAATTCTTGTTTCCGTATTTCTGCTCCCCGTTGAGTCAGTATTGTTTTCAATGCCTCCATAGGTGGCCTGTTTTTGTTGAAACTATTCAGACTGCCCGGCTCTGGCAATAGAATAATCGAAATTTGAAAAGATTTTTTTTATTTTTTTTTGAAAGAAGGTTTCTTCAAAATTTATGAAACGATGAAGATTACTATAGAATTACAAATACATTAAAAGACTTTATTTCTGATAAGTAAGAGAATAATTAGGTACTTATTTGTATCTGTATTATCTGTAATTGTTTTCTGGATTTAATCAAGTTACATAGTTACATTAATTTATCGCAAATAATACTATAACTAAAACTTACAACAACAATATTCTTCTTCTTCTTTTAAATATCTATATAACTCTTATGTTTCTGACTGACTGCATAACACGTGTAGTTTGAAATAGATCATTGAAAACTGTTTGGAAGATAGATTTCTCTAAAAGAGCACTAGTAGGTGTAGTGGTAGCACCCCTGCACGATCCGAAGGCCGTGGGTTCAAAACTAGACGTGCACCATTGAGTTTTTCTATTCGAAAAATGTATGTGCGCAATGCCAGTGCTCTTAAACGGTGAAGGAAAATATCGTGAGGAAACCGGCATACCCTAGAACCAAAAATTCGAAGGTATGTGTCATAGGTTAGTATTCTTATAAGCGGCGATGGGCTTTCAACCTGTTACGTATGGAATACTAACTACTGTGCAAAATTAGGACATGTACCTGAAGTCATATTTGGACGTGCCTCTGCTCTTACTTTATCTTTAAATATCCTCAAAAAATCTAAGTAAGTAACTAAAGATCTGAGGAAGATATTACCGAGCCCGGGGAATAGTCGTGATCATTTTTTTTTAATGACTAACTTACCCGGCACAATTCGTATTTATTTAGAAAACCTTGTATGGGAAATAGAAAAGGGCTATTTTTAGGGTTTTCCCGGCAGTTATTCGAATTTTTCTTACCTTTTAAACCTTCCCTAGACCTCCACGAACATTTCAAGACCAAGATAAGATAAATCCGTTTAGCCGTTCTCGAGTTTTAGCGAGACCAACTAACAGCAATTCATTTTTATATATAAGAAGAAGAAGAAGAAGAGAATAATGTATTTGGTGGAATTTGAGCTTAGCACCCTAATTAGTAAATAGGTAGGAAGGACTCATTGTGATGTACCTAGTTCTTGATTTGAGATGCCGACTAGCCCATTATGTTTCAAACTATTATGATAATATTTGAATTCTTGTTTTATGCTGTCTTATGCGAGTCCAGACAAGTAGTGTTGTGGTATTTTACTTCGATGATTGAATGAATGACTTGGAATTTTGATAAACATCCACAGATAATGTTGAATAGTGCCCACCGAAAGACAGATTAGAAAAGAGACTCAGGAAGACACAACCTGTAAAAATATACCTATTATTGGAACGAAGTTCTTTATCGCGCGTTGTGAAAGGGGGCTAGACGGAAAAAAATCTCATGAAAAGTTGTAACGACACTTTTTGCTATAGTTGTAAGCCGTGCGGCGTGCGCGTGTTTCTCTGTCTGTCTCTCTCTCTCTCTCTCATAGAAAGCAAGGAAAGGAACTTCGTTCCATCCGGGTGTCCGTTGACACCTCTCAAGTTTTTTGTATTAAAAACATCACGTGAGCAAAACCGCGGGAAGTTTACTAAAATTAGCAGCACTTTATGTATTTTATATCAATTATCATAATTCGTAACTTTCACACTGTTATTAAATACGATAATAAAATAAGCTTTATCGCCCATTTCTAACACTTTGTGCATTGTTTAAGTGAAAAAGGTGATCAACATTAAAGTTAACGTGCTGTTACTAATAATTTGAAATAATTTAAGTTGGATTTACAAACGTGAAAGTCAATTACCGGGTCCGAGTGAGGTAAGACCACACATTTCGTTTCGCGTGTCAAATGGGGATTGACGTCTTAATTTAGTGATGTATACGCGGTTTATCGATATATTTTTTTATATAAAGTCATCTTAAGTTGTGATACACAACCCATCTGCCAAAATTTTTATTACTTACCATTTTTTAAATTGAAACAACTTTAAACGATTTCTTGATATAATAATTTGTAGCTTGTTTAGAACAAAAAAAAACAAAAGGATTTTTTGTAGCTTGCCGATAACATTTTTGCTAATTTAGTTGATTTCAGAAATTTTATCGATAACATTTTGAAGTAAGGTGCAACCCTAATGCTATTCGGCTTTCTTTAAAATTACACAGCTATACCAACCATCACTAATTTGCCTTAATGGTTGCATTATTGTATATTTTTGCATGTAAATTGCAAGATAGGTGTGAGGCGAATATTATGTATGAGAAGACCACCTACACAGTAAAATGTAAATTTTTACACAATAATATTTTTGGAGGTAAAAATATAAACGATTTATGTCAATCTCTTTTGGTTTCAAATTGAGGGGTCAATTCTAAAAGTATTTTGTAGAAACTTGTCTTTGTACCTGTAAGTGATTTTTAGGTAGGTCTAAGTACCTTCATAATATATTTTTTAGGATTCCTATTTTGCACTTAACTTTCATCCCTTATTTAAGCCCCTTCAAGCAATTTTCGCAATAAAAGGTACCCTATGTCCTTCCTCAAGCTCTAGTCTATCTTTGTACAAAATTTCATCAAAATTGGGTCAGCGGTTCAAGCGTTAAAGCGTAACAGACAGACAGAGTTACTATCGCATTTATAATTATTAGTAAGGATAACCAACCTTTTTAATTATAGGTACTAAATAATATAAAACTTTGTAACATTATCTTTAGAATTAGAATACCTACCTAAGGTGAGGTAAGCTTTGAAACTACAGAACCAATATTGAAAACACCTTCACAACTTACCCCAGAGTATTAAAAACTATATTTCCAACGTGAAAAAAACCGCGGGCGGGCAGCTAACTCATAATAATAAACTTATTACCAATTCTTTACCTTGCCTATCTTACGTCACGTGAGTCCTTACTTTAAATAAAGCTATCCCGCGCTATCCCAAAGCTCTTAACATATTCTATTTATCACGTCATACTGTCACAAGATAGCTTTGATGACCCGCGCCGGTGATAAGGTTTAGGGTTCCGCAGGCGTTGAGATAATCCGAACCTAATGTATCAAGTTGAAGGGTCTACTGTGAAAGATTATCCGTATCTCATTAGTCGCTCAAGGAAATATTTGAAGGGTGGATTTAACTTCTGGGGTAACATTAAAATAATGTGAAATGCAAGTAAAATGTCAGTTTACTGTTTGATTATACGATTTATTCTGGGGATAGAACTTAAACTATAGTTTGATTGAATTCACGCTAAGACTCACTAACCCACCCGGTGTTACGTTTTAACATAAATTTCAGTATTTTCATAATTTCCAAATATTTCAAGAATCACATGATCACGACTGTAATCCCCAGGTTCAGTTATCTTCTCAGATCTCAAATTATTTAGATCTTTGAGGATATCTAAAGAGGGTAGTCAGAAGCACGTCCAAACATGATAATATATTTAATGGCACATGCCCAATACACACAATGAAAAAAACCCGGGCTCGGTAGATATCTCCTCAGATCTTTGAGGATATCTAAAGAGAGTAGTCAGAGGCACGTCCAAACATGATATTTGGTACATGTCCAAATTTTGCACAGTAATTAGTATTCCGAACGTGACAGGTTGCAAGCCCTTCGCCGCTTATAACAATACTAACTTGACAGTTGACACACACCTTCGACTTTTTGGTTCTAGGGTATGCCGGTTTCCTCCCGATGTTTTACTCCAGTAATTAGTATTCCGTACGTGACAGGTTGCAAGCCACGATGTATGCATTAAAGCTAGTAAAATACTATTTCACAGTAGCAGTTTTCTAGTGAGTAGTAAGTTTGAATGAGCGGCACTAAGGGCCTTATAGGACCCTATAAAAACCAGCCAGTCTTCGGGGGTCGTCCTTGACCCATAAAAAAGAGAAGGGTATCGTAAAAGTACTAGTCTTGGTAATAGTGGCAACATTTTCGTTATGTGCAATTTTTTTAAAGCTGGCATTGAATTTTTTGTGCAATATTGCAATACTAGCTTCCACCCACGGCTTCGCCCGCGTGGTACCTTGAAAATCAAAAACAAATCTATACCGCGGCAACCGTACATTTTTACGGGATAAAATGTAGCCTATGTGTTCTTCCAGACTATAATCTATATCTGTGCCAAATTTCATCCAGATCCGTTCAACCGTTTCAGCGTGAAAGTGTAACAAACATACATCCAGACATCCAGACATCCAAACAAACTTTCGCGTTTATAATATTAGTAAGATAGTAAGATAGTAAGATTTACATTTTGTGAAATTTTGTTTACTATGTAATATTATGTAATGGCGGACAATTTTGTTACTCTAGACATAGTGGAGCACTGGTGGTGTAGTGGTAGCAACCTTGTCGCACGATCCGCGGGTCGTGGGTTCAAGGTGTGTGTCCTAGTTAGTATTCTTATAAGCGGCGATGGGCTTGCAACTTGTCATGTACAGAATATCTAACAACTGTGCATATAGGGCAGTGTCATGTTTGGACGTTCCTCTAACTACCCTTTTTAGATATCCACAAAGATCTAAGTAACTAGAGATCTGAGGAGATATCTACCGAGCTTGGGGATTACAGTCGTGTGAGTGTTTCTTTTAATAGCTTAGTTGTGGTAGCAAAATACGGAATTATTGTTAACTAGCTGATGCCCGCAGCTTCGCCCGCGTGAATGTCGATTATCGAGACTTTTCATACAAACTTTCATCCCCTATTTTATGCCCCTGGGGGTAGAATTAATCAAAATCCTTTCTTAGCGGATGCCTACGTCATAACATCTACCTGCATGCCAAATTTCAGCCCGATCCGTCCAGTGGTTTGGGCTGTGCGTTGATAGATCACTAGTCAGTCAGTCAGTCAGTTAGTCAGTCAGTCAGTCACCTAAGTTATATATATTTAGACTTTACGTTATTTTTGAATAAAAAGTAGAAAGTTTAGAACCTAATTATTATATACACTAGGTAATTTTAAAGGGTGCTTAGAAAGTTTCGAAGGGTACAAATGGTGCAATGAAAGTTGCCCCATCTATTGTCATTTTTGATTATCTTCAATATTAAAAAAGAATGGCTTTTTAAAAACACGTGTTTGGACACTTTTAGTATCAGAAACAATGAGTAAGTAGATATCTCAATAGTAGGTAGATACTCTATTGTATTGATAAAAAATCCTTTGTGGTGACCTGTCCCGTATGCCTGTTTACACCGGTATCTTCAAACACGGCTTTGTTTACACATACCCTTTCAGCACACTGGTTCGTAATACAATAAAAAGAAGAATAGTCTGCCAGTGACGTCAGGGCACCTCCCAGCTCAGTTGGTGGTAGCTCTGCCTTCTGCGATGTAGATGGTGGGTTCGATCCTCACTAAGGAAAAATATTTTGTGTGATGTTTTTAGTATACCTATCTGTGTGTTATTGTTCTAGTGTGTATTTACAAACTAGTATTTATTGCAAAATTATAAAACTCGACTGAACACAACTGAAAATATTTTTTTACAGCCACCATATTAGATTTTACCGGCTGGTACACTTATCCCTACCAAGCTATCCCTACTGGTAGGGATAAGTGCACCTTTGTGTAGATCTATTTCTACCGGTAGGGATAGGCGCACAGAAAATTTCTTATTTCTACTCGGTTATCCCTACTGGTAGGGATAAGTGCACCTTTGTGTAGATCTATTTCTACCGGTAGGGATAGGCGCACAGAAAATTTCTTATTTCTACTCGGTTATCCCTACTGGTAGGGATAAGTGCACCTTTGTGTAGATCTATTTCTACCGGTAGGGATAGGCGCACAGAAAATTTCTTATTTCTACTCGGTTATCCCTACTAGTAGGGATAAGTGCACCTATTTTATTTTACTACTACCTACAATTTTACTACCCCGTCGGGAAACAGGCGTGATTTTATGTACGTATGTATGTTTATTAGATTTTTTGACATTTTATAACAAAAGTGACTCTTGTAATCCAGACAAATCATTTATCAAAATCCTATACGAATCGAAATGCCTAAACGCTACACATAAATACATACATACACCCCAAAAGCATTAAGTACCCTCCTTGTTCGCTCTGTAGTCGGGTAAAAAAAACTACATAGGTACTTCACCTATTAGCTATCTGTCTCCCCAACATAGAGATAATATTACTACGTAACAGATCACTTGTCCCCAAGCTTTGCTTAGTTTGGGGCTAGATGGCGTTGTGTGAAATGTCCAACAATATTTATTTTTTTAACTTGTGTGACATAATTATTAAAATCATCGGAGCGTTTATTTTCAACTCATGCGCATAAAATTTAAAACTGTCTCAAGATTATAGAAAATACATCACTTCCGTTCTTGAATTGCTTAGGGAACCCTCACTCTCACGCAAACTAACGATACGGAACCATATTTTTCAAGAATTTCGAAAAGCTGCTTTATCACCAGTTACAATGGTTTAAATTGCAATGGTTTTATTTGAGATGTAAATTATCTTGAGTTTATCTTGAACTCTATTTTCATAGAAATAAGGCGGTAAATATAACAATTATAATTATATCACATGCGGAACACCTGTTTTTATAGAGGGTTACAAATTACCCAAAACATTTGCTGTTACAAAAGTTGAAACTATAAAAAAAACATGTCATGTTTGAAATCCCCAGGCTCGGTAGATATCTCCTCAGACCTCTAGTTATTTCGATCTTTGAGGATATCTAGAGAGGGTAGTCAAAGGCATGTCCAAACATGATATTTGGCACATGCCCACATTTTGCACAGTAGTTAGTATTCCGTGCGTGACAAGTTGCAAGCCCATCGCCGCTTAGAATACTAACTGAACTATGATTTTGTGTGAAATTTTGAAGTCAGTCAAAAATTGCAGAAGTCGTCACCAATGTCACTTTGTCATCTCTTCTGTGATGTATGGATGTGCCTCTGATTAACCCCCTTTAGATATCCATAAAAAATCTTTCTAAAACACTTTCTACTTTTATGTCATCAATTGAATAATAAGTAGGATTATGCTACTAATTTCGAATTTGCTGTCAGCTGCGTCGGTGGTGTAATGGTCAGCATAGTTGCCTTCCAAGCAGTTGATCCGGGTTCGATTCCCGGCCGACGCACATTTTTGCACTAATTCTTAATTTTTTATTCCACTTTTTTTCTGCTTTTTCTGTATTATTTTTACTATTTAACTTATTCTTAATTTTTTTTACACATTTTTCTCCTTTTTCAGTATTATTTTTACTATTTAGCAAAATCTGTAAAAAAATAGTTACAATTATTATGCTGAACTATCATTTTAAAGAAGGTGTCACCATGACGGCTCGAGTGGGTCATGGTAGGAAATCCTACTAATATTATAAACGCGAAAGTTTGTAATAATGAATGGATGTCTGGATGTCTGGATGTATGTTTGTTACTCTTTCACGCTGAAACGGCTGAACGGATCTGGATGAAATTTGGCACAGATATAGATTAGAGCCTGGAATAACACTATGCAACTTTTTATCTCGGAAAAATGTAGGGTTCCCGTGGGATAGATTTGTTTTTGTTTTTCAAGATACCACGCGGGCGAAGCCGTGGGCGGAAGCTAGTCAAAAATAAATTATCATTTTTTTTCATTCTTTCTACGGCCCGTGATAATGTTTTAATCACGAAAAGTATTAAGATTATTATTTCTTTATTAATAAAGGCGACGTAAGTAGTTTACATAAAACTGATAACTCAGCAAATTGGTTGTCAACCGCACTAAAGCCTATGTTTACCAACAAATTAACATACGGTTATCACAACCAAGGAAATTTTACTACTACGGGGCTAATTTCCCAAAAGCCCAGTGACTATAAAACTATGGAGTTAATTTAGAATAGGACACTTTCATAATGTTTATCAAAACTCGTTATATAAAATAGAACTTAGCTTAGCTAGAAACCTAGCTAGAGCGATTTATCGCCTCCGAAACCCCCTGCATACTAAATTTCATGAAAATCGTTGGAGCCATTTCCGAAATTCAGATTATACGAGTACCTATAGGTAATCCTATTCCTACTATCCTATTTGTAATAAATATTATAAACGTTAAAGTGTGTTGGAATGTTTGTTACTCTTTCACGCTGTAATGGCAAAACGGATCTGGATGAAATTTAACACAGATATAGATTATAGTCTGGAATAGCACATACTACTTTTTATCTCGGAAAAAAAATCGGTTCTCGTGGGATAGATTTGTTTTTGTTTTTCAAGGTACCACGCGGGCGAAGCTGCGGGCGGAAGCTAGTATACAAGAATTGCTTGTTTAAAGGTATTAAATAAAATTATGTATTAGATAATTATAATCTACAATCGTAATATGACGCGTTACGATATAATTTCTCATCATGTAATAATACTACCTCAAACTCGCACTCCGCATCAAAAAAATCGAGCCATCCCAGCATTTTCCATTTAGTTGATTATTAACTAATCCTACTAAATAAAATACTTCTTTATGCTATTTATCGTGTCAATGTCCTATTCTTTGCGAACCAGTGTGGTGAAAGGGAGGCTAGATAATAACACCCAGAACAAAACATCTGTATTTGTCACAAAAATATTTATATTGGGTGGGGATCGAACCCACAACCTGCAGCGCAGAAGGCAGAGGTACTGCCAACTGAGCTGTGAGACCAGAAAAATGATGATGACTCAAAGCTTACAGTGACTATTCCAGGATTCACAGAACTTCCTCCGAATTCAATTACAAAGAAAGTTCAAATTTGGTGCAAAACATTAGAGTAGCTTTGGCTCGAGAAAACTGCGGTCGTCTTAAAGCGGTCGTCTTGTGACGCGTAATGTTTTTCTCACAAGCTTTTTTTCTGCTGTTTGTACCTTACTCCTGTTTTCGGCCCTTTAGGACCTTTGATTTTTTGTAATCAGTATCGACCTATTTAATTTTTATTTATGTTTTTTGAATTTCAAAATTTAAATCAATTGAATATTCCTCGGCTCTTACCATTCGCTATAAAATTTTGACGAAGTACTCCAAATTAAGAAATTAAGTATACCTAGCTACCATTATTAATTTTGTCACAAAAACATTAACAATTGAACCGACGTTAGATATAATAAAGATACATAACATACTATTGAATTTAAGCTTGTCATTAACGTTTTAAATGGGTAGAGGTATCAAAGAAAAGATGGATGGACTGTGTCAAAGATAATAAGTGTACAAAAGGTGTAAGTACTGATATGACGGATGATAGAGGGAGATGGAAGTAGAAAATGTGTTGTGCCGACCCCACATAGCGTGGGAAAAGGGCAGGAAGAAGAAGAATGTTTTCCATTCCGCCCCTTCATAAGACGGTCACCGTTTCTCGACAACCAGAAGATCTTAGTCATTTTCTTGCAATTCTTATCAAGATCACTAATAACACACTAATTAGTCTGGTTGTAATTACCTACTTGGGTTTTTCATGTTGCGGGACAATAACATGGGAGCTTTGTCATCATTATCTACCTGTCCTTATCCCACTTTATGTAGGGTAACTTGTTTTCTCTTTCACTCTCTCCAGAGTCTCCTCACTCAGCTGTCATTTTCACATTCACTCCTTACATACCTTCTTTGCAGCCCGCTGCCTTGTAAGACTTATAGCAAAAAAAAAACACACGACTGTAATCCCCAGGCTCGGTAGATAATCTCCTCAGATCTCTCGTTCCTTAGGTCTTTGAGGATATCTAAAGGAGGTAGTCAGAGGCACAACCAAACATGATATTTGGCATATGACCACATTTTGCACAGTGATTAGTATTCCGCACGTGACAGGTTGTAAGCCCATCGCTGAAACTAGTACTAGTGCAAATTTTAAAACCTAGATTAAAAGTAGGAACGCTGGTGGTGTAGTGGTAGCACCCCTGCCTCACGATTCGAAGGTCGTGGGTTCAAACCTGGTCGTGCACCAATGAGTTCTTCCACTCGAAAAATTTATGTGCGCAATGCCAGTGCTCTTAAACGGTGAAGGAAAACATCGTGAGGAAACCGGCATACCCTAGAACAAAAAATTCGAAGGTATGTGTCATAGGTTAGTATTCTTATAAGCGGCGATGGGCTTGCAACCTGTCACGTACGGAATACTAACTACTGTGCAAAATGTGGGCATGTACCAAATGTCATGTTTGGACTTGCCTCTGACTACCCTCTTTAGATATCCTCAAAGATCTAAGTAACTAAAGATCTGAGGAGATATCTACCGAGCCTGGGGATTACAGTCGTGATCATATTTTTTTTTTAGATTAAAAGTAATGTAAAAAATACGTTCTTAAAGCGGCCATACTTTTTTTTTACATTTTGTAAAGCCTATAAAAAGGGGTAGGTATAGAGGTAGGTATTTATTTGAGTTTATGCTGTTTCTGAGTCTAAGAAAAATGTAATGCAAATACATAACATTTTTATGCTGACTGTACCTATTCTTCAGGTTATGTAGATACTTGTATTAGCTATATCTGAACAGGGTAGTTTAAAGCACGTCCAAAAATAAACCTAATTTTCAGTTTCCATACCAGTTTTAAAGTTCAGTTTCCTTCTAAAATTCCACGAAAAACTACAAATTATAATTCAGCAATTCACAGAACAATCATAGGCGCAATAAGCTATGTTACGCACCAATTGCGCGGTATTTCCATTCATTCACTCACTCATGAATGAACCCATTAATTCATTAGCGTGCTGCGATTGCTTTTATAGCTTTTGATTGAGGTTTATGTGTTATTAGAAGCTGTGAATTAGGTGCAATAATTGGCTTTCTGCGTGCAATTTGAATTAATAATTAATGATTTTTCCATTTAATTTCTTCCTGGTTTTTGTTTAAGCTCTTTTCCCTACCACTACTATATACATACCTAACGTATAAATAATGAGCAGAACTTGCGTATCTGTACTTGACATTGGTAAAATAAACAAACTCGACCGAAAGTGATTATTTGTCAACAGATTTTAATAAAATATAAGAGGCACATTTTAGTGGATTTCAATCTACACAAGATGTTGCGAATATAATTTCTGGGGGGGAGAGTAGGGGGGGAAAGGGGAGGAAGCTTGCTGTTTTGGACTGGAGATCGCGAGATTCTGTTCTCATAGAACCACTAGTAATCAAACTATTTCTTCACTATAATATGGTGTTCTATGAAGTTGTCTCATGACACCATTGAAGATTCGGGGAAAACCAAAAATATGTCATCAGTTTCGGGAACATGTCTGATTTTGGCGATAGAGTCCATTATGTTGATGGTATTGTAGTGATGGGTGATGAGGTGCATACTGATTAAGTAGGACCACACAAAGTTGTGACGAATGAGTCAGAGACACTTCTATCATAATCATCTGTATCTATTTCTATAGTGGTGGTAATTCGGTTGTTTTACAGACTTACTTAAAAAATGTTACCATAGGTACGATCTTATTTGGCTTACTATAAAGACCAAATTAGCGTAACATTTTTGAATGACAGTTTTTATAAAGATCTAAAATTGACATAATCATTCTAGTTTAATTAATTTTCCACCATTTTCACGTAGCTTTAGTCAACACCAATTTTCATGGCTTCTTCTTCTTCTTCTTCAATTATGGCATCTGTCTCTTAGAGAACAATTTTGCCAGTGTCAAGTGTATTTATTTATAAGTATTGTCAACGTCACAGAGTCATAGTCAAGTTGTCAAGTCAATTTTAAACAAAAGATGGCTGTTTTGTTGAAAATTCTCGGGATTTCCTCCGATGTAATTTGAAGAGAACTATTCACTTTAATTCACATATTTTACACTCGCGTCAAGAACCCGGGCTTTATTGGCAAAATAACCACCAAAATTACGCAATAAAACTCAAAATAACACGAGAAAAAAAAATAAGCTAAAATACGATAAAGCTTCTAAAATAAGCTAAAATACGTCAATCATACGTCAGTTTAGTCAAATTTAGAATTGTAATTAAAAATGTTTACGCTAATTTAGTATTTGACGTGAACAAAATAAGGTCGTGTTTAGTTCAGCATTTTTTAAGATTTTTTTAGTTAGTCCGCGGAACAAGAGAATCACCACCATTATCTAAGACTACGCGTTGATGAATTTCAGCTACGTACACATTTTGATTTTCACCCCCTCTCCCAAGGGAACCGTACTAAATTTCAGGATAAAAAGTATCCTATGTCCTACCTCGTAGTGTGAACTCAAACCGTGCTAAGTTTCATTTGATTCCATTCAGTAGTTTCGGCGTGATGCTCAGCCAAGATACAGACAGACAGACAGACAGACAAAAATGAAAAAATTACAGTTTGAAAAAAAATACTCCGGTACCTTCCCCATCTACCTCTCTTCACTTATGCACACCTGTGGCCTTACCCCAAGTTATTTGGCAACATCAAAGTAATATCACTTTGATATTTCGTACCTATTAAAAATAGTAATGTGTTACTTCCAGCTTGAAATGTGACGTATGAAACATGATGGTTTGTAAGAGCTTGTGGTAAGGCCCTTGGAAGCAAACACTAGCCATAATAAATGAAACAAAAAAAACATGATCACGACTATAATCTCAAGGCCTGGTAAACAGGGGTAGTCAGAGGCACATCCAAACATTATGTTTGGCATGCACACAGTTTGCACAGTAATTAATATTCCGTACTTAACACGCAAATTGTGTAAAGCTCCAGGACCCTTAATGAGGAGTGAACTGCTGTTGGTTCCTCAGGAATGAATGAGAATGAATGAATGAATGAATGAATGAATGAATGAATGAATGAATGAACTTATTCCTGAAGATGAGAGCGGAATGTGCCAGAATCATCACGTTTGAAGAGTTGATGCCCTGAATGACCTGGTGTGACCTAAAAAAAATATCGTTTAGTATTTGTATCTAGGGGAAGTTTTGGGTTACAAATAGGTTTGTGTAGTGGGTTCTGTAGGTACCTAGGTAATAAAATAAATAATTTAATATTAGAAAAATAATAATACGATTTTAGCGACATACAAAAATACATGATTACGACAAGAATCCCCTCGGTAGATATCTCCTCAGACCTTTAGTGACTTAGATCTTTGAGGATATCTCAAGAGAGTCAGAGGTATGTCCGAACATGACATTTGGTAATGCCCACATTTTGCACATTAGTTAGTATTCCGTACGTGACAGGTTGCAAGCCCATCGCCGCTTATAAGAATACTAACGTATGACACACACCTACGAATTTCTAGTTCTAGGGTATGCCGGTTTTAAATCGATGTTTTCCTTCATCGTTTAAGAGCACTGACAGAAATTGTAAAAAATGGTCTTGAGCAACCCGCCATGAAGCGATTTCAGTTTAAAACACGCAAGTGTAAAAAAATAAATCCCAAAACTCGACCCCCATATTGCTAGCGTCCATAGATTAGGTACAGTAACAACATACCTTCAGATGGGCCGTATGCTCGGTTGTATAAAAAAAATTGTCATTTTTACATGTTTACTACAGAACGCTGGTGGTGTAGTGGTAGCACCCCTGCCTCACGATCCGAAGGTCGTGGGTTCAAACCTGGACGTGCACCAATGAGTTTTTCCATTCGAAAAATTTATGTGCGCAATACCAGTGCTCTTAAACGATGAAGGAAAACATCGTGAGGAAACCGGCATAACCTAGAACCAAAAATTCGAAGGTAGTGTCATAGGTTAGTATTCGTGTTAGCGGCGATGGGCTTGCAACCTGTCACGTACGGAATACTAACTACTGTGCAAAATGTGGGCGTGTACCAAATGTCATGTTCGGACATGCCTCTGACTACCCCCTTACATATCCTCAAAGATCTGAGGAGATATCTACCGAGCCTGGGGATTACCAGTCGTGATCATATTTTTTTTTATTTACTACGGAACCCTAACAGTGGTAACAGGAACAGTGTCAATGGCCACTATGATATTACAACGGAAACACTTGCGAGACACTCAAAAGTTCAACAAGCTATGTTAAATACATAACTACTTTCTTTGTCGGTCGGCTAAGGTTCCTTGGGGTCAAGTGTTCAAAATCTAAATACATAAAACTCTTTTGTTACTGACTGACTAGCTGACTGGCTGGCTGATTGACTGACTGCTTCTTCTTCTTAGACTGACTAAGTGCCACAAACAAAAACTCTTAAATCGGTGTGGTGTTAAGATTAAAGTGTGATATAGATGCTTCTTTTATCGCACTTTATAAGCTCTACTTTTTCCTCACGATGTTTTCCTTCACCATTTGAGAGAACCGATAAAGTTAGGGCCCAGCGAGTTTCTAGTCAGTTCTTCTCGGACTGGGGATAGGACTGGAATTGGCACCTAGACTCACGGTCCGTTCACACATGGGAGTCCGTTTTACTGGTACGTTTTTAACGGATTCGTCAAAAATTTATGCTCTGTTCACACATAGGCACCGTATAACGTTCAACGGATCCGTCATTACTGGATGCGATGTGTGAACACAAAACTCGCAGTATACCGCCGCTATTCTACAAGGATGGATCCACAGTATCTATCCGTTAAAATTCTACGTATCCGTATATTTTTACTGTTCCGTCGTCCAGTATTCGATGTCAAAACGGAATGTCATTTTATTACGGAACGATATTTTTTACTGTATACAGAATACTGTGCCATGTGTGAAGTCGCTCATACAACTACATACGCCATCGACGAAAAAAAACGTACACGATAAAACGGAACAGTAAAACGGAGACCATGTGTGAACGGGCCGTCACCTAGTATGTAACGGCCGGTTTCTATAATCTATCTATCTGCGGTTTTTGAATTTTAGATAGGTATTTGACATTACTTCTATAGGATTTATGTCAAATACCTATCCAAAATCGAAAAACCGCAGATAGATTATAGAAACCGGCCGTAAGACCGGTTTTCAAAATGATCCCTGTGATTGTATTGAATAAAAATATTTTGATTTTATTTTTTTGGCTAATATTTTTTACGAATAGAAAAATCTATTGGTACCCATCGAATTCGAACTCATGACTTTAGGATCGGAAGGCGAGGTCTCTACCACTACACCACCAGTACCAGGACTGACTGATTGACTGATAGATCAAATAGCAAACTAAAAGATCTAGAAACATAACATTTTGGAGATACATTTAACTTTATGCTGTAGAGGTGCATAAAGAGAGAGATTCCCGAAATTCCCGAAGGAGTGCAGACCCAGCGAGAGGATGAAATTTGTATGGAACAAGTTTTCAAAAATCAAAAAACCTTATTTGAAAATAGCTTTTTATAGCGACTATTTATGATTATTTTGACATTTCATATGTGACATAGACGACACCTCATTTGCCAAAATCCGTCCAGCCGTTTCTTGCTACAGCGATAGCCAAAGGAACTGTCTACCTACATACATAATGTACATACTACAACCTGACCGAACACATAATATACTATCTAGATAGTTAAAAATATAATAAGCTAATGAAGTTGCGGGGAGGACCACTAATATAGGTATAAAATACCTATACCTATAAAAATGTAGTCACCAAGAACCCTAGGTTCAATTGAGGGCAAAGATTGACCAAGGAAATTTATGGGCGGAAGCTAGTAATACATACATTTTGTGGTTCCTAAATCTAAATAGTTAAATAAGGGTTCCTTTTTTCTTTTTGAACCCCGTAACCCTAAAAAATTACGACAGAAACGCCGTTAGGTAAGTTACATCCGTTGCATACAACATCCGCATTTAATTAACTGAAGTAAAAACTGTAGGTCAATGTAAAGATAACCAGTTTGCTTAATTATCTTATCTATCAGCTATTTGTAAAGGAATACGTCTATCATAACAGTCCGTGCCTTTCTCTTTTTACTCGACTGTGAAGCGAAGAAGGAGGGTAATATTTGGGGTGTATGCGAGTTCCTTTGGCTGTAGCTGAAGCCCAAACGGCTGGACAGATTTTGATAAATGAGGTGTCACTGGATTTCTCTGGATTACAAGAGTGACTAAGCCATACAAAATGTCTAAAAATACAAAATGGCGGCTGTGAGAAGCTATTTTTAACTACTTCCAGTAGAGTTATTAATTTTTTTGCCATAAATATTAAAAAAAACCGCTGTTTCATACAAAAGTTCAATAACTACTTGGCTAAAATGTATGAAAATGCTGTTTTTTTCGCACTCAGAGTTGGTTTCTTAGAAAAAGTTGTTTATATTGATGACTTTAACCACTTGAAGTTTTCGGAAATAGTCTAGTAGCACCCTGTATATGGTATCAAGATCTTCAGGCATGAAGTCAGAGAAAGTATAGTGGACGCTATCCTTTAATTTTCACTGTGAGCTATGCACGATGGCAGTAAAAGACGTTTTTCTATTAGTTCTATTACGGCAGTCGTTTTCTTAAAGAACCTAACTGGTCTAGGATTTTCTATGAACGTAATTTTCACATTATGCTTTAAACTGGTTGTGAGCCTATTAGAAGAATGTCGGTGCTTCTATATTACTCGACTGTGAAGAAGGAGGTTATGTATTTGAGGTGTTTGTATGTCCTTTGGCTGTCGCTAGAGTCCAAATGGCTGGGTAGATTTCGATAATCAAGGTGTCGTATTTTTGGGAATAAAAGAGTGACATTGGCTATATACAATGTCAAGAAATCCAATATGGCGTTAGTAAGAATCTGTTTTCAATTACTTTCAGTTGGGTTTTTGAATTTTTGCTATTATTGTTTGACGATTGACTGGTTGTGATTTTTTACTAAACAGTATACTTATATTTTTTAAATAATTTTCTTAAAAAATAAGAAAATTTAAAAAAATACTCTATTATATACCTACTATATACGTACATTATATTATGTTCTATGTTATATAACATACAATAGGTACTATTGAGACTGTTATCATACAAGTTAGAGATGATACCAAGTTAGCTTAGCATGTAAAATTACAATATCATAGTAATGCGTTACGAGGAAGTAAAAATCATAACTATTAAAAAACCAAAATACGAATGTTTAAAAAACACTTCCATTAGCTTAAACAAAATGTACTCCATCACACACAATTCCTTCCGAATTCCAACGCATTCATTCAAACACAAAAGAAATTGATAAGCTCCGACTGCATACCATTTCAATCCCCTAAATCGAAACCAGACAACACAAACTAGACCCTTTTACTAAAGCGGAAGATTCAAAATCGAAAAGCGTGAGAACCATTTTAGCCGCACTGCATTCTTACTACGATCAAAGGCTTGTTATTGGAGTTTGAACCCAAATACCTTGTAATAAGACACCTTGACTGTCAGACTGCAGATGTTAAGTCATGCGTAACCAAATTTCTGAGCAAGTTATGAAGGGAAATATCGGAAAATACAATAACAATAATAAAAATATAAGAGAAATACATAATCATTCTAGCTCTAATGATCCTATATTAATATGCACTGTAATCAATAAAAACATAAGGGCTTATTAACTTAATACACTTAGCCACATGACGCAGGTAATCATATTACTTATGGAACTATTACATATCAAAGACACCGAAATATCAAAAACAGTTATACTAAGCATAGTTTTATAATTCAAGTCAATTATAGCAGCAATCAAAATTTATGTTGGTACAGTTATTTATTCAAATTATACATTTCAGTTGTAACGTAGTTTTAGACCTACGAGTACATGCTATAAGATATTAACTTATAGACGATCTGAAAGCAAAAATATGGAAAATTAATAAAAGATTCTTAAAAAAGAAAGATAATGATATTAAAGCTTGAATATGATTCGAATGTATTAAAACTAAGCCATCAGGAAATAACATCTTAAATAGGCTGTTAAAAATAAAAGCTGTGAGTATAACTATAAAAATAGATTTAGTGGTCATTTCACTAAGCTAAACTAAACTAAATGTGCTTTTGCTATCACAACATCCACCTAACTTAGAGGAATTAGACTCGAATTAAATAAATAAATTAGATTCACAACATCTATTTGGAAGGGTGCCACGAAGTCTAGCTTTAGAATTTCAAACCGAGAGGTAAACATAGGTTGTATAATAATGATAGCTACATCGTATGCCAATGCAAATTCAATATCGATCTTAATAAGGATGTCACCGTACAAACACTCCTTAGAGTGTCTAAATTACTACTTATCTATTATTCAAATAGAAATTGGTTTATTTATATAACTATAGGCATATAAAATTTAATCAAAACTATAGTTGACTTTGATTTATCACACTTAATAATGAAAGGTTTTCAAGAAATCAAATTAATAAAAGAATGAAATACATTGTTGAATCAGGCTATTAACATTATTAAAATAGACACGTTCATAATTTCATAGTGGCCAGCTGTTCCGAGAATATTATCCAGAAATTAATGCTTCAGAATTAAGAGACCAATGTAAACAGTGAATCATGTGTCATACGAGACCATTTAAACGCAGGACTACACACTGTTAATTAAGGTTATGATAAACGAAACAAATGTGCGCGCGGCAAAGCTTCTAGCGTTATTTTTTCATTCATATAAATGACAAATACTGTCCGACTTACTAACGCAGACAACACACGCTAATTTTAACTTTATCAGTAGAATACAGAGACGCAAATTCAACGAAAGCGTTCGATAATCTCGCTCAAGGGGTATAGTAAACATTCGACGCCGGCGCATAATACTCAGTCACTAGCTGATCAGTATTGTGAGCGGACTGCTATTGAAAAGCACGCGCTCGCAACTCGTGCGCGTACGATCGAATTTGATAAAATAAAATTCGGGTGTCCCACAAGGGTGCGTTTTTCGACCGGTGCTTTTTCTAGTTTACGCATTTGAGTTGACGCGTCGAAATACAAGTGACACGTGTATGAGTGCATTGTTTGTGATCCATGTGCAGATGCAGACTCTTACGGTGAGTTTGAATGAGACCATTGTTAGCTTGAGGTCTTTTATTTTCTATCGCATCCAGCACTTTCTTCTTTTTCATTATCAAAGTTTTAATTAGAGTGCTAGTTGTAAATTGTTGATGTTGTATCGTAAAGTTTTTACGAGTTTTAGCTGGAAATGTAGATTTTACTGTCGGATAGTCCATGTTTATCGTATGCTGTACTTGAACTTCTGGTTATGGTGCGTTTAATGTTTTGAGTTTATCTTTTCTCTTCTTTTCTTTTCTTTTTATAATATTGTCCGGTCTGTAGTTCGTATTACGTTCTTCCTTAGACTTTATAGAGACCGGCTCTAGACTAATAAAACATATTTTATACAACTGCATTCACTAGTCTGCATATAGCTACTCTTTAAATCCAGTTTCTAGACTAAATAATATATCAGTAGTTATGTTACTTTAAATTCAGTGCGTGAGTCGTTTGTTTGTTTAAATATTACTATCGGAAAGAAAATTTGGTTGTGTGGGAATTCTAAGATTACAGTTACGTTATTCTTATCTCTCTCATAAATAACAGTCTCAATGACTATGAGATTTATTAAGTTGTTTCATGACTACTGAGTTAATAGCAGCTGTTATTTATTTGTTTTATTTCTCTTAATTATTATTACTTTAGGCCGATTTTTAGGTAGTTTTTTATCACTTCTATTTTTGTAATATTTCTATTCATTGATTTGTAATATTATAACTTTTATATCTATAAATGCCAAGTGCAACTGCTCGTAATATTCGTTTTATCCATGTCGTGAAATTGAAGCTACATTTTCATTACACTAAGCTCCTTACTGGTAATGTAACAGATGATCCTTAGTTACAGATTGAAAGACCGGATCATGCATGTTTATTATATTACGCACGATTATATTTCCGTTCAAAGAACCTACGTGTTTCACGATGTTATTACCAGACACTTTTATACTGAGGAAAACCGCAACAGCTACCATAATTTTATAGTTATGAATTACTATGTACGAATTATGCTTATCTCCACCACCTTTTGTTATGGTTGCATCATCAACCTTTACATAATTTATGTGATGAACGGCAAAAATGGACTTTCTAACTTTAGAACTCATAATATCATTATGTAGGTACTCATCGATGTGTCGTATAAACGTTATTTAACTACGTTTTATGGTTAATAAATCTCTCTTTTATAACAGACGTGGGTACTGAGAAATCTTTCCAATTTGATAATGTAGATACTCATCTTTTTATCATATTGTGCAGTGCCTATCATTTGGATTATTGTTCACCATAGCTACTGTATTAGTTTATTGCATCCTATTAATTCTAGACAAGCTATGCCTGACCTTAATCTGCGGTATAAACTTTGAAGGCTGCTTTTGATTGCTATCATTTCCATATTTATTTATCTCTCAATGGCAAATAGTTTTATGAGCTCTTGTTTTAGGGCAAAACCTTCATATTTTTTTTCATAAGTTCAATGCGATTCTTCATTGAAGAGCGTTCTAGTTTTATATTTCATAATTTTCATACTTCTTTTGTAAAATGTCTTATCAAAATGTCATTATAATTTGATGTAATTTGTCTATCATATTAACTTTTTCATAAAAATGAGTTTCAACATTGAGGAAGTGTAAAATTCTGGAGTAATAGGGAGTAAGAATGAGGAGAAAAATCTCATAAGTCATTGTTTGCTCTACATAAGTTATCTATTTTAAACAAAATGACGTATTCATGTCAGAAGCACCTTTCATCTCTAACATTGGCTGATCCGCTTCCGAGAACTCTACCAGACGTGTTTCCCATTTTGTCGTGATCTTATTTTGGTTCGCTAGACTTTTGTCGACTTTGAACTCGAACTCGTGGGCGAGCTCTCATTTGTACAGTCATTTTTGCAAAGTTTTTTCTGAGACTAGTGAATTTTGTGTCTTTCTTGATATATTCTTGAATTATCAAGATTTTATAATAGTGTCTTTGTTTTTTTATCATCCTCATAACTGTTAGTGATAATAATGATAACGGTTATTTATGCTTTATATCTTATCGTGAATCTAAGTAGTTTGTTATCTATATTGTTCGAAGATCAATGAAGATTATCTAAGAATATATTTATCGTGACAAAGATTGATATAATAACAAATTCAATGGTTAAATGGACACTTTTATGGCACTTTTCTTTGAAGATACATTTTAACATCCTATCACAGAGTTCACCAGTTTACCAGTTCATGAGTTCATCACCCAAATGCTTGTCCTGGGCATCGAACCTACAACCTGTAGCCATGCTGAAGGTACAGGTATTACCAACTGAGCTGTGATGTCAGTTATAATGGTCGCTGCAAGAAAATCAAGCATCTATTCTTTGAGTATTCAATCGCTATAATATCAATTAATCATAAAACTACTCGATACTGATAAACTACAGTGTTCGTCTGTCTTTTCAAAGTCAATGTCAACATAGTCAATAATATAAATCACAGATCTAGAATATTTATATGGCTGTTTTGTGTTCCAATAATTTATCTTTCTGTCTTTTTCCCACGTTATGTGGGCACATGTTTTCATCTTCCATTTCTTTCTATCTTTCGTCATCTAAAGAATCCTTTCTGATTAATTATCTTCTCTCACATAGTCTGTCCATCTGTTCTTTGGCCTATTTATATATTCACTTCTATATCCATCCACATTCATACCTAACACTCTCCTCGTCACATGACATTTATCCTTCCTTATAAAGTTATAACACTCCCATACCACGCTAACTTATTACACCTTTTCCCTCTTTGGTGCTACTTGCAGATTCTCTCTAATATTCTCATTCCATATTTTTACTGCTGAAGACAGGGCGCAATGGCGCTCATTAGGGGAGGCCTATGTCCAACAGTGGACTGCTATAGGCTGATGATGATGATGATATTTTTACTTACCAATATTTATGCGATTTAGTACAAAATTATCATTATTATTAAAAAATACCTACTATGTACTTCTTAAAAATAATAATGCTACCTACGAGAATTTTTGAGAATTTTTGACTACATTTTTACACTATCCCACATCAGTTCAAAATCATGTCCTGCCACGGTAATCGAACCTCGTTCCAATCAGCCAATAATCCACAAAGGTCGTCAACACTACTCCATTGTTTATCTGTCACAACACGCGCCTACAAATAAACCGACTGCACAAACAAAAGGTTGTGTATGCTTTGCGAAACCTTGCGCAAACGCATGTATTAGCATTACAATACTTACAATTTCAAAATGGCACCACACAGACAGTTCCAATAGTCGACCTGGAAAGCAAAGTGCTACTGTGGAAGAGCTATTTGTAACTTTATACAGCCGAGATATGCATACGGCCCACCTGGCGGTACCTAGTGGAAACCACTACCATATCGTTGCTTTGTAATTATTTTACTCGAGTTAGCTTAAGTTTTTTGAAAAAAATATCTTCCTTAATTAGGTAGGTAGGTACCCGGAAATTTCCTGGGGTAAAATATACAAGTACTTAAAACAAATTATTCATAAAACTAAAAATCTTGTTACAATATTAATTTTTAGACCTTTATTAATATAGCCTTTAACACACAAAGATACCTCATTTTTCTAAATTCGTTCAGCCGTTTGGGTTACCTACAACAACAGCCAATGGAACTTTATTTTTGTTCTTTATGAAGACAGATGACATAAATTAGATGCTGAAGAAGAAGAAGTTTATTTGGCCTTAGTATAAATAAATAAATAAATATTTATTGATTTCCCACAACGCCATCTAGTCCTGAACTAAGTAAGCAAAGCTTTTACGAACTATCGGAACCGAATAGTTAATAGATTGACAATTTACCTACTTTTTTTGTAAATACAGAAAAAAACATACAGATGTTTATTCTAGGTGGGGATCGAACCCATAACCTACAGCGCAGAAGGCAGAGCTACTACCAACTGAGCTGTGAGGCCGGTTTCAGAGTATCCATGCACTAACCATAATTTTGTTAATTTAGAGGTAGAGTTGGCCAGTTTTGCAATATTCTCTGCTGTACCTAATTAGATAAATAAATGCAGCAATATCGCGCTAACACAGTTTCTAAATTTACAGAGAATTCTAAACTAAAGGCAACTGACCACTAAAGCGTCGGTTTAACTACAGCCACGCTAACATAGCAGCCGCGACAAAATTTTGTCGATTGTTTTTTCTCGCTCTTTCTTGTGCGAATATGAGCTTTTGTTTCGTATTTGCACGAGTAAGAGCGAGACAAAACAATCGACAAAATTTTGTCATAGCGCTCATGTTATGTCGGATGACGAGTTACGCGGAAACTTATAAGAAAATCAAAATGGCGGACGGTGAATGTGCCAGCTTCTATAGGAAAATGTTCGAGTTCCTTTGACTGGTCTATTCTATACTAATAAAATAAATAAATATTAGTGGACAATTAACACAACGCCATCTAGCCCCAAACTAAGCAAAGCTTGTACTATGGTAACCAAATAGCCAATAGATTAATTATTATACTTTTTTTTAGTAAATACATACATAGCATACATAATAAGAATAACACTCAGACACAGAACAAACATTTGTGTTCATCACACAAACATTTGCCCTGGATAGGGATCGAACCCACAACCTACAGCGCAGAAGGCAGAGCTACTACCAACTGAGCTGTGAGGCCAGATGTTAGTTTCGCTGATGAGAAATACGAGGAAACTTTAAAAAAAAACAAAATGGCGGCAGGTATGCCAGCTTTTATAGAAAAATGTTCAAGTCTCTTTAACTTGTTATAATGACATGGTAGGAATACGTAGTTAGCATAACATAGAGTCAGGTAATAAACTATTCGCGACGCGATGTTACACATATTTTTCACCATGAATTTTTGTGTTCGAGTAAAAAGTTTCATCAAAATCAGTCTAGCTATCAAGACCTAATGAATGACTCCCAAAAAAACCCGTTAGCTCTATATCATTAGAGATCATTATTCAAAAGTAATCAACTCCACTGTCAAAACATGATCGATGTGTGTAGCATGCCGGGGCGTACCATTAAGATATTACTTCCTATTGAAGAGTAGTCTTTATAACAACAAAAAATTTGGATGGGTGACTGCTGGTCTTCTGAGTGCTTTGGATACCGACAGAATCTTCAAAATAGTTTTGAAATAATACCAAATTAAAAATTTTAAAAACCCCTCGACATTTAAACCTTACCCTAACATGACTGTCATATTTAAAGTCATGGTTACCTTACCATGTTCTTTCAATACCATAGATTTTAATGAAACATGGCTAAGAAAACTCGGCATAAATAAATAAATAAATAAATAATGCTGGACAATCCACACAGCATCATCTAGCCCCAAAGTAAGCTACTCAAAGCTTGTGTTATGGGTACTAGATGACTGATATATTTAATACATTATATACATAGATAGATATTTTTTTATTATACATAGAAAACACCCAGACCAACGGAACAAATTTCTGCAGATCGTACACAAATTTGTTCCGCGGCGGGAATCGAACCCGCAACCTCTTGCGTCGCAGGCGGACTCTCGCCCGCTGCGCCACAGAGTAAAAAGATAAAGTTATGTATGACACAAAAAAAACTACACGAAAATCGGTTCATCCGTTTGGGAGCTACCATGCCACAGACAGATACACAGATACACAGATTCACAGACTCACAGACACACAGATACACTGACAGACACGTTAAACTTATAAAACCCCTCTTTTTCGTCGGGGGTTAAAAAAATTTAATGGGTTGCTGGATGCTGAAAGCGCTCTGAGCGCTTTATATACCGTCAGAATCTTCAAAATGTTTTGAAAAAATAATGGTTTGTTTAAACTGTTCGAGGAATTGTTTACTTATGTGTAGAAACTAAAGCAATAGAGACGAAATTTTTTTGATTATCATAGAGGCGAGCTCGTATACGATTCTATAAAGTAAACGAGTCATAAACCTCAGAAATAGTACAGTTCGACACAATATAGAAGATCCCATCGGTAACAGTTTTCCCCTTCAAAACGCTGTTACGTTGTGAGTTTTACGTAGGTAAATGTGAAACTTTCATTGGTGACCTAGGTTTTAAATTTAACCAATGCGTTTTTTATGTTGAGTCTTTTTCTTCTTCTTCAATTATGGCATCTGTCTCTTAGAGAACAATTTTGCCAGTGTCAAGTGTATTTATTTATAAGCATTGTCAACGTCACAGAGTCATAGTCAAGTTGTCAAGTCCATAGGTCAAGTCAATTTTAAACAAAAGATGGCTGTTTTGTTGAAAATTCTCGGGATTTCCTCCGATGGAATTTGAAGAGAACTATTCACTTTAATTCACATACTTTACACTCGCGTCAAGAACCCGGGCTTTATTGGCAAAATAACCACCAAAATTACGCAATAAAACTCAAAATAACACGAGAATAAATATAAAAACCAGAGCGACGTAGTTGTCAGGCAAATGCACCGCAGAAAATCCCATTATGTTGAGTCAAACTGTAGATACTTAGTTTCTAAGTATAATAATATTAGTGAGGTCAATAGACGCTTATTTTTGTTGTTTTTTGACTCAAGGGTCAAGATTATTGACTCCTAAAAGTGCATTCTAACTAACACAGTGAAGTGGTCACAATTATCTAATTCCGATAAAATACATGTCGTAATCTGAAGTCAAGGGTTGCCTGGAAACGGCGGCTGTCATATAGCTAACATTTTTTAAACTTTAATTTTCTTCACCATAAACACATTTTTTATAAAACTTAATTCATTGGTACAAGATAATTCTTATTCTTCCTCTTTGTTTATGGCATTTGTCTCTTTTGAGATCAATTTTGCCAGTGACAAGTGTTTAAATTAGTATTGTCAATGTCAAAAAGTCAGTCGAATTTTCAAGTCAATTTTAAATAAAAAAAGTCTGTTTTCTTATTTTACCTATTTACGTCAAAAATAAAGCGTTTTAAGCATTTTTCAGACTGTTCATGTAGGTATAAGGTAAATATCTACCCCACATACCAATATATCTTTTGTTATTAGAACGTACTACGTACTAAATATAGATCTTTCAGCCGCCAAATGACGCTCGCCGCTTTCTAGCAAACCAAAGACAAACGTTCGGTACAATTTCTTCAAATCAAAACGAGTTTCGTTTAACGATGGATGGGTAAAGGCTACAGCACACTGAAGTAAGAACCTGGAAGAGATCGCTTTTAGCAATAAGGTCGCCCATTGTCACATTAATTTTAAGTTTGTTTCTCTTTTGTATTTCTTTTTAAGGTGTACAATAAAGTGATATTCTATTCTAGGAATACGAAAATGACATATTTCTACAAATAAAATTATTAACTATCGCCTAATTCTAAGTGGCCATGCGCACATGGTAATGTTTGGACGTGCCTCTGATAACTCCCCTTTAAATAATCTCAAATATCTAAATAACTAGAAACCACCTAAAACCTGCGGACAGTCGTGATCATAAATACAATTTTAATACAATAAGTACCTACTATAAAAATCGGTTCAGCTATTGCATAACAAATATACAAACATTCGTAAGAATAATAATTAGTACGATACGCTGAGTAGATACAGGGTGACCTAAAAACACTGACGTTTTTCGTCGTTCCGTGCTCGCCCTATCGTTCGCAATTAACGAACTGACGCAGCTCGACTACGCAAGTCTTTATCTCGAGGATTACTACTTTATTGCTCTGAACTGCTTTTAAAATAGCAAATAATGTTAAAACACGTAAACTTTTATGTTCAACGATTACAATCAATTAGTGTTGGGTAAAAATCGTGTTGGACAAGCTTCGTGTTGGACAAAATTGGTGTTGGACAAAATTAGTGTTGGACAAAATTCGTGTTGGATAAAATTAGTGTTGGCCAAAAATCGTGTTGGACAAAATTAGTGTTGGACAAAAATCGAGTTGGACAAAATTAGTGTTGGACAAAAATCGTGTTGGACAAAATTAGTGTTGGACAAAAATCGTGTTGGACAAAATTAGTGTTGGACAAAATTAGAGTTGGACAAAAATCGTGTTGGACAAAATTAGTGTTGGACAAAATTTAGTGTTGGAAAAAATTGTGTCAAAAATAAATAAGTGAAATCAAGGTTGCATTCATTCTAGATTATAATTAGGTATCATATGAATATTTTTTCTTCAATTCAAGGTAAAATCAATTAGGTACTTATTTTTTTATAACTAGTTATAAATAATTTATTTTTATTAAGCCATCTCGCTGAACATAAAATCTTTATAAACATGAGAAATCAGATGTAAAGTTTCTAAGAACTTCAGTACGTCGATTCTGTAAAATTCAAACATCAACTCGCATCTCACATCGCTATTCACTCTCACTTCGCTTAAGACGATTTTTATTTGACACTTTGAATCGGGTTCGAGTGCGAAGCGAGCCTCGAAGTGACTTGGGAATTACCGTATAGAATGCCACTTCTTACGTCATCTCATACTTTATCTGTCAAAATCTCCCCGTAAATTTAGTTCAACTCGCTGACACGCTCCCAAGAGTGGCGCTAGCGTAAATTCGAATTATCAACCGAGTTTTTAGAATGCCAATCAAGAAACTCACAACGGATTCAGATTCGAAGTTTGAAATGAGGTCTTACAGAATCACACAGCAGAACTTCAATCGAAGTTAGATACTTATATCAAAAAATATTTATCTTTAGCTTTCTTTCACGCAATAATTTATTACTCATTCGCCCGTTTATTTAGAAACTCAAAACACCGTTATTTTTTCGAAAAAACGTTCAATTAGTCACGGCCTGAGAGCTTCAATCACGTTGTCGAAGGATTTTGTCAAACTCATCACTTCATCAGGAAGGGAATTGACGAATAATTGAAAATCACGCTTCCTAATCAGAAAGTCTACTTTCCAAAAAAACTATTAGGAGAGAAGCAGACATCTTTAGTATTTTACTTTCAGTTTTGGACCTGTTTAGCCGCTCACTAATAAAAGACCTATGTCCCACTTTGCCTATTATTAGGTACAGATAAACATAAGTTTAATTTGAAACCCTTAGTCATCTCGTTGGTGTTTCGCTAGTTTCCCCTTGTCATTTGTGTGTACCACAAAATAATAATTATTCTTTTTCAAAAATTTCATTTTCGTTCAAAAAAATCTTCTAACACCTAATACGTAGAGGACTAAGTCACGTTATGACTACGAGTAAATGTCATATTATGTTAGCTTTATGTCTATGATGGCCTTAGTCTAAAAACTCATCTTTATAAGACCTTAATATTCATCAGGTTTGTCTTTGTCTATAACAAAAATTCCATACTAGCTTATTTTGACAAGGTTGCATCAGTTGGTCTCGGTTGACAGCCCTGAAATCGTTGACTGACAACCGCATGATCGCGTTAAGGCGAAGCAATGAAGATATCAGTTGGAATTATCATGCGGGTCCCGACCGGTCGGAAACTCGCTTTGAAATTTGCGAAAGTCTTTTTTAAATGGCTTCAAACTTAATCGGTTGTGGAGTTTGTAGCTTTTACTTGGACACAATGGGTCGTTTAGTGAAAACTTTCTTTGGTTTAGTCACGAAATTTAAATTTCTTACGTAATTTACTATAGACTTGATTATACGGTGGATGAGTAGTCTGCTGAAATACGAGAAATATGAGTTCAGTTTCATGAATAAATTGTAAGACGGGTTAAATAATGTAAAAATGTTCAGATTATATTTTATCAACTTACGCGATAAAAAGTATTATTTTATTTCTATCCTATCCGGTTTCATGTCTATATTCCAGACACAATTAAAATTCTATAACCTAGTCTCGACGAGATCTTTATTCCGGAAAAACCTAAGTTAAATCTATTTCTCTAATATCTATGCAAAAGATAAAGTGGAATAAATATTTTAGTCAAAATTTAAAGATCAGCGTCTGCTTTTGTATTACACTTTTCCATCTTTTTCTCTGTTTATTTTCAAATAATTGACTTTTATGAAACGATTTCAAACACATGTTTAGTTTTTATTTCTTATATTCCTTTAATTTCTGTAAAAATCTAGGACACGATTTGCCGTTAAATTTTCATTTATTTAGCACCTATCTATGTCAAAGATAAAGTGGAATAAATTTTAGAAATATTCATTAAAAACTTGTATCTTTACAACAAAATTAACTTTAGTTTGTAGCTATAAACCATTAATAATAACTTTGTTGATATAATTAACGCGACTGGCCTTAATGACCACTTTCCCAACTTCACGGTGTTTGGCTATGAAAATTAAGTTTCAACCTGGTTCCGTAGAGGGCGTGATTTTGAATAAATTCTGTGTTACTTTAGTAAATGCGTGTTATTTTAATTAACGTGTAACATTGTGTGAAATTTTCTTTTGATGAGGGTTTAGCAGTTATAAAATAATTAATTTACCTACTTTTTTTATTATAAATCTTTATAATAGTACTAATATTTAATTTCAAAGTGCACGCTTACCTACTACAGTGCAAATAATATTGTGAGATGAGTTACTTAATAGTATAATATTGTTTTTCTAAATGGTTTGAGTTAATAACTTTAGTGATGTAAGAGCAAAAGACTGATGATTAAATAATTAGTTAAATAGAATAGCAATTTTTTTGTTCGCCACATAAACACACGGAAAAATATATAGAACAAAAAAGAAATAGTAAAAAGCATGAACCTTAGTACTGACATGAAAGAAAAAAATACTAGGCACCCACCTAACAACAGTCATTATTATAAAAGTGTTAAGAATATCACAAAAACAATTGTATAGCTTTATTATGAACACTGAAATAGATGGAAGTCAATCATCACCAATCAAAAAACTAAGACCACACACCTCAAAAGTTTAAAAAACATTTTATTTTATTACTACGATGGTAATTCCAAACGAAAGTTAACCTTATTTCGAGGTTGTAAGCTTTATTTCAGATAAAACTCGGATTAATAATAGGGTTGCCAGACTGTCAAAACTACAGGTATAATTTTGAACGAATGACTTAACATAAAGCTCTTCAGTTGATTTGAACTCGACCGTAATCTAAAGAGGATACAAGCTATTTTTGAACGAAGCTGTATTAAATATGAGCTAATTTAGATGTCCTATTTTACAGCCAACCAGGGTGGTCCCAATCTGAAGATAGGAGACGTCATTATGGCCGAAATATACAGAACTAGCTGTCCCGCCCGCGACTTCGTTCACTTAAAGTAGGTATCTAACTAAACTGTGTTTCAAACAAATCACACTAATAAAAAAATCCCATAATAACTTTGACACCCAATTTTACCCTTTTTAAAATAACCCTATTTTGAAATATCCAGGAATACGTTTCCATTTATTTTGCATTTAAAGTATCCAAACCAAAATTAAGACCAATCGCACCACTCTTTAAAAAGTACCCATAGAATCATTGACCCCACATTTGACCCCTTTTTGAAGGTTATATTGAAAAATCCTGAAACACTTGTCCATTCATTTTGTATTTACAGTACACAAAGTTTCAGACCAATCGCACCACCCGTTAAAAAAATCCCATACAAACATTGACCCCTTTTTTAAGTGTTACCTATATTGAAAAATTTTGAAACAGAAAACAAAGTTTAAGGCCAATTGCACCACCCATTAACAAACATTGACTTCCCCATTTGATCCCCTTTTTTAGAGTTATATTGAAAAATCCTAAAACACGAAATTAAGTTTCAGACCAATCGCACCACCCGTTGAAAAGTTTCCATACAAACATTGACCCCCCATTTGACCCCTTTTTTTAAAGGTTTTATTGAAAAATCCTGAAACACGAAACAAAGTTTCAGACCAATCGCACCAGGTTAAAAAGATCCCATACAAACATTGACCCCACATTTGACCCTTTTTTCAAGGTTGTATTGAAATATCCTGAAACACGTGTCCGTTCATTTTGTATTTACAGTACACAAACAATTTTTCAGGCCAATCGCATCACCCGTTAAAAAGTTCCCATACAAAAATTGACCCCATATTTGACCCCTTTTTGATGGTTATATTGAAAAATCCTGAAAAATGTGTCCATTCATTTTGCATTTACAGTGCACAAACAAAGTTTCATAAAAATCTCTCCACGCGTTAAAAAGTTTCATATTAACGTTTTCACCCCTTTTCAACCCCTTAGAGGTGGAATTTCCAAAAATCCCGCCTTAGTGGGTGGTTTTGTTATAAAAGGAAACCACCTTCCAAATTTCAGCTTTCTAGCTTCAGCGGTTTCGGCTGGGCGATGATAAATCAGTCAGTCAGTCAGTCAGTCAGTCAGTCACTCAGTCAGGTTAAGCTCTTATATAGGTATAGATTGATAACAATCGTAATATTTTCATAAAATATTGTGTTACAGACCCCTTTATAATTTTTGTTGAAATTTGATATTTTTGCGGCTATTTCTTAGAAGACAATTTGTGTCTGGAATAATTAAATGAAGTCGTATTGGTAGAGCTCTTGTGTTGCTTTAATAAAAGAAGTTTAAAACTGTTTTTGTCTAGCTTATTAGATGAATCTTTCTGAACTGCTCTAGTTCTTAGTCAGTTTTCACAGAAAAAAATAATTAAAAATACACACAAAAACAAAAAAAATATATATAGAAAACAGAGTTCAAGTCACTCACCGCAGTTAATGTAAGCATGTACAAAGCTGGCAACTTTACGTCGTTGGATAGCTATACTGATCCTCTGACCGATGAAAATACCAGCCTATTGATCATTGGTCTCATCTACCAGTCTTTTGAATAACTCTTTGTAGGAGCCATGCCTCTGGTACCCAAGGACCTAAAGTTTTACAACTGCTCCAATTAAAAACCATTTTTTTAAACTCATATTGTCCCAAATCTGGGCGAAGATCTCCCCCAACTTTTTCCTTTGCTCCCGGTCACCCGACACCTCAATAGCTCGTTGGCAGATCTTGACTTTTGAGATGACCATAAAATTACTAAACATTCTGTAGAACAAGGTCGAAAACTAAACAGTTTAAATCCTGTTTAACCGCTGTCACGCTCTCGCTAAAACTAACAAGTGTCCGCAAACCGGTGGAAAACTTAGAAATAACAGGATAGTGCGAATGGGACATGAAATCAGTTAGGCCCATAACACGGCCGTAAAGTTACCTATATTACCTCTAGTAACATGTTGACCTCTATAGCGCCCTAGGATCCACCACACTACAATAACATACCGTGTAACTGTAATATAGTAGGTAGTTACACACTTTCTATTGTCCATGTAATTTGTAATGTAACACAATAGTTCACACATAGCTGTATAATTATTCTCAGGCAAGATCAAGTATTTATTGTATTAAAAAAGTACGAAAACTAGTTGATTTTTTTATGATTAGATAGAGCATTTTTTATAACTATTTGAGCCAACAGACATTGTTCTGATTCAACTATGAATATTGTCTTTTTTTCATAAGAACCTTCTCCTTACAAACAAAAAAAAGAATTAGCGAAGTTGGTTCAACCGTCCATGCGTGATGCCTTGACTATATAAATAAACAAATCAATTTGTAAGAAGGTACAGTTATAATTATAAACGTAATACAACCAAAATTATAAAAAAAATACCTGCAATTTTTTGAAAAATATATAGAAACAACAACTTTTAATGAAAAATATAATTATTTGTCAGTAAAGTACCTATTCAGTAATAGACAAATAGGAAGAAAAGCATTTAGAAACAAACACAAAATTAAACACCATTATTTAAATTTAAAAACAAAAAATTATGTAAGTACATAATTAGGGTTAATTATTTATTTAAAAACACACTAAGTAACAAATTTAACCATAATTAGTTATTGTAGGTACGTAATTAACCCCTCAATAAATATTAACGAGCGAACCACTCATCGAATGTAAACATTTTCTAAGTTCATTAAGTAATTACGGTTCTATTATTAATGAGGGATTTTTAATTATTTAATTTAGAAAAAGAGTACCTAACGTTTTTAGGGTTCCGTACCTGAAAAGGAAAAAAACGGAACTCCTTTTACTTTATTTAAATGATGTTTTGTGGTTGTTTTAATCTTTGTCGATAAAATATAAGCAACATTTTATATTTTACTAGCTTCTGCACGCGGCGTCGCCCGCGAAGTACCTACATAAAATATAGCCTATGTTCATCCTGAAAGTTAATTCTACACATTGGTGAAAGAATTTTTCAAATCGGTTCAGTAGTTTCGGAGCCTATTCATTTCAAACAAACAAACAAACAATCAAAGTTTTCCTCTTTATAATATTAGTATAGATTTTATATTTTACAGTTACCTACTTGGCTAAAATGTATGAAACAGCTATTTTTTTTCGCGCTCACAGTGGTGGTTTATTAGAAAAAGTTGTTTATATTGATGGGTACTTTAACCCCCTGAAGTTTTCGGAAGAGATAAGTACCTAATTAAATACTAACCTTTATTAAATCTTGCTAAAATAATACAATAAAACACCCTACTAGTGAGACACCTCGTACTTTACTATCTATTAGGGTCCAGATAAACAAAATAACTTTATCTTTTACATCGTTATGAACAGCTAATAAATTTACAAATACTATTTGCCCACATTCGCAAGCCCACGCCCAGCTGTGGGTGGCAATTGGCAGTGCAAATAACAAATCAATTAATTTCACGAACCTTATCAAAATGTGTCTAATCAACCTCCATAAACTGTTAAAGCACTTAGAGTGTCTAAATGTTATCGCGAAATGCCTACTACTTGGATACCAATGTATCTATAAACTACATAGGATAATTATTTAGGACAACCTACACAAAAAAAGCACTAACACGACTGTAATCCTCAGGCCTATGACACATACATACATACATATTGACGCATTTGACGACCTCTGTGGCGTGGTGGGCGAAGGTCCGCCTCCGACGCAGGAGGTTGCGGGTTCGATTCCCGCCTCGGGACAAATGTGTGTACGATCTGCAGACATTTGTTCAGGGTGTTCTGGGCGTTTTCTATCTATAATAAAAAATATCTATCTATGTATTGTCTTATGTATATCAGTTATCTAGTACCCATAACACAAGCTCTGCTTAGCTTGGGGCTAGATAATACTGTGTGAATTGTCTAGCAATATATATATTATATATACATAAAATCACGCCTGTTTCCCAACGGGGTAGGCAGAGACCACGGATCTCCACTTGCCACGATCCTGGCATACTTCTTTTGCTTCATTCACTCTCATTACATTCTTCATACATGCGCGTCGGTTAAGGGTACTCTGGACCTGGCCTTTCTCTAGTACGTCCCCAATTTGATCGAGGTACGTACGCCGTGGTCTTCCCCTTCCAACCTATGACACATACCTTCGAATTTTTGGTTCTAGGGTATGCCGGTTTCCTCACGATGTTTTCCTTCACCGTTTAAAAAATACCCTTAATACTAATAATGAAAAATGGTCAAATAGAAACAGTTGAGATCGAACCAAGCGCATTAAAAGGTTAGCCATCGAATGAATCATTGATTCACCCGCCGGTTAATTATAGAGAGTTAGAATTAACCGCACTGACATACATTTTGTTGTGTAACAGCTCAGAACTAGAATAGAATGCGAAATGCCATAAAGTTTGGTATTTTTATGGAACTTCTATCGAAGATTAAATTGTTTTTTCATTTGTGTAATATGGGTTAATGAAGCTATGGTTATTTTATGTGAAAGATAGGGAAGTAACTCAATAGTCAATAGTCAATAGTCAATAATCTTTATTCAGTTATATCACAAGGATCATTTTGAATCGTCTTACATACTAGGTGAGTCTAGGTGCCAATTCCAGTCCTATCCCCAGTCCGAGAAGAACTGACAAGAAACTAGCGCTTTTTTTGTATTATGAACCTTGTTATAACTAGTAATAGGTTAATAAAAAAAGGCAATCTAAATATATATAATTCAAAGGTGACTGACTGACTGACTGACTGACATAGTGATCTATCAACGCACAGCCCAAACCACTGGACGGATCGGGCTGAAATTTGGCATGCAGGTAGATGTTATGGCGTAGACATCCGCTAAGAAAGGATTTTGATTAATTCTACCCCCAAGGGGATAAAATAGGGGATGAAAGTTTGTATGAAAAGTCGCGATAATCGACATTCACGCGGGCGAAGCTGCGGGCATCAGCTAGTGTTCTCTAAAATAGGAGGTTTTTTTTCTTCTATTTTGTGTGTAGGTGACAGCGGCGGTGTAGTGGTAACATCGCTGCTTCACGATCCGAAGGTCATGGGTTCAAAACTGGTCGTGCATCATAAATTCGTAAAAAATATATAATGTGCGCAATGCCAATGCTCTTAAACGATGAAGGAAAACATCGAGAGGAAACCGGCATACCCTAGAACCAAAAATTCGAAGGTGTGTGTCATAGGTCAGTATTCTTATCAGCGACGGGCTTGCAACCTGTGACGTACGGAATACTAAGTACTGTGCAAACTGCGGGCATGTGCCAAATATCATGTTTGGCCGTCTGACTACCTCTTTAGATATCCTCAAAGATCTAAGTAACTAGAGATCTGAGGAGATATCTACCGAGCCTGGGGATAACAGTCGTGATCATTTTGTTTTTTGGCAAGTGGATCCAAAAGATTCAAATCCATCTCCTAGAAACCTTATCTATTTCTTCAGAGTTCACATTTGTAAATAAGGAAAGTCTTATCAAGACTTAAGGAAAAGTTTATCAAAATGAAGGTCATCGATTTCTTGGAAAAACGAGATATTTAGGCAGGTTCAGACAAGTCTGCTAATATAAACAAATGATGTGTTTCACGTGGAATAGGTTCTTACATCGTCTTCTTCTTCTTACTGGTCACTAGTTCTTTTGAACCAGTGTGGTGAAAGGATTAAAGAGGACCTTAGAGGTTCCTTGCACACATCTACTAACATTTTTGATTCTTCAACATGCCGGTCTTTCGATGTTTTCCTTCACCGTTTGAGAGTAGGTACTGGTAAAGGACATTTTTCGAACCGGAAAATGTGTTGGTGCATGACTGGATTCGAACCCACGTCGGATCGGAAGGCGGGTGCCACTACCGTTAGACCAACAATGCTATCTTTCATCTTAGTAAAAGTAAAGTTTTTACCTTCCGTTATAACCTGAAATCATGAATCCTTTCTTAATGACTTCTGGATCCAGAAAAGTCTAGGTACCTACCCTCCAAATTTCATCTGTCTACGACTGTCAGTCAGTCAATAACAAAAAAGTTTTATAGATATGTACAGAAAAAAGGTTCATTGTGAAAATAACATTTGAACTATGATTCTTAGAAATATTTTACGTAATCGGTAGAAAGTTGATGATATCATTTTGGTAAAACCAATTAGGTACCTATTTATGAACACTTTTTTACCTATTTTATCCGACCTCGGTAATACCAAAGATGGTTATGGAAGGCTGTCAACACTAACCTACATAGATACACAGACACTTTAAATTTTTTTGTTCTAGGGTATGCCATAGGTAGAAATAAATTTACAAAAATGTGCACTTATCCCTACCAGTAGGGACAGCTGAGTAAGGAAACGAAATTTACTGTGCACCTATCCCTAGGTACCGGTAGAAATACGAAATTAACTGTGCACTTATCCCTACCGGTAGAAATAAGTCTATAAAAACGTGCACTTATCCCTACTAGTAGGGATAGCTCGGTATAAGTGTACCAGACGACGATGTTTACCTTCACCGTTTCACTGGTATTGAACACAAGTTTAAAAAAAAAAATCCAATTGTCAGGTTCGAACCTACAACCTGATTTCAAGGTGCCACTACACCAGTGTTCTTTGAAAACATTGATCTATTCGAAACTAGATATATATTTTTAAACTTACGCGATCTGAACACATATTTACCTATTTTTCCCATCGTTTCAACATTAGTCATCCCGTGACCTGTGGCCTGTTGAAACGTCGGGAAAAATAGATAAATAAAACGCGATAAATACCCGTTTAATACTAAGAAACTAGATATATCTTCATTACATCGAGGTCATACTCGTTACCTATTGGCACATTATGACTTTGTTATTGACCATAAATAACATAAAATATATTATTTATAGTCATTAATATGTGAAGTAAACATTTTGTTGTTAGTTTGTCCTTGCGGGTTAATCACGGTTTGCGAGCGTGGTCTAGCTAACGCTGCTGAAACGCAACGTTTACGCTGTAATATCACACTTTTAGGGTTCCAAATATTACTAAATTTCAGCTGTCTGTGTATTTTGATATTTTATTAAACCCTTCATGCGCGAGTCCGACTCGCACTTGGCTGGTTTTAAACTAAATCCTAAAGCTGTAGCAAACGTATGTGGGTGAATCAACTTTTAAGGCACTCCTTTTGTGTCCCTGATATGGAATTAGAAATTAACTTATTATTTCAGTTTAAAATTATGGTGATTTTGACGTTATCGTAAAATTAGATCCTTTGCTAACATGGTAGTTTCATAGTTTTTATAGTTTAAAGCTATTTTTTTCATTTTCTTATGGTAACTCAGCAGAACTTAAGCAACCTCCATATAAAATTCACGTGTCCCCAGGCATAGGTGACAAAACAATGTATGAGTTTCTCAAAAAAAAATGTATGAATGTCCAGCATTTTCACATAATATTATGATTAAGAAAATGATAAATTTATGTTTCAAGTTAACGTTCATAAAAGTTTGATTTAAATTATATATTTTTCATGCACCTAAACTTTTGTCCCAAACTTCGATTAAAACATCAGCTATACAGAGTTACCGATAAAAGTTCATGAACTTTATCAAAAGACGGCGTCTAACTTGGTGTCATCTAAGGCGATTATTGTCTAATATTTCGTTCGTATGGTCCGACAAGGCCTCCCTCGCTTTACCCGCCCTTCAGTCTACGGTAAGTTCTCAACGGGCGCGCGTAGGTTTATTGCCGCTCTACAGTGTTACGGCTGGAATCTTGGTAAGTTTTTAAAATATTTGAATTTTATTAGGTCAGTATGTTGCCTGTGATGTCTCATTTCAAGGTCAGAACCAAATACTTGTTGATTTTTAGTCACGGAATGAATTATGATTTTTTTAACTGAAATTTTCTCTAGAGTTACCGGTAACACAGGATAAATTTTATCTAGAGTTACCGGTAACGCCAGAGAATGTATAGAAAAATGACATTGTGAGTTGGCATTAATGGATGGTGTGGATGTTATTCTGTGTCAAACTTAGGTTTTTAAGATATCAATATAGTTTATTTTGTTCAAGGCTTGTGCAACATAATCAGAAATGCCACTTACTGCAACAGAAAAACAGAATCTCTATAAAGAAAGAATAAAAAATAATAGAAAAAAGCACGAAGAAGCGAAGAAAAAACACAGAGCTCGATACCATAAAACTAAAAGATTTGTCAAAGATTTAACGCTAAAAGAAATATTTAATGCCAACGTATTATATGGAAACTACGAAAACGACAGTAAAAAGAGCGTAAACAGGCTGTTAAGAGATTGCTACAGCAAACACCCCCTGATTCACCTAGAACCGACTCCAGATTAGGATATTATGATGAATTCCATGGTATCCACCACCAACGCCTCCACGTGCTACTTATCCACCAGATACGCCTCCGCGTGGCAGAGAGAACCACTATCAGCTAGGGATATATCACCACTAGTACGAGACCCACCACTGCGATCTAGAGTCCCAACGCCATGATCAAGAGACCTAACGCCACGATCCAGAGATCTAGCACCAAGATTAAAAGACCAACTACCACGATCGAGAGACCAACCACAACAATACGGAGACCTATCACCACGTGTAACAAAAACGCCGCCACCACGAGCACTAGCTACGCCTTCAAGAGCACCAGCAACTCCACTTCACTTATCTTTAACAAAAGTAGGCCGGAAGAAAGTTAAAACCAACAGATCACGGGTGTATAGAGAAAACACAAAACATAAGCAAGATAATGAGAATTTGAGACGAAAATATGAAAAATTTAAGAAAAGGTATCAAAGACAAATTTACAACAAAACTAAAAAAACTGAAAAAAATAACATCTGAGGTACAAAGTCTTGAGCGCTGCCATAAAGAAAACATTTAAAAAACAAAATCTAGAAAAGAATAAGAGGTGATGAAAAGATTTTCGCAACTGCAGAAATAAAAGATTCAAGAATGAAGAAAAAATTATACTTATGAAGACTTGGGCATTGACAAAATGGTTGAAAGAAAATACTGTACAGATAAAAACACATTGCTCCTACTTCTATTTTGGAAAAACAAGCCTTTTTATGTCAAAAGTGCTTCTATCGACGCTAGAGACAAGTGTTTTTGTAAAACACACACGAACTTTGCTATAAGTAAGGCAAAGGCACTGAAAAGAAAAAATGTAACTGACACAGATGACTTTAACATCTTCATTGAATCTACTGTTCTGTACTGTTCATTTAATCTACGTCTACAACGCAAACTCGAAAGATTGCATGTACGGTATATGGAATCAATTTGCCTGCAAAACGAATAATTATTGTATGAAAAACGTAAAGGACACAATCACATGGACAGAATGGGTTAGAAAAGAAGAAAAATATAGAAAAGATGAGAAAAAAAGAAGGCTATAAAAAATTTTTACCTGGAAGACAGAAAGGAAGAAACAGACACATTCCTGAAAATATTTGAGAGTGACTTAGCAGTGTTCAAAAAACAAGTGTTTAACATAAAGTCAAGACTTACCAATATTGTTGGTAAATTTTATTGTTTAGCTGTAAGTTCACTATTTGATTATAAATGTTAGCTTTTAAGCTTCGTTTCAAAAATATTAAATGTAAAAAATGTAATTATGCTAAGATAAATTAACAATTATAATAATTACTGATCGACAACTTACTTCATTCATCATTATTGTTAGTTAAACTGATCAAGTGTTGTCTATTTTGTCTATCTTTGATGATTCTAAGTTCTCAGGCGTTACTATTTTTCTCAGGCGTTACTCACATGTCCCTCAATTTTTATTATATCTTTTGAAGATAATTCTTATAGTAATTTAATTATTGTATAAAAAACGTTAAACTAAAAGGCTCCAAGACTCATGTCTATTGTAGAAATAAGAAATGCAAATCTGATTCGTTTATATTGAGATTTATCTTAAAGTTAAGCATTAGAAAATTTTCAAAGTAACGCAGTGGACTTAGAAATGTCTCTATTTCATAGGTCAGTTATAAAAAAACTTTAATAACAAGTAAGGAAGATTGATTTTATGTATGAATAAATGCTTCTCAAGTTGATTTTTAAAATTAGTTCGTTTTATTCCATGTTATACTAATTACAAATATGTAACGCAATGGACATTTATAACGCACACTTGTCAGTTTTTGTAAAAAAACTCGCTCAAACTAGCCTAAATGGCGTGCCCCACTGCAAAACCTTAAAATAGGATAAATAGTGCAAACGTTAACACTATATTTTTACAATATATTTCAAAAGTTTTTTTTTATTTTTAACTTTTCATTATGGTGTCAAAAGAGTGTCTTAAAAGTTGATTCACCCATGTATTCGGTATTGAGTAACGGGTACGCCATCTCGAATCGAGTATCGAGTCGTTACACCCGAATGCATCTCGTTACTCGCATCTTTTGTAGTATCGAAACCTAGTGTCACAGGTTGTCAGACAAAGCATTTGTCCATCCGAAAAAAAAAGGTTCAAAATACGGAAAAGTTAAAATTGCACCTTACGCAGTTTGGTATATTTTCTACAAATTACGAATGTTGCAACGCCGCGAGACGTTATACTGTACGCATACGCAATACGACTCGATTCGATGCTTTACACCGAACTCTATCTGTCTTCGGTGTAGAGCACTGAATCGAGTCGTATTGCGTACGATACTGATACCTAATACATAACAGCTGTGTGATTCATTCAACATTCTAAACTTCGAATCTGAATCCGCTGTGAGTTTCTTGATTGGCATTCTAAAAACTCGGTTGATAATTCGAATTTACACTAGCGCCACTCTTGCGAGCGTGTCAGCGAGTTGAACTAAATTGACGGGGAGATTTTGACAGATAAAGTATGAGATGACGTAAGAAGTGGCATTCTATACGGTAATTCCCAAGTCACTTCGAGGCTCGCTTCGCACTCGAACCCGATTCAAAGTGACAAATAAAAACCATCTTATGCGAAGTGAGAGTGAATAGCGATGTGAGATACGAGTTGATGTATGAATTTTACAGAATCGACGTACAGCATGTTATGTATGAGTTATCAGAAGTAACGAGTAACGTGTTCGATTCGATAGTAACGAGTACTCATTGTTAGTACCGAGTACATACGGGTTCGCTTTTTGTCGTTACCTCTACTAAATCCGTCGACCGTACTGTGCAACACAATCATCATCATCTTCCTGCCGTTATCCCACTAGGTGGGGTCGGCACAACAGGTTCTCTTCCTCCACTCTCCCCTATCATCCGTCATCTCAGTACTCACTCCCTTCCTACACATATCGTCTTTCACACAGTCCATCCATCTTTTCTTAGGTCTACCTCTACTCTTATATCCATCCACATTAAAATCCATAACCCTTCTTGTAACATGACTTTCCTCCCGCCACATAACATGCCCATACCACGCCAACCTATTACTCTTCAACTTTTCTGTCACCGGCGCTACTTTCAAACTTCCTCTAATATGCTCATTCCTTATCTTATCCATCCTCGTCACTCCACACATCCATCTCAACATTCGCATCTCCGTCGCATGCACTTTTCTTTCATCCGTGTGCACTGTGTGTGTGTAAGGGTGTGTTTCGCTGTGCAATACAATACCAGCCCAAAATAACCTAAATTTCACTCTACAAAATGAGGCTAAGTAAACACCAAAACAAGAAAGCTAATACAAATTAGTTCAGGAAATATTATAATGGCAATATATTTGCAGCGCACTCTAAAGTCCATTGAGTTATTTGAGTCTGGATGCGTCTGCGCAGCACTTAGCGTTGGTTTCATGAAAAGCGGTTTAGGGTCTCCGCAAATACGCAGGCGTATTGCAAGTTAGTGCTTATAGTAATACAGGGTGTTACCAGACTACTTCCGAAAACTTCAGGGGGTTAAAGTACCCATCAATATAAACAACTTTTTCTAAGAAACCAACACTGTTAGAGCGAAAAAAGCAGCTGTTTCATACAAAAGTTCAATATCTACTTGGCTAAAATGTATGAAACAGCTGTTTAAAAAAAAAAAAAAACTTAAAACTTAAAACTTATTGCTCTAGTTTTTATTTTTTTATCGTGTTATTTTGAGTTTTATCGTGTCATTTTGGTGGTTATTTTTCCCATATAACCCGAGTTCTTGAGACGGGTCTGTGATATGTGAAATAAAGTGAAAGTTCCTTTATAAATTAGAAAAAATCTAAGATTTTTGAACAAAACACCCATCTTTTATTAAAAACTTATTTCATAACTTGACTATAATTCTGTGACATTGACAATACTTATATAAACATACATTTGACTTAGTTTTTTCTTTAGTTCTATCACCGGCATATGACGGTGGCTGCTTTTAAAAGATGAAAGCTTTTGTACTAGTGTTAGTTTTGATAGGATAGTAAATTTAAGAGATCTGACGATCAAAGCCCTTTGATCGTGGCATCGCACTGTATATGCACTGATTTTATTACGTAGTAGAAACTAATTATTATGAAAATACTAGCTGCGCATCTCGGTTTCATTCGTGATTATACATATTAGTCATCTTTGGGGCTTTTTATAAATTATTCCCATTTGTCCACCTGCTATGTTCCCCTAAGGGGGCAGGTGGGAATAAAAAGTTCGATCCGCTCCCATTTTTGCAACGAGGGGCAGATAGAACTTTGATACAGACCTACTAATATTATAAACGCGAAAGTTTGTAAGAATGTATGGATGATGGATGTATGTACGTACATATATTTTTGTTACTCTTTCAAACTGAAACGGCTGAACGGACCTAGTTGAAATTTGGCACAGATATAGATTATAGTCTGAAATAGCACATAGGCTACTTTTTATCCCGGAAAAATGTACGGTTCCTGTGCAATAGATTTTGTTATGTTTTGGTTTTTCAAGGTGCCACGCGGGTGGAGCCGTGGAAGGAAGTCAGTACCTACTACATAAAATCATTTCTGTTTTCTGTGTAGATTATAGTCGTGATCATGTTTGTTTTAATTTTACAAAGAGGGGATTTGTGGAACTTTAGTCCATTAATCTAAAGCAAAAAAAAAAACGAAAGCAAAGATGCTTTCTGTTTGAAAACCGAAAGGGTATGTCTGGACAAAAAGTCTAGTAATGCCTTTCTAAGGGGATCATCTCAGGAGATTATTTGAATAAGACATCTACATTATTAAAAAAATTGTCTAATACATATATTTTATTTGAGACTGACAGTTATAAGCATTATTTTAAGTACCATAAGGTATCAATTACAATATCAGAAATCCGTTTCTCTGAAACTGAAGTACCCACCCACCTTCTAGAATTACATAACAAAGTCCATTCTAAAAATATTCAAACAAAACTAACTCAAGTCCCTTTAAATCTGAGGTGTCTATGGTTATACTGATTATCAAATAATTAAATTAAACCGTATAGGTTTGGAAATAAGGTTTATAATGGGTATTAATGGGGTGCTGTTATGAGATGCTTGTATGAAATAATGTAGTCTGTGCTGAGAAGAAAGCATGCCTTGTTCTGACACTTGACACTGTGTGCGTTTCCATTGTTCGGCAGGTTACGTTATATACGATTTGTAACGACACTTGAGTTTTTAAGTTGGTAACCTATTTTTAAAAACATAAATTCCAAAACCTCTTCCAAATCCTATCAGTCCTTCCTGTTCTTGGCTGCGTCCCACCATTTCTTAATAAAAAATTGCTTTAGGTTTATTTTTAAAAATTAAAAGTTTTATGTATCAAAATTATTGACAAATGATGTCGTAATAACATAAAAATTTCTATCCACAATTCAAATGTATTTAATTTTTTAATCGGTACGTATCATCCAGTTCGTAACAGTCCATATTTATTTAAATTTGGATAGGACCACCTCTGTCCGGTCAGTTAGTAATTAATTATTATTGCGAGTAGTTTTTAGTATATTTAAAATTTCCAACCCACATGTCATTGGATTACAGTCTTGATCTATTTCCACGCCTCCGTATTGAGATAGTTGTAATTTGAATTTGCTAGAACTGTCATAAATCTGTGATTTAAAAGTTTAATAGCGCATTAAAATTCTAAATGCAATAATTTTATATTTCTTGACAGCACGCTCCTGACCTAGATGCTTCGATTGATAGTTGTAATTATTAATATATCAACAGAAACAATATATTTATATTCATTTGTTTATAATAGTCTTGAATATGAGTTAAACCTTATAATTTTTTTGTACACGTTATTTAAAAAAAATGTAGCATTAAATGTTTTTGATGTTTCATATTTTTTTTTATATCTAAGATTATATATTATATTATATTAAGGAAGTAACTAAATATCAAGGCTTGGTAGCCTTCAAGAGGATTATGACATTGTATTAATGTTAACTCTCCGCGATTGTGTTCGCATAAATTTTATTTCTATTAATTAAATTTTAAAAACATACCTTGAATAATAGCATAATACATAATTTATTTCCTTAAAAGATTTTTGAGATAAATAATATCATAATATGTACAATTTAGATCACAATAAAAGCTCAGATCATAAAACTAGTATAATAAAATAGGTAAGGTACAAAAATTTCACAACGATAATTTCTAAACCAACTTTTTCAAAAAAATCTCGTGTTACAACGGACCCATGCAAATCTCAAGAGGCCAGAGATCGGTCAGCAATTCACCAGTGATCGCATAACGGTGAACCCATTCGACCCTACTATTTAAATAACTCCCCATAAGTAGCCAGCAGGAGTAACATAATACTTAAGTACATAATTTTAGAAAATAAACTATAGTGGTAGCTGCTTTTTTGATCGTTACTTCTGGATTAAAGCGGCTATTATTATGTACAATACTATTATAAGAAACTTCCCTAGTTATTTAATCGCATAATATAATGTCAAATTCCAATGTATACATACTTTATGTCAAATTCCAATGGGATCTACAAAAAGTTCCATCGAATCCCAAAATTTTGGTTGCAACTGATCTCATCATTATTATTTATTTCACATTATTAAACAGTTTTAAATAAATAAGTGAGTTCAATCTATTTCACTTTCATATTTTGGTGTATGTAGGTAAGTAGGTTTTTCCCCCGATTGGAACTAATTATGAGGTGTTTGTATTTAAAATTAGTTACCAATGATTGAGTAAATAATTTTTAATAATAAGTATAATGTAATAATTTCTAACATTGTATCGATATAAATGTATATAAGTACAGGATATTGTCGTGAATGACCTTGGATTTGCTACCGATGGATGATTTGAGGAAATGCTTCAGTCATGAATAATGTATTACAATGTTTTGAACAATATCTATCATTGTGCATCAATGTATCTGAATTGTTTATGATCAGGGTTAGAAGTCCAGTTATTTCCTCCTGGATAAATATTGTTTAAGTAAGTACTAACTTACTATGACGTGTCCAATAAAAATGTTTATTCTCAGTTTTTTTTAATAAATATTATGATATGATATTATTTGTGCCAAATATGTTTGGATGTTCATCTGACTACCCTTTAGATATCCTCTAACATCGAAGTAACTAAAAATCTGAGGAGATATCTACCGAGCCTGGGGATTACAGTCGTGATCACGATATTTCAAGAAAGACAAGTATTGTATAAAAAAGCAGTTACAGTCTTTTGTAAATTTCTAATAATTGAATTTGGCACCAAAAATCCGGCAATGAAAAAAATAATAATCTTAACATGCCCAAGTGTCATTCACACAGTAAATACGAATCTAACGGCACCAATCAAACTAAAATCCATCGAACCGTTCAGCCCGCAAAGAGTGCCAAACAATTATGTACATACATACATACTCGAAAAATATAACCCTCCTTTTGGCGCATGACATACATTTTTTATTTTATAATTATTGATATGATTGTATATGCATTTATAAGTAATCTAGCTGAAGTGATCATAAATAATCAATAACACAACAAACAACTCTTTATCATGGGATGATTGTAACAAGGTATGACTGTAATAATTTAAACCCACACAACAAAGTATGAAGTGTTAAATGAAAAGTCGATCGGTATTCGCTATCGTTATTGTGCTCGATGTTGATTGATTGTTCAAAAGGTGTTGATAATAAGTGAAGGTAAGGCATAACATGTGATTTGTAAAACTTCGACTGTATTATCGGACGCGACTTTATCCACTGATAAAATATATTGAATACTTTTTAGATATATTTTAATTTGAAAGAAATCTGGCAGATTATGGTAAATATCTGTTAGATTGTGAATAGAAGCCTAATTACACAAATTATGAACACTTATGAAAAATGGTTTAATAACACATATATTTTTTTTTATATAAAAAGTTACTCCGAGATAGTGTAACAATCTAATGGTAAAAGAGTTTTTGAAATTGGTTAAGTATTTTTTGAGTTTATCCGTTACACACATACAAAAATACAAATCTTTCCTCTTTAAAACATTAGTGTAGAAGAGTAGATAATATCTAAAACATTTTACCTACATCTGTAAATTAAAAGCGACAAAAAGTCGCGTACTTATAAGTATCAAAGCGGTTTCTTGAAAACGTTAACTGATTTCTCGTTACTGCAATTGCAATCGATTGTATCGTCATTAATTTGGAGAAAGGTGGCGAATGGCCAGTAAGCAACGCAAGTGTACTGTAATTTGGAAATAATTTATTGAAGTGAATCGTTGAATTAGTAAAAATTGTAAAGATATTTAAAATGTGAAAGTTTTAATGTTACAATGTTGATAAGTTTACAAAAACCCCAATATTATTTTGTATGTTTGTGTGTTCCTTTCACGTCGAAACGGATTTGGATGAAAATGAAATAACATAATTATATATTATTAAGTTACTTTAAACCACTTCAAAGAAGGAGGAGGTTGGACTATATGTTTTTTTTGGCTTTTATGTATTAATAACGCGTGCGACGTAAAAGCTAGATTATAATAATATTGTTACATTATAATGGTGAAAGGTTTCGTATCTATATACATATTTATGTCAATTATTTCTGTCTCCCTGGGTGGACAGTTGGTAATAAAAAAGTTCGATCTGTCCCCATTTTTACAACTGTATAACTTTTATTTATTGAAAAGGTTCTATTTGTCCCCTTGTAATAGGGGACGTACACTTTATTTTATTTTATTTTAAACAATTATCATTTCCAGTCACGTCAGTTAATCCAAATAACTTAGCGTTGAAGTGTTAAAAATTGTAAACACAACTTAACACAAATCTATAGTCTGTGGTTAAGTAATGTCCACATCGGCGCTGATTCTGTTGCTTTATCGAACTAGCTAAAATTTCCAAAAATGTAAGTAAACTATCTTATATAGGGTAATTACCTCCTTAATAATTATTCGAATGTGAACCTTAATAATTATTTTTTAATGTATTTGAAATGTTATATTACCTAGTTAACCTTGACTTAACTGTCATTCAATTCTCAATCAATATTAATAATTCGGCTGAAAAACATAGGTACATATTATTATGTTCACATAGAAATTTAGCGTAGGTAATATTTTTTGAACACTCACACGACTGTAATCCCCAGGCTCGGTAGATATCTCCTCAGATCACTAATTACTTAGATCTTTGAGGATATCTACAGAAGGTAGTCAGAGACACGTCCAAACATGATATTTGGCACATGTCCACATTTTTCAGATAAGGTAGTTAGTTTTCCGAATTTCATACGTGCCAGGTTGCAAGCCCATCATTGGCTCCAATTGTCATTTTGTGATTTTATTGGTTTTTCTTTCATTTTTCAGCAGTTTCTTTCAGCAGTCATATATCTAGTTTTGGTGTTTGCTCATTTTTAGAACCTTTTCAAAATGTACGATCTCTTACGTATAATTTGGCAAAGAACTGTTGCCTTACCATAATATTTACAAATGTTTCAGAAACGTTACATTTCAAGATCGATTCAATACAATTTTTATAGGTCGTGGTACGATATATCAAAGTTATACTATATTACTTTGATATTGTCCAAATTGCTTGCGGTAAAGCCACTAAAATTTTAACAAAATTAAATCGTTTTTAGTGCGTTAGAAAAATTTAGGTAGTCCAAAGAAACAACAGAATCACTCCATTTGATTGTATAATCTTATCTGGGTTTATTGAACTTGTCAATTTACATGCCGGAAGTAGATAATAATTTAGTAAAAGTAAAATGTATTCGTTTAGTCAGAGACAATACCAGATATTATTAAGGTACAATACCGTTTCCATGTTTAAATACAATTTTTCATTTTTGATTTCCTCCCGATGTTTTCCTTCACCGTAAATTAATTGTTTCTTTTGAAAAACACCTTCGAAATTTAGGTTGTGATTTCTACACGATGTTTTCCTTCACCGTCAATTTATTCTTCGTATTGACAAACCTTCGAATTTGAAGTGTTGATTCCTTCACGATGTTTTCCTTCAACGTTTTTTCATTGTTCATATTGACAAACCTTCGAAATTTAGGTTTTGATTTCTTCACGATGTTTTCCTTCACCGTTTATCCATCGGTGCACTATCAATACTGAGAGCAAGACAGTTTGAAACAATGGTTTTTACGTCCCTTTCTCTGTAGAAACCTGCTATTTCCGTCGTTCATGGAATCGGGCGCACACCATCATTAAATCATTCCGTGAACCAGTTGAAAGTAGGGCTGCGCAAGAGTCGAGACACATTCCACTATCGATGATTTTATTGACAGCACGTTTGGTCCATAAGAGATAGCGCGCACGGGTTACTTTTGTCGCCGTGACTCTTATCCAACCGTGCGCGCACTTGACATGACACTCAAAATGTCATCTGTGTGTGTATCATTTTTGTAAGTGTTGATATTTCAAAAAGATTTTCTGCGATGCATTTGACTGTCAACTTTGTCGCTCTAGTTTTTATATACGTTCTCGTGTTATTTTGAGTTTTATTGCTTAATTTTGGTGGTTATTTTTCCAATAAAGCCCGAGTACTTGATGCGAGTAAAATATATGAATTAAAGTGAATAGTTCTTTTCGAAATCCATCGGAGGAAATCTCTAGAATTTCGAACAAAGCAGCCATCTTTTGTTTAAAATTTACTTGACAATTTGTCTATGATTCTGTGACGTTGACACTGGCAAAATTATTCTCCAAGAGATAGTTGACATAGGTAATTGAAGAAGAAAAAGAAGAAATTTCAAAAAGTGCTTATCATATTCGATAAAATTCATATTCATATTCCACCTCTGAAATATGACCTACCAAACAAAAAAATAATCATCAAACTCTACTCATAATGGGTGCAGTAATTGCGTATTTTATTAGTTGTTATTTATTAAGGGTTGGTTCGCTATATTTGGTGATACCTTTGATTGTTTTAAGCTTTTTAATACATACAATAATATAAACATAAATTGTACCATTTATATAATAACTAAAATATTGAGTAAAAGTGCGCGCGTGCGTCAATTTACAATTTAGAAACTATTGTAATATAAATAGACAAGAAACGGTCAATTAAGAGTAGGTCCCATCTAGAGGTTTCCGTATAACTTTTATTAAAATAAAATTCAAATTCAGCAAAATCACAAGGATCGCTTTGAAAGTGATAGGTACCTTGAAAAACAAAAACGCGATTTTGTACGCATTAGATACACCAGTCTTAAATGCTTACAAACTATCGCGTTTATAATATTAGTAGGATTAGGTATGTACCCATTGAAAAACATTTTCTTATACTTATTTTCTTCTGATTTGTATTTTCCTAAATTTGTTTGACATAGATGAACAGCAAATTGGTTCCAGTTTTTAGTTTTTTTCAAGGAACCCTAAATAATAGAAGGTGACATGTTCCATTCACTAGACGCGGAGTGAATGATCAAGTGAAATATACGCGAGTACGTGAGAATCCTTGACGGATATTTCCTAGATAGAAAAGAACGAATGTAGGACGCGACTTTAAGTCGCACAAAACGTTGTTAGAAGCCGTCTGTAATTATAAGAGCCAAAACACACTAGCTTCTTTTAGCATCCGTGATCGGCGACTTGGTCGCTTTTTAGAAGCTAAATTTGGTAACCAAAAGTTCCACACCGCACACTTAAAAACGTCAAACGCGGCGTATGAGTCGCTTTTTGGAAGCGCTGAACAGCGACTGAACACTCTTATACCGCGTCCGAATGCAGGAAGTCGCCAAAACGCGATACAGCATCGATACAGTCGCAAAAATACGCAATTCCGATGCCACTTCCGAGCGCAGAGAGTCGCCAAAACGCAATGCAGCATTTATACAGTCGAAAAAACGCCGATCGTCGATGCCAAAAGTAGCTAGTGTGCTCTGGCTCTAATAAAATCGGGCCTGAGAAAAATACGTAAATAGACGGACACAAAATGTGTCTTTTACGGGGTTTTTTTTTTCCGTTTAAGGTATCGAATTCTTCTTCTTCGTATCGTATTGTTAGTTATTTTTCACTAGGATGGAAAAGGAGATTATGAAATACTAAAAACACAATCATACTTAATAATATTGGTACCATAATTTTTGTGTTAAAATTAAAAAAGTCTAGGATTCAGGCTTCAAAACAAGCAAGTTTTTGATATTTTTTTTTAAAATGTTTTGTTGTTTTAATTTCTGGCTCTGTTACTTGTTATAAATAGTAAGTATTAGTTAATACTTTTTATAATGGCTTCGTTTGTTTTCTTATTTACGTATATACATTTTGAACGTAACATGTTCTGTTTTTATCTCTATAATCATATTTTAATTAATTTTATGATCACCTCATCTTACGCAGTACCGGAGGCGTACTTTCGTAGCACGCACAGTAAAAAGTCGCCGTAAAAGTCGCGTCTGATACATTTTTACCTATTGGAATTCTCGCGCCACAATTTCTTTGTAGCAGGTTTTTACTTCGACGTAACACATACATCAACCTTAAAGATGGTTATTGTTCAATTGACTCGTATAAAGATCTAGTTTTATGGTTTGTTAAACTTACAAAACATAGTGTAGATATGTGTTTTGTTTACTAAGATAAAGATAAGTTTTTTTTTGTGGAATGTTTTAAATTTATTATTGAGCGCCGACCTGGCTTTAAGCCAGAATGGGCTGAAATGGCTGGCAGAAAATGCCCCCTAGGCATTAAGCCCTCCTTTTGTCACACATGTTTTTGTAATTTGTGTACAATAAAGTATAAATATATAGATGGGTGTTTTACAACACAATATAAGTTAAGTACTTACGACTTATTTATAACTTAGTAGAGCGGCTCTAAATTAGTAGTCTATTTTATTTTCTACGATGCATTCGACTGTAAAATTTGTCGCTCTAGTTTTTAGTTTTTCTCGTGTTATTTTGAGTTTTATTGTTTGATTTAGTGGTTATTTTTCCAATAAAACGCGGGTTCTTGACGCGAATTTAAAATATGTCAATTAAAGTGAATAAATAGTTCCTTTCTTAATCAATCGGGGATATCCCGAGAATTTCGAACAAACAGGCATCTTTTGTTTAAAATTTTACTTGACAATTTGATTCACTTAGTGACAAGACTATACTAATTTAAAACTTGACACTAGCAAAAATGATCTCAAAAGTGACAAATGACATAAACAAAGAAGAAGAAGAAGAAAAAAAACGCTGTTTACGATGCCCATAGGGAAGAATTTTGTATGGAGAAATCCGTAAGAATTTTTGGGTCGCGACTCGTGATTGGGATTGTACCACTATTACTCGTGGTCCCACATTTATTAAACTCCTCATACGAAAAAAAAGAAAATCTTCACGAAAATAGAAATATAAGTCGTAAAGTCAACCAGGTGTGCTATAAAATTTGATCCAAAACAATACCTTTTCGTTTAGAAATAATGTGATATTTCTCATTTCGTTTTGGCGATAAATCTCAACTTTATGAGTTTCCGATTTGAGTAAAAATATCGGTTTCATAACAAAGCTTAGTTTCATGGTTATGTTATTTTTTTTAAGAATAGGCACCAGTTTTTTGACTATTAATAGAATAGAATAGAATATTTTTCATTCAGACCTATCTCACAGCTCAGTTGGTAGTAGCTCTGCCTTCTACGCTGTAGGTTGTGGGTTCGATCCCAGGACTAACATTTGTGTGATGAACTCAGATGTTTGTTCTGTGGCTGAGTATTATTATGTATTCTATGTATGTTATAAAAAAAGTGTACACTTATTTATAGTGAATTTATCAGCATTCAGCTATCTACCAAGCTTTGCTTATAGTTTGGGGCTATATGGCGTTGTGTGAAATCATCATCATCGTTCTCCTGCCCTTATCCCACGCTAAGTGGGGTCGGCACAACATGTTTTCTTCTTCCATTCACCCCTATCATTCGTCAACTCTGAATCAACTCCTCTTACATTCATATCATATCATTCATTCATAGCGTTGTGTGAAATATTCACCAATATTTATTTATTATTTATTTATGTATTCAACACACACACACACACACGTAGGTAAGGTACGCAAGAAAAATAAATACAAAGGAAGATAATATTAAAAATACAAAGGTACCTATAAGGTAGGTACCTAGCATATAAAAAACAATAAATGCTACGAAATTATCGGAGATTTTAACTTAAAAATTAATGTCAAAAGCAGTCATATCACTTTAGGTATTTCTATAAGACAACATTAATGAGTAGGTATCAATATCGAGTGATCACGTTTTCCCTGTTATGGCACAGTATCATATTGCAGAACCAGAAGTGCAAACCGCGAATAACTTGAGGTCATTGACACGTCACTTTACCGCAGAATTTCGTTACAACACCCTTGATATTGGTAGAAATTCTGTAGGTTTATTGTCATAATCCCCACTAAGCTGTCCCCACCAGTGGGGATTATGACAAAACATAAATATTTTTTGGCGTTTTCCCCACCAACATTTTGTATCGTGGTTGATGGGGATTGACAGTAAAAATAATTTTGGTTTATTTTATATTATCACTCCACACTTAGTACTTATTCAAAAATGTCTAAATTCGCGTAACATTTCCAAATGACAGTTCGATTCTTAGACTTATTCCAAATATTAGTATTTTATTATTAACGTAATGGGGATTAATTAACTTTTTAGTTCACTGATCCCCGTTACGAGTTCGCATCAGTGTCAACGGGGAAAGTGAACAAAAAGTTCACTAAGCCCCGTTAAACGGGGATCATCAACGGGGATTAGTGAAATAAGCCCTTTAAACTAGTATTTATTGCGAAAAATTTACTGGACGTAAGAGCCCTCATATTATATTTTTGGACATTTTGTATAGCCTATGTCACTCATGTAAATCCAACGACACCTCGTTTGTCAAAATATGTCCAGCCATTTGGGTTACAGCGACAGTCAAAGAACTCGAATAGATACAAACATACTTACATACATACACATCCCGAACAAATTATCCTCCTTTTTCACTTCGCGGTCGGGTGAAAACGTTATAGTTTCATAAATATGGGTGATAATAAGGAAAATTAAGGGTTTTTTGATTTTTGAAATAAATAATGTAACCTACCTACTAATTATTTAGTACTTCCTATAGTTAAGTGGATCTAAATGTCTCATCAACACCTCAACACATTGGTGAAAGAATTTTTCAAATCGGTTCAGTAGTTTCGGAGCCTATTCATTTCAAACAAACAAACAAACAAACAATCAAAGTTTTCCTCTTTATAATATTATATTATTATAGTATAGATGTAAGTATGTCAGGATCGTAGCAAGTGGAGATCCGTGATCTCTGCCTGCCCCGTCAGGAAACAGGCGTGATTTTTTGTATGTATGTATATACTTATGATAAAATTAGAAGTAATTTTAAAATACTTTCAATAAACCAGTATTTATTGCAAAAATATAAAAAAACCGACTGAAAGAAATTGAAAATAGCTTTTAACAGCCGCTATATTACATTTTAGACGACCTCAGTAGCGCAGCGGGCGGTAGTCCGCCTGCGACGCAAGAAGTTGCGGGTTAGATTCCCGCCTCGGAACAGATTTTTGTACGATCTGCAGAAATTTGTTCCGTTGGTCTGGGTGTTTTCTATGTATAATATAAAAATATCTATCTATGTATATAATGTATTAAATATATCAGTTATCTAGTACCTATAATACATACAAGCTTTGAGAAGCTTACTTTGGGGCTAGATGATGCTGTGTGGATTGTACAGCATTATTTATTTATTTATTTTTATACGTTTTGTATAGCTTAATATGTCACTCTTGTAATCCAGACAAATCCAATACTTTATTTATCAAATTCTGTCCAGCCGTTTGGACACCAGTGCAAGCCAAAAGACCTCACATACATACATACAACCCAAACACATTACCATCCTTCTTTGCTTGGCATTCGGGTGAAAACAATTAATTACTACAAAATCATTCTTAAAAATTCCATGATGGTTCCCATAGGATCACTTTTGATTCTCATCCGATCACGAAAGTACAAAAATGAAGCGACAAGTATTTATGCCTGCTAAGTATTATAATTTCAAATTATTTATCTTCAAAGTATTTAACTAATTTCTCCATTAAAATTACATAAACTTTATGATTTATGAATCTCAAATCGGCCATTTATCAAAAATGTGTGTCAATTTTTAAAACGACTAGTGATTTTTCACAACTTGGTTTGCCAAATGTTTTTTTATAAAAACCACCCATCTGATTTTAATATTTCTTTCACCAATGTGTAGAATGAACTTTCAGGATGAACATAGGCTTTATTTTAGGGGGCTTTTTATGTAAAGCACTTATTACACTACCCTGAATTCAGGGACCCTTACCCTAAATAAGAGTGGTGTAATAAGAGTCAGGGCGTAAGTTGTAGAGGCGTTAGGCTCCCTTACTACCGGGCCCTGAATACCGTGTAGTGTAATACTCGTTTAAGTAACTCGCGGGCAAAGCCGCGAGCGGAAGCTAGTATACTATAAAAATAAGTACGAGGAAGTATTTATCTGAAGTTTCCTGCTTACGACTTAGGTATGACTACTGAGCGTTGAGTGTGAGTCAGTCAGATTTCGAGTTTTTTATATTTAGATGCACACAAAATTTAACGTAGCGATCAGAATGTCATGTGTGAGAACTGTGTTAAATAGAAAATTGTGTTAATTGACCACTGAGCAATTAAGCTTAAGATCGTTAAATTAATTGATGATATATTTTTAATTTTATTGGTGATCTACTTCCTATTCATAAAACTTTTTTATTCATAATTTTTCCGAATATCCTACTAATATTATAAACGCGAAAGTTTGTAAGAATGTATGGATGTATGTTTGTTACTCTTTCACGCTGAAACGGCTAAACGGATCTAGATGAAATTTGGCAAAGATATAGATTATAGTCTGGAATAGCACATAGGCTACTTTTTATTTCGGAAAAATGTACTCACTGTTGTGGTCACTTGGTGGGTGTAAACCTGTTGAAACGTTGGGAAAAATAGGTAAGTAAATAAAACGCCATAAATACCCGTTTAATACTAATTATAATGAGAGCGCTGGTGGTGTAGTGGTAGCACCCCTGCCTCACGATCCGAAGGTCGTGGGTTCAAACCTGGTCGTGCACCAATGAGTTTTTCCATTCGAAAAATTTATGTGCGCAATGCCAGTGCTCTTAAACGGTGAAGGAAAACATCGTGAGGAAACCGGCATACCCTAGAACCAAAATTTCGAAGGTATGTGTCATAGGTTAGTATTCTAATAAGCGGCGATGGGCTTGCAACCTGTCACGTACGGAATACTAACACTTTGCAAAATGTGGGCATGTACCAAATGTCATGTTTGGACTTGCCTCTGACTACCCTCTTTAGATATCCTCAAAGATCTAAGTAACGAAAAATCTGAGAAGATATCTACCGAGCCTGGGGATTACAGTCGTGATCATATTTATGATGTTTTCGAATCGCGTAAGTCTAAAAATATATATTTTTGACTTGGAGAACTGAGAGAGTCTAAAAAGTGTACAGAAGAAATTTGTACCGTTTGTGAGAATATCTTCTAAATACGAACAAACAAACAAACTCTACCTGTCTTCAAAATCGTGTCGTGAGCTGTAAATTTATGAATTTTTAATCGAACCCTCATTACTGTCGATCATCGCTGCGGTATGGTAATGAGTGATTCCCGACACAGGGGACTGACGGCACGGGAATTTCAGATTGATGGTGAATTTTGTGGTGCTTTAGCGTAAAAACTTGAGTGATTTATGGAAAATTGCTGTTCTATAATTCAAGTTATAATTTACTAGCTGTCCCGCTCGCGACTTTGTTCACTTAAAGTATGTATATAAACCGAGTTTCAAACAAATCGCACCACCCGTTAAAAAGTTCTCATACAAACATTGACCCCACATTTGACCCCTTTTTGAAGGTTATATTGAAAAATCCTGAAACACGTGTCCACTCATTTTGCATTTACAGTGCACAAACAAAGTTTCATGAAAATCGCTCCACGCGTTAAAAAGTTTCATACAAACGGTTTCACCCTTTTTCACCCCCTTAGAGGTGGAATTTCTAAAAATCCCGCCTTAGTGGGTGGTTTTGTATAAAAGGAAGCCACCTTACAAATTTCAGCTTTCTAGCTTCAGCGGTTTCGGCTCGGCGATGATAAATCAGTCAGTCAGTCAGGTTAAGCTCTTATATAGATATAGATAGATTGACGTGAAATTTTATTATTGCTTCCTATGACTACCGCTATCATTAATCTCTATAAAGTAATTTCCACTGATTTTGTATCATCATCTTTTTTCTGCTCTTTTCCCACGTTATGTGGTCGGCACAAAATGTGATTTTCCATCTCCCTCTGTCATTCGTCATCTCAGTACTCACTCCTTTCTTACCCATGTCATCTTTCTCACAGTCCATCGATCTCTTCTTTGGCTTACCTCTTAAATATTAAAATAAAATAAAAAAAAAAAAAAAAAATATGATCACGACTGTAATCCCCAGGCTCGGTAGATATCTCCTCAGATCTTTTAGTTACTTAGATCTTTGAGGATATCTTAAGGGGGTAGTCAGAGGCAAATCCAAACATGACATTTGGTACATGCCCACATTTTGCACAGTAGCTAATATTCCGTACGTGACAGGTTGCAAGCCCATCGCCGCTTATAAGAATACTATCCTATGACACATACTTTAGAATTTTTGGTTCTAGGGTATGCCGGTTTCCTCACGATGTTTTCCTTCACCGTTTAAGAGCACTGGCATTGCGCACATAAATTTTTCGAATGGAAAAACTCATTGGTGCACGACCAAGTTTGAACCCACGACCTTCGGATCGTGAGGCAGGGGTGCTACCACTACACCACCAGCGCTCTTCTTAAATATTAAATATACTAACAATTCATTTATTTTCACTTATTTATTACTATAGACAGAGTTTTTTTTCTGTGGAAGACAAGGAAAACATAATTATATCTACTACTTTTCTATGTACAAAGTGAACAGTGATCTAGTTTTACATAAACGATTTACATAATCTAGTAAATAGAACTACAGCCATAAGATCATAATGGTATCTACATGTATTTACCACTTAAGATATTTCTGGAGGAAACGGAAAAATTCACTGCAAGATCACGCTTTCAGCATTTTGTAACATCAACCTCTTTTCTTTAAGGTCGAATTTTGAAAAAGCCCTTCTACACCACTACGAACCAAATTGCAAGAACTTCGACAAACTATCCAAATTTCAAGTTTTACAACCAGCGGTTTTAAAATATCCTACTAATATTATAAACGCGAAAGTTTGTGAGGATGTCTGGATGTCTGGATGTTTGTTACTCTATTAACGCTAAAACAGCTGAACGGATTTGAATGAAATTTAGCACAGATATAGATATGGTCTGGAATAACACATAGGCTACATTTTATCCCGAAAAAATGTACGGTTCCCGTGGAATAGCGATGTTTTTGTTTTTCAAGGTACCACGCGGGCGAAGCCGTGGGCGGAAGCTAGTCTCAAATAATTTACACCAGTTTCAGTGGGAATACCTACTAACTACTGTGCAAAATATGGGCATGTACCAAATGACTCCTCTAGAATGTAGCTTCTTTAGATATCCTCAAAGATCTAAGTACTAAACTAAAAAAAGATCTGAGGAAAATATCTACCGAGCCCGGGGATTAAAGTCGTGCTCATATTATTTTTTATTTTATTTTAGTTTTAGTGGGTCTCGTTGGGAACTCACTGACAAAATACACGCCTTAAGCTATAACGCGTGATCTTTAAGATTTTGTCGTGCACTCCAGTACACAGTGAAAGTGTGGTCCAGTGCTACCTTTATCGAAGTGCTATTATCGCTTCCTGTGTTTATCTATGCGTTTCAATTGAATATCACTTACTGATGTAAGTAGCTGCACTGTGGAATAGGCACTTATCTATAGAAAATATACATATGAATACAAAAATGTACAGATATTAATACTTAGTACTTGGGTGACTGAGCTTTGCTCGTTTTTTTTGGTAAACGACGTTTTCTAAAAATGAAACCTAGCTAGATCGATTTATCGCCCCCGAAACCCCTCTGCATACTAAATTTCATGAAAATCGTTGGAGCCGTTTCCGAGATACAGATTAATACCTACATATACATATATACAAGAATTGCTCGTTTAAAGGTATAAGATATACACTAGGTATTCTTAAACATAGTCCACGGCCGCGTATGTCTGTCTGTTCGCGATAAACTCAAAAACTACTGCACCGATATTCATGCTGTTTTCACCAATGGATAGAGTGGTTCTCGAGTAGTGTATAATTTGTCGGGCCCCGGGTATCAGCTATTATTATTAGAAACGAGAAAGTTTGTATGCATGGATGTTTGTTACTCTTTCACGCTGAAACGGCTGAACGGATTTGGATGAAATTTTGCACAGAGAAAGATTATTGTCTGGAATAGCACATAAGCTAATTTTTATTCCGGAATAATGCACGGTTCTCGTGGGGTAGATTTGTTTACAAGGTACTACGCGGGCGAGGCCGTTAGCGGAAGCTAGATATAAAATACATGTGAATCAGTTGAGCTATCTAAGGATCGTTACAATCGATCTATAGATAGCTTAACTGATCCAGATCACTGAGGTCATTGAGATCCAGATCACTTAGTTACCTTATTCTTACACCTTATTCTTACCTCAGCAGATACACAATCCCTTTTAAGGGCCTTTAGGAATAAATGCCCTTAAAATGCTGATCCATAAGGAAAGCAAATGCTAAGCTATTTTATCAGCCTTAATTCCAAGGAATAAGGTTCAAAATCCAGTCAAATTTGAGGTGACCTGACTGAATATTCTATGGAGAAAGTCAGTGCAATCAGCTATAACATCAACCTTAACTACAGGGGATAAGGTTCAAAATCAGGATAAACTATTTTGAGCTTCACCAACAAAATATCACATTACAAAAATAAGTTTATCAAAGGATATTTAATTTCATTTCTGTGTCCTCAATATTATAATAACTAATGAAACTCCCTCGAGTTTGTTTGCAATGTTTTTTCATACTTTAACTTCCACTTCCCCCTGCACCCCTTACCCCGTGTTTCATATTATTGTCAAACATTTTTTATACACCATATCAGCTAAACGTTTAAGTAAAAAAACATTTTTTACAGTCTTTGACGCGTTTTCTACAAGTTTTGTATACACAATTTTTTTTAAATGTGTACTTATAGCATACTTACAGTTTTGTATACCATTTGTTCTCAAAACTTGTATTAGGTGGTTTGATACAACATGTCGTATACATGTATTATACCTCAGTTAAAACGTGGGTTTATAGGAATATGTTAAATTTAAAAGAAGAAAGCATTTTTGACGCGTCTTCCACAAATTATTGTAATATTTATTCTTATAACATGTTTTAAGTATAAACAATAAATGAAAACAGTTAGGTACAAATATATACAATAATACCTGTTTTATACATGGTGTAAACTTAAGGTTAGAGGTTGAATTTTTGAAATTCCGTTACTTTTTGAATTTCAAGACTCCGAATGAAACCTAGTATTCTTAGCCCTCTAGCTAGGCCTTATGGTTTAGGCTATGCGTTGTTATGCCAGTCAGCTAATTATCGTAAGTTTTATATTAGGAATGGAGATTGAATAAAAAAATATTATTATCTTGTATCGTTAAATTCTATTTTTAATACGTGTCATGTTTGGTCTGTTTTCGCGTTACGGTATTTTGGACGCTTCGCTCGCGCGCAAAATTCAAATTATTTGCGGTTTTATTATTTTCCGCGATAAGCAAGAGTAGGTACTTATAGCTAAGCAGGTGTTGTTTTGCGATAATCTTAAGACATTTTCTAGGGCTACATGTTTGAGGAACATTTATCTGACTATATAATGTTACTAGCTGTCCCGCCAGCGACTTCGTTCACTTAAAGTATCTAAACTGAGTTTCAAGCACATCACACAACTCATAAAAATCCCATACTAACTTTGACACCCCATTTGACCCCTTTATGAAGGTTATATTGAAAAATCCTGAAACACGTGTCCATTTGTTTTGCATTTAGAGTACACAAACAAAGTTTCAGACCAATCGCACGACCCGTTAAAAAGTTCCCATACAAACATTGACCCCACATTTGACCCCTTTTTGAAGGTTATATTGAAAAATCTTGAAACACGTGTCCGTTCATTTTGCATTTACAGTGTACAATCAAAGTTTCATGAAAATCGCTCCACGCGTTAAAAAGTTTCATACAAACGTTTTCACCCTTTTTCACCCCCTTAAAGGTGGAATTTCCAAAAACCCCGCCTTAGTGGGTGGTTTTGTTATAAAAGGAAACCACCTTCCAAATTTCAGCTTTCTAGCTTCAGCGGTTTCGGCTCGGCGATGATCAATCAGTCAGTCAGTCAGTCAGTCAGTCAGTCAGGTTAAGCTCTTATATAGATATAGATAAACGCGAAAGTTTGTAAGAATGAATGGATGTATGTTTGTTACTCTTTCACGCAAAAACTTCTGAATGGATTTTGTTAAAATTTGGCAGACATAAATTACTAGCGTCCGCCCGCGGCTTCGTCCGCATGGTACCTTGAAATACAAAAACAAATCTATACCGTGGGAGCCTATGTGCTATTCCAGACTATAATCTATATGTGTGCCAAATTTCATCTAGATCCGTCCAGCCATTTCAGCGTGAAAGAGACGTAAACATACATCCATACATCCACACATCCATACATTCTTACAAACTTTCGCGTTTATACTCGTAATATTAGTAGGATAGTCTGGAATAGCACATAGGCTACTGTTTATCCCGGAAAAATGTACAGTTCCCGTGGGATACATTTGTTTTTGTTTTTCAAGGTACCACGCGGGCGAAGCCGTGGGCGGAAGCTGGTGCAGGATATACTAAAAACTGCTACTTTACTTATTTTTGTACCGTAGCAATGCTCCACATGTCGAAAATAAAACAATACGAAGTCCTATGTTCTATTTTCTATTAAGTACTAGGTGGTTTTGCCAAGCTTCGGTCAATGTATAATAAAAAATATCTATCTATGTACCTACATCATGTATTAAATATATCAGTTATCTAGTACCCATAACACAAGCTTTGAGTAGCTTACTTTGGGGCTAGATGGTGCTGTGTGGATTGTCCAGCATTATTATTATTATTATTATTAATGTAGCATTAAATCTAATTCCTAGGTACTAGTAGGTAGGTGACCTATATAATTCTACTAGCTTCCGCCCACGGTTTCGCCCGCGTGGTACCTTGAAAAACGAAAACCAATATATCCCATGGGAACCGTATCTTTTCCGGGATAAAAAGTAGCATAATATGCTATTCCAGATCATAATCAATCTATGCTAAATTTTATCCAGATCCGTTCTGCCGTTTCAGCGTGAAAGAGTATCAAACATACATCCATACATTCTTACAAACTTTCGCGTTTATAATAATTTGTTTTTCCTAATCTATTATTATAAGAATCAAAGTACTGACTTATAGACAAGGCACAGCCTAAACCGCTGGTTATAGAGACTTGAAATTTGGAGGGTATGTCTGTCTTTGCTCGTAAAGGTGTATTAAGAAGGGATTTTGGGACAGACCTCACATACATACGTACATACACCCTTTCTTTTCGCAGTCGGGTAAAAGAAAATCTAAAGACAACTTAAATAACATTATCTCCTAATGACATTTATCTCACTGTTCCGAGCACAAGGCTGAAATAAAAGTAGGCTAAATACAAAATACTAAAATGTTTTTAAATATCTAGAATTTGGCACAGTATTCTCAAAATAACTAACGATTAGACATTCTTTTTTCAGTCTCCCACTTAGGTAGGTACCTATGTTTTTCCGCGATGGCCAAAAACCACGTCACTCGCTGAAAATGTGGAAATTAGGCTGAAAATAAACTCTTCTTCTTTTTCGGTTTATTGCATCTCTCTCTTTTGAGATCAATTTAGCCAAGTGTTATTTCTTTTGTCATGTGTTTAAATTATTAGTGTAGTGTGTCACTAAGTCAATCAAATTGTCAAGTCAATTTTAAACAAAAGATGGCTATTTTGTCCAAAATTCTCAGGATCTCCTCCGATGGATAAAAAAGAACTATTTATTCACTTTAATTCACATTTTTACAAGTCATGACATTAAGAGATTTTTTTTTGGAAATTATTCAACACGACTTTGTTGGGCAAAAAAGAAGATGCCATAGTTTTTGCATATTTTATTCAACTATATTATCGGGGACAGGACTCGGGGACAACGGGAAGTCATTTTAAATATTTAATTAAAGTACCGCTGTCCCCGATAGTCGGGGACACGGAGTTCGGGGACAAAGGGAATACACGAAATTATTTACACTCAAATCACTTGTTCACTACAAAATTTGACACGTCTGGTCGGCTGTCTGTTAGTAAGTATGTACGCCATGGTAAAGTGTAACATAAAATAAAGTACCTACCTGGGTGACCTCTGGGTGAGCTTTGCTCGTTTTTTTGGGGTAAACGACGTTTTCTAAAAATGAAACCTAGCTAGATCGATTTATCACCCCCGAAACCCCCTGCATACTAAATTTCATGAAAATCGCTGGAGCCGTTACCGAGATTCCGATTATATATATATGTATATACAAGAATTGCTCGTTTAAAGGTATAAGATAATGGGTTACGTAATAAGAAAATAAAAAAAAACTTTCATTTAAGGCCCAGCATTTTGAAAATTGCAAGTATTGCAACCCTAATCATTCTATTACCGCTTAATAGATTACATTGAAATTGAACTACACGATACTCAAGGATATCAGTGATAAATCAACCGGAGCTAAAACACGAATTAGTTAGAAAACCTTGGTTAAAAATCATGTCAAAAACACCTCTGAAAATTCAGAAATTCCCTAATTTATCCAAAACAGTAAGGTATTTTGAATTTCTATTTTACATGAATATAAATCAGTTAATTTGAAACCTAACCTAACCTAACCCAGCCCTTTTTTTGAAATAAGCTATTTACTTGAACATTATTTATGTTTTTTATAAATTGTCACTTTCGTTATATAATTCAGAGCAGCCATATTATCATGCTGCACTCTTACTTGTCATTTGGGTATTTCGCTTCGTGCTATGTCTGATTCCGCGGAGATCCGCGTTGCTATACGGACCTAGGTCACTTTTTTTTGTAACTTTTACGTAAGGAAAAGTGTGACGAGTATTCTGGGCCTTAAAACTTAAGAATAAAGAACTGAAAAAAAAAATCTTAAGTTGAAACCGAAGACTTTTGTTTTCCAAAGGCATCAGTCAAAGATAAGATTGCTTATTTGTACTTCCTATTTTCGTGCTACAAGGTTCCATCCGCTATATTCGTTATAAGCCGGATGGAACCTTGTGGTACGAAAATATATTGACATTGACCCAATTATCATTACAATCTTCGCTCTGAACATCTTATTTGTTTTTTGGATGCTTGTTAGTCAAACACGTACAGCTGGATCAATTTCGATCATATTTTTTTATGGGAATAAGAATTTGTAGATTCAATTTAAGATAATTCCACTTCTTCTTCTTTTTCTTATCGTATAACTTGATATTTTAAATCAGCGTGGTAAAAGGATTAAAGTACATTTATAGACTTTTTTCGTGCTAATAGCTACTAATTCTACTAATATTATAAACGCGAAAGTTTGTAAGAATGTATGTTTGTTACTCTTTCACGCTAAAACGGCTGAAAGGATCTTGATGAAATTTAGCACAGAGATAGATTATAGTCTGGAATAGCACAGGCTACTTTTTATCCCGAAAAAATGCACGGTTCCTGTGGGATAAATATGTTTTTGTATTTCCAAGCACCACGCGAGCGAAGCCGTGGGCGAAAGCTAGTTACTTATAATAGGTGGGTTAGATACCCATAACTCTATATTCACACGTTTGTGGTATTTAAGTAATTGTCTATAGTTATAAGCAAAAACCCCCGCAGTCTTAAACTCAAGCCTGGAAACTGTTTATATATACTATCCATTCTTTCGCCAATGATGTCAATGCATTGTTCTACCTACACCCACTACCTTATTCGCAAATGCCTCGAGAAAAGCTAAGGGTGTAATTGCATACTAATAAATCCTTTATTTTCACAAGGTCAGACTTTCAAATGGTCAGATTTTCAAATAGTCGCTCTTTCTAATCGTCACCCTTTCAAATCGTCAGAGTACAGTCAACATGTAGAAGTCCAAGTACCAGGAATGTATAAACCATGAAGAGGTTTTCGCAACCCGTGATCGTTTGGCTCTTTGTGAATCTACAGTGAAATACCTGTCCATCGTTTCTGCTATCCTGGTATCTGGTTATTAGTTCACTAGTTCGGTCAACCGGACTAATAACCGACTACCTAGACTAGGCCAAACGAAATGCCTTCTCATGATGATAAAATTACAAAATTTAAAACTTATTTCCAAAAACAATGGATAAAGGCTCATTTTATCGACAAATGGTGCGTATTTTCGGAATGTCATCGAACAAACAATGTGGATAAGTTTGTTAAAGAAAATCAGATGCAGTTGGACTGGTGGAAAAATAGGCCTAGTATCAGTAGTTCGGTTATTTGTCCGGTTGACCGAACTCACTCTAAAAGTTTGGTTGAGCTACAACGACAGCCGAAGAAACTCACAAAGATACATACATACATTACCCTTCTTCTATGCTTCGCAGTAGGGTAAAACATTAAGCATGTTTAATTATTACATTCATACATATTAATGACAAATTGCAACACATGTAAATACATTATAGAAGTAATTATGTATTACTTATGTATAAGGTTCTAGATAACTTACATTTAATTAAAAGTAGTGAATTATTGGATTTATAAACTTATATCATCAATAATGCATATTTACATGTAAATACATGTATGATACACGATAAGAAAAAAATTAAAACTAACATTATTAACTGTAGTTGACATGTTTTCTGCAACTTTTGTATGAGTACTTACTTACATATTTTATTCTCTCAACTTGTTATAAAAAAAATATCACGGCTATTAATCCCCAGGCTCGGTAAATATCTCCTCAGATCTCTGGTTACTTAGATCTTTGATGATATCTAAAGAGGATAGTCAAAAGGCACGTTCAAACATGATATTTGACACATGTCCACTTTTTGCACAGTAGTACCTAAGTATTCCGTACGCCGTCTTTTTTTTTGTATATCTTCTATAGGTGTTCATCTTTTATAGGTGTAAATAATAAATGAAAACAGTATGATGAACACGTAGAGTATTTATAATACCTTGGTGTGAAAGCGAGAAATAGACAATCGCTTTTTCCACTTGTCTGAAAGCCGACGTTCGTAATACGTGGGGTACTTCAGACAAGTGCTTTTTCCGTGGTACCCGCGTGTTACGGCTTCTTGTTGAATAAGGGGCGAGACATGTGTACAAAAGCAATTGTTTTGATGGCTAATCAATGTGTCATCCCAGGCTTCTTCAGTTTAGATCACTCATAGATTTTGTTCGATGAAGATGTGTATCTTTAGCTGATGTGAAAAAAATGTAGTTTTTTTACTCCGTTTATTTTACGGTACAGATTATTTTACCAGCCTTTATAGTAAGAGCATTCTTCTTCTTTTAGTTATGGTGTCTGTGGTTAGCAAGAGCATTGTAGACAGCGTTTTGTACAGAAGAATAGAATAGACCAAATGACGTTTGTGAAGACAGAAGTGTTAATTTTGTTTAAACAAATCACTAATGTTACTTTGAGGATTTTCAGCAATACCTACATTCAACTGAGAACTTTGTCGCCCTATTTTTTTTATTTTTTCTCGTGTTATTTTGATATTTTATTGTGTAATTTTGGTGGTTATAATATCTTTCCCCATTTTTTATATATTTTCTTGTGTTATTTTGATATCTTATTGTGTAATTTTGGCGGTTAGATATATCCTTCAAATAAAGCCCAAGTTCTTGACACGAATGTGAAATATGTGAATACTAGTGAATAGTTCCTTTCAAAATCCATCGGATGACGTAACCGACATAGAACTGTCATTTTTGTTTGGCCAAATCGCTTCTTCTTCTTCTTATCGTGTTACTAGTTATTTCGAACTAGTGTGGTGAAAGAGTTACAGTGCGCCTCAGAGGTTTCTTTCGTCTACAATAGAAATACTTTCCATACTTCCTTATATTTTCCTTTTCTTTTGTGCTAAACATACACTTGCGTGCAAAAAAAACGACCTGCATAGTATAAACTAAAGCCCGGAGTGGGCCAATTTTTTTGCACGCAAGTATAGTTACCTAACTACCTATTTAGTACTAATTTATTATTTCTTTGTTTCAGATAACGACATCTTCACAAACAAATAAAAATGCCTCAAGTGACGTGACAAAATAATAAACAATCGACTTTTATCGATAAAAAATCATCGACTTAATCGACTTTTGGCGTTTCGCCGTTTGACATTTAGAGTGTGTAGTGACAATCAAATGAGTGAGAAGACAAGTTTGACAGTTGGTGATAAGATGACCAACATCGGCCCGGAGACCAGGGTAATGATAATGAAGTCTACCGATGGAAGGAACACGTATAGAAGACAGGTGAGTGTATAATTATAAAAAAAATGGTCATAAATTTAAAGAGCGCTGTACGTCTACCATGAGTTGTCACATTTAGATCGGCTGACGTTACTACAGTTAGTAATAGTACGTTACTATGACATCTCTGTCAAAATTGTTACTCATGGTATCGAATTCTAAGCAAATGAATGAAGCGCAAACTACAGTCGCTGTAGTACTGTGACGTAGGATAGTTAACTGAGCGACGTTTTAGTACCCAACTATCCGCTAGAGGCACTGTACAAGTTTTCATACAATTTTTAACTACAGTCGCTAGCGAGTGTAGATTTTGAAAACTCATGGTAGACCTACTGGTAGTGTAGTGGTAGCATCCCTGCCTCATGATCCGAAGAGCATGGGTTCAAACCTACTCGTGCACCAAAGAATGTTTTCTATTCGAAAAATTTATGTGCGCAACGGTAATGGAAAACATCGTGAGGAAACTGGCATACCCTAGAACCAAAAATTCAAAGGTGTGTGTCAATGTTAGTATTCTTAGGTACCTACTTGGTATAAGCCCACATTTTGCAAAGTACCTAGTTAATATTCTATTGAAACCATAGTAATTTATTTATATTTATAGAACTTTTACTACAGAATAAAGATTCATTTATTTGATAAATAAAAATAAGCTTTCAAGTTTTTCATAAGCTTCAATGAGCTTTGCATTCAAAGTAATATTTTACAAAATGTACAAAAAATAGAAGAAAATGGTATAGGATTATACTTATACTATTAAATTTCTACTGCAACCATACTATAACTAGGGAGAACTCAGCTGGAAATAGATGCAGGATTAAGCTTAGTTATAAAACCCATCGATTATCGATAAATAACTTATTACCGTTGACACACTACGTGACCGTAAAGTCATTCATTTCAGCGACAAAACCATGGTAATAACAGTCGATAATTCACCATAAACTATTAACACATTTAACTTCCTTATTCATACTATCTATAAGGTTTATTTTGGCTTGTTTAGCGGATGCAGAAGCTTGTAGCGAGGGGACAGATATGTGTTACTGTGTCGTGCATTGACCCCACAAAATGTTTGGGACTAGAGAACGATTTTAGATAGAGTTGGCTGTAGAATTTGTTTATCGATAAAATCGAAATAAAAATGTAGGAAAATTTATTGTTGATTTTGGGTCAAGCCTAAGCTTTTTTAAGCTTGTTTAATAATAACTTAGTGCTGTTGTGCTATGCAGAATTTCTCTTATAATTTTTAAAATATCAGAGATTACGAGCTCAGCATAAAAAGGTAAGGTTGTAAAAACAAGAATTTTAATCGTAGAAATCTAATTGATCGTGGTTGTATTACTGGAATTTTCAATTATAAAATTGTAAACTTTTACTGACTTGACTATAAAAATATTGCGCGTGGTATGATTGAATTATAGATACCTATAAAATACTGTGAATATACTGGTACTTACTAGAACCTACATATATAAATATATATTGATATCTTATATACATCCCCACACACTTTTACTACTGGTAAATACCTATCAGATTATACATAGAGATTTCTTAGAAAAATAAAAGAAAGGTCTCGGTTTTTAATAACACTTGAACTACATTATTTTCCAAATACGAGTAGGTATCATTTTATAGACGAAAGAAAAGTAATTAATATAGCTCCATACTGTAAAAATAGTTTTTTGAAATTCCTATAGGTATATCACTCTTTGAATCCTTAGTGATACCTAATAATATCATTTAAAAAAATCTACTTTTGTATTGCTCATTCACTATTTATAAAAATCGACAAAGATGCTTAAACTTTTTATCGATATCGATAAACTAGTTCACTGTCCCATCCTTACTCCAACCCATTCACAGTACACATGGTGTTCGAAACATTGATCGATTCGTACCCCACTGCTAATGTATCACGCTATAGCTAGGATAGAGCGTAGGTTCCAACATATAACCCTACAGCTCCGGGTTACAATGTAGGTTGTTACTCGTGAGTTATGTTGTGAAAGTTTCATTAAATACGGCTTAGGATTTAAACCAGGGTTACTTAACAAGCGACTGCCGGCTTTTGACCCATGTTATTATCTGTGGATAGAGAGATATTAATGTACGATTTCACAGAGTAGAATCCTCTAGCATTATTATCTAACTAAGCTGTCTGGAGTAGGTAAGCCTAGATTTTTAGATATTCTTATTTATTTCTAAATTGACATCCGTTTTGTTTTATTCCCATCTGTCCACCTGCTTTGTTCCTACACACTGTCGTGGCGACGGCGACGGAATGACTGACAGTCATACTAAAGATACTAGAAATATCTATTTGTCCCCCTGGCCTCATAGCTCAGTTGGCAGTCTATTTTCCACGGTGCAGGTAGTGGGTTCGATTACCACCCATATAAATGTTGCGATAGTATCGCAACATATCGTAGTCCTATGTGAGGGACGGGACGCGATGCTACGCTATACGGCACAACACAAGCCCGCACTTTGTCACATCTCATCACAGATCTATGTACATTGTACATGTTACAACGACTACTTGATGTTTTTACTTCACGTTGCATCGCATTGCTGCGTTCATAGATAAATAAACACAACGCCATCTAGCCCTAAACTAGGCAAAGCTTGCTATGGGAACCAGATAGCTGATAGACTAATTAATATTTTTTTGTAAATACAACACTAACACCCAGACAGAACAAAAAAAGAAAAGATGGATGGACTGTGTGAAAGATGACACGGGTAAGAAAGGAGTGAGTGATGAGATGATGAGTGACAAGAGGAGGTGGAAGAGGATCACATGTTGTGCCGACCCCACATAGCGTGGGATAAGGGCAGGAAGATGATGAACACCCAGACAGAACAAACATCTGAGTTCATCACACAAATGCTTATCCTGGGTGGCGATCGAACACACACCTACAGCGCAGAAGGCAGAGCTACTACCAACTCATCTGACGCCAGTCATTAGATCATTTAGGACAACGGATAAAGTAGATGTTTCTGATCAATGTATCCTTTCCACAGATCCTGGCAGCCCTGGCGGTGTCTCTGGGTCCGTTTGCAGCGGGACTCAGCAAGGGGTACATGTCTCCAGCCATAGCATCCATGCAGGAGTCACAGCATCATGATGCCTTCACGGTCAGCGACCAGCAGGCCAGTTGGATTGCAAGTCTCAGTTTGTTAGGTGAGTTGACTTAAAATGGAATCATTGCAATGTTTGTTGTATAGATAACTTAGTGCCTTACGTGGGTAAACTCAATACAAACGCAGTGCGGTGCGGTGTGATGCGGAAATTACATACAGTCCGTGGTATAGAGCGAGATGAAAATAATATTTTGCTTACAAAATGGAAAAATAAAAATGAAAACATTGAATTAAGTTCAATCGAAATTGTTGTTATAAAAAATTGGCCACCACTGAGCTAAGTGCTGGTGTTCTGTGGTGCGTGGGAGCAACTGTACTTACTACGCAGGTACCTACATCTTATAAATCTTAAAAATATAATTACAAAAAATAACTAGATAATGTAATTATTGATAGGCGCGTCGTCTGCCGGTCACGTGGCGAGGCAGTTTGACGCGATCTGCGTTTAAACGCACTGCATCGCGCCGCTTCGCTTTCGCATCTAGCTCGCCCACGTAGGACGGCGGGTGATCGGATCTATTGTTATATTTAAGGAAACAGGGCACGTCTAAACATTATATTTGGCACATGCTTAGGTACGTTTTTCGCACAGTAGTTACTATACGTTCGCATGAAATATTAATGTTAGTCACGTGAGCAAAGTTGATGACTGATGATAGAGGGAAATGGAAGAAGAAAACGTGTGTGCCGACCGCACATAGCGTGGAAAAACGGCAGGAAGAAGAAGAAGACACGTGAACAAAGTCGTAGGGTATGACTAGTGTTCCAAATAAAGTTTACCTCACCTTTTATCAGATGTCGTTCCTAATGCTCGGTGGATGTTCATTTCCGCCTGTCACGTTATCAGCAGCCCACGCTATGGTAGATAGCTTCCCTAAAAGTTGAGTTATGTGATACTAATTGGTTTGGACATCGGAAGTTCTATGATACTCGTACTTAGGATTTTGTACTACAAGAAAAAAGGAACTTTATATGGGATGAAACAGAAACTAAAAAAAAAAAAAATTGATCATGACTGTAATCCCCGGGCTGGCTAGATATCTTTCTCAGATCTTTAGTTACTTAGATCTTTGAGGATATCTAAAGAGGGTAGTCAGAGGCACGTCCAAACATGACATTTGGCACATGCCCACATTTTGCACAGTAGTTAGTATTCCGTACGTGACAGGTTGCAGCCCATCGCCGCTTATAATAATACTAACGTATGACACACCCTTCGAATTTTTGGTTCTAGGGTATGCCGGTTTCCTCACGATGTTTTCCTTCACCGTTTAAGAGCACTGGCATTGCACACATCATTTTTTCGAATAGAAAAACTCATTGTCGCACGACCAGGTTTGAACCCACGACCTTCGGATCGTGAGGCAGGGGTGCTACCACTACACCACCAGCGCTCTTCTATACCACCAGCGCTCTTACACCAACAGAAACCAATTATTTTAAAAATTAGGTTGAATCGATAATAACTAAGTTAAAAAAATGTTGGATGAAACGAAAACTATCTACTATTATATTCATCTAAATTTGTAAACCAAGCAGTAAGTTTTTCTAAAATTGTAAAAATAAATCAGAAAAAATGCCGATACATTTTTGTCGTGACCGCTGGTGGTGCAGTGGTAGCACCCCTGCCTCACGATCCGTAGGTCGTGGGTTCAAACCTGGTCGTGCACCAATGAGTTTTTCCATTCGTAAAATTTATGTGCGCAATGCCAGTGCTCTTAAACGGTGAAGGAAAACATCGTGAGGAAACCGGCATACCCTAGAACAAAAATTCGAAGGTATGTGTCATAGGTTAGTATTCTTATAAGCGGCGATGGGCTTGCAACCTGTCACGTACGGAATACTAACTACTGTGCAAAATGTGGGCATGTACCAAATGTCATGTTTGGACTTGCCTCTGACTACCCCCTTTAGATATCCTCAAAGATCTAAGTAACCAAAGATCTGTGGAAATATCTACCGAGCCCGGGGATTACAGTCGTGATCATATACAGTCGTGGTCAACTAATTAGGGACATGCAAGATAGTGAAGAACAATAACCGGTTATGTACATACAAATATAAAACCCTATTGATTTCTCAGTAACTATTATTTGCATAATTTGGTCCGATTATTATGCTTTAAATGGCTGTAAATAAAAGAATAAATAAATAGAAAAAAGTATTTAATATCAAAGGTTGAACATGTATTCAATTTTAAGGTATAATTCTGTAGCTGGACATTTAATTAAGGACAGTAAACTATAATGAAAAATAGAGTTAAACAAAACTAATAATCTGCAGTATTATAATATCTTTAACAGCTCCATTTTATTACGTGTAAAATCAGTACCCAGTAGCAAAACCTTTGTTAGTAATTACCGCTTGACACCGATGTGGCATAGACATTATCAGTTTCTGGCATGTTTCGACAGGAATGTTTGCCCATGCCTCACAAAAAGCTTCATTAAGTTCATCTAAAGTTGTGGTACGATAAGTGGCTACTTTTTTCTTGATTTCGTGCCAAAGGTGCTCGATTGGGTTAAGGTCCGGGCTATTTGCTGGCCAATCTAGCACCGATACTGACTGACTGGTAAGAAACGACTTGACTGAACGGGCGGTATGTTTTGGGTCGTTATCATGCTGAAACGTCCATATAATAGGGAGATGCTCCTCAGCATAGGGAAGCATCGTTTCCTCCAATATTGCCTTGTATTGATGTTGGTCTAAGTTACCCTGAACTTTCCTCACAGGTCCCACTCCACGTCCAGAAAATGAACCCCACATTTTAATGTTTCCACCGCCATGTTTCACCTGCTTTTTTGTGAATCTTGGATTCATTTCCGCTTTTATTGGACGCCGTACGTATTGCCTTCCATCTGAAGAAATCAAATTAACCTTGGTCTCGTCAGAGAATAATACATGTTGCCATTGGGCGTAGGTCCAATGTCCATATTTACGTGCAAACGCCAAACGAGCATTTCTATGTTCTTTCTTCAACAACGGTACTTTGCGAGCCACTCTTCCGAACAACCCTGCTTCTACCAGACGTCGTCGAACGGTCCTAGCTGAGACACCAGCTCTTTCGTCTGTCCCAAACACTTCGTGTTTAATTAAAATAGAGCCTAGAAACGGATCTTTCTTAGCTAACCTGGCTATCATTCTATCTTCTTGCGGAGTTGTTTTTCTCGATCTTTTTGTTCTGGGCACATTTAAATCTGTGTTATTGCGTCTGACATGTTGCACTGCATTGTATACCATAGTTTTTGAACAATTTAAATGTTCTGCTATCCTTCGGTATGGCCAACCATGCTCGACAACAAACTTCATGATAATTTTTCGTAGTGTTGGATCGCAACTTTTATTTTTACCCATTTTTCTTCAAAATATTTTTCAAAACTTAAAATAAATATCGGGATTGCCGCCAAAACTACCACGAAACAATAAGAGAAGAAGTAAAAAAGTATTGAGATTCAAATTTTGAAAATAGAACGCAATATCTCAGTGTCCCTAATTAAATGGCCAGCCAGCATTATTTGAACAAATAGCACTACGATAATCTATCAGCTATACTGTAAAGAGGTTTAATGTTTAAGAAGTTGTTATTGTTTGTATAATCGGGCACATAAATGACTAATTATACTTACATGTAAGAGATATGGAATATGGTTTAGACTCGTTGGAAAATAAAAAATAAATTCACAATTCGGTTTAACCAAAGAGTGTCCCTAATTAGTTGACCACGACTGTATATATATATATATATATATATATACATTTTTGTCGCGTTTGCCATGTTAGCCTGGCAGTATAGGCCGTGGGAAGTAATGGTCATCTTAAATGTTACAACTAATCCGACACGAGATATCGTTAAACTAAACTACTAGATGTAAAATGTTTTACAACAATGTTAACGTTTCAACATTACATCAACGTCTTGTAAAGTTTAAACCGTTTTATTTATAAAATACTAACTTCCGCCCACGGCTTCGCCCGCGTGGTACCTTGAAAAACAAAAACAAATCTATCCCGCGGGAACCGTACAGATTTCCGGGATAAAAATTAGCCTATGGGCTATTCCATACTTGAATCTATATCTGTGCCAAATTTCATCCAGATCCGCTCAGACGTTTCAGCGTGAAAGAGTAACAAACATACATCCAGACATACAATTTACTAAATTTTTGTGTTTATAATATTAGTATATAGATATAGAGGAAGCAAATCTCTCATTATAGGAAGCAAAAAGAAGCAAGTGGGAAGCAATTTTCGGATAACATTTTAACGTTAGACTGACTCATGTTGAATGTAACCAAATATTACATAATAATTGTTAAACCGTCCGTTCGTTTGGGGTATCAATGCACTGGTACTTTATTACTGCACTCGGCACTTTGTTGCTGTGCGGGTCAGTGACTGCGCAATTCAACTGTCATCCGAATAATGATGCATGTCGGTGAAAATATTGCACAATTTATACAGCGTGTATGCTATTTCTTACTTATTTATAAACCGTGAAATTTTAATGGTTGTTTTCCCGCGGCAGAACAACTTGCCATAAGGAGTACTTTTGAAACGTAGAGTAAAAGTAAAAAAATAAAGGTGTTTTTGTTTTAAAATAATTTAAAAAATATTCATCAACTCGAAAACGTGAGGAACGATAGTAACATTAGACGTAACTTGTAGGTACTATTCGTCGCACGCGCCGCCGGCCGCCTTCGCGTAGGTATCGGGATGAATTACTATTGGTTCGTGGTCGCTTTCGAATTAAATTTTCTCAATGGTATATTATCTGTGGGATAAGGGCAGGAAGATGATGATGATGATGATGAATGGTATATTATCTTTATTTTTTGTTTCTAATAACTATTTAATTTGTTTATACAACGATTGTATTACTAAAATAAAACCATTTCGCTGCGGGAAAACAACCATTAAAATTTCTCGGTGTATAATTATTGCCACTAACGGAAAAGTCTCATCTTTTTGACACTTTGCAATAATTACCTTTTGCATTTGACAATAAGTTATTCTGAGTATGTTATAAACGAGTTTATCAATAAAAACTTAAATTGAAAAATTAAATAACTTAAATTTATTTATTCTGTTGGCCGAACACACCCTACTTTTTTGTTGTAAAACTAGCTGTAGGTACCCGCGCCTTCATTCCGAATTGCCATTTATTATACCCCTTCTTACCCACCTTTTTCTCTCCTGTCCTCCTAATACTGAGGGTTATGATATCTGTAATGTATAAACTTCTAAACCGATTACCTTGAAATATTTACAGGTAATCGTCCTTTCTATAAAAAAATGAATGAGATCGGACCACGCGTGAATTACAGCTAAATACACATTTTGATTTTCATCTCCTCTCCCAAGGGAATCGTGCTGAATTTCGGGATAAAAAGTATCCTATGTCCTACCTCGTAGTATGAACTCAAACCGTGCCAAATTTCATTTGATTTCGTTCAGTAGTTTCGTCGTGAAGCTCAGTCCAGATACAGACCGACAGACAGATGAAAATAAATACACTTTTGGCTTTATTATGGACTAGCTTCCACTCACGGCTTCACCCGTGTGGTACCTAAAAACAAAAACAAACCTATCCTACGGGAACCGTACATTTTTCCGGGATAAAAATTAGCCTATGTGTTATTCCAGGCTATAATCTATATCTGTGCCAAATTTCATCAAGATCCGTTCAGCCGTTTCAGCGTGAAAGAGTAACAAACATACATCCAGACATCCTGATATCCTGACATGCATACATCCACACATTCTTACAAATTTTCGCGTTTATAATATTAGTAGGATTATACAGTGCCCTCCAAAAAAAATATCTTCAATGCACAGAATTTGACCAGTTCAAGTTTTATTATAAGTATAGATAAAAAACACAAAAAATAACATTTTTCTTAAAATAATATAACACACGCTACATTACTTTAACAACGGCCAATCAATAAGTCAACAGGCAGGAACACACTAAATCAAACCTAACGAGTCTTATTAGGTGCTTCAGGGACCACCCTGTATTTATTACTCGCTTTGCCTTCCCCTGGCGATACAGTAACTCAAATAAACTGAATTATGGCCATTATTCAATGTATCGGCATCATAATACAAAAACAGTTTAACAAACAATCATTAACTTTCTATGTTACCTATTTAAACCCCATTGTCTATACTAATATTTTAGAGAGGAAAAATTTGATTGTTTGTTCGGTTGCATTGCATAGGCTCTGAAATAACTGAACCGATTTGAAAAATTCTTTCACCAATATGTAGAATGAACTTTCAGGATGAATAAAGGCTATATTTTATGTAGGCACTTCGCGGGCGACGCCGCGGACAGAAGCTAGTAGGTAAATAAATAGATTTACAGAGATGTGGTGGTGTAGTAGTACCTTCTGATCCTAAGGCCATGGACAATAGCGTCTTTACCATAAGGGCACACGGGGCCCGGGCCCAGGAAGGACCTACAACTTCTCTCACATTTATTCTCAAAACATTTTTCGCGAGCACAGTACCTAACAGCACCAGCGTCAAAAATCATTATTGACCATCATAAAGATCATAATAGAAAAATGTTAGTATAATTAGCTATCTTTACTTTCCAAAAGGGCCCTAAATTTTTGTGTGCCCAAGGGCCCAAGCATAGTTTAAGACGGCCTTGTCCATGGATTCGAACCCAATCATGCAATGATGCTTTAAACGTATAGGAATACGTCTCGTGAGGATACCCGCGGCTTAGTCAACTCAGCACGTATTAAGCATGTCTTTGTGCATACGGCTGACTAAGCTGAGAGGATGGTTTAGGTGTTGTAAGTCTACTCCATCTTATTGTTCTAGACACTACAACGTGCTGTAAGTGAATGTAAAGTTCCAATATTATCTATACTAATATTATAAAGAGGAAAGATTTGATTGTTTGTTTGTTTGTTTGTTTGTTTGAATTGAATAGGCTCCGAAACTACTGAACCGATTTGAAAAATTCTTTCACCGATGTGTAGAATGAACTTTCAGGATGAACATAGGCTATAATTTATGTAGGTACCTCGCGGGCGACGCCGCGTGCAGAAGCTAGTATTATTATATTACAATATTATATAAAGTCCTATATTAATATAAGAACTTTGAAATAACTCCTGTCTATATAATTCCTTTTTGTGACTAGAAGGCTGAACAGATGGTGTCCCCGTACGCCATGTCCCCGGCACGGGGACAGCGGGACATGATGAAATTTCTTTCTCGTTGTCCCCTTATTATTCCCCTTAGAGCGCTGGTGGTGTAGTGGTAGCACCTCTGCCTCACGATCCGAAGGTCGTGGGTTCAAACCCGGTCGTGCACCAATGAGTTTTCCCATTCGAAAAATTTATGTGCGCAATTATGCCAGCGCTCTTAAACGGTGAATGAAAACATCGTGAGGAAACCGGCATACCTTAGAACCAAAAATTCAAAGGTATGTGTCATAGGTTGGTATTCTTATAAGCGGCGATAGGCTTGCAACCTGTCACGTACGGAATACTAGCTACTGTGCAAAATGTGGGCATGTACCAAATGTCATGTTTGGACGTGCCTCTGACTACCCTCTTTAGATATCCTCAAAGATCTAAGTAATTAAAGATCTGAGAAGATATCTACCGAGCCCGGGGATTACAGTCGTGATCATATTTATTTATTTTTATTTTTTTGTCCCCTTATCGTAGATTATGGGACGGGGACAACGGTAAAAATTTCACGTGCCGTTGTCCCCTTAAATCTGTATTCCTGTTAAAAGCTTAGTTTTTAGCGTGGGTAAAAGTAAAAATCATGACTAAATTTGGAAAGGAGACAGATTGTATCCTAAGGAAGGACATAAGCTAAATTTTGTCTGCATAAAACTAAAAGTTCCCAACCCTAGTTCAAATAACTAACTTGTTTGCTCAGTAAATTCATTTTTTACTTTTTTTTATATATGTACTTACTTTAAAAGAAAATGCGAACAAAGTCGCGTGCAACACACTTGCCTAGAATAGACGACAAAATTAAAAGACAAAAGCTTTCTACTTATTTGTTTTTACCTTCTGCATTATTTGTTATTATTTTGCAAGAATAACAGAAATAACTGATTGTTATTTACAAAAAAAATTCAAACATTAACGTTATTTATCTTAGCAAAGTATCTTCCCACAATATTGTTTTACCAGTTTGATATATAAACAAACAGATGTCTGCGCTCCATTTAAGATACATTATAAAAACAACCAAAACATTTTTTGCAAAAACATTTATTTGGCCTATAAATAAATCATTATCAACGTTTGGAATGCGGAGGCGATACACGTGTTAGCGGTCTGAGATATTTTGTTTTGAGAGTTTGTTCAGTTGTCCATTTTCATGACAACATTCAAAGTTTATACTTTTCAAATCATGATGTTTACTTTGATTATGCAAAAATAACCTACAAAAAAACTAACAAAATTCATCTAACACATTGTTTACTTCTTCTTCTTCTTCCTGCTCTCTTCCCACACTAAGTGTTTACATTTCACATATTAAAAAAAATAAAATGACAATTGGGATAGGAGCCACGTCCAAATAAATTTTGCTCAGTAGTTAGTATTCCGTACGTGACAGGTTGCAAGCCCATCACCGCTTATAAGAATACTAACCTTCGAATTTTTAGTTCTAGGGTAAGTATGCCGGTTTCCTTACGATCTTTTCCTTCACTATTTAAGAGCATTGCGCATATAGGTACATAGATCTTTCAAATATCAATCAGGTTTGAACCCACGGCTTTTGGGTCTTAAAGCAGCGGAGGTATCACTACACCACCAGTGGTTTAAAATATTAATTCTAGTAAAACATAAACATTATAGGTACATATGCGTTTTGCATACACATTCCGCATCGATTTCGCGGTTATTCATCAAACGAAAGTGTATCATAAATCATTGAGGTATAAATTATTGTTCCTAGATACACCTTTACGATCGCACTGTACAGTCATCGAGAAAAGTCAACAAAAAATATTATCACGACTGTAATCCCCAGGTTGGATAGATATCTCTTAAATTACTTAGAATTTTAGGTTTCGTAAATCAAAGGGTAAAAACGGGACCCTATTACTAAGACTCCGCTATCCATCCGTCTATCTGTCCGCCTGTCACCGGGCTGTATCTCATGAACCGTGATAGTTAGACAGTTGAAATTTTCACAGATGATGTATTTCAGTAGCCGCTATAACAAGAAATACTAAAAAACGGAATAAAACTAATATTTAAGAGGGCTCCCATACAGCAAACGTGATTTTTTTGCCGTTTTTATAGATAATGGTACAGAACCCTTGTGCGAGTCCGACTCGCACTTGACCGATTTTTTTAAGGATATCTAAAGAGGGTAGTTAAAGACACGTCCAAACACGATATTTGCCATGTTCCCCTATTTTTCATAGTACATACAAATATTGAAGAACCAATTAAAAAAAACAATGAAACTTAATACTAGCTAGTGTCACATCGGGCGCTCTTAAAGCGATCTCTTTCAGACAACCATTTCACCATACGTTGAGTAAAACATCAACAACTGAAAGAGTAATGGCCACGTATAAATCATTGCGTTGTTAAAAAAATCACAACTAACTTTTATCGCTGACTGTACCGTGTACCTGCCATCTAGAGCCTGTTTTGTTTCACGGCTAATTTCGTGTAATTTCGTATGCAAATTGCACGAACGTGTAATTGTGAGGAAGTGTTGTAGTTTAATGAAGATTCATCTCGTCTTAATGTAAATTAAAATCTTACAGCGTATAATATCTTCGGCTCTGATTCTGGTAGCAGTAGCTTAAACTAATTTTAAACTACTAAAATAATAAAGGTCAACCAAATTACGCCAACCAATCCCTATCCTTCGAAATATTATATCCTTCTAATCTATATCTATATAAGAGCTTAACCTGACTGACTGACTGATTGATCATCGCCGAGCCAAAACCGCTGAAGCTAGAAAGCTGAAATTTGAAAGGTGGTTTCCTTTTATAACAAAACCACCCACTAAGGCGGGATTTTTGGAAATTCCACCTCTAAAGGGGTGAAAAAGGGTGAAAACGTTAGTATGAAACTTTTTAACGCGTGGAGCGATTTTCATGAAACTTTGTTTGTGCACTGTAAATGCAAAATGAATGTACACGTGTTTCAGGATTTTTTAATATAATCTTCAAAAAGAGGTAAAATGGGGTGTCAAAGTTAGTATGGGATTTTTTTGAGTTGTGTGATGTGTTTGAAACTCAGTTTAGATACTTTAAGTGAACGAAGTCGCGGGCGGGACAGCTAGTTAATACATATAAACGAGAAAGTTTTTAAGAAAGGGTGGATGTGTGGATGTATGTTTGTTACTCTTTCACGCTGAAACGGCTAAACGGATCTAGATGAAATTTGGCACAGAGGGTCTACCATGAGTTTTCACAATCTACACTCGCTAGCGACTATAGTTAAAAAAATGTATGAAAAATTTGAACAGCGCCTCTAGCGGATAGTTGGGTACTAAAATCTCACGTAGCTAACCACAGAACAGAAAAAATGTGTAGCTAACTATCCTACGTCACAGCGTACTACAGCGACAGTAGTTTGCGCTCATTAATTTGCTTAGGATTTGGTACCATGAGTAACAATTTTGACAGATGTCATAGTAACGTACTATTACTACTGTAAAAACGTCAGCCGATCTAAATGTGACAACTCATGGTAGGCGTGCAGATATAGATTATACTCTGGAATAGCACAGGCATCTTTTATCCCGGAAAAATGTACGAATTCCGTGGGATACATTTATTTTGATTTTTCAGGTAGGTACCACATGGGCAAAGCCGTGGGCGGTAGCTAGTCTAATATAAAAATTATGTATCTAGACTAGCATTTCATAATGAAAATATGTAGTAAATGCATGTTTTGAATATTTTATAGTCATTTAGATGTTCTTATTGATAATAATTATATGCTTTCGTATTTTGATTCGATTATTTATAGAAAATTATACAGCTTTGTGTCTCGGACTGGGTTATTGAAAAACATAGTGCCTAAGGCATATGTGGTAGATGAGACACATTAAGAGTAATTTTTTGATATTCATTTTAAGTATTTACAAGAAAGTTTGTTTAATTTTTTGTAATTTTTGAGTAAGTACTTACTAGAAAGTTTAAGCAATAGTTTGATCCAGATCTTTTTATATATCTCTAGATGGCAACAGAAAATAATGCTTTTTTAGGATTCTATACTTCAGCTAACAAATAAAATGTATTGACATATTACACAGCCGTCAACACAACTTACTCATTAGACTCGTCCCGTGTGGAAAATCTTCACTATTTCAGTCGACTTTTATCAAATCGCAAGATTTCATCTCGAACCTAAAGTGCTAAGCTATTTTTGCTGCGATTCTTTGATCAAACTGAAACATTAACAAGAGCAAAACCAAAGTGTGTTTCTTAATATAACGTTAAGCGTTATATTTCGGTAGGCAAGATCGAATTAGATTTTTTTTTTGATTACATTCAGGTTTGAAAGCTTTGATGGAAGCAATTCGGAAGCAATTTATTGGTATGCTTATTATACTTATTACATAGATTTCAGCAATTCCACTCCGCGCATAGTGTACGCAGCAGAGTGATCGGCCATTGTGAGGTCAAAATGAACCTTTAAATGTTTAATTTCTTCTAAAAATAAAAAAATAGGAAGCAAATCTCCTATTGTAGGAAGCAAATAGAAGCAATAGGGAAGCAATTTTTTAATAGAATTTCAACGTTATAATACGACAGGTGACTTATTATCCTGAAGGTAACTCTTAGGTCTATGTCCAGCAGTGGATGTCTAAAAATGATGACGACCGCCATAAAACGGTATCCGCTTTCAAAGAAACTAAAGTACTTGTACAACGCTATATCTGCCACGTATCTGTAGAGCCATACATCTCAAGAATCGCTTGCAGACAAAAATAAACGGACGGACAGACAACGCTACATTTACACTAACATCAGTCTGTCTGTCTGTTACGACTTATAGACCGTTAGATTTGTTATTAGATACTGAATGGTATCTGTTGATTGAGATATTTTCACTGCACTAGGTATTTTGAAAAATAAATGGGCAATTTTACATTCCTTTTTTTAGCATTAAAACAACTATCAGAGCACTGGTGTAGTGGTAGCGCCCCTGCCTCACGATCCGATGGTCGTGGGTTCAAACCTGGTCGTGCACAGCTGTTTTTTTCGCGCTAACAGTGTTGGTTTCTCAGAAAAAGTTGTTTATATTGATGGGTACTTTACCTCAAGTTTTCGGAAGTAGTATGGTAACACCCTATACCGAATAGTTTAGGTTTACAAAGGTTTTTGTCAAATTCACGAAAGGAACCTGTGAACCTTCAATCCTTTCACCACACTAGTTCGTAAGACCTAATGGCATTATAACAAAAGAATAATGGCTTTTAAAGAATGTGTATTCATTTCAGTAACATCAGTTACAAGAAAATCGTTTCAGTATGCAATCGATCAATGTTCGTTTATTTTAAGGCGTGATATTCAAGTAGTCGTTTTAAGATCTTGTACCCGATATTCTAAGAGTGAAATATCTTCAAATTTAGTTACAAATAATGATTTCATTTTAACGGACGTAAAGTGAGTGAAAATCTCAGCGGCAAGTAGTGATTTGTCGTTGTATGTTTGTGTATGTTTGTTAGAACAAAACTTAAGAACCGCTGATCCAATCTCCATGAAACTTGGAAGGGCTAGAGATTCTGCTTTGTAAACTTGCTGGTAAGCATATGAGCTTAATCGGTGAAGGGTTTGTAAAGATATTGGGTTAAGAAGTTAAAAAAACAACTTTTTTTATATTGAGTGGGGTATCAAACGAAGGGCTTTATTTTGTACATTCTAAAATCGTTTTTATTCTTATTTAAGAAGGTTTAGCATTGTCAAACTTTTGAGTGTCCTGACTGTAAAAAGTAGTAATCAGGAGCCTTTGGGGGCCTATCAACTCTGTTAATAAAGTAGGCCTCATACTAAATCATAACAGTTTACGTAACTGAAAAATAGGTAGGCACTCTGTACACTCTGTAAACAAGTCACGTTTTCCTCATGAAAGAGTATTTATTTTGAACTTTCGTTCGCAGCTTCGCAATTAATTAGTTATTCTTTGAAACCAGATGTTGCGGTGTTTACTATAAAATGTTCATTCGTTAAAAAATAAATTGGCTTTTGGAAGTTTTCACGTAAATGATTGATTCAGGCGTGACTTTGCGGAAATCCATTACAAATACTGAAAAGGACGGAAATTTCTAGTACTTTCCCGCTAAAACTATTATCTAATGAGGTTATTAATTAAGCTTATTAATATTAATGAGCCCCACAAAATGCCTTATAGAAATATTCTTAATATTAATAATCCCAACACCACACCTCAAATAGAAACTCGACACGTGTTTCGCTTCTCCACGAAGCATCCTCAGGACCGTTGACTCGCTCCGCACGCGTTTTCACGTGTTCTTTACGCGTGTTTGTAATACGGTGAAGGAAAACATCGTTAGGTAACCTGCACGCTTTAAAAGTCAAAATTCAACAATATTTCATTCAATAAAATCACAGGGATCCTTTTGAATCGTCTTACATGCTAGGTGAGTCTAGGTCTAATTCCAGTCCTATCCCCAGTGCGAGAAGAACTAACAAGAAACTCGCTGGGCCCGAGCGCTTTTTTGTATTATGATCCTTGTTAACATTGTTAGGGACACCTAGCAGAGTTGGAGCTGATTTGTCCCAAGCTTTTTTTCATCTAAGTACTTTGGAAGTAAACATTCAAAAACATGTCATAAAGCAATAAGGAAATTGATGTGTAAGTATAATTAATAAAATTATAAACGTAGTAGGTACATACCTACTTAAATGTTTAAAATGTTAAATTTCTTTTGATCGTTGTCTATTCAACTTAAAATAGCGTTTAAACACTTAAATCTACAATATATCAATTAGTCACTACATTTTTATATCTACGAAATTCTCAAATAGAAAACGACTAATTAGAGGCATTTAAAATGTACGACTCACTTGCACCATAGTTTAACCTAGGTTAGTCAAGTCACTGTCGTTTCTAAGGACTGTGAATTTTGTAAAAAAAAATATCCTACTATTATTATTATAAACTCGAAAGTTTGTTAGAATGTATGGATGTGTGGATGTCTGGATGTATGTTTGTTACTCTTTTTCGCTGAAATGGCTGAAGGGGTCTGAATTAAATTTGGCACAAATATAGGTTATAGTCTGGAATAGCTCATGGGTTACTTTTTATCCCGGAAAAATGTACGGTTCCTGTGGGATAAATTTATTTTTATTTTTCAAAGTACCACGAGGGCTAAGCCGTGGTCGGAAGCTAGTAATAAATAAAATAGATTTTCGAAAAGCCTGGTATTTTTCGAGATAGCTGAACACAGGGTTTAGCAAATATTTTATGATAAAACCTAGAAATCTTAAGGTTTGCTTGTTGGTGCAAGTTGGTGTTAATTAAATTGCTCTTATAAATCTGAGATGAATGTGGGCGGATGCTGGAGGTACTTTCATGTACCGGGATAAAGTTTGTTCTCCAAATGAAAGATTTATTCTGCTACATTATTGTTGTGAAAACTGTGGTTATTCTGCATGTGCCCAATAAAAATGGTTGAAAATTATTATATTAATAAATATATAATTATTTTTTCTCAATTATAATGAAAAGCGATGATTTTTTTCTGAAAATTTTGTTTATTCTGCAGTACCTACCCAATAAAAAAGTTGTGAAAATTACTATATTATTAATTTGGTCAAGATAAAATCGAAACAAAGAAGACTCGCAAAAATAAAATATTAAATAAAAAATTAAATAAAAATTAGATAAAAAATTAACTTGAAAAAAATACGGCCGTTTATGTCGCAAAAAACGTATATTTCAAACACTCTCAAGGGAATCAAAATTTATTTTATTTACCTATCTGTTGACCTAGAACTATGAAATTTGGTAAGTAATACCGATTGATTCTACAAGTTTAGGGAAAAATCTGAATACTAATTAAATCATAAAAAAACTTACAAAGTAAGAAATCCTCGAAGGGCGAATCCAACTCACATTTTGTCCGGTTTTTTTTGTTTATAGTGCAACATAGTTTGGTCGAATCTGCCCTTAATATATCAATCGCTACTTCTCTGGACAGTGAGCCTTACGTCTCGCCGGACTCACAAAGTCTCGAGAAGTGGCGAATGGTTCTATTTCGAGATGAGACGTAAATCTCTCGAGATAAATAAGATCACCCCCCGCCATACATCAATATTGACTCCCAGAATGTGCTAATAATACCAATGTTGTGGTTTTTAAAAAATGTTTTTGACTGAGTTGTCTGGCTTCACAGCTGTTGGTAATAGCTCTGCTTTCAACGTTGAAAGTTGTAGGTTAGATTCTCGCGAGGACAAAGATTTTAGGTACCTACTCCTACTAAAATTATAAACGTGAAAGTTTGTAAAGATTTTTACCGGACGATAGCCGTACATTTGTAATTCCAGGTCGTATTTCAAGTTTCATCCAGATCTGTTCAGCCGTTTCAGCGTGATTGAGTAACATCCATCCATCTACCCAAACTTTCGCTGTCACTGTATTCCAAATGAGATCATCATCATCTTCCTGCCCTTATCCCACGTTATGTGGGGTCGGCACAACATGTGATCCTCTTCCATTTCCCTCTGTCATTCGTCATCTCATTACTCACTCCTTTCTTACTCATGTCATCTTTCACACAGTCCATCCATCTTTTCTTTGGCCTACCTCTACCCCTGTATCCATCCACATTCATACCTAACACTCTCCTTGTCACATGACATTCACCTCTTCTCATAACATGCCCATACCACGCTAACCTATTACTCCTCATCTTTTCTGTCACCTGTGCCACTTTCAGGCTTCCTCTGATATACTCATTCCTTATTTTATCCATCCTTGTCACTCCACACATCCATCTCAACATTCGCATTTCCGCCGCATGCACTCTTTTCTCGTCCGTTCCCTTGGTGGTCCAACATTCAGACCCATACAATACGACACATTATTCCAAATGAGATATCATTTGAATTGATCACCAAAGTGACATAGGCTATACAAAATATAAAAAAGTCTTATATGGCGACTGTAAAAATCAGTTTTCAGCTATGTTCAGTTTTTCACCGACTTCAAAAAGGAGGAGGTTTCTCAATTCGATCGTATATGCTTTTGTATGTTTGTTCGCGGATTTCTTCGTCGTTTATGAAACGATTTTGATGATTCTTTTTTGTTGGAAAGAAGATATTTCAAAGGTGGTCCCATGATAAATCAGGGTTTGATGATGGCAGACCAGAGAAATCGAGGGGACCTTCCCAAAATCGTAGGGGCGACTAGTGCGGTTGTAAGTTTTTATGTTAAACGATTACTTTTCGATTGGTCCCATAGAAATTTCATCAAAATCGGTTCAGTAGTTTTTTTCCACGTACCTAGTGCAATATTGAAGTCGGTTTGTTTTTAGTTTTTAAAACGTAATCTGGTTCTGTTTGTTATTTATGCCACACTTTTGTCCTCAGGTGCCTTCATCGGTGGCATTCTCGGCGGGATGGCCATGCGCCTGGGTCGACGCTCAGTCCTGATTGCCACAGCCCTGCCGTACACTCTCGCCTGGCTGGCCACAGCTCTGTCCACCGGCGTGCATATGATATCTGTCGCGTCATTTTGCGGGGGAATGCTTATCTGCTGTATCAATATGACGACACAGGTACTTTTAACTTTTGAACAAACCCACACAAACCAAAATAAAACGTTCGATAAAATTCAAAAATTTTCAAATAATATAAATACTTATAAAATTGCTGAGAGCGCTGGTGGTGTAGTGGTAGCACCCCTGCCTCACGATCCGAAAGTCGTGGGTTCAAACCTGGTCGTGCACCAATGAGTTTTTCCATTCGAAAAATTTATGTGCGCAATGCCAGTGCTCTTAAACGGTGAAGGAAAACATCGTGAGGAAACCGGCATACCCTAGAACCAAAAATTCGAAGGTATGTGTCATAGGTTAGTATTCTTATAAGCGGCGATGGGCTTGCAACCTGTCACGTACGGAATACTAACTACTGTGCAAAATGTGGGCATGTACCAAATGTCATGTTTGGACGTGCCTCTGACTACCCTCTTTAGATATCCTAAATATCCAAAAGATCTAAATAACTAGAGATCTGAGGAGATATCTCCTGAGCCTGGGGATTACAGTCGTGATCAGATTTTTTTTTTTTTTTTTATAAAATTAAAACTAGATCACTTAGCTTGTTTCTGTAAAAAGCAATATAATCTTGGATATATTTTCTGTATTCTATGCACAATAACAAAGGCCTATAAACTCACATACATACAACCTTTTTGGATATACATATTAATATACACCTTAGAATATACACCTCCTTGGACATAAAACACTTCTAAAAAGAAAACTAGACCACGTAGCTTCTCTCTGTAAAAAGTAATATAGTCTTGCGTATATTGTCTATGCTCTAAGACTTATTAAAATTGTTTTAAGTACATAACCTTACCAAAGACTAACATTTTTCCTTAAATCACTTACCCATTGTTCTTGATAAATATAATAAACATCCTATCCTAATATATACTACTCAAAACAGTTTTCGCTCCGAATACGTAACAGATTAACTATTAAAACATTTGAAAATTAAACAAATTTTTATTAATTTTAAGGCGGTACGATATTCGCCGGGACAACTACATGGTACCTTTTACCTACATAAATAACTTTCTTTTATTCACCACACACATAATAAAATTAAACAAAACAATAGACGCTCTTAACGCTGAAAACGATCTCTTCCAGGGAAATTTTTCATAAATTATGTCAGCTTTGAGTTTTAAATTCTAAAACAGGTATTGCGGTTACCTCGAAATATCTTCTTTCATAAAAAAATGTCTACAAGCATTTTTTTCTGACCGAGATTAGAACTTGCTACTTTAAGATCGAATAGCAAAAGTGCTATCACTGCACAATGTGTTCACACAAATAAAATAATTTTGGGTAATAAATTCTAGATTAGTCTTGCCATGATCCTGGCTTATGTACATAAAGTAAAGTGAACAAAGCCATAGGCTTAGCTAGTATTGCAAAACGTCACTTATTGCATTTTATCACTTGGCCTAGATATTAATGCCAGTGTGGTTTCGTTTTCAATAAAGTAACGAGAAAGGGCGACCCAGGTGAATTAGAAATTGAAAGGAATTTCTTGATTCAGGTTGTATAAGTATAAATAGCGCTGGTGGTGTAGTGGTAGCCCCCTGCCTCATGATCCGAAGGTCGTGGGTTCAAACCTGGTCGTTCACCAATGAGTTTTTCTATTCGATAAATGTATGTGCGCAATGCCAGTGCTCTTAAACGGTGAAGGAAAACATTGTGAGGAAACCGGCATAGAACCAAAACTTCGAAAGTGTGTGTCATGTCATGGTTAGTATTCTTATAAGCGGCGATGGGCTTACAACCTGTCACGTACGGAATACTAACAACTACTGTGCAAAATGTGGGCATGTGCCAAAGCACACGCCCACATTTTGCACAGTAGTATGCACAGTGATAGTAGCACAATGGCATGTTTGGACTTGCCTCCGACTACCCTCTTTAGATATCCTCAAAGATCTTCGTCAGTAGGAGGTCTGAGGGGATTACAGTCGTGTTCATGTTTTTTGTTGTTTTTTTTATATAGGTAATCTGAATCTCAAAAACAGCTCCAACGATTTTCATGAAATTTAGTATGCAGGGGGTTTCGAGAGTAATAAATCAATCTAGCTAGGTTTTATTTTTAGAAGACAGCGTTTACCAAAAAAAGAACCATTTAATTTAGTGCATTGTTAGATCCCGAAAATTCAAATTTAAAATATTTATCTCACTAATCCTTCTATCTTATCCTATCCTATGGATGTTTGTTACTCGCTCACGCTCAAACGGTTGAACAAATTTCGATGAAACTTAGAAAAGAAGTCGATTAAAAAATCATTATTATTAGTATTAGACGGGTATTTATCGCGTTTAAATTACCTTATATTTTCCCGACGTTTCGACAGGTTTGCACGCTGTCGTGGTCACGGGTAGACTCAAAAAAAATCTATAATTATTATTCAAAATCAAACTCATTTCACACTCGCTATAAGCACGTTGGTAAGAGCTCTCGACAAACGCTAGCAGTATTGATAACATTATGATTATAAAATAGTGCTTAGTTAATTTAATAGTCAACTAAATAATAAAGCATATTAAGTAGTCACATATTAATAACTTACCTACGCTACGTTGCAAAAGGTTAAACATAATATATCAAAGCCGCCAGTTTTGTAATGTTGCGTTGGGTCGACTTACTGCAATTAACGCTTCCTTATAAACACTATGGGTATAAATAATACGCAATATACCCACCAATAGTTAAAAATCTCCATATCCCAAGGTTTGCTGGAAGAGAACTCTTTTTAGGGTTAAGCTCGCTTGTGTACATTCACACAGTCCATCCATCTTTTCTTAGGTCTACCTCTTCTCTTATATCTGTGTACAAAGTATAAATAAATAAATAAATTCAAATTCAAATTCATATTTCTAAACTAGGTAATATAGGTACTACCAATATCAGAGAAGCTCAGTTATAGCTCAGACGCCCTGATATAATTTTGTGGTAACTTACTTAGATGCTGGTTCGCAACTCAACTATTACAATCAAAGGCATGTACCATGTACTATAATGTACCTACTACGAGTATAACCGAAATTTGCAAATCCTGTGTAACTGGAACCAATGAAATTATGTACTTTACGCTTTGAATTTTAGTAGAAAAGTTGTTTTGACAAAATCATAAAACGTATTTAAATCTTAAAAGGCGTTACAAATAGGTGATGGGTATTTGTAGTACCACGAGTAAACAAGTGTGAAGAAAAATACTGTTTTAGAATTAAGAGGAAATTATACTTTATTTGATTATATTTTTACTACATCAAAACAACAGAAAACATCCCTTGAGAATATCTAAACAGGGGCAGTCATAGGCACGTCCAAATATTAAACTTAGCACATTTTGCAAAGTTGTAAGTATTCCGTGCGTGACAGATTGCAAACCTATCGCCGCTTATAAGACACTAGCCAATGATACATCTTCAAATTGTTCTTATCAAACATAATCAAAATCAATTATAATCACAAGTTCAAGATAAGTACTTTATTATTACTTAAGAGTGCCATGTCCAAACCCTAAAAGTTCATCAATTGGTCCCACTCGGTCCCTTTATAAAGTTACTTGGTTTCTAAATGATCTTTTTGTTGTCATTGAATAAGTATCTATCATCATGCACAACATGTTTTCTTCTTCCACTCACTCCTATCATTCGTCAACTCTGAGTCCACTCCTCTTACATTCATATCATCTTTCACACAATCAAACCACTTTTTCTTCGGCCTTCCTCTACTTGCGTCCCCATACCCTATGAATAAGTATCTATATTATTTCAAATTTATGAATTTGATGTATTTCTAACCATTACTTATCTTGTTCACAGGTCTACGTCACAGAAATAGCGCTCCCCGAAATCCGAGGGTGCCTCAGCTCCGTCCTAAAAATCCTGAGTCAGATCGGAATCCTCATCTCCTTCTCCGTTGGAGCCTACCTCAACTGGTACCAGCTAGCCCTGATGGTAGCAGCTGCCCCAGTACTTCTCTTCTTCGCTCTATTCTTCATCCCAGAAACGCCATCCTCATTACTGCTGAGAGGAAGAGAACAGGAAGCTGAGGAGTCCCTCCAATGGCTCAGAGGCCCTGACGCTGATATAAGACAGGAACTGGCTACTATACGTACGAATATACTAGCCAGCAAGTTGTATAATGGCGGGCATAGAAGTAAACTGAAGATTCTCTTCTCGAAGCGGTTGACACGGCCTGTCTTGATCACCTGTGGACTTATGTTCTTCCAGAGGTTTACTGGAGCTAATCTCTTCAACTTTTACGCTGTGAAAATGTTCAAGAAGACGTTTAGGACAATGAATCCCCATGGTGGAGCGATAGCAATTAGTGTTGCGCAGCTTCTGGCTTCATGTCTATCTGGGATGCTTATAGACCATATTGGGCGTTTGCCTTTGCTTCTGATTAGTGGAGTAATGATGTCTATAGCTTTAGCTGGCTTCGGATCATACGCGTATTACGAAGAAGTGTTAAGAACAACTACAGAACTGAACGTATTAGAACCAGGTTCTTATGACTGGATCCCATTGCTATGCGTCCTAGTTTTGACTATAGCGTTTTCTCTAGGTATCAGTCCTATATCTTCTTTATTAATCGGAGAATTGTTTCCTCTCGAGTATAGAAGCACTGGTAGTGCTTTAGCGACGAGTTTTAGTCATTTGTGTGGTTTTGTGAATGTGAAAACTGCGGCAGATATTCAAGAGCATATAGGTCTGTATGGTCTGTTTTGGATGTATGCTGGGATATCTGTGTTATGTTTACTCTTTGTGATACTGTTTGTGCCTGAAACGAAGGGTCGGGAGATTGATGAGATGGACCCTAAATATGTGGAGTCTCTTTGTATTAATCGATAGTATATCAAGTACTCATTCACTTTTGATAGATTTTTATTGCGTGACTTGCCTTTTACAAAACTTTTGTTACATTTATGATATGATGGAATGAGGGCTTATTCAGTTTTAAGGTCATGTTTTCAGACTGTTGAAAACAGATGGCGCTGTTCTGTAAAATATAGTTAAGATAACATCACTTTATGATATAAAATTTCGCTTTAATAGTACAAAGCAGCGACATCTGTCGAGACAGTTGGAGCAAGTTTTGGACAATTGTAAAATGGAAAGACCGTATTGCTATTCTTTGGGCACTTCACGTATAAATCTATCAAAATGGTCAGTATTCTGGATTCAACCAGTATTTTAGTACCTATGTGCCTTCTGTAGTTCCTTACATCACAAGACTTTCTAGTATTACTTGGGATTCCCTTCAATGGTAGCTTACTTAACTTGTAAGTTGGAAAGAGATGGTGAGATTAGGAGAAGACCGTTTAGATTATTTCCTCTTCTAGCTTGCAATATTTTTAGAACTTTGCTGGATTCAGTATTAAGCATAATTCTATTAGTCATTATTTTTTCTAGTGTAATATTCACAGAAGTGTGCAGATAATACGATACTTTATACTCATCAAAATATTGAACTAGCATTTATTGCAAAAAATCAAAAACCCGACTGAACGTAATTGAAAATAAATTTTCATAGACGCCATATTGGATTTTCAATGTATGCGAGTTACTTTAGCTGTCGCTGTAGCCCAAAAGGCTGGATGGATTTTGAAAAATAAGGTGTTGGATTTGCCTGGATCACAAAAGTGACATAAGCTATACAAATGTCAAAAAAATCAAAATGGCGGCTGTAACAATCTATTTTCAGTTACGTTTAGTCAGGTTTTTAATATTTGAAATAAATTTAGTTTTCAAGTTTGTTCTTAATTTTAACTTCTGTTGCCTTCTTTTCTGTTAAAAACTTTATGAGTAAAAATATTATTACTTAAGTAGGTATTTATTGTACAAAACTGTAGATGGTAAGTATACCTAGTGCTGTTTCTATGGAGTTGAATTTGATCAGCAAAAGTCAACCTGCTAGGCTAACATGAACACCACGACAAAATTTTCTCGACTGTCTCGCTCTTTCTCGTGCAAATATGAGATAATGCTCGACAAAAGTGTTCAAACAAAATGTTGTCACGACCAAAGATTTAAATCGGAGATATGCCCATACGGTACTGAGAACGCACCGTTTTGTTGCCAAACGAAATGAGATAGCTCGCTCATTTGGCACACCAAATATTTTCAATTTCAGGGTACAAAAGGAATAAGTATATTTTTTTCGAAAGATCGTGCAATATAATTGCACAATAAATGGCGAAATAACTGTTTGGTTCATTTTTTACTACTTATTAGTGTGCGTGCATCGGCATTTTGTTAACCACACACAAGTAAAAACAGTGCCACAGTTTTTGGCGTTCGGGCATATCTACAATTAAAATCTTTGGTCACGACTATGTTAGCCTGGCCGTATTAGAATAATAAATAATATGTAGGTACAGTGTGTCCAAGAATTAATGTATAATATTAATTAGGTATATTATTAATTTACCCTAAGTAGATTCAGAGTGAATGAATGATAAGAGTGAGTGAAAGATAAAAGATGTTGGGCCGACCCCACGCGTGGGATAAGGAGAGAATGATGATTTATTACCCCAAAACGAGGGTGATCAACACTTAAAAAATTACAAATTGGGTTTAGTTAAAAAAACTCGTGTAAATAGACTAAATCTTATATTTATTGCATTTTTAGAATAAATAGGATTGCCATAAATGTTGAAATTGTGCGTACGGGTAATGTCATAATGTATTTTGTAAGTGCCTTTTAATGTGATAGAACATTAAAATTTATAGATTGATACAGCAAACATAAAATATATAATTGTTAGTTTTACACCAGTGAAATTTATGTTCAAATATTAACACAGTCGGACGATTCTACTTAACGGTATCGTCATTGTTCTCACTTTCGTCATTGTCCACTCAAACAATTTTGATTATCTCGTAAAATATTGGTTAATTCTAAATGTATCCTTCGTGAAATAACTTATTGTAAACCAATCTTTTGCTCCATCTTCATGCTATCAGCTTGAAAGACGAGCTCTAAAATCAAGGTTCAAAAAGTTTTTAATATAACGGTAAAATATCAAATTGAGTAGAATCGTCCAGACACGTCCTTAGTGAACTGTAATTTATTTACAACTGAAATGAAAATTTCAATAGTTATTCTGTCCTATAAGAAAGCGTATGATCACACTCGTGACATTATTTCGTGACTTTTACGGAGCCACGGTTACGGTCATGCCGAAATGTCACGAGTGTGGACGCACAGTAATAATGCCCAATTTTTTATTTCGTTTTCTTTTTTAATGTGTTGAATTGTTTAATGATTTATGTATTCTATATTCTTAAGTGGTAATAATGTTTAAGTTATTACGTAGTAGGTTCTATAACATTTTTAAACTTACGCGATCTGAACACATTATTATTAGTATTAAACGGGTATTTATCGCGTTAGGTTTACACACTGTCGTCGTGGTCACGATATGACTGATGACTGATGACTGATCACCCCGTTACCATGACAGTGTGTAAACCTATCGAAACGACGGGAAAAATAGGTAAATAGAACGCGATAAATACCCGTTTATACTAATAATAATGAGTGGTAGGTTCGTAGTATTTTTTATTTACTGAAAAAATACTGACAGTCGAAATGACAGAATCAAAAATAGTTAAAATAAATATTTTTTGACGAAATGGTGCTAAAATGGTGCATTGGACAGTTTTTGAAAAATTTATATATTGATAATCAAATTATACCTAGTGAATTGTATAGAAGCAGTATTATTAAGTTTGTAAATACTATATTATTATTATATAGAAATTTATAACGGAATTATGATAGTATAATAAATGTTGCCATACATGAGAGCTATTTGATAATAACTTTTTATTATTTGTACTTAAAATATTCGAATTTAAGTGTTGTAATAAAAAAGTGGATTTTATTTTGACTATTATTTTTTTATAATAAAAATACTTACCATCATTTCATTTTAATATGCGGCGATGGGCTTGCAACTTATATATACTGTGCAAAATGTGGGCATGTGCCAAATATCTTTGGACGTGCCTCTGACTACTCTCCTTTGATATCCTCAAAGATCTAAGTGGGTAACTATAGAGATCTGAGGAGATGTCTACCGATCCTGGGGATTACAGTCGTGATCATGAAATTTAACAGTTCCTATGAAACTGAAGGGGTAACAAACAATAAGAAAATATAAAATAATATATTGGTGCACGCCTGGTATCAAACCCACAACCTTACGTTCGAGAAGCAAAGTTTACCTACACCACTACACCACAAGTGCAAAGGTGCTCGACCTTACCCCATAAATGGACACCATTCCATAACGCCAGTGAATAGGAAGTAATGAGTTCAATTATTCTATATCCGGGTCTATGGAAATAGTCTATGGTTTGTGACAGGATTAAATCTTACCAATGGGTGAAATAGTTGATTGTAGGCCTTACCTTACCTGCTTAATTTACGATAAATATAAAATTACCTAGATATTTAGTGTTCAAGTATCAATTCTCAAAAAAAGACCGAAAAAATTTCGTCCGATTCGGCCCAAATGACACTTTAAAATTTTAATTAATTATTTACTGACATTTCGGCCACCATCAAAAATGTTTTCAAGTCTAGGCCTACCTAGGCTTGGTTATTAAATCTCTTTTAAATAATGCAATTTTCCACATTTTTAAATCTTTGAGATTTTTAAAAAAATTACTAATTTTATAAAGAGGAAAGTTTTGATTTTTGTTTGTAACAAAAAACTCAAAAACTAATGGACCGATTTCAAAAATTCTTTCACCATTAGAATGCTACATTATCCCTGAGTAACATATTTTATGTAAAAAGTAGACTATAATTATGTAATGTAAAAAAATACTTAGAGTTACTTTTCTACCCGTGTGAAGCCGAGGCGTGTTGCTAGTATGTTATATAATATACGTTAGGTATATAATTTACATAGTATATTAGGTATATCAAAAGAAAAAGTGACGTAATAATACCTACCTTATAAAATAATGTCACTTTTTCTGAGCCTGATTGTTTCGCATAGCAATCAGTCATCATATCAGGCGCAATGACATAATTATTTATGTTACCTACATTCTTAGTACATTATCGGAATGTACATAAACCTAACAATATGCCCAAGAAATATCCAGTAACGTAAAATCTATTTATGTTCAAGTGCTACAGGTTAAATTGTGATCATTCAACTGAAGTGGATTGCATCTGGTTTTCTTATTACGATTTGGTTGGTGCATTTAGCTAAAAATACTTGTTAGTAACAAGATGATGCATTTAAATATACGTACCTATTAACTATAGGCGCATACCATTAGGTGGGCCGTATGTCTGTATACAGACATTAAAAAAAAATATGTGCGCAATGCCAGTGCTATTAAACGGTGAAGGAAAACATCGTGAGGAAACCGGCATACTTGCCCAAGAACCAAAACTTTGAAGCTGTGTGTCATGTTAGTATTCTTATAAACGACGATGGGCTTGCAACCTGTCACGTACGGAATACTATCTACTGTGCAAAATGTAGGCATGTGAAAAATGTCATGTACGGACGTGCCTCTGACCACCCTCTTTGGATATCCTCAAAGATATCAAAGATCTAAGTAACTAGAGATCTGAGGAGATATCTACCGAGCCTGGGGATTACAGTCGTGTGAGTGTTCGTTTTCTTTTCTTCTTTTGAAATTTCTTCCATTACGAGTATAAACGTTTTCATGTCTTTTATCTGCTATAAAATAAAAAAAAATAAAAAATCTGCTATTCACTGTATAAATGTATGATAACATACTTTAATCAAATCTTTGGCTTTAATTGCTTAAAATTAGAGATGGGCCGAATGTGATTTGAACCGAATCCGAACTTCGGCCGAACATTCGGTTCAAATGAAAAGTTCTTACTAAGAATACATATGTAAGAATACATGTGTACGAATACATGTGTAAGAATACGTTTGTAAGAATACGTGAATAAGAATACATGTGTAAGAATACATGTGTAAGAATACATGTGTAAAAATACATGTGTAAGAATACGTGAAAAAGAATACATGTGTAAGAATACACTCACCGTGCTCTAGCAGCGCGAAGGCAATGTCCGGGTGGTTGTGTCGGCAAGCTATGTGCAGCGCTGAGTGACCGTTCTTCGCCAGCGCGTGGGGGGACGCACCTACAGAGACACACACTAGCTTACATGTATCTAGCTTTACTTGTTTGAGTCTTACAGTGAGAGAATAAAGTGCAGTCTAGACAAAATGACGTAATGGAACGGGGAGTACACAACCTCCCACCTCCTAGAGGTTCAATTTCGAGAATTCCTTTCTAATCTATACTAATATTATGAAGAGGAAAGTTTTGTATGTTTGTGTGTAACGAATAAACTCAAAAACTACTGGTCTGATTTCAAAAATTCTTTCACCGTTAGAATGCTACATTATCCCTGAGTAATATAGGCTATATTTTATGTAGGTACCTCGCGAGCAAAGCCGCGAGAGGAAGCTAGTTTAGTATTTATAAAGAAGTCACCCGCAAAATTTCAAATCTCTAGGACCAGCGGTTTGGGCTCGGCGCTGTGTCAATAGGTCAGTCACGACAAAATAAAATAAATAAATATTGAAACGCTATCTAGCCCCAAACTAAGCAAAGCTTGTAATATGGAAACCAGATAACTGATAGACCAATTATATACTCTTTATATTGGTAAATATATACATAGTAACACCCAGACACAGAACAAACATTTGTGTTTATCACACAAATGCTAGTCCTGGGTGGGGATCGAACCCACTACCTACAGCGCAGAAGGCAGAACTACTACCAACTGAGCTGTGAGGGCAGTCTAAAATCCTTAAATAGTTAATGACTACATTATGCCTGAGTAACACAGGCTACATTTTATTACTAGAAAAATTAGAGGTCCTTACTAAAACTTCAATAATGTAACCCAAGGTGTAATAATTAATGGATTTTTGCGGACGAAGTTGCGGGAAACAGCTAGTGATAAATATTTTTGAATAATACCTTTGTCCAGTAATAGCAGCGCTATATCAGGATGTCCGTAATATGTGGCCAGCAAACTCCAGTCCGTTCGAGCGCTCTAAAAGGCGCAGGAAACCAGTTAATTATAAGAAATATTTTAAGTAGTTGTAGTTACAATTAAGTATAATCTAAGTTAGAAAAGTAAGCTGTAAAATAATATTATATAAATTAAGTATTGTTTGTCCATTGTTGCAGGTTTCCAAATTAATGTTAGAGGAATGGACTATATCTGGTTGTCATGTGCGGGTAAACCCTCAGTAATAAACTAGCTACGGAGTAAGACGGTCGTTTCATTACTAACTGACACACCAGTGAGTCTTTAGTATTAGAGATTAATGCCGGCGATGGGCTTGCAACCTGTTACGTACAAAATATCATGTTTGCCTCTCTCTTTAGATATCCTAAAAAAAGAGTTCTGAGGAGATTATCTACCGAGCTTGGGGATTACAGTCGTGATCATGTTTCTTCTTCTTTCGAGTCAACGGCTAAATTTAAATCTTTCTATCCCAATATTCGCCTTACACTCCTCTTAGTTGACCTTAACCAGGCAACGGAGAGGTTTTTTAGCTAAAGGAGGTCATTTAAGGCCCAGCATTTTGAAAATTGCAAGTATTGCAATCCTAACCATTCTATTACCGCTTAATAGATTACATTGAAATTGAACTACACGATACTCAAGGATATAAGTGGTAAATCAACCGGAGCTAAAACACGAATTAGTTAGAAAACCTTGGTTAAAAATCATGTCAAAAACACATCTGAAAATTCAGAAATTCCCTAATTTATCCAGAACAGTAGGGTATTTTGAATTTCTATTTTACATGAATATAAATCAGTTAATTTGAAACAAATCAACCCAGCCCTTTTTTTGAAATAATTTATTTACTTGAACATATTTATGTTTTTTATAAATTGTCGCTTTCGTTATATAATTCAGAGAAGCCATATTATCATGCCGCACTCTACTTACTTGTCCTTTGGGTATTTCGCTTCGTCCTATGTCTGATTATGCGGAGATCCGCGTTGCTATACGGACCTATGTCACTTTTTTTGTAACTTTTACGTAAGGAATAGTGTGACGAGTATTCTGGGCCTTAAGTTTCAAACATGGTTGGGCCCTAGCAAAAAAAAGATGTGGCTACATTTGGGAAGTCAGTTCGAGTATTATTCATTAGCGCACCAAGTCTCTACAACCATTTCTTCAGTGATTTTTTGAGTACCTGCTTTTTTGAGTAATGCTTACCATTATTAGCAGGTACGTTGACGTCAGCGCCTCGTTCTATCAGCATTTCCACACAGTCTTCGTGGCCCTCCTGCGCCGCCATGTGCAGTGGTGTGAATCCAGCCTTAGACTTTACACTCGGGTCAGCATCTATCAAAAACATTGACAAGGAAATATCTATAAACCATTTGAATTATTTTTAAGTGCAATCTAAAAACACATACTTCATAATTTCAACTGACGTGAGAAAGAATACATGTGTAAGAATACGTGAGTAAGAATACATGCGTAAGAAATTCTTACGCATGTATTCTTCTTAGAATTTTAAGTTAAAATACATAGTAAAGCAAACCCACCGGCGGATCATTATAGTGGAAATAGTTTTCCGACCGGAGTTGAAACAAAGACGAATAGTATTCTCGTTAGCGAACAAAAAAACTCTTTTGTGATCCACTGCAACGCTCTGGCGTAGATCCACAAGGGAAAGCTAGCTGAGATATGTCGATGGAGAACTATCTGTTGATAACTCAGCTCTACCTATTCTCTTATAAAAGTATCAAGAAGAATCATGAATGAATCAAGAATGTTTATTTGCTGAATAAGTGTTACATTATTTGTTTAAAAGTATTTGCGCTGCCCTCAGTAAGAAGGTAGGTGTGCTAGATGTGTGTTTCCTATAAACGGCGATGGGCTTGCAACCTATCACGTAATAATTTGTTAAGTTTTTACCATGTAGGTGACATTTTTATGCCAATTAGACATAGACATATTATTTATTTACCACTACAATACACACAATATAAATGAACATTATGAAAATTAAATACATCATCAGTAACAAAATAAACGGGAACAATACATTGAAAAAGTAATTAATTTTTAATAAAAAAAAATAGTTTTACATTAGGTACCTACTACTTTAGTTTTGCAATTACTTAGTTATGACATAAATTAAGTGTTTCATAACTGTCCTTATTGTCCGACTATATACCCACTATAGTGCTACAATACCTACATAGTAGATCCAAATCAATAATTTGTAAATCATGCTAAACTTATACTGTCACAGGATTCAAACGGGCACCTACGGCTCTGCCTTCATATTATCATCCCTCGACATATCCCCGTACCTGAACCCGTGTGTACCTGAACGAGTCAATCGATGATTACAGCAGTGCGACTATGAAATAGCCAGATGCAATAAACAATAGGTGTGAGCGAGACAGCGATAGCAATACTTCAGATCTGTTACATCATTTTGAAGCTGATCGTACCAATGAGGGCAGTGGATCGTGCAATGTGTGCGCTTCAGTACTCTCAAACGGTGAAGGAAAACATCGTGAGAAAATCGGCCTATTGAGAAACTCTGAGGTAGTCAATCTTATATTTTGCAAGAGCTATTGACACTATCAGAACAAAAGGTAAAATTCGAAAAAAAAATACAAAAATGTGCGTCGGCCGGGAATCGAACCCGGATCAACTGCTTGGAAGGCAACTATGCTGACCATTACACCACCGACGCAGATGACAGTAATGTTGAAATTAGTCAATGCACTACCAATTTTATAACAATAATACAAAATGATTAAAAAAAAATTGTTTACTTTCAAATCACGTTCTATTGAAAAATATTATTGTGAAATCACTCATAAATTTCCAAGTTCGTGTTGTGCCATTCAACGGCAAGGTTCCGTATTTTTGATATTATCAGTTTTTCTAATAGACAAAACGCTGTATAAAATCTCTTTTTAGGTAGGTAAAGGCCCTTAGATAGCTCAACTTTTCTCATTTAAATAATAATTATTAATATTTACTGATCCGACAGACGTTTTTTTTTCAAATTTGATAAACCTCAGAGTAAAAGAAGCACTTTAGTATTTATCCTATTTTTTCGGGTAATTTGTTCAATTATTTTAGCCTAAAAGATTAATAAAATAGACAAATCAGTCCAGCCATTCTCAATACGTTTACCAATGAACAGATTTATCATCATCATCATCATAATTGGCCTGTTTACATCTAATGAAATAAAATAAAAAATAAAATAAATATATAATAAAGATGATTTATGTGACGTCAGGTAACAGAACAATTCGTACCTAACTCTAACATTTCTGTTCGTGGCTAAAAGGCCTATACAGATTTATATACTTACAAGTAGCTACAGATCATTCTATTATCTGTACATTTCTATAAAAAAACATTATTTTTCTATCAAATCTGAGCATAAAGGCATTGCAACATCCTACTAATATTATAAACGCGAAAGTTTGTATGGATGGATGTATGTTTGTGACTCTTTCACGCTGAAACGCCTGAACGGATCTGGATGAAATTTGGCACAGATATAGATTATGATCTGGAATAACACATGGGCTACTTTTTATCTCGGAAAAATGAATAGTTCCCGTGGGATATGTGTTTTTGTTTTTCAAGGTATAAAGCGGGCGAAGCCGCGGGCGGAAGCTAGTCTGAACATAAAGGCATTGAAACATGAAAATGTATTTCTTTTTTTTTTTTCAGAAAAGCTAGGGTCATGTCTTACATAATGAATGTCAGGGTTGCCAACATTATACAGTAGCTTGTTAATATTTGCGGGCACAATGAATCGCAACTGACTATAATAACATTCGTACGCGTAGTTCCATGCTACAACGTTACGGATCCGGGGCGGGCTGAACTGAATTTAAACTTTATTGGTATTATCATAAAGCTGAATATAGCTATGCGTAAAATAGCTCGGTGAAATACAGCGCTTAACATGATGATATTAAACTCAATAGACTTGCGAATAAGGTTCAATTTTCAGTGAAGCTCGGGTCGGCTCCGGTACGGCGTACCATGAATCGTGCTTTATACTTTACGTATACGCACCACGCCGTCTCTGTGCGTAGAGTAGTTAAATACAGAGGTGCCTGAAACTACTTGACCAAACAGGCGTTGTCCTGTCCAAATTTTCCGGATTATTCCCATCTGTCCTCCTGCTCTATCCCTAGGGTGACAGAGCATGGAGACAAATGGGAATTTCCCAATTGACCCATTTTGTCTGCTGAAGGCCGACATCGACACTCCGTTGGCCGTCTTTAGGCTACTCTATCCCAATTTTGGAATTTAATTTATACTAGCTTCCGCCCACGGCTTCGCCCGCGCAAAAATAAATCTATCCCACAGAGATCGTACATTTTTCCGGGATAAAAAGTATCCTATTTGCTATCCCAGACTATAATCTATCTCTGTGGCAAATTTCATGCAGATCCGTTCAGCCGTTTCAGCGTGAAAGAGTAACAAACATCCATACATACAAACTTTCGCGTTTATATAATAGGATTTAAATTTCGATCCATATAGAAGGAGTGACTGAGATGACGAATGACAGAGGAAAATGGAAGATAACATGTTGTGCCGACCATATAACGTGGGAAATGGGCAGGAAGATGATGATAGAAGGATAGTTTCTTGCATTACGGAACCCTAATTTTACACTAGCAAATTGAAGCACATTTTCAAAACAGCTGTACAAGCGTAATTTAGTTCTATTTTCTAGAAAAGTAGGTAACTTTTAGATTTATAAAACAAGCGTCGGTGGTGTAATGGTCAGCATAGTTGCCTTCCAAGCAGTTGATCCGGGTTCGATTCCCGGCCGACGCACATTTTTGTTAATTTTCCGAACTTTTGAAATGAATTCTTTGGTATCTACTATTCAAATGAAAAACTCTACGTCATTTCTTTTTTGTTATATCTAGGTATCTCTAAAATTAATGAAAGAATAATTTGATATCATTAGTCAAATATTTATGTATGAAAATATTTGACTGTCCTCACAGCTCAGTTGGTAGCTTTGCCTTCTGCGCTGTAGGTTGTGGGTTTGATCCCCAAACAGGGCAAAAAATTGTGTGATGAACGCAGATGTTTATTCTGAGTCTGGGTGTTATAAGTATTTTAAGTAAATGTATTTATACAAAATGTATAGGTACCTATAATTAATCTATCCACCGAATGGATCCCATGTCCACCAACTCTTATTTATTTATTTAAAGTAGCTACATAATATTTATTTAAAAAATATTTCGTTAAGATCTTTTCTCCCGACATAGCAACAAAAGGCCGCCACTCCACTGTTCCAGCACTCTCTGTCCGTACACTAATCTAGCACACCCCATTTAAGATGTAAACACATAAGTATAGCCAACCCACCCCGCATTGGGGGTGAAATTCATATCAGTACAAGCGGGTCTGCGCCGCTGGTCGGACGCGACGCACCCTTATCGCGAAACCACAGCCATTTTTCTACCCCATAACCCCTAATTTAGAATCCCTATTACAAAAGTGACAATATTTTTGACATTGACGTTTTATTTTTCCGATATTCGACCCCATTTAGGTGTGAAGTGAAACAATGTGAAACTTGTCAATTTGAGAGATGCCTTAGGTTTTACGTGCGAAGTGAACTGGTTAGTATTGATTGTATGCAGGTTTTTGTGTATCATTTAGTAAGTATTTTAGATGACAAAAAAGCTTGGGACGAATCAGCTCCAACTCTGCTAGGTGTCCCTAACAATGTTAACAAGGATCATAATACAAAAAAGCGCTCGGGCCCAGCGAGTTTCTTGTCAGTTCTTCTCGCACTGGGGATAGGACTGGAATTGGCACCTAGACTCACCTAGTATGTAAGACGATTCAAAATGATCCCAGTGATTTTACTGAATCAATGATTATTGACTATTGAATAGTAGAAAATAAAAATAAGATCACGACTGTAATCCCCAGGCTCGGTAGATATCTCCTCAGATCTTTAGTTACTTAGATCTTTGGATATCTAATGGAGGTAGTCAGAGGCACGTTCAAAAATGACATTTGGTACATACCCACATTTTGCACAGTAGCTAGTATTCCGTACGAGACAGGTTGCAAGCCGATCGCCGCTTATAAGAAAACTGACCCATGACACACACCTTGGAATTTTTGGTTCTAGGGTATGCCGGTTTCCTCACGATGTTTTCCTTCACTCAATTTTTTTAGAATGTAAAACCTAAAATGGAGCACGGAAAAGGGCAAGAAGATGATGATGATGACTCAAAAATGACGGACTCCCATAAAAACTTTCATCCCTTATTATCAACCCCTTCCAGGTTTTTTTGCGATAAAATGCCTTATGTCTCCTCTCAAGCTCTAGTCTATCTTAGTACCCAATTTCATCAAAATCGGTTCAGCTGTTTAAGCGTAAAAGCGAAACAGTATGGATATAATATTTTTTATATTAAACGCAAAGTCAATAACTTTTGTAGTTGCAGCTAATTACAAAATATACCTTCAAACCTATAAAAAATATAAAAAAGCAGCCGTTATAAAGATAATTAGTAATTGGTTTGGTAGAAATTTCATATCTTACTGTGCCAGTGCTCCTGAACGGTGAAGGAAAACATCGTGAGGAAACCGGCATACCCTAGAACCAAAAGTGTGAATCATAGGTTAGTATTCTTATAAGCGGAGATGGGCTTGCAACCTTTCGCGTACGGAATACTAACTACTGTGCAAAATGTGGGCATGTACCAAATGTCATGTTTGGACTTAACTTTCTTTAGATATCCTCAAATATCTAAGACTTAGATATTTGAGGATATCTAAGACTTAGATATTTGAGGATATCTAAAGAAAGTCAGATATCTCCTCAGACCTCTAGTGACTTAGATTCTAAGTCACTAGAGGTCTGAGGAGATATCTACCGAGCCTGGGGATTAGTCGTGATCATGTATTTTTTTAGGGTTCCTCGGCGCATTTAAAATAAATACCTCTATAAACGTTGCTCACGTGAGAATACGCGCAGAAAAAGTCAATGTAATATTATGCGGGTCCGTACATCGGCTCAAGAAAACCGTTCCACTAATTTTTACCTAACCCCACCGCATTGTCTGTAGTGAGGGGAAAGAGTATTTTTTCAAGTCTTTTCATTTTAATACTAGCTTCCACCCAAAGCTTCGGCCGCATGACACCTTGAAAAACAAAAACAAATCTATCCCACGGGAACCGTACATTTTTCCGGGATAAAAAGTAGCCTATGTGCTATTCCAGACTATACCTGTGCCAAATATCATCCATTTCCGTTCAGGCGTTTCAGCGAGAAAGATTACAAAAGAGTTCTTACAAACTTTCGCGTTTATAATAAGTATTAGTAGGATTCCGGGGGTAAGATCATATATTTACCCGACTGCGAAGCGAAAAAGAAGGGGTATGTGTTTGGGGTGTATAAGTATTATGTGTGTATACGTTATTTTGGCTATCTGATTGATAGCCCAAACGGCTGAACAAACACAGATGTTTGTTCTGTTTCTGGGTATTTATCTATCAGTTACCTGGTTTCCATACAAACTTTGCTTAGTTTGTGGCAAGATGGCGTTGTGAAATTTCCACCAATTTTTAGTTCATTGCAAATGGCTGTTTCGATCCAAACAAAGCAATTCGGCTTTCACCGTCGCTGAAAATACGCTAGAAAACCGCAACATTTCAATCAAGAAGGGTGGATCACAGTCCTATAGTAATTAACCTTGAACTGCTGATGGTGGCTTGCGGTGTGTTCCACCCCTGTGCCATTGTTTTCTTAAAAACAATTATTTATATCAAAAAATCGGAAAACACGACTGAAAATAATTGAATAAGTAAGTATAGCTTTTTACAGCTTTTGTCACTCTTGTGAGCCCGACAAATCGAACACCTCAATTTTTCATTCAAGTCTTTGAAGACATCTAAAGAGGGTAGTCAGAGGCTCGTGTACAATCTCGGCCGTATCAACAAAAAAAAGGATCTTTATTTTGGTTTCATAGAACTTTGCTTAGTTTGAGACAAGATGTCGCTGTATGAAAACCCCAATATTCATATTTATTTAAACTTGTGTACAAGCTTTATAATTAGTATTAATGGGGTAATTTATTGCGTTATTTTTTCCCGACGTTTCGACAGGTTTACACACTGTCGTGGCCACGGGTAGTTTTACTAATAACTAGCTTCCGTTCTAGCTTCCGGCTTTGCTCGCATGGTACCTACATAAAATATAGCCTATGTTACTCAGGGATAACGTAGCATTCTAACGGTGAAAGAATTTTTGAAATCGTACCAGTAGTTTTTGAGTTTATTCATTACTAGCTTCTGCACGCGGCGTCGCCCGCAAAGTACCTACATAAAATATAGCCTATGTTCATCCTGAAAGTTCATTCTACACATTGGTGAAAGAATTTTTCAAATCGGTTCAGTAGTTTCGGAGCCTATTCATTTCAAACAAACAAACAAACAATCAAAGTTTTCCTCTTTATAATATTAGTATAGACAAACAAAAATACAAAACTTCCCTCTTTATAATATTAGTATAGAAGTATTAGATAATAAATAAATAAATAATAAATAACCCCAAACTAAGCGGAGCTTGTATTATGGGAACCACATGACTGATAAACTACATAAATATACTTTTTTTTTTTGTAAATACCATACATATTATACATAGAAAACACCCAGACCTGAGACAAATATCTGCAAATAATGCAAACATTTGTCCCACGGCGGGAATCGAACCCGCAACCTTCTGCGTCTCAGGCGGACCTTCGCCCGCTGCGCCACAGAGGCCGTCAGAGATAAATGTATTGTGTTCAGATCGCTTAGATAAATTTAAAAACATTAATGTATTGTGTACAACCTAACGTGTCCCCTCCCTAACGACCTCATAGAGGTCATACCTCTCTTCATTACGGCTTTTTGGAGCTACCTTATATAAAAGTATATATACTTTTACATACAACCACATTTTAGGGTACCTTTATATTTTTACGACCTTTGCGGTTGGAGCTAACGACTGACTGAGATTGAGTGTGGGTTAGATTTCTGCAGCGGGACAAAATTAAATGGTTGTGGCATTTAATTAAATGTTTTAATAAAATTCTAGCTGTTTCCAGTGACTTTGTCCGCATAACGATAACTTTTATATCCACAAGCCTAAACAAGCTATATATACATATATAGCCTAAATATGCCTATTCTGGTGCATTTATGCTCTGTGGAAACTGCATGAAAATCGGTTCAGTACATAGTTTCAGATATGTTTGCAAACAAAATTAAACAGACACAAATAAATATCTTTAAAAATTTCACTAATTTATTACTCTTCTAATCCTTTCATTTTTCATTTCTTCAAACTTGTACTATAGGAACCAGGTCGTTGATAGATTATTTTTTTTCTGTTAATACATTAATAACACCCAGACACAGAAAAACTGCGTTCAACACACAAATGTTCATCCTGGGCGAGGATCGAACCCACAACCTACAGCGCAGAAGGTAGAGCTACTACCAACTGAGCTGTGAGGTCGGTCAATAGTATCAAACTTGTTCGAACCCCTGACCTAAGGATCCGAAAACGATGCTACCACCACACCACTAGAGCTACAATGAATAGACACAACACACAGTAGATAATGTATCAAATTATACAATCAATCGAACCCGTTTAGGCTTTGTTCATTTTCATTGTGTTTGACTTGATTGGACAGGTATTTAGATACTAATTGGATTTTATACAATAGCATCTATCTATATCTTTACTAATAGTAAAACTTTTACAGGTCAAATTCTGTACCATTGAAGGAATGAGTATGTCAGGAGAAGTTTGAAAGTGGCTTTACTGAAAAGATGAGGAGTGCTAGATTAGCATGGTATGGACACGTGATGAGGAGGGATGAAAACCATGTCACCAGAAAAGTTATGGGTTAATATGAGTGCTGGGTACGCAAGTAGAGGAAGGCCGAAGAAAAAGTGGTTTGTGTGAATGATGATATGAATGTAAGAGGAGTAGACTCAGAGTTGACGAATGATAGAAGTGAGTGGAAAAAAATATGTACTTTACGTGGACGTTACACTTAACGTGGGAAAAGGGCAGGAGAATAATGATAAGAATAAGAATAAGAATAAGAATTTATTTGTCCAAAAAACGCACACAGGGAAAAAAAATTAGTAATACAAAATCAGCTAAAGAAAATAATAATACTAATACCTAAAGACATCTTAAATAATTAAATAAAAAATTAGGAAGATAATATAAGTACTAACATGCAAATAAAATTTAAAAATAGAACTACCCACCTACAATCCTTCCCTGCATGTGATTTGTGCAGTTGAACGGGTCCAGCCTCAGCTGAATGCCACTACCGCGCGTCGCACAGTAGTGATGAAGATGTTTCGAAAAAATATTTTTGGAGGGCACTCTGTAATCGATACTGAAGCCAAAATCGTATTTATTTTCATTATTTAACCCCCGAAGCAAAACCGACGGGGTGTTATAAGTTTGACGTGTCTGTCTGTATGTCTGTCTGTGGCATCGTAGCTCCCGAACGCATGAACCGATTTTGATTTTGTTTTTTTGTTTGAAAGGTGAATTAGTTAGGAGTGTTCTTAGTTATGTTTGACGGAAAATCGGTTCAAAATGGCTGCCGCCACAAAATGGCAAATTACGTAATTTATTTTTCACAACTCCCTCAATATTATGTAGGTATCAAACAAAAAGACTTGATTAGTAAAATACTACGAGTATAAGTATGTTATGAAAAATTTAAAATTCAAGATGGCCGCCACCACAAAATGGCGGGCAAAATTTATGACAGGAGTTTTTAAAATTTTTAATTTATGTAATTTAACTTGTCTCTGTCCACGCCCTTCGGATCCACACAAGCGTTCCACTGCCAAGTTAACATAATCTCCTCGAAATATCTCAGAATATCTACAAAACTAGCCAACTTAGCGGCGCCATTCAGTTAATCTCCTAGATACTTTTCCCCACTAAGTATAAGTACCTAGCCAAGTTTCTTGAGCTGTCGCCAACTTCGCCAACTTGAGATTACCCTAAAACCCTAGTTTCCAGTTGGCCTGTTAGAAATAACGGATGTAATAAGACGTTCGGAAGTTATGGGAAACTGTATATAACAAGTTAGTTAGTTTTTGTTTACTTTTCTTATTGGTATTCTTATAAGCGGCGATGGGTTTGCAACCTGTCACGTACGGAATACTAACTATTGTGCAAAATGTGGGCATGTATGAAATGTCATGTTCGGCCGTGCCTCTGACTACCCTCTTTAGATACCCTTAAAGATCGAAGTAACTGGGGATCTGAGAAAATATCTACCGAGCCTGGGGAACCGAGATTAAAATTCAGTTTTTGGATAGGTGACCGCTTTTTTTGCACAGAAATCAATAATTTCAGAATCAAATCTTTTTTTGTTCATTTTTGCGGATAAAGTGGCGGGTAACAGCCAGTAGATAAATTATAAAATACTCGTACAATGTCATGTGAAATAGTAGAACTATCTAAGGATTATTACAAACCATCTATGGATAGCTTAACTGATCCAGGTCACTACAAGACGGATGGAAGCGACCCCAAGACGGCATTCACCTAAATATTGTTCACTCAGACTCGAGAATGATTGCATTTTGTCGTTCATTCAATGACATAATGCTCACTGGTGAGTCTTCATGTAATAAATAAATAAATAAATATTGGTAGACATTTCACACAACGCCATCTAGCCCCAAACTAAGCAAAGCTTGTACTATGGGAACCAGAAGGTTGATAGATTAATTATATACTTTTTTTTTAAATACATAATAACACTCAGACTCAGAATAAAAATGTGTATTCATCACACAAATGTTTATTATGGGTGGGGATCGAACCTACAACCTACAGCGCAGAAGGCAGAGCTGCTACCAACTGAGCTGTGAGGCCAGTAATAAATAAAATAAATAAATAAATAAATAATGCTGGACAGTCCACACAGCATCATCTAGCCCCAAAGTAAGCTACTCAAAGCTTGTGTTATGGGTACTAGATAACTGATATATTTACTTAATACATTAAATTCATAGTTAAATATTTTTTTATTATACATAGAAACCAACGGAACAAATTTCTGCAAATCGTACACAAATTTGTTCCGCGGCGGGAATCGAACCCGCAACCTCTTGCGTCGCAGGCGGACTCTCGCCCGCTGCGCCACTGAGGTCGTCAATACCGTAATGCACGAACCTCGTTAACACGTACCGGTTAAATCGAGTTTGATCCAGCTGGAGCCGGCTATAACCGGATAATGCAATGGCTGGACCGGATATTGTGATCCAGTTAGCTGAAATTGATGTGGCGTATGCATGATTTAGTTAGCGAATATAATTTCACCTTGGATTGTTTTATAAGGCCCAGTTTCCACCAAAGAGAGGAGACGAGAGAGATGATTGATTGGGGATGTGAGCTAGAGTGTGAGTGAGTCACCCGACTAGACACTTTTCCGCACAAAATTATATAGAGAAATGAGACATCTCCTTTCCTCTCCGATTAATCGACCGAAGCGGAGAAGAGATGTGGAAATAACGAAATCTGATTGGTTTAGTCTAACAAAATTCTCATCTTCTCTCCTCTCCTCTTTGGTGGAAACCGGGCCTTAATTTCGTTACTAGCTGTCTCGCTCGTATTAAACAATAAAATTCACGTATTATACCAAAACCGCTGGTATTGAGACTTGAAATTTTATCGAAAATAAATTCCAAATTTTAACACTTATAAGAAGCAGTGGAGTTATTTGTACGATAAAACTAGTTTTCTTATAATATAATATGTTAAAACACTATAATGCAAATATACACTTCAGTTTGCGAATATGTGGATCCGCGTAGTCCCTCTACGCCGTAGACGAAGTAATTTTTAATTTTCAAAAATGGTATTAAAAAAGATCCAGCCAATTTGATATGCTCGTTTTTTTCTGAAGTGGGTTAAAAATGATTTAAATTAAAAAAGATGCAGCCGAATTCAAACTCCTCTTTTTCTGAAGTTATCGAAAAATGGTACCTATTAAAAGCCACAGAAAGTTAGTAAAGTATCACGTTGAATGTGATACCGTCAGGAACCAGTGCTAGAGGCACACCACATATTCACTGAAACGTGTGTTGCGAACTATTTAACGACCAAAGGGTAGAATTTCATTTGAATTTCGCAAAGTTATACAAGGCAATATTAAAAGTTTTAGGCGAAGCGGGCTCAGTGGGAAAAACAAAAAACAAACTTCGTGACACAGTTTTTGCCCGACTGCGAATAAGGGGGGTAATGTGTTTGGGTTGTATGTACAGTCGCAGAATGAAAAGGTTGACCAGTTTTCAAATAAATTCGTATACATTACACGTTGCAAGCACATTATGTTTAACTGTTTGACAACAAAGTTTAAATTCACTTAGACAAATGCATACATTTTCGATTTTCTTTATAAACCGAGTATGGTCATAACCATACTCGATCGATAAAGCAATTAATTATCAAACTAATACCTACTGAACAAGCAATAACAGATTTTAAGGTGTGGTAAGGAGTAAAAAAAAATCAATAAGTGGTGGCTAAGTAGTAGTAGTAGTAGCTAGTAATAAGCTATTTTGAATTATTTTCATTAGGATTTTTATTTTTTTTCAATATAAAAGGAGAGTGTTAGGTATGAATGTAGATGGATACAGGGGTAGAGGTAGGCCAAAGAAAAGATGGATGGACTGTGTGAAAGATGACATGAGTAAGAAAGGAGTGAGTAATGAAATGACGAATGACAGAGAGAAATGGAAGAAGATCACATGTTGTGCCGACCCCACATAACGTGGGATAAGGGCAGGAAGATGATGATGATAAATACAATTTATATTAGGAAAGCATTTTTAAAAGAAGTAGTATTTATTGAAAGATTAAAAAACCCTACTGTGTAATTGATAGAAGGTTTTTACAGCCGCCATAAAATATTGGATTTTTTTATCGTTAAACCTAAATAAAGAAGTAATGATAGAAAATATTTTTTAGAAAGATAATGATGTAATCTGATTGAAAATGGTCATTGTGATTTTATTGAATAAAAATGATTGAATTTGAATTTGTATGACGGAAATTCACTTTTTGCGACCAAAGTCGCTGAAGGTTTCACTAGTTACAGAACTTTCCAGAAACTCTGGCGATAAAATAATTTATCTTCTCGATAAAACACACGTTCCGTCAAACCTTTAGCACCAGTTTCTGAAGTGATCGAAGCCATGGTGGCAACCTACTTTCTAAAAACAACATGATCACGACTTGTTACTGATGGGGTTAGTCAGAGGCAATTCGAATCATTATAATAAATTTACACAATGCCCACATTTTGCATTGTAGTATTCCGTACGTGACAGGCTGCAAGCCCATCGTTGCTATAGGAATACTAACCTATGACACCCATCTTCTAATTGACGGTCAAGGGTATGCCGGTTTCCTCACGATGTGTTCCCATTGCGCACATACAGTTTATTTGCAAATCCCTATCCCTACTACTATATCCTTAATCATCATCATCTTCCTGCCCTTTTCCCACGTTATGTAGTCAGCACAACATGTGATCTTCCATTTCCCTCTGTCATTCGTCATCTCAGTACTCACTTCCTTCTTACCCATGTCATCTTTCACACAGTCCGTCCATCTTTTCTTTGGCCTATCTCTACCCCTGTATCCAATCATCCATCCACATTCATATCTAACCTTTTTCTCGTCACATGACATTCATCTCTTCTATACCATGCCCATACCGCGCTATATTAAGGATATATGATATGATATATAATGATATAAAACAAGTTCAGGTTTGTTCGAACACATATAACTCTAGAACGGCTGTACCGTTATTCAAGATTTTTGATTTGTTGTATTTGTCTCCGTCCCGAACAGCAGAATATCTATTATAAACATTGGAAAAATGACGATAAAATAAAATAAAAGAAAAAACAGTTTCCCTTGATTTTCCCATACAAAATGTTCACTTTCACTACATTTGTTCATCCGAACTAGTGAACCGATAAGCAGAACTAATGCTAATGGCACCCATACCTGAATATGGTGGTCACTTTTTGCAAGAAAACCATTTGTCAAACGTCACTCCCAAACTCAAAGAGCATTTGATAAAATGTCTGAAAATTATATTTTAACGTAACATTTCGTATAATTATACGAAATGTTACGTTAAAATATAATTTTGCGCAATGCAAGAATCGCTGAAGGAAAATATTGTGAGGAAACCGTACCTTGGAACCGAAAATTTATATTGTTTTCATCATGAGCTTTGATTTTTTTTCGTTCTGTAACAGGTTACCAAAATCTTAAAAAAACTTCTTTCGAAGCTGGATATGTGAATATTTTTTTCTTATTTTGTAACTGGTTATGAAAATAAAAAATCTTCTCTCGTAGCTGGCTACGAAAAATAGTTACGAAAATGGATAATATTTTTCTTGTTTTAAAAACGGTTACTTATCAAAAACTTAAAAAAACTTGTCACGTATATTTAAAAACAGTTACAAAATTGAATATTTTTCTTGTTTCATAACTGGTTATCAAAAACTTAAAAAATATTACGATCGCAGACCAAAAGGGAATTACCACCATTATTTATTTTATAAATTGTCCACACTTATACCTACCGCCATTTTGAATATTTAACCGACTACACACCGGACAAAGCTCTTTCTACTTGTTTTTTATATTAACACATTATTCTTGGACGCCTAGCTTTTAAGGGACGCGGTGCATTCGCACTTGGCTGTTAATTGTTTTGTTTTGACCATCCTTCTTATTATGTCACTGGTTCTGACAGAACAGTGTGATGAAAGGATCAATAGTCAATAGTCAATAGTCAATAATCTTTATTCAGTAATATCACAAGGATCATTTTGAATCGTCTTACATACTAGGTGAGTCTAGGTGCCAATTCCAGTCCTATCCCCAGTACGAGAAGAACTGGCAAGAAACTCGCTGGGCCCTAGCGCTTTTTTTGTATTATGAACCTTGTTAACATTGTTAGGGACACCTAGCAGAGTTGGAGCTGATTCGTCCCAAGCTTTTTTGTCATCTAAGTACTCTGATATTCTATAATAAGCTTTACGAGACAGGTTTTGTTTAATTACATTTTTGAATTTCGCAATCGATAGATCAAGTATGTCGCTTGGGATCTTGTTATAGAAGCGTACACATTGCCCTATAAAGGATTTGCTTACTTTAGTGAGCCTAACCGTGGGATCACTATCACTATCACTACATAGTATAAAAAATAATATGTCCCTATGTATGCTTGGATCCTTAAAACTACGCAACGGATTTTAATGCGGTCTTTTAATAGATAGAGAGAAAGGAATTGGTATATTCGCATACATAAATACAAACATAGGTACATAATATACATACCTACACCCCAAACACATTATCCTTCTTAACATTGCAGTCGGGTAGTAAGCTTATTATAAAATATCAGAGTACTTAGATGATAAAAAATCTTGGGATGAACCAGCTCCAACTCTGCTAGGTATTCCTTACAAAGTTAACAAGGATCATACAAAAAAAGCGCTAGGGCCCAGCGAGTTTCTTGCCAGTTCTTCTCGGACTGGGGATAGGACTGGAATTGGCACCTAGACTCACTAGCATGTAAGACGATTCAAAATGATCCCTGTGATTTCGTTGAAAATAAGTATATTTTGATTTGATTTGATTTTGTAAAATATACGCCTCGTCTTTTCTGTTTTCGTTAGTTGTATCGTCTGCGAAATAGTGGCGCATTGCGGCTTAGAATGCTTGCCAATTTTACTTTAATAACTCGTTTATAGGCCTTTTATTAGCTAGTAGCTGATGCCCGCGGCTTCGCTGGTAAAAACAGATTTCTTTTCCCGACACCTCCAAAAAATATCGTTATATTTTAGCTATGTAAACAAAAACTTGACTGATCGTTACTAATCCTACTAATAAATAAAAAAAATAAATAAATAAATAAATAAATATGATCACGACTGTAATCCTCGGGCTCGGTAGATAACTCCTCAGATTTTTAGTTACTTAGATCTTTGAGGATATCTAAAGGGGGTAGTCAGAGGCAAGTCCAAACATGACATTTGGTACATGCCCACATTTTGCACAGTAGTTAGTATTCCGTACGTGACAGGTTGCAAGCCCATCGCCGCTTATAAGAATACTAACCTATGACACATACCTTCGAATTTTTAGTTCTAGGGTATGCCGGTTTCCTCACGATGTTTTCCTTCACCGTTTAAGAGCACTGGCATTGCGCACATAAATTTTTCGAATAGAAAAACTCATTGGTGCAGGACCAGGTTTGAACCCACGACCTACGGATCGTGAGGCAGGGGTGCTACCACTACACCACCAGCTCTCCTACTAATATTACGAGTATAAACGCGAAAGTTTGTAAGGATTTATGGATGTGTGTTTGTCTAGACACGCGGCAGCGTGTCAAGCCAAGTTCAAGCGAAGCGAACGGGCGATGCGCGCCTAGTGTAATATTACAGGAACCATTTGGGTGATTTTTCACCTCCTCGTAACTCAAAAACTATTTCACATAAACAAGTCAAATTTGGCTCATCTATTGCCACTTGCGAGTAAAATATGTGCACCGAATTTCATAAACACACCTCAAACGGTTATTTAGATATTAACGTCCAAAAATGCCTGGTTATGGAAAATTTTATCACTGACTGACCTATAGACGTTAATTATAACCCAGTTCCAGATGACCTAGAACGTTCAATTTTGGCATCCAGGTAGGTAGTGGGGTGGATACAAAGGAAAAAATCTGAAACTTGCAAATTTTTATATTTTTAACGTACTTTTTCAATTTATTGATTCTCCTAGGAACCCTTACTAGCGCCTGTAATATAAGAATAGCAATCTAAATAGATGACAGTCGGTCATTATGTGGATTTTAATAGGGTCTTGACGTGAATATAATAACGAGTGGAAGTAGTGTCTTGGATTGGTAAGTAGTACACTCTTACCTAGGTATACAATGTGCCAATAGTTGAGCCGTCTATGCAGATAGGTAAGTATGACTATAGGTATGTATACCTACAATGTGCCAATAGTTTGAGCAGTCTATGCAGGTAGATAGAGATGGCTAGATAACTATTCAGGCCTAGATTATAGTGTGTCTCGGCTTGTCGGATAGGTAGTAGGTAGGTATACTTATTCAGTAAGTACTCAAGTACCTACCTACCTGCTTAGTATGTACCTATACCTACAATATGCCAATAGTTTGAGCAGTCTATGCAGGTAGATAGATATGGCTAAATAACTATTCAGGCCTAGATTATAGTGTGTCTCGGCTTGTCGGATAGGTAGTAGGTAGGTATACTTATTCAGTAAGTACTCAAGTACCTACCTACCTGCTTAGTATGTATACCTACAATGTGCCAATTGTTTGAACCGTTTATGCAGGATTATATAAGTGTAATAATATAAGAACAAGTACTTACTTACTAATAAGTTCTGTACAAAAAGTAATGATATCCCATCAAAAACATAAATGTGAAATGATAGCCAAGTTCAATAAGTAGGTATGCTTTAGTCGTTGACTTCAGCGACAAAAGAAGTGAGATCTAAACGGGTGCCAAGTACAATGGTCAGTCCTGAAACTTATTTATAACAATATGAAATATTTTTAACAACTTTAAAATATCATTTCATCTCATAATTTAGGATATTATATTGAAGCCTTAGGTCTGACTTGGCTAGTTTTCTTAAGAGTACGAATTATATTAGGTATAGCTTGCACGTTCTTATTTTATTCTTCTAAAAATTTGGCTTGCTGGTAGAAACTAGCGATCGGACATAGTAGGTAAGTAGTTAATAATAGGAAGGTAATTCGTATAATGATAACTAGCCAAGTTAGACCTTAGGCTTCAATATAATATCCTAAATTATGAGATGAAATGATATTTTAAAGTTGTTAAAAATATTTCATATTGTTATAAATAAGTTTCAGGACTGACCATTGTACTTGGCACCCGTTTAGATCTCACTTCTTTTGTCGCTGAAGTCAACGACTAAAGCATACTTATTGAACTTGGCTATCATTTCACATTTATGTTTTTGATGGGATTACTCTTTCACGCTGAAACGGCTGAACGGATCTGGATGAATTTGGCTTTGATATAGATTATAGTCTGGAATAGCATAAAGGCCACTTTTTATCCCGGAAAAAATTACGGTTCCTGCGGGATAGATTTGTTTTTGTATTTCATGGTAACACGCGGGCGAAGCCATGGGCGGAAGCTAGTATCGCTATATCTTAGCTAATGTATACAAAAACTTGACAAATTCTTACAAATTTTATAAATTCGAAAGTAAGATTGTGTTACGCAATCACGCCTAATCTACTGAACAGATTTTCATGTAATTTTCACAGATGAACAGAATATAATTGGCAGCATAATATAAGCTTTGCTTTATTTAATTTGGAGCTTAGAAAAGCTAGGTTAAGTCATGCGGAAGAAATAACTGGGAATAGTTAGTTGTAAAAAAATAAAATATGATCACGACTGTAATCCCCAGGCTCGGTAGATATCTCCTCAGATCTTTAGTTACTTAGATCTTTGAGGATATCTAAAGAGGGTAGTCAAAGGCAAGTCCAAACATACCATTTGGAATATGCCCACATTTTGCACAGTAGTTAGTATTCCATACGTGACAGGTTGCAAGCCCATCGCCGCTCATAAGAATACTAACGTATGCCACATCTTCGAATTTTGGTTCTAGGGTATGCCGGTTTCCTCATGATGTTTTCCATTACCATACCGGCATACCCTAGAACCAAAATTCGAAGGTGTGGCATACGTTAGTATTCTTATGAGCGGCGATGGGCTTGCAACCTGTCACGTATGGAATACTAACTACTGTGCAAAATGTGGGCATGTTCCAAATGGTATGTTTGGACTTGCCTTTGACTACCCTCTTTAGATATCCTCAAAGATCTAAGTAACTAAAGATCTGAGGAGATTATCTACCTACCGAGCCTGGGGATTACAGTCATGATCATTTTTTTATTATTTTTTTTAACGAACTTTTCTTAGCTCCGAATTAAATAAAACAAAGCTTCGGAAAGAGTGGCGTAACAAAGAGGAGGCCTATACCCAACAGTGGGTGCAAACGGGCTGAATGATGATTATGATGAAGCTTATATTATGCTGCCAATTATGAGAACCCACGACCTTCAGATCGCGGGTATAGCAATAGTTAGTTGTAAAATACTAGAAATATCTGATCTCTCTGACGCTATTTCCAATAACCTTTGTATTGAGCAATCCCGGTATCCTTCCGAGAGGTTACAATGTAGGGGAGGGAGAGGGGGGAGAGGAGGGGGGGAGGAAATGTAGGGAAATGGAAATGTCAGGTGCGAAGGACCCTTTTATTACGTGAAACATTTGTGGTTACCTGATCGTTTAAACAACGTTCGATCCGGTTAAAGATTGGATGGGGGACCGGACGATTCTCACCAATTTTATATATTACCGTTATTTTAAAAACTTTTTAACCTTGATTTTAAAGCTCTTTCAAGCTGGTAGGTAGCTTTCTTTCTTTTTACTTATCTATACTAATATTATAAAGAGGAAAACTTTGATTGTTTGTTTGTTTGTTTGTTTGTTTGAAATGAATAGGCTCCGAAACTACAGAACCGATTTGAAAAATTCTTTCACCAATGTGTAGAATGAACTTTCAGGATGAACATAGGCTATATTTTATGTAGGTACTTCGCGGGCGACGCCGCGTGCAGAAGCTAGTCAATAATAAGTTATTTCACGAAGGGTAGGTACATTTAAAATTAACTAATAATTTACGAGATAACCAATATTGTTTATTGCCAACAATGACGAAAAGTGAGAACAATGATGAAACAGTTGAGGAGAATCGTCCGACCGGTAATAGCCAGTATTTGTAACAAAAAATAATAATTAAAAAGTAAATATTTTTAAGGAAAACATTGCGAGGAAAGGGTGAGATAATGTCAAGTGCAGGAAAAGTCCTCTGAAGTGGATTTTAATCATCTCACCCCACTGGTTCCAATAAATTAGTGACACGAAGAAGAAGACTAAGATTTAAAATGACCACTTACGATTTTTAACGATATAAAGTAGGTTATTATTAACCTTATGAGAGTGTGAATGGAACAGTTGGAAGGGGAAGACCACGGCGTACGTACCTCGATCAAATTGGGGACGTACTAGAGAAAGGCCAGGTCCAGAGTACCCTTAACCGACGCGCATGTATGAAGAATGTAATGAGAGTGAATGAAGCAAAAGAAGTATGTCAGGATCGTAGCAAGTGGAGATCCGTGGTCTCTGCCTACCCCGTTGGGAAACAGGCGTGATTTTATGTATGTATGTATGTATTATTAACCATGTCATGTGACGAGGAGAGTGTTAGGTATGAATGTGGATGGATACAGGGGTAGAGGTAAGCCAAAGAAATGATAGATGGATAGTGTGAAAGATGACATGAGTAAGAAAGGAGTGAGTGAGATGACGAATGACAGAGGGAAATGAAAGATGATCTTGTTGTGTCGACCGCACTAACGTGGGAAAATGGCAGGAAGATGATGATGATGATATCATACATACACACAAAATGTCAAAAAATCCAATATGGCGGATGTAAGAAGCTATTTTAAATTACTTTCAATCGAGTTATTATATTTTTTTAATAAATACTTGTTTGGGTAATTTAATTATAATTTAACTATTTGTTTCCCGCGACTTCATACACATTGTATTTTTTTGCACAATTTGTAGCCATAAGTGATGCAATAATATAATCATCAAATTTCATTAAAATCCGTTCAGTTTTGTCATAAAAAGGCAGAGTTACTTACTTGAGATATGACGGATGATAAAGGGAAATGAAGGACGAAAACATGTTGTGCCGACCCCACTTAGCGTGGGAAAAGGGCAGAAAGAAGAAGAAGGAGAAGAAATATCAAATTCAAAATATGTTTATTTTCAATAGAATCACAGGGATCACTTTGAAACGTCTTACATACTAGGTGAGTCTAAGTGCCAGTTCCAGTCCTATCCCCAGTGCGAGAAGAACTGACAAGAAACTCGCTGGGCCCTAGCGCTTTTTTTGTATCAGTATAGATAACAGGCCTTCCTTGGCATCTGTCCTACGAGTAGATAATTTATACAGCTAGAACTTTTTATTCGCTTATTATCAAGCTAACATGAGAGCCGCGATATATTTTAACGATCATTTTGTCTCGTTCTTTCTCATGGGAATATGAAACAAATGCATGACAAAAGCGTTGACAAAATTTTGTCGCTGTTGCCATGTTATCACCCCTGCAGGACACTAGTACCTAGAACAGTTGTAAAAAAAGAAAAAAAAAAAAAAAGCGCTCGGGCCCAGCGAGTTTCTTGCCAGTTCTTCTCGGACTGGGGATAGGACTGGAATTGGCACCTAGACTCACCTAGTATGTAAGACGATTCAAAATGATCCTTGTGATATAACTGAATTAAGATTATTGACTATTGACTATTGTAAGAGTAAGCTTGCAGTACCTTACTTTACTTTCATCTTATTCAGCATCTTATCCTTAGGAAATACATGGTAAATACTTAAAGTATTTTGGGTATTCGCTTGGATAATAAAGCACGCGAGTGTACAAGAATGAATATTGTAACAAAGTTAGGTTTCAGAGAAGAGCGATGAATGTACCGCAGTGCGCCAGCGTGCCTGCGCTAGTGATGGGAAAGGGTGTAGAAAAAACGTTAAAACATATCGATAAATGAGTTATTATGGAATCAGCGTGGGATTGCTATTTTTCCTGCAACATCATTGAAATTACGACAGGGGTGATAAATAATGATAGGGGTGAATGGAAGAAGAAAACATGTTGTGCCGACCCCACTTAGCGTGGGATAAGGGCAGGAGAATGATGATGATCATTGAAATTACGACATGCCAACGATTTCACTTTTGTTTTTGGAACGAAGTTCCTTATCGCGCGTTGTGAAAGGGGGCCAGACGGAAAAATTCTCACGAAAAGTTGTAACGAAACTTTTTGCTATAGTTGTAAGCCGTGCGGCGTGCGCGTGTTTCTCTGTCTCTCTCTCTCTCTCTCATAGAAAGCAAGGAAAGGAACTTCGTTCCATCCGGGTGTCCCTTGACACCTCTCAAGTTTTTTTTATTCCAAAATATGTAAACTACAATAAAGAATGCTAGGCTTAAATGTCAGTCATGTCTAGAATGTCAACTTCTTCGAAAAACTTGCGGTTTTAAAGTTCACAGCTTATTACCTACCTACTTAATTGCGATTGAGGTTGTAAGTGTATTCCAGGCTTCAGTGTTTATTTATAACTAGCTGTCCCGCTCGCGACTTCGTTCACTTATAGTATCTAAACTGAGTTTTAAACAAATCACACTATTAAAAAAAATCCATACATAACTTTGACCCAACCTTTTACCCTTTTAGAGGGTTATTTTGAAATAACCATAAATACTTGTCCATTAATTTTGCATTTACAGTACACAAACAAAGTTTCACACCAATCGCACCACCCGTTAAAAAGTTCCCATACAAACATGGACCCCACATTTGACCCCTTTTAGAAGATTATATTGAAAAACCCTGAAACACGTGTCCATTCATTTTGTATTTACAGGGCACAAACAAAGATTGATGAAAATCGCTCCACGCGTTAAAAAGTTTCATACTAAAGATTTCACCCTTTTTCACCCTCTTATAGGTGGAATTTCCAAATATCCCGCCTTAGTGGGTGGTTTTGTTATAAAAGGAAACCACCTTCCAAATTTCAGCTTTCTAGCTTCAGCGGTTTCGGCTCGGCGATGATCAATCAGTCAGTCAGGTCAAGCTCTTATATAGATGTAGATAACATTAAAATTAAATTTAAAATCCCCCGACACAAAACAAACATCGGTTCACACGTTCGGGAGCTACGATGCCATAGACAGACACACACACCCACACAGACACCCTGACACGTCAAACTTATAACACCCCATCGTTTTTGCGTCAAGGTTAAAAAAGCGCTAGGCCCAGCGAGTTTCTCGTCAGTCTCGTCTGGCTTTGTCGTGCTGCAGCACACACGAACTTGCCTACGTTCACTTATTCTTGCAAATTCAATCAGTGTGTTTTTGTTAAAGTTGTAGGTATATTTATGTTAAATTGTATGTGTGTCTGTGGTACCAAACAAATATTTTTTTTATCTATCTATCTATCAGTTCCTCTCAGACTGAGGTAGGTACCGTTGGTACCTAAACTCACCTCAAATGGAAGACAATTCAAAATGATCTCTATGATTTAATTGAATAGATATTGAACTTTTGAAGTTTTTGCTTAGTATAATATTATTATTGACTAGCTTGCGCCCGCGGCTTCGCCAGCTTGGTACCTTGAAAACCAAAAACAAATATATCCCACGGGAACCGTACATTTTTCCTGGATAAAATGTAGCCTATGTGTTAATGCAGACTATAATCTATATATGTGCCAAATTTCAACCATTTCAGCGTGAAAGAGTAACAAACATACATCCATGACATCCTGACATCCATCCATACATTCTTACAAACTTTCGCGTTTATAATAATAGTACCTGGGTGACCGAGCTTTGCTCGGTTTTATTATTAGTAAACAACGTTTTCTAAAAATGAAACCTAGCTAGATCGATTTATCGCCCCCAAAACCCTCTGCATACTAAATTTCATGAAAATCGCTGGAGCCGTTTCCGAGATTCCAATTACATAATATCTAGACACGCGGCAGCGTGTCAAGCCAAGTTCAAGCGAACGGGCGAAGCGCGCACCGTGTGTAATATTACACGAACCATTTGGAGTCATTTTCACCCCCTCGTAACTCAAAAACTATTTCACATAAACAAGTCAAATTTGGCTCATCTATTGCCACTTGCGAGTAAAATATGTACTCCGAATTTCATAAACACACCTCAAACGGTTATATGGATATCAACGTCCAAAAATGGTTTTTTATGAAAATTTTTATCACTGTCTGACCTATAAACGTTAATTATAACCCAGTTCCAGATGACCTAGAACGTTCAAATTTGGCATCCAGGTAGGTAGTGGGGTGGATACAAAGGAAAAAATCTGAAACTTGCAAATTTTTATGATTTTAACGTACTTTTTCAATTAATTGATTCTTGAACCCTTACTAGCGCCTGTAATATAAGATCCAGGTAGCAATCTAAATAGATGACAGTCGGTCATTATGTGGATTTTAATAGGGTCTTGACGTCAATATAATAACGAGTGGAAGTAGTGTCTTGGATTGGTAAGTAGTACACTCTTACCTAGGTATACAATGTGCCAACAGTTGAGCCCGTCTATGCAGATAGGTAAATGACTATAGGTATGTATACCTACAATGTGCCAATAGTTGAGCCGTCTATGCAGATAGGTAATATGACTATAGGTATGTATACCTACAATGTGCCAATAGTTTGAGCAGTCTATGCAGGTAGATAGATATGGCTAGATAACTATTCAGGCCTAGATTATAGTGTGTCTCGGCTTGTCGTATAGGTAGTAGGTAGGTATACTTATTCAGTAAGTACTCAAGTACCTACCTACCTGCTTAGTATGTATACCTACAATGTGCCAATAGTTTGAGCCGTTTATGCAGATAGATTATATAAGTGTAATAATATAAGAATAAGTACTTACTTACTAATAAGTTCTGTACAAAAAGTAATGATATCCCATCAAAAACATAAATGTGAAATGAGAGCCAAGTTCAATAAGTATGTTTTACTTCAGCGACAAAAGAAGTGAGATCTAAACGGGTGCCAAGTACAATAGTCAGTCCTGAAACTTATTTATAACAATATGAAATATTTTTAACAACTTTAAAATATCATTATCATCTCATAATTTAGGATATTATATTGAAGCCTAAGGTCTGACTTGGCTAGTTTTCTTAAGAGTACGAATTATATTAGGTATAGCCTTTGCAAGTTCTTATTTTATTCTTCTAAAAAATTGGCTTGCTGGTAGAAACTAGCGATCGGACATACCTAGTAGGTAAGTAGTTAATAATAGGAAGGTAATTCGTATAATGAGAACTAGCCAAGTTAGACCTTAGGCTTCAATATAATATCCTAAATTATGAGATGATAATGACATTTTAAAGTTGTTAAAAATATTTCATATTGTTATAAATAAGTTTCAGGACTGACCATTGTACTTGGCACCCGTTTAGATCTCACTTCTTTTGTCGCTGAAGTAAAACATACTTATTGAACTTGGCTCTCATTTCACATTTATGTTTTTGATGGGATATGACTTTAGTGGAAATACGATATGACTATTTAAATATCTACACTAGTATTATAAAAAAAAACGAGTTGTTTGAATTAAATAAGATCCTATCAAAAACATAAATGTGAAATGAGAGCCAAGTTCAATAAGTAGGTATGTTTTAGTCGTTGACTTCAGCGACAAAAGAAGTGAGATCTAAACTGGTGCCAAGTACAATGGTCAGTCCTGAAACTTATTTATAACAATATGAAATATTTTTAACAACTTTAAAATATCATTTCATCTCATAATTTAGGATATTATATTGAAGCCTAATATATATATACAAGAATTGCTCGTTTAAAGGAACCTATAAGATTAGTAGGATGTTAGTGTATTTAAAGATGTTACAAAAATCTTAGTGAAATCGAGTTGCAAACAATCGATAATTGGACACAGCCCAACACTAGTAGGCTCTATATTTCTTAGCTATAGCCCTACAGGGAACGTAAAGCTATGATGTTGCTGAGAAATTCGCATTTCGGAATTCAAATTTACTTTGGTGACGTCTCTTGATTCTTGTTCACGCGATTACGCATAGCCAAGGGGTTAGTTGTAAAAGAGAAGAGTGAATCATTGCAATTTGTATCTTATGCCATTGATTTAAGTCACTAGATGTTTCTAATAATGTTGTTGAATAAGAAATTACGTGTGACGTTTACGCGAACTAGTGGGATTTCCCACGATTTCAGATTATTCATTCTTAAGGAATATTTTGTATCCAAAAACTGACTGTGCCCAGCGTTGTATTAAATACACAGACTTTCAACCCCTATTTCAGCCCTTTTAAATTTTTTCTAGAGACAAAACTTAGCCTATATCCGTCTCCAGGATAATGATTCTATCTCCTTGCTAAAATTTACTACGATCCGTTCAGCCGTTTAGTCTTGAAAAAGTAACAAACAGAGTAACTTTCGCATTTATAGTATTATACTCGCTTCCGCCCACGGCTTCGCCCGCGTAGTACCTTGAAAAACAAAAACAAATCTATCCCACGGGAATTATACATTTTTCCAGGATAAATAGTAACCTATGTGCTATTCCAGACAATAATCTATATCTGTGCCAAAGGACAATGGGCAGATTGGGACCACCCTCCAATAGCGATAAAATATATGTCGTTGGATAGGTCTGTTCAATTGGAACAACTATTGCTATGACAGCTTTGCTGTCACAACTGTCCGTTCAAAGATATAAGACTTTTAAGTTTTGATAAAATGTTAAAATAAATAAAATATTATTATTATAATAATGATTTATTACATTAGGAACATAAAAATGGGGCCCCCTTTTATCAGTTTTAACAGTGTTTTTTTAATTATTCTGGTATTTAGGGTATTCATGTCCGACCGACGACGTATTTTATGGGTTATCCATAATGACATTGCTTAAAAACATTGCTGGTGCAATAAACCCATCATGAATTGCATATCCTAAATACCATTATTGATATAAAGTGTGCACATGTGCCCATCGTTCGCCTTCCTGATAAGCATGTACAATAATGCTCTATAATGTTGCCTTCATTTGGCTTATATCTAATTGAAACATAGAGAGAAAACAAGTTACCTGCCCGATTACGGAATTCAGGAAAATGTGTAGCTTTTGCGTGGACGTATCCAATCACGTCATGTAAGACAAAAAATATATTATTGTTATTTACTACTAGCTTCCGCTCGCGGCGTCGCCCGCGAAGTACCTACATAAAATATAGCCTATGTTCATTCTGAAAGTTTATTCTACACATTGGTGAAAGAATTTTTCAAATCGGTTCAGTAGTTTCGGAGCCTATTCGTTTCAAACAAACAAACAAACAAACAATCAAAGTTTTCCTCTTTATAATATTAGTATAAATTGAACAACAACCCAAATGAAGGCAACATTATAGAGCATTAATGTACATGCTTATCAGGAAGGCAACGGAGGGCACATGTGCAAACATTATATCAATAATCTGGTATTAAGGATATGCAATTCATGAAGGGTTTTATGCACCAGCAATGTTTTTAAACGATGTCATTGTAGATAACCTATAAATACGTAGTCGGTCGGACACGAATACCTTATATACCAGAATAGAGACCCTTTATCAGTTTTAACAGTATTTTTTTATATGTTACTGTATAATAAATCATTATTGTAATATTTTTTTTAATTTATTTTAACATTTTATCAAAACTTAAAAGTCTTATATCTTTGAACGGACAGCTGTGACTGCAAAGCTGTGTAAACAATAGTTGTTCCGGTTAATTAGACCTATCCAACGACATATATTTTATGTCTATTGGAGGGTGGTCCCAGGTTCCATACATTTTTGCCCATTGTCCTTTCGTCCAGATCCGTTAAGCCGTTTCAGCGCGAATGAGTAACAAACATACATCCATACATTCTTACAAACTTTCGCGTTTATAATATTAGTAGGAAGTATCGATAGTTTAAGGTATAATTTTTATCTTAGTATGGATTATGACGTATAATTGTACTGTGTATAATAAGTAACACCATTAATGTTGAATGAGGGTAGGTAGATATATTAATATCAATGTCGAGCTACGATTTGAATAGAACTAAATTAATTTATTAGTCATAACTCCATTCGCAGCATCTGTGCCAAGAGCCAGTTGCGGGTTCATACCCTATGTTTAATTAAATGTATGCAAACATGAAGCTATGTGCTCGAAGCAAACACGCTCGTGGCGTAGTGGACGATTGGCCGGAGGATAAATATATGACATCTTAAGCGTAGTTTTCGAGTCGGTATTATCTGAAATTTAAAAAAAAATATGATCACGACTGTTCTCCCCAGGCTCGGTAGATATCTTCCTCAGATTTTAGTTACTAAGATCTTTGAGGATATCTAAAGAGGGTAGTCAGAGGCACGTCCAAACATGATTTGGTGCATGCCCACATTTTGCACAGTAGTTAGTATTCCGTACGTGACAGGTTGCAAGCCCATCGCCGCTTATAAGAATACTAACCTATGACACACACCTTCGAATTTTTGGTTCTAGGGTATGCCGGTTTCCTTACGATGTTTTCCTTCACCGTTTAAGAGCACTGGCATTTATTATTTATTATTATTATTATGAGCCGTTTGTATCCCACTGCTGGGCAAAGGCCTCCCCCCAATCTTTCCAGAAGTCGCGATCCTGTGCTATTTTCTCCCAGTCAGCTAGAAATTTATCCAGTTCGTCCCGCCATCTCCGTTTCGGTCTGCCGCGTCACCTTCTCGCCGGGTCGGGGCGCCACTCGGTGGCTACCTTCGCCCACAGCTATATTTATAAAATTAAATTAAATTTTCTAAAATTTTATAGCTGTAAATTCTACCAAAACGTGTCCCAGAAACACATTTTGCTAATTTTCGTGTCCCTACGAAACCGTGTCCTTCTGGTATTAAGAATGATTTTTCTTTTTTATCTCTTAATTAGCTTCCGCCCTCGGCTTCGCCCGCGTGGTACTTTAAAAAACAAAAACAAATATATCCCACGGGAACCGTACATTTTCCGGGATAAAAAGTAGCTTGCCAAATTTCATCCAGATCTGTCCAGCCGTTTCAGCGTGAAAGAGTAACATCCATACATTCTTACAAACTTTCGCATTTATAATATTAGTAGGATTTAAAGCAACCTCATTTTACTCCGATAGAGAATAAAAAAAATCAAAAATTTCCTGAACGGAACTCTATATAAAATCACGAATTTCTCTCTACTTTCGTTCTAAAATTAGACGCTCTACATTTCCCGGATCGCGCAATTTAATTGAATAAAACCTGCAAAACGAATCAGGATCCACGGTAAATGCCTCTCTACTCTACCGCAGAAGATAATATCGGCTCGACAGAAAAAGATTCACTTAAAACAATGAGAAATTAATTCACGCAAAATTGTAACATAAAAGCGTGTTACAAATTGGCTGTTCAATAAGAAGAGTCGTGAATCATTGTATTTTGTATCTTACGTGATCGACATAAATATCACTATACAATGTTAAACTCATTAGCTAAATAAATAAATATTGTTGGACAATTCACATAACGCCATCTATCCCCAAACCCCAGATAAAATCCCAAACTAAGCAAAGCTTTGAATATGGGAATCAGATAAGTAGTTGATAAATTAATTAAACACTTTTTTTGTTAATACATACATGAAATACATAATAACACTCAGTCACAGAACTAATATCTGCGTACATAATACATTTTTTGTATTATTATCTCCACCCAGAATAAATCCTGGGTGGCGAACCCACAACCTACAGCGCAGAAGGCAGAGTTACTACCAACTGAGCTGTGGGGCTAGTCTGAACAATCAAAAATGTTTTTAATTATAATTGTTTCAAACATTTAAAAAAGTAATCCCACATGCAATTAATGTTATGAATGATTATAATAAGGTTTATTTTACATTGAAACCCGATTATAAGTGGCGCGTATACTCAACTACCCTCATTTAATTAAAGTTTTTGTTACAGGGACAAATTGAATCGTTATGGCTGGCTCTAAAGAGAGGCTGCTCTATGAAAGAAGATCAGATTATGACGTGGAATACAGAAGAAGGTATGAGCCTTATCAAGACACCCACAGATATAGAGAGAGAAGGATAGAGAGAGACAGCAGAGAGCGACCGAGACGTAAGAACGGTTACGTATACGAAGACATTTATTCCGATTTCGACGAAGCGCAAGGGAGATTGTCTTTATTTAGGCCGATACGACCCGAATTTCTCCACCTACCCACAAGCTATGATATTAAATACAACTCGCTACCTCGAAACTATTATAACTACGAGCGAGAAAGCGATAGAGATAGAAGGAGTAAAAAGGATTACTACGATTTTCGAATCGAGAATGAGAGAAAGAGGGAAAGTGCGTATGAGTATCGAAGCAGGGAGAGGCCGAAATCGAGTTCTAACCTAAAACCTTTGCAGAGTCAACTTAAGCCATTGCAGAGTCAACTAAAGCCGTTACAAGATCGGACTGTGAAAGTCGATCCGAATTCAAAACCGAAAAACGTAGCGGTGTGCAAGCCTTTGCGAATTTCGGAGAAAACGGCACGCTATTGGACATCCGATGTCCCCGAGCGTTCCCGATCACGCCCGAAGAAGTCCGAAGAGAAAAAAATCGTCAAATTCTCCGAAGTTTCCGGCTGCAACCGCAAAATGGTGGTCGACGACCCGATTTTCGGTCGAAAAGTGGTTCCCGTTCGCGAATTGGAAGTGTCTCTCGATCAGATGATACAGAATGGGTATTTTGAGAAGCATAATATCCCGATACGGCCGATGGTGCGAGCTGACAACGTCGCTAAAGAGGAAGTGAAAGAGATACCGAGGAGTGAGCAGAACGGCAAGTGTTTGACTGGATCCGAAAAAGAACAACCACCGAGGAAAACTAGGCATTTGCCGCAGGTAAGTTTATAATTGATAGATTTGCTTCTTCTTCTTAATTTAAGAGTTTGACTCTTGTCGGTATACCTGATGAATCTCTCTCCATTTAGTTCTTTCCAGGGCAGCCTCCTTGACCTCTTTATACGACATGACAGCTACCTTCTCTTTCACTCGGCTCATATAGCTTATCCTTGGTCTTCCTCTTCCTCTCTTTCCTTCCACTTTAATATGGCCAATCATTTTTCCTCTTCTTATAGATTAGCTACGTTATAAAAAACAAGTACAACTTACATAAATATTTTTTTGCTTAAATTGCCTAAAAAAACAGATGCCTTTAATAAAGAAGAAGAAGAAAACACCTCATTTGTCAATACGTCGTGTAAATAAATGGAACTCTACTCATATTGATATTTTATCGATATTTTAAAAACTTTTTTAACCTTGATTTTAGAGCGCGTCTTTCAAGCTAATAGCATAAAGTTGGAGCAATAAAAGATTGGTTGATAATAATTTATTTCACGTAGGGTCCATTTAAAATTAACATAATATATTTTTAACCAAATTTGTTCGTTGCGAACAATGACGAAAGTGAGAACAATGACGAAACGGTTGAGTGGAATGGTGCAATAGATACGTCCCAACACATCCTTTGCAATCGGGTAAAGAGACATTATTTCAATGACATAAGCTAGGTACATAATCAGACGGGAAACTACATATAATTGAAATTTTCACCGTCTAAACAAGGTATGATAGATACATTTAGGTACTACTTAGTACTTACTGGGTTCAGCAAAGTTCAATGACCGTACAGTAAACACAAATACAGTAAACCGCTCAGCAAACAAACTACGGGAAACGTAAGTAGGTACCTACTTACAGTCTCGATCAGAATAAATATCATACCAACAAATCTCATCACAACCTTAAATTTTCAAATCCAGTCATTTTTTCTCCATTCAATCCATTTTTACCCGACTGCGAAGCGAAAGAGGAGGGTAATGTGTTTGGCGCGGTGTACCTAGGTATGTGAGTTACTTTGGTTGTCGCTGTATCTCAAACGGCTGGACAGATTTTGAGAAAATGAATCGTCATTGGAATCACGAGAGTAGGCTCGTAAAATGTAAAATAAAAATTATGTCTGAATAAAGCTATTTTCAATAACATTTTTGTTAAAATTAATTAAATAAATTTAAATCAAAAATTGTGGTCTGAAATAAATGATTTTATTATTATTATTATTAAAAAAGCATTGTTTTTTTACATTTTAAATAATTGTAGCATAAAAAACTGAACAAACAAAAAAAATAAAAATTAGTGGTGGCCCTTAATTTTTTTTGAGTAATATAATTATATATCTAAGAAGATTATATAGGGATTAAAACCATGTCACCAAAAAAGTTCTGAGTATCTATCTGGATACGCAAGTAGAGGAAGACCGAAGAAAAAGTGGTTTGATTGTGTGAAAGATGAATGAATGTAAGAGTAGACTCAGAGTTGACGAATAATAGGAGTGAGTGGAAGAAGAAAACATGTTGTGCCGACCCCACGCGTGGGATAAGGGCAGGAGAATGATGATAAATATGGATTAATATATTTAAAAGAAGAAGGTATTGACTTGATTCAAACGAACTCCAACTGCTGAGCTTATCGCACATATTAAAATAATAATGTTCACACATACAAGCTATAATTAATATCCTGCCAATAGCAGGCCGTCGAAATTAATCAAACTTGGGCTCAGGACCATAGTATAACTAACTACTAGCAGCGCAAGATGGCCTGTGTAGACGTGCTAGACGCTTATAACTGGCCACACAGCTCAGTTTGGTAGTAGCTCTGCCTTCTACGCTGTAAGTTGTGAGTTCGATCCCCACCTAGGATAAACATTTTGTGATGAACAGATGTTTGTTCTGTGTCTGAGTTTTATTGTGTATTCTAAATACGTATTTACAAAAAAGTATATAAATCTTTCAGCTATTTGGTTCCCTAATTATATCCTACTAATATTATAAACGCGAAAGTTTATAAGAATGAATGGATGTTATTCCAGACCATAATCTATAGCTGTGCCAAATTTCATTCAGATCCGTTCAGCCGTTTTAGCGTGAAAGAGTAACAAACATACATCCAGACATCTTGACATCCATCCATCCATACATTCTTACAAACTTTCGCGTTTATAATATTAGTTGGACTAATTTATTTTTACGAGATAAACAAAATTTTTTGTTGCAAACAACGACGATAGTGAGAACAATGACGAAACGTTAAGTAGAAAGGACCAGCTTAGTCAGCTCTGTGCATACGGCTGACTAAGCTAAGAGGATGGTAAAGCTGCTGAAAGCCTGCTTTATCTAGAACTGTCTAGGCTAGGTATTACTGCCGCCTATAAATAAGTGAAACTTTCGATACTGAATAAATTATCTAAACTAAAATACAAAGGCCTGGGGCTTCACCACGAATTCATAATACATTACCGAATTAATATTACATTGTTATTTCGTACCATGACCTATGCAAATTGTATTGAAGTAGTGTTACTTCAAGCTTCAAATGTAACGTTTGTAAAACGGAATTGTTCTGGAAGACTTCGTGGTAAGACCCGAAGATTGTCCCCTGTTTACTTATGTAAAGTTGAAGTACTGGAAAGCATACACTATGTTCTAATTTTGTTTGTTTATGATTCCAAATCAGTAACCTGATTCATTGGCGAACCGGGTATTAACAGTTTTAATAATAATTTATTGTTTAGTTTCGGGAAAGGCCGAGTGAAATTATTGGTAGGTACCTACTTATAAGCTTTTCTTAGTTTGTTGTGGTGTTACTAGTTATATACTATGGTCACTGACAAGATAATTGAAAATAAATATTAGAGCATGCACTTTAACTATACACATCTAATAAATATAATACTATCACTATAATATAAAATACATAATAAAACAGTTGAGCTATCTAAGGACCGTTATTACCGATCTATAGATAGCAAAGTGATCCAGATCACTGCCAGATAGTTTATTGGTTATTTATGTATAATAAGCAATTAAATTCATGTTCTCTATAAAAAATATAACCAAATATGATCACGACTATAATCCCCAGGCTCGGTAGATACATATCTCCTCAGAGCTCTAGTTACTTAGATCTTTGAGAATATAATAAAGAGAGCCAGAGGCACGTCCAAACATAATATTTGGCATATGACCGCATTTTGCACAGTAGTTAGTATTCCGTGACAGGTTGCAGGCCCATCGCCGCTTATAAGAATACTAACCTATGACACACACCCTGTGTACACAATAAAATATTTACAAGCAAGTCGTTGAAAAAAATACATGAACAAAGGCGAGCTTAACCCAACAAGAGTTTTCTACCAGCAAACATTGCTATATTTGGCTGCTAAATCTGTTCCCAGAGCTCATTAACGACTGACAATTGCCATCTATATAATAGGTATGGGTAGCGCGATCCCGTGCCATAGTGTAGCTGAACCAGTACCGCATCTCGATCAGTCACTGGGATTTTATAAATAAACTAGCAGTCCGCCCCGGCTTCGCACGGGTATATTATTTTATTCTATCGTCAATAGTTTTCGCAGCGCACGCGATGTAAAGAATATTTTAGATAATTTTTTTACACCTTGGGTTACATTATTGAATTTTTAGTAAGGATCCCTAATTTTTTTGAAAATATAATATAGCCTATGTCACCCGCTGATAATATAGCTTCCCAACAGTGAAAGAATTTTTCAAATCGGTTCAGTAGTTTCGGAGCCTATTCAATTCAAACAAACAAACAAACAATCAAATCTTTCCTCTTTATAATATTAGTATAGATAAATATTGGTGGACATATCACACAACACCCTTTAGCCCCAAACTAAGTAAAGCTTGTACTATGGGAACCAGATAATATGTACAGCTAATAGATTTTTTTTTCGTAAATACGTACATGGAATACATAATACCGAGACACAGAAAAAACATCTGCGTTCATCACACAAATGTCTGCCCTGGATGGGATTTGCACTCCATAGAAACTTCCCAATCATCTGATATCAATAATTTTAGAATAATCATGTTAGTTTGATGGATTTTTGCGTACAAAGTCGCGGGTAACAGCTAGTATATATATATGTATATTATTATATGTATCTGTTTCAGTTACGTTCAGTCGGGTTTCTTATTTTTTACAATAAATACTACAAAGGCTAAGTAATAATTCTATACTAAGCGGCGATGGGCTTGCAACCTGTCACGTACGGAATACTAACTACTGTGCAAAATGTGGGCATGTACCAAATGTCATGTTTGGACGTGCCTCTGACTACCCTCTTTAGATATCCTCAAAGATCTAAATAACTAGAGATCTGAGGAGATATCTCCTGAGCCTGGGGATTACAGTCGTGATCATATTTATTTATTTTATTTTTAAAGGCTAAGTGATGCTAAAACGTATGGAAATACGGAGATAATACACCGTATTATCTGTACTATGTCTTTGTGCAATAAAAAGTTGACCCTGCGATGACCTCATTCCCGTACCGGAAAGGATTTTTCAACCCGTGGGCTTTGTTTTTCGACATTTCGGACCACTGGCCGACTGCGGTGGAAATACCATTTCTGTTTGAGATTTAAGTCCTTTGAAATCCCCGAATTTAAGCTTTTGCAATGTCGCTTTTAATACTCTGACACATTCATTGGAGTTATTTGTTGAAGAAAAATGACATTTTATTTTGCAAAATGTTTATTGAAGGACATTGGTTAGATTTCATTCAATAAAGGGGTTCTTCTGGAGTCTAGAGGTGCAGTCTACACCTCTAAACTCCCCTTGCTGCACCGTGCAGTAAAGAATATCGGAAGTTAAACCTCTATGAGAAGCAGTGAGATTTTGAAGTTTGTATGAGTCTTAGTATTTCTGGAGTCTAGAGGTGCAGTCTGCACCTCTACACTCCAGAAAAATCCCTTGCTGCACCGTGCAGTAAAAAATATCGGAAGTTAAACCTCTATGAGAAGCAGCGAGATTTTTATGTTTGTATTAGTTTTAGTATTTAGAGGTGCAGTCTGCACCTCTAGACTCCAGAAGAACCCCTTGCTGCACCGTGCAGTAAAAAACATCGGAAGTTAAACCTCTATCAGAAGCAGCGAGATTTTGATGTTTGTATGAGTCTTAGTAGGTATTTATTGAAAATATCTTCTTATTCCCTAAGACTAAGAGCATTGGTGGTATAGTGGTAGCACCCCTGCCTCGCGATCCAAAGGTCTGGAAATGAGTTTTTGATCAATGACAGTGCTCTTAAACGGTGAAGGAAAACATCGTGAGGAAACCGGCATACCCTAGAACAAAAAATTCGAAGTTGTGTGTGTCATAATGTTAGTATCCTTATAAGCGGTGATGGACTTGCAGCCTGTCACGTACGGAATACTAACTACTTTGTAAAATTTGGGCATGTGCCAAATATATGTTTGGACGTGTCTCCGACTACCCTCTTTAGATATCCTCAAAGAACTAAGTAACTAGAGATCTGAGGAGATATCTACCGAGCCTAGGGATTACAGTCGTGAGCATGTATGTATGTAAATCCCTTGCTGCACCGTGCAGTAAAAAATATCGGAAGTTAAACCTCTATGAGAAGCAGCGAGATTTTTATGTTTGTATGAGTTTTAGTATTTAGAGGTGCAGTCTAGGTATGTATTTGTATATATATATCTATAAATCAGTACAACAACGAGTTAGTGTGATGATGTAGGTACTCTAGGTACCTTCGCAAAAAGTAAACACCATCAGTAAATATTTCCCTAAGCCATTAGTTAATTATTTTCAAGAAGTTTACGTAAAGGTTCTATTCATATTCTATTGAATATTCATATTTAGAGTAGGTAAATGAGGGTTTTACCTGGTGAGGGAAAACAAGAAAATAGCATAATCACAGTTGCCAGGCTGTGAAATATCGTAAAAAGCTATAAAAAGAGCTTATTGAGCGACAGAGATAGATACATAAAAGCCTTTCTGATACATATTATAAATACTAATAATCAGGCTTTTTTATTCTTTTGAACTAGTGTCGTGAAAGGATTAAAGAGCGCTTTCTTCTTCTTCTTCTTTGTTTAAGGCATCTGCCTCTTTTGAGATCAATTTTGCCAATGTCAAGTGTTTAGATCAATAGTATTGTCAATGTCACAAAGTCAGTCATATTGTAAAGTCAATTTTAAACAAAAAATGCCTTTTTTTTAATTCTCGGGATTTCCTCCGATCAATTTAAAAAAGAACTATTCACTATATTCACATATTTTACACTAGCATCAAGAACTCGGACTTTATTGGAAAAATAACTACCAAAATTATACAATAAAACTCAAAATACCTATGACGAGAAAAAACATAAAATCTAGAGCGACAAAATTGACAGTCGAATCCAAATTGACCTCAAAAGAGACATAACATGCCATATATAAAGAAGACGAATTGGGGACGCACTAGAGAAAGGCCAGGTCATGAGTACCCTAAACCGACGCGCATGTATGAAGAATGGAATGAGAGTGAATGAAGCAAAAGAGGTATGTAAGGATCGTAGCAAGTGGAGATCCGTGATCTCTGCCTACCCCGTCGGGAAACATTCGTGATTTTATGTATGTATGTATGTATATAAAGAAGAAAAAGAACTGATTTACAGACGGCGGCGACAGTGCTTGGAATATTATTATAAGTCTGTAAATCTAATAGATATGTATCTCAGTACATAACAACATTTACATAAGAGGCTTCCTTCTTAACCTACTTTTATAATCTTGGCGCCCGTAATATTATTTTGTGTCGGCTGCCTTTTGTACCTACTCATAACGATGTACTATAATAAATCGATACTAATATTTTAAAGAAGAAAGTTTTAGATGATATTTAATGATAGAGTAAAGAACAGTGTGATAAGAGAACGTTGTGGAGTGAAAGAAGACGTAGTGATGAAAATTGAGAAGGGTATGCTAAGATGGTTTGGGCATGTAGAAAGGATGGATGAAAGGAGAATGACGAAACAGTTGTATAAGGAGAGTGTGAATGGAACAGTTGGAAGGGGAAGACCACGGCGTACGTACCTCGATCAAATTGGGGACGTACTAGAGAAAGGCCAGGTCCAGAGTACCCTTAACCGACGCGCATGTATGAAGAATTTAATGAGTGAATGAAGCAAAAGAAGTATGTCAGGATCGTAGCAAGTGGAGATCCGTGGTCTCTGCCTACCCCGTTGGGAAACAGGCGTGATTTTATGTATGTATGTATGTATGTAGAAAGTTTTATATTTTAGTTTAACAAATAAACTCAAAAACAAGTGGTCCGATTTCAAAAATTCTTTTAACCATTAGAATGCTACATTATCCTTGAGTTACATCCTACTAATAATATAAAGGTGAAAGTTTGTAAGAATGTATGTATGGATGGATGTATGTTTGTTACTTTTTTACGCTAAAACGGCTGAACGGATCTGAATGAAATTTGGCACAGATATAGATTATGGTCTGGAATAACACATAGGCTACTTTTTATCCAGTAAAAATGAATGGTTCCTGTGGGATATGTGTTTTTGTTTTTCAAGGTATAAAGCGGGCAAAGGCGCGAGCGGAAGCTAGTCCATAATAATATAAAAATTGTTACCAGACATCTGTCAATCAAACTGCAACTGAATGACGTTTCAGGCGTTTTACGAATGAGGTTTTATTTACACATGGGATCAATTTCTGCGGCGGATATCCGACGAAAAACCGAATATCCGATATCCAGTTAACGGCTAAATCACTATTCGTTGTGTTATATCCTTACTCTGATAATAGAAATGCTGACATCTCGCTGAATCAGCAAACCTTTATTCGAATATAGGTAGCTTTGATGAGTCTACATTCAGTCGCGGTCGCCGCTTTAAACCGTTCGGTTGTCTCGGTTAAATAATTAATTGTTAATTAATTATCCTTTTCTTAATATACGTTTTAATCAATAAAATTCTTTTTTTAAAACTCGATTCGGGGAACGGCCCATAACATTTTGGTGGCAGCGGTGGGATACGAAAATCCCCAGTGTTCCTGTAAATTACTAGTTCTGTGCGGCCGGGCTCAAAAACAAACTCTGTATCCAGTGCGTAAACTTACCTTTATTTTAACTCAAATCCTCCGTCGCATTATCCTGACGAGGATCCTGCGAAAGCGAACTCTGTATCCAGTGCAAATCTTACCTCCATTCTAATTCGGGTCCTTCGTCGCATTATCCTGGCGAGGATCCTGCGAAAGCAAAACTCTGTATCCAGTGCAAATCTTACCTTCATTCTAATTCGGGTCCTTCGTCGCATTATCCTGGCGAGGATCCTGCGGAAGAAAAACTCTGTATCCTGAACGGCTTCACCTGCACCTACCTTCGGCAAGTCATCCTGGCGAAGATCCTGCAAGACTGAACGAGACTTACCTGCTAACCTCAAGCGGTTGGTGAAGAAGAGACGACTGCAAGAAGACCTGTACCTACTCCGGCGCCGTGATCACCCTGTATCTTCGAGTCAAAGCTGCAACATTGTAGTCATCCTGTATCATCGCGTCGCCTCTCCAAGTTCCAGTCTTATCGCTTCGGAATGCAGTTCGCGGAACTCGCCTACGCGCTATTATTTCTGTGAGTCTTTGGTCATTGCATTCTAAGGTGTTAGGGTTCCGTTTATATTATTACTAAGTCAAATCAATTTTCATTTCTATTTCTATAATCATAATATTCTAAATCTTACTAAATTCAACTCTCTTGCATTATTTAATAATGCAAAAAGAGTCCAAGAAGGACGAAAAGTTACTTCTTGACGTTCAACATCCTAATCCTGATAGCGAAGAAATATCAACCCCTACTTCTCCTAGGCTCTTAAGGTCATCAAAAGCCACAACAATGGAACTCGACTTAAACACTTTATTTAAGTTCATCAAATCATATGACGGGAGCCGGGAGACAGTCAATTCCTTTATTATAAACTGCAATAACGCCTACGAATTGGCCAGCGAAACCCAAAAGCCAATTCTTTTCAAATACATTCTAAGTCAGCTGAACGGAAAGGCGGAGCTTGCCTGCTCTATAAAAGAGTTTACCTCATGGGAGCAACTCAAAGGGTTTATCAAAACTCAATTCAGTGAGCGGAAACATTACGCTCACCTCTTAACCGATCTACAAGAGAGCAGGCAAGGCTCGCAAGAAAACGTCAGCCAATTTTCTCTGCGTCTAGAAACCTACCTCTCACAATTGCTTACGGAAATAACTTTGTCCAATACTAAGGCTAAAGAATTAGCCGGTCGTTGTGCAGCGATGGAAGACCTTGCTCTCCATCACTTTCTTATGGGCCTTCAACCCCGAATTTCAAACATTGTGAGATGTAGGTCGCCTAAAACTCTAAACGAAGCCATCAACATGGCTATTTCGGAGGAGCGCATACAACAAAGCTTGTATAAGCGCCAATCCACGGAATCCAGATCTAAATCGGGCCCCTCAAGGCCCAACAACGAAAAGGTAAGTTTAACCAACGCCAATCAAAATTCTTCTAAATCCAGCAGTGACGGACTAGTGTGCCGCTACTGCAAAAATCCAGGTCACGACATCAAAGACTGTAAGAAACGCGAGTTCAATAACAAGAACTCTTCCAAGTCAAGTGACCATCGCAACTCCTCCCGCGGTAACAAAGTGAATCATATCCGGGAAACATCCGATGAGGAATCCGACGATGAAAGTGAGGAGCCCTCTGAAAATTCAAAAAACGAATAAATGGCCCACGTGGGTGTCGCGCGCGAGGTCATCGTCGTCCTAAGTCCGACACTATTTCTGCTAAATCCACTGTATCCGCTGTATCCACTGTATCCGCTGTACCCACTGCATCCACTGTATCCGCTGTATCCACTGTATCCGCTGTACCCACTGCATCCACTGTATCCGCTGTATCCACAGCATCCACTGTATCCGCTGTATCCACAGCATCCACTGTATCCACTGTATCCGCTGTATCCACAGCATCCACTGTATCCGCTGTACCTACAGCATCCACTGTATCCACAGCATCCGCTGTATCCACTGTATCCGCTGTACCTACAGCATCCACTGTATCCACAACTCCCACTGTATCCACCGTATCCACTGAATCCATAGAACAGGTCTACGAGGTAAATCTAGACACAACCAAGAGGTTGTTGCCACATGTCGTATTAAATTCGCAAGTTTCTGACATTCCGTTATCTCTGTTAGTAGACTCTGGTTCTGCAATCTGTTTATTAAAACAATCAAGCATCCGACGTACTCAAAAATTGACTAAGGAGTCAATCAAGCTCAAGGGTATAGACCCTGGTGACGAGCCGAGCCCCACTGAGGGTCATTTCCAACTCAAACTCAAGCTGACCGAAAGAAAATCATTATCCTACAAGTTCCATGTCATAAAGGAAATAAGCCTACCTTATGATGGCATTATTGGGTCAGACTTTCTTACTAATTTCGGCTGTAAAATCGACTACACCACTGATGTTCTTAAGATAGGAAAGGTAGAAATAAAACTTCATTTCGTCGACCCTTTCTATGTCATTCCACCTCGCACTGAAACCGTCATAGAGTGTTCTGTGCGAAATCCCAGTCTCAATGAAGGTGTTATTCTAAATCAACATATATCCGACGATATATTCATATCTAACTGCATAGTTAAGGTAAAGAAAAATAAACGCGTAAATCTTACTATTGCTAATACCTCTGAATCCTCTTTCAAAATCAATTCTAACCTTAACCTCAACCTTGAACCTCTGAATCTCTGTGCAGTCAAACTTAACTCTGACTCTAACACATCCGACCGTACTGCTGCGGTCACAGACTCATTGAAGACTGATCATCTCAATCAAGAGGAAGCTGATGCCCTCTTAAAACTATGCTCTGACTACTCTGATATCTTCCATCTTCCAAGTGACCAATTATCCTATACCACAGTCTTAGAACATCAAATAAAAACGAATAGCGACGTTCCTATCCATACTAAATCCTATCGTTTCCCGGAATTCCACAAAAAGGAAGTCGAAGTTCAAATGAAGAAAATGCTCGATGAAAATATCATCAAACCTTCATCCTCTCCTTGGAGTTCCCCAATCTGGATCGTCCCTAAGAAAGTTGACTCTCAAGGTCGTCGCAAATGGCGAATAGTCATCGATTACCGGAAACTAAATGACATCACTATCGGAGAAACATATCCTATTCCTCAAATATCCGAAATCCTGGACCAGCTGGGTAAAAGTAAATACTTCAGCACTTTAGATTTAGCTTCCGGGTTCCATCAAATTCTAATCTCTCCAGAGGACGCGCCCAAAACGGCCTTCTCAATTCCCCAAGGCCATTTTGAGTTTACCCGAATGCCTTTTGGTCTGAAAAATGCCCCTTCTACTTTCCAAAAACTGATGAATATGTGTCTTACAGGGCTCCAGGGCACAAGATGCTTTGTATACCTGGATGACATAGTCATCTATTCCTACGACCTTACCTCACACATATCCAGTTTGAAAGCTGTGTTCGATAGGCTTCGAAATTATTGCTTAAAATTGCAACCTGAAAAATGTGAATTTCTTCGAAAAGAAGTGGCCTACTTAGGACACATTATTAGTGAGGACGGTGTAAAGACTAACCCTGATAAGACAAAAGCCGTATCAGAATATCCAACTCCTCAATCACCAAAAGACATTAAGTCGTTTCTAGGTCTAGTATCCTACTATAGACGCTTCATACCCGATTTCGCAAAATTAGCAAAGCCCCTGACAACCCTTCTTAAGAAGGACGTCCCTTTCATGTGGCAGAACGAGCAACAGCTAGCCTTCGAGGCTCTTAAAAGAAAACTTGTTTCCGCCCCAGTTCTAGCCTATCCTGATTTTTCACTACCATTCAACCTGACGTGTGATGCATCGAACTATGCTATATCCGCAATACTATCTCAAGGTCCGATCGGTCAAGATCGTCCTATCGCCTATGCATCTCGCACACTTAATAAAGCAGAGTGCAATTACAGTGTGACTGAGAAGGAATGTCTTGCCATTGTCTTCGGAACCAAAGTGTTCAGACCTTACCTTTATGGTCACAAAATTATGATACTTTCAGACCATAGACCATTACAATGGCTATTTAACTGTAAAGACCCAGGTTCGAGACTGATTAGATGGCGTCTTAAACTCGAAGAGTTTGAGTATAGCATTCAACATAAAAAGGGCAAAATCAACACTAACGCCGATGCCCTATCTCGGTTTCCTGTTAATCCTATCCAAACCGAGGAACCTGCAACGTCCAATCTTGCCGATGAAGCAAGATCTAACCAAGAAGTCGATAGAGATTTAATGGACTTACTCATATCTCCGCCCTCCTTCCATCCTGATGAGGGCAATAACCCTGCTAACCCAGACTTTGTTGATCCCTATGATGACATCTTACCTTTACCTGACATAGACTTACCCTCTAACATCCCTGACGTGCTAAGAGACGAAATCGAGAACGAAAACTTACGTGACTTACCTGACCCCAATCAGGAACGACCATCCTTACCTGATCTTACTGAAGATCCCACACCATCCACGAGTGCTAACCCAACCGCACCTCTCGACGATTATCCCACGTTCCTGAAAATAATGTCAGAGAAAAATAAGTCATTTAATACCGAAATTGAAGAGTTTAATGAAAATCTTATGAAATGTCCTGCTAAAGTTATTCTATTACCTACCTCTATCGATTTAGACGAATCAAACCCGTACATTCCAGAAGTTCTCAGTGATCCTGAAATCCATGCAAGCGTATGTAACTCCGAAAAAGAGCTTTTCTTGTTCAAAAAGATAGATTTGAATAATAAGTCTTATTACCTTCTGTTCTTCAAAGTCCATCACTTCGATCAGGCATCTTACCCTGAAATCTTTGAAACTTTTAAAAGGGTCAGAAATGAATTAGTAAAATTAGGAGGTATAAATGAAATCGGTTTACCTGACTTAAAGAACCCTTTCGAAAAACATTCGTTTATCAAAATTTATAATATCATTACTTATCTGTTCCACGATACCAATATTAAAGTCAAAATTTATCACAATAATATTACATATCCAGCCCTTTCCGACATAAAGAAAATTCTTTTCGACAACCATGACATCCCCATTGCAGGTCACTTAGGCTCAGCACGCATGTACAGTAGGATTAAGCAAATGTATTATTGGAAAGGCATGCGAAGCGATATAGAATCATATGTCAAACGGTGTAAATCTTGCCAAGAAAACAAGGCGCTTAGGAAGGTAAATCGTGCACCAATGCAAATTACTAGCACAAGCACAGAACCTTGTCAACGTATATCTATCGATGTAGTCGGTCCACTTCCCGAAGCAGGCCCTGCAAAATTAAAATTTATCTTAACATTCCAAGACGACCTAACCAAGTTTTCCTCTGCCTATCCAATGCGTAGCACCACAGCAGAAGAAACGAGCGAGTGCCTACTTCATTATATATCCATATTTGGAATACCTAAATTCATACTTACCGACCAAGGCACAAACTTCACTTCAGACTTATTCAAAAAGACCTGCGAATTCCTTAAAATTAAGAACCTATGGTCTTCTCCTTACCATCCACAGACTCAGGAGCTCTAGAGAGAAGCCACTCTACTTTAAAGGAATACTTGAAACCCTACACTAACGAAAACCAAACTAATTGGCCTCGTTACGTGTATACAGCTATGCTCGCCTATAATACATCTGTTCATTCGACAACGCATTTTACACCTTATGAGCTAATGTTCGGTAGTAAACCATTCATACCTAACTCTATCTATGACGAGTCTCCCGGACCTACTTACCCTGATTATGTCCGTATGTTACAGAATCGAATGAAACTGTCTCGCGAGAAAGCCATTGAATATATAAGAAAATCTAAGGAAAATTCTAAAAATTATTATGACTCACACACTCGTTCAGTTACTTATAAAGTAGGTGACTTTGTGTACCTTAAGAACCATTTAAGGTTACGTAAGGCCCTCTCACCCGTTTGGAAAGGACCTTACAAGGTGGTAAAAATTAACGGTAATAACACCCTTACTTTACTCATAAACCGTCGCCATGTGACACACCACTATGACCAGGTAAAACTCGCTGATGTCGGGAACCTGTAACATAAAGAATAAGATTTAGTTATACTAGTTTAAGATAGGTTAAATTAGCAAAGTATAAAAGTTACTTACCTTAATTTAGCGTCGAAATTAAAGTAGACACGTAGTTTAAGTTACATAAATAGTATAGGTAAACATTGTAGGTACACCTTATCATTTAATTGTAACCGTCTTTATTATCTGTCATTTACAGGGCCTCAGCCCGCGGACAGATGTATCAGGATTACCTCCGACCGATTACTTCAAGTCCAGGCCTCTTCTTCGACTATTTAGGTACTCTTAAAACTAGTAACGGTTATCTCAAAATTTTAATACCGTTAGATATCTCACATTTTGGACCACATATACAAAACATCCAGGCTACATTTGAAACTATTAGATACCTGTGCAATGAAACTCGAATAGTTGAAATTCATTCTATGTGTCATAATAGAATACAACCTTTGACAGCGCGATACCAAGATCTATATAGCGAATTCGATTCCATTTCACATTTGATAGATAGCCGTACCAAACGTGCTTGGATCGGGGGTATAGGATCTGTGTTAAAGCAGATCTTTGGTACTTTAGACGAAGACGATGCCTTAAAATATAATGATGCAATAGAATCCTTACAGAATAATGAAAAACAATTGGCTTCACTGATGAAAGAGAATATTTTAGTAACAACTTCAATTATAAAATCTTATAATAAAACATTGAGCAAAATTAAAGATAATGAAATTATCCTAAATAAAGCTATTGACAAACTCTCGTCTAATTTAAAAAATATTTCTGAACAAACAAACGGACTACATGTACTTTTTGAAGTAAATCAAATCTTTGACAACTTAGAAACATCAATACTTACCTTGTCCTTCCAACTAGAAGACATAACTAACGCTATCTTGTTCAGTAGTCAAAACATCCTGCACCCGTCGATCATGACGTCATTACAACTCTACCGAGAGCTTGCCAATAACTACAGGCATTTATCTAGAGACCTACAATTACCTGTAGATTTAGAAATGAATAATATTCACTATATATTAAGTGTCTCTAATCTAATTTGTTATTATATAGATTATAAGCTAATGTTTGTTTTACAAGTCCCATTAGTTGGTATTAGAGAGTACACGCTATTCCATAATATTGCCCTACCTGTACCCTATAGTTCTAAGGAACCGAATAAATTCAGTTTAATCATACCTAGTAGCAAATATATTGCAATGACCAAAGACAAATCAAACTACTGTTATTTTGACGATCTGAGTGACTGTAAAATCGTAAGCCCAGGAACCTTTATCTGTGACGTCACAAATGTTTATACGGCCGACGCTATGCCTACCTGTGAGAGTGAACTGTTATCTAAAGTGATTAAAGTAATACCCAAACAGTGCGATACTAAATTTATATACGGTAAACTAGATATTTGGAAACCATTATCTAATAATAAGTGGATCTATGTACAATCAGAACCTAACAAAATATCTATAGATTGTTTAAATTCTAAATTATATGAGACTACCATTCTAGCTACCGGTATACTTACTCTACCGGATGTATGTATAGGGCGCTGTAAAAGCACTACACTCATACCTAAGTATGTCTTGAATATTACCTCACCTGTCAACAACATACCCAACTTTAATCTAATTAATGACTCTTGCTGCAACATTGTAAAATTCAATAACTTAATCGAAGATGTGTCCCCTATCCACTTGCAAAATATAGATTTAGATGAATTAAAATCAAATAAAATCATACTAAATTCACTATTGGATAATTTGGAGAAAATTGATACTAGCCCTCATATCGTGAGATATGGAACACATTATTCTATTTTGATTATTATCATTTTATGTTTAATCTTTTTATATTTGTTTTATTTAGTTCTTAAATGTTTTTGTAAAACCAATGACAACCGAGTCTTTCAACTAAAACTTAAACCTAAATCACCTATTCATTCAACTCCTAAAACATTAAATATAGAATCACAGGACTCTGACTTAGAACTGAGTCATATTGCTTCGATCAGAAGTCAAATTTAATATCCTGGAACTTTGGTAAGAAACAACCCCAAAGTATCCTCTTAAAGGGGAGATGTTATATCCTTACTCTGATAATAGAAATGCTGACATCTCGCTGAATCAGCAAACCTTTATTCGAATATAGGTAGCTTTGATGAGTCTACATTCAGTCGCGGTCGCCGCTTTAAACCGTTCGGTTGTCTCGGTTAAATAATTAATTGTTAATTAATTATCCTTTTCTTAATATACGTTTTAATCAATAAAATTCTTTTTTTAAAACTCGATTCGGGGAACGGCCCATAACAGTTGCATCTCTATCTTAAGGCCAATAATTAAACTATTGCCTCGCCATAGATATCGAACCCACACTACCCAATAAAGGTCGATAATCTATTTTGAACGTATACCCCTGATAGGTACAAAGGGGCTAAGGGTACAAAAGGGATTGTACCCTTCCAGATTACAGTAATGTAGGCAATTATGGTATTATGTAACATGTTAATCAGTGTTATAAGATAGTGTGAGCGATTGTCTAGCTAATTAGTCTATTGGCTACCGTTCGAGGCAATCAATATTGACCACTGATTGCTTAGTAATTGCGTATGTTTTGGCGTGAAGGCGAAAGACCAAAGAAGACAATGTCTACATCAGGGTAGAAATATTGGAGTCTCGTAATGTGAGTTTTAACTCAAAGGGTTCTGAAGAAAATAATCCTTCAAAAATGACTAACCCAAAAATTTAGTTGGCTTTAATCTAGTTTATAATACTGTCTGCTTTCCGATTAAAATAAATAAAAAAAATATAAGAAAGTCTAATTTCCAAACTGCCTAAAATGCCTAAATGCCATGACTGCAAAATGCCTAAGATTCAGAATACTTAGCTAAGCTAACATGCTAACATGGTAAGTACTTAGAATCACATTGTCTCATACAACTTTGCCCCCCTTTTTCACCCCCTTAGAGGTAGAATTTCGAAAAATCCTTTCTTATCAGATGCCTACGTCATACAAAGAACACACTTTACTTTTAGCTCAATTCTTATAACTACCCTGTAAAGGAGTGGCTACATAAGATAGTAAATTTTGCCAGTATCTTAACGTTCAGCGATAAATACAAAATATACTATGTCACGTGCAGCACGCACGGATGGTTCTAGAATGTTTGCTAAAGCTTCGGTTGCCTAAATAGCGGCCACCGCTACTAGCGACCAGCATTATTTATTTATTTATAAGAATTGAGCCAAAGAGGGTATAGCAAGTGCAAACCCGTAATCTCTGTCTACCTTATAAATAAATAAATAAATAAATAAATAATGCTGGACAATCCACACAGCATCATCTAGCCCCAAAGTAAGCTACTCAAAGCTTGTGTTATGGGTACTAGATAACTGATATATTTAATACATTATATACATAGATAGATATTTTTTTTTTTTTTTTATTATACATAGAAAACACCCAGACCAACGGAACAAATTTCTGCAGATCGTACACAAATTTGTTCCGCGGCGGGAATCGAACCCGCAACCTCTTGCGTCGCAGGCGGACTCTCGCCCGCTGCGCCACAGAGGTCGTCGTTATGTAAATGATGTTTGTAGGTATTTACAAAAAAAATCGTAAGTATAATTATCAATCTGTCAGTTCTGATTCTAATTGTACGGTAGGCCAAGAAAGTGGTGTACCAGTTTTGATTTAGTTTCCTAGTCATCGAAAATTACAAGGTTCAGTTCATACTAAAAAAAATAGAAGTTGTCAGATAGATCTACAAGCGAAACTAATCTCTATCACCTTTGAATCTGCAAGCGGCATTCAACCTTACGGTGGTAAAGCAATTTTTTGTGAAATGACCGTACAAGCTTTTTTAGTTTGGGCTAGATGGCGTTGTGCGGTCCATCAATATTTAATTATTACATAATTTCGTGGAGAAACTGAAAAACACGAGAAAAAAAATATGATCACGGCTGTAATCCCCAGGCTCGGTTATCTTCACAGATTTTTTTAGTGACTGAGATCTTTGAGGATATCTAAAGAGGGTAGTCAGAGGCAAGTCCAAACATGACATTTGGTACTTGCCGACATTTTGCAAAGTAGTTAGTATTTCGTACGTGACAGGTTGCAAGCCCATCGCCGCCTATTAGAATACTAACCTATGACACATACCTTCGAATTTTTTGTTCTAGGATATGCCGGTTTCCTCACGATGTTTTCCTTCACAGTTTAAGAGCACTGGCATTGCGCACATGAATTTTTCGAATGGAAAAACTCATTGGTGCACGACAAGGTTTGAACCCACGACCTTCGGATCGTGAGGCAGGGGTGCTACCACTACACCACCAGCGCTCTAAGTATATGCGTTGAGTGAAACAGATATATCCTTTATACCTTTGTATCAGTACCTATCGATCACTTATCACCTAACAAAATCACCTCACTAACCTAACAAAATTAACAAGCATCTTATAAAAAGTGCTAGGGCCCAGCGAGTTTCTTGTCAGTTCTTCTCGGACTGGGGATAGGACTGGAATTGGCACTTAGACTCACCTAGTATGTAAAACGATTCAAAATGATCCCTGTAATTTTAATGAGTAAAGGTGTAGTGACTATTGACGTCATATGACGGCCATTGTTTCTTGCATAACTGGGCTTTAGCTGGGCAGTAAAGTGTGGTGAGGGGTGAGTACATACTTGGATATTGCTGGGAAGATGGAATATTAAGTAAAAGAGGTTTAGGCGAAAGAATGTACAATGAGGCTTTTCTTTGTTAAGAAATTCAAGCGTAAATTAATTTTACAAGAGATACCTACCGCATGATGAGAATCCAATAAAAACAAGAGATACCTATGTATATACAAGGTAAGGCAGGTTAGGTATATAGTTTTACAAGCATATACCTAGGTTTACATAGGTACCTACTAAATTTCATGAAAATCGTTAGAGCCGTTTCCGAGATTTAGATTCTCTCGTTTAAAGGTATAAAATAAATGCGTGTATGCCGGACGAATTAATATAAACTAGAAATACACATTTAAAAATAAAAAATCGTAAACAATTAAACTTTAATATAAGATAATTTTAGATAAGGTTTTCAAGTGCCAAAAGCGATGTGTGCGAGCTATGTTTCGTCTTAAGGTAATGGACTCCTGTGAACCTTACTTTGTAAAACATAACATTCTTACTCTACCATCTCTGTATATTTACGAAACGGCTATGTTTGTTAAAAATAATCCCGAGCTATATTGTCAGTTATCTGATGCCGTTCCTCGGAATCGGCGAGATCAACACAGAGTCTGCGAGCCTAACTCAAAGACTACTTTGATGCGCAAAAGTATTTTTTGCATGGCTCCTTCCATTTATAATAAACTACCAAAATCACTTAGAGAATTACCACGTTCATTGTTTCAGAAAAAGTTGAAAGCCAATTTGGAAAGGAAATGCTATTACAGAGTAAATGATTTTATGACGGACAAATATTTTTTTGTTGGACAATAGTAAATAATAGCAACTGATCTAATAAGTAATGCATTACGTTTTTTTTTTTTTTTTTATTGTAAATTTTATTTTTTTCATTTTATTTAATACCTAATTAATTTTATTTTATTTCTTAATTGACATTGACTGTACCTTAATTTTGCACGCCATACTGGTAGAAATACATTGTGTCATATTTAAGCATATACCACCTATGTACCTTATTTACATGTATTTGATGCAATAAACCTTACTTTACTTTACTTTAACTTAAACTTTTAAATATAGATAAATACTCATAAATACACTTTTTTAACAAAATAAACTTTTTTTACAGGTCTTGGCAGCTCTAGCGGTATCACTGGCCCCGTTCTCAGCAGGCCTGGGCAAAGGCTACAGTTCTCCTGCCATAGCCTCGTTGCAGGGCCCTGGGGCTAACGCCACCACCCGGGACTTCAAGCTGACCGACCAACAAGCCAGTTGGCTGGCTTCACTGTCTTTTCTTGGTTTGTGAAACGGCTACTGCATAGGTCTACCATGAGTTTTCACAATCTACACTCGCTAGCGACTGTACCTAGTCAAAAAATGTATGAAAACTTGTACAGCGCCTCTAGCGGATAGTTGGATACTAAAACGTCACGTAGTTAACTATCCTACGTCACAGCGTACTACAGCGACTGTAGTAGTGTAGCAGCAAATGAATGAAGCGCAAACTACAGTCGCTGTAGTACGCTGTGGCATAGGATAGTTAACTACGTGACGTTTTAGTACCCAACTATCCGCTAGAGGCGCTGTACAAGTTTTCATACATTTTTTAACTACAGTCGCTAGCGAGTGTAGATTGTGAAAACTCATGGTAGACCTACAGAACGCTCTGTAGTTTTAAATGTAGTGATATTTTTCGTATAACATTTCATTTATTTCGACTCTGCTGGTTTCTATGTATTTCTATGAAATTCCCTCCGTAGTTAGCGACACGAAGCTAGCGACGCATTTCATAGAAATTCATAGAAACCAGGGTGTCTACTCCGCAAAACGAAAACGATATAATCGGAACCGAATATTCGTCGAATTCAGTCGAATTAACAGTTTTTTCATTGTCAATTTGGTAAATTCGTGTCGCCTGTAAGAAGTATTACAGTAAGTTTACGAGATATATTGTCAAAAGTAATGTCAGTCAGTTCATCGTTAAAATAATAGCATAAACGATGTAGCTTATAGTAGGTTTTGCACGATTATTGTGTCGATATATCGTTGATCGTTTTGCAGAGTAGACGCCCAGTAGTGTCGCCGCGACACGTCGTCCGCCGCCGCCTCACGGCGCCCGCTGCCAACTCGTACCTTTTTGTATCAAACCCACAACCTACAGCGCAGAAGGCAGAGCTACTACCAACTGAGCTGTGAAGCATAAATAAAAAAAATAAAAAAAAATATGATCACGACTGTAATCCCCAGACTCGGTAGATATCTCCTCAGATCTTTAGTTACTTAGATCTTTGAGGATATCTAAAGAGGGTAGTCAGAGGCAAGTCCAAACATGACATTTGTTACATGCCCACATTTTGCACAGTAGTTAGTATTCCGTACGTGACAGGTTGCAAGCCCATCGCCGCTTATAAGAATACTAACCTACGACACATACCTTCGAATTTTTGGTTCTATGGTATGCCGGTTTCCTCACGATGTTTTCCTTCACCGTTTAAGAGCACTGGCATTGCGCACATAAATTTTTCGAATGGAAAAACTCATTGTTGCACGACCAGGTATGAACCCACGACCTTCGGATCGTGAGGCAGGGGTGCTACCACTACACCACCAGCGCTCTGTGAGCATAGCTGTGAGGCATATCTGATGATATTGTTCTACTGTCCTAGGAGCACTGTTCGGTGGCATGGCTGGCGGGGCCGCCATGAGGCACGGCAGACGCCGCGTGCTGTCACTAGCTGCCGCCCCCTGCTCCCTCTCCTGGCTGCTGACAGTCCTGGCTACGTCAGTCCGTATGATGTGCATTACTGCCTTCCTCGGAGGATTCTGCTGTTCCATACTTACTATGCTATCACAGGTGCGTAAGATATGTACCTACTATTGTAAGATGATGTACCTTGAAAAACCAAAAGAAATTTATTCCACGGCCATCGTAAATTTTTCCTGGATAAAGAGTAGCCTATGTGCTATTCCATACTATGATCTATATCTGTGCCAAATTTTATACAGATCCGTTCAGCCGTTTCAGCGTGAAAGAGTAACAAACATACATCCATACATTCTTACAAACTTTCGCGTTTATACTCGTAATATTAGTAGTATTAGTTCACAAAGTTTAACTTGTTACTATTAATTAAAGAATCCAATCGTACCAGTAAATTAATTAATCTTACTCCCATACTGTAAATACTAACTGTAACTTTTGAAGAGAGTTGGTGGTGTAGTGGTAGCACCCCTGCCTCACGATCCGAAGGTCGTGGGCTTAAACCTGGTCGTGCACCAAACATGCCTGACTACACCCGTTTAGATATCCGAGATTTAAGTAATTAGAGATCTGAGGAAATGTCTGCCAAGCCTGGGGATTACAGCCGGGCTCATGTTTGTTTGTTTACCAAAGATCTTTGTAACAAGTAGGTATTTAATCAGTGGTGGATTTATCACCAGGCTGAGTAGGCTGGAGCCTAGGGCGGCAAATTTTAGGGGGCGGCAAATTTGGCTTATTACCTTACACAAAATAATAAATAAAAATTATAATATACACGGAGAAAAAATTTAACAAAATTGCAATATTTTAATAGGTACTATACACCTATACCAAATAATCCAACGATTTTACATGATAAATTACTAAACGCTAAATTTAATAGCCTACTGGCGGCAAATGTGTAAATCCGCCACTGTATTTAATAAAACATTTTACAAACGAACAAAGCCGAGATTAACCGAACCATTCAAAAGGAGACAAAGAATTTGATGGTTTTTTCTAAAAGCTTTTATTGTTATCGGAAACAAGACGTCTCAATACAACGAGAGAGAAAAAGCATAAAATTAAAAATAATCTTTGTTTATGGTATCTATCTCTTAGAAAATAATTTTGCCAGTCTCAAAGTGTTTAAATTAGTAGTATTGCCACAAAGTCAATAAAATTGTCAAGTCAATTTTAAACAAAAGATGGCGGTTTTGTTCTAAATTCTCGGGATTTCCTCCGATTTAGAAAATAACTTTTCACTTTAATTGACATATTTTACAATCGCGTCAAGAACACTTTATTGGAAAAATAACCACCAAAATCACACAATAAAACTCAAGATAACACGAGAAAAAATATAATAACTAGAGCCACAAAGTTGACAGTCGAATGCATCGCAGAAAATCCAATTCTGATTATAATATTGACCGTAATTGGTGACAAAATTGATGTCTGTCGTTCCATAGTTCAATTCCTACAAATATTATGTACGCGAAAGTTTGTAAGAATGTATGGATGTAAGGATGTATGGATGTATGTTTGTCACTCTTTCACGCTGAAACGGCTGAACGGATATGGATGAAATATGGCACAGATGTAGATTATAGTCTGGAATAACACATAGGCTACTTTTTATTCCGGAAAAACGTACGGTTCCCGTGGGATAGATGTGTTTTTGTTTTTCATGCTACCATGCGGGGGAAGCCGTGGTGAAAGCTACCTAATAATGAAAATGATGTAATTTATTGTACCGATATAATATCGTTGATTGATATGCGTAGTAAATACCCAGTATTTTATTATCTCGGTTAAAGGATCGAATTGGCTTGGATTGAACGCTTTATCAGGATAAAGAAACTAATTTCGGAAGCCCGCATGGTGGTGTCGCATTAAGTAGGGTGACTACCATTTTGATCTGGCAAGGACATTTTACAAGATACAATTTTGAAATAGTAAGTTATTAATATAATTATAATCAAAATATCTCCAGATTGTATTTAATCCAGATCTCATTTATCATTTATCCAGACGTTTTGGCGTCTCTGAAAACAAAAATGTAAAACATTCATTTTTCATAAGAAAAATATAAGTAGGTACTTACATTTATTAACGTTTTTAAATAATGATAGGTAATTATTATTTTTTTAATCAATGATGAATATAGTATAATACGATCTATAATATAAGCTGATAGATATTTTTTTCGCTCATTACCCGTAGCACGATTGGGTTTTCGTGAAAATATTTTTTCATAAAACAAATTTTATTAATATTTATTTCTGGTCCGGTCAAAAAAATATCTTCAGCGGAGCATGGACAAAACGAATAAAAAAAAGGAATTAAATTTTTGCCAACCCAACCGTGCAGGCTAAGGTAAATTGTAGAATTAATGAAAATACTCAAAAATCATAGCAGCTAAGATACCCTACTCCAAATTGATAAAGCCCAAACTTCACAAAAAAGAACTTCACGCAAGTTTCAAGATTCCAATATTTGCGTCCCGCGTATTCCCTAATTTAGAAAATTCTCCTCAAAGAGAAAGTTTGCCAGTTACATAGAATTATTTATTGCAAGCTAAACGGCTCTGTACGTCGTTGGCCGCGTGCGGCGTTTTTGTGATAAAAAATATATTGAACAAAAAAATGATAGTGAAAAAAACAATAGTCAAATCTACATACAGAATGGTATCCACAATAATGAATAATTTTTTTTTTTTTTATTATTCGCCCATTTCTATGAATGAAGCTTTTTTGGACTTGTTCACACATCCGTACATATACACCGTGAAATTTTAATTGTTGTTTTCCCGCGGCAGAACAACTTGCCATAAGGAGTACTTTCGAAAAATAGAGTAGAAGTAAAAAAATAAAGATGTTTTTGTTTTAAAATAATTTAAAAATATTCATAAACTCGAAAATGTGAGGAACAATAGTAACATTAGACGTAACTTGTAGGTACTATTCGAATCGCACGCGCCGCCGGCTGCCTTCGCGTAGGTATTGGGATGAATTACTATTGGTTCGTGATCGCTTACGAATGAAATTTTCATTTTTTTAATTTTTTTTAATATTTAATTTGTTTATACAACGATTGTATTACAAAGACCAAACCATTTCGCTGCGGGAAAACAACCATAAAAAGTTTCACGGTGTATTATTACGTTATTCACTATGGTAGAAATTGGGTAGAAATAACCTTTAGTAACTATAACGATTCACTGGAAATAACGAGTCGTCAATGACAGATGTATGTGTGAACAAGCCGTTTCTTACAGAAAAGAAAATAGTTTAGTTTTAACAATATTTATTTTACTAGAATATATTTTGAATATATTTTATGAATAAATAAAAAATATAATGATTAATAATAATAATAATAATAATACTTAAAATGAATCTGCCAACCGCAGCCGGCGTCGTCCATAGCAGGTCCACGCTTTAGGAAGAGTATGAAAGTATAATGAGTTTTTCATTTGTTGGAAATAATAGCAGTTTGAGGGAGAAATAAACATTAAAACCTTATAAGGATTTGCGTAAAGAATGGGTCTGCCAGTGATAGACCAATTTAGAAATTTTCGAACAATTGGTTTTAGTAATTTATTTTATGAGCTTTACGTGAATGCAGTGAAATTGTTTGAATGTGGAAAATTAATTTGGAAGGCACTCATGCAATTTTAGTAATAATAAATTCGGATTCTTATAATGAACCTTGCATATTATGAGCATTCAAGATGAAAAATACAGGGTTAATTTCGAAAAAATATCACGACAGTAATCCCCAGGCTCGGTAGATATCTCTACAGATCTCTAGTTACTTAGATCTTTAAGGATGATATTTGGCACATGACCACATTTTGCACTGTGATTACTATTCCGTAGGTACGTGACAGTTTGCAAGCCTATCGCCGTTAATTTCGAGCTTTTACAAAAAGTTATTTATTTTTATTTTCAGGTCTACATTAGTGAAATTTCGAAGCCAGACATTCGCGGTTCGTTGAGCGCAGTCCTGAAAGTTGTCGGCCATCTTGGAGTCCTATTCAGTTTCACCATCGGAGCCTACTTGGACTGGCAACAACTGGCGCTTTGCATATCCGCTGCTCCATTACTTCTCTTCTGCACGATCCTATACATACCTGAAACACCAAGCTACCTCGTCCTAATCGGAAAAGACGACGAAGCATACAAAAGTCTGCTCTGGCTACGCGGTCCCGAATCGGACGTAGCTCAAGAACTCGCCACTATACGAACTAATATTTTAGCTAGCAAGAACTTCAGTCAACGGCAGAGCCAATCGGGTCAAGCTCTCGGTTCTATTGATGCGAGGACCATGAACAGATTACTGGGCCCAATCCTGGTGACGTGTGGCTTGATGATGTTCCAGAGATTTTCTGGTGCTCACGCGTTTTCTTTCTACGCTGTCCCAATTTTCAGAAAGACTTTTAGCGGAATGAACCCACACGGTGCTGCTATTGCAGTCTCGTTCGTTCAACTCCTGGCATCATGCTTGTCGGGTTTGTTGATAGATACAGTAGGACGTCTTCCGTTACTGATAGTGAGTTCGGTTCTTATGTCAATGGCCTTAGCAGGGTTTGGGAGTTACGCGTATTATGAAGAGGTTCACCGCAATCAGAGGATTCAAAACGTTATGTTCCATCAAACAGTTGGACAGAACGACTGGATTCCCTTGCTCTGTGTGCTGGTGTTTACCATAGCGTTTTCTTTAGGTATGAGTCCGATATCTTGGCTGCTGATTGGTGAGTTGTTTCCATTAGAGTACAGGGCGTTCGGAAGTGCAATGGCGACTGCGTTTAGCTATCTCTGTGCTTTTGTTGGAGTTAAAACTTTTGTTGATTTTCAGCAGACACTGGGATTGCATGGTGCGTTTTGGTTGTACGCTTCTGTAAGTGTGGGAGGTTTGTGTTTTGTGGTGTGCTGTGTTCCAGAGACAAAGGGCAAGGACTTAGATGAGATGGATCCGAATTATGTACAAAGTCTGTCGCCTAAAAGGTAGATTTATAGTTTTGATTTTACTTGGAAACTTTTGAAGCTTAATATCTGACTATATTGTTGTACCTAGTAAGACATTCTTCCCGTAAATTATGCAATGATTAATATTTTTGCTCCTTATGTTCAATTTCACTAAACTTTTGTAAACAAAGCATTACCTTAGCCGGCATCAAAATTAACAAGATTGTTAAAGTATCGTTATCTATTTAATTTTACGGAACATAAATCCTTTGTCAGGACATGGTGGACAACAAAAAACTTTAACAGGCGAGCTGTTAGTGTAATTAACAGAGCATAGTGAAACTAGACCTTAATATTAGTTTCGCAAGTATACTCGTACCTAGAGGTGAGCGCTTTTTACGAGTTAAATCGATTCGTTTTGTTGTGTTTCATAACAAGCAATTTTAGATGTCTAATTTAGATTTTTTTTGTATCAAATTGAACTATTCATGTAATTTTGAAAAAATGTAGATGGAATAGTGCAAGTTTCCAAGTAAAAAATGTGTAGGTGAAGTAAACAATAGGTACATAAATTGAATCCACCGCGAAGTTTTGGCTGTGCTTAAAAAATCTATGACTACCCTCATATTATTAAAGGTCCTCTTTAGATTTTATAAAAATATCTTGACATTTAACATATCCCAAAATATCCATATCTATTGAAAATTTATATTCAAACCCCTAAATTTGGTTTATCGGACCTTGTAAATCTCTTAGTACCTACTTAGGTACACCTAGTTTTTTAAATTAGAAAAATTATCCTAATTCTTAGAAGATTCTATAAATTTCTGACGACTATATTTGAAAGCGTCGTTAATAGAAAAAAAGATTATGGTTGTAATTCTGTTGTTTCGTAAAATAACTATAAATCAAAAAATACGTGAGATCTTATTTTGATCACTCCAAAGACTTATAACGTAAAAAAAATTGGAAAATTGGTTGAATATCAATTCAGTTAAGGCCCAGAATACTGTAAAAAAACAAGGAACAAAATGTTATTGTTAGCTTATTCTAAAAATGTCATACGTTACCTTAATTTCTTTTTTGAGGTGAATGAAATTAAGACCATTCGTATTTTAGTAATTATTTTGTAAGTCTGCAAAAAACAGAATTACAACCATTAAATTTATTTTACTGGTTAATCTAATCGAGCTTTCCTATATTACTGTACGACAATAAAAATAAGACAATAACTATTTTATAAGGAGAAAGTTGTAGAGAAACATCAAGTATTTATGTTTAATTTTTAATTTAGAGTTGGCAACTATAATTAGTATTTCTGAAAGCTTTAAAAAAAAGTTTTGCTAGCCGAAATGGTTAAATATTTTGGTTCAATTTAAGGCTGCATTTTTTTGTTGTTGGTGTATCAATAATTATTTTTCTCTGTTAATTAATAAATAAGGCTATAAATAAGTTTTGTATTTATATAATTTATAATTTACTTAGGTACTTATTACACTTTTTTCGTGGCCAAAATATATGAAATGTCAAATACTTTATACGAAAAAATACAAAAACATTAGGTACATTATTACTAATTTTTAAAGCTTCAAGTTATTTTCCAAAAAAATCATTAGCTATGGCCATCATACATCCACATTGTGAGATATCTTTCATACATAAGTTTTATTCGTGTCCACTAGAAAATGTTTCAATTTTTGGGGAGCATTTTCAAAAAATACCAACCTTATGAAAAAGTTGTGTGTTAGTAAGTAGTCATTGTTAAAATTAATATTTACAATACATAATAAAAAATATATTTAAAAAGGATGCAGCTTTTCTGGCATCAAATAAATTATATGTTTGTTTGTGTCTCGCTTTAGGGAACTTTTGAGAATAAAATGGTGATGACTTATTTATTAAATGCGTTAAATACATACCTACATATTAAAAGTAAGTACCTACTTATTTACTTGTTGATATTAAAAATCACATTCATTATTTATGTTATGAAAATATTCAATAATCTCTATAAAGTTTTTCTTAGTGACTAGAATGTAAAGTCTTTGAATTATGTTTAAGGTGGGGTCAAGTTAATCTTAGCTACAAAAAAAACTCACAGATACAAGAGTCAAGCCTTTAATACCTAGATAAAAAAAAGTTGTCAATACACGGACTGTAATTTTTTCATCTGTTGTAAAAATTAAATCCCCGCGGTTACGTTTGCAAAAGAGAAAAGAAAAAACAGACAAAGAGACCGTATTAAAAAAAATTGTGTATCATACCATAGAGTTAGAACCCGCCTTAAATATTTTTATCTTTGTCCAAATATTAAATTATTGCCTTTTAGCGTAAAACCTGCCAAAAAGCGTTTATTTCTAAAATATTTAAATGACGACCAAAATTAAATCAATTAGAACATTCTTTCAATACAATTAAGCTTAAAATTATATTCAATTAGTTAGAATTATTGTTATTTAGAATTATAATATAAAATTAGAAATAGAAGGCCTAAGCCCCCCGCAGTGGAGAATATTAAAAACTAGCAAAAATAATTTGCCAGATTTAATAGGAATTGTATGAGACAATAATTAAAAATACAATACTCAGCAAAGATAAATAAATTAATAGACAAAATGAATAGGTTGTGAATTTATACATTTTCTAGATTTTTTATAATAATAAATAAATTAAAAAAAACATCGCTTTGTAAGGAATTTTCCTAATATGCTTGCTTAGAAAATCTAGCTGGTGTGAACGTTTTGTGAAAAAATGTTTTTTGATAGGCGTCCTTTAGGTAGTTAACTTTAAAAAATAAGTTTGTGTAAGTTTTAGTTTATTTATTTATATTCCTAAATTATTTGTGTAAGTGTCTTTTTGTGTGAGGGTGTTATGTAAGTTATTGTAAGGGGGGATTATTACAATAAATTATTGCTTTAGTTAGACGGATGGCTTAGCCTCTAGCGATGTGTTGTCTGTGGTAGCGGTGTGCCTGACATAGATTCTGTCATAGACTTAGCTACAATCGCAATTACTATAATAATTATTATAAGTCAAACAAAATATGAAATCGTAGAAGTTCTTATAAAAGAAAACTCTACGAATTATTTTTCAGTAAGCTTATAAACATTAAAATAAAAATACTTTTAACTACTTTTTTTTTATAACTGATTGTTAATTTAATTTACAGAAATACCTATATTGAATTAAGTATTGTATCTTAATATGTATACTTACTATATTATTATGAAGTACATAAAGAAAACAGTTAAGCTATTTGGACCGTTAAAGTTGTCTTATTATTTATTTTTATAATATTTACTATAAAAAAAAATATTATTATTATCATTATCTGCAAAATTTGTTCTGGGTGTTTTTTCTGATAGTTTTTTTTTAACATAAATATTTTTAATTTATTTTAATTATTTTATAAATTTTTACTAATGCCTACAAATTCATATATGGAATCTATGTGAATGTTGAGTGCTTGTCTATAATATATTATTTTGAAACTATGTAGTTTCTAAGATAGATGGCTTTAACTAGCTTAGTTTCAAAAGACTTTAGATTGTACAAAAAGTTTAAACTTACTTCTTTATAACATACCTCCGATCTCTACTTAGTTAGATCTTGCAACGAAAATGTACCTACTTCTTAAAATTAGAGTGTGAAATGACAATAAATTATTTAAGTATACCCAAAGACAATAATAACAAATATTATAATAAAAAAGCTTGATTATCTCTGAAATTCGATTTTTTTATGTGATTTTTTTAAACATAAAATATTTATAATCTACTTAGTACCTAGATAAATAAATTTGAAAAAACAATAATTAGGCAATTCAAAAAAAAATTCTTATTATTATGATATCAAAAAAAAACAACTGATTATAACTTTATTTAAGTAAGTACTTAATACCTACCTATTTAATATTTTTTTAACATATCTTTTTTTCTTTACGTTATACGGTTATATACTGATTAAGTAACTTAGTTACCTACTTATTTATTCATTAGGTACACATTAAATTTTCGATTTCAGTGAAAATTAGGCTACGCTATCGAAAATCTTCTGAAAATGAATTTAGGCTCTTGTGAAAAAAGAACCAATATTATTTTTCAGATGTTAAAAAATAAGACAAAAAATAAAATAAAAATCCAAATCTTCAAACTGTAAGTAGTAGGTACCTACTATCTACCTACCTACGTAGTATAAGTAAATTATTTACTTCTAGAAGCTGAACTTTTATGCCTCAATAAAGATAGATTTGTTTGTTATTTGCGTTTTATTTTTTAAAAATCAAAATAATATTAGAAACTTTGAGAGAGGAATACTAATATAGGTAAACTGATTCTATAAAAATGCTACCGAACTCTAAAAAACAAGTTACTAGTAGCGCCCTCTTTTGAAATGAATAGAAACTTGAACAGTTTTATAAACACTGTCATCTATTTTTCTCACGCTGAACTAAATTAAAGGCCTACCTACTTACTAAGTTCTTCGCAGCACAGTACTTTTTTTAAACATCTATGAAATAGTTCATTCCTACAACGTAAGATGGCGCTGCAAGATACAACTATTTTCAAAATGTTCAGTATCAGTCAAATCTGGAAAACTCTTCCATACCCTGAGAGGACCTAACCCTTCTTTGGCCTTCTTTACTCTTCTACTCATCGTTTTATTTACCAACGTATCTTTTTATTATCATCACCACTGGTTTCCCAGGAGTATTTACACCCCACACAATTTATCCACCAGGGGTAAGTCAAGTGTCCAATATTTTATTGGGCAATGACGACACGTGTCTCGACCTAATCCAATATACTTAAAGTTTATCTTGATTTAGTTATTCATGAATGTGTTTTGTGGAAGAGAAGCGTTTTTAATATTATCATGAATAATGAACACTGGTGGTGTAGTGGTAGCACCTAACGATCCAAAGTTCGTGGGTTCAAACCTGGTCGTGCACCCATGAGTTTATTCATTCGAAAAAATTATGTGCGCAATGCCAGTGCTCTTAAACGGTGAAGGAAAATATCGTGAGAAAACCGGCATACCCTAGAACCAAAGTAAATATACCTACTTAGTACATTATACTTAGTATTTAACAATTAATTATGGTATTATTTAGGTAGGTATTTGTATCAATTTGAAAAGAACGCATCATACCTTTTCACATTACCAACCCACTTATCACGTGACGAAGTTATAAATATTTTTCCTTGTACCTAGGTATTAATAAAGACGGTCATACTACATTACCTATGTACCATTAATTATGTACTTACCTACCTACTTACCTCATCACACCACACATCCATCTCAACATCCGCCGCACAGACTCTTTTCCCTAAAAGAAATCAGTCTGAAAAATATTTTTTAGTCTGTGAGTGACTGAACATAATATTAGATAGGCTTCTTCGTTATCTTATCGTATCACTCGTTCATTCAAACCATAGTGTAAGTGAATAAAAATGTGAAAAGAAAAGTTCCATTCGTCCCCATCTTGGCAACGGGAGGACAAGTCTTCAACGGGGAGACTTGCCTAAAGGGATAGAGCAGGGGGACAGACGTAATATAAACGATTTCTATTATAATATTCTATTCTATTCTAAAAAATTAAAGTACCTATGCCTCAAAGGTGCCTTTCGTCCAAAGGTAGCACCTACAATCGTAGTCCAAAGACGTCTAATAATAGCTTTTTACGAATGATTATTAGGTGCACAACTCATACGGTCTATTCGTCCGTCACGTCAGTCACAGTCAGTCTTTGAACAGCGTCCCACAGCAGTGGACGTGTGAACGTGTTCCAAATTCAAACCGGTAAGTTTGTTTATCAAAAAAAGAAAAGAACGTAATTTAAGAATGAGTTCCGAAAGAGTGAATGATATCTGAATGTCACCAATGGAATTCTATTTCTAATTGGCGGTCCAGACTCTTGGAATGTCGATTTAAATAGTGTAGGTATTTTGTATGCAGCGCGTTGAATTGTTTATCTACTGTTATTTACCGTTATTTTGTGAAGCGCGCGTTTAGGGTCGGTTCACATCTGACGGAAGATACGTCGCGTTTTATCGGTCGCGTAACGCCAAAAAAGACAAATCCATCTTCTATCTTCTTCTCTTATCTATATCTATAAAAGAGCTTGACCTGACTGACTGATTGACTGATTGATCATCGCCCAGCCGAAACCGCTGAAGCTAGAAAGCTGAAATTTGGAAGGTGGTTTCCTTTTATAACAAAACCACCCACTAAGGCGGGATTTTTGGAAATTCCACCTCTAAGGGGGTGATAAAGGGTGAAAACGTTAGTATGAAACTTTTTAACGCGTGGAGCGATTTTCATGAAATTTTGTCTGTGCACTGTAAATGCAAAATGAATGAACACGTGTTTCAGGATTTTTCAATATAATCTTCAAAAAGGGGTCAAATGTGGGGTCAATGTTTGTATGGGAACTTTTTAACGGGTGGTGCGATTGGTTTGAAACTTTGTTTGTGTACTGTAAATGCAAAATAAATAGACACGTATTTCAGGATTTTTCAATTTAACCTTCAAAAAGGGGTCAAATGTGGGGTCAATGTTTGTATGGGAACTTTTTAACGGGTCGTGCGATTGGTCTGAAACTTTGTTTGTGTACTGTAAATGCAAAACGAATGGATACGTGTTTCAGGATTTTTCAATATAACCTTCATAAAGGGGTCAAATGGGGTGTCAAAGTTAGTATGGGATTTTTATGAGTTGTGTGATGTGTTTGAAACTCAGTTTAGATACTTTAAGTGAACGAAGTCACTGGCGGGACAGCTAGTACATATATAAAAATGAATTGCTGTTCGTTAGTCTCGCTAAAACTCGAGAACAGCTAAACAGATTTATCTTATCTTGGTCTTGAAATGTTCGTGGAGGTCTAGGGAAGGTTTAAAAAAAATTTTGAAAAAATTCGAATAACTGCCGGGAAAACCCTAAAAATAGCCCTTTTCTATTTCCCATACAAACGTTTTCTAAATAAAATGTTGAGTCAATTTGAACTTTATTACTATTTAATAAAGTTCATATTAAATTATAATCACTCACTGTTGTCTAAGCATTGTAGAAGGCGGTACGAAGTTTGCCGGGACAGCTAGTTAATAATAAAACATTTAACCTTTCACACTCAACCGATGATGCGTTAGTAAGATCATTGATATGCACGACGCGTTTTCCGTCGGATGTGAACCGACCTTTAAGGTCACCCATTGACAGTTGAGTCACAAAAACCTGACATTTTACAAAACTTTGACTCGACCAAAATTTCTCGGCTTATTCCACTAATCCCCGTTGACGATCCCCGTTAACGGGGATTAGTGAACTTTTTGTTCACTTTTCCCCGATGACGCTGATACGAACTCGTAACGGGGATTAGTGAACTAAAAAGTTCACTAATCCCCGTTTAGTTAAAAACAAAATTCCAATATTTGGAATAAGCCTAAGAATCATGTTTCCATTTCAAATCACAGTTTGTTACAATTATTAATTAAAAAGATAACGTGATATTCCTAGTGTACCTACATATTAAAATCGCAGATGTTTACGCCTCCGTGTCAATAGTTCTACTAAGAAGTTCAACTGGTAGTACAAATGATACCAACTTGTATCTCTAGTACTATCAGTAGTACTAGTGACCTTAATGCGTGCGGCATTGGAAGTACAACTGAACATTTATCACGACAATCTTTATTTTGATAATTTTAAACTGGCCACTGTTAAACACACAACTAAACAATTTTTTTGGTAACCTAATAAGAAAGAAATAAAAGTGTGAAAAAAATAGGTATGGTGTCTGAGAGAGAAACATGGGGTATAGAAGTCCAAGTACCAGGAATGCATAAACTATGAGAGGTTTTCGCGACCCGTGATCTTTTGACTCTTTGTGAATCTACAGTGACCTTTCCATCTACAGTGAACTTCTCTATCGTTTCTGCTATCCTGGTATCTAGTATGGATTACTGGAATGAGTAAGCTGCACAAAGCAGAAACGATAGAGACAAGTGATACAAACTTGTATCTATAGTACAAATGATACAAAATCTAGTATAAAAAAAGTAAGTACCTAGTATAAAGCTAGCTTGGGCCTACATGATTCTGCTATGTGCGGCTTACTAGTGGTAGTAAGCTCATTCCAGAAATCCATACTAGATACCAGGATAGCAGAAACGATGGAGAAGTTCACTGTAGATGGAGAGGTCACTGTAGATTCACAAAGAGTCAAAAGATCACGGGTCGCGAAAACCTCTCATGGTTTATGCATTCCTGGTACTTGGACTTCTATATATTTCTCTCTCAGACACATACCTATTTCTTTCACACTTTTTTTTCTTTCTTTTTAGGTTACAAAAAAATAGTCTAAGTTGTGTGTTAAACAGTGGCCAGTTTAAAATTATCCATAAAGATTTCCATGATAAATGTTCAGTTGTACTACCAATGCTGCATTAAGGTCACTAGTACTACTGGTAGTACTAGAGATACAAGTTTGTATCATTTGTACTACCAGTTGAACTTTTTAGTAGAACAACTGACACGGAGGCATGTTTACAATTATTAATTCAAATGTAGAGCATTAATAACGTTACATTTTTACTATGTACCTGATAAAATCACAGATTATTACAGTTATTCATTAAAATGTAGCATTAAAAACATAATATTTCTATATTTTTATAATACTCGTATAACATAATTAATAACTTTAATAATCTGTGATTTTATTAGGTACATAATTAGGAATGTAACGTTATTAATGCTCTACATTTTAAATTAATAATTACAAACATCTGTGAATTTATTATATACACTAGGAATATTATGTTATTTTTTTAATTAATAATTGTAACAAACTGTGATTTGAAATAAAAACATGATTCTTAGGCTTATTCCAAATATTGGTATCTTATTTTTAACTTAACGGGGATTAGTGAACTTTTTAGTTCACTAATCCCCGTTACGAGCTCGCATCAGCGTCAACGGGGAAAAGTGAACAAAAAGTTCACTAATCCCCGTTAACGGGGATCGTCAACGGGGATTAGTGGAATAAGCCAATTTTTCTACCCAAAACCACTTTAGGTACTTTTCCCCGTTGAACCCAAAACATAGTTAATTTTTTTTTATTTCCTACAAAAACTGATCATGGCACTTTTTCGGTCGTACCTCAACTAGATCATTGACCTTACGCACTAATTTAAATTTATGATAATTATATTATTATATTATACTACTTACGGTAAAACGTCTAACGAATATTTTGCTATTTATAATATTGCTAATAATAAAACATTTTCAACAACTATGCGTTAGTAGGCGTTTAGTTTGTTAGTTGACTTAGTAAAATTTGGTGATAATCAAACAATTTATCCAATTGATCATACATACCTATTTAGTACAAAGGTTACCTGGAAGAGATCGCTTTTAGCGATAAGGTCGCCCATTGTTACATTAATTTTAAGTTTGTTTCTCTTTTGTATTTCTTTTTAAGGTGTACATTAAAGTAATATTCTATTCTTCTATTCTATTCTACTTGCTAAGCTTAAAATTATCCTATAGACCTGTTTTTTATACCTAGGTAGAGATGATTCAGTCTAAAAATGCACGCCCCTCCACTTGTACTTGTACCGCATGTAGAGGTAAATACATTGAAAATACATTGGAGGGGCGTGCATTTTTAGACTGATCTACCTCTACTAAAGGTTATCGTAAGTATATTTAATTCATCAATTTATATGACAAAAAGTATACAACTCTGTCACTGTCAAGGTCACTTCTACCTAAATTTAACCTCTTTTGTCCTTTCTAAAAGTGCATTTTATCTGATATTTTTTTTACCTAAGCTTAACTGTATTAGTGATATTAGTTCACTGGTAAATACATAATATTTATCTTATCAGATAAAAATGTAGGTTGTGGTGTTCTAAAGATTACGTAACACTAAATTAACTATTTTATACCTACCTACTTCTATTATTTTTTTATTCCAAGTATATTAAGAATTTAATTTCTATTAATTTTATAAATTTTTTAAAAGAGCGCTGGTGGTGTGTAATGGTAGCACCCCTGCCTCACGATCCGTAGGTCGTGGGTTCAAACCTGGTCGTGCACCAATGAGTTTTTCCATTCGAAAAATTTATGTGCGCAATGCCAGTGCTCTTAAACGGTGAAGGAAAACATCGTGAGGAAACCGGCATACCCTAGAACCAAAAATTCGAAGGTATGTGTCATAGGTTAGTATTCTTATAAGCGGCGATGGGCTTGCAACCTGTCACGTACGGAATACTAACTACTGTGCAAAATGTGGGCATGTACCAAATGTCATGTTTGGATTTGCCTCTGACTACCCCCTTTAGATATCCTCAAAGATCTAAGTATCTAAAGATCTAAGGAGATATCTACCGAGCCCGGGGATTACAGTCGTGATCATAATTATTTATTATTATTATTATTATTTAATTTTATACTAGGTATCTGTCACTCGTAATTTCGTCCGCAAAAATCCATCAATCCTACTAATATTATAAACGTGAGAGTTTGTTAGTAATGAATGTTATAAATGATAAAATATGTTTGTTACTCTTTCACGCTGAAACGACTGAACGGATCTGGATGAAATTGGGCACAGATATAGAATATAGTCTTGAATAGCACATAGGCTACTTCTTAACCCGGAAAATGTACGGTTCCCGTGGGATAGATTTGTTTTGTTACCTTGTATAACATAAAATATAACTAAGTACATGAATCTATGTGATGTCTCGCCACCAGATAAAATATCAGTGGTTCCAGGCAAAATGGGGATGCTACTCATCAAGTTCCTCGGTCTTCTGGCCATCGGAGCTGGTTCCTACTACACATACCAGTGGTACAACCCAGCCCCACCACCCCAGCTGGACCCTCACGAGTGGTGGGGATTGAACGAGCTGAAAGGAAAACTTGATCATACCATCAGGCCTTTTAAGATCAAATTTGAAGAGTCGGTACGGGCTTTTTTCTATAAGTATTTAAAGCGTTAGGTTGCAGTTAACGGAAAATGCATGACAGGTTGTAAGTTCATTGCCGATTACCGCCTATAACATACAACTTCGAAGTTTTGGTTCTAGGGTATGCCGGTTTCCTCACGATATTTTTTTTGAATGGAAAAGCTCATTGATGCAAAACCAGGTTGAACCCACAACTTTTTGCCTCGGATCGTGAGACACGGGTGCTACCACAACACCACCATTGCTCTTGCAGTTGTTGTGTTAAGAATTATTCAAAAGTATGCAAGGGCAGTACCTACAATGTCATAACCTAAGAAAACTTTGGTCCAATTTATCTATTTAGATGCCCATGCTAAAAAGCTGGTAAGAAACATTCTCGAGCAGTAAACCTTCTTAAGCTGTTGATGACTAAACACTCATTGCCAGATACCCTTCAATTGTTTCAAGTTGTTTACGACTAAACATTATTACAGATGATCAAAGACCTACAAACGCGTCTCAAAAACCCACGCCAATTCACCCCTCCTTTAGAAGGGGTTGGGTTCGAGTATGGCTTTAACAGCGCCCAATTGAAGACTTGGCTTAACTACTGGGTTGATGTATACCCTTTCGCTGAGAGGGAAAAATACCTGAATCAGTTTCCACAGTTCAAGACTTATATACAAGGAATTGATATACATTTTATTAGGGTAAAGCCACAGGTAAGTGTTAACCTAGATGTTTTCTAATGGCGCCTACGCCAGCGGAATGATTAAATTATATGGAAACGACATTAGTTTGTGAAATGGCATACAATTTGATCTTTCCGCTGGCGTTAACGCCAATATATCTCACCAATAGATTTTGGTTAGACAAATATCAATGTAAAAATATACTTTGATATTACGTACCTTTAAAAAATGTATTAAAGTAGTGTAACTTCAAGCATGATGGTTTGTAAGAACAAGTAAGATACAAGTTCTTTGAAAAAAAGTAGTAGGTTACTTAGATATAAGTATCTAGAGTTATAACTAAATACTTACCTGAGATGACGAATGATAGAGGGAAATGGAAGATCACATGTTGTGCCGACCACATAACGTGGGAAAAGGACAGGAAGATAATGATGATAATGATGACTTACCTAATTGATTCTGCCAAGGTCAGTAAGTTCTCAAGGTGCAAAGTACAACAAGCTATACTATGACGTCATAATTACAATACCAATCAAAGTTCACTGAACGTTTATCAGTTCCTCACAGCTTATGCGTACCTAGTACCTAGAAGTTTAAATAGACATCTTTCTCTTCTTATCGTGACATTACTATTATTATATTATTATTAATAACTTACACTCAGTGAACGGAAAAAAAACATGGAAGCATTACTTAAGGGAAATATCCGCGAAATATGACACCACAAATATCATACTTACATTGAAATTCCCCCGTCGATTGCGGTGTAACGTGTAGAGCTTATGTGAATTTTTGATATAATTTTTATTTTTTTGGTATAATTGACAAGCCCCGCCTACCATAGCACATTTTTTGTGGAATCATTTTTTAGCTCAAAGAATGATTCCATGTATTTTGCGTTCACTACTTAACACTGTTTCCCTACCACCATCGACTGATTAAGTTTGATTGAGCTCTAAATCAAACTCAAACTCAATATAACTTTATTCTATAAACTCACAGGGATCATTTTAAATCGTCTTACATACTAGAGCGCTGGTGGTGTAGTGGTAGCACCCCTGCCTCACGATCCGAAGGTCGTGGGTTCAAACCTGGTCGTGCACCAATGAGTTTTTCCATTCGAAAAATTTAAGTGCGCAATGCCAGTGCTCTTAAACGGTGAAGGAAAACATCGTGAGGAAACCGGCATACCCTAGAACCAAAAATTCGAAGGTATGTGTCATAGGTTAGTATTCTTATAAGCGGCGATGGGCTTGCAACCTGTCACGTACGGAATACTAACTACTGTGCAAAATGTGGGCATGTACCAAATGTCATGTTTGGACGTGCCTCTGACTACCCTCTTTAGATATCCTCAAAGATCTAAATAACTAGAGATCTGAGGAGATATCTCCTGAGCCTGGGGATTACAGTCGTGATCATATTTATTTATTTTTTATTTTTTTACATACTAGGTGAGTCTAGGTGCCAATTCCAGTCCTATCCCCAGTGCGAGAAGAACTGAACGTCTACCATGAGTTGTCACATTTAGATCGGCTGACGTTACTACAGTAGTAATAGTACGTTACTATGACATCTGTCAAAATTGTTACTCATGGTACCAAATTCTAAGCAAATGAATGAAGCGCAAACTACAGTCGCTGTAGTACGCTGTGACGTAGGATAGTTAGCTACGTGACGTTTTAGTACCCAACTATCCTCTAGAGGCGCTGTACAAGTTTTCACACATTTTTTTAGTCGCTAGCGAGTGTAGATTGTGAAAACTCATGGTAGAAGTAAAGTAAAGTAAAGTAAAGTATCGTTTATTGCATGAAATACATGTAGGTAACAGGTGTTTTATGTATATAATGTGAGTCAATGTATTCCTACCGGTTTTACGGTGTGCAATGTCTGTGTGAAAAGATTAACAATTAAATTAAATCTATTAAGCATTCTAGTTAAATATAAAAAGGATCTGGATGAAAGCAACTTAACAAAATAATAATAATAATAATAATAACGAAATGTCAAGCAAAAAAATCTTTGTCAGTTAAAAATTCATTAATAGCATAATAACATTTATTTGTAAGAATCACTTTTAACTTTCTCTGAAACTCCATATTCGGCAGTAGTCTTATGGATTGTGGTAATTTATTAAATATGCAGGGTGCCATGGCAAAGATACTCTTAGCCATCATTGTAGTTTTCCTATTTATATCACAGACTTTATTGTTGTCGCGCCTATTGCGGACCACGGTTTCCGAAAGTCGACCGAAGAGATTTTGATTATTCTTGACAAACATAGCCGTCTCCAAAATATACAGTGATGGTAGAGTCAAAATTTTATACTTAAGGAAATAGGGTTTACAAGAGTCGGTTACCTTAAGATGAAACATGGTTCTAATGCAGCGCTTCTGATATTTAAAAACTTTTGAAACATCTGTCGAATTTCCCCAGAACATTATTGCAAATCTAATGTTAGAGGCAATAATACCATGATACGCAATAAGTAAGGAATCAATTCCTACTATTGGTGCTAATTTGTATAGGCCATATGCTGAGGTGTTGATTTTCTTACAAAGAGCTTCTACGTGTGATTTCCAATTTAGTTTCTTATCAATATTTACCCCCAGAAATTTTGTACTCTCCACCTCTTCAATTACGTTATTGTTGTAATAAATGTCAATTGTTTTTTTAGCTGCATTATCACGCTGTCTAAAATGTATGATCTTTGTCTTGTCTAAGTTAATTTTTAGATTATTATTATTTAACCAGTCTATAATTGATGTCAAAGCTAAATTAATGTCATTTTTATAAGTGTCAGTATTCTTACACGCTACAGTAACCGTGCTATCATCAGCGAATAGTGATATTGGGTGAGTGGTCGCTCTTGGTAGATCATTTATGTAAATAATAAACAGTAGAGGTCCTAGCACACTCCCCTGAGGGACGCCATATTTTACAATCCGTTCTCGTGAAAGGTGGCTTTCTTCAGTTTTAGTCTTATAATTAATACTGGTAATCTTAGTAAACTGTTTCCTATTCTCTAGGTACGACTTGATCAATTGTAGAGCATTTCCTCTTACACCGTATACTTCTAGTTTGTACAATAATAAGTCATGTCTAACATAATCAAATGCTTGTGTCATGTCACAGAAAATTGAACAGACTGGGGTTTTATTATCAACATTTCTTGTGACAGGTTGTAAAAAATCGTAAATTGCCATGTTAATAGTTTTATTTTCTCTAAATCCTTTCTGTTCATTACATAGAACTTGATTCGATTCTAGGTAGTTATAAAGCGATTTATATATTTGCTTTTCAAATATTTTAGAGATAACTGGTATCAAAGATATAGGTCTATAGTTACCCATGCATTCTTTGTTTTGTTTTTTATGTACAGGTTTAATAATCGAAATTTTTAATGAGTCCGGAAATACACCCGAGCCAATACTCAAGTTTATAATGTGGCTAATTGGCTCACATATTGTTCGAGCTACTGATTTTAGAATCTTAGTGGATATATCGTCATACCCAACACTGTTTGTATTATTAAGGGATAATATTATTTTAAACACATCAGTAGGTATGCAAGGTTGTAGGAACATAGAGTCTTTTTGGCTAGTTAATCTTGAAGTTACGTTTAAACCTGATGATTGGATTGGTACAATTTTATCTATAAAGAAGTCATTGAATGCATTTGCGATGTCAGAAGGTTTATGTATTATTGAGTCATTTATACATATTTTTCGTATTATATCTGAAGGGATATTTCGTTTTGCATTGTTTACTATTCGCCATGTAGTTTTTGATTGGTTTTTAGATGTCCTTATTTTATGGTTATTCTGTGCTTTTTGCGTAAGTTTTACAATTTTATTTAGGATTTTGGTGTATTTTTTATAGTCATTTATACTTTTTTCCGAAGGTTTTTTTCTGTGTTCCCATAGAAGTTTTCTCTTATTTTTACAACATAACTTAATGCCGCGAGATATCCAGCGCACTGGCTTGGTGGTCTTAATAGTAATAATTTTAAAAGGAAAACACAAATCATAGAGCAGTTTAAAAATGTCAAAGAATACGTTATAAGCTATGTTAGGGTCATTTTCACTGTACACTTCGGAGAAAGATATGCCCGCCAGAGCACTTGAAAATTTATTTATATTTTCAATTGAGTAATCTCGTTTTTTTACCCGCCAATATTTAAGTAGGGCAAAGTTTTTGATAGGAAGTTTAATCAGTTGGGCCGTGTGATCAGACAATGCGAATTCTATGACTTCAGTTGCACACGTTTTTTTGAAGTTATGGGCAAAGTTATCAATGCATGTTTGACTCTTCAAACGTGTTGGCTGTTTCAGAGCAAGTCTAAGATTGAAATTTAAAAGAAGATACTGAAAACAAATAGACATATTCGTTTTTTTTAAAATATCAATATTGAAATCACCTGCTATAATAATATTATCATACGATTTTTTTGAAATTTCATGTAAAACCTGTTCAAATTTAGTCATAAAAATGTCGAGATTAGAAACTTTAGGCACTCTATACACACATAAGATAGCAATGTTATGTTGGTTTAATTCTACAGCACAACATTCGAACAATCCTTTCACAGATAGTGTCGTTATTTTCTTGAGCTCTATCCATTTGTGCTCGTTGCGGATCATAATGCAGGCTCCTCCTCTCTTGCTATCATTCCTACAGAAGCATGAAGCTAGCGTGTAGTTAGGGATCATTAAATGTTGCTCACAGCCCTGCATCATAAAGTGTTCCGTAATGCATATCACGTCGATTTCTTTATTCTTTTCCTTGAGGTCATTTAGACATATAGAGAGTAGATCCGATTTATTTAGGAGACCGGCAATGTTTTGGTGTAGAATAATTAACTGATTATTAGACAAGAAAAAGCTGATTTTCCTCCGTATTTTTCATAGATTCATCACTAATCAGTTCCACTTCATACGAGATTCTGTGTGATGTTTGGTTCCCAATGGTTCCAATGCGGGACATAATGTCCTGAAATATAGTACGTAATCCATAGTTATTTATTTTTCCTGATGCCCTATAAAACATGCTATTATCATAATTAAGGTTACTATTTGAGTCAACTAGGAAGGCGTATTTGTGTTTATTATTGTCTCGTAGCAGCAGGTTGTTGAAATTCTGTATTCTTTTGTTTATATAATCTTTGTTCAGTCCACATTGATAGGTTGGTGTACATAATATAACATTAGTGTGTGTTATTTCTTGAAGAATACCTCTAACGTGCTTTATTAGTTCCAGGTTGTTATTTGTTTGTTGGTAGTCTAGGTCACCTATTAGTATAATGCAGTAGTCGGCCATTGTGTAGTCTTGAATTTTATTTTTTAATCCTTTCAGAAGTTGTTTAGTTGACCCATGGGGGGTCAGGTAGTGGCAGGGTTCAAAATTGTATTTTGTCGTATCTTGAGCAATTGATAGGACCTTATTGGTTTTGTTGTCACTAATTATACATAGTTTTGGTTTTCTAATAATTGTTTTGGCCTGTGCTGAAGTTTGTTGAGATTTCACCAAGCCAGAAATCGATTTCTTAGGTTGTATTTTACTTTTTATAGTGCTTGTATTAGTTTGTATTTCTTTGTCTATGGTATGGGTACATGTTTTCATGATTTCAGTAGATGTTTGCGTTTCTCTGTTTGTTTTTTCAGGTATTTTTTCCTGTATTTCCTTAGTTTGTGTATGTTTTTGTAAATGTAGTTTAGGTTTAGATTCACCCTTTGCATTTTTTGGCGTAGATAATGTCGACGACATAAACTTGTTAGGGCTGTTCCCAATTTTTTTGTAAAGAACGTTCTTTTTGGTCAAAGCTAGATTGTTTTTTGATAATTGTCTGTTCTCAAGAGATAGTCGCTCAATTTCGGCGTCGGCACTGTTTAGCTGTATTTGTAACTCTTCAATTTTTCCTAGGAGAATATTCACTCGATCGTTAATGTCACAAGATATGTCTGGTAAGCTACAGGTAGTGACATCTAGCGTGTCAATGCTCATATTTGTATCATTGTTTGTCGAAATCGCTAACTGCGTTTTTGCTCGTCTGACAGTAATATTGTCTTCCTGGTTCATGATTATTTATGTTATGCTTCTTCTCACTTGTATTATGCTCGCGAGTGTAAAAATTGAAATCGTGCAAAAACTTTTCTACTCCTGGTGATTTCGATCCCGGTGTCGTTTGCTTGCGGTCCGCTCTGTGTAACCACTAGGCCAGCTTGACGTTGGAGACTTAGTCGAAATTACGGTTCGCCTCACAGATGTTGAGTTTTAGTAAAAATTTAAAAGTTCGTTATTTTGTGCAGTTTAATGAGTCATAGTTTTTTATTCAGACCACCGTCATTTTTGAGTGTTTTGACTTTATTATAAACAAGAGTATTATTTAGTTGTTTACTCACTGGATAACTGCAATATAGTCCTTGGTAAAGCACAAATATACTATATAGTTTCTCTGATATAGTTCACAATATTTCAGTGTGTTTTTTCACCGGATTTGACTCATATAAGAGTTCAATCACTTCTGCACTATTGTTCACTTTTCTCTTTAGATCTGGGTTTATTTTGTTAAAAAACACTGTCACGCGTAGTTTATGTTATTACTAATGGTGTTGTATAGTATTTATTAGGATAGGTAGACTTTAAGTATTTTATTTTATTAAATTAACAGAGAGCCGATGTAAACATGACAGCAGCGCCATCTGATATTATCTAGACCTAGGTACTGACAAGAAACTCGCTGGGCCTTAGCGCTTTTTTTGTATGATCCTTGTTAATTTTGTTAGGGACACCTAGCAGAGATGGAGCTGATTCGTCCCATAATTCTAATAGATATTTGTCCCCCCAGGTGCCAGCTGGAGTCCAGGTTATCCCGATTCTTCTTATCCACGGCTGGCCTGGTTCCGTGAGAGAGTTCTACGAAGCCATACCACTCCTCACCAAGCAGCAGCCAGGGTATGACTTCGCGTTTGAAGTGGTCGTGCCTAGTCTACCTGGCTACGGATTTTCAGAGGTTAGTCTATGTTACGTACTATGCACACTTCGACACGACCCAATTATTGTCTGTGGTGATCGGGGCTGATCTTTTCCCATCCCTATTTTTTCCGTTCTTTATCTCCTCCCTACTTTCACACACTCTCTTCGCAAAACAATACAATCGTGCGCACGCAAAATCATCGCCATTTCACCAAATAAATAATTAATCCAGTAAAATCAGTTTCCTAGACTCCTGCCCAGCCGCCACAGGTAAGCCCTTTAAATCACCGACAGTCTATTAAGATCAATAAGTATAATTAATAAAGACAGGCTATATTCACCATGCTCTGTTAATTAAACTAACAGCTTGTTAGCCCTTTAATCGTCTATTAAAGTTTATTTTCCTTAAAATGAAATGACGTAAAATCAAAACAATATCTAATAATATGATCACGACTGTATTCCCCAGATATCAGCTCGGTAGATAAGTATCTCCTCAGATCTTTTGAGGATATCTAAAGAGGGTAGTCAGAATCACATCCAAACATGATATTTGGCACATGCACACATTTTGCACACTGGTTAGTTATCCGGACGTGACAGGTTTCCTTCACCGTTTAAGAGCACATACATTTTTCGAACGGAAAAACTCATTGGTGCACGACCAGGATTGAACCTTTAGTAACTATAACAGATCACTGGTTTGAACCCTTCGGATCGTGAGGCAGGGCTACCACTACACCACCAGTGCTAAATACCCTTTAATCCTAGCCAGCAGTCAGACCAGGCTTGGCCGTGCCCCAAGCTGGCGTCATCTTCCGCAACCTAATGCATCGTCTCGGCCACAAGCAGTTCTACGTGCAAGGTGGAGACTGGGGCGCCGCAGTCGGCTCAGCTATGGCAACCCTATTCCCTGATGATGTGTTGGGGTACCACACTAATATGGCTGTTACAAACGTGAGTAATATCACATTTTTCCCAGCAGTCTTTTTGTTCTACTTCTTCGATCAGTAGTGCGATTACAGAACTCTGATACAATCAACACTAGTCAAAACTGGCTCAAATTGATTGAATAAACACTCTTATGTCGTACCAAATCACTTGATTACAATGAAATCGTATTGACATTGATTGTAAGCAAAGATCCATAATCGCCCCACAGCAGTTGAACGAAATACGTTATAAATATACCCAGAATACACATCACAACTTCAACCGCAATTATTTACTGCAAACTTTAAAACCGCAAGTTTATCGAAAGACTATTGCTTGTTAGCTACGTGGCACACTTAGTATGTAGTGTTTATTCGTCCAAGGAGACAAGGTGTAAAGACACAAGTCACTTTTAGGCATAAAAAATATACTTAAGTTAAAACGTCCATGAAATTTGCTTCACGCCGTTATTCCAAGAGATGATGATGTTTTAAGATTTGCAGAAAAAGTAGCTATCTCACAGAAATCTAAATTATTTGGGACCAACGCGGAACAGATCTTTAGTTAGCCCAAATATTGATGTTAGAGAGAGATAGTCAGTTTTTTGGACTGATGAAATGTCTGATATTCCAGAATGGCTGCTCTATGCTGCGAACCATGATCGGTGCCTGGATCCCCTCCCTCATTGTAGACAGTGACTTGGCTGAAAGGATGTACCCGTTCTTCAACCACTTCTCTTACCTGCTGGAGGAAACTGGATACTTCCACATTCAGGCCACCAAGCCCGACACTGTTGGTAAGTACATTTTTGTAATTCTACTTCCTATCTTATCCTAATAATAAAAAAAACATGATCACAATTGCTATCCCCAGATTTTTCGGTAGACATCTCAAATTTTAGTTAACTTTCATTGATTTTTTCACTTCGAAGTATATTTTTTACAGAAATATTACAGATCAAATACTATGTGAAACAGTTGTTGCTTAGATCTTACTTCAAGAAAAGAAGATAAGACTAGGTACTACAAGAAAACTAAACTTATTGATCTCCAAATACTGAAAAGGAAGGAAATATGTAGTACCTACTTTCCCGCTAAAACGTTTTAGCAAGAAAGTACTAGATATTTCCGTCCTTTATTTGTTATGGATTTCCGCAACTGAATCAATCATTTATCTTATTGATCTCATCATCATATTCCTGCCCTTTTTCCACGCTATGTGAGGTTGGCACAACAAGTTTTCTTCTTCCATTTACCTATATCATCTTAATCCTAAACTTATTGATCTCAAGACAAATGCCTTTTATAAAAGAAGTCTTAAACAATCATCACTGCGCCGGTCTAACGGTCATCGCATGGTCTGATGCAATGTGCAGACAAGCATACCCGGTTATTCAACTTAATTTTTTGTTGACCTTCATTAATAGTCCATTTTATTGGCGAGAAATGGACGGCGTTTCATCTGAGTAACCACAAAAGATTTTTTAATAGGACCCAAAGTAGGTAAATTATTATTTTGTTCAATAAATTCACAATGATCAATTTGAATCGTCTTACCTGCTAGGTTAGTCTAGGTGTTAATTTGTTTTCTTTCATTCATATCCCCGAAATGAACTGACAAGAAAGTGTTATTGAATCTAGGTGCCAATTCCAGTCCTAAGGACTGAAACACATACACAATGTACCAGGATGCGACACCGTGACGTGTGTGTTGTTTTAGCCGTAACCCCAGTTTGATAGCGTAAAAATTTTTTTTTGTATTTCCTGATATCTCATTTTGAAATAAGATTTCCAAGTCAATTTATATTTTAATGACCTTATTGTCATCGGGCTTCATTTTTGTCTCATTAACACTGAACATAACAGCACAACTCTAGGGCCGAGACTCCACCAAAGCGGAGACGAGACGAGCGGAGAGGAGATGTTTTTTAAACAACCAATAGAAGTGTGTTATTGACACATCTCCTCTCCACTCAGCTTCAGTGGAGACCGTTGTGCGGAGATTTGTAATATTTGTATGGCACGATAGAACGCGGACGACGCGCAGTGGAGAGATATGATGCACACCGCACACATCTCCGCTTTGGTGGAGTCCCGGCCTTACGATACCTACTTAAATTTTTCTTTTTTTACTTCCAGGAGTGGCCCTCACAGATTCTCCATCAGGCCTCCTCGCCTACATCCTGGAGAAGTTCTCTTCATGGACCAGAAGAGACCACAAGTTCAAGGCTGACGGTGGACTTACCTTCCGCTTCTCCAAGGAGCAACTGATCGATAACCTGATGATGTACTGGATTCCGAACTCTATAACTACATCTATGAGGTTCTACGCTGAGAATATGAGCAGTAAAAATAGGAATTTGAAGTTGGACAGGTAAATTCAACTCTTGTACCCACACACCTGAAAACCACATCTTCACCTTAATCAGTGAGGTGATTATGGATCTTTGCTTACAATCAATGTCAATACGTTTTCATTGTAATTGACATAAGAGTGTTTATTCAATAAATTTGAGCCGTAATCACACAACAGAACAAACCACAAAATCAAATTAGTTCCTTTTACAGAAGATATACAGATCTAGTGAGAATCTAAAGATTTTTAACTCACTTTAGTAACTATAACAATTCACTGATTGTTAACTGACTTGGATGAGAAGTGAAAGGTTGCAGATTCGATTTCTGCTAGGGATAAAAGGAATTTCTGTTAGGGAACAATTACACAATGATTGTATAATCTGTTACTAAAGTTTGCTAGGGTGATGCCTGCCTACGTAATAGTATATGGCTTATAGTCAGGTCTCAGAACTATACATTATGGTGAGCTAGATCACTTACCTACTTGTTACCTCTGTAATATCCGATAGACGTAAGTCAAAGGATCCAACATTTTAGGAGCTGGTTATTTAGATGATGGCATAACTGGTAGTGCATTGGCTGGCTTCAGACAAAGACGCAGGTTCGAGTCTCACCCGTTCGGAAATTTTGGATCATCATCATCTTCTCTATCCTCATCACATTAAGTGGAGTTAGCCCAATCAGGTTCTCTTCCTCACTCTCCCCTGTCATCTGTCATTTCAGTCTTTTAATTTTGTCCCCAGCTACGCAACTAAAGTGCCAGTTTGGGCGATCCAAGCCAAGAACGAGTTGACTTATCAACCTCCCAATATCCTCCGCACGAAGTTCTACAATCTCCTCAACACGACTGTGCTGGATGATGGAGGGCATTTCTTGGCCTTGGAACTTCCGAAGGTGTTTGTGCAAGATGTCTTCAAAGCTATCAAAACCTTCAGAACCTGGCATCAGCAGTCTGTAAAGAGTGAATTGTAATACTCATTTGTGATATGTAATTTTTTTAAAGTTAAATAATTTTAAGTTACTTATATTTTGTTTTATTTTTGACATTGCTAGGCTTGATTCATTTTCTAGATATGTAAATCCACTCTTCACTTCTCTAGGCCTGTCGCAAAGAATCGGATGAGATGAAAAATCTTTAGTGGCGGAGAAGGAAGACTTGCATAAATACTGTATAATATATACATAAGTACATACATACACCCTAAACACTTTACCAACCTGCTCCGCTTCGCAGTCGGGTAAAAACAAGATAACCATCAAAAAAAATGCATAAGTAATGCAATACTTAACGTACCTACTTATTTCCATCCAACCTACCCTCATAAACCACGTCATTCTATTCAGTATCAATCTGTTTTGACTTGACTATCTTATCACAACATAAACTACATGGATTCATATAAAAATATGGGCAAGGTTGCTATAATTATAATTATCTAATAATTAACTAATTCTCCAACACGCGACTTCACCCGTTCAATTGGACAATCTAGCGAAATAAATTGAATTGAAATAAATACATAGGTAGGTACTCGAACCCATCTCGTCTACGTACAAACGTAATCAGTGATTACGAATGAAATCCCTAGTTTGGTATACATCTCCTCAGATCTCTATTTACTTAAATATTTGAAGATCTCTAAAGGAGGGTTACCCTCCTTTAGAGATTTGGAGAGGGTTGGATTTTGCTTATTATTGTTTGAACTACAGTAGTTCAAACAATAATAAGCAAAATCCAACCCTTTGCACACAGTAAAAAAAACATAAAAAAAATATATAACAATGTTTATCCATTCTTCAAATCGTGTGTGAAAAAGTTCAGACAAAAATAAAAAAAAAAAAAATATATAAATAAATATGATCACGACTGTAATCCCCAGGCTCGGTAGATATCTCCTCAGATCTTTAGTTACTTAGATCTTTGAGGATATCTAAAGGGTAGTCAGAGGCAAGTCCAAACATGACATTTGGTACATGCCCACATTTTGCACAGTAGTTAGTATTCCGTACGTGACAGGTTGCAAGCCCATCGCCGCTTATAAGAATACTAACCTATGACACATACCTTCGAATTTTTGGTTCTAGGGTATGCCGGTTTCCTCACGATGTTTTCCTTCACCGTTTAAGAGCACTGGCATTGCGCACATAAATTTTTCGAATGGAAAAACTCATTGGTGCACGACCAGGTTTTAACCCACGACCTTCGGATCGTGAGGCAAGGATGCTACCACTACACCACCAGTGCTCTAAAATCCCATTTAAAAATATTTTAGTTTTTCCAAAAATTTTACAATTTTTATAGTTCTATATATTTATTACTTTCCCTTTAAATTTTCGGACTATTCCTTACCTAAAAAATAGCCCAATCAGTCCTACCGTTTTTCAAGTCCTGCGCTTATCAACTTTTTTTTATCTATAGGTACCTATATAAATTTAAATATGTACCTACATACAAACACGTCGGTACCAACTGGCGTATTGCCGGCCGGCATTACATAATTCAATCAAATTATATTCAAGAGTCAAGACAACTTAACACAGTTTGTGTTTGGCCTTCCTTCACTCGAAGCGGACGTATTTTTTGTGCGCTTATGTTATCGCATAATAAGTGGATAGTGATTTTATGATTATCAGTTTTTTCTGCTACGTAGCATATAGAATATTCGGACCGAAGGTAAGCGAAAAGTTTGATTGAATTCATATTTATTTCTGAGTGTCTACTCTGCAAAACGATCAACGAAATATCGGCACAAAATCGTGCGAAACCTACTCTTAATTACAAAGTTTATGCTATTATTTGAACGATGGAACGACCGACATTACTTTTGGCAATAGATCTCGCAAACCTGGCTCCTATTCAATAACCATTACAAATTGTAAAATACAATTAATTGTAATCGGCTACAATTCTACAAGTTTCTGTTTAATAAAAAAATACGATTTACTGGAGGAAAATTTACAAAATTTGTAAAATGTTCTTACAACAGCCCACACTGTCATAAAATTCGACAATATTGTCACTTTTTTACTTTGTAGACTTGTAATGTTTATTGAATATGGGGGCCTGCTGTAAAGTGTTACACGAAGTTACGTTAAGTAGTGACTTACGGACGACACGAAATTTCCAATTTGACAACGAAACAACTATTAAAAAAAGCTTGGGACGAATCAGCTCCTACTCTGCTAGGTATCCCTAACTTAATAAGGATCATATAAATAAAGCGCTAGGGCCCAGCGAGTTTCTTGTCAGTTCTTCTCGGACTGGGGATAAGACTGCAATTGGCACCTAGACTCACCTAGTATTTAAGACGATTCAAAACGATCCTTGTGATTTTATTGAATAAAGATTAAATGAATTTTAATTCGACCGAATTTGACGAACATTCGGCTCCGTTAATACCGTTTTCGTTTTGCACAGTAGACCCCCTGTATCACGGATTTTTTAAAGTTCGAGAGCTCGATGAACTAAATACTTAATACACACTTCTTCGAAAAACTTTAGTTCGAAAGCTTATGAACCTCGCTTCGAAAATTTGTTATTATGTTAGTAGGTAGTTTGTACTGACCTAACAAATATTTTGTCTATCCAATTTGCGTCTATCGAGTAATTTATTCAGTGTTAGGGGTCTATGTACACGGACTGCATTTAAGTCACAACTAAGTTCAGATCCAGTTTTTATGCAGTTGAAATAACTGAATTGTCAAATTGCAGTCTTAATCGTGACTTTTTGCTTATACCAGTGGCCTTACCACAGCCTTTACAACCCATCATGTTTCAAAAACTGCACATTTCAAGCTTGAAGTAACAGTACCTACCTTCATTATAATTTTTATAGGTCAAAGTTATATTAATATCATATTGCCCAAAGAGCTTGAGGTAGTGTGTAGTAGTGTGGTCCCAGTAGTCTTGACTACCGGGGCCTTTACCACAAGCTCAAAGTTTTGCTTCACAAAACAATTGTCTTGTCAAAACTGTGATTGAAATAATAAGGAAAATACAATTCAATAACCTGGTGTAGACACCTAGTACTTACAGTAAGAAGCAGTTTTTATTAAAAATAATGTTGTTCAGTTTTTAGTATGTACCTACCTACCTACTCGTATAAGAAATGTAAAAATCGTAAAGAATGTTCATCCTGAAAGTTCATTCTACACATTGGTGAAAGAATTTTTCAAATCGGTTCAGTAGTTTCGGAGCCTATTCGTTTCAAACAAACAAACAAACAAACAAACAATCAAAGTTTTCCTCTTTATAATATTAGTAGAGATTATAAAGTTTGTCAGTTCATAATAAGGGGTTAATTTCCGATGTCCACCACTTCCTTATAAACCATTGGTGGACAGAGATCATTTTTTTTAATTTGTGCCACTGTCGCCCATTGGACAACGACATACTATGTTAATCATTATTAATCATTTTAATCGTATTTTGTAATATCGATGTAGGATTCAGAATCAAATAATCACCTAGATTTTGTGAAATAAGATAAAGATTTGTAAATCGTCTCGTTTTGATTCGTTCATAACCTTGACCCTCGATTGTGGACGAAGCTAGCCTTGACCTTGACGACCTCTAAAATAGAGGTCGGAGTTCAAAACGATACAGGATAAGGACGGGATAGATTTTATATTGTTTGTAAACTTTATGCTTTGGTTGCATGTATAGCACTAAGGGTCAAAACACATAGGCACTATACGGCATCGGATCGTGTCAATTTACGACACCGCAAAACTATACCAGGTCGTGTCGTGAAAATTTACAGTGTCCATCGTGAAGACTCACGACACGATGCGACACCATGGAATACGGCGTCCATCGTAAAAACTCACGATAAAATCAAATCGATCTAAGTGTCCGTACTCACATTCGGTATTACTCGATAGTTTTACTCCAAAACGAGTAAATATTAACGTGTGGACCGCAAAACTCACAGCTCGAAGGCTCGCATCCAGTAGTAATCCGCATCAAATGTAGGCTCGACATGATAGCTCGATCGAGCAAAACCGTATGTGAGTACGGAGCTTTTGATATTTACGATGAACGACGTAGAATTCCACGTTGTTGCATCGTGGCACGTGATTCTTTACGACGCACACCGTAAATTTTCACAACACGAAATCATCGGGTATAGCGGTGTTGTGACGTGCTCGCACGATGCGACTTCATTTGATTCCACGTTGTCGCGTCGTGCGACGCTACGACACCGTACCGTGACTGTTTTTTTTTATTTATTTGAATGCCTCATGATGACAAAGCTTAAAGCTAACAAGATAATATGAGAATACAACTGAGTCATGCAACGTAAAAAATAAATAAATAAATATGATAACTGTAATCCCCGGGCTCGGTAGATATCTCCTCAGATCTTTGGTTACTTAGATCTTGCATCATGCAACGTTTGTCTTAGTAACTGTGAGTTAACAGTTTTTTTATTATTTACCTACTAGCTGTTACCCGTGACTTTGCACGCGTCAGATTACTTTTATAAGTACCTAAGTAGCGCAGTAGATAATTTTTTTAGTGATAATTCAGTTAATACCTAACTACGGACAAGTATCTAAATATTTAAATTAAATAAATAAATATTGGTGGGTATTTCACACAACGCCATCTGGAAGCAAAGCTTGTAGGTACTTTGCCTTATTCAGAGCTCTGTGTTCATCGCACAAATGTTTGTCCTGAATGAGGATCGAACCCACAACCACAACCTACAGTTCAAAAGGCAAAGCTACTACCAACTGAACTGTGAGATCAGTTAATTATATTACTTTTACTTTAGATACTTACTCAAAACAAAATAAGGATCCCCCGAGTTTTATTGTTTTCATAAAAGGTGACAAACACCAAAAAAATCCCAGTATTATGTATTTTTTTTGTCTCATTGCATAAAATACATTAAAAATAAATTCAAAAAACATTGTTTCATTAAAATTAGGTAAAACAATAAGAACAAAAAATACTGACTAAAAAAAATTTGGTAAACTAGTGGTGGCCCTTATTTTGTTTTGAGTAGTTTAAACGTAACGTTTGACTTTGGTAAATTCGTTAAAATTCACTGCAATATCATTGTTACTCCTTTCAGATGGCGAAAGTCATATTGGCTGTGGGACTATTGGTTCTGATCACGTTTCCAATCTACTTCGTATTTCTGAGAAGTCCACCACCAATGCCAGATATAGACGTGAAAGCCTGGTGGGGGCCGAACGAGCTCAAAAAAAACCAGGATAGAAGCGTGAAGCCTTTCAAAGTGTCTTTTGATAGTGAGGTAAGGAGTCTAGGTATAAGGACGGTGCGGTGTGCTGTGTGCTGTGCAAGAAAAGATGTTTTTCAGCTCGGGGGATTCCACCAAAGCGGAGATGATTGTGTGCGATTCTCTCGTCTCCACTGCGCGTCGTCCACGCACAGCTCACATCTCCGCTTCCATCGCGCCATACAAATATTAAACATATCCGCACAACGATCTCCACTGAAGCTGAGAGGAGATGTGTCAATAACACAATTCTATTGGTTGTTTAAAAAACGTCTCCTCTCCGCTCGTCTCGTCTCCGCTTTGGTGGAGTCCCGGCTTAAAGTATGATCACGACTGTAATCCCCAGGCTCGGTAGATATCTCCTCAAATCTTTAGTTATTTAGATCTTTTTGATATCTAAAGACGGAAGTCAGAGACACGTCCGAACATGACATTTGGCACATGCCCACATTTCGCACAGTTAGTATTCCGTACGTGACAAGTTGCAAGCCCATTTCCGCTTGTAAGAATACTAACCTACGCTAAATATCTTCGAAAATTTAGTTCTATGGTATACCGGTTTCTTCACGATGTTTTCCTTCACGGTTTCATTACGCACATACAAGTTTCAATCAGTAAAACCCTTTGATGCACGACCAAGTTTACACCCACGACTTTCAGATCGTGAGGCAGGTAAGCTACCACTACACCACCAGTGCTCTCAATCTTCAACTCTAGGATTATAATGTTACAGATGATCAAAGACCTGAAAGAGCGTCTGAAACGCCCGCGCACCTTCACTCCAGCTCTTGAAGGAATTGGCTTCGAATATGGCTTTAACAGTGGTGAGCTGAAGTCATGGCTGGACTACTGGGCTGATGACTACCCTTTCGCAGAGAGGGAGACTTTCCTAAATCAGTTCCCCCAATTCAAGACCAACATACAGGGACTGGATATACACTTCATCAGGGTAATTCCTAAGGTCAGTGAATAAACCATGGCTTAAAGAAGCCCTAATTAGACTCTTATAAAACAAACCACTTTCGTCTTTTCCACCAGCTAAGGATGGGTAGCTAAGATGCAAAACTCTGGTGAAGAATAGCCTCAGTTCGCCCTGAACAGAGATCTCGCACGCGATGTCCATAATCCTTATTTTGTATTCACGCCTTGAAGTTTTTGGAGACACTTCATGTATTGCATACATAATAGGTGCCTATGCCTACGTAGGATGGTCCTTATCAAAAACCAATATTTGATTATCCTACTTAGGACCATTATAACACCAAGCCCAGGCCCCTATCCAATAAACATTACAAATTGTAAAATACAATTAATTGTAAGCAGCTATAATTCTACAAGTTTCTGTTTAAAAAAAAATACGATTTACTGGAAGAAAATTTACCAAAATGTAAAATGGTCTTACAATTCTACAATTTTTAGGTTTTAATAAAATTCGACAATATTGTAACTTTTTTACAAAGTAGACTTGTAATGTTTATTGAATAGGGGCCAGGTCTAGGTATATAATCATCAGTTAACTGTAGTTTCATTCTGTTATACACAATTCCAGGTGCCAGCTGGAGTCGAGATCGTGCCCCTTCTTCTTCTTCACGGCTGGCCTGGTTCTGTTCGTGAGTTCTACGAAGCCATCCCACTTCTTACGGCTGTTAGTGCGGACAGAGACTTCGCGTTAGAGATCATCGCGCCAAGTCTACCTGGATATGGCTTTTCTAGTGTAAGCACCCACTTATTGTGCCTATCGTTCTTTCAAACCAGTGTGGTGAAAGGATTGCAGTCCGCTTCATGGGCTTCTTTTGTGCATCAGCATAATGCAAGACGCAGGACTTCAGACGACCATTAGACTACGGCCAGCAAATCTAAACTATCACGAAGTAAGCCGTTTAGATGCGCAGTGCAGCTTTTTCTTATTAAATTACCTACTGCGCATCGAACGGTACTTCAATTTAGTCTAGATCAGCTGGGTGTATTGTAATTCTCTAACTCTTTTATTCTCCTCTATCATTCTTGAGAGTGATAAATGATTGATTCAGGCGTGACTTTGCGGAAATCCATTACAAATATTGACAAGGACGGAAATATCTAGTTCTTTCCCGCTAAACTATTATGTTGTGGTTATTAACTAATTTAGCTTAATTATATCCCATCAAAAACATAAATGTGAAATAAGAGCCAAGTTCAATAAGTATGTTTTAGTCGTTGACTTCAGCGACAAAAGAAGTGAGATCTAAACGGGTGCCAAGTACAATGGTCAGTCCTTAAACTTATTTATAACAATATGAAATATTTTTAACAACTTTAAAATATCATTTCATCTCATAACTTAGGATATTATATTGAAGCCTAAGGTCTAACTTGGCTAGTTCTCATTATACAAATTACCTTCCTATTATTAACTACTTACCTACTATGTCCGATCGCTAGTTTCTACCAGCAAGCCAAATTTTTAGAAGAATAAAATAAGAACTTGCAAAGGCTATACCTAATATAATTCGTACTCTTAAAAAAACTAGCCAAGTCAGACCTTAGGCTTCAATATAATATCCTAAATTATGAGATGAAATGATATTTTAAAGTTGTTAAAAATATTTCATATATATCATACCAATCCAAGACACTACTTCCACTCGTTATTATATTCACGTCAAGACCCTATTAAAATCCACATAATGACCGACTGTCATCTATTTAGATTGCTATTCTTATATTAAAGGCGCTAGTAAGGGTTCCTAGGAGAATCAATTAATTGAAAAAGTACGTTAAAAATATAAAAATTTGCAAGTTTCAGATTTTTTCCTTTGTATCCACCCCACTACCTACCTGGATGCCAAATTTGAACGTTCTAGGTCATCTGAAACTGGGTTATAATTAACGTCTATAGGTCAGTCAGTGATAATTTTTTTCATAAAAAACCATTTTTGGACGTTAATATCTAAATAACCGTTTGAGGTGTGTTTATGAAATTCGGAGTACATATTTTACTCGCAAGTGGCAATAGATGAGCCAAATTTGATTTGTTTATGTGAAACAGTTTTTGAGTTACGAGGGGGTGAAAATGGCTCCAAATGGTTCGTGTAATATTACACACGGTGCGCGCCTCACCCGTTCGCTTGAACTTGGCTTGACACGCTGCCGCGTGTCTAGATAAAGATCCATCACCATACATCGAATAGAAATTTTATTAATATTAATGAGCCCAACACCATACCTAAAGTAGAAAAAGTGTCTGAGCAATAGGATCATCAGAAGGCAGGATTAAGATGACTTTTCTACTTCCAGGCAGCGGTTCGTCCAGGTCTTGGCGCCAATGAGATGGCAGTTGTCTTTAGAAATCTGATGAGGAGACTGAAGTTTAAGAAGTACTTCATCCAAGGAGGAGACTGGGGTGCTCTCATTGGCAGCACAATCGCCACTTTGTTCCCTAAAGTAAGCTTTGTAGATAAGTTTTGTGAAAGGTTCTGATTAACGCAGCAATCTAGCCTTTATTGTGTCCTCCTACTTCTACTTCTAGGAGGACTTCTATTTCCACTTTTAAGAGATTCTGGGCTACCATAACCATTTAGCTTTTATTATTTCTTCTTACTTCTAGGAGGTTATAGGTTACCACAGCAATCTAGCCTTTATTATTTCTTTCTTCTTCTATTTCTAGGAGGTTCTGGGTTACCACAGCAATCTAGCTTTTATTATTTCCTTCTATACTTCTATTTCTAGGAGGTCCTGGGTTACCACAGCAATCTAGCCTTTATTATTTCCTTCTATTTCTATTTCTAGGAGGTACTGGGTTACTATAACAATCTAGCCTTTATGAATTCCTTGTACTTATACTTCTAGGGAGTTCTCTGTTGCCACAGCAATCTAGCCTATATTACTTCCTTTCCTTCTAGGAAGTTCTAGGATACCACAGCAATTTGGCCTTCGTCATGACTCCGAGTGCTACTATCATTGAATTCATCTGTTCACTCTACCCACCTCTGTTGGTTGAGCCTGAACTCGCTGACCGGATGTACCCATTGGCTAACAGATTTGCCACCTTGATGGAAAAGACTGGATATATGCATCTCCAGTCGACTAAACCTGATACTTTGGGTACGTTTCATAACAGTGTTTAAAAACACATTGTTTTTTATCATTAAGTTTATTGCATATAGACATTCCACAACTGACTTCTCGAAATATTATTACAAACTTATTTATCTTAATTTTTTGCACACCGTGTACCAGTAAGACAATTCTTTCTTCACTAGTCCCGTTTACAGAAACAATGGGATTATGGGACAAAGTCTCACTATGAGTAGACAAAACTACAGCCAGGTTAACATAGCAGCTGCGACAAAAATTTGATGACGCTTTTGTCGAGCACACGAGAAAAATAACAGTAGACAAAGTTTTATCGTGGCGCTTATGTTAGCCAGGCAGAAGATAATGGGTCATTAGTTATGGCTCATTAAAAGCCTCATGAGCTCATGATCAGACTGAAACTCATTCTTGTTCTTTTTCTTATCGTGAAACGATTAAAATGCGCAGAGGCACTTTTCGCTCTCTTGGTACAATATTTTTCGAACTTTTCGCGACATTTCCGTTTCCTCACAATGCTTTCCTCTACCATTTGAGAGAACTCAAATTTTCGAACAGAAAAATCTATTGTTGCATGACTGGTTTCATACCCACGACCTCAGGATCGAAAGACGAGGGCCACTACCACTAAATCATCAGAATCTAAATACATTAGATTTTTATAAATTTTTCAGGAATAGCACTGACTGATTCTCCTACTGGTCTTCTCGCTTATATCTTGGAGAAGTTCGCTCTCTGGACAAGAAAAGAGTTCAACCATAAAGTAGATGGAGGTCTACCCTTCCGTTTCACAAAGGAACAGCTGATTGATAACCTGATGATATACTGGACTAGCAGGTCTATTACAACCTCTATGAGGTTGTACTCCGAGTCGTTTAATAGCAGGCACTTTGGAGCCAAGATGGACGAGTAAGTTCATTCAAAATTACTAATCAAAATCAATATTATGATCATGACTTTACAGTCATTAGGGATTACTCCCTAGACTCGGTAGATATCTTCTCAGATCTCTAGTTATCTTTAAGGATATCTAGTCAGATGCGCATCCAAACATGGTGTTTGGCAAATGCCCACATTTTGTAGAGTACAAAAATATAACAATGTATAAAACTTAATAAGAAAGGTGATGGATTTGAATGTGGATAGATATAAGGGTAAAGGTAGACCCAAGAAAAGATGGATGGACTGTGGTGAAAGACGATATGTGTAAGAAGGGAGTGACTACTGAGATGACGGATGATAGGGGAGAGTGGAGGAAGAAAACCTATTGTGCCGACCCCACCCAGTGGGATAAGGGCAGGAAGATGATGATGATGAAAGCTTAATAAGAATGATGGTAGCAAAAAGGATCTCAGTTGCATGCTATAGTAGCGTGTAGTGTTGCGTACGATGGTCTTCCGTGATGCCCTTCAGAGATGCTATACTGCAAAAAACAAGAACCAAAATAATCATGATTGTAACCAAGCATGGTAGATACCTCATCAGATCTCTTGCTACTTTGAGAGTATCTAAAGATGGAAGTTAGAGGCATGTCCAAACATTTGATTTGTCATTTTTGAACACTTGACACTGCCCACATTTTGGCATTAAAATAATACTAACCTATGACACACTTTGAAGTTTTTTGGTTCTAGGGTATGCCGATTTCCTCACTATATTTTCCTTCACCGTGGCATTGCGCACGTAAACTTTTCGAATAGAAAACCCATTGGTGCACGACCAGGTTTGAACACGACCTTCGGATCGTGAAGCAGGGGTGCTACCACTACACCACCAGCGCTCTTAACTTATATTTCAATGTTTCAGAATTCCAACTGAAGTACCAACATGGGTGGTCCAAACAAAGAATGAGATAGCCTACCAACCTCCCTTCTTGCTTAAATTCAAGTACCCGAATCTGGTGCAAGCCACAGTGTTGCACGATGGTGGCCACTTCTTGGCTCTGGAGCTACCATTAATTTTCTCTGAAGATGTTCTGAAAGCTATTACCGCTTTTAGGAAACTTGCCAAGAGCGCTACTAAGACTGAACTGTAAATTAGGGATCAGAGAGAAAGTGGAATGGAAATAGTGAAAGGTGAAGCTAATTAAATATTGGTGGAGACCCTATCGTAACACGGACTAACTTATATATTGAACTAAGTACAAATACTGAAAAGGACGGAAATGTCTAGTACCTTCCCGCTAAACTGTTATCTAATGATAACACAATTCAAACTCAAATAGAAATTCGTAGTTTAGCGGGAAAATACTAGATATTTCCGTCCTTTTGTCCTTTTCAGTATTTGTACTAATAGATTTCCGCAAAGTCACGCCTGAATCAATAATTTATCTAAGTAAACATATTATTTTGTTCATCCTAAAGAATAAATATTTAAAAAAAATATTGGTGGACATTAACACAACGCCATCTAGCCCCAAACTACGCAAAGCTTGTACTATGGGAACCAGATACCTGATGAACTAATTATAAATACTTACTTCTTTGTAAATACATATAAGGAATAAATAATAACACCCAGACACAAAATAAACATCTGAGTTCATTACAAAAATAGTTATCCTGGATGGGGATCGAACCCACAACCTGCAGCACAGAAAGCTACTTACTAGTTACTACCGACTAAGCTGTGAGGCCAGTCAAACAATATCAGACATTGTAGTGACATTTGTATGTTCATATAAGATAACTACAGTTTTTTTTTATACCTACGTTTCTCAAACATACCATTTACATTGTTAAAAGTTTCTTATGAAATAAAAAACATTAAAAAAATGCACGTTTATTTCTTACTAGCTTCCGCCTACGGCTTCGCTCGCGTGGTACCTTTAAAAACAAAAAGAAATCTATCCCATGGGAACCGTACATTTTTCTGCGATAAAAATGTATGTTTGTTACTTTTTCACGCTGAAACAGCTGAACGGATCTGGATGAAATTTGACACAGATATAGATTATAGTCTGGAATAGCACATAGGCTACTTTTTATCACGGAAAAATGTACCTACGGTTCCCGCGGGATAAATTTGATTTTGCTTTTAAAGGTACCACGCATGAGGGAACTGCTAGTATATAGTATTATATAATATTATAAATAGACTATATTATATGAAATACGATAGATTACGATCATAAAAGTTGATAGCAGAAAAATCACATTTAGGGTTTATCTACATACATCATACTTCTAATGGCTAGGTAAATATATAACAGTATTCACTTTCAAATGATGGTGTATTTATGGAATTTTAATATATCTAGATTATTAATTTCGCGTGTTTGTGCCTACGTTTGTAAGTACCTAATACTTTTGTTCCCTCGTAGGATCCAAGCGACTAATTGTTATTTTATTGTATAAATATATGAAAAAACTACCTCTAAAAATCTTTTCAATATTACTTAATTACCTACTCAAAAACGTTTATTCAAAATTTGGCATTATTTCATCGTGTACCTAGTCTAAGACACTATTTCGGAACAGATTCGTGTATGGGATTGTACATTCTACCAATTTTTTTTATTTAGCTTACTGTCTACCAAAAAAAATGAAGATATTTCAAAGATCTTTCGATACAACTTGAACTATACTTGCGTGCAAAAAAATCGACCCACTCCAGGCTTTAATTACTATGCGGGGTGGGTCGATTTTTTTTGCACGCAAGTGCATTTCTTTCGAACAATATTGTTCTTGGTCTAGTCGAAAAAAAAAACATTTTATCAAAAATTCACACGTTTATTTCTTGCCACCTTATACTATAATTTGGCGCCCATTACAGACAAGTCACAAATTTATAGAATATCCAAAAGAAAAAGTAAGGAAAAGTAAGTAGCCGCTAAAGCGCACTTTCATTCTTTCAACACATTGGTTTGAAAGACCAGTGATAAGATAAGAAGAATCCAAAAAAACTTAGAAAGATGAAATAAAAAATATATAACAAAACATTCACTGAAATTTCACACTGAATTGCTTGCCAGATAATACTCAAAAATTATCCTTTTCAAGGAAAACATATAAATTCTAACCCCGTTCTTATGTAATATATTATATTTAAAATTATGCGATCTGAACACATTATTAGTATTAAACGGGTATTTATCGCGTTTTATTCATCTTTTTTCCCGACGTTTCATTTAGTCATAAACCTGTCGAAACGCCGGGAAAAATAGGTAAATAAAACGCGATGAGACCAGTTTAATACTAGTAATAATCCGTTCTTATGCAGTTCCGAAGTTTTAAGTGTCTACCCAATTCTTTACATTTGTGTGTACTTCTTTAATTTCCATATCAACATATCCGCTTGCAATCAGTTCCTTCGACACAGTAGCGGAGAAATTGCCATAGATCCGCCCTTTAGTGAACGGAAAATTCTTGGGTATATACTTAATTGGAATAGTCATATTACTTAAGTTGTAAACACCCTGAAAAATAACAATAGGCACACGATCACGACTGTAATCTCCAGGCTCGGTAGATATGCTTCCTGATCAGAAAGTCTAATTTTTAAGTTGCCTAAGAAGTAAAATGCCTAAATGTCATGTCTTAAAAGCAAAATGCCTAAGATTCAGGATACCTAAAACCACCTCAGATCTCTAGTTACTTAAATCTTTGAGGATATCTAAAAAGAGTCAGAGGCACATTCAAACATGATATTTAGCGCATGCCCACATTTTGCACGGTAGATAGTATTCCGTACGTGACAGGTTGCCCGCTTATGAGAATACTAACCTATGACACACACCCTTGAATGTTTGGTTCTAGGGTATGCCGGTGTCCTCACGATGTGTCCCTTCACAGTTTAAGAATACCTACTAGCATTCCGCACTTAATTTTTTCGAATGGAAAAACTCATTGGTGCACGACCAGGTTTGAACCCACGATCCGGAACTGGTTCGATAAAACTAGTAACAATAAGAAGAAGAAGGGTTTATCTCACCGCGGGAAAAGGACAGGGTTTCGTGAATTTCCCCTGCCTTATCGCAGATCCAAAGAACAAATCTCTCTCCACCAGATCGCACATCTTAAAGTGCATTTCCACAAACCCTCTCCTGTATCGATTACTCAAGAACTCGTAAAAATAGTAATCGATCTGAAAACAATGAAAATCATTATAGTTGTTTATGCCCGCCTTCCACTAAAAAAGGGTAATGAGCGGAAACTGAGCTAATGATCTGAGCGGACCGGAGCGGAGTAAAAATACTTGTACACTCAAACTAAAAAAGAGTTTCAGATTTTGAGCCGCCAGAGGGCTTTGCTAACTAAATAATTAAATCAAAAAGCAAAATCTCCCCTGCAAATCTACACAGCAGAATCTCTAGACCTACCAAGTTTCAAGCAGAGTGGATTAACGGTGCTTGTTATGCTCTAACAAACATGTAGGTACACAAACGTACAACGTCAAATCGCCCTACTTGCCTCTCGCGGCGTATCCCGGTAACAGATAGGGCACGGTAACGCAGTGTCCTACTCTGGCTAATTCTTTCACCACAATGGCTATACTTACCAACGACTCCCCCCAGAGCCAAAAACCCGCTCTGACAATAATATCCGTCAACATCGAAGGTTTCTCGGCTGCAAAAAGTGAGCTCCTCGGAGCGCTTTGCCAGGAATCGCAATGCGATATTATCTGTGTCCAAGAGACTCATCACGACTCTTACCAACAAAGACCACAAATTCCCGGAATGACCCTCACGGTGGAAACACCACATGCAAAATATGGCAGCGCAATTTTTGTAAAACCCAGCATAGCAGTGCAATCTGTATCACGGCGTACCGATGACTCCATCGAAATGCTAACTATAGATACAGGTAGCTGCACCGTTACCTCTTTCTATAAGCCCCCCCAGAAACAATTTGAATTTCACAAAACCGCAAACTTCGATGACCAGCAGTTTAAAATCATAGTCGGTGACTTCAACAGCCATAACACTGCTTGGGGCTACCAGACAACAAACGCCGACGGCGATGCAGTCGAAGAATGGGCAGAAGTTGAAAACCTTACCCTAATCCATAACGCTAAACATCCAGCGTCATATAACAGCCGCCGCTGGCGTCGTGGCTACAATCCTGACCTAATAGTTACCAGTGCCAACAAAGGCAACTTGTGCAGAAAATCGGTAGGCCCAGCAATCCCCAATACTCAACACAGGGCTATCATGTGCCATATTGTGGCGGCAGTCCAGTCTCAGACCATACCATTCCGACGTCGTTTTAATTTTCTTAAGGCGAACTGGCAACTATTTACTGCTGGCATAGACAGAGAATTGCTCAACGTAGATCCGCTTCCAACCAACTACGATAGGTTTGTTAACATTGTATGGTCTATCTCTCGACAGCACATTCCTCGTGGTTGCCGTACTTCCTATGTGCCAGGACTAAGCAATGACACCACCAAATTGCTCCGTGAATACCGGTCCTCATATGATAGAGATCCTTTTGCTGAGGAAACAATATCAAAAGGTGAAGAATTGTCACGCCTTATTGGTGAAAACCGTAAAGCAAAGTGGATGTCCCTAGTTAGCAGCGTCGACATGACACACAACAGCAAACAAGCTTGGCGCACAATCCAGACGGCTTACTGACGACCCCCCAACACCTAACAACCCAGGCCAGGTCACAGCAAATCAAGTTGCCCACCAACTTCTTCTGAATGGCAAGCCTCCGAATCGCTTACCAAGGCCTGAAAGACTTGCTGACCTGACCCCAAGCTCCGATCGAATTAGTAAGCCACTTACACTTACAGAGGTGATCTTTGGAATTAAATCTATGCAAAGTGGAGAGGCTGCCGGCTGCGACGATATAACTGTCGATCAGATAAAACACCTTGGACTAGTCGCAGTGTCTTGGCTCCACGCCCTCTTCAACTCATGCCTGAAAGATTTAAAGATCCCAAAACTGTGGAGGCAAGCTAAAGTGATCGCGCTGCTTAAACCTGGAAAATGCCCCAAAGACCCAAAAAGTTATCGACCCATCTCTTTATTATGTCATACCTTCAAACTATTTGAAAGATTGTTGTTGAACCGCCTATCTGCTGAAATAGACCAACTCCTTATCCCTGAGCAGGCCGGCTTCCGCCCAGGCAAGTCGTGCACAAATCAAACCCTCAAGCTCACACAGTTCATTGAAGACGGATTCGAAACCCACAAAATTACAGGTACCGTGTTCGTGGATCTCTCTGCGGCTTACGACACGGTCAACATAAAAAGACTTTTGATAAAAGTAAACAACATCACGCATGACTCAGGATTCGTGAAGATCCTAAGCGAGATTTTGCGCAACCGCCGATTCCAAGTCATCATGAACCAAAACAAAAGTAGATGGCACTGCCAAAAAAATGGCCTCCCACAAGGAAGTGTACTGGCACCTATACTTTTCAACATCTACACAAATGATCAGCCCAGCACACCTCTTGCGAACCGTTTCCTCTACGCTGACGATCTAGCACTCGCTGTCCAAAGCGACAGCTTCGAAGACGCTGAAAAGGCTCTGTCGGTTGCGTTGATTGAACTAGGTAAATACTACGACAATAATGCTCTCCGTCCAAACCCATCAAAAACACAATCTTGTATTTTCCATCTCCGCAACCGTCATTCTAAACTGACCTTAGATTTAACCTGGCGGAATGTAAAGATTGACCACTGCTCGTTTCCCCGTTACCTTGGCATCACACTCGACAGGGCTCTTACATACAAGGCTCAATGCCAAAACACCAAGCAAAAAGTATGTACTAGAAATAACTTACTCCGGCGACTGACCACTACTACGTGGGGTGCATCACCCCACGTGCTTCGCACAACTGGCCTGGCTCTATCTTTTTCGGCGGGTGAATTTGCGTGCCCAGTGTGGCACCGGTCTGCTCATGCGAAACAGGTAGATATTGCCCTAAACGACACGTGCAGAATTATTACCGGCTGTCTAAAACCCACCCCCCTCTCGATACTCTACCCGCTGGCAGGTATTGCACCTCCAAGCGTCCGCCGTGAGGTTGCGTGTAGCGCAGAAAAGAGCAAACACGAAAGTGACAATCGGCATCCCCTTCATGGCCACCAACTGCCTCCGAGCCGCTTAAAGAGCCGTAAAAGCTTCCTGCGTTGCACGAAGCCCACAGACGATAACCATAACAATGTGAGGTGCGAACTGTGGTCTAGCAAACACCCAGCCCCACCAAACTGCCTTCCTCCAGCGGAGCACCTGCCTCCTGGTCACGAATTGCCGTGGCCAACTTGGAAGTCCCTGAACCGACTTCGAAGTCAAGTTGGCCGCTGCCGTCAAAACCTGGCTAAGTGGGGCTGCATCGACCCATCCCGGAGCGAGTGCAACTGCGGAGCACCCATACAGAGCATGGAGCATCTGCTCTCATGTCCTCTCTGCCCGACCACCTGCACACGAGAGGACCTTAACCAGGCAACAGAAAGGGGCGTAAGAGTCGCCTAATATTGGGAAAATAAGATATAAGCTTAGCCGTTGACTCGAAAGAAGAAGAAGAAGACTTGCCTCTAAGAATGAGCGAGCGAGATTCAAAGGCAAGTAATCCACTCTGCTTGAAACTTAGTAGGTCTAGAGATTCTGCTGTGTAGATTTGTTGGGAAGCTTATGAGCTTAATCGCTAAAGAGGTTGTAAAGATAAATTCCTAAAAGGGTTCCAAAGTAGAAAAAAAAACTTTAAAAGTTACTTGAGTTTTCACAAAAGGCCTTCACTTGTACATTCCAAAATGGTTTTTTTTAAATTTTAGAATGGATAGTTTTTGACATAAAACGGGAAAATCGCTGACGCTACGGGTATATACGCACCTAACTAGGTAAAATAATCAAATATTTGTTTGTGATTAGGACCATCTAATGTAGGCATAGGCACCACTTATGTATATATAAAGTGTGTCCAAAAGCTTCATTGAATACAAATGAGGATTGTGGACATCGCGCGCGAAATCTCAGTTCGGAGCGAACTACTATTGTTATTATCGGTTATTATCAGGGCCGAGCCGCCCCTATGTGCGAAGTGTGCGGCGCACACAGGCGCCAAGACAATAGAGGCGCCGCCATGCGCCATCGAAATTATTTTTGATACACTTACACAACAACATATTTTTTGTAGTGGAGTATCGATAAGTAAAACCTAAAAAATGTACACCACTTTAATAGACCAAATTTAAATTTTTTGCCGTATCAGGCGACACATAGGTACCTAGGTAAGTTGAAACATGAAGATTCGTGAAAAAAAGAGGCGCATAGGTTTCGCACACAGGCGCTGTTAGGGGTCGGCGCGGCCCTGGTTTTTATCAGTGATTGGAATTGGATGAGCTAATATACGTCAACTTCAACGAACGGTGACGAAAGTGGAGACTTCCTTTTCACTATTTTTTTTCCGGGTCCGAAATATTACATAATGTACTTAACCAACAAGAACTATCGAATTAATTATTATTATGTTTCTTAAAAAAATACATTCACGATTTTTATTGTTTAAAAAACAAACAAAAGGTCGTTTCTGTATCAATATTTAATAATAATTCCATAAGTAATGTCCAGAAACCCGGAAAAAAAATTGAGTCATAAGGAAGTCTCCACTTTTTCTGTATTTCTTAGAACTTTAGGTCTATTAGCTCACCCAATTCCGATCAATGATTATTATTGTTACCGTCACATTATTATGGAACTCATAAATCGAATCGAAATTGATTCCCACGTAGTAGAAAGGGTCTGCGCGGCTGTAGCGTCTAGCCGTTACGTTGACAAACCGCAAGTGTTTGTAGTTGACGTAGACTATAGATGGATGTTCCGTTGCGATGAAACGTATCTAAAAAAATAATATTAAAAAAAAATCACGACTGTTTCATCTCATGGATATGAGAAAATACCTCGGGTGGGGTGTCCGAAAATTAAGTGCGCAATGCCAATGTGAAGGAAAACATTGTGAGGAACCCGGCATGACCTAGGACCAAAAATGACAGTCGGGAACTACATTGAGAGTAATCTCACAAAGAAAGCAATATATATACATAATACCTATAAATGAATATTATATTGATGATAGGAACTCATGGCCCGATGTCGCTCCGCCCTCCGACAGCTAACCAATTTGCAATGTAAACGCTGTCCTTTTGTGTTATGTTTTGTTATAAGTTATTATTCTTATGTATCTCGATAACATTCTTTGTAAGAAGGATCATACAAAAAAGCGCTAGGACCAAGACGAGTTTCTTGCCTGTTCTTGTACTTGGGTTAGGTTGGAATTGGCAGATATATTCATCTAGCATGTAAGACGTTTCAAAGTGATCCTTATGATTTTACTGAATAAAATATTTTTCAATTTCAATTTCAATTACAGTCGTGATAAAATAATTTTTATTTAAATACGTTTTTTGTTAAAAAAACAAGCAAAGATGCGGATTCATGTGCCGAAAATATTAATTTTGCAGAACAAATTTGTGCTATTCGTGGGAATACCTCTGATAAAGAACGTTTGTTAAATAAATAAATAATGCTGGACAATCCACACAGCATCATTTAGCCCCAATGTAAGCTACTCAAAGCTTGTGTTATGGGTACTAGATAACTGATATATTTAATACATTATATACCTACATAGATCAATATATTTTTATTATACATAGAAAACACCTAGACCAACGGAACAAATTTCTGCAGATCGTACACAAATTTGTTCCTGTGGAAAAAAAAACTTTCCACAGTTCACCTTGGTATCAAAACTTTTTAGATTTGAAGTGCTTAGAGATTATAAATTATTAATGGCCTATTTTAATTTTTTTTTTTCATACATACCTTCTCCGAACAGCATAGTTTAGTTACTAAAAATATTATTATAATAGAAAATATTGTTGAAATTTTAGACATTTTCCATTAATGGTCACAAAACGACTGTTGGGGAAAAATGTGTAGACCTATGCTGCCGTGCTAAGGGTGACAGCCGTAATTGCATGTCTACTAGTTTCGAGAAAAAGGCGCTTAAAGTTTTCAAAATGTTTTTGTCAATTGCGTCTACAGAATTAACTTTTTTTTAAATCTGAAAAAAATGTTTTATAAAGAAAATAATGTAGTTTTTATACGTTGGAAAATTAAACTCCGATTACAACTATTACTATATTAAAACATCAAAATACTCGTTATGCTATAGAAGCCTGCTTTATTTTATAGACGAATACTTACAATGAGCGTCGTAAGCAACACACATACCGCGCTTTAGGTAAGGGACACTCTTTAAAGCGCTTTTGATAGAGAAACATAGTGATTGAAATCTTTTATTAAAAGCATAATCACCGTAACTGCACAACTTACGGCTGTCATGTAAAGGAATAAAAAGGGCTAAAGGCTGTGATTGTTACTTAATTTACCGCCGTAATGTATAGTTACCACGCTTAACGTAAGAAAAATACTTAAAGATTGAAATTCGCATTCTTAGTGTAATGCATCTATGTATTTAATGCGATTAATGTAAGCACTCTATGAGTTTTATCCACCAGTTCGGTGGTTTTATCTATAGAAGTTTAGGGCAGGATAGTGATAATGTTCGTTTACGGCTGTAATTTTAAGAAATCCAAAAAATAAATTGTAGTTACGGCGCTTAGCACAACTGAAAAAAGCCTTTAGAGACTTTATTTTAAAAAACTGTCAAAGAGAAAGTTATAGATCTCGACACGAGGATTCCGAATATGGTACTAACTCAATTTCAGAAAAAATGTTGCTTACGGCTGTCCCCCTTAGCACGGCAGTATGTATATATAGTTATTTTTTTATAATCGTGCCTATAATATAATGCATGTTACGCTTCGTATCCCTAATTACCTACTCGCATAAATTACTCGCTCATCACCACAGTAAATAGGTTTGTCCATTTGGTACTTTTTATTGTTGAAGTACCTTGCAAAAATTTTAAAACCCGACTGAAATTGAAAATAGTTTTTTACACGCGGCCATACTTCGGGTAAGAATTATAATTTATTTGATTTGATTATAATAGATACCTATCTATACTAATATTATAAAGAGGAAAACTTTGATTGTTTGTTTGTTTGTTTGAAACTAGCTGTCCCGCCCGCGACTTCGTTCACTTAAAGTATCTAAACTGAGTTTCAAACACATCACACAACTCATAAAAATCCCATACTAACATTGACACCCCATTTTACCCCTTTTTGAAGGTTATATTGAAAAATCTTGAAACACTTGTCCATTCGTTTTGCATTTACAGTACACAAACAAAGTTTCAGACCAATATCACCACCTGTTAAAAAGTTCCCATACACATTGACCTCCCATTTGACCCCTTTTTTTAGAGTTATATTGAAAAATCCTGAAACGCGAAACAAAGTTTCAGACCAATCGCACCACCCGTTAAAAATTTCCCGTACAAACATTTAGGTACCCCCAATTTGACAACTTTTTGAAGGTTATAATGAAAAATCGTGAAACACGTGTCCATTCATTTTACCAGTACACAACCGAAGTTTCAAACTAATTGCACCACCCGTTAAAAAGTTCTCATTCAAACATTAACCCCCCTTTAGAACCCTTTTTATAGAGTTATATTGAAAAATCCTGAAACCCAAAATAAATTTTCAGACCAATCGCACAACCCATTAAAAAGTTCCCATACAAACATTGACCCCACATTTGACCCCTTTTTGAAGGTTATATTGAAAAATCCTGAAACACGTGTCCATTTATTTTGCATTTACAGTACACAAACAAAGTTTCAAACCAATCGCACCACCCGTTAAAAAGTGCCCTACAAACCTTGACCCCCCATTTGACCCCTTTTTGAAGGTTATATTACAAAATCCTGAAACACGAAACTAAGTTTCAGAAAAATCGCACCACCCGTGAAAAAGTTCCCATACAAACATTGACCCCACATTTGACCCCTTTCTGAAAGTTATATTGAAAAACCCTGAAATACGTGTCTATTTATTTTGCATTTACAGTACACAAACAAAGTTTCAAACCAATCGCACCACCCGTTAAAAAGTGCCCTACAAACCTTGACCCACCATTTGACCCCTTTTTGAAGGCTATATTACAAAATCCTGAAACACGAAACTAAGTTTCAGAAAAATCGCACCACCCGTGAAAAAGTTCCCATACAAACAGTGACCCCACATTTGACCCCTTTCTGAAAGTTAAATTAAAAAACCCTGAAATACTTGTCTATTCATTTTCCATTTACAGTACACAAACAAAGTTTCAAACCAATCGCACCACCCGTTAAAAAGTTCCCATACAAACATTGACCCCACATTTGACCCCTTTTTGAAGGTTATATTGAAAATTCCTGAAACAGTTGTCCATTTATTTTGCATTTACAGTACACAAACAAAGTTTCAGACCAATCGCACCACCCGTTAAAAAAATCCCATACAAACATTGACCCCCCATTTGACACCTTTTTAAGAGTTATATTGAAAAATCCTGAAACAGTTGTTCATTTATTTTGCATTTACAGTACACAAACAAAGTTTCAGACCAATCGCACCACCCGTTAAAAAGTTCCCATACAAACATTGACCCCACATTTGACCCCTTTTTGAAGGTTATATTGAAAAATCCTGAAACACGTGTTCATTCAGTTTACATTTACAGTACACAAACAAAGTTTCAGACCAATCGCACCACCCGTTAAAAAGTTCTCATACAAACATTGACCCCAAATTTGACCCGTTTTTGAAGGTTATATTGAAAAATCCTGAAACACGTGTCCACTCATTTTGCATTTACAGTACACAAACAAAGTTTCAGACCAATCGCACCACCCGTTAAAAAGTTCCCATACAAAAGTTGACCCCACATTTGACCCCATTTTGAAGGTTATATTGAAAAATCCTGAAACACGTGTTCGTTCATTTTTTATTTACAGTGCACAAACAAAGTTTCATGAAAATCGCTCCACGCGTTAAAAAGTTTCATACAAACGTTTTAACCCTTTTTCACCCTCTTAGAGGTGGAATTTCCAAAAATCCTGCCTTAGTGGGTGGTTTTGTTATAAAAGGAAACCACCTTCCAAATTTCAGCTTTCTAGCTTCAGCGGTTTCGGCTGGGCGATGATAAATCAGTCAGTCAGTCAGTCAGTCAGTCAGGTTAAGCTCTTATATAGATATAGATGAATAGGCTCCGAAACTACTGAATCGATTTGAAAAATTCTTTCACCAATGTGTAGAATGAACTTTCAGGATGAACATAGGCTATATTTTATGTAGGTACTTCGCGGGCGACGCCGCGTGCAGAAGCTAGTACAATATAAAATGTTTGAATGACTGACGGACGGATCAACGCACAGCCTAAACCATTGATTGTAGGGACCAGGGACCTTACCACGAATTCATAATACATTACCGAATTAGTATTACATTGTTATTTCCTACCATGACTACAACAGTACCTAAAGTAACTGGTAACGCCATCTGATAACACTAACAAACACTACATACTTAATATACCCGGTGTATTTTTGGTCAGTTTAAAGCCGGCGCCCACGTAATCCATATCTGTAACTCTACTCAAAAAACAATATAAATAATTAATCTATCTTTTGTTATTAATAATAACACGAAATTTACTCGATAATATGAGAACCGATAGTAGGTAGTTGCTATTCGTGTGTTGGCATGTGAATTCGGCGCACGGGCACGGCGCGACGGCGCGCGGCGGGCCGTAGGGACTAGGGAGTCTGCGAGGTCTTTGACTGTTCGCGCCTTACTATGTTTTAACACACTTTTGTTAATCGACTATTCAGTCATAATATGATGAGTGGGGAAGGATTGAATGTTACAGATAATTTATACACGGTGTATTTTTGGTCAGTTTAAAGCCGGCGCCCAATTCTTTTATTACTTAATCGTATTTGTGTAGTTGGTTTTTTTTTTGAATTTGAAAAGTACCTATAAATACTTTTTTATAAGTATAACTAGTAGTTCGCCTCGAACTGAGATCTCGCGCGCGATGTCCACAATCCTTTTTTGTATTCATGCCCTAACTAAAGTTTTTGGATACATACCAGGATAGCAGAAACGATGGAGAGGTATTTCACTGTAGATTCACAAAGAGCCAAACGATCACGGGTTGCGAAAACCTCTTCATGGTTTATACATTCCTGGTACTTGGACTTCTACATGTTGACTGTACTCTGACGATTTGAAAGGGTGACGATTAGAAAGAGCGACTATTTGAAAATCTGACCATTTGAAAGTCTGACCTTGTGAAATTAAAGCACTTTATGCACTTTATGCCACGTGACCTAATCACAAACAAATATTTGATTATCCTACCTAAGAAAAGAAAACTATCTCCCTACTGCTATTTATGTAACAAAGAAAAGAAAATGTTGAGTATAAAGATATATTATGTATGTATATTAAAAATTAGTCCCTACCGATTCTATTTACCTACAGTGAATTAATAAAAATGAAACTGAGGCTAATAGAAATTAAAGAGTTTAGTTTAATTTGTTCCGTTGGTCTGGGTGTGTATGTATAATAAAAAATATCTATCTATGTACCTATATCATGTACCATACCGCTAACTATGCACGAGCGAGAGGGAGTGAACATGCAAGCAGATGCAGTAGGTATGTTGGGCATAAAATGGTTATTTTTACTTGTAATATACAATACGTTAGACCAGACGAATGTGAGTACCAAGACAAACCTTACAGGGTTTTATGGTACCAATATAATGTATACTGTAATGTCTGTAATGAATAAAAAAATATAAAATGTATTAAATATATCAGTTATCTAGTACCCATAACACAAGCTTTGAGTAGCTTACTTTGGGGCTAGATGATGCTGTGTGGATTGTCCAGCATTATTTATTTATTTATTAAATACAGATAATCGATTGAGGACAATATTTAGTAGGTAGTCTTCTGTTTTAAATGTTATTCAGAGTCCAGGACTGTCTAGCAGAAGCATCTAGGATAGCTGTTGCTTCAAGGTCTCACGCCAATGGGCCACAGAATATGAGCGGAGTGGACTTTATCTGTCTCCAGAAGAACCTCCGGGTAGATAATTTCATTCGCGAGAGTCCCTAAGATTTTGTATGACTCTGTTGGTCGCGATGGTAGAAACTAACCCAATTTACTGTGGTTCGTTCCTCAAGCTTTCCAAGCTTTGTCCTCATGGCCTCACCAGGCTTTGTTCAAGATATTGGTTCCAGGATTAGTTATGCTTTATAGTATTACAGTAGGTATCTGAAATTTAACGGGGTTAGCACTGGACTGGTCAAGGTTTTAAGATATTTTCCAGGACTTGAGTTGTTGAGATAAAGAAATCCTCGGAAGACATTTTTCAGCGATTCCTCGTAGGATGGTTTCTTCACCTTGAGATCAGACCAGCGTCCGATTTTTTATATGTTTATCTTCGGAAATATTATACTTTTTCTGCTCATTCCTTCAAATTTGACGTTTTTTTCATTTGCTTTTTAGTTCGTTATAACAGTAAAAAGGTTTTATTAGAATAAGTTTTTATTAACAAATAAAAATAGAAATGAAAAAACTACACCGATTAAGCTCATATGCTTCCCAGTAAATTTGATTAGCAGTATCTCTAAACCCTCCAAGTTTCATGCAGATTGGATGTACGGTTCTCAAGATATGCTCTAACAAACATATATGCATACATACAACGCCAAATCGCATAGCTGACACTGAGATCTTCGCTCGCTTCGCTCGCTCGATCAATAATGGCGGCCATAATATGGGGCTCATATTTAGTGGAGGTACCGGGTACAAGGTTCCCCCTGTAGATTAATCTAGTAGGTCAGTCACGACAAAATATATTCTATGAGTAGGTACCTACTTTATGATTACAATGAAGCAATTTTCTATTATGTTTAACGAACCATCTCTATTGTCTAGGCACCGAATATAGCACAATTAACTTATGACTATAATAGAGTTGAGAAGTTTCGGACAAAATTTATTGGGACACAGTGAACCAATTGACACTTTTGATTTTAATATAATATTTGTTAGTGTCGATTCGGACACCTTTAAAAATAACTGCATTGTAGGTACAGTCAGATAAAACACTATTTTTATTTTATTTCGTTGATTTGAAAGTGTTTTTTATCTAAATGTTGTGTAAAATACTGTGATTGTTGTAGGTTAGGTTAGATTATAATTAAAAAACATTTTTGAGATATTTTTAAGTGATTATAATATAGATAATGTGAAATATTGTGCTGGAAATAGTGTGAATGGGGCACTTCACATATTTATGAGCAGTCGGATCGTGTCCAAAAAGGCACGACTAGCTGTGCACGGTGGAGTGTTAGTGCCGACATTGATGTATGGTAGCAAAAGTTGGGTATGGCAGAAGAAGTATCAGAGTAGAATAAATGCAGTGGAAATGAGAGCTTTGAGAAGTATGTGTGGTTTAACTTTGAAATATAGAGTGAAGAACAGTGTGATTAGAGAACGTTGTGGAGTGAAAGAAGACGTAGTGATGAAAATTGAGAAGGGTATGCTAAGATGGTTTGGGCATGTAGAAAGGATGGATGAAAGGAGATTGACGAAACAGTTGTATAAGGAGAGTGTGAATGGGACAGTTGGAAGGGAAAGACCTCGGCGTACGTACCTCGATCAAATTGGGGACGTTTTAGAAAAAGGCCAGGTCCAGAGTACCCTAAACCGATGCGCATGTATGAAGAATGTAATGAGAGTAAATGAAGCAAAAGAAGTATGTCAGGATCGTAGCAAATGGAGATCCGTGGTCTCTGCCTACCCCGTCGGGAAACAGGCGTGATTTTATGTATGTATGTATAATATCTTATACCTTTAAACGAGCAATTCTTGTATATATGTATATACTATATAATATATAATTGGAATCTCGGAAACGGCTCCAGCGATTTTCATGAACTTTAGTATACAGGGGGTTTCGGGGGCGATAAATCGATCTAGCTAGGTTTCATTTTCAAAAATCAAGATTTACCAAAAAAAATCGAGCAAAGCTCGGTCAACCAGGTACTAGATACCTAAGTATACAAAATGTTGATTTTTTTAACATTAATGTAAGTCACCACACGCTCGTAAAGCAATTTGATTAGCTTTATCACATTATATTCAGTATATTTTACATCTCAACAACATAATTTCATGGTGTCCGAATCGACAGCTACAAAAATATTGAAATCAAAAGTTGCAATTGGGATATTGTGTCCCAATAAATTTTGTCCGAATCGTCAGCAACCCCTATATCATTTAGGTAATGTGTTATTTATAATTATTATCAATTGCATGGGACATTACTCGCGGAATCACAAATCATGTGAACTTTACCTACTCTATTACTTTATTTATTTATTTATTTATTTGTGTTACAAAATCTACAGTCCTTAATCTATATAATACTTAAAAAAAACATTTTCTTCTTATGACCAATAATGGATTTACATTTTATAGATGAATAATTTTGAACAGACAGCCAAAGCAAGTTTATATTAACTACACAATTTAAAACATTAACTACTACTAAGTATTTTAAAGATGAGTAAAGAAAAATAAATACATATAATAAATAATAGAAAATAATAATAAATGATGGGTACTTATATAGATAGATAAATAAATAAAATAATAGTAGTAAACTATCATTGAATACAATATACATAAGTACAATAAAATATATTTGATATTTGTGTCGGTGTACCTAACTTACTATGCTTTATCATCATCCAAAATTTTAAAAACATCCCTCTTAAAACCTCCCTTGCCTGAATAAAATAAATCAGTTGAATCAAATCTCTTATTATAAACTCTATGAAGTCTGTTAACAAACGAATTTTGCGCATAGTTTGTTGATGAGTGCGAAATAGCAAATAATTTGGTGTGTCTAGTACGGGTAATGGGGGCGTTTATACACAAGATTCTTGTGACGAGCTCAGGGCAGTCAATGTATCCGTTACATATGCCATGCAGAAAAGCCATATCCAAAAGTGTGCGGCGATCTTCAAGACTTGTTAGATTATGATAATTACATGAATCTTCGTAGTTTTGGGGAATATACAATTTTCTGTAATTTAAATGTTTCAGAAACTTGTACTGAATGTTTTCTACATCACTAATGTATGTTATATAGTGTGGGTTCCAAATAGTACTGCAGTATTCAAGGATACTTCTGACAAACGAATAATATAGTAATTTTATACAAGAAATGTCTGAAAAAGGCTTACTTACTCGCAAGACAAATCCTAAGCTTTTATAAGCTTTACTAACGATTGATTCAAAGTGTTCTGAGAATGTAAGCTTGACGTCTATACCTAAATCACGGACTTGCTCAGTTTTATGAATATTTACTTTACTTATATGATAAACATGTTTTACGGGATTCCTCTTACGTGTAAAAGAGACAAAGCAGCACTTACTGACATTAACATCGATACAATTTAATTTATAATATTCTCCAAGCCTATCAAGATCGTCCTGTAGTTTTAAGCAGTCTGAATGATTTTTGATCTTCATGAATATTTTTGTATCATCAGCATACATAAGAAATCTAGCATACTGAAAACATTTGTTCACATCATACAAATAAGTGGCATATAGAAGTGGCCCTAAAATAGAGCCCTGAGGGACTCCAGAGGTTATTTCTATGTAGTTAGATCGAAAGCCTCCCACAACGACAGCCTGAGAACGACCACCAAAGTAATCACGACTGTAACCAAGCATGGTAGATACCTCATCAGATCTCTTGCTACTATCTTTGAGAGTATCTAAAGATGGAAGTTAGAGGCATGTCCAAACATTTGATTTGACATTTTTGAACATTTGACACTGCCCACATTTTGCATAGTGCAAGCCCATCGCCGCTTAAAATAATACTAACCTATGACACACTTTGAAGTTTTTTGGTTCTAGGGTATGCCGATTTCCTCACGATATTTTCCTTCATTGCGCATATAAACTTTTCGAATAGAAAACCCATTGGTGCACGACCAGGTTTGAACACGACCTTCGGACCGTGAAGCAGGGGTGCTACCACTACACCACCAGCGCTCTTAATATATATTTCAATGTTTCAGAATCCCAACTGAAGTACCAACATGGGTGGTCCAAACAAAGAATGAGATAGCCTATCAACCTCCCTTCTTGCTTAAATTCAAGTACCCGAATCTGGTGCAAGCCACAGTGTTGCACGATGGTGGCCACTTCTTGGCTCTGGAGCTACCATTAATTTTCTCTGAAGATGTTCTGAAAGCTATTACCGCTTTTAGGAAACTTGCCAAAAGCGCTGCGAAGACTGAACTGTAGATTAGGGATCAGAAAGAATGTAATGATAATTGTTCGAACAAACCCGACTTTGTTTTATATATTAAGATATAAGAATACCTACAGATTTTTTTAAACACCTATGGTTTTCAAACATACCATTTACATTGTTAAAAGTTTCTTATGAAATAAAAAACATTAAAAAAATGCACGTTTATTTCTTACTAGCTTCCGCCCACGGCTTCGCTCGCGTGGTACCTTTAAAAACAAAAACAAATCTATTCCATGGGAACCGTAAATTTTTCTGCGATAAAAATGTAGGTAGGTACTTATGTTGGTTACTCTTTCACGTTGAAACAGCTGAACGGATTTGGATGAAATTTGACACAGATATAGACTATAGTCTGGAATAGCACATAGGCTACTTTTTATCTCGAAAAAATGTACCTACGGTTCCCGCGGGATAAATTTGATTTTGCTTTTCAAGGTACCACGCGGGAGGAAGCTACTAGTAGGTATACCTATAGTATTATATAATATTATAAATAAACTATTATTATATGAAAGATTACGATCATAAAAGTTGATACCAGAAAAATCACATTTAGGGTTTACCTACATACATCATGCTTCTAATAGCTAGGTAAATATTATAACAGATGATTCATTTTCAAATGATGGAGTATTGATGGAATTTTAATATATCTAGCTAGATTATTAATTTCGCGTGTTTGTGCCTACGTTTGTAAGTACCTAATATCTTTGTTCCCTCGTAGGATCCAAGCGACTAATTGTTTTTTTATTGTATAAATATATGAAAAAACTACCTCTTAAAATCTTTTCAATATTACTTAAGTACCTACTTAAAAACGTTTATTCAAAATTGGGCATTATTTCATCGTGTACCTAGTCTAAGATACTATTTCGGAACAGATTCGTGTATGGGATTGTACATTCTACCAATTTTTTTTTAATTAGCTTACTGTCTACCAAAGAAAATGAGGATATTTCAAAGATCTTTTGATAAAACTCGAACTATACTTGCTTGCAAAAAAACCAACCCACTCGGGGGTGGGTCGATTTTTTTGCACGCAAGTGCATTTCTTTCGAACAATATTGTTCTTGGTCTAGTCGAAAAAAAAAACATTTTATCAAAAATTCACACGTTTATTTCTTGCCACCTTATACTATAATTTGGCGCCCATTACAGACAAGTCACAAATTTATAGAATATCCAAAAGAAAAAGTAAGGAAAAGTAAGTAGCCGCTAAAGCGCACTTTCATTCTTTCACCACATTGGTTTGAAAGACCAGTGATAAGATAAGAAGAATCCAAAAAAACTTAGAAAGATGAAATAAAAAATATATAACAAAACATTCACTGAAATTTCACACTGAATTGCTTGCCAGATAATACTCAAAAATTATCCTTTTCAAGGAAAACATAAATTCTAACCCCGTTCTTATGTAATATATTATATTTAAAATTATGCGATCTGAACACATTATTAGTATTAAACGGGTATTTATCGCGTTTTATTCATCTTTTTCCCGACGTTTCATTTAGTCATAAACCTGTCGAAACGCCGGGAAAAATAGGTAAATAAAACGCGATAATACCAGTTTAATACTAGTAATAATCCGTTCTTATGCAGTTCCGAAGTTTTAAGTGTCTACCCAATTCTTTACATTTGTGTGTACTTCTTTAATTTCCATATCAATATATCCGCTTGCAATCAGTTCCTTCGACACAGTAGCGGAGAGATTGCCATAGATCCGCCCTTTAGTGAACGGAAAATTCTTGGGTATATACTTAATTGGAATAGTCATATTACTTAAGTTGTAAACACCCTGAAAAATAACAATAGGCACACGATCACGACTGTAATCTCCAGGCTCGGTAGATATGCTTCCTGATCAGAAAGTCTAATTTTTAAGTTGCCTAAGAAGTAAAATGCCTAAATGTCATGTCTAAAAAGCAAAATGCCTAAGATTCAGGATACTTAAAACCACCTCAGATCTTTAGTTACTTAGATCTTTGAGGATATCTAAAAAGAGTCAGAGGCACATTCAAACATGATATTTAGCGCATGCCCACATTTTGTACGGTAGATTCCGTAGTATTCCGTACGTGACAGTTGAATGTTTGGTTAAAAATGAAAATGATCCTAGTGAATCCTTAAAAATGATTCTAGTGACACGAGCGCTAAAGTATTACATGTTGAAAAGAAGACTGGAAATGAAATGAACAGGAAAAGAAAATATGAAAACTCAAAACCGGCCAAGAATTCCTACCAGAGGGACAATACTGCTAAAAGGAAACAATTCATAAAATGTCATCATTGTGGACGGAAAGGACATGTTAAAAATGACTGTTACTATTTCAAGAGAATGCAACAGCAATCAAATCAACAACAAAAGGCTACTGAAAGGACAAGGACAATTCAAGCAGTTGATATTACTCAACCATCTACTGCTAACGATTTTTCAGGCTTTGCTTTTATGATGGGAAATTACCAAGAAGATGACCATGGGAACAAAATTACATTTTTGTTGGATTCTGGAGCATCAGATCACATCATAAACAGGGCTGATCTATTTATAGATCATACAGACTTGCAAACCCCTCTTAAAATTTCAATTGCTAATAATGGTGAATTTATTTCAGCTACTAAAAAGGGAACGCTACATGTTACCAGTGATGTGGGCGTCCAAGGAGTTCTGGAGGATGTACTCTTCTGTTCTGAGGTGCCATACAACTTACTTTCTGTATCGAAAATGCAACGCGCTGGGTTGACGGTTGTTTTCGATAGGCAAGGAGCCCGGATATGTAAGGATGGTATAACAATCATGCAAGGTATGTTGAAAAACAATTTAATTGCTGTAGATTTAGTGGCATCCATGAACGGAGGTCAATCTGTTTCCCAAGTATGTAATAGTGACAAAAATATTTACAAACTATGGCATGAACGTTTTGGTCATATAAGTAAAAATAAGTTCTTAGAAATTAAAAATCATAGAATGGTTGAAGACCTAAACCAAATTGATACAGTGATGCCAAATGATGAGTTATGCGAGGCATGTATAAATGGGAAACAGAGTCGACTGCCGTTCAATCATGCAAAAGACAAAAGTCACATTAACCGACCGTTATTTGTTGTACATTCGGATGTATGTGGCCCTATCACTCCTACTACTGTTGACAATAAAAATTACTTTGTACTTTTTGTTGATCAATACACCCATTACTGTGTTGTGTATCTAATAACATATAAATCAGATGTTTTTGCTGCATTCAAAGATTTTGTTGCAAAAAGTGAGGCTAAGTTTAATTTAAAATTAGTCAACTTATATAGTGATAACGGTGGAGAGTATTTATCTACTGATATGAAAAACTATTGCGTTGAGAGAGGAATTAGCTATCATTTGACAGTTCCAAGAACCCCACAATTGAATGGCGTTTCTGAGAGAATGGTTAGAACCATTACAGAAAAAGCTCGTTCTATGATAAACGGTGCTAAATTAGAAAAAGTCTTTTGGGGTGACGCAGTACTCACTGCTGTTTATTTAATTAACTTGACCCCAACTAAAGCTATAAGGCTTTCAAAAACACCATTCGAAATGTGGCATGATAAAAAACCTCAAATAAAATATTTAAAAGTTTTTGGCTCAACGGTGTACGTTCACAATAAAATAAATAAAACTAAGTTTGACGATAAATCATGGAAAGGTATACTTGTGGGTTATGAACCAAACGGTTATAAAGTTTGGAACCCAGAATGCGAAAAACATGTGATTGTCAGAGATGTTATCGTGGATGAAACTAATTTTCTTCAGTCCAGGCCTGCATTAAAGCCTGAAGAGAATACTAAAAATTCTCAAGTTGAAACTGATCATGACATCATGTCTAAATCAGTGTCATTAAAGTCCCGAAACTCTGACAGTCATAAATCAGATGTTTTTGATTCTGATGAGCATGTGTTACCTAGTAAAATTCGCAAAATTAACCATGATACTATAATCGAATCGGAGCAAACAGTTGATATTAATTCTGATAGTTCTACGACATTTAAAGATACTGAAAACTCAAATGAAATTATTGAGCTTAGAAGGAGCGACAGGCTTAAAAATCGTCCCGCTATATCATATAATGAAGACGATGACGACTATTTAATGTGTGCTCAATCAATTTTATGTAAAGTACCAAATTCATATGATGAGATTAAAACTCGAGACGATAGAACTCAGTGGGAAAGCGCAATAAGGGATGAATTAAATTCTCTAAATGTAAATAAAACTTGGACTTTAGTACCAAAGCCAGAAAATAAAAATATTGTAGATTGTAAATATAAATGTAACCTTTAAGATATAAAGCCCGTCTAGTAGCTAGAGGCTTTAGTCAAGAATACCTAACTGACTATAATGAAACTTTTGCACCAGTGGCCAGAATAGCTAGTTTCAGATTTATAATTAGTTTTGCTAATCAATTCAATTTATTAGTTCATCATATGGATGTTCAAACCGCCTTTTTAAACGGCGAATTAAAAGAAGATATCTATATGACAGTTCCTGAAGGTATACATATACATAGTAAAGAAAATTATGTTTGTAAATTAAATAAAGCTCTTTATGGTTTAAAACAGGCAGCTAGATGTTGGTTTGAAGTTTTCGAAAAATCACTTAAAGAAGAAGGTTTTCAAAATTCATCAGTTGATAGGTGTATATATGTACTAAATAATGGAGATGTGCGTAAAAATATATACGTAGTATTATATGTAGATGATCTGGTTATAGTATGCGCTGAAATTGAAACAATGAATAATTTTAAAAGATATATTATGAGTAAATTTTTGATGACTGATTTAAAGGAAATCAAATTATTTCTTGGTATTAAAATTATTAGATGCGAAGATAAAATCACATTAGATCAAAGTGCATACATTAGAACAGTATTAACTAAGTTTAATATGCACGACTGCAAACCTGTCAGTACCCCCTTAGAAACTAAGCTAAATTATGAGGCATTAAATTCTGATGACAAATATAACGCTCCATGTCGAAACGTTATAGGCTGTCTGATGTATATCATGGTATGCACTCGTCCAGATTTAAGTACCAGTGTTAATATACTGAGTAGGTATACAAACAAGAATAATAGAGAACTCTGGCAATGTCTCAAACGAGTACTTAGGTATTTAAAAGGTACATCTGACTTAAAGTTAAGCTATAAAAGGTGTGACTACTCTAATATTCTATGTGGCTACGTAGATTCAGATTGGGGTGGTAGTGATACAAAAGACAGAAAAAGTACAACTGGGTATTTATTTAAACTCTTTGAAAAATGTAGTATAACCTGGAGTACTAAGAAACAAATGTCAGTTGCTGCCTCATCAACTGAGGCTGAATACATGGCATTATTTGAAGCTGTTAGGGAGGCATTATGGCTTAAATCTCTAGCAGTTAGTATAAATTTGAAGATCGATAAACCTATAATCATATATGAAGATAATAATGGCTGTATAAGTATAGCAAATAATCCGACTAATCACAAACGGACAAAACACATAGATATTAAATATCACTTTTCTAGAGAACAGATTGAGAAAAATGTAATCAAATTAAATTACATTCCAACAGGTCAGCAGCTGGCAGACGCTTTGACCAAGCCATTACCTGCAATCACTTTTCAGGAAATGAGAAGAAAAATGGGTTTAGAATAAGTTAAAATGAATTTAACTGATTTAATTTGTAAATAGATTTAATTAACATTTAAGAAATAAATGAAATGGTTTGATTAGGGTTTTCTGGGTTTCCCCTAATCCTTAGCAACGAATGTTGAACCATTATTGTATTTCCCAGCAAACACTTGGAAGGAATATGTTCTGTTTAGTTTAAATGATCTATGTTGATTTGTATAATTTTGAGATTAATTTTTGAGGGGGCGTGTTGGTTTATTTAATTTAATTTACAAAAATCAATCTTTACTCGATTATGAAATGATCGATTTAACAACAGCGCCATCTATCGATAGATATCTAAAACATTATTCATCGTGTTGAGTTAGGTGTCAGACGTATTACCTTCCTAGTGATTATTAATTTAAAATTGGCTAATATAATTTAAAGAGTTGAGAAAGCCATTGTGTAGTTTTATTAAACTCTGAACACTAATTTCCAATAGAAAATACCTCGGGTGGGGTGTCCGAAAATTAAGTGCGCAATGCCAGTGTGAAGGAAAACATTGTGAGGAACCCGGCATGACCTAGGACCAAAAATGACAGTCGGGAACTACATTAAGAGTAGAACACTTTTTAAACTATCGCGACTCTACTCGTGAGTCTACTCGTGACCACGGTAATTGTAATATCATCTAAACGTCGAGGTAAATAGAATGTTTCACAATACGCGATTAAGTCCCGAGAGTATATATTTAAAAATACATTAAGAGTAATCTCATAAAGAAAGCAATTATAATATACCTAAATGAATATTATATTGATGATAGGAACTCATGGCCCGATGTCGCTCCGCCCTCCGACAGCTAACCAATTTGCAATGTAAACGCTGTCCTTTTGTGTTATGTTTTGTTATAAATTAATTTTCTTATGTATCTCGATTACATTTTTTGTAAGAAGGATAATACAAAAAAGCGCTAGGACCGAGACGAGTTTCTTGCCTGTTCTTCTCGTACTTGGGTTAGGTTGGAATTGGCACATATATTCACCTAGCATGTAAGACGTTTCAAAGTGATCCTTGTGATTTTACTGAATAAAATATTTTTCAATTTCAATTTCAATTACAGTCGTGATAAAATAATTTTTATTTAAAAACGTTTTTTGTTAAAAAGCAAGCAAAGATGCGGATTCATGTGCCGAAAATATTAATTTTGCAGAACAAATTTGTGCTATTCGTGGGAATACCTCTGATAAAGAACGTTTGTTAAATAAATAAATAATGCTAGACAATCCACACAGCATCATTTAGCCCCAATGTAAGCTACACAAAGCTTGTGTTATGGGTACTAGATAACTGATATATTTAATACATTATATACCTACATAGATCAATATATTTTTATTATACATAGAAAACACCTAGATCAACGGAACAAATTTCTGCAGATCGTACACAAATTTGTTCCTGTGGAAAAAAAAACTTTCCACAGTTCACCTTGGTATCAAAACTTTTTAGATTTGAAGTGCTTAGAGATTATAAATTATTAATGGCCTATTTTAATTTTTTTTTTTCATACATACCTTCTCCGAACAGCATAGTTTAGTTACTAAAAATATTATTATAATAGAAAATATTGTTGAAATTTTAGACATTTTCCATTAATGGTCACAAAACGACTGTTGGGGAAAAATGTGTAGACCTATGTATATATAGTTATTTTTTTATAATCGCGCCTATAATATAATGCTTGTTACGCTTCGTATCCCTAATTACCTACTCGCATAAATTACTCGCTCATCACCACAGTAAAATAGGTTTGTCCATTTGGTACTTTTTATTGTTGAAGTACCTTGCAAAAATTAAAAAACCCGGCTGAAAATGAAAAAAGTTTTTTACACGCGGCCATACTTCGGGTAAAAATTATAATTTATTTGATTCGATTATAGTAGGTACCTATACAATATAAAATGTTTGAATGACTGACGGACGGATCAACGCACAGCCTAAACCATTGATTGTAGGGACCAGGGACCTTACCACGAATTCGTAATACATTACCGAATTAGTATTACATTGTTATTTCCTACCATGACTACTACAGTACCTAAAGTAACTGGTAACGCCATCTGTTAACACTAACAAACACTACATACTTAATATACCCGATGTATTTTTGGTCAGTTTAAAGCCGGCGCCCACGTAATCCATATCTGTAACTCTACTCAAAAAACAATATACCTAAATAATAAATCTATTTTTTGTTATTAATAATAACACGAAATTTACTCGATAATATGAGAACCGATAGTAGGTAGTTGCTATTCGTGTGTCGGCATGTGAATTCGGCGCACGGGTACGGCGCGACGGCGCGCGGCGGGGCGTAGGGACTAGAGAGTCTGCGAGGTGTTTGACTGTTCGCGCCTTACCATGTTTTAACACACTTTTGTTAAGCTTTTCGACTATTCAGTCATAATAATGATGAGTGGGGAAGGATTGAATGTTACAGATAATTTATACACGGTGTATTTTTGGTCAGTTTAAAGCCAGCGCCCAATTCTTTTATTACTTACCTAATCGTATTTGTGTCGTTGGTTTTGTTTTTGAATTTGAAAAGTATAAATACTTTTTTATAAGTATAATAATGGCGGCCATATAATATGGGGCTCATATTTAGTGGAGGTACCGGGTACAAGGTTCCCCCTGTAGATTAATCTGCAGCATTTTAATAAATCCTGAAATCCCCTCTTAGGCTCCCCTACTATAGTGTAGATACACGTGCTACAAGGAATGGACTATCCAAATTTCAAGTCTCTAGGATCAGCGGTTTAGGCTCTGCGTTGTTTGTCAATAGGTATGTCAGTCACGACAAAATATATTCTATGAGTAGGTACCTACCTTATGATTATAATAAAGCAATTTTCTATTATGTTTAACGAACCATCTCTATTGTCTAGGCACCGAATATAGCACAATTACCTTATAACTATAATTGAGTTTAGAAGTTTCGGACAAAATTTATTGGGACACAGTGAACCAATTGACACTTTTGATTTTAATATATTTGTTAGTGTCGATTAACCACCTTTAAAAATAACTGCATTGTACAGTCAGACAAAACACTGTTTTTATTTTATTTCGATGATTTGAAAGTGTTTATTGTCTAAATGCTGAGTAAAATACTGTGATTGTTGTAGGTTAGGTTAGATTATAATTAAAAAACATTTTTGAGATATTTTTAAGTGATTATAATATAGATACCTAAGTATACAAGATGTCAATTTTTTTAATATTAATGTAAGTCACCACACGCTCGTAAAGCAATTTGATTAGCTTTATCACATTATATTCAGTATATTTCACATCACAACAACATAATTTCATGGTGTCCGAATCGACAGTTACAAAAATATTGAAATCAAAATTTGCAATTGGGATACTGTGTCCCAATAAATTTTGTCCGAATCGTCAGCAACCCCTATATCATTTAGGTAATGTGTTATTTATAATTATTATCAATTGCATGGGACATTACTCGCGGAATCACAAATCATGTGAACTTTACCTACTCTAAAAAAACTATATTGCTTAGTAGATACAGTCACGAAGAACATAAATGAATATAAATTGAACTTACCTGATTGGTTCGAATCCTAAAGAGTGGTGTAATAAGGTGTGCAAGGTCATCAAGTGTATCCAAAATTTGATAATAGAGAAACTAACAAGATGCTTTAATGAAATACTACAAGATGGTATATTTCCAGACACATTAAAAATAGCGAAGGTTACTCCAATCTATAAATCGGGTCCAAAAACGGACACAGGGAACTACAGGCCAATTTCCGTTTTGCCAGTACTATCAAAAGTTCTTGAGAAAGTGTTGCACTCCAGATTAGAAACATTTTTAGACTCTTTTAACTTCATCTCGGAACGGCAGTACGGTTTTCGACCAAAGAGCAATACATTATCAGCCACTATTGATCTTGTCACTAAAATAAAACAAAATATAGATAAAAAGAATATAGTATTAGGAATTTTTATTGATTTAAAAAAGGAATTCGACACCGTAAGCCATAAATTACTTATTAAAAAACTAGAATCCATAGGTTTAACTGATAAAGCGTTAAAAATTTTTGAGTCTTACCTTACAAACAGATCACAAGTAGTTCGATTCGGCCAAAATATACAAAGTAAAGCACTACCAATCACGTGTGGAGTACCCCAAGGCTCAATTCTAGGCCCCTTGTTATTTTTGGTGTATATTAACAACATTCAAGACTTAGGACTAAATGGCCATATCACCCTGTACGCAGACGACACTTGCCTATTTTACTATGGTTCTTCTATACATGAATTGGTTCTGCAAGCTCAGCACGATCTAGACACTTTACATGAATGGTTTCAATACAACTTATTGACTATTAACATATCAAAAACTTGTTACGTATTGTTCAAGGCCAAAAACAAAATAATACCTCAACATGCACCCTTATATATAAATAATATACCTCTCCAACAAAAAAATCATGAAAAATACCTCGGTTTGTACATGGATTCACAATTGACTTGGAACACACATATAAAAGAAATAAAAAATAAACTAGTTGGACTCCGTGGCGCACTTCGTAGCATCGTTTACTGCATCCCTCATAAATTACGCTATACCATCTATAACGCTTTAGTAAAACCACACATACTATATTTAATTGAGGTATGGGGATGTGCGTCAAAAACAAGGTTAAATGAATTACAACGACTACAAAATAAACTAATAAAAATGCTCTTCAAATATCCGTATCTTACATCTACTAAGAAAGTTTATGATGAAACAAAACTAATGACTATAAAAAAATTATACATCTATAACACGTGTATCTTTATCCGTAAAACTATGTGTAAGAATATCCACACTAATATAGTATTCACTAAGCGAAAACAAGTTACCGATCGTCGGACGCGAAGAGCGAGCTACTTAGTCATACCCAAACATCGCACGAATTACGGCAAAACAACTCTTATGGTCGAAGGAGCCCGGCTGTTTAACTCGCTACCCGCACATATCAAAAGTGATGGTTCAATACATGCATTTAAAAATAAATTAGCTGCTCATATAAGTAACTCAAATTATTAACTTTAATACTAGATTACCTTGTGAATTGATTGTGTTCAGTGAGTGTGTTTATTTATCTATAGGCTATGACGACGAACTTTTATAACATTTATTTAAGTTGTGTTATCACATAAGTGACAAATTGTTTGTCTTTGTGTTAATAAAGTTCTTTAAACCTAATAAGAGTTATAATAATAAATTCTTTATTTCAGGCACATAGGGACCCATAAAATTCGTATATACTTAATTAAAAAAACTAAATCTAAGACACTGTACGTCGATTCTGTAAAATTCAAACATCAACTCGCATCTCACATCGCTATTCACTCTCACTTCGCATAAAACGCTTTTTATTTGACAATTTGAATCGGGTTCGAGTGTGACACGCTCGCAAGAGTGACGCTAGTGTAATTTCGAATTATCAACCGAGTTTTTAGAATGCCAATCAAGAAACTCACAATGGATTCAGATTCGAAGTTTAGAATGAGGTCTTACAGAATCACACAGCTGTATTAGGGGTGTTACCAATAACATAAGAAAAAATAAAATAAAAAGCTTATGCCAAGCCCTCCCTAACTACCGGGCCATGAATACCGTGTAAGTGTAATACCCGTTTTAGAATATGCAAGTTAAGTGACAGAAGGCAGGCTATGTAGCTTGCAGAACTCACCACGACCTGCAAAACGAAATGTAGGACGGCCTCCCACTCGATGGACCGATGACATCAAAGTGATCGTGGGAAGTCGATGGATGGTGAAGGCTCAAGATCGGTTTTCATGCCTTTATCCAGCAGTGGACGTATATTGGCTGATAGATAAGAATTGTTGTCCAAAATAGGTACTAACTACAAAATGTATGAAATATAAAAAAAACACTACGAAATTCCCAAGTTGTCCAAATGGAAAGGAGCTACAGACTCGATCTGCACATGACTTTGCCTGCGTGCTTAAAAATATAAATACCTAAGTAGGTAAATATTAAACTTATATCTACTCGTAGCAATTCATAAGCCATTTGGAGTTCCTATTTTATTACTGAGTTTAGTTAAGAACAACATAAACGTAAACATTAAGACAATAAGTACCTAATGTTGTTCTAAACTAAACTCAGTACTGAAAAGAACGATAATATCTAGTAGGTACTTTCCCGCTAAACTATTATTGAGCTTAACAACACAAACTCAAATAGAAATTCGCCACGTGTTTCGCTTCTCCACGAAGCATCCTCAGGACCATTGACTCGCTCGCACTGGTGTTGCTCCACCGAGCAAAGAAAGAGAAGTCTTCTCACGGACTTCTCTCTCGGCGCTCGAGCGAGTCAACGGTCTTTAGGATGCTTCGTGGAGAAGCGAAACACGTGTCGAATTTCTATTTGAGTTAGTTTTGCGGGAAAGTAGGTACTAAAGTACTAAAATAATAAAAATTTGGATAAGTTGAAATTTCCGCTTTACCTAAATTCGTATGATGAAGAATAGAAAAGGAATAAAAGAAGGTAATAACTATTTTATGTGTTTTTGATTCTCTAATTAATCCGTGATTAAAGCAGGATAATGGATATAGGTGTGTATTGCGTTACTTTTGGAAAAATAATTTTGTTGTTGACTGTACAATTAAATGATGTATATAAATCTCTATTATCTGCTTTACAAAATTTAACTAATTAGGATTGGTTTTTACACAGTAGAGTTGGTGTAGTCGCTCACAAAATGTCAACAAAAATAATATTATTTTGCTTAGTTTCTTTTTTTTAATTTTGCTTAGTTGCTTAGGTTCTTAGTTCTTTCATATTTGTACAATAAAAATCCAATCAGTCGCTTGGATCCTATCCTAGGAGGGAAAAAAGAGTATAACTGACATAGGCATAAACACACGCGGAATTAATAACCCGAATAAATTAAAACTCCATCAATACACAATCATTTGAAATTGAATCATCTATTTGATATATTTAGATACTTAGCTATTATAAGCATATTACTATTTGTAATTTCTCTGCCATCAACTTCCATGATCATTATCTGTTGCATGTACTTCAAAATTAGCATAATAGTACTAAGTACCTACTTACTTGGTATTATTATTAGTATTAAACGGGTATATATCGCGTTCTAATTACCTATTTATTTTCCCGACGTTTCGACAGGTTTACACGCTGTCGTGGTCACGGGTAGACTACCCATTCGGAGGTTCAGTCTACCCGTGACCACAACAGCGTGTAAACCTGTCGAAACATCGGGAAAATAAATAATAATGCTGGACAATCCACACAGCATCATCTAGCCCCAAAGTGAGCTACTCAAAGCTTGTGTTATGGGTACTAGATAACTGATAAATTTAATACATGATATAGGTACATAGATAGATTTTTTTTTTATTATACTTACATAGAAAACACTCAGACCAACGGAAGAAATTTCTGCAGATCGTACACAAATTTGTTCCGAGGCGGGAATCGAACCCGCAACCTCTAGCGGCGGACTCTCGCCCGCTGCGCCACTGAGGTTGTCAAATAGGTAATTAAAACGCCATAAATACCCGTTTAATACTACCTAGTCTAATAATAATGTGTTCAGATCGCGTAAGTTTAAAAGTGTCTACATACTATTATTATTTATTATTATTATTTAGCCATTACTGTCCCACTGCAGGGCAAAGGCCTCCCTTCCCTTCTTCCACTCTTCGCGACTCAACGCAGTGACAGGCCAGGTGCTCAGGTGAGAGTCCAGCTCGTCCCGCCATCTCATCCTGGGTCTTCCACGTGGCCGCGTCACGTTGCGTGGGCTCCACTGTGTGGTCCTCTTCGCCCATAAGTCGTCTGACATGCGGCACACGTGTCCGGCCCAGTTCCACTTCAGGCTGGCGGCTTTTTGACCAACATCAACAATGCGGGTTTTGGAGCGTAGTATACTGTTCCGCACGCGGTCTGACAGTTTTATACCTAAGATACTACGCTCCATGGCCCTTTGGCAAACCCCGAGGGCGGACTTCTGACGCTTTGTCAAAGACCAAGTCTGAGCACCGTAGGTAAGGATGGGGATAATATGAATATATAATATGATAATATAATGGGAAGATACATACTAGGTAGGTAAAAATGCAAAAAATACGCGTGTAACAAAATACCTGCCCATGACAAACCCATGTCCTTGACAACCGGAAAACGGAAACACCATTAGAGCTACCACCATAATGAAATGTAATATTCATATTTGATAATAATTTTATTGCAATCAAATTCTGTGATTTCATCTATCGTCTATCGCTGTATAGTAAACCTACTTCCAGAACCTCGTGTTAGTTAATCTGTTTAGTTGTAAATAAAAACAAAATTTGGGCCAAACAAACACTAAATGGAAAAAAAACAATAATAAAATTTTACATAAAATATATTTACCCAAAACTGGAAGGGGCCACTAAATGAATAATAAACCAAATAATCCATAATAACACTACTTCAGTACAATTTTATATGCCATGTTACTCAATATCAAAGTTATATTACTTTGACATTGCCCGAAGAGATTGTGTTACCACAAAATGGTGAATAACTTTTATTTTTCATGTCGGGGGTTTTTGAAATTTTTAATTTAAAGTGTTTTTATTTTGTTTTAGTTGTATTACGGTTGTATATTTTCTTATTTACATCCCATATTTGCTCAGCGAATATACTAACAAAGAGATTAAAAAAAATGTATGTAAAAATGTATCACTTAAGTCAATGTCAAAAATTTCACTGGATGACTTTTTTTTTTGAACATTGCATTATGGATTTATGAGCCACTGAAATAGCTAATGTCGCGTGCGGGTCGTGTGCCGAACGCGTGCGCATCTTGATTTCGGATTAGCCTCTTATCGGTGAGAGAAGTGTGTTATTTGTCATCATTTGGGGCTTATTTCGGGTAATATTAAAAACAAAGTAGTCACAGAATAACCTTAGTAATCTATATCTATAGGTACTAATATTATGAAGAGAAAATTTTTGTATTTTTGTTTGTAACGAAAAAACTCAAAAACTACATTTCAAAATTTACCATTAGAATGCTACAAGGAGTAACATAGGCTATATACTTAAAAAAAATATAGATACTTTTGCTTCCCGTGTAAAGCCGGGACGTGTTGCTAGTATGTAATAATTTAGTTTAAAAAATAGTTTAAATTTGTTAAAATTAATACAATAATAGAATAGTTGAAAAAAGATAGAGAAAAACCAGAAAATTATAAAATAAAAATTTAGAATACCTAGATTAGATTTATAAGTAAAAACCCTATTGAATATTAATAAGAAAAAAACACAATGTGAAAATCCTATTTTAAATCAATTTTTTTCTACTTATTATTTTACTATTACTTTTGACATTAAACAGTATTCAATGAGTCACGTGTCGGTCACTCGTCGAAACACCGTCAGTCACGATCAATCCTTATCTGTACTGCGTCAGTTATTTGTCGTCATTTCTCGAATTAGGGGTCGCTAAGAGGGGAGTAAAATCTATTTCGGATTAAAAAATATGCTGGAGATTTTTCCGTAGCCGTTTTAATCTTTTGACTAATTACTTTTGAAGGGTTCTGTCATGGAGATAATAGAAAACTTAGCAAAAGTTGGAAAATATAAGAGATTTTACCGACTTCAAAAAAAGAGAAGGTAGGCGCCCCATCAGATGGGCGGGATGATCAGTATGCACGGGGACAATGGGAAAGAAATTTTATCACGTCCCCCTGTCCCCGTGAAAGGGCACAGGGCGTACGGGGACAACGGGAATATGTATTTAATTGCTTGTATAATATTTAATATAATATTAATTACCATTAATTTTATATCATAGCATTTTACAGTTGTGACTCCTGGTTTATTAAATGGTACTTAAAAACCATTGATATCTGTGAATACGTCCTATCGAATTATCATCAGATAAATATTCTAAATTTTAGTATGAAAAATACAGAGATGGTACGATTTTTTTATGACGAGAAGTGTATTTAATCATACCTACATTTATTTGTACGTTAATACGTTAAGGTCCAATTTCACCAAACTTTTAACAAATGATTACCAGATCGGGCATCGAAATAAACAAAAATTTTAAAGTATCGTCAAGGATCATACAAAAAAAACACTAAAGCCCAGCGAGTTTCTTGTTAGTTCTTCTCGGACTGGGGATAGGACTGGAATTGGCACCTAGACTCACCTAGTATGTAAGATGATTCAAAATGATCCCTGTGATTTTACTGAAAAAATATATATTGACTATTGACTTAAGATAATCCTTTGTCAGGACATGGTGGAACACAAAACAATTTTGACAAGCAATTAAAAGGCTAACGAGCTGTTAGTTTAACAGAGCATGGTGAAACTAACCCTTACGATAAGAAAATTAAATGTGGCCCAAATAGGATGTAGCTCATTTTCCAACTCCCCGGTGTTTCCCCAATCCCTTATCGCTCAAACACACGCTGAATTCAATTATCCAGACACAGGGTATGCGGTGGTGATTGGGGGAGAGAGAATGGGGTGAAATAGGAGGGGCAGACACGCCCCTCATAAAGATGATAGACTGAATAGGGGTGAGGTGTGAAGTCAGTGATCTGTTATAGTTACTTGTGTAAAGTAAAATAAATAATTTTGATCAAGTGTTTTTTTTTAATAACTTCGTATAAGTTAATTAATACAACTTATATCAGTAGAAGACAAAGTAGAAATGCTGAAACAGTAAATAAAGCTAATTTAAAACTTAAAAAAGGATTCACGTCAAACCAAGATAATTACTAATTTCGCAACTCCTAAAAGTAATTGCTAATCTGCTTTATTCTGTTTTATTTTAGAGACATTTACTTTAAAATTAGCTTTAGTTAGGTACTGCTACACATAATCAGGGCTACATTAATTTCTATGCTATCAGTAAGTATAAGACAAAGTTATGGCACTTACACGAAACGTAAGTTTATAGCTAAACCAAAATTAAATATTTACAGTAATAATATTTAGGTAACGTAAGTAGGTAGGTACTATAGTTTGTAACACTAATAAACAAAATAATACTTATATGACCCACCTACTTAATAAAATATCTACAGTATATAACTGAATTCTCTCACAGTTTCAAAGGAATATGATAAAAGAAAAGTGATTTTAAATGCTCTCAAAACTCTCGACTTTCCGCGCAAAACCTTTCACTCCACCTTTTAACCCAAATCATTTCCCGTCCTTCTCATTTTTCTCCTTGCTCTTTCCCTCCTTCCCACTGTCAGGGGCTATCATCAGCAGGTTATTCCCATTTCTGTCTCCAAGATTCCTCAACGGTATATTCTGTCGCCAGCGCGGCCCGAAATAATACTGATTTCTCAACACTCTCATGTGTTCTTTACCGAATATAAACTCTCTGGGTCTAGCACGTTTTTGCTCTTCATTTTCCTCGTTTCCATGTTTCTGGTAATCGTTGTCTATAAATAATTTGGCTCGTGGAGCCTCGTCTTCGAAGTAGGGTCGTTTTAAGCGGAGGCGCCGAGACTGAGGGCTGCATGGAGATTCACATTTTATAGCTAAACTTGCAGAGTTCTCTTTATTTAAGTTGGTCTTCTGCCATTCTAGGATTTCGCAGAGTAAGCCGATGTACCTGCAAAATAAGACAGTTGAAAATCATCTTTACAATTAGGTTTTACGATGTCATCGTATATTTTTACAACGCAATATCGTTTGATAGCAAATTCGTGGTCCATTCAATAAATCAAGGTTTGAGATTGAATGGAATTGAAGGCTTGAATTTATCACAAATGGACCGGGGAATATGAATACTAGCCTAGCCGGGCAATGTGATAAAATTGGAGCCAGGTTAGGTTAGGTTATAAATTAATAATATTATTATGTATATTTCGTACCTTTCAATAAGAATTATGTAAGTTTAATTTCATTTAATAAAGAAATACAGATGAACTGTAGTGGTTCATCTGGTTATTATATTGCCCAAGATATACTACAGTCATTATAAATACTGACCGGGAAAATTGATTAGTCATGCAGTTTTATTCACATTGACCACTAGATTATGTATACAGACCGGTCATTATTCATAGTGACCAGAATTTCAAATAAACCAAACCAAACCTGGTCGTACACCAATGAGTTTTTCTATTCGAAAAATATATGTGCGCTATGCCAGTGCTCTTAAACGGTAAAGGAAAACATTGTGAGGAAACCGACATACCTACCCTAGAACCAAAAATTCGAAGGTGTGTGTCATAGGTTAGTGTCACGTACGGAATACCTACTAACTACTGAGCAAATGTGGGCATGTACCAAATGTACCCTCTTTAGATATCCTCAAAGATCTAAGTACTTAACTAAAGATTTGAGGAGATATCTACCGAGCCCGGGGATTACAGTCGGATTACATCATAATTATTTTATTTTATTTTTATTATCACGGTCACGGAGCAAAGCCTACCTGATAGCCATACGCAGGATCTCGTTCTTGGAGAGTTTCTTGTCAGGCGGATGCGTTGGTACCAGCCGGCGGAGCTCCGCAAACGCACCGCTGACGTTCTGCTGCCGCCACCGCTCGCGGCAGTTCGTGAACAACTTGCGGGGAGGCCGCAGCAGGCAGCCGATGGAAGTCATATCTTCAGATAGGTTCTGGACATCACGCAATAAATAACTTAATAGCAACTGGATGACAGAGCTTTGATAGATTGATTTTTTGGTAAACGACGTTTTTAGGGTTCCGTTAAAATAACGGAACCTGATAGATTCGTCATGTCTGTCTGTCTGTCTGTCCGTATGTCACGGATACTTTTTCCGAAACTATAAGAACTATGCTGTTGAAACTTGGTAAGTAGATGTATTCTTAGAACCACATAAAACTTCGATTAAAGTTTCAACAAACTACAAGAACTTTCATATTGTGTTACTTGCTGGTATGGAACCATTCATGGGCTAGTCTGACTCGCACTTGGCCGCTTTTTTAGAAATGAAACCTAGCTAGATCGATTTATCGCCCCCGAAACTCTGCATACTAAATTTCATGAAAATCGTTGGAGCCGTTTCCGACATTCAGATATAGGTACTTACAAAGTTAAATTACCGCGATTTTCACGCACTTTTTTTTTTGCACTTTCATAATTGTAAGCTAAAGTGGTAATATTCCATAGTGGGCATTTCGGCCCGCGGGCTGAGAGAGTTCTGGGCTGAGTTGACTAAAAAAAAACATTTCGACATGGCCCGCGGGCTAAGAGGACTACAAAAAAAAAATTCGTAGTGGACTAAAGAAAATGTATTCCGACAAAATGTATGTATGTATTCCGTAAATACCTACGTTAAATTGCCTCGAGTTCCCCAAAATGCAGTTATTTGAACAAATTTACCTGGATATCCTGTACGCTACGCATCACCAGCCTGCTTTCATCATCACTGTCCGGGAGACAGAGGTCATCACTCAGCATCTCGCTGTCCGGCTCCTCATCAGAACAGGAGTCCTGGTCTGACGCCATTGCCACTACAGAAACATAAAGAAACATGAAACATCTCATCAATTTCAATTTATTATTCTAACTTATAAGAAGAAATGATATTTTACATACATACATACATAAATAAAATCACGCCGGTTTCCCGACGGGGTAGGCAGAGATCACGGATCACTTGCTACGATCCTGACACACCTCTTTTGCTTCATTCACTCTCATTACATTCTTCATACATGCGCGTCGGTTTAGGGTACTCTAGCCTTTCTCTAAAACGTCCCCAATTAGATCGAGGTACTTACACCGAGGTCTCTCCCTTCCAACTGTCCCATTCACACTCTCCTTATACAACTGTTTCGTCAATCTCCTTTCATCCATCCTTTCTACATGCCCAAACCATCTTAGCATACCCTTCTCAATTTTCATCACTACGTCCTCTTTCACTCCACAACATTCTTTTATCACACTATTCTTCACTCTATCATTCAAAGTTAAACCACACACTTACAATAAAAACATTTAAAAAAAAATAAAGTAAATAAGGCTAAATACGGCGCCGTTGCTATCACCGGATATATTTATCAAGGGAAGTACCATATTTAGAACATTACAATAATAATAGTTTAGTCACTCATACCTATACTGCACGGGCCGTACCATAAGCTTTACGGGCAATATGAAAGTAATATGTTGTTGTTGTTGTTGTTTTTAGCCTGAGCTGTCCCACTGGGCAAAGGCCTCCCCTTGAGTTTTCCAGTCTTCTCGGTCTAACGCCATTTCCTTCCACTGGTAGTCGCTGAAGGTGTCCAGCTCATCGCGCCACCGCTTGCGTGGTCTACCGCGCCGTCTTCCTGTCTCAGGGCTCCACTCGGTGGTTGTCTTGGCCCACAGTTCGTCCGGCATGCGGCAAACATGCCCTGCCCAGTACCACTTTAGCTTTGCTGCTTTTTGAGCTACGTCGGCGACTTGTGTAATATAACTTTAAAATTTCATGGTCTTCTTCCTGCCCTTTTCCCACGCTATGTGGGGTCGCCACAACACGTTTTCTTCTTCCATTTGCCTCTATCACTCGTCATCTCAGTACTCACTACTTTCTTACCCATGTCATCTTTCGCACAGTCCATCCATCTTTTCTTTGGCCTACCTCTACCCCTGTCTGTATCCATCCACATTCATACCTAACACTCTTCTCGTCACATTAATATTTTATGACCTATCAAAATGTTATTAAAGTAGTGTTACTTTGAGCTTAAAAAGTGACGTTTCTGAAACATAATGGTTTGTAAGGGCTTGTGGTATGGCCTCTGGTCTTTAGATCAATTCCCGTATACTATGCAGGGAGTGAACCGTTGGCGACATTTACGTTTTGTTCCGTTTTGTGCTTGTTTTATTTATCTTTTGTCAGTGATTTTTGCATTATCAAATTTCCTGCAATGCATAGTATACGTAAATAGGGTGGCAGATTATTAAGCTTTCACACATAAGCCTTAAATATAAACTCACGTCAATCACAAAGATTTTTTCAGTTTAAACGAATTAAGAACTGTGATGAAGAATGTTAACGCTAATTTAGTCTTTAGGATGAACAAAATAAGATCGTGCGTATTTAAACATTTTTTTAGTTAGTCTAGAGACGTACACCATAATGTCCTCTAATAATCATCAAAATGGCTCTCAATTTTTTTTCCTCATAATATTTTGTTCAATAGGTATAGATTACCGTTTTTCCCTGTTATATCAGTAACTGTTGGCATAGATACAATTATCAAACACTAAACACGAGAAACACAACTTCACACCAGAACCGTTTAGTCGCAACTGAGAAAAAAGCATGAAAATATTTAAATTTCGAAGGGGGTTAATTCAGCGACCGCGATTGGTTGAACGGAGGCCGAAATCAGCCAATGAGAATAGAAGGAGGCGGAGTGAAGGAGATTAACTTCAATTGTGAATTTATGGTGTAGGTTTCGTATCAGCAACTTCACACCTTTGAAGTCATCCCCATAGGTAGGTATGAGCACGTATGGGTTCTATAGTTTGATTTTAGAATATTAGCTTAATCGTACACAAAATAAATAAAAAAACATTCTTATTATGGTTTACAATAGGTAATTCTTGCTAAAAACCATCTCTTCTGGGCGTTTTTATTGTCTATGTTTTTTGTGTGTGACAAACCTTTTTGAAGGTTGTATTGAAAAATCTTGAAACACGTGTCAGTTCATTTTTCTTTTAGATTATGTACGTACCTACACAAAGTTCATGAAAATCGCTCCACGAGTTAAAAAGTTTCATACAATACGTTTTCACCCCCCTTTTTATAAAAAGATGTCACCTTCCAAATTTCAGCTTCTAGCTTCAGCGGTTTCGGCTCGGCGATGATGAATCAAAGAAAAAGATAAAGTCAGTCAATCAGTCCTGTCTACATCGACAGTAATGTTGAATAATTTACGAACAGATTTGTACGCAAACAGTTTAATGATTATTTACATAGTTAATAAACAAATGTGTTAAGAAAAGGTTATTAAGGTAACGTGAAAACATAATGGCCAACCTCGTGCTTTTCACTAGTGAGGGGACCAATTTCTAGGGATGTAGCTATGGTCGCCACAAGCTAAGTTTAGTATAGATCAGTGATTCCCAAAGTAGTCCAGGTGGACCCCCAGGGGTCTACGGGAGACTCGACGGGGGTCTACGTTGGAGGTGACAATAATTGGGGGTTTACAATCGTAAGCAGGGGGTGCATTAAAATTAATTTGGTTTCGATGGTGAAGAACTAAAATGTTGGCCACAAACTCAGCCACAACGCAAGTTTCCATAGATAGATCTAATCTTCACTTTTTTTTCAAAATTTAGAAATTAGTAGTAATGTAGATGCAGGGGGTCCACCGGATCCAGCAAAATTTTGAAAGTGGTCTATGAAAGAAAAGAGTTTGGGAACCACTGGTATAGATTATTTATTTTTATCACGAATAAGCCACGTGTAGATATTATTATGTAATAGGTACCGCAGAAAACCTGTATCCAACATTAAATAAACATAGACTCTACAAGAATTTACATTACCTAAAGTTTATTTTTACATCATCAGTGTAATAGCCAATGTGATTAATTGCGGCTAGATGGCGCTGGCGCTGTATTAAGCTAATCGTCCACCTTTCGGCATCGTACGCATCGGACGCATCGCATCAAGCGGCTCGTAATATTCTTTGTATAGAAAGTCACACAAGTGCGTCCACGTCCACCAATCCGCATCGTACGGATCGCTCGAATCTGTTCATCGGCAATGCCGACGCCGTTGCTTCGAGAGGCGACTTTGCGATGCGTGCCGATGACGTCATTCGGAATGCCGGTCACGTGGTCGCACCCCGCCCGAACACCCCGAGTGAAGTGGCGTCGGCAATCCTATTGCCGGTAGTTGCGGCGGCAAATGCGATCGCTGCCGATCAGATGGACGCATTGTGAAAAATTCATCCGTTTGAATGCGATGCGTCTGATGCGTACGATGCCGAAAAGTGGACGCTTAGCTTTAGCTAAATTCTTTCGAAGTATGAACCAGTGTGGTGAAAAGATCCTCCTTTCATGCACTGACACATGTATTCAAACTTTATTACTGGGCCTTACCACAAGCTCGTCGGGCAATATCAAAATAATATAACTTTGATATTTCTCACCATGACCTATCTTATCTTATACCTTTAAACGAGCAATTCTTGTAAAAAATAAAAAAACCGAGCAAAGCTCGGCCACCCAGGTACTAAAAATAGTATTGAAGTAGTGTTACTTCAAGCTTGAAATGTGACGTTTCTGAAACAAGATGGTTTGTAAGAGCTTGTGGTAAAGTATCACTCTTGTATAACATTAACTTATCTACCACAGATGATCTACGAATGTTTGACTGTGTATTCCGTCGCTGGTATCAGTACGTCGCCAACCACCGTGCCGATAGCACGCACGCTGTCGCTTCCTGTTTATTTATATCGTCAATTTTACATTTTCTATCGAACTCAACATTTGTACGTTCAAAGATCCGTTTGTTGAACTGAGCTATATATGTGAAGTAATTGTGTTATATAAATAGTGTCGCGATTCGTGCTATTGTACCTAATGTTTGTGCGTCTGTTTAAATATTTTTGGTATTTCTAATAGTTCTGTGACATGTTTAGTGATATTATTGCTGTCCTAATTTGATAACCGGTAATATAAACTTGTCTATTATTGCTATTTTTAACATTGTAAACGTGATTTGATCGGTTTGTTTATGACATAGATTTAGAGTAGACAAAGGAATGTAAATAATCACGTTTTCAAAAATAAAACTAACACTATTTCTATTTTGATACTTATTGAGTCTTATGCTGTAAACATGCGTCGAGCTGAAGACAGGGCGCAATGGCGCTCATTAGGGGAGGCCTATGTCCAGCAATGGACTGCTATAGGCTGATGATGATGATGATGCTGTAAACTATGTCATCGTGTATTATCAACACTATGTCTAAAATCAATAAAATGCATTTTTATAATATCCTTTTATTTATTTTAGTAGGTGTTCGAAATGACTACCATTTTTTTCAATACAAAATTCAACATTTTTTTTATGTGTTAATGCATTTGCTTGTTACTAAAATCGATGAGGTTCGTACGAACAAATCTTATAGTTTCAGTATGTCTTATTATAGTTTCAGACTTTCCCATACTGACCGATCTAAATGTTACACCCTGTATATATTTTTCAATCACAAAAGATCGTTTTGAAACGTCATGCTAGGTGAATTTAAGCCATTCGGCCGCGTACGAAACCGGAGCTTCGTAACCAGTTGCGATAAAAGAAAAATTCTTCTTTTCACGATAAAAGTGCCGATCCCAGTTTAACCCAAGTTGTGTTCCCAACGAATCACACAATTCTGAACTGAGCAAACTGATAATATTAGTTTAGTCTGACACATGTGTCACGTCACGTGCCAGTCGCGTGATACAGAACATATTAATGTACCAGTTGGTCTAAAGATGGTCTAAATAGGTACTTATGTAAATGAAGCTAAATATGATCACGACTTTAATCCCCAGGCTCGGTAGATATTTCCTCAGACTCTCTAGTTACTTAGATCTTTGAAGATATCTAAAGAGGGTATAGTCAGAGGTACGTCCGAAAATGATATTTGGCAATACCTACATTTTGCACAAAGTATTCCGTACGTGACAGATTGCAAGCCCATCGCCGCTTATAAGAATACCTATGACACACACCTTCGAAGTTTTGGTTCTAGGGTAGTGTGCTCACGATGTTTTCCTTCAATTCGAGCGCTAGTGGTGTAGTGGTAGCACCCTTGCCTCATGATCCGAAGGTAGTGGGTTCAAACCTGGTCGTGCAAAATTAAGTTTTTCTATTCGAAAAATTGCACTCTAAGTACCTAATATTAGAACATCATAAAGTGAGCATGATAGTTTATCTATATTACCTAATCTGTTATCAGCTGTTAGAGTGTTAGAAAACCAATAATATATGTTACATCATGTGTTAGTTTAGTAAGAGCACTCTTGGTGTAGTGGTAGTTCCCTGCCTTCCGATCCAAGGTCATGTGTTCAACCCTGGTTAATGGATTTTTACGATTTCTGTTTCTACTCAGATTTTTCTCTATTGACTGGCCTCACAGGTCAGTTGTTAGTAGCTCTGCCTTCCGTGCTGTAGGCTGTGGGTTCGATCCCCACCCAGGATAAATATTTGTGTGATGAACGCAGATGTTTGTTCTGCTATTCTATTATTGACATGTGGGGATCGAACCCACAACCTACAGCAAAGAAGGCAGAGCTACTACCAACTGAGCTGTGAGGACAGTCAAAAGTCCAAAAGTCTAAGTACTTAACTACTTATTATTTTATCTGTTCTAGGTTTCTACTAGTTGTATTATTGCACGAGCCTCTGAGACGCACTTAAAGCCTTTCACCACACTGGTGCTCCCGAAGACACTAGAAGAAAAATACCTGTTATGTGATATTGAATACTGAATAATGGATCCACAGGAACTTGTACCTTTGGAGGGTAAGTTGTACAAACCGAGTACTTACTTAAGATTAAATCAAATTATATTTATTCATTAGAATCACAGGGATCATTTTGAATCGTCTTACATACTAGGTGAGTCTAGGTGCCAATTCCAGTCCTATTCCCAGTCCGAGAAGAACTGACAAGAAACTCCCTGGGCCCTAACGCTTTGTATGATCCTTGTTAACTTTGTTAGGGACACCTAGCAGAGTTGGAGCTGATTCGTGTGTTGTCTACATTACTTTTCTTTTTTTTATAACTAAGTAGGTACTTCTTTTTCTATAAGTGAAAACTTTTAATTGGCCAACAGCAAACAGCCAAACATGTACTCAATAGGCACATGTTAATTTAATTATCTATTTCTATGTTTTTTTTATCTAGCTGTAAGTTTTCCAAAAAATAATAAATTAAAATATTTTTTTTTTTAATAATTTGATTGTGTGAAAGATGATATGAATGTAAGAGGAGTAGACTCAGAGTTGACGAATGATAGGAGTGAGTGGAAGAAGAAAACACCGACCCCACTTAGCGTGGGATAAGGGCAGGAGAATGATTTAATAAATATTTTTTGAGGGGGTGACAAAACTGTGAGGAGTTCCACTAGTACTTTACGTGGCTGTTCTTGGTTTCAGCTGGACTTCCAACTATCCCAAGAGTAAGGCCTCAAACCAGGAGTTGCAGTCTTGCCGCCAGGTCCTGCTACAAAGCTCCATTGAGGCTTTGCAGGCTTCTGGCGTTGGTGATCGTACTGCCCGCATTGTTTATAACGGTGCCTTTGTATATGAGGTAAGGTTCAAAAATCCTCAACAGTCATTAAATTTACTCCTCTTTTCTATCCCATTAGGGGTTTTTTTCCAGGTTAGAAAGAATAATCTAAATGAAAAAAGAGGAGAAAGAGGGCTGGTGGTGCACCATGACTTTTTCCATCCGAAAAATGTGGGTTCGCAATGTCAGTGCTCTTAAACAGTAAAAGTAAACATCGTCAGGAAACCGGCATAACCTAGAACCAAAAATTCGAAGGTGTGTGTCATAGATTAGTAGGTATTCTGTTACGTACGGAATACTAACTACTGTGTAAAATGTGAGCATGTAGTAACTATAACAGATCACTGTGAGCATGTGCCAAATATCATTGGACGTACCTCTGACTACCCTCTTTAGATATCCTCAAAGATCTAATTAACTAGAGATCTAGAGATCCACCGAGCCTGAGGATTGTAGTCGTGATCATTTAAAAAATCCTCAATTAATCCAAAACTTTACCTCCTTTTTCTATCCCATTAGGGGAGAAAAGTACCTAGTGGTTTTTCCAGGTTAGAAAGTATAATCTAAATAATCTAGGGCATACCCTATGAATTTGGATCGTAATCCAAATTCATACTTTTCATCCAAATCCCAGCAGTCACCTCAAAAAAATATGTCCTGTCATAGAATCCAATAAAATTCACACTAACATTACATACACTCATACAAAATTTCTCATTAATATTAGGATTATATAAACAAAATATCTTTGTGTACATTAAACTCTCGTAATACTCATTTTATATCAAAACAACGTAACAACTTACTACCTAGTACTTGATAAGAGCACTAGTCACTAAGGGTCGGTGGTCGACCCGTTGTTATAAATAAATAAATATTCGTGGGCATTTCACATAACGCCATCTAGTCCCTAACTAAGCCAACTTATGCTTGTACGCTGGTTTCCTCACGATGTTTTCCTTCGCCGTTTAAGAGCACTGGCATTACGCTCATAATGTTTTTCACATACATACATCCCAAACACATTACCCTGCTTCTTCGCAGTCGGGTAAAACGACTTAAATTGTATTATATGCTTCCCTTATCTACTTGATACTGCAATAAACTATTAACCTAATTATCTTTATTTGATGATTAGGTACCTACTGATAACTTACAAGTTATTGTTACTGCGAGTATTACCTCTAGGTAATATTTAATCCTTAATCGATAATAACGAGTATTCTGGATCTTTTGAATATTTTCTAAATTTTGTTCAAACTTACAAATCGATCTAGCTAGGTTTTATTTATAGAAAAAAAAAAAAAAAAAAAAATATGATCACGACTGTAATCCCCAGGCTCGGTAGATATCTCCTCAAATCTTTAGTTACTTAGGTCTTAGATCTTTGAGGATATCTAAAGGGGGTAGTCAGAGGCAAATCCAAACATGACATTTGTACATGCCCACATTTTGCACAGTAGCTAATATTCCGTACGTGACAGGTTGCAAGCCCATCGCCGCTTATAAGAATACTAACCTATGACACATACCTTCGAATTTTTGGTTCTAGGGTATGCCGGTTTCCTCACGATGTTTTCCTTCACCGTTTAAGAGCACTGGCATTGCGCACATAAATTTTTCGAATGGAAAAACTCATTGGTGCACGACCAGGTTTGAACCCACGACCTTCGGATCGTGAGGCAGGGGTGCTACCACTACACCACCAGCGCTCATTTTTAGAAAGCTTTGTTTTATCCTTGTTTTCAGGCAATGAAAAACTGATATTGTTTTACTGTTTTACCGACACAGCAACAATAAAGCTACTTGACAATAGATTGTCATCCAGGTACTTATTGTATAATATTGATGATCTTAATACACTTGTCTTCACTCTATTCCAGATATCGAGTGTTCCTAGGACAGATGTATCCGATGAGCATGACTGACATGAGATTGATAGACAGTAAGATATCTCCAACATGGTGCCAGGTAGGTGTGTATGTTTTCATATTATTATATACCTATAGGTATTATTACAGCTAGTTACATAGTGCATCAAATAATTTATCTTGCTCCAACAGGTACTTTTACTCATTAGTACCTATAAATACCTGTTACTTTACTTAAGTACTTACTTAGTTTCTTAATTCAAAAAATATTCTTAGGAATTATTGTTCTTTAGTGAAGCTTTCGGTTGTATTGATTACGAGATTATATTACTATCGCATTTGTCGCAACAAATTTTTTGACGTAAAACAATTCATTTAAAAAAGAAACTAAAGTAATAACTTGATAGTATTCAAAATCATACTGAAAATATATTTTTGTACTATAGTTATTTTTTGGCGTTCTCCAAGGATCTTGGTTCGGGCCTCTACTATTAATTAGCTTTCAATGTATGTTCGAGTTCAAGTTTGACCTTCTGTTTCGCGCGTAGTATTTTTTATCATCGCAGTGACATGACGATATAATATGTGTACCTAACAACTTAAGCATTGTTAAGAAATTGCGTATCAGTAGGTTTTCATTTTTGGTCATTATTCAAGTTTTCCAGTTGTAATCCAAGTTAAGGCTGTATGTATATAATTTTTATCATGACCCGTGTCCAAGTAATACATACTACTTATCAAATACTATTAATTTATCTATGCTACTTACACGTTTTGTTTTCTCTAAATACCTACTTAACTTATCATACTAGGCTCATTTTATACAACACTCAGACAAGTGATAATAAATTCTAGATAGTATTATCGTTCGTCGCCTTGTAAATACACAATGTTTTGTATTTTGAACTTTACGACAGATCCAATAGAGCTTCAATACTGTTAATAAAATATTTTATTTGTTGCTAATAATAATTGTGCGTGTAGGTATGATGTTTAGGTATTCAATTAAATTGTATAACACGCTCTAGACTATATAATTTTATTGTACCCAATTACTTCTGCATCCTAGTGTATGTTCAATAAAATAAGTGCTGTGAAGTATAATTTATCCTATATCACCAAAGAACTTTTCTTTCATTGAATAGATTTTTTTTCTGTTTATATGTGTCGAAAATTATGCCAAAACGGCTGAACGGTTAAATCATAATACATAATACTAGTGTACCTAACTCTCCACTACTTTGTTTGCGCCATGTTTTTTCTTCATGCACACTTCAACTTCCTTAAATTTTGAAAATCTCAAGAGTACTTAACCCTTATTTAAACTCTCCAAATTTTCTGCTTTTTATTAATGCAATTTTTTGCCTTCCAGCGCCAAGTGGTTCGTTCAAATGCGACGTTCAACGCGTTTGTTGTGCCTGGTCACCCAGAAATGAGCCAGGAGTTGGTTCCAGTTTCCATGGTCAGAGAACTGGAGTTGGAAGACGATATGAAGGAGTACTGGGGGTTCTACCTACTGAAAGGGTCCAGTGTGACTGTGTCAGCTTGTACGAGGTGAGTAGAAAACTGAAAAGACCAATTCCAGGGATCTTATACTTAGAAAAGTGAAAAAATGCCATTGGTGAAAAATTTCGTCTTTCAACTGTCATATTTCCTGATGACTTTTATGTCACTTACACATCCATTGCCATATCTTTATAAGGCAGTGTGTTAGAAGTTATTGATCTGGTGCAAATTCATTCGGTAATCATTGTTGTTTCTTAAAAAAAAAGCGTTATTGATCTTGACAGACAGACGGATCAACAAAGTGATAAGGGTCCCTCCCGTTTTTGCCTCATGAGCCGTATTGAACTCTAAAAAGATGCAGTTGCAAGAACAGTCATTCAATTATCCATTGAACTCTTTACAGACGGCCTGGATCTTCCCTCATCATGATCAAAGGCTACAAGCACCTCCAAGAATGCGCGTACATTGGAGATGACTCCTCGGAGGAACTCGATGAGCTACTAGAAGCATACCAGCTTGGTCAGATGACAAACGCCACGCTGATGAAGAAAATTGAAGAGTTGAAGAAAGTGGATGGAAAAGCCAATGATCCTGGTAAAAGATTAACATTTAAAACTGTAACGTGCCTGATTGACTAAATGACGGTCATCTTAAGATAAACAATAGGCCATAGAGAGCTGAGTGAGTACCTCTTTATAAGGTCTTAAAGTGTATTCCCAAAACGAAATACTACCCAAAAGAGGTGTAATGAGTTATAAAAATTAGGAATTGAAGAATTAGTTAATCATATTTTTTTTCGAAATGCTTACCTTAATTGTTTCGAAAGTCAAAATATATTTTTTCCATTTATACCTAGTATGAGAAAAGACATCCACAATGGAAATCTTTAACGTAGCTATTATCTACTGTCTAATTGTCTAATGAGAGCTTATTCATCTTTATACAGATAACATAGATAAATACTACAATTAGTGATAATGATTAAGCAAAAATAAAATCATTAAACTAAATGGCACCATTGTACTGCTAAGTGTTAGACGAAGCTTACCTATTCATTGTTTTAATGAATGATAACACCTCTAATATTTTTTCAAATCTCTTTATTCACGCCAGAGGCATAGAAAAATACCACTAGGCCATTCCTGGTCAAGATACCGGAAGTACACAAAACACTATCAAGAATGAGCCAGTTTCCTAGATATGGAAACAGGCTTATCATGATAATGATGAGATGGAAGCAGCTGATTAGATAAAGCTAAAAAAGAATGTAACTAAAATTTTGATAGTATTTAAAGAAAAAATGATCTAAGGAGATACACTCACTCTGAAATAAATAGAGTCAAAAGTGAAACCAAGTCCCTACCTACCATTACATACTTGTGGCACCCCACCCCTAAGTGATACTGGTCCATTCATTATCATCTCACTATGACCTCGAGCTCGAAGTCCTAAGGTTATCTCTAACATTTAGTTTGTTTGTCTGCTAATTTCTTTGAAAATATTTGTAGTTTAGCCATTATTTATCTATAGTTCAGTATCTAAAGTAGACTGCTTTGTTAACGTAACAATAGTTATTTTATTCATTATTACTAAAGAGCTATTTTATATAAATATGTTGTCAACTTTTTCATTAACTTGGGAATGACAGATATAAACCACTATACTACTTTATAGAGCACGATACTATGAAAAATGATTACAAATAAGAAGATTAATATAATGAAAGAAACTCCACGAAACCTTTGATGTCTCAAATATGTTTGATACCTATTGTACTTGCTGTTGATGACAATGACGCAAAACGACGCTAAAACCACTTTTTACAAACTTTACAGAAACAATGAGACGACATAAAGCAGGAGTGAGCTTTCACGATCCGAACACAGTCGGGAACGTGACGTCATCAGAGAACGTCCCCAACCATGACGTCACTGATCATGATCCCACGGTAAGTCTTAAAAAACCGGTGAATTACCAACATCAGGGAGTCACTATAAGGTCAATTTGCTTTTAGAAACTTGTGATATAGAGTGGATCACACTTTCATCCGAGCTGTCAGTTCCAGGTTTACGAAAGTTGACAGAGATTTTTGGGTAGCATCTATTCCATCACCAGAGTTCCCTGGCTTATATGAATTTACTTACTTTATCCGATTTTCAGGAGCTCCGACAAATCCTGGAACACCTCCACGCAATCCGCCAAGCAGCAAAGGACGAGCAGCTGAAGCTCTACCATCCACCGTCACATCTGATGCAGCTACCGGCTTTGCACCGGCATAGAGATGCTAATGTTGATAAGGATGAAAGAAGATGGCTTTCTTTTAAAGGTTTGTATTTGATAATTAGCTTTCGTTTTTGCAAGTGACGAACGTCATACTTGGAATAATTTTACAGATGTTAACGAACATACTCTTGTAGTGTAGACATTGAGTGTCTGTCTACTGTAGAAGATAACTATAATGAATGATAATCACCTTGAAAATCCTTTCTTCAAATCGCATTTTTTTTTCAGACATCGATGGAAATAACAGTGAAGTCATGAAAACTGAAAATATTCCTGAAGGAAAAACACAGAAACCGCTAATTACTACTAAAACTAGTAATAAAAACCATGCAACGGTTGCCGTAACAACCGATTATAATATTAAAGAAATAATTCATAATAGCATTGAAAGAACAACAGTACCAAATAGAAATGTAGAAAACCATGATAAAAGTAAAGAAAATTATGAAATTGAAACCTCAAATGACAATAAAATTGATAAAAAAGAAGATACAAAAAGCAAGACAGAAGATACATTAAATCGAGTTGACGTAAAAGATACCTTCGGCCTGAAAGAAGTTGATACGGAATACATAACATCGGTAAGTAAGCATAACATGCAATAAAATTATAGCAGATCATAAATAATCTTGTTAACAACGCATAATTTGAATTTGTAAACCTTATCAGTGCAATAATAATTAAGATAGGTGTGTCAGATAAGTATGTTAGACACACTTCAGCGGGTAATAAATATTTTGTAGTGGAAAATTCCTGCAAATACTGAGACGCCAGGTTCACTCAAGATAACTGCCTAGACCTATCCCCAGACAATTTTGAAAACTAGTTATTAGATACCTATTTTTTTATTGGCCAATGATGATGTTGATGATAAATTAGTTTCAAAAAACGTAATCACATCATTACAGACCAGCACTTTAGAGCCGAATTCCAAAGAGGTCTTCGAAGACGTGCTGAAGAGGCTCCAAGCGTTGGGAAATCGTGGAAAACGGGTACTTCTCAAACTCCATGAGACCATGGGAGTGAATTATAATGCACAGGTAGTGTGAAAAATTGCATACCTATCAATTCACTTTGATGAATTAGCTAAGCCTACTCCTTCGTCATGGATCTTCATTCCAGTTCAAAAACCAGATTAAAGTGTCTTTTAATTTTAAGGGTTGAACACTGTAGACACATTCCATACGCACGTGATAACATTTTTGACGATAATACGTGACAGTTTTGTTTGACCAAATCACAAATTGATGTTATTTTGTCTTCTATTTTGAGATAAAAATACTATTAACGATACTCTTGCTGGGATAAGTATTCTTGTTTTAATATTTAAAAAACTTGCTTAAACATTTTTTAGGAACCAACAAAGTCCAGCATCTTGGCATCATTGCAAGGCAGCAGCGAAGAACTGGACCGACTTAGAAAAGTTTTAGTGGAAGCCATCGACGAGGAGAAGACCAAGTCCCAGAGACAACGTTAGTATAACGGGTGGCGCCAAAGTAATGATCTAATTTGATTAAGAGTAAACTAATAATAGTCATCATTACTTTTACGCCAACTAGTATAAATCACCTTTGGCCATACTTACTAAAACATACTTAGTCATAATAAATCCAGTCATGTCAATAAGTCAAGCAAAGTTCAGCATGATCATTATAACATGTTGAAACACGTTAAATCTGGTAAGGTAATCTTAATTAATCTAACAACTGATTAACTACAAATATATGTTCTGGGTGTGGGTGCTATGGTAGTCGTAGTGTGATACCAATGACACAGGGAGACCCAGTGTGAGATCAGGGTGTTTATTTTATACTATTTCCAGAGAAAAGACGTGACTCTATGCTGGATGCGAGAGCAAAGAGAGAGCTGATGCTAGGTCAGATCGAACTGGAGCGGCAACTAAACGAAGATGACGAAGCAAGAGACTATGCGGCCGAAGAAGTAAGTTTTCCTACAAATGCTAAAATAAATTCTACAATGCACAAAACAACGTGCTTATACGTACTAAGAGACATAAATGTGTTCAATAAGGTTAATCACAATAACCTGTTAACAAGCAGGCACACAATCTTCTTTTTTTTTAATATAATTTGAATTATATACATAATATTGAAAGACATTTTACATAGTGCCATCTAACCAAAAACTAAGTAAAGCTTATGCTATGAGAATAATTATAAAAATACTAAATAGGTCATTTACTAAACAGATAACAAAATCAATGAAACATAATAATACTTTGATCTTTGTCATAACGCAAGGAAAAAGAAACAAAACAAAAGAAAATGAATTTACGAAATGTATAAATTCTTCCAGGGTCTTGCTCCAGACGGCTACGCGGAACACCACTCCCAGGTGAACGAGACGACAGCCTTTGATATGTCCAACTCGGAGTTCTGGTCCTCATTCTCCAGCAGTGAGGAGGCGTTGTTGGAGTGCGATGGCTTGATACTGAACCTGCCTCTAACACCGCATGGGGGGTGTCGTGCAGATGCGTCCGAAACGGAGAGCTTTGCGGCTGCGAAAGCCAATGCTCTTACATACAGGTAAGCAAATGCCATTTACATACATAAAATCACGCCTGTTTCCCGACGGGGTAGGCAGAGATCACGGATATCCACTTGCTACGATCCTGACACACCTCTTTTGCTTCATTCACTCTTATATTCTTCATACATGCGCATCGGTTTAGGGTACTCTTGACCTGGCATTTCTCTAAAACGTCCGCAATTTGATCGAGGTACGCAGGTCTTCCCCTTCCAACTGTCCCATTCACACTCGCCGTTTTGTATTAATTTATCTCGTTCCTATAACATTATATAGACATAAGAGCGTGAGATTCTCTTAAAATTGTAATGATAGTGATGCTAGGACAAAAGTGTTGTAACTTTGATGATAGAACTTATAGACCGCAAAAAAACTACCATTGTTAGGATTATACAGGTAAAAGTAAGCAAAGCGAGCCAAATGATTGTAAATGCAATGGTGTAAATGAAGTAGACCAGCAAGCTGCCAGTAAATAATATTTTTATCATCGAACGTATTATAATGCAATGTGTTATTAAAAATTAAAAATATTATGACTTAATTACACGTTCATGAAACTCCTTCAAGCTCGCCTTTACATGATGCAATTGTCAAAAAGGGAGGTACTATTACAGTGTAAACCAACCAAAAACCAGTAAATAGGAGCAGTACAAAGTGATCGTCTAAATTTAAATTTGTCTTGCCAGAGTCCCTGCAAATGGATACTACTTCTTCATATTCAACTCTGAAAACGAGGTACAAAGAACTTTCATCAGAGCGAGGTTTGACCTGCAGAAGACGAGATATGACGTAGCCCGAACTAAGCTACGCGAGTGTACCAATAGCACCGAGAGATGTGTTCTTTCTCTGGACATATTCTCAAGTCAAAAGGTAAGTGACTAACGCCAAAATCTGTTCCGAATTACCACCTATGTAAAGTAAACGACCCTTTCCATCAGATAGTTCTTTACAACTTTCTACTTTATCCGAATTATATTTCAACAGCTATATAAGTCTGTCACTATTGATATAATCGTAGTTAAATATAATGTCGATAAAAATTATTTTCGAATGTGTCGTAAAGATTTGCCAATATTTACTATCTTGAAGATTGGACATGATAATTTTATTATCAAGGCCATTTTTGAGTTAGCCACTATACGTCTCTTTGAATCAACATTTTGCAAACAAAAGCAAACAAACTGCAAAAAGTGTAGATCTATTAAATTAGATAGGTGTTTACCTTGATTTCTGTCCAAAATTGTATACATTTTATATAAAAATAGGTATTCGGTTGACTTCATTTCTATAGATAATTTTTCAAAGGTTTTTGTTTTTTTATTTCTATTTTTGACATCCTGTATGATAACAATACACTTAATGAAACTGGCTTAAGAATTTCCGTGGAAGATGATAAAGATAGAGAGAAGTGGAAGAAAAGTTACTGGAAAGATGTAGGATAACATCATAGCCTAGAAGAGAAAGAAAGATAGTATAGTTACGTATAAGATAGTTTTAATATAAGCCGAGCTGATGCCCGCAGCTTCGCCCGCGTAAATTTCGACTATCGCGACTTTTCATACAAACTTTCATCCCCTATTTTATCCCCTTGGGGGTAGAATTAATCAAAATCCTTTCTTAGCGGATGCCTACGTCATAACATCTACCTGCATGCCAAATTTCAGCCCGATCCGTCCAGTGGTTTGGACTGTGCGTTGATAGATCACTATGTCAGTCAGTCAGTCAGTCAGTCAGTCAGTCACCTTTGAGTTATATATATTTAGATAGATGGAAACAAAGTATGTGATTATCTATAGATAATTGTTTCGTTCTCAGGTCGTTCTAGAAGTCCCTCTCAGCAACAATGATTCCCTCTGGAACGAGCAATTTGTGATCATCTCCGAATGTGAGCCACGAACTTCGATCTACCTTTTCTGTGTACTCGCTGTGCCTATACTTATCCTAGTATTCGCTTTCCAATGAAGGTGTTTACACAAACCAATGAGAGACCAGCGTGCCGAAAGGCTGAAGAAGAAGAAGCTCTTGGACTTGTGTAAGGTTGGGAGCAAAATCGCTCATTAAAAATAATGCAAATGGTTTCTGAAATCGCTACCACTAACGCGAATTTACATTTGGTGTGCTACTATGAGAACCTGTGCTGTTTTTCTGATTTTGAAAATCACCAAATGTGTTCAATGAGATTTGAGGAGATTTTAAATGAAAATGGGAAAAACTGCTAAAATAGCTGCAGAAAATCATAACGAATTTAAGAGAGTGTTTATTGGTTTTAACTTTGCACCATGAAAAAGTTACGCCATATTAATATATTATTAATATGTTATCTAATAAGTACAATATTTATAAGGTTCTAGTTTTGCTAGCGTAAAGTTTAACTAATAATATCTAATGTATTTATCGATTCTAAAAGACAGAAAAGGAAAGGTAGTTTGACTATGTAATATTCTGATTCTAAATAATATTTAATGTTACATAACAAAATATAAAATAACTTATTTATTTTATTCAACGTTATAATGTTATCGAGCTATTTTCATTTTCATAATAAATAAATAGGTCCATAATTTTATCTAAAAAATATTGTAGGTATTCTACTATCTCAAATGATTCATTATTTAAATGAGAGTGGATTGAGAAGATAATAATGAATATTAATCAGATATTTAAATGCCTTTCATATAAAGTAATAAACTATGTCAATGCCTTAGTTATATAAATAGGAATAGCTGTTATATAACCAAGACCTCAGGCTACCAAGAAGACCATAAGTTAAACCAAAGGTTAAACAATTAACTTGTGAAAGTTTTCAGCTTTCTAACCATCAGTTTACTGACAAAGAGAAAAAGAAATTGTACAATATTTTTCTAATCTAGAGTCTATTCGATAAAAGGGTCGTGAATTATTAAATTTTGTATCTTATATCATTGACGTAAATTTACTCAGATAACTCTTCTTTTATTGGTATCTTTGTAAAGAAAATTTAGGGAGTAAGCTTGACGTGGGTGCTATAGTTTTGTAGGAAGCATCTGGTTTGGGCATTATAAGAAAGGATGGACAAAAGAAGATTGGCAAAACAGTACAGGTGCATAAGGCAGGTGTGAATGGGACAGATGCTGGGAGAAGACCTCTATCCTAGGAAGTAGACCAAATAGAAGAACTTGTAGAGAAAGGAAAAGTCCAAAATACCCTAAACCGGGGACATCTATAAAGAATAATGAGAGTGAATGAAGCATAGCTAGTTGGGAAACGTTTTATATCCTAATTTTTTCCCAAAAAATAAAGAAAAAATTAGTATTAATTAGGTATTCTAATATAGTTTTTATACAGGTAACATAAATACCTACTATATTTTAAAACGATTTACAAAATTATAAAATTGATACTCTTAAGTTCCTCATTCAATTTCTAATAAATCAAACGTTATTAGCCAATCATCAACTATTAAAGTTCGATCTAAAATAGACTTATATTTTCATAAATCATCATACCATATTACTGAGATTAGCTGAATTCCTAGTATGTAAATTGGACCTGTGTGTCTAGTTTTTAAGTTTGTTATTTTTTCCCGCGACGGAACGGAGAAAATGTATGCGTTTAGAATGAAATGTTGTTGGTGGGTACAAAACATGAATGTTCCCTTATATCAAAAACGGTGTGACTGATTTTGATACGGTTTTTGATTCATCGGCGATGGCTCTTAAATCGAGAATGTCTTACGATCGCTGAAGTCTTTTTAAATTTTTAAAACTAATGTTCACTTGTAAAAAGGAAAACAATATCTATTCAGATCTCTTGTTACTTACTACTTGCGTAAGACCTCCCTTTGGTGGCAATTCTGTTGTTCCGTAGACTAATTTTAAAAATGCTAAAATCGATCTTATTTTATTCTTCTTCTTCTTCAATTATGGCATCTGTCTCTTAGAGAACAATTTTGCCAGTGTCAAGTGTATTTATTTATAAGTATTGTCAACGTCACAGAGTCATAGTCAAATAGTAAAGTCAATTTTAAACAAAAGATGGCTGTTTTGTTGAAAATTTTCGGGATTTCCTCCGATGGAATTTCAAGAGAACTATTCACTCTAATTCACATACTTTACACTCGCGTCAAGAACCCGGGCTTTATTGTCAAAATAACCACCAAAATTACGCAATAAAACTCAAAATAACACGAGAAAACATATAAAAACCAGAGCGACGTAGTTGTCAGGCAAATACACCGCAGAAAAATCCCTTATTTTATTCACCCCAAGGACTAAATTGGATGACAGTTCTTAATTTGACTAAACTGACGTGTAATGGACGCGTGTTTTAGATTATTTTGGATGTAAAATAATGAATGTACCTACGCAGCAGAGTGACCGGCCATCATGACGTCAGAATGAACTGTCACCTTAAAATGGTAATTTTCTTACAAAATATAGAGGAAGAAAATTTCTTATCGATTCAAGCAAATGAAGCAATTGGGAAGCAATTTTTGGATAGCATTCCAACGTTAAATACGTTGACTCATCATCATGTCAGTAACTAATTTTAGGTCTTTTAATACTGTCAATTATAATTTTTACGCTAATTTAGTCTTTCTAGTGACCCAAATAAAGTCGTATCTATTTTAGTTTTTTTTTAATTAGCTTGCGGAGCAATATAATTACTATCACTACCTTTTCGTATTAATAATTTAGTATCACCTACTATCTTTACCGACCAAAAATCAAAAATAGACTGATGGTCGGGCACTAGATATAAAAATTGACCGTGACTGTCCATCAAAATTATAAATGCCAATAAAAATATTATGTACTGTACAAGGTGTCACAGGTAGTAAATCTTTTGGGCAAGAGTAAGTGCCCTACAGTGCCAAATAATTATTTTGCGTCAAGCAGTTTGAAGGGCAAAATTACTGGGCGAATATAATCTATCTATACTAATACTATAAAGCTGAAAAGTTTGTTTGTTTGGTTGAACGTGCTAATCTCAGAAACTACTGGTTCGAATTGAAATATTATTGTTATGTTGTATAGTCCATTTACCGAGGAAAACTATAGGCTATACATAGGATATAACTATAGACCAATAGGAGCGGAGCAATAAACATGTTGCGAAAACGGAGAAAAATATATTACTTGAAATGCGCAGACAAAGTTGCGCGAGAGTCAGCTAGTTATAGAATACTAGCTTCGTCGCCCGCGAAGTACCTACATAAAATATAGCCTATGTTCATCCTGAAAGTTCATTCTACACATTGGTGAAAGAATTTTTCAAATCGGTTCAGTAGTTTCGGAGCCTATTCATTTCAAACAAACAAACAAACAAACAATCAAAGTTTTCCTCTTTATAATATTAGTATAGATAAATACGCACATTAGATTTTTTTTACATGTTCTGGGTCACCCTGTGTTGTACTTATTATTTTAACACATGATGTGATGCCCTTGGTATGTAGCAAGATCTAGGCATTACCTGAATTCCTAGAAACGAAAGACCGTTTTATGATAGACGTAATAAAGCAGTCACCGTTTTTAAATGTGTGATCCAGTTTTACTCCATAGAACTGTATTTTTAAAATCCGGGACTCAATCAATTGCTGGGATGAAATGATGGAAATGGGAAAATGCTGTGTGTAATGTCAGTGCTCTTAAACGATGAAGGAAAACATCGTGAGGAAACCGGCATACCCTTGAACCAAAAATTCGAAGGTGTGTGTCATAAGTTAGTATTCTTATAAGTGGCGATGGGCTTGCAACTTGTCATATACGGAATACTACCGTGCAAAATGTAGGCATGTACCAAATGTCAAGTTTGGACGTGCCTCTGACTACCCTCTTTAGATATCCTCAGAGATCTAAGTTACTAGAGGTCTGAGGAGATATCTACCGAGCCTGGGGATTACAGTCATAATCATGTTGTTGAATTTAGGCCTGCTTTCCGTAACAAATATACCACAGTATGTAAGAGTAAATAGATCAATGATCTATAGATCATCTATTTTTATAAAGTTCATTATCCATTTTATAACGGATGTAACGGAACAAAGCAGATAACGTACACTTTCAAGCTAATTCCGCTCTTGAATCCTTTGCATTACAGTTTAAATTCCCGTATAAAAATACCATGGTTCTATCCAAAGATTTTTTCAACGAATTGAACCTAATGGCTGATGTTTATAAAGATGATTTTCGCTTGTTTATTTTAAAGCAATAAGTAATTGAGACGCTTGAATGAGTACTCTATCATGGGTGAAGCTGCACCCGATGCAGTTAACATGATGCATATGTATGACGTCACAAGGTTGAGCTTAGAACCAAACGGTGACGGAAAACATCGGCAAGTCAAGAATTCTTTTCATTCAATGGGTATTAACTTCTTTTAAAATGTTTACGCTAAATTAGTATTTGACATAAACAATATAAAGATCGTGCGAATATTAGCATTTTTAAAGTAGTTCGCAGAACTACAGGGCGCCTACTCTGCAAAACGATCAACGATATATCGACACAATAATCGTGCAAAACCTACTATAAGCTACATCGTTTATGCTATTATTTTAACGATGAACTGACTGAAATTACTTTTGACAATCTATCTCGTAAACTTACTGTACTTACCTAATACTTTTTACAGGGGATACGAATTTACCAAATTGACAATGAAAAAACTGTTAATTCGACTGAATTCGACGAATATTCGGTTCCGATTATATCGTTTTCATTTTGCGGAGTAGACACCCAGAATTGCTACCACTACCTATCCCTATAATATAGCCTATTTCACTCAGAGATAATCCAGCTATCTATCAGTGAAAGAATTTGGAAATAACCTACATACAAACAAAGTATAGGCGACCAAGAAATTGGTTTACCACTCTAAGGCTGAATATCATTTGCACGTACAAAACATCAAGGGCTATTTTCGCTTGACAGATTAATAACTGCTACGTCCGAATCTGTCATAGTAATCCTTAGCGAATAATTATGTTACTGGGAGGTGTCATCAAAAGTGGTAAACCAATTTCTTGGTCGCCTATACAAACTCACAAAGCTACATACATTCTTTATAGTTTAGTACTTACGTATTAAAAATTACAACTATTTTACCTAAAAATTCCGGTATTGTCTTATCTATTTACCTTTCAACACACAGGTTGTGTAAGGTCGTAAAACTGATAAAAAATCTTCCAATCCAGGTCAAATTAGCACATGCCAACATCGGCGTACGCTCGTAGTAGATACTTAGTAGGAATTGTAAACTACACTTTGGCGGCCATGCTCAGAATCAGCAATTAGTTTAATAGTCATTAATAAATCACTCAGCTTGAGTCCTTCTACATACCTACATAGGTATCACGTGCAAAGGCGCGATCAAAAGCTAGTGAAATACAAATTGTAACGGTTCTGTCTTATTATTACAGAGATACTCTTTGCCAAATTTCATCCAGATCCGTTCAGCCGTTTCAGCGTGATTGAGTAACAAACATCCATACATTCATCCAAACTTTCATATTTAAAATATTACTCCCATACAAACTTTCATCCCTTATTTCAACCCCTTCAAGTATTTTTTATAACGATAAAAGCCTATCCCTTTCTCTAGCTCTAGTCTATCATTGTAGCAAATTTCATCAAAATCGGTTCAGTGGTTTAAGCGTGAAAGCGTAACAGACAGGCAAAGTTACTTTCTTATTAATAACTAGCATATTATTATTATATAAAGCTAAAACATACAGACAAACATTCGCATTTATAATATGAGAAAGATACTGTGACATCTCTGAGTGACGACGTGAGACATGTAGGAATTTAGGTGATGTGTAGAATAGCATTAATACCTACTAAACATCTGTGGTCGAGGTCACAGACGATCAACAGACAGACAGGCAGTTTAGTAACTGTTGTTTGGTCGCGCTAGTTTTTATAAAATTAACAATTTTATTTTGTTACAACAGGAATAAATAAATAAATAAATAATGCTGGACAATCCACACAGCATCATCTAGCCCCAAAGTAAGCTACTCAAAGCTTGTGTTATGGGTACTAGATAACTGATAATATTCAATACATTATATACATATGTACATAAATAGATATTTTTTATCATACGAGTACATAGGATGCAAATCTCTTATTCATCATTCATCATCATCATCATCAGCCTATAGCAGTCCACTGCTGGACATAGGCCTCCCCTAATGAGCGTAATAATAATCATAATCTTTTATTGATGGAAGCAAATAGATGCAATTGGGACGCAATTTTTGGATAGCATTTCATTTTACGACAGGTGACTCATCAACCTGACAGTAACCAAGACTTGCGTAATAATCAAAATAATACGTTTTGATCATATAACGCTCTGATTTTCTATTTTTATTCCAAAAAATATTGTTACTTTTAGGTTTAACATAAATACACCTTTTTTAAGCAAATATTCATCACTGGCTACTATAAAAATAAGCTTAAACCTGTCAATTTAGTCAAATAAAGAATTGTAATATTCTACGCTAGATGAGATTTAGTTAGGTACTTACGTATAAAATAAAATCATTCGTTTTTTTTACGAAATTTTAGCTAGTATGACAAAACAGAATCAACACCTTTGAGTCCAAGAAATGCAGTAGGTAAACATCTGTCTAACAGACGTGATTCGTTTTTTCATAATAAAGATGACATAGCCGAGCTTGTTGCGGCAAAAATGTTGCAAAACATGTTAGGTTAAATACAAAAAAAAACATTTATGTAATTGTGTTTTAAAATACTTTATATTTATGTAAAATCAACAATATTATTGTCTATAATACTGAAGTCAAGCAGAGTAATAATAAACCAACAATAGACTCAGTATGAACAGTAAGCACGAAGAAAAATCTGACTTCATACACTAGAATTGATGTAAGCTTATTCTTACTTTGAATAGTTTTATTATTTTTACATTTTGTACAAACAAGAATTATTCTTAGAAGTGTACAACAACGAAGCTACAGTTAAAAAATTACAGGATGTCGATATGTTATCAATTTTATCAAATTATAAGTAATATTAGAGTATTTACATCGAAGTAACAATTTATTATCGGTGAGTATAGGAATCTTTGTAAAAACTGAAGCATAAAATATGTTTTAGGTATTTAACCAAACCTCTTTTATTCTTATATTATCGAGCGTGGATTCATTAGGTAGGTACCTATATTTAAAATTCATAATTAAATTAACTTTCACAGTAAATTTACAAATAAATTTATTATTTTTGTTTACAAAAACACAAGTTAGCATCACGACTTAATCCCCAAATTTGGCAGACTTTCCTCAAATCTCTAGTTTCTTAAATCTTTGAGGATATCTAATGGGAGGGTATCTATTAAGTTATAGGTATATGGCACATGCCCACGTTTTGCAAAGTAATTAGTAGTCCGTACGTGACAGATTGCAAAATCATCGCTGATTATAGGAAACCAGGGGCCTTACTACAATCTCTTCAGGCAATATTAATATAACTTTGATATTTCGTACCTTGACATATAATGTTGTCCTGAAGTAGTATTACTTCAAGCTTGAAACTTTAACGGCTCTGAAACATTATGGTTTGTAAAGACTTGTGGTCTCTGACCAATGACACACATCTTCAAAGTTTTGATTCAAGGTGCACCGTTATTTTTCTACCTCTTTTATCCAAAATATTTTTATATAATAATTAAGAGAACTTTATATTATAATAAACGTCTATAATATTGCTTTATTGTAAGTTATTTAAGGATGTTTTCTGTTAGGAGTTAGTATAAAACCGCTAGAAAACTAGTTGTGCCGTTATGCGGACAATACTGTATTCACAATTAGCTAGTTAAGAGTTAAACATAAAGTTTCATTGTGATATTAGTCATATTTCGAGAATTTTCGAACTGTTAAAATTACCATAATAATAAATATTTTACTATTTTTACATTTCGTTTTTTTTATTCTATAATAGCTTGAAGCAAATCTACAAAACGATCTTTAAGTCTGTCGTTCTGTATCTGAATGTTGGGCAACCAAAGCGACGGATGAAAGAAGAGTGCATGCGGCGGAGATGCGAATGTGTGAGGAGAGATGGAGTAGAGATGCGAGAGAGTTGAGATGGATGTGTGGAGTAACGAGGATAGACATGAGGAATGAGTATGTTAGAGGAAGTTTGAAAGTAACGCCAGTGACAGAAAAGTTGAGAAGTAAGATTAGCGTGGTATGGGCATGTTATGAGGGATGAATCTCACGTGATGAGAAGAGTTATAGATATTAAAAGTGGATGGATATAAAAGTAGAGGCCAAAGAAAAGATGGATGGACTGTGTGAAAGATGATAATAAGAAAGCTAAAGGTAAGTACTGAGATGACGGCTTATAGACGGAAATGGAATAGCATAGCGTGAGATGATAATGATGCTTGACTATAATCTGTACCAGCTAAAATTCGAACTCAGCCGCTACCTATACACCATCTCAGTACTCTCATGAGGATGACGATACTGTGTGATACGAGATTTATTATCATTCCATGGTGTCCCTGACTGACGTCAATGACGTCATTGTTTACATGTTTTCAAGGTTCTATTTAAAGTTCTTACGTATCTAGGTACCTATTCTTTTTTTTTGTATTTGTTTTATCGACCTAAGTTACGTAGGTACCAATTAATTATGTATTTTTTTTATAACTGGCTGCGCTTTTTTTACTATCTAGATAAACATTATTCTATTTTGATATGCAAAGGTATATTTTTTTTTACAACGGACCCATTAGTTGTGTAGAAGGGAATCAAAAGAACCCACGGCACAACTCGTTGAGCATAGCAGTTGTGCCGTGGGTCCGGAAGGAAAAAAACGGTATCTACTTATCAAGCGAAATCCGATAGAGGACTTAATAATAGTAATAAAAAAAACACAGTGCGTCTCGTTCTTACTCTTCTTATTGTACCTCTCTCTAGCTCTTTCTAACTAGTGCGGTGAAACGACTAATGTGCTCTTCTTAGACTATTAGTGCATCATGCAAGTGCGTCTTTTTTAATGAATTACTAGCTTCTGCCAGCGACTTCACCCGCATTGTACCTTAAAAAACAACCTATCCCACGGGAATTGTACATTTTTCCGGGATTATAAGTAGCCTATGTGCTATTCCAAACTATAATTTATCTCTGTGCAAAATGTCATCCAGATCCGTTCAGCCGTTTCAGCGTGAAAGTGTAACAAATATCTATACATACATACAAACTTTCACGTTCCTATATTAGTAGGATTTATAGGTTATTGGTAAATAGGTTCTTTAGTGAGTAAAATTATATTAAATTATATCTAACTGTGATTTTTATATGATATTCGCGTATTTAGGTTATATAAACAAAATAGTTCAGACAAGCTACGCGTATGAACTCTAGTAATAAATCATTTCCTTCTTTACGACTATCATCAAAATTATTGCTCCGTGTTTACGGGAAACGGGCTTGCAAAATGTAAATAATTTACAATATAATACAGTTTATATTTAAGGGCATTGAACTTATTTTATAACATAAACATAGAGTTAGGTCAGGCTAAGTTAGGAGTCTATTATATTTTTTCTGACTGAACTATTTAATTTCGAATGTAATTTTGATTATTGATTATTTATTTTGTTTGATTATTTTTTATTTTTGACGTATATTATGTACCATACCTTTAAAAGACATTTAATATTTGCATACCTACTTGCGGGTTGAATACGTTTGACATTAACTCAAGTTGACCTGACATGTGGGTTGTCGGCAGTTCGTACACTCTTTTGTTATGCAAATTACAAAAATTTTGGGGCAGTTTGTACACGGGCTACCTGGACAGTCAGAGTAAAAATGTAAAATAATCGTGTTTTCTATGCGAAATAAACTAATATTGATAAAAAATAACAGGATATTTATTACGATAAGTATTACAAATTATGTTTTCCTTGGGGCTACCAAAATATTACCCTCATTAATGTATTTGGCAAATAAATAATTTGATTTGATTTGATCTAGGTTGCAACGGACACTGGACAACGTACAGAGAGGCCTATAGGCAATGGTGGATTTATCACCAGGCTGAGTAGGCTGGAGCCTAGGGCGGCAAATTTTAGGGGGCGGCAAATTTGGCTTATTACCTTACACAAAATAATAAATAAAAATTATAATATACACGGAGAAAAAATTTAACAAAATTGCAATATTTTAATACTATACACCTATACCAAATAATCCAACGATTTTACATGATAAATTACTAAACGCTAAATTTAATAGCCTACTGGCGGCAAATGTGTAAATCCGCCACTGCCTATAGGTACCCAGTATTGGGTTAAGTCGAGCTGCGGATGATGATGATGGTCTGATGACATAATAAACAGTACAAAGCCGTTAAATACACGCAGTTACGTGTCTACTGCGTCAAAGAATATTAAATTATCATATTTATGGTTTCTAACATCTAACATTGCCAATAATAATAAATTGTGTCGTAAAAATCTGCTGTTAGTATGAAAAAAACGAACATGTTCACGACTGTAATCCCCAGGCTTTGTAAACATCTCTTCAAGTGCCTTACCACAAGCTCCTACAAACAATCATGTTTCAGAAACGTCACAATTCAAGCTTGAACATTACTTAAATATATTTTTGGTGAGTCATGGTACGAAATATCAAAGTTATATTACTTCAAAAAACAACAAAAAAGAATTAGCGAAATTGGTCCACGCGTTTAAATATAGGTATTCAGTTACTAAGAAGTATGTAGATTAATCCTACTAATATTATAAACTCGAAAGTTTGTAAGAATGTCTGGATGTATGGATGTATGTTTGTTACTCTTTCACGCTGAAACAGCTGAACGGATCTGGATGAAATTTGGCACAGAAATAGATTTCTCCCGGAAAAATGTACGGTTCCCGTGTGATAGATTTGATTTTGTTTTTCAAGTAGGTACCACGCGTGCGAAGCCTTGGATGGGAGCACATTGATAAGTTCTAGTAAATAACTAAGTAGTTGAAAATGACTAGGCAGGGATTTTTTTGCAATAAAAAAAATTTACAAGTCTAGTTTTAAAAACTTGTCCTTATTGTTCTGATTTGAATACTGCGCCATTCGTCGGCGTCGTGTGTCGTATGACATTGAATGTATAACCGTCAAACCGTGACAGACAGACATTGTTCATTCTTTTATCTTTACATATTTATATGCAGGAATTTTTAACTTATAAATTGCGATGACTAAAATTTACGCGACTAAAATTATACTAAGCGTTTACAATATAAAGATACATGGTATTAGATTTTATACAAAGAAATAGCAATAAATTAATATTATTATTACCTTACATTAGGTAATTAATCTAAGCCTAAAACTAGCACTTCAAAAAGTGCAAGAAAATGCAGTCAGCATATTTTATGTAATCTTAAAAAACAGATCTTTGAATTTATATACAAACAAAAATATTCTCAAAACACAGAAGGTACAGAATACGCACCAGCGAATAAAATGAACTGTGTCTTTCTATCGGCTATTATGAATGCGAATGGTCGATTTGCGATAAAATCTTCTGTGTCATTCACAGTTTCATTAACTAAGCTTTCAACTGTCGCACTGGCTCTTACCCCTTGCTCTGTAACCTCTATATCAGCTATTTGACTCATAAACGACGCATTCATAGTATAATTACTTATATAATCAAGCTCAGATCTATATGGGTCAAAAACCCTTCGCACACCCATATCATTAATCAAATCAGGCAAATTATCAACGGACGTCTTCACGCTGAATCTTGGTACCCTAACATTCACAAGCTTAGGACCTTGAGACTTAAAACTATTAAAAATAGAGTTCAAGGTTGTACGTTGCAGATCGTAGAATACATCACCCACCCAAACATCTCTGATCGGCAAAAATAGTAGCATAGAAAAATCATTGACGCACTGTATTTCTAACACTTTCGCATTTATTATTGGCATTTCCGTCATGTTGAAGTAACCTATTTGGTTCATCATATTCACTTGACCTATAGGCACTTCAGAGAAGGATGTGAACACCTCAGTTTTAGTATAAGCAGGATTGAAGGGATTCAACCAAGCACTTCTGAAATACACATTATCACTCATTAACATAACTGTATCGTTGAAATCTTCAGCGAACACCGCATCTGTAATAACACCATTTGTCCCCGCTGCAATTAACTTATTGACTTCGATCGCTGATGTGTACGGGTACACAAAACTTGTCAACATAACTTTGATATCGTAAAACTTTTTTACATCGTGTACGTATTTTTTTTTCACTGCCATCAACTCGTCTATCACCATAACACTTTTCCTCTTAAACTCGTATTTCAATCCTCTGTTCATTTTCTGTAGAATTTTTGCTAATTGGCGTTTGAAGCAGCGGTTTCGGTGGTGCCTTGTGATCTTCCAGATTTCTCGTAAAGTCTTCCCAGATGCACCTTCGGCCAATGCAGAGAGTTGGAGCCAGCTGGTTAAGGGTGAAAAAACAAAATGAGCATTTTCGTTTTGGGATGCTCTGTCCAGTATCCTAATTGAAAACTCGTACGCCGGTCTCTTCAGTAGGAGCAGAGCTGATTTTTGGTTACAGTTGTACGTTTGGCTTGCTGTATAGTGCAGCAAGGTGAATAAAATTATTAGTTTTAGCGTCATGTCGATGGTTTGCGCGGGCGCAGCGTGCGCTATCCCCGCGGTACGAACTCTTAATGAAGACTGGTATGAACGAATAGTTGGACTTGCCCGTTTTCATCGAAAGTTTTTGCAAAGCGCAACTTCTACTTAATGGTAGCATATTATGCTGAGATTTAGCCCTACATCCACACCATTATTATTGCGGGACGGGCTAATTTTGAATTACGAGTGCTTATTGCATAGATTTGTTTGTTTGTATTTTCGACTTGGTTCTTTTATTTGGTAAATATCTCTCTAGCTATACCCGACTGCGAAACGAAGAAGGAGAGTAATGGGTTTGGAGTGTATGTATGTATGTATGTATGAATGCGATTTCTTTTGACTATCGCTGTAGCCCAAACGACTATTTTCTTTTAGTTCTTTTCCTTTTTCTAACTATTTTTATGTATTGTTTTGAAATGTGTGTGTAGGTTAATTATACACTTATTTATTTGTTTTTTTATTTTTATGCAACTGCAGGCTTCGATTACCGTACGTAGCTTCAGTTAATCAATATTCAGATTGTGTGCTAACGAGATTTTATCGTGAAGTGATAAAATTGTAAATTGTTTTATCGTTATCTGTACATAAATAGTTTTATTTTATTTTTATTAGTTAGGTATCGTGTGTTGAACATTGATATAATCGAGTTACGAGTTACTATCGTAATGTGTTTAATCATAAACTAATAAAAAACTAGAAATAATACTTATACCTTTACAAAGATTGTCAAGCATATAACAAGCACCAATCTAGTCAATATTTTTTTTCGAAAAATATGTAAATTGATTATGATTTGAACGTATCTACGCGCATAACTTCGTAACGACTGAGCTAAATTGGATAATTCTTTTATAGTTGTGTTTGTTAAATAGTCAGAAGTTTTGTACAATTATACAAAAGTTTTTTTTAATTTTGTCTCATTAGATATACGGATACGCGGGCAGTTAGTTTTAAATAAAGCAGGCATAATATATAATAATTAACTATTTTTAAGCTTATCTTAGAGGTGATACAAAGCCATTCCAAGATAACCTAACCTAACTTATGTCGTTACCTACTTTGTGAATAAGGCTTTATAGGTCTTTATAACCCAAACTTGATAAATAATTGTCCATTGTCAAAAAACACAGATCACGACTGTAATCCCCAGGCTCGGTAGACATCTCCTCAGATCTCTAGTTACTTAGATCTTTGATGATATCTAAAGAGTCTGTATGCCCAAACATTAGATTTGATTTGCCACATGCCCACGTTTTGCACTATTTTAGCCAACTGCGAAGCAGGAGGGTAATGTGTTTGGGGTACCTATATTATTATATAATGCTAAATAATAATGCTGGACACTATCACACAGCATCATGTAGCCCCAAACTAAGCAGAGCTTGTATTATGGGAACCACATGACTGATAAACTACATAGATATACTTTTTTTTTTTGTAAATACATACATATTATACATAGAAAACACCCAGACCTGAGACAAATATCTGCAAATAATGCAAACATTTGTCCCACGGCGGGAATCGAACCCGCAACCTTCTGCGTCTCAGGCGGACCTTCGCCCGCTTCGCCACAGAGGCCGTCATCATATATCATTTGTATGTATGTTATGCGAGTTATTTTCATTTCGGATCAGGAGGTTTTGGAAGCTAAGCATTCTTGGGTGCACATCGACTGTAATATAAAATGCTCAGACAGCAAAACGTCTTTAATTTAAAATGGTTTGAAAGCTAAATGGTATTTCCAATAGTTAGTTACCTAGTCATAATGTCTTTGAATCAATTTGACCATTACGTATAAACAGCCAAAGAGCAGGTCGTTGGCTATCGCTGGTAGCCCAAACGGCTGGACAGATTTTGACAAATGAGGTGTCATTGTATCCGTCTGGATTACAAAAGTCACATTAGGCTATAGAAAATGTCAAAAAATGCAATATGGCGGCTGTAAGCTATTTTCAATTACTTTCAGTAGGATTTTATATTTTTGCTATAAATACTAGTTACCAAATTGTTGGATACTTACGATTTTAGAATTAGAAAATGTTTCAAAACAACTGAGCAAATAAATACTAATTTTATTTTAAAGAAGAGTCGTGAGCCATTGCATTTTGTATCTTAAGATATCGTAATAAATGTCAACAGACAACTCTTCTAAATAAGACTCTATGGGGAAATATTATTTGAACAAAACAGTACGACCCAAGGTTTTATAGAAGCCATGAATACATAATAAATATACCTACAATTTTTTTCTTCTAACCTTGACTTAGAACACTTGTGGTGTAGTGGAGCTGGCATTCAATCTTAAGGTCACGGGTACGAATTCGTAGCGCACTAAATATTTTTAACTATCTCTACATAGAAAAAGTCGCTTCCTCTGTTTGTACCCTTAGTATAGTGGTATAGTAAAGCTACGCAACAGATTTTAATGCGGTTTTCAACAATAGATAGAGTAATTCAACAGGAATGTTTATATACCACATTAGTATCTACATTGTACCCATGCGAAGCCGGGGCGGGTCGCTAGTAAGTATATAAAGATAAGTAAGTACTCTCATAATATACTTAATGATTGAATTAGTTGTAGATATTCTGCTAAATTAGACTAATACAGAAATACTTAAGTACCTACATTATGATAAAGTGTATGTAGTCATTCTGAATTCTAATCTTCTTACCCGACTGCGAAACGAAGAAGAAGATTAATGTGTTTTTGGTGTTTGTATGTATGCGAGTTCCTTTGGCTATCGCTGTAGCCCAAAAAGCTGGACAGATTTTGACTAATAAGGAGGTGTCATTGGATTCGTCTGGATTACAAAAGTGACTAAGGCTATACCAAAATGTCAAAAAATATAAATTGAAATTGAAATTGAAATTGAAAAATATTTATTCAGTACAATCACAAGGATCACTTTGAAACGTCTTACATGCTAGGTGAATCTATGTGCCAATTCCAACCTAACCCAAGTACGAGAAGAAAGTTTTTTTGTATGATCCTTCTTACAAAAAAATGTAATCAAGATATAATGATATAATGTAATATAGATAAAATGTACCTATACAATAAAAAATATAAATATGGTGGCTATAAAAACATTCTTTCCGTTACGTTCAGAAGGTTTTATTATTTTTTGCAATAAATAAATAAGTACCTACTAATTTTATACTTTGTGCCTTGAAAATAGTCTAGACTTAATAAAAAATCTTCGCCATACAACTTTGAGGTCGATTTTACCATTTCATGGTCTAAGACACAGTGTTAGTTTGATCAAATGTTTGTCTGTTAGGCCGGTTACAGTGCTCAACCGATTGTCGGTGCGCACGGTCGGTCCTGACGATACACACGGACCGACCGTCAGTTTGTATCATTCAGTGCTCTCCTGACCAGATGAAAATTGATACAGACATCCGTCGTAGGTCCGTACGGTCGGTCCGACGATCGGTGCAGCACTGAACACGTACATGCGTTTCGATAGCGCGTCGGCCGACCGACGGCATGGTGCGTGCGCACGCGCTCGACCGACGGTCCTCGTACGCAGTGCGTAGCAATATACGCGTGTGATAGATTATTTCAAATAATATACTCCAAATAACAAAAATAAATATGTGTATGTGACTTCTGTGATGATGATGATGATGTTTCGATGTAGTTTCTGTCTAAATAGAAGGAATTTAGTAAAATATATGAGGTTTATTACATGATTTTAGAATATCAGTAAATAACTATGTAAATAACACATATTATGTATTAATTGTTTTGTAGAAGTGATCAGTAAAGCTTTTTACAAACATATTAGCAAAAATCCCGGTTCAAAAAGCTCTAGTTTTCATTTTTATAAAACAAATGCCCCAACAGGCGATTGTGACGTCACTTGTTTACGTCTTGGTATAAAAGGCCCTGCCGCTTGGTATGCGACATCTGTCGACCCTGTTCACCTCGATTCGGTGAACAGCGAAGTCGACCGCTTAGCATCGCTCGCCCCAACTGGTCCTCCTCTATCACTCGTCAGAGCCTCAGAGGTTCAGGCGATCATAAAGGCTCTCCCCCCCCGAAAGGCACCCGGTGCCGACGGTATCAGCAACAAACTCCTCAAGCGTTTCCCTGTTGCCCTCATTTATCTCTTAGTCAGCATCTTCAATGCAGCCATGTCCACATGCACATTCCCTGACGCCTGGAAAGAAGCCATTGTCATCGGCATTCACAAGCCAGGGAAAAAGGCTACGGAGCCTACTAGCTACCGTCCCATCAGCCTCCTCAGTTCCATAGGGAAAATTTACGAGCGACTCCTTCTGAATCGCCTCTGGTCCCACGTACATGAGCTCAAGCTCCTCCCCGACGAACAGTTTGGCTTCCGAGCCAGACACTCTTGCCCCCAGCAGGTGCTCCGAATCACGGAGCATGTGCTTTCCCATTTTCACCATACCTGGCCTGCAGGTACGGGAGCAATCTTTCTCGACGTAGCTAAGGCTTTCGACAAAGTCTGGCACAACGGCTTAGTATACAAGCTTTCCCAATTCGGAGTGCCAGATAGACTCGTACTCATCATACGAGACTTTCTTCTAAACCGAAGCTTCCGCTATCGCGTGGAGGGTGCCCTCTCACACCCCCGACCCGTTCGAGCAGGAGTCCCGCAGGGCTCCGTTCTCTCCCCCCTCCTTTTCACGCTGTACACCAGCGACATCCCCCGTCACCACCAAGTGGAGATTGCCCTTTTCGCGGACGACACAGCCATATACACATCCGATCGGAACGCCAACCGAGTGTGTATAAGGCTGCAAGCCGCCCTCAACAAACTAAGCGCATGGTTTCGGAAATGGCGCATCGAGGTGAACCCAACGAAAAGTGCAGCAGTGTACTTCTCGAAAGGTCCCTCCAGGCCCAGAACCATCACCTTACTCGACAAGCCCATTCCATGGGTTAGATCCGCGAAATACCTGGGTGTGTTCCTCGACAAACGTCTTTCGTTTGTTGAGCACACCCGGAAAGTCCGAAACCGCGCCAAATTCATTATGTTCCGATTAAAGTCTCTTCTATGCAAGCAGAGTAAAATGTCCCTTAGAAATAAGGTGACGCTATACAAAACTTGCATAAGACCAATAATGACCTATTCCTCAGTAGCATTCGCTCACTCTAGCTCAACCAAGACCCTTCAGGTACTCCAAAACCGATTTATGCGCATAGCCACGGGCTCGCCATGGTATGTGCGTAATGCGGATCTTCACCGCGACCTAGATCTCGAGACCATAGCCGAATTCATGAAGCGCGCCTCCAGGCGGCATTATGACTTGGCTCCCCACCATCCGAACCCTCTCATATCCGCGGTCCCTGACTATTCGACTGAACCCCCGGTTAATCGATCCCTCCGTAGACCAAGACACGTCCTTGGTGATCCCGATGACAAGATCACCGCCGCTAATGCGGCGGCGACTCAGTCATCCAGTTCGGACAGAGCAAACACTGCACAGATACACCGACCTCGCCGGCGAGGTCGAAGACGTCTCTCCGTTCCGGCCCTCGGAGGGCCCTCCCCCCCGGCAACAGCCCAAGCCGAGGTTCGTACCTAAGTGGTGCCCTTGCGCTTGTTGCCAAAAATTTTTATTTTTCTCAGGCGGAGCGCCATCTGCGCTCGCCTATAGCCCGTGTAAAGCTGTCACAGGTTGTCAGACAACCTAACAGCATTCTGTCCAGTCCGAAAAAAAAAAAAAAAATATGCGACATCATTCTGTCTTCAACTTTCAAACCGAGCAGAGCTCCAACACTACGGAATAACGAGCTAAGTAAAATTATATAGTTAATGTATTATATATAATATTATTTGTAGTGTATCGCTGGCTATTGTTGGTTTAAAGATCATAATAAGATACGGTTTATCATTTTATTTCATTAAATTAATTTGGATCTTATTTTATGATTTCTTTTTGTGATATGATTTTATATTAAATAATTTCGATAACTTAGTGGATTAGATAAGTGTGTGGTCTTGAATATTTTACGTTAATGTTAAAAAAGTATTTGTAGCATAGACCCAATTAGATGTCAATAAATTAATGTTATTTAATAATTTGGTATTATTTCATATTTTTATTATATATATATATATTAATCTATTATCAGAAGTGGGATCTATGTAATTCCATTACTAAAACTCACGTGTCTAAGTTTCAGAATAGATCCCGCTCTCCTGACTGACATCTTAAAGGCTATACGAGATACCCTGGCATAAACGACGAACGGATGGAAGATGTGGCGCTACCCATTTTCGACCCAGCTACGTGTGACATGACAACAGCACAACCATTGGTGGTGTAAAGGACATCGAAGAGTTTTCGAAGGAATTTGGATGGAGTAGTTGGCAACCGTTGCGAAAGCAGGTAAGACCCTCAGGGGGTCTGTATTAAAATGTTTCGACTCATGGGAACCCTAAACGGAGGGTAGAACATGGGAAAAGTTTCGCACTGACCTCGCTGATCTGTACCCTGAAAATGCAATCTTGCTGAACAACTGTCAACTGCTGTATCATTTATATCAGACAGCCGATACCTACTATGAATTTGCAAGAGAAAAGATTCGTTTGCTTCGCAACACAAAAATGGCTTTTACAGAAAATCAACTCAATGAATTATTTTACTGTAGTTATACGGACGTTAATGTTAGAATGGCATCATTCAATAGTAATGTAAAGACAACCTCTGAGCTAATATCGTTCTTTTCAAGTTATGTCAAGGCTAAAAATGACCCTTAATTGTTGTATTGTTAAGGAATCTATTGCTAAACGTTAAAAATGCTCTATTCATCCGCATACTCTGTGTTTTAACGAAATAGGTTGTGGCAGCCTAGAGGTGTTCGAAAAAAAAACTGTCCCTGTTAGGTTTGAGGATGTTTATATAGAACTTGATACTTGATATATTTGTTGTTAAGAATAAGAACTTTAAATACGATCTCTTGATTGGTCGAAATTGTGTAGATTACCATGACATAGAAATAGTAACACATAATACGGGGAGTAGAGTAAGGCGAAAACAAATGGATTGTACGGGACCCTTTACACAATCTAATGAGGGTTATAAACATATTTTCTAATAGTTGATGGGTTTACCAAATTTCGTCTCCTAAAAACGTTAAACCTAAGTGCAGATGAATTAATACCAATTATCCGTGATACTTTCACCTTATTCGAGTCACCCTCTTTAGTCATTTCGGATCGACGCGCCAACTTTAGTAGGTAGTAACCAAGTCCAGGCTCTTTTTGAAGAAAAGAAGTAACGGTCAGATAGAACGCTGTTTCCACTGTTAGTGATATGATCAGTACTATGTGTAATGAAGCGTCAGATTGGCCGAACGTGTTATGGAAGGTTGTCTCGTAATCGGTATTTAGGCAAAAAATACCACGTATACAATCCTGTAATAATGATGTAGCCGATAGCTCTCGAGACCTTTCAATTAACGTAAATACTGATAGGGAATTAGCTCAGTAACGTCTTGTAAATATTGCTAACCAGTTCAAGAAGCGTTTTGATACAACCAGACGAACCAATAAAACGTACAATATAGGAGACGTCGTTTATGTAAGCCAAGATCACAGACGTCATGATAAACTAAATTCAAAATGGTCATAAAGGTCCTTACGAGATAATAGAACAATTGCAAAATGATAGGTTTTCCTTGAGAGGTCACAATAACTTGCGAAACATCAGTTAAAGCAAAATTAAGCTAAAGAAAAATTGCGACTCTGGCCGGGTGAATGGATTGAACAAAACGTTTCTTTTGAACTACCATAATATTATTGTCATGATGTATTACCGTGATAGATTATGATGTTAAATGTTTAATTCAATACTAAATGGGACTGTGGATTAGTATGTAAAATGTTTAATTATGAAATACTTATTGATAGATGGATTAATATACCTACTAAAATATAAAGCTTGATTAAACTATGGAGTAAATATTACTTCTAATAGAAACATCTTAATAAGATAGATACTGTTATACTAAATTAAACTATGAATTGAGTAATACTTATAACAAAATGTAGTTTAAGTAAATGAGAAAATGTATAAAATGGGAACATACACATATTTAGGTTTCCGCTGGTCGCTTCTGATCTGATGTTAGCTTGAATGTCACTAGCAGCGGGTGGCAGGGCTAATATGTCAAGTTCACAAGCCAAATAATAAACTGCTAGTCGGTCCCTGGTCTGATACTTCACTGGTACTCATGGTGTAGCAGGTGATTAGGTGTTGTATGGCAAGTCCAGAGATCACAAATAATAATGAACTGCTAGTCGGTCCCTGGTCTGATACTTCACTGGTACTCATGGTGTAGCAGGTGATTAGGTGTTGTATGGCAAGTCCAGAGATCACAAATAATAATAAACTGCTAGTCGGTCCCTAGTCTGATACTTCACTGGTACTCATGGTGTAGCAGGTGATTAGGTGTTGTATGGCAAGTCTAGAGATCACAAATAATAATGGTTGTGTACTTCGAGAGCGAAGTACTGGTCAGTTTGGCCGTGATAGATTATTTCAAATAATATACTCCAAATAACAAAAATAAATATGTGTATGTGACTTCTGTGATGATGATGATGATGTTTCGATGTAGTTTCTGTCTAAATAGAAGGAATTTAGTAAAATATATGAGGTTTATTACATGATTTTAGAATATCAGTAAATAACTATGTAAATAACACATATTATGTATTAATTGTTTTGTAGAAGTGATCAGTAAAGCTTTTTACAAACATATTAGCAAAAATCCCGGTTCAAAAAGCTCTAGTTTTCATTTTTATAAAACAAATGCCCCAACAGGCGATTGTGACGTCACTTGTTTACGTCTTGGTATAAAAGGCCCTGCCGCTTGGTATGCGACATCATTCTGTCTTCAACTTTCAAACCGAGCAGAGCTCCAACACTACGGAATAACGAGCTAAGTAAAATTATATAGTTAATGTATTATATATAATATTATTTGTAGTGTATCGCTGGCTATTGTTGGTTTAAAGATCATAATAAGATACGGTTTATCATTTTATTTCATTAAATTAATTTGGATCTTATTTTATGATTTCTTTTTGTGATATGATTTTATATTAAATAATTTCGATAACTTAGTGGATTAGATAAGTGTGTGGTCTTGAATATTTTACGTTAATGTTAAAAAAGTATTTGTAGCATAGACCCAATTAGATGTCAATAAATTAATGTTATTTAATAATTTGGTATTATTTCATATTTTTATTATATATATATATATTAATCTATTACGTGCGTACGGTCAGTCCAGCACTGTACGATTTATGGATTTTCATATTAATGACAAGCGCGACTGACATACGCACCGACGGTCAGTGAAGCACTGTAACCGGCCTTAGGAAACTGTCCATGCGCGAAACGTTTTATGCTTGAATAATGTTTGTATTTTGAATAACAATGTAGGTACTAGTAGTTTTGAATAGCAAGGTCGGGTATTCGTTTCATCTTTTATAAGCGACTAGCTGACCCGGCAGACTTCGTACTTATTTAGAAAACGTTTGTATGGGAAATAGAAAAGGGCTATTTGTAGGGTTTTCCCGGCAGTTATTCGAATTTTTCTTACCTTTTAAACCTTCCCTAGACCTCCACGAACATTTCAAGACCAAGATAAGATAAATCCGTTTAGCCGTTCTCGACTTTTAGCGAGACTAACGAACAGCAATTCATTTTATATACTCGTATATAGACTTATTTTGAAGTATTCTATTTTTTTAAGAAGAATGAAGGTACTTAATGTGTTTGAAGTGTTTGAGGTATGTTATGTATGTACTTTTGGCTGTGGCTGGAGCCCAAAAAAGCCGCTGGTCAGATTTTGACTAATTAGGAGTCATTGGATTCATCTATATTACAAAGTGACATAAGATATGGTTCAATCTCCAAAACAATAAAATTACGTGTCCGAGTGAAGAAGTCTACCTTAAAATAATATTTTTGAATAGGAGTTTTTTTTGTTGGATAGCTTGGCCTGTAAGCTACCTTGGGCACTCAGAATTATTTCTCTAACATTGTTGTAAGTATATTTAAAAAAATCGCAAACCTCGAAAACTTGATTGCTCTGGGCTGTCCTGACTACAGATTGACTTAAAAAAATCATCGTAACTTTTTTGTGTTGAAACATTATGAAATTTTCTTTATTTATCTTACATAAAGAAAAGTTATTATTTATGAAATTCAATTAGATTACAGTAATAAATGCATAATTTAGCTTCAATTCGAAAAATAAGTTGTGTCCGCGCGTTTTTGTTTATCGCTCTGGAGCGACACGAATTCGTGCTCACATCTCCAACTGAACGCTTTGGACAATTGGTTTTCGCCGTGCGTGCTGTCAACAGGCTTGTTCTGTCTACCGAGGGGGACGAACGTGTTTTGCTTTGCCACGGTGCTGAGATAAAGAGGTAAACGTATGACTACTCTGGCTTTCAATTTGTAAATGTTTGATTGCTATGGTACATTTTTCTCATTTGATTTTCACTTTGTTTATGTTTTAATTTAATAATTAGAACAGTTTTATGAATATATTTAACCTGTACAAGTGATAGCTTTCTATCTTTTTACATCTCTGCATTATCATTGAATTAGTAACTTTTTTTGATTGATATGGTATTGATCACTGTGGTCAAAAAGACCAGATCCATCAAAAAATTGCATTTTTTTTTACTGTAAAGTCATAAAACATTACAAAGTGCACATGCTGCCAGATTCTCTAGGCTGAAAATGTTATATTTAATCATAAACTACTTATATTTTTAGATCCTATTGTTTAAACTTGTTTCATTTTTTTACTAATTGATGCTACAAAAATTACCAACCAAGTGGTTGTACCACCTACATTTTACTTTTTATATAATCCTATTAGAATTATGATAATATCTGAATAATTTAATAAACAATTTAACTGTTTTATAGTCTTTTTTCTAATACAAATCCTTCTTTTATTGACTGCTCTGGCATCAATATTGATTGCTATGGTCTCAAAATTTTCAAACTTAAATATTTCGAAAACTGGTTGAGAAAATTAGGGGCGAATATGAAAATACGCTTATTTAGACACCTCCTTTTCGATATAAAAATACAGAACAGCTGTAATATTAGTATTCAAAAAGCACCAGAGAGGTCAACCGAATACGCTGATTTTGAAGATTGTCCCATATACAAAATATTTAAAAAAACAATATGGCGGCTGTAAAGAGCTATTTTCAATTACTTGGAGTTGGGTTTTGTATTTTTTTTTGAACCCACGACCTGTGGATCGTGAGGCAGAGGCGCTACTACACCAGTGCCAAAATATGCGTATAAATAGTCAATTATTCCTCATACGTAACTTTAAATAAAAATGATGAGCTGTTTTTGGCCAAATTATAACGGTATGGCTCATTTCAATCTAACAGTGATTGTGTTCAAATGATAATCACAAAAACCCTGATCAGTTAAATAACAGTTAGCGTCTTATAATGACCGTAATTATAGCGACGAATAATCTCAATAAAAGTTCGCGTGTCAGAATCTGGGGCCTTACCACAAACTCTTATAAAACCATCATGTTTCAGAAACGACACATTTCAAGCTTGAAGTAACACTACTTCAATACCTTTTTTATGGGTGACTGTACGAAATATCATGTCGTTATATTACTTTGATATTGCTTGAAGAGCTTGCTGTAAGGGCCCTGATACTGCGTAAACTAGCACATATGTGTACGGCCCATCTCTCGGTTCTTGGTTCAATATGGCGTCGCGAATTAAGATCTACAATTGTTATTATGCTAATTTTCTATTGCACTTCATTAGCATGGGCCGTACTAACATGTACGACCGCTACATACCGGTCACCACTAATTAGTAGACTACACCTTAAATAAGATACCTACCAATCAGTCGAGTCATGCCAGAGTTATTTTAACGAATAATTTTGAATTGACTCAAATGTTATGGGTTTTAGATGCCATCATGTCGGTTCAGAGCCGGCGTCCACTAAAGCGTTCATTTAGACATAAATTAGAAAATCGCGCCTAGTCAGCTTGAATTTATTGGCAAAGTATTTTCAGTGTGAGACAGACGAAGAGCACTGGTGGTGTAGCCAAAATTTTGTACAGTAGTTAGAATTCCGTACGTGACAGGCTGCAAGCCCATCGCCGCTTATAAGAACACTAACCCATGACAAACAAATTCAAATTGGTTCTAAGGTATGCCGTTTCCCTCACTGTTTAAGAGCACTGGCATTGCGCACATATTTTTTTCGAATGAAAAATCTCATTGGTGCACAATTAAATTTGAACCTACGACCTTCGGATCGAAAGGCAGGAGTGGTACCACTACACCTCCAGTGTTCTTACAACACCACTAGTGCTTTCAAAGTGATCCTTGTGATTTTATTGAATAATATTTTGACTTTGATATTCATCTATTAATATACCATCATCGTACTATCTCCGCTTTGGTAGATACCGGCCTCAATGCATTAAGCTGTCTTATCAAATCAGGCCATGTGTTTTCAATGTTTAAAAATAATAATGCTAAGTATATTATTTTTTTCTTCACTGTTAATAATTATCTACTCTTGTAAGACAATTGAACAAATTTGTGTACGATCTGCAGAAATTTGTTTCGTTGGTCTGGGTGTTTTCTATGTATAATAAAAAATATCTATCTATGTACCTATATCATGTATTAAATATATCAGTTATCTAGTACCCATAACACAAGCTTTGAGTAGCTTACTTTGGGGCTAGATGATGCTGTGTGGATTGTCCGGCATTATTTATTTATTTATTTAATTCATTTGTTGCTCGTAAATAGGTGCTCGTAAATAAATGGCACGATTTATTTTCTAAGCGTGCGGGTTCAGTTCCAGTAAAAAATGAGTTTTAGTATTCGTAAAAAAAAAAAAAATGTTGAAATCATCTAAATTTAATTGAAATTACATGTAGGAATTTTATTTACAGAAATAAACAGATCTAATTATGTACTCCTATAAAATATTTTTTCCACGTCCCGCAGAAATATATTTTAGCTAGCTTCCACCCGCGGCTTCGCTCACCAGGTCTTCATAAATATAAAGTTCATTCTAAACATTGGTGAAAGAATTTTTGAAATTTATAGGGCTAGTTTCACCATGCTCTGTTAATTAACAGCTCGTTAACAGCTAATTGCGCACAAAGTCCTGACAAAGGATTATCTTCAGCCAAATGAAATGACCTAAAATAGATAACGATAACATATTAAGTTTTGGTGTAGATTAGTGTAAGATTGAAATATAATAATCAATACGGAATACTAACTACTGTGCAAAATGTGGGCATGTACCAAATTTCATGTTTGGACGTGCCTCTGACTACCGTCATTAGATGTCCTCAAAGATCTAAGCAACTAAATTATCTGAGGAAGATATCTACCGAGCCCGGGGATTACAGTCGTGATCATATTTTTTTTTTATTTAATAACACTAACAATTCTTATTACAAGCGAATAAAGTCTTGGGGAGATCCTATAGTAGGTAAATTACAACTTTCACTAGTAATAGGTACCAGTAGGTACTTAGAAAGTGCAATGCCCTTAGATATAGTGTCCATTGATAAATTAAATAATGAACTACACATACAAAAGAGCGATAGATAAATTGTTATCTATCAGAGAAAGTGCTCTAACAACATTTGCACGGTTAATTATTGAAGCTGTTTTATCGACAACGCCGGTATTTTTAGTCGTTCCTTATCATTCTACACCCTTAAGCAATGTCAAAGGAAAAAATATTTACTAAGAATATGGAATATTTTTTTTTTACCAAATAGACTACTGAAAAGGGCGGAAATATCTAGTAATTTTTCGCAAATTAAATATTTCCGTCCTTTTCAGTATTTGTAATGGATTTCCGCAAATTCACGCCTGAATCAATCATTTGGGCGAGAGTCCGCCTGCGACGCAAGAGGTTGCGGGTTCGATTCCCGCCGCGGAACAAATTTTGTGTACGATCTGCAGAAATTTGTTCCGTTGGTCTGGGTGTTTTCTATGTATAATAAAAAAATATCTATCTATGTATATAATGTATTAAATATATCAGTTATCTAGTACCCATAACTTACTTTGGGACTAGATGATGCTGTGTGGACTGTCCAGCATTATTTATTTATTTATTATTTATCCAAATAGACTCTTCTTCTTCTTTATTTAGGGTATCTGTCTCAATTGAGATCAATTTTGCCTGTGTCGAGTTTTTACAAAGTAAGGGGGGCGAAACCGTGGGCGGAAGCTAGTAGGTAGGTAATCTAATTGGCGGCTGTAAAAATCGATTTTCAGTCACGTTCAGTTGGGTTTTCTTAAATTTTTGCTATAAATACTAGTCCTACTAATATTATAAACGCGAAAGTTTGAAAGAATGTATAATAATAATAATAATAATGCTGGACAGTCCACACAGCATCATCTAGCCCCAAAGTAAGCTACTCAAAGCTTGTGTTATGGGTACTAGATAACTGATATATTTAATACATTATATACATAGATAGATATTTTTTTATTATACATAGAAAACACCCAGACCAACGGAACAAATTTCTGCAGATCGTACACAAATTTGTTCCGCGGCGGGAATCGAACCCGCAACCTCTTGCGTCGCAGGCGGACTCTCGCCCGCTGCGCTACTGAGGTCGTCAAATGTATGGATGTATGTTTGTTGCTCTTTCACGCTGAAACGGCTGAACGGATCTGGATAATATTTGGCACAGATGTAGATTATATTATGAATAATACATAATAAGCTACTTTTTATCCCGGAAAAATGTGCGGTTCCCGTGGGATAGATTTGTTTTAGTTTTTCGAGGTACCACGCGGGCGAAGCCGTGGGCGGAAGCTAGTTTAGAATAATATGTAAGTAACAAATATTTGGCCTGCCAATACCAGAAATAGTTTCGCGAACACGAAAAAATAAATAGCGTAGGTAATAAAAACTTAGCAAAAGTTATCAGCAGAGCATCGAACACGCGTCCAACTCCATATAGGAGCATGGAGCCGCACGTTTATCCGACTTTTGGCTGTATTTGATGTAACCGATTGTTATCCGGTGAAGAAAAATACGTAAGGCAACTAGCCCACAGCTCAGTTGGTAGTAGCTCTGCCTTCTGCGCTGCAGGTTGTGGGTTCGATCCCTACGCAGGATAAACATTGTGTGATGAACACAGATGTTTGTTTTGTATCTGGTTATTATCTATTCCATGTATGTACTTACAAAAAATATGTAAGTATTTTAAATTACGAGTATCTATCAGCTATCTGGTTCCCATAGTACTTACAAGCTTTGCTGGGCTAGATGGCGTTATGAAATGTCCGCCATAATTTATATATTTACTAGCGTAAATTTTTTTGGGATAACAAGTAATCTACGAGTATGTGCTATTCCAGACTATAATCAATGTCTGTGCCAAAATTCATCCATTTCCGTTCAGCCGTTTCAGCGTGAAAGAGTAACAAACATACATCCATACATCCACAACACCATTCATCCACCACATACATTCTTACAAACTTTCGCGTTTATAATATTAGTAGGATTAAATTTACTTCAATCTTTTCGCCACACGGTTCGAAGAACTACATTAAAAAGAAGATTAGCAAAGTACGAAGTGGTGTGATATAGTGTGATGTGAGCCGATGCTATCTGTTGAAAGAAACTTCGCAAAAACCGACCCATCCAGAGTTCATCGACATCAAATAACCACAGGTATGACTATGAATCATTACTTAAACGTGAGCATGTGCTAAATAAAATATTTGGACGTGCCTCTGTCTACCCATACCGTGTCCCTCAGACATCCTAGACATCCTCAAATATCCGAGATGTCTACGATATGTGACGAATATGGCGGCTGCAAAAATATATTTTCTGTTACGTTTAGTCAGGTTTATTTAAATTTTTTGCACTGTGTTACAGCGACAGTCAAAGGAACTCATACATATACCCCAAACTTATTAACCTCCTTCGCTTCTTAATTTAAGAGTTTGAGTCTTGTCGGCATAACTGATGAATCTCTCTCCATTTAGTTCTTTCCAGGGCAGCCTCATTGACCTCTTTAACCTCTTTTTCTTTTTTACCTCTTTCTCTCCTCCTTCGCAGTCGGGTAAAAACCAGAAATCCTTCATACTTATAATTTTGCTTCCTAGTATACACTAGATACCTACTAGGTAGGTATAAAAATGTTTCAAGCCTTGATCTTATAGAAAAACAAAGCAATCAGTACTTTATTGGTATTGGAGTTCCAAGATATAAATAGACATTAAATGAAATCATCAGATTCATCTGGACCTACACTCGACCGAAGTGCAACAGAGTGGCTGCATCAAGGATCGATGAGAGCCATTCTTGGAATATTTTGTTTGATTGAAATGATTGTGTTTACGACTAGGGCGCTTTTCCATTGAATCTAAGGTGTGTGTAGCTTGTGATCTTTTCCACTTGGGCTACGCTTAATGCTTGCTAAGTGCTAGCTACGAAGCTATGTGCCCCTTTCCACTTGAGCTAAGGATGTGTGCTAAGGATGTCTAGCTATGAAGCTATGTGCCCGTTTCCACTTGAGCTAAGGATGCGTGCTAAGGATGTCTAGCTACGGAGCTATGTGCCCGTTTCTACTTGAGCTAAGGATGCGTGCTAAGGATGTCTAGCTATAAAACTATGTGCCCGTTTCCACTTGAGCTAAGGATGCACCCGTTTCCACTTGAGCTAAGGATGCGTGCTAGTATGGCTAAGCTACGAAACTATGGGACGGTTTCCACTTGAGCTACGGATAGGAGCTAAGGATGCATGAATAGAGAAAACTGTCGCATAGCTTCGTAGCTTAACCATCCTACGCCTCAATGGAAAACCCCCTTAATCTTGGTTTGATAAACAATCTAGTAATACTGCCAGTCTTCGGGACTCTTCCAACAGGTTGTAATCTAGATCAGTTGAGCTATCTTAAGATAGTTTGTAACGGTCCTTAGATAGCCCAACTGTTTCAAATTTATTTTATGTATTTAACTAATAACATCTTTTAAAATAAATCGCTGGCAACAGCAAGTAGATAAATCATCGTTTTAGATATTTTTTTTATCGTTTTAAATATTTAAATCTAGATTCTTCCCTGTCTCGTTCATCTCCTTGAAACTAGTTCTATGAAAGTTATTTTTGTTCGCTTCGAAACTATTGAAGTGGAACAGGAAACCGTAATTATATTTATCCTGTAAGTAAATTTCGACTTCAAATCGAATTTCAGAATTTATTTCAGAAGATATTTTTAACATGATCACGTAATCCCCAGACTCAGTAGATATCTCCTCAGACTTGTTACTCTTTTATAGCCATTGAGTTTTAGCCATACAATGTGATACATGATCATGAAACGAACCAATCTCCATACCTACGATACAGTAAAAGAGCTAAGCCAAAAGGCACTTTACTTAAAAAAAAAATATGATCACGACTGTAATCCCCAGGGTCGGTATATAATCTCCTCAGATCTCTGGTTACTTAGATCTTTGAGGATATCTAAAGAGTCAGAGGCACGTCCAAACATGATATTTGGCCCATGCCCACATTTTGTACAGTGGTTAGTATTCCGTACGTGACAGGTTGCAAGCCAATTAAACCACCAGTTCTCATAAATCTTCATGAAACGATGTTAAATTTTAATGTATAGGTACTATAATTAAAGATGTGTCCAATAGATACTGTCGAGTCTCAAGGTTAGGTTTTAAAGATACCACTTACCACTTAGTACATTCAGTCAGCGGATAGGGGACCGCTCGATTCACCCGAATTGCTGAATTGGTATTATCGTGAATATGGAAAAAAAACTCCCTTCTTTCTGATCTCCCACATACCTTTATAGATTTTCAATTTTTGCATTTAGCAAATCCTGAAAAATAAAAAAATTAAGAAACAAAAATTATTCAAATTTTCACATTTAAACTCGGAAATTCAAATTCAACATTTTTATTTCGATTATGTGGTGGATCTTAAAGTAGGTACGTTAAGCTTTAACAGAGGATGGGGCGTAGCAACAAGCCAAGGTCACAGACAAACAGATGAACAACGAAGTAATCCTATATCGTCATATCCTACGAATATGGCAATAAATTAAACTGTGACCTTTTACGTTTATTGCAATGCATATTTATTCGCATTAGATCACTTTAAAAGTAATCCAAAAAATATTTGTATCAATCGAATCGAGCGGTCACGAATCAACAGCCGATTCACATTAGAGTCAAAGTTGTATCAATTAACTAAGATTTTAATTGGATATTCCTCACAGCATACACAGCTTTATCTTACCAACAATAGAGGTCAGATTCCGTTGTGCTGCCAGCACCTTCTGTAAATGAAAGCTAATTCTCTTTGATTGGTTCACGGCGAATTTCAAATTCTTCGTTGATCATTTTTTGTTCATTGATGTGCCTATTAAAACAGTTTAAGATAAAATTAAATGTGAAACTTTAGAAGTAGGCACCTTAAAAGTCTTTTATTACATACACCACGTTTACACGCGTTTAAAATAGGTAGGTACGTTTAATGTCTTAGGTTAACCTAGAACTGGCACGTAAATTCACCTAGCATGTATTTAGATGTTTCTCAATGTGATCCTTTTGATTTTTTTGAACCAATATTATGTTGACTAGCTTCTTGTTCTAGTTGATTGAATTTTTTTTGTTAAAAACTTTTGTTTGCGGTCTGTTTGGAGATGAACTGAAATTCATAAAGTAGGTACTAATCTCGATTGGTACAAATCCCAAAATGAACTTATCCCAAAATGACTGATTTTCTAAATTGTTCAATAAAACTGTCAAATTGATGTAAGTAGGTACCTACTGTAGTCAGTCGAAAAAAAGTTTTGAATGGTTTCCCTTACCGACCTGGGGCCTCACCACGAAATCTTCCAGAACGATTTCGTTTAAGAAACGTCACATTTGAAGCTATAAGTAACACTACTTCAATAGAATTTGCATAGGTCATGGTACGAAATAACAATATTATAATATTAATTCGGTTATGTATTATGAATTCGTGGTGAGGCCCCAGACTTTTATGTTTCTTTGACAGCACCCGACCCAATGAAGACTTTTTACCCGACTGCGAAGGAGCGTAATGTGCTTCAAAGACACTCACAATCAAATTAGGTAAAAGAGCGCATGTGTGTCCTAATTTATAGTGTGAATTATAAAAACATTAACATTGAAAACATTTCTGTAGGTAATTAAAATATCAAAGATCCCGCAAAATGGCAGTCAGCCAAAATTCCTACTGTAGATTTTGCAACAGAGTATGTAGCTTAGCCGTGGATAGAGGCAAATGCATATCTATGAAGTGTAGGATAGGAACCTTATATTATACTAGCTTCCGCCCCTTCCGCCACGGCTTCGCCCATCTTGAAAAAAAAAACAAATCTATCCCACAGAAACAGTACCTACATTTTTCTTGGATAAAATTAATGGATCGTAGCAAGTGGAGATCAGTCTCTGCCTACCCCGTCGGGAAACCGGCGTGATTTTATGTATGTATGTATGTAAAAAAGCTTATGTGCTATTCCAAACTATAATCTAGCTCTATGCCAAATTACTTCCCAGATCCGTCCGATTGCAACAAGAGTTGCGTAACAGCTACTCCATTAAGTTGGTTTCTTATATCGCTTCAATGCCTTTTAAACCTTAAAATAATAATTCGTAAACGTTATTTAGTTGAGGCATAATTAGGCATAGGTATCTACTTCGAGCCTGCTTATATTTACCATACTCTGTGATGGCGCTAATAATATTAAAAAACACACAACATCTGTCTGTTTGTAATTCGCATGGAAACGTTTGAATGTGTAGGTAGGTACTGTTTTATCTGAATGATGAATAAAATAGTGAATTTTGTCTGTTATGTTACCTAGCAGCTTTTTTGCTTCAGTGGATGTAAAACACCCGACCCAACTCACATAACACACATCACTTTTCTGATGATGATGATCATCATCAAACACTTTGTGTTTCGTTGCGTCCCATTTTTAACCAGCGATGAAAACAGAGTGTTTATAAGACGAATGAACCGATTTTGATTTAGTTTTTTCGTTTGAAAGCTGCCTCGGTAAAAAATTTGATCATAACAGATTTTCTTGCTTGAACACATCGATTTTCTTGAATGAACTGTGGGGTACAACAGCAATACCCCAAATTAACTATTAAACAAAAATTAGAAACGGGCCTGATGAATTATTGAATCTCGCCTGAGTTCAAAACAGCAGAAATTTGTATCAAAATGTTGTCTCGGCAGTTTATCAGGGGTCACACTTATCTCGTCCGAAACGCACTAAAAACATCACTTCGATTCATTTCTTCGGCCACCACGCACAAAATGGCGAAACATATATTTCTACTCCTCATAATAGTAGCTTCAGTTTCCTCCCAGTGCACTTTAGAACACGCTCAGCTGTATTTCAGACGGTCTGTCTACGATTTTACAGTGAAACTAGCGGGAAGGATAAGTTTGGACACGGAAGGACACTTTATCGCATCTGGACTATCGCCATGGACTTTACTATCCAGTATATCACTAGGAGCTACAGAGGAGACGTTATCCGAGATAGCATATATACTAAGAATGCATCCTCACATCTGTTTCAACGATAAATTCAACCAAATCGCCAGGAAGTTGACTACAATCGGAAACGGCACCATACTAGAACGCAGTTCCGCAATCTTAGTAGATAAAAATTTGGAGGTGGTTGAAGATTTTTACAACGACGTGGCTAAAGCTGGTGTGTGTGATATTGAAGTTCTACCATTCAACGATGCTGTCTCTACAGCAGCATACGTCAACGATCTTGTCAGCAAAGCGACGCATGAAGCGATAGACGAAATTATTACTGCAAACGATTTGTACGGAGCGTCGGTTCTAATGATCGATGCTTTGTATTTCAAAGGTGCCTGGAAAATTCAGTTCCCATACTCCGACACAGAGATGAGTGCATTTTACAATGAGAAAGGAAACCAAATAGGCGATGTGAACCTCATGTACGTAAACGGAATTTTCAACGTCACCACAGTAAAACAACTCCAAGCAAGGGTGCTAGAAATGCCTTACGGAGACGACAATAGATTCTCAATGCTGATTTTCTTACCATACCCTGGCGTTACAGTCAACACGGTTATCAACAACCTTAGCCTTATAAGTTTAAGGACGATTTTCGTGTTATTCGCGCGTCGTGAACCTGAAAACGTGGCCGTGCAAATACCAAGATTCAAAATATCCTCTGATATAAACAACTTGAAGGAATTGCTTGTTGATATGGGCTTGAAGAGAATGTTTGATAGATCTGAGGCTCAGTTTAACGCGTTGGCTTTGAATGCTGGTTTGTACGTATCAAATTTGATACAGAAAGCTGATGTTGAAGTGACAGAAGATGGCACAGTGGCCAGTGCGGTTAGTGAAGCCGAGTTTCAGAGCAGGATGCTGCCTGATCAGTTTGTAGCTAACAAACCTTTCGTATTTATGATTGTGGATCGAGACACCGAGCTACCATTATTTACCGGAGCCTATTCAACACCAAACCTCTTTTAGGTACTTGGTTATCGCTAAGGGGGCAGGGTGTTACTTCAAGCTTAAAATGGAAAAAGAAACATAATGGTTTGTAAGAGCTTGGGGTAAGGCCCCATTATTTCAAAAAGCTCGAAAATCTTTGATCAACAAATCTATTAAGCTTAGGTAATTAAACATTTTTACTGAAGATACGGAGTTTTTTTTTTCATCTATCCATGAAGACAGTTAGATAACTACCTAGGTACTAAGTACCTACCTATGCTGGATTTTTAGGTCATAATTATGTCGATAAGTCGAGAAGTCGATACTGAATCTTCTTCTTATTGTCACTAGTTATTTCGACTGTTAAATATTAAAACAATGTCATGGTACAAAACTTCGTAAGATGAAATAGGTACCTAATCGTAAGTTTAAGCATAGGTAGGTAACCAACCGAACTAATATTCGTACCAACTAAAAGTATGAATTTATAGCGCATTGTAAATCAAAGTTTTTCATAGGCTTATTACTAGCTTCCACCCGCGGCTTCGCCCGCGTGGTTTCTAGAAAAATAAGATCAAATCTATCCCATGGGGAACCGTACATTTGTTCAAAAAGTACCTAACCTATGTTATATTCCAGACATAATCTACTTATCTCTATGCCTAATTTCATAAAGATCCGTTCAGCCTTTCAGCGTGATTGAGTAGGTAACAAACATCCATGCATCCATCCATCCAAACTTTCGCATTTACAATATTAGTAGGATATATTAGGTACCTACCTATCTACTGTATAATTCCCAGTAGGTAGGTCTACCCTTAGTAACTAAATAAGTAGATATATCAATACTACCTATTACCTATAATAAAAATATGACATCACCGCTGACATAGACTAGCAATAATTTTAAACATAACCTTGCAATAGTTGCCACAAGTCTCGCTCGTATTCTTAGTCGATAAATTACGTTTGAAACACCCTGTATTATTTCATTTTACGGGTATCAAAGTTGGCATGATTAATGAGTAAGTAGGTACCTTCTAAGAGGGTTTGCAAACAACAGCAACTCTCTTGGCAAAGGGCAGACGGGTTTCCTTCCAAACAGAATGCTTTCATTATCTATCTATTGGTACTAAGTAATATTACTCGTATAAAGAGGAAAGTTTTATATTTTTGTTTGTAACAAATAAACTCAAAAACTACTGGTCCGATTTCAAAAATTCTTTCATCGTTAGAATGCTACGTTATCCCTGAGTAACATAAGCTACATTTTATGTAGGTACCTCGCAAGCAAAGCCGCGAACGGAAGCTAGTGTACAATAAAGTTTCAATAAATATATAAAACGCAGGGCTAAGTAGGTGTTAAGGCCACAGAGAAGGTACCGATCTCCCAAAATAATGTAAGCAAATTTTAGAATCAGATTTAGGTACTCCAGCTTTTTTAGTAGCAAACCCGCATTGAAATCGGTCCATCTGTTTGAAAACTAAGATGCAACAGTTTTTATGTAGGTACAAGAATGTTCATACCTGGATGGATACAGGGGTAAAGGTAGGCCAAAGAAAAGATAGATGGACTGTGTGAAAGATGAGTAAGAAAGAAGTGAGTACCTACCTACCTACTGAGAAGACGGATGATAGAGGTCAATGGAGGAAGAAAACATGTTGTGCCGACCACACTTAGCGTGGGAAAAGGGCAGGAAGAAGAAGAAGAATGTTCATACCTGAATGGGTATGAACATGGACATCCTACGCTGGGTTTTCTTACTCTAAAGCAGTAGGTAGGTACTTGGTACTATCAATCTAGCAGTTAGTCATTTTACGGTTATTTTCTTGGCAAAGGTGAACCTCTTCCTCGGGCTATTTGTATTGACATTGGGGTTGAGTTATTGCTCAATAAATGGTCACTTATGTTTACAACGGAACAATGGGACGTACCTACCTTACCTACCTACCTACCTACCTACCTAATACCTATAGATTAGTTGGTATAGAACATTATATAGGTACCAATGCATATACCTGCTTTTGGGCTATGAGTGATTTCAGCAATAGTAATCATTCTTTAATTCTATAATCTTCATGAAATCAATTACTTACCCTTAATACCTGTTAAAATCTACGGGGAATTTTGTGGAAAATGTGGTGTGGAGCGTGTAGCGACCGCGTGTGTCAATGTCATATAATACGCTGTCACTGTCTTTAGTAAGATAAAATGTCAACGTCAAAGTCTGGAATTGATAGTGCTGCCAACTTTAATATTTCTCCCAAATATCCGGCAATTAATTAATTATATTTCGTCGTACCAATAATTGTAATGGTGGCACTGTCGAGGAGTCTTTTGAAATAATTAACTTCTCTATTTATTTTCACACCTAAGTTTGTCCTCCAGCGAGTAAGAAAATAGGCTGGTGGTTGTAAATGTAGGTAGTATTTAGAAAAAAGTCGTAGCATTGTATTTTTTTATAATCTAGTGGGCAACACTAATTTAAAGTTCATGTTCCAAAACAAAACTTTGTCGGTAGGATTTTTTGTTTGTTTGTATTAATAATCTACAACCAAATAGAGATGTATGGACGACTAAAATAACTCTAGGTATAGTATTATGTAATGTACCTACACTAGGTATTTGTCTATGTAAGTCCAACTTATCTAAACTTGCCGAGTGGCAAAGAAAGATAGATACAGCCGATACGTAGTATCCCTAGTACGTCTGTGATACAGCCGCCTGCGAACTTTGAACAAACAACCGGAAACCTTCGCACACAAATAAAAACTAAACATCGGCACGTTGTGATTTACATAACATTAAAATGCAAGATAATTTAAAGCCCTCAAGAGTTATTCCGAAAATGTGAGTACCTACCGCCACAATCTTTGTAATCAATTACTTTTATTTTTATGCTTTGTTTTCTAAATTGGTTAGGTATACAATCTGTGATATTATTTCGTTTGTTGCATGTATGCTATGAAACAAATAAGCAATTTTTAGGTACTTATAATATTATCTATATTCACATGGATTCCACATTTTTATTAGCATAAAAGTTAACTAACATTGTCTCCAGTTGTTCCTTGGTCTAAGTAGGTACAGTTCATCCAACGGATCTAGGCGTTCGAAATTAGCCACAGGTGCGAGTTTGCGCATGTACAGTCCAACCGCCCCTTTCCATACCTCCAATTGCTCCCGAAAAACGATACTGCGCAGCGCTCTTTAGCTAACTTCATGAACTAAATGAATGAGTCGAGCATTGGGCCAACTGTACCTACATTAAGTACATTGTATGGTCTTAAAAAATAGTAAGTATCGAAGGATAATAATTATAGTGGTCTACTTTCAGGGTATTTGCTGAGCCAGGAGACACTTATTTCCTGTCTCCTGAGCAACGTCAGTACTATGAAGACAATGGCTTCTTGGTTATAAAGGAGCTTATTGACTTTGCATCGCTTTATAGCTACAAGTAAGTTATAAAGATAGGCCAGGTCAAGAGTACTCTTAACCGACGCGCATGTAAGAAAGTAATGAGATTGAATGAAGCAGGAGAATGAAAGAGGTTTGTCAGGATCTGAGCAAGTTGAGATTTGTGATCTCTGCCTACCCTGTGGGAAAACAGGCATGATCTGCCTACCTAGATTGCTCGATAACCATCTCATTTCATTCAACTCATGTGTTTGACCATATTATGTCCCTCTACCGTTCTTTGTTAGTTGGGCACAGCAGCAGTGGAAAATAGCTATATCGAAATATATAAGTTATATTTTTATTGTTTAAACTTAGTCTACGTGGTTTTAGTTGAATAGTGTTTAATTTATCCTGTTTTCTTGTAATTCTTTATTTTACACATTAAAATATTTACAAGCAAGTAATTGGAAAAATACATGTAAGTACTTACAAAAGAGGGCTTAACCCTACAAGCGTTTCTTATTATTTTAATTACATTACATATTTATAATTCTTTCATCACACTAGGCTAGAAAGAAACATTGACACAATAAGAGTTGAATAAGTACTTTTTAAAAGGTATTTTTAAAGTGTTTTGTTTTGTTAAAGGCAGCGTTTCATACAAATATGCAAAGGTCTTGTCCCCAAAAACATGATAATGATTGTCAAAGAAGCCAGCCTCATTGGTAAGAAGCAAAAGCCAGAAGATTATGTCAACAAGGTAATAATACTATGACCAGCTATTGCCCAAGTCTTTATCTACACTTTTTATATTTTTTTGCAAAAACAGGACCTATATTCTTTCCTAGGCTGCAATGTTTATGAAACTGTTGAGCCATTTAGTTGTGAAAAGATATACAGAGTTACAACCCGGTCACATTATCTCGAGACCTGGCGTCGATGACGTCACGTCGCGTCGGCGCTCTGATATGGTGCGCAAAAGCGAGTAAGTGCGAGCGCGGGGAGGTGAAAGGAGAACGGGGGCGGGAGGTTCGCATTCCAGCGAGGTCTCGAGATAATGTGACCGGGTTGTACTTTGCATTTATATTTTTAGTATGAATAATGTACCTATGTACGTATGTACTTAGGTGAACTTATTTAACTTTGAGAGGTTAATTAAGTAAAAAAAAGCACTGGTGGTGTGTAATGGTAGCACCCCTACAACTCGATTCGAAGGTCGTGGGATCAAACCTGGTCGTGCACCAATGAGTTTATCCATTCGATTTCTTTTTTTTATTTAAAATGGTAATCATCATCTTCCTGCCCTTTTCCCACGTCGTGTGGGGTCGGCACAACATGTGATCTTCCATCTCCCTCTGTCATTCGTCATCTCAGTACTCACTCCTCTCCTATCCATGTCATCTTTCACACAGTCCAATTATGCTAATTAAATTCTTGCAGCTCCAAGAGATAATATACGATGATGTGTTTATACAATATGCGCACACGCCGCGACTACTCCATATCCTGACACAGCTGATCGGCGATGACGTCACGGGGATCCACAGCATGTTCATAAACAAACCCCCCGGCACGGGGAGACATCCACCTCATCAGGTAATATACTGGCTTCACAGCTCAGTTGGTAGTAGCTCTGCCTTCTGCGCTGCAGGTTGTGGGTTCGATCCTCACCCATCATACAATACGTCTTACAATCGTGATCGTGTTAGTTTGTTTGTTTATATAAATTAGGTACAGTCATGATCATGTTTGTTTATTTAAATTACAATAATGATCATTTTGTTTATTTACATTACAATAATGATCATTTTGTTTATTTACATTACAATAATGATCATTTTATTTATTACAGTCATGATCATGTTTTTTTATAAATTACAGTCATTATTCATGTTTGTTTTTATAAATTGCAGTCATTATCATGTTTATTTATTTACATTACAATAATGATCATTTTTTTAATTTAAATTACAGTCATGATCATGTTTTTTTATAAATTACAGTCATGATCATGTTTGTTATCTATATTACAGTCGTAATCATGTTTGTTTATTTAAATTATAGTCATAATCATGTTTGTTTGTTTATTTAAATTACAGTCATGATCATGTTTGTTATCTATATAACAGTCGTAATCATGTTTGTTTATTTAAATTACAGTTGTAATAATGTTTGTTTATATATATTACAGTTTTAGTTATTATTCCAGGATCTATTCTATTTCCCGTATCGGCCCGCTGATAAGATAGTGGCGTCGTGGACCGCAGTGGACCACGTCACGTTGGACAATGGCTGTCTCTATGTGATACCAGGCTCGCATAAACATAAGGAGATATGGCCGCATGGTGAAGTCAAAGTAAGTAATTAAAATACATTATTTTCCTACCTTTCTGTGTGAAAAATGAGCATGGACTTGCCTTTGATAACCCTCTCAGACATTTTCAAAAATCTAAACAGCTAGTATAACCAAGTTGATGATAAAAAGTATTTGTCTTATACTTTGTTTAAATAATAAATATTGGTGGACATTTCACACAACGCCATCTAGCCCCAAACTAAGCAAAGCTTGTACAATGGGAACTAGATAGCTGATTTAATTATACACTTTTTTTGTATCAAAAAAAAAAAAAAATATGATCACGACTGTAATCCCCGGGCTCGGTAGCTCCTCAGATCTTTAGTTACTTAGATCTTTGAGGATATCTAAAGGGGGTAGTCAGAGGCAAGTCCAAACATGACATTTGGTACATGCCCACATTTTGCACAGTAGTTAGTATTCCGTACGTGACAGGTTGCAAGCCCATCGCCGCATATAAGAATACTAACCTATGACACATACCTTCGAATTTTTGGTTCTAGGGTATGCCGGTTTCCTCACGATGTTTTCCTTCACCGTTTAAGAGCACTGGCATTGCGCACATAAATTTTTCGAATGGAAAAACTCATTGGTGCACGACCAGGTTTGAACCCACGACCTACGGATCGTGAGGCATGGGTGCTACCACTACACCACCAGCGCTCTTTTTTGTATCAACATACACATAATATGTTAATTATGTTTTGTTTACATAAGCAGTAAATCATTATGCCATTCAAATGTACCTAAATGATTATAGCTATGAAAAATTAAGTAGTAAATTACATTAGAACAAGTTTGATTATTTCGTTCAATACGTCAGCTGCGTCGGTGGTGTAATGGTCAGCATAGTTGCCTTCCAAGCAGTTGATCCGGGTTCGATTCCCGGCCGACGCACATTTTTGCATCTTTATAAACATTTTTTTTTTTAAATATTTTACTAAAAGATGTGTTAAAATTGATATTATGAACAATTTTTTGATCAATTTATGATTTTTTTGTAATATTACCTTACCTACTTATTCCATAATATTTTATTTCAGCGTCATACATACCTACTCGTACATTATTACCATGTTAGAAACAGCCATATATAAAAAGAAATTGTATACCTATAAATACTTATTATAATTTTATATTATATAATTATGTATGTATAAACATATTACATGTTACTTACAGCCATATAAAGCCATAATCACTTTCATAATTATTTTTTACGAACTTTGAACAAATTTCTTTCGCCAATACAAATGATGATCGCGATGAATTTTGCTTAACCTAGCTGATATTTTGCTTAACCTAGCTGATATTTTTAAGGACGCAGCAAAGCTATACCATGGCATTCTGGATGAGGAGACAGCAGCACCAATAGACCAGAGGGTCCACCTGGAAATGTCTCCGGGGGACACGGTTCTCTTCCACCCTTACCTGGTCCACGGCTCGGGGCCTAATGTGTCCAAGGTATGGCCAAACTGATTTGTACCCCTAGTTTTTGATAGTTTACGCAAGGCCGTCTTAAACTATGCTTGGGCCCTTGGGCACACAAGAATTTAGGGCCCTTTTGGAAAGTAAAGATAGCGAATTATACTAACATTTTTCTATTATGATCTTCTATTTAATAAGGGTAATCAAATAAACAATATAATGTCACAAAATGACGACAAAAATGTTAGAGAAATTGTCAGTCCTTCGGGGCCCCCTGAGGTTGGGGGGCCCTGGGCCCGGGGCCTTATGGTAAAGACGGTATTGAGTTTACGAAAACTTTTTTCGAATAGTATCCTTTCATTTACCTCCGTCGGAAATGTTAAGGTACTCAAATAAAGTCGATATGTAATCGGCATTCCCAGCAATGATTTTCAAACCTTTTTAACATTTCCGATGGAGGTAAATGTATGAAAGGATAATTATAAAAAAGTTTTCGTAAACTAGCCCTTTTCAAGCCCTTTTCAGTATTAATAAGTGTTACCAGACTACTTCTGAAAACTTCAGGTTAAAGTACCCATCAATATAAACTTTTTCTAAGAAGCCAACACTGAGCGCGAAGCTGTTTCATACATTTTAGTCAAGTAGGTATTGAACTTTTGCGTACATATTTTTTTGGAAAAACTAATGGAAAAACTATAGTTTGCACGACCAGATTTGAACCCACGAACGTTCGGATCGTGAGGCAAAGATGCTACCACTAATCAACAGAGCTCTCCACTGATTTTGAATACTCAAATGTGCAATAATAAAATGTGTGGGCATGTACCAAATATATTGTTTACTAGCTGACCCGGCAGACTTCGTACTTATTTAGAAAACGTTTGTATGGGGAATAGAAAAGGGCTATTTTTAGGGTTTTCCCGGCAGTTATTCGAATTTTTCTTACCTTTTAAACCTTCCTTGGACCTCCACGAACATTTCAACACCAAGATAAGATAAATCCGTTTAGCGGTTCTCGAGTTTTAGCGAGACTAACGAACAGCAATTCATTTTTATATATGAGAAGAAGAAGATACTTGTCTGTGACTACCCTCTTTAGTAGATCTAAATAACTAGAGATCTGAGGAGATATCCACCGAGCCTGAATTACAGTCGTGATCATTTTTATATTTCAGAACTATCGCAAAGCGATTACATTCCATTTCGCAAACAGTAACTGTGAAGTTATAGACGTGAGCGACACGGTGCAAGGAGATGCGGCGAGAGATATCGAAATGCAAGCCAAGAAGAGAGGTTATGAACTCAAGTTTGCTGTAAGTTATTTGACTGTCCTGCAACCTGTCACGTACGGAATACTAACTATTTGCAAAATGTGGGCATGTACCAAATGTCATTTTTGGACTTGCCTCTGACTACCCTCTTTAGATATCCTCAAAGATCTAAGAAACTAAAGATCTGAGGAGATATCTACCGAGCCTGGGGATTACAGTCGTGATCATATTTTTTTTTTTTTTTTTTTTATTTGACTGTCCTCACAGTCCAGTCAAAAAATAAAAAATATTATATATACTCAAAAGTGACTGACTGACTGACTGACATAGTGATCTATCAACGCACAGCCCAAACCACTGGACGGATCGGGCTGAAATTTGGCATGCAGGTAGATGTTATGACGTAGGCGTCCGCTAAGAAAGGATTTTGATTAATTCTACCCCCAAGGGGATTAAATAGGGGATGACAGTTTGATTTTGTTTTTCAAGGTACCACGCGGGCGAAGCCGTGGGCGGAAGCTAGTAAAAAATAAAATAAAAATAAATATCGGGTGGACATTATTTTCATACGTCGTCTAGATCCAAACTAAGCAAAGCTTGTACTATGGAAACCAGATAGCTGATAGATTAAATATACTTTTTTTTATTATTAGTATTAGACGGGTATTTATCGCGTTTAAATTACCTTATATTTTCCCGACGTTTCGACAGGTTTGCACGCTGTCGTGGTCACGGGTAGACTCACATACTTTTTTTTGTAAATACATTTAGACTGTCCTCACAGCTCAGTTGGTAGTGGCCCTGCCTTCTGCGCTGTAGGTTGTGGGTTCGATCCCCACTCAGGACTAACATTTGTGTGAACGCAGATGTTTGTTTTGTTCTGTCTGTGTCTGGGTGTTACCATCAGTGGTCGGAATTGGGTGAGCTAATATACCTAAAGTTCTAAGAAAGACACAAAAGTGGAGACTTCCTTACGTCTAAATATTCTTTCCGGGTTTGACGACGCAGGAGGTTGCGGGTTCGATTCCCGCCTCGGAACAAATTTGTGTATGATTTGCAGAAATTTGTTCCGTTGGTCTGGGTGTTTTCTAAGTATAATAAAAAAATATCTATCTATGTATATAATGTATTAAATATATCAGTTATCTAGTACCCATAACACAAGCTTTGAGTAGCTTACTTTGGGGCTAGATGATGCTGTGTGGATTGTCCAGCATTATTTATTTATTTGTTTTAACTGTCTTCACAACTCAGTTAAAATAAAATTAAAATAAATATCTGGTGAAAATTTCATACAACGTCGTCTAGATCCAAACTAAGCAAAGCTTGTTCTATGGGAACCAGAGAGCTGATAGATTAATTATATACTTTTTTTTTGTAAATATATACATAGCATACATAATAATACTCAGTACGTCTACCATGAGTTGTCACATTTAGATCGGCTGACGTTACTACAGTAGTAATAGTACGTTACTATGACATCTGTCAAAATTGTTACTCATGGTACCAAATTCTAAGCAAGGTTTCATGTTTAGAAAACGTCGTTTACCTCAAAAAAACGAGCAAAGCTCGGTCATCTAGGTAGAGATGATTCAGTCTAAAAATGCACGCCCCTCCACTTGTACTTGTACCGCATGTAGAGGTAAATACATTGGAAATACATTGGAGGGGCGTGCATTTTTAGACTGATCTACCTCTACTTACGAGTATATTTAATTAAGTAAGTATCTGAAATGTTTCTGAAAATTACAGTAAGTAGTAAGTAATTATTTTTTTCAGGAAATTTGGCAGCTTAAGAGTAGACCTATCCTAAGTGCCAAGTCAAAGATGTAATCTTTGAAGAAGCTTCACTAAATACGGAACGGGCGGTCTTATCGTTTAAAGCTGATTCTTCCAGACAACTATACGTGTATTAAACCAGAGATTATTTTTATTTATAGAAATGTACAGATATAATATTTTATACACTCTATATATTTTTTTGTGATGCAATAATAATAATATTATGTGAATTACACACAATAGAATAAGTTATAATTAATTTTATCTATAGATAAAATAAGGTGACTGAAAAAATATTTTTGGTAGTTAATGGTCTGTGATTATATAAATATTATTTTTGTAGTTTTATATTGAATAAAGTATATGCAAAACAAAATGTAAATTTACCTATATTATAAGAAAAATCAGTTAATTTATAATAGTAAAAATTTTAAAAATTACCCAGTGCAGACAAAGACGTAAACATAAGATGTTACCAGAAATTACCATAATAATTAATTTGTTTTACGTCTTAGCTTGATTTTAGGGTTCCACCTCAAAAATAACAAACCATTATAGGATCCTTCTTACTCCTTACTAATATATAAATGCGAAAGTAACTCTGTGTGTTCCGCATCACGCCTAAACTATACTTGCGTGCAAAAAAATCGGCCCACTCCATTTCCTTAACTATGCGGGGTGGGAAAACGCCAAAAAAATCTATTTTTGTCATAATCCCCACTTTCATCTTACGGAGACAGCTTAGTGGGGATTATGTCAATAAACCTTTAAGGGTTTCGATGCTCTATACAAAAGGTGTGAATGAAATAGGTAGATTTGTGTGAGAGAGAAACATGTAGAAGTACAAGTACCAGGAATGAATAAACTATGAAGAGGTTTTCGCGACCTCCATCGTTTCTGCTATCCTGGTATCTGGAATGAGCCAACTTATTAATAAAACAACGATTTTCAAACCAACAAGTAGGTACCTACTTGAATTTTGAAGTTCTGAGTCAGAAGTTCTCATGTAAAGTCAGAACTTTTGACTTTACATGAGAATTGCAGAGACAACTACATAATAATTAAGCATAATATTATTTAATTTGCATAACAATAGATTATTAAAATCGACCCAGGGTACATTTACAATTTTATTTTCATTATTTAATTTTAAGAGTGTTACTGACCACACCAATTTGTCAGTTTTTTAAGAGTGTTACTTTAAGAGTGTTAAGAGTGTTACTTTAAGAGTGTTACTTTAAGAGTGTTACTTTAAGAGTGTTACTTTAAGAGTGTTACTTATTTTAAGAGTGTTACTGACCACACCAATTTGTCAGTTTTTTGGTGGTGTCCGAATCGATAGTAACAAAAATATTAAAATCAAAAGTGTCAATTGGGACACTGTCCCAATAAATTTTGTCCGAATCGTCAGCAACCCAATTTTATTTATGACATTCATGACCAAAGACATTTATCAAATCAGTCATTTTGGAAAAACGTTATGAAAAGGTGTAGATACAAAATGAGGTAGTACCTACATTATGAATATCAGTAGGTACTAACAGACCGGAAACATTTAGATCTAGTTTTTTGATCAATAATCAAACGACTGACTTTTTAATATCTGTATAAATAAACAATGGTGTGTCTCCGTATAAATAAACAATCTTTTCACGTAGGTACTAAGTATATAGGTACCTACATAAATTTCAAGTAATACTTTTTTTTATCTATTTTTAAAAGCGGGATCAGTTGACTAAGCAAAATTAATAAAACTAATCATTTAGTAAACTCATCCCGCGGGAAGATGACAGCGGCATCAGTTGACTAAATGTCTTGCGAAACCCTCAGTTGTCGGGTCAGACTCGCGCTTGTCCGGTTTTTTACCTACCAATACGAAATCACTATACCTACTTACCCAGCCAATTATCATAATAATTTTATAAAACAGACAAAGGTTATAAAGTCTGTATAATTGTGCAGTTAAAGTGTTCTCTCGATATTTTCTCAGATATTCATATTTAAAAATATTCAAAATTGATTACCTCAAGTTTTTATTGAGTTATAAATTATTAAGAATAATACGAATTATGTGTTTAATTGGCAAATTAATAAGAAAGCCGTAAGTACTTACCTATATTTAATTCAAAATTACAATCTGTTTGTATCAAAAGTTAGTAGATTATGTTTGTTAATCAATCACACCGTGACAGATTTCGATGAAATTTTCGCACATACATTCGTTGAATAGAAAAACTCTTTGGTGCTAGGTTTGAACCCACGACCTTTGGATCGTAAAGCAGGCTACCACTACACTACCAGTGCTCTGTATGCCGTACTTATACCTAATATTATAAATGCGAAAGTAACTTAGTCTGTCTGTTACCTTTTCACGACTAAACGACTGAACAGATCGTAATGAAATTTGGCATGGAGATAGATTATAAACTGGGGAAGGACATAGGCTACATTTTGCCAACCATTAAATGCGGACGTCAGTCACGGGGTAGCTAGTGAAATATCATCATCATCTTTCTGCCCTTTTCCCACGTTATGTGGGGTCGGCACAACATGTCATCTTCCATTTCCCTCTATCATTCATCATCTCAGTACTCACTCCTTTCTTACCCATGTCATCTTTCACACAGTCCATCCATCTCTTCTTTGGTCTACCTCTATCCCTGTATCCATCCACATTCATACCTAACACTCTCCTCGTCACATGACATTCATCTCTTCTCATAACATGCTCACGCTATTCTATTACCTAGTGAAATATTAAGGGGAAAATACCTATGCTGAAGATATCACAATTTCAGGATGTCAGCTAATAGTAACAGGGGCTCTGTTCCCTACTCCCTAAGTAAGGAACAACTGGAGTTCTACTGGGACCAAGGATATCTTATCATCAAGAAGTTTTACGATGGTCCAACATTAAACCAATTTAGGTAAGCACATCCTAGGTACTAATATTATAAACGCGAAAGTTTGTAAGAATGTATGGATGTGTGGATGTATGGATGTATGATGTGTTTGTAACGGATCTGAATGAAATTTGGCACAGATATAGATTATGGTGTGGAACAGCACTGGCTACTTTTTATCCCGGAAAAATTTACGATTCCCATGGGATAGTTTTGTTTTTGTTTTTCAAGGTAACACGCGGGCGAAGCCGTGGGAGGAAGCTAGTTATTAATAATTAGTCGTATGGTTTTCAGAGAACGCTTCAGACAAATCTGTAATGAGAAGGACGTGGCAAAATTGTATTCTATTGTCAAAGATCCATCACTTTACATTCAGAATGCCAATCCGGAGATGTATATTAACAAGGTGAAATTTATTACTGTTAGATCCAACTCCCAACACGATAGAGAAAAGCTTTAAGCCCGGTTTCCACCAAAGCAGAGATAGAGGAGACGAGAGGAGATGTGTATGAATAAACCAATCAGATTTAGTTATTTCCACATCTCTTCTCCGCTTTGCTTCGATGGAAATAGGTCAAGATCCCTCCTCTCCTGTCTCATTTTTTTATGATGCGGAGAGCGAGAAGTATCTAATCGGGCAGGTCACTCACACTCGTGTGAGTGACTCGCCCGATTAGACACTTCTCTGCCACGCCCTAGCTCACATCTCCAATCAATCATCTCTCTCCGCTTTGGTGGAAATAAACTGCCAGCTTTGCAGCACTTCTCCTGTCGTCTCTTCTCCTCTCTGTTTTGGTGGAAACCGGGCCTTAGGCAGGAAACCGTAGCGATCGGTGTGTCAAGTGGAACTTGACACAAAACCACTGTTTATTGGAAAAAATAAAAAACCTGACTGAAAGACTGCAAGTAACCGAAAGGTGGAGGTACAATATAAAATAAACCTTAATTTTTTTTGTCATAATGCCCACCAACCAGGATACAAAATGTTGGTGGGGAAAACGCCAAAAAGTCGAGTAAAAAACATTAGGTACCTACATACTCGAACGAAGTCGTGGGAAGTAGGTAGATACTAATATCAACGAAATAAAAATAGGTAGGTATTGTAAAAGCCCTATTACACTACACGGTTGGCGTGGCCCCTTGCAAGGGAGCAAGGCATGCCGGGTACTCCCTGACACCCTACTAAGGGTCCCTTGCTCCCTAACTCTTATTACACCACACTTATTCAGGGTAAGGGTCCCTGGAGAAAGTGTAGTGTAATAAGTGCTTAACTTTGACTTAGAATAGCTGCATGTTTCAGATACAAGAGTTATTGTACGATCCTATCTACATGAAGTTCACTGAAGACGTAAATATGGTGCAGGCACTAACACAGCTGATCGGTGAAGACATAACAGCACTCAACTGTATGCTGATAAACAAACCGCCAGGCACCCGCGACCACCCACCACACCAGGTCAGAATAAAAATATACTTAAATAAATAAATTATAAGAGCGCTGGTGGTGCAGTGGTAGCACCCCGGCCTCACGATCCGAAGGTCGTGGGTTCAAACCTGGTCGCGCACCAATGACTTTTTCCATTCGAAAAAATTATTTGCGCAATGCCAGTGCTCTGAAACGGTGAAGGAAAACATCGTGAGGAAACCGGCATACCCTAGATCCAAAAATTCGAAGGTGTGTGTCATAGGTTAGTATTCTTATAAGCGGCGATGGGCTTGCAACCTGTCACGTACGGAATACTAACTACCGTGCAAAATGTGGGCATGTACTAAATATCATGTTTGGACGTGCCTCTGACTACCCTCTTTAGATATCCTCAATGATCTAAATCTAAGTAACTAAAGATCTGAGGAAGACATCTACCGAGCCCGGGGATTACAGTCGTCATCATATTATTATTATTTTTTTTTTTTAAATAAGTAAATTAATGGTAAAAAACATGTTTAAGAAAGATTCAAATATGATTAGTTTTCGTGTTCCCTTCAGCAAGCCCTTTCATTTGATACCCATACCTACGCTTATAAGAATACTAACCTAAGACACAGACCTTCGAATTTTTGGTTCTAGGTTATGCCGGTTTCTTTACGATGTTTTCCTTCAACGTTTAAGAGCACTGGCATTGCGCACATCAATATTTCGAATGGAATAACTCATTGGTGCACGACCAGGTTTGAACCCACGACTTTCGGATCGTGAGTACCTACTAAATACTTAGTAGTAATTTATTGTAAGAATTAAAAAAACAGTATTTTATATAGTGTGTACCTACTATGTATATTAAGATAGTCTCTTTCTACAAAAAAATTAAAAATAAACTTGTGATTTTTCATCGTATGGGGCAATCTTGGTGGGGATTTAAGAAATACTTTATTGGGAAAAATAACCTTGTGTAATATGTCCACTAATACCTATTTATTTATTGTCCCAGGATCTATATTACTTTCCATTCCGGCCGGCCGACAAGATAGTCGGCGTGTGGACGGCGATAGACCACGTCTATCCGGACAACGGCTGTCTCTACGTGATACCAGGGTCGCATAAAGTGGAGACGATGTATAATCATTGTGATCGAGCTACGGTAACCAACTGTAACAGTCCATTACAGAATAGTCTAGTCCAGTTAAGTCCAGTCCAGTCTAGTCGAGACGGGACGAGCCGAGTCCAGTCTTGTCCAGTCCAGTCCAGTCAAATCATCTTCAGTGTAAACCAGTTCAGTCCAGTTTAAAACAGTACATTTCAGTCAAGTCCAGTCAAGTTAAGTCCTGGCGAGTCCAGTCCAGTCCAGTCTAGTCCAATCTAATCCAGTCCAGAACAGTCCAGACCAATCTAGAGATCATGAAGACGGTTTTGTGTATATTTCAGGAGAAGAAGCAGTTCTACCATGGTATCCAAAGAGAGGACATCGCAGCCCCAGAAGAAAAAAGACTTAATGTAGAGATGGAGCCAGGAGACACTATCTTCCTACATCCATATCTGGTGCACGGCTCTGGAGCTAACGTCTCCAAGGTATATTCCTCTTCCGTGAGTACCTATCATCTGCATCAGTGTAGCTGCCACGGAGATCTACGCTCGCTGCGCTCGCTCGATCAATTATTATTTTTTATATTGGAGATGTTCATATAAAAATCGTAAAGTAAGTAATTTTAATTATGATAATGGAATTCCATCAAGAAGCGTTAAGACAATGGGTAGCGGAAGTACATTTTAGATTTGATATTTAATATATTTTAACATATCTATATCTATCTATATATATATATATAAATGAATTGCTGTTCGTTAGTCTCGCTAAAACTCGAGAACAGTTTAACGGATTTATCTTATCTTGGTCTTGAAATGTTCGTGGAGGTCTAGGGAAGGTTTAAAAGGTAAGAAAAATTCGAATAACTGCCGGGAAAACCCTAAAGCCCTTTTCTATAGCCCTTTTCAATAGAAAAGGGGAAATATCCCATACAAACGTTTTCTAAATAAGTACGAAGTCTGCCGAGTCAGCTAGTAAGTAAATTTATATTTTTCTTTCGACAGTCCAAGAATATGATTCCGAGCCTAGCGGGACCTTTCATTCAGATGTTTGAGAAACCGAACATAGCGGGAATCGAGTACCTTGAAAAATAAAAACAAATCTATCCAAATCTGTCCCGCGGGAACCGTAGATACATTTTTACAGAATGAAAAGTAGCCTATTATGTGCTATTCCAGACTAAGTATAATCGATCTGTGTTATATTTCATCCAGATCCGTTCAGCCGTTTCAGCGTAAAAGAGTAACAAACATGCATCCATACATTCTTTCAAACTTTCGCGTTTATAATATTAGTAGGATTGACTATTGTTGATTGTGTATTAGGAGTATCGCAAGGCAATAACTGGACACTTCGCGAATAGTGCCTGTCGCTATATAAACGTGATGGGGACTCCACAGGAACTCCTCGCCACCACCATTAAGGAGGAGCTGAAGAGAAGAGGTGGGGTGATAGACTTTGTTGTAAGTACTGGGGCATCACCACGAATATACGTTTTTAATGCTCTACATTTTTAATTAATAATTGTAACAAACTGTGATTTGAAATAAAAATATGATTCTTAGGCTTATTCCAAATAATGGTATTTTATTTTTAACTTAACGGGGATTAGTGAACTTTTTACTTCACTAATCCCCGTTACGAGTTCGCATCAGCGTCAACGGGGAAAAGTGAACAAAAAGTTCACTTATCCCCGTTAACGGGGATCGTCAACGTGGATTAGTGGAATAAGCCGAATAATACATTACCGTAGGTCTACCATAAGTTTACACAATGCAGTCGCTAGCGACTCATCATTCTCCTGCCCTTATCGCACGCGTTGGGTCGGCACAACATGTTTTCCTCTTCCACTCACTCCTATCATTCGCAATACCGTCTTTACCATAAGGGCACACGGGGCCTGGGCCCGGGGCCCCCCATCCTCAGGGGGCCCCGAAGGACCGACAACTTCTCTCACATTTATTCTCATAGTGCCTAACAGCACCATCGTCAAAATATAATTATTGTCATTAATGTTTATTTGATTTACTCATAATAAATAGAAGATCATCATCATCTTCCTGCCCTTTTCCCACGTTATGTGGGGTCGGCACAACATGTGATCTTCTTCCATTTCCCTCTATCATTCGTCATCTCAGTACTCACTCCTTTCTTACCCATGTCATCTTTCACACAGTCCATCCATCTTTTCTTTGGTCTACCTTTACCCCTGTATCCATCCACATTCATATCTAACACTCTCCTCGTCACATCACATTCATCTCTAAATAGAAGAATAAATAGAAGATCATAACAGAAAATTTTTAGTATAATTCGCTATTTTTACTTTCCAAAAGGGCCCTAAATTCTTTTGTACCCAAGGGCCCCAGCATAGTTTAAGACGGCCTTGATCATTCGTCAACTCTGAATCAACTCCTCTTACATTCATAATTGGGCATTTTTCAAAAAATTGCACCCCCCTGTTTAACAACTGTCCCTTGATTTCGATTATATTTATCTAAGAAGTAGTTATGTTAGTTATTTTTTTTAGTTATTAGAGTGAATAAACGTATATCATATTTGTTGTTTATACAAAAAAAATACATTAAACTCGAATATATTTCGTGATAATTAAAAATAACAATTGAAAAATGGGTGATTTTGCGCTGTCCCCCGCTAAATTCTACGATACACTACCTAATTTCATAACTTTTTTGTAAGAAAGATACCCTCTTTTAAGGTTTTATTTAATCAAGAATTTAATCAGTTATTGTGATTTAGTAAAATATAATGAGCCATAAGAATAAAAATGATTAAAAAGTTTAAAAGTTGTAAACTCTAAATTATGTTCTTTCCGGAACAATCAGTTTTGTCACCGGTTTTCTAACAAATTATATTTACGGTAGTAAAATAGTTTCGCATTACTGAAACACTATTTCTAACGCTACCAAAAAAATCAGGATACAAACCTGTCAGTGCCCAAAAACTGCTCGAAAAGAGAAGACGTATGTCTGCAAGCCGCGTGAACGATTTTTTACCTCAGGTATGTGACCATATTTTGTCTTGTATCTTATTATTTATCGTGTCGTTTTTAGTGGATTAGTTTGAAAATGTTATTATATCTAATTTGATCAAAAGTTTTGATTAATTTTTATATTGTGGCTATTTTTAAACAGTTTTTATTACTAGAGGATAATCAAATGTGACTTCCTGTGTGTGACTATTTGAGCGGTCACATATACGCTGAACGGAAAGTCACAACAAGCCTGAACACATAAAGTATGGTTTACATGGCGATGTACTCAAGCTATAAAAAAAAATTCTGCGAACTTTTTGATTATGAGATAATGAGTAGGTAGGTAATTAAAAACAGCTTGCGACTATTTGACGAACTGAATTTGGTCGTATGTTTGTCGTTTTTTTGTATGTTATTAGATAATAATATTCGTTTGTTAATATGAATGTATTGTATTCTGTGAACTAGTAGGCGCTTTTTTCCTATGTTAGTACGTTAATATGAAATTTGTTTGTGTTTGTTCTTATATTTGTAGGTTTGTACTAGTGTAGCTCGTTATGATTTTTTTTCATACAAATCTTAAACCTCCCGCTGCATCTCTTAGAGGTTCAGTTTCAAGAATCCCTTTCTTAGCGCACCTCTAGACATTCAAAGGAATCTATTCTCTAAATTTCAGCTCTCTAAGACTTATGGTTTTGTGCGTTGATATATTAGTTAGTCAGTCAGAAACGTAAGAGTTTTTTATATTTAGATGAGTGTAAGTGTGTTTTTATGATTGTATGTTTGTCCAAGTTCAAGAACCGCATTTTGTTTTAGGAATAGCAACGAATATCAAAATGCCTCTTACTGGGGCCGAAAAAACTAGAAGATATAGAGAAAAATTAAAAAAAGATCGTCCGGAAGAATATAAAGCTCAATGTAAAAAAAATTTAGAGAGAATGAAAAGCAAAAAAAAAAAAATTTCAGAAATGACGGTAGAAGAAGCTGAAGAGCAACGGAAAAAATGGAGAGAAGAAAAACGAAAAAGTAATAAGCAGAAAATGAAAAAAAAAAAATCACCAGAATTAAGAAATGTAGACAATGGACCTAGTGTATCTACAGAAAATAATAGGGAAACAACATTTAGGAAAACATGTAAACAGCTATTAAGAAAATGCAGAAATTTGTTGACGCAGGTTAAAAAAATTCAAGCTACAAAAGAGGTTTACAAAAAACGATACCTGCGTCTTAAACAACTTACTACGGAAAAGATAAATGATTTAGAAAAAACATTAACTAAGCAAAAGTCAAGAGAGGAAGTGCTTGAATTTACATTAAAAAGGACATATCAAAGGGCAAAATCTCACGAAGAGAAAAAATATTTGAGAAAACTAGTGGAAAATACCACTAACAAAAAATATGTACGCAAAATGATGGGCTTAAAAACAAAAGACAGAAAAAAAAAGAAGAGATTGAGATTCGAAATTGAAGAAATAACAAAGTTCTATTTGAGAGATGATGTGAGTAAAAATACGGCAGGGAAAAAACAAGCTAAAACAAAGAACAAAATGAGAAAACAAATAAGATATCTTACAGACACTCTTGTCAATCTCTACAAAAAGTACAAAAGTGAAGGTGGGCGCTATGGCTTCACAACTTTCTATAGGCATAAGCCTTTTAATGTTTTAACACCTCACCTGAATGCAAGAGACACATGTCTATGTATTAGACATAGTAACGTGGAATTTCTACATACATCATTGAAAAGACAAGGATTACTTAAAAACGGTATGAGAGAAATTTTGAACGAAATTTCATGTGATACTAAAAATTATTCCTGCATGTACAGTAATTGTGAAAATTGTAAAGACCGAGAACCACTTTATTGTACATCAGTAAATAGTGAAGTGGTTGATAAAGATATGAATGTTTCATGGTTACGTTGGGAAAGAAGAGATCATACTTATACAAAAAAAGAAGGACAAGAAACGAAAGAAATTAAAACAAAAAAAACAGAAAAGGTAATAATAAAAGGAAGTTTAGAAAAATTAAAAAACGATTTCGAAAAAGACCTGAAAGAATTTAAAAGACATCATTTTAATATGCAACACCAACATGATCAGTATCAAACTGCAGTTTCACAATTAAAAGACAATGAAGTCGTTTTAGTGTGTGACTTCTCAGAAAATTACGAGGCTAAGTTGGGTGAGGAGATACAAGCTATGCACTTTGGTGCTTCCAAAAACCAAATAACTCTACACACCGGAATGATTTATTGGGCCAATAGATCACAGTCCTTCTGTACCATATCAGATCTGAACAACCATCAACCACCCGCTATATGGGCTCATTTGACGCCATTATTAGACCTCATCAAACAAGAATCTCCGAACGTATCTATCATTCACTTTTTCTCAGATGGTCCATCTTCTCAGTACCGGCAAAAAAACAACTTCTATTTGTTTGCCCATTTTACAAATTCCCTTGGGTTGGATTATGCAACCTGGTCGTATTTTGAATCGGGGCACGGAAAGAGCGTTGCAGATGGTATAGGTGGCTGTGTAAAACGTACATTAGACAGAAAAGTCTGCCAAGGGAAGGACGTAGTTGATGCGAAAGATGCCTACGAAATTCTCAAGAACAGCCTTATGAGAGTCAAAGTTTTCCTGATTCCAGACAGTTCCATCAGCGATATTAGCAAACTCTTGCCTTCAAATGTACAAGCATTAAAAGGCACTCTCCTTGTTCATCAAATTATCACAAGAGACGAAAATTCTATTAGATTCAGGGATATAAGTTGTTTCTGTGGACCTCTTCCAGGACAATGCGATTGTTTTTCTCCCCGAATGCATCATGTGGTTCCATACCACATTCAAACTCGACAACAGACCAAAAGCAAAAAAAATAACATTTCCATTTCATCCCACAAAAACTTTGTTTCATCAACATCCAAAGACAATCAAAGACCAGCAACAACACGTCAAGATCTTGAAATGACAAACATCGATCTTGGACCACTGTCTAAAAAACCAAGATATGAATACCCCGTTCCTTCGACCTCCAAACATAATCTAAGACCAGCAACATCACGTCAATATTTTGAGATGACCAATATACTCGTAGATCTCGGACCACCGTCTAAGAAACTAACAAATGAATGCCCCGTTCCTTCAACATCCAAAGACAATCTAAGACCAGCAATATCACGTCAAGATTCTGAGATGAATAACATAGATACCGAACCACCGATACCGTACCTTCAAGACTTGGAAGAACGTTTTCAAGAAATTGAGTCTTTTGGTACGTTGGACTACACAAGTGCAGATAATGCTCTGATTGAGTTTGATGATTATGGACTAATAGATGATCCTATAGATATTGATACACTGCAGATGACATTTATTCCCGATGATGATTCCAAAAGCGTTGAAGTACCTAAATCTGTAGTTCTTATTGAAAATGATCGATCTTCTTCTACTAGAGATCAAAAAACCTTGCAAAAAGTAGACATAAAAACGAGTAAGACATACTTTCTCAAATGCCATAAATGCACATGCTCTATATTAGGGAAAAAAGCTAAATGCCTTGCATGTTCAATGTGGTATTGCGAAGAATGCGTTGATGGGAGTCCGATGGAATTGGACTACATCTGTGATCAATGTTTTCAAGGTAGGGAACTAAACTGTAGCTTATGTAAGCTTTATTTATTCTTTATAGTTCTTGATATGTTTCATGTTTTTCTTTATTTACAGGTTAACCTTGTTTGCATTCACTGAAGAATATTTTGGCAATATAATGGTGTTGTACGTGGATATTGACAACTTACTTACATACGGAGACTACGCCAGATTCTACAAATTCAATTTGAAATGGCCTTGGGTTGAGACGCATTTCGTCTTCTCTCAAAATTGTTCCAGATGTGGAAGAAATAATTTACCCAATAAACCTCTGCATTTTATCATCATTAACATGCGTCGTTCATATTTAAGGGCTTTTTTGAAGAATTCCTTGTTCTGGTGTAATTTTTGTTCCACATGTGTTTATGATCATTATCTGATTGATGAATGTACCCATTGTAGTATTTAAAATAAAAATTGTTTTACAAGGCTACATTACGGATCTAAGTACAGACCTACCTATAGGTTATCCGTTGTAGCTGTAATGTAAACGAATAGATGTGATTGTTCAGAAAGATTAAGCGAGATTATAAATAATTAAAGATTATAGCGGTCTAAGGACCAGAACTGATTGTTTTCCATAATGGTTTTTGATAAAAATATTTAATAATAAAAGAAAAAAATACTTTATTTATAATTAATATTATAATTAAGGAATCACGAAGACTGATGTAAAAGTGTCAAGATTAAGCATAAAAAAGACATCTTAGTGATAATAATTTAATTAAAACTTAAAAGATTGCAATAATAGTATAATGCTTAATTATGTGTAAGTAATGTTAATGTTATAACGGTCAAAGACCAGAACTGATTTGTTTTTTGTAATGATTGTTAAAAAAAAAATTTTTGATTCATATTGTGATTAATGAATCACGAGATTATTACCTCTCGAGAGGATAAAAACAAGTGCCATAATTAAGCATGTAAAAGACTTCTTAGTGATAGTAATTTAGTTAGAACTTAAAATATTCCAATAATGTCATACTAATTATGTGTACTTACCTAAGTTACTATGAAAAGTCTGCTTTAAAAAATATTTAAATGTTATAACGGCCTATGACCGGAACTGATTAGTTTTTCGTAAATATTTTTGCTAATAATAATAAATCTTACTAGCAAAGAACATTTTATTTTATTTTAATTGTGATTAATAAATCACGAGGACTGATAAAAACAAGTGCCAAAATTAAGCATACAAAAATACTTCTTTGTGATAGTAATTTAGTTAACCCTAAAATATGTCAATTTACCTACTTAATAAATAAAAAAAGATACCTACTTAATAAATAATGTGTAGGTACCAGCAAAAGTACTGTAAAAAATATCAATTTGTTAATTTTTTGTCCTGTCTGCCTACTATTTTCGCGCCATGTAAACCCAGTCTTTCCCTTTTTAGGTATTCGGTTGCGTGACTGTCCCCGTATTTACGGAGCTGAATTTGTTGATTATTTGAGTAGATTTATCATTTCAAGTTTTTTAAAGAACTCTCTCAAACGCAAAATAATTTTTTGTATAATTTTTATAGATAAATTTTTCTGAAATAGTGTCTAGAAATTTAATAATGAAGATAATTACAACAAATAAAGTACCCAAAGTCACATAACTGAATAGTTTATTGAATTTTTGATCAGCTCAGATACAACAATTTTGGATTGTGAGTGTTTTTTAAATTGAATAAGCATTTAAAAGTGATCAAGTAAACAATATTTGAATATTCTTATAATTTTCACTGTTTTTTCAACTAATGAATATAGTCACACAACTGATATAAATTTTGGAGACTTTCCATTTTGTTTTAGTATTATTACAATATTACTATTCCAAGCACGTTATATTCTATTTTTTCTAAAAATATATTGAATTTCTAACATAAAGAGACCAGACACAATTTAAAAAATAAAACTTTTCAAAAAGCATTGATTTTCAAAGGGGGGTGTAATTTTTTGAAAAATGCCCAATTATCATCTTTCACACAATCAAACCACTTCTTCTTCGGCCTTCCTCTACTTGCGTACCCAGATACACTCATACTCTTTTGGTGACATGGTTTTCATCCCTCCTCATCACTCGCTAGCGAGTGTAGTTAAAAAATTGTATGAAAACTTGTACAGTCAGCGCCTCTAGCGGATAGTTAGGTACTAAAACGTCACGTAGTTAACTATCCTACGTCACAGCGTACTACAGCGACTGTAGTTTGCGCTTCATTCATTTGCTTAGAATTTGGTACCATGAGTAACAATTTTGACAGTAACGTACTATTACTACTGTAGTAACGTCAGCCGATCTAAATGTGACAACTCATGGTAGACGTACCGAATTAATATTACATAGTTATTTCGTACCATGACCTATGCAAATTGTATTGAAGTAGTTTTAAGATTCAAATGTGGCGTTTCTAAAACAGAATCGTTCTAGAAGACTTCGTGGTGAGGCCCTGTTCGGTCGCAAACAGCAGGGGTGGGTCTTTCTACTCAACGCTTTCGTCATTGTTCTCACTTTCGTAATTCGCAACAAACAATTTTGGTTATCTCGTAAAATATAAGATAGATGCCCTGGCTTGGTAGACATCTCCTCAGATCTTCAATTACTTAGAAATTTTAAGGATATAGTCAGAGTCACGTCCAAACATGGTACATACCTACATTTAGCAGTGATTATTATTCCGTACGTAACAGGTTTCAAGCCCATCACCGCTAACTCGAATATTAAGTTCTAGGGTATGCCGCGTTCACGATGCTTTCCTTCACCGTTTAAGAACTGGCTTTGCGCACATAAACTTTTCGAATAGAAAAACTCATTGGTGCACGACCAGGTTTGAACCTGTAACCTTCGGATCGTGAACCAACGGTGCTACCACTACACCACCAGTGCTCAACCAATACACTTTATATTCAATGAAATAAAACATTTTTTGTTTCAGGAGCTGTGGAGAGTTAAATGTAAGCAAATTAAAGGAGTGAGATCGCATCTATAGAAATATATTATCAAAATAATTTAAATTAGTAACTATATTATCGATGATCTAAATAATATAAGGTTTGGGTGGTAGGAAAATTAAACAAAGCCAAAATGATTAAATTAAATATTTTTATTACAAAATCTTAGGTTTTAAAAATCAAAACTTTACTTTTAATACTCTGTTTGGTGTATTTCTGCAAATAATTAAATTAAAAGTTGTTAAAACAACAATATTTCGTAACTAATTATATTTTTTTAACATGTTTAAATATTTTAAAATGTAAATTTAATTTTGCATAAATTATGATACGAAACAAAATTGTTTTATTATACTTACTATATAAATCCTTCTACTTTATTTTCCTACTGTAGGTACCTATCTTTTGATCAACTTTTAAGTACATAGGTATCTACAAAAGTTTAAACATTATACTAATCTATTAACTTTTAAGTCAACCTACGTCAATACTTATCGTGAACTTAAATAATGTTAGGTTTAAAATAATTAATATACAAATTCTATCAAAAAAACTGAGGTTTCAATTATTTTGTTTAATTTCTAGTATATACAAAATATTATATTATTCTATTTTGTTTAATATAAAATATATATCTTTGAGCTACATAATTATAATTATAAATAATATTTAAATTATAAAAAGGTGAAAATAACTTATTTTTTAAAACTGTGACATGAGACTAGATCTGTTTGAAGATTATTAATATTATCTGCATTCTAAATAAAATTATATCGGTGAAGTATAAAAAAGAAAAAATATTATTCTGGTAACTTAAGCTTATTTTGATAATGCACTCGACTCCGTCAAAAATCTGTAAAAATATACGTAACTGTTAAATAAACAAATATAATATTAAATAATACAAGTTTTACAGAAGTCAAAGAAAGATAATATAAAAAAAGATATATTATAAACAAATATAGGTAAGTCCATAAATATAATAAATATACTTACTTTTTAGGTCATGCTTGCAAAGCAAATAAAGAAGCCAATAATATAAGGAAATAATATTTTTAAAATATTTTAAAAATAATTATATAAAGTATACTTTTGTTATTATTTAATAGAGGCGTTTTACCTACCAATAAAACGCTTATTAATTACTTACCTTATTCGAAGCTTATTTAATGAGAGACGGCACTTGACTTCCCGCTTTCCGGTATAGTACTTTCCTGTCTTACTTCCGTTCTGCCTACTTGCTTACGTCACTTCCGCCTGGCAGTTTGCGAAATTCACTTTTTGAGAGTCGCAATTTTAAAAATTCATTGAGTCTTGTAATTACCAGGCAGCAATAATTTATAAGCTTCGAATAAGGTAAGTAATTAATAAGCGTTTTATTGGTAGGTAAAACGCCTCTATTAATTGGACTTGACTTATTCGAAGCTTATTTAATGAGACGTGTTTGTTATCGCCTGGTGGAAGTGATGTAGACGCCAATGTGATTTCATGTTGTAGGTATCTACATTATAAGGAAGAATGATGATGGAATAAGTGTCTATTATAAGAATAAACTATTCTATGGATAATCTTATTTTTATAATAAAATTGTAACCTGATGTTGACATCTTTTAATTAAAACTGGTTTTCATTCAGCAAAATAATAAGAGTAGGTAGTGAGGGTAGGAACACATTTATTTGAACAAACAAAAGAACATAGTGGGTATGACTATGTACAAAATAATAGTACAAAAATGTACCCTCGTAATCATAAAAGTAATGAGGGTCCTTCAATTCGACGACAAAATGTTCAATCAGTCACAAATAATGAACTTGGTATTTACATAATCATAACCAAGTAGGCATAATCTAACAAACAGGGTTAAAAAGTGTTGTAACTGACGATGAATTACAAACAGGCTTGATCTCACGTTTATAAAATTTACAAAAAGTATTTTGAGATCGCCAGTTACCCCTAGCAAGTATTTCATCGACAGGATAATTATCGAGCCAATTTTTAGAAGCCACGGCTGACCTTATGCTTCCAGGAGTTGCTTGTATGTTAGCGCCTGCTAAAGCAGTCTTAATCCACCCCGCAATTAACGTACGCGATGCGGGTTTTGGCTCACCCCTAACATTTACAAATAGATTATTTGAATTAGAAGTGCTTCTTCGATCTTTTAAGAGTGAAATAGTAAGCCTCACCCAGAAAACTGGGTCTAATCTTTCATTCTCTGTATTTACACACAATCTCCATCCTGACTGCCTGTATTTGGCAGAGTCAGTTTTTGATCCGAATCTCGGCCACAAAATCACACAATCATTTAGAAAGGTACAATTAGCTGAATCTACTGTGAGCAAAGTTAAATCATGAATTCGTCTTCCTGAGCAAAGTAGCAAAAGGACCGTTGTGTGCCTCTGAACTTGAAAGTTGTTATTTTTATCTATAGAATAACTATCTAAGTAAGAAGCTAAATCATCTATGTTCCATACAGGCAACTTGGAATGACATATTGGTTTACGTAATGATATAGATTTAAGGACATGCTTCACAAGTACATGAGCACTTAACTGGCCAGATATTTCTGGGTTACATAAAGTTGATACAACAGATTTGTGTAGCAAAATTGTGTTGTATGAGAGCTTAAATTTAAGATATAAGTCTGATAAATATCTAGCAAGGTCACATCCCTTTGGAGAAGTAGGATTTATATCAGAATCCTTACACCAACCACACCATCTTTTCCAAGCAATGCTATATACCTTACGGGTAGAGGGACGCCAAGCCTCTTCTAGAAGTTTTAGTTGGCTGTTATCCCACGCTGTCAATAACCTTGACCACCCCCACATTTCCACACCTCTAGTGTCATATCGAGTACATTCTGGGGTGGTAGACCTGTCGCGGTATCCATTAGGACTCTGTCGAGATGAAGAAGTGTGAAAGGTGGTGCTAGGGCGCGTGCTTTGATGTCCGGCCGCCAAAACACTCGTTCCCATCGTGGGACTACTAGTAGATAAATCCCCCAAGCTTGATTGAGATGACTCAGTATTTTGGGTATTAGGTATGGAGGCGGAAACACCCAAGCAAGGTTGTAGTTCCAAGCTTGGGAAAAAGCGTCGTGGAACAGCGCTTGATGGTCGGTCAGATCTAGGGATACATAGTTGAGCACTACGTGGGCTCGATTGGATGCGAACAGATCGATTATCGGTGTACCCCATTTCGAGAAAACCATGCGAGTGCATTCCGGGGATAGATGCCACTCTGGTGTTGCCCGTAGTCTCGAAAGATGGTCGGCATGGCTGTTGTAAATGCCGGGGATGTAAAATATTTTCAGATAAATCTGGAACTCTTCTAGAATTCTGAAAACTTTGAACGTTAACTCCATGAGGGGAGCCGACTTGGTACCTCCTTCGTGTCGAAGATATGCTATAACCGATTTGTTGTCGCTCTGTATTAGAACTGTACTGCATTTCAGGAGCCGACAGTGACCTTGCAAAACTTTTAATACGGCTAGCATTTCCTTCCGATTGCAATGCAGATGTTTCTCGGTTTTTGACCACGAACCTGTTAATGACAAATTGTCCAACTGAGCACCCCAAGCAGTATCCGATGCATCGGTCGTAAGAAAATGAGATGGGGGTGGGTAGTGTATTGCTGAGGTGTACTCGCAATTGTGAAGCCACCATTTCAGGTTTTCTATTGCTGTGGGTGGTAGCAGGTGGGTTTTCCTCGGGTTTGAGTACAGAATTTTGTTCAATAGATTTAGTAAGGCTCTGTAATTGAGTCTGCCTTTTGGAACGGCAAAACTTGCGAAATTTAGAAAGCCCACCAGGCTTTGCAGCGTTTTGAGTGTTGCATACTTCTTTTGAAGCATTAGGTTTATTTGACATGTCAGAGTTGGAATCTTCGCTTCGGGAAGACACTTTTGATTGGTCCAGGGACACCAGTAAATTCCCAAAAATACTAGACCTTTTGATGGTGACAGATGGGATTTTTCGTAGTTGATAAGCCAACCCAACTTTTCCAAGGTGTTGATTACAATTCGAACATGTTTGTGTAGCATGTTTTCTTCTTGGTGAGCTATCAAAAAATCGTCTAGGTAGACAATTATTCTGATGCCTTTTTGTCTGAAAACTTGCGCTATCCAATTCGTGAGGGTTGCGAAGGTTTTTGGACTTGTACTGAGGCCGAAGGGTAAGCAAGTCATTTGAAGAAGTTCGTTGCAATAAATTAGGCGCAGAAACCTTCTGTGACTGCGAGCCACAGGGACATGAAAGTATGCTTGAGACAAATCGATTTTGCTCAGCCAGTCGCTGGGTTGTAGAAAATCTGGTATGCGATAAACATTTATCAGTTTGAAGTGGTCTTTTATTATAAAACGATTCAGAGCTTTCAGATTGAAAATAGGGCGTACTGATCCGTCGCTTTTGGGAACGAGGAACATTGATGATAGGAAGCTTGGAGAAGCAACGGCTTGTTCCAGAACTCCTTGAGCTTTCATTTTGTTTATGACAGACGTCATTTGAGCCGACTTTGGCACCTGCAGGTAGTTTTTGTTTAGGTTGGTAAGAACAAGCGGTGGTTTTTTGCAAAACGGTATGCGGTACCCTGATATTATTTTTAGAATGAAGGCAGGCGCTCCCAGATGATCCCACTGAGCTCGATATCGTTTTAAACGACCGGCACTGAACGCCACTGAGTCAGAACTTACGGCGCTTACTGTCTTTGTTATTGCGAGCGGGGGACGATGGCAAACGTTTGCGTCCATAGTTAGCTTGACTTTGCTGTCTAGCGTTTGATCGAGAGGCATTTCCTCGAAATGTATTTCCATACCTATTAGCGTTTGGTACGACCGAATTTTGCTGGCAAGTATGCCCGTGCCCACAGCCACCTTGCGGAGGCGGGTAAGCGCAATGAGCTTGCGCGTAGTTACGATTGCTCGTATTAGAATAACCTTGAGAAGGCTTTGGATATGACGCATGTCTTTGAATTGAGCTTCCAGGTTTTTTCGGATCTACCTGAGAGGTCGCATTATTATTTGTCTTTTGAATTGGCCAAAAACATTTTCGTACTCCACCGGCTTTTTCGATAGCTGCAGTGAACTTGTCTGCGTCAAAGAGATTCGTCGATGATGGTGGGATTCTTTTTAGGCTAGCTTTGACCAAGGGATCTTTAGCATGCTTTGTGACATGGTCCCTCCGAGATTGAATGACTTCAGAACGATGGCCGCAGATTATCTGTAATAAATCTGCAGAACTTTTATGAAACTCACCTGTGGAAAGAAGATCATTAAGTTTCTGATGCAGACTCTCATAGTTTAAAGCGTCGCCATCTCTTGCCCAAAGTAACAGCTCCCTTAAAGCTTTTTGCAAAGCCTCGTTCTGTTTTATAGCACACATAGTTAGGGCTGCAAAAGATTTGTCCGACTGCACGAGGTGACGGGGTGAATCGTAGGCTTTGACTTCTTCATTCGTTTCTAAATCTGTAAACCCTGGGGTATAATTGTAAAGTTTTTGGGTCTCGGCATACCTAACCTCGTTCCAGTCATTTTTATTGAAGTGTTGAATTTCACCAAGTAGTCGCAGGTGATCATCCGACGTTTTTGGTACTGAAGGTTCTTTCAGTTTAGTTTCAATTGCAATGGTTAATTCTTTATTAGCGAGACTAGATTTTATAGAATCTTCGTCATGCAAATGATCATCAAGGGTTCCACTAACACCGGATAATAAAGATATAGCATCGTTATCAAGATGCTCACTTACTTGAGAACTGCACTTTTGATGAGCTATTTGGTTGCGAAGGCTGTGTATTTCTTTCTTCAATTTTCTGTGTTTGCGTGCTTGGTGACGTCTTCGTTTGCCCCCCCTTTTGTTTTTGCGATGCCTTCGTTTAGAGGATCTTGAACTGGAAGAGGAGCTACTGCTCGAGTTGCTACTGCTAGAACTCGAGCTGCTGTCCGACCGAGCACGTGGCTTTGAAGATCTCTTGGAAGCTGGTCCTGGTAAACCTTCACCAGCAGCTTGGTCTATAATAGCATTGGATTCATCCATACTAAAAACATAAAATTATTTAAAGTAAAGGGTAGACAGGAAAGAAAATAACCGATTAAAATATCAAGAACTCACATTGATTCTTGTATAATAACGAATATAATCTTTAATAAAAACGAACGGAAAATCCGTTAGTATTTTGAAAATTTTTAGGTAATTATCTTTTTAAAATTGATGATGATTATGAATAATAACCATTTTAACCAACTTTTGTCGAAAGTAAAGTAGGTACTTACGTGTACAGGACACAATTTGTTAAATATTGCAAGAGTATTACCTAGTAGGTATACTTTTGAAGCTAGAACTCTGTTATGTCTTGTTAAAGTGTTGGCACATCCGAACACTGCGGGGAACAAGACGCCAATGAATTTTTAAAATTGCGACTCTCAAAAAGTGAATTTCGCAAACTGCCAGGCGGAAGTGACGTAAGCAAGTAGGCAGAACGGAAGTAAGACAGGAAAGTACTATACCGGAAAGCGGGAAGTCAAGTGCCGTCTCTCATTAAATAAGCTTCGAATAAGTCAAGTCCAATTAATAATAGTTTTGCATAATAATTATTTTAAACATTATGTTATTATTACGTATGTTTCTACAATGCTACAGGTAACAAAATTTATAACTAAATAAACATTTCTACATGCAGTGCTAAATAAATAATTTTGGTGTTCTAAAAGCAGATTTAAGCGTAACTAAGAGCGTACCAATTTTAAAAATTAAAATTAAAATTTGTCTGTTATCACTCCCGGATTTTCTTGGTTTTTTCAGTATAAATACTTAACCAATCGCTTCAAAGTGACTATGGCCATGCCATTACATTTCTTTTTTGGTTTTTACATACCAACATAATAGTACCTACCTATAATTCTTTATTAAATAGTAATTAAATTCTATGCAAAACTTTCATGTTATCTTCTTTAACAATGTCTAAGAAAAAACTTCTAAAAATTAAGTTTTTTAAAATATTTAAATACTTTTTTGTAAAATATTAAATTTTTTTGCACACTTAATCAACACGGTTGATTGAATTTTAAATAATTAAATTAGTCAAATTATAAGTTATTGTAATTATTACTTAACAAGTAACTAAGTATGTTTAATATTATACTGATACATAAATATAAATTATAAGTTTAAGCTATATTTTAACTATTATTATATTATTACGGTTAGTTATAAAAGCTAACTAATATTATTTATTATTAAAGCTGGGAAACCAAATCAGTTTATTTAAAATGCCATTAAAATATTCTTTAGACCTATTTTTCCATTTAATCACATTGTAATTAATTTACTTTTACCCATTTTTATTGTAAGCTGTTTTAGAATACAACTTTATTTGTTGTTCCCAAGGATCGAAGGACCAAATACAAGAAACAAGTGCTCATGCTATAAGTCCTGAGTAGCTATTACGTACGGAACTCTAGTTGCAATCAATTACAATGAATGTCTATCAGCAACAGTGCTGTGACTACGTAATTCTGATACTTACAAACAATATACCCAAGGCAATAAACCATAAATATATATAATACTTAATAATAATTTTATGGCAAAAACTTTCCATAAAACAATTTACCGCTAGTAACTAGAAGCTGTTAGTAATAATGTTTTGTTAGAATCAAAATTACGTAATCGCAGCCCTGTAGGTCTACCATGAGTTTTCACAATCTACACTCGCTAGCGACTGTAGTTAAAAAATGTAAGTATGAAAACTTGTACAGCGCTTCTAGCGGAAATTCTTAGCAAATGAATGAAGTGTAAACTTCAGTCGCTGTAGTACGCTGTGACGTGGGATAGTGACGTTTCAGTACCCAACTATCCGCTAGAGGCGCTGTACAAGTTTTCATACAATTTTTTAACTACAGTCGCTAGCGAGTGTATTGTGAAAACTCATGGTAGACGTACTGGTCTACTCATCATGCCTTCTACTGTCCACGTATACCCTGACCACTTCACCTTCATATTTCCTCTGCGACGGCATAAAGTAGAAGTCGGGGTTGGGAGACGGTCCACCTTCAGGCCTGACGCCGCGTGGCAGGGAGTACGTACTGCGCTCTGGACGGGCGGAATACCTGGGCAGAGAACAATGTTCTAGAAGTAATCAAGAAAATTTAAATAAAATTTAAATAAATTAAAATTAAATCTAAATATGATTAAGTTTTTTGCTATGGAACTTTATTTTATAATACGTTAAAAAATAGCTTTCTTTTGAATCCTATTTCGTTTTGATTTTATGATTCGTTCACTTGTTTATTTTATTTTTTCTTTTTTTAGGCTTACCTGGGGATTATTATAATCCCTAGGTAAGCCTCCTTAGACATCTAGTTATATACATCTTTAAATTTCAATAGGGGGTTAATCAGATGCACGTCCGAATATATTTAACACATGCCCATATTTTTACATAGTCAATATTCCGTACGTGACAGGTCGCAAGCCCATTGCCGCTTTTAAGAATACTAATCTATGACACACAACTTCGGTCGGTATGCCGGTTTCTTATTATTTTCTTTAACTATCTATCAGTGAAAGATATTTTAAAATTGGTTCAGTAATTCAAACTTTAATACAAATTTTCTTTTTTTATATTAGTGACGGCGCTGAACGACGAAGCAAATTACGCCACAAACGGTAAAATTACAGTATTTCAACTATTTCCAAAATTATATTAAAATAATTTCATAATAAAACAATATGCCAGTTTCACAGTCTCTAAAAATAAAAGAGATACAAAAAGTACAAAATACTATTCGACCGTGACAGGACTCGAACCTGCAATCTTCGGATCCGAAGTCCGACGCCTTATCCATTAGGCCACACGGTCACATAGGCTAGTCTCTGAAATTACGCATCACTTGTGTGTTACGTCATACTTATTATTCCATTTTAGGTTAAAGTTAGGTATTACAATATACATACAATAGCATGCGTAGTGGTCTATGAGTAATAGGCATAATGGTAACTGCTGAAGCGTGCTTTACTATTATTTATCACAGGTTATTGTAAGGCTTTGGCAAATCGTTTATATTGTTATCTAAATATAATAAAAAGGGCGCTGGTGGAGTAGTGGTAGCACCCCTCACGATCCGAAGGTCGTGGGTTCAAACCTGGTCGTGCACCAATTAATTTTTCCATTCGAAATTCATGCAATGCCAGTGCTCTTAAACGGTGAAGGAAAATATCGTGAGGAAGCCGACATACTCTAGAACCAAAAATTCGAAGGTGTGTGTCGTAGCATAGTATTCTTATAAGCGACGATGGGCTTGCAACCTGTCACGTACGGAATACTAACTAGTGTGCAAAAATGTAGGCATTTACCAAATGTCATGTTTGGACGTGCCTCTGACTACCCTCTTAGATCCTGAATTTTTCCATTCGAAAAATTTATGTATACAATGCCAGTGCTCTTAAACGGTGAAGGAAAACATCGTAAGGAAACCGATATACTCTAGATTCATATACCTACTCAGACTATAATTATAACAAAAATTTGAACGTATTGAGCAGTCATTGTGCATACGGCTGACTAAGCTGAGAAGATGGCATAAATACTGCAAGCAAACCAAAGAAAAAGACTTGTTTACTCCATAAAAGACCCGTATGATCATGTCACTTACCCATATTGTCCTTGTCCTTGACCTTGACCTTGACCCTGACCTCTGGGCCGCTGCAAACTCCTAGTCTCATGATAATACTGCGCCGCACTATTAGCATGCTTCGCGGGCATCCGTCCTGTCGTACCATTCCCATTCATCCGCCCATTCGGCGATCTATGCCCGTTTCTTTGTCCGGTTTGAACCATTTCCTGCCCATTGTGGGCTTTATGCCCGTTTGTGTTGTGTCCGTTTTTCGGGCCGCTGGTCGGCCGGGGCGGGGGTGGGTCTGTGGGGCGGAGAGGGGCGGAGGTGGGGCGGTATCTCGGCGGGGCAGTGGACAAGGTGTTGTTGTATTTATCGTCGTTTTCGAAAGGCTCAAAAGCGTAGTTTGTATTTGCTGAGTAGTCTTTCCATGCTGCGTTTGGGATTAGCTGTTCCTGGTGAGAAATAAGTCATACAACTTACAATAGACAACACTCCAACTTACTATACTTTCATATACCACTAATGTACGAAACCTATTTTGACGAACCGTAACTGTACGTCTACCAATATGAGTTGTCACATTTAGATCGGCTGACGTTACTACAGTAGTGATAGTACGTTACTATGACACCTGTCAAAACTGTTACTCATCATCATCATCTTCCTGCCCTTATCCCACTAGGTGGGGTCGGCACAACAGGTTTCTTTTCCTCCACTCTCCCCTATCATCCGTCATCTCAGTAGTCACTCCCTTCTTACACATATCGTCTTTCACACAGTCCATCCATCTTTTCTTAGGTCTACCTCTACTCTTGTATCCATCCACATTCAAATCCATCACCCTCCTTGTAACATGGCTTTCCTCCCGCCGCATAACATGCCCATACCATGCCAACCTATTGCTCTTCATCTTTTCTGTCACAGGCGCTACTTTCAAACTTCCTCTAAAATGCTCATTCCTTATCTTATCCATCCTCGTCACTCCACACATCCATCTCAACATTCGCATCTCCGTCGCATGCACTTTTCTTCCATCCGTCGCCTTAGTTGTTCAACATTCAGATCCATACAATACGACAGGTCTAATGATGGTCTTGTAGATTTTCCCCTTAAGCTTAAGGGGCATCCGCGGATCATGGTACCAAATTATAAGCAAATGAATGAAGCGTAAACTACAGTCGCTGTAGTACGCTGTGGCGTAGGATAGTTAACTACGAGACGTTTTAGTACCCAACTATCCGCTAGAGGCGCTGTACAAGTTTTCATACATTTTTTTAACTACAGTCGCTAGCGAGTGTAGATTGTGAAAACTCATGGTAGACCTACAGATCCTAAGGGTGCCAAATGAAACCACAGTTTAGGTTGAATTGGCTCTAATGCCTTTGAGAGGAGACAAATAACAATAAAAATGACATAACTAAAGATTTTCGAAAACGCAACGATATCGAGATCTACAAATTTAACCCCGCCATCTAGCTATAAAAAGTAGTACTTATTAAAAGATCTAACACTACTTATAACCTTCACTTTGACCTTGACCTTATTTAGTTTTTAGGGTCTTTATACTTCTACATAGCAATAAAATTAATTAGTGGTTTGACAATTGTCAAAACATCGACTTTTCCGTCCAATTTCTAATTTGACCTTAAATTAACCTAGACCTTGACCTCACCTTGGTTTTCACGGTCCCTCTGCTTTTATAGAGTGTGCAGCCGGCCTGCAGTAGCGCCACGAGTATAAGGGCCGCGACACACCCGACCACGACGTACAGTTTGGTTTCAGCGAGCCCGAAGAATGTACGCGCGTTCCCTTCTGCTTCTTCTGTCGGACGTTCTGACAACACTGAAATAAATATAACATGAATGTAGTGAGTTCTAGAGAGCTAAAATGTTGAGAGTGTTTTTCTTTCCGGATATTTCAGGGTCTAAAGGTAAGTTTAACTTGAATTCTTCTAAAAATACAGGATTAGCTACAGTGGTAATTTAATTATACAATGAATATTTATTAAATAATATAATCCTATTAATATTATAAACGTAAAAGTTTGGGAGTATGGATGTTTGTTACTCATTCACGCTGAAACGGCTGAACTGATCTGGATGAATTTTGGCACGGAGATAGATTACATAGGCTACTTTTTATCAAATACTTATAAATAGATTTGTTTTTATTTTTCAAGGTGTCACTTTTCCACTTTGGATGTATTAGGCCGACAAGCAAAGCGAGCGGCAGAAATTCAGAACAATTTACAGTGAAATCCATGTTGAGCGTAGAAATTAATGTTTTGGCACTACAATGTAGTTTCATCATGTTTTCCGTCACCATTTCACAGCAATAAATAAATAAATACATTTTGGTGGACAATTCACACAGCGCCATCTAGTGCCAAACTAAGCAAAGTTTGTACTATAGGAACCAGATAACTGATAGACTTTAATGTACTTTTTTTTATAAATACATACATAGATCATCCCACAAATGTTTATCCTGAGTGGGGATCGAACCCACGACCTGCAGCGCAGAAGGCAGACCTACTACCAACTTAGCTGTAAGGCCAGTCAACTGGCATAATAAAAACTGTTTAACTTACAGCTTTGCGGCTCGAAGACCAAGAACTCAGGATCCACATTCAAGTTGCCCACTCTCCCCTGCGCAAGAGTGTCCCTGACCACGCGATGCCATCTCTCCATCTCATCTGCTGTCTCGTTCTTCGCTTCGAGCGACCTGCCTGACCCCTCTATGGTATTAGACTCTATGGATTTAAGTGTGAGTTCTGCGATTATTGCTTTGGTTTCGTTTCTGAAATTAAAATATTAACAACAAATTATTCGAATATAAATAAAATAAAGAGCGCTGGTGTTCAAACCTGGTCGTGCACCAATGAGTTTTTCTATTCGAAAAATGTATGTGCTCTTAAACGGGAAACAAAACATCGTGAGGAAACCGGCATACCCTAGCTAGAACCAAAATTCGAAGGTGATAGGTTAGTATTCTTATAAGCGCCGGTTGGCTTGCAACCTCTCACGTACGGAATACTAACTACTGTGCAAAATGTGGGCATGTACCTGTTTGGACGTAACTTTGACTACCGTCTTTAGATATCCTCAAAGATCTAAATAACTAGAGATCTGAGATATCTAGGAGGTTTTTCTTGAGAGTACTGCCAGGCTAACATGAACGCCACGATAATTTTGCATATTGTTTTGTCTCGCTCTCTCTCGTGCGAATATGAGATATGTTTGACAGAAGCGTCGTCAAAATTTTGTCGCTGTTGCTATATTAGCGTGGCTGGTATTTTTAACCCCCGACGAAAATGAGGGGTGTTATAAGTTTAACGTGTCTGTCAGTGTATCTGTGTATCTGTCTGTGGCATCGTAGCTCCCAAACGGATGAACCGATTTTCGTTAAGTTTTTTTTGTGTCATAGATAATTTTATTCCGAGTGTTCTTAGACATGTTTCATGAAAATCTGTTCAGCCGTTTGAAGATCATCAGCTCTTTTCTGTCTACCTTCTGAAGACCTTCCATATATGTCCTATTGATTCGAAATTTGGTACCGTATTACTTCAATGATATTGAAATAACATGGTAAGGTAACCATAACTTTAAATATGACATTTTAGGGTAAGTTTTAGATGTCGGGGGGGGGGTTTTTTTAATTTTTAATTTTGTATTATTCAAACAGAAAATCTGTACAGATACTCACTGCATGAACCCGTTGACGAGTAGACCATGGTAACCCTTGTTCTTGCTGATCTCCGCAGCCATGTTGTCCACCACTCTCCGGCTCAGCTCCTCGTACTCCTTGCTGCCGGCCGCGGGGGGCTTGAAGCTGTCCGCCAAACCTGGAGGGAACACTTCATTACAACCTGGAGAGAACACTTTATTATAACCTGGAGAGAACACTTTATTATAACCTGGGATGAACACTTTTAAAGAGAACACTTTATTACAATCTTGGAAGAACACTTTTAAAGAAAAACTTTATTACAATCTGGGAAGAACACATTTGAGAAGAACACTAACTATTACAACCTGTAATGTATAAGTTCCAAGGACATGTGCCAAGAGCACGAAAAGAGGCTTTGTGGATTTCCCCCTTTCACCACGCTAGTTCGAAAAGAACTAGCGACATGCAGAAGGCCAGGGACCTTACCACGAAGTCTTCCAGAACGATTCCGTAGCGATTCCATTATAGAAACGTCACTACTTCAATACAATTTGCATAGGTCATGGTACGAAATAACTATGTAATACTAATTCGGTAATGTATTTTGCTTTCGTGGTGAGGCCCCTGGGTGGTAGAAAGAAAGAAAGAAAAACAATTTATTCAATCACTTTGAAACGTCTTACGTGCGGTGAATCTATGGCCTAGTATCAGTAGTTCGGTTGGGCTACACTTATCTCTACCAAGCTATCCCTACTGGTAGGGATATGTGCACCTTTGTGTAGATCTATTTCTACCGGTAGGGATAGGCGCACAGAAAATTTCTTATTTCTACTCGGTTATCCCTACTGGTAGGGATAAGTGTACATTTGTGTAGATCTATTTCTACCGGTGACCAAACTAATGAGACTTTTATGTATCCGCAGTTAGACACGTCAACCGGACATTATGAGCCGCCTCTTGTATCAGTAGTTCGGTGTTCACGAAAAACTTGTGTTTGTGATTGTCTTGCGTTTTTATTTTTTTTTCTAAATACCTATGTAGGTGTACCCTAATGGAATTCTTAAACTATGTGCCTATTCCAACCTAACCCAAGTACGAGAAGAACAGGCAAGAAACTCGTCTCAAGATGAGATAAAATTGAAATTGAAATTGAAAAATATTTATTCAGTACAATCACAAGGATCACTTTGAAACGTCTTACATGCTAGGTGAATCTATGTGCCAATTCCAACCTAACCCAAGTACGAGAAGAACAGGCAAGAAACTCGTCTCGGTCCTAGCGCTTTTTTGTATGATCCTTCTTACAAAAAAATGTAAAAAAGATAGATTAGCTTACCAGTGATGCGAATGAGCATGGTATAAGACGACACTCCTGGCACCACGGGTTCCACTGCCAGCTCTTCTTCTGTTGGCTCTGGAAATACAATAATCAAATTATCACATCATAAAAAAAATAAGTAAATTAATAAAAGAATCTTCTAATATTATAATCGTGAAAGTTTGTAAGGACGTTGGATGTTTGTTACTCTGTCACGCTGAAGCGGCTGAACGGATCTGGATAGAATTTGGCACAGAGATAAAAAAAAAAAAAAAAAAAAAAAAAAAAATGCTGGACAATCCACACAGAATCATCTAGCCCCAAAGTAAGCTACTCAAAGCTTGTGTTATGGGTACTAGATAACTGATATATTTAATACATGATATAGGTACATAGATAGTTATTTTTTATTATACATACACACCCAGACCAACGTAAATAATTTCTGCAAATCGTACACAAATTTGTTCCGAGGCGGGAATCGAACCCGCAACCTCTTGCGTCGCAGGCGGACTCTTGCCCGCTACGCCACTGAGGTCGTCAAATAGATTATAGTCTAGAATAGCACATATCTTACTTTTAATCCCGGAAAAATGTACGGTTCTCGTGGGATAGATTCGTATTTGTTTTTCAAGGTACCACGCGGGCGGAAGCTAGTAAATTATAATATTACTAGCGACCGCGCGCGGCTCCGCTCGCGTGGTAGTACCTACCTACTCGGATAAAATGTAGCCTATGTGTTATTCCAGGTCATAAACTACGCGTATTCCAAGTTTCATCCAGATCAGTTAAGCCGTTTCAGCGTAAAAGAGTAACAAACATCTATCCATCCTTACTAACTTTCACGCTTATTATAATTAGTAGGTAAAAATCATTAGGATAGTATCTCTTCTTCTTCTTCAATTATGGCATCTGTCTCTTAGAGAACAATTTTGCTAGTGTCAAGTGTATTTATTTATAAGTATTGTCAACGTCACAGAGTCATAGTCAAGTAGTCAAGTCAATTTTAAACAAAAGATGGCTGTTTTGTTGAAAATTTTCGGGATTTCCTCCGATGGAATTTGAAGAGAACTATTCACTCTAATTCACATACTTTACACTCGCGTCAAGAACCCGGGCTTTATTGGCAAAATAACCACCAAAATTACGCAATAAAACTCAAAATAACACGAGAAAACATATAAAAACCAGAGCGACGTAGTTGTCAGACAAATGCACCGCAGAAAATCCGGATAGTATCTCTACTAGATGTATTATTTATTTCAAAAATCAAAAAACGCAACTGAAGTCATTGAAAACCGCTTCTGCAGCCGCCATATTGGATATTTTGTCATTTTGTTAAGTCTGTCACTCTCGTGATTGACACAAAAACAACGACACTTTTGTCAAAATACATTCAGCTGATCGGTTGCCAGCGACAGGCAAAGATACGCGCACACATACTTAGATACATACACGCCAAACACATAACCATCCTTCGCATTATCATCATCATCATCAGCATATAGCAGTCCACTGCTGGACATAGGCCTCCCTTAATGAGCGTCATTGCGCCCTGTCTTCAGCTCGACGCATCCAGCCTCCACCAGCAGCCTTTCGCAGATCGTCACTCCACCTAGCCGGAGGGCGTCCTACACTACGTTTGCCGAGCCGCGGTCTTCACTCGAGAATTCTCATCCTTCGTAGTCGGGTAAAAACTAACCGGGGCCACATGGCTTGATGCAGACTCGCTCCTCAGTGACCACGGGAGTCTGGAGATGCTTAGCTGTTCGCTTGTTGACCGCGTCGAAGTCTCCACCCTGGACTATGAACATCATGTGCCAGCACTGGTTGTCAGTGAACGCTAGATCCTGAAATATTTACGGATGAAAGTCAATTTAAAAATAACACCCATGATCACGACTGTAATCCCCTCGGTAGATACCTAATCACCTCAGATTTCTGGGTCCAGCCGTAGTAGAGTTAGTTATAAGTGTTTGAACAAACCCAACTTTGTTTTATACATTTTGTATATCTTTCGAGATATACATTTTGTATATCTCGAAAGATATACAAAATAAAGATATACAAAACAAAGTTGGAAGATAAACAAAATGTTTTATACATTTTGTATATCTTTCGAGATATACAAAATGTATAAACTGACGCGGATAGCTGAATTCGTTCAGCTATCCACGTCAGCACACTACAGAAAAGTGCACACGCACATTTGGAGCCGCTTTATGCTTTACGAAATTATAGTGCATTTTCTATTGTCTATGCCTATTCTTTCTCATAAGTGAAAAAGTTATATTATAATTGAAAACAAAATAATAAAATAGACGTATAGAGGACTAAATAAGCGACAATTCCTTAATAACTCCACGTTAAAATACGCAGATTAAGCTATTTTTTAACCAGTCCCCATTTTTCGTCATTTTTAGCGCATCTTACGATGGTAAAAACGTATTTATACGAAAATATTGTATAGGACTGCTCAGTTTTTATTGGCTACTTGCAGAAATGAATATATAACCTTCCATTTGATAGCATCTTTACAGTTGTGTTTCCTGGTTCATACCTAAAAACCTTAGATTTTTGTAAATGCACCCTTAAGAAGAAATGTTAGACCAGCAGAACCCTCATTTTCAAGTCTTCTGACCTCACCTTCTGATCTCCAGTATCCCGTTTCCTGACGAAGCTGAGTGTAGTGACTCCGTCTACTAGACTGCCTGTCTCCTTGGTGATGTCCTGTCGAGGGTCGACCCTTGGCGCTGCGTACCCCGTCACCCAGCTGTCCATTATGAAGGGACGACCGGAGCGAGCGTCCACCCACCCGATTATGGCGTCTGTTTGGGACTGGAAACAATAATATTTATACCTATACATGCTCACTACTATAATCCCCAGACTCGATAGATATCTCCTCAGATCTCTAGACTACTTATAATATGTACAGAAATTCATCACACTATCGAGCATCATCTCAAACTAACACATCGTTTGTACAGAAATTTAACACACCGCGCACCGCCATCAATCGAGCATAATCTCAAACTCACCCATGGTTTGTACAAAACATTTAGCACACTACCATCTATTGAGCATTGTCTCTTAACTACGAATATTGTGTACAGAAATTCATCAGACCCGCTGTCTCGATAGATAATAATTATGCTCGATAGCATCATCATTCATCACTTGACACGTGGTTTTAGCACACCGCCATCTATCGAGCATTGTCTCTAACTACGCATATTTAATGCCGAAATTCATCACACCGCCATCTATCGAGCATCGTCTCTAACTACGCATTTATTAGCACACCGCCATTCTACCGTGCATATCAAACTCACCATTTTCTTATTATCACTGAACCCAATCCCGGTCCAATGTTTGCTGTGCTTGGTCCGTATGGTGAACCTCACGGAGTCCTTCCCTCGTTTCTGGCCAAGGTACTCCCACGAGGCGTGGTATTCGCAAGTGTTGTTGGTGACGTCACAGTTCGTGGGGTGTTTCCATTCGCCACCACATTTGTCTTTGAGAGGCGATATGCCGCCGGTGAGAGATGATTTAGTCTCTTCTGTAAATTAAAAGTTTTTTGTGCTAAAAATCACAAACAAAAATATGATCACGACTGTAATCCCTCAGTAGATATCTTCCCAGATCTCCAGTTACTTAGATCTTCGAAGATATTTATGGTAGTCAGAGGTACCTACGCCCAAACATGACATTTGGCACATGCCCACATTTTTCACAATAGTTAGTATTCCGTACGTGACAGGTTGCAAGCCCATCGCCGCTTAAAAGACACACACATTCAAAATTTGGTTTTCAAATTTATGCATTTTTTTAAAGATTCCAATTATCTATACGAGTATAATAAAATACATCAATGATCTCAGAGGACACAAAATAATGCCGGTGTATATTTCGGCTCAATAATAGCCATTCAAAATGGTTATGTTGTCTTGGTAACGTGGCAATAGATGGCGCTGTTTTAAATTTTAGCCCTTACCAAAGAAATTGATGGTTGTCACTCCTCTCTGGTCCTTATGTCCATGGTATTTGACCTCATCCTGGCGGTAGAAGTCTCCCACAGCAGCGGTCCCCTTCTCCAACCCAGAGGGGGGGGAATGTACGTACTTCCCGGGCTCCTGTCCCCTTGCCCATATTACGTGCATTAGATCATCGACGAGAGAATGATCAGTAGGTTCTTTGGCCTAGAGATAGAACAGAAGAAACATGAAATTGAAATTGAAAACCATTGACGACCTCAGTGGCGCAGCGGGTGAGAGTCTGCCTGCGACGCTTGAAGTTGTGGGTTCGATTCCCGCCTCGGAACAAATTTGTGTACGATCTGCAGAAATTTGTTCCGTTGGTCTGGGTGTTTTCTATGTGTAATAAAAATATATCTATCTATGTATATAATGTATTAAATATATCAGTTATCTAGTACCCATAACACAAGCTTTGAGTAGCTTACTTTAGGGCCAGCATTATTTATTTATTTAATGATCCCTGGGTGGTGTAGGTAAAATGATCCCGGGATCATTTTACCCCAATGGGGTAATATGATCCCCGGATCTTTTTATCCCATTACTTAGGGTTTTAAATTAGAAATAAAACGTTCAATAATTGTGGAGTTTTTTCAAGAGCCTCAACAAAAAAAAATCAGCAAAATAAAAAATGATGGGACACAAATAACGACTTTAATTTCCCTTAGGGGGATCATTTTAAACCACCTTCCCCTATACCTACTGAGAACAGAAGATATTTGTTACAGTAAAGTATATCTTTATCTTTTACTTTAGAAGAATTGAAAAGAATATAGCTTTATTAACTATCAGAAGAAATATAAACTAGGATTTTAATTGAAAAGTCCCACCTGTCCTCCCGTTGCGAAGAGGGGACAAATAGGAGATTTTAGTCCCATTATCTGTCACCCCAAGGGGACAGAGCAAGGAGACAAATGGGAATAAACCGAGGAAACCGACATGTTAGAACCTAAAAGTTCGAAGAGTCAAACTCATGAGCCTGTGAGGCACATTTCCTTTCGCCACACTGGTGCCACAATAAAAATAATTACTTTTATCTTCTTCCTAAACAGAATGGTGGTAACGCCATTTTCTTCGAAGCCCCCAGCCGCCGTGAGGTCGTCGTGACCCCCCCAGAAAGAGTCCACGCGTGGGGTCGACCTGAAATGATTCGGAATGACTTATACGCTGATACGGCTGAACGGATCTGGATGAAACTTGGAGTACGCGTAGTTTATGACCTAAACACATAAGGTACTTTATATGCTGGAAAAATGTACCCATGTTATAGTTAGTTATTTTTAGTTACCTAGGTATTTTTTGAAGTTATTTTTGATATAGTATATTTTTTTGGTTTTTCCCTGGCGAAAGCTAATCCTACTAATAAAAACGCGAAAGTGTAAAGATGTACATAATATATGTTTGTTACTCTTTCACGCAAAAACGGTTGAACCGATCTGGATGAAATTTGGCACAGATATAGATTATAGTCTGGAATAGCACATAGGCTACCTACTTTTTATTCCGGAAAAATTTACGGTTCCCGTGGGAAAGATTTGTTTGCGGCGAAGCCGTGTGCGGAAACTAGTTTGAAATGTTATCTTTTCTCAGTTTTTTTGACGACCTCAGTGGCGCAGCGGGCGAGAGTCCGCCTGCGACGCAAGAGGTGCGAGTTCGATTACCGCCGCGGAACTTTGTGTACGATCTGCAGAAATTTGTTCCGTTGGTCTGGGTGTTTTCTATGTGTGATAAAAAATATCTATCTATGCATATAATGTATTAAATATATCAGTTATCTAGTACCCATAACACAAGCTTTGAGTAGCTTACTTTGGGGCTAGATGATGCTGAGCTGTGTGGATTGTCCAGCATTATTTAATTTATTATCTTACCTATCTCTTGTATAATAGTCAAGGACGCGATGGTAGTTCCCCTTGGCGGTGCCAATGACTATGTCGGTGCAGTCCATGGGGTTGAAGTCAAACTTAGGCACGTACTCGTGAGCGGGGAAGTACCCTGCAAATGTTACAGTGTTACAAAAGTACACTGGAAATGTTACAGTGTTACAAAAGCACCCTGGAAATATTACAGTGTTACCATCATGTAGAGAATTTTTCAACCTTTTGACCACGCCAACTACTTTCAATTTCAAATTCATAATATTCATAGTATTCATGAGCTATATACACATGTATGTATACATCTAACATGGGCCCGGGTGGGGCACGGCAACTAAAATAAAATAATGGAGACAATACTAACATAAAAACTTAGACAATAGAATTTAATATAAAAAAAATCTTCTTAGTAGGTATGTATAAAATATTTATGGCATTAAATGGCTTTTTGTGACTTCTTTAACTTCAAACTTTGGCCTTACCACAAGCCCTTACAAAAATCATCAAGTTTCAGAAACGACATTTCAAGCTTGAAGTAACACTACTTCAATACATTTTTTATAGATTATGGTGCAAAATATGAAAGTTATATTACTTTGATATTGCCCGAAGCGCTTGTGGTAAGGGCCCTGGTGATTAAAATAACCTTCAATGTGAAAAAATCCAAAAATTTATATCAAAGAGTTGAAAAAATTGCTTATGTATTCATTCATCTTCTCGGGGAAGGCAGAAATATTAATAATCAAAAAAAAATTAATTTAGCGCCCCAGCATGATGAAACACCATAACACTCACGATGAAATAACCAAAAAACACTAAATCAAAATCGGTTCATCCGTTTGGCTACAATGCCACAAAGAAACACACGTAAACTTATAACACCTTTCTGTTTCCGTCGATAGTTGAAAGGTTAAAAACCAGACACCTAGAAAGAGAGTACCTAGAAGTTATAAGGAGAACAACAAAGTAGAATATAAAAGAAGATACAAAGAAGGAGAAAGGAAGAAGGATTTGGATGAAGAAGAAAGCCAGAGCAAGCAATGCAAAGCAGATTTGAGAATATTAAGCTGAGAAATAATAAAATTATTTGGCTTATATCGAGATAAGTATTCCTTTACCAGAGTGAATTTAAGAAGAAAGATTTAGACTTAGGTACATTAGATTGAGGACTTATTATCATAGTTGTATTATCAATAGACTAGGATAACTTAATATCATAGTTATTTTCATATAAACTTTGATACCCCATTTAATTCTCATAAATTATTTTTCGGGTCTCATACTTATATTATAAATGCGAAAGTATTGCGTTTGTTTGTTATCTTTTCACGAAGAAACCGCTGAAGAAATCTGAATTAAATTTGGCAAGGACATAGATTTTACTCTTAGGGAATAGCTACATTTTATCTCAAAAAATTCAACGCGAACAGTCGCAGGTTCATATAGCATCGGCTAGTATATCTTTATACTGAATTTCATAAAAATCAGTTGAACTGCAAAATATAAAACATACATACATACATAAAATCACGCCTGTTTCCCGACGGGGTAGGCAGAGATCACGGATCTCCACTTGCTACGATCCTGACACACCTCTTTTGCTTCATTCACTCTCATTACATTCTTCATACATGCGCGTCAGTTTAGGGTACTCTGGACCTGGCCTTTCTCTAAAACGTCCCCAATTTGCTCGAGGTACGTACGCCGAGGTCTTCCCCTTCCAACTGTCCCATTCACACTCGCCTTATGCACCTGTTTCGTCAATCTCCTTTCATCCATCCTTTCTACATGCCCAAACCATCTTAGCATACCCTTCTCAATTTTCATAACTACGTCTTCTTTCACTAAAACATACAAACATTGAAATTTTTGCATTTATAATATAAGTAGAATAAAATAGAATGAGACCGGCATGCATGTTATTATCAATTCAATATGTAGGTATATTTATTCAGAGATGTAAACTACTAAAATAATAATGAATCTTCTTCTTCCTGCCCTTTTTCCACGTTATGTGGGGTCGGCACAACATGAGATCTTCTTCCATTTCCCTCTATCATTCGTCATCTCAGTACTCACTCCTTTCTTACCCATGTCATCTTTCACATAGTCCATCCATCTTTTCTTTGGTCTACCTTTACCCCTGTATCCATCCACATTCATATCTAACACTCTCCTCGTCACATGACATTCATCTCTTCTCATAACATGCCCATACCACGTTAACCTATTACTCCTCATCTTTTCAAAATAATAATGAATACCCTTTGCTTTACAAATAAAATAAATATGTACCTACATAATATGAAACTTTAATATAAATTACACGTTCAATAAGTAACATAGGTGTAAAGGATTCTGATTTGAAAACCAACATTTTAAATATTTAAAAAAAATACATTTTTATTTATTTAGAAAGATATAACAAAATCTTTTATACCTAATAGGTACCTATATTTATTTATTTATTTACTGAACGTATAATTAGTGCGAAGCCTTGTGCATTACCTGTTTCTTCTTTCAATCCTTTCACTAGCAACGACTCGTGCTCTTCAGCGTTGGGTTCGGGACTAGGTTCAGGTTCTGATTTGGGTTCGGGGCTAAGTTCTAATTCAGGTTCAGTGGATGGTTCGGGCTCTGGTTCAGGTTTTGGGTGGGGTTCTGGTTCTGACTTGGGTGCAGAACTTAGTTCCGGTTCTGATTTTGGTGCAAGTTTAAGTTCAGACTTTGGTTCAGACTTAGGTTCAGAGGTGGGTTTAGGTTCAGACTTAGGCTTAGAGGTAGGTTCAGGTTCCGCTTTAGGTTCAGCAGTGGGTTCGGGTTCTGATTTAAGTTCGGGGGTAGGTTCAGGTTCTGATTTAGGTTCAGGGGTTGGTTTGGGTTCTTTATTAGTTTCTAATTTAGGTTCCTTTAACATTTCTAGTGCAGGGGTTGGCTCAGCTTTAGGTTTAGAGGAAGGTTCTGATATAGATTTGGGTTTAGGACTATTTTCAGCTTTAGATTTAGCAGTAGATTTAGATTCCGAATTAGGTTCAGGTGTGGATTCTGGTTCAGCAGAGGGTTCAGGTTCTGGTTCTGGTTTGGGTTCGGGTTCGGGTTCGGGTTCGGGTTCGGGCTCTGCAGTAGGTTCAGCTATAGGTTCAGGTTCAGCTTTAGGATTCGGCAAAGGGACAAGTGCTTTTACTTTAGATGATATTTTATGCTTTGGTGCAAACTTTGGCTTTGGTTTGGGTTCTGTGGGTTCGGATGTAGGTTCGGGTTCAGGAGATAAAGAAGTCGTTGTGTTGTCATCTGCAAACAATGTAACCATGCGTCATACACATTAGTATAGTGATTTTTGTACATTTTGTAAAGTTAGCTTTGCCTGTATTTTTAGATTAACAATTTCGTTTGTGCTGAACAATGCGAATGTGGCTTTTAGCGCTTGTGGGTTATATTGTGCTTTTTATTATTTAAATTAATTTTAAGTTACTTACCTATTGTGTCATTTAATGCGCGTTTTGGTCGACCTGTAAAAGAGTAGGTATATTTTTATCTTGTTTGAAAAGTTTTCTTATAACATAAAGATACTTAAATAATATTAAGGGTAGGTTTTTTTACCTTTAGAGCTTGACACTTTGTAAGAAACACTTGTTTTGACAGTCACATCATCTCCCAAGTTTTTGAAGTCGAGTCCATCGAAGGAATGCATAGCAACTCTCTTATTCCTATCATTTTCCATCGGGCTTTGTGTTGTGGGTTCAGGTTCTGGTTCCGCTGTAGGTTCCGCTGAAGGTTCTGGTTTGGGTTCCGCATTAGGCTCGGCCGTTGGTTCGGGTTCCGATTTGGGTTCCGGGCTGGGTTCGGGTTCAGACTCTGGTTCTGGACTGGGTTCGGGTTCTGATTTGGGTTCGGGTTCTGCTTTAGGTTCTGGCTCGGGGAGAGGTTCCAGTTTTGGTGAGGCTAAAACCAAAGTGTAATTAATAAAGTTTTGAGGTTTTTTTTAAATAATTTAACAATATCGTTATTTATCAGTAACTTACATTTTTCTTCCATAATGGGACCTAACACAGGGAAGTTTTTGCATTGCTTCGTCAAACCATTGGGTCGCCAGCCGACAGCTGAAAAAAATAATGTAAGTATAAACTCTTATGGCGTAGTGGACGTAGTTCCTGAAAAGTTAAGCACTTGGACACTGTTTTCAGTAACCATCAGACGGGTTTTTTTCAAGTTTGACAATAAGTACTAGTTTTATACAGTTTTACCAGACTACTTCCGGAAACTTCAGGGGGTTAAAGGACCCATCAATATAAACAACCATTTCTAAGAAACCAACACTGCGAGCGCGAAAAAAAACCCCCTGAAGTTTTCGGAAGTAGTCTGGTAACACCCTGTATATAATGGACTTACCAGCATAAGAAGTTCCATTGACCATCATAACAACTTCAATCTCAGCGGACTCTTTCAGCACTCTCCAGTACAAGTTGAAGTGTTCCGACAGAGACCGCTTGCTGAAGAGTGCTAGGTTTATGTTCTTGTCTTTCCAAGGAGACTCTGTATAGAGAGAGTGATTGTAAGAGAGATGTCTGCCAAGTCTGGAGATTACAATCGTGAGCTTTTATACCTTACTAGTGGTTGCTCGCGACTTCATCTATGTTAATTGTTTTATTTAAGATTATCTGCTACACACAAACTTTACCTTTTTATGATATTATACCTACACCTAATTTAAAACCAAAATGTTTTAGTTCTTACCATTTCAAATTTCAAACTCTACGTACCTATGAGGCCGTGTCCTAAAAGCGCCTAGAAACCTTCAAATGAGGTACTAATATAGTACGGTGACTTTCGATCGAACCTTTTTCGGTAGTGATACGTAGTAATAGTTTCTAAAGTTTTTTGCATTCAAACCTACAGCGCAGAAGGCAAAGATACTACCAACCGAGATATGAGTATAGTCTACATTACATACATAGGACATAATTACTACAACCCGGTCACATTATTTCGAGACCTGGTGTCAATGACGTCACGTCGCGTCGGCGCTCTGATATGGTGCGCAAAACACGCGCCGTGGCGAGCGCGGGGAGGTTAAAGGAGAACGGGGCGGGAGGTTCGCATTCCTGCGAGGACTCGAGCTAATGTGACCGGGTTGTAGCATTTGACTTCACTTACTTTTATTGCAGCCCTTTCCGTAAAAGCCATGTGGACAGTAGCACATGCGAGACGGCGCTTCAGTCGCGTTAATGTCAACGCATTTGCCACGCAGCCCGCAGTCATTGTCCTCTGCGCACTCGTCCGAGAACTGACAGCGCGGTCCCCAGAACATCTTACTGCATTTGCAGCGACCGAGGATATGGAAGCCGTGTCCCGAACACGTCTCGTGGTATTGTTTCCCTGGACAATGAACAGAGACGTATTTATTTTTAAAATTACGTGATGTACACGAAACCGTGTCCCGAAACGTCTCGTGGTATTGTTTTCCTGGACAATAAAAAGAGACCAATATATTTTTTAACTTACGCGATCTGAACACATAGACAAGTCTAGCTACCCGCGACCACGACAGTGTGTAAACCTGTCGAAACGTCGGGAAAAATAGGTAAACGAAACGCGATAAATATCTGTTTAATATTAAGTACCTACCTGGGTGACCGAGCTTTGCTCGTTTTTTTGGGGTAAACGACGTTTTCTAAAAATGAAACCTAGCTAAATCGAATTATTGCCCCCGAAACCCCCTGCATACTAAATTTCATGAAAATCGCTGGAGCCGTTTCCGAGATTCCAATTCGAGAATTGCTCGTTTAAAGGTATAAGATAATAAACAGAGACCTTACCACAAGATCTTACCCATCTTGTTACAAAAACGTCAAGTTTCAAGATTGAAGTACTTAACACTACTTAAATTAATTTTTTACTAGGTCATGTTACTTTAGTAATATACTAGCTTCCGCTCGCGGCGTCGCTCGCGAAGTACCTACATAAAATATAGCCTTATGTTCATCCAGAAAGTACATTCTACTCATAGTTGAAATAATTTTTCAAATCGGTCCAGTAGTATCGGAGCCCATTCAATGCAAGCAAACAAACAATATTATGTTATAGTGTTATATAGTGCCTAGACTAGTTTGTCCAACCGAACCTAAACTAAGTGAAATATAGCAGAACCCTACCCCAAAATAAATGCGACAGAGTTTAAGGGTGAGTGTGTGTATTGGTGTTTGTTTCTTTATCTCTGTAACGGATTTGGATTACGTTATTTGGTGGAATGCATAACCAGTTTACTTCCATTTCTTTCTATCATCCGTCATCTCACTCGCACACTCCTTACGCCATTTTTTTAAGTACGTAGATCAGAAGCTAGTAGTAAATAATCTTATTGAATACACATTTGAATAATTGATTGATCAATCTGACGATAAGCTAGTTTATTTTGACTTGAATTAGCATACTGGCCTTGTAGTTTTATTTCGCCACTACGATACCGATATCTTACCATACTTGAATGATTTCAATCTCATCAATAACATTGTTCAATAATACAGGTTCAGTAAATTGGTTTTGGTGTTACAGTGTCAAACAAAGGATTGGACTGAATATGTTTGCATTAATGAGAATACTGCACGTCATGTATGGCAAGTTATTTTGGATGTCTTGGTTGCCTTGATAGATTTAGAATGTAGATTTTCCTGCGACTTCGCTCGCAAATGCAGTAATTATTATTTTCATTATATAATTTGAACTTAAATCATGAAAGATATTTTTACACAAACTTTGACGTTCTATTCTATATAATAAACGTTGTTTTCTTTTGGATAAAAGTATCTTAATCATCATAAATTATCTAAAATGTACAAAAATGTATAGGTACCATATCTTATACCTTTAAACGAGCAATTCTTGTATATATATTCGGAAACGGCTCCAGCGATTTTCATGAAATTTAGTATGCAGAGGGTTTTGGGGGTGATAAATCGATCTAGCTAGGTTTCATTTTTAGAAAACGTCAATTACCAATAAAAAAAACCGAGCAAAGCTCGGTCGCCCAGGTACCTACTTCTAATTAAATTGCCTAGCATGTAAGACGTTTCAAATGGTCCATGTGATTTTTATAAGATAAAACTCATCTCTCTATCCTCCCAGCTGGACATCTTAGTGAATATTTTAGTTCTCAACTCAATAGAACAGTGGTCCATCCTAACCGCCTGCGCCAAATAAACTGCATATCCTCCCGACTGCACGTCTTAGTGCAATTTTTAGTCAGTAGACCTAATGTTGTACCTAGACTGTTTTGTCTCGCTCTTTCTTATGTGAATTGTGACCAATTCCTGCTTATGACTTACGTGGTACGATGTCAATATCTGCGCAGGACCAGAACCTATAGTTGGATCCCCACTCCCCCGCTTCCCTCTGCAGTTGTAGAGTGCAGTTGTCGCATGTGAAGTCGCTGGGAAGTCGGACCTCATATTTTTGGGCTCTGAAAAAAATACGGAAAACTGACTTCAATGTTGCACTGCGTAGAAAAAAAAGTGCTGAACCAATTTTGATGTAATTTCTATGGGACAAATCGGAAAATATACATAAAAAAATATTTGTTCAAATCGATCCAGCCGGGCTAACATGAGTGCCACGACAAAATTTATTGCTTTGTCTCGCTCATTCTCGCGTGCATTATGAGAAAACATTCGACAAAATTTTGTCACGACTTCCATGTTAACCTGGCGTCTTTTAGTAAGTAGATAATCGGGTAACATACGCAAAATAATTGTTATCAAACAGTGACGGAAAACATTGTGGGGGGTTAGAAACGCCAGTAGCGTAGTTTATTTAGAGTACCTGGATGACCGAGCTTTGCTCGGGTTTTTTTCTGGTAAATCGTGTTTTTTGGAAAATGAAACCTAGCTAGATCGATTTATCGCCCCCGAAACCCCTTGCATACTAAATTTCATGAAAAACGCTGGAGCCGTTTCCGAGATTCTGATTATATATATATATATATATACATATATATATACAAGAATTGCTCGTTTAAAGGTATAAGATTTATAGTCGTTCAAATTTGCAGTAAGTAGGTAAATAAGTTGCAATCTTACGTTGAGTCATCGCGAACGAATTCCGACCCACCAGCTCTTGGGGTCAAGTCCAGAACTGGTCGCTCCAAGTAGTCCAATATCCTTAGGCTAAATCCGCCCTGAAAAGTGAAAACAACATCTAAATCCATTCAGGAACCATGCAGCCTGGATATTATATAAAAGTTTATTATGTAAAATAACAGGAATACGTAAGTAATGAATGCAATAACAATCTAAATAGTAATTTTAGGACAAAACTAATAATTATAGGATAGAAAAAAGTCGTAAAAGGAAGCCGCCCAACGTGGGGCTCGAACCCACGACCCTGAGATTAAGAGTCTCATGCTCTACCGACTGAGCTAGCCGGGCTTGTAACAACTTAGTTGAAATTATCAATCACTTACTCTGTGCGCGTATGCTAAATGCCAATGTACTGTGAATGTGGATCCGGCTACAAACGATGTTTTTAATGAGCCTGAAATGAAAAAAAAAACAATTTAATTTTTTCTCACGCAATCAAAAAACATCCGATACAAAAACAGTATTTTTAATGTTTTGTAAACCTTGAACCGTTGTCGCTACGTCACCTATCGGCTAATAGTGGTACTGTGTTATACGAGTATCAGTTTTACATAACACCGCTAGGTGGCGCAATATCTAAATTGTAGCACGTGGGAATGTTTATAAATGACACTTTCGGTCGGTTTATTTTATGATGACAAAACATGGGGAATTAACTAAATTCTCACGGTATTATAGGTAGGTACGCATTTCTCGCTGTGACAAAGGTACTTGTATTGTTTGTAATCGTATACCTACCTAACTACTCTTACTCTACTACAACGTATATCTTACGGAAGTGCCTATAATGCCAATCTGAGTTAAACATAAAAAAACTGACTGAATAAAGCACGTGATAACCTTTACATAATATGAAATTTTAAAAGGTACTATTAGATCGCAAAAAAAATGCAAAAGTTTCGCAGCCGGTAGGATTCGAACCTACGCTCCCAGAGGGAATCTGATTTCGAGTCAGACGCCTTAACCACTCGGCCACGACTGCTTGATGACGTATCTTGAAATTACGAAACATTTTCAAAGTTAGCGCTAATAATTTAAGGCGAAGATTTTCTTTTATTTGCCCATCACAACGCAAGGATTATTAAAATTAATTTCTAAATATAGGTTCTTACTGAGTAGTTAGTCATCTGTGACCAAGGTCAATGTACGTTTTATGTTGTATCATACACTGGAAATAAAATTAAGTAATTTCTTTCATAGTGTTGCTTGTTGCAGTATTTCCAGTGTAAGCGAAGTAGATAAGTACCTTTGTTACCTTTCAAGAATTTAATTCGTAATTTTGACGTAGTAAGCACATAAATTTTATTGCTCGTGACCTACGTGAACTTGTGAGCTCAGCGCAAATAAATTACTATTTACTTACCTCATATTTTTTTGTAAACCTCTCTAAACAATTCCATAAATATCTAATACTTATTTAAAATACAAGTCACGTGTCAAGATAGGTTCACTTTCCTATTGTCACAATATTATTGTTATTGTTGTTGGCATTTTATTGTAGAAGCCAATGAACTCAACTTATTATACAACAACATTGGGAACCTAACCTCATTTTCTGGTCTTCGTAAATACTTACTATAATCTTGCGATCTTGGTCTAGTCACGACAATAGTCACGATAGCCATCATCAACTAAATAACAGCACGTCTACCATGAGTTTTCACAATCTACACACGCTAGCGACTGTAGTAAAAAAATGTATGAAAACTTGTACAGCGCCTCTAGCGGATAGTTGGGTACTAAAATCTCACGTAGCTAACTATCCTACGTCACAGCATACTACAGCGACTGTAGTTTGCGCTCATAATTTGCTTACAATTTGGTACCATGAGTAACAATTTTGACAGATGTAATAGTAGCGTATTACTACTGTAGTAACGTCAGCTAATCTAAATGTGACAACTCATGGTAGACCTACAGTGTTCCGTTTACGTAGGAACGACTATTTTAACTGTGTATTATTTACATTGCTTTGAGAATCGAAGTGAATTGTGTTAATATTTATTGTATTGTGTAAACAATATAGAAAAATAACAAGGCATTACAGCGTAAATACCTTCTAGCTACTGACTTTATGTCATCGTGAGTTTTTACGTCGTACACCGTAAAGGTACGAGTCTGCAGCGGACGACGTGTCGCAGCGACACTACTGGTTTCTATGCATTTATATGAAATTCCCTCCGTAGTTAGCGGCACGAAGCTAGCGACGCATTTTATAGAAATACATAGAAACCAGTAGTGTCGCCGCGACACGTCGTCCGCTGCCAACTCGTACCTTAACTTTTCACGACACGACATCCTAAGGTTTCACGGTGTCATAACGTAGCACGATGCGACGCCGTCTAGCCCTTCCGGAAGGTAAGACCGGTTAATTCGCTAGCGGCTCGCTTCGCTTACTAAAAGACCTTATTTATTTTTTCTCGCTTACCTTTCGGCATCCCACAAGGCGGTTTCGTCCGACTGTTGTCCAGAAAGTCCAGGTCCAACCGCCTGGCCGGTGGAAACGTCAGCGCAACGTGCGCATACGCACCTGCGAGCGCGCATAGCGCTAGCGCCAACACACCTAGCATGGCGCTTAGTCCCTCATCACTTTTGGGTTAAATAGAGCTACACTTTTTTGGTTTTAGAAGGTTTATTGGACCATTTTGAGGTACTTTTTGCACTGTTTCTTTTTATACTCTTAGATAATATTTTCACCACTGTTTTAATTTTTCACTTCTTTGGATGCACTTACTCTTTTTTTTCTGTATGTTTTGTCACTAGTTATTGTTTATTCATTTTGTCACTGTGTTTTTCTATGTCACTTGAAATCCTCACGTTCTTTCTGATTAATAATGTTCATTAAAAACCTGTAACAAGGGAATAAAATCAAATTAGTTTTTGGTTATTAGCAAAGGTAAAGGTATCGATTTATATTGAAAAACTAGCTGAGCCGACAGACGTTGTCAAAACTTTCTCCTTACAATAATAAACACATCAAAAAAAAGAATTAGCGAAATCGATCCAGCCGTGACCAAAGGAAATAGGGATTATTTTTTTATTCGAAGATGTGTATCACATCACAACTATAATTATGTCAAAACACTATATTTAATAAGCATGGTGTAAAAATACTTGCAAGGTAAATACATGCTTGGTTTACGTAAAATAAATAATGAATACCTACCTACTTAAAAAGTTTTCGTGAATATGCAAGCTAAAGAAGACAATAGCAAGTCTGAGATAATAAGACAAACGTGAAATCTGAATGGTGTTTAGCCTACAAGTGTAACGTATGACAAGCAGGTTGCTGTAAGAGCGGTTACGCACTGCGTCCGATCCGAATACGATCCGAACCCGTGAAAATATGAATCTAGAAAACTCGGACCGAATTCGGATATTGCTTACGCACTAGTCCGTTCTCTGATACAAATCCAAGCAATTCTGTAAATCTATCATGAGTATTCAGTATTCACAACCAACACTCGCTAGCGATTATTAAAAAAAATGTATGAAAACTTGTACAGCGCCTCGCGGATAGTGGGTACTAAAACGTCACGCAGTTAACTATCCTATGTCACAGCGTACTACAGCAACTGTAGTTTGCGCTTCATTCATTTGCTTAGAATTTGGTACCATGAGTAACAATTTTGACAGATATCGTAACGTACTATTACTACTGTAGTAACGTCAGCTAATCTAAATGTGACAACTCATGGTAGACGTACTGGAGCCACCTTTTTTCATACGTCATTTTACGTGAGAGAAATGACGAATGACGGAAAGAAATCGGATGACGGAAAACGGATATAGTGCGTAAGCTACAATATAAATAGTTCTACAGCTATTTCGGACCATATTTTCACGGGTTCGGATCGGATTCGGATCGGACGCAGTGCGTAACCTCTCTAAGCCTCATTGTTAGTCAGTTGCAGTTGCATTCCGACAGCCTGGACGTATCCAAGTAGCTATGGTGCAATGCATTCCATGCAGACTACATTATGTAGATGGCTACCTAAAACTATTCAAATCTAAGCTGTAATAAACATTAGAATCTATACTTCTATACTAATATTATAAAGTGGAAAGTTTTGTATTTTTGTTTGTAACGAACAAACTCAAAAACTACTGATCCAATTTCAAAAATTCTTTTACCATTAGAATGCTACATTATTCCTGAGTAACATAGGCTATATTTTATGTGGGTACCTCGCGCGCAAAGCCGCGAGCGGAAGCTAGTCAGTGATAATTACCAAAACTGAGGAGACGATAAAACAGAACACCAATAATTTTTTTTTATATTTTATTTGCCTGTCTATAGGCTTTAAAGCTTTACGGGCAATGTCAATATTGAACTTTGATATTTTGTTCCATTACATATAAAATTGTATTGAGGTAGTGTTACTTTAAGCTTGAATCTTTAATGTTTCTAAAACATGATGGTTTGTAAGATCTTTTGGTAAGGCCCCTGATCTCCGAAACTACCGAACGGAATACTTTTCATGCTGTTTTCAAGGTTAACTTGATTGAAGTTGTCTTGGAACAAAAAACCTTTATTTTAATTCATCTAAATCGGATAACGGGAAACAAGTTATCGTTATTGAAATAAAAATCCACAATATTTTAGGAGCGCTGGTGGTGCAGTGGTAGCACCCCAGCCTCACGATCCGAAGGTCGTGGGTTCAAACCTGGTCGTGCACCAATGAGTTTTTCCATTCGAAAAATTTATGTGCGCAATGCCAGTGCTCTTAAACGGTGAAGGAAAACATCGTGAGGAAACCGGCATACCCTAGAACCAAAAATTCGAAGGTGTGTGTCATAGGTTAGTATAAATTCAAATTCAAATTCAAATTCAAAGTATTTATTGCATTCATGAGCCATATACAATACACATGTATTGTATACATCTAACATGGGCCCGGGTGGGGCACGGCAACTCAAATAAAATAATAGAGACATATTCACAGAAAAACTTAGACAATAGAATATAGAATTTTAACATAAACAGTTTCCTCTTAGTAATATAAAAATAATTGTGGCATTTAATGCCTTTACAAAATAACAAAAAAGTAACTATAAGGTAGTATTGTAGGAATGGGAACTTATAGGTAGGTGGTTAATTCTTATAAGCGGCGATGGGCTTGCAACCTGTCAACTACGGAATACTAACTACTGTGCAAAATGTGGGCATGTACCAAATGTCATGTTTGGACGTGCCTCTGACTACCCTCTTTTTCTTCTCTACTTTTTTTTATTTTATGACTATCATAGTAAAACAATAGTTACTTACACAATAATTATACTATGTACCTAAGTAATACGAAGTTTCCACAGCAATATCCATAATGCAGTTACTTTCTTCCAAAAAAATAACGCTTAGTTTACATAAAAGATTATACAAAAATGCAGAAATTCATAATTTAATTATCATTAAGTCATTTTCAACTGGTACCATAACATTTTGAGTTAACAAGTGTGTAACGTAACCTCAAAACCATCAACATGCTAAACAAATTCTTTTCGTATTGTCCTCTCATAAGATTCAAAGTCCCATGCCATTAATTTGGCTGTCCGTTCGTCACACTCGACGGTCACTTTCGTTACTTTCACCCCGACAATAGCCAATTGTTATAAATAATATTATTAACTTTTGTTTTCACTTTATCTCAACATCCCATTAAATATTTTCTTATGATGGAATAATTGGTTTGACTAGGCAAAATTGATTGATAGTCGGCAACAGGTGTACCTACTTAGTGAAGGAAGAAAGAGGATCTAAGATAGTTATAGATTTGTTAAAATGGGTTGTTGGCGATGTATTCGGACAAAATTTATTGGGACACTGTGTCCCAATTGACACTTTTGATTTTAATATTTTTGTTACTGTTGATTTGGACACCATCAAATTATTGAAGCTTTTGAGTACAGTCAGGTAATTTTTTTTTATGCAAAATATACTGAATATAATCTGATAATAGAAGCATCATTAAAATTAGGTATCGTATTGTTTTGGAGTCCACACACTATGCTAACAAAGTCATCGGTGACTGAGACCACGTGGAAACTGGGCAAGTACTAAAGAAATTCCAGTCATTTCGAGCTAGCTACGAAATTAACGACGGTGAAATCATACCCTTGCTACCACAACTAATAATCTTGCAATATTGATACAGCCAAGCGATCTGGAAGTAAACAATCTCGACTCTACCCTTATTGTGTAAAATCGCATTTGTTACATTTAATTGCCGTGTTTCGCAAGATGACGGCATACTAGGAAGATATTTTTCCGTAACTAAAACACAATCGCCCAATAATCGTAACGTTCTTTACAACAGATTTAATTTTAGATTTTCCTTTGTTTACACCAGTAAGAAGCCATGCTATTGTTATTATTTATTTTGTTTGTGGGAACTTGTGCAACTTTCAGAATACCGATGAATAAATGAAGGCAGTGATTAGGTAGGTACTTTATTAATAAGTGCTACCCACCGTGCTACCATAAGTTCAATCTAAGTAATCGAGATATCGATATAGTTATCGATACAACAATCGATAGATAGTTTACGTCTCGTTAAAGTCAATCACGTCGGAATGCAGTGAAAGTGGCAGGTGGTGGCGACTGCTGGCGAATATTTATCGTGTGATTTAGCAACTATAGCAATAAGGATTATTAAATGTTTAACACTTACTAGGTTGTTTTATATTCATAAAACAAATCCTATAAAATGATGATCTAAACCAGTGATTCCCAAAGTGGTCGAGGTGGACCCCCAGGGGTCCACGGGAGACTCGACGGGGGTCTACGTTGGACGTGACAAAAAATGGGGGTCCACAACCGTAAGCAGGGGGTGCATGAAAATTAATTTGGTTTCGATAGTGAAGAACTAAAATGTTGGCTTGTTATTTTAAATAATATGATACCTATATTAAACCTTCTCAATAAGACAATTTATAAATAAATTGAGAAAAAAATTATAATTTGGAAATGGAAAAGTTTTTGTTTCAAAATCTGTTAATCGTCGTTGAAACTCAGCCACAACGCAAGTTTCCATAGATAGATAGATCTAATCTTCACTTTTTTTTTCTAGATTTAGAAATTGGTATCGGTAGTACCTAATGTAGATGCAGGGGTCCACCGGATCCAGCAAAATTTTGAAAGTGGTCTATGTAACAAAAGAGTTTGGGAACCACTGATCTAAACTCATTCGTACGCATTCTTATATTCTAACCTAAAACCTTCATGGTGTGACACAAGCCATACTAGGTTGGGTACAGAGTAGGTACGGTACATTAATTATGTGTCAACCACAGAGACTAACAACAATAGCGTGTCAAAACATTATTGTTATGTAAACTCAACGTGGGATTTCATAGCATAATTGATCCCGAACTTTGTTTGATATTAGCTAAGATTTAACTGCCGGTCGATGTTTGAAAATATACAGCGGAAACATAACCCTTCCTTCAATATTGAAGTTGGTTGAAAATTACTTCGCCTTAAATTCAAATAGTTTTTAAGTGTTGACATTTTGAAATGGAGTATAATTTAAACGTCGTAGCTATCATCCGATGTGGTCTAGTGGCTAGGATACCTGGCTCTCACCCAGGAGGCTCGGGTTCGATTCCCGGTATCGGAATATTTTTACAATTTATTTTCTTGATTATTTATTATAAATAACAAAATTATAAAAAACTCCTACATAAAAGCAATAATATAACCTGAAGAATATTATTTTGTTATTGGTAGGTAAGGTAGAGGTAGCATCTGCCTAGTATATTAACTTAGGAATTATAATTAAAAGTAGGTATGTAGATTATGTTAGTTATGGTATTTATAATAATATGGCATGTCATTTTTCATATTTTTTGAAATGAAATAAATAATTAATATTATTAGCATCAGTAATAGGTAACGTTATTTTTTTTTGCCGCCATCTATTATCAAGTAGCACAAACTTATTTTATCACGACTCACGAACTTGTTGACATGATTCGAACGCATACAACAAAAAGTAGGTAAGTTCACTTTTCGAATTATAATTTTTAATTATTTTCTTTTTCTTTTTTTGCATACCTATACCTACCTACCAAGCATTATTTATACAGTTATATTTTTTACCCGACTGCGAAAGAGGGTAATGTGTATGGTATGTCTATGGTATGCTAGTTTTTTGGCTGCCACTGTCTGTAGCTCAAACGGCCCGGACAGATATTGACAATGGAGGTGACGTTGGATTTATCTGGATAATTTTAAATATATATATATATTTATAAAATGTCAAAAATTGATGTAATATCATAAAATATGGCTGTACAAAGCTAATTACAATTAATTTCAGTTAGTTTTTTATTTTTGCAATAAATTCTTGTTTATCTATGCTAATAATTATAAAGAGGAAAGTTTTGTATTTTTGTATTTTTGTTTGTAACGAATAAACTCAAAAACTGCTTGTCCGATTTCAAAACATCTTTCACCGTTAGAATGCTACGTTATCCCTGAGTAACATATGCTATATTTTATGTAGGTACCTCGCGAGCAAAGCCGCGAACGGAAGCTAGTATTCAATACTTTACTTACAGAACTGTAAATAGTGTAAAATTGATGTAACCGCTTTGAGTTATCGTGACAAAGTGATTTGCCTTCACTCACCGCGACTTCTTGGTTGTCGATTACAATACTATCCCAGCTTTTAAGGTCTTATTACATTGGAATAGAGTCTATTTTGTGGTGGGTAAGACTAGGAAATGCAAGCTTCCGGCATGTTGTTACACAGTTAAAAGGTGGGAAAGATCCTATCAAGTGGGTTATATGACCTTCCTTGAAGGTGGCCGACGACCACTTACTTTGAGGAATACCAATTTTATTTTAAAGTGTTTTCAGCAGGACTTCTTCTGATATTTGATGATTAAGAGGATTGTGAGGCTGTAAATTTTCATACAAACACCGATAACATTTTTCTCCCCTATATTAGGCACCGACGCATCTAAATATCCTATTATGGGTAGAATAATATGCTACATAGCCATATTTCTTTAAAATAAAAACGTACAGGCCTAGTTTTTCGTTGTATCTACAACATTTCCAAATATTATAAATATTGGACTAAGTTAAAGGGGAGCAAAACGTTATCGCTTTTTGTATGAAAATTTACAGTTTCAAAATCCTCCTAAGAGCATTGTATCGCTCTAATTTTTCTGTTTTTATTCGTATTTTTTAAAATTTTTTTGGTTAATCTCGTATTTTTCAATAAAACTTGGCAGTATCTGATGAAGCGATAGTAGAGGCTTATTTAACCTTGACTTGAACTATTATTTAAAAGGTCAAAAGTAAAACAACATAATATTGTATGCATACAAACTCCGCTGAATCACTTCAACTGAAAATCTAGGTTAAGTATAACATAAAACTTACACACCACCTCAAAAGCCTAATGACCGTAGCGCGAAGTAATCGGAGTTGCGATATTATACAGAATGTCTCTTATTATACCATGTAAATTGATTACGAAATCGATTTGTTTGCTATCGATAAAAGTGAATGAAGAATCATAGTAGGTCAGTGACTTTAATGTTCAGTCTCTTGTAAAATCTTAATTTGAAAATAGTTAAACTGATTTAATACGGTAAAATGGTTGTTTTCTGTTCGCTGTTGTATTTATCGATAAATGAATAATAGCGGCGATGGGCTTGCAACCTGTCACGTACGGAATACTGACTACTGTGCAAAATGTGGGCATGTGCTAAATTTCATGTTTGGAATTGCCTCTAACATCTTCAGATATTCTTTTAAAGATCCAACTAAGTAAGATCCGAGGAGATATTTACCGAGCCTGGGGATTACAGTGTGAGTGTGAATAATACAACTATTAAAAAAACTAAAACCTAGTAGGTAAGCAAATAACCTGCTTACTTACTCTGCATTATAAATCTTTCACAAGTTCTTAGACAATCATTAATGATATAGCTTGTACTTAGAGATTGGTATCTTTACGGACCAGACAAGATATAATTATGGTGCATAGACCAAATTAGTAACTCGTTCGTAACTTTTTGCTATTTCCCAGTTCTTGGGCGTTGCCAGCAATCAATTAGTCCAAATAGACAAGAAAAATAAAGTACCTAACATAGGCATGATTGATAAGGAAGGACATAGTAATAATGCAAAAAAATAAATAAACATTTCATGTAAGAGAACGTTTCAACGCCTTCACTCGTTAACAATACGCAAAGTTATTTGATGTGTCAAAGCGCTAGAATGCTGAGCATCCGAAGCATAGTAAAAACATGATTATATACCCAGAGAGAGTGTTAAACAAACTTTATTTATCTTCACTTAGTTTCACAAACACGGCAGTGGTTTCATTCTAAGACAAAGCAAATAAAAACTCAGTGATCTACCGATCTTTTTGTCAACATTGCATGATAAAACAAAGACGTTTCTTAAAAACTTGGTTATAATCAGCTAAAAAAAGTGTTGATTAATTCATTTAATCGCTATAAGATGAGTATACGCTTCATTTAACGACGTGATTATCGGTATTACCATTATTGAACAATCCTTGGTCATTGAACTGTTAACGACCGAATGATTTCAATCATTTCTTAATGTTACAGAAATGGGTTTATAAAAATACAAACATTGTCTGTGTTTCCTTTAACTTGAACTGTAATAATTATTTTAGATAGAGTGATTCAAGAGGGGTTGTTCCCAAAGTACTCCACGTTTTGTTCTCAAAGTACTTCAAGAAATATTCTGAAACGAACTCCACGAATAAAAAGGAAGGTTTATCATCATCATCCGCAGCCCGACTTCACCCACTGCTGGGTATAGGCCTCTCTTTGCATATGCCTTTGTCCACGGTCTGCTGCTAGCCTCATCCAGGTTCAGCCCGTGACTGATGCTATATCGTCAGCCCATCTCGCTACCGGACGACCGATGCACCTATACCCCGTTCTTGGACGCCATTCAGTTAACTTAAGCCTTACTCTACCTGTCGTCACCTCGCCTTGCCAGGCGTCCTGCCCAACTCCATTTTAGTTCCGTTATGCGGTTCCCAACATCTTTGACCTTTGTTCGACTTCGAATCTCGACGGAATACGGTCTATAAGCTTCATGCCGAGCATGGATCGCTCCATGGCTCTCTGAAATCGCATCCGGTACACAGTCTCCTGCGTGAGCGTCCATGTCTCGCCACCGTAAGTTATGGTGGGCAGTACACACTAGTTATAAAGGCGGGTCTTGAGTGAGACATTGTGGTATTTCAAAAGGTTTATACACCACATTAATAATCTACATTGCACCCGTGCAAAGCCAAGGCTAGAGCCACGAAAAGACTGTTTTTATTACGTCCCTCAATTCTACAAGACCATTGAAAAGTCGCGAGTAAAGAGTTGAATGCGCATAGCAAGCTAATGTTACACGTTTGCCCCAAACATTTACTTAAGTTATGCGTATTGCGTCAAAGCGAAAGTGTTTGTCTTCTGCTCAGCAGGACGGTTACCAATTTACACATTCCGTCTTTGACAGTTCATTCTGTTTGAAGCATTCTCAAAGTGGGCCTCTCGAGTTGCGATATTGTTATGGAATCACCAGGGGGACAATCGCGGTAATCATTAACGTATTTACCAAATCCAAAACACATTTTGTAAACGTTACGTTATGCCCTTTTCTTATCCATTTTTTGACAACGTTAAACTATTATCTAAACCCGTTCGGAACTAACGTTTTTTATGTAGTTGGTGCCGAAAAACGTTTTTAGAGACGTTGAGCAACGTTTGACGATATGAAATGTGCATAGCATAACGTTTACGTATATTTTGGCTTTGGTAAATACGACCACCCCGCAGTAAGAAGTTGTCATGCAAACAAGACAAAACAATATAATATTAGACTAGGTACTCAAAATGCTTGATTAATAAGTAGTGAGTGTGGCTGTTTTTATTTTGTACTAGCTAACCCGACAGACGTTATCATGTCTAAACATTCTACTTACAATAACAAACACAACAAAAAAAAATTATTAGCGAAATCGGCTCAGCCGTTCTCGAATTTTAGCTAGACAAACAAACAGCAATTAATTTTTATATACAAGAGAAGATAGAAGAAGAAGAAGTAGATTAAATAAGTGTGAAATGTTTTTAAGTTAATCAGTAATATTATAAGTAGCAAGGAATCTCTGAATTAAGACATTAAAATCGTCTTGTCTGAATCACCGTGAAAGTAGCCATTAATTTAACAATACCTACCTACTATCCTAGCCGTAGAAAATCGATTACTTCGCTAAATGTACCTGCACTGCACACATTTTGTAAACACCATACAATTTGATAAGTTAAGCAATAAAAACCTTGACTTGGATGAGTCGAGCTATCTTGCAGGTTGCATTTTAAGTTAAAGCCACTGTTATTCACACTGTGTCTGAGGCCATAAGCCACTGGGGTCTTGACCTCAAATTATATAATGATAAGCACTCGTACGATAGGCTTTATTAGAGCCTCCATGTTTATTGCTTTGAGGAAAACATGTTGAGAAATCAAATAAACAAAACTTTATTTTTTTCGACGTAATTTCAAAATGTATAAATTATGAGTTACCCTCGTTTTTGCAGATGGTTTGTTAAGCCCTAGTTATACTTATAAGTTACAATCTACTCGATAACAGATGGCGCAAAAAATCGATCTAGCTAGGTTTCATTTTTCAAAAACGTCGTTTACCAATAAAAAAACCGAGCAAAGCTCGGTCACCCAGGTACTTATTTTTATATAAACAGTTATTATAGGTACTTATTACTTGTTACAAAAATAAGGTTGTAAGAGAGAAAAAATATTTATATCGAATGAAAGCGATATAAAACGAAAGAACACAGCTGCTATATTTCATGGAAAACAATGCGTTGTTTTGTTTCACAACATTTTTTTATTTATCTTTTTATGTAGATACCTACATTTATACTTGACTACTAGATTCATAATCGATCAAAGAAGTTAAGCAACGTTTTGCGAGGTCAGTATCTGGATGGGTGACCGCAGTTGTATAATATTTATTATTTGAGCACTTTTGTGCCTTGGAGGGCACGTTAAGTCTTGCAACTGGCGATAGGCTTGTAACCTGTCACGTACCCAATACCAACTAGACAAAATTTAGGCATGTGCTAAATGTTTGGACGGGCCTCCGACTCTTTAGATTTATGATCTAAGCTTTAGATATCCTCAAAGATCTAAGTACTTACTTAACAAGAGATCAGAAAATACAACAACCAAGCCTGGGGATTACTACCGTGATCATGTTTTTTTTGTTTTTGTTATTTATTATTACTTCCAAAATATTAAGACCAAGAAGTTGATGCCCCATAGGTACTGTACAGTTAACCCAGAAGGTACGTAATTACATAAGTTTTCAGTTATCAATGTAAATAAAGATTCTATTGTGATTACAATAGCGGTCAATGCTAATTGTGATTACAAAACATTATCCTTCTTTAAATCAACTCGTAGCTAACTGCAGTCAGTTCACAAAGTGACGAAATAGCAAAACCGGATAGCTTTCAAAACGATTTCATTATGAACTTGAATGATGATGACGTGTTGAAAAAGTAAGGTGCTTGTTCGCCTTTGCTAATTTTTGACATTTATGTTTTCACTTGCACGTTTTTATGTAATTTTGGATCATCATCATCATCATTCTCCTGCCCTTAGCCCACGCTAAGTGGGGTCGGCACAACATGTTTTCTTCTTCCACTATAATAGTTAAGTTAACAAAAAAGTTTTTTATATTTCTTCCCATTCATGTTTGGACTAATAAAATACCTCAGATAAAATGGGATATCTGAGGTATTTTATTAATCCAAACACTACAATCGTACTACTAATCGTTATTATGATGTGTCCAGAAATGTGAAAAATTTTAATCATTTTTCTATTCCAACGAACGGTATAAAATGTATTTTTGATTTGTGCATTAATGGGAATAAAAAGTGTACAGAAGAAATTTGTGCCATTCGTGGGAATACCTCAAAAATATCAGTACAAAACAATTACCACAATACGTTTATTCATTTTGACAAACCATTATTATTTCACAAACAAAAGGGCCCAATTTCCTGATCGTAAGTCTATCCAATCACCGTGAAAATAATCTTAAGTTCTACAATAACTATTGCTATAACACGTAACATTGTGTAACAGTAAGAACACGTAAGAGATAAACAATCCTAGTTTCGAAAGAAAGAAGAATTTTCGATTTCTACTGGTTTGAGGCACGTAAGCAATATTCACGTAGGTAACAAATAGCAATTTAAAGAGGCGCGTACTATGTTTTACCTTCGAAAGAAAAAAGAATTTTAGATTTCTTCTGGTTTGAGGCACGTTAGCAATATTCACGTAAGTAACAAATAGCAATTTAAAGATGGCGCGTACTATGCTTTACCTTCGAAAGAAAGAAGAATTTTAGATTTCTACTGGTTTGAGGCACGTTAGCAATATTCACGTAGGTAACAAATAGCAATTTAAAGATGACGCGTGCTATGTTTTACCATAACTGTATTCCTTTGCCTCTCAAACAGGTTTGTATCTTGAGAATGACAGAACCAGTCACCTTAGTTCAAGCAACGAACGGACAAAAAGTACCATAAAACAGGTCCTATACAATATTATGACATTGCTTTTCTTAACTATTTCAGTTAGAGCTAACTATAACATTTTACTAATATTATAAACGCGAAAGTTTGTAAGAATGTATGGATGTATTGTTACTCTTTCACGCTGAAACGGCTGAACGGATCTGGGTGAAATTTGGCACAGATATAGATTATAATCTGGAATAGCACATAGGCTACTTTTTATCCACGAAAAACTTACGGTTTCTGTGGATATATTTGTTTTTGTTTTTCAAGGTACCACGCGGGCGAAACCGTGGGCGGAAGCTAGTTATTCATAAAGAAACTATGACTCTTTGAACACTAATCAAAATTAATTGATGGAAATAAACCTGCAATGCATACTTTAAACCTTTGAGCAAATTCAAACAAATTGCCAGCCACAAATCAAGACTCAAACATTCCATTATAATCATTGTTATTTTAATTGAAATTACTCATTTAAGACAGAAGATAAAATGGTAGGTACTACTGAAAGCTCAAGGCGTCTCGAATTGGTAGGTGTATGAATGATGTGCAGTTACTAAACAATGCACTGCCTGCCTACATGCGATAGATTGCAAGGTCAGGTTTCATTCAATGATAATTATTTTGCTATAAGTACTTGTTACTCTTACGGTGGTTTACTTAGTTACATCAACAATAGGTAACAGGTAGCATTTTAACTAAATACTGTAGTTGCAGTGATTTAAAAACTTTATTCGTTTTGTTTTAGAATGCACCGAGTGTAGAATGATAATATAATAAAACTAAATTATTTTTATTGCCATAATCCCCACCAACCAGGATAAAAAAATTTTTAGGGAAAACGCCAAAAGTTATTTAAAAATTGTAATAACTGGTGGAGATTACGACAATAAACCAGATTGTTTAGTCATAGACGCTATTATAATAAGTTAACTTAAAGAAGTCGTTAGCTTTCGTGTGGATAGAACAAATAAAGAATCTCTAAATGAGATTATTAACTAAAATATGAATATTCATTCGGCTTAATTGCTTCTAAACCTTCCGCATAAACAATAGGCTTATTAAGGTATTTTATAAAGATGTAAATACACAGGTGCTTAAAGAGAATTCTATTTAAATAGTGAAAGTAGCAATAGCAAGACAACAAACTCATACTTTAATGCCTATAGTCTTTATAGTAAGAGACCACACAAGCTCCAGAACAATAATTACAAATTAATAATGCACCTTATTTGTATAAATCGCCAATTTCAAGAACGTGCAAACCCAAAAAACACTTTCTAGTTATGTAACTGGGTATGACATTCAATCACGAAAGACAAAAATGCAAGTAACCGCACCCCTTGTGTTGTGATGTCATTATACAATTTGCACAAGGAAAAGCTACACCTACGATTATGCCGCTTTCTTTACTCAGTAATGGGTCTTTTACTGAGACATACATACATACTTACATAAAATCACGCCTATTTCCCGACGGGGTAGGCAGAAACCACGGATCTCAACTTGCTACGATCCTGAAATACCTTTTGCTTCATTCACTCTCATTACAATTCTTCATACATGACCTTGCTCTAAAACGTCCCAAATTTTATCAAAGTACGTACGAAGTCTTCCCCTTCCGACTGTCTCATTCACATTCGCCTTATGCACCTGTTTCGTAAATCTCCTTTCATCCATCCTTTCTACATGCCCAAATCATCCCCTTCACAATTTTCATCACTACGTCTTCTTTCATTCCGCAACGTTCTCTTATCACACTGTTCTTCACTCTATCATTCAAAGTTAAAGCACACAAGAGTACTTTTCAAAGCTCTCATTTACACTGAGATACATTGAAATAAATTGACAGCACATAGGCATTATCTATATCACTCTATATTATGCCAATTGCAGCGTTTTCAATTTGACGTTACAGATTGTACGGGTTAAATGGTGATGTAACTATTATCAAAGTAATCTTGAAATTACTTCACACTATCTTGTAACTTATTACATCGTTTTGATATTTTAAGATACTAATTAACTCAGAGGTGCTTAAAAGTATTTGAATCATGTAACTTTTAATACACACCAGTAATTCACTTTCAAAATTACACAATCCATCTATTTTCTAAAATTTAATAGAAAGCATTTACGTTTGTAAATGTACTTACTTTTAGTCTTTCGTAAATTATAGCTGTCGAGTCGTTAATTTATATATTTCAAGTTAATGAATAGTTTATTTTATTATGTCCGTATTAAGTTACGGAATTATATTAGTGAATGCAGTATAAAAGTAAATTAAACGATTATCTTTTGATCTCTTAGCTAACGAAGCTTCGTTTTACGATCTAGGGAAAGCTTAGAAAGGAAGTTTAAACTAACTTAATGCTATTTGAAAATGAAAAGCTCGATTGACATAATACTTCTTTCAATCATTCTGAGATATAAAAAGTGACTTTCCATTAGCACTAGATTACGAATAGACCCGTCACTGACTAAAAGAATACCGTTCATCGATTTAATAGACGTTATCACGTCAAAAATATTTGTGTTATAGCCCTTATGACCCTTATCACCAAATCAGTGGGACCACGAGCGACTGCATTACGTTGACTGATGGTCCCACCAAACAGTGGGACCACGGAGCTCATTAAATCGACACACTGTCCCACCAGTGGGTCAAATTAGTGGGACCACGAGTCGCGACCCGTTCCGAAGAATAATGTTCTTGACAATTTTATTATTTTTATCAATAAAAACAACCTCACGCCTCATCTCATTGTCACAAATTATCATATCATTGTTAAAGCGACCGTCACGTATAACTAATGCATCAGGCATGCACGCATAGTCAATGTCAAGAATGATCGTGACAAAAGATATAAATATCTCCAAGTTATTGATTAGATTGAAATAGGTTTCGATAGAACTGCATTTAATCACGCGTTAGAATTATTGAATGTGATAGTGAATGTTTTCATTTTCAGTTCCATTTTAACCCATATCTTCTGTAGAGGCTTAGCTATGGTTACTTTATTAGTTTAAAAGACCGAGGTCGTTAGATTTATTTTTGAACCACTTTATTTGACAGTTCGACATTGCAACCTAATTTATTATGATTTTAATCCATACATCGTTTTCAATCGTTTCATCGATCACTTTAAATTACTTAAATAATTTGTTATTCAATAAACAGGTGATAAGATCGTATAACCCAAAACGCAATCGGTTGGCCTTATGTCTTAAAAGCGGTTAAATAAAACTGACCTTAACGAGCTTACATAATACTTAATTGTTTAACTTTTGGCAGACGAAGAGTTCGAAAAATCTTTGAAAATCAACCTTATGACAAAGCAGTAGAGACCAAGTGAAACTTTAAGTGATAAGATAAATTTGCAAAAGTATTGTTTCCGATGGACTGAACAATCATCCGGTTATTTTGAGATGGCCTATCGATAAAGTTAACGGTGTCTGGATGCCAAAATAACTCAAAAATGTCGAAAAATTAAACTTAGATAGTAAGTACTTACCTACCTACTTTAATTTGAAAATTAATAAAATTGCACTTACGATATTATGCTTGTTGGGCATACCACACCTGAAAAAATTAAACAAATCATTAATTTTTTTGATATTACGTGAAAAAAAAACGTAATTAATTATGATTATTTTATACCTACTCATTTTATAATAGAATCAGTGATCTGAGTTACAATGAATATAATATTATTTGAAAATATTTTTTATTTTATTTGCCGTTGAGTCGTATATTTGTCAATAGATGACGCTGTTACCAATTTAGCAAGTCGCAGGCAAGTTACGAAATGCGGAATTTTAATTGCCTATCTCGCATTACTATGGCAAACGTAAACAATGCCATTTGAAAACGTGGGCTGACTGTACCTACCTACATTATTGAATGGAAGCCATTTACATTTCGCTGTCGCAATAGAAATAACACGTCGATTACGACAGAGATGAAGGTAACATTTTAGAAAATTAGGTATATGTCCTTGTCCAAAAAAGTTGAGAAAGGAAATTGATGCAAAATTATGCCCCGGGTGAGGATCGAACTCACGACCTTCAGATTATGAGACTAACGCGCTGCCTACTGCGCCACCGAGGCTTCGGCCAAATTTGCGAAAATTAACTCCACTTGTAGCAGGATAAAGGGTAGGTAAGGTACATTTGAATTTTCAAAAACTTCGTAAGAAAAAAAAAGGATGTGCCGCCATCCGGAATTTTATACTTTTTTTGGACTCAAATTTGAGTACAAAATCGAAAATAATTACATAATTGAGTTTCAGAAAACTTCATAAAAAAATAAGAGATGTGCCGCCGTCCGGCTTTTTTAATCTTTTTCCGGCTAAAGACAATTGAAAATTCATGTAGCATACATAACCGGCGTACGAGTTTTTTATTATTAACGTCCACGTGATATACCTACACACTAAGGAGGCACACCAACCAAACATAAGATGGCACGCTCTGACGAAAGATACTTTCACTAAACTATTACACGTTATAAGCAAAGCTATCTTTTATCAACACCTACTTGATGAAACTCAGAAGTAATTCCATGTACCGGATATGCTGTCATTTTTTTTTTTGCAACGGATAGAAAAACTTTCAAACTACGCCCCCAACATGATAGATTGACGAATTATTTTTCGATTTATTCCGCATTCGCCCCACATGTTCGTCCCACATTCTAAAAAATTCCGCTTTCGCCCTATGTCAAAAATCGTTCCGGTTTCGCCCCACATTACAAAAGGCACCTACAAAAGGGTAAAGTACAGTTGACGAAAAAAAACCATCAATGTTTGTAAGTACAAATAAGTATTTTCTTTTATTGTTTTTTTTCTATTCTGATAGTATAGGTACCAAACTGAGGCGCATTATCGGAGCGTTTTAATGTGGGGCACATTGTCTGAATAAATTAAATAAAAAATGGGACACAAAGTCAATTCGCCTATTTTTTTTTAAATATTTATTTTGTTCTGCGTGTCTTTTGTGATACGCTGCTCAATAAATAAATAATATAATCTTTATTTAATAACTTCATAGTCAAAAAAGTCTATCATTACCGCTTGGAATAAACCTACTATTACCAAATAGGTACGGCGATGACGCGGTACCGTTTTTGCTAGACCATTTTCGGAGGATACCTTATTCACGTTGGGTATTCAGGACACCTAGATTATTAGCATTTAACTGACCATATTTGCTTACATAGGCTTGGTGCCTTTAAGAATTTTACAATGATTCGCTCCGTTAGAAAATGATTATAAAATAAATCTATCTTATTTTACTTCTTACACTAAAATTTTATCGATAATGTTTTGAAACTCTCGCACTATCTCAAATAGTTTTTTTTATTTATCGAGTTTTTAATAGCAACATCTATACTATACTAATATTATGAAGAGGAAAGTTTTGTATTTTTGTTTGTAATGAATAAACTCAGAAACTACTGGTCCGATTTCAAAAATTCTTTCATCATAAGAATGCTACATTATCCCTGAGTAACATAGGCTATATTTTGTGTAGGTACCACGCGAGCAAAGCCGCGAGCGGAAGCTCGTCGTTAATATATTAGTACTTGCTACCGGTTTTTTTGTAATCCAATCTAAGCAACCCATGTAAGTTAAGTAAGTAGGTAGGTAAGGTAAGATGCCATTAGATGTTCATGCTAGAGCCATTAAGGCCATTATTCATAACAAACCACCTGTTTAACTTAACCTAAGTATTATTCAACATGTCTTTTCACAGATTACCTGTCATCTTATCTGAACGTAACTTAAACCACCGGTTTTACTTTGGTGGACTTTAGTACAGTTTTTGTCGTATGTCATCATGTATTAGATCACTGTAAATCGCACAAGGTCAGTACATAATGTATGTAAGTAGGTAGGTACATAGGTATGTAATAATGTAACGTGTTTAAATATTACCGTAATGTCTTGCGGATCGAGTTGGGTTGACATTAACTAACTATTATTTATGTATTTATGTATAATACACTCTTATTTTACTTACTTTATTATTTTTACGTAAGATACCGGTTTCGATTACCGATTCGCATTTCCCACCTTACCACACTGACATTTCCAAAAAAGCCGGATAGATTTCGCAATTCAAATCAAAAGAAAGTCCTTTTTTGACTAATCGACAGACAGTCTAGTCCAGTGGTTCCCAAACTCTTTTGTTTCATAGACCACTTTCAAAATTTTGCTGGATCCGGTGGACCCCCTGCATCTACATTACTACCAATTTCTAAATCTTGAAAAAAAAAGTGAAGATTAGATCTATCTATGTATGGAAACTTGCGTAGTGGCTGAGTTACAACGACGATTAACAGATTTTGAAAAAAAAATCTTTTCCATTTCCAAATTATAAATTGTCTTATTGAGAAGGTTTGACTTAGGTATCATATTATTATTTAAAATAACAAGCCAACATTTTAGTTCTTCACTATCGAAACCAAATTCATTTTCATGCGCCCCCTGCTTACGATTGTGGACCCCCATTTTTTGTCACGTCCATCGTAGACCCCCGTCGAGTCTCCCGTGGACCCCTGGACCACTTTGGGAATCACTGGTCTAGCTAGTCGATTAAAATGTTGTTGTGGTTTACATAAGCCTTTCTTGTATAAATTAACATAATGCAGGGGGTTTCGGGGGCGATAAATCGATCTTAGGTTTCATTTCCAAAAAACACGATTTACCAAAAAAATCATCCAGGTACTTCTACTCTATTTTAGCAGATAGATGCTTAGATCTGAAATTATTGACTATCGATAAAATAAATATAAGGAATAACCTTACTTGACGATCGTTTACTGAGCTTATGCAAATAAGTTAAGTAATACGACTTGTTGAGTTATGTTTAGTTAGGCAATATGCCGAAGTATTATTAGCACTCATCATTTCGAAATATACGTATTATTTCGTCGTGTGGGAGACGACATAATTTTAATTACAAAATAATAAAAGTACGACTGTGATGTTATTTAAGCAACCAAAGATTTATATCTAGATGACGTTGTGAGAAATGTTTCACCCTTCAATATAAAGCGCTAGGGCCCAGCGAGTTTCTTGCCAGTTCTTCTCGTACTGGGGATAGGACTGCAATTGGCACCTAGACTCACCTAGTATGTAAGACGATTCAAAATGATCCTTGTGATATTACTGAATAAAGATTATTGACTATTGACTATTCACTATATTTTTTACAAGCTGTTACCCGCGACTTTGTCCGAAAAAATCCATCAGACTAACACGAAACTCATGAACATTTTGTAGGGAACTTTTTTTTTGTAATTTTCTTATGTTTTTAATAGTTATTCTAGTATTCGGGACGGAAACAAATAAGTACAACAAACCAAAAACCACGAAAATCGATCAAGCCGTTTTAGAGTTGTGTTCGAACAAACCCGAATTTGTTTTATTTGTCGTTCTGATTGCGAAAGTACAAAAATCAAGTTATATATAAAATAATAAATCTTATCTCATAAGTGTTTCATACAGAAATGCGTAAGTCAGAACTCATTTAAAGTTCAAACCACCTTTCTGTGACACTATAAATACAAAATTTTAAAGACCAAACCTTCACTGTGCCTTTGGGTACCCTTTACCGCGAATGTAACCATTTGAAACCACAATGACTCATTTCAACCTTGACTTTTGAAGGCTGTATGCACAACCATCGAGCCTTAAAGAAGATGGTGACGATTAAAAATCACTTTAAGTTTTAGCGAAGGATGTATTGACCGTGACAGCATCCCATGTCATTTATTATAGAATACTACTAGATACTAGATACTATTTATTCATTTATTTATTTACTAACTACTATACTGATGTTGTATAGGGTGTTTCTCCTCAAAATATTCTCCTCCATACATTTTGTTTTTATGTTTACGGACCTGGGGCCTCACCACGAATTCATAATACATTACCGAATTAGTATAACATTCTTATTTCGTACCATGACCTATGCCCCTGGTGCCAGAGCTCCTACTTTAAGCTAGGAATATAATTGTGTTAAAATTAAACTATTTTATGCAAGAGGCACTTCAATATAACCTAGTATTTTTTTAAATATTGGAAATTAAAAATTCAATCATGTTGCCAACAATGAGTAACGGAGTGTTGCCGACAATGACATTTTTTCAAGATTCAATACATAAGTGACTAACAAGGATACCATACCAATAATACTGGAATGTTATCCTTGTTAGTCACTACAACTTTGAACCTATATGGTACGTGATACTGACATTACCTAACGTAATTACATTAATATTGTATAGTAGAAAGAAGACTGGCGTGAGTTTGCACGAGATGGGATGGCAAATGGCGTCTTTTTACCGGAGGCGAAGAATCACTTCGGGTTGCTGAGCCAGCGGAGTAAGTAAATCATAGGTATAGGCGACCAAGAAATTGGTTTACCACTTTTGATGACATCTTCCAATAACATAATTATTCGCTAAGGATTACTATGACAGATTCTGACGTAGCAGTTATTAATTTGTCAAGTGAAAATAGCCCTTGATGTTTTTTACGTGCAAATGATATTCAGCCTTAGAGTGGTAAACCAATTTCTTGATCGTCTATACTTAGGAAGTAGCAACTGCGACTACTGTGAGATGAAAAAGTAGCAAACTAAAGCTACTTTCGCCATCTCATTTAATAACGATAAAAAAAGAAGTTAATGACGACTTTCAAGTATCAAATATTAGCAGACTAATGTCATTAAAGTAATTGGAGAAGGACATTAAACACTGAAAGATGCAAGAAGTCTTTTTAGGAAAGTTTAGTCCAGTCGAAGATTTTGCGATTTTGCGATGACATTCTAGAGAATTTGAAGGTCACTGTGCAGGTAAAGGATTCATCACGACTCATACTAATGTCAGTAATTTGAACAAACCAAACCAGTACTTAAGTGAAGCAGCGGTTCGAGATACAAAATTTGCAACAAGATTTTAGGTCATAAAAATCAAGCAAAATTTTACGATTTTCGACGCCAGCATAGATTTGATAATGAAGATAACTTTATAACCATGACAAGGTCAATAAGAATTTCAAAGACCTTATATGGAATTACTCAATAAATTTAATTACCAGGTTTATTGGTGTCGGTCGGGCAATTACTTGTTTTATTAGATAGTATTGCGGCTACTATACCACACGTAACATGACATTCCATAAGCATGGCTCAATTACTTTTCTAATACGGTTCGTTGACAAATAAAGCATCTTATAAAAAGTCATGTCATGACTGATATCCCCAGGTATAGTATTTTGTAGACATCTCAGATCTCTTTTGTGTTATAGCCCTTATGACCAAATCAGTGGGACCACGAGCGACAGCATTACGTTGACTGATGGTCCCACCAAACAGTGGGACCACGAGCCCATTAAATCGACACACTGTCCCACCGGTGGCTCAAATTAGTGGGACCACGAGTCGCGACCCCTAGTTACATAGATCTTTTTGATATCCAAAAGAGGTTAGACATTTGCCCAGGCAAACATTACAAACATTATTTTGACACAAGCCCACGTTTTGAACAATCTTACTAAAATTAAAAACGAGAAAATGTGTGAGGATATAATGGATGCTTGTTTTTTCACGCGTTTTGGCTGCACGTATCTGGATGACATTTAGCACAGTGTCTGGAATAGCACATAGCCCGGAAAAATGTACAGTTCCCGTGGGATAGATTGGTTCTTGTTTTTCAAGTTCCCACGCGGCGTAGCCGCTGACGGAAACTGGTCATATTACATACGTTACAAATTGCAAGCATAACACCGATTATAAGGATTAATAGGATGACTTTGGCACAAAACTAACCGATTCAAATTTTTGAGTAATTTCGAGCAATATCAGTACGTCGATTCTGTAAAATTCAAACATAAACTCGCATCTCACATCGCTATTCACTCTCACTTCGCATAAGACGCTTTTTATTTGACACTTTGAATCGGGTTTGAGTGCGAAGTGAGCGTCGAAGTGACTTGGGAATTTACCGTATAGAATGCCACTTCTTACGTCATCTCATACTTTATCTGTCAAAATCTCCCCGTCAATTTAGTTCAACTCGCTGACACGCTCGCAAGAGTGGCGCTAGTATAAATTTGAATTATCAACGGAGTTTTTAGAATGCCAATCAAGAAACTCACGGCGGATTCAGATTCGAAGTTTAAAATGAGGTCTTACAGAATCACACAACAGATAGTTTTATCCAAAAGCCCTAACGAAAGGAAACGTATTTCGAAACTGCTTTAATTGCTAATTCAAAACCACCTACCGCAGACCTCAAATGGAACGTACACCCATAGCATGTGAATAACATAAAAACTAGGCTAATTAAAACGTGGCACAATTCCTTCGATTCAATACGACATTAGCTACTGTTGCAAAAGCTCTTAGAAAAAACATTGACGATTTATTTTATTTCATACGTGAGCTAAGAAAACTAATGACTTTTATATCTGGGGTTTAACCACAAGCTCTTACAAACCAACATGTTTCAGCAACGTTACATTTGAAGCTTGAAATAACACTACTTGAATACAATTTTTAAGGTCATGCATGGTACGAAATATCAAAGTTACATGACTTTGATATTGCCCGAAAATATTGTGGTTAAGTGTGGTGACTAGAATGTAATATTCATCAGTCACACACAGTGTTTAGCTTTTATTAAGGTATTTTTAAACTCTCTGAAGAGTTTGCAAAAAAAACCAAATGAATGTTCACGATTGTAATCTCCAGTTTAACATAGACGTTCCTTGGATGTGTAGTTACTTGTTTCTTTGAGGATGTCCAAAAGGGATAGTTAGAGGCACGCTCAATATTTATATAATTATAGTTTCAAGCTAGAAACAACAGGATTTATTTTAAAATTACGAAACAGGAAGGCTAAATAATGAAAACTACATAAAAACCCAGAACCGGTCGTTCTAAAGTGGCTACATCTCTGCTACAGATCATAGTCACAGCCACAAGCAACAAGTATGTAAGCATGTCCCACAAATACCGATAACTTGCGTAATAAGCACATGCCAAGCCGGTTGAGAAATAACTAGTTGTGCCACCTGGCTTCGTCTGTGTGCAGCTCTAGGGCTTGTACACACTACATCTGTCATTGACGAATTGTTATTATTCTCATTTTTAGGACGATTTGATTTTTCACTTCGGTAGAAATAACGATTGTGAATAAGCCGGGATACACGAGGCTAGTTTTTCAAGCTAGGATAGCAAGGTACGAGTTGGCAGCGGACGACATGAGGCAGCAGCGGACGACGTGTCGCAGCGACACCACTGGTTTCTATGTATTTCTATGAAATTCCCTCCGTAGTTAGCGACACGAAGCTAGCGACGCATTTCATAGAAATACATAGAAACCAGTAGTGTCGCTGCGACACGTTGTCCGCTGCTGCCTCATGTCGTCCGCTGCCAACTCGTACCTTTAGTAAGCTAGCAAACTAGTACTTCTGGCTTCGTGTAGACAAAACTAACTTCATTTCTAAGCTAGTAAGCTAGTTTACAAGCCAAGATAGTTTTTAATAGGATGGAGTTCTATTTTTTAGGCTTTATTAAGGAGCCGTTTAGCATACCTTGGTTCTTTTTCTCCTTGAATCTTGTGTTATTATAATAGATATCTAAATATATATAATTCAAAGGTGACCGACTGACTGACTGACTGACTGACTGACTGACTGACTGACATAGTGATCTATCAACGAACAGCCCAAACCACTGGACGGATCGGGCTGAAGTTTGGCATGCAGGTAGATGTTATGACGTAGGCATCCGCTAAGAAAGGATTTTGATTAATTCTACCCCCAAGGGGATAAAATAAGGGATGAAAGTTTGTATGAAAAGTCGCGATAATCGACATTCACGCGAGCGAAGCTGCGGGCATCAGCTAGTTCTAAAATATGATGGAAGTTATTTAGAAAGGAGTGATGAACAGACGAAACATGACATTTTAGTTTCTTGTTGAAGTGACAGGCCATTTTGTATCTCCGTTCAGACAAGGACTAGTTTTTGTAGGAGACTGATCTACATAATGCTTTAGTTAGATCGTAAATTCTCACTCTATAAATAATAAAACCATTTATTGAATAATTCTTACATAATAACTTGAGTTTCATATATTTTTTAAAATATTAAAAAATTTCAGCAAAGTTCCGCTGCTTGGTTCGTTGGAATAACAAACAATACTTACGTAAATATTTGCATTTTAAAAACCTAACTCATTTTTCCGGCTATTTCGATGATCCCATCCGGCTTTTTTAACTAACCTAACACCTACTCCAGCTTTTATGTCTTTGAACTTTTTACGTTTAACAACATGCCGGTTTTTTCACGAAAAATTCATTGGTGCACGACTGGACTCAAACCCACGACCTTACGATCGCAAGATGCCGCTAGGCCACCACTACTGTAATTACATTATAAACGGTTGTATAATCACGTAAGTATTTCCTGAGAAAAAAGATGAAGAATGTAATTAAAGTGATTGCATCAAGGAGTTGGGAATGGGAGAATCAAGTTAGTAAGTAAAAAGCAGGATTCCCAGCTTATTAATTAACGCAAGGAAATAAATTATAGTGAGAGACAGCATAGGTACCCGGACAGCTTGGAACGACCACTTTCGACTGCTTCAATCTGCGACAGCATAGCAAACTACTGTCTTTACATACACATTACACACCACACCTGGTTTTGTCCTAAATTCTTTGAAAATTATCCTTAAAAGTTCATAAATTCACAGCGAACACTCATAATTAACAAAATATCAAGATCGGTTTATCCCTAGTGGCTACGTACGATGCAAAAATGGTTGCTAAAAAATAAATATTGCTGGCTAAAACATTGCTTATGATTAAATTCAATATGATGGAATTCATAATGAAATATTATAATAGTTTACAAGCAGTATCAATTGGACTGTGACGCAAAATTTAGGATTGGATAGAAACCATACAAGTATCTACCTTATTATAGTTACTATCGATGGTAGAAAATGAATAGGTTTTGGGTAGGCTCGAGAAAAGTGTTAAAAAATCATGGGTAGGTAATTGAAACAAGAAAGCTCACATTTTATGCATCGACTTCCGACAATGTGCCCCACATTGAAAACGTCCCAACAATGTGCCTCGGTTTGCTCTGACATGACAGTTAGCCGGTGGACTTCACCGGCGGAGTCGTATACAGGGTGTTCCAATAAATATGTATAGATGTACCACTTGACCATATATTGTCATGAAACCTACCTGACACGAGAGTTCGTGCCCGCAGCAGTCGGATATAATTCATTTAGGTGTTTCAAAGAGGTAGAACAAATAAAATTTGGATGGACTGCCTAAAAGATAAAAGTAAGAAAGGTGTGAGTACTGAGATGACGGATGATAGAGGAAAATGGAGAAAGAAGACGTGTTGTGCCGACCCCACATAGCGTGGGAAAAGGGCAAGGGCCAGGTAGTTTTTTGCCAGTTCTTCTCGGACTGGGGATAGGACTGAAATTGGCACCTAGACTCATCTAGTATGTAAGACAATAAAAAATGATCCCTGTGATTTTAATGAATTAATTTATATTGACTATAAAGGAGTCGGATATAATTCATTTTGCTTGTGTCATGTTTAGATAGACGTGATTTTTGAGATTGTAAAAGTGTTACCGAATAGTGCGTCCATCCCTTCTTTTGTTAATGAACTAAGCTTGCAACACTGTCGACAAGAGGCATGTAAAATACGCGTTCTCTCACGCGCCTCATTATCTGATACGTGATCACAGCCTACAGATTCACAGCTATTAGCATTTCGTAATCATAGAAGCCAGTTTTCGTCTTGTCTTCGTTTGCTTCTCAGGGCTGATTCGACCTAAGTATTAAATAAGTACTATTCCCTGAATAAATCGTATTTATCAAAGAGTAAATTGTCATTTTACTAGCATTTACATTACATTATTCTGAGTTAAATACCAAAAATTGGTCAATTTCAACCGGGTTGAATTAAGGTGAACATCAAAGGCGAGTTCAACATCCGTACGTAGGTATATTTTTTACTTAGGTTACTTTTGAATACGTAGGTTAGGTACTATATTCATCAATTGGTATTTCAAGATACCTAAAAATATCAGACATAGAAAGGGGTCCTGCCTGCCTAACCCTGCCTGATTCGGAGTTAATGATGATGGGGCCATCATCTACCCAAAACGTATTCTTCTTTTTACCCAATCCTAACTAAATTATGCGACACAGTAGCGTGTTTATGATATAATCACCGAACGGAATTAGATTCGAAGACAGCACGTCCTGCGGTGATTGTTTACAATTTAAATCTTGCCTTTCTATTCTCCATCGGATTTCGATTAACTGTTTTGCAATCCCTGTTCATTATTTTCCACGAACACTCTTGTTCATAATGGTGGTAGGATGTAAATTAAATTAAGCATAATAAGTAAAGCAAATAAGTAATAAAATTAAGCAAATAAGGCAGGACACATGCTAAGAGGCAGCGACAAATGGAGCAAAAGAATAACAGTTTGGTACCCAAAGCATGGAAAAAGACACAAAGGAAGACAACACAAGCGCTGGAAAGACGACATCGAAAATTCGGCAGGAAAGCTCTGGACAAGAACGGCACAAAACAGAGAGGAATGGAAGGAATTGGAGGAGGCCTATGCCAAATGGCACACAGACTAAACAAAGATATAAGAAAAATAGAAAAATATGATTTAGAATAGTACATAAGTAGGTTAAGCTAACAAGAAGTAGTTATAGTTTTTTATTTTATTTAGTTTAATTTTTACCTACACTAACCACATAGTAATAAGTACTTAATGCAAAAGTCTGAATAAATGGCTATATATATTATTATTATTATTATTATTATTATTATTAATAAGTAAAGTACCTACTTACATTATGCTGGTTTCCTTATAAAATTCATTTCTATACATATGATTCTATCAAAGATGCAATCAATTGCGTATTTTAATCAAGATAACCCGCCAAGCGCGCAGCTGTCAACACAGATGGGGTTCCGTTTGTTTTTATCTCAATTTCACGGTGTTCTATCATGGGAGCGTTGCATGGGAACCGATAATAATTAGCAATGTAAGTGTTAATAGATTGTAATGTATTGATTGAACCAATAGCATTGGTTTTAGGACGCTGGGAAAGTGTTAAGTTCCGTATGGAGAAACGGTTCTTACCTTTAATATTATGCGCACCTGACATCATGACTACGGATGTGCCATGAATTGTTTGTCTTGGCCACTAATCGCGTTGAATGAACACGACTTATTGCTAATCAATGCAAGCTTGCCACTTACAAACAGCTAAGTTTGTTTACTAACTCTGTATGGTATTAAAAGTACGCATAAGCAGGATAGGTGTATCATCGAAGTAATCAACATTACTTGAAATGAAGGAAGTAATGTCACAAAAGGTGTAAAAGGTAGGTTTGTTAAGACCAGGGTCAGGCATTGGAAAGAAATATGCTCCACACTTTAATTTAATCATAGTAAATCCCTAAAAATATATTATACCCGTTTACTTCTTTCTCAGCCCTGACGTTTCTAACAAAGGATTATTTTTAATCAATTTTTAAACCAAAGCCAGCCGTAACAGTATGAAGCTAAGGGGTGGTTTCAAGGTGTGAATGATTTAACACTATGGCGACTGCCAACCAGGTTCATGATGGAAACTAGAAGTAAGAACAGAAACAGATTGAGACTATGGACACAGAAGTAACAGTAGTGTTGATCAATAGTATCTACTGTAGCTAGAGCAACAGCACAAGTTGCATAAAAACTGGAGTGAAATGAGTAAACTACGTCAATTGCCTCATAGTAAATTGGTGTAGGTAATAACTGGTCGTCAAGAAACTTGATAAAACTGCCATATTCATATTAAAACTTGTAACAAGTCCGTCTTTTTAAACTGATTAGTGATTACCAAGACTTTCGTACATTTGGGAAATATTTTTGCAAATTTTGTAGTCTTTTCAGCTTTATACAAAATTCTATTGCATCCAAAGATGATCGTGATTTCTATTATGCACTCCTTAGAATCTTAGCCTCATGTCCAAGAGCCATTGCTGAAGAAACTTATATGATTATGCATTAAAGATCTGACGACTGACGGTTTTAGAACCTTTGTCTTTCGTTGGGCTAAGAATTTACAGAATAGATAATGAGATTTTCAAGGCAATTATTATAATTTTGGAATATATAAATGCTGCTAAATAATAAATATGCATCTCCCTGACAGATGTACAGACAGAGCAGTGCAGCAAAAAGGTTAACTTTGTACCCTTCTTGCATGGAACCCCAATAAACTGGATTCGATAATATCTCAAGGTGTGGCGAGAAGTGAGGAATTTCCATAAAACCACCAAATAAAAACGTTAAAGCGTTGCGTAAGAGAAAGCTGAATGTTTAGTGTTATGCTAACCATGCGAAAGCAGTTGCAAAATTATAATTTGGCTTCACTGGAAAAGTTTAGATTGTAGACTGTATAGTGAGTGAGTGAGGGAGCATGTAATAATCGTGAGAAATAGAGAGCCCTTTTATATTGAAAAAGGTAGTAAAGTTGCGTATGTGCCCAACATTAGAGATCAGTTACCTTACCACAAACTCTTACAAACTATAATGTTTCAGAAATATTGCATTTCAAGCTTGAAGTAACACTACTTCAATTAAAATGTTATACATACCTACTACATCATGGTACGAAATATCAGAGTTATATTATTTTCATATTGCCCGAATAGCTCCACTATTGGTAAGTAATTAGTAGATCTATCTTCTGCAATGTCGATTTAAATACTTGAATTTCCATCAAGTTGATATGATAAGTTTGTTTTGTAAAGTAATAAGTGTTCATATTTACATAATTAACCTAACCCACTAATTAGTGGGTTAGGTTAGGCGAAGTTCTTGACTGGAAGGCGAAAATCTGGACGAACTGAGACGAGTTTAGATTCATCAATATACCTACCTACCTCTATTTTTGAAAAGTGACTCACACCTTACAATGTGCCTACCTACTATAACCTACCTAAAGAACGTAGGAGGTAGACTACCTGAACATATAAACACATGAAGGTCACTTCTTGTTCTTACACTACCACAACAATGTCAGTCAAGTTTAGGTACCTACCTACCTATTTGTTACTTACCTATACGTTAAGAATAGGCTTCGTAGATTTCCTAGTGTGTAAATTGTAAAGGACTTGTTTAACTAATATTTAAGTAGGTAGGTACGTCGAGATCTTTAACTCCAAATTTGATATTTATTATGGCTGAAAATTATCATCTTGGTAAATAAATAAATTAGTACCAAGTAGGTACCACTACCAAGTAACTGAATAAAATTTCCTTGATAAATTCTATTTCATAATTTTGTTGTTGACATTGTGCCCCACATTTTGGGGCTTAAATGATTTATTCCGACAATCCGCCCCACATTGCCAGCATCCCCGACATAATGACTCTGGTAGCTAAAGTAGTAATAAAATTATTCTGTGAACAAAATAGGGTGACTTGACTACATTATCTATCTAGGAACTCTATCTAGGAATCTATTTATTATTTAATTTTATGTACAAAAACTTACCTTTCTAACTGGATTCCATCCAATAAGATTTCTTACAAAACAATCATTCGAATTCAATTTTTCTTAACGATTACAAAATTGGTAATCACAAACCTGTTTAATGAATTGTAATAGTCTCTTCACACTAAATCATAGAATCCACTTATTTTGCAACACCGATAATTCACAAAAGTTTTTCGTAAAATCTTAATTGTTCAATCGGAACAATCGACTCACGCGCGCGAGACCCACGGCACGCACACCAAGTAAGACGAGCGCAATGAAGCAAACAAAACTCAAGTAAGCAGAAGCAGTAAGCTACATAATCAACTCAAGAGCAAGAGAGAGAAAAGACAAGAAGTCTTTCTTGAATCGAGCGAACGAATAGTTTCCTTGCATTCTCCGCAAGATGGAGCACTACACAAACTAGTTAGCCGCTCGTCGCTGAGCTGTCGTAAACAAGGTAGGTAACTTGCATACATACCGTAAAACCGGATCATACTACTAGTTGTTTCTGCATCAATCAATTTTCTGCTTTATAATAGAGTTTATACAGCTGAAATTACCTTGTTTGTTTTTGTATGGTAATTTACATCTTGTAGAGATCAACGTTTTTTATTAATAAATTTAAAATTTGTTGCGTAGTAAAAGGGTTGAAAATCGAATGGTGGATAATAACTTGTTGAGCCTGTTAGTTGAAGCTGAAGTGGTCGTTAAAGTTAAGGTCGTAATGTGTGAAATGAAATAGCTTGAAATAAATTCCAAGTTGAACCTAAAAGATTATGGACTCAGTAGATAGATAGGTAGGTAGGTACCTACCTGTTGGTAAAGTAGATAGGTAGGTAGGTATTGGGTAAAGTAGATGGAAACTGACTACGAGCAAAATCGAGATTTTTATCATTGACGTAAGACCTAGCACCTGTATAAAGCCTCTACTCCGAGTCTGAGTGTTTATATTTTAGGAAGTAAGAGATACCTACCTACCTACGTAGGAAAATATAACCTAAATTATCATTTCCAATGATTTTCAAGTCAAGTACATCAAAAATACTTAGATACGTTCTCGGCCTCAGCATAAAAAGGCTTTTACATCACAAGCAACGCCATCTAGCGGAAATTCAGTGTATCAAACATGTTTAGTAATGCTACTCAACGCTAGATAGCGCTAAATTAATCTTTGTGGGCAGGATAAATGTCTGTGGACAACTCAAGCTATTTCCGACAAGTGTTTTTTTTACGACAGAAGCCAAACAACGGTAATAATACCGATATTTGTACTATAGAAATCTGCCGTCGCCCATGTGTCCACACGTAGAACTTTTCCGTCAGTATACGTGATTTCCTCATTGATTGCTATCAAACAGACAGTAAAAACACTGACTGTAGACTTAAGGCCCAGAATTTTGAAAATTGCAAGTATTGCAACCCTCATCATTTTATTACCGCTTAATAGATTACATTGAAATTGAACTACACGATACTCAAGGATATAAGTGATAAATCAACCGGAGCTAAAACACGAATTAGTTAGAAAACCTTGGTTAAAGATCATGTCAAAAACACCTCTGAAAATTCAGAAATTCCCTAATTTATCCAGAACAGTAAAGTATTTATAATTTATATTTCACATGAATGTAAATCAGTTAATTTGAAACAAATCAACCCAGCCCTTTTTTGAAATAAGCTATTTACTTAAACATATTTATGTTTTTTATAAATTGTCGCTTTCGTTATATAATTCAGAGCAGCCATATTATCATGCCGCACTCTACTTACTTGTCATTTGGGTATTTCGCTTCGTGCTATGTCTGATTCCGCGGAGATCCGCGTTGCTATACGGACCTATGTCACTTTTTTTTTGTAACTTTTACGTACCTAAGGAATAGAGTGACGAGTATTCTGAGCCTTAAAAGTGCAATAATAAGTTACAAGGTACCTCCTATTATAAAACAAAGTTTTTTACTCGTTCTTTGAACCGAAACCTTGAGGAAACAGGCATACCTTAGAACCAAAATGCGAAGGTGTGTCGACGATGGGCTTGCAACCTGTCACGGGATACTACAACTGTCGAAATGTGGGCGTGTGCCAAAAATCATGTTTGGATGTACCTCTGATTAGATATCCTCAAGAGATCTATGTAACTAGTAAGCTGAAGAGATATACCTACCGAGCCAAGGGATTACAGTTGTGATCATATTTTTTTTCTTTGATTTAGGTTAGTTTCTGGAAAAAAGAAAGAAACAAATATTCATCAATTATCAAAACCGTACATCTGAGGGTCTACCATGAGTTTTCACAATCTACACTCGCTAGCGACTGTAATTACAAAAATGTATGAAAATATTGTACAGCGCCTCTAGCGGATAGTTGGGTACTAAAACCTCACGTAGCTAACTATCCTACGTCACAGCGTACTACAGCGACTGTAGTTTGCGCTCATTAATTTGCTTAGAATTTGGTACCATGAGTAACAATTTTGACAGATGTCATAGTAACGTACTATTACTACTGTAGTAACGTCAGCCAATTTAAATGTGACAACTCATGGTAGACCTACCGGCCCTAAATTCACTTACCAACGTGAAGTTAGTTTCACTACTTTAAGTGAATTTTCAAAATGATCCTAGTGATTTTTTAATGTTTGGAATTAAAACAAAATTTATATAATTATTGTACCTTTATTATAAATTCCCGGTTAAATGACACAAATTACCTAAATTAGGTAGGTACATAACATACTTATTGATACAAAATACATAACCAAAAATGGAGATCATTTTACAATTTTATATTTATTTGGTCAAATAATACTATGTAGTGAAATTAATATAATACTTTTTTAATATTTTTGATATTCAACTCCTTTAGACATAAGACATCCAATAATAAAAATTAACAACAATGTATACGTAAACGTAATAAATTATAAATAATATTTTTTGTATTTTTTCTGTCTTTCATAGAACACTGCCTATTGTATCCTCTTTTCTCACCTTACCGGGGACGATGGCACTTGATTTGTGTCATTTGGCCCGGTAAACACGTCACCGGGCCAGTTAAAACTTTTTCTTCCCATGTGGATGGATACAGATGTGATACACCTATTTTAAGAGACTAGGTTCATACTACCAGAGACAACTTGATATAAATTCGTCTCTGACTGATACTACTAATGATGGCGTCCGATAGTTTGCTTATTATAAGGGTGCATTCACACGGGATACGTAACTGCGAATCATTATTAATTTGAAGGATAAATTCTATTTTTTTTGGACCTATACGTGATTTTTTCTTCGGTAGAAATAACGATAAGTCATAACATAACGGATGTATGAGTAAACAAGCCCTTACTCTATCTAGAAAAACGTTTCTGTAGTAGGTACAGTTCTACAAAATTTTACTAAAATACCTACTCATACAATTTGTACTTACTATATTTTTAAACAAGTTATAAATTACTTTATAAACTATTTAAGATGTGTACCTACACTGCGGTATTCTAACGTACATGTACAAAATATTCTAGACTAGAAACGAAACTCACAATCTCTCGCCACTTCGACTGCAAAAATTTAATGTTAATTCCACCAGTGTGGTGAAAGGATTAAAGCACAGTAATAATAATATTGGTGTACAGTTCACGCAACGCCATCTAGCCCCAAACTAAGCAAAGCTTGTACTATGGGAACCAGATAGCTGATAGACTAATTATAAACTTTTTTGTAAATAAATACATAAAACAAAACAAACATCTGCGTTCATCACACAAATATTCGTCCTGGGTGGGGATCGAACTCACAACCTGCAACGCAGAAGGCAGAGCTACTACCAACTGAGCTGTGAGGCTAGTGTATTAGTTAATTGTAATTATCAGTTTATTATTGTTAGATATTATTTTAATAAGATGGGAATAGCAACACATGGTAAACCTTCCATAAGACTTTATGTAAGTAAATATATACCTAAACGAAATTAACGAAATTGTAATATTTTGGATTTTGCAACTTTGCGGTCACCCATCCTAATGACAGCGCTGTTGGTAGCTAATCTACATCACAATCCTATATTATCGTACAAATATATTTTCTAAGTATCTAAAAGGGAAGAAAATTGCAGTCTAAGTAAAATTCATGTGTTTCCCTATAGGCATATAATTTACCAGCCTAAGTATAGAAGAGAGTTTTTTACTACGGAAGAGAAAACAGAGTAACACACACACACACAAATAGTAAGTTACTTATTTCTTTTTGCTTCAACTATTTTTCTTTATATTAGAATACTAGCTTCTGCACGCGGCGTCGCCCGCGAAGTACCTACATAAAATATAGCCTATGTTCATCCTGAAAGTTCATTCTACACATTGGTGAAAGAATTTTTCAAATCGGTTCAGTAGTTTCGGAGCCTATTCATTTCAAACAAACAAACAAACAATCAAAGTTTTCCTCTTTATAATATTAGTATTAGAATACTAGCTGTCCCGGCAAACTTCGTACCGCCTTCTACATTGCTTAGACAACAGTGAGTGATTATAATTTAATATGAACTTTATTAAATAGTAATAAAGTTCAAATTGACTCTACATTTTATTAAGAAAACGTTTGTATGGGAAATAGAAAAGGGCTATTTTTAGGGTTTTCCCGGCAGTTATTCGAATTTTTCTTACCTATTAAACTTTCCCTAGACCTCCACAAACATTTCAAGACCAAGATAAGATAAATCCGTTTAGCCGTTCTCGAGTTATAGCGAGACTAACGAACAGCAATTCATTTTTATATATATAGATCTACTTTTACAGTTATATTACTTCCACAGATCGTTCAGTACTGTACCGTGTAATATTTGTTATTATTTCCAAATAAAGATTATTATTATTATTAAGATATTTTTTACTAGCATCATTTTTACCTGACTGCAAAGGGTACCTAATGTGTTTCGGGTGTATGTATGTGAGTTCCTTTGGCTGTCGTGTGAGGTGTCGATTGATTTGTCTGGATTACAATAGGCTATACAAAATGTCAAAAAAACAAAATGGCGGCTGTAAGAGGCTACTATGCTAGAATACTAACTATTAAAAATGTGGGCATGTGCCAAATATGATGTTCGGACGTGTCTCTGACTACTCTCTTTAGATATCCTCAAAGATCTAAGTTACTAGAGATCTGAGGAGATATGTACCGAGCCTGGGGATTACAGTCGTGTGAGTGTTTGTAAGAAGCCATTTTCAATTACTTTCAGTCGGATGTTTTAATTTATACAATAAATACGTTATTATCACAATTACATGTCACTTTTCTCTTCCATAGAGATAAACTTACATGTCACTTTTCTCTTCCATAGAGATAAACTCTCTACAGTACTTATTCAGGTTATTAAGTACAATCTTACAAGAACTTATATTCTTGATATTTTAGATTAAATTGTAAGTTTTTGAAAAATAACAGCCAAAAAAATTGTCAAACCATCTAATCACTATTTCAGTAAAACATACTCTGTCTATCGCAACAGCAGAATTCAATCAGGAACGATCCAGTTGTCGTAGACGCATTGCCAGTCGATGTTCTTGAAGTAAGGGTGCCGCTTTATCTCGTTGACGCCATCTTTGCCGGCGCCCAGTCTCTCCGCAGGGTCGTATGTTAGCAGCTAAAAATATATATAAAAATATTTATTATATACTAGCTTCCGCCCGCGGCTTCGCCCGCGTGATACCTTGAAAAACCAAAACAAATCTATCCCGCGGGAACCTTATATTTTTCCGGGATAAAAAGTAGCCTATGTGTTATTCCAGACCATAATCTATATCTCTGCCAAAATTATTCAAATCCGTTCAGCCGTTTTAGCGTGAAAGAGTAACAAACATACATCCATCCATCCATCCATCCATACATTCTTACAAACTTTCGCGTTTATAATATTAGCCGGATCTACACTAATATTATTAAAAGAGAAAAGATACCTATGTATTTTTGTATGTTCGTAACGAATTAACTCAAAAAGTGCTGGACTAATTTCGAAAATTATTTCACCATTAGAATGCTACATTATCCTTGAATAACAAAGAATATTTTAGGTTAAATTGATTGATTAGTTGCCAGTAACAGCTAGTATATAATATTATATAATATACAAATATATAATACTTGTTTTTACTTAATAGTGGAAAATTTACAGGATTTTGCATTATTTTAGTGATTTTTTTATAAGTTTAACAGGTTTGTTAATTTATTTAACACTAGCTTTCGCTCGCGGCTTTGCTCGCGAGGTACCTACATAAAATATAGCCTATCTTACTCAGGGATAGTTTTTGAGTTAATTCGTTACATACAAAAATACAAAACTTTCCTCTTTATATTATTATAGTATAGATATATCTTACTAATATTATAAATGCGAAAGTTTGTAAGGATGTCTGGACGTATGAATGTTACTTTTTCACGCTTAAACGGCTGAACAGAACCGGATGAAATTTGGCACAGATATAGATTATAGTCTGGAATAGCACATTTTTAGGCTACTTTTGATCCCGGAAAAATGTAAGGTACCCGTGGAATAGATTTGTTTTTAAGGTACCACGCGGGCGGATGCTAGTATATGGACAAGTGTATACCTGCGTGAGTAAGGACTCGACTTCCACCGGCATTCCATCGGGCAGTTCCAGGATTGTATGACTCGTGAATACTGATCTGTGGTAGTACGAGAGCGGCTGAAATTAAAGGAAATAAACTATTATTTATTTATATACATATAGTACAACATATAATGTACATGATCACGACTGTAATCCCCAGGCACTGTAGATATTTCCTCAAACCTCCAGGTAGTCAGAGGCACGTCTGAACATGACATGGCATATGCCCACATTTCGCACAGTAGTTATTTTGAGTGTTTATTGCAAAAAATAAAAAACCCGACTGAATGTAACTAGGACTAGATTTTTACAGCCGCCATCTTATTAGATTTTTTGATATTTTGAATTGCTTATGCCACTCCTAGGAGTTATGACGCTTCATTTGTCAAAATCTGTCATACATACAAACATACCCTCATTTTTCGCATAGCAGTCGGGTAAAAACAATAAAAATAAACACTCACACGACTTTAATCCCCAGGGTCGGTAGATATGTTGTCCTCAGTAGGTCTACCATGAGTTGTCACATTTAGATCAGCTGCCGTTACTACAGTAGTAATAGTTCGTAACTATGACATCTGTCGAAATTGTTACTCATGGTACCAAATTCTAAGCAAATTAATGAGCGCAAACTACAGTCGCTGTAGTACGCTGTGACGTAAGATAGTTAGCTACGTGAGGTTTTAGTACCCAACTATCCGCTAGAGGCGCTGTACAATATTTTCATACATTTTTGTAACTACAGTCGCTAGCGAGTGTAGATTGTGAAAACTCATGGTAGACCCTCTGATCTCTAGTTACTTAGATCTTTAGGGATTACAATCATGATCATGTTTTTTTAAGAGGTATTCTCAATATGCCAATATTAAGTTACAATACTTACAACTCCACATATTAACTCATACATAACGGCACCGAAACTCCAATAATCGCACACTCTCTCACTATCCATATCAGCGCCATCTATGATCGAGTTGAGGTACAATTCGGGCGCAATATACAAGTCGCCCGGCTTCGCTCGCAGTTTGGATAAGCTCATGTCGACCCCGGTGTATGACGTGAAGTATGTCAAGATGATCTGACCGCGGTCACCTAGGAGTATGTTTGAGGGGTTCAAATCTCTGGAAAATAATAATAAATATTGTAAACTTTGTGAAAATTGCACACAGCGCCATCTTGTAACAAATTAGGTAAGTAAAGTTATGCGAATCAGAATTACTGGAGCTTAGAACAGGGGCACACACTTTCTCCAGGGACCCTTACCCTGAATAAGTGTGGTGTAATAAGAGCTAGGGAGCAAGGGACCCTTACAAGGGTGTCAGGGAGTACCCGGCAAGCCTTGCTCCCTTGCAAGGGGCCACGCCCACCCTTGCTACAGGGCCCTGCCAACCGTGTAGTGTAATAGGGCTATTACCATGAAGTCTTCCAGAACGATTCCGTAACGATTCCATTATAGATCTGGGATTATAGAAACGTCACTACTTCCATACAATTTCCATAGGTCATAGTACGAAATAACAATGTAATACCGTAATACTAATTCGGTAATGTATTATCGTATTATGAATTCGTGGTAAGGCCCCTGGACTTAATACTTTACGAAACTTTATTTCGTTTCCTTCCATACAAATCCAACAAATCAAATATGAAAATCGATCCAGTCGCCTCGAATTATAAATGGTGTAACTTTTAAATATTATAGATTACTAGCGACACGCCCCGCCCCGGCTTCGCACGGGTAGAAAAGTATCTCTTAGTACTTTTTTTTATACAAAATATATAGCCTAGGTTAAAAAAACCTATGTACTAAGGGATAATGTAGTAAGTATTCTAATAGTGAAAGAATTTTTGAAATCGGTCCAGTAATTTTGGACTTTATTAGTACTTTATTAATAATTAGTATTAGTATAGATTATTTTGTTACCTGCAAATAACTCCGCTGTTATGAAGACTTTCCAATGCAGTTAGTATTTCCGCGCCCCATTTGCAAACCGCCGAGGGGGGTAAAACATCTCTGTGAGGGACCGGTGATATCTACAAAGATGTGTTTAAGAAGGTTAGTGTTACCTATTATAAAATCTGTGGTGTTACCAACATGAGCATTGCAGACTGTTTTTTTTAACGGAAGCGAAGACAAAGTTGCCAACAAAAAATGAAACTTCTGTTGTAAAATATTATTTTAAGAAGAAAAAAACATGAATACGACAATTCCCAGGGTCAGTAAATATTATCCGGACTCAAATCCGGACTATCTACACGTTGCACTGCAATATAAACTCAAACTTCGAGGTAATAAAGGTGACTTTGAACGTGCGTTCGAAATATTAATATTTTTTGGCAAATCTGCGAAGGAAGTTAAGATGTGTGACTTTTAGTGTCAAGTTTCGCTGATATTTCCCTTGAACTAATCCTACTAATATTATAAATGCGAAAGTTTGTAATAATGTATGGATGTATGTTTGTTACTCTTTCATGCTGAAACAGCTGAACGGATCTGGATGAAATATGACACAGATATAGATTATAGTCTGGAAAAGAACATAGGCTACTTTTGAAAAATGTTCCCGTGGGATAGATTTGTTTTTGTTTTTCAAGGTACCAAGTGGGCGGAAGCAGGTGTTCAATATACCACAATTTCCCTTAAACTAATGCTTCCTTCTTTTTCCGTTCACTGAACAAAACTCACCTTATTAACACTTGGAGGCTCACATACGTTATCTACCACAACGTCTCTCTCACTGTCGGTTAAAACTTTATCAACATTCAACAACAACTTTTGTGAGTTCAACACAATCTCATCAACATTTCTGTTATCAACATTCTCATTATCAACATTCTCATTATCAACATTTTCATTATTCACGTTGTTTTGACAATCTATCTTACTTTTCGGTACTGTGAACACATTTTCTAAGTTAACCTCCCTCGCTGGCGTAGTCGGTAGAGATTTAGCGTAGTTTTTTATATAATTGAATAATTTTTCTCCCGGTGCGTACGAAAGTATCAAGAATAGTAAGTTGTGAGTTTCAATGTACGCGTGTAGTGGTACCATGTACGGTATAACGGTCGGCAGGACTGGGGTTCGAGTCTCGGATGTGCGTTGTAGGAAGTACTCGTCGAATTCTGTCAAATTGTTGGGCACTTTTTGTATGACCTGAAAAGGAAAAATACTGTTAAACTGAAATTGCTTGATTTTATTTTATTGATTACTAGCTTTCGCTCGCGGCTTTGCTCGCGAGGTACCTACATAAAATATAGCTTTTGTTACTCAGGGATAATGTAGCATTCAAATGGTAAAATATTTTTTGAAATCGGTCCAGTAGTTTTTGAGTTTATTCGTTACAAACAAAAATACAAATCTTTCCTCATTATAATATTAAATAAAGAAGTATATAGATTATTATTGATTTTATTGACTGGCCTCACAGCTCAGTTGGGTGTAGCTCCTCCTTCTGCGCTGTAGGCTGTGGGTTCGATCCCCACCCAGGACAAACATTTGTGTGACGAACACAGATGTTTGTTCTGTGTCCGAATGTTAGTATGTATTCTATGTCTATGTGTTTACAAAAAAAAGTATATAATTAATCTATCAGCTATCTGGTTACCATAGTACAAGCTTTGCTTAGTTTGGGGCTAGATGGCGTTGTGTGAACTGTCCACTCATATTTATTATTATTATTATTTTATGCACATCAAATACTAATTCATTGTAACTGCTGCACCTTTAGAGATTGAGTTTTGGGAATTCCTTTCTTAATACACCTATATAGACTCTGAAAATAACCTACTATGAAAGTATGTAAGTACTTATGGTTTAGGCTGTGCGTTGAACTATCAGCCAGACAGTTACATAAGAGTTTTACATATATATTTAGATAAATACAGATCTATCTTAATATAAATAAAATAAATATGAAACAGTTGAGCTATCTAAGGACCGTTATAAATAATCTATAGATAGCTCAACTAATCCAGATCACTTAAAAAAAATCTATGATATAAAAATGAACCCCTATGGTCATGCTATGACTTGAGAATGGCTGGACCAATTTTGCAAATTATTTTTTTGTTGTGTTTGAAGGAGAAGGAGTTTTATGAAAGAACTAGCTTGCGCTCACGGCTTCGCCCGCGTGGTAACTACCTTGAAAAACAAAAACATTTTTTTTGGATAAAAATGCCTTGATTTATTCCAGACTATATTCTATCTGTATGCCAAATTTCATTATTTATTATTTTTATTAACAAACATACATCTATCTATACATCCACACATCCATTCATTGTTACAAACTTTCGCGTTTATAATATTAGTAGGATAATAACAACATTCATAGCTAAGACAGGACAACTTCTGTCCGCTCAACAAGTATAAAAAATTTGATAAATTACATTATTTGTAACTTTAGACCTAATATAAGTGTAGATTACTAGGAATTAATAACATTATAACATACCTTCATAGCATAACAGTTCTTATCAATTTTATGCATAACCAACATTATACTAGAACCTAGAATTGCCAATACGGTGTATAATCCCAGATCCTCGTATGGTCTCTTTAGCATTGATATGGGTATGGGGCAGTGTAACGCGTGGATATTGTCGTCTCGTTCTGGCAATAGCTGGGGGAAAGAGATAAATAGATTTTTTAATGATTTATACTATTTACACCCCACATTCTGGTTCACACACTGGTAACATGACTATATATATATGTAATAGTATCAGAATTACGAATTACGTTAGAGATTTTATCGAATCCGTGTTACTAATAGCTTCTAATTACTAGCGGTGAATTGTATTATGGAAAGTTTATTGCTATAAAATTATTATATTATATTATTTTTTCATTGCCATAGGGATATTGTTTGTAAATATCAGAATTACGTAATCACAGTACAGTTGCTGATAGACATTCATTGTAATTGATTGTAATCAGAGTTCCGTAATAGCTCTGTAGTTCCTATGGTTAGGCACACTAGTAAGTAAAATAAATAAATAAATAAAATATTTATTTATTTATTTATTCCTATGGTTGGGCTTACTAAATTAAGAAAATCCTTTATAGGGCAATGTGTACGCTTCTATAACAAGATCCCAAGTGACATGCTTGATTTATCGATTGGGAAATTCAAAAATGTAATTAAACAAAACCTGTCTCGTAAAGCTTATTATAGAATATCAGAGTACTTAGATGACAAAAAAGCTTGGGAAGAATCAGCTCCAACTCTGCTAGGTGTCCCTAACAATGTTAACAAGGTTCATAATACAAAAAAAGCGCTAGGGCCCAGCGAGTTTCTTGCCAGTTCTTCTCGTACTGGGGATAGGACTGGAATTGGCACCTACACTACACTCACCTAGTATGTAAGACGATTCAAAATGATCCTTGTGATATTACTGCATAAAGATTATTGACTATTGACTCTATTATACTTACACTGCGTTCGGCGTCACTTAAGTGATTCTTATATATTTCTTCAGCGTATGATAAATACTTATTAGTCTTTTCTTTTATTAGGGCTCGCCTTTGAGGGTCCGTGTCAGCTGAAAATATAAATATGATAAAATATTGGTGGACATTTCACACAACGCCATCTAGCCACAAACTAAGCAAAGCTTACTAAGGGAACCAGATAGTTGATAGATTATTTATATACATTTTTTTTTATATGATTTTACAATACATGCTTGATATGCTACTGAGGGCTAATTATAAGTTTCCACTCAATTATATATATTAACTAAAAACTTAGGTAAAAATCAATAGACAACGATATAAGGAAGGTACATGAAATGGTATGATAAAATAATTAACCGTTAAATGAAACAAAAAAAAACTAACATTATTATGAACTTTAAATATGCCTGATTTAATAATAAATTATTATTTTAACTTAGCAAAGTCTGGGCATATTTTTCAATATAACTATAATCTTATTCAGACTACATAATTATGAACATTAACTACTCTTACTTAATTACTTAATTACCCTGGAATAACTTAAAAGGTACTTTTACCTTTTTACCCCATAAATCAACCCAAAAGAGGTGAAAAGGGGAGTTAAAGTTAAAAAATATATAACCGCAAGGCGCTAAGTAAGCAATAATGTTGATAATGAACATAAGACTAATGACAATAATGATTAGGTAGGTACTTATTTAATTAAGAAGTGATTAATACGTCATCTCTAAAGGTCAATCCTACGAGTATTATAAACGCGTAAGTTTGTAAGAATGTTTGGATGTATGTTTTTGCTCTTTCACGCTGAAACGGCTGAACGGATCTGGATGAAATTTGGCACAGAGATAGATTATTGTCTGGAATAGCACAAAGGTTACTTTTTATCCCGTTAAAACGTATGGTTTTATTGGGATAGATTTGTTTTGTTTTTCAAGGTACCACGCGGGCGAAGCCGTGGGCGGAAGCTAGTACTAAATAATCGTCTTACTTTTCAGTATTTTGTAACGGATTTTTTTTGATAAAACCTGAATGTGAGGACAAAGCAGATAGGTGAGTTTAGGTGACAGTTCCAGTAGAATAGAGAGTGTTTATTATAAACAATTCAAACATTTCTACAGAATTAAATAAATAAATAAATAAATAATGCTGGACAATCCTCACAGCATCATCTAGCCCCAAAGTAAGCTACTCAAACCTTGTGTTATGGGTAGGTACTAGATAACTGATATATTTAATACATTATATGCATAGAGAGATATATTTTTTATTATACATAGAAAACACCCAAAACAAAAATAACAAGAAAATAACTCACTCTGTACTCCGATAAGCATTTTTTCAATCCCAGACTTGTAGCACTCAAATGCCCTTTGGAAATCCCCCATATCTTCGCACCTCGCGGCTAAGTTCAGCATATAACCCGCTTCGAACACGTAACTATCTTCCGTCTTTGTCTTACTCTCCACATTAGAGAGAGACAGCACACTCCTTTTACTATGAAGCGATAATTTCGAGCTACTCCGCCGTTCCAACTCACACATAGACGTAGACGATTCTAAATTCGAATTTAAAGAAGTAGTTTCCGAGTCTGTGTTGCCAGATCTAACTCTAGGCATAGTGTGGTAGTCTTCGAATTTCGAAGTCGATGGCACGTCGAATTTAATTAAATCTGGCAACATTCTTCTGATGCTCGGTCTGCTTTTGTCTATGGATAGTTTGCTTAGTTCGTCATAGAGGTCGCTGTCTATGCTTTCGATGGAGGATAGTGATTCGAAGCTGTTGGATTTGGTGATTTTTGGTGATGTTCTTATTTCTATATCGGCTGCTTCGTAAATTGGTATTTGTGAGATAAAGTCGGTTTCGTCTGTACCTGCTGGAATAACTGGAATTCGAGCTGGAAAAGTATATACTTACTTAAAAAAAAATCATTGGACATTTCACACAACGCCATCTAGCCTCAAACTAAGCAAAGCTTGTATGATGAGAGCCAGTTAGCTGATAGAATGACTTTTTTGATAAATACATAGGTACAGTTCTTCCAACGGATCTAGGCATTCGTGAAGTTAGCCACAGGTGCGAGTTTGCGCATGTACAGTCCCATCGCCACTCTCCATATCTCCAATTGCTCCCGACAAACGATACTGCGCAGCGCTCTGCGGCTAAATTCACGAATGCCTCGACTCGTTGGGCCAACTGTACCTACATAGAATACATAATATAACATTACCTTACAAATATTTGTCCTGTTAAGGAATCAAAGTCCCAACCTACAGCACAGAAGGTAGAGCTGTTAATTAAATACCTGCTTTCCCTCTTACAATCATTAAAATATTCTTTACTAGCTGTTGCCCATTACTTCAATCGCATTGAATTTCTTTATTGAGACAAAATGTAACCTATGTCCTTTTCCAGGGTCTACTTTTTCAGGTTATCTATCTCCGTGCCAAATTTTATTTATATCCGTGTAGCTCAGTGAACGGTAAAAAACATGGAAGCATTACTTCAAGGGAAATATCCACGAACAGGACACCAAATTTCACACTTAGAAACTCCTTCGAGGATTTGCCAAAAATTTATTAATGTTGACTACTCCCTTGACGTTTGGGTTTAAATTGCTGTGTAACATGTATTAAGCTTATTTAAAATTTTGATATTTGACTCAATTGACAAGCCCCGCCTACCACAGCACATTTTTTAGCTCAAAGAATGCTTCCATGTTCTCTGGTTTAGCTTTTTAGTCGGGAAAAGCTAACAAACTAAAAGATTTACTTTTGGATCAGTTTCGATGAAAGAATTTTCTTTTACCTGCATCACCAGGACTCCTGGCGTCTTCATCATCAGTCTGGTATTCCAAGGGTGGAGTCTCCTCGATAGGCAGATGGAGAGATGTTCTGATCGAGTCTATAACACCGGTGGGCTTTTTGTCTGGTTTGGGGTAGCCAGTCTGAAAAATAAGTTATTTATCACAGCAAGTAGATCTGTGGTCTCTGCCTACCGCGACAGGAAACAGACGTGATTTTATGTATTTATTTATTTATTTTTGTTGAATTAGAACGGCTTACACATAACAGATAGAATTTAGAAAATACAATTTATAAATAATTTGCCCTTTGCCCAGCAGTGGGACACTAACGGCTGATATAATAATATAATATAATAATTAATTATAAAAATGGACATAATTATACATCTCGACGAATTAATCATAATCTAAGTCAAAATAGCAGGTCATACAATCATTATAATAATGCAAAGGTCAACGAGTTTCAAATTAGCTTTTAGTGTACAAATGTATGTAAACAATGTATGTATTTACTATGTATACAGGATGTTACCAGACTACTTCCGAAAACTACAGGGTGTTAAATTACCCATCCATACACAAAAGTGCAATAACTACTTGGCTAAAATGTATAAAACGGCTGTTTTTTTTCGCGCTCACTGTGTTGGTTTCTGAGAAAAAGTTGTTTATATTGCTGGGTACTTTAACCCCCTTAAGTTTTCGGAAGTAGTCTGGTAACACCCTATATATCTAGAGCTGTTACAACAATTTTAGTATCATTTTTTTATAAGGTTATCATGAAATTCATTACTGGATATTATATTACTGGATGATTTCTGCGGCGTCACGGAAGACCAGCGCTATAGCAGCACTAGACGCTAGCGCTACTATAGCATACAGCTGAGTGACGACACCCTTTTGCTGTCATAATTAATTTTAGTTAATATTAAGTTTCAGTTATATTTTATTATGTTCTGTATTTGTGACACAAAATAAACTTCTTTGATTTGGATACGAAACATAAGCTTAATATCTTGAGTTTCTCGATTGTTTCATTGTTAACATGAACAGTGTACTTACTTGAAGGAAGTTTACAAAGTCTGTGCTCGTAAACAACAATCTGTGCTCAGCGATGAATTCCAACAAGGACTTTATAGTTTTAGCTCTTTCATCTATTATCTGAAAAGACAATAATTAAATTACTTACACTAACACACTGAGTTTACTGAGACTGAAAAAACATTACGACATTATAATCAAAACTGAATAAAATATATAGTGGCGATGGCCTTGCAACCTATCAAATACAGAATACCATATTTTAAAACTTACGCGATCGGAACACATTATAATTTAGTATAAAACGCGGTATTTAACGTGTTTTATTTATCTGTTTTTCCCGGCGTTTCGACAAGTTTATACACTGTCGTGGTCACAGGATGACGAGTCATAAAAAAACGCATTTAATACTAATAATAACACGGAATACTAACTGCTGTGCAAAATGTGGTCATGCGCCATAACATGTTTGAATGTGCCTCTGACTACCGTCTATAGATATCCTCAAAGATCTAAGTAACTAAATTTGACATGGTCTCTGGGGATTACAGTCTTTATCATGTTATGTTAATATGATAGTTTAAGTATAAGTATTAAGTACCTCTTGTTGAAACCGTTTGAAGTAGCTATATCTTGGTAGAACGGGAAATGTGCCATTAAGATGCAAGCCAGCGTGCAGCGACTTCATGCTTTTATGGAGTCTCTGAACATCACTGTAGCGCTTCCATACTGATATTGATGTCACTGCTTCAGGAGATTCTAGCGGGAAGAGCTGAAATATTTTGTAACCATGAACTATGAAGTAAAGTATTGCTTTGTATTTTCTCTTTAAGTGAATATGTAAATTCTTTTGAGAAATAAATGATAAATAATAACATTGATTTCATGTTTTCCATTAGTTTCTGATGATGACGTCATGGATAGGGCGAAATGGAGGAAGAGTGTTAGGAAGACTGACCCCACCACTATGTGGGATGAAATAGTCGGGAAGAGAGAGAGAGAACTATGAAGTAAAGAATACAAGTATGTGTCAAATTGTATACATTTTTACATTGCATTGGTTGATCAAGTTAGGTAGGCCAAAGAAAAGATGGACTGTGTGAAAGATTACATGGGTAAGAAAGGAGTGAGTACTGAGATGACAAATGACAGAGGGAGATGGAAGATCACATGTTGTGCCGACCACACATAACGTGGGAAAAGGGCAGGAAGATGATGATGATGCTTGATCAAGTTAACACGTCTTTTCTTTCCATTTTATTGGGTAGGTACTTATTCAAAGAGTTTTCATACTTTTAAGAATATGTACACTTAGGCAGGTATGTAGATAATCATCATCATTGGGCTGTTTACATCTAATAAAGATGATTTATTTGACAGGTTAAAGAACATTCAAAGTACTCGAACATTTGTTTGTGGCTATAAAGGCCTATGCGGGAGTGACAGCCGCGGCCACAATTTTTACAAAATAATGACTCTGAAGATGTTAAGTACCGGGTTTGCGGCACGTTTAGCCAGGTATGTAGATAAGGTACTGTGTTTATATAGAAAACTTTGTAGGTATTGCACAAGACCACTTCAAATTCTAAATGACTCATTGATAATGTTTTGTCAGCGGTATTTGTAGGTACTTTACAAAAGGCTTTTTGGGTATTATTTTAATAGTAGGTACCTACCTCTACAAAACAAATACTGTGCAATTTAATTACAAATCCACTCAATTTCACGTATTTTTGTCTGCTTAAAGTAACATGAATCGGAAATTTCTTTATGTCCACTTTCAAATGTTGTCAGAGTTGTCTAAAACAGTATTAGAATACTAAAATTTGAGCCAGAAGTGTAAAGTAGCTTACCACAGAAGTTATCTTGTAAATAGTAAAGCCATTCTTGTGTTTTTCATTTTCGTCAACAGAGAACCGGCGAATCCACTTGTCTTTTGATGCCATTTTATCGATTTTGATATTGTTGAGATTTTCGCAATCGCAATTTATCACTTTTTATTATGAATCATTACGCTACCGTTCTATGAAATATGCGAGAAATTTTAAGAGAAATACGCTATTTTATTTTTTGGGTCATTGATTTATTTTCAATGAGAAAACAACAATAAAAAAAAGAATATATGCATGCAAGCTGTGCACAGCTGTGCAATCAATGTTTTGTTTTGGTAACGAATAAGGCAAATACTCAGCAATGTAATAAAACAGTTTGCCTTTCTTTTTTTCTCAAAGTAATACAAATTTTTTGTTTCTTTCTCATGCTAAAATAACATAACAGTCCAGTCGAGGAGGACATCAACATTCGACACGACACGACATTGACAGATTTGACAACTTTGTCAATACTTATCATATACTTTGCGTTCCATTCAACGCAGAAATTCAACTGATTTATAGATTAAAATTCGTATCGGTTCCTGTCAATAAACAGTCCGAAAGGAAAGGATTATTTATTAGTAATTGTGTAGATTTGACTCTAGCTCTTCTCTAGCCCCTCCAGCCAGCGCAATAGGACCATAAAAAAGCTACCCTAGCTCTATCAGTAGGTAGATTTATTTTATTTTATTAGATCATAATTATGCATTTGCATTTTTAACTGACTTCAAAAAGGAGAGGTTCTCAATTCGACTGTACGTACCTACCTATAGTATTTTTTATTCATGAGTGTAATGTAATGAGTGAATATAAATCAATAAATATTATAGGGATATAATGAGGGAGTGTAGGTATCCTTTTTTCGTGATGTCGTTTATATAGTCCTAAATGTCTTTTAAGGTAAGCTGGGGTATATTATGTCGTCAGTTAGTAACTGACGACATTCAGTTACACATCCATAAAAACATTGAAAACTATGAAAATATGTGGATTGGTAGGTAGGTAACTAGCAGTTATGTTGGTAGGTACCTATTTGATTTTCTCACGACACAAATTTTAACATTTTTTAATGAGATATATACCTGCCTACATAATGTGTGTACTGAACTAAACATCAGAATATTAGGTCTGTTAAATTAATCGTCTAATATCTTTTTACCTAGGTATTACTTACCTACTTGGTACCTAATTATGAATTATAAATTTTAATTTATTTACAATTATGTAATTGTCTAGGTAATATTAGGTATTGTTCAATTAATATAATCGTGATTATCGTTAGCCAGGTAAGTAGTTAAAATCGAGTTTACGACACAAAAATCTAAAAGTTAAAAAACCAATTAAATCAATTAACCATAGCTTTTGTCTCTACTGGCACTTTCTCTAAGGAAAAGTTTTACCTACCTATTTGCTTGACTGCGTGATCTCGAATCTTATGTTTTTTGAGTTCTTACCAACGTTGAGTAGGTACTTAAGTTACAACAGGTACCTCACCTTCCTTACCTATTGTAATACAATACTTTAGCCGTTCCGCATTGAGTCCGACACTCCTTGATATAAACGCATTGTAAATTTACCTGATGTTGAATACAACAAAAGGTAGCAGGTCAAACTTGCAGCTTCATCACCCATCCCCACTCCGAGTCACTTAACCGAACGGCTCGCGGCGGGAGGTTGTGCCGTCTTGCATTTCGTCCGGCCCGTGTCGCGTCGTGTTTCTTGTGTCCTCGACTACATCGCAATAATACTTTTCCCTCAAGACATGAATACAAATCGCGCTAAACAATCTCAGTGCTAACGCAAAATGAGTGTCAACTAACCGAGTGACCCGAATCGACCAAAAAGTTTTGTAAACAACCGGATATCATGGGTTCAAAAATCGAATACGTGGATTCCTCGCATTTATACGCGACAAACTATGTTCGTAATTCAAAAGCTATCGGTGTGCTTTGGGCTATATTCACGATCTGCTACGCTATTATCAGCGTTGTGGCATTTGTGACTCCTGAGTGGATTGGTGATTTAGAAACTGAATACCCGCGGAAGTTCGGTTTGTGGCAAGTGTGTAGGGCGGACGAAGCCGTGGAAGACTGTAAAGGGAGGTTGGATGACTTCCTATCTATAAACGGGCTGGTGTTCAAGATCGCAACTGTGTTAGTGGGCTTGGCAGTTACACTGGCCCTGTTTACAATATGCTCGATGTTGTTGTTCTTCTTTTGCCAGTCGACGACTGTCTTTCACATCTGTGGATGGTTGCAGCTCTTATCTGGTAAGTCCAACAAAAAGACATCAAAAATAAATCGAAGCTTAAGGGCATTAATCACAAAAATCAATGGTTTTTAGGTACTATTTAAAGAACCAGGAATCACAACTATAAAGATGCTATGATATCAAATTAAAGGTCTTATTTTCATCTCTAAAGGTAGCCAATAAAAACTGGGCAGTCCTATACAACATATACCATCACAAGATGCGCTAAAAATTACGAAAAATGGGGTCTGGTTAAGTACAAAAAAGCGTTATCCGCTGCATATTTTAATGTGTGAAATTGTGGCTTTTATAGTCCTCTATACGTTTTTTTCTATCCAAATGTGTTAAAGTCGGTCAGCTTCTTCGAAAAAGATTAAACCATACTAACCCAAAAAGATCAAGCTCGTAACGGTTTGACATTTAAACAGGTTTCAAGTGAAAGTTATGCATATACCTAGGCGTTGATTGACCTTGCATGTTCTCGTGGTCTGCCTATTGGAACAAATCAAGCGACACAAACAAAGCGAACTGGGAAATAAACTGGTGGTAGGTACTTAGATGCATCCGGTTCGGAGGCAGGTGTTATCTCGCAACTCCTATACTTACATTCAGAAAAAGGCTTCGATATGCTACTATAAACCTAGACAACAACAAAATAATGGCAATTTTGCCTTTTTAAGTATGTCATGCCTAGTTAAAATGGACCATGTTGGTATCTCTAACTAAATATTTTTTATCAAAATAATTTTTTTATTTTATCGTGGTAAATGGAACCTTTTTATGCAATACGTGCAACATAATATTTATTCTCACAATTGGATCATACTAAAACCTTGGCTTATCGAAGCGTGCATACCTTCTCCACAGTAGGTAGGTACCTACTTAATTCTATGGTCAACAAATTGTAGAATGCAAAGTAATATTGCAAAAATTTCCAGAATTAATTATTTATTTTATTTTAATGTATTTCCAATGTATTTACCTCTAACAACAAGTCTCTGCGGTACAAGTACCTACAAGTGGAGGGGCGAGCATTTTTACTTAGGTAGTAGATGGAAACCTATAAGAATAACTTATTTTTATCGTGTCAACAATTCTTTAGAACGAGTGTGTTGAAAGTATTAAAGATAACCTCAGGGGCTCTTTTCAAAATTATTGTCCTAAAGTAATAACTAAACTCATCAAGCTCGCCAATAACCAGAAATCTTAATAAAAATACCAGATGCTGAAATCGGTTCAATTTCTACAATTACGAGTGCCGACAAGTCCAAAGTGTGAATAATTGTGAGTTCGCATAACCGGTAAAACCTCTCAGTCATGCAACAAAAATTCCGAACTAAACAAAAATGAAGCGCAACTGCCGATAGCGAATCAAAACGGAGAATGGAGATATTATTATCATCGTAAAACACGAACACGCCTTGGTTTAACAGTTTTGTGGTCATTTTCAACATTTAAACTTTATTGAGATTTGAGCGACGATGGGCTTGCAACGTGTCACACTAACTACTGTGCAAAATGTGGGCATGTGCCAAATGTCAGGTTTTGATGTGCCTTTGACTACCTTCTTTAAATATCCTCAAAGATCCTCCTAAGTCACTAGAGGTCTGTGGAGATAATTACGGAGCCTGGGGATTACAGTCGTGATCATGCTTGTTCGTTTTTATTTTTTTGAGATTTGAAAGGCCTTATGGCTACAAGACTCGAGCTACTTAAGTAGTTCTACGGAATTTCATCTATGACTTAATGAAGCACGGCTCATTAGTCATAGAAACCTACGGAAGGAGATTTCTGCTGCTTGTCAAGATAAACTTCATAAGTCTAATAGCTGGTGGGGAGAAAATACAATGAGCAGCAATCCAGGTTTACCAAAACAATTGAAATAATAAAGAAAACTTTTCCTTACACAAGGTCTAAATATATTAAAGAAATCTCTGCCCAGAACATTCCCTCATTCAAATAACATTTTTTATCCTCATAATCCAGCAATAAAGGCTTCAACTTAGTGACAACTTCAATCATAGAAGCGCTTCGGCCAGTGTTGGAAAAGTTAGCCTCAAAATTACACTCATACGCTTCAAACCTGTCTGAAGCATCATTGCCTTCTATAGCAGCTACGAAATTACAAAATTATTCCAAAGAATGCGGATAATAGCTCCACAAGCAGCAATTCGCTCAAGTCATAGCATGATTACTCCCAAGCTCCATGTTTCTCTGACCTCATCACGACTGGAGTTCACTAAACCGCTACGTGACCGGCAAAAAAATCATCTAAAGATACAGTCAAGACACAAGTCTGCTTATATTTCAACCTTATTCCAAAGAGAAAATGAGGAACTTCAGGTAGACCGTTCGAAGTAACGCGTTACGTGTTAATTTGTAAAGAACTGTTGCTAAATATGGAAAGTTAGTTACGACTTTATGAGTGTTCAATAGATTTCTTTGTTAATATTGAGAAGTGAGCTAAACCAATACTACTATTATAACAATTTAAATTGAAACAGAATGGTATTTTTTTGAGGAACTGTGTAGAGAGAGAGAGATGATACGTTTTGTTTTTTTTCGAAATTATCGAACTTTATGTGTTCTGTCATCAGGTAAATAGACATCAAAAACGTCTCGTAAAACTTAAACTAAGCATTTATCAAATAAATGCTGGTACTTCACTTACCTATAAAGTTATACGACTCTTAAAATCTGTAATCTTGAGTATCTATAGTACCTACCTACCTACATTTTATTTGCATATAACGTTTTTATAACAAACCAACCATAAAATTACAAATGCCATATACAAGCCCAAGGTCACAATCACAATAATAATTCAAACAAGAAATAATATTTATTACTCTCGAACTTTGGATAGAAGTTTTGGGTTAAGTAAAAATTTGCCGTAAAAATAATTCAAACAAGAAACAATAAAATCAACAAGTTAGTAAAAATTTGCCGTCATAGTAGGTATTCCAATTTCCAAAAATCTACACGCATGTAATACGATAACTAATTGATCACTGTTTAATTTGGGATCGTAAAAGTAAAAGTTAAGCGTGATATTAGAATGACAACAAATTGCAATGATATGCTGCTTTTACGCTTTTTACAACGATTTAATGATCTAAAACGCAATTTGGCACGGCAAGTGGATGTTTTGGAGGGAAATTAAAATGCTATTCGGTGTTGGTAAAATTGTTGTATAGCTAAGCTTATCAAGTTAGGTACCTACTTATGTAGATACTTTCACTCATCTTTCGGTAGGCATAAAAAAACACAAGTTTAATAGGTACTTTACTTACATACTAATAAAAATATTCTTCATGAAAATGTTTAATTCACTATTATGTAATTCATAATTATCGTAACTACGCATAATATACATCAATCATATTATTTTTTAAAAACATTATACAAAAATATTACATTACTTAACATTTTCTGTAACTAGGACATTCATCCCAGATTTACCCTACCATCGCGCTATTTTTAAAAATAACGTTCCATTTCACTCCCAAAAACTAACAGCCATGCTCTACATGAACTCTGTTAAACTTAAAAAAAAAACATTTTTCTTACAATACAAAGCAATTTGTTTTAGCATAACTTCATCGGTTGGTGCATTTTGCTGCTATTTCATTCGCAATGTTTACTTTGTAAAACGTACCTAACTCAAGTTTGCAATTACATTGGAAAAACGGTCATTTACTTGACGTGAAAATTGGCCTCAGTAAAAGCTGGTAGAAAGTGGTCCGGACTCGACTCCAGTCATTCTAGACCACTTTGTACTTAAGTACCTAGTTACTTAGAACTCATAGCAGGATGCTGTTTACATTAGGTAGAGTAGACTTTGTGGAGTGAAAGAAGAAGCAGGTAGTGATGAAAATTGAGAAAGAATGTTGAGATGATTTGGGCATACAGGATGGATGACAAGAGTCTGACGAAACAGAAGAATAAAAATAATGTTAGGTAGGTACCTACTGTATTATTTGTAGGTATTAATAATGAGAAGGAAAAGGAAAGGAAGATGATGATTTGTAGGTAGGTTAGGTTCAAACCCTTCCGCCACCCCCGTGGCGAAGGGGCAGTGCGAAGGCATTTTCCCTCCCTTAAGGTTAGGTTAGGTAGGTAGGTACCTATATTATTTGTATCTTCATAAACCTAAGTGTATTTTACCTTTCTAACGAAGTAGGTAGATACTAGGTAAATAAGTAGGTAGGTAATACATAGGTATCTAAACTGTTCTCGTACCTTCACTTATGTAGATACTATTCATACTTCACTACTTTCCTCTTTAGGTAGGTAGGTATATTTTATTTTAAATGATTCCGATTGTTTGAATGAAACCCTTCTAAAATGTAGAAGGTCTAGACACGCGGCAGCGTGTCAGCCAAGTTCAAGCGAAGCGAACGGGCGATGCGCGCCTAGTGTAATATTACAGGAACCATTTGGGTGATTTTTCACCCCCTCGTAACTCAAAAACTATTTCACATAAACAACTCAAATTTGGCTCATCTATTGCCACTTGCGAGTAAAATATGTGCACCGAATTTCATAAACACACTTCAAACGGTTATTTAGATATTAACGTCCAAAAATGGCTGGTTATGGAAAATTTTATCACTGACTGATCTATAGACGTTAATTATAACCCAGTTCTAGATGACCTAGAACGTTCAAATTTGGCATCCAGGTAGGTAGTGGGGTGGATACAAAGGAAAAAATCTGAAACTTGTAATTTTTTTTATTTTTATCGTACTTTTTCAATTAATTGATTCTCCTAGGAACCCTTACTAGCGCCTGTAATATAAGAATAGCAATCTAAATAGATGACAGTCGGTCATTATGTGGATTTTAATAGGGTCTTGACGTGAATATAATAACGAGTGGAAGTAGTGTCTTGGATTGGTAAGTAGTACACTCTCGGTAAGTACCTACTATTATCGGGCTTACCTATCTACTTAGGTACCTAGGTATACAATGTGCTAATAGTTGAGCCGTCTATGTAGATAGGTAAGTATGACTAGATAAGTATTTAGGTTTAGACTAATAAAGTACTCTCGGTAAGTACCTACTATTATCGGGTTAACCTATCTACTTAGGTACCTAGGTATACAATGTGCCAATAGTTGAGCCGTCTAAGCAGATAGGTAAGTATGACTATAGGTATGTATACCTACAATGTGCCAATAGTTTGAGCAGTCTATGCAGGTAGGTAGATATGGCTAGATAACTATTCAGGCCTAGATTATAGTGTGTCTCGGCTTGTCGGATAGGTAGTAGGTAGGTATACTTATTCAGTAAGTACCTACTCAAGTACCTACCTACCTGCTTAGTATGTATACCTACAATGTGCCAATAGTTTGAGCCGTTTATGCAGGTAGATTATATAAGTGTAATAATATAAGAATAAGTACTTATTTACTAATAAGTTCTGTACAAAAAGTAATGATATCCCATCAAAAACATAAATGTGAAATGAGAGCCAAGTTCAATAAGTATGTTTTACTAAGTCGTTGACTTCAGCGACAAAAGAAGTGAGATCTAAACGGGTGCCAAGTACAATGGTCAGTCCTGAAACTTATTTATAACAATATGAAATATTTTTAACAACTTTAAAATATCATTTCATCTTAAAACTTAGGATATTGTATTGAAGCCTAAGGTCTTACTTGGCTAGTTTTCTTAAGAGTACAAATTATATTAGGTATAGCCTTTGCAAGTTTTTATTTTATTCTTTTTAAAAATTTGGATTGCTGGTAGAAACTAGCGATTGGACATAGTAAGTAAGTAGTTAATTCCTATATGAGAACTAGCCAAGTTAGACCTTAGGCTTCAATATAATATCCTAAGTTTTAAGATGAAATGATATTTTAAAGTTGTTAAAAATATTTCATATTGTTATAAATAAGTTTCAGGACTGACCATTGTACTTGGCACCCGTTTAGATCTCACTTCTTTTGTCGCTGAAGTCAACGACTAAGTAAAACATACTTATTGAACTTGGCTCTCATTTCACATTTATGTTTTTGATGGGATATTTACTTACATGAACTAACCTACTGGTCTAAAACTCTTTTTACGAAGCCAACATTTTTAATAAAAAAGTTTAAGCGTCAACGTCATTTTAAATGTCAATCACGTTATCTTTGATAACATGTTTTGTGGTTTTTTTATTGTAGGTAACTTTTACTTATTTTGAGTTTATAATTATAATATAGGTAAACCATGGCTGCTCCATTAACAACCTTCGCCGAAGACGACAAATGTCCCAAAGTCTGCAACGATATCGGAGCTTTCAAAAAAGCCGAAAAAAGCCCTGAACAAGTCAACGAAGAGATAAAAGCTGCTGAAGAAGATGCTAGAGCTCAACCTGATGTAGGCCAGGCAGCACCACCTGTGCCTCAAGACATGCCTGACAACAGACCAGCACCTTCCGGAGAAGAATATCTACCTGGCCTTAGACCAGGCTCAGACGGCAAAGTCGATTGGACACCTCTCGGGGGCATGACCGGTACAAGACCAGGGGTCAACAAATTCTCCTTAAGCAGATACTCTCTAAGCGAATGGAGGAGCCACAATGAGCATGTCTTAGACCCTGAAAGCATAAACGAGTCAAACATTGTAGATTACAACGCCAAAACATCTATGATGCAAGCGTTCGGCAATATTGATAAACAGCAATCCGAAAACACGAAAAGATTGAAACAGAAAGCTAGGGATATCTTCAGATGGAAGGTAGAAGTGGAAAAGGCATGTAAAGCTATAACTGAAGAAGTAGAGACACTTGAAATTGAAAGGCAGCGTCTGAAAGGAGCCACAAGAGTTCTGATGCTTCCAGAATCGATTTCTAAAGAATGTCTTGATCTGCGCTCGAACCGGTTTGTACCAGATTTAGTCGCTGACTTAGCCGAACAAGAATTGATCAAGGAAATGAATCTAGTAGGCGAAGTTAGAGCGAACCTAAAGAATACTCTGGAGAAAATTGAAGCACAAATGGCTATAAACAAAGCAGCCAAACATAAAATCGAATACGATTGGTGTGACAAAACTATGGCCTACAACACCGAGGCGATAAACTTGAGTCTGAACACAAAATCTAATACTTTAATGTTTAGACCAGGATCAACCAAGTTTGGGGACTATTCAGCACCTTTAGAATATTGGGAGTTTTTCTGCAGAGAAACTGTTCAGAACTGTGAAACAGCCAGACAGAATTCTGCTGACCTTCGCGGTAGTCTAAACGCTATCTTAGTCAACGGCGGCAGAAAACTGCGAAACCAAGCAGACAAAACTGACGTTGCTTTAGCGGAAACAGTGGCTATAACTTCTGAACTATGCACTAAACTTGAAGAAACTTTACTAAGCACGCTTCAAAGAATCGCTGATATGGAAGCATTGATAGCCAATCTAAGGGACTCAATACAAAAGATGGATGCCGCTATGAAACTAGCTCAAACTAGGCTTGATAATAGAAATAATTGGAGACCTCATGGCGAGAGTGTGAGAGACCAACCTCATTTAGGTTTGATAGAAGAAGTGAAGAAGATACACGAAACTGTGACCTCTTTGCTTGGACAGTTGAGGAATGCGGAGAGAATAAGAGAAGATCTGATGAAGAAGAGAATAGAGTTGGAAAGAGATATTGCATCGAAGAGAAAGACTTTAAATATTGATAGAGAAAGGTGTGGAATGGTGAGGTCTCATTATCCGTCAGCTTCGGAGTTGGCTGGGTATTAAAGCATTTTAATGAAGACGCTTTTAGTATCGATGGATTGGGCACGAACTATTCAGAAAATTTTGTTTTCTTTATAAATATGTTGGGTCATCATAACCATAACTAGTAAAAACAATTAACGATAATAAGATGATCAAATTGTGTGTGAACACTTGCTTATTTTGATAAAAGATCAATTTTGCTTGATATCACTTTTTTTTTTGAATAAAAGATCTATGTGGCTCTTCTGCTGTATGTTTCATACCAAATAGTCCTCAGTGCAAGTTTCAAGCCTTTAGTTTCTGATTGTCCATGGCCTCTTTTATAAAAAGATTCTGTTAGAATTTAGAAGTCTCCCAAATAATCCCATTCAAAAATTAATCTTGCTTAATTGATTAGTGAATGTTCTTTTGTTTTTTTAAATAGTTCAGTAGGTACTTAGTTTCAAAGATTACTAGCCTTATCTACACCATACAACTACATACAAACAAACTTTAAACTGTAGCCATTTATTTTGTTTTACCTACATAAAGCTGTTACGTGCACACCACTATGTAAACACAATAAAAATCATCAATATTACAAGTTACTAAGCAGTCGATCCTTTCTCTTATTTTTGTCATACACATCTTAATTCTATCATGTGGGATTTGATTGCACAACCTAAAGGTAACATCGTTTGAGATTAGATGGCTTTATCTAATTTACTTATTTACAAATTTTCATATTAAAAGCTTTGGTTTAAAAGGTATTCAAATTACTTCCGTCTCGGTTATGCCAAGCCAAAGATTAAGTTATCTAAGATTATGATTCTAAGGTAACACTCGCCCATTCGTTTGTAACCGCACTCATTTACTCAATCACATAGTTTTATAGTGTTGCTGTTGTAGAAAAATCACTTGATCAAATAGGTACTTTTATCGCCAAGCAAGTGAAACCGCAGACGCGTCAATATAAAAACTGCATTGGCATTGATGCAATAACTATTTGCTAGCCTAGTTCGAAGTGATGAAATCCACACCTTCCTACTAATGAAGCAATTTTAGAGTGTTGTATTGGAACATAATAATTTATCATTTAATCAGAGGATTGGCGATCTAGTAATTGGCGTTTTTAAATCCGGTCCATTTGCACAAAAATTGATTTTTACAAGATGTAGGTATTGTACGTACCTACCTAGGTAGGTACCGTTTGTCACGGTGGAATCTTATCTTTAACCTATTGAGCTGAAATTTGGTATACACGCTTATGCTTAGCTATGTGACGTCATTCTAATTCCAATATGGCGGATCATCCAAGATGGCGGATTCGTTATTTTTTTTCTGCACCACCACAGTATCAAATAAAAGGGCTTGCTGAGGAGAACACAAAAAATAATACACAAAACACACAAAAGCTTGTTTTTAAAAAGTTTATTTGTTCGAATAATGTTTGTGTGCGCAAAGGTGAAAGATAACATCATGAGGAAACCGAGATAATGTAACCGCAGAAATACGTAGAACCTTAGAAGTTTGCAGTTCACGAAAGGAGATTTCTGAGGCTCACTGTCATCCTTTCACCACAATGGTTCGAAAGAATACGAATACCTACTAGTAGTACCTAATTGAATGATACAGATAGCGAAAATAGCATCATTGGCCATGGGAAGCTGAACGAAGAACAAAGCCTGTGTGTGACCTGACCAGCTCCCATTATTATGCAGACAGCTCAAAGCTACCGTTAGTTAAAATACTTAGAAGTAGTATGTACTACCTACCGAACTATAAGAAGGTATACTGATATGCATGTAGCATTAACATCTCATTATTTGCTCAAAATAAATTACTTTTGGTAGGTAATAAGTATAACTTTTCTATCAATAAATGAATCTGAAATGGGTAGCTTCTCGCTCATCCATGGTGTTTGTTTTAGCAGAAAATCTGCGTATAATTTGGCAAGCCTTAAATTCCGTTATACCCTACCAGTAAGGGGGATATTTTGAAATACAAAACAACAAAAAAGTACCTAAAGGAATGGGATAGTTTATCAAAGATAAGGGTAATGTATATTTTGATATAGATAGTTGATTTACCTTTGATTTTTACATGAACCAAAGGACACTTATTAGTGCACGGAAAATACACCTATCACTGCACCTATCCAAAGATAGGTAATCTAGGTACGTTTCACTACGAAGGTTTCAAACTACACAGTTGACTTAGAAGAGGTTTCACTGATATTTTCAAAGACAGATGTCATTTTTCAACATAAGGTACATTTATGTTACCCTTACCTTGCTGGTAAGGTATTTTTTTAATTTAGTTATAGTTTATTTTGTAAATACACTCTCTAAATTACCGTCAAAATGAACAACCCAAATTGTCCAGATATTTGCCCTGTAAACCAGAAAGAAGCAGGTGGTCCAACAGAATACCTGCAGGCAGGACAATCTCGAGGTCCTGAGAATCCTTATGCGGCTCCATATGTCCCCGGAATGATCACGCCAAGGGATCCGAAGGTTTACCCACCAGGATCACCACCTACCTACCTTCCACAACCTACCGACAGCACCAGTGGAGATATCCTAGGAATGGGCCCCATAGGCCCCTGGGCAGCGGGCCATTTAGACTGGACCCCTATAGCCGGAACCACTGGAGTCAGACCCGTTGTAGACAAGTACTCCATAACTAGGTACAACACTGGGGAATGGAGGAAGAACAACGAGTATATCCTGACTCCAAGAGCAACGGATAAAGCTAAGGCTTTGGAAATAAAATCTAAGAAGGAAATGGAAGAATGCTTTAAAAGCCTGGATAACCAACTGATGGATAACAACAAGAAACTCGAAAAGAGAGTCAAGGATTTAACTTTTTGGAAGAAAAATGTAGAAAAAGCTTTAAATGCTATCACTGAAGAGTTGGCTACACTAGACGCCAACCGAGCGAAGTTGAAAGGAGCTTGCAGAATCCTAATGATGCCTGAAGCTATCTCGAGAGAATGTTTAGAACTGCGAACTAACAGATACGAACCAGATCTAGTGAGGGATGATGCTGAACAGGAACTTATTAAGGAAGTTGCTATAGTTGGAGAGATCAGACGAGCGTTTCTAAACACGCTAGCGAAAGTGGAAGAGATGATGATAAATCTGAAAGCTGCTAAATCGAGCATAGAATTTGATTGGAGCGACAAGAACTTATCACTGAAGTTAGATAGGACAAATCTGAACCTCACTCCAGACTCCAACTTAATCCTTTGGCACCCGGGAGTAGCTAGATGGACCGACAATGCTGTAGGCCTAGAATACTGGGAACACTACTGCAGTGAAAGTATCCGGAACTGCGATGAAGTTAGGGGAAAATCAGAAGCACTCCGAGGGGATCTGATGACTACAATCATAAAAGGAAGCCAAGATATGAAACTACAAGCAGACAGAACTAACGAAGCGTTAGCCGAGACTGTTTTAGCTACTGAACAAATGTGCGCTGCTCTAGAAGCAAATTTAAAAGAAAATTTGCAGAAAATAGCAGATATCGAACTACTAGTACAATATCTTGAAGAATCGATTAGAAATATGGCCGGAAGGAACAAATTGGTTATGACAAGACTGCACACAAGAAACTATGATCGTCCTAGTGTAGAGAACTGCAGAGATGAGGCTCAGTTCGGTTTGATGGCTGAAGCGAAATTTATAAGAGAATCCAGTGAGTCTTTAGCTGATAAGATGCGAGAGGCACAAACGGTGAAGAGCGAACTGATGAAGTATAGAGGAGAGTTGGAGAAAGAGATAGCTTGCAAAAGAAAGAGTCTACAGATCGATGCTGACCGGTGTGCGAGGGTCCGAGCTCATATGCCGACTCCTGAAGAGTTTGCTGGTGCATAGGTCCATAGTGTTTTGTTTTAATATATCTATTGATGTATTTATTTGCTACTTTTTCTCAAACTAAGGTACACATTACACAGTACACAATAAGGATATTAACAGGTCCTATGATGGTGCTTGTGAAAAGTGCAAAGAAGGTTATGATTTCCGATCGGTAGATGGTTTTGAAGTAGGGTAGGGACCAACAAGTAAAGTATACGGTACTATCCGTTAAAAAAACATCCTGTTTCTAACTATCTTTCTAGTGTCAGTGCCGGATGTTGAGCTAAAATTTGAGCCATTATAGTCCCGCGCTGCTTCGACCAGACGCCCTGATAATTTTGAAAACGCAATGGGCCTTAATTCCCCTTAGGGCTAAAGTTATTATTATAATACTTACTACTTATGTATGTACATGACTAATCCCATAGACTGGGCTAAGGCTTCTTACATTATGTAAGAAAGAAGATAAGCAATCAAAGCTTATTGCAAAACTTAGTAACTTATAATCTGTAATTCGCTTTGACATACATATAAAAGCTTTATTTCTATTTCTCATAATCATTAACTAGGGAATGTGCATTGTTAAATTTCGTAAAATACCTACTTATCTCGACCTACTCTCGAGAATGATGCAACTTTGATGGTGGTAAGATAATATTGTTAGTTTTATCGTCTATACAATTTGGCAAACAGTTTTTAGTGTGCAGTGTGAAAAACTTAACTTTTTACCCAACTGTATTGTGAAGGAGGGTAATCTGTTTGGAGTGTCTATGTATTTATATATTTTGCGAGTTCTTTTGATTGTCACTGGAGCCCCAACGGCTGGACAGATTTTGACAAATGAGGTGTTTGGATTCTTGGATTCTTTTGGATCACAAGAGTGACAAAAATGCAAAAAAAATCCAATATGGCGGCTTTAAGAAGATATTTTTAAGTAAGTAGGTACTTACTTACAGATGTGTTTTTTAATTTTTGAAATAAAGTATTTATAGCACGACCGGATTCGAGCCACGATTGAATTAAACATTAGAATCGGAGAGCTAGGCTGCCACTACACCACCAGTGCTCGACCAATAAACAGGTTTGGCCTTCAAACTTTTTAAATTCTCCCGATTCTCGACAATGATAGACCAGTTATTGCCAGCTACCCTCTTGTTGACATCTTTCCTCATCATTACCAGTCTCAAGATCTCCACTTCAAGACTCATCTTAAAATTAACTAATGAGGTTAAAGTATCGAGGTCTTCAGCAATCTCTTTCAGGCAACCTTCGCTGTCATAAGTCATTTGCTGATTACGTTCATAACGTGACATTAATGGCCTGCTGAATGTGTATCATGATCACGTATGTTAACATCGTGATACGGAGATAAAATCTAATGCGTTGTAAGTAAATTTAAATAACACGTTACTAAAAAGTTAGGCTTGAATCCATTTCTTTTCATTAAAACTAGATGGCGTTAGCATACGAAGGGTCTAGTGCCGTTTCCTGATTGGTCAGACGACGCCGCCATGTTGGATTTAGTTTGAACGAAAAGGAGTAGGTTCAAATCGAATTCACCAATAGTTTCTTCCCCTACCCCGAGCTCAAGGTGTGGAGATCAGACTAGCAAGTCCAAGAACTTAAACTTCGAAAGACCATTTCTACCATTCCTTATTGAGCTCACGAAGACTTTGTTCGTGCCCCAGCTACTGCAGAAGAACCTCTAATGCTAACGTAAATCCTAAAAAAACTACTAGTCCAAAAGAATCACGATAAATGGAAAACGAATACGTACTCTAGAGTGAAAGTTCTTTCATAAAACCATACTTAAACAAAGCTGTTGAGAATGTCAAACACAGTATTTAACTGCAGTAGGTTGTAATATTAGGTACTTCCTCGTTACATGAGATTTGGTGTTACGTAAAAGATCTTTGTTTTATTTTGATGCCTTGGTAAGTGCCCAAGGCAGTTTTGCTAATGGATTAGGTACTTACTTAGTATTCCCTTTCTTTTTGCTAAACTTTGCCTGCTTTGCCTGCCGGCTTTGCTTGCATAATCCTACAAAAACCTGCCTGCATTGCTCACATAGTTTTTGGGAGTTGTAAAATCCACTTTATGTCCTTTCTACTCAATGTGTTATTATAAAAACTTATTTATCCTTGATTTTAAAGCTCGTCTTTCAAGCTGCATGAAGATGGAGCAATCAAAGATTGGTTAATAATAACTTATTTCACGAAGGGTAGGTACACTTAAAATTAACTGATATTTTACGAGATAAACAAAATTATTTGTTGCGAACAATGAAAAAAGTTAGAAAAATGACTAAAGCGTTGAGTAGAAAGGTCCTTATACTTAATCACCTAAGTGTTACCACTTTTTACCAGCATACGATATAAACTGGCAATAATAATTCAACAGTAAATCAGCGGCATTTTAATATCTACATATTGGTTTCATTTCTATGACATAAGTCACCCAAAACTTAAATGGAGGAAGTAATCTCATTCACCAGTTCATCACACTAAGGCCATTACGTATTACTTAACTCCATCGCTATCTATCGAGTTCATAACCAACCTGCGTTACGAAACGGTTAATTTTATAATAACTGGTCTGCGCGTGCGACGGTCTGATGCGCAGCGTGTGAAAAAACTAGCCTAGATAGGTGTACCTAGTTGACAATAACAAAGCATTGACTAGTAGTACCTAAGTATTTATTTCAAAATTAAAAAACCGACTGAAATATTTTTAACCGATTTCAAAAAAGGAGGATCTCAATTAAAATGTGTTTTTTTTCGCGATTTAGACGACAACGAAACCTCATTTGTCAAAAATCAAAATAGGACCAGCTATTTGGGCTGCAACCAAAAAAAACGACATTATGCAGGAGCTCACACATACCTACATTAGGTATACGTACACACCGAATACATTACCCTCCTTCTAGTTTCTACACAGTCGGGTAATAACTAAGTTGCTTGGGGTTTTTACAACTGAGCAAGGAAACAAGCAAGCGGCCCACTTGAAATTGTTTACCGCAACATGGACGTTTGCAATGCCAAAGTTATCAAGGGCGTTGCCAACGCTGCCTCCTACATCGTAGGTTAGGTACCTACTGTTTTTTAGCTCTACGGAAGAAAAGATTTCCTACTAGCCAAGGATTTTTCATTTATAAAATGTTAAGTATTTACATTTTTGAATCAAAACTTCTTTACGCACGCTTGACTTGGGGAGTAAGCTGGTGAATGCGTGACATGATCGTTACGAAAAGTGTGATTGGGCGAGGCGAACGGGAGTTGAGACGGAGATATTAGTAAGTGAAGATAGAAAGAGAGAGAGTTACGTTTCGTATATTAGAGGAGCAAGAGAGAGAGTTGCAAGCACACATTTTCTTTCTCTCTTTCTCTCATAGCCAGTTACGTTTCTTATATCTGCAGGCCTACGTATGTACATATAGATGGAGCTAAAGAAGTTATAATTTAGTCGTGTGGTCTAAGCACATTCGTTTTTTTTCATTAGGTCTTTGGTGTGACTAAAATTAGTATTACATACAGATATAAGTAGGTACATACTTACCCATCTGTTTAGAACCTGGGAACTGATTGTTTAGGCATCATTGTTTGCAAGATTAACTACTATTCTATGTATTGTTTTGTATCTACCTATTTCAAGGATAAATGCCCCTCTCAATCAGATAAACAAATACCTAAGTACCTACTTCCTGGCCTCACATTCAGTCGGTAGTAGCTCTGCCTTCTGCGCTGTAGGCAGTGGGTTCGATCCCCACCCAGGTTAAATGTTTGTGTGATGAACACAGATGTTTGTTCTGTGTCTGGATGTTAGTATGTTTTCTATGTATGTAATAAAGACTAGGACATACATTATTATTTATCTCGAAAAACGTTTCTATTTAATGCGGAAAAAGTTGCGGACAACAGCTAATATCTAATATTTCAATCAATGCTATGAGGTGGTAGATACTAGGTAGGTAAGTCTTACAAAAGTCTTTCATTATGCTGATTTTGCATCGCCATATTGGAATACCGAAGGAGGTTTTATTCGTTTCCCTAAAACCTTATTTTCAATGTCTAATGAGGTTATACGCGATAGAAAAGAGGCTTGGGATTTTCTGCGATGTATTTGCCTGACAACTACGTCGCTCTGGTTTTTATATGTTTTCTCGTGTTATTTTGAGTTTTATTGCGTAATTTTGGTGGTTATTTTGCCAATAAAGCCCGGGTTCTTGACGCGAGTGTAAAGTATGTGAATTAGAGTGAATAGTTCTCGTCAAATTCCATCGGAGGAAATCCCGAAAATTTTCAACAAAACAGCCATCTTTTGTTTAAAATTGACTTGACTACTTGATTATGACTCTGTGACGTTGACAATACTTATAAATAAGTACACTTGACACTGGCAAAATTGTTCTCTAAGAGACAGATGCCATAATTGAAGAAGAAGAAGAAAAGAGGCTTTATATCAAACATTGGGTTTGAAACGAGCGAGAAGCATCAATAGTAATTCTATGTCAATGGCTTATCCACAACAGTAATAGTAGCTTACGACAAGGGGTGGTATGCGCGCGCAGATTTTACAAAGCCAACCCCTATTCAAAGAGACTTTTGTAAGACCGTGTGGCCTAATGGATAAGGCGTCGGACTTCGGATCCGAAGATTGCAGGTTCGAGTCCTGTCACGGTCGCGTGATTACTCTTGTGTTGCTTTTTATCCTGGATAAAAAACCATGCGAAAGTAATACCAAACTTGAAATTTTTGTTAATTTTTGACTGATTTAATTTAGGACGTGTGTGGCATAGAGATAATATTACTTTAGTAACTATAACAGATCACTGGTGTGTGGACAGTGATTTGTTATAGTTAATGTGTGGATGACTGAATTTTTTTTGTTGTTACATACACGAGCCCAATTCTCGTATTTTATGCAGCGCTTCTGTGCGGCAAGTATTTAGAATACGGTATTTGCACCTTTATAAGTATGAGAGTTCATGGCATTTATATGACCAACTGAATATAGTAGAGTTTTTCTTATTTTAGTTTTAAAACCCTTAGATATTACGTGTAATTTTTTTCGATATTTTCCCCTTGTCGTGTGTGTGTGTTGGTACCTTATTAATTTAGTGGTCCTTCTATTATGACCACAGAGAAAATATTATAGGGCCTTACAGCTAAATGCAAACTTTCCCACACAACCTTCAAGTAGTTAGGTACATAGATTATCCATGAGGCAAGAGAAATTGAAATGAACCACAGTTTAAATGAAAGTTCCTATGTACCACGATGACTTTCTTCATGCGCGTGCGCCGTGACCATCCAATGGTGCAATTAGAAGAAATGGTAGCGATTATAATGACAGGGAAAAGCTATATCAATGTGAAACCACAGACTCATTGCCTTTAGAAACCATCTTGCTATTACATATAAAAAAAAATATATCTATGCATAGAGTGTAGGTACTCAGTGCGAATCGGCTTATAAACCCAGTAAGGTAGTATTTTTTATTTTTATAAAGAACAAAAGGTTTCAGAATGTTATATTTATTTGTACAATGCCGTGCTCGTGAGTAGGTAAACCGGCATACCTACCCTAGAACCAAAAATTCGAAGGTGTCTTACGTTAGTATTCTTAAAAGCGGCGATGGGCTTGCAACCTGTCACGTACGGAATACTAACTACTGTGCAAAAATGTGGGCATGTGCCAAAATGTCATGTTCGGATCTCAGTACCCTTTAAGATATCCTCAAAGATCTAAATAACTAGAGATCTGAGGAGATATCTACCGAGCCTGAGGATTAAAATAAATAAATAACACAGCATCATCTAGCCCCAAAGTAAGCTACTCAAAGCTTGTGTAATAGGTACTAGATAACTAATATATTTAATACATTATATACATAAATAGATATTTTTTATTATACATAGAAAACACCCAGACCAACGGAACAAATTTATGCAGATTGTACACAAATTTGTTCCGCGGCGGGAATCGAACCCGCAACCTCTTGCGTCGCAGGCGGACTCTCTTCCGCTGCGCCACTGACGTCGTCATTACAGGGTTATTTTAACCAGAGTCTGATGATCTTTTCCTTTTTTCCAGCTCTGCTGATGGTCGCGGGAGTGGCGGTGTACCCGGCCGCGTGGAATGAGACATCAGTGCAAGAGACGTGTGGACCTACGGCTGACCAATACAATATCGGTAAGCAACTTGATTCCCATCTGTCATGCTGTTGACAGTTATTGTGAAAAAGAAGTTCGATTTGCAACGACAGGACTGGATAAAACTTTTATTAATTGAAAAGGTTCTATCTGGGATTTTCTGCGGTGTATTTGCCTGACAACTACGTCGCTCTGGTTTTTATATGTTTTCTCGTGTTATTTTGAGTTTTATTGCGTAATTTTGGTGGTTATTTTTCCAATAAAGCCCGGGTTCTTGACGCGAGTGTAAAGTATGTGAATTAGAGTGAATAGTTCTCTTCAAATTCCATCGGAGGAAATCCCGAGATTTTCAACAAAACAGCCATCTTTTGTTTAAAATTGACTTGACAACTTGACTGTGACTCTGTGACGTTGACAATACTTATAAATAAATACACTTGACACTGGCAAAATTGTTCTCTAAGAGACAGATGCCATAATTGAAGAAGAAGAAGAAGAAGGTTCTATCTGCTGTAACTAACAAGACATAACTAATATTATCAGAATAATGTAATTGAGTCATTTGGTCGAAACTGCCCTTATTTTGTAGGATTTGCTGATTCCTGTAAGAATGAAGTTACAGATGTCATGTAATCGTTATTTCCGGTCTCTTAGGACTGATATTTCAGAAAGGTATCTCATGCTATTTGTTTTAAAATTGTTCATCATTCTCCTGCCAACACAACATGGCACAACATGTTTTCTTCTTCCACTCACTCCTATCGTTCGTCAACTCTGAATCTATTCCTCTTACATTCATATTGGAACGAAGTTCTTTATCGCGCGTTGTGAAAAGGGGCTAGACGGAAAAAATTCTCACGAAAAGTTGTAACCACACTTTTTGCTCTGTCTGTCTCTCTCCCTCTCTCATAGAAAGCAAGGAAAGGAACTTCGTTCCATCCGGGTATCCCTTGACACCTCTCAAGTTTTTTTCATCTTTAACACAATCACATTCTTAATCCTCTTACATTCATATCATCTTTCAAACCAATTCTTCGGCCTTCCTCTACTTGCGCACCCAGCCACATACTCATAACTCTTGGTGACTTGGTTTTCATCCCTCCTCATCACGTGTCCATACCATGTTAATTTAATATTGTTATTGACTTTTTAGACTGAGCGCTGTGGTGTACAGCACCCCTGCCTCACGATGCGAAGGTCGTGGGTTCAAACATGGTCGTGCACCAATGAGTTTGCCAGTGCTCTTAAAAGGTGAAGGAAAACATAGTGAGGAAACCGGCATACCTACCCTAGAACCAAAAATTCGAAGGTGTGTGTCATAAGTTAGTATTCTTATAAGCGGTGATGGACTTGTAACCTGTCACGTATGGAATACTAACTACTGTGCAAAATGTGGGCATGTACTAAATGTCATGTTTGGACGTGCCTCTGACTACCCTCTTTAGATATCCTCAAAGATCTAAGTAACAAAAGAGGAAGATAGCTACCGAGCCCGGGGATTACAGTCGTGATCATATTTTATTTTTTTATTGAATTTTATTTCAGGTCGATGCCACATCCGATGGGCGTATCTCCTGGCGGTGATAGGATGCCTGGATGGGGTGGTGCTGTCTGCGTTAGCCTTTATTTTAGCCACCAGGCATGTAAGGCTCCAGCCAGACACCGGGTACCCGCCGCCATCGCTCTACAAAGGTGAGTACATTAGCCTGAAGAATAAGATTGCTGTGATAGGCTTGCAACCTGTCATGTACCTAGGCAATACTAGCTATCTGTGCATAACGTAGGCATAATCCTACTTCTATACTAATATTATAAAGAAGAAAGTTTTGTAATTTTGTATGTAACGACTAAATTCAAAAACTACTGGTCCGATTTAAAAATTCTTTCACCGTTAGAATGCTACGTTATCCCTGAGTAACATAGACATAGACTATAGACTATATTTTATGTAGGTATCTCGCAAGCAAAGCCACGAGCGGAAGCTAGTATATAATAAACGTGAAAGTTTGTGATTATGGACAGGTGTTTGTTACTCTTTCACGCTGAAACGGCTGAACGGATCTGGGTGAAATTTGGGGCAGAGATAGATTATAGTCTAGAATAGCACATAGGCTACTTCTCATCTCAGAAAAATGTACCTACGGTTCCCGTGGAATAGAGTTGTTTTTGTTTTTCAACGTACCACGCGGGCGAAGCCGTGGGCGGAAACTAGTGCCAAATAATAATGTAAAGAAAAACGCTTTAAACGTAGGTACTGTGCTCATGTTATAATTATCGAAACTGAAGTATTGTTATCAAAATGGGATTTAAAATCATGATCATGATTATGTGACTTCGCACAGCGCCATCTAGCCCCAAACTAAATAAACTAGAATTCTTCAAATGCTTGTTCACACCCACAGATAGTAATTGTGTCACATAGGTAGGTACCGTTAGCATATTCATAAGTCGGCTGACATTCTGCTGATGGCGACGATTTGCATATTACCGAGGCATTTTTGTATTTGTCCTACATTTTATAGATCTTTTTACTTATCAACATCTAGAATCAAGAATCAAGTTCTTAAATTTAGTATTGCACTTAAAAAAGTATTTGCCCTTGTCGAGCATTGCAAAAATTTATACATAGGAGGCATGGCGTTGGGCGGCTTTAAAGTTATGTGTATAGGTACTTAAAATTACTTATGTTAAATTAATCTAGAGCATGCATTTAAATTGTTATATACTCAATTAATAGATAGGCAAGTTTAGCAAAACTTTCTAGATAGATAGGAACATAAATAACTAATATGAATACAATAAATGCACAGAATAGGTATAATACACATAAGGTTTGGAATTTGTTACTTTGGGGAAATCTAAATGGGTGTCAGAGGCACGTCCAATTATATTTGGCGCGTGCCCACGTTTTGCACAGTATTCCGTAGCAAGAATAGCTCGTCGCTGCATAAACCAATTCAAAATCAAAAGATCCACCAATATTCAATCAGATCAATCTTACCAATAAATAAATAAAACCCACATATCTACAGAACATGCAAATATTGCTCCCGTCGCGGAATCGAACCCGCACCTCCCGCGTCTCAGCCGGACGCTCGCCCGCCCGCCACCGATAGATAAAAATATAAAAAATAAAAAAAATCAAAATAAAATAAATAATCACGACTGTAATCCCCGGGTTCGGTAGATAACTCCTCAAATTTTTTGTTACTTAGATCTTTGAGGATATCTAAAGGGGGTAGTCAGAGGCAAGTCCAAACATGACATTTGGTACATGCCCACATTTTGCACAGTAGTTAGTATTCTGTACGTGACAGGTTGCAAGCCCATCGCCGTTTATAAGAATACTAACCTATGACACATACCTTCGAATTTTTGGTTCTAGGGTATGCCGGTTTCCTCACGATGTTTTCCTTCACCGTTTAAGAGCACTGGCATTGCGCACATAAATTTTTCGAATGGAAAAAATCATTGGTGCACGACCAGGTTTGAACCCACGACCTTCGGATCGTGAGGCAGGGGTGCTACCACTACACCACCAGCGCTCTTAATACCTAATAATCAATCATTAAAAATCTAGAGAAACTTCGCAAGTAACATTACGCAACTGGGCCATAACATAATGCTAAAATACGTTAATCTGTGGCCGTTTCTGATCATCAACTGTGACGAGTTCCGGTCTGGTTGCGAATGTGCACTTTACTAGTGCTAAGGGTATATTGAAAGTGAAATTGTACTACATCTACTGAACTACTTATACATTTTAATTCACATAATTATTTCACACCTTTTGTCAAGAACTCGGTCGTAGTACTAGTTATTCTGTGACTCGGTCTTTATTGGATAAAATTAACCACCGAAATTGAACAAAAAAACTCAAAATAACACAAGAAAATATATAAAAACTATAGCAATAAAGTCCACAGCCGAAGTATCAGAAGAAATTTTCACAAACTGTTAAACCTATTTTGATACAAGTAGTTTTAATTGAAAGGTCTATGGTATTTAAATATACCTAACTAGCTTCCGCCCACGGCTTCGCCCGCGTGGTACTTTGAAAAACAAAAACAGATCTATCCCGCGGGAACCTTATATTTTTCCAGGATAAAATGTAGCCTATGTGTTATTCAATACCATAATCTATAGCTGTGCCAAATTTCATTCAGATCCGTTCAGCCGTTTTAGCGTGAAAGAGTAACAAACATACATCCATCCATACATTCTTACAAACTTTCGCGTTTATAATTGAATGGTTTGGTTTCAAAATCAGTAAAGTCCACTTGATACATTTTTTCAGTAATGGACGAAAACTATTTCTTGTTGATGGCAGCCAATAGTAAAAGCGAATTTTTGGCTGGTAATTCAGATGGGGTAAAAGACTACTTCTACATAAAAAACAGCTCAAGCCTCATACGAAAAGAGTCGAAAATTATGAATTATCTGATGGATTTTGCTGGTTTTGATAGTTATCTTGGATTTTGACAATTTTGAAATTAACTCACCATGGATTTTGCTTATTTTCAAAGTTATTTGATGGATTTAGCCAGTTTTGTTATTGACTCATTTAAAGGGTCAGGAGTGGTCAATGGTTTTATGTGGATGGACAGTTTTTAGTCTGCATAAAAAATCTGTATAAAATGAAACACAAAAATTTCAAAATGGTTTTTTGATAAAAAGAATTAAAGTAAGAAAGATTAATTATGAATAATGAAATTATATAAATAGATTATTATGCTTTTATCAACGAAACTCGTGAGCGAACGGCAGAAACTGGTCATCAAAAAATATATTATAACGTTGGTCGTAGGTTAGGTAGATAAATAAATCGAAGCAAAGATCAAATGTATACACTAGCACCAACAAAAAGGATCCACAGCAAAAAAAAATGTTGCAGCTAGGAACGCCATGACACCCACACAATATGAGGTTGACAACCTCTGCATTAAAAAAGTTTTTAGTTATAAACACAGGTGACTCGAAAAGTTTACTTACCGGTTAACTTTTTGTCTGTTGAAATTCCAGTTAGATTTCTGTTCCGGTCTCTTCCTAGATAATTCAGGCAGTGTTTCTGCCACACACACTAGACTTTCTTCCATTATTTTAATTAATATCTAATTAAAACTGGCATGACAACGTCTCTCGTGAATTCCGAGAAATAAAGAGAAAACAATATGGACGACAATTCCATACAAAATACTCGAAGCTGATTGGCTGAGCGGATGTATCCAGTTTTGAAAAAGCAAGAGCTTTGGATTTTACTGAGTTTGTAACGCAAGCCGTATTTCTATTCACTTTTTCACCGACTTAGCGTGGATTTTACTCGTATTGAAGGGTGTGAATCTACTGAGTTCATTCTAGAGATTCTGACGTCATATCCAGTTTAAAAAATAGTGATTTTGGAGTTTACTGATTTTGAAACCAAAGCATTCAATTATTATAGTAGCATGAGGCGCAATGCCGAACAACGGTTTTCTAGTTCTAAATAAATCCATGGGATGGCGCTATGAGTATCGATTCATAATAATGATTGCGTAAAAATCATAAAAATCCTAAATTATGCACTGAAATAAATATTTTGTATTTAGACTATGTTTAAACAACATAGTTATATATGATCTGGGATAGTAGGAAGTAGGATGGGACGAATCAGCTCCAACTCTGCTAGGTATCGCTAACAAAATCAAGATCATACAAATACATACAAATCATCAACTTGTAAGTATTAGGACAATTCAAAATTGATCAAAAGTAGTGATTCAAAAGTGACCCCTGTTTTTATTGTCAAAAAAGACAGACTTTTACGGTACCATAGTCTTCGTGAAATCGTGACACAGGTCAAATTTTTGTTTTCGTAAGATACCTAGTCAGGTTAAGTTTTAAAATCTTTTTCTTGCTCTTTACAGGCGAAGTAAACAACGGCTACGTGACCGACGCGACCTCTGTGTCGGGTTCTCGGAAATCTCTCGCGCTCCAACCGGTCCTGATCATGCACCCCCACGCACCTATGGACATGGACACTTACTCCCACTACTCCGGGCGCACTGCCAGATCTAAACATGGCATTTATGCGAATACCATGCATAATTACCAGCTGTAAAGTCTAAATTAGAAAATGTGTTACAGCGTCATCTTGTGTCGAGTAGCTGAATTAACTCAATCTTAAACTAAAAGTTAAGCAGTTCTCTAACGTATATTTATAACGTAATTATCCTACTTGACACTAGATGGCGCTAATTAAAAAATATGATTTCAATAAGGTTTTAGATAAGGTAACTATCTAAATACGTAAAAAGTGTACATATTACTAGCGTATACTTGCCCTGTTGTATTTAAAATGATATTGTTATTGTAAGTAATAAATAAGATGCGTCCGTCCGTTGTCTGTAGAAAAGAAAGCTCTAACCTAGAATAAATTACTTCATACCTGATTTTATTAATTTTATAGTTATGAATAAAATAATAACTACTTTATTTTAATATAACGAAGTGTTTTGTTTTTGAATTCATTTTCAGGGCGTTTACCTTACCTACCTACTTAATGAATAGAAATTATTAGAAAAAAAAATTGTACTTTTATACCGAATTTATAACAAATTCGGTATAAAAGTACATTTTTTTTTATTATGGTTACCTAGTTCATTTCACAATCATATAAAGTGGCAGAATTAATAACAATGAATGTTGGATTTAGGGCAAATTTTTTTGTTTCAATAAATTCAATATTCTAAGCTAGAATCTTATCACTATTTTTATCAATTCTCCAAACCGTAGCGTCTGTAAACCCATGGTTTTCGATGCAGCTTTCCTTTGGAAGTTTGTACTTCGCTAGCAGAGTGATGTGTTGTCTCATTCTATCTGTCAATCCGTGTCGACCTGGGTCTCCTAATATCACCTGGAAGTTTTGAAAGCACTTGTAGCATCGGTCCTACACATCTTCCCATGAAAAAACATAGCGGTTTCAAAAAAATAATTTTGTTTATCTCGTAATATATCAGTTAATTTTAAATGTACCTTTATCTACCCTTCCTGAAATAACTTATTATGAACCAAACTTTTATTTCTCCAGAAAGACGAGGTCTATGAACATAGATAAAAAAGTTTTTAAAATAACGGTAATTTATCCATTGTTTCCCCTAAGCCACAGATTTTATATAGACCTAAGCTAAATCCAGCGGTCCTATCGCTCTAGTTCCGGTCTGTTGATAGATATAGCTTAGCGATAGGTATATTATAGCGCATCTTAGGTGGAAAAGTTACCTAAGGCAGAGACGAGTTATTAACTCGTCTCTGCCTAAGGTGTACCAATGGTTTTATCCGTTCGAAAAATTTATTGCATCGGTGTTTTTTTCAATAACACAAGTAAGACGTATTACGTATAAAACGGTGTAGGGAAATTTATAAGAAACGAAAGGTGTGAGTTGGAGAACATACATACATACATCTATATCTATATAAGAGCTTAACCTGACTGACTGACTGATTTATCATCGCCCAGCCGAAACCGCTGAAGCTAGAAAGTTGAAATTTGGAAGGTGGTTTCCTTTTATACAAAACCACCCACTAAGGCGGGATTTTTGGAAATTCCACCTCTAATCACCCCCTTAGAAAAACAAAAGGGTGAAAACGTTTGTATGAAACTTTTTAACGCGTGGAGCGATTTTCATGAAACTTTGTTTGTGCACTGTAAATAAAAAATGAACGAACACGTATTTCAGGATTTTTCAATATAACCTTTAAAATGGGGTCAAATGTGGGGTCAATTTTTGTATGGGAACTTTTTAACGGGTGGTGTGATTGATCTGAAACTTTGTTTGTGTACTGTAAATGCAAAATGAGTGGACACGTGTTTCAGGATTTTTCAATATAACCTTCAAAAAGGGGTCAAATGTGGGGTCAATGTTTGTATGAGAACTTTTTAACGGGTGGTGCGATTTGTTTGAAATTCGGTTTATATACATACTTTAAGTGAACAAAGTCGCGAGCGGGACAGCTAGTACATACATAAAATCACGCCTGTTTCCCGACGGGGTAGGCAGAGACCACGGATCTCCACTTGCTACGATCCTGACATACCTTTTTTGCTTCATTCACTTACATTCTTCATACATTCGCGTCGGTTTAGGGTACTCTGGACCTGGCCTTTCTCTAGTACGTCCCCAATTTGATCAAGGTACGTACGCCGAGGTCTTCCCCTTCCAACTGTCCCATTCACACTCTCCTTATGCACCTGTTTCGTCAATCTCCTTTCATCCATCCTTTCTACATGCCCAAACCATCTTAACATACCCTTCTCAATTTTCATCACTATGTCTTCTTTCTGGAGAACGTTTGGAAGAAACCGGCATTGTCTATCATGTAGAACCTAAAAAGTTCGAAGTCATGTCAAGTGCATGAAAGGACACTGGTTCCAAGGAACTAATGACATGAAGAAGTTTGGATTTACTTACAGTTTTCCCATTGTAAGTTAATTGTTGCAACCATTCGAACAACATACTGGCGAATTCAGAATCATAAAACATGTCTCCGATAAGAATAGTGTCAAAATCTTCACATTTTGACTTTATATAATCTTCCGTGCTTATTTCAAGTTTGACATTGTTCATTTTTGCATTGATCTTTGTAGCGGTGGTTGCACCTAAAAATACGTAAAGTTATTTCAAGTAATATATCAAGTGGGGATGTAGCTCAGTGGTAGAGCGTTCGCTTTGCATGTGAAAGGCCCCGGGTTCGATCCCCGGCATCTCCAACTTTTTGGCCCATGTCAATTTTCTTTTTCGAAAAATAGACATTTTGACTTACAAGGGTCAATATCGTTTGCCACCACTCGTTTTGCCTTCATTTTGATAGCTGCTATAGACCCCGCTCCACAGCCGCATCCTACATCTAACACGCGACGGTCTTTCACAGTATTTTCATTGTCCAAAATGTACCTGCAAAAAAAAATACAATCAACGTTTTTTTAGAGCTACTTCCTGAGCCAGAGACATAAGCAGTTTTTTTAAATCTATGATGTTCGCTATGCGAATAACAATAATTATATATTATATACAACGTGATACAACAAAAACAAATCACTAAAACAAAAAACCATAAATATCACTATAGTATTTTAATCTGGGATATTACCAATCTTTAGTATAGTTACTATAAATAACAGATCACTGGATATTACCTACTTATTATTTAAAGCAAGGCTAAATTCTTCGTAATGGCCCGTGGTGTATGGTAAAGGGACGACAGTAACTACATCTATCGATGCCACCTATAAAACTAGGACGAAAGAAGCGCACGACACTTTTTATATTATAACTACACATAAACACAGATGGCAGCACATGTTCTTACTTCGCTGTTTCGTTTATAAACATAGATGGCAGAACATGTTTTTAGAGTTCGTTCCGGACTTAGTTTTCGACATGCTGAATAGACTCCGAAAAATGTGTAACGAAATCCTAAATCTAGGTACAGAAGGAAGAAGTAATACCCTACTTATACCTACGTAAGTATATTTTATTTGGGTTCGGCGCACAATTATTTTTGTACCTAGGTACCTACTTAGGTACCTACTACCTACCCATTTCAAAATATATTGTTTAGGTACCTGTACCTACCTAGATCTTAACTTACTGGGAAACAACATCAATTCATTCGTCGGCCCACTAACGATTTTATTTTACACGGCCAATTAACAGACAACCCAGACTATTGTTTGTTACACATAAGTACACAAATTAACACTAGATAGGTACCTACATGTTACAATTTCCTTGAAATCTCGTGTAAAGACAAGTGTCTAAATAGGTACCTATGTGTAATTTACATAAATAAACAATGTATAGGTACTTTGTACTTAGATATACTTAGTTGGTAGGTCCTTACCTACCAACTAAGTAGTTTACTTAGAGTAGAAACACAGATTATCTACCTACCTACCTATCCTATAATCCAACAAAATAAAAACTTTCGCTGAAACTATAGAAAGAAATTACCTATCGTAAAATCGTTTCAGCGAAATGCGTATAGGTACGTTTTATGTAGCCTACTTACTTATGCGGAGAAAATTCTAGGAAACTGATTTTCAGTGGAAGTTCCACAGAATACGGTAGAAGTAGGTAGATACTTCAGCTGAACAGTTTCATGAGTGTTTTCGTTGAAAAACCACACTTCAGTCAGATTGCAAACTTGCAAAAATGAAAATTCAGGCCTCTTCGCGGTAGGTCTAGGAAACCTAGATAAGTAGGTAGGTACTATATAAATGAATCAGGATCGGTATCTAGATAGCTATGTAGATCACATCCTCATCCACATCCATTATCAGCCTGTTATCTTATCAGATAGTGCTCAATTATGTAGTTTTATTGTGTCTGGGTACCTACCTACTTACCTACTTCCTCGCGTTTTAGCTCGCGTGGTAGTTAGGTACCTACCTATCTGGTACTTACCCAAGAAGTACCTACCTACCTACTGTATTGTAGAATTTGTAGAATAGGTACTGTACGTCTGTACCTATTATCATTGGAAATTGGAACATTATTGTAATATTCTTTCACTTATTGATAAGTTAGATTTTAATAAAAGATCCCTATGACTAGGCTATGGTTTGTACCTACCTACTTAATTTTTTGGTAAGCGTTGACGAATTGCGGTAATCTATATCTATATAAGAGCTTAACCTGACTGACTGACTGACTGACTGACTGACTGATTTATCATCGCCCAGCCGAAACCGCTGAAGCTAGAAAGCTGAAATTTGGAAGGTGGTTTCCTTTTATAACAAAACCACCCACTAAGGCGGGATTTTTGGAAATTCCACCTCTAAGGGGGTGAAAAAGGGTGAAAACGTTAGTATGAAACTTTTTAACGCGTGAAGCGATTTTCATGAAACTTTGTTTGTGTACTGTAAATGCAAAATAAATGGATACGTGTTTCAGGGTTTTTCAATATAACCTTCAAAAAGGGGTCAAATGTGGGGTCAATGTTTGTATGGGAACTTTTTAACGGGTGGTGCGATTGGTGTGAAACTTTGTTTGTGTACTGTAAATGCAAAATGAATGGACACGTATTTCTGGATATTCCAAAATAACCCTCTAAAAAGGGTGAAAGGGGGGTCAAAGTCAATTATGGATTTTTTTTATTAGTGTGATTTGTTCAAAACTCAGTTTAGATACTTTAAGTGAACAAAGTCGCGAGCGGGACAGCTAGTAATACTTATAACGTTTGATGTTTGAAAGACCTAGATGTTATCAAACAAGCATTGTTCACGAGGTCAAGGTCGAGGTCAGGGTCAAGGTCAAGGGCAATGAACGCTCAAGGTTGCTAGTTGAACCTGAGTCACCCCACAACAGGGTTTATTTACCTACCTATAAGTATTACTTAGTAGCATGTGGTAGCATCTAGTACCTACATAGGTACCTACCTCGAGCTAAGCTCGGTTTTCTTTTGTTGTAAGTCGTGTTTTTTGGAAAATGGTAGGTAGATATCTCAGAATACAGAAAAAACACAGTTCTTTCTATATTCTATGGTACTTAAGTAGGTACCTACTTAGATATTTCGTTTGAGACTCAATCACGACTTGTTAATTTTTTTTTTAATGCTCCGTAGTTATGTTACTACCTATTAGGTACAATACCTACAATCAGGCCCCAGGTGTTTGTAAGGAAAAAAAATGAAAAGGTTTTCTGGTGAAAATATAGCAAAAACTGAAATCGTTTTTTTCTATGCGATTTTCGTATGAAATCAAGTACAATTTGGACAAGATAACGTTTATTGAGTTAGCCTAAAAGATATTTATTACTTACTAGCTGTTCCGCCCGCGACTTCGTTCACATAAAATATCTAAACTGAGTTTTAAACACATCAAGCAACTCATAAAAATCCCATACTACTTTGACACCCCATTTTACCCCTTTTTGAAGGTTATATTGAAAAATCCTGAAACACGTGTCCATTCGTTTTGTATTTACAGTACACAAACAAAGTTTCAGGCCAATAGCACCACCCTTTAATAAGTTCCCATACAAAAACATTGACCTCCTTTTGATGGTTATTTAGAATAATCCTGAAACACGTGTCCATTTATTTTTCATTTACAGTACACAAACAAAGTTTCAAATCAATCTCACCACCCTTTAAAAAATGCTCATACAAACATTGACCCCCCATTTGACCCCTTTTTGAAGGTTATATTGAAAAATACTGAAATACGTGTCTATTCATTTTGCATTTACAATACACAAACAAAGTTTCAAACCAATCGCACCACCCGTTAAAAAGTTCCCATACAAACATTGACCCAACATTTGACCCCTTTTTGAAGATTATATTGAAAAATCCTGAAACAGGTGTCCATTTATTTTTCATTTACAGTACACAAAAAAAGTTTCAAATCAATCGCACCACCTTTTAAAAAGTGCCCATACAAACATTGACCCCCCCATTTGACCCCTTTTTGAAGGTTATATTGAAAAATACTGAAATACGTGTCTATTCATTTTGCATTTACAATACACAAACAAAGTTTCAAACCAATCGCACCACCTGTCAAAAAGTTCCCATACAAACATTGACCCCCCCATTTGACCCCTTTTTGAAGGTTATATTGAAAAATACTGAAATACGTGTCTATTCATTTTGCATTTACAATACACAAACAAAGTTTCAAACCAATCGCACCACCTGTCAAAAAGTTCCCATACAAACATTGACCCAACATTTGACCCCTTTTTGAAGATTATATTGAAAAATCCTGAAACAGGTGTCCATTTATTTTGCATTTACAGTACACAAACAAAGTTTCAAACCAATTGCACCACCCGTTAAAAAAATTCCATACAAACATTGACTCCCCATTTGACCCCTTTTTAAGAGTTATATTGAAAAATCCTGAAACAGGTGTCCATTCATTTTACATTTACAGCACACAAACAAAGTTTCAGACCAATCGCACTACCCGTTAAACGTTGACACCCCATTTTACCCCTTTTTAAAGGTTATATTGAAAAATCCTGAAACACGTATTCATTTATTTTGCATTTAAAGTACACAAACAAAATTTCAGACCAATCGCACCACCCGTTCAAAAGTTCCCATACAAACATTGACCCCACATTTGACCCCTTTTTGAAGATTATATTGAAAAATCCTGAAACACGTTTTCATTCATTTTGTATTTACAGTGCACAAACAAAGTTTCATGAAAATCGCTCCACACGTTAAAAAATTTCATACTAACGTTTTCACCCTTTTTCACCCTCTTAGAGGTGGAATTTCCAAAAATCCCGCCTTAGTGGGTGCTTTTGTTATAAAAGGAAGCCACCTTCCAAATTTCAGCTTTCTATCTTCAGCGGTTTTGGCTCGGCGATGATCAATCAGTCAGTCAGTCAGTCAGTCAGTCAGTCAGTCAGTCAGTCAGTCAGTCAGGTTAAGCTCTTATATAGATATAGATAATAGTGCATTGTGGAAATACAATGCACTATTATAAGTAAATAGTTCATTGTGTGACTCACAAACAGGGAACTATCTGAAAACAAAACACCTACCTAATCCCTAAAGAAAATCATTATTTAAATTTTCCGAGGGAAATCGGGTGACTCACCGTCCTGTAGTACTGAATATTATTTATTCAATGTAGGTACCTACCTGTATGAATCATACCTTTCCATCTCTTTCTGGTTTGGAGAAAGTCATTTTCTGTCCTTTTTCGCTGGATACCCTTTTCCTCTTTAGTAAGTTTAGGTAGGTTTTGAACAATATTGTTTCAAAAAATGACCTTGTAGAATAAAATTGTCTATGCTCAGTCCTTAACACAGAATATAAAATTAATGGCAAGAAGATTAAATAAATAAATAGGTAGGTCGTAGAGGTACCTACCTACATAGATTAAAAAAGGAAGTGTTGACTGAACTTAGGTATTGGTTTAAAAATCTAACGATTAATCCCATTCCACTAGCTAAAAATTGGTGCAATATTTTTAAAAATAGAATGTCAAGCCTTTCTAAGTGTCAAACACGCTACGGCACGTTCTAATTTTAAATTTTAAAATATCTTCTGGGAAGTCAGTTTGGTAGTTGATTGAACGTTGTTGTTTATACACATTGCGGAAAACCGTAAATGAAACACAAAGCAGAAAGCATTCTTCGTAATAAGAAATGAATGGTCAAGCAAGAATTAAGTTAGTGATAAATGTGATAATGGTAAGTAATAAATGTTTGAGTATGACTCATTCTCAAAACCCTAATTATTTTCAACCTTACATTTAGAGAGTAAATTTCTTTATTCACATTTAAGACAACCTTTCGCGCGAAATCAAAACATCTTACAAGCCGATCAACTTATTTCTACGCATGAGCGGATCCAGCTTTGGTGCCAGGGGGGGGTCACATAGTCGTGGTCAAGTCACAAAAAGTTATAATCCTTATTATAATAATTATAATTAGTGGTCAACCTAGGTCCTGGACCCAGCCCAGAGGGGGTCATGACCCCCATGACCCCCCCTGGATCCGCCCTTGTTTCTACGTACCTAAAACTTAACCTTATTAGGGACGGCATAAGAGTCAGTTTACAAAATAGTATTATAAGATCACGAGCTACAGAGGAATTTCATTGAGAAAATGTAAATCAGGTAGGTACCTACTCTACGTTAGGTACCTACTAACTATTAAGTAATCTATGACATTTGCGTCTGGGTTTTTTACGATGGACACCTTGGCTTGTAAGGTTACTACAAAACTACATAAGTAACATAGGTATGTACGGTACACTACGTAGGTAAGCTATTGAATAATTAAGTAGATTTATATTTTGATTTCCCAAACGGCTCTGACGTTTTTGTCAAAAACCGGTAGGTATCATAATTATACTTACGTGAAAACCGGTATCGCATAGGTAATAATCCCGAATTTACCTTACCTACTTACGAGCAAAGTTAAGTCAAAATTACTTTTCATCTTTCTTTACCGACGGAAACTGTCTGTATTTTTTTTTTATGAATTCCAAAGACACCGTTTTTATATTGTCCATTATCTGTTCTAGATATTGCAAGTATGCATACGAGACTGGACAAAAAAAAAGCGAGATAGTATAATTTTGGTGATAGTTAGTATAAGTAGGTAATGTCAAAAGTGGTCCTTCGAGCCAGATTAAAAATAAGAATAAGAAAATCAATAAGTACTATAATAATAAATATTTAAAGTTGCTCTATATTTATTATACAAGTAAACACACCGAACGTAATCCAGTTTCCACATTTTTCACTTTGGAAAACCCAACCTATAAACAATACTTACCAAAATATAAAGCTATATGTACAACCATGCGTGCGTAGTATGGACGTGACAGAAATATTTTTTCCAACATCCAAAAGGTGATTCCCTGATACTCTCATGGTATTTACTAGTTAATTTTTCCTTAGTTCCACTTCCATCTAATTTTGTATGCAAGTCGCGATGGTGATACCAACAGGTATTCTGTGGCGATTGCAATAGGTAAATAGACGTGCATAATACAAAAAAAGCGTAAGGGCCCAGCGTTTCTTCTCAGTTCTTCTCGGACTGGGGATAGGACTGGAATTGGCACCTAGACTCACCTAGTATGTAAGACGATTCAAAATGATCCCTGTGATTTTGAATAAATAATTATTGACTATTGACTATTGGCTAGATGGTATCTATATAGACACAAGTTACTGGTTATAATGATAGTTGCACTGTTCGGAACTAAATCATTGCAGAATTTAGGGGGTAACTTTAAGAAACACGAATGACTTTAAGAAACACGAATGGACCTTTGTTTTGTAATCCTTTCTCTACACTTCGAAGGAACTGTTGACAGGGTAAGTGGAAATCAAGAAATACATTTCTTAGTTAATAATCTCAGTTGTTATTGTTTTGATATTTGTCTACATTTTATCTTGTTTTCCTTATATCGTGAAGATTGTCAATTTACCTATCAACATAGTGAGAATGCATCTTGCACAACGTCTTGAATGCGTTTTGACTGGACTCACAGCTTAGTTGGTAGTAGCTCTACCTTCTGCGGTGTGAGTTGTGGGTTCGATCCCCACCCAGGACAAACATTTGTGTAATGAACACTGATCTATGTATTTATTAACAGAAAAAGCATATGATTAATCGATCAGCTATCTGGTTCCCATAGTACAAGCTTTCCTTAGTTTGGGACTAGATGGCATGGTGTGTACTGTCCATCAAATTTTATTTATTTATAACTAGCTTGGCGCACTATGTAGGACTATATGAAAATAGATCATCTAAGTCAAAGATAAACCTAAAAACAACAATGAAGGCACGTCGCCTACATACATTTCATCTCACACAGCATGATGCCACGTTAGGGATTTCAAGAACGAGTCTATAGGACATTAGAAGAAGGTGAATAAAAGCTTACCTGGCCGTAGCCTGCCCCCCGGGCCAGTAGAACGCCCAGAAAGGGTCCTTGAAAGGTGACTGCTCCTCGCCTGCCGTCCACAATGGACAGGTATGGTCAATCACTCTTATAGCCAGCTCTGGGGTCAGATGCCTTCGAGATACCACGGTGTGTTTTATGATGAGGGAAGTCAGGTCTTTGAGCATTGTCTCTGTAACAAAACCAAATAGTTATACTAGGCTCACTAAGGCTGGATTTGATCAACTTCTGGTATAACTATCCTCAGAATAATGAATGTTAAATTCAAGTAAAATGACAGTTTACTCTAAGATAACTACGATTTATTCTAAGGATAGTGCTAAAAACTAGTTTGGTTGAATCTTCCCTAAGTAAGTTTACAGGAATGCAAGCATCATCAGCATCAGTGACAGAAAAGAGCCAAGTGAAGAATGTCAAGTAATGGTTCAAGTCCTTTTTGTCACATTACATTCTTCAAACGGTGTATAAGAACAAAATTGACATAAAAAAAATCAAAACTGGCTTCAAACTAAGTATCCTGAACGTCAATCGCAAAGACCTATATTTTGTCTTTGAGAAATTCTGTGGACCTATCTTAAATCTTTTCAATCTGATCAATTCAAATCAGATTTGGCCATAATTTTTGTCGACGTCACTTAGAACAAGTGTTGTGGACTAGTAACAGACATGCGCAGAACTGTTTCAGTTTCGTTCGTAGAAAGCGTGACTCACAGGGCATCATAGCCCTCAAACGTTTTCAGCATAATGTGATAACTTTCAGTGACTCATACGAAGAGGGTATGAGAATTTGATTAGGATAGGCGAATACGAGATGGGAAGAAGTAAGTACAAGTACATAAATTAAGATACAAAATACAATGACTCACGTTTGCGACTCCTCTTTAATAGTATCTTATACTTTCCACATAACAAGCTTAGGGTTGTCTAGGAATGCTATACGAGTAATAAGTAGGCCCTCTACGGTTTCTTCCTATGAATCTTGTGATCTTTCGTCACGTCAGCCGCTATTTGACGTCATTGTGACGCTACAAGGCCTTCCTTCATACCATTAATTAATTTGTAAAACGGAGAACGACGCACTAGGTTTTGTTTTAATAGTAACAGCAGTTTAATTTAGATATTTATCTTGATACATCTGTGTGTATTTTAAGATAACGAACTGAGTAAACATACATTATTTATAGTCCAAACATTAAAATCAGTTTGGTCGGTGGTAGGTATACCTACTCGTAGATAGTGCAGTGGTAGACTAGGTAACTAGGTATCTTATTTTATTAGCTACGTTTCTTGAATGTTCTTATCACCAACGTTTATATTCTGTCTTGTCATGCCAACTCAGTCTCAAATGTAAATTGCATCAATATTTGAACGAATCCGGCTCGAAGGACCATGTAGTTTTGTCGCGTTCATTTGTTTTTTTTTTAATGGAAACAATTTGAGGTAAATATATAATTTATAAACTTACGCGATCTGAACTGAACACATTATTATTAGTATAACCGGGTAGGTATAATCGCGTTTTATTTACCTACTAGCTGTTCCGCCCGCGACTTCGTTCACATAAAATATCTAAACTGAGTTTTAAACACATCAAGCAACTCATAAAAATCCCATACTACTTTGACACCCCATTTTACCCCTTTTTGAAGGTTATATTGAAAAATCCTGAAACACGTGTCCATTTGTTTTGTATTTACAGTACACAAACAAAGTTTCAGGCCAATAGCACCACCCTTTAATAAGTTCCCATACAAAAACATTGACCTCCTTTTGATGGTTATTTAGAATAATCCTGAAACATGTGTCCATTTATTTTTCATTTACAGTACACAAAAAAAGTTTCAAATCAATCTCACCACCTTTTAAAAAGTGCCCATACAAACATTGACCCCCCATTTGACCCCTTTTTGAAGGTTATATTGAAAAATACTGAAATACGTGTCTATTCATTTTGCATTTACAATACACAAACAAAGTTTCAAACAAATCGCACCACCCGTCAAAAAGTTCCCATACAAACATTGATCCAACATTTGACCCCTTTTTGAAGATTATATTGAAAAATCCTGAAACAAGTGTCCATTTATTTTGCATTTACAGTACACAAACAAAGTTTCAAACCAATTGCACCACCCGTTAAAAAGTTTCCATACAAACATTGACCCCACATTTGACCCCCTTTTTTAAGATTATATTGAAAAATCATTAAACAGGTGTCCATTTATTTTGCATTTACAGTACACAAACAAAGTTTCAAACCAATTGCACCACCCGTTAAAAAGTTCCCATACAAACATTGACCCCACATTTGACCCCTTTTTGAAGATACTATTGAAAAATCCTGAAACACGTGTTCATTCATTTTGTATTTACAGTGCACAAACAAAGTTTCATGAAAATCGCTCCACGCGTTAAAAAGTTTCATACTAACGTTTTCACCCTTTTTCACCCTCTTAGAGGTGGAATTTCCAAAAATCCCGCCTTAGTGGGTGCTTTTGTTATAAAAGGAAGCCACCTTCCAAATTTCAGCTTTCTATCTTCAGCGGTTTCGGCTCGGCGATGATCAATCAGTCAGTCAGTCAGTCAGTCAGTCAGTCAGTCAGGTTAAGCTCTTATATAGATATAGATTTTTCCCGGCGTTTCCGGGATGACATAGTCATCCCGTGACCACGACAGTGATAAAGCTGTTAAAGCGTCGGGAAAAATAGGTAAATAAAACGCGATTATACCTACCCGGTTATACTAATAATAATTGAGGTTAATTGGGAAATGTTTAACTTAGGTAAGTACCTACTTTCTTACTTAAAATTGGCTATCTTGTCTATAGATTTTGCGAAATAATAATGTAATTGTAAACAATAAGGTACAGCGATACGGGCCGTTTAATGCTTTCGCTTTTAATCAGGGATTCCCTAGTAAACGAACAACACAGTCAACTATTGAGCCCAATTATCTCCCGAGCCCTTGACTTATGCTATGACTCACTCACTCACTAGTCACTACACTAGTCACTCACTACTACCTCGCTTAGGGCGCTACGGGTCAACGGCCGGGCCGGAGTTACTGTTAGTTAACCTGTGGTTACTTATCAATGAGCCATCAAGATGCCATCTTGCAAACATATTTTTTGGACTCAATTTCAAATCACCATTGAAATTATGTTAATTAAATACAAGCATTGAAATTTCGTAATTATTGAAAGGAAGCACTAATACTTAACTAACTTAAAACTTTTTTATCCTTGATTTTAGAGCTCGTCTTTCAATCTGATACTATGAAGATGGAGCACTAAATCATAATCATTAAATCAATCCTAACAAGAACAAAAATGGCATCAAAGCAATTCACTGCTCAATCTACACACTTATATAAACAGGTAAATAACAAACTCAACATCTATATACTACCCTATACAGAATGTAAAAAAAAAGTAACAATATGGCTAAAAACAATAAATTATCATCAAACTGAGGAGCTATTTGCAAAAATAATATAAACAAAATAAACTCCGCTCACTTACATATTTTATACCTACCCACTTTTAACACGAGATAAAAGGACCTTTGACACACCTAACATCACTTAGTGCGTTTACCTACTTTTTCTGCTTGTAAAAAATCACAAATTTACCTACCTAATTAAGTTAGTACCTAGTTTTACACTTAGCATTATAAATTATATTACTTACTTTAAATTATCTACCTACCTACTACAAGTGTTCTTATTTAAGTTGGACCACAGAAAAGAGGGGACTTCTCTAATACAGGTCTTGGAGACTTAAAAGAGGAGATCCCACAACATAATAATGTAATACTTGTAATTTTGAATAAATACTTTTTTACTTTTACTTTTTTTTACTTACTTACTAAAAGATTGGTTGATCATAAGATACCTATTTCACGAAGGGTACATTATTACTTACCTACATTTAAAATTAACTTATTCTCAGAATACACTTTATTTTGAGCTAATACTTTATGAGATTACCAAAATTGTTTGTTGCGAACAATGACGAATAGTGAGAACAATGACCAAACCGTTGGTTGAGTAGAATGAGCCAATTACAATTGAATTATTTTTGCGGAAGGCGCTTTCTGTACCTAGAGCTGTAGGTATGTAGTTATAGTTCATCCAACGGATCTAGGCATTCGTGAAGTTAGCCACAGGTTTGCGCATGTACAGTTCCTTCCCCCCCTCCTCATACCTCCAATTGCTCACGAAAAACAATACTGCGCAGCTCTTGCGGCTAACTTCACGAATGCCTAGATCCGTTGGATGAACTGTACAACACGCAGAAATCAACTTGGCAACTCAGAAGTCAGAATACAGAAAGTTCTTTCTGTATTCTAAGCTTGGCACCTGCGTGAATGTAAATCCCTTACAGGGAGGTGCCTAGTTAACTTTTGCGTGTTGTATTGTATAAATAAATAATGCTGGACACTATCACACAGCATCATGTAGCCCCAAACTAAGCAGAGCTTGCATTAAGGGAACCACATGCATGACTGATAAACTACATAGATATACTTTTTTTTTTTTTCGTTACATACATATTATACAAAGAAAACACCCAGACCTGAGACAAATATCTGCAAATAATGCAAACATTTGTCCCACGGCGGGAATCGAACCCGCAACCTTCTGCGTCTCAGGCGGACCTTCGCCCGCTGCGCCACAGAGGCCATCAGCAGTATGTAGGTACTTACTAGTTACTATCTTCTCTATTCGCACGAACTTTGGACTTTACTTTCTGGTTGGCGCCACCAACGCCCCGTCGACACCTGGCACCGTGCCGAGTGTTGGGTGACCGATGCGCAGATGAAAAGTAGGCGGACTGTCCGTCCGTACTAGGCAGAGACGTCGTGTGATGGTACACGCTTCCACGACGCTGATAACCACACGCTTCCACGATTTGATAGTGCGGGAAAAACATAGCGATATACTCTGTGTTGTGTAGGAGTATTGGCCTGGGCGATATTTGTTGTTGTCGGAAACTCCCGAACATTAAAAAAATCCCGTTATTATGGGCAAAGGCTACAACCGAATAGAAAAATGTTAGAATAATTCGCTATAATCTTTACTTTCCAAGGGCCCCCAAATTCTTGTGTGCCCAAGGGCCCCAGCATAGTTTAAGACGGCCTTGCGAATGGTGCCCAACGGAAGACGACCGCGGCAGACTACGGAGATGGCGGGACGAGTTGGATGGGTACTTTCCAGATTGGCCCACTGCGGCCGAGGATAGAACCATCTGGAAGAAAGGGAGGGAGGTCTTTGCCCTGCAGTGGGAAAACACAGGCTTAAATAATAACAAATGGGGGATTTGTTATTGTTTTTAGTTTGTACAGTGTTTAGTTGGTAAGTCGAAATGTTTATGTTTAAATGATAAGCCTGAAGGAGTAACACGGTCACTGCGCCTTGACAAAAGCTCGAAACGACAAAATATTTTAGAGCTCGTCAGTCTTTCTCAAGCTCATAATATGAAGATGGAGCAATGAAATAAGTAGGTATTGGTTGATAATAAGTTATTTCACTAAGGGTACAAAATTGTTTGCTGCGAATAATGAAGAAACTGTTGAGTAGAATGCTTGTCAATTTTGCTGTGAACTACATAGTAGCTGAGCTCGCTTGCGGGTCCTAAAAAATTTCGCTTATTCTTCGGATGAAGATTGACAGACTAGCTGTTTACAGTGACTTCGTCCGCGTGACTATAACTTTTGTTACTCAAATTAAGCTCAATCAAACTGAAAATTACTGCAAAATCTGCTCGGTCGCATTTATCTAGATTGTATTTCCGTGACGTCTATCACGCAAGTTGTCTGTGAGGATGCCACTGAGTTTTCTAGGCCAGAGGCCAGCCACCAGAGACCAAGTCAGCACACGTAGACGGCTTTCGCGTGGCCAAAACCACGTGCCATTTATTGCGCAATGTTTAACCTTGTGTTGAATTTGCACTGCAGTTGAGTTTAGCTTTTTATTCGTGAATTCTTGGATTATCCACAAGTGAGTATTTCTTGGGATTTCCACTTGATTCTTTAAATAGGTCTGTAAGGTCTGTTTACTTACTTACTTATTGGAACGAAGTTCCTTATCGCGCGTTGTGAAAGGGGGCTAGACGGGAAAAATTCTCACGAAAAGTTGTAACGACACTTTTTGCTATAGTTGTAAGCCGTGCGGCGTGCGCATGTTTCTCTGTCTGTCTCTCTCTCTCACAAATTAATCGAAAGGAACTTCGTTCCATCCGGGTGTCCCTTGACACCTCTCAAGTATTTTTTTTGAATAAAATCGAAATATTTAAAATTTTGAAGGTAAAAAAAAATTACCTTACCTTCGAGGACGGATGGTGGGAGAAATCGAAGGATAGGGATGGTTGGCGTGATTCATTTGGGGTAGAACTTTGCCCAGAAGTGGGACAATTTAGGTCAAAAAATATTATAACTTCATAGATGGATACTAAACTAAGGTTGTATGATTCCGAAAATCTAAAATGTAGTAGTATATAAAAAAATGCAAAAAGCCAACATCACGCGGTGTTCCCAGGCGGTCACCCATCCAAGTACTGACCGCGCCCGACGTTGCTTAACTTCGGTGATCGGACGAGCACCGGTGTTTTCAACGTGGTATGGACGTTGGCGAGAGCAAAGTCGTATTTGAAGTACCAATTTTTCTTGCACATTATTAAAGCCATCATTCCATTGGTGAAAAGAAGTGTATCTCAGACAGAGGTTTCATTTGTGCACTTGACAAAATGTCTCTGTATTTATAAATATTTCATCATACTAAGTTTCTGTAGCCGAATACATGATAATAATAATGTATTATGTACCTACCTACGTAACATACCTAGGTACTTAGGTTAGTGTACATCCGGTCTAAAAATAAAATGGGACTTTGCACACTGATGCAATGATAATAGCTGTGATAATATAATAGTAAGTACCCTAACCTACCTATGTATGTAGGTCTAGGTACCTACTCAATATTGTTGATTCTGTGTTTCCGCAGATAAACTTAAAAAAACCGACCAATTGCGAGTCGGACTCGCGCACGAATGGTTCCGTAGGTGCCATTATTATCTATAACAAGGGAAAAAAATCACGTTTGTAGTATGAGCCCCCCCTTAAATGTTTTTTTTAATCTTATTGTTGTTAAAGCGGCTACAGACATTATCTGTGAAAATTTCAACTGTTACGGTTCATGAGACACAGCCTGGTGACAGACGGACCGCGGAGTCTTAGTATAATAGGGTCCCGTTTTAACCTTTGGCTACGGACCTCTAAAAATGATAAAGTACGATCTTATTTTGTTAAACTTAACGACTAATTAGCGTAACAATAATATTAATTATGTACGTAGCTCATACATAACCAGTTCAACGACAATATTGAGGAAAAGGATTTATTTATCCGTTCAAAAGTTGCAATCCTTGAAATTATGAGGCGAAACTTTCTGACGTGCAGTGGAAGACCAAGTTTTTGTTGCAACAATTTAATAAAATCCACGTAAGTAACATTATTGTTAACGTCCATACCGAAACACCGGTTCTCGTCCGATCACCGAAGTTCAGTAGGTACTTGGATGGGTGACCGTCAGGGAAAACCGCGTGATGTTGCCCTATGCAATATTTTAAAATATTTTACATTTATGTTTTCGAATTCCTAGAAACTGTTAGATAAATTTATGGTCACTATCGCCAACGTCCATACCACGTTGAAAACACCGGTTCTCGTCCGATCACCGAAGTTAAGCAACGTCGGGCGCGGTCAGTACTTGGATGGGTGACCGCCTGGGAACACCGCGTGATGTTGGCATTTTGCATTTTTTTTACAGTTTTGTTTTTTAGATTTTATCTAATTACGTATTAACGTGGGATAAGTTTGTTTTCAACCTTTTTCGTCCCACTGTCTCCCCAAAATCACGCCATCCATCCCTATCCTTCGAGGTAAGTAGGTATCTATTTTATTCGTGAGTTAATTGTAATGTTATGTTTGCTTATTCGATTCTTTGAACACGAGATAGTAAAATAAACAAAACAAATAAATTATTTAAATGCCGGGAAAACGTACCTACCTACATTTCTCGGAACCACCCCAGTATCTAACCCTTAAAATTCTAGGACATACGCAGAATACATTACAGTTGGTATTGATTCTCGAGAACTTTGCGCTCATTAAATATGGGGAGATCTCAATAATTATCGATATCGATGATCCAGGACCAGAATTTAATATTAATTATTATTTTATCGTACTATGCCTAGTTCATTCGAAATTATTAAGGTGCGTCTCTCAATATTATGAGAGAATCCAGTATTGCATCGATATCGATGATCCAGGTCTAATTAAATGAATCCATGATTATTTTCTCACTTTATCGATATCGATGATCTTTTTAAAAACAGTTGACGCGAGTTCTGACGTTATCTTTTGTTCGAATGACTTGTACGTTGTGATTATTCACACATTTTAAATCCATTTTTACTTATTTGGCTGGAACGGTATTAAAAGGATTTAGTAAGTAGATCCTAGATGTTGTTATAATTTCCAGGTGCGACATAGTTTCATTTCTATTCATATTCACACAAACAATTAGATAAGCCATTGCGTCTATGTTTTGCGAAATCGAATTACAAAACATTGACGTAACAATGAATATCGATAACTTGACTGAAGCTAGTGTAAACATCCCTATCAAGACTTTGACTTTAGAATAAGTAGGTAGTTACCGAGAAAGTAATTGATAACTCCTGTCTGTTGACAACCTGTGGAAAGGTAAGTGGCCGGCTAGGTCCCGAGAGATCGGCGGGGTTGGGTTCTCGCGGGAGATCACCGATAAGCCGTGTGGTACCTTGAAAAACAAAAACAAATCCATCCCACGGGAACCGTACATTTTTCCAGGATAAAAAGTAGCCTATGTGCTATTCCAGACTATAGTCTATATCTGTGCCAAATTTCATAATAATTTATAGATCCGTTCAGCCGTTTCAGCGTGAAAGAGTAACAAACATTCATCTATACTATACATTCACACATCTGTTCATCCATGCATTCTTACAAACTTAATAAATAATATTAGTAGGAAAACTTTCCTCTTGTTAAAACCGCATTAAAATCCATTGCGTAGTTTGAAAGATCTAACCTTAGGTACCTACATACATACAGAGGGACAGACGTAGACGGGGGAAGCGACTTTTATGTACTACCTATAGGTAGGTACTAGGGCGTGTAAAAACCGGGTTGTTTAAAAAAACCGGGTTTTCGATTTTTATTTTTCAATAACCGGTTAAAAACCGATTATTCGGTTATTTTTCCAGTTTTATAATACAGGTGTCTTGGGACAAAATAAAACCTTAAATTTTAGTAAAAATGAACTAAGTAATTATTTAAATAAGCAAGTACCAATTAAATTTTAAAATATTTTAATATAGGTAATTATGCTTAACTCACTCTTACTCGAATAAAGTAAAAAAATTGAACAACATGATAAATCTTATCTAGGTAATGTAATTCACTCCTTTATACGGCAGTATTAAAAACTCTTTCTCTCTTACTCAAATGAAACCATAGCAAGTTAAATTAAATTAAAATTTTAATAAACCTCTGACACAAATTTTAAAAACATTTCTTGTAATATAATTCAGCAAGACTGCGAAAACTACAGGGGCATTAGCCTACTCAGCATCATCGGTAAGCTGTATGCGAAAGTGTCGATCGAATGAAAGAAACTGATGAGAGGATATGGGATGCACAAGCAGGATTTCGAAAGGATATGGGATGTACGGATCAAGTCTTTTCCTTGCGATGCATAGCCGAGAAATTTTTGGCCAAAGGTCTAAAGGTCTATTGCGCTTTCGTGGATCTGGAGAAGGCCTATGACAGAGTGATGAGGAATGAACTGTGGTCGGCTCTGTCGATGTATGGGGTAAAGAGCAACCTGGTGCGAGCTCTGAAATCTCTCTATGAGGGTTCCAGGGCTTGCGTTAGGATACATGGGTCATATAATGAATGGTTTAACATCGAAAAGGGTGTTAGACAGGGATATGTAGCGTCACCATGGCTTTTTAATCTATTCATGGACAGTTGCTTACAAGATATGAAAGAAAGTGATTGTGGATTAAGAATGAATGAGTTACTCGTCAAATGTCTTCTCTATGCTGACGATCAGGTAATACTTGCGTCGTCGGCAGAGGAGTTACAGGAGATGGTAACATGCATGTAGCATTTGACAGGAAAGGAATGAAAATAAATGTAAGTAAGAAGAAAGTTATGGTTTTTGAAAGAGATGAATGCATTACAGAATGTGAAATAATGATCAGAGGAGAAGGAGTGGAACAAGTGAAAGAGTTTGTAGGTATATTTGGGTACGCTGTTTAAGAATGATGGGAAACATAATGATGATATTGAAAGGAGAGTGAATGCTGGAAATCGTGTGAATGGGGCACTTCACTCATTTATGAGCAGTCGGATCGTGTCTAAAAAGGCACGACTGGCTGTGCATGGTGGAGTGTTAGTGCCGACATTAATGTATGAAAGTGAAAGTTGGGTATGGCAGAAGAAGCATCAAAGTAGAATAAATGCAGTGGAAATGAGAGCTTTAAGAAGTATTGTGTGGTTTAACTTTGAATGATAGAGTGAAGAATAGTGTGATAAAAGAATGTTGTGGAGTGAAAGAAGACGTAGTGATGAAAATTGAGAAGGGTATGCTAAGATGGTTTGGGCATGTAGAAAGGATGGATGAAAGGAGATTGACGAAACAGGTGAATAAGGCGAGTTTGAATGGGACAGTTGGAAGGGGAAGACCTTGGCGTACGTACCTCGAGCACATTGGGGACGTTTTAGAGAAAGGCCAGGTCGAGAGTACCCTAAACCGACGCGCATGTATGAAGAATGTAGTGAGAGTGAATGAAGCAAAAGAGGCGTGTCAGGATCGTAACAAGTGGAGATCCGTGATCTCTGCCTACCCCGTCGGGAAACAGCCGTGATTTTATATATGTATGTATGTATGTAATAAGGTGGAAAATTATGGCCGATCTAAATAAAGTCTGCAAAGGCGTAGTTTTAAATGAATTTGTCATATATTACTCATTAAAAAAACTCGAAAAACCGGGTTTTTTGCCAAGAAAAAACCGATTAAAAACCGACGTAAAATCAGTCGGTTAATCGGTTTTTCGGTTAATCGGTTAATCGGTTTACATGCCCTAGTAGGTACTATGTACAGACAGATAAGGAAAATATATTTTTTTGTATTTACTTACGTCAGTCATAACATGCTTAAATTCATAACAATACAAGAGAAGGATGTATTTTTAATATTATTATGACGTGCACAAACTATTTTTAAAATTCTTAAAATCGTTGACAAGCCGTGTCTGAATTTTTGATATTTTCAAATTAAAATTTGTGCTACATAAAATAGACTCACCGTTTTTTTTTAATTGTCTGTTATCTGTTTGTCTGTTTATCTGTACGTTTGTGAACGCTAATCTCTGCAACGGCTGAACCAAATCGAATGCAAGTTTCTAATGTATTGAGATAAGCTTGGTTTAAAACTTAGGCTTTGTTTCATTGAAATCGGTTGACAAATAAAAATGATATGCTTATTTTACTTATCTATCGCGCGCTGGACGCTACACGTAAAAGTAATCTAACGCGTACGAAGTCGCGGGTAACAGCTAGTTAGAAATGAAATGGCGTTTTAAATATTTTAACTAGTTAATAAGTAAAAAAATAAAAAATGTACTGATCCATAACGCACGAATCCACACACTATTGTTATTGTAGGTAGACTTTAGACTTAACCTATCACTAGTCGAGTCGTTTCATTTGGGACGAGTTACTAAACTTGTTACAATGAGTTTCTCTTTCCTTTAATTATTATGGTTCTTATGTTGTCTTCTTTTTCTAATCATAATTATCACTATTTCAAACAAGTGTGGTGAAAGGAATATTTTTTTTGATGTTATGATTAACTCTCAAAATTACATAGTCACATTAATTAGACATTCACATCGATAAACTACACAAGAATTTTATTGATTTTGTCATTACCTCAACATTTAACTAGGTAGTTATGTTAAGTTCAACGATCTACTTACTATTTAATGTAAGTAATGTGATGGAACGATTAATGATAACTTATTATTGAATAGGTCGGTACATGTGCATGATGTATGATTTACATGCGTAAGTTAAGTAGGTATTAAGTAGATATTATGCTTACTGTTAGCACGTGTGGAATTTATTTGACCTAGTAGGAGGTACCTACCATACCAACATCATAGCCTAAAAAATCTCAATGCCATCTTATTTATTGCTTATAATATTATAAATGCGAAATATACTATAGGCTGAGAACGGATCTGGATTTTGGAATACCTACCTACCTAAGCGTAGTTTATAGCCTGGAATAACACTAGACTACTTTTGAGCCGCGCGCGGTTGCTAGTTAATACAAGGTTAATATAAGGTTATTGATTAGATACCTATAACCCTGTATATAAATTTAAAAGAACAAAAACAAAATCATTGAAATACCTAATGCCCTCAACGCATGATGGGAAATGCAATGTTATCAAACTCATCTGACACACTCACTACTTTATTTACTAAATTACTTACTATTAATAGCAAGACCGGTAGGTAAAAGTGCACGGAATTCAAAATTCTTAACTAAACAAGATAATTTTGTTATAAAATCAAATACCTAACTCAGTCAACATTGTGTCATACATACCTACCTAGTGATAGTAAGATTAAAACTAACATCATAAACATAAACCGTTAAAGGTCCGAAGGTCAGCCAAGTAAATAGGTCAATACTCTGGTGTTAAGTCGCACGCAGTCAACATTCTTAGATCCTTAATGGATACCTACTTCATGCAAACTTGCTGCCACAAGCATTAATTATTGTGCAAGTTAGGAATCCCAAATCTCGACTCAGGAAGGTCAGTTTTGACGTCAATACTATCTCCTAACCAGGTGAATTGCAAAAATGAGATTCCATTCTGTATCCGTGAACAGAAAATAAACCCAAATTACAAAACAGTTGCAGCTTATTTCCTCCACCACGAGTAAAAACCACGCGGGAATTCCGAACTGCCTTGCATCGATAACCTTAACTTTTGATAAGACCTGTAGAAATTATCTAAAGTCCCCCTTCACAGTACTCATCGCGGTGACAACCGAGAGGGGAGGAAGGTCTTATTGCAGTGGTTTTTACAAGAACGTGTTGGAACTAGCCACGCTTCGCGCTATCAAACGCACACTACAACAAACCTTGTTATACTCCTTTGTATTCACACAAAACACAAACACGATCTACTCACACAACTAAAAATACAGGCGATTTTCGCAGAATCCCCAACGATACTGAACGGGCGCCACGCACACAGCTGTACAAAAACGCGCATGTCGCCAAAGCCTATAAAAAGGCCATCAACCAGGCATGATTCATATTCTTATTCAAACACTCAGAGGGAGAGCACGCCCGATTTGTGAACGAAGTTGTGAAATTATTGTGACATATCACCAATCAAGTTCAATAGCCATTTGTGGATTGCTTAACAGTGGTAACTGTTCAGTGAAGTGCTACCTGTGTCTGTTACAATTCCTAGTAACAGAATCGTGATCATTCCTACAGCCAGGAAAGTGCCTACTATCAGTGAACATTGTGAACTCAGGAGCATCAGGATTACAAATATGTACAACGAATCAGTGATACCTGTGAAAGCGGAGTCCTTCAGCGGAATGGCTGCTAAAAGGTAAATTTCATATTATTGAGCAATACCTAACCATTTTAGCCCAAAAGAATATCTGAAATTGATTTTAGAAAGTGATAAACCAGAAGATAATGTTTATTTAGGACATTGAAATACCCCGATACTGCAGGTTTATAAGAAGTGGTTTGAAAATTTACTTTTATCGTTAGGTTCGCTATTTATTTCAATTATTTTACAGAAAAAAACAGTAGACATTATATCATAAAAACATCAAACAATTTAAACACTAAGCATTAAAATTCGTGCCAATTCTAAAATATTATTTTAACTTGGACAACGTTTCGCTGGTCTCCGTACGAGTAAACACAATTTTGCAGAAGCCCAGAGGTCAACATCCACGCTAGATCACAATAGTCACACACAACAATATATTTTTATTCATTAAAATCACAGGAATCATTTTGAACGTTGTCTCTCAAAACATGTTTCTAATAACTAACTTCTATTGTTTCAGCCCATTAAGCCAATGCATCCAGTCGGTGCTTCGAAGGGCTTGCGTGGAGAAGAGGCTCACTGTCGGCCTTCTCCCCGCCATCCAGCACCTGTCGAGTAACTGCAATGGTGCCCTCTTCTGTCTAACGGCAGCTGCCCCACCTGGGGATAGTGCAACGCACATGCAAGAAGTCCTGTTACAGGCATTCTGTGCCGAAAACGAGATTTACACTATAAAAGTAAGTGTCCACATTATTTTTGCTAACAAAAGATTCTCAAACATAGTTTTTGCTATCAAAAACCAGATTTACAAGTCAGATTTTACAGTGGTGTTTTTAAAAGTTTCACTACCTATATCAATCTAGAGTTGGCCTACTTATTCATTGATGTTCCAATTTTATGATGCGCCTAATACGAAATTGAGACTAACAGTTGCTTCCTCTTGTTCACAGGTGGATTCAGAAGCTAAAATGCGAAAAATGTTAGGATGCAGGACCACAGAAGTTGATTTCAGCTGCGTTTTGGTCCACTATCCATACACAGACCCTTTTAGCGACAATCAAGAAATCGATCTTACAGCGCTTTCTGACGCTGAAAAGGATTTGATTGACCACTGTGAAAGCACTTGGGGATTTGCTCAGATTCCAGTCATCAAGCTACCTGAGAAGTGAAACAAATCTACGAAGTATTTTGTTGAGAAAAAAAATGTAAAGACCATTTCGGTCAATTTATGCCACTTGGCATTTGTATGGCTTTGGCGTTTAGCGCCATCTAGTGTACAATAGTTGAACTCTATCCGTAAGGTTAAGTTTTGTTCCTATTGTAAATTGATGTTGAGGAAAGATAGATGTTGTGAAAAACGTGTATTTATAGAGCATAGTGAAATAGAGTAATAGAGTAGAATACATAACTTAATTGGTAAAATGTTATCTCAATTAATTAAGAACAAAATATGTAAAGATGTTAAGAGTTGTGATTTTCTACTTTAATAATGTAAAAATGCGTAGAACGAAGAAAATAAACAATATGATAAAGCAACATGGATTTTATTTCATTCAAGATTAGACATAAGATAAAAAGTTACTTTGATCTTAATTCAATTACAAGGCAGACAGAAAGCAAAAGCAATAAACAGTTTTATTCAAAGCTTTAAAAAATATGGGACTGATTCTTAGTAGCGTTCAGTACCTAATGCAAATTAAAAAGTTATTTTGTTGAGTTATATAATAAGCTTATCCCATGGATGACCAAACAGGCCCTAATTACAAGGTGGGACGAGTTAGCAAAACATACACGTTGAAGGGTTAATTTATAATGAAAATAATATTAGCATCAAAATAACTGCAATTAAAAATTTGATAATGATTTGGTCTGATATTTTTAACAGAGTAAAAAGTATTGAAGTTAATCGCACTGAAATACAAGCAGGATAAGTGGTACAATAGAAAAGAATCATCATTCTCCTGCCCTTATCCCACGCTAAGTGGGGTCGGCACAAATGTTTGGCAATGCTAGAAAAAAATGCAAAAAGCCAACATCACGCGGTGTTCCCAGGCGGTCACCCATCCAAGTACTGACCGCGCCCGACGTTGCTTAACTTCGGTGATCGGACGAGAACCGGTGTTTTCAACGTGGTATGGACGTTGGCGATAGGACCTTCAAATTCATTTAACAGTTTCTAGGGATTTGAAAACATGAACATAAAACAATTAAAAAAAATGCAAAAAGCCAACATCACGCGGTGTTCCCAGGCGGTCACCCATCCAAGTACTGACCGCGCCCGACGTTGCTTAACTTCGGTGATCGGACGAGAACCGGTGTTTTCAACGTGGTATGGACGTTGGCGAGAGGCAGCTACTAATTTATGAATGTTTTAGAAATTTTTAAAAAGGCTTGACGTACAGTTTAGGCTGAAGACACATTAATGTTTTTTATTCATCTTTTACTCCCCAATCTTCCAGTATCAAATCGGCACCCTTTTCACCAATCATTATCGTTGGCGCGTTTGTGTTTCCACGTATAACTACAGGCATTATTGACGCATCTATCACTCTAAGATGACTAACTCCATACACTTGCAGTCTCGGATCTACCACAGCGGTTTTGTCCCAATGCGGTCCCATTTTACAAGTACCAGCTGGATGATAAGGGGACGAAGTGTATGTCCTAGTTAGACACACTGTATAGTCATCGGTTCCCCATTCATAGTCCTCACAACCTTGTAATTGCTGACGAACGAAGCGAGCACCCATATCCTTGAAAGCTTTAGTGTTTTCCAAGCTCAAAATAAACCTTACCCCTTTAATGATAGGAATCAAATCTAAATCGTTGTCTATATAATTCGCGTCTATCACTGGGTAGCCGTAGGGATCTGTGGCGTTCAAATATATTCGTCCACGACTTTTCGGTACTAAGCTCATGGTTCTAGGTACAATGGCATCGTAGTAAGCAGTCGGGTACGTTGAAATACTCTCATAAAGCGCTGGATTTGATAAGTATTCCTCTAATATCACGTTGTAACATTGGAATTGTATATCCGGTGCTGGGAGATCGGCCTCCGTTTTAATGAAAGCTATTGAGTTTACAGCACCATTCCCAGAAATAGGTCCATTCTTCACTTTATTTAACTTGTAGTCCAGAATGTCTTTAATAATAGTTTTGTCATCAACTAGTGTCGAGTTTTCTTTAGGAAGAGCTATGGGATATCCGTTAAAAGTTAGATGATCGTGCAGGTTGTAGCCCACAGCTAGATTTGCAACTACGTCTATGCCTAGGCTTTCTAAATGGGATTTTGGGCCTATCCCGGATAGCATCAGCAATTTTGGAGAGTTGATAGATCCCCCGCTAACTATAATCTCTTTTTTAGCAACAGCAGTGTATTCAATGTTATTCTTAACATAAACAACTCCATAAGCTCTCTTATTCTCGTCAATAAGTATTTTTATGACTTCAGATTTTATTTTAACAGTCAAATCTTTACTGTTGTATCGTATTGGTTGGATATAAGCAGTATTAGTTGATACTCTTTCGCCGCGACGTGTGAATGTCTGCCCTTGCATAGTGGCGTATTGGTTGGCACCGTTAAAATCGGCTAGAGGCAGGCCTCTTTCCGTAAAAGCTTTTGTCATCATGAAGGAAGGTCTGTCGGTGTAAGGGAGATGAGAGATGTATTGTTCTCCTGCACAGCCATGATATCCTTTGTCTAAGGAGTGGATGTTCATGTTGTTTTCAGATTTTATGAAGTAGGGAAGAATCTGCGAACAATAAAAAGCTTCAGAGCTCAGCAGTCACACTACTTATTACCTCTCACTCGGACACCCGCGACACGGCGTATGCCTAGTGCGGGGTTCATTTTATATTATTTGCCCTTTGAAAATGTTGGTCTTTAGTGTTACAATGTTTTAAATTATCTTATCTTACATACATACATACATAAAATCACGCCTGTTTCCCGACGGGGTAGGCAGAGACCACGGATCTCCACTTGCTACGATCCTGACATACCTTTTTTGCTTCATTCACTCTCATTACATTCTTCATACATGCGCGTCGGTTTAGGGTACTCTGGACCTGGCCTTTCTCTAGTACGTCCCCAATTTGATCAAGGTACGTACGCCGAGGTCTTCCCCTTCCAACTGTTATTTATCTTATTTATCTTTACTTTATCTTATCTTATCTTGTTTTATAGTAATAAATTACTAAGTACGACACGGATCTCTAAATCCCCATTTGCACAAATTGCGCAGACATGGATGCAGGCGCGGAGACGATTTAATTATTGGATGGAATTGAACATTACTGGAGTAAAACTTAACAAACCAGTTCATAAAGCGGCTAAGTCTGAAGAATGATTACAGATAGCATAGAATGAATCAAGACGTTTTTATAACTTACATCATCATAACTCCAGCCTTCATTGCCCATGGCCGCCCAATCGTCGTAATCGACTTTGCTTCCTCTTATATATGACATGGAGTTAACAGAACTGCTTCCTCCCATAGTTTTACCTCTGAAAATATTATTTTATGGAATTTGTTATTTATTTGTTAGTGATCAATTTAATTTATCAACAGTATTGAATCTTTCTTGAGCATATCAAAGTTTCAATCGTAGGTAATTTAATGAAATTGACAATAAAAGGCCTTTTGGAAAGGTCCTTTATTGATTTTATCATTTATTTTGTACCCTGCCATTATCTTAGTTATTCTGACTTCAAGTTAGCAATCTTTATATTCCTTCTATCCATGTTTTTAGACTGCTTGCTTAGAAATTTCTATCAGGCGCTAGAAATAATCTGATAGATCTTAGTTACCTCGGCCAAGAGCATCTCTGGCCATCTCTTCCTAAGCAGCTCTTCCCATTTGGCTTTGTGAAGTAATTCCAGTCGATATTAGACCCTAGAAACGAGGTGGACAGACCTGGTACATAGGTAATATCTGGCTGTTCATCACCTGCTTCTAAAAGTAATACCTGGGTCATGGAAAATGAAAAGAGTTAGTATATAAACTTATAAAGTATTTCATCAGGAACAATTTTGCAGCTTCTAAGCATTTTATTTTTGAAGGCTGGATTGGATAGACCCTTCATATTTGGGGCGAGCGTGTCCCTAATAATAACTTGTTAGTAATCTGTGGTGTTTAGTTCAAAATTCACAACTAGATGTCGCTAGTAAAATTGTACGAAAGCTGAATCGCGCTGACGAAAACACACGGCGCAGAATGACCTCGTTGGCTGATTTTTCGTATCGTCACTCTGGTTTCCCTTCAACACGTACAAATCTTTCGCCTTTTACTAAAGATTTCCGTGGAGGGGAACACTCAAATGAGTCTAATGACTGTTTTTGAAATACCTCGCTTCGGCGTGGTTTATTATCTATTGAAAACTCTCTTCTGTTCAAAGAAGTATCTTGATATGATACCTTTCCTTCAAGGAAGGAACACACCATACAAAATTGTGTATGTAAGTGTACGGTCAATCTAAGTAAAGTTCGACCATAAACAAAATAGTAGGTACGGTACAGACAGAGAGAGTGAGTACACTACAGACAGACCACACAATAAATTTATGTCAATTTATTTATTTATTGTTTCCAGTCTGACCAATTTTCTATAATGATCTCAATTTGAACAAATTTTATAAAAACCTTTTCCTAAAATGTTGTTTTTTTAAATGCCTTTCATGATATTCGTAAATTCGTTAGCTACTACAACCTGTATTAGCTTGACTTGCAATCTTTCTTCTGTATCTGTATCATTGTTATTGGCAAATTAGTGTGTGTTATGTATGTAGTAAAATAAAATTATAGTTTAAAAAAACTAAAAAACCACGCTTTTATAGCTAAGCGAACTAAAAAGTAGAAAATAAGTTTTGATTACAAAGATATTCAGAGTAAAAAACGTGGGGTGCATTTTACTATATTTTCATAATTTTTTACTAGATACATATGTTTCATAAGTCTCCGCACACAGATAGTTGCAAGTAGAATAATTGTTACATTTAATATATCAAGCACACCACGCTTTTTAATCTGAATATCTTTGTAATTAAAACTTATTTTCTACTTTTTAGTTCGATTAGCTATAAAAGCGTGGTTTTTTAGTTTTTTTTAACCTAAGTATAATTTATTTTTAATTTTTTAGTTCGTTGTTTCAATTAATTATTTGCTGTGATAGTATTGAAATGCCTTACGAACTATTTCGTAATTTCGTGCCCGAGCGAAAGAGAGTCCGAAACTGCAGGCATGCGCAGATCGCGCGCTAGCTCTATCTCTTTTACTCCCTTACAGAGGATTAAAGAATTAATAATTTATTAATCCTGGCGGTCTTAATAGGGATATTGGGAAACTGTTATTAAATTATTGCATTGTCATCGGTCCTTGATACGTGTGCAAAGTTTCAAATTAATCAAACTTCTGGAAATGTGTAAAAATTATGCCTACTCAAAGATTCCATTAAATACATACAACCCAAGCTAATAAAAGCGTGTTAAAAATGGCATAAAATATTACATAGATATTACACAAGGTAGAAACTTACTTTGAATTTTTTTCCCACAAGTCTATTCGTGACCACGCACCCCGCTGCTCCCGCCCCGATCACTATAAAATCATAGTCGTCTCTTTCCCTCTTATAACTTTGCCCATCTCTATCATCCACATTAGGTTCATCGTTATCGTAGCATCCGTTTTGTTCGAATTCATATTCGTTGATTCCTAGTTTGGATTGGATTCTTAAATCTTCGGATCCTCCAAAGATGTCTGCTATAAAGTTGAGGTAGACATAACCGAAATATGAACAGGCTGTTATGTGGGCATTAGTTGGACACACTTGGGTGAGGTTTACAGGTTCCCAAACCATGGTACTGAAATAGGTCAAATCCACAGTAAATTTATTATTAGTATTAAACGGGTTTTTATCGCATTTTATTTGCCTATTTTCCGCGACGTTCGACAGGTTTGTACACTGTCGTGGTCACGGAATGACGGGAAAAATAGGTAAATAAAACGCGATAAATACCCGTTTAATACTAATAATAATGTATTCAGATCGCGTAAGTTTAAATTGTATACACAGTATTTTTTTTATAATCACTAGGTAATCATTTTAAGGGGTAGTTTCACCATGCTCTGTTAATTAAACTAACAACTTGTTAGCCGTTGTTTTGTATTCCATTTCCACTATGTCCTGAAGAATTATCTTCCGTAAAATGTAAAATGACGTGAAATAGATAAAGATACTTTAAAATTTTTGTTACTTGAAATTTTGATGCCCGATCTTAAAGTAGGTACTTTGTAGTAAACCGATAATAATGTACCTAACCTACCTACTCATAGTATCATGGTCTCATGTAGGTCATGAATAGAGATGACAAAAAAAGCCTAAAGAATGATAATCCAACTCAAGTTGATTCGGTACATGGGTACGTAGGTAATTATATGCGCAAAAAATTTTTCGACATTAAGTAATATAAGTAGGTAAATGATAATAAGATTCTATAAGTCAAGTACTATAGGTACATAGGTAGGTAACTAGGTACATCATAATAATACATTATTACATAGTATCAAACTATCTTTTTTTATTTTGGGTATAATAGGTAAGCGATATTATAAAATAATAAATAACTTACAAGGTCCAGGTGTTAACTCAATAAATTACCGCACTGAACTATGATAGTTCTAGTGTGGAAACGATTAAAACACCGTTCGGTTTACATAAGGATGTGGCACACTGGATGCTTTCTGCGGTCTGCGGTCAGCTCAAAGTGAACGCTGCCCGCATTATGTATGAACAACATTCGGTCAGAGCAATCGGTCAGCCAGCGGTCCGGTCAAAGTGAACGCTGCCCGCATTATGTATGAACAACATTCGGTCAGAGCAATCGGTCAGCCAGCGGTCCGGTCAAAGTGAACGCTGCCCGCATTATGTATGAACAACATTCGGTCAGGGCAATCGGTCAGCGGTCCGGTCAAAGTGAACGCTGCCCGCATTATGTATGAACAACATTGTCGTTCTCTAATATTTTGTATAGATTATGCGATCCGACCGTGCAAGGATGATCAAAGAACGCGGGGGAAGCGTTTTTACTATTGATACTATGGTCAAAAGTAAATACTATCGATAGAATATCGTAGAGTAGTAGTAGAAGTATCGTATAGTGGCTGAATGAAGTTAGAATTCTGTACATTCTTATTCGTAGTTGTTTCCCATTATAAACTAAATTGAAACTTCAAGTTTTTGATATACCTAGTAATAATTATTATATTGTATCAATTAGTTAGGTTATTGAAATAATTCATAAAACTATTTCGAACGTTGTAAGCTTCGTTGTGAGCACGGTGAATGTTATTATTAACTATCTTCCGCCCACGGCTCCGCTCGCGTGGCTCCTTCAAAAACAAAAATATTTATCCCACGGGAACCGTACATTTTGCCAGGATAAAAAGTAGCAAATGTGCTATTCCAGACTATCATCATATCTGTGCTAAATTTCATCTAGATCCGTAACAAACATACCTACATTCTTACAAACTTTCGCGTTTATAATATTAGTAGGATTGGTCGAAATGCACTGTTTCCGTGTTTCCGTGGCATTGTTTTTTCGGGTGTCTGTTCAGGTGTCTGAATTTTAAGCAATTCATTTTGTAACTAGTCAATAATGATGTAAGCAACACGCTGCTTTGCATTATCAACTGCTGTGTCAACTTTTGTTTCAATAGGTAGAAAGAATATTCGCCACTTTTGTGCTAATATGCCAAAAGCGTTTTATACCATTCCCCCTCTAAAAAGCGTATTTTATTCACCGCAAACAGTGAATAAAAAGCACCTTTATTCAGTGTTTTTTTTTAAATCAATATATTCCAGTAGTCTTCCCACATAACGTGGGAAGAGGGCAGGAAGATGATGATGATGATGATGATATTCCAGTAGTCTAGCCGAAGATAGTCGTTTGTTAAAATTTGCTTACTCGCCGTTATTATCTGCCTGTCTCTTAGGAAACGGTCGCATCAAAATGTTTGTACTAAGTGCAAATAAATTAATAAATAAATCGAACGCACGTTTTCTTTTTTTGCTACGACTGCAACCATATTAGCACAATATTTTCTTCTTCCTCGGAAATCATTGTCCTCGATTAAAACACAACAAAATAACTGATCACCACTGATTCACGCAGTCTATTGCCGCTGTTTGCCCTGCCCGCATCGCTGACCGATATCCCTGCCCGGACCGCTGACCGATTGCCCTGACCGGACCGCTGACCTATTGCCCTGACCAACAATGTTGTTCATACATAATGCGGGCAGCGTTCACTTTGACCTGACCGCAGACCGGAGAAGGCATCCAGTGTACCAAATCCTAACCTGCTCCTACTTACTTTAGGACGGTCGTTTCATTGAATTTTATTTATCATGCGAATGTTACCATTTTGCTTCGCATGTAGAAACAACACCGAATTTGTTCATTAATCTAGTCTAAATTCTAGATAGATATCGGCAAAGTACCTACTCGTAAAAATACCTGTAACCATGCTATCTAATACAGTCATTGATGTAAATAACATACGAGTAGGTACAATATATACCTAGGTACGGTCGACCAAAAAATTGGTTTACCACCCTAAGGTTGACTGCCGCTTGCAGATTCATAGGTGATAAAGATTAGTTTCGCTTGCAGATCTATCTGACAACTTATATTTTTTTAGTATGAACTGAACCTTGTTGTAATTTTAGATGACAAGGAAACTAAATTAAAACTGGTACCACTTCCTTGGCCTACCGTACCTACTAGGTATTTTGTAGGTTATAGTCTGATAAAATTTAATCAATCAATTATAGGTAGTGAAGTTGGTTTATTCTTCATCCGTTGTCTAATTTCCGATTTCTATAGCATTGGATGCAGCTAAATTATAGTACTTAAAAGTATTTGCAGTGAACAAAATCGTAAGTCTACGATTTAAGCGAATTGGTTTGGTTATACATGATACCTACTTAAGAAATACCTAAATATAAGGTGTAAAAAGACGACTACCGAAAACTTTAGGGGGTTAAAGTACCCATCAAACCACCCATTCAATACCTACTTGGCCAAAATGAATGAAAAAGCTGTTTTTTTCGCTCTCACAGTGTTGGTTTCTTAGAAAAAGTTTTTTATACTGATGGGTACTTTATCCCCCTGAAGTTTTTGGATTACAGTCAGTCATGCATGATTCATGAACGTGTTATTTTTAATCTTTTATTTCTAAGTTGCATTACGAGTGTTATTGTTAAATGTTAAATTTAAGTATCTGTGTCACAAAATAAACTTCTTTTATTTGATTTATTTTAACAAGCAGGAAAAAATACTTTTTGAAGAAACCGGCATGTCGTAGAAAGATACTTCTAAGTTAGAAGTTTTATTCTAACTCTCTCGCACTTGTTACTGCTGGCTGACTGAGATCTAGGGTGCTTAACTGCTTAGTATTTTAAATGATGTCGTCATAAGGCTAAACAATTAGTATCATCAGGTTGTATATTTCGGACCATCATGTGCAGCAGTCGTGGCCGAGTGGTTAAGGCGTCTGACTCGAAATCAGATTCCCTCTGGGAGCGTAGGTTCGAATCCTACCGGCTGCGAAACTTTTGCACTTGTTTTATACATTTTCCGGATTTATTTTTCCATTCATTTTATTTTCACAACTTTAAATAATACCTGAGATTAAACATAAAAGAACCGCTGTGACATAATATTATGTATACAGAAATTATTAAACACTATTATTTTAATACGGGTTGATTTTACATTATAAAAAAAAACAATGTTTGCCGACCATTACGAAAAGTAAAAGAGTAAAAAGCACATTAGGGGACACCCGGGTTTGAACCGGGGACCTCTCGATCTGCAGTCGAATGCTCTACCACTGAGCTATATCCCCGCTGCCGGCACAGTGGAAATTAGTCAACATTAAAATTCTTACTGAATTTTCGTAAGCATAGTGTGAAACCATATCGGTGTTTCCTTGAACAGAATGTGGAGTTTAATTATTTTTGTTATCAATTTTCTTTAAATAGACAGTGTAACTGTAATCACTTGTTTTAATAGTAAAATAGAACTAATAACAGAGGTAAGTACCTACATCTAATCTATCTATACGACCTCAGCGGCGCAGCGGGCAAGAGTCCGCCTGCGACGCAAGAGGTTGCGGGTTCGATTCCCGCCTCGGAACAAATTTGTGTACGATCTGCAGAAATTTGTTCCGTTGGTCTGGGTGTTTTCTATGTATAATACAAAATATCTATCTATGTACCTATATCATGCATTAAATATATCAGTTATCTAGTACCCATAACACAAGCTTTGAGTAGCTTACTTTGGGGCTAGATGATGCTGTGTGTGTGGATTGTCCAGCATAAATCCAGCATACCTTCGTTTAATTCTATGTAGGTATACTCGAATTAGGTAATTTGAATCTCGGAAACGGCTCCAACGATTTTCATGAAATGTAGTATGCAGGGCGATTGATCGATATAGCTAGGTTTCATTTTTAGAAAACGTTACTTAAAAAAACCGAGCATAGCTCGGTGATCCAAGTATGTACTAAATTATCTCAGTTTCTCGCTGGTACCTAACTGCAGAGCGAGCGATGCAAACAGTTTTATCTAAAGACGTTAGATGGCGCTGTATTAAATAAAAAATACCTTACTCAAATGAGACTCAAAATCCGAACATCAAGATTACCAAAGATATATGGAAGGTCTATGTAATCCAAGTGAAATGTATGTTGTTGTGATAGAGCAAAGTTGTTATGTATGTTACAAAATAATTATGCAAAAAGCCAACACCACGCGATGTTCTTAGGCGGTCACCCATCCGAATACTGACCGCGCCCGACCTATGGACGTTGGCCATTTTGCTTTCAGAATATAATAGTCACTAGGTAAAAGTATCTATAAAACTTAGCGTTTTTTTCTTATCGGTGATACTTCTAGATCCTACCTAACCCAACTCACCTCTTCTACTAAAACCAGGAGCCAGTAGGTGAATATCAAGTACATGGTAAACTGGATAGAGGCAACTTTGGATAGAGGTACCTACTTGGATGGCAAAACTCTGAAGAGCAAAAATTTTGGCTAAAATGGGAGAAAAGTGGCTTTACTTTTTTAGCGGATTATACTACCTACCTAATCATACCCTTTCCCTGCGATATTTTTTTTGTTTGTCAATCCTACTTAATTAACGCCTATTCTATCCCCTCAAGTCGAATATTCGGAATACAAAAATATTCATTGGTGTAGAAGAAATAGCAGTAACTAAAGTAAAGCCCCTCAGTCAGTCATAGCTATGGCGATATGATGTGCCGTGTTTCGACCAATAAAAGCTATTAGAATCATGTTGCCTAATTTCACGGCCCCTTCCACCGCCTCCGTGGCGCAATTGGCTAGCGCGTTCGGCTGTTAACCGAAAGGTTGGTGGTTCGAGCCCACCCGGGGGCGATAATCGTTTTGCAGTGTCCAAAGACACTTGGATTTTTTTTGAAGTGAAATATTATGTACTTACTTGAAGGGGTAGTTATTTGTTTTTTTTAGCTAGATTTCGCCCCATCACCAATTCACAAATTTTAAAACAATCGCTTGCAAGCAATTTTGGAATTCAGAAATTCGGACCAAAATCATGATAGAAGGTTCAAGTTTTGTGTTAAAATTTCAACATATTTGTCACCTCCCGTATGGTCTAGTGGCTAGGATACCTGGCTTTCACCCAGGAGGCTCGGGTTCGATTCCCGGTACGGGAAATTATTTTGCCAATATTTTTATGCTCACTTTTTAATTGAAAACTATATTGCTTGTTGTTCCAGAATAAAAGAAAACTTTATTTAGAGTACTATTAAAATATTTATAATACGGATATAAGAATAATATAAAAAAACAGAAAATGTGAAACGAAGAATAAAAACTGCAAAAACATTTGTCAGAAGTGGGATTCGAACCCACGCCCTCAGAGAGGACCAGAACAGCTCATAGACCTACATAGTAGGTAAGGTATACCTTGAGTCTGGCGCCTTAGACCGCTCGGCCATCCTGACGATGTATGGTGGCGCGAAATTGTAAATTGGTTGGTTTAGTTTTCTATAATAAACAATTTCGTACATTTTGTTCGCAAATTTTGCCATTACCGCAACTACATAATTTAATTTCTGTAAATTACCGTTCCATGCACGGTTTAGGTACGATGTAAATAAACAGTAGATTTGATATAGGTAGGTACATTTATTTTTTACCTTGTAGGTATGCTGTAATTTTTTTTATTCATTTAACTTCATCTTGGGATTTATAATAGCGACATCTGCTTTATATAGTTCGTACTAAGCAATCAGTTTAAAATGGTTTTTCCCGCTTTTCTTTATGATTAGATTACCTACTCGACGCTAGATGGCGCAATGACCAACAGTAAACAAACTCATTTATTTTTCAGAAAAGACAAAATTACGAAGTTGAGTTTTCTCTTGTTAGAAATGTAGATAAAAGGTGAATATTTTTTAAACTTACAAACCTTTGTAAGCTCTCCAAGATGTATCTTCAAGCCAGGGTACCAGGTAGGTAAGTAGTACTACTTACCTGCCTAGGTAGGTATACCTATTCCAATTTTGTAAATTCAAGCCGAATCACTTTCACATGTATCACAACTTTGGTAACTTCACTAGACATTCTTGATAATTGTTTTAAAAGCTGTCAAAAAACACTTTAATTCATCTCTCATCTCACTGTATTTACAGCATTGTTTGAGAATAGAAATAAGTAGGACCACATTAGTAAGCACTATGAATTTATAATCACATTCCATTTCCAGTTAGTTTTCCAGGTACCTAGTCCATGCAGTTTCTACGGTTTTACGGAATAATTAGTAGCTGTAGGTACTGTACAATCATTCCAATTACAAAAAATATGAAAAATAAATGAATTTCCCTCTCGCCTCTCGGCTTTTGAACTGTACGGACGTGTCGTCGGCTGTTTCCGAAATTTTGTTGGACTTCGACTCTGGAGCTGTCGCCTCTGTCTCTGGACCCGGCGCTGCGCCCTCCTGTCACTTGGAGCCCCCAAGGGTCGCGTCGAGCTGCTCGGTGAGTGCTTGATCTTGTGAGCTTGAACCAATCGCCGCCGCCTTCCGGGGAGGGTGGCCCGCCACTACGCCACGAGAGCAGTGAGCCGCCGCGCCGAAATTATTGAACCCAACCACACATATTACCAGTCTTCGGATACCGATGCAGACCACGGGTATTCATTGTTGAAATACACTTTTTGATATTTTTTATGGCTTTATGATATGCCTACTTCCAATTAAACCTTCAAAATCAAGAATCTCAAAAAAAATAACAATACATACAACAAGTACCTACAAGAAAATAAATACAACGCCTGAATTTTTATTGTGAGCAAGACACAAAAGCGGCTGCATCTATAAAAATAACGAATTAGTTACCTCTGTCTTGCTACTTAAAATAATAAGAATGCAACGTACACCACCAAACGAATTGGAAACAGTACAGCAAGGCACGAGCCTCTCTGAAACTGAACAGGAATCTGACTGTAATGTCAATAACCGTCGTGTCAAAAGAAGAGCTCTACGAAGCCCAGAACTTGTAAACTCATTTAAGTTAGAAGGAACATTAAATGCGTTCCAACAAACATTTTCGGAACATATCACACAATTATTTAAATCATTTCAAAATGATCAAGATGCCAAGTTTGAAACCCTTATGTCTGACATACACCTCATTAAGCAGGAAGTACAGGAAATAAAAAACTTTAAGGAAGAAACGGACAGCAAAATAAAAGTTCTCAGCTCAGGTCATGAGGAAGTCGTAATAAAAACCACTAAACTAGAACAAAAATTAGAAAAAAACTCGGACAAAGTGGAATTCTTAGAAAAAAAACTAGATTCCGTAGAAAGACAACTGTGCCAGTACAAAATCGAAATCAGAAACATACCTTCGGTAGCTCTTGAATCCAAGCAAGAACTTAAACAAATGGTCTACCAGTTACTAAAAACACTGAGTTTGGAAGCAATTATTAGTGAAATCCGCTCCATAAAGAGACTATCAGGGAGGACAGATGCTCCTAGACCTATCCTTCTGGAAGTAACCACTGCTGACGCCAAGACTAACATCATTCAAGGAGCGAAGCGCTACAATAAAATAAACAGCACTGAGAAGCTCAATACTTCTCACTTGTCGTTAGCTGGCACACCGAGACCTATATATATCAGTGAATACCTTACATACAAAACAAAGGGCTTGTTTTATAAAGCTAGAGAATACGCAAAACAGAATAATTTTGCCCACTGCTGGACTTCAAACGGGCAAGTATGTTTGCGTAAGGAAGATGGTACCAAAATATTGTTCATCAAAAACGAAGAACAACTGCAAGAAATGGGTAATAATGCATGACTAGGAATTACAACATTGATACCCATTGTTAGGTTAAGAAATACTTTACTTCTATTATTTTGCTTTTTAATTAGGTCCTGTTACAAATTAGTTTCAAAAAATAATATATTCCATTCTTTATTCTCTACTATTAAGTTAAGTTATGAACTGCATAATATTATTATAGCCCAGAATAACAATCATCCGACTGCACAGACATCCGACATCTGCTTACCTACTTTTATTCAACACATAACAGATATATCATACCTAGGCCACAACTACACCAAAACCACTTATAACCTCATGAATGCACACACCAGACACTATACTATCTCTTTAAAATATAAAATTAGGAAGCAAGTTAAACTACACTGCATGTTTTATCGCAGTGTAATAAGGTTTATTTAAGTCATGTAAAATGCATAACAATATTAAAAAATTATATGATAGTATAGATATGGTGTCTGTATCGGAGGCATATATGTGTACCCCTGAAGAATGTTGCACGTTCCTAGGAAAAATAAAGAAACAAATTACTGTTATTTCTCATAATATAAGAAGCATTTCAAAAAATTTAAATGAATTCTTACTACTTGTAAAACGTATAAATATTTCACCAGACATAATTATTTTAACAGAGTGCTGGCTGTCTAAATGTGCTAATTTACCTATAATAGAAGGGTTCGTTTCAACCGCTACTACAAATCACGCACTTCAAAATGACGGAGTAGTAGTATATGTGAAGTCACATCTCCCTACCCTCTCGTACGAACCTACATTTCTAAACGCAAACTGTCTCGTCTCTATAATTAATAATGACACTGCCATAGTATCGTTGTACCGTTCTCCTTCATACACTAATTTGGATAATTTTATTCAATCATTGGATAGCGTGCTATGCAAGTTGTCCAAATACAGAAACATATGCGTTGTTGGTGACATTAACTTGAACATACTGGACAGTGAGGTGACCAAAAAAACAATGGACTATTTAGATTTATTGGCTTATCACGGCCTCTTGCCTACGCATACTTACGCTACTAGAGATGCAAATTGCCTCGATCATACATTCCTGAAAACTAATAACGCTTCACTAACCTTAATTATCGAAAGTAGCATCACAGACCATTGTCCCATTTTATTAGCGCTCCAGTACAACAACACAATACCTACTCCACAAACTATAAAAAAAATAGACTATAAGGCCATTAAAGAGGATATCTCTAAAATAGATTTTACCTCGGTGCTTTCTTCCACCGACTGTAATCGCGCCACGGATGAACTTATTGATATACTGAATGTCCTAATTAGCAAACACACAAAATCTGCGAAACAGTCGCGACGTAAATCACCTCTTAAACCTTGGGTAACACCTGGACTTATAAGATGCATGAGACACCGCGACAAACTCCACCAAAAAGTGCGTAAGTCACCTGACAATGAAACACTAGAAATTGTTTATAAGAGATATAGGAACTTTTTTAACACACTTATGCGTAGATTAAAACTCAAATATGAAAAAGACCAGTTCGAAGAGGCCGGCACAGATGTCAAGAAAATATGGAGAGTCATAAACAACGTCACGAGTTTCAAGTCGAAAAAATCTCTACCCCAGGAGCTCATACAAGGAATAGACCCTAATTCTACATTGAATGCAGTAAATAAGTTTTTTGTTAGCATTGGCCATGATCTCGCAAATAAAATAAGTGCTAATCCACCTTATCAGATTGAATTAACTTCAAACAACCCAGTGAATTCCTTTGGGTTAATAGGCATTCAAGCATCAGAAATATTTAGTCTCATAAACTCTCTCAAAATCGACTGCTCCGTAGGGTGGGATAATATATCAACCAAAATAATAAAGCAAAATAAAGAGCTCTTAATTTCACCACTCACCCACATATGTCGCCTTAGTTTCGAAACTGCAGTTTTCCCTACTTCGCTTAAAAAAACTATTATTCTACCAATACATAAAGCAGGAGACAAAAGTATAACGAATAATTACAGGCCAATATCAATACTACCGGCTATATCGAAAATCCTTGAAAGAGCAATGAACAACAGGCTGGTTAGATACCTAGAAGAATTCAACCTGATCTCTAATAATCAATTTGGTTTTCGGAAAGGACGCTCAACGGCGGACGCCGTTTCGGAACTAAACGATTTCATTGTGGATAGTCTGGATAAGGGTGATAAATGTATGGGAATATTTCTGGACCTTGCAAAAGCTTTCGACACGGTTTCCATTCCGTTGCTATTGAGTAAGCTGGAAGGTCTTGGAATACGGGGAGATCAACTGAAGCTGTTTAATAGTTACCTTTCCGATAGAACTCAAAGGGTAAAGATTGGAGCCTACACCAGCTCGGAACTGCAAATAACATATGGAATACCGCAGGGTTCTATAATCGGCCCAACCTTATTTGTGCTCTACATGAACCAAATCTGTAACCTTCCAATACAAAATTGTAAAATTATTGCGTTCGCTGACGACACACTCCTTCTTTTCCGAGACAAAACTTGGCAGGGGCTATTTAAACAAGCGCAGGATGGCTTTGATCTGGTTTCTAAGTATCTCTACGGGAACATACTCACTCTAAACGCTACTAAAACAAAATGTGTTGCTTTCTCAATTCGCAAACCAGGACAGCCAAATAGTCCGGAGCTTAAAATAATAGCACACACCAACCACTGTCTCAAAACACCAAGCAAAAGCTGTAACTGCCCTATTATCGAAAGAGTTTGCACTATAAAATACCTTGGTGTCACAATAGACCAGCATCTAACATATGACCATCATATTAGATCAGTAACAGGTAGAGTTCGCAAGCTAATTGCCGTATTCAAACAAATAAAACACGCAGCATCGGATCATCAATTAAAAACCACGTTTTTTGCGCTCTGCCAGTCTCTGGTATTATACTGCATTAGAGCCTGGGGTGGAGCTGTAAAGACGCATCTTCTCCCATTAGAGAGAGCACAGAGGGCGGTGTTGAAGGTTGCGTTCTCCAAGCCGTACAGATACCCAACAACCCAACTATACAATGAAATCCAAATCCTTTCGGTTAGGAAAATGTTCATCCTTCAACTCATTCTTCAACAACATAAAAAATCACCTCATTTCGTAGACTTAAGCAAGAGACGAAAAAATAAAATCTTCACTACGAAATTCTGCAAAACATCTTTCGCTCACCGTCACTCACAGTTCTTAGGCCCTTATATATATAACAAATTGAGCAAAGTAGTAACCCTGCACCAGAAAACTCAACTGGAATGCAAACGTTCTATCAAACGCTATTTGCAAAATTTAGACTACTCTCAGGTAGAGCACTTGTTGGATATTCAATCTTAATTCTGGGTTATATTAATATTAATTATAATTTCTACATGTATTATCTTTATACTTTTGTTTTTATCTCTCATATTTCTGTAAGTAATTGATTAGGTTTAGGGTTTATTTCGAACTAGTTTATACAATATGTAATAGATATATCTTTTTCTCCAATTTCCACTACTGTAGCTACGTCCTTTTATGCAACTATCTATGTATATACCTATAAGAAGCCAGAGATTAGAGCCCCCGTGTCTTAATACAAGTTAGCAAACTTAGTAAGAGCGAGGTGTCGTTATCTTTGACCCTGAAAGGTTTATTACAAGTAGGCTTGTACGTATTAAACTAGCCTTACTACATCTAATATGTAATAGATTGTAAGTTCCTACTTTGTAAACCCAACTTTGAAAATAAATATTTTTATTATTATTATTATTAAAAGTTATTTCCGCGTACATATCCGGACATATCTACATATCTACGCTACTAATTTATTGTAAGTAAACAAATTCGTGTTAATAGGTAATTAATTTTAAGCAATTGTTTCAGAATCGGTTGTCCACCTAAATTTTGTCTGCCTATCTAGCAAGGCGTCAGATAAGGACCAGCGGGAGCCCTCTCGCCCAGGACCGTTTTTAGCTTGCTATCGCTCTTAGGGAAATAGCTACCTTATGAGAAAATAGATATCATTTTAGCGAAACAAAAATTTTAGGCACTCAGTCTCGTCTAGTCTAAAGTCTTTGATACAATGATCCCAGAGTAATGCGTCAGTGCTGCCACGCCACTATCGACGGACGGATGACGAACGAAATAAAACGAACTACCACTTTATATTTATATTTTTGTTTTGTGATGCTATTGCGTTGCAACTTGCAAGTGATGTGGGGTAGGGAATGGGAAGGGTTCGTAGAGCTCCCTCATCCCTCTGTAGCGCTTGGAGAACAAACAAAACAAATCAAAACACTACGGACAAAACATACATCCAAAAGTTTATCTATTTAGGTAGAGGTAGATCAGTCTAAAAATGCACGCCCCTCCAATGTATTTGCTACTCTATTTCCTCTACATACGGTACAAGTAAAAGTGGAGGGGCGTGCATTTTTAGATTGAAACATCTCTACCTAGGTACCTATCTTACCAAGTCACAATGGTAGGTATATTTTATTCAATCAAATAAGTTTATGGATAGTAAAATCTGCACTATAGTAATGTGATGCTATATTGCGAGTGATGTGGGGTAGGGAAGCAATCGGAGAACAAAACAAAGCACAATCACAAAATAGGTTTATAGGTATTAGGCTGTGTCCCCAGTAGGCAAACTGTTAGCGACCGACTGAGTTTGCGGCGTATCGGTTTAGTACGCCCTTCCATATATTTGAAATGGAGTGTCCACAGTTTGCGAGTTTTGCGCTCACTTTAGTTTTGCAGCGTTACGTGCGCCTTGTTGTTTTTCGCCAGTTTGCCTACTGGGGACACGGCCTTATAGGTCAAATTTTTTTGGCGTTTTCCCCACTGTATCCTGCCTGATTGGTGGGGATTATGACAATAAAAATAATTTTGGATTATGTATTTTATTTATTTCGTTAACTAGACACTCGTTTCATTCTAAATAAAACAGATAAACTTTCACATCAATCAAATTTTAATACAATTTTAACCATGACATTGACAAACAATGTGTGTATACCACAGACAAAACATTTATATCAAAAAGTAGAGTGGACGAAAAAAGCCAACCCCACATAAAGTGGGAAAAGGAAAGGGAGATGATGATGATGAGTTCGGAATGTAATTGAAACTTTGGATTTATTTACTATTTCTTATATTGACTGTAATAAAGTTTTATTATTATTATAAAAAGAGATGCATAAACATGGATAAAGTCACAGGGTTCAGCTATCTGAATTTGTTTTGGTATCAAACTTACAAAGAGAAATAGAACACATTTTGTGTTAACCACATAAGAGGGAAACGGCAGGATATCACTCCATCATTCATAATTCATGAGTTGACTGATGGAATTGACTGATACTGCTTGAAGGTGAAATTGATGTGTTATTCAAAGTAAATGCGTGCAGACATTAATCTTATAAAAAAGTTGACTAGATAACATACATAAAAATGCTTATTCTTAACATAACATTTTACTTTAAATAGATGCTTATTCAGATAAAACCGAGAGTTATTAAATTAAGATTTCTTTCCCCTGAATACGTTCTTAACATTTTCATTTCTGAGTAAGTATCTAAATAGAGATATGAACAACTTACTTACACTCTAATAAGTTATGATTACAGTTTTAACATTTAAGCTTATATTTTATTTAGCAATGTAGAAATTCTATTTTCACTTCTAATTATCCACCGGCCCTCCATTCATTGCGTTGTCCAGTATCTCATAGCGCTTCCTATATAGCTCATTGTCGTAATAATTCCGTCTTTCTCGTTGCACCATGTTGCGTTTGGCTATCTCCGCAGCCTGCTTCCGATCCATATCCTTAGTGAAGGTGTAGATGACAGTGGAAAAGTCATCATCTATGAATGCTATGTTCACTGTCGGACCAGTTTCAATGGTGCATAAGTTTTCTTGGGTCTGCGCTATATAATCCAAGCTAAAAAACAATATAACCTTATTAGTGGACATTTTCACACAATGCCATCTAGCTCCATACTAAGTTTGTATGGGAACCAGATAACTGATAGACTATATTTTTTTGGTAAATACATACATAGAATACATAGTAACACCCAGATACAGAGGGTCTACCATGAGTTTTCACAATCTACACTCGCTAGCGACTGTAGTTAAAAAAATGTATGAAAACTTGGTACAGCACCTCTAGCGGATAGTTGGGTACTAAAACTTCACATAGCTAACTATCTTACGTCACAGCGTACTACAGCGACTGTAGTTTGCGCTCATTAATTTGCTTAGAATTTGATACCATGAGTAACAATTTCGACAGATGTCATAGTAACGAACTATTACTACTGTAGTAACGTCAGCTGATCTAAATATGACAACTCATGGTAGACGTACAGAACAAAATCACACAAATGCATTGCTTGCCCTAGGTGGGGTTTGAACTCACTACTTACAGCGCAGAAGGCAGAGCTACTACCAACTGAGCTGTGAGGCCAGTCAAATAATATTAGTCAGTCTATTACTAAGCATATTTGAATGGAAAGAAAAATAAAGTAGTTACACCTACTTACCTGAAATCATCGCACGTCGGCATAGCAACGTAAATGTTCAATTTAGCGTTTTTAGACGGCCTAGCGACTATATACAGGGTCTCAATCTCCTTATTGTAGCAGTATTCGATATCGTACATGAGTTTCTCATCAAGAAGATACAGGTACAGATGGAAAGCCAGAGTTATCTTGTGATGCGAATCGCAGCCAAGTTTCCGCATGTCCTGTTTTACTTTAGTTTCGATATCCATGTTGGGAATTGGAGAATCGAAAAACGCTTGGTTTAACGTTAGTAGAAGAACACGCACAATTACCCTTGTGTAATGTCTTGTACGAAGAAAAATAAGATTTTTAAAGAAGAAACCGCTTTGCCTTTTTGTTTTGAGTAGAAATCAATAGTTTTACTGTTTTCTTCTTCTTCTTCTTCAATTATGGCATCTGTCTCTTAGAGAACAATTTTGCCAGTGTCAAGTGTATTTATTTATAAGTATTGTCAACGTCACAGAGTCATAGTCAAGTTGTCAAGTCAATTTTAAACAAAAGATGGCTGTTTTGTTGTAAAATTTCGGGATATCCTCCGATAGAATTGGAAGAGAACTATTCACTCTAATTCACATACTTTACACTCGCGTCAAGAACCCGGGCTTTATTGGCAAAATAACCACCAAAATTACGCAATAAAACTCAAAATAACACGAGAAAACATATAAAAACCAGAGCGACGTAGTTGTCAGGCAAATACACCGCAGAAAATCCCGTTTTACTGTTTTATAGATGTCATAAAATATGTCAATGTCAATTTGAAAAGACTTTTGATTTGACAGATCAAAGTATTTTTTTTGTTTTGTACCTACCAAATGTTTTTTTATAGTTTCAACCTTCGATCAACAAAAGATTTGTCATAATAATTTAGTAAGGGTCGCTCGAATAGAGTTTATATTTAGATAAGAATAAGGCCCGCCAAGGAGAAAATGGCGGTTAGGTTAGGTTAGATTAAGTTAGATTATAGAAAACGGAAGAAATTAATTTACGCAAGACTAGGCAGTAAGGTCTATGACTATAAGCCTGCTCAAATGAGCGAATAATTTAACAAAAAAAAAAATGAGTTTATATTTATTAGCTAAACTACTCAACACTAGATGTCGCTAGTTTCCTATACGAAAACTTTCAAGAAGTGGAATATGTTGTTGGGGTGTGGGAAAAATAAGGTAGGCACATTATCTATTACTTACTTTTTTATTCAAGTTATAAAATCAGTAAATATTACAGGCATTATCATTATATCCTATTTATCAAGTGGCCTAACTAGGGTGGGGTAGAAAACGCCTTAAAATAATAAAAAGCAAATGTATGGGCATTTTTCAAAAAATTACACCCCCCTTTGAAAATCAATGCTTTTTGAAAAGTTTTATTTTTTAAATTGTGTCTGGTCTCTTTATGTTAGAAATTCAATATATTTTTAGAAAAAATAGAATATAACGTGCTTGGAATAGTAATATTGTATAAATACTAAAACAAAATGGAAAGTCTCCAAAATTTATATCAGTTGTGTGACTATATTCATTAGTTGAAAAAACAGTGAAAATTATAAGAATATTCAAATATTGTTTACTTGATCACTTTTAAATGCTTATTCAATTTAAAAAACACTCACAATCCAAAATTGTTGTATCTGAGCTGATCAAAAATTCAATAAACTATTCAGTTATGTGACTTTGGGTACTTTATTTGTTGTAATTATCTTCATTATTAGATTTCTAGACACATTTTTAGAGAAACATATCTATAAAAATTATACAAAAAATAATTTTGCGTTTGAGAGAGTTGTTTAGAAAACCTGAAATGATAAATCTACTTAAATAATCAACATATTCAGCTTCGTAAATACGGGGACAGTCACGCAACCGAAACCTAAAACGGAAAAGACTGGGTTTACATGGCGCGAAAATAGTATGCAAACAGGACAAAAAACAAACTTTTCAAAACAAAACAATTTTTCTCTATATCGTCTAGTTTTTTCGGCCCCAGTAAAAGGCATTTTGATATTCGTTGCTATTCCTAAAACAAAATGCGTTCTTGAACTTGGACAAACATACAAACATAAAACCACACTTACACTCATCTAAATATATAAAACTCTTACGTTACTGACTGACTAACTAATTATATCAACACACAAAACCATAAGTCTTAGAGAGCTGAAATTTAGAGAATAGATTCCTTTCAATGTCTAGAGGTGCGCTAAGAAAGGAATTCTTGAAACTGAACCTCTAAGAGATGCAGCGGGAGGTTTAAGATTAGTATGAAAAAAAAAAACGTTTTGCGAAAAAAGTCGTGGGGAGTAGTACACTAGTACAAACCTACAAATATAAGAACAAACACAAACAAATTTCATATTAACGTACTAACATGGGAAAAAAAGCGCCTGCTAGTTCACTTATGTAATAGGTAGGTACAATACATTCATATTAACAAACGAATATTATTATCTAATATAATAACATACAAAAAACGACTTCCAAACATAGACATAAGACCAAATACAACTTCAAATAGTCGCAAGTTGTTTTTAATTTTAATATTTTTATAGCTTGAGAAAATCGCCATGTAAACCATACTTTATGTGTTCAGGCTTGTTGTGACTTTCCGTTCAGCGTATATGTGACTGCTCAAATAGTCACACACTGGAAGTCACATTTTATTTTCCTCTAGTAATAAAAACTGTTTAAAAATAGCCACAATATAAAAATTAATCAAAACTTTTGATTAACTTAGATATAATAAAATTTTCAAACTAATCAACTAAAAACGACACGATAAATAATAAGATACAAGACAAAATAATGGTCACATAACTGAGATAAAAAATCGTTCACACGGCTTGCAAACATACATGTTCTCCTTCAGAGCAGTTTTTGGGCACTGAAAGGTTTGTATCCTGATTTTTTTGGTAGCATTAGAAATAATGTTTATAATAATGCGAAAATATATTACTACCGTAATATATAATTTGTTAGAAAATCGGTGACAAAACTGATTTTTCCGGAAAGAACATGATTTCAAGTTTACACATATTTTAATTTTTTTCTCATTTTTATTCTTATGGCTCATTATATTTTACTAAATCTCAATAACTGATTGAATTCTTGATTCAATAAAACCTTAAAAGAGGGCATCTTTCTTACAAAAAAGTTATGAAATTTGGTAGTGTATCGTAGGATTTAGCGGGGGACAGCGCAAAATCACCCATTTTTCAATTGTTATTTTTAATTATCACGAAATATATTCGAGTTTAATGTATTTTTTTTGTATAAACAACAAATATGATATACGTTTATTCACTCTAATAACTAAAACAAATAACTAACATAACTACTTCTTAGATAAATATAATCGAAATCAAGGGACAGTTGTTAAACAGGGGGGTGCAATTTTTTGAAAAATGCCCGTATACAAGAAATAAATAGACAAGTAGGTACAACATGAAACTAAGTCAAGCAACATAGTTTCAAATACTTAATAACTGTTAATATAATATTTTCAGTCGTAATATTTACACTAAAATAAAGATTAAAAATGTTAAAGTTTAACTCAAAAACTATTTGGTAAAGTATACAAACTTACTAATTTTGGTTGTGGCCACAATCCAAAATTTATATTTTACTTAAATTATGTTTAAAAAATGGAAGGTGGAATCAAGTAAAGAGTACAAGAAATAACTATTTACAAGATTTCACCAGTACAAAATATCCTATTATTGTTTAACCAGTGACGACGCTAGATGGCGCAGTGTACACTTTGAATTACAGCGACGCGATGCCATACCTACATTGAATAAATCTGGTCACTGACCTGATGCAGGGTGACCATGAAGAAACCAGTGACAAGAAAAAATATTAAAATTGTTTAACTATATTCTAAACATAACTTCAGTCCAACCAAACTAACGTTATTCGCGGGTGTTGGTGCAGAAGTCACGAAGCAATGTTTTAATTCTCTATAACGTATTTCCTGATTTCAAAATTACCGATCTAACTTGGTTTTATTATTGATTTTTAGGATGCTTTATAGAAATATCGCTACGGCATTAGCATCTATCACCGTCACTGAATTTAGTAATATCAAAGATGCAATTAGCAATACACCTCTGTCTGTCTATAACACTAGGTATTTCGTCTACCTATTTGAACACAGTCTTTAGCACCTATAGAATATCTTTACTTGTTTTGATACATTTCCCTCTGAAACAAATCTCTGTTTCATGAGACACTTCTGTCGACATCGCCGTGCTTACAGCATTGACGTTCATAAACACTGATTTAGTAGTATCTTCAACATTCGGCGTTTCAGTAGGTTTACTTGTTTCTTCTCTTACTACAGTCTCTGTAACTTCACTGGCTTCTGTTATTTCATCAGGTATGTAACTGCTCTCTGTAGTGATCATTTTTGGTTTTACTTCTGTCGTGATTTCAATTTCTTCAGCGGTAGTTTTAGTATCGTTCTTCGCTTGTTCGCTTTCGTAATCATCTTCAGAAGTGACACCGAATAGATAATCCATAAAACTAAATCTGTCAGCTTTGTTTATGTTTTCTACTTTAGCTGTAGTTGGTTCCGTAGGAGTGTTGTATAAATCATCGACTGTAGAATCAGGAGTGCCAGTTCCTAGATCGATTTCGCCAGGACTTGTGTACTTCTCTGTATTTTCTTTGTTTACTTCTGTTACTGACTTTTCTTCATCTTTTTCAGTTTTAGCTGTTATCTTCGCTATTTCTATAGATTCAACGTTTGATACATTTTCTTCATCTTCACTATCTTCTTTACTGAATATATCTTTAATGAACTGGATGGTTGGTTTATACGTAGTCACGCCTATCCTAGGTTTCTCAAAGTTTATTTTCTCATGAGACTGTCGCAGGGGTTGTCCAAACCGGTTCACAGTATTGTGGTAGTACTGAGATTCAGCTACTTCTATCGCTTCTGAGGAGACGGGACGAACTTTAACTTTCTTCCAGAACCCTCGACGATGGTTCGTGCTTGGTTCTTCCTGTAAAAGAAAAAAAAATATTTCAGGTTAGCTCTTTGTCGTAGAATTGAACTGTGGAATCGTGTTTCTACCGATCTGAATATTTAAGTTTAAATTGCATACAAATGGGAGTTTACAAATTTTAGACTGTTAAACAATATTTTGTAGAAACTTTACCTCCTTTGACTGAGTAGCATCCTCGGTTGTAGGTTCAACTGTCGTGGCTTCCAATTGAATTGGTGTCGTTTTTACGTAAGAATCTCCTGATGTGATAATTCGTTCTGGAGGAATTTCTCCGATCTCCCCACCCTTGTGCTTCATCACGTTGCTTGAATACTCATTTTCATCCTGTTCTTCAAGACTTTTCATTACTTCTTCAAGCATGCTTTCAAATGTTGACATATTGTCACCAGCATCACTCTTTGTTACTTTACTCTGTTCAACTAAGGCTTCTAGCGTTGGTGGAATGTCAGGAATCTTTTTATCGTTTCTGTTGTTCGTTGCTGGAGTTACAGATATAAGTACATCTTGAAATTCGTTTCTTGCTGTTATGATATCAAGGTCACCTTTGTCTGATCTACGCTCTGTTGTTGCGAACTTATCATCGTCGACTATGTTGTTAGGATTGTATGGTTTAAAAGAATCTGTGGAAATTTTTTCAGACCAAATATCTGATTCTGGTTCTACGTATTTCGGTCTGTTGAACGAGTAGTTTGTATCTTGGTCTTCAGTTTGTTCAGGTTCAGGCTTCTTGTTGTACCTCTCAGATAATCTTGGCCTGTGACTGTATCTGGTGTGCAGTGGTCTGACTGATGTGGAGGTTTCAGCTTGTTCTTCAGGTTTTTCACTCGGCTTCTCCGTAGTGGGCCGTCTTCCTCTAAACCTATTCTTTACTTCGTACTTGTTCCTACTTGTAACCACTTTATCAGATTCAGTCGTAGAAGTTGTATAAGTGTAACTAGGTCTTCTTCTGCGGATTGGCCCTCGTTTTGTCGTCGCTTCCTGCGTTGATGTAGCTTCAGTAGTTGGCTCCGGTTTGTATACTGGATGCTTATACTCAATCTCATGTCGTCCATGAACTTGCTTGGTCTTTAGATCAGCTTCTATTTCATCAATTCGCATTGTGGTTCGACGTTTATCAAAAGCTGGTCTGTATGTGACTGGTCTACGTCTTTCAATTTTAACTCTTGGAGATTCTGAAGAAGCTTGATGGTACTGTCTGATTACTCCTGGCCGTACTCTTACTCTGTTATAGGAAGGTGTCGTCTGAACAATGTTTTCTTCCTCCTCTTCTACGCTTGCAACTGTAGTGGTTTCAGCTTCAGGTGTAGTAGTCTCATCCCGAGAGTAATCCTTATTGATGGAATAACTTGGGCCATTTTGTTCACTCAAAATAATAGAATCGGTGGCGTAAACTGGTTCTTCTTTTTGAGCAGTTGTTTGTTTAGCATAGATATCTTCTTCTTTTTCTGTGACAGCTTCCTCATTAGACTCTGAAGGAGCTACACTACTTTTCAGTTGATAAAACTCTTCATTACGAGTGGTCAGTTTCGGTATATAAGAAGTTTCAGTTTGAGCAATAGTAGTTCTTGAAGGGAAAACGGGAATATCTTCTTTAGATTCTGATTCAGAACTAAACGGACTAACTGCTTGTACTTTTTCATTGGTATACGCGTTCTCTGTATCAAAACTTTCTGTCACGTATTCCACTTCCTTAGTCGAAGTTATTTTAGGACTGGGTTCGGTAATAGCTTCAATATCGACTGTACTCATTCTTTCTTGTATAGTTACTGGGTAGTTTTGATGTAAGACATCACGTTGATAGGCTAAATCTTGATCTTTTTTGGCAACGTTCTTTCTTTTATCTTGCTCGTCACTTTCATTAGGCCTGTATTGAATACGCCCTCTAGTTCTGGTTCTAGGTGATTTCGTGGTGCTTTCACCACTGTTATAGTCGATAGGTTTTCTTGTAGGCTTCTCAGTAGCAATCTTGTTAGGTTCGTATCTTCTAGTTGGCAAGGGTTTTCTTTCTCGCAGTGGTCTGCGAGTGACAGCTCTTGTGCTATATTCACTCGAATCAGATCGTGGGGTTGTAGTATATCGTGTACGAGTTCTAGTTCTAATTGGTCGTCTGGTTGTAGTAGTTGTTGAAGTCGTCGATGTTTTGCTTTCTTCGCCGTAGCTAGTTTCATATTGGTGGTACTCATACTTCTGTTGCTCACCTTCATAAGCAGTAGGAATTTTATCTTCAGTTATATTCTCATTTGCTACCGGTGCTTGTGTGTTTTGGCTTTCTGTGTATTGAGGCGGACTGACTTCAACAATGCCGGTATTGACAGGTTTGTAAGACTCAGCTGATTCAGTTTTAGTGGTGTATTCATTTTCCTTATAAGTTGGGTATCTAGAGTTTTGTACTTCAGACTCATAATGGATTTCTGGGCTGTAGCTTTGCACATAGTTCGGCGAAGTTTGTTGTTGGTAAGTTTTTTCAGTTGCTACTTCTTCCACTTTAGCTGTAGTGGTAGGTTTAGGTGGTGCAGGTGTTTCGACGGCTCCAGGGGTGACTGGTTCTTTATATTCCTCAAAGTACGTGTGATAATCCAGTGGAGTACTGAAGTGGAAGGCTTGGTTTATCGAATAGGGGTTATGAGTTTCCAGCAGTTGACTCGGGTACGTTGACGGTGGTTTGGCTGTTGTTGTTGAGATCGTTGTTCTCTCGGTGGTGGTGATTTCTTTATTAACTGGTTGGGGCTTAGGAATCGGATAGCCGTTCTGAGGTACAAAGTCATACTGAGCTCCATCTTCGCTAAGGAAATAGTTTCCAGTTTTGATCGGAGCCTCAGGCTCTTTTAGGGGCTTGAATGTAGATACGGTTTGAGGCTCAAAGGAATAATAGTTGGATTGGTAGTTATGTTGAATATTACTGACTTTCGGTGGCGCAGCTGTATTGTAGTAGCTAACAGTCGGTTTATGAGTCACAGGCTTCTGTTCCTGTCTATATGCTCCTGTATAGTAGTTAGGCTGCACATTTTCTGACAATGGCCTATGAGTTGTCGCTTCTCTGATCTGTGAGTTGATGACAACAGAGCCGACATGCGGAGATGGGAAAGGAATTTTAGCAAAACCTTGCGGAGTGTTGTAGCTTAATGGAGCGACGAAGAAAGGTAGTTGACGAAGTTTTTTATCAGAGTTCTCAATGTTCGAGAGATAGGGAAGCTCGAATTTTACGTATCTATCTAGAGGCTGTAGAGATGATGGACCGATAAATACTTTGGGAGCGTTTAGTGGGTTGACGGAGTCCAGGACAGGAACTGAACTGGCATGCTTGAGAGAGTTCAAAACATCCCCAACTTTGACTTGATTATTTCTGCTTGCTTCTTCCGTAAGGAAGATAGCTAGAGGAGGCTGATGAGGCTTTAGTTTCTTAGGCTTTGGAGTCGTAGGAGGAGCAGAAGGGAAAGGACTCGATATAGTCGAAAACTTTGGAACTTGATCAACATCTTTAAACTGAGTATTGAATTCGTTAAAGTAGTTCTGATTGGAGAAGTCTACTGGCTTTTGGATGGGTCTTTGAGCACTTTGGGGGTTTAAATCCATGCTCATAATTTGAGAGTTAGTGATTGGACTTCTGAAGTTAAATTGTCCACGGTTCAAAGACTCTACAGGCACGTAAAGTAGCTGCACTTCCTCTCTTTCCACCTTCGGACTGCTATGCATTTCAATCTTTGGTTTCTCATAACTTTCATACTTGATCTTCTGCAGTGACTGCGGCTTCTTCTGACTAAAATAGGCACTCGACGAGTTGTCAGCTCGATATCCATCCACAAACATCGGTGTTTCTTGTTTCTTCGCTTGGCTATTGAAAGTCTTCAATAGAGGAACCTGGTTGTAAGACTTTACTGGAGCAGAAGGCAGTTGAGGAGCTTTTGCGAAGCTTTCGAACTTGACAGGAGTTGATGGGATAGTTTGCGGTCTCTGCTTCAATTGCGGGATGCTGTCATAGCTAAGCTGTGGGGAAATGAACCCTTGGCTAAGTGGGAAGGTGGGCTGTTGCAGACCAAACCTTATGCTATGCCCAAAACCTTGTTCAGTTAAGAAGTTCTGAGGCGCTGATGGTACAGACGGCACAGACTGTAAATACAGCTGTCTGTTTGACGGTGAATTGTAGTAAGCTCTGGACGGAAAGCTGTCGAAACCGGTCGGTCTTGAGATCCCGGGGAATGGTTCTGTCAGTATCCTTGGTTCAGCAACGGCCTGACGTTTGATAGGTGGTAGCGGTGGTTCTCTTTCCACTGGTCCGGAGAGTGGAACCCAGTCGCTGATGTCTGCAGTATACGTGCTGATCTGGCGTGACCATCGGGACTGGTCCTTGGCTGACGTCACTGCCAGAATGAGAATGACAGCTGTCAGGTGCACTGTTAAGTGCGCCATCTGGAAAGAAGAAACGGAATTTGTTAGCTCCTAATACATCGTACTTTAGAAAGAGACAGTTGACTGTGTAAAGCCGCGTCATCTCTGTCACTCTTATTTCGTTATTGCCTTGTTGTAAGTCATAGGCCAAGGTTTGTTGAAACTCTTATCTAGGAAGGAAGATAAGTCTTTATTTAATGTGGGTTAGTCGAGTTCATTAATCTTTGTGACTTTTCGCAAACAATGTGGTCGTCTAGTCGTAATCTTACACAATGCATGGGAACATATAAATAGATAGCATCGTTACTTAATATTACGCGAACAATATGGCATAAAGATAACAAAAATACGTAATTGTATGTTTGTAATTAGGAATTGCAGTATTGGTGTTGGATGGAGTTTTATGCGTCAATGCGTCAAAACTGCTTTTCGTCATTTCGTCAAAGGTTCGTTTTGCCAAAGTTATGTCAAATAAAAAAAAATAAAGACATTTTCGTCAAATCTTTTGGTCAAAGACAAAAGCTTGCGTTTCGTCAAACTCATTGCTTTCTCTCAAAAATAAATTGCGAAAAGAGTCCATCCAATAAGGTGTTTGAATAAAACTAATATGGCGGCTGTGAGCTTCGAGTATTGTCGGGCTTTTTACCGGGTTCGTGTGTTAGGCCCCCGGTGTGTGACGTCCCCGTGGTGGAGGCACCCGATTTCGTTTTAGTGCTATTAAAATTATTAGTTGAATATTTTTATCCAAAGTACAGTCAGATAGAAAAGTGTAATCTAAATTATGGAAATTACCCGCCACAGAACGGTGACAGTCATATAAAATATGCGTTTGGGGTGAGAGGGCAGTGATAGTAAATTTATCTCTATGTGAGAGGGTGATTGTTTATGAAAATCCATGTTGCTAATTATTAAATTTTTAACCATCGTTGGTTCTTTGAACATTTTCAATTTTGTTACTGTTTGTATTTTAAATTAAATAACTGGCAACAATTAAATCTCTGGAAATCTTTAGACGAATCAAAACGAACCATAGAGAAATGAGGCGTATTTCTCAATGTTTATGTTTGATTCGTAATAAGTAGGTACCACTTGTTCGACCAAGCCCAAAGTAAGTATATCAAGCCATGAATTCAGAATACGAATTGTGATAAAATCATACAATAGAGCAACTATTTTTCATCATCTTCAACGATAATGTGCTAAGTTTATTTCACCATCCCCTACGATACTGCAAGACGTTATGGAAAACTATGAAATAATGAAAATCGGAATTCTCCACGCCTCTTGCAAGTTTGCATGTAGAAATACCATTACCGTGTTTGCAATAAGGGCTATTATTGCATCACCAGTAGGTGTGTGATCTTATGCTATTGTTACATCTCGAGTGTTACCTCATGATGCTTCTAATTGTCCAGATTTGATGATGCTCCATAGAATCCTTCTAATATTATAAACGCGAAAGTTTTTAAGAATGTATGGATGTATGGATGTCTGGATGTATGTTTGTACTCTTTCACGCTGAAACGGCTGAACAGATCTGGATGAAATTTGGCTCAGATATAGATTATAGTCCAAAATAGCACATAGGCTACTTTTTATCCCGGATAAATTTACGGTTCCCGCGGATATATTTGTTTTTGTTTTTCAAGGTACCACGCGGGCAAAGCCGCGGGCGGAAGCTAGTTTAAAATAATTTTAAACCATTGAAAATAGTATGAAAAAGTTCTAAGTGCACTTAAAACGACCGATGAGACAGTAGGCGTACGTCATAGATTCTCCTGTGATGGTCAGGGGCTGGGCGATACTACTCAATTAGATATTTTACCGTTATTCTAAAAACTTTTTTCACCTTAATTTTAGAGCTCGTCTTTCAAACTGATAGCATGAAGATGGAGCAATAAAAGATTGGTTGATAATAAGTTATTTCACGAAGGGACACTTAAAAATTAAATTTTACGAGATAACCTTAATTGTTTGTTGCGAACAATGACGAAAGTTAAAATTACGAAACCGTTGAGTAAACTGGTCCGGCTTTTAATGAAAACCGCATCAAAATCAGTTGCGTAGTTAAAAATATCTAAGCATAGGTACATACAGAGGGACAGACAGACGGCGGTAAGCGTGTGTTTTATACTATGTAGAGATTTAACTCTTTGCTTATAAATAAATTGTCTTTATTTCTATAAGTACCTAGGTACACTAATGATAGATATCTTGGTATTGATATAGCGATGCAGGGAAAGTTGTAATGACGTTTCCACCACAGTATTATAAGGAAACTATGGTTTGATGTTAGCAGAATTACATGGTTTTCATCTTAGGTAAGACTTTTTTTATTAATTTTGTTAAGCCAACATTATCTTGTCATACGATCCAATCAATTTAAATAAGTTGGTACTATTACTTGACTGACTGATTGATTGACAGTCAACCATAAAGTCTAGAGTAGAGACCTAGAGTCTAAGCAAAAATCGTGATTTATTGCGTTTTGTATCTTATAACATTGACATAAGGTATATAATATAATCATCGGACTACTCTTCTTTTATTTAACAGGGTCTAGTATTTAAAAAGATATGCCTAACTTTACCTTTTATTTATAGGAATAGGTATCGTTTTTCGTAAGGATACTTTTTTTCATACAAAAAATAGAAAATTGATAGTCAATAGCTGTAGTATTCTATTATAAATCTTGTATGCTCTAACCATGCTCTAACACGTTAATTATTACAAAGTGATTTACAATCTGTGGCTGAATGTGTGATATGCATTGGTGGCCATCTCGGACAGTTCTGCGTGAAACGGAACGCACGCCGTGAGCGCGTTCCATTTTACGCAATTTAATTTAATTGATCAATAAAAAGTATTTTCATTGCTTGTGATTTTTTTAGGTAGGTTTTGCAAAAATAGTCAATAGTCAATAGTCTTTATTCAGTTATATCATAAGGATCATTTTGAATCGTCTTACATACTAGGTGAGTCTAGGGGTGCCAATTCCAGTCCTATCCCCAGTACGAGAAGAACTGACAAGAAACTCGCTGGGCCCTAGCGCTTTTTTGTATTATGAACCTTGTTAACATTGTTAGGGATACCTAGCAGAGTTCAAAAAAGACATCCCTTAGTCAGTGAGTCCCTTTAGTCAAGCTACATAATATGTGTAGTATGAGAATGACATATTTTGTAGGTAATCATAGTTTTAACCCTGGACCATTTTACTCAATAGTTTCGTCATTGTTCTCACTATTCGACATTGATAGCAACAAAAATTTTGGTTATCTCGTAAAATATTAGTTAATTTTAAATGTACCCTTCGTGAAATAACTTAATTTTATTTTTTATTTTTATTCAAGTACCTACATCAGCACCAGCACTCATAAAATTACAATTTAAATACATAATAATAATACGAAATACGTTGAAAATAGTAAATTCAGAGAAAATAATAATAAAAAACTTTTAAATTAGGCAAAAATTAATAAGAACTAATCTTTTATTGCTCCATCTTCATGCTATCAGCTTGAAAGCCGAGCTCCAAAAAGCAAAAGTTAAAAAAGTTTTTAAAATAACGGTAAAATACCCAATTGAGTAGAATCATCCGCCTAGGGTTAAGTCGCGAGCTCATACAATTTTTACGGTTTATTAAGATAGTCTTATAAATATCTACGATTTATTACGTTTATAGGTACTTAATAATAAAAAAACCCTAAAGAGTTTATGTAACTTTTCAACAAACAATAGATCAGACTGACAAACACTCTTTGTTTGTGTTATTAACGAGAGAAAGTGGCTTCTTAGTTTAGAATAGCTTTTTAGAAAGTGTAAGTACTAGGGGTGCCCTAAGGTAAGTGTTATTTTATTAACTTCCTGACACCCGATAGGACAAAAATGTATTATTACGGAATATTAATGTCCACACAACTTTATACACATGAATAATAAAATCGTTGCGAAGCTATGGTTTTTTCATAGGTAGGTACTTAATATTAAAAACGCGAAAGTTTGTAAGAATGTATGGATGTATGTTTGTTACTCTTTCACGTTAAAACGGCTGAACGGATCTAGATGAAATTTGGCACAGAGATAGATTACAGTCTAGAATAGCACATAGGCTACTTTTATCCCGGAAAAATGAACGGTTCCCGTGGGATAGATTTGTTTTTGTTTTTCAAGGTACCACGCGGGCGATGCCGTGGGCGGAAGCTAGTAAATTCATATTTTACTAATATTTGTCTTTGATTGTACTTAAACCCCCCTGTACTAAAACTTTTAAAAAGTGGTACGAGTTGAAGAACGAAAATAAGATTATTTTCGTGTTTCCCTAACTCATCCCTCGTGGCACTAAATTTTTGGTGCGAGTTGACGAACGACTCTGTACTTATAAAAACATTTGAAAATGAATTAAGCTGAAGACTGAAAGTAATTGAAAATAGCTTCTTACAGCTGCCATATAATATTTTTTTACATAATAAATAGCCTTATGCCATTCTTGTAATCTAGACGAATCCAACGACATCTCATTTGTCAAAATCTGTCCAGCCGTTAGGGCCCCAGCGATAGCCAAAGAAACTCGCATACATACATACATACTCCCCAAACACATTACCCTCCTTCGCTTCGCAGTCGGGTAAAATATGTAGTCATAGATCTTGATTAAAAGTTTAAATGTCACTTGAAGTAGTTCAAACAAAGGAGAATGCTACTTGATCTATTACAAGGTTACATTGAGACTACGTAATTAAGCTTACCTACTGTATAGTTATTAGTGAGACTATTACTTCGTACTTTTTTTTCCTATTTACATACCGTTATCCCGTTTTTTTCGGTCAATAAGTTTTTTTTGGTTATACAATAATATGCAAAAACATAATTGGTATAAGTAGTTCATCCAACGGATCTAGGCATTCGTGAAGTTAGCCACAGTGCGAGTTTGCGCATGTACAGTTCCTTCCCCCTCTCCTCATACCTCCAATTGCTCCCGAAAAACGATACTGCGCAGCTCTTGCGGCTAACTTCACGAATGCCTAGATTCGTTGAGCCAACTATACCTACTTAAATGTTGTTTTTTAGCTTTTTAGGGTTCCGTACCCAAAGGGTAAAAGTATTAAGACTATTACTGTCTCAGACGTGATTTTTTAAAATAGGTAAGTATTAACCTAACCTATGGCTTACCTAGGCTGTTCTGTGTGTCAATAAAGAAAATAATAAAATTGAAATGTGTCCGAAAATATTGTGATCGAAACATAAGCAAGTCCCGTAACGATTTTGTAAATCAACTCTTTATAGTGTCACTCAAATTTGACTCAAGTACCTTTACTAAATTTATCTCTATGCCTTTACTATTCACGACGTTGGTAGGAATAATTAACATATAACAATAACTTTATTCGCAACGCCATGTTACGCGACGCCACAGGAACCAAAAGATAACGTAAGCTATTTTCTGATTCAAAGAACCTGCACAAAACTTCATTCCACCTTTAGTATCTACATACAAAGTTATTGTTTTGTCCGTTTGTTTATACTTCGCTTCGTATTCGGTATTGTTCAGGAAATTTTACGATGTCTGCCATCCGAAGAAATAGCAGCTTACACTATTACCTACTGTTGTATCTAAGGGTCTTCTTCTTCTTCTTCAATTATGGCATCTGTCTCTTAGAGAACAATTTTGCCAGTGTCAAGTGTATTTATAAATAAGTATTGTCAACGTCACAGAGTCATAGTCAAGTTGTCAAGTCAATTTTAAACAAAAGATGGCTGTTTTGTTCAAAGTTCTCGGGATTTCCTCCGATGGAATTTGAAAGGAACTATTCACTTTAATTCACATATTTTACACTCGCGTCAAGAACCAGGGCTTTATTGGTAAAATAACCACCAAAATTACGCAATAAAACTCAAAATAACACGAGAAAAAATATAAAAACCAGAGCGACGTAGTTGTCAGACAAATGCACCGCAGAAAATCCCGTATCTAAGGGTCTTATTCTTCTTTCTTTATGGCATCTGTCTCTTTTGAGATCAAATATGCCAGTGTCAAGTCTTATTAGTAGTATTGTCAATGTCACAAAGTCAGTCAAATGTCAAGTCAATTTTAAACAAAAGATGGCTGTTTTGTTTAAAATTCTCGGGTTTTCCTCCGATGGATTAGAAAGGAACACATCTACCACGTTGAATGGTAGAAATACATATAAAATCGTTTATCTTTGCATTTTTACGTTTTCGGTAGAGGTAGGCCAAAGAAAAGATTGATAGGGCTGATAATAAAATTCAATATTTAGTAAGTAGCTTAAGCTTATGCCCGTGGCTTCACCCACGTGGCACCTTGAAAAACAAAAACAAATCTATCCCACGGGAACCGCACATTTTCTGTAAACTGTAGCCATAAAATGTAGCCTAAAACATAAAATGTAGCCTATGTGTATTCCAGACCATAATCTATATCTGTGCCAAATTTCATCCAGATCTATTTAGCAGTTTCAGCGTGAAAGCGTAACAAACATACATCCAGACATCCATACATCCATACATTCTTACAAACTTTCGCGTTTATAATATTAGTAGGATTAGTAGGATTGAAAGATGGCTAACCTTACCGACAAGGCGATTCAAGTCAACTATAGTCAATAGTCAATAGTCAATAATCTTTATTCAGTAATATCACAAGGATCATTTTGAATCGTCTTACATACTAGGTGAGTCTAGGTGCCAATTCCAGTCCTATCCCCAATACGAGAAGAACTGGCAAGAAACTCGCTGGGCCCTAGCGCTTTTTTTGTATTATGAACCTTGTTAACATTGTTAGGGACACCTAGCAGAGTTGGAGCTGATTCGTCCCAAGCTTTTTTGTCATCTAAGTACTCTGATATTCTATAATAAGCTTTACGAGACAGGTAACTCAAGGATATAGCAAAACTTTCACATGGTTAATGTTTACCTACATAAAGGAGTCGTGATTACAAACGGAACCTGTTACCGGCGGTCTAGATACATGCAAGTGGCTATGGAAGTTAATAATTAATCGGACTTCGTAACGGATCGCGGTGTCAACTGTCTCTGTTCCACATTCACGAGTTCATGTCTTGTTTACTCTTTCCCCCGGACCCTTTCCACACGTGCCAAAAAACCTTAGCTAATGCATTTCTTTGGGAAAGTCGAAATGTGTAAATATCGGACTAAAAGGCTCAGTAGTCCGATGATCTGTATTAATTAGCATCATCGGACTGAATCATCGGACTACTGATACTAGGAGAAGAAACCGACAAATCGGGGAACAAGCCAAAACGAGATGAATATCTTAAAAGGGTTTATCTAGAGATTTCTAATGCTATGAATTTAGCTAGACCAATAACCAACTTCTTAAAGAATACTTACTTACTTCCTTACTAATAATTATAAACGTGAAAGTTTGTGAGGATGTAGGTATGGATGTTTGTTACTCTTTCTTATACGCTGAAACGCCTTGACGGATCTGGATTAAATTTGGCACAGAGGTAGATTATTGTTTGGAATAGCACATAGACTACTTTTTATTCTTCAAAATTGATTGGATAGATTTGTTTTTGTTCATTAAGGTAGCACGCGGGCAAAGCCAATAGTTTGAAGATAGGGAAGTGAAATTTCCTTTCGCACAACTACATAGTTGAACATAATAGTTGTACGATGGAGCATAGCCCGTAAAAATGAATTATCCCAGTTGTGTACCGTCCGGAACTCAATTATTATACTAACCTGTTATTACCTCGGTTCAGTGGCAGTCACCACTCGGTCACAACCAAACGCAACTTCATTGCTGAGTCGGACTCCAATTTATGACATTGCCATGTGGATGATATATCATAGGTTAGTATTCTTATAAGCGGCGATGGGCTTGCAACTTTTCACGTACAGAATACTGAGAAACTTCTGAGAAAAATGTGGCATTGCCAGATGTCATGTTTGGACGTGCCCCTGGCTACCCTCTTTAGATATCCTCAAAGATCTAAGTAACTAGAGATCTGAGGAGATGTCTACCGAGCATGGGGATTACAGTCGTGATCATCATGTAGATGTTATCCTAGTGTTAGATTTCAAGGCTTTTAGTCTCATAACCCCTTTGGAACTGAAAGGCGATTTTGACACTCAAATTTCCAAAATCCCCTATCTCTAGCTCATATTATTATGGTTTAGTACCTGGGTGACCGAGCTTTGCTCGGTTTTTTTTTATTGGTAAACGACGTTTTCTAAAAATGAAACCTAGCTAGACCGATTTATCGCCCCCGAAACCCTCTGCATACTAAATTTCATGAAAATCGTTGGAGCCGTTTCAGAGATTCAGAAAATATATATATTATATACATATATACAAGAATTGCTCGTTTAAAGGTATAAGATTCCCGCTGAATACAAAAAAAACCACAGGTGTAAAAAATATTTTGACAATCTTTTTCGTACGCTCTCTGCATTTGGATAATCCTAACAACATTATTACAGTTAGATAACAAGGAAAGTCATCATATTACATTCAATTTATTTTCTCCAAATCTCTTATTACAACCTTTTTGTCAAGTCTCAATTACTCCAAAAACACGCGATTCTGCACCTTACTGCAGATCCATAAAGCTACATTTCAGATGATAACTTATCATGAAGAAATTTACATGACTTTAAACCATATTTTTAGGCAACTAAATCACAGAATCGATTGTCAGGTTTCCAGTATAATCAACATTCAATTTGGAGTAAATCTTTGAGCTTTAACTGTATAGTTATAAAGGCGAGAATGTAACTTATGAATCTCTTCGGCTTAGCCAACCGTGGTGATTCTTTGAGACAAGTAGAGCGTTGAATTTGCTAGTATTGTTGTGGCGGAAATGCTCCAGCCTTTCCATTATGTTTGTGATAGGATGTAGGCTTAGCTGGCTTGGAGGATGTTAGGAAACCAATGGCTCACTTAGTGATACCAGTAAAGCTGTAGCAAACCTTATATTCGGTATAACGGGTACGCCATTCCGAACCGAGTATCGAGTCGTTACACCCGAATGCATCTCGATACTAGAATCTTTTGAAGTATCATAACCTAATGTCAAAGGTTGTCAGACTAACATTTGTCCAGTCCGAAAAAAAGGTTCAAAATACGGAAAAGTGAAAAAATGCACCTTAGGCAGTTTGGTATGTTTTTTACAAATTACGAATGTTGCAACACCGGACGTCATACTGTACGCGTACGCAATACGACTCGATTCGGCGTAGAGCACCAAAGTACCGAGAGCATCGAGTCACATTCCGTAGACCTGAAGAAATAAGCCTGGGGAGTGTCGTGATCATGTTTATATTTTTGTAAAACGCGCTGAATAAAAAAAAAATCAATTTTCTTCAAAATCTTTCTAGATGTAAATAGATACCTAAGTGTTATTGCTCATTCAGAATTTTTGCAATTTAGACCATATTATGAACCTAGCCCTAAAATTGACCAACAGGAGACAAATCTAATAAGACAGTTTTTTTAGTTATTAACTAAGTGATTAGCCCACTTCTGTATATCCACATCCTAGACACACAGTCGCTTCACTTTTAAATGACTACGCAATTTCCACTTCATCTTGACCATTTTCTAAACGAAAGTCGCAGATCTAATCTATATGACACGAGCTCTTGAAAGCATACTCTATCACTGTCATGTTAAGATAGAGAATTGAATGGATTTGTAGGATAGTGTTTTGGGGATGACTAAGCGAGGAGAGCTGGTATATGCTGTAAGTCAGCTAAGCATGTTTCAGACTCTACAATTTGTAGTATCATTAGATCATTTTATTGTTTGGATCATTTTAGTCACAACACTTGTTGTCTAGATCCAAGCTATAGGTATAAATCTCATCAAAATATTAATGTAATCCATACTATCCTATCCTACTTAATATTATAGACGCGAAAGTTTGTAAGAATGTATGGATGTATGTTTGTTACTCTTTCACGCCGATACGTCTGAACGGATCTGCATGAAATTTGGCACAGATAGACTATAGTCTAAAATAGCACACAGTCATCCCGGAAAAATGTACGGTTCCCGTGAGATAGATTTGTTTTTATTTTTCAAGGTACAACACCGCAAAGCCGTGGGCGGAAGTTAGTATAAAGAAATGTAAAGGCTTGTTTTACTTTTATTTTAAGGCTCTATTGATGACAGGAAGAGTGGTCAGTCAAGTTTCTGGATTTAACTGGATAAAACTGGTTTAACATTTAACTGAGATGTTTTGGAAGTTGTGTAGGAGTGAAGAATTTTTCACGTCTGCAGTCACGTAGAGAAATAATAAACAAACATGATCACAACTGGTTATTCTCAGGTGTGGCCATCTTTTGAGTTGCTTAGATCTTTGAGATTTTTTATCAGCTATCTAGTTTTCAGACCTTTGCTTAGTTGAGGGCTAGATGGCGTTGTGTGAAATGTCCACCAATCATCATCTTCCTGCCCTTTTCCCACGTCATGTGGGGTCGGCACAACATGTGATCTTCTTCCATTTCCCTCTATCATTCGTCATCTCAGTACTCACTCCTTTCTTACCCATGTCATCTTTCACACCGTCCATTCATCTTTTCTTTGGCCTACTTCTACCCTTGTATCCATTCACGTTCATACCTTATACTCTCCTTGTCACATGACATTCATCTCTTCTCGTAACATGCTACGTTACTCGTCATCTTTTCGTCACCGGTGAATGTCCACCAATATGATCTATTTATTTTTGATGTGAAAGAAAAGATGGATGGATTGTGTGAAAGATGACATGGGTAAGAAAGGAGTGAGTACTGAGATGACGAATGACAGAGGGAAATGGAAGAAGATCACATGTTGTGCCGACCCCACATAACGTGGGAAAAGGGCAAGAAGATGATGATTTAATTTAGATGTGAAGTGCGGCTTGCGGTCACTGTGCCCGTGTGTGGCGAGCCTTATCCGCCATAGAAAGTGTTTTACAACCCATACAGCACATCGGAAACACGTCTCCACAAACATACATATTTAGCCAAACCACTCTCGCTTCCGGAGAAGTTGTTTGTCGCCGTAATAACCATAGAGTTGGGTCTGTTATTTATGTAGATTGTTGTCTTTGGACACTTTCTTGTTTTACGTCACATGTCATAATCATTCAAAATTGTAGTTTCTTATCTATAGACATTACTGTTTTCTTTATCAATGCCGTAGGTATACGAGTACAGTATCTCTCTCGCCACTTACTAAAGCAGCGGGTTTTTACCCGACTGCAATGCGAAGGAGGGTAATATTTGTTTTGTATGTATGCATGCGAGTTCCTTTTATGAACAAAAGGTGACAATTCCTCGGGAATAAAATTAATATGGGATTTATACAACAATCAAAGAAGCATCAAAATCTGTTAACACAACATGATAAAATAAACATACACCCAAAACTAATAACCTCCTCCTTTTTGAAGTCAGTTTAAAATAATTTAAGAGCTTTTGCATCCCTCGCTCACCTCATCATCTAAATGTTATAAAAACAACGTCGAAATTAGAAAAAAAAATTTGGTAAATTAATAATCTAAACATAACATTTTTTTGACACCGTGGGAAAAAGAAAGGTCAATAAAATCAAGTTGAAACGTCAATGACCGCGGTTAGTTCCGGTGACCTTGCGTTGCATAACAGAGGAAGTCATTTGAGTGACTATTTGATTTATTAGTCGTTCAACCGCTGTGCTATTGTTTAGAAAGTTGATTAATATTTATTTATTTATTTAAGGATTTATTGGCGGCAGTAATTTATACATTTGGTAACTTTCAATTTCATTTGGCTATAAATTGTAACTGATTTTCACTGTAATGATTTCATTAGATTGTTTTAATTTTGACGCATAACGGGGAAGTTTCTCAAAATCAACGCGTTTATGACGCGATTGTACAACGTTTAGTTTCGCCTTTATTTGGTCGTAATTCTCTTGTTCCTTGTTAATTAACTATAGTTCGCTCAACGAATCTAGGCATTCGTGAAGTTAGCTGCAAGAGCCGTGCAGTATCGTTTTTCGGGAGTAATTAGAGGTATGAGGAGTGGGGGAAGGCAAACTCGCACCTGTGGCTAACTCCACGAATGCCTAGATCCGTTGTATGAACTATACATACTATCTTATTTCGTTCGTCTCAAAGACTAAATTAGCGTAAACATTTTAAATGACAGTTCTTAATTTGACTAAACTGAGGTGTGATGGGCGTGTTATAGCTTATTTTAGAAGCTATGTCAATGGTGTTGACTAAAGCTACGGGAAAGTGGTGGAAAATTAATTAAATTTAGACCAAAATCATCATCTTCCTGCCCTTTTCCCACGTTATGTGAGGTCGGCACAACATGTGATCTTCTTCCATTTCCCTCTATCATTCGTCATCTCAGTACTCACTCCTTTCTTACCCATGTCATCTTTCACACAGTCCATCCATCTTTTCTTTGGTCTACCTCTACCCTTGTATCCATCCACATTTAAAAATTTAGATAAAAATTTAAATTTAAATTTAGACCAAAATGTCAAATTTTATTTTCTGTATACTGTAATTTAGACATGTTAATTGACACGTTAATCATTCTTGTGAACAAAATAAGATTGTATTCATTTAACATTTTGTTAGCATTAGCACCATGATGTTTGAATTTATGTCAATTTTATGTTTAACAGCGATGGTGTCGTTAAACATTGTAGGAGTAATATATCAATGTCTGCCGACGGGTTTGGTTGAAAGTGAAACCTGCCTCGCCTTCCAGACAACAAGTATTGTACATGATGTATGTATGTAGTAAAGAAAAAACATGTTACGTAATTTTAAAATGAATTTCAGAGAACAGTATTTAAGCTAAGATCATCTATGTATCGATACAATAATCGTGCAAAACTTACTGCTACATCTTCTTTGTTTATGGTATCCGTCTTTTTTGAGATCAATTTTGACAGCGTCAAATGTTTAAATTAGTAGTATTGAAAATGTCATAAACTCATAGTCAAATTGTCAAGTCAATTTTAAACAAAAAATGGCAGTTTTGTTCAAAATTCTCGGGATTATCTCTGATGGATGTAGAAAGGAATTATTCCCTTTAACTCGCATATTTTACACTCGTGTCAAGAATTCGGGCTTTATTGGAAAAATAACCACCAAAATTACACAATAAAACTCAAAATAACACGAGAAAAAATATAAAAATTAGAGCAAACCCACTCTACTAAGCTATACGTCTACCATGAGTTGTCACTAGGGCGTGTAAAAACCGGGTTGTTTAAAAAAACCGGGTTTTCGAGTTTTATTTTTCAATAACCGGTTAAAAACCGGTTATTCGGTTATTTTTCCAGTTTTTTAATACAGGTGTCTCGGGACAAAATAAAACCTTAAATTTTAGTAAAAATTAACTAAGTAATTATTGTAATAAGCAAGCACCAATTAAATTTTAAAATATTTTAATATAATTATGTTTAACTCACTCTTACTCGAATAAAGTAAAAAAATTGAACAACATGATAAGGTCTTATCTAGATAATGTAATTCACTTTTTTATACGGCAGTATTAAAAACTCTTTTTCTCTTACTCAAATGAAACCATAACAAGTTAAATTAAATTAAAATTTTAATAAACCTCTAACACAAATTTTTAAAACATTTTCTTGTAATATAATTCAGCAAGACTGCGAAAACTACAGGGGCATTAGCCTACTCAGCATCGTCGGTAAGCTGTATGCGAAAGTGTTGATCGAATGAAAGAAACTGATGAGGATATGGGATGCACAAGCAGGATTTCGAAAGGGTATGGGATGTACGGATCAGGTCTATCCTTGCGATGCACAGCCGAGAAATTTTTGGCAAAGGTCTAAAGGTCTATTGCGCTTTCGTGGATCTGGAGAAGGCCTATGACAGAGTGATGAGGAATGAACTGTGGTCGGCTCTGTCGATGTATGGGGTAAAGAGCAACCTGGTGCGAGTTCTGAAATCTCCCTATGAGGGTTCTAGGGCTTGCGTTAGGATACATGGGTCATATAATTAATGGTTTAACATCGAAAAGGGTGTTAGACAGGGATATGTAGCGTCACCATGGCTTTTTAATCTATTCATGGACAGTTGGCGTCAATGAGTTACTCGTCAAATGTCTTCTCTATGCTCACGATCAGGTAATACTTGCGTGGTCGGCAGAGGAGTTACAGGAGATGGTAACAGGCATGCATGTAGCATTTGACAGGAAAGGAATGAAAATAAATGTAAGTAAGAAGAAAGTTTTTGAAAGAGATGAATGCATTACAGAATGTGAAATAATGATCAGAGGAGAAAGAGTGGAACAAAAGAAAGAGTTTGTAGGTATATTTGGGTACGCTGTTTAAGAATGATGGGAAACATGATGATGATATTGAAAGGAGAGTGAATGCTGGAAATCGTGTGAATGGGGCACTTCACTGATTTATGAGCAGTCGGATCGTTTCTAAAAAGGCACGACTGGCTGTGCATGGTGGAGTGTTAGTGCCGACATTAATGTATGGAAGTGAAAGTTGGGTATGGCAGAAGAAGCATCAAAGTAGAATAAATGCAGTGGAAATGAGAGCTTTAAGAAGTATTGTGTGGTTTAACTTTGAATGATAGAGTGAAGAATAGTGTGATAAAAGAATGTTGTGGAGTGAAAGAAGACGTAGTGATGAAAATTGAGAAGGGTATGCTAAGATGATTTAGATGGTATGATAGAATTTGTCATATATTACTCATTAAAAAAAACTCGAAAAACCGGGTTTTTTGCCAAGAAAAAACCGATTAAAAACCGACGTAAAATCAGTCGGTTAATCGGTTTTTCGGTTAATCGGTTAATCGGTTTACATGCCCTAGTTGTCACATTTAGACCGGCTGACGTTAAATACAGTAGTAATTGTACGTTACTATGACATCTGTCAAAATTGTTACTCAAAATTGGTACCAAATTCTAATCAATGAATGAACCGCAAACTACAGTCGCTGTAGTACGCTGTGACGTAGGGTAGTTAACTACGTGACGTTTTAGTACCCAACTATACGCTAGAGGCGCTGTACAAGTTTTCATACATTTTTTCAACTAGAGTCGCCAGCGAGTGTAGATTGTGAAAACTCATGGTAGACCTACTGTATGGTCTACGTGCGGAGTTGAAGAAGCCACGGGTTTCCTCACGATGTTTTCCTTCACCGTTTGAGCTGTGTGCACACACACATTTTTGGAACATCGCTCTGCAAAAATGCAATCAACAAAATTATATATTATCCAAAAAGCTACTCAAAAACGATCCAACCATGGCCATATTAGGCGGTGAAAGCGAGAAAGAGACAGCATTTTTCATAATGATTGAGACATCGCAGTGATTTATACGAAAGTGGATGAAAGTTTAAATTATATGATAAGGAAATTTGATGAAATATGGTTAAAAGTGACGTCGTCTAAATTACCGGTTGTTTGTTCGGACGTGCCTTTGACTACCCGCATATTTGAAATAAATAACTGGAGATCTGGGAATCTACACTAATATCATAAAGAGGTAAAGTTTGTATGTAAGAGGTATTATAAAACTACCCATCTGATTTCTAAAATTCTTTCACCAATGTGTAGAATGAACTTTCAGGATGAAGATAAGCAATATTTTTATAGGTACTTTCCAAACGAAGCTGCGGGCGGAAGCTAGTGTAAAATAAAGTAAACATTAAAATTTTTTGATACAAAAGACTTCAACGCGCTTATAGCAAAAGTTTAAATAATAATTGAAATTCAAATAATATTTGTGGTTTGATTCTTAATCAAGGAAGTTTAGCAACGTTCTGCCAGGTGTACCCTGGATGGGTGACCTGTCTGCCAAGTGTACCATGGTATTTTCATGTTAGCGTTTTATTATAGGTGTTTACAAAATTCTTTACCGACTTCAATAAAAGGAATTTTGCTACATTTCCTTATCTAAAGAAATCATACCAGCATTAATAAGAATCTGACCTTTTATCATACGAGTAATAATAATTAAAATAATCATTAAAAACTTAATTAAAGTACATTCCAAAACAAAATACCTCCTTATTAAAACCTTAATTGCATTCTATTTTCTAATTGCATCAAACTAATTATAGATAAAAAATAGAATTATGTCTTAAGTGCACGAAAGGTCCATCTGAGGTGCATTCAACACTTTCTCCACACTGGTCAAAATGACGAGGGAAAATAAAAAAAAAACACAACTGTAATCCCCTCGATAGATATCTCCTCAGACCTCTAGTGACTCAGATCTTTTGAATAGGTATATCTAAAGAGGGTAGTCAGATTGACGTCCGAACATGACATGGTACATGCCCACATTTTGCACAGTAGTCAGTATTCCGTACGTGACAAGTTGCAAACCCATCGCCGCTTATAAGAGTACTAATCTATGACACACATGAATTTTTGGTTCTAGGGTCACGCCGGTTTTCTCACGATGTTTTCCTTCACCGTTTAAGAGCACTGGCATTGCGTACTTAAATATTTTTTCTAATAGAAAAACTCATTGGTGCACGACCAGGTTTGAACCTTCGGATCGTGAGGCAGGGGTGCTACCACTACACCACCAGAGCTCTTTTACAACGAGTTAAAAAAACCTAAGATTTGGCTAACCTTGACATAGAGGTAAAATAGTGATTTCACATGGCCTATTGACTTTCTACTTACGTAATATTTATTCACTTTACCTCAATGAAGGCTTATTGAGATTCAGTGTGAGATTCACTTTGAAACTCTTATGTCAGATTTGTAAGAAGTCGGCATCTATTGTTATTCAAAGTGACCATTAAACGTTAGTTCGTGGCCTCGATATTTGTGAACATTTCACAGCGCCATCTAGCCCCAAACTAACAAAACATTGTCTTATCTATCTATCTATATCTATACTAATATTGTAAAGAAAAAGTTTTGTATATTTGCTTGTAACGAAAAAACTCAAAAAGTACTGGTCCGATTTCAAAATTTATTTTACCACTAGCTTCCGCTCGCGGCTTTGCTCGCGAGGTACCTACATAAAATATAGCCTATGTTACTCAGGGATAATGTAGCTTTCTAATGGTAAAATAATTTTTGAAATCGGTCCTGTGGTTTTTAAGTTTATTCGTTACAAACAAATATACAAAACTTTCCTCTTTATAATTAGTATAGATATATGTAGATAAAGATATAGATTAGAATGCTACATTATTCCTGAGTAATATAGAACATTGCCGCGAGCGGAAGCTAGTATTTTTTTTAACAAATTTTATATATTTTTTCTCTTTCTGTTCTATCTTTTTAACTCGAACTGGAACTCTTTTCAACACATTAGTTACTTTCTTGTCGACGCGGTCAATGCACCTGCAGCGGTCGTGACCACGAAAATTTACCACAGCCAGAGTGAGAAGGCTAGTTAAAGAGCGAGAGACAAGACATCTAACAACACTACAACTATTAGTTCTATGTATATTAAAAAATCTTTCTAATATACTTTGAGACGAGTTTCTAACTGGTGTAAAATAGTTTTTATTACAAAGGTGTTATAATACAAAATCTTTTCATTGAACCTTGAAATGGAGTTAACTAGAGATCTGTGGCCTTACTACAAGCTCTTACAAACCATTATGTATCAACTGAAACTTGACATAAGTCTTCAATTCAAACTTCATAGTTCAAGATTCCAAATATCAAAGAAGAGCTTGAGGTAAGAGATGTTCATCAGCCTCAAGATTACAATCTTGAGTAAAATATTTTGTAACTTTACTTTTTTTATTATGAGGTGAGGTAAAAGCCAGTTAGCTCCTTAACTACAACGAAAGGTGAAAGTGACTTTTGACCGTAAGTTTCACAAGTCAAATATTTTGAGATCATAATTGTTTTATATGGATCTGATAGAGAAAGTTCAACTAATGATTATAATCTGATCTGATTGCTTTTCATTTATTGGAACGAAGTTCTTTATCGCACGTTGTGAAAGGGGGCTAGACGGAAAAAATTCTCACGAAAAGTTGTAACGACACTTTTTGCTATAGTTGTAAGCCGTGCGGCGTGCGCGTGTTTCTCTGTCTGTCTCTCTCTCATAGAAAGCAAGGAAAGGAACTTCGTTCCATCCGGGTGTCCCTTGACACCTCTCAAGTTTTTTATTTAGTTACGGTAACTATATACAAAACTGTTGTACTGACTGAATGACATCAGCGCAAACGAATTGAAGGTCCAGTAGGTATAGGTACAAAAGTAACGAAAAAAAGCGTACCCGTATGTACCCGTTACTATAACAATGAGTACTCGTTACTAATACTGAAAAGGAAATGTCTAGTACTTTCCCGCTAAAACTATTATCTAATGAGGTTATTAATTAAGCTTATTAATATTAATGAGCCCCACAAAATACCTTATAGAAATATTATTAATATTAATAATCCCAACACCACACCTCAAATAGAACAGGGTGTATAAATTATTGGTTGTTTCTATTTATAGTATATAATAGGAAAGACAGAAATAGGTCTCCCTCGTGGTCCTACTAATAGGAGAAAATAGTAGGTCCATGAAAAAACGGCTTTTTTTTTTTTTTTACTCGTTACTATCGAATCGAACACGTTATTCGTTACTTCTGATACCTCATACATAACATGCTGTATAGATTTGTATACATTCTACCAATTTGTTTTAAATAAAAAAAAAATATGATCACGACTGTAATCCCCGGGCTTTGTAGATATCTCCTCAGATCTTTTTAGTTACTTAGATCTTTGAGGATATCTAATGACGGTAGTCAGAGGCACGTCCAAACATGACATGGTGCACGACCAGGTTTGAACCCACGACCTTCAGATCGTGAGGCAGGGGTGCTACCACTACACCACCAGCGCTCTTTTTTCTCTTTTTGATACATTATGTACAATACCTGTTTTATATCATGGTAGGTATAGTATAAATGATGTAAGTTGTGGTTTATGTAAGTTTAATAATAATTACAATTAATTTTATAAAAAACTTACAGAAGTAACACAAGAATTTTTTTTTTCTTCCTTCAATTAAAATTGTAATACATCTTCTTCTTCTTCCTGCCCTTTTTCCACGTTATGTGGGGTCGGCACAACATCCATGTTGTAGAAGGTTTTGGCTATGTGTTTTACGACCGGCCGCCTGCCTGACGTCAACCCTCCTTGGGAATTTGTAATTTTTAAAATTGTAATACATAATGAAAAAAATTTGTTTTATCCCACTTTTCTTTTTCCCACTCTAAAAATTAAGCTTTTAACAGGATTACAGATTTCATGGGACAACGATACGTGAAATTTTGACTTCCCGTTGTCCCTGTACCCAAATCTACGTTACGGGGACAACGGGAAAGAAATTTTATCACGTCCCGCTGTCCCCGTGAAGGGGACAGGGCGTTCGGGCACATCGGGAATACACGTTAAAACGTAGTGCATTCTCCATTGACTAGATCATCTTAATTTTAACGTGAAACACTAACACATTGGTGCTAGAAATCTAGGATGTTGGCATCCGGTAGCTTTCAAAGGGAGATTATTCTAAGCGAGACTACTTAGCATGGTTTTGTATAATTACTTACCTACAATGTTTGCAACTAAAACACTAAACCAGTGATTCCCAAAGTGGTCCAGGTGGACCCCCAGGGGTCCACGGGAGACTCGACGGGGGTCTACGCTGCCGTCCTTAAGCTAAAATGCCGTTATCCAACATTCAGTCAAATTCGACTTTTTTACGCCATCGTAATCGGGAAAAAAAGCTCTATCGACCAATGTTACCAGAACTCAAATAATACTAGGCTTGATTGCGGCAAAGTGACTTTAACTACAGTTATTTGCAGTTATATATTAATTGTGCGAAAATATAAATGGTTTTTCCCTCTTAATTCAAAAAGTGGATTTTGTATTTAACGGCATTCTAGCTTTAGGACGGCAGTACGTTGGACGTGACAAAAAATGGGGGTCTACAATCGTAAGCAGGGGGTGCATAAAAATTAATTTGGTTTCGATAGTAGAACTAAAATGTTGGCCACAAACTCGGCCACAACGCAAGTTTCCATAGATAGATAGATCTAATCTTCACTTTTTTTTTTTTTCAAGATTTAGAAATTGGTAGTAATGTAGAAGCGAGGTTCCACCGGATCCAGCAAAATTTTGAAAGTGGTCTATGAACCAAAAGAGTTTGGGAACCACTGCACTAAACAAACGCAGATTTTATTGTTTTGTGTCTAGTCTGGAGAAAATTGTCTTTGTGTGACTGCAGATTCTACCAAAGTATTTGTATAAGCAGTATGACAAGAGAGCGCTGGTGGTGTAGTGGTAGCACCCCTGCCTCACTATCAGAAGGTCGTGAATTCAAACTTAGTCATGCACCAATGAGTTTTTCTATTCGAAAAAATTATGTACGCAATGTCAGTGGTCTTTAACGGTGAAGGAAAACATCGTGAGGAAACCGGCATACAATAAATAGATAGAACCCATTTTTTTTATTATGGACTGATGAAACTCATGATTAGCAAAAAACTTAATCACGACTCTTATCTCCAGGCTCGGTAGATAATCTCCTCAGATCTCTAGTAACTTAGATTTTTGAGGATATCTAAAGAGGGTAGTCAGAGGCACATCCAAACATGATATTTGGTACATGCCCACATTTTGCACAGTAGTTAGTATTCCGTATGTGACAGGTTGCAAACCCATCGCCGCTTATAATACTAGAATACTAATCTATGAGACACACCTTCGAATTTTTGGTTCTAGGGTATGCCGTTTCAACCCATTGGTGCACGATCAGGTTTGAACCCACGACCTTTGGATCTTGAGGCAGCGGTGCTACAACTACACCACAAGTGCTCTCCTTCGGATCGTGTAGGTACTTAATGTTTCGTAATAATTTCATTATAATGTTACCTTCATCCAGACAATACAAATCATCAAAGTAAATTATTCACATTGCTCAATTGCAAAGGAAACCTCATGTCAGATCTGCGTCGGCGCAAGGTGAACTGCCTCCCATGCTAAATCTAGTTTTATGGAGTTAGCACAAGTTTCTATATTAAAAAAAGTATTTTTTCAGTAATATTTATGCCAATGACATGACACAAATTTCAATTATCTATTAATATAGATCTACTATCACTATCACTACATATTACAAAACAAAGTCCACCGCATCTGTCTGTCTGTTCGCGATAAACTAAAAAAGTACTGCACCGATTTCCATGCTGTTTTCACTAATGGTTAGAATGATTCTCGAGGAATGTTTTAGTATAACAATTTGTCAAGTTTTTGTATATATTGGCTAAAATATTTGCTGGAGGTGATCAAAATGGTGGGATAAAAATTTCATGATGATTAGTTACGTTTGGTCGCGATAGCCGACATCCACGTGGGCAAAGCCGCGGGCATCAGCTAGTATATAAGATAACGATCTTTAGAAAAAAGAGAGCAATCGGTTTTTAGAGTGTTGTCTTTATCATTCTAATGTATGTTCCTTCATAAATACATACACAAAAGGTTGCTTAAATCAGAGACTATCTATGCAAAATTTCATCCAAATCCGTTTAGACGTTTGTGAGTCACAAGCATCCAAACATCTAACAAACATTTGCATTTTAGTCTTTGAATATGTTAATTTCACATTATTTTCGAGCCCTCACAAATATTTTGATGACATCAAAACTTGTGCTAACACTGGTGTTATACGAGTAATGTCCTGAGTTTGTTTATTAGAGGCTCCTTGTAAGGATTGAGTAATCATACACCGTGGTTTTGTCAAGATTTAGGACCTTTTTAGGCCCCATTTTTGAGACTAAAATGAAGCAGTGGTTTTTACTACGAGCCGTGGGATTTTTATGATAATAATTATGACTCCACATAAAGTGGGCAAAGGGCAGGAAGATGATTATGATTAATTATGAAGAAGCTAACCTAAGAGCTATTGTGGAGTAGTGGTAGCATCCCTGCCTCACGATCCGAAGGTCGTGTGTTCAAACCTGGTCGGCAAGCCCATCGCCGCAAAGAATACTAACATATGACACACACCTTCGAATTTTTGGTTCTAGGGTATGCCGGTTTCCTCACAATGTTTTTCTGAGCACTGGCAAAGCACACATACATTTTTCTATAAGAAAAACTCATGGGTGCACGACCAGGTTTGAACCCACAACCTTCTTGAGGCAGGGGTGCTACCACTATACCACCAGCGCTCTTTTGCAGAGAAGAATGTGGATTTAATCTTTTTTGGTTACAATTGCTCCATCCAGTCGTATTTATGGTAATATTACCTAGTATATTTCTTCTGTGGCAGAGTCGAGATGTAAACCTGTATCTAAAGTAGGTTTCGTTTCTTGCAAAATCTCTTGAATTGAGGATGTATTTAAGAGAATTTACCAAGGCTTGTATGTTATGTGGTACTGGTCGCTCGCGACTATGTACGTCTTGTTAACACTATCATCATCATCTTCCTGCCCTTTCCCACGTATGTGGGCTCGGCACATGTGATCTTCCATTTCTTTCTGTCATTCCTCATAATCAGTACTCACTCCTTTCTTACCCATGTCATCTTTCACATTTCTATTCATCATTTCTTTCGGCCAACTCTACCCCTGTATCGATCCACATTCATACCTAACACTCACCTCATCACATGACATTCATCTCTCATTCGTGCCCATACCACGCTAATCTATTACTCCTCATCTCTTCCGTCACCGGCGTCACTTTCAAACCTCCTCTAATATAGGTACTTAGTCCATATTTTATCCATCTTTGCAACATCCATCTCAATATTTGCATCTCCACCATATGCACTCTTTTATCGTCCCTTCCCTTGGTGACTCAAAACTCAAACCGAAATAATATTTAGCCGAATTGACGACGCAAAATATGATTGATTTTGTAAAGTGTCGATTCGTTTGAACGACGAGATTTTTGAGGACAAATTGATGATTGAATCCGCTCGAAAATCATGGCCGGATAAGGGCCACTTGCTTTTTTTCTGATTGACCTCAAAGTTTAAGGTTTAAAGTTTAAGTGGGTACTCCGTATATGTCCTTACTCAAGTGTTATCACACACTCTTCGTAACCTTTAGGTATTTGTAAGCATCTTACATACTCGTACATATATGCCACTAGAATACAAAAAAGTATACTTACGAGTATACACCGATTACTCCATAAAGGCTTGTTTGATTTTGATGGGGTTTTCATTATAGTGTAGTGTAGAGAATTATCTTGTAGTGGTTCTACCTACATTTGTTTACATGTGAAAAGTATTTTTTGAACAAAACTAAAAAAAAAAACATATTTTTTCACTGGGTTTGAACCCACGGCCTAAGAATAACTAAGAAACTAGGTACTACTAAGTACACCAAAGGCTGTAAGTAATTGTGGTAAGTAATTACTAAATTCGTGTTATATTTCTCCACCGGTCATAAATAAAGCAGGATATACACGTATTATGATTGTGCCACACCTTTTCCCGTCCGTGTAGGAAGCTAGGTTACTAACAGCGGTCAATAAGTTATTAACCGGACTAACTAATGTGGTAACATATGTGTTGGTACAGTCACTGACAAAAGTACAGTAAAAATGAAAATAGAAAATGCAGGAAACATTCATAATTATATCAAGCAAAGCGAAGATTATTATCTAAAGTAACTTACAGATAACGTATTTATACCGCTGGTCATAGAGACTTGAAGCTGTTTTTTAGAAGGTGTAAACGAACATTTCAAAAATTTTAGATTTAAAATTTAAAGGTTATAATGTTTGTCTATTAGATAATTGAACGTAATAAATAACGATTATTTTGAATTTCCTACCATGGCCCGACACTGCCAGTTAGTTAAGGGCCGTCATGGGAATAACTCATTTCTAATCACGACAGTACTAACCGGAAAAAATATTAAAATACGTAAAGCAATTATATCGTAAGTAAACGTAATTGACGCTATTACAAAATTAGTTCAGTCGAAAGCTGAAGTATCAGTAGTTACATGTTATATCAAACATATGAGTTTGACCTGAATTTGATACAGAAGTTGATAAAACACAGATTTGTATGAAAATTACCTTTATTAATGGCGATAAAAGACGTTTACATTAATAAAATGTAGGCAAATGATTTCAAGTGGCTGTAAGAGTGGTTACGCACTGCGTCCGATCCGAATCCGATCCGAACCCGTGAAAATATGGTCCAGAGTAGTTGTAAACTATTTCTATTTCTACGCACTACATCCGATTTCCGTCATACGATTATTTTCCGTCATTTCCGTCACGTAAAATGACGTATGCCAAAAGGTGGCTCCTGAATTGCTTGGTTTGTATCAGAGATCGGACTAGTGCGTAAGCAATATCCGAATTCGGTCCGAGTTTTCTAGATCCATATTTTCACGGGTTCGGATCGGATTCGGATCGAACGCAGTGCGTAACCCAAGTGATACAATCCGTATTTTTCATTACAAGGTAGGTAGGTAGGTACTGAAGTGTGATAACTCAAACATACTTCAGTAAACCATCGACTTTTATACATATCGCAAAAACACAGAACTTCAAGTTATTGAAATGCTAGCGAATCGCTCAAATATCAATTTTTTTTTGGGACTTAGTATTTCTTAAGTATTGTCAAACAAACATTCTAAATGTTAGAAATGTTTGTACATTTTTTATTGGTTATTATGAAAAAACCAATCTTTTTATTTACCCTTTAAAATACTAGAATACATTTTGTTTGATTTATGCTTGCATTTTCATTAATGCTTACAAGATTTAACTCGATTTAAAGCGCTTTTTTTTAACTTTTGATTTTTATCATGATAACATAATAAAAACCAAAAGAATGTATAGGTACTCATTTTAAAGTTAAGACCATAAACTTGCAGATACTACAAACAAAAATAAAATATGAACTTAAGATTTTGCGACAGAGGCATTTGAACGCGAGTGTTAGGCTTGAGTCGATTTATTTGCTCACGAGTGATATATTTTTAAGGTTTTGTCTCTCAAAAAGAAAAAATAAGTTACTTAAGTACTCGTACTTGCTCGATTTTTATTTTTTTAAAGATGAATATAAACTGCTATGTACTTCTACAGACTTCAATTTTTGACACTTGCCTTACAGCAAAGTGAATTAAGTATAGTCATACCTGCGACTAAACTTGTATCAACAAGTCTATTTTACGCTCCAATAACTATATTAGTTAATGCATTAATTTAGCATGCTCGATCAACAACAAAAACAATTAGAATTACGTAGCTACATGTTACAGTAACCGATGAAAAAGTGACCTATTGCCCGCTTACACAATACTACCGATAGTTCTGTTTGTGTATCAGTTGATATCACTTATCATTAAGCAGGATTTACATTGATACAGTAGATTGTCCAGTGTTACTGGAATGGCGTGTCTTCTTAACGCTGAATTTACTAATCTAAAAAAAAGAAATATCTTGTAACTAAGCCGCGTAATAAACCGCGTAAATGACGTTGGCGTAACAACCTTAAACGAAACAATTGTCGTGAATGCGCGAAGAAAGTCCGACCGGTGTTCGTCGACCGGTTTCGGCGAAAGTTGAGAATTTGACAAGTGCTGGTTTTATGGTCGAGTTATGGGTTCCGTACACGGTATGACTGTTTTCTTTAGGATTTTAGGGTCCATTCATTCATAAGGTCTGTCATAAGTTAATATTTTTTTAAATGGAGATGGTCACAAACTGAATATTGACGGTACAAAATGTGGACATGTGCCAAATGCACCTAATGTTTTGATGAGATTCAATTTGTTTACTAAAATACGTAGTATACTTCTATAATAATGATAAGGAGGTAAATTTTGTAAGTATGTTTATTTGTAGGGTTAAGTATTCTTTGGAAATACAGACCTGAATAGAGTTCTGTATTCTAATTGCTAGTCTTAAATAGAGAGCTGCCGCATCGATATTGCAATTATTTACGAAATATAACAACAGGTTAATGATCTACAATTTATGAAAATTACGCAACTGGCAACACGCAACGTTGAACATGGCACTAAAGTCAAATAGTCCATCGGTGCACGCAAGATTGATGATTAAAATAACATTTATTGACGGGCAATACAATAAAACTAAACTTGTGCATTGTACAATACAACCTTTACATATTTCTTAAGTAAAACTGCAATCAAAAAATCACTTGTAATCGAAAATATTTCGGAATAAAGAATAATCAATATTGGTAAGAAATTTTTCGTTCGCTTTTATAATATTTCCACGAACTCGTTCTATTTTCGAAGTACAAAAATAAACTTAATGGCATGTTTCTTTCTTCTTTGAAGATGAAAAATGAAAAACTTTATATTTACTAAGATACTTTACTTAGTATATTCCTTACGCAGTTGCGTAATAAAGGTTTTCCTGTTATTTTTGTACGCGGGACCCTAAAACACACCAAAATAAAAAAGTGAATTCGACGACAGCGCAGCATTACGATTGTTATTCGGTTTTGTAACAGGTTACCATAATATTTGTACATTGTCCGAATATTATCAGACATTCGTAATCTATTAAACAAATGATATTCTCACCATTGGATCTCTATCTAAATCTCATCATATTATTCAGCCTTCTATGTTCTCATTCTTGGCTTTGGCCTAATTTTATTATTAGTTTTTTGACATGATAGATTCTTCCTTACATGCGCCAGAAGAAAAGCATATAGGTAAGGTATATCTAAACAGATGCATAAAATCTTGCCTGTTTTCTGACGGGATAGCCAGATACAGGTGATTTCCACATGCTACAATCCTGACTTTATTACTTGTTCAGCTTCATTCACTCTCATTACATTCTTAACAGAGACGCGTCCGTTTAGGGTAGTCTTGACCTGACTTTTATTTAAAACAGCCTCAATTTAATCTCAAGATAGGTACGCCTAAGTTTTCCCTACCAATTGTCCCATTCAGAAAAAAATAGGTTCTAGTGACCCCATTTGGTCTCATCGAATTTCCTTAATGACTTTTGGGTTGAGAAACGCCGATCAGACATTCCGATGGGATATCGATGAGGTCACAGCACGGTAGTGCTGACAGGATGCTGTAATAAATAACGTAACCGAAAAGCCTTTTTTATAGGATTATTTTATTAAGCAGATGGCTACCAAGGAAATAGTTTAGCTCCTTATATGTACGTAAAAGGGAGGATGATGAGAGATCTCGAAAGATATGGATAGTTGCTGTTTAGGGAAAATTTGGCTCCGCAGTAAGACATAGGTTAAAATAAATACGCCAACTAGAAGAGTATGTGAGATAAAGTGAAATTGCTCGATCTAGTTGCAACGCTGAAATAGCCGGAAAGTCGACGCCGGGTAGACGTACTGATGGAATTTGCACGTTTCCATTCACACGCGACATAACTGCACGTAAAACGACGTCTTTTACGCATATTTTGTCACATGCAGTACGGTATTATAGTACATTTTTGAAAAACAACTATTGTTACATATCAACTTTGTTTCTATGTTGTTGATAATCAGCGTTTTAAAGTTTATTAAAGAAAATAAAAGTGGGAGTTTTTTTAATGTAGAACGACTTAGTGCATTTTTACTTTTATCCCAAAGGGATTGCTAGATACCTTATTAGGTACTATACTACTTACTATTGTGAAACTTTGAAAAAACACCATGGTAAAAAATGGAAATGGAAATCTCATGGAAGTTGGAATCAGGATTTGGCGGTTTTTATTTGTGGACGATTTTACTTTTGTTTTTTATTATGGCATAACTAAGAGTTCTTTACAATGTTAAGTTTTGTTTGTTATAAATTCTTCAAAAGCAAAAGCACCTCCCGGAAAGGTTTTTGCTTACATTTAAATAAGTGCCAATATCTTTTATGTTAGTATATTTTTAAATCTAACCGCTTGATACGTATCATCGTATAGCGTGAGAGGTGGTAAATATTCAGGATACATTTGAAGCCGGTTTTTTTTATACGGTAGGCACCAGTACGATATTATATCGTGTGACAACGTGAACGCGCGGCCCACTGTGCTAGATACCCGACTTCGCGCATCGCACGCGATCGATATGCTATTGTACTCGACACTTATCGACAAAAGGGAATTTATGAAGCTACATTTTTTGTTTATTAAGCTATAAGAATTATTTCTAATAACTTGTTAGAGTTATTAGAAATAATTCTCGAGATAGTCAAAACTGTGTTAGAGTACCGACGATGTTGCAAATTTGCAATTGACGTTCCAACAGTTTTACCAATTTTGAGTGTGCAATGTCTTTAAGTAGGTATATAATATTTAAACTTTATATTACTTATAACTTATTGTATCTAATATCTTTCAAAATATGCTGTAAGGTTTAGGCATTTTCTTAGCAACGATAGATATTATAAATGCGAAATGTTTAAATGTTTGTTACTCAATTCTTAGTTTATGAAAAGGTTATTAACTTTAATAGTGCTCGTAGCGTAGTTAGTATTATTAATAGTTAAGTAACATTCAATGTGTTCATCAACTGGTTATTATGGAATGATAATATTAATAAGGAATCAGAATTTTGTATTCGACTGTACTTACAGTGAATTTTATATTTGCATTTCATTTTAGTAACACCATGTTTCTTGCACAATGTGTCGTGTTAATTAAATATAACATACATTATTCAGGTTGTTTTGAAAATGAGGTTATGGTTAAGTATGTATTTGTTTTTTGTTAACCTGTTTTCTCCCATTAGGTACTGGGCAAAGATCTTCCGAAATCGCGGCAACCATCCCTATCTCTCGAGGTTTCTTACCATCCTCCATCGAAGGTATCGAGATCTTTAAAATTAGTTTAAGTTAAGAAAATTAGTTTAAACTTATTACATTATCAGTAAGAAAAGATTTAAATACATTCTCTTGACAGATTTTTAATATGTACAGAAAACTAACATTATCACGGTAGTGTCTGTTTCTCGAGACTTCATAAAAGTTTATTTTTGAAAATTGTCATAATCCCTACTGGTGGGGACGGCTGGTGGGGATTATGAAAGTTTTCAAAAATGTATACGTCTCCTCAGATCTTAGTTATTTTAAGGTAGTCAGTGGCACGTTCAAACATTATATTTTGGCCTTTTGCACATTACTTACCATATAATTTAATTATTATTTATACTCATAATAATATTAAATTTCAAAAATGTATGAAAAAAATGTAATGTATGAAAAAAATTTGAATGTTGTGTCCAAAACAGATCAAAAACTAACACTAACTACTATCACAAAAAAAAATATATCAAAAATAGTCAACCTCTCATTAAAATTCAAATAAGGTTATGCAATAGCAATCAATATCAAACTAGATCACACACCGACATTTCAATGAGTTTTATACAACCTTATCTCAACGCATTAAGGTTTATTTTAGACCTTGCTACTATAATCTTAATATGCTCAGTCTCTATTACGTGGGATCAAAGTCTATTTTTGACTATTTATTATAAAACATCGAAGTCAAGTACTAATATTAGGTATATTAGTTCCGGGTTGTATATTAAGTAATAGTAAGTATAAGTTTCACCATGTTTGCATATTATATTGTCAACTTTCTTCATCTCAGCGAAAGTCGGTTCGATGACATAGACTAGTATTGTGTAACTGGTAATAATACCAGACCATAAAGACCTTGTATGTTGTAGACCCCTAGTATGAGTTTTTGATAGTTTACGAAAACTTTTTTCGAAGTATCCTTATTTTAGTTCGTTAACATTTCCGATGGAGGTTTAAATGTATGAAAGGATACTATTCGAAAAAAGATATATCAAAAACTCATAGGGTACTGAAGATATAGAAAAGGTTCAATCTCCAAAACAAAAAAATTACGTGTTCGAGTGAAGAAATTTACCTTAAAATAATATTTTTGAATAAGAGTTTTTTTTGTTGGATAGCTTGGCCTGTAAGCTACCTTGGGCACTCAGAATTATTTCTCTAACATTGTTGTAAGTATATTAAAAAAAATCGGAAACCTCGAAAACTTGATTGCTCTGGGCTGTCTCTCTGTCCTGACTACAGATTGACTTAAAAACATCATCGTAACTTTTTTGTGTTGAAACATTATGACATTTTCTTTATTTATCTAACATAAAGAAAAGTTATTATTTATGAAATTTAATTAGATTACAATAATAAATGCATAATTTAGCTTCAATTCGAAAAATAAGTTGTGTCCGCGTGTTTTTGTTTATCGCTCTGGAGCGACACGAATTCGTGCACACATCTCCAACTGAACGCTTTGGACAATTGGTTTTCGCCGTGCGCGCTGCCAACAGGCTTGCTCTGTCTACCGAGGGGAACGAGCATGTTCTGCTTTGCCAAGGTGCTGAGATAAAGAGGTAAACGTATGACTACTCTGGCTTTCAATTTGTAAATGTTTGATTGCTATAGTACATTTTTCTCATTTGATTTTCACTTTGTTTATGTTTTAATTTAACAATTAGAACAGTTTTAGGAATATATTTAACCTGTACAAGTGATAGCTTTCTATCTTTTTGCATCTCTGCATTATCATTGAATTAGTAACCTTTTTTGATTGATATGGTATTGATCACTGTGGTCAAAAAGACCAGATCCATCAAAAAATTGCATTTTTCTTGCTATAAAGTCATAAAATATTACAAAGTGCACATGCTGCTAGATTCTCTAGGCTGAAAATGTTATATTTAATTATAAACTACTTATATTTTTAGATCCTATTGTTATAACTTGTTTAATTTTTTTACTAATTGATGCTACAAAAATGTAATGTTTTATAATTTTTTTTCTAATACAAATCCTTCTTTTATTGACCGCTCTGTACCCCTAGTATGAGTTTTGATTTACGAAAACTTTTTTCGAATAGTATCCTTTCATACATTTACCTCCATCGGAAATGTTAAGGAACTAAAATAAGGTCGATAATATCGAAAATATTATCTAATCGGCAGTCCCAGCAATAATTTTCAAACCAAGTTTTCACGATATCGACCTTATTTTAGTTCCTTAACATTTCCGATGGAGGTAAATGTATGAAAGGATACTATTCGAAAAAAGATTTCGTAAACTATCAAAAACTCATACTAGGGGTACTGGCATTAATATTGATTGCTATGGTCTCGAAATTTACACACCTAAATATTTCGAAAACTGGTTGAGAAAATTAGGGGCGAATATGAAAATACGCTTATTTAGACACCTCCTTTTCGATATAAAAATACAGAACAGCTGTAATATTAGTATTCAAAAAGCACCAGAGAGGTCAACCGAATACGCTGATTTTGAAGATTGTCGCATAATTTCAACTTTTTTTATTAATTATTAGCTGATCCGACAGACATTGTCCTGTCATAACGGTGACAACAGTGACTAACAGTAAATAAATTGTTTTTTTCATTAGAACCTTAGACTAACTAACACAATAAAAAAAATATTACCAAAATTGGTCTAACCATTCACGCGTGATGCCGTGACATATACGGGACCGGGATATAAGGGATTCCTTTTTATATCTATATCTATACTTCTAGGAAAGTTTTGTATTTTTGTTTGTAGCGAATAAACTCAAAAACTACAGGACCGATTTCAAAAATTCTTTCATTATTAGAATGCTACATTATCCTTATGTAACATACATAGGCTATATTTTATATTAAAAAAATGAGATAGGTACTTCTGCTACCCGTGTAAAGCCAGGGCGTGTTGCTAGTATAATATAATTACGTTTTAGTTCAATAAAGTAGCTTTTTTCAGTTCAATGTTGCATTAGAAACAAGCGATGAAGTTTTTAAGTTTTACGAAAAAGGAACAATCCATGAGAAATCATTTTTATAGGACCACCTCTGAAGTATGACCTACCAATAAAAAAAACTATCATCATTCATTCAAATCGAACCCACAACCTACAACGCAAAAGGCAGAGCTACTACCAACTGAGCTGTGAATAGCCCTATTAAACCGAGCCACATCGGATTTTTTTATATGTAGGTCATACGTTAGTAATATATATTTTGATCTCTACAACGTGAGGCACAACAAAAACATCCCACCTTTTCAAGCTACAACATATTTTTAAGCTATAGCACATCTTTCCAAGCCATAGTGATCTTTTCAAGCAATAGTACTACACACAAAGAATTTAATTACAATTAACATACTTAGAGCAAACCATGCTTTCTATGGTTCCTACAATCACTCAATTTCATGATAAATTAATAGAGATCTCTCTTCCATTAGTAGAAAGCTTTAGCCTTCGTTCGCAATGCATTAGATATGGTAAATATTATGAATAAATACTAGGTAAGTACAAATATTATACTATCTAGTACTCCGGCCGGCTTTTTAGTTAAACGGGTATTACACTACACGGTATTCAGGGCCCGGTAGTAAGGGAGCCTAACGCCTACGCCTTACGCCCTGACTCTTATTACACCACTCTTATTTAGGGCAAGGGTCCCTAAATTCAGGGTAATGTAATAAGTACTTTAACTGAACCCGCTGTCAACTTATCCCGCGGGATGAGTTGACCTAATGCATTTTTGAATCGGTCAACTCATCCCATTGTCATATTTTATGATTTTACACGTAAAGAAGTGTTTCGACATCCGTCCGTATTTCAGAACCATTATTCAAATTAAAACGTACGTATTCATTCAGTACTCGACAGTTATGTATGTGTAAGGAATTTTATTCCCATACAAACACAGAGTTTATACATGTGATACAAGTGACCAATCTGGTTTGCGTTTTTTTTTCAGAATGGCATTATTTCTAAAGGTTTAGTTTAGTTATAAAACTTTTTAGTTTATTTTTTTCTTAAGACGCAATTACCCATAGATTTTTAATCCTAAAATTAATACATGTTTTTTGTTTTTTCACAAATTAATTGTGACATAATATAGAAAAAAAAATCTTACCTTATAAAACTCCACAGTAGCAATCCCGAGAAACAGCGCACCTTACGAAAAGTTCCAAATATTCAGATCTCAAAAACTTTATCAAAAACAGCTTAGCTCGTTGACTGAATCACATTTTCCGTCAATCAAAAATGGTTCATCATAAACACTGACTCAAGTTAAGACGTTGTTTTCCGCCGAGGTTTAAGACAAGACTGACCGAGTCTTTAGTCGGTAACTTGCAACTTGACTATCACTTAACAGGTGCGGATTGAGAGCGGCCGTGTTAGTCAATTTATTAATATATTCCAAAAGATTCACAAATTCAGTAATAGGTTATGCTAATAGTTATTTAATTTAGTAATTCGCCATTTCACCGAAAAGAAAGCGATGGGAATAGATTTTGTAATATTTTTGATATTTAGGCAGATAAGATTTAAACAATAATAAAATTAAATAGAGATTAGGTAATACCATAAATAATCTGCCTAAATAATTGGAAAACTTGGAAAGGTGATGCGAAAGGATGAATATCATTAAGCTTTATCCGAAAGTCTGCCGTAACATTTATTTAAATATATTATTATAAATATATATAAATGAATATTATTAAATTCATTAATATATAACTACTCATCGTGCCACCATGTCTTTTGAACCAGTGTGATGAAAGGTTATAGCTACAAATTGTTTTTAATCAAAAAGGTCACCCTTTGCTGTCTTTTTCCAATATTCATCATTATAATCATCATCATCATCATCATCAGCCTATAGCAGTCCACTGCTGGACATAGGCCTCCCCTAATGAGCGCCATTGCGCCCTGTCTTCAGCTCGACGCATCCAGCCTCCACCAGCAGCCTTTCGCAGATCGTCACTCCACCTAGCCGGAGGGCGTCCTACACTACGTTTGCCGAGCCGCGGATCATTATAAGCGTACGGAATACTTACCACTGCCACTGCGCAAATGTGGGCATGTGCCAAATGTCATGTTCGGATATGCCTCTGACTACCCTCTATAAATACCCTCAAATATCTAAGTAACTGGAGATCTGAAAAATATCTACCGAGACAGAAAGTTTTGCTGTTCGTGGGAATACCTTATTTAAAAATAAAATATCCTACATTCGTCCCTGCGTTGTCGCACCCTATAACCAGCCGGGTTACATTTTTTAGCTACCTACTAAGTAATTATTTATTTAATCGTCTTGGGAACATTTTTTATACATCCTGTATATAGGTCAACTGCTATCCCGATTCGAAACAGGTAGAATCCACTTTTTTACAAATGACTATTTTTATTAAAAATAATAAAAATCCTACTAATATTATAAACGTGAAGTTTGTATGTATGGATGTATTTTTTTTGTTACCCTTTCACGCTGAAACGACTGTAAGGATCTGGATGAAATTTGGCACAGAGATAGATTATAGTCTGGAATAACATATAGGCTACTTTTTATTCCGGAAAAATATATGGTTTCCGTGAGATAGATTACTTTAGGTACATACCCAATTAGGTAATTACATAATTAGTAGTATGTAAGTATTAGTTAATATAATAATATTGTAGTACCACAACGAAACTCATGTTGCAGAATGTAACCGACTAATTTGAGATCTAATGTAATTACTACCTAATTACCAAAATGAAACAGTGAATAAATATATATGAAGTAGGTACCTGGGTGACCGAGCTTTGCTCGTTTTTTTGGGGTAAACGACGTTGTCTAAAAATGAAACCTAGCTAGATCGATTTATCACCCCCGAAACCCTCTGCATACTAAATTTCATGAAAATCGTTGGAGCCGTTACCGAGATTCAGATTAAGAATTGCTCGTTTAAAGGTATAAGATATAGATACCTAAAAAATGTTTTTTTTTAGAAAAAGAACTTGTTTGGTAGTTGTTACTTATTATTCACATTATTAGACGACCTCAGTGGCGGAGCGGGCGAGAGTCCGCCTGCGACGCAAGAGGTTGCGGGTTCGATTCCCGCCGCGGAACAAATTTGTGTACGATCTGCAGAAATTTGTTCCGTTGGTCTGGGTGTTTTCTATGTAGGTATAATAAAAAATATCTATCTATGTATATAATGTATTAAATATAGCAGTTATCTAGTACCCATAACACAAGCTTTGAGTAGCTTACTTTCGGGCTAGATGATGCTGTTTGGATTGTCCAGTATTATTTATTTAGTATTATTTTATTTAGAGAAAATATAAAAGAGGTTCTGTAATGTTTTACATGTGTTTTACGGTGAAATTTCTGACGCAATGAATCATTTAGCAAGTCTATCGCTAGAAACACGACTTGTTTATTTACCTTAGAATGTGCAGGTACAGTCAGCTATCAAACCTACCTAATACATTTTCAAATTTCGTAGTTGACTTGTCACCATACAAATATTTTCTCTACCTTTAAATCCTCAAATAATAAAAATCAAGTAACGGTCTGTTTCAACCTTAGAATGGCAGGTACAGTCAGATATCAAAATTACTAACATAATAATTGTTCAAAATTCGTAGTTACCTACCTTGTCGGCTTGCTTGTCATCAAATAAATAAAAACCAGGAATGTTTCAAAATTTCCACGCCATCTGTAATTTGATTGTTGTACTTATCAAAAAATTTGTCTGCATCATGATTCATGAGATAAGGCGTTAAATAATCAACTGAAGCTAACTAGTACCTAGAGCCTAATATTGAACTTTTTTAGCAGATGCATATAACCGTATTTTATTCTTTTACTGTTTGGAAAGTAATTTAAACTCGTTAAAAAAATCGAACCACATCTTATCTTAAAGCTATGTTTTGTAACATGGTTACTAAAAAAAACTCAAAAAGAGAAAACTTAAAAACTGAAAAGAAGAGAATTAACCAAGACAGAAAAGATGAAAAGAACTTAAAAAAATAGGCTTAAAACACAAAAGTACCTACCGCTAATAGGGGTACGTTTTTTTTAGTTAGTTGAAGAATAGTTTATACAGGGTGTCCCAAAAAGTAGTGTCAAGCGAAAGTCCAGAGTTAGAACACCCCTTGGGGTACCCGAATCACCCCCATGTATGTTGCGCGATTTTCTATAGTTCTCGAGTTATTAATTTTTTTCCGAATTTTTGAAAATTTACGACTTGAACAACTTAAAACATTCTCACAAAAAAAGTAGAAAACTTTCTTGAGATTTTTTTTTTGCTACTGAATTTTAATGAGTTGTTCTTTTATGCATAAAATAATCAGCTACGTGACTTTGATGAAAACTATGAAAATGTTGGTGTAAAGTCAAATAATTAGATTCGGTGAATTACGACTTAAATTTTCAACTTTAAATTAAAAATCTTAACAAGTGATTTCATGGTTCCTAAATAAATCTAAAGAATTTTCCAGACTCTTAGCTTTGATAATCATTAAAAAACAACCACCCTGATTAAAAAATAGATTTTGGCCATTTTATCATTCCTAAGCTTAATTTGTTTGTTAACTAACCAAAAATGACTACAAAGAATTAGTTTATGCCGAAAAAATCAGCAATATGGCCGAATTAGGAACAAAATTAAGCGGGCCGAAAAAAAAAAATTAAGGCACTTAAAATAGCTTTCATACGATTAAAGGAAACCTTTTTAAGACGATGTAGGATTTGTATTGACTAAGAAGGTTGACATTTTGAAGACTTTTTGTAAAAAATTAATAAATTTTACTAGTTGTTTTATTTCACAAATTTAGCTGAACTAAATAAATAAAACCTTCAAATATTAATGAAATCTTACTTTCCTGCAGTCATTTTTGGTTAGTTATCAAACGAAGTAAGCTAAGGAATGATAAAATTTCCAAAATCTATTTTTTAATCAGGTAGCTAATTTTAAGAATTTTCCACCTCACCGTCTTTGAAGGCCGATTTTAGCCAAAGTAGCCAATTAAGTACTACTTTTTTTTAATGATTATGAAAGCTGAGAGTCTGAAAAATTCTTTAGATTTATTTAGGAACCATGAAATCACTTGTTAAGATTTTTAATTTAAAGTTGAAAATTTAAGTCGTAATTCACCGAATCTAATTATTTGACTTTACACCAACATTTTCATATATTTCATCAAAGTCACGTAGCTGATTATTTTATGCATAAAAGAACAACTCATTAAAATTCAGTAGCAAAATTTAAATTAAGAAGAAGATATACCTTTAATATCATCGCATGAAAAATGCAGTGGTAAGTATTTAGAATTTTATGTTGAGAAGTGTATCTTCAAAGCGGACAGTACCAACCTACCTATGATCCGCTAAATAAGTAAACATCGACTTTCTTCGACCGCGCGCCAAGCCGTGTCCGCGTGTTACGTAACACGTGGACTTGAGATGAAATAATCTTGAGTTGAGTGTACTAGAGTACCTATACATACGTCATTTTTGGACATTTTGCTGGCATCTTGCGATCTTACAAATATTGTTATAATCGGTACCAGGTAATAGCACTAGATTTTATAAAACACTAGCTATTATTATCATAGTTAGTACCTACTTACTCACGACTGTAATCTCCAGTTTTAGTAGACAACTTAAGTTCAACTGTTCCCAGTAAAGTAAAACCAATTTTCATAAACGCCCACTTTTTATAGGATTTCAGGACTACCAAACATTTTGGTGTTTTGTTTGTAAAATTTATGTTTTTTATTTTTACGTTCCATGTCGCAAGGTTCTAACCTTTCAAATGATATACCTACCTACCACAATCTCTAATTAATTGGATAGAAAATAGAAATTTTAAAAAATTGTGTCTCGCGAGTGTTAGTAGATCTCTATTTCTATTCTACTTAGACCATATAAGTGTAGTCAGAGGCACGTTCAAACGTCAAATTTATTTTATTTTATTTATTTATTTTATTTTATTTTCAAATTTTAGGAAAACTTACAGCTAGGTATACAGAAAACAACTTATTATACTAAAAATACATGCAAAGTACATGTAATGCTGACGGCCAATTAAAAGTTTCCACAAATAGTTTCAATAATTATTAGGTATAAAAGAAAAGAAAGTGGACGACAAAACAGGATTAAAAATAAAAAAAAAAAAAACTAGATATTACATACTTAAGTAGGTATCGGGTGTATTAACCACCCAAAAAAAAGTTATTACTTAGCAAGCGTTTTAACTTGCTTGTGGATGTAGTAAACAAATCAATATCTACATTTGCCAAAGAGTTAAGCGAGGCGCTTGCTCGAATAATAAAAGCGTTTTGCCTATAATTCGTTTTAACATGAGGAACATATAATGTACTAGGTCTTAAGTGTAGCCGTGTTTGTGCACATTGGCACATGCATACGTAATAATATATTACATAGTAGGTATTCAGTGACAGAAAATCCATTGGTACCTACGTACGTTCAAGTTCGAACCCACGACTTTTATAACGGATGGTGAGCTACCACTACAACACCAGTGGTCTGAATGAAAAAAATAACTACTTATAAAAAACACTTTTTTCATAGATAACAATTTAAATTCTGCTCTGAAATATGGGTCTCATTTCAAAAAACAAAAGTGGATCCAAAAGAATGTTGAATTTCTCAACCCGTTGCGTTGCCCAGAAACAGTAGGTACCGACCTACGTAGGTACCGGCAGTGTCCCACTGAAAGCGAGTATGTCAACGCTATTTCTAATAGCTTATCGAGTGTAGTGGTGGTAAGCCTTCTAGGGCCTTACCACAAAGTCTCTTGAATAAACATTAATGTATGTACATTCGTAAAATTACTACTAACTTACTACTCAAAACAAAACAAGGACAACCATTAATTTTCCGGTTATTTTTGGTCAGTAATTTTACACAGATTGTTTTAAATCTAATAAAACAATATTTTTTGTATTTATTTAATGAATTTTAATGCAATGAGACCAAAAAATACTTAATCTTAGGATGTTTTTGACAAAATTTAGCCGTTGACTCGAAAGAAGAAGAAGTCATATGATGTGATGATTGTTCAATACAATATCCGATATTTTTGCTTAAACGATCTCTTCCGTGCAACCAATCTCTATATTTCCATAAATGATGGTCACCACGACATTTTGACTTTGACATTAGATTACTCTTGAAAAAAAACTCTGTCGTAGAACCTAAAAAGTTTATACACCCTAAGAGAAAAAAAACTCTGAGGGGTAATTTAATCCTTTCATCACGCTGCTTCGAAAGATCTATATTAATACCTAGATCCGATAAAACGAAGGTCATGTTGTTGGTCACCCGCTCACCGCTAATCGCCCACAGTTGGGCAGGTCCCTCGCAGTGGTCAGGAGGGGTGATCACCATTCAGTAAAAACTCGAAGAGGCATCATGGTTTTACTTTCATCCGCCTGCAGGCTTGAAAGCGGCCGGTTACTTGCAATCAGGCCGGCAAGTACATTTTCTGTGGGCAATGTCGTGGTGACCATCATTTATGGAAATATAGAGATTGGTTGCACGGAAGAGATCGTTTAAGCAAAAATATCGGATATTGTATTGAACAATCATCACATCATATGACTTCTTCTTCTTTCGAGTCAACGGCTAAGTTTTGTCGAAAACATCCTAAGATTAAGTATTTTTTGGTCTCATTGCATTAAAATTCACTAAATAAATACAAAAAATATTGTTTTATTAGATTTAAAAGAATCTGTGTAAAATTACTGACCAAAAATAACCGGAAAATTAATGGTTGTCCTTGTTTTGTTTTGAGTAGTAAGTTAGTAGTAATTTTACGAATGTACATACATTAATGTTTTTTGTTTTTCATAATTTCAATGAGTCTAAAGGTACCTACTCACAGCACGAAAGCATGCTTTTATTGAGCAAGTGACCCATTATTGGTATATTGTCATAATCCCCACTAAGCTGTCCCCACCAGTGGGGATTATAACCAAACGCAAATATTTTTTGTATTGTCATAATCCCCCTAACATGTTAGTGGGGATTATGACATTAAAAATAATTTTGGTTAATTTTATATTATCACTCCACACTTAGCACGTGTGTACAACATTACTAGTAATGTTGTACATAGGTACCATACCTACTTAATGAACACTTGCTCAATAAAAGTTAGATTTCTAGAGTGGTAAATAAATGGTAATAAGTTTACTCGTCTGAATGCAAATGACGCTAGCAGCGGACCATGGACAAAGATGATACTAGTTCCAGAACACCCTGTCGATTTAGATTCTTGTGATCACATGGTCACCCCAACAGATACACTTTAAAGTACGGTGACGTAACACTGGTAAGCGTAACTGCTGGAATTCGATAGTTAATCATTAGGTAATAGTGAATTTGTGGTTTTAATTAGAGGTAATTTGATTAACTGATGTGAAAGATAAGCGTGTTCGTATAATGGTAATAAGTAATAGTAATCTTTAGATATAAATAGTTAGGTGACTAACTGATTGAATTTCAACGCAAAACAAAATCAAAATCATCATCATCTTCCTGCCCTTTTCCCACGTTATGCGGGGTCGGCATAAACGCACGAAATCAAAATATTTCTAAAAATTCATAAAATAATTTTTATTCATTAAAATCATAAGGATTATTTTGAATTGTTACAATGCGAAGCCTAATTCAAGTTTCGGAGAATAAATCATAAACACACAAACAAAAAATTAAGATAAGTTTTTTTATTAAACATATTAAATACATTAAAAAAAAACAAGGGATAATTAGAAATGATGGCAGCTGCAGAAACTAAAGGTACCTAATATAATAACTATATGGTACCAACCAACGCCCACTTCCTCAACTACTTATTGTAACTCTTTGTTTTTGATGTAGCATGTGATTTCTATCGTTCGGTCAAACTACTCAACACCTAGACACCATAAAGTATAATATCATGTGTGCGCTATGACTCTTCGTGCGATTTTTTGCAACTTACGAATACCTATATACTCTACAGGGTGCTTCTCAAAGCTTGAAATCTTTTCAACCGACTTCAAAATGGAAGAGGGTGTATGTTCGATTGTAAGTATGTAGGTACCTACCTATAATATATTTTTCTTAATCTGTGCAAATATCTCTCACCATCCTTTCTCGAAGGCGTCGTAAGATAAGGTTGTATGTAGGTAGGTAGGTACTTATCTATATTTGGTTGTTGATTTTGTTTTGTTGGTTAGAAATACCTTCTTTTCTGTTTAGTGACTAAGTACCATAGAGTAACTTATAAAAGTACTGCTTGCGAAGAGCTTTTGAACGTAAATCACAATGACATCAGCATTATAATAGACAATGGCCTTGACCAAGATCAGAAACTAACTTAGGTTTCTGTAGACTTAGCTAGTTAGCAGATTATGTTTAAATACATCCAAGTTGATTATGCAACTGCTAGCGACATCTATATTCAACAGGGTGACCAAGTTATAAAGTGTCACTCTCTTGCTCATAGATGTCACTAACAGTTACTAAATGTATTCCACGGCTATTACATAAAATTGTTTTTATTTGTGGTGTCGTGGGATACCTCTTTATGTTTTCAGTTTGTGTAGCACCCTGTGCATCAGAAGCGGCAGGAGGCCATGGTCGTGGGATTCTAAAGGATGATGAAAGATGTTTTCGATAGTAGCTTATAGTCAATGGTACGTTTTGTGAAATTATGATTTCATGTGAGCTGTGAGCGGTCAGCCATTCACACGCTAAGCTAGCTAAGTACCTATAGTAAGTACCTACATAAGGTATCATTGGTTTAGAGATCTGATCTAAGGCATTTTTCTATCACACATAATTATAGAATAGAAAAAATTACACTTTATAACTTGGTCACCCATAGTACTTATATAGAATATAGATGTCGCAAGCAGTTGCCTAGCTAACTAAATGGGTGACACCAGTAGGTCTACCATGAGTTGTCACATTTAGATCAGCTGACGTTACTACAGTAGTAATAGTTCGTAACTATGACATCTGTCGAAATTGTTACTCATGGTACCAAATTCTAAGCAAATTAATGAGCGCAAACTATAGTCGCTGTAGTACGCTGTGACGTAGGATAGTTAACTACGTGACGTTTTAGTACCCAACTATCCGCTAGAGGCGCTGTACAATATTTTCATACATTTTTGTAACTACAGTCGCTAGCGAGTGTAGATTGTGAAAACTCATGGTAGACCCTCTGTATAGGGAGAGTACCTAATAGCTGTAATACCAAAGTTGTAGGTAGGTACCTCTACATATTATGTGTGTCATTCATAATGCAGCATCACATCATACAGTGTAGACTGTAGAGTGTCATCGTTTATTCTATTCTCAAAAAGACAATCAATTTTCAAATCTACCTCAACTATTAACATTCTTGGAAACTCTTAGAAAATGAGGAAGCCCCATTATTCATGTTCATATCAATTTGTTCACTATTTCATGTTGGCGAAACATCATATTTTACGGCTTTACTGCAATTTCTATGTTGCAAGGTATTACCTAGGTCAAAACTAGGTTAATAACTAATTTGAACCGCTATTTACCATACAAAACACCAAAACAGTTGTTGTATGAGCGTAGAATACTAAATCAATGTAGTGTGAACTGCACGTAATAACTGCTTACGAATTTGTAATGTGGCGCTAGGTATAGTGAAATAGTTGGTTGTGTAAAAGCTGGGAGTGACTTTCGACTCTTCAATGTATCATCAGAAACTTCCATAAAAACTGCACTATAACATACAGTAGTGGCCATCTTCTGGCGAGTAGCAGTACCACAATATTTATGGTGTAAATATATAGATGGCGCTGCAAGCCATCCCATCTATTGACAAGTAGATGTACTAACGTTAGATTTTTCATTAAATTTTCATAGATGGCGCTTATTGTTCCTCAGGTATAAAAAAACCTTAGGTAGATTTTATTTTGCTTTATGAATGTACCTAATCAATAATGTACTTATCAGAGTCTCCGCACTTTACAATCTTTTAATAATAATATTTGTAAAATCATTGTTAAACCTTTTATTTATTTTTTTCCATACATACCTACCTAAGTACAAATTTCAACTTCCCCTTTCAATTCATCTTAGTGCATTTTAGACCCTGAAAAGAAACATAGGTACATAATATTTCCTCTAAATTTGAGCTCTGTGAGTCAGTAAAGTACCAAAGTATTTTATATACTATATTCTATATTCTTATATATTCTTAAATAGTTTAATTTCTTAGATGTTCTAAATTAGCAGTATAAGATTCATAATTGAATAAACATTTTAGGCCAATATAACTTATACTTACCTACTATTAGTATAGAGAATTATCTATACCTACTTATTTGAATTTAATTACGCGAATTCTCCTTTTGGTCTTTACCAACTATGTTGCCGTATTCAGTCATGATACTGTGACGTCATAATAGCGTAGTCATGTCCATGGTCCCACGGGACCGCACCCGCGACTGCACTACACTCGGCATGTAGGTAGGGTTGCCACTTCTTCCGTGTCTCTAGTTTTTCAGGATTAAAGAGGGCCTTTTTTCGCTTTTAATATTGTTTAAATACCTTATATTTTTAACAGCTTAAAAAAAGAGGAGCTGTTTGACTGTAGGTGTGTATATTATTTTTGTATGTTCACCGATATTCCCGTCAACTGTGGGTCGATTCGAAATTGTTTGTTCGTTTGAAAGGTTAGACAACTTATACTCTTGACGTGGTTCCTTTATACCTAAAGATTCCTCATGAATTGATACTTTTCCCGTAAAACTTAATAAAACTTCATCCTTGCTTGTAATTTTCAACGTAGATGTTGTGCAAAAGGTGGGCATGTGCCAGGACGTGCCTCTGACTACCCTCTTTAGATATCCTCAAAGATGAGATATCTACCTAGCCTGAGGATTAACGTAGTGAACATGTTTTTTTTGTTTTGTTTTTGGTACCTAAAACAATAAAGCCGGGTTTCTCTTTAATAATCAAAACGTAATTAAATAACAAATAGATTGAGGCAGCCCTAGCCCACGCAGAGTAATGTATGCCCCAGAGACAATGCGGACACTCATTTGTCTCTGCTCGTCTCCGCACAGCGACACGAAAACTTCATTAGACAGGTCTGCTCTGAGCATGTCGCTATTCTATGTTTGACATTACGGGTGGAATCTAGTCTTGTACTAATTAAACATACTGTAGGTACTCAATATACCTATCTATAAAATTGATGCACTGATAGGCACCTAGGTAATTTTTGATGGCTTTATTCACAGTTTAAAACTATGAATAAATACTAAGATGGTACGTGATTGAATGCGTAGAAAAATATAGGTACTGGCGAACTATCGGCCAATGATACATAGGTAGGTACTTATTTTCTTCTTCAGAATCGTGTCACGAATGCTTTTGGTGGTGAATGGTGGTGAATATGAAGCTAAATGAGAAAATATACAACAATATAGGTACTTACAACAAAAATAAATTATAAATACTTTTACATCTTAAAAATAATCCTTAATAACATTATCAATGCGAAAGTAGCTCTGTGTGTTACGCAATCACGCCTAAGCTACTGAACCGATTTTGATGAAATTTGGTACCAAGATAGAAGGCAAGGACATAGGCTACCTACCTTTTATTCCAAAAATGGTAGCTGGGACATTCTACTCAACAGTTTCGTCATTATTCACACCAAACAATTTTGGTTATCTCGTAAAATATTAGTTAATTTTGAATGCACCCTTCTTAAAATAACTTATTATCAACCAATCTTTTTATTGCTCTATCTTCATGCTATCAGCTTGAAAGACGAGCTCTAAAATCAAGGTTGAAAAAGTTTAAAAAACTTTTTTATACAGCTTTTTAAAATAATATAATAATAATATAATATTAATATATGATCACGACTGTAATCCCCAGGCTCGGTAGATATCTCCTCAGATCTTTAGTTACTTAGATCTTTGAGGATATCTAAAGAGGGTAGTCAGAGGCAAGTCCAAACATGACATTTGGTACATGCCCACATTTTGCACAGTACCTAGTTAGTATTCCGTACGTGACAGGTTGCAAGCCCATCGCCGCTTATAAGAATACTAACTTATGACACTGCTTTTTAAAATAAGGGTAATAATATCAAATTAATTAGAATTGTCCTGCTCCTTATGCTCATTATTTTACTTATTGTAACTATAACTTAGTGTGAAATTGTGAATTTGGGATAACTGGCAGCATTTGTGATGTTTTCTCGACCGTTACATGATAATTGGTTCGTTGTTCCAAATAGCTCTGTAACAGTCATATAAGGAAGGTTGTGTGCACTCGTCAAAAGGCGTCAAAAAATGTCACATCTTGTAAATTAATGTCAAAAGGAAATCTCATTTAGAGCTACGGCAGTTCGCAAAGCCTTTTTGGATTTTATTCTAGACTATCTGTTACCCGTGACTTCGTACGCGTTAGATTATTTTTATAAGTAAGTTCCTACGTAGTGCAGTAGGTAATTTTTAGGGTTCTGTACGCAAAGGGTAAAACGGGACTATATTACTAAGACTCCGTTGTCCGTCTGTCTGTCCGTCACCAGGCTGTATAATCATGAACCGCGATAGCTGAAATTTGCACAAATTTAATGGTTAGTCAGTTAAATTTTACTTTCTATTTTGATTTCATGATTCATATATTTTTTGGTTAGCTGGCTTAGCTACATTTTTATTATGACGATAAGTTGGGATATTCATCTAGTTTTATTCTAGGCTAGTAAATCCGCTCTTTGTCTGCATCTCTACAATATAAAACAAAATCGCTTTCCACTGTCTCTTTGTATTTAGATTTTTTAATCTCAACGGCTTTAAATGCGGTTTTCATCAATATATAGATAGAGTGTATATAGACACCACATTAATATCTAATCTACATTTGGACCCAATTTGATATTTAACCATTATTTAAAAAAACTTTTTTAACCTTGATTTTAATGCTCGTCTTGCATGCTGATAGCATGAAGATGGAGCGATAAAAGGTTGATTGATAATAAGTTATTTAAAAAAAATGAGATTCTTCTCTACCCGTGTAAAGCCGGGGCTGGTCGATAGTACCTAATATTATATAGTTTTCCAAAAAGCGGTGTTCTAAGGTCGTTTTATAGCGGCGGGATGTTTTCAAAGGCTCTGCTCTGCTGGAAACCGGAGCGAAGGCAAACACGCATTGTTTGAGTATCCGGTTCGCACCGCGCATGCGCTAAGAGCCCACAGACAAACGTTGCTACATATTCCTTCTGTTGCTATGGAATTATTGCAGATCTTTGGTTAGAATATTGTTTTATATCAATACTATCTTCCGCTCGCGGCTTTATCCGCAAGGTACCTATAGGTACCTTTAACATAGGCTATATTTTATGTAACCTGAAAGTTAATTATAGGTACATACACATTAGTGAAATAATTTTTGAAATCGGATGGGTAGTTTTGGAGATTATCTTCTTTACTTCTAAACTTACCTAATAATCTTATACCTTTAAACGAGGAATTCTATATATACCTATGTATGTATGTAGGTACATACAAACGGCTCAAAGGATTTTCATGAAATTTAGCATGCAGGGGGTTTCGGGGGCGATAAATCGATCTAGTTAGGTTTTATTTTTGAAAACGTCGTTTACCAAATAATCATCCAGGTATAATATAGTTGTTAGATAACCCATTTAATTAATATTTAGTTCATGATAAGTATAATAATTATGAAAATAAAATAAGTTCGGCCGAACTTCGGTTCAATTTCACGCGCTTTCGTGATTTGAAAACGTGATTTTTATATTCAATTTACGAATTGTAATCCAGGTGTTTGTTAGAAGAATACTAAGCTTATTTCATTTTTGTAATAGCATGTCTAATTTTTATGTCTAATTAATTAGGCAGAAATTTTCAAGATTAGTAAGAAGAACTGACTCAATGTAATGCTTAAATTTACAATGTTCCTATTTTCTAACTAATAAAAATGACCATGAGTGAGTAAAAGACAATTTTATTTTACAGTAATGCTGTTCTAATTCTATTTAAATTTCAGTCAAAATAGTGCAAGTAGGTATTATTTTTCTTGTGCCGAATGTTCGGCATCTGAACCGAATTTCGGCCGAATGCCGAAGTTCGGTTCATGCTGCCAAAATTCGGTTGAACCGAATGTGAACCGAATTTCGGCCCATCCCTAAAAATAACGTAAGATAAAATAGGGAAATTTTTTCTAAAAAATATTTACTTAAGTATATCAATTTACATTAATCATCTCAATTCCCTTTTAATTATTATTATTATTTTATTTATATTTAATAAGTAGGGATATACAATATAGTAAGTAAATAAAACTGTCAAAAATTCTGTCTAAAAAAATTGCCAGAAAAAAAACATAAACCTTACGGTTAGTACTTAAAAACCGCGGGGCGCATCTAATAACCTATAAGTAGGTATTACTTTTAAACTTTTCCTCAGCAATATCTTACCCATTTAAAATTCTGTAAACTTTTATTAAACTTTCACAAAAACCGGGTAAATTCCCCAACCGGGTATAAGATACAGGCAATTTACCCGCCAGCTTACGGGGCTTATTAGCAATAAACAAAAACGGGGGACTATACCATCGTATTGCACACTCGGTACAAGGCATAAGCGGATAGATAGACTTCAACAAACTAGCAAGCGTTTGTCCTCAACGTTTTCATAATTTTTTTGTTCAAACAATTTTGGTTATTTCGTAAAATTAGTTAATTTTAAATGTACCCTTCGTGAAATAACTTATTATCAACCAATCTTTTATTGCTTCATCTTTATGCTATCAGTTTGAGCTTAATTTTTAATTTATTTATTTTAAAAAAAAAAAATTAAGCTTAATCAAGGTTAATATTTTTTTTTTTAAATAAATAAAATAAATAAATATGATCACGACTGTAATCCCCAGGCTCAGGAGATATCTCCTCAGATCTCTAGTTATTTAGATCTTTTGAGGATATCTAAAGAGGGTAGTCAGAGGCACGTCCAAACATGACATTTGGTACATGCCCACATTTTGCACAGTAGTTAGTATTCCGTACGTGACAGGTTGCAAGCCCATCGCCGCTTATAAGAATACTAACCTATGACACATACCTTCGAATTTTTGGTTCTAGGGTATGCCGGTTTCCTCACGATGTTTTCCTTCACCGTTTAAGAGCACTGGCATTGCGCACATAAATTTTTCGAATGGAAAAACTCATTGGTGCACGACCAGGTTTGAACCCACGACCTTCGGATCTTGAGGCAGGGGTGCTACCACTACACCACCAGCGCTCTCCGTTTTTTTTTTAAATAACGGTAAAATACAAAATTGAGGAGAATCGTCCAGCCATGCCACTTGTGGCCATGGTCGTAAAGCAATGCCCTTTCTTTTTTCTATCCAGCATTACTTTTTACAGATTAGACTAAAATTTTATGTTTTTTTTCTTTAGTTCTAGCCCCATATAATATTGAATAGGCTATCAATAAAGATGAAAAAAATTGTTCCTGAAAAGTATAGGAGTTATGGAAGTTTGAAAGTGTTCAGCGACTTTTGTTAGTGTCTGTACTATCGTAACAAATCGTACTAGATAGAAACGCTATTGAGACAGAAAGTTGACGACTAGACACTATAGTTTAATCGAATACTGGTTGCTCGTGACTTGTACCACAGCAAATAAGAAAAATCTGATGTTTCTCATGACTTGCACCACACCAAATAAATCACTAAGGTTAAAACATCATTAATATTAAATCATGGTGCCACTGATTTATAGACAGGGGGCGCGCCCTCCGAGGTGTCGCTGTGAACCGGGTGCCAACACTGAATCAATGTGGTTTGGATCTTCTCATGTCCAGAGGCCTTACCACAAGATCTTCGGGCAATATCAAAGTAATATAACTTTGATATTTCGTACCAGGGGCCTCACCACGAATTCACAATATAACCGAATTAATGACATTGTTATTTCGTACCATGACCTATGCAAATTGTATTGAAGTAGTGTTATTTCAAGCTTCAAATGTGACGTTTCTAAAACGGAATCGTTCTGGATGACTTCGTGGTAAGGTCCCAAGACTTTGACTGTAGCTACGTCTAGTCATTATTTTAATATAGTTCACCAGGCAAGCATAGGAAAGAGGTAGTAATAAAAACAATGACTTTTCTATGCTTCTACGGGAGATGGCAAAGCCAGGACTTCTTCTGCCTACCCTGTTTGCATAGTACAGCTACCAGGCTTGCATAGCAAAGGGTAGTAACAAAGAAGGACTTATTCTCGTATATGCCTCTAACATGGAGGGAACACACGTTGGCCCTGGCCTGCCGGGCGAGGCCCAATCATGGCCAACGCCCAGCGTGTAATGAGGTGGTTGGCGTAGGGTCGCCGACGCCTGTACAGGCCTGTACAGGCCTGTACAGGCTGGCCGCCGATCCCGTCGAGTGTCGGTTTTTGGGCCAAGATCAAAGAGAGTTGGCCGCGCGGCCCGCCTGCCGTTTACACGTTGGCTTGCTATTCAGTCTCTTGCAAACTAGCGCACGGGACGGACGTGCGTGTCTACTCGCCGAATGCACTATGATACGTGTCGCAAAATGAGCGACAGGTCCAATGAACGTATTTGATGTTTATTGAGCTACTTTTTTATTTATTTATTTAGGTATGATCAATAAATGTAAGTAACTAGGTAGGTTTCATAGGTACAGCGCTGGTTTCCATAACATCGCATAATGTACATAGGTGGTAGTCATAAAATATAATAAGTATAAAATAAGTACTTAGACTTATTTTATACATAAATAATGCATTCAGGAATAGGTAGAAAAGGTAGGTAGCCATTTTTACCTAATCTACCTACATTACCTACTAGGTATGTAAGTACCTACTGTAAGTATGTGATATTATGGTAATAAAATAAGTACCTAGACTTATTTTATTTTATGTATCGCATAATGTAGGTGGTAGTCATTTTAACCAATCTACCTACTTTACCTACTGTTAGGTATGTACCTACCTAAGTGTACCTGTAAATGTGTGATATAAGATGGTAATAAAATAAGTACTTAGACTTATTTTATACATAAATAATGCATTCAGGAATAGGTAGAAAAAGTAGGTAGTCATTTATACCTATCTACCTACTAGGTATGGAAGTACCTACTGTAAGTATGTGATATTATGGTAATAAAATAAGTACCTAGACTTATTTTATTCTATGTAATGCATTCAGGAATAGGTATATAGGCTGCATATTTCATTCCATCCATGACCTCATTTTTTCTTTTTTAAATATCGAGGTAGGTAGCAAAGCCAGGACTTCATCTGCCTACCCTGTTTGCATAGTTCACCTACCAGGCAAGCATAGCAAAGGGGTAGTAGAATAAATAAGGACTTGTGTATGCCTCTAAGGTAGGTAGCAAAGCCAGAACTTCTCTCTGCATACCATGTTTTCATAGTACAGATACCAGGCAAGCATAAAAAAAAAGTAGTAACAAAACAATGATTTTTCTCTGCCTACATCGTACATACTGCATGTTTTAGCTACCAGGGTTGCATACCATAGAAAGTATGTAGGAAAGTCAGGACTTTCTCTGCCTACCCCTGTTTGTATAGTTCAACTACTAAGCAAGCATAACAAAGAGGTAGTAACAAAAAAAGGATTTGTCTCTGCCTACATCGTACATACTGCATGTTTCAGCTACCAGGGTTGCATATCACAGAAAGTATAAAGCAAAGTCAGAACTTCCTCTGCCTACCCTGTTTGCATTGTTCATATACCTACTAAGCAAGCATAGCAAAGAGGTAGTAACAAAACAAGGATTTGTCTCTGCCTACTTCGTAGTACTAGCTGTTTGCATGATTCAAGTACCAGGGTTGCATAGCACAGAAGGTAGGAAAATAACCCTGATAGTGTATGTGTGAACACGGAGCGGCGCGGCGTGCGCGTTTCATTTACACCTCTACAGGATGCTCCAAATCTGCAAGTATAAAAAAAAGTTTATATTTAAAAGTGCATAAAAAATAGAACCTCTTAGGTGCACTTAAATCCTTCACAACACTGGTTTGAAATAAAATAATAAATAAATATTGGTAGACATTTCACGCAACGCCATTTAGCCCCAAACTAAGCAAAGCTTGTACCGACTATGGAAAACAGATGAAAAACCCGACTGAACGTAACCGAAAATAGATTTTTACAGCCGACATTAGATTATTTTACATATTGTATAACCTATGTCACTCTTGACTCAGACAAATCCAACGACATCATTTGTCAAAATCCGTCCAACCATTTGGGCTACAGCGAAAGCCAAAAGAACTCGCATACAAACACATAACCCTCCTTTTATCCTCCTTCACAGTCGTCGGGTAAAAACGGAAAATTTTATATTACAACAGCTATAACAACGGTAGCCAGCGCTACCTCCTTAACATTTGGTGGAGATTGGTCCTATTCAGCCACGCGACTTGCATGCAGGAAAGACAATTTATATCTTTTTTATTTTACTTTCTGTGTTACTTTTCTAATTTTATGTACTTTTAAACTTACGCGATCTGAACACATTATTATTAGTATTAGACGGGTATTTATCGTTTTGACGTTTCGACAGGTTTGCACGCTGTCGTGGTCACGGGTAGACTCTACCAGCGTTGACAGCATGCAAACCTGTCGAAACGTCGGGAAAATATAAGGTAATTTAAACGCGATGAATACCCGTCTAATACTAATAATAATTTTCTAATTTTGTTTGGTTTTACCTTTGTTTTGTTTTTTTATCTACTTTTATTTTCCTGTATGTGTCCGTGTCTGAATAAAAATCTATTCTATTCTATTCTATTCTATTCTATAAAATATGTTTCTATGTAGGTAGGTACTGCCCTACACCCTGTATGTAAACCGTAGTTCACATAGAATTTTGACATTTACCCGCTAATTGCCGTATCAGCCGCTACCGTGCGCCGGCGCCGTTTCCGGTACCATTCCAAATTCAAATTTCATATATTTTTTAATGTTCGAACAAAGACTCATGGTGGTCAGACAATACCACCAACGTTTTAAAGCTTTAATGTTTTATGTGTTTAAAAAAACTTAAGTCAAGACGTGAATTAATTCTTACGATCTTTAACCTCTTCTTTAAAATATGCCTATCTACTAATCGTACTAATATTATGAACGCGAAATTTTGTAAGAATGTATGGATGTATGTTTGTTACTCTTTCACGCTGAAACGGCTGAACGGATCTGGATGAAATTTGGCACAGGTATAGATTATAGTCTGCGATAGCACATAGGCTTTTTATCCCGGAAAAATGTAAGGTTCCCGTGGAATAGATTTGTTTTTGTTCTTCAAGGTACCACGCGGGCGAAGCCATGGGCGGAAGCTAGTATTATAAAAAGAAATGATAGTATGTTTGTATGTTTGTAACGAATAAACTCACAAACTACTGGACTGATTTCAAAAGTTTTTTCTCCATTAGAATGCTACATTATCCTTGAGTAACATAGGCTATATTTTATAATATATTCATTTTTTGTTAATATCTCTTCATTAACTAGAAAACAGGTGATGATCCTCAAACGGCTGAGCAGATTTTCTTGAACCGTAGCTAAGAACAATTCAACCCTTTAATTTTTTTAAATAAAAACGCCTATTCACTTTCGCTACTTTATGTAGGCATTACCTAGTGAGAATTTAATATACCGAATGAATAGCAAAAAATAAACGATCACAATTTTCCGATGACTAATCCTAACATGCAATAAAGGCGCGTCCACACCGGCGGAACTCCCGCCGCGTTAACGACCTGCAAACAGGCGTGTAGCAATAATAAATAGATATTAGTGGATTAACGCTGACGGCACGCGGGCGGTCGCGTGCCGGCGCGTGTCGGCAGTCAGTGTGTGCACGGCTTTAGTTTGCTTAATAGACAATGTTTGATTGATTCTAAAGGTGTGTTACAGCGAAGGTACCTACCGCTTAATGCGTTCTAGCTCGTAATACACGACTTTTATTGAACATATCGTTTTGTACGCTAAGCAAAGTTTAGCGCGGTCACAGTCAAGGTAGAAAGTTCTATTTGACACTATAAATCATCTTTTTTCGATATTTTCAAATAAATATTAGTCCTACCTAAAGAAAACACGCTACTTAGCATAAAACAACCGTTTTTTGAAAAAAAAAAATCTGTTTATCTGTGCGTTTGTGCACGCTAATCTCTACAACGGCTGAATCAAATCGAATGCAGTTTTCACTAATGTATTAGTATAAGCTTGGATTAAAACTTAGACTTTGTTTCATCGGTTGACAAATAAAAAAGATAAGAATTTGATATCTATACTAATATTATAATGAGGAAAGTTTTGTATTTTTGTTTGTAACAATTAAACTCAAAAACTAATGGACCGTTTTCAAAAGTTCTTTCACCATTACAATGTCACATTATTCCTGAGTAACAGAGGCTATTTATATAAAAACTAGAGATACTTTTGCTACCCATGTGAAGCCGGCGCGTGTTGCTAGTATCTTATTTATTTATTTATAAAAAACCTTATCCATTCGTACAGCCCCAGTCACAGAATATTAAAACATACGAGTAATCTAACACGTACAAAGTCGCGGGCATCAGCTAGTTTAGAATAGACTCAAACGCCTGTTTACTTAAATCCTAAATGAATAGGTATTCATTAGAGCAAGGGAGCCAACAACAAGTTCGTCCTGTCACTTCAAGATGGCCGACACTGATAAATCAATTCATCCTTGATCAATAGATTTGAAACACACGAGAAGTTAAAACACACCGTCTACTTCGATTCACGTAACTACACTTGCGTGCAAAAAAATCGACCCACCCCCTGCAATTTAAAGCAGTAGGTCTACCATGAGCTTTCACAATCTACACTCGCTAGCGACTGTTGTTAAAAAATGTATGAAAACTTGTACAGCGCCTCCAGCAGATACTGAGAGGTGGGTACTAAAACATCACGAAGTTAACTATCCTACGTCACAGCGTACTACAGCAACTGTAGTTTGCGCTTCATTAATTTGCTTAGAATTTGTTTCCATGAGTAACAATTTGACAGATGTCATAGTAATCTCTACGTTACTATGACATCTGTCAAATTGTTACTCATGGAAACAAATTCTAAAATTCTGTTTAAATCTAAAAATACACGCCCCTCCACTTGTACTTGTACCGTATGTAGAGGAAATAGAGTAGCAAATACATTGGAGGGGCGTACATTTTTAAACTGATCTACCTCTACTATTACTACTGACGTCAGCCGATCTAAATGTGACAGCTTATGGTAGACGTACGGGGATTGCCCGTGTTAAAGTATACTTCCGTGCAAAAATCTGCAGATTTTTGCACGGAAGTAAAAAGTGTAAAAAAGCGAGAACCCGTATGTTTGATTACAACGATTTTATAACGGAAGTTGGAAAAACTCTTGTGAGCTCCCACAAAAAAATAAATGGTTTAAAAAGCGCACAAGATACACCACGACAGTTTTCAACACGACTCAGACATTGCGTGTAAATTAAGTGTAGTTATAAGTTAAAAAGATCTGTAACTTTTCTTTGTTTTTAAAGTTATTCTATTCTTTATGTTTTTTTAATACAATTTTTTTCATTTTTTTTACTATTCATAAAAAAAACTTCGTACTCCAAAGACTAAAACCAACTGAAAGATACAAAAGATAGCGTTAACGGCCACAAAACCCGCCCGTATGTTTCCACATCTCAATCCAAAATTAAACGTAACGTATATATACCGCTATAGAAAACATACGAACTGTTAGCTCGTCGGTGGCCGTAGCAACAGAAGCTCAATCAAGTTTCCGAGAGGGAACACAGTAGTAGTGACAATCATGGAAGTCTTGGTACAGTCAGCCAAAAGAGTGTCTAGTTTATTTGGGCGCTTTTCCATCTCTATCTAAGCTAAGAATAAGTAGCTGAGACTATCATGAAAATCTTGGTACAGTCAGCCAAATGTGTGGTTTATTAGGTTGCTTTTCCATCTAAGCTAAGGATAGCTAGCTAAGACAGTCATGGAAATCTTGGTACAGTAAGCCAAATGTGTGGTTTATAAGGTTGCTTTTCCATCTAAGCTGAGGATAGTTAGCTAAGACAATCATGGAAATCTTGGTACAGTAAGCCAAATGTGGTGGATTAGGTTGCTTTTCCATCTAAGCTAAGAATAGCTAGCTGAGACTATCATGGAAATCTTGGTACAGTAAGCCAAATGTGTGGTTTATTACGTTGCTTTTCCATCTAAGCTAAGGATAGCTAGCTAAGACAATCATGGAAATCTTGGTACAGTAAGCCAAATGTGTGGTTTATTACGTTGCTTTTCCATCTAAGCTAAGGATAGTTAGCTAAGACAATCATGGAAATCTTGGTACAGTCAGCCAAATGTGGTGGATTAGGTTGCTTTTCCATCTAAGCTTAGGATAGCTAGCTAAGACAATCATGGAAATCTTGGTACAGTAAGCCAATACTGTGGTTTATGAGGTTGCTTTTCCATCTAAGCTAAGGATAGCTAGCTAAGACAATCATGGATGTTGGTACAGTCAGCCAAACGTGTGGTATATTAGGTTGTTTTTTTATCGAAGCTAATATGGCTAGCTAAGCTACAAAGCTATGAGACCGTTTTTATTTAAGCTATAAAAATGAAGCGATCCTATTGGTCGGTTTGATGCGATAGCTTAGCAATGTATCGCATCTTAGCTATTCTAGCTTACTTATGCTAGAAACTAGCTGTCCCGCTCGCGACTTCGTTCACTTAAAGTATCTAAACTGAGTTTTAAACAAATCACACTAATAAAAAAATTCCATAAATAACTTTGACCCCCCTTTTCACCCTTTTTAGAGGGTTATTTTGGAATATCCAGAAATACGTATCCATTTATTTTGCATTTACAATACACAAACAAAGTTTCACACCAATCGCACCACCCGTCAAAAAGTTCCCATACAAACATTGACCCCACATTTGACCCTTTTTGAAGGTTATATTGAAAAATCCTGAAACACGTATCCATTTATTTTGCATTTACAGTATACAAACAAAGTTTCACACCAATCGCACCACCCGTCAAAAAGTTCCCATACAAATATTGACCTCACATTTGACCCCTTTTTAAAGATTGTATTGAAAAATCCTGAAACACGTGTCCATTTATTTTGCATTTACAGTGCACAAACAAAGTTTCATGAAAATCGCTCCACGCGTTAAAAAGTTTTATACTAACGTTTTCACCCTTTTTCACCCCCTTAGAGGTGGAATTTCCAAAAATCCCGCCTTAGTGGGTGGTTTTGTTATAAAAGGAAACCACCTTCCAAATTTCAGCTTTCTATCTTCAGCGGTTTCGGCTCGGCGATGATCAATCAGTCAGGTCAAGCTCTTATATAGATATAGATTAATTGTAAAGCAGAAGAGGTTCTGGAGGTTGATAATTTTTTTTTAAACATTTCATAACAACGTTCTCTAAATAAGTTAAAAAAGTCCACTTTACGCTGTATAAAACATTAAGACTAGAATAACGCACAATTTCCTTTTACTTAGGTATGTCAGTTAGCAGCAGTATAAGTTTGTTTAGTTTGGGGCTAGATGGCGCTGTGTGATATTTTTAACAATATGAAAACTCTCACGCTGACTGTACTACAGAACAATTTGTACCTATGTATAGGGTTGCTATGTCTGTTGCCTCTTCAGTAATGATTGTTCGATGGTAGTCTTTCTCAAGTAGTCTAAGTATACCATAGTCACAGAATAACTTAATATTACTACATAAAACCCCCCTGGGTTTATGATTGAAATCAAAATGATTCGGCAACTAATAATCAAAATGTGTCAAGCAGAGACGCCCGAGGCAGTCTCGTGTCGTCCCAAATTGAAAATTAAGTTATGCCAGGAACATTTGCTTCTCAGTGTACTTTTAAAACTCCCTTTTATTAAAAATAGGATTAGAAATAAATAAAAGAAAATAAATTTAAAATAGATAAAAATTAAGAGAAATTAATAAATATAAAATACTAGCTTCCATCCGTGGCTTCGCCCACAAGGTACCTACATAAAATGTAACCTATGTCCTTTCTCAAGCTCTAGTCTATCTTTGTACCAAATTTTATTAAAATCGGTTTAGCGGTTTAAGCGTGAAAGCGTAACAGAAAGAATTACTTTCGCATTTATAATATTAGTATGGATTTTACAAAACATTACATTCGCCAATCTACAAGTACCTACCTCTTTGTGTTTCCACCTTTCAAACAACAAAAATGCAATAAACTCTACTTAAATAAATACCTTTGAAGTTACAAAATTCGCATTGATAGCTACATACAAACAGACAAGCAATAAACAGACTCAACGTCAAATAAAATCACGTCAAATGTATCTATAATTAAATTGCATTCTCACGATAAAACTATACTAGATAATTCATACATTACCCTTGTAAATTTGAAGTTGAACGTAAAATAGTCCTTACAGCGCTTGGATTAAAGGTGGTTAGGGTGTGAAGAGAGAAGTGGGAGTGAGAGGTCAATAGCTACCCCTCTCCAATAAACATCAATCAAAGCACAACTGCACCTTTTGGTTTATGATATTATGGTGCGTTACCTTTAGCACTATTTTTTAAAAACCTTGGATAATAAATACAAATTACTCCAAACCCTAAGGTTCGCACCAAAAAATGTATGTAAAAAATAACTAAAAATGTATGTGCATTTTACTACCGTTGAAAGAAAACATCGTGAAGAAATGACCTAAAAAAACGAACGCAGTAAAGTCTACAAAAAAGCCTTAATCCTTTAACACTAGATTCAAAAAATCTATTGATACAACATTAAATAAATAAATAAATAAATAAATAATGCTGGACAATCCACACAGCATCATCTAGCCCCAAAGTAAGCTACTCATAGCTTGTGTTATGGGTACTAGATAACTGATATATTTAATACATTATATACATAGATAGATATTTTTTATTATACATAGAAAACACCCAGACCAACGGAACAAATTTTGGCATATCATACACAAATTTGTTCCGAGGCGGGAATTGAACCCGCAACCTCTTGCGTCGCGGGTGGACTCTCGCCCGCTGCGCCACAGAGGTCGTCATTAAATTAAATTAAATTACATTAATTTAAAAATTTAATGAACTTCCGTCACAAAACAAACATAGCTGAAAACACTCCCGACTAATACAAACAAACCTTTCAAACAAAAAAAAAAAAACAAAATCAAAATTTAACGCAACCTTGGGGATTTTCTGCGGTGTATTTGCCTGACAACTACGTCGCTCTGGTTTTTATATGTTTTCTCGTGTTATTTTGAGTTTTATTGCGTAATTTTGGTGGTTATTTTGCCAATAAAGCCCGGGTTCTTGACGCGAGTGTAAAGTATGTGAATTAGAGTGAATAGTTCTCTTGAAATTCCATCGGAGGAAATCCCGAAAATTTTCAACAAAACAGCCATTTTTTGTTTAAAATTGACTTGACTACTTGACTATGACTCTGTGACGTTGACAATACTTATAAATAAATACACTTGACACTGGCAAAATTGTTCTCTAAGAGACAGATGCCATAATTGAAGAAGAAGAAGAAGAACGCAACCTTGTTAGAAGTCGCATTACAAGTTTCACTTCAATAAAGGTAAATTTAGTTTATCGCAGTGCTAAAGGGAAGGCACACCACCGTCCCTAAAATGCGGCATGCGTGCATCACCTGTGTGTAGACTACACGTCATCGCCACGCGCAGACCGTGTGTACTGGCCCTTATTTAGCAATAGCTTTGTGATGTTAGCAATCATGACAGGGTTGTGTCTGTTCAATAGACTCATGAATCATTGCGTTAGGTAACTTAATAACTAGCTGACTCTCGCTCGCTGATCTGTGCGTTTTAAGTAATAGGTACCTGGGGCCTTACCACGAAGTCTTCCAAAACGATTTCGTAACGATTCCATTATAGAAACGTCACTACTTCCATAAAATTTGCAAAGGTCAGGTACGAAATCACAATGAAATACTAATTCGGTAATGTATTATGAATTCGTGGTGAGGCCCCTGGATGACCGAGCTTTGCTCGTTTTTTTTTGGTAAATCGTGTTTTTTTGAAAATGAAACCTAGCTAGATCGATTTATCGCCCCCGAAACCCTCTGCATACTAAATTTCATGAAAATCGTTGGAGCCGTTTCCGAGATTCAGATTATATTGCTTGTTTAAAGGTATTTTTTTTCCCGTTGTTGCAACATTTCTTACTGATTCTCCGCTCCTATTGGTCGTAGCGTGATGTTATATAGCCTATAGCCTTCCTCGATAAATGGACTATATAACACAACAATCATATTTCATTTCGAACCAGTACTTAGTTCATGTATGACACACACCTTCGAATTTTTAGTTCTAGAGTATGCCGATTTCCTCACGATGTTTTCTTTCACCGTTTAAGAGCACATTGCGCACATAATTTGTTCGACTAGTTTTGAACCCACAACCTTTGGATCGTGAGGCAGGAGCGCTACCACTACACCACCAGTGCTCGTTAGTTTATTTAAACAATTGTAAAAACGAAATAAATAATCTAAGAAAATATTTAATTCTCGTGGCGGTTTTCTTTCCAAAGTTAGGAAGAGATTCAAATTCATTAAAAATCTGAATTTCAAATGTAGGCGACTAAAAGCTTAATATTCATTTGGGAATCTTCCTCGTGAACGCACCTCGGGAAGGATGCTGACTAGTGATGTAACTCGATGAACCTAGGTTAATGTTATCGATGTTTACAAAACAAGTGTATTTCTTTTGTTCTTGTGCGTTTTTTTCACTCCTATTTTGGTACAAATACACCAAACCATTACACTCTTTATTCGCAGATAAATAAAAATGATGCGCTCAGAGAAAATAGAGGTAGATATAAATATTTTAAAGAGTTTCAATATACATTAGTAATCATAGTTAAGAGTAAATAATTATACTTAGTAAATAAATAGTAGTACATAAACGTGCTATAACATTTAAAAAAAATTAACATTATCCCCGAATTACCCATTAAATTAAAGGTACCTACCAAATAAAACAATAAATACATAAAAAATAATTTGTAAAGTTTAATTTTCTACTTAAAATCTCCATATTATCCCAAGGTTTGCTGGAAGATGACTCTTTTTAAGGTTAAGCTCGCCTGTGTACATGCCATTCATTTTAAGCCATAAAATGTAACTTAATTCAATATCTACAGTACAATACTTATATAATTATTAACTCAGTATCTACGACATTTGCCCAGCGTTTCGGAGATCATATTAAGTGTTTCGTCTATAATAGGGTTGTCAAACATTGTTGCAGAGACCCTAAGTCTCTATCTGTTGCCCAATTAAAATCCGCTGCTCAAATCTGGTTACTCACTCTATCATACGATCAAGCCGAAAGTCTATTATCCAAAGTCTCCTAGCATGTCCTTTTTTATTCTTATTTTTTTTAATTTTTGTTTTCTTTTTATTTCTTATTTTAACTTAAATTTTCAGTACGTTTTAGTTTAGCTTTAGTTTTTAGTTTACTTTTAAATTATTAGTCTGTTTGTTACTTTCTATTTTTAAATCGTATTTTTTACCGTCAGTCTAATATTACTAATAGTTGTCCCAAACTGATATTATTATACAATATATTTTTTATTTTTTTATTTTTCTCAAAATATATTAACTCAGCTTATGATAAACCGTCAATTGAGGTTTTTAAATTTTTAAATTTCTAGCTGTTAATCGTATTTGGTTACCACGATACAGGCTCAGCCTAGTGTGGGAACCGTTGTTATGTCCTATAAATTAAACCATCTCTACTTACACAGAAAGGATAATATTTTACTACTCGTACCTAGTTGTAAGCCTGTCATAATGTAACTAATTTGAAAATTTTATCTGTTTTAAGTAGCAATAAACATATTTTCAATTTTCAATTTTTTCAATTTTCAATTTGTATACAAAGAATTTTTTTAATACATTACGTATCGAAATATTTTGTTTATTTCTACACAAAATATTTTAAGGTAGGCACCTACTAATTGAAAAATATTCGCAGAATAAAGCAAAAGTATTATGTCTATCGATGATAGTGATTTATCGATGTTTGATTTTGAATCACATCCCTATAAACCCGCATAAAGAGCTAAATCCTGTCGTCGCCCCCTCGGGACCTGTACATTGTTGTTTGTAACTGACTGTACCGAGACGGCGCGGTATTATTCCAGATTCCAGATTGATAGCAACTTTAAAAACATTATCCTCCCTTTCAGTAGGTCTACCATGAGTTGTCACATTTAGATTGGCTGACGTTACTACAATAGTAATAGTACGTTACTATGACATTTGTCAAAATTTACTCATGGTACCAAATTCTAAGGAAATTAATGAGCGCAAACTACAGGCACGCTGTGACGTAGGATAGTTAGCTACGTGAGGTAGTACACAACTATCCGCTAGAGGCGCTGTACAAGTTTTCATACATTTTTTTAACTACAGTCGCTAGCGAGTGTAAATTGTGAAAACTCATGGTAGACCTACTGTAGTCGAAAACAGCTATCAATATCTCGCCAAACCAACTGTCGGATAAGTTGATATTACGTTATTTCTTGTTATTTTTGTTTCTGTGAGAAGTTTTTATTTGTCTTAATAATTTTATCTATGAAGCCCCAAACTGTGTTAATGTTAATTTGAGTGTAAAAAATAGTTATTTTTTCATAATTTTACCTTTGGTTTTCAGATTTTGTTAATTTTTTTGACAATTATAAATTATTATTATTTTTGTAAATTATTCGTTTCTAACTAAATTATAATTATATATTATCGATACTAATATTATAAAAGTAACTCTGTCTACCTATTACGCCTTCACGCGATTTTGATGGAATTTAGTACAAAGATAAACTACCTTTAAACTAAAGGTTAAAAAAAACTACATTTTATTGCGAAAAAATGCTTGAAGGGGTTGAAAGATAACTACAAAATAAGAAAAAAAAAAATAAAAAAAAATATGATCACGACTGTAATCCCCAGGCTCGGTAGATATCTCCTTAGATCTTTAGTTACTTAGATCTTTGAGGATATCTAAAGGGGGTAGTCAGAGGCAAGTCCAAACATGACATTTGGTACATGCCCACATTTTGCACAGTAGTTAGTATTCCGTACGTGACAGGTTGCAAGCCCATCGCCGCTTATAAGAATACTAACCTATGACACATACCTTCGAATTTTTGGTTCTAGGGTATGCCGGTTCCCTCACGATGTTTTCCTTCATCGTTTAAGAGCACTGGCATTGCGCACATAAATTTTTCGAATGGAAAAACTCATTGGTGCACGACCAGGTTCGAACCCACGACCTTCGGATCGTGAGGCAGGGGTGCTACCACTACACCACCAGCGCTCTCTAAAAAATAAGAATCCTAAAAAAATAAGTATTCCATATATTTTTTTACTAATGGAATATTTAATAATTATTATGTCACACGAAAGTAGCCTCTGAGACGCACTTATCCTTTCACCACACTGGTTGGAATAACATTGTGACATAATAAGGAGAAGAAGACTGAGCGACATTAATTATTAGTAGTATTAAATGGGTATTTATTTTTTTACCTTTATATATATAAATATATTTTTTTTTGTATGACATTGGTAAGACAGGAGTGAGTACTGAGATGACGAATGATAGAGGGAAATGGAAGAAGATCAGATGTTGTGCCGACCCCACATAACGTGGGATAAGGGCAGGAAGATGATGATGAAACGGGTATTTATCACTTATCGTTTATCGCTTTTAATACTTACTACTAATACCTAATTATGTGTTTAGATCGCGTAAGTTTAAGAGCGACATTATTTATATCCTTACAATATAGCATACATAGCATGTAGATATGTAATATAACAATGAAACAGCTAAAAATCGTATAGATCTACAGCGAACTCACAATTTTTCCCTAAACCCAGTACTAAGCCCCGCCCGACCAGTAAACAAATAGGGATGGGAAAAATCCGTTTATAGACTCGATGATAAATCGATTTCAATGACATAAATTATGCATAGTACGTTTCTATTCAATTTGATATTTTACCGTTATTTTAAAAACTTTTTTAACCTTGAATTTAGAACTCGTCTTTCAAGCCAGCGTGAAATGGAGCAATAAAAAAAAGATTGATAATAAGTTAATTCACGAAGGTTACATTTAAAAATAACTAATATTTTACGAGATAAACAAAATTGTTTGTTGCGAACAATGACGAAACCATTCAGTAAAAAGGTAACCAGTATAGTTAACTACTAAAGGATAGTTGAGAAAACAGTTGTTTGAAAAGAGCGCTGGTGGTGTAGTGGTAGCACCCCTGCCTCACGATCCGAAGGTCGTGGGTTCAAACCTGGTCGTGCACCAATGAGTTTTTCCACTCGAAAAATTTATGTGCGCAATGCCAGTGCTCAAAGGTGAATCAAAACATCGTGATGAAACCGGCATACCCTAGAACCAAAAATTCGAAGGTATGTGTCATAGGTTAGTTATTCTTATAAGCGGGCTGCAACCTGCCACGTACGGAATACTAACTACTGTACAAAATGTGGGCATGCACCAAATGTCATGTTTGGACTTGCCTCTGACTACCCTCTTTAAATATCCTCAAAGATCTAAGTAACTAAAAATCTGAGGAGATATCTACCGAGCCTGGGGATTACAGTCGTGATCATATTTTTTTTTTTTTACAGTTGTGTTAAACTGAGCTGCTAGTAAATAATCGACTTAGCTTATATAGGTAAGTACGTACTATCATCCGTATATACATAATTATCCGATTTTTATAGCAACTTTACCCCATCCCTAGCGCTTCGCCCGCCAGAATACAAACAGCGCATAACTAGCCGCCAACAAACATATTTCAAACTGTATTAAAGCCTGATTTATAAAACGGCTTTATTCCCGAGAAATAGGGAAAAAAATTCGCGATGGTAACACCCATGTTTTTTATGACGTTGTGGATTAGGGTCAGTTTATTTTTGGATTTTTATGTTGGGATTACATATTTTGCCCAGTTAGTCAGATTGTAGCGGAGAGCAGTGGGCAACACTGACTACGGAGCGGTATTTTGCATTCCTTAAAATGTTTTTTTTTTAATTGGTAGATATTTCGCCTCTGTTACAGTAGTTCTACTAAGAAGTTCAACTGGTAGTACAAATGTAACACCTTTGTATCTCTAGTTCTACCAGTAGTATGTACTAGTGACCTAAATGCGGCAATATAAATATCTCATGCATAAGTTAGTATTCCTATAAGTGGCGATGGGCTTGTAACCTGTCACGTACAGAAACTGCTAGGTATGCAAAATGTGGGCATGTGCCAAAGTTCATAATTTGGACGTGCCTCTGACTACCCTCATTAGATATCTTTAAAGATCTAAGTAACTAGAGATCTGAGGAGATATCTTCTGAGCCTGGATTAGAGTCGTGATTTTTTTTTAATGAATTTTTTTGATATTTTGTAAAACTTAAGTCACTCTTGTGATCCAGACGAATCCAACGATACCTTTTTTATTTTTTATTTTTTTTTTTTTCGGGGGGGAAATGCATTACGCATACCACCCGGGCGCAGGGGGCACCCGAGTAGTTATGTGGGACTCCCCGTATAGGCTAATGAGACCCACGGTATACCCACTAAAAACCCCCCGTCTTCCGCCTCGCCGCCTAGTGACGGGGCCACGGGAACGCTCTCGCACACATCCGCGACCCCGCCGGCGGTAGCCGCCTACAAGCGGCTCCATCCCGGAAGCCCGAAGGCCCTCCACGATGGGCGCACCAGATGGTAAGGCGCGCCCCCCTTCCCGGCCTCCCCCAGTACTGTAGCAGACTCCCCCCGAGTCTGCTACTAGGAGGCCACGGATACCAGATAACTGGTACCCGGTGGCAGATCAGGTCTGTGGTTCTGCCATCTACCACACCTCGGCCGCAGAGGATAGGACAAGCGGCGCACCGATATACCGACATGTCTCTTCCTCTGCGGCCCCAGCACTCCACGGCCGCAGAAGATAGGGAGAACGGCGCACCGCAATACCGGCACTCCTCTTCTTCTGCGGTCCCCTCTCCACGCGCGTCCGCAGCGGACCTGCTCAGCCCGCTGGGAGCGCCCCCCTCTCGGACCAGCCGTCGACCCAAACAGGCCGGCCCTGCTGGTTGGTTGCCTCTTAGCTTCACCGTGGGTGACCAGTCCACGGTTACTAAGCCCCCCCGCCACGACAAGGCGGGCAACCCTCGGGGGGGATCCAACGATACCTAATTTGTCAAAATATGTCCAGCCATTTGGGCTACAGCCTACAGCGATACCCAAAGAAACTCGCATTTATATATCCTACTAATATTATAAACGTGAAGGTTTGTATGTATGTATGTATGGATGTTTGTTATTCTTTCACGCTGAAACGGCTGAACGGATCTAAATGAACTTTGGCATAGAGATAGATTATAGTCTAGATAGCACAAAGGCTACTTTTTATGTAAAAATATACGGTTCCCGAAGGATAGATTTGTTTTTGCGGAAGCTAGTAGGTACTTACATACCCCAAAAACATTAGAAAGAAAGAAAAATGTTTATTTGCAACACACAGGAAGTTAAAAAAAAAAACCATTACCCTCCTTTGCGTCGCAGTCGGGTAATATACTTGTTATAAAAAGGCACCCACACCTAGTAGCTAGTAGACAGATGATGCTAAAGGGAGTGAAGTTAAAAACGGTGTTAGTTTATTAAAATGGAAAGAACAAACTGGGGTCGTGTGTATACTGCAGTGCAATGAAACCGTCTACCTTTTACCTATATCAGATTTAAACAAAAAAAATCGTAACTATACTTAATTATTTATACTACTTATTTTTTTTACTCGCGCATAGGGGGTTCTGTAAAAAATACTTTTAATTTTAGATTTTGTGTTATGGTGATTTTGAGATCTTGCTTCTTGCCAAATTTCATAATTTGAAGTCAATGGGAAGTTGGTACTTCATAAGTTTTTGTGTCCTATAAAAAAAACTTAATGACACCGGTTTTTAGGTATTTTTAGCACAAATTTAATTGGAAAAAAATATCAGGTAATTAAGTATACCTTCTCTTTTATTCAAAAGTTAAAACAACTCTCTATTTTTGGTGCTTTTTATTTCTTCCGTCTATCTCTAGATTTTTTAATGTAATCAAAAGACAACTATAAAGATGGCTCAATATTATTGATGAGATTTATATTCTTTTGCATTTGCTGTTTTATAGGTATACCTATTAAAACGTATAACGATTTCTTATACTTCAAGTAGAAACAAATTAACTGACCGCTTCACGTGTTTTTGTCCCCAATTACACAAACTACATCGTCTAAGGCGGGCTTGCGTATTAACTTATAATAAACTCTGTGGTTTTCCACGATGCGTCGCGACAGCAAAAGTATAATACACCCTTACGTCGTAGCATGCAGAACTAAAAAACACTCTATTTCTTTAAAGCTAAGACTGATAATAGTGTAAAGTTTAAGGACGCAATTTTTCTCTAGCGATGATTTATGTTTAGGTAATTTTTATCTTTATCACTGAAACTTAAGGTTGAAGTTTGTATTACAAAAGGCTGTTATTTTTTTTAAGTTACTCAAATGCATATCAGTTATTATAGTAAGGGTGTGTTTTTTATTAAAAGTCATCGCTTAACGCCTTTATGTTAATATTGCTTTAATATTTTTTGTTTGAATACGTTTAATGGGTTGATTTTTGTTTCAGATTGTACCAAACCGTGAAAGTGATTGAATTGGACATGTTGTCTTAATAAGTTTGATCTTTTCACCACACTTTCAAAAGAACTAGTGACACATAAAGAAGATATAATGGTAAGTTTTATTTATATTTTAAACTAGCTTTTGCCCGCGATTTCATCCGCGTTAAATGACGGACGAAATACTTTTTCACGATAAAAGGTAGCCTAAGCCCTTTCTCAAGCTCTATTCTTCTTCTTCTTCTTTTAATGTCATCTGTTTCTTAGAGATTATTTTTGCCACTGTCAAGTGTTTATATTTACTTTGTGGCAAATGTGAATGAATATGATCACGACTGTAATCCCCAGGCTCGGTAGATATCTCCTCAGATCTTAAGTTACTTAGATCTTTGAGGATATCTAAAGGGGGTAGTCAGAGGCAAATCCAAACATGACGTTTGGTACATGCCCACATTTTGCACAGTAGCTAATATTCCGTACGTGACAGGTTGCAAGCCCATCGCCACTTATAAGAATACTAACCTATGACACATACCTTCGAATTTTTGGTTCTAGGGTATGCCGGTTTCCTCACGATGTTTTCCTTCACCGTTTAAGAGCACTGGCATTGCGCACATAAATTTTTCGAATGGAAAAACTCATTGGTGCACGACCAGGTTTGAACCCACGACCTTCGGATCGTGAGGCAGGGGTGCTACCACTAAACCACCAGCGCTCTTGTGGCAAATGTACAACAACCCAGTATTAGTAGTATTATCACAAAGTCAGTCAAATTGTCAAGTCAATTTTAAACAGAAGATGGCTGTTTTGTACAAAATTCTTGGGATTTCCTCCGATAGATTTAGAAAGGCACTTTTCACTTTTATTCACATATTTTACACTCACATCAAAAACACGGGGTTTTTTGGAAAATAACTACCAAAATTACACAATAAAACTCAGAATAACACGAGAAAAAATATAAAATCTACAGCGACAAAGTTGACAGTCGAAATGCATCTGGAAATCTAAGCTCTATTCTATCATTGTATCAAATTATCCTGTCAAAAAAAAAAACAATTGCATTGACATGTCAAATTAAAAGTACAGTTGTAGTGACAAGTGAAATTACGTCAAATTGAGGCACGTGTCTCGGTCACATCTATCATAGCGGCGAGCTTTGTAGTTTCTATTATGCGTCGATTTAATTGAAACATATTGTCAAACCTTTTTGTACGCGACTGTATTGGACAAAAAAAAAGGGTTGAGTAGTTTTTTAGTATTGAGTCGGTTGACCTAGCTATATTATTATTAGTATTAACCGGGTATTTATCGCGTTCTATTTACATATTTAATTAATTAAATTAGTTTTGGTTTCATCTCCGGCACGACTATTGACATTACGATATTATGTCTAAGTAGTAAAACGTCCAGTATCGCAAAATGCTCATCTTACAATATATTTAGGTAGCAAGACGTTATAATACTTATATCATCTGATTATCAAAATGTCTAGATATAAATCTTTTATTTACACCAAAAATCCCTGGATGGATGCAGGTATCTTTGTTCCTCTTTCACGCTAAAACGGCTTAACGGATCTGAATGAAATTTGGTACATATATAGATTATAGTCTGGAATAGTACATAGGGTACTTTTGATCCCGGAAAAATTAACCACGCGGGTGAAGCCGTGGGCGGTAGCTAGTTATTTATATTTATATACGTTGCTACCTAAACTTGTAGGTAATAACAAACATTTCTATTGCAATAAATTAAACACAAAATTTCCTCCCTCAGGTAAATTTTAAAATTACATTCCTTGCGTGCGTCTGGTTGTAACTTGGGGGGTGAAATAGGGGGTAAAGAGGGGCGAACTGGAGAGTAATTGAAGTACCTACAGGGTGCGCTGAATTATTTTTCGATCATATTTGGCTTAATAACATACCTATAATTTTTAAAGTCTACAAGGTGTGCTAACTTCTTACCAGCCGCCATATTTTTTTGACTTTTCATTATACCCTACGTTTTCTGAATTGTGATTCAGAAGCATGCAAACCTCATTTTTCAAAATCCGTATAAAAATAATTATGTAGAATTGTAGGTGCAATTTGACTGAATTTTGTAAATTTTCCACAATTTCAAATTTGTAAATCGTATTTTTTATTAAACAGAAACTTGTAGAATTGTAGCCGGTTACAATTAATTGTATTTTACAACTAGCTTTCGCTCGTGGCTTTGCTTGCATGGCACCTAAATAAAATATTGCCTATGTTTCAGGAATAATGTAGCATTCTGCGACGCAAGAGGTTGCGGGTTCGATTCCCGCCTCGGAACAAATTTGTGTACGATCTGCAGAAATTTGTTCCGTTGGTCTGGGTGTGTATGTATAATAAAAAATATCTATCTATGTACCTATATCATGTATTAAATATATCAGTTATCTAGTACCCATAACACAAGCTTTGAGTAGCTTACTTTGGGGCTAGATGATGCTGTGTGGATTGTCCAGCATTATTTATTTATTTATTTATTTATTTATTCTAATGGTAAACAATTTTTGAAAACGAGCCAGTAGTTTTTGAGTTCATTCGTTACAAACAAAAATACAAAACTTTCCTCTTTATAATATCAGTATAGAATAGATATACATACTTAGAAGTACTTATAGATTTGTACTGTTTATTAAATAGTGGCCAGATGTTAAATAAATAAATAATGCTGGAATCCACACAGCATCATCTAGCCCCAAAGTAAGGTACTCGAAGCTTGTGTTATGAGTACTAGATAACTGATATATTTAATACATTATATACATAGATAGATTTTTTTTATAAAACACCAAGACCAACTGAACAAATTTCTGCAAATCATAGGTACACAAATTTGTTCCGAGGCGGAAATCGAACCCGCTACCTCTTGCGTCGCAGGTGGACTCTCGACGCCCGCTGCGCCACTGAGGTTGTCTAAAAAATATATGAACTGTAGCACCCTGTAGGTTTTGTTTCAGTACAGTTGGAAAGGTGGAATCCTCCCTTCAAGCCAAGCTTCAAGCATATCATATTGTGCAGTAATATGAAATTCCTTTCTTCGTTTTGTTCGCTGCCAAATGAAAGTTTCACGAACTGTCCACTTTTAAAATGATTCCATTCTATTGTCTCTGAGCGTCTGTAGTGAAGTCATCCTTGAAGATATGGAGATCCTTGACGATATGGCAGCAATGGAGAACCGTTATTATAAAGAAGGTGTTTCATAATGGGCTATTTCTACATGTAGGTACGATAGAAAAATGAAGAAAAAATCAGTTAATATCGAATACTCCAAACTGTAATTTGAAGCAAATTGATCTGCAGAAAAATGCTTGAAATGCTAAAAGATTTTTACAATGGCAACATTTTCTTTTTCTTTATTTATGACATCTGTCTCTTTTGAGATCAATTTTGCGAGTGTCAAGTATTTAAGTTGGTAGTCAAATTGTCAAGTCAATTTTAAACAAAAGACGGCTGGTTTTGTTCAAAATTTTCGGGATTTCCTCCAATGGATTTAGAAAGGCACTATTCACTCTAACTCACACCTTTTAAACTCGCGTCAAAGACTCGGGCTTTATTGGAAAAATATACACCAAAATTTCAAAATAACACGAGATAAAATATAAAACTAGAGCGACAAAGTTGACAGTCGAATGTATTGCAGAAAATCCCAATGGTAACTTATTTTCCTGGGTGGCCATGACAGTGAAATAGTTCGTAGCTGTCACTGTCACTTTGAATGAATATCGACTTTCACGTGTGATGTGATAACGTCGTTTACAACATGTACCTACCCGAAGATTTGTCAGCAGCTGTCAAAACATTTTACTTAACATACCCATTACCTACCTTAAATAAAGCATCATTTGTTGTTTTTTGTATCATTATTCGCCTATTTGAGCAGCCTAAAGTCTAAAGACCATACTGCCTAGTCTTATGTAAAATAATTTCTTCCGTTTTCTATAAAATTTAACTTAAAATCTACCTACCTAACCGCCATTTTTTTCCATCTAAAGCTATCTAAACTTCAATCAAGACTTTTATTTTTGACGGATAAAAATACTATGACATAAATAGTTTCACATGAGCAAAAAAATTTTTTTTCGATTAGTAACAGATAAAAAGTTATTCATAATTTTTTTAAACCTAATTAATCCCACTGCTGGGCAAAGATCTCCCCCAAATCACGCCAACCATCCCTATCCTTTGAGGTCTTAACCATTTAATCATAAAAAAAGAATAATTATAAAGCCAGTCATTCAGCCAGACAGTACCTACATACCTAAATATATACCCAAGAGTTTTTTATATACACCATGTTTGAATTTAAGATTAAGGATAATTCTACCAAGCTTCTTAAATAACTATCTTTAGAATAAATAGTAGGTACTTAACAACTGACATATTACTTCCATTTGACATAACATTATTCTGAGAATAGTTATAACAGAATTTGTTAGAACCCACTCTAAAATATCATTAGAAACACAAATGTATTGATTTAGCTACTTTTAATTAAGCTAAGACTATTTCAATCGGAAAAAGTACGAAAATAAAGCTGTATTCTCATTCCCATTTTATCAAGTGGGCATGCCCGGCCCGCATTCCTTATTCAACAATGTCCGAAAATTAAAGGAGCTACAAGACATCGCACTCAGCGAGCGACGTTTGAACGAAGCTGAAATATTTCCACGTTTCAAGCACTCTTATTTACCAGGGCTATACAGGGTTATACCAACTTATATCACGCGCTGGCTGTATTTGTTTTTTCCATTATAAAAGACCGGAACGCCCTGCGCTCGTCGGCAATAATATTTCAATATCGCGACGTGGGTGCCAACCCTACAAACCACCAAAGTGATTTCCCCGCTCGCCCATTGGCTGCAGCAAACTCACGAAAACGCGTTCGATACTACAAACCTTTGAGAGATAAAGACGGGGATAACTACTTTGGAGGTAGCGAGGGTGGGTTCGAAAGAGATGGATATGGAATTGTGGAGGCATGAATATTGTATGCGCGAGAGGTCTGTATCAATAATACGTGCACGAATGAAATAATAGATTATTCGTTTGTTCAAATCGAACGTAAACAAAATGTAAGCGTCCATTACTGATGCAGTCGCGCTATGGGTGAGAGGAGCTTAGGGTTGTTATGTGCGTTGGAGGGAGATGGGTGTAGGTTTGTGAGTTTGGTGGGGAAGCCCGTCCGGGTAACAATGTGAACGCTATCTGTTTTTGTACCAGTCGACGGACGGTTTTCACATTAAACGATCATTTTAAGGGCGAACCAATCAAACTGCAAATTTATACAAATTGATACTAAACGGGTTATATTAATTTTATAACAAAAATTAAGTGTGTAAATAAGTTTGAACGGTGTAATTAAACTAATTGGGTTTAATAAAGTGCTAATTATTTTGTATTAAGGCGGGTTTTCGCTGGAGTTTCGTCCTTTTTTACGGTTCGCGGGTGTGTCCAAGGATTTTTACGGCAATGAAATACCTCTGAAAACTAAAAATGTTTTTCAGCCCTACGTATACTTCGTTTGGATTAATGCTATAAACGTTAAAAGTACTGAAAACTGAAAAGTTGACTGAAAAGTGTAATAAAAAAGTGATACGATAGTTTTAAGGGATGCTGTCGTGGTCAGTGAAGTTTTGTGTAGTAGGGGTGAAAAGATGCCGAAATAGGGGGTGGCCAAGGTTGGCCTTTTGAGGCCATGCTCAATAACCTCACAGCTACAGCTTTAGGAGGTAAGATCATTATTAAATTTAAAAAATTGAATGCTTTATAAAGTTTTTTTATTTTGCTAAAAAACGCCTTTGTTAGCGCTCATTTTTCAATGGTCATATACCTCAGTAGGTACATTTTGTAGAATAAATGTAAAAATAATAGTTTTTTTTCTTTCAAGTTCTATTAGTAGGTATCTGATTATTCAAAAATTAAGCCCTAGTGTAGGAACCTACTACTAAGAATTTTTTACTAGTGTCAAAACTGTGCTTCTCGTTTAACCCAATTTTTTCAACCTAGTTAATAATCTTGATCAACCCATTTTATAGTAACTAATCTTGTATCAACCCATTTTTAAAGTATAATTTTAGATCCTGCTTCAAGTTTTCAACCCACACTTCTTTACAAAAACGTTTCTTTTGATTGACTCCACTGATAGTGCTGGCACGTTTCTACAATTTTTTTACTCTTGCCACCTTGTTTTTTTAACAAAATGTCTAAGAACTATGTAAAACGCCTAGTTAGCAATAATGTCTAAGCAATTAATCATAGTTCAGCTAGTCAAAAATAATGTTATGACTTTCACTAAAAACACCTCTACACACATTAATTCTTTCACCACACTGTTTTTAAGATCAAGTGACACGAAGAAGAAGAAGAAGTAGAAAAACTTTTCTAACTTGAATTTTCTAGAAACGTGTCAGTGAATCGGACATTTTGAGAAAATGGATTTAACTTTCACAAGCAAAAGAACCGTTTCCGGACAATTTTTCCAATATTATGCATATGATATTTTGTGTGACCGTGGACGTTTTGAGAAAAAGGATTTGACTTTCACAAGCAAAACGGCCGTTTCTGGACATTTTTTTTCCAATATTATGCTAATATGATATTTTATTGTCTAACCACGCGTCCATGATTATCTAATCATAGTTGGATAAAAAACAAATCCGATAAATTAAAATATTCATAAGCGTCACCCCAAACCTTCACAAATTGCAGCGCCCTTATAAACACGAACAGTTCTGTTTTACGGGATTCAATTCCATTAAGGCCTGTTTATGGCCGGGCTCTAATCCCGGGATCCCGGCGTTATTTGAGCTTTGACTTTTAGCGGGGTGGATGTTGCCAAATGTTTTGGTGGTAAAGTTAACTTTATTTTTGTTGGCTCTAGCTAGACGATTGCTTTGTCTATTATATTGATAACACGGCTTATATTAGAACCAAAAATTTGAAGGTCTTGTTAGTAATCTTATAAGCAGCGATGGGCTTGCAACCTGTCACGTACGGAATGCTAACTACCGTGATGTGGGTATGTGCCAAATATCATGCAAAAAAGCGCTAGGGCCCAGCGAGTTTGTTGTCAGTTCTTCTCGGACTGGGGATAGGACTGGAATTGGCACCTAGACTCACCTAGTATGTAAGACGATTCTAAATGATCCCTGTGATTTCAATAAAATAAAATATTTGACTATTGATTATTGACTATTGACATGTTTGGACGTGCCTCTGACTACCCTCTTTATAGATATCCTCAAAGATCTAAGTAACTAGAGATCCGAGGAGATATCTACCGAGTCTGAAGATTAAAGTCGTGATCATGTTTGTTTTTTGTTTATAAAATAATATTATACATAAGTATTACTTTTTATGGCGTTCCTAAGTCTCAAAAGGTATTTTACCATTCGAAACGATTTTCAAAGTTGGTATAAAATAGAAAATTCTAAGCATCATCGGTCGTTCAGCCGACCCCATCGGCAAAGTTGGGTCGTTAGGCGCATTACCACTTTACACTTGCCAAAGTTGCCTATTTGAGAATGTTATTTTTACTTAGCAGAGCGAAATCAGTAAGTTCAATTTAGTGTTGATGAAACAAAACATGAAATCAAACCTGTTTTCCAACGGGGTAGGCAGAGACCAATGTCTTTCCATCAGTTATGACCCTGATATACCATAGTAGGTATGTTTTATAATGATGTATTTAGACTTTTAAACTTGATCAAATTAATTGTAAGTTAAAAACAGGAGAAGCACTCTACACGTAGAATTAACTAAGATTTTTCTTATTAACCTCATCTATAGAAAATTTAGTTTGATAACGAATAATAACTAAAAATATCACCACAACGGTGACTTTTATAAGTAAAGTTCATGAAATTATTCAATTTTGAATCTTAAATTACGTGTCACAAATATCATCGCATATACCTTGGTGAAATAAAATAGACTATGATCTTAGTTTCCTTTCGAAAGTCATGTTTAAACATGTTATTAGTTCAACTCCAGAGGTTTTGCGACTAGGGTATTTTTATTTTGACTTGAATACGTAATTTGCATATTTTAGTCGTTTTGCTACATGGGTTTTCAGATAGTACCAATAGAAGTAAACAATACACATTCAGTTTTCTAACAAAAGGTCCAAGTATATTGCCACTTTCCGGAAATAGAAAACCGCTCGTGAAAGCTTACTTCGCGAAAAGTTTCGCCGTTATGGAAATTAACACTATGTTCTTGGCAAATTGGATTTGTTTTAATGCTTAACTTTTCAAGAACTTGGCCTTGGTATTTTAAATGGGCGAAAAAACCAACAAGTTATGTGTTTTTTAATGTAGTGTTTTTATGGAAAAAAACCATAGGCACCTTTAGAAATCAAATAAAAACTCATGACATTAACAAACACAGCTTGAATTTAATTTTTATTAAAAAATTTAAACAAATGGTGGCTTAAATTTTATTGTTTTTTTATATCCTAAAAACATAAAAAGGTAATTTAATGATCTTTGTTCATTGATTGTTTTGCTCAAAATTATTTCTATAGGAATAATTACATAATACTGATGACGGATTTTCTGCGATGCATTCGAATGTCAATTTTGTCACTCTAGTTTTTATATTTTTTCTCGTGTTATTTTGAGTTTTATTGTGTAATTTTGGTGGTTATTTTTCTAAAAAAGCTCGAGTTCTAGACACGAGTGTAAAGAATGTGAATTAAAGTGAATTTCACAATCCATCGTAGAAAATCCCGATATTTTTGAATAAAACAGCTGCCATCTTTTGTAATTGACTTGACAATTTGGCTTTGTGACATTGATAATACTACTCATTTAAACACTTGACACTAGCAAAATTTATCTCAAAAGAGACAGATGCCATATCAAAGAAAAATACTAGCGACATTTAAAAATAATACAGATTTTAAGTAAGATTTATAGAAAACAGAAGAAATCAATGTACGTAAGACTAGGCAGTAAGGTCTATAAACTATAGCCTGCTCAAATGAGCGAATAATGTAACAACAATCAAAGCATTGTGATTAGTCGAAAGAAATATAAGCGCATGGTAACATTTGCGTGAGACCACAGATAATATTTGTATTTAAGTTGATACTAGCTTATTAGGATCAGTAGTGCGATTACGGAACTCTGATACAATCAACACTTGTCAAAACTGGCTCAAATTGATTGAATTAAACACTCTTATGTCATACCGAATCACTTGATTACATGAAAACGTATTGACATTGATTGTAAGCAAAGATCCATATTCGCCCCACAGATAGTTATGGATTGACATCACCTAAATGTTTCTCCAGCAGGTCACAAAGAGCCGTGTTCTGAGGAGAAGCCACACGATCTCAAGCCAAGCCTCGATCGACACCATGCCCTTGGCGCGCGGCTACATATCGCGCACAACATACGGACTGAACACTTGCAAGGTGATACATTGACGATTTACATATAGTATTGTATGTGACAGTTCAGTATTAAGCAGCATTAGGCACTAAATGTACCTTCGACCGGCTATCTATGCTGCGATTACAAGATTCTGATACTAACGAAACATTATTACTAACAGTTTCTAGTTACTACTGGTGAAAATGTACGAGTATTATGAAAAGTTTATATTATTGTTTTATTGCCTAAGGTATTATTGTTTGTTAGTATCAGAATTACGTAATCACAGTACTGTACCTGATAGAAATACATTGTAATTGGTTGCAGCAAGAGTTCCGTAATTCACTCTGTTGCATTTTTAGGTTCACGACTGAGATTTGAAATAACTGCAGTCATTTAAAAAGAGATGTCAATACAGTAATGAGCAAAGAGCAAGGAGTGAAGCTGATAATTGTGATATAAATTATAAGTATATGAGAAAGTTTAATTAGATGTTTTTTTTTGACTCAATTACTTACGTGAAGCGGTTGAATAATTGGCTCCTATGATATTGAAAAGTATCTAAGCTAAGCTTTAACTATGCGTGTAAAGCAGCGTGAAAAAGCTAGTCCAATATAATGTAGTTATCAGTGATGTGGTGACCAAATTGTAGTTATTCTACAAATCATCATTGTTTTCTTGGAATTAGTGTGAGATTTCTACAAGTACTCGCATCGGCTCTATGATTCACAGAACTATTTGGTCAGTGAATCATAAAGCCATTTTTTTACTGTTGAAATAGTCAGAGAAATGATTGCCGTCAATACCAAGTCCTGAAATAGGCCAAAAATAATCTTCTCTTGAGATTTTCTTCATCTTATCATGTAACTTGTTCTTTCAAAACCTTACTAAAAGTATTTAAAAATTGGTTCTTACAGCCGCCATATTGGATTTTTCTACTTATTATATTCTCGTGATTTTAATTTAAATCCAACAACACCTCATTTGTCAAAATCTGCTTAGCCGTTTGGGCTAAAGCTCGATTATATTTTTTATAGAAGGATCATATAAAAGCGCTAGGACCGAGACGAATTTTTGCCTGTTCTTCTCGTATTTGGGTTAGGTTGGAATTGGCACATAGATTCACCGCATGTAAGACGTTACAAAGTGATCCTTGTGATTTTATTGTTTTTTTTTCAATTTCAAAGCGACAGCTAAAGGAACTTACATACACACAAACGAATACAGATCAGTTGGTCCGCAGAGCCAATGATAACTTTGATAGAAATTGCATAAACTGTCAAATAAAAGTCTCCTCTAAAGCTCTTCGCAAAAGACAAAGGATAAAGATAAAGTGGCAATTCCCAGGTGGAATTCACCAGCAGCACAGCGGAGGGCACATGTCCACTGTGCCTGTCAGCATGTCTTCCTCAGCATCTGACAGTGACAAGCCGGCGAAGCAGAAGAGGCACCGGACCAGGTACGTGATGTATGTTGTTCTAGCAGTTAGAAAGCACTTTTGCTTTTCGCTACATTACCAGACTGATAGCAGTTCCATTTTCAATATGCTCGTAGATCCTAATACATTGGTCCAGTTAAGTTCCACTTTTTGGATCTCGTGTCCTTTTGAAAGAATTTTGGGTAGAAACTATATTTTCTACCATGTTGTCTACTCCAGAAAACTCAATTATGGCCTATGGTAGTTTCTCTTAAGGCTTTCCAATATTAATAATTCTCTCTATGGTTGTTTCTATGGTGGCTCTATAATTTAGATACATTTAATTCAGTATGTTCCTGAAAGATTGGTAATAGTACCAGTATGGTGAAAGGATAGCACGCTTTGTAGAGGCTTTTTTTAGCACGAAAAAACTGTTTTGTATGAGAGAATAACAGACTTACAAATTCGTAGGTTTACGCCAGCACAACTGAACGAATTGGAAAGATGTTTTTCCAAAACCCACTATCCTGACATTTTCATGAGGGAAGAGATCGCAATGAGGATCGGACTCACGGAGAGCAGAGTTCAGGTCAGTGAAGTCATAAATATAGTTAGTAGGCCAAATTGTAAACAACTGATTGGGTTACAGCAACATCGCTATAGAATAGAGTGCATAAAGTGCGTGGAATTCGGCAGAGAATCGTCTAAAATATGCCATGCCACAAGCCCTGTAACTTATTCTACAGGTGATTTCGATCATCACAAAATAAATATAACCGTTACAAATATCCGTCGCGTATATCAAAAAAAGAATGGAACCTAAAACCGTACCTTGCGAGACTCTTCGCACATTCTGTACAAAAGTTGCACCATATTGATACATTTCTCGCGACCCTCTACCTGTTATAACCTTCTATAATAACTCCTTTACGTCGACAACCTTTAAAATGGTTTTAAGACAAGTGAATGGGTGGTCGATACAGTCAAATGCTTTAGTGGGAACTTCATAGAGTTTATGGCATTTTTATTGACATCACAACTTTGTAAAGAGTCACATAAAAACGGAAGCTTCATACTTTATCCGTTTTATTAGCTACCTGAATTGAAACTCGTTTGTAAGAGGAAAATTTTTGTACTTTTAATATTTTTCAAAATACCTTTAATATTTACACAGGTGTTTTCTTGTGATAAAATTATCAACTTTATGCGTGAGGAACAAATTGTGTTATCAACATTTCAGTCGATTCGGTAGCGTAAGTTGATTTTGAAACTATTAATCATACAATAATGTTTTTATAGAACCTAGTATTTTTTTATAACATAAAACTATTTGATGAAACTACACTAATATCCCAACTCCTATTGTAAATCTTTATAGACTCATTATAATAAGCTAAGTAACTACTAAACAGTAGTCATTCTCATTCAACCGCTAAATTTATTTCAATTCTTCGACAATAATCACATTTGATTCTAATTCTCACAGTTCATTCATGAACTTTGTAAGTGCATCAAAAGCCACCTGTCCACTATAGCGTCACTTAGGAAGCGCTCCAATAATATTTACAGTAGTTTTACTGGTGGCTTCTGCTTTATTATTAGCTATTTGTATCATTGAAACAGCAACATTAGCTTTATCATTATGTACGCTGCGTAATACTTTGTCGTATGTTTGTTATGGTTTAGTGGACAGTGGCCTTCAAACGATTACAATACTAATCTGCTACCGTCACTTTGTTCAAGCAGTTAGTTTTAAGTTAAACTGTACTTTGCATTAGGCATTAGACTTAATTTGTGTCGCGTGCCGACTAATATTTGTATTTCGTTAACACTCGAGACACATGGTTTGTTAAAATGGTGAACTGAAAACTTTACTGGGAAGTTAGACAGTTTTGAAAGGACTAACACTTTACATAAAGAGGCGGATTCAACCAAACTATTAAAAGCACTATCCCTAGAATAAATCGTAGTTATCGAAGAGTAAACTGATATTTTACATGCATTTGACAAAACATTATTCTGAGAATAATAAATATGCGTTGCATAATTGCGTTTGAGATTGTCCGATATATTATTTGAAGTCAGTTTTCCACAAAAAAAAACATTATAAATTAATTATTATAATTTTCCACACCAAAGCCATCGCAAGGGACATTTTAAAATAAGCATACCAACTTGTAACCCGTTATCTGCAAATAAATGATTTGATTTGATTTGAACTTTTTTGAATATTATAATACTGTCGAACGTGTTCATGGCATTGTTGGACCACCGCACCGACAGTGTGTCACGGCTTAAAAAGGCTGTAATCTGTGAAAATTACCGGCTTATCGTCAACTCAGCTATTCACTTAGTAATTTGTGACTATTATATTTAACACTGGTACTTGGGCGCTTTGGAATATTCAGACTTTTTTATTGTCGTCACTGTCAACCCCGAACTTGGCTCCTTTTTCACATTATTCGGTACTCACAAACGGTGAAGGAAACTGATGTATCAGAACCTAAAAGTTTTGAAAACATGTCTTAAGTACACTAAAGCCTCTGAGGTGTACTTTAATCCATCCACCACACTGGTTTGCGAGAACTCATGACACTATAAGATGCTGGATTGTTAGATTTTAAATGTTTTGTGTAAAGCTTTGGCTTCTTATTTAAATCTTCGCCTTTCAGTATGATTTCATTCAATTGGTGTTTATGAACTTTTTTCAACTTTGATCAAAACATTTATATTCAGAAACAGTTTTTTCTGTAAAAATATATTGGATTTTAATTAGGTACACAAGAATTATTTTTTAAATAATTACCTACATGGACTATACCAGTAACATAAAAAAATTTAATACTTATTTAAAAAAAAACCGAATCTGTTCTATCAAAATGTCCAGTGATGTGCTTACGAATAGAATCCAATTTTTAAGTTATAGGGTGATTCAACAAACAACCAAACCAAGCAATCCCTAGGATAAATCGTATTATCAAAAAGTAAACTGACATTTCACTTGCATTTGACATTACATTATTCTGAGAATAGTTATACCAGAAGCTAGTCTAACCCACCCTAAGGAAGATAACACGAGCGAAGTCACGCAGTTTCACTAGTGTATATTAAGCTGGAAAAGTAATATTATGAATCAGTTTTCTAAAAGAGCGCGGCCAAAACAAATATAACTAACCTTTACACCTCGCAAGTTTTTTTTTTAAAAGTATCGACCAAAAAAGCACATGCAACGGAATTAGGGATGCGGTTGTATGAGATACGGTGTTTCCGTAAATCCGATGTGCATTGTAAGTGATATTTATTACTAGATGGCGCCACAGAAAAAAACAGAACGCGCTATCAATGGGTTTTGGTGTTGGCATAAGAACATTTTGCTAAAGATAAAGGCCGTGTATCGCTGTCATAGGTTGTCAGACAAACCAACAGCATTTGTCCACTTCGAAACAAAAATAATAATATTAAAGTCTTAGGGTCAGTGGCACTTTCGCATTTATAGGTAATATTAGTAAGATTAAGATACGTTACGATTAGGAACTAAAAAACCAACAATGTGAGCCCAAAAAAGACACCTTTCATACATTTTAGCCAAGTAGGTACTGAACTTTTGCATCGAACAGCTGTTTTTTTCGCGCTCACAGTGTTGGTTTCTTAAAAAGATATGTTTATATTATTGAGTACTTTATCCCTCTCAAGTTTTCGGATGTAGTCTGGTAATACCCTGTTTTACAAACTATCTTTTTTTTATTTTTAGGATAAAATCACCAAAAAATTTAATATGAATAACATACGAGGTCCAGGTGTTAACTCAATATATATCCACAGAAAAAGTTGTTTATATTGATGGGTACTTTATCCCCCCGAAGTTTTCGGAAGTAGTCTGGTAGTCTGTGGGTCTACCATGAGTTTTCACAATTTACACTCGCTAGCGACTGTAGTTAAAAAAATGTATGAAAACTTGTACAGCGCCTCTAGCGGATATTTGGGTACTAAAACGTCGCGTAGTTAACTATCCTACGTCACAGTGTACTACAGCGACTGTAGTTTGCGCTTCATTCATTTGCTTAGAATTTGGTACCATGAGTAACAGTTTTGACAGATGTCATAGTAACGTACTATTACTGTCAACCAATCTAAATGTGACAACTCATGGTAGACGTACTGGTCCCTGTATGTGTAGATTTCCGCACTTTGATCCGTAACAACAGTTTGTTCCCAGCACTATGCGATACAATAAACCAACGAAGAATCTCGCGGTGTGGCGCGAAGTGGCCGGTGGAAACGTACAAAACGTACAAAAATGTGTTTGTACGAGTCTGTGTGGCCACCGGTGCGAGGCGGTACGACTAGCTACACAATGACTACTGTACTTTTAATTATTTCATGCGCTTTCAATAGGAGCCAATAAAATAAAATAAAATTGTATATTTGAAGTAAGAGGTGTACTGGTAGCGCCATCTGCGCTCGCCTAAACGCTGTCACAGGTTGTCAGACAAACCAGCATATTTTGTCCAATAGGAAAAACCTTTTTTTTTTCTTTTTATCAAACGTTTGCGCTATCCAAATACCGTTACAAACTATGTAAAAACAATATAACGTTACAAATACCGCCAGAGCCTTGGGGGATTGATGTGAATCAGTCGAAAAATCTGTTACACATAGGTACTTCCGCTGCGTTAGAATTAGAAAGTATCTATCCTTTCTTCCACTACATAAAAATCATCTAGAAGGTATGCAAAGGTTTGTTTACTTTATTTTAAGTTGAAGCAGAACACAAATAAATATTAATTGCTGCATCAAATATTTGAAATCACATTATTTAATTCGGTCATGATATCAAAATAAAATCACCACACCCGAATCGCATTTGTTTACTAAATCCTTTCATTATTAAAAAGATGTATTACCGTAGTGGTGTGACTCGTGACGCGGCGGGTATCGACATCGATAAAATACAATATCCCCACAACATTGCCAACATTTGCGATTTTGGTCGGATATTGCCAAAAAAGTAATGTGAAGATATTTTTATACAACAGTAAGATTTCAGATCGTTTTAAAAAACATTTTATTATATTTCTAATAGTAAGCACAAACTGTTGATATACATTACTTTTTTTTTTTATTAACCTATACTGTCCCACTGCTGGGCAAAGGTCTCCCCCAATTCCTTCCAATGCTCCCTGTACGAAATAAAATGCGTGAGAACGTTTGATTGGTGTTTATTATAATTAAATTACAATATTTAACACTCGGAACTTGCTCGCTATATCAGTCGTAGAAACAGAAGGAGGTATAATTACCATAACACAAAATATGGAATGAACGATACAGTGTTGCAAGTCCAATGGTATAAAATAACTTATAGTAGTATATTTTAATAGTAGAAAAAATGCAGGACATTTATAATAATAATCAATATATCTATATGTTTAGATATTGGTCTAAACACTCCCGGTCATCCGCCATCTTCCACCAGACTTTCTGAAGCGCATCGAGGTCGTCCCGCCAACATTACTTACATAAAAAAATCTATATAATATTATATAGGTGCCTATAATATAGGTAAGATTTTATTATTATATATATTTTTCAGCTATTTCGGTATGAGTAAAAAAAGAGATATTTTCGTAAAATTTGGTTACTTTAAATAAACAAAAATGGCATCACAATATACTCGTAGTTCCCATTAAGTATTCTCGCCGTTTAGACAGTTAAAAAGGTCGACTCTGTTACATGGGAAATCTTTTTCTATCATCAATAATTCCAAGCATTTTTGCGTTTATTTTGGTAGTTCCATTTCGATAATTGTTTAATGGTACTTTGTTTAAAAAACGAAATGCTATCAAAGTGTTCTGCTATTCTATAAATTGTTGATAGACTTTTTCAAACAAACACAATTTTTTTTAGAATTTTATTCAACCTTTGAGAGCTGTGGGGCGTATATGGATCTTTGCTTACAATCAATGTCAACACGTATTCATTGTAGTCAAGTGATTTGGTATCACCTATGAGTGTTTTTTCAATAAATTTGATTGACATTTGACAATAGTCTTGATTGTATCAGAGTTCCGTAATCGCACTACTGGTCAAACTGTTAGTCCATAAAAAAATACCTCTCATTTTAGTTTTTATTCTCATAAATGCACCTTCCTAACCTATCAACTTTTAAAAAATTCTTAATATTTTACACATTATGTCGAAGTACATCATATTTATTTGTTTAACCTTATTTGTCCCACTGCTGGGCAAAGTCTTCCTCAAATCACGCCAACAATCCCGATCTTTCAAGGTCTTCCATCATCAGTTCTCGAAGGTATCGAGATGGTCCCTCCAACATATCTATATCTTTATCTTTACTAATATTATAAAGAGGAAAGTTTTATATTTTTGTGTTTATGTTTGTAACGAATTAACTCAAAAAGTACTGGTCCGATTTCAAAAATTCTTTACCATTAGAATGCTACATTATCCTTGAGTAACATAAGCTATATTTTATGTAGGTACCTCACGAGCAAAGCCGCGAGCAAAAGATAGTTTAATTACATAATTTATTTTTACTCTGAGGAAAATGTAAAAGTAAACTAAATAAATAAAATTTAACCTCAAAATTATGAAATACACCTACCCTATCTCATCCCTACGACATTAGGGAGCATTAACATGCCACGGACAGTATTAAGATTTATTAACCCAATAACTTGGGGCAAGGCTTACGTACTTACTGTTAGATATTCTGTTGCACGGTTTTGGCCAGTAGGGTATTTTCCATAGGTGTTAAGATCATCAGAAACTAAGAAAATTTGTTGCCAGATTCTTCTAAATCTTTTTTCTACGAAAAAGCGTTAATTTACTTAGCTTATACATATCTATATTCAGGTACTGTTTTTACATTTTTCTAATAAAAAAGTATCTTTATTTTGTTATTATTATTTTTTTGTTTCGGATCTGGGTTAAATCACCTAGTATTTGCGACATTTCAAATGGTCCTTATGGTTTTATTGACTAAAATTATTTTGACTCTAACTTTTAATCACCCTATAAACCCACTTATACGAGTAGGTATAGTTCAAGACCTTTAAAACTGACCAGAATACCTCATTTTTGGGTAATAAAAGTTATTGTACCTAGGTACAAACATTTTTGGAAGCACAATTTCATCGCTTAACTTTATAAAAATATTATAAAATCATATCCACTATTGCACCCTACTATAATATTCAAATCATGATTAATAAAATATCGATGCCACCTGGTCAGAACTCACCACACCTCTACAAACGCAGGTGGTGATTTTATCGATATTTTGTTTTAATTAGATAGCCATCACTATTACCGATTGTTACTGTAATGTAATTTAGCTATGTTTTATGCGTAATCTGTATTATTCGAGTAGCAATGCGAGTACAATTGGTCTAGTGTATTTATGTCGCGTTTAGTTGGGGTGAAAATTATCCATCACTGTGACGCGATAGTATTTATTTTGTCATAGAGGCTAACTAGTCCGCAATAATTGTAACATCTAAACAAGGCTTTAAATATTATAGTACTCAAAGGAAGTAAGTTGTAAAATTTTTTTTTTTTTATTTTTTTTTTAGAAGCAAAAGAATCTATGACATTTTTTTGACAACACCAAAATAGTAAAAAACCTTTGTGACACAAACGGACAAAACTTAAAAAATCAGTGTTACCAGATTACTTATGGATAAGTATTCTATAAATATAGATGAAAGATAGTAATACTTACGACAACATCAATCTTCACTACACTAGGGTACGAAAATAACCTCAAAAAATCAATTCTACCACCGACCATCATCGATAACCAAATGAATCACCCCACACATCACCTTCCTACAAATGACCTCTACCACTGACCATCAACACCCGGAAATACACTTGGGAATCGAATCCACGACCCTAAACTGTACCCCCGCAGTGTTGCCAGCAAATTAACTCCCTGATCCGCAATACAGTTTTATTGCAAATGGTGGAGAATAATGCTAAATCACCCGCAAATCCCTATAATATGGGGTCTATGGCAATATTCGGGTATATTTTTTACTATGGCAACATTATCTTTTATTGTGAAAAGTGGTTATGGGTAGTAGACACTCGTATAATGTTCTGTAATTATTATAATGTGGACAGAACTTGCAATTTACATGTAAGTCTTAAATTATTACTATAAACAAACAAATTATTTGACAAAATACTTCGCGGAAGACACACGGTACGACATCGCATCGTAGCACATTGCGACGTCATGTCGTGGAAATCTTACAAAGGAATTTTTAAGCCAGAAGTAGAACTCTAGGATTGCATCGTACATTTTCACGTCACGAGACGGCGTGCCGTGTATTGTACCACGATGCGATTTAGTGTCGTAATTTTAAACATAATTATACAAGGTGATTATTAATTATACATCGCATCACACACGATACAACATGCTACGACGCAACGTCGTATCGTATCATGTTGTGGGTTTTGGCATAGATTGGTGCGGATGCGAGTTTGCCATTTCGGATCAGTACGTCGATTCTGTAAAATTCAAACATCAACTCGCTATTCACTCTCACTTCGCTTAAGACGCTTTTTATTTGACACTTTGAATCGGGTTCGAGTGCAAAGCGAGCGTCGAAGTGACTTGGGAATTACCGTATAGAATGCCACTTCTTACGTCATCTCATACTTTATCTGTCAAAATCTCTCCGTCAATTTAGTTCAACTCGCTGACACGCTCGCAAGAGTGGCGCTAGTGTAAATTCGAATTATCAACCGAGTTTTTAGAATGCCAATCAAGAAACTCACAGCGGATTCAGATTTAAAGTTTAAAAATGAGGTCTTACAGAATCACACGGCAGGAGGTTTTGGAAGCTAAACGTTCTTGGTTGCACATCGACTGTAATATAAAATGGTCTGACAGCAAAACGTCCTCAATTTAAAATGACTGCTAGTTTTCAGAGCACAAAGGCGTCCTGCATAAAATACAGGAATCGGGCTGCATATTGTTCTAACCATGACTTTGACTTTGTTATAAACAAACTACACATCCTTCGTCCCCTAATCCGCTATATTGACTTTTAAATCTGTGCGAGGGATGTTTATTATTAAATACGGATTACGACGCTCGAATAGATAGGGGTTTGTATAATTTAGCGTGTTGTTTGGGGTTCCGTTCCTACCTTAAAAAGAAAGAACATAATTGTCAAACATCGTGAGGAAACCGGCATACCCTAAAACCAAAAATTTTAAGGTGTGTATCATAGGTTAGTTTTATTATAAGCGGCGATGGCCTTGCAACCTGTCACGTACGGAATACTAACTAGTGTGCAAAATGTGGGCATGTACCAAAATTAAATGTCATGTTTGGACGTGCACCTGACTTTAGGTAAATCCTCAAAGACCTAAGTAACTAAAGATCTGAGGAGATATCTACAGAGCCTGGGGATTACAATCGTGTTCATATTTAATTATTTTATGTTTTATTCAAAAATGGGAATAAAAAGTTTTCACAAAAAAAAATTGCAGTTCGTGGGAATAAACAAAAAATGATGTTTCTCTAATATATCTTCCTAAACATCATAGATTTGCGTTCCGTCTAAAATAACCCCTAAAAATCTACCCTTATAACAAAAGTCAAGGAAATGCATTAACGGAACACATTTTCACAATTTGCGGTACATCGGGGGGGCAGGAACACGGAACACGTAAAGAGAATTAAACATCCCGTGGGACACTGTACCATAAGATTCATAGGTGACCATCTAAATATAGAGCACTAACTTCCGCCCGCGGCTTTGCCCGCGAGGTACATACAAGTTCATTTAATATTGGTAAAAGATTGCCCAAACGTGGTGAAACTTTTTTTTGGCCGGTACTTTGGTTCTTGGGACCAACTATGTATGGAATTATCTCCTTTATGAAAATCAATTTAAGGGTGCAGCTACAAAACAAAATGTCAAAAACAACGAATAATTCTGTAAAATGTATGTCCTTAATTAGTTTTTAGTTACATATTTTATTAGAGCTGTGGATTTTCTACATCAGTATTATAAAAAGGAAAGATTTGTTTGAATTGAATAGACTCCAAAACTACTGAACCGATTTGTTTTTTTTTTTTATCAATGTGATGAACACAGGCTTTATTTTATGTAGATACGTCGCAAGCGAAGCCGCGGGGAACATTAAGTGTTAAATAAATAAAATAATGTACCAGTGCCTGCAGAGGTAAATTAAATTAAACACAATTATGTAAATGCGGCTCTAAGTCGGAGAAACAGGATTCAAACTTTCTTATCTTTTGGTTTAGAAGCAAAAGGTATTTATTAAGACACATTAGGCGTTTTGAAGCGCGCGCTTTGGTAACGCGCGTTTTGAGAACCCGTGGGGCGATTATGGATCTTTGCTTACAATCAATGTCAATACGTTTTCATTGTAATCAAGTGATTTGGTATGACATAAGAGTGTTTATTAAATCAATTTGAGCCAGTTTTGACAAGTGTTGATTGTATCAGAGTTCCGTAATCGCACTACAGGTGTACACATGCAAGCGCGCGTTTCTGATCAAACGCCGTGCTAAGCGCGCTGTATTTTCGCTACCAACGCGCGCCTAACGCAACGCCAAGCGCCTAATGTGTATGTGGTCTTAGGGCACCTTATTTTAGTCTAAAAGTACTTACACCAAATTCCAAATCAAAATATTTTAAAACCACAAAAAAAAAACATTTTGAAACATAAGCATTTACAATGTTTTAATAAGTAGTACCTGGATGAGCGAGCTTTGCTCGATTTTTTTATGGTAAATCGGGTTTTTTGGGAAATGAAACCTAGCTAGATCGATTTATCGCCTTCGAAACCCCCTACATACCAAATTTCATGAAAATCGCTGGAGCCGTTTCTGAGATTCAGATTATATAATAATATACATATATTGATATATATACAAGAATTGGATTAACAATATATATTAATTAAATATTTTAATTTAGAATTTACAGTTTCAGGGTTTTTTTTATGACTGCCAGTTACAGTTACTCACGATTTCACAGTTTTTACATGTTTCGATATGCCTCTGACTACCCTCTTTAGATCATTAGAACATCTCAGTAACTAGAGATCTGACGGGATATCTACCAAGCCTGGGGATTAAAGTCGTAATTGTGTTTGTTTGTAGTTTTGCTTTACAAGCTTTCTAGCTATAAAGTTAAATAAATAATGCTGGACAATCCACACAGCATCATCTAGCCCCAAAGTAAGCTACTCAAAGCTTGTGTTATGGGTACTAGATAACTGATATATTTAATACATGATATAGGTACATAGATAGATATTTTTTATTATACATACACACCCAGACCAACGGAACAAATTTCTGCAGATCGTACACAAATTTGTTCCGAGGCGGGAATCGAACCCGCAACCTCTTGCGTCGCAGGCGGACTCTTGCCCGCTGCGCCACTGAGGTCGTCGAGTTATAAACTCATTGCTGAAAACTGTCTGATGCAGTGCGAACAGTTGAAGCATTATATAACCAACAATAAATGCAATAACAAAGTTATGTAGCCACATAACGAGCGCCCAGGCGGAAGAACGGAAGGGCGGGCGGGACTGTTTACTAGGGATGGGATTAATGTAGCTAAATTACGACCTTACGACATTACGACCTTAGATTACGACCGATTAAAAATCGACGACCTAAGTGGCGCAGCGGGCGAGAGTCCGCCTGCGACGCAAGAGGTTGCGGGTTCGATTCCCGCCGCGGAACAAATTTGTGTACGATCTGCAGAAATTTGTTCCGTTGGTCTGGGTGTTTTCTATGTATAATAAAAAATATCTATCTATGTATATAATGTATTAAATATATCAGTTATCTAGCACCCATAACACAAGCTTTGAGTAGCTTACTTTGGGGCTAGATGATGCTGTGTGGATTGTCCAGCATTATTTATTTATTTATTATTAAATTATCGATTATTTTCATTTATACTAAAAAACAGACATTATGTCGCAAACCATAACTATTAGTACAGGAAATGAAAATAAAGATTTCTAAGTACAATTACATTGTGATTTTAGGTAGATTTTTATGATGACGTATGGGTTTCGCAATAATTATTAGGTAATTTTTTTTTTCTATTATTAAAAAAAATTAATGTCTTATTAAATAACATAGACGTAGTTTTTTGGGATAAAAAACGTTATCTATTATTTAAACTAATTAAAATAACTATACTATTGAAAGAGGATTATGCTGTTTCGATAGCTGTATTGTAAAATTAATATAAATTATCTTATAAATGTTTTAAATTCTGCTGTTACCATGCATAAAACATAATTGATCTTATTTGTCCCCAAAGTAAATAAATCTTCATACATTTTTACGACAATACACTACGATTTATTCTTAGGATAGTGCTTAAACTAGTTTAATCTGCCTTTAGTATGAATAAGATCATTCTTAAAAAATCTTTAATTAGTCCGCGAAACAACAGAATGACTACCACCATCGTAATTTCATCGACAACAAACTCCACCTGGTTTTCCCATCCCTAGCCGTATCCCAGAGCGTTTACGCTTGCGCGCGTGTATTATCGAGCGGCCACCCAGCCACCTCTATGTATTAATGTGGCATTATGTACGGAAATAAGTAGAGGTATATAAAGGTACAATGGCCAACACGTATTTTATGTTTCTGTGTTTGTGACGAAAATCCTAGTTTCTAGAAATAAAAAGTGATTGTTGGTTTTCAGGAGTAATAAAAAAGATCCCGGCTTTTAAATGTAATGGAAACGCGAAAATTCAATATGACTAAGCTACCTAGAGGCTTATAACAAGTACCTATAGACAACACGTGTCTACTTTTATCTTTACCTACATAAGAGCTTAACCTGTACTTTTAAACTTACGCGATCTGAACACATTATTATTAGTTGATAATAAACGGGTATTTATCGCGTTTTATTTGCCTATTTTTCGTTTTATGAGTCATCCCGTGACGAAGACAGTGTGTAAACCTGTCGGAACGTCGGGAAAAATAGGTAAATAAAACGCGATAAATACCCGTTTAATACTAATAACAATATATGAACTCAATTGAAATTTTCCAGTTGTAATAAACAATTTGACTAACTACAAGATCATTATTATTATAAAGAGCGCTGGTGGTGCAGTGGTAGCACCCCGGCCTCACGATCCGAAGGTCGTGGGTTCAAACCTGGTCGCGCACCAATGTGTTTTTCCATTCGAAAAAATTATGTGCGCAATGCCAGTGCTCTGAAACGGCGAAGGAAAACATCGTGAGGAAACCGGCGTACCCTAGAACCAAAAATTCGAAGGTGTGTGTCATAGGTTAGTATTCTTATAAGCAGCGATGGGCTTGCAACCTGTCACGTACGGAATACTAACTACTGTGCAAAATGTGGGCATGTACCAAATGTCATGTTTGGACGTGCCTCTGACTACCCTGTTTAGATATCCTCAAAGATCTAAGTACCTAACTAAAGATCTGAGGAAGACATCTACCGAGCCCGGGGATTACAGTCGTGATCATATTTGTTAGTTTTTTTTTTTTTTACAAGATCGTTGGTTTATCATCCACTCGTCTTCTATTCTTTGTTGCCAGTAACATTGTAACAACAATATAAAACTATAATAAACCGTTTTGTCTGCTATTCACGCGCACACAATCGTTTAGTTCGGGGTTCGATCGCGCCTCGCTCGGTTCATAGTAAATTGATATTTATTGCGCGGACGTTTCCAGAATACCCACCCCAAGTCTGAAAAAGACTGAAAAACCACCCAGAGTTCAGGTGGTAGCTACCCTTCCTAAGATAGTTTAAACCTGTAGCCCATGTCATGAAATTACGGAAAACTGATATTGCCAAAAATTCGAAGATGTGTTTCATAGGTTAGTATTCTTATAAGCAATAGTCAATGATCAAAAATGTTTTATTCATTAATATCACAGGGATCATTTTGAATCGTTTTACATACTAGGTGGGTCTAGGTGCCAATTCCAGTACTATCCCCAGTCCGAGAAGAACTGACAAGAAACTCGCTGGGCCGATATTTTATGTAAGTACTTCGCAGGAAAAGCCGCAGGCAAAAGCTAGTCTGACATAAACGTGGTGTTACGGGACATTGAAGTGGCATAGTTTTTAGACAAATAAATATTTCTGTACTACTATTCTGGTTTTACTCAACGCCATTTAGCCTATTGATGTACTATTTGACTGGCCTCACGGCTCAGCTCTGCCTTCTGCGCTGCAGGTTGTGGGTTCGATCCCCACCCAAATATTTTTGTGATGAACACAGATGTTTGTTCTGTGTCTGGGTGTTAGATTACCAACTGAGCTATGAAATAGTTGGTTTGTAATATACTTACCTACTAACGTATATATTTGTAATACAAATGTACAATATTTTAACACAAAACGGGGCGTTTCTACAAGATGTTGCTAGCAGCTACCGAGAGGTGTTTACACTAGCAGTTAGCGCTTCCACGGTTGTCTAAACGGGTGTTATTCACAAGCGAATAGCGTTTTTACATTCATTTTTAGACCCAAGCTTATGCGCTTACATCATTTTATCGCCAAAAAAATAAGTTATCAGCGTCGTCGTATATCAATGATAATCAAATACTGTAGAAGTTTTATTTTATGACTAGCTTCGCCCGCGTGATACCTTGAAAAACAAAAACAAATCTATCCCGTGGGAAACTTATATTTTTTCGGGACAAAATGTAGCCTATGTGTTATTCCAGACCATAATCTAAATCTGTGCCAAATTTCATTCAGATCTGTTCAGCCGTTTTAGCGTGAAAGAGTAACAAACATACATCCATCCATACATTCTTAAAAACTTTCGCGTTTATAATATTAGTAGGATTTACTAGCTTCCGACCTCGGCTTCGCTTTAAAAACCAAAACAAATCTAACCCATGGGAACCATACATTTTTCCGGGATAAAAAGGAACGTAAGCCCCGTATTCAAAGACGTTAACTCAAGCATCGATTTGAACTAATGAGCTGATCTGTACCTGAGCATTGAATCTCTGATAAGTATCGCTCTTATTCAAGCACGGTCATCAAACAACGCTCAGCTAAGTTGTTTCCGCTGTCGCTTCGGCTTCCGCTCCCGCTCCCGCTACCTCCCGCCCCGCACACCACCCCCCGCCACACGATATACAAACACCACTAACTCACTCCTCACGCGGATCGTGTACGGCCCGTGTAAATTGAACGTTTTCTAAACTGTAAGGCAGCGTGAAGTTATGTGAAATAGATACACGATTTTTATGTTATTTCGAAAAAATAATATTTGTTTTGCAGACGGTACTTAGATATGCTAGAATAGAAAGCTTTTCAATAATGTCAACTACAATGTTTTCAGACAATGGTATGTATGAATCTAGGTTTCACTAACTAATGCTAATTTTGAGTAAGTACATATACATGGTGAAATCTGTTATTTTGCGGACTAACAAAGTCCCTACATCCATAAAATATAAACGATCTATTTTTTTATTATTCTACAAGAAATATTTTGACTTGAAAAAACAAACAACTATTTATTTAAAACATCGAAAAACTGGACTAATTGAAAATAGCTAACAGTCGCCATATTGTTTTTTTTTAATTTTATAGGTATAGCTCATCATAGAGTGTAATAATTCTATGTAGCCCATGTTATTTTCGTAATTCAGACATATAGTCGTACAACAACACCTTATTAGTAAAAATCTTTGGACTACAGTGACAGCCGAAGAAAACTCACATACTTAATACACCCCAAACACATAACTTTCCTTCTTTGCAGTCATGCAATTCCTAGGTTCGGAAGTTGATTTGAAGTAGGCGATAAAAAAAACTCAGAATCGTTTAAATTTCGTAAAAAACATAAAGTTGAACTTTTTACAATTACCACGTGACATCAGCAAAAACTTTTTGCCAAAAACCTCGTACGAGAAACAAGTTAAAAATTCACGCGTGCGAGCGAGAGGGTGCGATGAAACGAAACGGGTAGATTCATTTGGAAGCTGTCACAGTCAGCATCTATTATTTATTGTTTGTCTGTGGTTGTTTTGTTTGTTTGGAGTTTTGTTTTCTTTACTCTGTGGTTCCGCTTGCTGTAATTGTTCCAAAAAGAAGTAGAATTGTGTGGTACGCTCACGAATTTATTTATATAAATGAGTAAAACTTAGATTCACAGTTTTCTACAGGCGAAGCTGGATTAATAGGCTTACATCATGTTTGGACGTGCTTCTGACTACCCTCTATAGATAACATCAACTAGAGTAACTAGAAACAGAGAAGATTTCTACCAAGCCTGGGAATCACTCAGTCGTGATCATGTTTTTTTTTTAAATCAGTTGAAAAATTACGAGACTAACTGATTATGTTCATTCATTAACTATTAGAATTCACTGTTTGTAATACCTATATATTTTTTTCTACACATGCTAAGATAGAGTAGGGTTTAAACATAATACAAAAAAGGCTAAGAATAATTAATCTACCAGCTATCTGGTTCCCACAGTACAAGCTTTGCTTAGTTTAGGGCTAGATCTAGCCTCAAACTAAGCAAAGCTATCTAGAGATATCTACCTAGCCCGGGGATTACAGTCGTGATCATATTTTTTTAATTTTTTTTATTAGTCTGTAGGTAAGCCTCAGTTTTTTTTATTTCACTCGCACTCATGTTTAATTAAACATCCATGAAGGATAACAAACTTTCTCCCCTACCCTATTCAAAGATCCGTCAAACTGTAGTAAAGAGTAATAAATAACAATATTCCCAGCACGTTAGCCGGATGATTCGAATCAATAGATCAAAGTTAGGGTTGCGTGTCCGGCTATTACACTTTTGTCCGGTCAAGGCTAGAATTCTACGTCTTATTGCAGCTTCGTGTGAATGTTTTTTGTCTCTTTGATATAGTATATTGCTAGTCTCTTTCTTGTTCTATTTTCTATGTCAAATAAACGACTTATTTTTATTCTATTCTGCCCGTGAACAACCTGACGTATTAATTCCTATTTATTACATTTACATTATAACATTTTAAAAGCTTTTTTTGGAGTTTTTTATACATAAGTTTTTTTTTTATTGTTGAGGCTTTTTAAGTCTGGAAGCAACATAGCATGTGATGAAATCCCATTCTCATCACATGCTATGTTGCTTTCTATAATATAATTAAAAATCAAATTGACAGCGCGTTTGTGATATTTATTATAGGAAACGTAAAAAAATAGGTCATGGTGGCTACTTACCAGCACAGTTGTAAAGATATATTTTTTTTCAGCTATATTTTTTTTCTGTTTATCTTCATTTTTTATTATCTCTCAATCTTTTGAACCACTGTGGTAAAAATATTAAGCCCTGCCTAGGAAACTGCGTAGCTACCTCCTTAATTTTATAAGCAATAAGAACTTTATTTAATCAGAGCTCAATTAAACATACTTTCATTATAAAATCCGGCTTTTCTATCCGGCTATAATAATCGTAGCAGCCCTAACCTCACCGGGGAGGCCGACTACGACTGGCCGATCCGAAACGGATCAACGGGGTCCGCTGACAAATGGTACCGATTTTCGGATCATCCGAGGTGATAGCGGGTGATCTTAGTTGATAGCCAGCGATTTTCTTAGGGCGGTGATTGATGATTGATGGTGTGAATCAATTTTCAGATGATTTTTGAAAGAGTTTTTCAATATCTGGTGGTACTTTTAAAGATTTATAAACTAAAATGGATCCATATCGCGTTTACCTTTGCTAATTTACACACATAATAATAGACACGAATATTATATTTTTATTTTGTACTAGCTACTGCGCATAGCTCCGCTTGCCTGGTACATGCCCGGATAAAAAGTAGCTTATGTGTTATTCCAGGTTTATAAACTACGCGTATTTCAAGTTTCATGAAATTGAAATTGAAAATGGAAAAACATAAAAAACACTTGACTCTACCAAAAATGATGTATAAAAAGACAGATAAAATTAGTATAGAGGCATTTATATTCATTCACTGGACGAATGCCCTAAATAAAAAAGAAAACAATCCTACTAATATTACAAACGTGAAAATTTGTATGTATGGGTGTTTGTTACTCTTACTTACTTACTTAAACGGCTGAACAAATCTGGATGAAATTTGGCACATCATAGCTTGAAATAGCACATAGCCTACTCTAAATCCTGGTAAAATGTAATGGGATAGATTCGTTTTTGTTTTTCAAGGTAACACGGGAAAGCGGGCGGAAGCTATCAAATTAAAACTGCTATTAAATTAAAATTTTAAATTATTTAAAAGTGCTTCAAACCATGAAACTCTTTCTTCCACCAGGTCTGGTTCCAGAACCGGCGTGCAAAATGGAAGAAACGTAAGAAGAGCACAAACGTGTTCCGTTCCCCGGGGGCTCTGCTGCCGTCTCATGGTCTACCACCCTTCGGAGGAGACGTCTGCAGCCCCGGCGTCTTCGGAGACAGACCCTGGTCCATGCCTGCAGGTGAGAACAGGCCTTAGTGTCAGTAGTACCAGATTTGTACCATTGATGGTACAAGTGGCACAACTTTGTATCCTTAGTACCATCCGAAATAGGTACCATTAAAGAAAAATGAGGATTTTCCCCCGTAATTGTTAGAACACTTTTGTGACGCCATGTTAAGTCATCTTTAGGTAATGTGATGTATTCCCGTTGTGTCCATTGTTTTCATGCTGTCTCCATTATAATGTGTAATGTACATAAGTATATAAAAAACAAAAAAACAACGTGACATCGACTCTAATCCCCAGACTCGGTAGATATCTCCTCAGATCTCTAGTTACTTAGATCTTTGAGGATTAATAGCCTGGGAATTACAGCCGTGATCAAGTTTTTTGAAAGTGAATGAAGCAAGAGAGGTATGTCAGGATCGTAGCAAGTGGAGATCCGGGGTCTTTGCCTGATTTTATGTAAAATAAATAAAATAAATATGATCACGACTGTAATCCCCGGGCTCGGTAGATGTCTCCTCAGAGCTTTGGTTACTCAAATCTTTTGAGGATATCTAAAGGGGGTAGTCAGAGGCAAGTCCAAACATGACATTTGGTACATGCCCACATTTTGCACAGTAGTTAGTAATCCGTACGTGACAGGTTGCAAGCCCATCGCCGCTTATAAGAATACTAACCTATGACGCACACCTTCGAATTATTGGTTCTAGGGTATGCCGGTTTCCTCACGATGTTTTCCTTCACCGTTTAAGAGCACTGGCATTGCGCACATAAATTTTTCGAATGGAAAAACTCATTGGTGCACGACCAGGTTTGAACCCACGACCTTCGGATCGTGAGGCAGGGGTGCCACCACTACACCACCAGCGCTCATGATTTTATGTGTGTATGTAAAATGTCTAATCTCAGGTCTGGGCCAGTTACAAGGAGGGGTATCCATGGGAGGTTTCGGGGCAGGTGGACTTCCCCAGCTGGCTGCCGATCTGAATCCCTCCCTGCCTATCAGCTCAGTCTCCTCTCCTCAGTCTTACCAAGGGCATTACCCCCTGAACTCACTTGGTAAGTTATTATTAGTATTAAAAGGGTATTTATCGCGTTTTATTTACCTATTTCTCGCGACGTTTCGACAGGATTACATACCTACTGTTGTGGTCATGGGATGACTGATAATGATGTTTAATATTAATAATAAATAAAATCGCGTTCATCGAACTTGTATGCATTCTGTCTAACGATATTCGGTTTCCTGGATGTCTACTCTGCAAAAGATCAACGATCTATTCGGCACAATAAACATTCAAAACCTGCTATAAGTAAGATCGTTTCGACTATCATTTGAACGATGGAACGACCGACATAACTCTTGACAATCGATCTTATAAACCTATTGTAGGATTTTCTTCTGATATTTTATGAATTTTTAACTGAACATCTATCTATTATTTAAAATTGATTGACAACTTGACTGTGACGTTGACACTTACTTAAAAAAAAGTAGAATTTTTGACAGGTGTCATAAATAATGAAGAAATCTACTGTAACATCTCGTAACGATAATTTGAATTGACAAATAAATTGTTAATTCGACGAGCATTTCGTTCCGATTATATCGTTGTCTTTTTGCAGAGTAGATGCTCTGTCCTTTCGAAATACTGTTTTTTAGTATTTCGATCTTCGAAATTCTGTATCACAGTATTTGTATCCTGCTTGGAGAAAAAATATCTTGTACTTCGGCGGTACTTCCAAAATGGACTTAGCTGAGTTTTACCACCACAACTTAGATACGCGACAAAAAAGGGTCCGACCCACCTTATGGTGTTGCAACTAACTGTTTGATGTTTGCGATAGGAGACACGATGATGTCATACTGCAACAGCCAGTTGGGCGGACAGCAGGGGGCGCCACTAGAGGGATCGCCCACTCCCCCACACATGGGACATTGCACCAACGCCTCCCCGAATTCAGGTTAGACTACAGAATATACAATTTACGACTGAAAACTTGAGTAAAGGTACGAGTTGGCAGCGGACGACATGTGGCAGCAACGGACGACGTGTCGCAGCGAAACTACTTGTTTCTATGTATTTCTATGAAATTCCCTCCGTAGTTAGCGACACGAAGCTAGCGACGCGTCGTCGAGCGTACGCTAGTGTCGCCCGACCGCGGATCAGTAGTGCTAGTAGTAGGGTTCGAAATCATGACTGCAGCGACAGGACGTAACGATGTGTCGTGGCGACATGAAGCGACGTAACGTCGTCCGCTGCTGCCTCATGTCGTCCGCTGCCAACTCGTACCTTAAGGCGCCAAACACACCGCTCTGGTGGTCTGCATTCTGCGCTTTGGCTACCATTGTGTGAGTACGATCCTAATCTCACAGTATAAAACAGATATTTTACATATAATATCAAAGTTTTTCACTTTCGGATTCGTCTGGCTGGATCACTTGAAGTGACATAGGCTATACAAAATGTAAAGAATTCGATATGGCAGTTGTAAAAATCTATTTCCAGTTACGTTCAGTCGGGTTTTTTGAATGTTCTGCAATACTAGTTCCTTTGTTTTTTTTTTAAACTGTTATCCATGTTTCAATGCAGTTTCCATAGCATTTTCATTCCTTATTTTTTTCGTTCATTCATTTCATTCCATAGTATAGTTACTTGAGGTTACTGAATAAATAAAATGAACAGGTTACCCCACAGCTAATGGCAACGAGCATCCAGAAGAAGAAGTATGGCGCGGGCACAGCATCGCTGCATTGCGCAGGCGCGCGTCCGAGCTCTCGGCCGCCATACCGCCGTACTTACAACTGAACTATGACGCTCACAGCCCAGTGTACTGACCACGGCATCCTACATACGACTTTAATTAGCTACGCAGAAGAATCAAAATCGTTTGATGCATAAATTGTTTATTACATATAAATCCATCCTCAGGCTGCGCCAGTCGCGTTGTAAATAGTTATTAGAAAAAAACTGCATTTAACGAGTCTGTTTAATAATAGAAGAGTCGTGAATCATAGAACTTTGGACTTTATGTTATTGACATAAACGTTACCGGATGATTATTCATTAATTGAACAGACTATATCCCTTTTTGATGGCATAAGAATAAAAATAATTACGAAAAAAAAAATTAGACTACTTCATGTATAAAACATCTCGTCAACTTATTTTCTCCACTGTTATTAGCGACATTGAAGTATTTATCTCAATTTATTACAGTTTTAATGATACTTGTTTATTCTTGGATGTGTGTAGGACATTTTCTATTATGATTTTTTTCTATAGAGAATAGAGAAATACACGTTTTACTACTGATATAATAATGAGTATTATGAAAAATAAAATAATAATAAATACAATACATAGTTCAATAAAAATAATTTACTACAGTAGTTATCACAAATCGTAAAAAAACACTTGGAGTAATCAAGGTGACAATCATTTTGCGGTATTAAGGACAGTCTCTCAGTGCTAATACGAATAGTTCTAAGTAAATAAATAAAAATGTGAGCTGTATTTGAGAAAATAAATGTATACGCGTTCGTACAATAATAAAATAATTTGTAATAATTCTAAGTATATTTATTGTATAAGTTATTATAATAGTATTAACTAGTAATTATTATAAGCAGTTGTATTGATGTATTTACGATATCGTTGTATTCGAAATTAATATAAGTTAATAATACATTCCGGCATTTTGACATGTAGAATATGTCTATCATAGAAAAGACATTTAAAGGCTCTGTTTTTTAAAGTATAATAGAGCTTAAATTCAGTCCATTTTTAGTGTTTGCATTTATAAAATGTTAAGTGAATCAGTAATTATATTAAACAATGAAAGTTGTTGTGATAAGTAATAAGAAATGTGCCATCGAGTGTAAAAATGTTCTTGTCTCACACGAGACAAGAATAGACCCCTCGAAATTCTAATCTATAATTTAAATAGCTGGTACTAAACTATGTATACGCTATGATTAAATGCATATTTTTGTCGGTGTATGTAAATTTTAGAATAAGAAAATTAATATTATCGGCCACTCGTTTATTTTGATATTTGTTAAAGTGGTCGTAAGTTCCTATTAAGTTTTGAGTTTCAAACATAAAATATGAAGAGTCGTGTATCACTGCATTTTGTGTATAATGCCATTCATACTTATAAACTCAGACTCTTACTAACACTTGCAATTTTTGATTCTAAATTTTCTAATTTTTAGTTTTTCTAACTGTCTGACTTAAAAAAGTTCGAGTATTGATTGATGCTAAAATATTTTTTCAAAAATTGTTGTCACTGTCTTTTCTTTACTGACAATTTGATTCTAACTTTGATTAATATCCAGTCGTTGCCAAATTTACAGCCGTTTCAGCCGACAAAAACCAAAAAAGGGAGAAAATTCTCTCTCGTAGATTTTTTGACCTTCATAACGAATAGTTCGATTTTGATAATTCCTTTTTTGGGATCGGCAGTTATTGTACATAATTCGTCTGCTGACAATAATTATTTGATTGCATCTTCCGTTGCCTGATGTGTAACCGAATAGTTGTAAGATTTCTTGTAAGTTAAATCCGTACATACAATAAAATAGATACAATGTTCATTATATTGTTTTCTTTTACTAAACGACTTCAAAAAATGAGGAGATTTTCAATTCGACTGTTTTTTTTTTGTTTGTTGCCTTGAACTTTCGACTGGGAGAACCGATTTTGATGATTCTTTTTTTATTTGAAAGTGTTTCCCGTGTGGTCCCATTTGGTCCAGTTCTGACAATAGCATCCATGAGAAAACCTAATAAAAAAATATAATAAAATACATATTACTAAGTAAAATATACTAAATCTTAGCATAGTGCTACTTAAAAGTCGGTTTTTTTTTTGTTTTTAAAACGTTATTATTACAGCCTCCGTGTGAAACAAAATCACATGAATATCCAATAAGCGGTAATGGGCTTGCAGTCTGTCACGAACGGAATACTAAATGCTGAAAAGAATGTTTGCATGTGCCATAAATAATATCTGGGTGTTTTTTTTTTGGTAAACGACGTATTCTAAAATGATACCTAGCTAGATCGATTTATCGCCCCTGAATTTATCGATTAATCGATTTATCGCGCGCGAGTTGACGACTGAAAAAGTAGGTAAAATCGGAAGGTGCCAACTCGCGCGCACTCTTGAGATTCACACTCGCCAGTTGACGAATAAGTCAATAAATGTGGCTATAATTGTATAATTAAATCCATTGATTGTATTACTGGGGCATTGGCTACGAGCACTCTACGAGATACAACTCGTAGCACGTAGAGCGTCTATGTCAACTGAATAAATAATTCCTTTGTAGTAGATTTGTAATCTAAGCCACCTGCATAAATTATAACTATGTATTATAGTAAGTATTATCTATGTATTATATAATATTCAGTACCTGGGTGACCGAGCTTTGCTCGGTTTTTTGTATTGGTAAACGTTTTCTAAAAATGAAACCTAGCTATATCGATTTATCGCCCCCGAAACCCTCTGCATACTAAATTTCATGAAAATCGTTGGAGCCGTTTCAGAGATTCCAATAATATATATATATATATATACAAGAATTGCTCGTTTAAAGGTATAAGATTTACTTACTGAGATTTAGAGCAAAGAGTCTTTACAACATGCGTGAGTTCAGAAGATTAAAAAACAAGATCACGTCTGTAATCCCTAGGCTCGGTAGATATCTGCTCCTAGTTACTTAGGTCTTTGAGGATATCCAGACGGGGTAGTCAGAGGCACGTCCGAACCTGATATTTGGCACATGACCATCCACATATTGCACAATATATTTTAGAAACGTGAAAATTCAAGCTTGAAGTAACAACACTTCATATTTAATTTTTCTAAGTCGAAATATCAAAGTTATATTACTTACTTTGATATCGCTCGAAGCTTGTGGTAAAGCCCGCGGTGATTTCAAAGTTTCGCCTTGTGATCCATATACAATAGAAAAGAATAGGTACCTATATTGTTTATTTGACAGACACAAACAACACAATACGGAATTACCACAAATATTTTACATAAAACTAACAAAAGATAAAGAAAATAAACAAAAATATAATAGAAAATATAAAATATTAGGTAACAAGTATGTACCAAATAGTACCTCTCTGTGTGTTGGTACTTACCAGTACAGTAGATATTCCTTAATGGTGAAAGAAAACATCGTGAGGAAACTTATGTCATAGAACCTAAAAAGTTCGAAGACATGTCAAGGGCACTTAAGGACGCTGCTGCGTAATATTAATCCTTTCATCACACTGGTTTAAAACAACTAGTGACATGATGAAAAAAATACTTTTGTAATGAATAATTTAGATGTAGGTACTTACCTACCTAGATAATAGATTTACCAGTCAATAAGAGTCACGGCCTTAAAAAACTCTTGGCTTTAGTAAACTGCTGCCATCTACGCAGCAAAAGCTGGAATGTAACTTTTAGAAACGTAAAATTATTTAAACATATTAGTTCTGCTACTCAGCACTAGATGTCACTATGTTTTTATACACTACCACCTAGCGAATCGTTTTTGAAACAACATGTAAAATATTTAGTAACTTAGCTATGACAAATACTAAGAGATGTCGCTTTTTACCGCCTCACTACTAGTTCGGATATTCGACGATAGATGTCATTAAATAGCCATGCCAACAGAATATTGACCAAATAGGTTACATGAAAACGGTTTTTCTGAAGAAGGTTTTATTAAAAAAAATGTCTGTAAAATCGCTGAAGTCGTTGAATGATGAGTGTTCAGATATTGTTGAAAGGAGTTATTCAGTCAAGACTGACTATAGCTCATCTGGGTAAGTTTCATTTTGGGTACCTACCTAGGTAGGTAGGTACTTTTATTACCCGACTACGACGAGGGTTAGGTATATAAAAAGTAAGTAGGTATTACTTAGGTGTTAACATTTTTTGTGAGCTGTAAAAGTTCAATTCGATTTTAACGAAGACCAGTGAAGTAGGTATTCGATTTTGAATCTTAAAACAATGATAAATAAAAGTCATTGGGTCGTGATTATGAAATACCTACTTAGTTAAACTTTATCTACATTCTAGATTTTTATTTTACTGATTTCAGAGACGACGAAGATGAAAATCTCGCTAAAGAGCTGATGAATAACATGACTCCCGCAGTCCTAAGCAAGCTCAGAAGATGCTTTAAAAAATGCAAAGAGAAAACTCAGGCGAAGGATATTGACAGGTAACCCATGGGAACGTAGAAAAGGCGTGTTTATCTACGAAGTTCTATCGATACGATACGATGATAGGAAGGTAATTATAATAATCTGTTAAACCGTTGTTTTTATAGATACCTAGGTATATCTGCCTACCTTAAAACGAGCAATTTTTGTATTTATGTACCTACCTATACTTATTATACTATATGTACCTAATTTAGTATTCAGGAGGTTTCCGGGGCGGTAAATCGATCTAGCTAGGTTTCATTTTTAAAAAACATCGTTTACAAAGAAAAACCGAGCAAAGCTCATCATCAGTACCTAGATACCTATTTTCTGTACCTACTTAGGGGAAGCCAGCTTAAAACGGGTACCCAGCCCAAATCGGGTAAGCTATTTAAATTTCGCACCACTTGCGCTAGACTGAATGTGTCTATGCAGAAAGGTTGTCCAGGCGTCGGCCAATCGTAGGCAGTCTCACCACATCGACGGATGAAGCGGTTGCAAAATAATTTTAAACAAATTATTTTGTGGATTCCGTTAAAATAATTAATGTTTTTGACTACTGATTGGTCGATTTTGGTTCGTGATATAGGCTTACTACTTTAGTAATAATTATTTACCTATAATTGACCTTTCTTATCGATATGTTGGTTTTCCGCCTGTTATTAAACTTTCGGGATTATGAGAGTGCAAATACAAAGTAAGTCTTTGGGCAAATCGGGTAGGGGCAAATCGGGTTTTTACCCGATTTGCCCGTTGCCATTATACCGAATTTATTGTATTAATTTGCCAAGAGGTGCTGCAATAAACATTTCTCTTCGATGTCAATATTTTTTTTTAAATTAAGTACCTACAACGGTTACACATCCATGGTGGGTTTTAATTTTTTATATAATGAGAAAAGGGTCAAACGGAATAAAAATGACTGTAATAACTATGACTATAAGCGTGTTGCAAAGTTTAAGTAAATGCACAAACTGAAAACTAGATTAAATGTGATGATTGTGAGATATGGGTCCATGAAACATGCACGCAATAGGATCATACTATTGTGGCGTGTGTTGAAATTGAAAAAAATAAACCTAATTTTACAAATAGGTGAAATTTTTAAATATTACATTTAAAAGACTGTTAACAAGGTTTTGACAGCGGAGGATTAAACCAAAACTATAGATTTTATGATAAATTACTTGTTTAAGTTGATTGATATCACTATTTTAATCACTACCCGTTTTGCCCAAAAGGCCTACCCGTTTTAGGCACCCCCTCCGGGCAAAACGGGTTATTCGAGGACTTTAGTTTTTAGTAGGTAGTTTTAATATTTTAAATGAAGATTTATTTTAAGTTTCAAACTGTTTTATAGAAGTTAGATAAACAACAAACCGTTACAGTTTGACTTAAAGTTTAACAAATATAGAAAACCTGGATATTTTGACTTCCAACCTTAGCTTACCCGTTTTGGGCTGGTCTCCCCTAATTAAAAAATGTAGGTAGGTATTGACGTTTTTGTTAACAAAAGAAGTCAGTACCTGACCAGTAACTAGGTATTATTATATTATGCATGAAATTAACAAATTGCAGTAGAGTTGAGGAAGTGATGCGTGCGGCGGCAGCAGAAGAAGGCATCGAGTTTGTGGTCTCCAGCGCACCCTCGGACCCCCTCAGTCTGGACGAGAATGCGTTCATAACAGCTATCAACCAGATATTTGGTAAGGCTTGAAAGGTAGTTTAGCTTAATCACGATATTTTCTTGCCAGTGCTCTTAAACGCTGAAGGAAAACTTCATGAGGAAATTGGCATACCCAGTATTAGTATTCTTATAAGCGGCGATGGGTTTGCAACCTATCACGTACGTACGGAATACTAATACTGTGCAAAATGTGGGCATGTGCCGTACTCTGCTCGGACGTGTCTCGGACTACCATCTTTAGATATCCTCAAAAATCTAAAAGTAACTAGAGGTCTGAGGAGATATCTACCGAGCCTGGGGACTACGGTCGTGATCATGATATTTTTTGTTTTATTTTCTTGCTAGTTATATCTACTTTGAAGTTAAAAACTAAATTTAAGAAGTAATAAGTCGTGAAAGAATAATCGTAAGAACTACGACCGGATTTAAATGCGTCACTTTTCTTAACAACACCGAAGCTTTTTATGTTCTTGTTTTTTTTATCGGTCGGGTTAACAGGTTCTAGTTTTTAACTAGGTATTCCTTATCATCCGTAATCTCAGTATATTACCCCAGATCATATATGTATTCCTACTTAGGTTAAGAAAATAAAATAATCTAATTTTATTAACCTGGTAAAAAATGGCCCAAAATATCGAAGACAATGTCAAGTTCACGATATGAGCTTCGGAGACGCACTCTTAAACTTTCACGACACTGGTTCAAAAGAACTAGAAACCTGAAAAAACTGAATACTTACATCACTTTTCATAATTTCAGGTCATCACAAATTCTCGACGCACGCGCAGAAGCTATTTCGCGTGCTGGATCCGTATAACGCCGGGCGCGCCAAGTGGCGCCAGCTAGTGTCGAAGCTGGAAGCTGTGGGCGCCAAGAAGACCGGCTCCAAGCGAGACAGGTGGAACAGGGTCACTTGTAACTCCATTCAGAAGATGGAGCATTGTAAGGTATTTTCACCAGTACCTACCCCTAGTATGAGTTTTTGATAGTTTACGAAAACTTTTTTCGAATAGTGTCCTTTCATACATTTACCTCTATCGGAAATGTTAAGGATCAGTGAACTCATAAAAACATTGAAGACGTACTTCAAGGGGCATATCTACGAAACTTGGCACTAAATTTCACACATTGAAACTCCTTCGTGGATTTGACAAAAGTTGATTAATATTTGGGACGCACCCTTGAAAGTCGACTTTATTTTCTGTTCACTGCACCAGATTCATTAAATCGGGATTAACATAATCACGTATTAATTACGAGAAGATATTGTACATAATACTTCGTACACCTTTAAAGTTGTATCGAAGTTAGAGAAATTTGACGTTTTTTGAAACATGGTGGTTTGAAGAGCTTGTGGTAGGTAAGTAAGGCCCCAGTTCGGTACAAACGGCGGTCGGGGTTGACGGTGCGTCGATTAAAGAGTAGAGCTATGTTTATTTACAGAGAGAAACGATAGTGAAACTTGTGAATATAGAAAAAGAAGACTCATTTTGCTATGTCGCTGTCTCGAAAGGAGGTAGGGTTGGCATCTACAGCGGGGATTTGACTCTACTTCATACATATGAGGCAAGTACCTACCTAACCTTTAAAATCCCTAACTATTCTTTATTATTAGTGAGGACTTAGTAGGGACCAACGCTACTACAAACTTCCCGCTGGTCTCCTGAAAGAGCGGGAAAAAACTTCCTGTTGGTCCCCGATGGAGACGAACGGGAATAATCCATTCATACCGTACATCTAGATAATGTGTGTACCTACAAAGAGCACCATTCAGTAAAAGTTTCGCTTTTAATAACGTACTGAAATTCTAAATTTTAGTAATTATTTAAGAGTGGGTTTGACTTACCTCTGGTATAACTATTCTCAGAATAATATAATGTCAAATGAAAGTGAATTATGTTAGTATGCTCATCGATAACTTTGACTTATTCTGGGGAAGTGCTTAAACTAGTTGGTCTATAGACCCATAGAGCGGTTACGCACTGCGTTCGATCCAAATACGATTCGAACCCGTAAAAATATGGTCCGGAGTAGTTGTAGAACTATTGCTATGGTAGCATACGCACTACATCCGTTTTCCGTCATCCGATTTCTTTCAGTCATTCGTCATTTCCGTCACGTAAAATGACGTATGCCAAAAGGTTGCTCCTGTGGCGTAAGCAATATCCGAATTCTGTACGAGTTTTCTAGATCCATATTTTCACGGGTTCGGATCGGATTTGTAACGAACGCAGTGTGTAACCGCTCTTAGTAGTTAAATGTCAGATGAGAAATGTAATTTTGTAGGTTTTCTACCACCGCACTGGTCTCCGGCGAAGGGTGAAGAACTGCTGGATCACTGATGCTATTTATCTCAGTGTAAGTATTTCCTACTAGCGGAACTTCCCACGTTTCTATACAAACTTCAACTTTGGTTGTGTGTGGGTCTGTCAGTCAGTACTTGTGACATTTTGCCGTGACTGTGTCCGAAACACGCCCAATTATTCAAGATGTCCCTTGAAAATCCGTCAAATTGTTGCATGCATGTTTGTCACACAGTACAGAAACACGGTCACGCACGGCTCACGGCAGTTTCAATAGTGTGGACGCGTTTTTAGAGTTTTATATTTAGACTAAGTAGGTAAAATTACGTAAACTAAATTTGAATTTTACCTAACTCATGTAGGAACCACTTATACTTCGAATAAACCTTAGTTATGTAAAAGTAACATTACAATTATACCGAGAGATACATAGTTCTACCAAAAGCTGGTCAAATAGCCTTAGATGTTTTGATATACAGATTCTTTCTCGTGGTGTTTCAGGATGTCCAGCACCTGATGCTGTCAGCATCAGATCGAAGCCTCACCATCTATGATGCAACCACCTTATCACACACTCCGCTGTTCTGTATCACTGGTCTACCTAACATTCCCACGGTAAAGAAGCTTTTCCACCTAACCTGCGTTACATAGCTAATCAACGTCAAGCCAACTCTACGTTTTCGATGGTAGCTCGCCAAACCATGGCCAACGCAAATTTAGACAAGGACAGAAGATAACACTAACGTACGCGAGCGCACAGTCAGTCTACGCAATTCTATCCTACAAACTACCTTTCCACAATGATGGACATAAGGATGCGGTGGCCAGCTCAGGGTGTGCGTAAAACCGATCAAAGATCGCTTTATTTTAATAGCTTAGCTCAAGTATAAAGGAAACAGGTAAACTATGATTTAGATCCCATTTAGATGAAGAGATTCGAGCTAATAGACAGCTAAGCTGCGAAGCTGTAAGACCGTTTCCACTTAAAGTAAAGATGCGTGCTAAGGATGGCAGGATACGTTGCAGACCAATAGGATCACTGTATTTTGATAGCTTAGCTTAAGTACGAGTATAAACGGTCACAAAGCTTAGAAGCTTAGCTATCCGTCCTTAGCTTAAAAGGAAAACCTAAGGCAAAGGAAAAAAGAGTGAATGTACTGACCGACTGACAGACTAGAGTTCAGTCATAGATTATGCTATTTTAACATAATATTATGTTGGTAATAAACTAATTCAACTATTTATGCTTTCGTTATTTTTCCCTTCGACCCAGTGCCTGGCATACTCCCCCTCGCGGGGGGGTACTTCGGAACTGGCGATCGGCTCCGAGCGGGGGGACATCGTGCGGATGACGTTTCTGCAGCCAAGAGTTCAACTCTTCCATTCCAAGGCACCAGACACCATCAACTACTACTTTTGGATGGTAAGGAAAAGATTTTGTCCGGAAACTCCACCTAATTGTCGGTTATTCCCGTTCGTCCCCACGCTTCGTCCCCATTAGAGACCAACGGAAAGTTTTAACGGGAATAACCCCTAATTATGACATTTCTCTTAGAACATTAGGAACTATTTAAATCTATCTTCATCAATATAGACTGCTCTGAGGCGCCATCGAAAATCAGCGCTGCCACCATGTGTGCTGCCGCAGCTCATGCTGAATGGTTACCTGTTTTATTGTCACCTTAGCAACGCTTTATAATTAAACCTAAGTTATCTGTAACGTGACGTAAAATAAATGATTTTTATTCTATTCTATTCTATCATATGCGAGTATTTGACGACATCAGTGGCGCAGCAGGCGAGAGTCCGCCTGCGAGGCAAGAGGTTACGGGTTCGATTCCCGTAACCTCTTCGACCGTAACCGATTCGATCTGCAGAAATTTGTTCCGTTGGTCTGGGTGTTTTCAATGTATAATAACAAAAAAATAAATATCTATGTATATAATGTATTAAATATATCAGTTATCTAGTACACATAACACAAGCTTTGAGTAGCTTACTTTGGGGCTAAATGATGCTGTGTGGATTGTCCAGCATTATTTATTTATTTATTATTTATTTATTTATCCATCACCATCAATATCATCATCTCAATTAAATTATTCTCAATGGTTTCAGGAGTTATCCTCTGCCCCTCACACTTCAAATCACGTCTTAACAACATGGCGTCGCGTGCATTCGCGCAGCATCCACCGTCTCGCCTACGCACGCGAGGGAGACATCTTGCTGTCCTGCTCGCACGACTCATCTGTCAGTGTCAGAGCGAGACACGTGCCGGGAAAGTTAGATGATTACGTTTTCAAAGTTCAAAGGGTTGGTTTTAAATTTATCGAACTAGTGCGGTGAAAGGAGGCTTCTTTAGTGCATTGAACCTAATAAAATAAATATTTTAAGTAAGTACTGGAATGGAACAGATATCCACAAAAGTCAATGAAAACTTTAAAAGCTCCAAAAAAGCTGACAAGAAATGACAAAAATCTAATAAGGTGGTTGTAAAAATCTATTTTCAGTTACGAAAAATTGGGACTTTTAATTTTTAATACAAATTAATGTTTGTTGTGTGTGCTGTTGGCGTTGAGAACCTAATAGATAAATTCACTTGCGTGCAAATAATCTACCCGCCCCGCATAGTAATTAATTGGAGTAGGCCGCTTTTTTTGCACGCAAGTATAAAATAAAACTAAGTTTTGCAGCTCAGATAGCTTTATATTCCAGGGTGTATCCTGTTTCCATGCCGTGTATCCTCTGCACCTGCTGGCCACAGGCAGTGTAGACGGCCAGGTGCGTCTGTGGGAGACGTCTCAAGCCAGTCCCTTCGCCGTACTGAACGTGCCAAGTTTACCAGCTGTTCTGGATGTAGCTATAGTACCAGCGAGGGATGTGGTCGTCGCATTCTGTGTTAACTGTGTTAGTTAATCTTTAGTTTACTCTAGCCTAAGGTTGTGGGTTCAAATTAGGTACTGCACGAACAGAAAATGTTCGAAAAACAACGGCGAAGGAAAACATCGTGAAGAAACCCTAACTCCTAAACCCTAGAACTAAAAATTTGAAGGTGTGTGTCATAGGCTAGTAGGTATTCTTATAAGCTTTTATATTCTTGCAACCTGTCACATACCTACTGGATACTAAAACCTGAGCAAAATGTGGGTATGTGTACCAAATATCATGTTCGGACGTGCCTTTGACTACCCTTTTAGATTTTTCACTGCACTGGTTCAAAGATATTGTGACACAAGAAGAAGAAGTATACTCTTCTTCATGTCACTAATTCTTTCTAGAACATTCTTATCATCATGTGTTAATCCAAGATAATCTACCAGTATAAAAAAACCATCTCAATCCGTTCAGCCTTTTAGAGCGTGGATTAGTAACAACATAAACTTACATAAAACTGAGTAAAACCAACATCTTACGTAGTAAAAACAAATATTTTTTCAGACTGTCCACATTTGGGACATCTACGAAGAGTGCCTGCTTCAAACTCTCAAGATAAAGTTTCCATTCCTTGGAGTCCTAGGGCATAAGGTTGAGTTTGGCGCGTATTGTATACATCCAGGTAAAACCATTTTACCCCAGCCTCCTAGGATCTAACGGCCATAACACCCATAGCCACTATACGGCGTTCTCATCATCATTCTCCTGCCCTTATCCCACGCTAAGTGGGGTCGGCACAACATGTTTTCTTCTTCCATTCACCCCTATCATTCGTCAACTCTGAATCAACTCCTCTTACATTCATATCATCTTTCACATAATCAAATCACATCTTCGGTCTTCCTCTACTTGCGCACCCATCCACACTCATACTCACAACTCTTCTGGTGACATTGTAACGAGCGATTGTTGTAACACTATACGGCGTTGTAACGAGGCATGATGCTTCATGGAATCAAAATTAAGATGTGAAGTGATTTTAATTGGTTTTTGTTACGTAATAAATAGTTTTTAATGTTTCGAAGGTATGTGTCATAGGTTAGTATTCTTATAAGCGGCGATGGGCTTGCAACCTGTCACGTACGGAATACTAACTATTGTGCAAAATGTGGGCATGTACCAAATGTCATGTTTGGACTTGCCTCTGACTACCCTCTTTAGATATCCTCAAAGATCTAAGTAACTAAAGATCTGAGGAGACATCTACCGAGCCAAGGGATTACAGTCGTGATCATATTTATTTTTATTTTATTTAAATAGTTTTATATTTTCTTATAATGTACTGGTGGTGTAGTAATCGCACCCCTGCCTTACGATCCGAAGGTCGTATGTTCAAACCTGGTCGTGTACCAATGTTTCCATTAGAAAAGTTTATGTGCGTAATGCCAATGCTCTTTATACGGTGTAGGAAAACATTGTGAGGAAACCAGCATACCTTAGAACCAAAAACCCTAAAGTGTGTGTCATAGGTAGTATTCTTATAAGTGGTAAAGATGAGATGACGTTAGATTTGTCTGGATCACAAGAGTGACAAAGGCTATATAAAAAAAATCAATATGGCGGCTGTAAGATTCTATTTTCAATTACTTACAGACGGTATATTATATTTTTAAACTTACGCAATCTGAACACATTAGTATTTATCTCTACCCGTGACCACAATAGCGTGTAAACCTGTCAAAAAGTCGGGAAAAAAGCAGATAAATAAAACGCTATAAATACCCGTTACTAGGTTATAAGCGGCGTTATTCTGCGGCGGTTTTCTTATAAACGGCGATGGGCTTGCAACCTGTCACGTACGGAATATTAGCTACTGTGCAAAATGTGGGCATGTACCAAATGTCATGTTTGGATTTGCCTCAGACTACCCCCTTTAGATATCCTCAAAGATCTAAGTAACTAAAGATCTGAAGAGATATCTACCGAGCCTGGGGATCACAGTCGTGATCATATTTAATTTTTTTTTTTTTAATACCCGTTTAATACTAATAATAATTACTTACAGCCGGTTTTTTTTGCAATAAATACTACTTCCGAAGTTTGTGATAAAGTTATGGAGACTGCTTCTAGGACCACTTTACAAAACAGTGGAGGAGTATTCCGAAGCCCAGCCCTCGACATCTCGACGCGGTTCCAGCGTGTTCCAGGCGCCCTCTGGCGGGATGATCCTGCAAGAGGACCCGTGGCAAGACACCGGAGTTAAACACCAACCGTATGTTATAAGGAAATAAGGTTCAAATTCAATAAACTTCGTATTGTTAACTAATGTTTTATACTCAGTGACTGGTAAGTCTAGTAAACATGGTAAGATTAGTAAACTTTATAATAAAGACTCAATAAAACTAGTAAATTTGATGAGGCTTTTATTAAGTTAAGGCTAGTAAACTCCTTTAAATGAAATTTAAAGTTTCTAAACAAGCAGGACCCAAACCCGTGTGTTTGTCTAAAGCTGAGCATTGCAGTATAAATATGCTACGGATCGACTAGCCAGCCTTTACGAAAATCTTGAATACGAGTGAACCGGGTCTAATTTGCATATGGTAGAACTAGTAAGTAAATGGTAAAACTTGTAAATGATAAAACTTGTTAATCAGAAATTAGTTATTATATTTGGTAATTGGTAAAATTAGTAAACTTGGTAAAACTAATAAACGGTAAGACTAGTAAACTTGGTAAATTTTACCATGAACTTTTTCTAGATTATACACGAAGTTCAACCGCAGCTCGCTGCTAGTGACGTGCTGCGCGCACGTGTGCGTGCTGTGGCTGGCAGCCCCGCGCGGGGCGCTCCCCCCGCCCCCGGGGGACGCTCTGCCCCCGCGCCGGCCCTCCGCCTGGGACCTGCCGCTGCTGGCTGATATAGGTACCCACTTAAGGCGGTACCCCGAGTCAAACTAGCGCCGCCACCTATTTTATCTAATTATTCTGTAAAACAAAGGAATTTTTAAAAAGTGATTGGGTAATTTGTGATACCTATCATAAGCTTTTTTTTAATACCTCTGTAATAATTTTATTTTGTATAGTTTAGGCAGAGAGGCGAAAAAAATAATTTAGTGTCCACCAAGTGCAACTTCGTATCTCTTGCTAAATTAAACAAAATAAAACTATTACAGAGGTATTAAAAAAAAGCTTATGATAGGTATCACAAATTACCCAATCACTTTTTGAAAATTCCTTTGTTTTACAGAATAATTAGATAAAATAGGTGGCGGCGCTAGTTTGACTCGGGGTACCGCCTTAACTAAGGGCCGGTTTACATTATTCAAGTCTCTAGGAAAGTGTTTACAGCAACTTGAAAGACGGTATTCATGTATCTTTACTATTGGGCCGTTAAGCTGAGGCTGGACTTGTTTACACACATAGGGAAAGATTTATGACCTATGTCGTTTAAAGGTATAAAATATTATTATTCTCCCAAAATTATGTTACTTTGATTTTGTAATTTTGGGAGAATAATAATATCTTACCTTTAAAAGAGCATATAAATAATATAATAATTCACCGTTTTTTCTCATTCTTCCAGGAAAGCCGTCTTCGCCATCGCCTCTGCCGACCCCAAAACGACCTTCCCCGCAGTTCTTATCACCGTCTACTGCTGAGTATGCTATGCACGATTTGAACACTCTGCTGGAGAATGCTGGTAAACTAGTTTAACCCTTTCCTCTATCTACGTAGATAAAACAAAGAACGGCTGGACAGATTTTCATGATTTTTGGTTTGTTGAATTTGTCTACCCCGAATAACTAACATTTGTAAATTAATTAAAATGCGGATGAAGTCGCAAGCAACAGCTAGTCATGAATAAAGCGTAAAAATTGTAGGCAATTGTAACTGTAAGAAATTGGTTTTAAATTACTTTCAGTGGGATTTTTTGATTTTTACAATTCAAACTAATATAATTCGTATTAAAGACTTACCTAAGTACACTTTTTTGTCAATTTAGCTCCCGAATATTAATTTAAATATGGTCACAGGTCTTCAAGGCATACTGGAGAAAGACTTTGTCCTGATGAAGGGTTTGAAGCACGATCTGAACAGGAAACTGGCTGAAATGGAAGAAAATAAAGATGCAGTAAGTTAGCAAGTCTTATTAAAAAGGTCCAAAGATTCAAGGCCGTTCATCGTGGCACTTTGGGAAGGCTTATTTTACGAAAGAGAAGTATGATTTTCTGCACTTTTATTCAGCGATTTACAAATACACCTAAGCTAAAACCTGCAACACCCGTTTTTGCTTAGCCAATAGTCGAACATGCCGTCATGGCTTTTTCGTTTGACTGTACACGGGTATTTTTTGAGTCGTTGGGAAATAAATTATCAGTACCTGGATGACCGAGCTTTACTCATTTTTTTTTGTGAAAACATCGTTTTTTAAAAATGAAACCTTATGTTAGTTCCTTATCATTTCCGATGGAGGTAAATGTATGAAAGGATACTATTCGAAAAAAGTTTTCGTAAACTATTAAAAACGAATACTAGGGGTACTGAGGAGATATCTACCGAGCCTGGGGATTAAAGTCGTGATCATGTTTTCTTTCAAGATGAACGCGGCAGTGAGTGCAGGAGCGCCTTACATGTCTTTGAAAACATACCATCCTATCGCCATAGACCCTGTCAACGAGATGACAGAGGAGTACAAGCGTGTTATGAAGTAAGTGTTGGCAACATTGTGGAAAACTCAACCACAGATGACATAACTAAAAGAAGAAGTTAGTGTAGCTGTTTTGAACTAATGTGATGAAAGGGTTATGTGGCTGAGGGGTGGTAAAAAGGTTATGCATCTCCTTTCAAGTAGTTTTGAATCACAAGATTCGAGAACAGAATTAAAGGTAAATAAAAACCCAATAGTTCTGCCAACAGAACTACTCAACAGAACAGGTGGGAATAGAAGATTTTTTCAAGATGTGTCGGAATTCTCACGTTGTTTTTCATCACCGTTTAAGGGTTCTGCATATTTTTCCCACGACCTTATTATCGAAAGAGTAGACACTACATGATGTGATGAGATCATTATTAATTACAGTGGTACATAGTCGCATATTACGCTTGTCTTTAGTCAAAATGCTTCCTTATAGTTAGAATGAATACCTTAACCTAGTCTCGGAAGCTTCTGACTAAGCATCTTTCAGCGGTGTCACCATTTCATGCCTTTGAGCTTCAATTGTCCTACAATAGGCCAATGGGTCATAGGCTACCTTTGAGCGGCCTTAGGCTTCCATCACCAGGTACTAGGACACTAGCTCATGGAAATTGTTTCTCTAGGTTGTTCCCTGGATCCAGTACTGCTGGAACACCTGTCAGCAGTCAGCTGTCAACGCCAAGGAACAACCGAAACCATAGATTATGACAAGGTACTGTATCATCATCATTCTCGTGCCCTTATCCCACGCGTGGGGTCGGCACAACATGTTTTCTTCTTCCACTCACTCCTATCATTCAACTCTGATTCTACTCCTCTTGCATTCATATAATTTTTAAAACAATCGAACCACTTTTTCTTTGGCCTTCCTCTACTTGCGCATCCAGATACACTCATACCCATAACTTTTTTGGTGACATGGTTTTCATCCCTCCTCATCACGTGTCCATACCATGCTAATCTAGCACTCATCATATTTTCAGTAACAGGCGCCACTTTCAAACTTCCCGTGACATACTCATTCCTTATCTGCTCCAACCGTGTCACCCCACATCTTAACATTTGCATCTCAGTAGCATGCACTCTTCTTTCAAGGTATCGTAATATAATCCTACTTAATATTATAAACGCGAAAGTTTGTGAGGATATCTGGATGTCTGGATGTCTGGATGTTTGTTACTCTTTCACGCTAAAACGGCTGAACTGACCTGAATGAAATTTCGCACAGATATAGATTACGGTCTGGAATAACCCATATGCTACATTTTATCCCGTAAAAATGTACAGTTCCCGTGGGATAGCGATGTTTTTGTTTTTCAAGGTACCACGCGGGCGAAGCCGTGGGCGGAAGCTAGTGTGTTATATATCTGTACCATAAGTCACCTGATATAATTTTATTTGTTTTTACCCGACTGTGATAATGGATCATAATGTGTTAGAGTGTTTTTTACCTTATGTCAACTGATATAATTTCATTTACTTTTACCCGACTGTGATAAAGGACGATAATATCTTTGGGGTGTATGTATCTGTGCCAACAACTGTGGTGGGGATCGAACCCACAACCTACAGCGTAAAGGGCAGAGCTAAACTAACTGAGCTGTGAGGCCAGTCAACAGTCAGTATCTACATGCTTAGTTACAGTTTTACCAGTATAATATGCAATATAAAAATGAAACACAATCTGATATTCGGAAAACATTTAAGAAAGCCTAATGAATACAAGATAATAATTACATGACGTTATCGCCTTGTAAAAGCTATTCCAAAAAGAACCTTAAACTAAACATTATAAGATACACCAAAACAGAGCACTGTAATCCTATGATTACTATAAAAAACAAATTAAATATTTTACTTATCAGTACCGTAATTATTTTATCTTGAAAATTTGCTCATATCACACCTGGAAGCGCAGAATTTGATAACGTTTTTAAATAATTCAACTTCAAAATAATAAATACAAGTTACTAAAAAACAAGTTTATCAAATAAATAAAATTTAAGGTTTGATTTTTTGTTTACTAAGTGTAGAATACAACCTTAAAAATTTCAAGAGACTAGTAAAACTATATTTGCAATTTTTTCCAAAATGAATAATAAAATTGTTAGTAAATTCAACGTGAAACCAGTGTACTTTCTTCTAAGAAATTATTCTCAATCTTCACAAATACAAAACCCAGATGAGTGTTTCAAGTTTTACAGTGATTGTGGTACTTACGTTGAGGGCTACAAACCCTTGGGGGAAAGGGACTACGGCAGGTTTATCAGTTCTAGAGCTGCTAGGAGGGAACCAGCTCTGACAAGGTTGATCAGTAAGTCTTTCCTATCCTGTCATTCTGTCGAACCAGTGAGGTAGAAAGATCTGTAAATACTCATTTCAAATATTAAACTTGTTGGCTCTTTCGCCGTCACTATACAGATACACACCACAATACAGATTTCCATCGAGTGTGAGTATTGTCAATTGGACCATAGATCCCCATCAGCAATAAAAGCCTAGTCCTAGATCAAAATTATTGCAAAATATATCGAAATTGATATCATAGGTTAGATATTTAATTACAAAACTATATAGGCTTGCCTGCAAAAAATTAATAAATAAGAAAAATAATTACCTATATTAAAAATAGCTATGAACACTATTTTACAGGCAAGCTAATCATAGGCATAGGTATTTCTTTATAAGTAATATTTGCTAAAAAAATACCTCTCATCTGGTTATCAGATCGGCGAAGGTCTTCAGCGGCTCTTAGACTATTACCTACTGTTTTTGCTAAAAAAGGTAAAGGTTAAAAAAGCATCAATATTTGTCTGAAGAGTTTTTTTGAAACAATGACTAGGTAATACTTAGTTTAGAACAATCTCGAATTACTTAAGACTTTAGTTGTAAAAAATCTGCAGAAAGCGAGATTTTTAATAAAGTTGTAGGTACGATAAGTTTAAATAAAAGTACAATATAATTTGAATAAGTGTTATTTTTTTTTTTTGTAAAAATAACAAATATTATATTTTTTCCCAATCTCGTATAAGTACTAGTACCTGGGTGACCGAGCTTTGCTCGTTTTTTGGGGTAAACGACATTTTCTAAAAATGAAACCTAGCTAGATCGATTTATCGCCCCCGAAACCCCCTCCATACTAAAATTCATGAAAATCGCTGGAGCCGTTTCCGAGATTCCAATTATATATATATATATATATATATATATACAAGAATTGCTCGTTTAAAGGTATAAGATACACGCATACTTGGAATTACTGACGTCAGTGAAAATCAGTTTTTCGCTTACTTTTTATCGTTATCTGTGATTACGGTACGATTTCATTTAAATAAACGAATATAGTGTAGTTATATTATCTTATCATACTTCTTCATGTGGTTTTATTCAGAAGTCATTTGAAAAAGCCTAAAAATATTACATGCCCACATTTTACAAAGTAGTTTGTATTCCGTAAAATACAGATTTCAAACGGCAACCTTGTACGATGTTTGGACGTGCCTCTGACTATCCCGCTTTAAATCCTCAAGATCTTAGCAACAGACATAATTTAATTGCCGTTTTTATAGATAATGGTACGGAACCCTTCGCGCGCCAATCCGACTCGCACTGGTCCGGTTTTCTTCTTAATTAAAAAAAAAAGTTTAACCCTTTATGGGATGGACAAAGGCGATAACGGAGTGGTGGCCGAGGAGTGCTCAAAGGCCAAGAGGCAGACCACCCGCCCGATGGTCCAACGACATCGTCAGCGTAGTCGGCAACCACTGGACGAGACTTGCTGGGGACCGGAAAGAGTGGCGTAATAAAGAGGAGGCCTATTAATACTCAACAGTGGGTGCAACCGGGCTGAATGATGATGATGATGATATTTTCTTACGTATAATTTGATGTCAAATTGTTTACTTATATGTATATAGTTTAAGATGTACAGCAAAGAACTTTTATTCTTTCATTCAATCATTATTAATTAAAATCTGTTTTCTGTAGCAACTCTGGGTTACAAAGTGGGCGGTCAGATGCTCTCGCTAGCTGAAGGAATGCCCAACGAAGATGCATTTCCCTACAGCAAGATGACAATGGAACTGAAAGATGGCAGAAGTCTTGTCTTGGAAGGTCAACAGCTAAGCAATACTTTGCAGTATGTGCCCTCACAAGGGTGAGTTAACACTGACCACTGACCAATGATCAAACTCTCACCAATGATCATTGATAACTGACCATTGAAAACTGACGACAGAATGACTGGTAAATGACTTCTAACCAGTGAGTGACCACTGATCAATCATTAACTAATCACTCAACAATGATCATTGATAACTGACCACTGACGACAAATGACTGCTGGCAATTGACTACTAACCAGTGAGTGACCACTGATCAATAACTAATAACTCACCAAGGATCATTAATAACTGACCATTGACAACTGACGATGAACGACTGGTGGCCATTGACCAGTGAGTGCATTGACCACTGACTATTAATGACTGGTATTCACTGTCCATTTACCATTTATACTCATTAATCTAATAAAAACAAATGCATTATATTGATCTAAAAAAAATCTTATGTCTATTGCAGTTACAACTTTTGTTTATGTTTTTTTCATTTTATTTAAATTACAGACTACCCTCACTTCTCACAGAGCTCCGCAGCTTCCAACAGGATCTGCATAGGCCTCCGCCGCTGCCGCGAGACGTGCTGGTCACGAATGGAGGCCAACATGGAATCTACCAGTGCATCGATCTCCTGCTAGAACCAGGAGACCCTATATTGGCCACACAGTTCTCTTATACTGGGCTGTATAGCACCGTATGTTGACAACTAGTTTGTTTATTGAAGTCAGTGAACGCAAAAAGACATGGAAGTATTACTTTATAGTTGAGGAGACGTGGAAGAACGACCTTCACCGATCAGATAACCAGATGAGACGTATTTTTATCAAATATAATTTTTAAACAAATATGCTTATGATAGCTTGCTTACTAAAAAGTGTTCATAGCAATTTTTAATTAATCAGCGGCTCTTAGACTATTAAGGGAAATATACGCGAAACTTGACACCAAATTTGGAACATCGAAACTCCTTCGTGGATTTGCCAAAAAAATATTAATGATGACTTTATTTCTTCGACTTTTGGGCTTAAATTGTCATGTAATGTGTAGATAGCTTATTCACATAAACTATCTACACTATTTTAATATAAATATTTTTGGCATAATTGAGAAGCCCCGCCTACCACAGCACATTTTTGTGGGGTGATTTTTTAGCTCAAAGAATTCTTCCATGTTTTTTCGTTCACTGATTTAAGTCGAATAGTTTTAGTAGTTTTCGGCAACAATTTTGAAAAACACCTTAGTTTTTGGTGATTGGCTTGTTCTGATGATACAATTTCCTCCTTTCCAGCTAAAACCTTATAGCCCAGAGGTTCTAGAGCTACCAGAAGACGAAGACGGCATGATTCCTGAGGCCCTTGACTCGCTCCTAGGAGATCGTCTGAAAATGGGCCTTAAAATGCCCAAAGTACTATACATTATACCGACAGGGAACAACCCGACAGGGACTGTTCTGCCTGAAGAGAGAAAGAGACAGATATATGAACTCGCTTGCCGCTATGACTTCTTGATTATAGAAGATGATCCTTATATGTTTTTGAATTACGGTGGGGTAAGTTTTTCTTTATTTACTAGCAACCGCGTGCGGTTTTATCCCCGAAAAATGTACGATACCCGTGGGATAGGTTCGTTTTTGTTTTTCAAGGTACCACACGAGCAAAGCCGTGGGTGGAAGCTAGTTCGTATATAAAAATCGGTATCTTGTGCTTTGTCACTTATCATTTCTCGCACTCTATTAATTTTTTGAATATATATTTTTGTTATTTAAAAAAAAATAGGATAAGGTTGTATGTAATATTTTATTTTTTTATGCAATTTCTATTTCATGTTTTATTATTATAATTTCTGTTTACACCTAATTATTGACATCGTATAAAAATATAGCACGCCATACCGGTAGAAATACATTGATTCTATATTACCATAGTGACATCCACATATTGTATTACCTACATGTATTTGACGCAATAAAATATTACTTTACTTTACCTTACTTTACTTTACTTTACTTTACTTTACTTTACTTTACTTTACTTTACTTTACTTTCAGGAGTGTATTCCTTCTTTTCTATCGCTCGACGTGTGCGGCCGCGTTATACGCCTGGACTCGATATCCAAAGTCATCAGTTCAGGGTTGCGCGGTGGATGGGTGACCGCGCCGAAGATGCTACTGGAACGATTCGAGCTACATTCCCAAGCTGAACTATTGCATAGCTGTACTCTTGCGCAGGTAATTAGAGGTTATAAGTGTTCATTGAATTTTGTTGGTGACTGTACTTACACCAAAGATTTAAATCGTTGATATGCCCATACCGTACTGAGACCATGCCGTTTTGTCGTGAATATTATACGAAATGAGATAGCTCGCTCATTTATTGGCACACCAAATATTTTCAATTTCAGGGTTCAAAAGGAATAAGTATATATTTTTACGAAAGATCATGCAATATAATTGCACAATAAATGGCGAAGTAACTGTTTGGTTCATTTTTTACTTAATATTAGTATGTGTGCATCGGCATTTTGTTAACACACACAAGTAAAAACAGTGCCACAGTTTTTGGCGTCCGGGCATATCTGCGATTTAAATCTTTGGCTTACACAAGGTATGGAATAATATCTTAAATCGTTTAATATCTGTCTCGTTGCGGGAATTGAAACTAAACTTCTCGTATCCCAGTCGACCAGTCAATCACCACGCTACAAAGGTCCTTAACTCAAGGTTATTTATTTTTTATTATCTATACTAATATTATAAAGAGGAAAACTTTGATTGTTTGTTTGTTTGAAATGAATAGGCTCTGAAACTACTGAACCGATTTGAAAAATTCTTTCACTAATGTGTAGAATGCACTTTCAGGATGAACATAGGCTATATTTTATGTAGGTACTTCGCGGGCGACGCCGCGTGCAGAAGCTAGTTGTTAATAAAACTATAGAACCATAGTTAGGAATTGAAGAAATTTCGGGAATAATTCTCACAGAATTTTGGGAATAATTCTCACAGAATTTCGGGAATAATTCTCACAGAAGTTCTGGAATAATCTTTAAGGACGTCTACGAAATGCTACGTATTGCCTACGCTGCTACGGCGTAGCCTTCTACGTAGAGTCTTTTGTTTCATGAAGTTACGTAAATTATTCGATTTTGAATCTTATTGTCAAGGTTATAAATGTCATCGCGCAGTGTCAGTCGACTAGTGGTAGTATTGTTGCCGGCTCTGGTATTGGCGTGGGTTCAAATCAAACCCGAACATTTGTTTAATTAACTCAAGTGTTACCGTACCAAATAATAGTTTTCTTTTTGTACCCGACATGACGTGTTTGGGGTGTATATAATAGTACCTGGGTGACCGAGCTTTGCTCGTTTTTTTGGCGTAAACGACGTTTTATAAAAATGAAACCTAGCTAGATCGATTTATCACCAACGAAACCCTCTGCATACTAAATCTCATGAAAATCGGTCGTTTCCGAGATTCTGATTATATATATATATATATATATATATGTATATATACAAGAATTGCTCGTTTAAGGTATAAGATATGTATTTATGTATGCAAGGTTTTTTTTTTAATTTGACTATGACTTCTGTAAAAAATAAATAAAAAAATAAATATGATCACGACTGTAATCCCCAGGCTCAGGAGATATCTCCTCAGATCTCTAGTTATTTAGATCTTTTGAGGATATCTAAAGAGGGTAGTCAGAGGCACGTCCAAACATGACATTTGGTACATGCCCACATTTTGCACAGTAGTTAGTATTCCGTACGTGACAGGTTGCAAGCCCATCGCCGCTTATAAGAATACTAACCTATGACACATACCTTCGAATTTTTGGTTCTAGGGTATGCCGGTTTCCTCACGTTGTTTTCCTTCACCGTTTAAGAGCACTGGCATTGCGCACATAAATTTTTCGAATGGAAAAACTCATTGGTGCACGACCAGGTTTGAACCCACGACCTTCGGATCGTGAGGCAGGGGTGCTACCACTACACCACCAGCGCTCTTGCTCACCAGCTATGACTTCTGTGGCATTTGAAAATACTATAAAGGTTTATTAAAATGTATTTTAAGACACAGATGACATAAACAAAGAAAAAGAAGAGTGACATAGGCAATATGAATGTCACAATTACAAAATGGCGGCTGTAAAAAGTTTTAAATTTACATTACTTTAACTCGGGTTTTTTTGAAATATGTATTTACAGCAGTTGGCTCAACGAATCTAGGCATTCGTGAAGTTAGCCGCAAGAGCTGCGCATATCGTTTTTCGGGAGCAATTGGAGGTATGAGGAGGGACGGTGGGACTTTACAAGCGCAAACTCGCACCTGTGGCTAACTTCACGAATGCCTAGATCCGTTGGATGAACTTTACCTACTTGTTAATTTTTTCTTAAAATATTTCTCTGAATTTCAGGTTTTAATGTTCGACCTGATCTCCAACCGGAAGTCTCTATACAGCCACTTGCATTCAGTCAGGGAACTCTACAAACATCGCAGGGACACGTTCTTTGAATCCCTGAGAGAAGTGAGGGACCTGACGGATTGTTCGCTGCCGAAGGCTGGCCTTTTCTTCTGGGTGCGGGTTCACGGCGTGGAAGACGTGTATAATATGGTGAGTTTTTATCATCATCATCATCATCATCATCCGCAGCCCGACTTCACCCACTGCTGGGTATAGGCCTCTCTTTGCATATGCCTTTGTCCACGGTCTGCTGCTAGCCTCATCCAGGTCCGGCCGCGACGGATGCTGTCGTCAGCCCATCTCGCTACCGGACGACCGACACACCTATACCCGGTTCTTGGACGCCATTCAGTTAACGCCTTACTCCACCTGTCGTCACCTCGCCTTGCCAGGCGTCCTGCCCAACTTAGTTTTTATACTGAGAGTATTTATTTTTAACCCCTGACGCAAAGAGAGGGGTTTTATAAGTATAACGTGTTTGTTTGTCTGTGTATCTGTCTGTGGTATCGTAGCTCTCAAATGGATGAACCGATTTTTGTTGAGTTTTTTTTGTGTTATAGTTAAGTATGTATTTACTAGCTGTAACCATGACTTCAATCGCGATTTTGCCATTTATACCACTTCTATCTGTTCCCATGTTGCCAAGAGGGAGACAAATGGAATGTTTTAGTCCCATCTGTCACCCTCAGGGGACAGAGCAGGGGGACAAATGGGAATAAACCCCCCTTACCCACTTTATTCTCTCCTGTCCCGCTAGTACTGACGGGTGGGATGTCTGTAATATTTAAAACTACTATACCGATGACCTTGAAATATTTGCAATCCATAAAGTATCTCTTTTTTTACTATTTATTGTTAATTATGAATTATTTGTACTAGTTAGTAAAAGTATATATTATTTCAGGTTTTTCACACAGCCTTCAAAAAAGGTCTCATGCTGATCCCTGGTCAGGCCTTTACGTACGCCAGCGCCCCCTGCCCGTATCTCCGGTTAACATTTAGCAAAATATGTTACAAGGACATGGACACGGCGGTGCGACATCTAGCGGATATTATCAGAGACGAGCAGAGAATGGCGCTGAAGCACCCACAGAGGTTGGCCACTGATCGCTAGATGGCAGTAGTTGTAGTTTTTTTAAGCAAGTAGATTTTAATCTAAACTTAGTAATTTTGACCATTTTTCAATTTATAGATGTAAGTAGTTCAATAAGATTATTTTAAGTAAGTACTTTTAAAATAAAATAAAAGCAGTGTAAAAAGTAGGTTCTTTTTACCTGTTTACTGTAGCTTTTCGTACAATTTAAAAATTAAATTAAATACTTAAAATTACGGAATCTTATCATGTAATCATCAAAGTACCTATGCATTATTATTAGGTATTTCATTTACTAAGAAGGTACTTTACATTTTTTGTAACTTTTTACTTATGCTACTCGTCAAAAGATGTCGCTATTATAATCGTAAGTTTTTAGTGAACCAAAGAAATAATTACACTTGAAATTAAATCCTTCAGTATTTTTTCATTAATACATTACGTATGTGTTACACTATATCCAAAAAAAAAATAAACATAATATATACAAAGAGATAAAAGATGCCTATGTGTCCGTCTTCAGAATCTCCTTGCCAAATTTTATTAGATCCGTTTAGCAGTTTAGTCGTGAAAAGGTAACAAACAGAGAAACAGAGTTAGCTTCTTTCGCATTTTTATTATACTAGCTTCCGCCCGCATGGTACCTTGAAAATCAAAAACGAATCTACCCCACGTGAACCGTACATTTTTCCGAAATAAAAAAATAGCCTAAGTGCTATTCCAGACTAAATCAAACTCAATTGTGCCAAATTTCATCCAGATCCGTTCAGCCGTTTCAGCGTGAAAGAGTAACAAACATACATCCATACATACAAACTTTCACGTTTATAATACATATTAATTTATGTGTGGAAAATATCAGCTGGGCCAGAAAAAATGACAAAATGTGGAAGTATTGCGTAGGGTAAACAAGAAAAGGACTCTATTACAAGTTGTGGAGAACAGAGGAGGAAAAATGATTGGCCATATTATACGACATGACAGTTTCATCAAGTACATTATAGAAGGAAAAGTGGAAGGAAAGAGAGTAAGAGGAAGACCAAGGATAAGCTTTATGAGCCGAGTGAAATAGAAGGTAGCTGTCATGTCGTATAAAGAGGTCAAGGAGGTTGCCCTGGAAAGAACTAAATGGAGAGAGATTCATCAGTTATGCCGACAAGAGTCAAACTCTTAAATTAAGAAGAAGAATGTTTAGATGTGAGTCCGATCCCCACCCAGGATTAACATTTGTGTGATGAACACAGATGTTTGTTCTGTGTCAAGGTGTTATTAGTATTCTATGTATGTATTCACAAAAAAAAAAAATATTTAATCTATCAACCATCTGATTCCCTTAGTACAAGCTTTTAGGGCTAGTTGTGAGAAATGTCCACCAATATTTATTTATATAAGTAGGATTGGTATGGATAAGGATTAGGATAAGTACCTAGAACTTTTTCAGTTCAGCATAATCAAATATCTTAGTTACACTAAGATTTAACTTTAATGAGGATGCGAGAATAGTTCAATCTATGTCATAACGATTGCAGCATCTCGATAATTACAGTTTAACAGCTGTCCAACGTTCTATTTATTTCTGCCAATCGGCACAGAGTAAGTTTTAAAACAGAGGTAAATCGTAGCGAGAAGCAAGCGGGGCCATAAAAAGAAGTCAAGTCAAGTTAAAACCGAGGTAACCTACTCATCAAAACTAGTAGAAATGTACTTACTAAGTACATTATAAGTATGTATAAATCTTAAATACATATTTACTAAGTACATACACACATAAAGCCAAGCCTGTTCCCGATGGTATAGGCAGAGATTACGGAACTCCACTTGCTTTATTATTATACAAAACTAATATTGATTGTACATTAAAAAACCGACTGGAAGTAATTGAAAATAGTTTATTAGAGCCGCCATATTGCTAATTACATTTATACGCTTTGACACTTTTGTAATCTAGACGAATATAACAACACCTCATTCATCAAAATCTGTCCTGCCGTTTGGGCTACAGTGACATCCAAAGGATCTCGCGTGCGTGTAGATAAACACATGTAGATAAACACATTACCCTCCTTCTTCACAGTCGGGTAAAAATCGAACTATAACTGCATTTTTCATTTATAAGTGACAATTTACTATAGTACTAAATAATACTAAAACTACTAAAATTTAAAATATTCGTATGTTATTTGACAACCTAATATAATTATATCCCTTATATTGAATTGTGCTTTTTATATTTTCAGTTTATCTCTAGATTTTAGTAACTATGTAATCAAAATACAGCGAAAAGTTTAAAGGTTCACTACTCTACCAATTCTTTCTCATTATTAGACCAAAGAGTTGTTTTATTGCTACGACAGTGAGTTAGCTCACAATTTCCTATTTATCTCGTCTCATCATCTTATTACACACAAAAACACACCTTATCCCTTTAAAATAACCAACAAAATCCCTTGCTCCGCTTAAGGCTTTTCATCAAGATTATTTGCTATCACATTTTCTTTCGTATTTCTCTCGGAATAAGGTAGAAAATCGGTTGCAGCTGTGAAAGCCTCTTTATCCAACCGATTGCTGGAATTAAGGAAATAAGCAGTTTTAATTGGAAGACGATTATTTGAAAGCGATTTTTCATTCGTTCTGTTTTCGTTTTGACTAGAAATTAGTTTTTGTGATTGGCTAGCTCTCTTCGAAGTACGTTAATTGCGTATGAGATAGGTACTTACTGCGCTTTTATTAACTAGTAGGTAATTATTGCAAAAATTAAAAAAAATCCGACAAAAGTATTTGAAAATAGCTTTTTCCAGCCGCCATATTGGATTTTGTGACATATTGTTCAGCCTATTTCACTTTTGTAATCCGGGAAATCCAACGACACCTATTTATCAAAATCCATCCAGCCATTTGGGCTACACTGACAGCCAAAGGAACTACACCCAAAATATCTTCCAAATTACCCTCCTTTTAGGATTATGTCGCGTTTTAATATTATAAAACACCCTTTTGAGTTTTGCGCAAGCCTCTCAAAAACACAGAAGTAATAACTTTTTTGAATAGATTTGTAGTGTAAGTACTGAAAAGACTCAAAAATATTTACTGCCAAAATTACAAACTTTGAAAAATGTTGTCGCAAAAACGACTTTTTTTGCTAAAGTCTTTGGCGGTTGCGCTCGAATGAACTTATTTTTGACACGTTTTGTGGATTACAATAGCGTATTACTATCAAATATAACTTCTTACTCAATCTTGAGTCGTATTCCACTGTAATAAAGAGCTTTTTATGCATCAAACATTGAAGTATTGCACAACACCTATGGATTAAACAATTTCTGAGAAGTGTAAAAGAGATCTGAAGCGGATATATTACACAAAGATGTCAAACAAACCGCAAATAACAAAAGGTACCTAATCTTTTAAGATCTATACACGTTACTAGCTCCCGCTCGCGGTTTTTCCCGCCAAGTACCTACAGAAATACAGCCTATGTTCATCCTGTTAATTAATTATACACATTGGTGAAAAATTATTGACAACTGATGAGTACTTATGGTGATTATCCCCCACGTACAAACAAACAATCTTTACCATTCTATTATTACTTTAGATATATAAATCGTAATTTTTTTTTTTTTATTGGGATGTCAAAAAATCAAATATAGCGGATGTAAAAATCTTTTTAACGTTGAGACGGGTTTTTTAATTTTTGCAAAAGTACTAGTTTTATTACGGCATTTTAAGTCCTGAAGTTAATTTCAGTAAGCAAACTGAAGCAGCAGTTGAAATGAGGATGCTGTCGCCATGGAAATGGAAAATATAACGTGATTAACGATACTCATTCATTGTGCGGGCGTGTGGTGCATGTTACGGCGGGTGGGAGACTAAAACCAAGAGCGTCTTAGACGTAGGTATACACTTTAATTTTACCACACTGGTTAAAACTAGAGACAATAAAAGAAGTGACATTTGTTGTGGTTCAGTGAAGGTATACAGACAAGAGTACCTACCTATCTTAGACGTAGGTAGAGGTAGATCAGTATAAAAATGCACGCCCCTCCAATGTATTTGCTACTCTATTTCCTCTACATACGGTACAAGTACAAGTGGAGGGGCGTGCATTTTTAGATTGAATCATCTTTAATTTAATTTTACCACACTGGTTAAAACTAGTGACAATAAAAGGAGTGAAATTTTGTTGTGGTGCAGTAAAGGTATACAGAGCACTGGTAATGCAGTGGTAGCACCCCGCCTCACGATCCGAAGGTCGTAGGTCAAAAAACCTGGTCGTGCACCAATAAGTTTTTCCATTCGAAAATTTTATGTTCGCAATGCCAGTGCTCTTAAATGGTGAAGGAAAACATCGTGAGGAAACCGGCATACCCTAGAACCAAAAATACAAGTGTGTATAATAGGCTAGTATTCTTATAAGCGGTGATGGGCTTGCAACCTGTCACGTTCGGAATACTAGCTACAGTGCAAAATTTGGGCATATGCCAAATATCATGTTTGGTCATGCCTCTGACTACCCTCTTTAAATATCCTAAAAGATCTAAGTAACTAGAGATCTGAGGAGATATCTACCAAGCTTGGGTTTTACAGTCGTGATCTTGTTATTTTGCAGTGAAGGCAGCCGACTTCTTGTGACTTGGACCACACCATAATTGCATAGGAGTGAATGCATTTTCTTTAGGTACCTCCTGCCTCTCTGGAAATTGTGACTCTTCCTCACTTATTTTCGAATTCAGCAATATCTGTCTGACAATATTTGAAAGCAAATCACGTTTTAATTTATATTTGACTAGCTTCCGCCTACGGCTTCGTCCGCGTGGTACCTTGGAAAAGAAAAACAAATCTATCTCACAAGAACCGTACATTTTTCCAGACTACTTCTTCTTCTTCCTGCCCTTTTCGCTATGTGGGGTCAGTACAACATGTTTTCTTCTTCCATTTCCCTCTGTCATTCGTCATCTCAGTAGGTACTCACTCCTTTCTTACCCATGTCATCTTTCACACAGTCCATCTTTTCTTTGGCCTACCTCTACCCCTGTATCCATCCATATTCATACCTAACACTCTCCTCGTCACATGACATTGCTATTCCAGACTATAATCTAATATTAGTACCTACTCTTCTTTACTCACCCCATACTTTCTTCTTCAATGTATCTATCTATATAAACATAGAGTTACGGGGCCTTACCACAAATTCTTCGTGCAATATCAAAGTAATATAGCTTTTATATTCGTACCATGACCTATTGAAATTTGTATTGAAGTAATGTTACTAAAATCTTAAAATGTGTTTCCAAAACATGATAGTTTGTAAGAGCTTGTGGTAAGGTCTCTTCTATTTTATTATATGTATAGATTACCGAAAACCCAAATAATAACAAAAAGGTGTTAATGTGAGCTAATCCTTATGTTAAGGTCCCTTCACGCCGGCGACACGCCAATTACACGCTGTGACACGCTGCTATTGTGAACGGCGGCGTAGGTACAGGGTGTTTGTTTTTGAAAAATATAATGTTAAAAAATAAACGCTTTGAATATCATGAGTAGGTACTTTCTCTTGAAAACCTACAATTGGCTCTAGAAGATTTGCTGAACAATATTTTAAATAAAAAAAACAAGCATAATGGCGATTGTAATTCACAGATTGGTAGTTTCTTTAGATCTCTCATTACATAGACTTTTTGATATTCAAGTTGGGTAAGTTAGAGGCACGTCCAAATTTTATGTTTAACACGTATCACGTTTTGCATAGTTTTATTATTTAGTTATCTTTTTTAAGTAGGTAAGTACTTGACAAATTGACTTGAGCTTTTATAATTATACGGATTATACATACTACATTTGACACGGGCACAATTGTTCTCTTAGAGACAGATACCGCAAATAAAGAAGAAGAAGAAGTAAAATTAATGAAAGATTTGATTTCTTTGTCCTATAATATAGCGGTTTTCTCAAGATGTTTTCCGTCATCGAGCAAATATATGATGTTCAATAAATATGTGTATCACTCTGGCGCAAAATATATTTTTGGCTCGGGGCGTACTTTGAATCCCTCGCTACGTTCAGGATTCTACTAAAGAATCCCTCGCTACGGTCTAGATTAAAAAAAGCGCCCTCGCCGTAAAAATATTAATTTGCTCCCTTATGATACAATCTACTTTTATGAATTAACTGATATAAAAAGAAACACGATTGAATTAACATCACCCTGTAGTAAAATATTAGCAGCATATTCTTAAAACCCATCACACCATGAAGTTTTTAAATGTTCATAATCGCATAATACTCATAACATAATGCGTTATTAGGGGATATTATTTATAACCTCGGCTAGATAATCCATGTATTGTCACCTTAATATTTAAGGGTAAGTGTATGTTTGAAGTTTTTGTATTAAAGACTAGCCTTGTATAGTTTCCCTTGGAGATTACGAAAAAAATATCTAGGTCATAAAAATTTAAACCTACAGCGTAGTGGTGCTTTGGCTTGTTGACCAAGAGGTGCGGCTTCAAATACGAGACAAATATTAGCTACCATCTGTCAAATATGCTATTGCAACTAGTCGTGTCATCAATTCAATCGATTGAAAAAAATCTACAACTTTTGTCTATATTTTCACTTATTTCAGGTGTAAACTATAAATGAAAATAGTTATACCAGTATAAAATGTGTTTAATACCTGTTTTATACATTGGTGAAAACGAGAGGAAGAGTTTTAAATAGGTACCTACTATTTAGATGACTATCTCTCACTTTGACTATTTCTTGTTCTATTTTTGCTTTTGACTTGACTATCCAATACTTGGCTATCGCTAAAGTCAATTACCATAATCCACCCAAACAAAGTGGGTCAGTTGATAAGGAAGTGTCAATGATAAAGGCACCGATTGAATTTGGCCGCGTAATAACGGTGAAATGATCTCTTACTGCCGTTGCTCCTGAGAAATACTTTAATGTTTAAACTGGTAGGGATGGGAACTGTCTTGAGAAAGTTATCGATAAAAGTTAATAATGAATAGGTATAAAGATGAGTAAAAATAAATAAATATGATCACGACTGTAATCCTCGAGGTCGGTAGATAATCTACCTCAGATCTTTAGTTACTTACATCTTTGAGGATATCTAAAGAGTCAAAGGCACGTCCAAACATGTCATTTGGTACATTCCCACACTTAGCAGTAGTAGGTATTAAAAAAAGATGAGTAGGTAGGTAAACAAAATACTTTTATAACTAATAATTATTGCAAAAAATAAAAAACCCTATTGAAATTGATTTAAAATAGCTTTTTACAGCTGCCATATTATATTTTTGACATTTTGTTTAACTTTCTCTCTCTTGTTATCCAGACAAATCCAACGACTTCTTATTAGTCAAAATTTGACAAACCGTTTGGGCTCCAGCAACTGCCAAAGAAACTCGCTTACAAACATTATATTATGTACCTACCTAAACACCAAACATCTACTAGAGTTACGTAAAACCACTTCTCCACTTAACGCTCTTAAATATAGATTTGGTACATATTCCTTAAAAATAAACACTTATGAATCAGTAACGAATAATCTTCCACTATTTATGAAAAACAGGATAAATATAATATGGTCTAAAGGATTTGTGAAAAGTATTTATTATAAAAATGTATTTTAGAGTTTATAAGTGGATGGTTTTATTTTTTTATTGCATTTTATCTATCGGTATTTTGTGGAAGAATAGAAAAGTTTACGCGCTTTCAATATTCTAATAATTGCAATTTTTAAAGTACCTATCGATAATCACTTTCTCAGTGTCTTATCGACGTTTCCCAGCACTAGATGGGCGGGGGCGAGAACGCGAAATTGGAGGAAAACTTTCGTAAGGGGAAATGAAATGGGATTGATAAAAATTGGAACCAAGCCGCCCGCACAGGGACGTACTAAGATGAAATTGTTTCATCATTAATGTTAAAATAATGTTATGTTGGTAGAATAATGCAAATAACATATATAAAATGTCTGACTTATTGATAATCAAAGCAAGTTTTGAACCTTAGAGTTTAGATATAACTGAAATATGGAAAATATTTCCTTTTTTGAGTCTAGAAGTCCACTATTATGGTTGTCCGGCAATTCTTCCCTTAAGGGGTAAAAGTCGAAGGGTGAAGTTTGTATAAATATATTGTTTTGCAACAATATTCTACAAATAATAATATTTTATACAGTTGCAATAATAAAACGTAGAAGTAGGAAATCTTCACTCTTTTAAAGCTTTTCATTTAATTAAGATTAATTTAAGATTGTCAAGAAAATTGATAGGTATGGCTGCCTTATATTACCTATTTTTATTTGTCTTCAAAGTTGTCTATAGTGTAGGAAGTAGTGTACCATAGAGTAAATTACTCTCTATTAAATCTAAGTTTCATTTTTTTATAATCCCGGCTATAACAGTTATTAACCATAGATCAGTTTTAAGGTTGGCTACGTTAAAGTTGCCTCAGACTTAGCCACTACCCCATACCTTACTCCGCCCCTGCACTTTCCGAGGGCACGAAATTCACTTAGCTTCGTTTGTCGAAGCTTTTCGCCTCTTGAAACTTTTCAATAGCTCGGAATCGAATTCAGTTCCCCCCCTCCAAAAAGGGGGAGGTCCTCCCCCTCTGAACACCTTACCTCCCGTGTATGTACATATTGTAAGCTCGAAATTGCTTTATTCCATGGAGGTTCTATTTTGCTAACCTTTTTGGCTTTTTGGTTCTTCAAAATTAGTTTACTCTGATCGTAAAATGCCACGATGACCGGCTTGGCACAACTTCAGTTGACCAATTTCTTGCGGTTTCCATAGTCATCGGTCCATTGAGTGGGAGACCGTGTATCCTATCTTACTAATTCTAATATTATAAACGTGAAAGTTTGTATTTATGGATATATTATGGATGTTTGATACTATTAACGCTGAAACGGCTGAAAGGTTCTGGATGAAATTTGGCACAGAAATAGATAATAGTCTGAAATAGCAAAAAGGCTAATTTTTATCGCGGAAAAATTTACGGTTCCCTTGGGATACATTTGTTCTTGTTTTTTAAGGTACCACGCGGGCAAAGCCGTGTGCGGAAGCTGTTTTAATAAAATGGAATTATTCCTAATTAAACAGATAAATAACCACTTCACAAAACTGCACAGTGGTTTTATGACAAAATTCGTTGGAAAAAATGTGTTTTTCAAAAAGTATAATGTTACTTACTATTGTAGAATATCGGCAGGCTCAAAGCAAAATATCTTTGACAAAGGAACCGAAATCTTTGTGCAATAATCTCTGTTTGGAATCAAGGATTTGTTATTACACGTTTCGTGTTACTTCGTCTCGTTATGAGCTAAATTCAGCGGATGTTGCAGAAAAATATTTTGTATAGATTTTAAAAGCCAAAAATTTCGTAAAACACATTTTCTAAAAATATCTAGTGTCTTTTTGTAAACTTTTTGATCAAAGTATTCATAGATAATACCTACGTATCTTTTAGATCATACTCTATGGCTAAATTTATATTTATATTATCTAAAACTCCGAAGTAAATTTAGTCTTTCTGTATTCATGTTATTCACTAAAATATGTAGTTTCAAACTATTAAAAGATTTTGAATTTCTTTTTTTTCATACGTAGCTTGGTCTTACTTCTATCAAAAAAAACTGAAGCCAACATTTCGTAATTCACAATAAAACCCTCAAGAACCACAAAAACTCAAATCCACAAAATTTTACCACGAACGCCTCCAAACAAACCTCTTTGTGCTCACCGACTTAATGTGTAGGTACTTCAAATCCTTTTATAGAACCAACAAAAAATAAATACCACTAATAAAGCCGAAACATTTCTAAGAAGTTTTTGTCCACACGTTATCGAGTAGCTGACCACTGTGCTACAATGATAGTTTGAATAAACTTTAGGACAAATTCGGCTTGTATTTTATTTCAAGCATCTCAACTTGCTTTTGATGGACAATGTGACGGTTTTAGACAAAAAATATTCATAAAATGACCATTGCAGATTATATCGGGGGCTTTGTGAAATGTTTGCAGCCATTGATAGATTCTCTTTGGTTCGTTTGATGTTTGGATTGAAGATTGAAGTATTTTTTTATGTTGTATGCCGTTGAAAATGGGACAATCTCATAAAAAAAACTAGCAATTTTCTAGTATTGATTATAGGTACTGCTTATGAAGTAGATAGGTACCTAAATATTTTTTGTTTCATAATAATTTAAATATTTATTTCTTTTATTGAAATTTTAAATAAAATAAAAAATATTGGTGGACATTTCACAAAATAACGACATTTCGTCTCAAACTAGGTACCTAAAGCTACTATGGGAACCAGATAGCTGATAGATAATTGTATACTTTTTTTTTGTAAATACTTATGTAACTTAAAATATTTGCAAATAAGTAACATGTAATACAAGAGCCGTTTTAAATAACAAAAAAACTCTTTAAAATAATTTGTTTTGTACTCGCCCTTCAAGCAACAATTTGTTACAATTAAAAATAGAAAAATACAATTTCATTCTTCGCTAACACCATATTGGGTGAACGCCTTATACAAATGTCACTCTTCACATCACCACAAACCTTTAAACTATTTTATTCAAATATATTCACTATTACTATAGATATAAGAGTGTTGCGAACGCTTTTGTTACGTTTGGAAAAATATCAACGCTTATTTTTTACACTCATTTATCTTTTGTGTAACAGTGTTTAGTTCGCTAACGAGTCTGCGGGGAGCCAGTGGAAGGGAGATAGCTGTTTTAGAAAGAGCCGGCGATGTGTAATACGATTTGTTTTGTTGCATTGTGGTTTTCGACCGGTGGTGATTGTCAAAGTTTTGTTTCGAGTTTTTTTACGCGCAAACCACTGTGTGTTACTACCATACGTTTTGACAATTAAGTTTAATATTTACTATATTTTTCCGTTTGGTTATTGGTAAAGAATACTGTAGAGAGTATATTTTCATTTTTGGAGTAGTAATATTTTGTAATACAAAATACTTACGTTAAAAAATGCATAAAGTATTTATCATACTCGTTCATTAATATAAAGTTACAGTACCTATGAGTTCACCAATCTAGTTAGTGATCGCACTGATCTTGGCTCAGCTTTAATTATCGAAGGGTGCTGGACAAAGAGTCTAATATTATAAACGCGATATTTGTAAGAATGTATGGATGTATGATTGTTACTCTTTCACGCTGAAACGGCTGAACGGATCTGGATGAAATTTGGCATAGATATAGATATAGATTATAGTCTTAAATAGCACATAGGCTACTTTTTACCCGGAAAAATATAAGGTTTCCGTCACTGAACTAAAAGTACTTTTAGTTCGGTGGTTTCCGTGAAATAGATTGGTTTTTCAAGGCACCGCGTAGGCGAAGCCGTGGGCGGAAGCTAGTATTGCTACAATGTCACTAATGTCTAGATACCCAGTTTGAAACCAGGTATGCTAACTATGCCTCGAACACTTCAAGAAGTACAATAATAAGACTTATTAGTGTAGATCAGTAGATCGTAACAGATGTTGGTGTAATTTGTCGATAATAATTCGACGTTGATCGCAACTTTGATCGTGGGATACCCATCTCTCGAACGCGTTGTGTGTTTAATAAAATGGACACAGTGTAAATATTTCAGTAGTTCAACAAGCTTTTTCATAATCAGTTTTTTTATAATTAAAATATTTAATTCTGAGATTTGTGAATTTAATTTTGGCCACACTATTTTATTAGATTAATTCTATAAAAAAAGTACTTAAATAAGTGGTAAAGAAATAAATAAAAAAATAAATGTTAAAGCACTTGTATGTAATGTTAACTCAAAACTAATTTAAGTTCTTAACTTAAGTTCTATATAACCAAAATCTGCTTTTATCTTTTGTCGTCTCAATTAATTTATAATGTGCGGCTAACTTCACGAATGCCTCGACTCGTTGGGCCAACTATACCTACTGTACCCACTTACCTACTGTACTGTCTTACACTGTGTCTCACAAGGGTAAACAAATGGTTCTCTTTACCCTCATGTTGGATAAGCGATTGTTTTGCAATTTCAATTTATTTTACAAATTTTGTGTTTGTAACGCAATAAATGAGTTTTTTATGTAAATTATAACGTTTGAAACCTCTGGTGTTGAAATAATCAAAAGTTAATAGTTCAAATAATACTTGTAAGCAGTGACCAAGCTGAATGTTGCTTAGCTATGTCTACGTAAGTTACGTCACAATTACTTTAGAACTGAAGCATTTATTATTAAATGAGTGTAAGCACCAACTGGATATTCAAATAAACTTATTTAAAAACAATTTTAATTTCGCAATGGAAGTAAAAATAATCTTGGTTCTACCTAACAACATTTCAATGTAATCTTATAAAAACATCTAGTCTAATTTAAAGAGCTTAAGGTGTGTCCCAACTCGGAAAAAAGTCATTTGGCTTGTACCAAGTAAAAAATAAATACTTAAACTCTTATATATGTACCTATACCTACATAAGGAAGAAGAAAATTAATAACTTGCGTAAATACTAAAACGACTCGCGTTTGCGATTAAGCTTTTTTTACAAAAATTTAACTTCTTTTTTTATACTAAGTTAATTATTTTTTTCATAATTGGACAGGTTTTGCACAGGTTGCATCATTTATACCATAAAAAAGCATATAATGGTATAGATACAAGCAAGATTGTCTATCATATTAGTATTTTTCAAGTAGGTACTTACTTACAATTTAATGAAACAAGAATCACGTGGGCAAAATTCAAGTTTTTCAAAAATTTAAAGCGTCCGTTTAAATAAATATTATGGTAGTAAGGACAGAGACTTTCTCTTAAGAACAATATAAAACAATAAAATGCCTATTAAGTTGAGCGATACCCCCCCTCCTCTCTCCTCCCCCCTCCCCTACTGCCCAGTAATTACTCGCGCCTTGAGACAAGGCGGCAATCCGATTATCTGCTTCCCATTTCGTTTCTAGATTATTTTATAATGAAAGTCGTAGGTACTAGTTTCCAGTTTGTAAGTGGATACAAAAAAATGAAATTTTTGTTAGGTTTTTTTTGTAATATTTTTTTAAATATTATAGAAAACTTTACAAGTACGTTCTGTATTTTTTCTTGGGATCTTACATTAGATACTTTAGATTTGAAAATTACAAAATTATTTTAATTATTGTCAAAAATAAAATTTTAACCCTCAAACTAGTCTAACCTCTAGACTTTCACTAATTAAATAAACAAATATTCCATTGAACGCCAAAGCAATAAGCAAACTTCCAAAATTCCCTCTCAATCAGTCGAGATATTACAATTTGATTCTCAAAGCGAACTAAATTGAGCGACAAATCGAATACAAACTACATCTAACTGAATAATAACAAAATTTCATCAAAGAGTACAAAAACTTAACTATCGCCCTCTCTGTCTGCCCTCTCGCTCGCTCTAATTGCATTAAGCATCCATTTTTGTAAGCGCTTCGAACCCAATTCAATTTGAAACTCATTTGTTAGAGAATAAAACAATTATTAAAAAACGCCAGTGATTTTGAGCAATTTTTGCTGTTTTCCACTTAGTTATTTCTATTGAAAAGTGAATAAACTTGGAAATAAAAGAGGTTGTTTTGTAAGCAATTTTCATGATAAATTGACTTATTTATTTTGCTTTCTTTTGGCTGTATTTACCCATTATTTTAAGTTGTCTTTAAGCTTATTTAAAACATCTTATCACCGACTTAAATCTTGTCTTGTTGTCTTGATTACTGGTTCAAAATAAAGAGTTATTCCCGCTGGTCCCCACGCTTCGTCCCCATCGGGGTAAAAACTAGTTTTTCCGTTCGTCCCCAATTTCATTTTCATGGGGACGAACAATAATTAAATTTACCTTTAGTCCCCGATATAAACATACATGGTTAAAATACTGTGATTTAATTTGAAAACAATTTTCTTAAATAAGTGGAGACAAACATATCTAAAAACTCCAGGGACAAGCGGGAAATAATTTTCCGTTAGTCCCCATTGGGGGTGAGTGGGAATAACTTGAAATAACTTAGTCACACGATAAAAAAAGCGTGTTTTCGCAGAATGCTCCCATAACATTAAGGTAAATAAAAAAAAATACTTACACAATTTTAAATGATACAAGTGACAAGAAACAGTAAAAATTAGTTTTGAAAAAAATAGGAAACAGCCGCCAAAATCCGCTAAGATTGAAACCAAAATCCGCTTTATAAAATAAAATACAAAAAATACAATCACCGTATCATTTCGGTCGATATGTGCGGAACACATAACTTGTGTAGCAAACTTGTAATTAGGGTTCAACGGGCTGTTAGCGCTGCGGGAAGCCATGCGACAATATCGCGGATCTTTTATGTAGGGCGGGGTTAGGGTTCCGTACGGTGATTTTAGAAGAAAATTAGATTTCTTCTCTGTTATTCTTTGTTCTAGATATCGATAAGTACTAAAATTACTAATTTTTTTTAATTTATCCATAGTTTATGACAAAAAAGAAAGTTGCTTTCACAAACCTACTTAGTAAATTACCTATTTCTATTAATCACAACATAAATAGTAGGTAGGTACCTACTTAATATTCGACTAATCGAGTAAAGTCTTCATCTAAAGCGCAAAACATCAAAGTAACACCTAATATGCTTATTTAAAGTACCTGGGTGACCGAGCTTTGCTCGTTTTTTTGGGATAATCGACGTTTTCTAAAAATGAAACCTAGCTAGATCGATTTATCGCCCCCGAAACCCCCTGCATACTAAATTCCTCATGAAAATCGCTGGAGCCGTTTCCGAGATTCCGATTATACATATTATATATAATAAGAATTGCTCGTTTAAAGGTATAAGATAAGTTGGTCAAAATCAAGTCAAAATCAATATTGGAGAATTTTATACGGAATCCTTTAAATTTAGCACTGCTCACCCTTGGCTGAGAGTGTATTAGGACCCGCCAGCGGGTGTTCGACCCGGTCTATTTAATATAGTAACTCAGATCACATGCCCCGGGCTAGCAAACTGTTCAAACAACGCTACGAGTATTACACGAAGACATTAATTTAAACGCATTTCCAACTGTGATATCGTATTTGAACCTGTAATTACATAAATGGACAAAATATTACCCTCTTTCGCAGTCGGGTTCTTCTTCTTACTGTGCCTATATATCATATAGTATCTATAGTATCTAGTTCGAAAGAACTAGTGTGGGGAAAAGACTAGAGTGCGCCTCAAAGACTCCTTTCATGTACTTGACACGTCTTTAAACTTTTAACGACATTTTGGTTTCCTCACGTAGTTTTTCTTCACCGTTTGAGAACACATTGTTCAGATGAAAATCTCATTGGTGCACGACCAGGCCCCTATTCAATAAACATTACAAGTCTACAAATTTGTAAAAAAGTGACAATATTGTCGAATTTTATGACAAGTGCTGTTTAATAAAACCTACAAATATGTAGAATTGTAAGAAAATTTTACAATTTTGTAAATTTTCCTCCAATAAATCGTATTTTTTTATTAAACAGAAACTTGTAGAATTGTAGCCGCTTACAATTAATTGTATTTTACAATTTGTAATGTTTATTGAATAGGGGCCAGGGGCCTCACCACGAATTCATAATACATTGCCGAATTAATATTACATTGTTATTTCGTATTATGACCTATGCAAATTGTATGGAAGTAGTGACGTTTCTATAATGGAATCGTTGCGAAATCGTTCTGGAAGACTTCGTGGTAAGGCCCCAGGGGCCTCACCACGAATTCATAATACATTACCGAATTAATATTACACTGTTATTTCGTACCATGACCTATGCAAATTGTATTGAAGTAGTGTTACTTCAAGCTTCGAATGTGACGATTCTAAAACGGAATCGTTCTGGAAGACATCGTGGTAAGGCCCCTGGTTTGAAACCTAAATTACTATTAACTCTATATTACTTTTATACCTAAGAGTACCTAATGCAGAAGAAGAGCACTAAAGTAAATAGTTTTTATTGGACTCAAACCAGAGGCTTTAAAAAAATTCAAAAAACAATTATGCCCTATCTTAATCAAGGCATGCATACCTAAATTGCTTTCAATAAATACAGACCAAATATGCAAATGTCTATCCCTAATAAAAAACGTCAAACTATTCCTAATAATTTGTATGTCAAATTACGCAAATATCTCTAATTTTACCAAAAACCGGCTTTACGTAAATATATCAGTAGCTCAAAAAGCACTCTAAATGCTTTATAGAGGTTTTTTCATAACCTTAAAATTAGCATCAATAATATACTAGTGTTCTCGTCACCACTGTTAAAAGACCCGGGGATATATCAAAGGGTGGTGTAAAAGTTGGGATATTGAGAGGTCTGGGAGTACTGGATATCAGTTTAGTTAAATACATTTTTGAGTGGGCAGGTATTAATTTGGGCGAGTGTTATTATGATCCGTTTTGATGGATTGGATGAGATGGCGCTTTTTGGAATGGATCAAAATGTTTGGTCCATTAGGATTCCATTAACAGAAATTCTATGGTTTTGTCTTATTAATCTCTTTTGTAAATTATTAGTTGGAACTGCTGAGTAGACGTTAAAAAGACATCCTAAATAAGTTGTTATAACTAACTGTTGCCCGCAACTTTGTTCGCATTTTCTTAAAATTACGGAAGAGACGATAAAATAACATTAATAGTGATTTTGCCAATAAAAATGTCACTTAGTCTTTTTTTCCGTCCGAATCTAAAACTAGAGATGGAAGAGATATCTACCGAGCCTGGAGATTACAGTCGTGATCACGTTTTTTTTTAATTTATCATTTGATTAAAAACACTTTTAACATCAAATAAAAATAAATAAATATTGTTGGACAATTTACACAATGCCACCTAGCTCCAAACTAAGCAAAGCTTGTACTATGGGAACCAGATAGCTGATAGACGAATTATATTCTTTTTTTTCCAGTAAATACATACTTAGTATAGATATTAACACCCAGACACGTAAGAAACATCAGTGTTCATCACACAAATGATTATCCTTTGTGAGGATCGAACCCACAACCTACATCGCAGAAGGCAGAGCTACTACTAACTGAGCTGTGAGGCCTGTCAATCACAAATGTATTTTACATCTCTCATATTCGGTAAGTAGGTTCTTATTACCCCCAAATGGGTGACCAATTAGCGCTCTAGGGTAATAATGTAGCAAGAAAAGCCCTAGGGCGGTAAGTAATTAAAAAAAAAAGTTCGCGTACTTACATCTAACCATCATACTGGCAATAGACATCACGCATTCAGCCCAATGACAAAAGAGGTCGCTTCGCTATTCAACCTTGTCTTGGTATGAGTATAATTATAGTTATCAATTTTAAATATCGAACGGCGAAGCTCAATTTCGTTCTTGAAAAAAATAATTAAAAAAAAAGATGAAAAAAGGCGGGAATAATGTTTTATTCTTGTGATGCCGGTTTTTTTCTACTTACCTCACAATCGAGATGTAAAGCAGAGTAGTTAGCTCGGGTGTAAGCATCAATGGCACCCTCGAACTATAGAAATAACTAACTACTAATAGATAAATATCTCGGGCTGCAATTGATGCCTTACAGCCCTTGGCTACTAATCTACTATTTCTACTCTCCCATAGAGAAAAACGTACTTGCTCATGCTAGGCGCTGTCAGTACGCTCAGCCACAGTACAGTCAGCTGCACAGCTATTAATCGCATCAAGACACGGCTTCATCGCCGTATGACCTGTACAATCGCCCAATCAGGCAGCCATCTCACTTCGGAATCGAGTTACGTACCGGTCACCGCGCAGCTAGCCTCTTGGACAACACCTAGATTACACTAACACAGAGATTACAAAATAAAAGATGTATTTACAAATCTATCATACATCTTCATCTTCCCATACTTCTGTATTTACAGATCTATCATACATCTTCATCTTCCCATACTTTTGTATTTACAAATCTATCATAATCTTCCCATACTTTTGTATTTACAGATCTATCATAATCTTCCCATCCCTCTGTATTTACAGATCTATCGTAAATCTTTCTACTCTTTTCCCACGTTATGTGGTATCGGCAAAATAGTGATCTTCTTCCATTTCCCTCCTATCATCCGTCACCTAAGAAAGGTGTGAGTAGGTACTGACTTACACCTCTCTTACTTATATCATCTTTCACACAGTGCATCCATCTTTTCTTTGGTCTATATCCATCCACTTTCCTAACACTCTCCCCGTCACATGACATTCATCTCTTCTCATAACATGCCCATACCACGCTAACCTATACTCCTCATCTTTTCCGTCACCGGCGCCACTTTCAGGCTATAACAAAGTAGAATAGAATAGAATAGAAATCATTTATTTTACGTCACGTTAGGTTTAACAGATATCTTAGGTTTAGGTTAAGTCTCTGTAATCTGTGTAATGGAGACTACTCTACGCCTCAGCAGTAATGAGAAGACGTGAACAAGTAACTATCTGACCGCTGCAATACGCCAGTTCTAGGCGAGATAACCGAGTTTCAGTTCTAGGTTATTGCTCTTGAGACTCGATTACAAGTACTTGGTGGCCCAGTTGGATCCTCGGTAGGTACTGTAATGGGTTGTTTACATGGATGTCACTAGTACATAAATGTACCTAATATATAACAGGAAATCTACTTATACTGGATCAGAGAAAAAAAATAATAAACTACGTTTGTGAAATATTTTTTTAGAATACGAAATAAAAAAATTGAAAAAAAACTGTGTATTTGAGAGAGAACACAAAACTGAATATAATAAAAAAGAATAACAGAAAAATTGGAAGCCAAATGTTTAGAATTTCCAACAAAAATGACATATTTAACTCTTTTTAAAACCATATTAATAGGTATGTGTTTATTTATCCCATATTATTTTTCAATTACCCCATCTAAGAAATTAATGAAAAGATATCTAGTGAACTAATCACCAATGACATAACGCTAAAATATTTTGTCTCGCTCCGACACTTTTTAAAAGCAAAATGTATCTTCGGTTCTATACAAAATGTACGTAACCTCAAAACAATCAAAAAGCGTAATTGGTATTTAACCCTCCCCCGTCGCAGGTACCGAAGTGACCACAAATCCAGCGGGTGGACGGGCCTTTAGTTAATTAATAGAGAGCACGGTGATCCATTAACGTAGGCTCAGCGGGCGCTTTTGTTGGGTGACCATTTTTTGAAGATTTTTTCGGACATTCTATTCTGTGTTATTAGTATTAAACGGGTATTTATCGCGTTCTAATAACCTATTTATTTTCCCGACGTTTTGACAGGTTTACACGCTGTAATTAGAACGCGATAAATAAATACCCGTAATAATGTGTTCAGTAAAAAAAAGTATATATTCTATTCTGTTTTTATAGGCGATGGGCTTGCAACCTGTCACGTACGTTCTATGCAAAATGTGGGCATCAATACTATGTTCAGACGTGCTTCGGACTACTAATTTACATATCCCCAAAGATCTAAGTCACTAGAGGTCTGAAGAGAAACATGCCGAACTTGAGGATTAAAGTCATGATTATATTTTTTTCAAATCTTTTTTTATATTATTCAAAATTGGTGTTATCTTATTAATATATTTTTATAATTTTTAATACTAGGTAAAACTACTAAATGACATTGATATAATTAAAATCGTGATACTAAATAAATGAATATAAAATCTAAATAAAAAGTCTATGTCTGTAGACCCTTTGGATAATGTTTTGATATTTCGTTTGATGTCCTTATAGACATTTATCTAGTGCAAAAAAGATACCTTTGAAGCACAGTTTAAAAAAAAAGTTTCCAAAAGAATGTGTATTTCTATTGCCAACAATAACAACAAATACTCAATAAAAATATATAGAAAATTAAAAAGTACCTACATACTACTGAATCTGATATATTTTTAAACTTACGCGATCTGAACACATTATTATTAGTATTAAACTCCTGTACCTACTCCAGTCATCCCGTGACAACGACTGTGTGTAAATCTGTCAAGACGTGGCGTCGGGAAAAATAGGTAAATAAAACGCGATAAATACCCGTTTATTACTATTAAATCTTGTACGATGAGGTGCGGAACCCTTCACGCGCGAGTCGAATATTTATAATATTATGTTAGAACGTGGTCACCCTACCTCACCTGTATTTGTCACGCTTTGATCTTGTTCATCCTTTAACTATACCGAACAAATTCATTTTGTTACCAACTTGATTGTTGATCAACGATTAGTAATTAACGTTTAAGGCTCGTTATAAGAATACACGACCGTATTATCACTGCCGTATTTTAATAAACTTGCAATAAAACATTGCAATTTTTTACGGACCATTAGACTATCAAAATACGTGTCGAAAATAATGATTGGATGATTTTGACAACCCCTTTATTATAATAATATCAAGGTAACAGAGGTGGGTGACCATTTGAAGTAAAAAAACAAAACATATACGTAGGTATGTATTGAAAAAAAAAAAGAAAAAAAAAAGTTTTTTTTATGTCATAAATATTTCAAGGAGATATTTAAGTGTTAATTCCAGCATAACCCAAGTCAAAGAACAATAAATTTGAGCGGATTTTTGAGAAAAAAATTGCTGAAAACACGGTTTAACGTCTACAAGTATAAATACATTGAGTAAGTATTTAATTATGTCCCATCACTAGCTCAAAAAGCTAACAATAACAAGAACCATTATAATAACGAGTGGTTAATTGCAAATCGATGGTTAAATTAAGCGAGTTTGAGTTAGATAAGTGGAGGGGGCACTAATCTAGTACGGCCATAACAATTTGGGGATAGGGATGGGATATTGTCGATAATTCGTTATCGATCTACTAATCTACTTGCACACTCGCTCACGACTCGATCTATCTTGCTTTTTATTTCTTATAAATGTTATGAACTCTGTGAGTGTTATGTTATTTCTTTAGGTTGTTATAAAATATATCTCTTTTCTTTTTTATAATAATAATAATAATAAATTTATTTATTTGCATAAAAGGTTTACGTAACAAATCATTGAATCCATAGGCTCCCGAACTAGTTAACAACTGTGTTTCGGGTGCCAGTGGCTTCTCCCATCTAGATTATCATAATTAATTATGCATACTATTTTATACAGGTTTTAACTAATCTGATATTTAATTTAAGAGAAAAAAAATAAAATATATATATATTTAATAAGCGCTTATTAAATAAATATGGTCTTTACTATTGTGTGTGTGTGTGTGTGACATATACCTACCCATTTCATTCGGATCTTTAGTCAAATCACTTAAAGAACTATCATTACATAAAATGTTTAGGCTAGTTTAAACTTTGTGGTGTACAAAATAAGATTGTTCGTATAATTTTTAGCTAGTTTGCAAAACAGAAAATTATCACAATTGCTATCACAATAGCAAATATCTATGCCGTAAGCTCATGTATGTAGATACAGGTGTTTTTCTATCTAAAATACTGTCAATAGGCACGAAAGATCGAGTGATGGTGATTGGTAAGCGCTTTTCCGCTGAGAGGTAAATATGAAATCATATTTGCTTCAGACACCGGAATATACCAATGAAGGAGGGAAATTCGTTGTTTCATTGTTTTTTATGTAAAAGCCACAGCTTATTTATCGGTCTTGCAAATATTTAAATATGAGAACGCGCTAATATAATACTTGGACGTGCCTCTGACTACCCTCGTATTTATATCGTCAAAGATAAAAAACAAGAGATCTGAGATGTCTACCAATTCTGAGGATTGAGGACTGTCTCGTACATGCTTATAAATATTTTGTTCTCAACGTTACATAATTAATTTTTAACCCAATAATATAACTTAAACAATAATAGGTCATTATACTTGGTAACTTAGTCGGGGCATAATATGTGTCTATAATTTTCAGACGTACCTCTGACTATCCTTAAAATATCTTATAGTCACTAGAGAATTGCAATGTCTACAAAACCTTGGGGATAACAGTCATTGCCACGTTTGTTTTATTTAGATTTTTGATCAATCAATCTTATGAGTCCTTTTTGAATTCGATTAAAAACGAAATTAATCGATATTTTTTATAGGTTATCGATAAAACCACAAGGCCATCTCTATCAACTGAGTACCTTCTCCTCTTTGAGTTCGATTAAAAAGGAAATTTATCGATATTTTTTTATAGGTTATCGATAAATTCATGAGGCCATCTCTATCACCTGGCAGTTGACAGCGGCCTCCATAATTGTTGAATGAGGCAGCATTAAAGCGCCAATTAACCGACATTGATTGGTTTTGCTCCACCAACCCCATCCCTAGTCCGGAGGGTAAAGGGCTAACGGGTTGACTGAAGTACGCACGTACCTATCACCAAGATTATTAAATTCTGAACTCGGATGGGTGACCAGTATATAAATCTAGGGCTTTACCTAAAGCTCTTCGGGTAATATAAATAGATATTTTTGTCGACCTCAGTGGCGCAACGGGCGAGAGTCCGCCTGCGACGCAAGAGGTTGTGGGTTCGATTCCCGCCGCGGAACAAATTTGTGTACGATTTGCAGAAATTTGTTCCGTTGGTCTGGGTGTTTTCTATGTATTATAAAAAATATCTATCTATGTACCTATATAATGTATTAAATATATCAGTTATCTAGTACCCATAACACAAGCTTTGAGTAGCTTACTTTGGGGCTAGATGATGCTGTGTGGATTGTCCAGCATTATTTAATATTATTTTATTATTATTATTTGTGGACATTTGTCACAGCGCCATCTATCCCCAAACTAAGCAAGCTATAGGAAACAGATAGTTGATAGATTAATTAGGACATTTTTTTTGTAAATTCATACATAGAATACATAATAATACACAGACACAGAACAAACATCTGTTCATCACACAAATGTTTGTCCTGGGTGGGGATCGAACCCACAACCTACAGTGCAGAAGGTAGAGCTACTACCAACTGAGCTGTGGGGCCAGTCAAGAAAAAGTAATATCAAAGTGATTTAACCTTGATATTTCGTACCTTGACGTATTAGATTGTATTGAAGTAGGTTAGTGTTATTTCAAGGTACCTAATGCAAATGCGACGTTTCTGAAAGAAATGAGATAGCTCGCTCATTTGGCACACAAAATATTTTCAATTTCAGGGTACAAAAGGAATAAGTATATTTTTTTACGAAAGATCGTGCAATATAATTGCACAATTAATCGTGAAATAACTGTTTCGTTCATTTTTACTAATCATTAGTGTTCGTGCATCGGCATTTTGTAAACACACACAAGTAAAAACAGTGCCACAGTTTTTGGCGTCCGGGCATATCTACGATTTAAATCTTTAGAAATATGATGATTTGTGAGAGCTTCTGGTAAGGTTGAGCGTTTCCAGGCTTTGGACGCTAGGAAATTTCATTACACAATTTGATATTGGTAATTATGTATGTAAGTTATGACGGCCTCTGTGGCGCAGCGGGCGAAGGTCCGCCTGAGACGCAGAAGGTTGCGGGTTCGATTCCCGCCGTGGGACAAATGTTTGCATTATTTGCAGATATTTGTCTCAGGTCTGGGTGTTTTCTATGTATAATATGTATGTATTTACAAAAAAAAAAAAAGTATATCTATGTAGTTTATCAGTCATGTGGTTCCCATAATACAAGCTCTGCTTAGTTTGGGGCTACATGATGCTGTGTGATAGTGTCCAGCATTATTTATTTATTTAATTATGAATTTGGTTTTGAGTTTGTGTGTAGCGAAACAATGTTTTGTATTGATGATTTTGTCTACTGTGTAGAGCAAAACTTAGTACCTACTTATACCCTAGATAATGGTGGTGATTCTGTTGTTCCGCGGACTAACTAAAACTAACTAAAAAAATGCTGAAATATACGCGACCTTATTTTGTTCACATCAAATACTAAATTAGCGTAAACATTTTAAATTACAATTCTAAATTTGACTAAACTGACGTATGATTGACGTGTTTTAGCATATTTTAGAAGCCATGTAAATTGGTGTTGACTAAAGCTACGTGAAAATGGTGGAAAATTAATTAAATTAGAATGATTATGTCAATTTTAGATCTTTTTAAAACTGTCATTCAAAAATGTTACGCTAATTTGGTCTTTATAGTAAACCAAATAAGATCGTACCTATGGTAGCATTTTTTAAGTTAGTCTGCAAAACAACCGAATTACCACCAATATAATACTAATAATATAGAATAGTATAGTATATATATAATATAGTACGAGTATAGTAAAATATACCTAATACTAGCTTATACCAAATAACATGGGTTGAATTCCTTACGTTAAGTATCATTTTTTTTCAGCTGACTCTTCTGCTTTAGTGTTTTACTGTGTCATTCATTTAAATTTAAACAATATAATTTAAGAATGTTAGGTGTAGGTAGAAACGGGAACATAGCTCAAATATTTTGGGTCAAATCATGGGTCGAACGGAAAAGCACTCATTTTAAAGTGTCAATCTCGTAAAAACCAATAGATTTAAATCAAGATAGAAAGGTCGATAAAAAATAAAAATGACATGAACAATCTTTACGACATAACGAGCACTATTCGAAAATTGAATTGCAATTTATTTTTTTAAAAGCAATGCAATTCAATTTGCCATGGCGTGTTACAATTAAGCAAAGAGTTTGTTTATTAATTGTCGTATTCGTTAAATATTTATACTGCAAACGCTCTGATACTTCAAATAAATGTTTTTTACTGGTTGTGTAGTGGTAGCACTCCTGACTTGCGATCGTAAAGTCGTGGGTTCAAATCTGATTGTGCAAAAATATTTTTTTTTGAAAAATGTGCTAGACCTATCTGTGCTAGGCTTAAGCCTCTAAAAATATAGTACCTATTGGACGTATTCCTGTCTACCCCCCTTTAGATATCCACAAAGATCGAAATAGCTGGAGATCTCAGGAGATTTCTATCAAAACCTGGGTTATAGTCGTGATTATGTATAGAATGTTTAGAATTAAAAGTCCTAATGTAAATCTCGATCAATAATATTATGTAGTTATGTACCTACCTATGACTTTATTTTCTAAACTCATCTCTATCAATAGACTCCTTATTGTCATACAAAGTAAAAGTTTCATAATAATCAGTTTATCCACTTTAGTAGCTGTTATTCCAAAGTTAACCCTCTAACTACCGCTCACAAACAATCACTGACGGTAACAAAAGAAACGAATCGACAACAGAAGAAGCGAGAAGAAAAAAAAATAAGCCGTCACGATTGGTCGATTGATGCGTGACGTCACCAAACCCCGCCCCCTAGCAACCGTCGCTACACCTGAGATGAGAGCGAGCGAGATCTTTGTAAGTGTGAACAAGATAGAATCACATTGACATTACGCGTTCTCAATTCAAAAAGCTTCGAGTACAGATAGTTTTCATAGCAAATTGTGTTTACGTCACCTAGTTATAAGGTTTAATATTAAGTGGTTGTGGTTGAGATCTGAGATGCTTTTCAGTGGAGTATTGGTCAGTTGGAAAAGCTGTTATTGTTTGGTTACGGGTTAACCGATTTGGTTAAATTTGTGTTAACAGGCAAATGTCCGGATGCTCTGTCTCTTTCTTACGGGTAAGTCTGATTGGATATTGATTGGCTTGATTAAGCAGTTCATTAGCATAAACCGGTTAAGTAGTCAGATTTCAATTACAGCATGTAATCTTTGGTTAATTATATTTTATGTACCTACTCGTATAAACTGTTATAATAATTGCATAATTTAACTTAAGTACCTAAGTACTTAGTTTTGTTAAGTGGTTTGCGGCTATGGTAACTAGACATAACAAATAGGCAGGTTATGAGAGTGAAAGTAGTAGGTACTTATCAAAATCTAAAATAAGGAATCAAATGTCAAATTTTTGGACGTGCCTCTGATCACCCCTTTTGGATATAAAAGACCTCAGTAACTATTAATCTATCAAATCAAGTTGTTACTTACAGCCGTGAGCGATATTTGTTTTATTTATGAAGAAAATCCCCTGACAGTAAGTTAGCTAAGGAAGATTATCCGAAACTTTAACACCTTTACAAATGCAAAGGCAACTGGCGACCCTCAAAGTAGTCTAAGTTGAGAGCCAACACCTCACACAATCGGCCCAATCACACAGAAAGAAAACTATTCACCCGTCACAAAGGAACTCCGGGGGGAAATGCTAATACCTTGCTTCTTACCAAACAAAATCACTTCGCGACCCCAAATTTCGCACTTTCAATGGGCAATTTCGCTCACCCGTCTCCCCCCTCCTTTTAAGCCCCGCCCTCTTTCCCCTAACTCACGATCCGAGCATCAGTGCCGAACGGTTAATCGTACGAGATGGACGCGCCCGAGGATCGATTCTTCGGCAATTCCACGCCGGATCGTTCCGACACGAACTCACCTCGTTCACAAATGAGCAGCCCTAACTCAAATTCTTCTATTAACGTAACTGATCAATCAATTTCTCTATCACAACACCAGCATAACCTAGAAACCTTGAATAGAATGGGCATGTTTTTCCACGCTCAACAAATGCACTTGAATCAGAGTTTTGACGTGGTGAAATCTAGATTAGGTCTTACACAAGTGCCTGGGAATCCTGGGCCGAGGCATACGATAGATGCGATTTTGGGACTGAATGGACAGAGACAAGTAAATAGAGTGAGTGAGTACGAGCAAAGGAGAGAGGGAGAGTGTGAAAATGTGCCTGTTTCACCAGGAGCTGTTGAGAGTGCTGGTAAGTTTGTTAGCTGGCTGAACGCGCGGTGATGCTGTTTTGAAGTTTAGCCCGTATTTTCATCCGTCTAGAAATTTTATTTTCGGGATATAGGTAAGTAGTTTATACTTCTACTGACACTTTTATCCCTTTGGGATTTTTTACTTTCGGAATAAAAGTAGTCTAATACCTACACTTATAAATACTTACACTTTTATTCCTTCGAGAGTTTTTTCAGAATAAAAAGTTAAGTGCAAGCCGCGTATTTTATACTAATTCTTGATACTTTTTCTATACTAAGTTACCTACCTACTTCTAAATATATTTCTACCAAATTTTATTGAAATTCGTTCAGCCCGGTCACAGATATAAGTTCAAATAATACGCCCAAAACCATTTGCATTTAAGAATAATCACTAAAATGGCTTACCTACTTTCTTATATCATAGTTTTCCTGTATTGTTAGTTGTAATTTCGTTGTTATTTTAACTTGTCAAATAAAATTATTTTTCTATTTTATTATAATGTACTTATTCCTTCATTTGTATCATTAAACTTTGTATACAGAAATATAGAATAAAAAATAAATTAACTAAGGACCGTTACACAAACAATCTATGTAGGTACATATAGATATCTCAAGTGATTCTATTTCTTGTATTGAGTTCAAATACTTTTATAATTATAAATCGTTTGTTAGATAGCTAAATTTTTTCAATCTTTCAATTATCATAAAATATTTTGCATAAATAAATAGTACCTATTCCAAAACTTTATCAAAAAATTGTCTAGTATTGAGTTTAATTCCATTAAATTTTTTGATCTTTAGACAGCTAAACTGTTTCAAAATTCAATTATCATAAAAAAATTGATACATAAACAAAGTTAATTCCAAGGTTTTATAAATAGGCGTTATAAGAATCCGCCCGCCCAGCGACACCGCCGCCCGCCCAGGCGTTCATCCGACGCGTCATTATCTTACCGACGGATGGGATGTTTTACAAAAAAAAAATATGATTACATGCTGTTTTTGACTTTATTTTTCAATGTTATTAAAAAAGAATATTCGCTATTTTAAAATTTAGTTAATAAATGAAAACAAGAGATTTGATCAATAGTAAATTTTAAATTTTCTTTATGAGGTTTTTATTTATTAGACGATATAAATTACTTTTGTAATTACTTGGGCTGTATTGATAACTAGCTTCCGCTCGCGGCGTCGCCCGCGAAGTACCTACATAAAATATAGCCTATGTTCATCCTGAAAGCTTATTCTACACATTGGTGAAAGAATTTTTCAAATCGGTTCAGTAGTTTCGGAGCCTATTCGTTTCAAACAAACAAACAAACAAACAAACAATCAAAGTTTTCCTCTTTATAATATTAGTATAGATAATAGCGGGATCGTAAAATACCTAGTTAATGTAAATTTTAGAGGACTTTATTAACTAACTTTAAGGTTTTTTGTTGCTATATCACGGCAAAACGGCTGAAGGAAATGAAATGAAATTTGGAATACCTATGTAGTCCATGATCTGAAATAACGATAAAGTTACTTTTGAGTTAGGAATTAGGTAACAAATATACGTACAGTAGAATAACATAATGTATGTATATAAATTGATATTTTGTTAACGAAGTGGGAAGTTCCAAATTACTTGACTATAAAAAAAAACAAGTGTACTTTAGACCACACGGCTCCATCCTACTAATATTATAAACGCGAAAGTTTGTATGGATGGATGTATGTTTGTTACTCTTTCACGCTGAAACGGCTGAACTGATCTGGATGAAATTTGGCACAGATATAGATTATGGTCTGGAATAACACATAGGCTACTTTTTATCCCGGAAAACTGTACGGTTCCCGTGGGATAGATTTGTTTTTGTTTTTCAAGGTACCACGCGGGCGAAGCCGTGGGCGGAAGCTAGTCTATAATTATATCTGCTGGTCTTAGATATACGAAAGGTGTTATGGCTATGAGAGAAAGAGAGATAGAAAATGTGTGCTTGCACCTTTCTCTCTTGCTCCTACAGTAAATTACGAAACGTAACTCTCTTTCTATCTTTTCTAACTTATATTTGCCTCTCAACTTCCGTTCGCCTCGCCCTATCACACTTTTCGTAGCGCTCTCATCACGCATTCACCAGCTTACTCCCCAAGTGCGTAAAGAAGTTTTATTTCAAAAATCATAATGCCTATACATTAAATATAATCCCAAGCACATCTCAAATCGTACAGCATAATAATAAGTAAGACAAACATCGATTTTTATTTCGTAATGAACCGGATGCACGATCTATCGATTTTATCAATCGATCGATCGACTAATGCGTTGATCGCCAATCGATTTGGAGTTTGTAAAACATTACATTTCACAATCACTGGCTAAGGTGTTACATTCCTTTGTCATGGTGCTCTTAATGTAATTTTACATGATTATCTTGTAATACCTTATTGTACAGTAGATACTATTTACAAATAAGACAAAATGCATTTCAAAATTCATTTTTTGGTACTTCAATATTAAACCCTAGAACCAAAAATTCGAAGGTATGTGTCATAGGTTAGTATGCGGTTATGTGGCCTAATTGCGGAAACCAGTCCGTTCACCAAGTACCAAGTACCAAGTAAGTCATAGGTTAGTATTCTTATAAGCGGCGATGGGCTTGCAACCTGTCACGTACGGAATACTTACTACTGTGAAAAATGTGGGCATGTACCAAATGTCATGTTTGGACTTGCCTCTGACAACCCCTTTTAGATATCCTCAAGGATCTAAGTAACTAAAGATCTGAGGAGATATCTACCGAGCCTGGGGATTACAGTCGTGATCATATACCAATATTGACATATATATGTCAATATTGGTATATGTGTATATGTCAATATACACTTTTCGTAGCGCCGTATGTCAATATACATATTATGTCAATATTGAAGTTACAAAAAATGGTCTTGAATCAATAATTATTTTGTCCAACAAATTGGTCGATTATAAAATCAGTATAGTATTATAAAATCCAAGTTTTAATGAATATTCACACCAAGGTTCATTCAAAATCCGTACAGCCGATACAGAGATATTATGGACAAACTACACGGTAGGTACACACAAACATTCAAAATAACATTAGAGGCTTGCCTATGTTGCAGAAATTTATTTTATTTTTATTTTATTTTCAAATTTTAGGAAAACTTACAGCTAGGTATACAGAAAACAACTTATTATACTAAAAATACATGCAAAGTACATGTAATGCTGACGGCCAATTAAAAGTTTCCACAAATAGTTTCAATAATTATTAGGTTTAAAAGAAAAGAAAGTGGACGACAAAACAGGATTAAAAATAAAAAAAAAAACAAACAAGATATAACATACTTAAGTAGGTATCGGGTGTATTAACCACCCACAAAAAAGTTATTACTTAGCAAGCGTTTTAACTTGCTTGTGGATGTAGTAAACAAATCAATATCTACATTTGCCAAAGAGTTAAGCGAGGCGCTTGCTCGAATAATAAAAGCGTTTTGCCTATAATTCGTTTTAACATGAGGAACATATAATGTACTAGGTCTTCTAAGTGTAGCCGTGTTTGTGCGCAGTCCCAATAGCTCCAGCAGCTCAGGACAGTCTACCTTGCCATTTGCAATGTTCAAAAATCATCATATAATAAAAATTATCATAAATAATAATTAATATCCGCTTATAAGGCTAACTTAAAACCGTGCTCTGGATCAGTTAGGCTATCTTTAGATTGCTTGTAACGGTCATTAGATAGCATAAATGTTTCACGTGTTTTTAGTTGTTGTTTTAGTTTGTATTTAAGGATGTTTGTTACTCTTTTGTTCTGGATAAAATTTGGCACAGAGATAGATTATAATCTGGAATAGTACATATCTACCTTTTATCCCGAAGAAAAATACGGCTCCCGTGGGATCGATTTGTTTTTGTTTTTCAAGTTAACACGCGAGCAAAGCCCTAGACGGCAACTAGTATAAACAAGTATATAAAAACAACAAGATAGTTAAGATAATCTATGAAGTTATAAAACATGAATAAATTAATGTGAATATGATGTTTTAAATAGGATTATTAGGATGAGATTTTAAAAATCTTCCCTGAAATAACGAAAAATTGCTGTTTTTACCCGCCTTTGTGTTGCGCAGTCGGGTAAAAACAGCAATCAATAAACAGAATTCAATCACCAATGATCGCGGCGGCCGCGGCGGACATAACTGAAACCCGTAGCACAAGTTAATCCAATCGAACCGCCGCTATCTATTCATCTATCTATATCTATATCTATATCTACGTCTATCTATCCTACTAATATTATTAACGTGAAAGTTTTTATGAATGTGTGGATGTCTGGATGTCTGGATGTCTGGACGTATGTTTGTTAAAATAAAATAAAATTAAAAATAGCTACCCCTGCATTTTTAACTTAATTTTTATCAAACTATTTCTCAAAGGAACTGTAGGAACAAGAGCACGAACATTCTCTACCAGCCAACTTCCAAAGTAGTAAAAGGATTTCACAGCTTAATTTTTTGACTATAACGGACTCGCTACGAAGTCGGCAGCGTCCAAAACTAATACTAAGGGTACGCAAAGTGATTTCAAATTGATTCATCACAACCCACAATTGATTTGTGGACCGCAATGATTGGTCAAGTAAATTGTTTGACTGTTTTTACCCGACTGCGAAGGAGGGTTATTAAGTTTACCTGAAAATTTCAGTTCTTTATTTATTTCATCTTAATTTAAGACTCTTGTCGGCATAACTGATGAATCTCTCTCCACTTACATAGTTCTCTCCAGGGCATCATTTATTTATGGATAATTTTTGTCAGTGTCAAGTTTTTTTTATTGTAAAGTATTGTTGTAGGCGCTCGTAGTGTAGTGGTAGCACCCCTGCCTCACGATCCGAGGGTCGTGTGTTCAAACCTGGTCGTGCACCAATGAATTTTTCTATTCGAAAATTTATGTGCGCAATGTCAGTGCTCTTAAACGGCGAAGGAAAATATCGTGAGGAAACCGGCATACCCTAGAACCAAAAATTCGAAGGTGTTTCACGGGTAAGTATTCTTATAAGCGGCGATGGGCTTGCAACCTGTCACGTACGGGAATACTAACCACTGTGCAAAATGTGGTATGCCAAAAGTGAGCATATGCCAAATGTTATGTTTGGACGTGTCTCTGCCCTTTAAATATCCTCAAAGATCTAAATAACTAAAGATCTGAAAAAAAAAAAAAAAAAATATATATATAATCACGACTGTAATCCCCGGGCTCGGTAGATATCTCCTCAGATCTTTGGTTACTTAAATCTTTTGAGGATATCTAAAGGGGGTAGTCAGAGGCAAGTCCAAACATGACATTTGGTACATGCCCACATTTTGCACAGTAGCTAGTATTCCGTAAAGATCTGAAATATCTACTAAACCTGTAAATAAAGCCGTACAGTGCTAGACTCGTTTTAAAAAACAATGTTTAGAAAATAATAACTCGTTAGTACTTTATCGAGTTTGCAAACTATAATAAACGAATCAACGTGAAACAAGATAAATCGTGAGTCGGCCCCCAACATTGCGGTCGCGGTCCAATAATCGAATCGTAATGGCGATTGGGAATCGATTGTGCGGCAATCGAGTGGCAATCGAGCGGCGATTGGTTGATTACTCTAGTCTTTTTGACGTGATTGGACAGCTAATTGTCGACTGTGGTTCTAAGCTCGTCATCACTCTAACCTCCTTGTTAGGACGACTCTATTTATTGGAGCAGACAGTGTAATAATTACGTTATAAAAAAAACGACGTCACTACGTTGGACTACGTAGAAAAAAATAAAATAAAAATAAAATGCACTACTGTAACAGTAATCCCCAGGCCCTAGTTACTCAGATCTTTGAGGTTATCTAAAGAGAGTAGTCAGAGGCACGTCCAAACATGACATTTGGTACATGCCCACATTTTGCACAGTAGTTAGTATTCCGTACGTGACAGGTTGCAAGCCCATGCTTATAAGAATACTAACCTCTGACACACACCTTCGAATAAAAGAAAGAACCAAGAATATCTATTTGCTAAATAAGTGTGACATATTAAGTTGGTCTTAAATTTATTTGGACTTAAAACTTATTCACCCTTGTCAAGCATTGCAAACTACACAGGCGGCATACAGAACTAATTAATCGATTTTGATGAAATTTCTATCGAATCAATCGGAAAGTTTTATGAAAAAAATCCAATATCAGGCGTCTTTGAGTTAACGCAATATTTATACCTAAGTGGTTGTTTTAACTTTTGTTTTTTATTCAAAAAAGTGCAGTGGTACATTATAATAATTATGAATGAGGTTGTGTTTAGCTATTTGAAATCTGCATTAAATTTTTTGGTAAAACTACAGGGTGTTACCAGACTACTTCCGAAAACTTCAGGGTTAAAGTACCAATCAATATAAACAACTTTTTCTAAGAAACAAACACGGTGAGCGCGAAAAAAACAGCCGTTACATACAAAAGTTCAATACCCACTTGGCTAAAATGTATATAACAGTTGTTTTTTTTCTCGCTAACAGTGTTAGTTTCTTAGAAAAAGTTGTTTATATTGATGGGTAATTTAACCCCCTGAAGTTTTCGGAAGTAGTCTGGTAACACTCTGTATATTTCCCAGTAAAATTTGACTCGTTTCTACAATCATTATTTTGAAGGCGACTGTGGCCACTGTAGGTACCTACGTAGAGTAGTTTTCGTAGCACTAAATCTAAATGGCTTTGTAAGAGTCATAAAACTTAGCTTCAATTTCCTACAATAAAAAAACAAAGCAAGCAATAAATAGTTGCCTAATTAAATGAAAGAAAATGCGACTTAATACTTTGAACAATTCATAAATTTTCATTAGTAAGAAACCCCAAGGAGAATAAAGCCTCGTTCACATAGTGGCAAACGTATTATTGCTACGCTATTCAGTTGCTGAGCTACGCTTGTAGCGTTTGATTATACTTACTGAGCTTAGTTTAAAAACCTTTTCAATATCAAATCAAAAACAATATTATTTAGCAGGTAAGAATATAATTTTACTTTATGATGAACTTATTTATCACATTTTATTTTTCATTGTTACTAGCTCTTTTTTACTGATGTGTATAATATTATTTAAATACATACATAATTATATAAAATCTTTATTTCCCTTAACAAAGTTGATCTAAGTAATATCTTTCACTATAATAATTACGTAAGTATCAATAGTCACTTGATTAGGTACTTAGTTCATTCAATCAATATCTTAGGATGTTATTAATGACTAGCTTCCTTTTGCGGCTTTGCTCGCAAGGTACCTAAATAAAATATAGCCTATGTTACACAGGGATAATGAAGCATTCTAATGGTAAAATATTTTTTGAAATCGGACATAGGTTAAGTTTAATCGTTACGAACAAAAATACAAAACTTTCCTCTTTATAATATTGGTATAGATTTATCATTATTTTGTTTGTTTTCTTCGTTATTGATACTACATGATTATTTTTATCTTGTTGACGAATAGGAGAAAAAAAAATGAGATATAGGTAAGTACTTTGTTCCTTCTTTCTACTATTTTATGCCGCAATATGCCACAGCTATGTGGTCGTACAATGCAAGGGTGTGGACCAACCCTTAGCTCAGTAGCCAGCTAGGAACTCGCGATCTCAAGATAAGAATTACCCGATTAACTAATTAATAATTTCACACAAATTATAACGACCTCCAAACGTGACCTTATTAATAACTATTTACTATAAAATATATTTTGAGAACGCAAATAACTTGGAAAATTTTAATAGGCCTTCGAATTTTAGTTCAGTAATTTAATTTATGGCAATTCTTGTAAGTATTTGGTTTGTTAAATTTAATAATTATTATTTAGAGGGCGCGGCATGAATTGAATGAATACTGAAAAATATTTATTATAAATTATTATAGAGCGCTGGTGGTGCAGTGGTAGCACCCCGGCCTCACGATCCGAAGGTCGTGGGCTCAAACCTGGTCATGCACCAATGAGTTTTCCATTCGAAAAATTTATGTGCGCAATGCCAGTGCTCTTAAACGGTAAGGGAAAACATCGTGAGGAAACTGGCATACCCTAGAACCAAAAATTCGAATACTAACTACTGTGCAAAATGTGGGCATGTACCAAATCTCATGTTTGAACGTGCCTCTGATTACCCTCTTTAGATATCCTCAAAGATCTAAGTAACTAAAGATATGAGGAAGATATCTACCGAGCTCGGGGATTACAGTCGTGATCATATTTATTTTATTTATTTATTTTATAATATATTAATAGTTGGCCCGCTCGTAACTTCGTTTAAATGTTTGATTTTAAATAAATTTCTTTAAAATACGAAACACGTCTTCCATCAATTCTGTTATAAAGGGTTATAAAGGGTTAAAAAGGGAAAGAGAAAAATAAAGATCCCTGTCTTTTATTACATTAAGTTAGATAAGGACTCTGACCACCATGTCAGAGGGCGACGCGACAAAAAAAAAAAAAAAAAAAAAAAAAAAAAAGGGTTAATCCAAAATTTGAAGCAGATCGAACCAATCACGTTGTCCCATACAAACTTTACCCCCCTTTTTCACCCCTTTAGGGGTAGTATTTTGGAAAATCCTTTCTTATCGGATGCCTACGTCATACAAAGAACACACCTTCCAAGTTTCAGGTCTCTACGGTCAGCGGTTTAGGCTGTGCGTTGATCCGTCAGTCAGTCATTTAAAGCCTTTTATAAGTATAGATTATTGTATCATTACTCACTTTTTTAAAAACCTACGTATTAATTTTAGGCTAAAAATTCATTTTTATGCCTTGTTCTCTGATTAAGGCCCAGAATTTTGAAAATTGCAAGTATTGCAACCCTAATAATTCTATTACCGCTTAATAGATTACATTGAAATTGAACTACACGATACTCAAGGATATAAGTGATAAATCAACCGGAGCTAAAACACGAATTAGTTAGAAAACCTTGGTTAAAAATCATGTCAAAAACACCTCGGAAAATTCAGAAATTCCCTAATTTATCCAGAACAGTAAGGTATTTTGAATTTCTATTTCACATGAATATAAATCAGTTAATTTGAAACAAATCAAACCAGCCCTTTTTTTCAAATAAGCTATTTACTTGAACATATTTATGTTTTTTATAAATTGTCGCTTTCGTTATTTAATTCAGAGCAGCCATATTATCATGCCGCACTCTACTTACTTGTCATTTGGCTATTTCGCTTCGTGCTATGTCTGATTCCGCGGAGATCCGCGTTGCTATACAGACCTATGTCACTTTTTTTTGTAACTTTTACGTAAGGAATAGAATGACGAGTATTCTGGGCCTTAAGGTAGACACTGGTTTTATCTAGACAGTTTAATAGTTCATGACTTTGGGCGCCATCTTTAATTTAATGTGACGCCAAAATTAGAGGACAATCAAGACGATAGATATGGATCGACTATTTTATGCATCAACTTTATAAAAGTCTTTTAATTAGCCGCTCTTTATTTAGCCAAGAGGTCAAATAGTCAAAGAAGCCATTAATAGTTCACAACGCAGCAATATTATGATTAATTTATTCAAGTTGTTAGCCTGTCAATGATCGATGCCAAAAAGATAAGTACCTAATTACTATCAATTAAAAGGAAAAAGTATGACACGGACAAGACAGTTTGAAGTGAAATTTAAAAGGGTTCCGCGATTGCTGAGAAATTAAATTAAAAAGCTCGTGCCGGTATGGATCGGAATATTTATTCATTTATTTCAGATTATATGAAATCATAAAACATTTTAATATATTAATACACACTTAAATCTACATGCATCATAATAAATCAGAAGTAATAAAATAATAAATAATGTCACAAAATATAAAATTACAAACTTACACAAAATGGCCTACACGAAATTTAAATAAGTAGGTATGAGTTAAAATTATACCTATCAGATAGATCCCAATTGAATATTATTCCGTAGTGGGCCATTTTGAATAAAAAATATAAAGACAGTGTTGATAAAAATTATAGCTAAAGTTTAAATTAAGCTTTTGTGTAACTCGTTGGAAATCTTTATTGTGACTCTTGAAGTGAAATATCTTTTTAAAGATCAAAGTAGATGTAATCGGTTTTTAATCTACAGAACTCCAAACGCCAAAATAATTCAATAAAGAAACCATTTTGTACTCATTAAGCCGAAGAGCTCTAAATACCAAATCTGACACATGATTAGGGTTGCCACATAAAAAAACAACAAGCGAGCCATTATAGAGCGAGTGTTACCAGATTATCGATGATAATTGTAAAAAAAACTGATTCGTATCACGTCTTAATGCATCCATAATATTTTTATTTGTTTTGTGTCACGTAATCTTCAGATCTTAATGCGACATGCCTGTCTCTTTCTTTGAGATGTAGGATGGGCGGGAGTGAAAGAGACGGATGTGTGTTTTGACTTCTGATTTTCTGATCGCTCAATCTTGTTTGTCATGGCTGTAGTATTTTGTCAGTTTTGTATAGATTATGATATCAGGACATGCGACAGGTGATCAGTTGATTACTTGTAAATCACTATACTTAAGCTACTAAAACCGAACGAATATATTCTTTCGAATTCGTTCGATAAAGTTCTTACGGTATGGTTAGTCGTCCATATGCGCGTTCACCCTAAACAAATTTTTACTGCAAAACGTGAATATTAGTAAATTAATTTTTGACGAGCCTATGACCTCTTTAGATATTCTCAAAAATGAAAATAACTATTCTAGAATACAGATCATCGATTCATGCGTGACTTTGTGAAAATCCATGAAAAGGTTACAAATATATACAAAATATTGAAAAGGTAACAAATATATACAGTGCGCTTAACACAATGCAAACTTTGCACCTCCTTCCCGCCCGCAAATAAAAAACCATGCAACCTCCTCTTTTGAAACAATTTGACCATGATGAAAACAAGCCTTTATTATTATTATTATTTCAGCCCTTAGTGTCCCACTTCTGGGCCCACTTCCCACCCTCCTTCCAGACCTCGCGATCTTGAGCGATATTGTTCCATTCTGTAAGGAACTTGTCGAATTAATACTTACTATTCTATCCAATACACGAATGCATAGAAAAACCGCCATATCATCTCATTTCTACTATATTGACTGCAACTTATAATGTTGCAAGTAACTACTAGTATTCTGTAAGATACTTAGCGTCCAATGGGTCCATCAATCACTTCGCGCGGACAAAATAATGACGCTGTTAAACGCGGAGCTTCCGCAAACAATTACCCTTTCTTGTAGAGGGCGCTGTTTCATTTTAGCGTGGGGCTATTTAAGTATTTCTATATTTCTACGGAGGTTGGTAATTGATCACAGAAGTAGAAAAAACATAAAAATAATAAAAATGTTGCAAAACATTGATATTTGGACGGTTTTGATAATGGAAATGGAGAAAATCATAAAAAGAGTCACAAAACACATTGATAATAATTATGACGGGGTTTTCATTTTTTTTTTTGATTAAATTGTTATGGGAATTAGGGTTAATTTAATGTAGGTATAAAAGATACTTTTGGTTTATTAATATTGTCATAAAAGTAATTTCATCCTTTTTCTTCTGGTTGTGTCACCAGTTTTGAAACAGTTTAGTAAAACATAGTTATGAGCGCCGTAGGCTCTTTTCTTAAAATATAAAAGTTTTTTTTGGCAACACACAATAAACCGACAAACACACAAAGTGACTTACTCAAGTAGTTACGGTATACCTAGTTAAAAGTTGTTGCAAAGTGGCTTTAAGTCAGCATAATGCACAATTCAAAACCAAGCCTCTACCCCAACTCACGAGTTCTCAAAAACAGAGTTCAAATTTAAAACCAAGTGAAATTCAACTGCGGAAGTGGTCGGTATGGTTTGCGATTGCGATCTAGATACGAGTTACGCAACTCGCAATACAAAGTGATAAATGATACGAATTATACGGTGTTATTATAGTACCTACGGCGATTTAAACAAACATTTGTATACGATCGCATACAAATGTTTGTTTAAATAATGTGACATGAAAATTGCGGACATGATAAATTGTATTACCGTTACAACGAAGCCGGTGTTATGGCTAAAATTATTATAGCCATGGAGTTCAACGGCATATAATACCTAGGTGTGTATCTATGCATTCATTTTTCTTCTTCTTCTTCTTTATGTGGTATCTGTCTCTTTGGGGAAAAATTTTGCCAGCGTCGATTAATTAGTAGGTATTGTATCGTCACAAAATCACAGTAATTTTTTTAAAAAAGATGACTGTTTTGTTTTTTTTAAACATGAATTTTATTGAAACCAAGAATTTTGTGTCTAAAATGTTTTAAACTGTGCATTGAATTGCCTAATCGCAAAACTAGTTTCAAGGAATAAAAAAATTAATAAAATAAATAAATAAAATAAATAAATAATGCTGGACAATCCACACAGCATCATCTAGCCCCAAAGTAAGCTACTCAAAGCTTGTGTTATGGGTACTAGATAACTGATATATTTAATACATTATATACATAGATAGATATTTTTTTTTTATTATACATAGACCAACGGAACAAATTTCTGCAAATCTTACACAAATTTGCTCCGCGGCGGGAATCGAACCCGCAACCTCTTGCGTCGCAGGCGGACTCTCGCCCGCTGCGCCACTGAGGTCGTCAATTAAACTTAAAGTGCTCTCCTTAGCCGAATATTACCTTTTTCGCTGAATCAATGATGACCGAACCGAACATTACTTAACCCTGAACGAATGATCAAAGCACATGTTTAGATAATAATTATATTTACTGACAGGATCCTTTCACCACATTGGTTTAAGGCCCAGCATTTTTAAAATTGCAAGTATTGCAACCCTAATCATTCAATTACCGCTTAATAGATTACATTGAAATTGAACTACACGATACTCAAGGATATAAGTGATAAATCAACCGGAGCTAAAACACGAATTAGTTAGAAAACCTTGGTTAAAAATCATGTCAAAAACACCTCGGAAAATTCAGAAATTCCCTAATTTATCCAGAACAGTAAGGTATTTTGAATTTCTATTTCACATGAATATAAATCAGTTAATTTGAAACAAATCAAACCAGCCCTTTTTTTCAAATAAGCTATTTACTTGAACATCTTTATGTATTTTATAAATTGTCGCTTTCGTTATTTAATTCAGAGCAGCCATATTATCATGCCGCACTCTACTTACTTGTCATTTGGGTATTTCGCTTCGTGCTATGTCTGATTCCGCGGAGATCCGCGTTGCTATACGGACCTATGTCACTTTTTTTTGTAACTTTTACGTTAGGAATAGTGTGACGAGTATTCTGGGCCTTAAAAGGCTATTTACACGAAAAGAAAGATTTTCACAACATGATTAAGGGCTTTTGTAGACATATCCTCAGGACTCTAGCTTAGATCTAGAGGATGTTGAAGAAAGGTAGTCAGAGCCACTTCCCAATATTTACACAGGGAAATTTATATTCTAGGTGAAGGTTCCTGCAACAGCAACGACGGGTACAGCCAGCGAACACCCCCCGACGACAAATCACCCCCCGGGAGCGACGACGACACCCCCCGGCCCGGCTCCGCGGCGGATAACAAGAAGAAACACAGGAGAAACAGGACTACATTCACGACTTATCAGCTACATGAGCTGGAGAGGGCTTTTGAGAAGAGTCATTACCCTGACGTGTACTCCAGAGAAGAGTTAGCAATGAAAGTGAATTTGCCAGAAGTGAGAGTACAGGTAAGAAATTCTTCTTCTTTTCCATCTTCCCACTCTCTCTCTCATTCCCTAAAAGAACCATAGAGCACGTGGTACTAATGGCCTTTCAATCCTAAGGCGTTAGAAAGAGCTAGCGATGAAAGTCAATTTGCCAGAAGTGAGAGTACAGGTAAGAAATTCTTATTTTTCATCTTCTCACTTTCTCTCTCATTCTCTATTAGAACCATACCGCACCGGTGGTACTAATGGGCTTTCAATCCTAAGTCGTCAGAAAGAGCTAGCGATGAAAATGAATTTGTCAGAAGTGAGAGTACAGGTAAGAAAATCTTCTTCTCATCTTCCCACTCTCTCTTTCATTCCTTATTAAAACCATAGAGCACTGTTGGTTTTCATGGCCTCTTTAGTCCTAAGGCGTCAGAAAATATTGTGCGTTATACCAGTAGGCATTGTTTTTATTTTTTATTGTGTCTTTTTCTGTATTTAGGCTTCTTCCGCACTTCTTCTGCACTTTCTAATCAATTTAATCAATGATGTCAAGATTTAACCCATCCTACCCAATGCAAAAGTTCAGCAAAATCAACTAAACTCTAATACAAAGTGAGCGAACACTTTGCAAACATTGAAGGGTCCTTCGGAAAAGGGTAAAGGGCCAATAATGAACCAAGGGGCTTATGCCACTCAATCCCTTCAAACGTATGTCAGCCGTTACAATCGACCAGTCTTAAAAACCTTTACATCCTGAACACGCGTTACCAGAAACTGTCATTTGAAAGGCCTATATTAACTGGCCTATTTTTGCTTTCTTATGGCTATATGGTTTGGAAATACAGACTTTATTTGAATTTGAATTAGGATCACAACTTTTTAAATATGATAATACTCGTATTTTCTGTTGTAAAAAATAATGGTCCTGTCAAACGGTCAAAAAATTCGTGGAGAAACCGGCACTTCAATAAAACAAAATAACACGAGAAAAAATATAAAAACTAGAGTGCCAAAGTTGACAGTCGAATGCATCTCAAAAAATCCAAAAGAGGTGTCGGATCTGAATCACAAAATAATTGTCAAAATAAGTGCCTTTGGATTTGACTATTACAAACGTGACGTAGGCTACACAAAATGTCAAAAAAATCAATATTGCGACTATAAAAAGCTATTTTCAATCAGATTCACGGTCGGTTTCTATCTATCTTATGAAGTTTTTGGATTTTGGATAGGTATTTGACATTTTACTTCTAGTACCTGTATTTGCTCGGTTTACTCGGTGAAAACACGGTTACCTACATACCTACTAAATTTCATGAAAATCGTTGGAGCCGTTTCCGAGATTCAGATTATACTGTACAAGAATTTTTCGTTTAAAGGTATACAATAGGATTAATGACAAATACCTATCCAAAAAAGAGCGCTGGTGGTGTAGTGGTAGCACCCCTGCCTCACGATCCGAAGGTCGTGGGTTCAAACCTGGTCGTGCACCAATGAGTTTTTCCATTCGAAAAATTTATGTGCGCAATGCCAGTGCTCTTAAACGGTGAAGGAAAACATCGTGAGGAAACCGGCATACCCTAGAACCAAAAATTCGAAGGTATGTGTCATAGGTTAGTATTCTTATAAGCGGCGATGGGCTTGCAACCTGTCACGTACGGAATACTAACTACTGTGCAAAATGTGGGCATGTACCAAATGTCATGTTTGGACTTGCCTCTGACTACCCCCTTTAGATATCCTCAAAGATCTAAGTAACTAAAGATATCTGAGGAGATATCTACCGAGCCTGGGGATTACAGTCGTGATCATATTTATTTTATTTATTATTTTACCTATCCAAAATCCAAAAACCGCATATAGATAGAATATAGAAACCAGCCGTTAGTAGGGTGATTTAGATTTTTGCAGTACCTAAATACTAATAAGAACACCTAAAAACTACAGTTCTGATACTAAACGGAAATAATCCGTAGTTTAGCGAGGTGTGGCGCACCCGGCATCAGTTAACTGCATTACCGGCTTCCGTCCCAGACGCGACGTGTCGGGAGACTCAATCATACGTGCACGGCGACTATTTGCACCTAATACCGTGGAAGTTTCATAACAAGGTTCCAATGTAGATCGCTATACTGTCGGCTATGTGTCACTAGTGTCTCCGTACCAACAAACAAAAAAAACATGATCACGACTGCAATCCCCAGGCTTGGTAGATTTCTCTTCAATACGTCTACCATGAGTTGTCACATTTAGATCGGCTGACGTTACTACAGTAGTAGGTAATACTCGTAGTACATTACTATGACATCTGTCAAAATTGTTACTCATGGTACCAAATTCTAAGCAAAATTGAATGAAGCGCTAACTACAGTCGCTGTAATACGCTGTGACGTAGGATAGTTAACTACGTGACGTTTTAGTACCCAACTATCCGCTAGAGGCGCTGTACAAATTTTCATAGGTACTTACATTTTTTTTACTACAGTCGCTAGCGAGCGAGTGTAGATTGTGAAAACTCATGGTAGACCTCTAGTGACTTAGATCTTTGAGGATATCTAAAGAGGGTAGTCAGAGGCACGTTTGAACATGACACGGCAATGCCCACATTACATAACCTAAATATGATGAAACTCCAACTGAACAAATTATGCAGAGCTACTCAATCTCTACCTGCATAGCAGTCTTCTTTTTACCGTGTCACCAGTTATTTTGAACCAGTGTGGTGAAAGGAATAAAGTTCAAAATTGAACTACGCGTCTTGCCCAAAGCCATCTGCTTTCAAACTCACCGTTCCTATTTGTCATCCCATAAAGATCTTTATCACCCTCATCGCAAAAAAACCATTAAACATTATCCGTAATCTTCCTCTGAACGATACAATTAATTCCTTGTAAAGTCAGTCACACATAAACACTTCTATTATATTGCAACAATAGACCATTCTTAATTGAACTTTGATAAGTAACAATCAGTTTTCAATGAGGGATCTGGCTTTGTAGTGACCCGAAGGCTTGAAAGCCAAATTTAAGCTGAGCTCTCTATAGCTTAAATTAATAATGAATCGTAGGTCTGGATTCTGGATGCTATGGTGAACCCTTGTCTGTTTTAACTTGAGCGATAGTTTGTTAGTAATTGTTAGGGCATGAAGGTCTGTTTTGTTTGGTGGTGAATGCGTTTAGAGTGCATTAGAAGACAAATAGACAACAATGGATAAGCGATGGTAATCGAATTCGGTACGCTGGGCGCAATATGGGAAAGAGAGAGGGTGACCATGATTACAAACTTTATGAAACAAAGTCTATAAGTTCACGTTTATAAAAATCTTGAACGTCACGTGTTTCGACGATATTTTTTAAATTAAAATCCGTGTTCGTTCTAAATTCAAAACATGATTACTAAACGAAATCAACTGAATCATGTTGAAATTGCAATTTCATACAATATTTTGCCCCATTTCAGTGTACGAATCTAGAAATTGGTCGATTTTGGTCTACATTTATGAGTTTTGACCTAAATTTATGTCAATATTAAAAACATAAAAACAAACATAGGACGTTGTAGTGCTTAGGAAATGGGTTTTAGATAAAGTACCTTAGCTTGCCGAACAACTAATCACTCTTCTCAGCTCAACAGATATCGTAGCATTTAGGCTGTGTCCCCAGTAGGCAAACTGGCGAAAAACAACAAGGCGCACGTAACGCTGCAAACTGCGTAAAGTGAGCGCAAAACTCGCAAACTGTGGACACTCCATCTCAAATATATGGAAGGGCGTACTAAAACGATACGCCGCAAACTCAGTCGGCCGCTAACAGCTTGCCTACTGGGCACACAGCCTTAAGGTCCGTAATGATGGGCTTTGGATATCGTAACATTTAAGGTCCATAATACGTTATCCGAAGACCACCTTCGGATATCGTAACAGTTAAGGTTTAACATTATTATACCCAGATATTTTTTTTAACTCTTTATTGACTGGCCTATTCGCTAGGCAAATATGGGACTATCCCATATGAGATGTTGATAATATGATAAATACGGAGAAAAGGATTATTTCATAAGTCTACAAAATTTCTATAGCATGGTCACCCCAAACATCTCAATAGGTTGTCACTTATCTCTGAAACGCTCGACTTGCGTCCTAAATGTGCTAATAAACGTTTTTGTGCTCAACGTACCGTCTAAATCACCCCTAAGAAACCTTATTCAAGCCAAATTCCACCTCACCCCAACCATCATTAGGTTGATTTTTGCATGGTTTGCTGGGAAACTTTTTTCACGACCCTTGACATAGCAAATTACATTTTATTTTTACAGAATGAAGGTTCAATTTTGAATGTTGTGAAGTGGGGTTTTTTAAATGTGTAGGGGTGTTTGAAAATGAGTTTTAGTGTTTGTTTAACGCCATGATATTGTTGTGTTATAGTGTTGAAAAGGGTTAATTACTTAAACTGAACAATGAATTCAATGCTTTGCATAATGTAACAAGACCAGAAACTTTTTGATCATATTTTTCAGTTTTGAAGTTCTGTAAGTATTAGTTTCATCAAGTTATTTTTTTCATAAATATTATAGAATCTAGGTACTGGCTTCTAGCCATCAATCTATACTGTGACAAAGATTTTAGGGTAGAATGGGGAAAAATAATACTGGGTAGATAATTCGTGGGTTGAACGGGGAAACACTCGTTTTTCTTTTTTCATTAAAAATACAATTAAAAAATATCTGCGATTTTTTTTAATATTTTTCTATAATAGCCTTTTTCTGGCGGATCAGCTAGTTACTAATAATGATCGTAGTTTAAAAACTGCGGAAGTAACTAAAGAATTGTTCGTCTCATTAGCACCAAGCAAAGATAATAGAACACTCCAGAACATTACAGTACAAAAACACTTACACCCGTCATTTAACCCTTTCTTGCTGCCGGGGAAATTACACCGCTAGAGAATTAGTTGGGGAAAATTACAGGGTATTACTGAACGGTAATTACAAGTGAGTAGTTTAAGATTGGGTGATTACAATCTTATGAAAAGGGTCAAAGAATGATATTTATTAGTGCGCGCCAAATGTTTGAGGAAAGATTTTGTATGAAAGTTAACTTACAAAATTGGCTCTTATTTAGTTCAAATATTTATCAAATTTGTCTCTACACCTTTTTTTAACCTTTGAGACGGCCATCACCCACGTATTTAACTAAATTTTAAAGAAGTTATAACAATGAAAATTGTTAAAAATTCAATAATTACGCGTGTATAATAATTTTTAGATTGATTTAGCTATTTATTAAAAAATAGCATCAAATAATTTGCACAGAAAAGCTGCAAAAATGGAATGAGATATCCTTTCGATACTTTTTTATTTATAACATATTAATTGTGCAGTAAATATAAATGTAGTAACTTTTCTCCCTAAAACTGCCCCTAACCATATAAAAATGTTTTATAAATGATCATAAACACCCAAAATGTTTCATAAATGATCCTAACTAATCGCGCAGATCCGTGACGGATCCGATGTAATGTTCCACGTTTTACGGGATCATAGTCACCCTACCGCATAAATGTATGCAGCTGTGGTGTCTCATTCAACCACCATGGTTCGTGCAATGAAGAATCACCTTTATTTCATTGGATTAGGATACCATAATGCAATTTCACTCGTTTTTACTATGTTAATAGCAATTATATTAGATAACATTAGGTACTTTATATCTATTTTCAACGTTTGGTCTGAGTTGATAGAGTTTTATTTTGAACGTCATTCTGATTACGTTCAAAATAAAGCTCTATCTATTGGCTATTTCAATATTTATCTATGATATTTACAAAAATCAAATTTCAATGATAAAAAGACGAGTTTCTTGCTTGGATTGACTGAACAGACACCTAGATTCATTTAGCATATGCCAACTTAAAATGATCCTTATGATTTAATAAAAATTTCACCATGCTCTGTTAATTAAACTAACAACTTGTTAGCTGTCTATATCGTGCCTGACAAAGGATTATCTTACGTAAAATAAAATGACGTAAAATAGATAACGATACTTTTACCATTCTTGTTAACTTTAATGCCTGATCAGGAACTTCATGCTTTATTAACAAAGGTTTGGTGAAATTGGACTAAACAAAGGGTAGTTTAGCTTCGAATGATTGAATAACTTAGTAAGTAGTTGTCATATACAGTCGTGGTCAACTAATTAGGGACATGCAAGATAGTGAAGAACAATAACCGGTTATGTACATACAAATATAAAACCCTATTGATTTCTCAGTAACTATTATTTGCATAATTTGGTCCGATTATTATGCTTTAAATGGCTGTAAATAAAAGAATAAATAAATAGAAAAAAGTATTTAATATCAAAGGTTGAACATGTATTCAATTTTAAGGTATAATTCTGTAGCTGGACATTTAATTAAGGACAGTAAACTATAATGAAAAATAGAGTTAAACAAAACTAATAATCTGCAGTATTATAATATCTTTAACAGCTCCATTTTATTACGTGTAAAATCAGTACCCAGTAGCAAAACCTTTGTTAGTAATTACCGCTTGACACCGATGTGGCATAGACATTATCAGTTTCTGGCATGTTTCGACAGGAATGTTTGCCCATGCCTCACAAAAAGCTTCATTAAGTTCATCTAAAGTTGTGGTACGATAAGTGGCTACTTTTTTCTTGATTTCGTGCCAAAGGTGCTCGATTGGGTTAAGGTCCGGGCTATTTGCTGGCCAATCTAGCACCGATACTGACTGACTGGTAAGAAACGACTTGACTGAACGGGCGGTATGTTTTGGGTCGTTATCATGCTGAAACGTCCATATAATAGGGAGATGCTCCTCAGCATAGGGAAGCATCGTGTCCTCCAATATTGCCTTGTATTGATGTTGGTCTAAGTTACCCTGAACTTTCCTCACAGGTCCCACTCCACGTCCAGAAAATGAACCCCACATTTTAATGTTTCCATCGCCATGTTTCACCTGCTTTTTTGTGAATCTTGGATTCATTTCCGCTTTTACTGGACGCCGTACGTATTGCCTTCCATCTGAAGAAATCAAATTAACCTTGGTCTCGTCAGAGAATAATACATGTTGCCATTGGGCGTAGGTCCAATGTCCATATTTACGTGCAAACGCCAAACGAGCATTTCTATGTTCTTTCTTCAACAACGGTACTTTGCGAGCCACTCTTCCGAACAACCCTGCTTCTACCAGACGTCGTCGAACGGTCCTAGCTGAGACACCAGCTCTTTCGTCTGTCCCAAACACTTCGTGTTTAATTAAAATAGAGCCTAGAAACGGATCTTTCTTAGCTAACCTGGCTATCATTCTATCTTCTTGCGGAGTTGTTTTTCTCGATCTTTTTGTTCTGGGCACATTTAAATCTGTGTTATTGCGTCTGACATGTTGCACTGCATTGTATACCATAGTTTTTGAACAATTTAAATGTTCTGCTATCCTTCGGTATGGCCAACCATGCTCGACAACAAACTTCATGATAATTTTTCGTAGTGTTGGATCGCAACTTTTATTTTTACCCATTTTTCTTCAAAATATTTTTCAAAACTTAAAATAAATATCGGGATTGCCGCCAAAACTACCACGAAACAATAAGAGAAGAAGTAAAAAAGTATTGAGATTCAAATTTTGAAAATAGAACGCAATATCTCAGTGTCCCTAATTAAATGGCCAGCCAGCATTATTTGAACAAATAGCACTACGATAATCTATCAGCTATACTGTAAAGAGGTTTAATGTTTAAGAAGTTGTTATTGTTTGTATAATCGGGCACATAAATGACTAATTATACTTACATGTAAGAGATATGGAATATGGTTTAGACTCGTTGGAAAATAAAAAATAAATTCACAATTCGGTTTAACTAAAGAGTGTCCCTAATTAGTTGACCACGACTGTAAATAAAAAATGAAAATAGCTGCGAAGTAATTTGGCCTTGTCTGATCCAAAATCAATCCACGAGCATTTCAGCAACAAAAGTTGCTCATAAATTCTAAAACGCAACATAAAAGTTGCGCAAAATTGCGAAGCAACAAACGAGGTAACAGCGTACAGCGATTGGGTTAGCGCATCGAGTTAGCGCGCAATTATTAACTATTATAACTTAATCCTACGCTGGACGGAATTATTTTATAGAGGTAGAGACGCTGGAAGGGTTAACTAACACTTAAAACTGCAGTGCTATTCTGTAAACATAGTTCACTTAAGCGAACATAAAACCAGTAGTGAGTTTTCAAATTGGTATTCTGTTATTAATTTACAACAAGCGTTACTATCGTGAATTTGTTAAGTGTAAATTAGTAGATCTGTGGGAGTTATAATAACTTATAGGTACGACGTATAGGTACCTATATAATCTGAATCTCAGAAACGGCTACAACAATTTTGATAAAATTTAGTATGCAGGGGGTTTCAAGGGCAATAAATCGATCTAGCTAGGTTTCGTTTTTAGAAAACTTCGTTTACAAAAAAAAACCGCGCAGTACTCGGTCATCCAGGTACTAATGGGAGTTACTGCTAATAATAACACTAGCATTTTAACAATCTACATTATATCATATTTCCATAATTCCTCAACATTATTTATTACCAAGACGGCGCAGGAACCAATCAATCTACAAACTTGCACCGTAATATTCTAAAATTATATTTTTTAGCACAAAACAGGTACTCTATTTCCGTTGTGCTCACAATGCCTACGCGAAACGACTTGGTCGCAAAATAACTCACATTTAAAAAACCTACAAAGCAAAATGCCTCAAATCAAAACGACTAATTTTATATGCTATGCTTGTTTAGTCTGAAGATCACTGAAAGGTCAACCCTTTTGAAATTCTACCTGTAGTTATCAATATTTGAATGGTGGAAGTAATATTTTCATATTCTTTTTGCCGTTTCCATATTTTATAGATGGTTGTGACTGTAAAACGCGTGAGCTCGTATATAATTCAGTTAGGTGTTCCGGCTAACACGTTCAACTTGCGCCTGGAGACTCCGCGAAGCGCGCAGTCTTCAAACTTCGTTTAGAATTAGGTTTGGCACCGAAATAAGTGAAGGGAATCTCGCCATTTTGAAAATATTTTTAACTAGCTTTCGCCCACGGCTTTGACCACGTGGTACCTTGAAAAACAAAAACAAACCTATCCCACGGGAACCGTACATTTTTCCGGGATAAAAAGTAGTCCATGTGCTAATCTAGACTTTAATTTATCCCTGTGCCAAATTTCATGCAGCCGTTTCATCGTGAAAGATTAACAAACATCCATATATCCATACATATAAACTTTCACGTTTTTATTATTAGTAATATTATAAGTAGGATGTCATCACAAATGTTTCTTGTAAAAGATAAACTCTGTCTACGGCGCTATCCTAGGGGGGGCAGAGTAATATTTAGATATTCGCAAAGACACGGTTAAAGATATTTTTACCGTGGGAACGACAATCTGCCGGCAATTCGGCATACGACCGGGAAATTGTGTTTAGCTGATCACATCATTTACAAGCTTCTTTTATTTCCCCACGTCTTTTCCGGTCGATATTACTCTAATGTCGGTCTGGAAATGCGTCGCGAATCTTTTATTGTGGCTACAGGGGACAGACAAAGTATGGAAAGCGACAGTTTTGGGCCATAACACAAACTCTCCGGGCAATATCAAAGTAATAGGTATAACTTTGATATCGTACCTATAAAATTGTATTTAAGTAGTATTACTTCAAGCTTGAAATGTGACGTTTCTGAAACATGATGGTTTGTAAAAGCTTGTGGTGAGGCCTGGCAAGCAAAATGCCTTCGTAAGTATAACGAATAAATAAATAAATATTGGTGGACATTTCGCACAACAACATCTAGCCCCAAACTAAGCAAAGCTTGACTATAGGAACCAATTAGCTGATAGATTAATTAAATAGATTTTGTAAATACATACATAGAATACGTATTAGCACCCAGACACAGAACAAACATCTGTGTTCGTCACACAAATGTTTGTCCTGTTTATCCTAACGTAATATGCCTTTATGGGAGTGATAACGTAATTTATCGATAAGAAATGTCATCCCCATACATTTTTCTCTTCAGAACATCACTAGTAGAATGTTAACACAGCATGAAACCGTTGATATAGTTTGTTTTTATAGAAGGAAAGGCGCAGTAGCATATTTTATGTGGACAAAAAACGTAATTTTGGTTTCACCAACCGAAAATTAGTGTCGCTTTATCTCCCTTTCGCAAATGATAAGGCCATCTAATCGTACTCATGCTAAGAGCAAGTGGTACTGAGAGTCTAGACAAGGTGTTACTAGTTATAATCAAAAAAAATAATTACCTAAGTGTAAGCACAAAGGTATTTATCCAATTATCCTATTGTCCAGAACCCAGATTATTTTACCCAATTATTCAATAACTAAAATCAGCTTAACCGACTACGTTGTAATACGATTCAATCAATAGAGTGGATTTCGAAAAGTAATCATAACCTTTGTGAAGAATAATTTGATTAAAATTTGACAGCTTCATCCTGTTTTTAAAAGAAAAAAACAGGAAATACAGGGGTAGGTAATTCAATAATTCAATTACTGGTTATAATACCAGCTTTTGTTGATCTCTGATAAGCGAAGTGCATTGAATTTTTTGTTCAGTATTCACAGGTCTAGATATGCTGGGTGCTGTACAAAAGAGTGCAATGAATGGCTAATAGTGGGTTCCTTACATATCATGACGGTGTGGATTACCCGAGTTGGCGGCGGAACTCCAAACTTGATATTTCCGTTTGTTATACATTTTTGCAGAAATAAAATTTAGATCAAGAAAAAAAAATGTAAAAAAAAATCTACTGCCAATGCCATCTATGTTGTAAGATCAAAAACAACGATGCAAAGTTGTACTCTGATTCCTCTAATAGGTGACGCTTATTAAATTCAATGGACCGATGACATTAAGGCGGTCACATGAAGTAAATGGATAGTGGTTGAGGCATAACTATTAACTGTCTACGATTGTTTATTACGGTATTTTTATGTGAGACCAATATCATGATAAAGATCCATTTAGTATTTTTAATTCGTTTACTGTGAATTTTCTTAAGGACCTAAGGAGCCGTGAATGTTTTATTTGTTAAAGAAAAATAAATTCAATTTACTACATTTAAAATTACATTAACTTATCTAAAGTTCCATTCAAGTGTCTTATTTTCGCGCTAATACAATCCGCCATTTTGTTCACAACAATAAAATGGCGGCTTCGGACTTGCGCAAACGGATTAAACGTTCAATTTCACAAACAATTCAATGCGAACTCAATTGTAAACTATACAAATCGGTCTCGAGTGGCGGCAGAAGAAAACGCCGTCTACTAACTTATAAAACACCCACGTCATAGAATCATAAACCTTATCATTACAACCATAAGACTCACAGCAAGTTTTGAAATAAATAGTTTTGTCGGCAGATGATATAACAAACAAACTTACATTCGAACCCGTGGCACGCAATTGTAAACCTAATTATAAAGGTATAAGATATTTGTCAACTTTAAAATAATTTGGTGTGTTATCCGAAACTGACACTCAGACGGTTTATAGGGGAATATCGAATGTTGGGTCCATTCAGATGGGATTACACCGGCTAATTTGAAGATGTTGTTTGTAGGATTACTTGTATAAAGGGCCAACAGCTCTTTTGAAAGTGTTGCTGTCAAAGAACATTGCCGACAAAGGGAAATAAAAATGTAGAGTTAAGAAATTGACACTAGATTTGCGATAATTTCTAAAACTTGGTTTCCAATACTCGAAACACTGTCGAAAGCCTTATAAGAGTAAGAGCGAAGCATTCTATAGTTTCTGATACTCTATACACAATCAGCACAAATTCAGTTGTAGAGAGCGCTGGTGGTGTAGTGGTAGCACCCCTACCTCACGATCCGAAGCTCGTGGGTTCAAACCTGGTGGTGCACCAATAAGTTTTACCATTCGAAAAATTTAAGTGCGCAATGCCAGTGCTCTTAAACGGTGAAGGAAAAAATCGCGAGGAAACTGGCATACCTACTCTAGAACCAAAAATTTGAACTTGTGTGTCATAGGTTAGTGTTCTTACAAGCGACGATGGGCTTGCAACCTGTCACGTACGGAATACACACTGTGCAAAATGTGGACATGTGCCAAATGTCATGATCGAACGTGCCTCTGACTACCCTCTAAAGATCTCAAGGAGATCTTAGAAGATATCTACCGAGCCTGGGGGGGATTACAGTACAGTCGTGATTGTGTTTTTTTTTTATTTATAGAAATGAAAAGCGCAGCGTGTAAATTATAGAGCTATTTTTACATATAAAAAAAAAAAAAAATATGATCACGACTGTAATCCCCAGGCTCGGTAGATATCTCCTCAGATCTTTAGTTAAATAAATATGATCACGACTGTAATCCCCATTTTTACATATAACCTCAAAAACTTAGTTCCTAAGTCTCGAAACACTTTCTGCAATAGCAAATTAACGCAAAATCTTCCTTAATTACATAATTACTCCAATTACGGCAAAGCTTGGGAATTAATTAACAATTCGCGTCGCAAAGGGCCTTAATGGAGACTAATAAATAAAAGGCGACGAAAGATTCAGCTAACTTTATATACCAGCTAGAGATGGGGTAAATATTCGGCTTCAATATCAATAAAAACTTGTAATTATTGCAAAAAAATAAAAAATAACTGAATAAAACTGAAAATAGGTTTTTACACATTAGAATTTTTGACTTTTGGTATAGCCTATGTCACTCTTGTGATCTAGACAAATATAACGATACCTTAGTTATCAAAATCTGTCCAACCATTTGGGCTATAGCGACAGCTAAAGAAACTCGCATACATAAGTATACCCCAAATCATCGATATTAATATTACTAAAATAACAAATATACCCATATATACCCCATACATATTAACCTCCTTTGCTTAGCAGTCGGGTAAAAATCAAAAGGCGTAGGACCTAATAAACAAAAATGGGCTTAGTGGTGTAGGTACCTTGAGAAATACCTACGTCTAGCAGTGGACTGGAATGATGAATGATGATGATGAAATTTCACAGCTTCTTTTGACAGATTTTTACTAGCCGAAATGCAAAAATGGGGGACAATGTTCACATGATTCGATTTAATTTGACTGTAATTTTAAAGGCTTATTAGTCGACTGGCTCCGCTCGGACTGGCCCCTCGAGTCCAGTTGACCTAATGCATGTTTTGAATTGGTCAACTGACCCCGCTTACAGAATTTATTATTAGAATAGTCAAGAGTCTTTAAATACTAGATTATTTTGAATCCATATTAAATAGAATAGGAATTGATTATGATTTTATCAACCATATAGTTAAAGTAGACTTTTCAGCTTCGACTTAAAGCTGGTTTTAGGTAAACTCTACCAATTTCTTAGAGATCACATAACTCTATATAAAAGCACCGCCGTGTCAAATTGAACTGTAATCCCTCGGTTTAAGAATGCATTTCGTTTAGTTTTGATTAAGTTACATCGTTTTGCAAGGAGTTGAGCTGACAAATACTAAATTAACCTTTTAGCAAAGCAAGGATGGCGGCCGGGTTGGTGTTAGTGCGAAATTTAATTAAGGATTTAGGTTTGCAGAGCTCGGTTTGTGAGGAGAGGGCTTTAAGTTTCACTAGCATGTAAGACGTTTCAAAGTGATCCTTGTGATTTTATTGAATAAATAATTTTTAATTTCAATTTCAGCTGAAGTAGTTAACTGTTTTTGTGTACTGAAATTAAACTATTACTTCAAAATCCAAAAACCCGACTGAAAGTTATTGAAAATTTACTAACCCGTCAGACATCCTGTCTTAACTATGAATATATATTTATTTTTTCTTTCTTAAGAACCTTTTCCTTACGTGATGTTTTATAACCCACAGCCTTCCTCGATAAATGGACTATACATCACTATAATAATATTTCAAGTCGTTCCTGAAATTAGCGCGTTCAACCAAACAAACAAACTCTACAGCTTTATAATATAGATAGATAGATAGATATGATCACGACTGTAATCCCCAGGCTCGGTAGATAACTCCTTAGATCTTTGAGGATATCTAAAGAGGGTAGTCAGAGGCAAGTCCAAACATGACATTTGGTACATGCCCACATTTTGCACAGTAGTTAGTATTCCATACGTGACAGGTTGCAAGCGCATCGCCGCTTATAAGAATACTAACCTATGACAAATTTTTCATTTTTCGCCTTCGAATTTTTGGTTCTAGGGTATGCCGGTTTCCTCACGATGTTTTCCTTCACCGTTGAGCACTGGCATTGCGCACATAAACTTTTCGAATGGAAAAACTCATTGGTGCACGACCAGGTTTGAACCCACGACCTTCGGATCGTGAGGCAGGGGTGCTACCACTACACCACCAGCGCTCAGTTTATAATATTTCTATAGATATAGGTAGTTTCTAACCTATTTTATTTATATCGATGTTCTATCTAACCCTCATTTGTTAAAATATGTCCAGTTGTTTGGGTTAGAGCGACAGCCATACATACATACAATTAAATACATAAATCTGAAACATATTACCCTTCTTCATATGCATCGCAGTCGGATAAAAAGCCGTCTCCATACTATTGAGCTAAAAGCTAGCACAATAAATTAATTAGCGCCCTGCTCCGTCTCTATGTACATAACTATATAAACGTACCTAGGTACTTGTACTGACTTAATTTACCTAGAGTGTCTTGATCATCAACGCACTGCTCTACCACACGTGCCGACAACCAACACAGTCTTGTATGTTTAGTTCACAATTGTGTTTGATGGCTGGATGAACTTACAAGATGTAAAATCAAAGGTGAAATCAATGTCTACCCGTGACCACGACAGCGTGCAAACCTGTCGAAACGTCGGGAAAATATAAGGTAATTTGAACGCGATAAATACCCGTCTAATACTAATAATAATGTGTTCAGATCGCGTAAGTTTAGAAGTACATATTTTAAAATCAAAGTTTCAATGTGATCACAATAACTGTAATTGCCAATCTTTGAGGGTCTCTAAAGAGGGATAGTCAGAAGCACGTCCAAATTATATAACATGGTTCATACTCACGTTTTCACTGAAAGTATTCTGTACGTGATAGGTTGCAAGCTCATCCCCGCTCATAATAATTAACTAATTCCTTCGAATATTTGCTTCCGGAATATGCATTTTCTCACGATACATTTTCATTTACCGTTTTAGAACAGAATAGAATAGAATATAGCTTTATTCTAACACATAAAAGAAATACAAAAAACAAGATACCTAAGCATAAAAAGCATAAATGAGCGGCTTTATTGTTAAAAGCAATCTCTTGCAAGCAACTTTTCGATGGACATTTTGCCTAATTAAAATGTAACTTAAAACTAAAAATGAGATGAAATATTACTCTAAGTACCTATTAGCAAACCACAACTAACTATTAGTCGAAATAATCTAACGTAGTACAATAGACGAACATCGAACCAAGTACAATAGGTTAGAGGGATGTTTAAATCCACCCTATTGGGCCTTGTTGGGAATTGAAAGAAAAGTTAATATATTTTTAATAGGTATTTTTATTCAAATAGTTTATATTAATTGGCTAAACAAAACTGCCCTAGTATTGCTAAGAATATTGCGCTTTAGTATAAGACTATGTCGCTCTAGACTAAAATTATTGTCGCTTTAGTAAAAGACTATTGTCCTTTTGGTATAAGAATATTATCGCTTTAGTGTAAAGACTACCTACGTCACTTTTTATTTAGTAGATAAGTACCTTGACTACTTATATCATCCTTAGAGCTTTTATTTTTTTTATGTTTGTTGTCTTGACATTATAATTCTGATACTATAAAATACTTACATAATGGTCAAAAAATACTTCTTCTTCTTCTTCCTACCTTTTTTCTACGCTATGTGGTGTCGGCACAACACGTTTTCTTCTTCCATTTCTCACTATCATCCGTAAAATTATGAAAAATTATGAAAAAATCATATTATTTATAAATATTACATTTTTAACAAAATCACAAGTTCAAATAATCTCAGTTGCAGTCCTTAGAAACTTGATACACTGACTGTACCTAAATTTTTTTGTTATTTCTTTTCACAAAGACTTGCGAATCATTGGATTTTGTTTCTTATACCAACGCCATAAAGATCACACAAGCCTTAAAATGAGGGAACCAGAGGGAGTTACGCAAACATTGCGACTTGTGTATTGTGTATGACACCGTTGGACTGTAATTAGTTCCCGGCGCGTGCCGCTAGATGGCGCCACGTGGCGGACACGCGCCCGCGCCGCAGTAATACGAGCTGATACTGTTTCAGACTCAATCCTGGATCAGTGAATTAATTTACTAGAATTTGATAATTTGGGGTGCGGTAATATATTTTTTAAATCTCGAATCTTTTGGCTATTAATCTGGTTACGAAGCCATTATTTTTCTAATAGGCCATGTCTCCAATTCTTCGTACTGCCTAATTATTTTGATTTAGGCAGGTATTGTATAAAAATCCAGAATCCCTTTTTCCCTTGGTCACGGCAACACGCGTGAACGGCTGAACCAATGTTGTTAATTCTTTTTTTGTTGTGTTTGACATTGTAAGGAGAAGGTTCATAAGAAAGAAAAAACTAAAAAGAGAATAAAAAGCAGCTTAAATCCTTTCTCAAGATCTAGACTATATCTGTACCAAATTTCATTTTAATCGGTTAAGTTGATTAGACGTAGGTTTGCGTAACACACAGACAGATCTAGGTACTTTTGCATTTATAATATTAATAAGGATTATCCCAATTTTGTCACATAAACTCATCTCTCCCATTAATTAATACCAACTGACCACACAAACAAATCCGCAATTCGGTGAAATAATGAAAATACTTCACTAAAGCGACGGTTTCCGCCAAAACAAACAGAAAAACGGACGAGTAATTAATTTTGCTCTACAAAGTTGATTCGATTGCGGGAAATCGTTTATTTATCGACAGCTTATTGAGGAGACAGCTCGCTCACTATTATACTACGACGGTAACATCCTCATATTCAATTGAACACTTGTAGTTTCCTTCTCAATGTACTAGGCATCACATAATTTTAAGAGCTGTGGAATTAAAATATCAGAATAAAATAAATCTAAAACTGGCATCCCTCCCTACCCCCACCGTGCTCGATCGGTCCGCGCTCGCCGCCAAGCCCCATTCCTTTTTTATGTGCGGGCATCGCAACATCAAATATTTCAACAAAGTGTTAGTTCTTTGGAAAAAAGTTTAAAATAAAGAGTTAGGTATGGGTAAAAGAAAACGAAGTGATGATTATAAAATAAGAAAGAAAATAAGACGTCTAGAAAGACGTTTACGAGAATCAACATCGTCTACGGAAGATGAAGGTTAGTGTTTATTCATTATTTTTACATCTCGCCCACAAAATGCAAAAAGTTTAGTAAGCAGTTTGTACATTCCATAAAAATATGTTGATGAATTTTGCAACAATGGATTTTTGATGTCGAGATATTCATTTTATATGACTACCCTCATTTTTATTTTTATTGTTCGTTGTTTAGCTTTTCTTCAAGGGTTTTTAATAGTGTTCAGATTACAAATTGGATATGTCTAATGCCTACCGTCATAACCTTTGTTATACTCCGTGACGTGATCACGGCTGATAACAACTAGTCTCGTGTCGTCACATGATGACGACCAATGACGTTAAAAATATAAACAATTGCAAACTGCAGATTGTATTTACATTTACGGTTAGTTTTTTCTCGGTTACTTCCAGAGTACGACCGTTATTATACCCGGTCTCCAACACCGGAAGACCAGCCAGTAATATCTTCGCAGTCGGATATATCCGATCATGATAATCGACTACAATCTCAAGTAGTGGTACCAGCCGACCATGAGAGTGCAGATAACGCTGTGCCTACCTCAGCTTTGCACGAAAGCGAAGACGCTCCTAGTACAAGCGCGGCACCATTACCTCCGTCACAGGAGGCATTACCAGCTGAAATACTGGAAGCACTAGGAGATCCACTTGGAAAAGATGAGATTTTAGGGCCGGCTGTCAAAGAAGAAATCTCCAAACGATGGGGTAGAATTCTGGTGGAAGGTATGACCAAAGAAGTCAAGGAGTCCTTACTAAAAAAGACTTTGATACCAGAAAATTTTTGCCTGACAAAAGCGCCTAAATTAAATTTAGAGATTTCGGCGGTCCTTAACGACACTGTAAAAAACCGAGACAAACTTATGGAAAAATCTCAAAACCAACTAGGTTTGGGGATAGCAGGTCTCGCTAATCTGGCTTCTTCATTGATAGATGAAACGCTCGGCAAAGTCGAAATCATAAAGAAGTTATCTGAAGTGAGTCAGATCTTTCTGGATTTACATCATGAAAATACCAAGACTAGAAGAAAACTAGTTACGTCGTCTCTGGACAAAAAGTTCAATAATGCGGTAGCCGATGTTAAGAGGGACTCATATCTATTCGGTACGAATCTAGGAGACAAAATTAAGGCCACAAAAACAGCTGAAAAGTCCGGCCTTCAAATTAAACGCCGCGATGTAAGTTTACCTTCTACATCGAGACAACAGGGAAACTGGAGGGGCCCACCCAGAACTCAACCACTAAGAACGTTCAGACAAGGTGGGCCAAAGACACGATACCAACCTCAACAAGGGTACCCGTATCAGCAAGGGTATCCATCACAAGGACGGAGACCACCGCCTGCGGCGAACCGAGTCCCACCTGCACCCAAAACGGATCCCAGGACTCGCAGGCCCCAATAAAGGTAATGTTTCATGCCGGCAGATTGCGCCACTTTACCCACTACTGGGAAACCATTACCGACGACCCAGTCGTACTTAGCTATGTGAATGGTTTTAAAATTCCATTCAACAAAACGCCCATCCAATTTTTTGAACCAGCCAATCCTAAGTTCAACAATACAGAGTTAAAACAGTTAAGTTCAGCTATTTTAAAACTACAATCATCTGGAGCTGTTGTTGAGTGCAAAAACATACCTGGTCAATTTATATCTAGAATTTTTCTTACACCTAAAAGCGATGGTACGCTTAGATTTATTCTAAACCTCAAAATGTTAAATAAATTCATATACGCTCAACACTTTAAAATGGAGGATATACGCACAGCTACTAAATTAGTTAGTAAAGATTGCTTCATGGCAACGATAGATCTACAGGAAGCGTACTTTTTAGTACCAGTTCACGAGACAAGTAGAAAGTTTTTACGCTTCAGATTCCAGGGAAAAACTTTCGAATTCCAATGTCTTCCATTTGGCCTATCATTAGCCCCATTAATATTCACAAAATTACTGAAACCTGTTATTTCTCATCTTAGAAGTAAAGGCATGCTCCTGGTTGTTTATTTAGATGATATGTTATGCATAAATAGCACGTATAACAGTTGCAAGAACAGTGTCACGGAAACCGTAAGCTTACTCTTAAAATTAGGTTTCATCATAAACGAAAATAAAAGTAACCTAACACCAAGACAAAGGCAAACATTTTTAGGGTTCGAATTAGATTCGCATAATATGAGCTTGAGTTTGCCAGATAGAAAGCGCTCAAGAATTTTATCTCAAATAAAAAATATTTGTAAAGCACAATCTCTTACAATCAGAGACTTTGCTAAATTTTTAGGTTTACTTTGCTCAGCTTGCCCAGCGGTGTCTTACGGATGGGTATACACTAAAAGGCTGGAAAGGGAGAAATTTCTAGCTTTACGAAACTGTGACGACAACTATGACTGCGACATGTCCGTGTCGACTGTCATAAACCCAGACTTATCCTGGTGGAAAGAAAACATTCTTATTTCGAATAATCCCATTCTTAGTGGTAGGTACACTTTAGAAATTTTCTCGGATGCGTCATTGACCGGCTGGGGTATATTCTGCAACGGGGAACGAGCTAACGGTTTCTGGGACCATGTTGAAGCAGAAGCTCATATCAATCTGTTGGAACTGAAAGCTGCCTTTATAGGCCTACAATGTTTCGCTAAGCACATAACAAATAAAGAAGTTTTGCTCCGTATCGATAACACGACGGCTATATCCTATATAAATAGGTATGGAGGTGTTCAGTACACACATTTAAATGATGTAAGTAGGGAAATATGGCAATGGTGTGAGGAAAGAAGGTTATATGTTTTCGCTTCATATATTAAGTCCAAAGATAATACGGAAGCTGATCAGGAGTCCAGACATTTTAATATCGATACAGAATGGAGCCTGTCTCAATCAGGCTTTCATCGAATCGTCAACATGTTCGGTAACCCTCAAATCGATTTATTTGCAACTAGACTGAACTCTAAGTGTCTCAAATATGTTTCATGGAAACGGGACCCCTTTGCATTCGATATCGATGCGTTCACGATTAACTGGAACCCACATTTTTTCTATGCGTTCCCCCCTTTTTCGTTAATTTTAAAATGTCTACGAAAAATTATAAATGACGGTGCCACTGGAATAATGATTGTCCCTTTTTGGCCTAGCCAAGCATGGTACCCATTGTTTGTAAGCTTATCTGAAAGCGAACCACTTTACCTGAAACCGAGTCCTGCATTACTTTTATCACCTTTCAGGACGCCACATCCCCTCTGGCAGAGACTTACCCTGGTGTCGTCGCTGTTATCGAGCAAGCGTACTCAAGACAATCGTTATCAACTAGCGCAATCAAAATTATCATTTCATCCTTAGCTGACAGTTCCCTAAAACAGTATAACTGTGCCTACAAAAAATGGTGGCAATTTTGTACTAAACACAAAATTGATGTTTTTGAAAGTAGTATTCCAAAAGTTATTGATTTTTTAGTGAGTGAATACGAAACCGGAGCTAATTATTCAACCTTGAATACGTACCGCTCAGCACTTTCTTTGATTTTAGGTAAACGGGTTAGTCAAGACGATAGAGTGCTGAGATTTATGAAAGGTGTATATAGAACTAAACCTTGTTTTCCTAAGTACGAGAAGACGTGGAACCCGAACCTCGTACTTGACCATCTTTCAAACTTCTATCCGAATGAAAGTCTCCCTCTTGACATACTTACAAAAAAGTTGGTAGCTCTCCTTGCGTTGTCGACTGCACAACGTACGCAGACGCTATCGTTAATACGTTTATCTAATATTGAAGTAAACGAATCTAGAATTGAAATTATGATAGACGATCTCATAAAAACCTCTGCTCCAAATAGATCAGCACCTCGTTTGATTATACCGTTCTTTCCTCACAAAGATCAAATTTGTCCTGCTAAAACATTGTCCTCGTACATAGAGTTAACAAAGTCATTCCGGATCCTACCACAAACTGATAGATTAATCCTTACTACTAAAAAACCGATTCATAATGCCAGCGCTACGAGCATAAGCCGATGGATTAAGCAAACACTGTCAGATAGTGGCGTAGATGCAAATATATTTTCTGCACACAGCACAAGACATGCGTCTACATCGGCAGCTAAACGTAGCGGGGTCTCAATTGACATTATAAAAAGAACCGCTGGTTGGTCAGGAAATTCAATAACTTTTGCAAAATTCTATAATCGACCTATAACAAATGATGAAGGCAATGTTTTCGCAGACGCTATTTATAATTGTATATAATTGATTGTTTCTTATTTGTTTGTTTATATTCTTACGCCAGAAGTTGGTAATTTATTGCTGATGTAGATTTCTATCCAATCAGTTAGTTAGCCTACAAAATTTAATAATAATTGATTTATAGCTTAAATGGTTTCTTACTTTTACCTCTACTTACCTATATTTACACTTATGTCGTTACTGAAATCGCTAAACATCTACAAGTGTTCAATTGAATATGAGGATGTTACCGTCGTAGTATAATTGATGGTTAAACAAACTTACCAAGTGACGTTTGTCCATAATTATACAAGACGGTAACATCCGAAATATTCACAGTCCCACCCGAACCCAACTATATGCCCTGTGATAACGAAATAAGTGTCTCTGAAGAAATGAGGCTTGGCGGCGAGCGCGGACCGATCGAGCACGGTGGGGGTAGGGAGGGATGCCAGTTTTAGATTTATTTTATTCTGATATTTTAATTCCACAGCTCTTAAAATTATGTGATGCCTAGTACATTGAGAAGGAAACTACAAGTGTTCAATTGAATATTTCGGATGTTACCGTCTTGTATAATTATGGACAAACGTCACTTGGTAAGTTTGTTTAACCATCAATTATACAATACCTACCTTACCTACCTTAATAATAATGTCAATGTACTTACCTACTTAGGTAAATCCACAATTTATCAGTCATAAATTCATGAAAGGAATAATAGCATTTTTGTGTCAATAATTCAGTGACTTTCCTCCGAAACAACGAACAAGATAATTATTCCCTTATGGATTCTGGCAGTTTATTATAGGCAATAACAACTAAGTATGTTTGTCACGCCTATATCGATCCGCGGTATCAGAGAGTTGTTCAAACAAATCTGGGTTATTTTTTACAAACATTACTGTTTCAAATACTGTTTCAATAGTGGTATAGGCAAAATCAGTTAGAGACCCAGCCGTTTACATTCAGCTTTGATTTTTGTTAACAACAATGTAACTGACGAATCAATTTCGTACGTCCGTGTAATTCGTTTTACATTCGTTCCGGAGTTTTATTGAAAACATTGTGGCTGTCTGTTTGTCATTCTGTTTTGTTACGGCTTTATCGGTGTAGACTTTTAGACTAATTAGTTTTATTGATGCTTTTATTTTAATTTGTCGATGGTTTTTTGGTAAAAAAAACTGGTGGAAATTGTACTTTAAGGTAGCTTGACGATTCTACTCAATTTGGTATTTTACCGTTATTTAAAAAAAATATCCATTCTTTCAAGCTGATAGAATGAAGATAAGTTATTTCACGAAGGGTACCAACATTTAAAATTAACTAATTTTTACGAGCTAAACAAAATTGTTTGTTGCGAATAATGACGAAATTGAGAACAATGACATACCGTTAAGTAGAAAGGTCCAGCTGCCCCCCCCCCTTCTTCTTATCGTGTCACTAACTCTTTCGAACCAGTGTGGTTTGAGGATTTAGGTAAGTGCGCCTCAGAGTCCTTTCGTGCACTTTTAGTGTCCAAAAGCGAGTATATGCTGATCAATTATTTTATCAATTAATCAAGTATTGTACAGTTAGCTACACAAACTGGTAACCCCCGTTCACGACGCATTCAAACTTATAGTCACGTCATGAGTTCAAACTTGTTATAAACATTTCTTGTGATTTTAATAAGATATCCTATGTTTTAATACAGATCGTAATCAACTTTTTTATCATTCATTCACAAATTATTACGACATAATTGAGTAATGCAAACGTCTAGATTTTCAATCTTTAGGGCTATTTTCACCATGCTCTGTTTTTTAAACTAACAGCTCGTTAATCTTTTAATCGCCTTTTAAAAATGTTTTTTGTTCCACCATATCCTGACGAAGGATTATCCGTAAAATGAAATGACGTAAAATAACGATACGATTTGAGATTCTTGTTAAATTTAATGCCCGATCTTGCTATGTCAACAAAAAAATTGGTGACTTTGGACCTTAGCCTGTAGGTAATATTAATAGTTAAATTACATAAATAAAATTGAAGCTGACTGTACATCTCCAAACCATTTAAGGCCCATTCCGTCCCCACAACGAATAGTTCTCATATTATTCGCAATTACCCACTCTAAGCCTTTGTGCAAATAAATAAGTCGTTATTAAGTACGCCGAGAATAAACAGAGGGCGCCACCCTTGTCACAGAATATATAATACTCCCTAAAAGACCCAATACTTAAGGCCCAGAATACTCGTCACACTATTCCTTACGTAAAAGTTACAAAAAAAAAGTGACATAGGTCCGTATAGCAACGCGGATCTCCGCGGAATCAGACATAGCACGAAGCGAAATACCCAAATGACAAGTAAGTAGAGTGCGGCATGATAATATGGCTGCTCTGAATTACATAACGAAAGCGACAATTTATAAAAAACATAATTATGTTCAAGTAAATAGCTTATTTCAAAAAAAGGGCTGGGTTGATTTGTTTCAAATCAACTGATTTACATTCATGTGAAATAGAAATTCAAAATACCTTACTGTTCTGGATAAATTAGGGAATTTCTGAATTTTCAGAGGTGTTTTTGACATGATTTTTAACCAAGGTTTTCTAACTAATTCCTGTTTTAGCTCCGGTTGATTTATCACTTATATCCTTGAGTATCGTGTAGTTCAATTTTAATGTTATCTATTAAGCGGTAATAGAATGATTAGGGTTGCAATACTTGCAATTTTCAAAATGCTGGGCCTTAACGATTTAGAGCATGGTGGTGTAGTGGTAGTGGCCTTTCAATCTTAAGGTCGTGGGTTTGTGACCAAAATGTCTTTAGTTTTTCGAAAAATTATGTGCAGTATAACTAATAACTAGATCTTCTTTTTATCATTTAGGTACCTAGTTATTTCGATCCAGTGTAGTGAAGGGATAAAAGTGCATCTCTAGAGCCTCTTTTCCACTTTAAACCTTTCATCACATTATTCGAAAAAAATAAGTAGTATTACGATAGGAAATAGGATATTTTAGGTAAACAATATTTAGAAACGATTGTAGGTAAATCTGTTGTGTTTTATTATTTTTTGGTTTTGGACTTGATGAATGAAATAAAATATTAACCTCAATTTTTGGAGCACTGGTGGTTATAGTGATAGATCCGAAGGTCGTGGGTTCAATCAAACCTGGCCTTGCACTAATGAATTTTTCCATTCGAAATATTTATGTGCGCAATGCCACGGAAAACATCGTGAGAAAACCGGCATATGTAGGTACCTACCCTAGAACCAAAAACTCGAAGGTGTGTGTCTTGTTAGCATTCGTATAAGTGATGGGCTTGCAACCTATCACGTACGGAATACTAACCACTTCGACGTACCTCTGACAACTCTTCACAAATCCTCAAAGATGTAAATAACTAGAGATCTGAGGAGATATCTACCGAGCCTGAGGATAAGGTACAGTCGTGATCTAATTTTTTTTGAATTTTTGGTTAAAATCGTTTAAAATAAGTAAGAAGGAAGTGACGTAAGCCACCCCCTTGTACTCGCCCTAATGTTTAGCGTTATGCAATAAGTTGAGTATTGGCGGAGACCTTTATTGAATTTGTACGGATGTTGTACTATTTGATCTGGCAAGGACCAAGATTGTTTTGTCATTACTGACAGTTCTTCGTCTTCTTCTTTATTTATGGCATATAGATTATAGAATTTTGCCAATGTCAATGCTGGTTATTGTCAAAACGTCGCTTTTTTTAAATATGTAAAATCTTAAAATAAAACTAATAAAAATAAACTAGGATTACCTAGGTAAAAAGTTTGCAAAAACGACCGAAAATAGTTCCAAAATCTTATACCTACCTACAACGAGTACCTAAAATCAATAAGTACTTACTTAAATTCTTTTTTATTTACATTCAAAAAGTTCAAATGCAGTCAGTTCTTAAAGACTGTTGTATAGGTACGAAAGAGTTTTTGTAAAAGCAGTTTTTCTTAAACAATACACACAGACCTATAATTTTGCAATGAACTATTATCGTGTTATTCTAAACGGCAACAACAAAAAAACTCGTTATAGCTCATAAATAACTAACTAATGAATGAAATTAAAAGTTCAGTCCAACCCTACCATAATATCAACTCCACAACATTAAATACTGTATCCCAATGGTATAAAGTTCAAATTAACTTGAAACATTGCTAGATTTATACGTAGTGTCGAACTAAATGATGTGAAGATAGAACCGGGATGGACCCTTCCTGTCACTCAATTTTGATTCCTATATCTATAGCAATAAAACTGCTTCGCAACTCTTGATAGTTCACAGGAAATCGGATTGTATATCTGTGAAATAAGGTTGATTTTTGCGTGTGGCGTTTTTTGTTAAGGGGAGGCTGTTTGTCGTGGGTTAATTTAGTTGTGGATTAACTCGGTTTGAGTGATTGATGTTTTAGGGACTGAGTTGCGATGCGTTTTGGTGTTTAGCGGTATTGTGTGGGCGCCTGGTGGAGGGACAGTAAAGTGAGATTTAATAGACCTTTTGGAAGTTTGTACACGAACCAAGTAGGTATGAAAATTGGTTGCGCTGGAAAATGTACAGAAATCAATTTTTGAAGACAACTTCTCCTTTTTTTTTATAGTGTTTTTTTAGACGAGCATGAATAATTAGGTAAAGTGCGCCTCATAGTCTTCTTTTGTGCTAAAAAAAAACGTCATTAGGACTTATTTTTGGATACGCGTGAAAGGTGGGTATTTGATATGAGGTGGTGTCAGTCCTATTGGATTTGGCTACCTGGCACTTATGCCTATTATTTAAATATTATTGATATTGATATAAATATAAGTATTTAATATTATTACGCCACTCTTTAAAGAGGATAATAATAATAATAATAGAGTAATAAAGAGGAGGCCTATACTCAACAGTGGGTGCAACCGGGCTGAATGATGATGATGATGATTTAATATTAAATATTAATATTATTGAAAAATATATTTAATATTATTGATTGAAATTATCAATAAAATAGTGCAAGTTTTAACAATTTTAATAAGTAAGTACACTTATTTGTCTACTGCAAGTTCATGTCGCTATTATTTTAAATAAAACAAAAAAACAAAGCAAATAATTATAATAGGTATCTCATGAATGATTTAGTTTAGGGTGCTTACGCAAGTGAGCCCGCTTTTTTAATAAGTAGGCAAATAAATTTCAGTATGAACACAATCATCATTCCAATTTAATGAAATTTTAAGTTTATTAATAATTTTAATAATTTTTTTTAAGTATTATGAGTACATTATATACACACACAATGATATAAAAATACAAAATTATACACATCATATGTGAAACAGTTGAACTATCTAAGGACCTTTACAAACGACCTATAGATAGTTATCTATAGGTCGTTTGTTGATACTTCAACATCTATAGGTTGTTTGTTCAACTGATCAAGATTATTAACATAAAATAACATAATATTTATTGTAATAAATATGGGCATACATTTTCAAAATAAACCGACTCAATGTTAAACGTAATTTAAAATGAAAAAATAAATAGGCAAAATCTTTTTGATCTTTGAAGTCAAGAAACAACTTTTAGGCAGCTGACTTACCAAACTTATAATTACCAAAATGGTAGCAACAGTAGCTACCCCAAAACTGTCACATTCCAAGTTCACTAATAGGCCTTATTAAAGCCCACTTCAGAACCAGATCTCCATCACAATACTTCTATCACAAACATTTCATCATTACCAACCCTCCCCTTAAAGACCCAAACGTTATTATTAATTTTACCTCAATCACAATCCAAACTCGGCCTAACACGATAAGTAATAGAACACAAATTGGTTCGGCAATTGTCTTTGTTATAAGTCGTTTCGGGTTTTACTAAGATGGTTATTGGCTAAACTTCTGGTCCACGGGCTGCATCTAAGATGGCGATGTGTGCTGTCTCTCTCTGACGCACGTAGAAGGTGTGTGCCATCTCTGTTTTCTTGTGTAATAGAAAGAAGCTGAAGTACTTTTTGCTCTTGTTTGTGTAGGGTGTTAGAGTGAGAGCGTAAGTTAAAGTCAATTTCGTTTGTTGTGCAAACAAAGCTCAGCGATCGATATTTGAAATTGTTTTTTATTTCGACCCTCTAAAACTACACTTGCGTATAAATAATCGGTATTTATATCGATAAAATACGGTACCTAGATATTTTAGGTAACTTCAAATAAAATATCATTTGTAATTTTAGTTTTTCCTCAATGTTTTATTAGCATCATGTAGGACACTTGTTTTTTTTTATTACGTTACTATCTGTCAACAGTAAATTTTCAAGGATAGGTATTAAAAGTTAGTGAAAATAAAGATAAAGAACGACTAAAGTATCTACAGGTGTAAGTTTATCTAAACTCTTTTTATTAAAAAGTCTACTAAAACTCTATTTACATTCACTTAACCGGTGTAGGTCAATGAGAAAGTTTTTTTTTCAAATTAATTATTTAGTTACCTAATATTCAATTTTACATTCTCTACTCGATAAAATCGGCAATTATGACAGTTCGATATGACAGGTGTCACGGAACGTCAAGTAATTTTATTATGTCAACTTCATTTAAAATAGCCATGTTGACCTGGTATTATCAATTAGATATTTTACCTCTAATTAAAACGGTAGAGGACACACCTTAGATATTTTTTATTTTTGGCCAAACAAAACATCACTTTTAACCATTCACACACAAACTTTCGCATTTATAACACCTACTAGCAACCGCACACGGCTCTGCTCGTGTTACTCTACCCAGATAAAAGAAGCTTAAATGTGTTATTACATTACAGGGGCCTTACCACGAAGTCTTCCAGAACGATTCCGTAACGATTCCATTATAGAAACGTCACTACTTTCATACAATTTGCATGGGTCATGGTACGAAATAACAATGTAATACTAATTCGGTAATGTATTATGAATTCGTGGTAAGGTCCCAGGTCATAAACGCGTATTCTATGTTTCATCCAGATCCGTTCAGCCGTTTCAGCGTGATTAAGTAACAAAATGCTGTTTTTTTTGCGCTCACTGTTAGTTTCTTAGTAAAAGTTGTTTATATTGATGGGTAGGTACTTTAAGGCCCAGAATACTCGTCACACTATTCCTTACGTAAAAAATACAAAAAAAAAGTGACATAGGTCCGTATAGCAACGCGGATCTCCGCGGAATCAGACATAGCACGAAGCGAAATACCCAAATGACAAGTAAGTAGAGTGCGGCATGATAATATGGTTGCTCTGAATTATGTAACGAAAGCGACAATTTATAAAAAACATAAAATGTTCAAGTAAATAGCTTATTTCCAAAAATGGCTGGGTTGATTTGTTTCAAATTAACTGATTTATATTCATGTGAAATAGAAATTGAAAATACTCTACTGTTCTGGATAAATTAGGGAATTTCTGAATTTTCAGAGGTGTTTTTGACATGATTTTTAACCAAGGTTTTCTAACTAATTCGTGTTAGCTCCGGTTGATTTATTACATAAATCCTTGAGTATCGTGTAGTTAAATTTCAATGTAAGTAATCTATTAAACGGTAATAGAATGATTAGGGTTGCAATACCTGCAATTTTCAAAGTTCTGGGCCTTAAATGTGTTATTATTAGATACACATTACAGGGGAATTACCACGAAGTCTTCCAGAACGATTCCGTAACGATTCCATTATAGAAACGTCACTACTTTCATACAATTTGCATAGGTACGAAATAACAATGTAATACTAATTCGGTAATGTACCTATTATGAATTCGTGGTAAGGCCCATAAATGCGTAAGTATTCCATGTTTCATCCAGATCCGTTCAGCCGTTTCAGCGTGCTTGAGTAACAAAATGCTGTTTTTTTTGCGCTCAGTATTATTGGTTTCTTAGAAAAAGTTATTTATATTGATGGGTACTTTAATCCCCTGAAGTTTTCGGTAGTAGTCTGGTAACACCCCGTATTTCTCTACCACACGTCCAATGCCGTCCATTTGGTTTTGTTCCTTCCTGTCCGCATGTCGTCCATTCACGTCGTTTTCAATTTACTGTTCCAACGGTAGCCGCTTCATTTTGGCAGCTGTCAAAATATTGCGCAGTCTTTTTAAAAGGTCGTGGTTTTACCCGACTGCGAAGTGAAGGAGGTTATGTGTTTGGGGTGTACGTATTGAGTTCTTTTGGCCTTCGCTGTAGCCCAAAGGGCTGAATATATTTTAGCAAATGATTTATCGTTGGATTTTTGTCTTGATTGCAAAAGTGACGTAGGTTATACGAAATGTCAAAAAATCCAATATGGCGACTATAAGAAGCAATTATCAATTATTATCAGTCGGTTTTTTTTACTGCAATAAATATTTACTAGTTTTCGTTATTTAATGTCGTTGTACCTACTTGTTACATTGCGTAACACACAGAGTTACACGAGTATTTTAGTAACTGACAAATTTTCTCTATACTCTCTAGGTAAATAGCTTTAAGCTTATCCGTATCTGCTTTAGGTATACCTAGTATACATAAGATAATAGGTACTACCGAACCGAGGCACATCGTTGGGACGTGTTTATTGTGAGGCAGAGGGGCGCAGTTCGTATTTTGATCCATAACCTGTGGGGCACAACATTTTGATTCGAGTTTTTCATTCGAAAAATATATTTGCGCAATGCCAAATCAGTGTTTATAAAATGTTTATTTTGAGTGCTTCTCCTTTCGACCCAAGATTGTTCTACCCAATATTATGTATATAAATCTTATTTCGACCCAAAACATATTCTCCTTTTTAACCAGTGAATTGTAATAGTTACTAAATGTTTTTTACCAATCCATAAATTTCTTGTATTTTGCTTTCCGTTTTAGCCTAACTAGGTATAATTACCTATTAAAGTTGAACAAATTTAATTTTTACGATTTTCTTATCAAAGTGGGGGAGAGGGGTGAATTAACGTGTTATTGGGGTGAAATTAAGGTGGTTAAACATTTCGTGTTCGGAATTGTTGGGCTAATTGGTCCCGCGACGCACGCTCGCCTTGCGGTTTACCCGCTAGAGTTGTTCGCACTGTATTTTTTGATGTTTTTGGTGTGACATTATCTAAAATAACAATTTTAGCAATGTATGCTTTCAGTAAAGAATACCTATAATCGGCACACCAAATATAAAAACTTAAAACTTAACGCTAAAAAAAATATTCTAATCATAGAAAGCGCACAGCTATACTGCAATAAACTTTATTAAATAAATATTTAAGGCTTGGTATTCCAGCAGAGGCCGCGATTTTGTGAATTTTAAAAACCATCTGAGACATGGAAGATAGCGTTTAGAATTCTGAAATATACATATAATATATATATTACTTAAGGATCTAATCTAGCAAAAAACGCTGTCAGTTACAAAATCTAATGAACTTTACTTGCTAAAAAAAGTCGCAAAGTTACCCCTTTTTGCATCTGTTTTTTCAATATTATGACTGAACTACTGACATTTTACATATTTTGTTTTGTATTAAACTAAAGATTAGAACTATTTCTAAACGAACTCGCAGAGTTTAGCTTGATAAAATTATTTTCATGAGCACTATGTTTAAATAACTACAAAATATATAAGTGCGGAGGCTTGGCGGCCCGGGACAGCGCCTAATGTCTACTGCTGCTGGAATACCTGGCCTTAAGGTCATTTAACTCATTTAAAGTAAATTAAAAAAACATACTTAGTACCCTAGATCATTCACTTTTTTGCAAAATTAAAACATGTTTGGTGTGTCAGTTATGTTGTAAAGTGTCTGGAGAGCGGAGACAACTTATTGCTATTTAAACAAAATTACAAACTTTACCTGTTTCTTTGCAGTATGATTATTAATTATTATTATGCTGGAATATTCGATATAGTTTTAGGGTGGATTTGTAGGGATAGATAGGTACTTACATTATTCTAAAAATAGTTATAGATAGGTACCAGAAATTGGTCAAATCTACCCTTAGTTTTTCTAATAACTTAAATCTTATTTTATAAATGGGGTAGGTATTATCAACTCCATAGACATTCTAAATGTAAAGTTTTATTTTTAAAACGCGTGTTGCTCGCGGCTTCTACGTGATACGTCACAGAAATTATATTTGAAGAGTCGCGGGCAAAGAGAAATGAAACCGCTGTTTGCTCTGTGGCTTATTTGCTGTCAGCTATGACATTTGAGTGAAAATATTTTTTTTGTGTAATAAAACTTAAAATTTCATATTAGGTACATTTGGCACTAGCGACCCGCCCCAGCTTCTCATGGGTAGAAAAGCATCTCTATTTTTTTTTCTATAAAATAACGTTAAAAAATAAAATTGAGGAGAATCTTCAGGTACAGAGCTCTGCCACTCTGTCACTGTTAATCTAATATTTATGTCTATATCTAAGTACAAAGAATTAGAACAACTTAGAATATTTTATAATTTTTCACTATGCCACTTCTTTACGTAACTTGGAAGTACATATTAAATTTATTCGCCTTCGTAAAAGTAACAACAATAATTATTCAACAAAACAATAACTCAGCGTCAACCATAAACCGAACACATGCCATTGCAAACTCAATTTTCCCTCGATTAACGCTAAAAGACTTCACAATAATTAAATTACACGCAATCCAATATAACAAACAGCGGGAAATTTAAAACAACCAATCAGAGCGTGCCAAATCTGACAGATGTCATATCTGAGCGGCATTGTTAGTGTTGTGACGTTCGTTTTTTGAAACATGACAGTTGGCGCGGGCGGAACGCTTTTTGTTTCGTTTTTATTCAATCTCTGCGGCGAAACTTGACGTTTATTGGAACGAATGTTGTACCCTTACTTTTAGGCGTAGGCAATTTCTTGAGGATTATTTACTTTGCGAAAAATTCAGACGCTCGTAGCGATCAATGATGTTTTATAGTTACTTTATGTACCTATACCTACTTCGAATGTCGACAATAATTTGTATATAGTTTGTTTTGAAACTTATTGACGACCATAATAAAACGCCACATAGGCAGCTAAAATCATTTCAGTAGGTCTACCATGAGTTTTCACAATCTACACTCGCTAGCGACTGTAGTTAAAAAAATGTATGAAAACTTGTACAGCGCCTCTAGCGGATAGTTGGGTACTAAAACCTCACGTAGCTAACTATCCTATATCACATCGTACTACAGCGACTGTAGTTTGCGCTCATTAATTTGCTTAGAATTTGGTACCAGTAACAGTAGGTCTACCATGAATTGTCACATTTAGATCGGCTGACGTTACTACAGTAGTAATAGTACGTTAGTATGACATCTGTCAAAATTGTTACTCATGGTACCAAATTCTAAGCAAATTAATGAACGCAAACTACAGTCGCTGTAGTACGCTGTGACGTAGGATAGTTAGCTACGTGAGATTTTAGTACCCAACTATCCGCTAGAGTCGCTGTACCAAGTTTTCATACACTTTTTTAACTACAGTCACTAGCGAGTGTAGATTGTGAAAACTCATGGTAGACCCTCAGTTGAGTAACAGTTTTGACAAATGTCATAGTAACGTACTATTACTACTGTAGTAACGTCAGCCAATCTAAATGTGACAACTCATGGTAGACGTACAGATAATTATTTAAGACCCTGTAGACCTTAAAAACAAAAACTTAAATGTCATAATAAGGCGTCAGTTAATCGCGTATCATTAATGAGCAAATTGGTATGGTCTAACTTAGTATTATTATTCTAGTGATAAAGTTCTAGACCTAAAAGTCTTTCTAGACTTTTATCGCCGGCTGCTGTCAGTCGTTCAACAAGTTATAAAAAAAACAATAGTAAAGAAACTATTTGATGACACTTAATGTCAATGTCACGTTAACCCCAAAAAAGTTCCACGGAATGAATGAAAACTACGTTTTCGTGTAATCAATTCCTGAATTCACACAATAATGTTAAAGAAGTGCACTATCGTGGAACAAACAATTTCAACTTGTAATGGCGCAGGCGATCGTTTACTTAATTTTTATTGCTGGGGCGAGCTTTATGCTTAGTGATGGGAGGAACTTATCCGACAACTTAACATATTAACATTAGGGACTACTAAACTTAGGTATTATTAACTTACGGCACAACTTAACATAAGAGACAACTTATTAACTTACAGTAACTCCTACAAATTGCACAGATAGAAACAAAATGCTTAGATTAGTATTGTATTAATATGTACCTACCTACTTACATGTACCATCCTTAGGGTTAAAAAAAATAAGTTATGATATTATATTGTCTTCTAAATAAATATGTAATTAAAAATTAATAACTTATATACACCGTGAAATTTTAGTGGTTGTTTTCCCGCGGCAGAACAACTTGCCATAAGGAGTACTTTCGAATAATAGAGTAAAAGTAAAAAATAAAGATGTTTTTGTTTTAAAATAACTTGAAAATATTCATAAACACGAAAATGTGAGGAACAATAGTAACATTAGACGTAACTTGTAGGTACTATTCGAATCGCACGCGCTGTCGGCCGCCTTCGCGTAAGTATCGGGATGAATTACTATTGGTTCGTGGTCGCTTTTTTTTTGTTTCTAATATTTAATTTGTTTATACAACGATTGTATTACCAAGACCAAACCATTTCGCTGCGGGAAAAAAACCATTAAAATTTCACGGTGTATAACTTAACTTATTGATTTTTGTATGAGCCTGTACCTTTAACATTTGCTTATCTTATCCGTTTCGTTATTTTTTCAATTCAAACCAGTAATTCTTGAGAATAGTGCGTTCAACCAAACAAACTCTATATTACCTATATAATTATATCTAAAGATATTATATTGTACCGTATTTTTGTTGATTGTTAGTCATATAATTATTATCTGATATAAAAATTTATCCGGACTTTTTGTCCGCTAATTGCCTGTTTTTCCCATCACTATAAACATCTAAGCCAGTACCACGAGTATATCTAAAGTATCGCGTGCGTACGGAACACTTATTAATGAACACAAATTAGTCATTTTATGCTGCCGAGTGAAGTTTTGTTCTTACCAATTAAAGGAACAATACCTTTATTTTTATTGCTGGTCGGTTAATGCTATTTTGAACTAAAGGATGTTTTCCGGTATTCGTAAATTTATAGGTATGTATTAGTAAATTTGTAGGTTAGGACTTACCTAGTATTCTCTGTTAGTAAGCTCTATTAATTTTGATAGTTATTTTGTGCAGGGTAGGAGCATCTGAGGCGAACCTTAAACTTTTCACCACAGGCAATAACGAAAAAACTCTTTAGTTGTTGAATTTTCTAAAATCAACTTTTTTGGGGTTTCATGCGGATTTGTATCCTGCCTTTGTTGTTTTTGCAGACGGGCGGGTGTTACGCGTATTTATGTGTCTAACTCATTATTAAATAGTTTAGCGATATTAGTATCTACCTACTTATATTTGTCTTTCTTTTCAATATCTTTATTCTACTATCGCGGTAAGATCTCTCATACTTCGATTTTACCAGCTTTTGGTTAACACGGCTCACCTAAAGTAGGTAATGTCAGTAATGCCAAATACAGGTACCTAAAATGTCAAGTTATTCTTAAGATAACTGAAATTTACTCTTAGGATAGGTCAAATCCAAGCTTACCTGTAATAAAGTCATACGATGTTGATTCAAAGTCAAACTGTAACTTATTTGATGCTCATAATGTTGATAAATGGGTACAAAGAACACGTATGGAAATAAAATGTATGAATAGAATACTATGAAGACAGACACAATAAAAATAAATCAACCTCCACACGAGGCCAGTAAACCTGAACTTGGAGACACGAACTTGATCTAAGGCTTTGATTTTCAAAAAACAGTGTACACAATATGAATGACGGTTGTAATATAGCGGAGCATGAGGTTTCTTTTGGACCAGTGTGGTGAAAGCATTAAAGGCTTTTTTTGTGATTTAATTTTGACATAAGTAGGTAGTGACGTATATCAAAAAAGACACTTCAAAATCTTAAAAACAAAGACAAACTAGTATTTATTTCAAAAATAACAAAAAAACTCGACTGAATGTTACTGAAAATTGATTTTTACAGTCGTCATTATATATGATTTTTTACACTTTATCACTTTATGATCTAGCTAGACCAATCCATCGACACTTAATTTGTCAAAAAACCTCCAGCCTTTTGAGCTACAGCGACAGGGACAAAGTAACTCCCAATACAGTCAAAGGAACTAACTTACATACAAAAATACTCTGTGATGTTGACAAAACTATTAAATTTAAAAACTTGACACTGGCAAAATGGATCTCAAAGAGACAGATACCATATATAAAGAAGAAGAAGAGAAATAATTTAGAGTTGACTGTTGGTCGCCCATCCTTTTTGATTGTGGATATAAGAGTTATATGGTGATAAGTATTGGGCAAAATTCATGTTGGACATTAATACAAGTTGGACATTTCGTATTTTGGAGATTAGTCGTTCAAACAATACCGTCTTAACCATACACGGGGCCCGGGCCTAGGGCCCCCCATCCTCAGGGGGTCCCGAAGGACTAACAATTTCTTTAACATTTTTGTCGATCACAGTAGGTACCTAACAGCGCCAGCGTCAAAAGTCATAGTGAGATTATATTGTTTATTTGACTACCCTTATCAAATAGACGATCATAAAAAAATGTTAGTATAATTCGCTATCTTTACTTTCCAAAAGGGCCCTAAATTCTTGTGTGCCCAAGGGCCCCAGCATAGTTTAAATGGCCTTGCGTGCAAAGGCTTGCGTTGATCTCAATTTGAACTGCTATAGAAGCAACCAAGCCACCAGCGTATGACAGAACTTCAAGACCTTTAACCATTCTATCCCTACCCATAATCCGTGCAACGACCGAGATAAAACCACTTTTATCGCGTCAATCATAAAGTTTATTATCCATCGGTAAAAGTATATGGTGTCAAATTGTAGTGTGAAATGATACTTGGCAACGTTCGCGTGCATGGTTCAATTCCCGAAACGGCATGCGAGCTCTGACGATTCACCTGTCACAAGTATTTTTGTTTAACGTTGATGTATCACGCTCCAGTTTGTAACATGGTATACTCATAGTAGGAAGTTTATCATCATCATCTATTTTGCCTACTTTTTGTTGGAACTAATATTACCACATTCCCGGAGGTGGGCGTTGCAATCTGCGACACAGTATTTTACTTCTGCAGATCGCATCGCTTCCTACTTTGTTTATGTACCTACCTAGTTTAAGTTCCTAAATAAATATTTTTTTTTTTTTTTTTTTTTTTTAATCATCAATAAATACAACCTAACGATAAATCCAACCTACTGGGATAAAATAAGCCAGATACAGTCTATCATTAGATCCAACTTATCCGGAAAAACACAATACATTCAGTCTATCAATAAATTCAACCTATTTGGCAAAAATACGATAGACACAGTCTGTCAGTAAATCCAACCTATCGGGAAAATAAACAATGCATAGGTACAGTCTGTCAATAAATACTTACAACCTACCGGGAAAAATATAATAGACACAGTCTAACAATAGATCCAACCTATCGGTAAAAAATACGACACAGTTTAAAAATATTAATAAAACATTATAGTTATTACGAAAATTGGAAAATTTAATTAATGGGATTTTTGTAGTCAAATCAAATAAAATTATATTTATTCAATAAAATCACAGGGATCATTTTGAATCATCCTAAATACTAGGTGAGTCTAGGTGCCAATTTCAGTCCTAACCTCAGTCCGAGAAGAACTTACAAGAAACTCGATGGGCGCTAGCGCTTATTTTGTATGATCCTTGTTAACTTTGTTAGGGAAATCTATTTAATAGTGATTGGACGCTGGATGTGTTTTTAATATTTAGCTAAGTCTTTCTTGTTCCGGGGCAGTTAAAAAAATATCTGTCATAGTGTAATCATAGACAGAGATATCGAATTGAGCGGAGATTTATTAAATAGAGGGAGATAGCGTGTGCGGCGTCGGTGGTACCGCCCGACACCATAGTTCATACCTCGTTTGTAATAGGGCTGTCTCTCAAACATTATATCATCCATTATTATTTGTTCATCATTATCATCTTCCTGCCTTTTTCCCACGTTATGTGTGGTCGGCACAACATGTGATCTTCTTCCGTTTCCCTCTGTCATCCGTCATCTCACTCCTTTACTCATTATCATCTTTCACACAGTCCAACCATTTTGTTATAATTTTATTTACAATAATCTAGATAAACATTGAATTGAAAAACATTGAAATATTAGGAAAGTTGCTCATAAAAAAAAACTCACACTACTTTTTACTATGGTATTTATTGAAGTTTTAAGTTATTTTTGACATACTTCTTTTGCTTCATCCGTCGGTTAAGGGTAGATACCTAGCCTTGACCTGGCCTTTCTCTAAAACGTCCCCAATTTGATCGAGGAACATACGCCGAGGACTTCCATCCAACTGCTTTAATTAAATTATAAAAACGTGTATTGGATATTCTTATAAATTAAAGTGATACAATTTAAAATTTTAATGGGCTGAGTTGACCAAAGAATCAAAATCGATTCTCTGGTCTACTCGTAACTTAAATTTCGTAGTTGACATTTCGGCCCATGGGCTGGGTGAGGTGTGCTAAGTTGACCAAAGAATTTTAAAACCATGTCATTCTCAACCAGCCAAGTCGCCAACCCTAGTTAGACAAGTTGAGCAATAAATAATAGGCCATCGGACTTGTCACCGACTTGTGTCGTGCCGTGTCGCAGGCAGCGACTAGTCGCACGTTGTATGTCGCGGTGTCGCGCTCCGTGTCGCGCTAATAGTTTTATTGGCTGTCGACTTGCCTGTCTGTGCAGTTATATTCTTGTTTTTATAGATGCTACTGTCTGAGTGTGAAAGAATACTAAACAAGTGCAATGGCCTTTTATTTTGAGGGAACCTGGCACTATAAAGGTTTTTTAGGTTGTGGATTGTTGTATAGACAAAATACCACTTTAATTCCAATTGATATTTACATTATTCTGAGAATAGTCATACCAAATTGCTCAAATCCAAAGTTAAGTTCAAACAAACCCGATCAAAATCATTATTCACCTACCTTTATTCTTCGCGTGAGGTCGGCACAACATTTCTTCTTCCACTCACTCTTTCATTCGTCAACTCTGAGTCTACTCCTCTTCCATTCATATCATCTTTCACACAATTAAGCTTCTACAAACCATCATCATCCTCCTCCCCTTATCCCATGCTAAGTGGGGTCGGCACAACATGTTTTCTTCTTCACTCAATCTTATCATTCATCAACTCTGAGTCTATTTCTCTTACATTCATATATATTACAAATCATATCTTAAAATGGGTTTTCTTCTTGCAGGTATGGTTTCAGAACCGTCGAGCTAAATGGCGACGTCAGGAGAAGATGGAGGCAGCCAGGCTGGGTCTGTCGGAGTACGGGTGTGGGGGGGGAATACCTCGGCTCAGTGGGCTTGGACTGCCCGTAGACCCCTGGCTAGCTCCTCCACTGCTCACCGCTTTACCAGGTAATTCTATCTTAGTATTTATTTTTTAGCACTGGTTAGTGCATTGGTGGTGTAGGTAGCACCTCTGACTCTGATCCGAAGGTCGTGGGTTCAAACCTAATCGTGCACCAATGAGTTTTTCCGTTCAAAAATTGCCAGTGCTCTTATACAGTGAAGGAGAAATCGTCAGAAAACCGGCATACCCTAGAAATAAAAGTTCGAAGGTGTGTGTCTGTATTTATCAGAAATCGTCTGAAGAAGTTATCATAATGTCACACCTCTGTTCCAGGTTTCCTCAGCCACCCCCCCTCAGGGTACCCGAGCTACCTCACCCCACCCGCGCCCGCGCCCGCCCCGCCAGCCCCTCCAGACCCTCGGTCTACCTCCATCGCCGCCCTGAGGATGAAGGCGAAAGAACATGTGGAAAGTCTGAAAGGACTTCAGATGGTGTAGTGATGTGACTCTTTGCTAGTCTTTAAACATTCACTATCATATTTTCTCATTACCATCAACATTAGCTTTAGTCACGTATTCTATGCAGTCTATGGGATTTAGCAGACATAAGCTACCTTTTATCCCGAAAACAATGTACAGTTCCCGTGGGATAGATATGTTTTTATTTTTCAAGGTGACATGCGGGCGAAGCCGCTAGCGGAAGCTTGTAGGTAATACAAAAAAGATATTGCCACAACGTATGGAGATATGGAAAAATTTATGAAAATTAATTGCGCCAGTGTGATCCATACTTTATAGTTGCCGAGCAATTGTTGCTCTAAAAATTGCCCATGAAAACGTACTCAACATCACAAATCTATGTTGTACTGTTTATAATATGAGAATAGGGCTGCAATTATTTATTTATGAATATTTTCAAGCTAATAGATAGTGGTATTTTTAGTCGTTCCTCATTCCCTAAGCTCAGTCAATAATATATTTTTTGAAGTCAATTTCTTTAATAATTGATGAAATATTTGTCTATGATATATGCTTTATCATAATAATAATTATTATTTAGTACATTTACGTTCAGTTTTGAAAATTATTATACTTAGGTACAGTCATTATAATAATAATAAATACGTAAAATAGATTTAAATTATGATGTAAGGTCTGATTTTTCAATTTTTCCGTTCGATGTTTATTGAATGAACTTGCATTTGATTGATGTTTTTTTTATTTATAAAAAATGATAAGTTATGAAAAAATAAAAAATCAGCCCTTAATTAATTGTAAGCTATTTATTTAACAAAGATATTGTATGTGTGTTCTTATAGTGTATCAAAGCAATAAGTATTTTGTAAATATTTGTCAATCTTACTATAATAATTATAAATGCAAAAGTTTGGATGGATGGATATTTGTATGTTTGTTACTCACGCTGAAACAGATTCGAATGCAGTTTGATAAAGAGATAGATTATAGTCTGGAATAGCAGATTAGCTATAACTTAACAAGGTACCACGTGGTTGAAGCCGCGGGCGGAAGCTAGTAGATTATATGAAATGCTAGTGTAATGACATGCTAGTTAAAATTAAAACCGTTGTCCATGATGCTACTCAAAACAAAAGGTTTTAAAAAATTAATAAGGAAATAAGAATTGACGGACCTTCCATACAGCGCCATCTAGCTACAAAACTAAGAAAATCTTTACAATGTTTTTTATACATTCAATAAACTTGTAGTAAATACAAAAAATACCCAGACACAAGCATTATTTATATTATGATATAAAGTGCATAATACAAATTGTTTAGATATTATTTGTATTAAATTATCTGTAAAATAGGCTAGATAGATTTATTTGGCTCAAAAACTTTTAGTTCGTGTTCTGTGATGTAAATATTAATTTATATATAATAAAAAAACTTGTACATAATTGTCTGTGTAGTAGCGTAGAAAACATAAGATTATTGTCAAGTATATAATAAACGAGAGATTAATACATGTGTTCTTTCTAAATTGTTTTTTTCTTAAACCTATTTACATTTTTTTAATGTTCCACTGCTGGGCAAAGGTCTCTCCCAATTCCTACATAATTTACATAATTACTAAGAATATTTTTCATAAAATTTCCAAAAAAAATCCAATTACACACAGTAAATTCAAACAAAATTCATTTATAAATACAATAGAAGAATTTTGTATCAACGATTACGTCACATCCGTGATGAACTTCAACTGTCACCATTTGTAATGGAGCACGTTATGCAAAAGTGTAAAAGCTGAACTTTTTCAGCAAAAAGGAGCAATAATTTATTACTAGATGAAAACCCGGCTTCGCTCGGTTGAAATGTGCCTCATCATAATACACAATATGTGTCTCTTAGCACCATTAAAATTTAACATAACAAATAATAGCGGATATTACGCTACCAAGTTTGCGATTACCTAGGTACCTACCTACCAACCTACGTAGTGCAGTAGAACAAAGAGGTTGGTTGCACTGTTGATTGTACCTTCTTACCTACTTTGAGTTTTTATTACCCAAGATGTCATCCGGTGTCAGTGACGAATATGGCGACTACGATTTGTCTCTCAGCACCATTAGAATTTTACAAAATACTCGACAATCCGAATTTTGCGGATATATGTTGTCAACTCAAAATCTTTACTTTTTTATGTTTTATTACTCAGATAAGGTTTCGATCGAGTCTACCGTACCCCTTGACGAAATTATTAATATAGATTAGTATTAAACGGGTATTTATCGCGTTTTTTATCTATTTTTTCCGACCTTTCGACAGACATGTCATCCCGTGACCACGATATTGTGTAAACCAGTCGAAACGTCGGGAAAAATAGGTAAATAAAACGCGATACATACCCGTTTCATACTAATAATAAAGTGTTCAGATTGCGTAAGTTTAAAAATATATAGTAGCAATAGTTTTGGAATATAATTCGCTAGTTTGTTCGAAAACTAACTATAAATACTATTTTATTATATTATAAAACTGCTTTTATAAAGTTATCTGCTGCTGTTAGTTTTTCTCTAAATAAATACTATTTATTTACTAAAGTATTTATTTTATTTTATTGTATTCGGAAAACATACATTATTATAAACAAAATAAAAAAATATTACCAATTAAGAATTTATTTTTTGGTAGGTAGTAAAAAATTCTATAAGTATATCTAGGTATTGAAGAAGAAAATAAAAACAGGACTAACACTAATAATGCTGAGGACCAATGTATCGCCACTTTTATTAAAAACTTAAGGTACATAACTAATAGTTTTATATTATTCTTATATATCTTTTGTATTATTTTGAAGTTCTTCATTTTTAGTGGTACCATAAGTCTTTTTCTTTCTTGCTTCTTCCAATAAGTAGAAAAACAACTTATGTTACTAACTAGTTGAGGCACAAATTAAGATGACATGTCATGACATGACAGAAGATGGTGTTGAAAAGATCCAACTTAAGAATATTAGGAATACCTACTTTGAATAGGTTCTAACTAGTTTTTCGATCGTACTGTAATAAAGTATATACTGTAAAAAAGAATTGCTGCTCATTTCTTGCATAAACCCATCCTTCATTAGGCGGGCGGCCTATCAGTCATTGCTTATCTTCTTTGTCATAACTTGCTTAGTTCTGAATTATTTCAGCTATATTTATTACCTTAGATTATAAGCATGAAAAGATTTTATTAAAATTTACAGTTTGTTAAATGTAAGTACTTAGATACTTACCTAACTTATAATACTACATTAAGGATTTGTGGTGTATGTACCTATGTACATAAGTATTCGAGTTTTTTTTCCTATAAACCCTAATGGCTGGACGGATTTTGAGATATGAATGGTCGTTGAAATCGTCTGGATTACATGAGTGATATTTATTATAGGCCTCTAAAATGAAAGAAAGAATTTTCCATTTACTTTCAATTAGGCACTTTCAGTAGGGTTGATTTACTAATTTTTATTTAAAATTAGATATCCTCAAAGATCTAAGTAACTGGAGATATGAGGAGATATCTACCGAGCCTGGGGATTACAGTCGTGGGAGTGTTTATGTTTTTTGTTTCTATTCTAAACTTTTGAAAGGGTTAATTAAAGTTCTTTCGTGCACTATTTTTATACACATTTTTTAAAATAAATACTTGTTATTGGTGTAGTGGTAACACCCCTAAAGGTCGTGGGTTCAAACCTGGTCGTGCACCATTGAGTTTTTCCATTCGAAAAATTTATGCCAGTGCTCTTAAACAGTGAAGGCAAACATCGTGAGGAAACCGGCATACCCTAGAACCCTAGAACCAAAAGTTCGAAGGTGTGTGTCATAGGTTACTATTCTTATAAGCGGCGATGGGCTCGCAGCTTGTCACGTACGGAATACTAACTACTGTGCAAAATGTGGGCATGTACCAAATATCATGTTTGAACGTGCTTACTACCCTCTTTAGATATCCTCAAAGATCTGAGTAACTAGAGATCAGTCTATCTACAGAGCCTGGGGATTACAGTCGTGATAATGTTTTTTTTTATCCTACTAATATTATAAACGCGAAAGTTTGTAAGAATGTATGGATGGATGGATGGATGTATGTTTGTTACTCTTTCACGCTAAAACGGCTGATAGGATCTGAATGAAATTTGGCACAGATATAGATTATGGTCTGGAATAACACATAGGCTACTTTTTATCCCGGAAAAATATAAGGTTCCCGCGGGATAGATTTGTTTTGGTTTTTCAAGGTATCACGCGGGCGGAGCCGCGGGCGGAGCCGCGGGCGGAAGCTAGTAAAAAATATAAATTGGTTTAACATAGAGTTGACAGCGGCGTGCACTAATGCTCACTTCTCGTGATGAAACTAATGTTTTCGTCTAATTACCGCTGGTTAATTTGTTGGGGTAACTTGCTTTATAGTGCAGGAGCTGGTAACAATACCTTTTTAAACATATGACGCTATCAGTTAGGAATAGTAGATTAGTAGACAAGGGCTGTAACGCATCAATTGCAGCCCGAGATATTTAGGCGCACGAGCGTAGCGAGGGCGCCTATAGTTCGAGGGTGCAATTGATGCTTACACCCGAGCTAACTACTCTGCTTTACATCTCGATTGTGAGGTAAGTAAAAAAAAACCGGCATTACAAGAATAAAACATTTTAAAGTAAAAGTTTTCTATTCCCGCCTTTTTTTCATCTTTTTTTTAATTATTTTTTTCAAGAACGAAATTGAGCTTCGCCGTTCGATATTTAAAATTGATGACTATTTTAATCATACGAAGACAAGGCTGAATAGCGAAGTGACCTCTTTTGTCATTGGGCTGAATGCATGATGTCTATTGCCAGTATGATGGTTAGATGTAAGTACGCGAACTTTTTGAAAGAGTGAAGTTTTTTTTTTAATTACTTACCGCCCTAGGGCTTTTCTAGCTACATTATTACCCTAGCTAGAGCGCTAATTGGTCACCTACAAGCCCCATTTGGGGGTAATAAGGACCTACTTACCGAATATGAGAGATGGAAAGTAATTTATTTTTGGGCTCAAAATGGTAAGTGCCCGTTCAACCTACGATTTTTCTGACCATTATCATTTTTACCTAATTTTTTTGGACGATTTTTTTTTATTATGTTACTACTCCTGTTACGTACATTTTGGTGTGGTGAAACAAAATTAAGTGGTAATTGTGCTTTTTTTAGAACATATCGAAAAATACAGATAATAGCAATGAGATAAAATACACGTATTCCCTACAAGGTTTTATTTTATTTGAATTACTGACTGCTAAATAATAATTATGTTTTAAACACATTTATAGCCACATTGTTACAAAATTATATTACAAGCCATGCAATATTTTAGTGACGGCTAAGTAATTTTTAGAAGCCGTTGTAATATTTTATTACGATTAAAACGCACGCAGCTAAACAAAATCTCTTCAAGTTTCGATTTCAATCGTAAGGTAGTAATAGCCGACACTGGCTCCTGGTCTATTATATTACAGTTGCTTAATTTACTTAAACGACACGCATTTATTAACAGTTATTCGTTTAACTAAGCACTTCACTATGCAAATTATTTAAGTAAAATATTGTTGTAGCGTTTAACTTGAAAAAGTTGTGTATTCGTGTGTTTTATTACATCTTGGAGTTCATTATCATAAGTTTTAAGACGCGTCCACACTTGTGACAAACTGCCGTGGCAAAATCCCTAGACTTGGTAGATTTCTCCTCAGATCTCTTGTTACTTAGGTATATCTTTGAGGATACCAGAAGCACGTCCAAACATGACATTTGGCATGCCCACATTTGCACAGTAATTCGTTTGACACTGTACAAAAATACTATTAATAACTAAAAATCAGACTAACCAACGCTAGTACTAACAGGGGCAAAAATAAATAGTAGGTACAATAAAATAAAAATAGCTATGTATTATCTATACTAGGTACTTAAAATAAATAAAATAAATAAAAAAGCCTTTTATTCCGTAACCTTAAGAAAACAATTTCAATCGTGCATATATAGATAATAGCTTGTCGTAATTTAAAGTTAATGTAATTTTATGTCAGGTATACAATGAATTCATGTCAATATGTGATCTTAATAACTAATGTAGCTATTTATTATTGAATGTCAATAGATTATTTTCGATTGAGTTTAATATTAATATTTTGTAAGTAGTTAGGACCCCTCTCGGGTAAAGGCCTCCTCCAGTTTTGTCCAGTTATTGCGGTCTTGTGCGACGCTTGTCCAATTTTGCGTTTTTAAGTATTTTCTAATTTCGTCTGTCCATCTTGCTAGGGGTCTGCCAATTCTTCTTTTGCCCTTAGGTCCTTTCCATGAGGTGACTAAGGTAGTCCACCTTTCTTTAGGCATTCTGGCTACGTGTCCAGCCCATCCCCATTTCAATTTTAGAGCATGTTGTAGAGCATCTATAAATTTAGTTTTAGATCTGGTTTCTTTATGTCGTACTTTGTCTTTCAATCTTATTTTCATTATATTTCGTTCTATTGCTCTTTGGCATTTTGTTATTTTGTCTTTCGCCTCTCGCGTGTAGGTCCATGTCTGGCTGCCGTAGGTAAGCGTTGGAAGTAGGCATGAGTCGAATACTTGCTTCTTTAACCTTAGAGGTAGTGGACCTTTTAGAATTTCCTTCATGCTCCAGAATTTCTTCCAAGTCTTTGTTATTCTTCTTTCTATTTCGTCGATGTTGTTTGATGGTTTAAATGAAACCTGCTTCCCTAGGTAGATATATTTCTCTACGTATTCTAGTGTAGTGTCTTCAATCAGTAAATCTTTCTTCTCGTTGTTTGTCATGGCTTGTGTTTTTTGTAGGTTCATTTCTAGTCCTCTTGTTTTGCTAGCGTTATGTAGGGTAGTCAACATTTGTTGAAGTTTATGCGCATCTTCTGCTAGAAGTACTATATCGTCTGCAAATGCTAGGTATGTTAGGTTCTTATCGTAAATTTTTATGCCTTCATTTTCCCATGAGAGCTCGTTTATAATTGACTGTAAAATGGTAATAAATAGAGTCGTCGAAAGTGGGTCTCCTTGCCGCACTCCTCTTCCTATTTTAATGAATTTTCCCGTCTGTTCTAGTTTTACTCTACTTCTGCAGTTTTCGTATATTTTTCTTATTACTTCTATATAGGTTTCTTCTATCTTAGCTTCTCTCAAGGCTTTCCAGATATACTCGTGCTCTATGGAGTCGAAAGCTTTTTGAAAGTCGATGAAGGCTAGATATAGAGGCTTCCGAAACTCTTGGTATTTTTCGATTACTTGTTCTAGCGTATGTATGTGATCGATTAGTACTAGGTACTTAGTCTATACTAATATTATAAAGAGGAAAGATTTGATTGTTTGTTTGCATTGAATAGGCTCCGAAACTACTGGACCGGTTTCAAAAATTCTTTCACCAATGTGTAAAATTAAATTTCAGGATGCACATAGGCTATATTTTAAGTAGGTAGGTACTGCGCGGGCGACGCCGCGAGCGGAAGCTAGTCACTTATACCTAATTAACTTAATAAATATCTCAACTGATCCCGAACACCGTCACAAGAAAGGGTCCCTACGACGCTTGCGGCATTCCATCTTAAAATAAATAACTGTACCCGAACCCACGACCTTAGAATCGCATGGCAGCGTCATTACCACTACACCAATGCTCCAACGATACCGAACGATAATTACAAACGCAATGAGTAAACGTAGCCAACTTAACGTTAATACAATGTGCCAGATTTAACCAAATTAATTATAGCTTTAAGCTTAATGAGTCATTACTGCACAGTATACAAATATAGCAGTAGATATACTGACGATCTATCTTTATGTACAACACACTTAAAAAATACATTATAGTTAATCTATGATAGATTCACTGATCTAGAATCTAGATCACGATATATCTAGATAGGAAAGCGTCTTCAGGATAAATAAGTATTAGTACCTAGACAGTTCACACAAAAAGCCTTCTAGTTTCAGACTAAGTAAAACTTGTACCTACTATGGCAATCAGATATCTACTTTTTTATAAAGATGATTCATACAATGTCAAGTGGAACTTTTTATTCACTTCCAGCAAGTTGGTAGCAATAAACTCATGAATTTTCTATTACCTACTTGGTGTAAAAGATATAACATATTAATTAGAGTGATTGAAACTACAGTTTTTTTATCAGTTATCACACTATTCGTTTGTGTGATTTTTGTTTAAATCATTGTTTTTAAAGCTTATTCGCTTGGCTTATACTCGTAAGTAGGTACCTATATGGCGTTTTGTAAGAATAAACAAAATAACTTAATTACACCTTCTTTGCAGTAAATATACTGCTTGTATATTTATTGTGCCATTACTGCGGTTCGAAGCCACTAATGAATCATTATGGATGTTTAATTTGTGTTTTGTCGACAGAATGTGTAATAAATTACGGGAATTATTGTTTTAAATCGATTTTTACAGACAAATTTTATTATTTAGGATGGTTGAGCTTTATATTAGTCCATAATCATGACACAATGTTTTAAGTAACAAATGAAGTAAATAAGGTTGGTGGTTTTAACTTGTTTTTGTGCGTAAAACACAGAAAATATATCCAAGATTATATTACTTTTTACAGAAACAAGCTAAGTGATCTAGTATTATTTTTTTAGGTATTTATGTGAAGTGGGAAATTGAAAATTTTTGAATTTTCTTGTACCGGTTTTACCTGCGTTCGGAAACGAGTTAAGACAAAATGTGAAGTTAGCCGTTAGACGATAGCAGATTTGGTACCATATTGAATCAGAAGAATTGTATTGAATTGAATTTAAATTTTCTTAAATTCAATTCAATACAATTCTTCTTCTTATCGTGTCTGTAATTAAAGAACCAGTGTGGTGAAAGGATTGAATGCGCCTCAAAGGCTCCTTTCTTGTATTAATTTATTTCGAAATTACCATCAAAACTTTCAGGTAATTATAATCCCATCAAAAACATAAATGTGAAATGAGAGCCAAGTTCAATAAGTAAGTAGGTATGCTTTAGTCGTTGACTTCAGCGACAAAAGAAGTGAGATCTAAACGGGTGCCAAGTACAATGGTCAGTCCTAAAACTTATTTATAACAATATTAAATATTTTTAACAACTTTAAAATATCATTTCATCTCATAATTTAGGATATTATATTGAAGCTTAAGGTCTAACTTGGCTAGTTATCATTATACGAATTACCTTCCTATTATTAACTACTTACCTACTATGTCCGATCGCTAGTTTCTACCAGCAAGCCAAATTTTTAGAAGAATAAAATAAGAACGTGCAAGCTATACCAAATATAATTCGTACTCTTAAGAAAACTAGCCAAGTCAGACCTAAGGCTTCAATATAATATCCTAAATTATGAGATGAAATGATATTTTAAAGTTGTTAAAAATATTTCATATTGTTATAAACAAGTTTTAGGACTGACCATTGTACTTGGCACCCGTTTAGATCTCACTTCTTTTGTCGCTGAAGTCAACGACTAAAGCATACCTACTTACTTATTGAACTTGGCTCTCATTTCACATTTATGTTTTTGATGGGATATCATTACTTTTTGTACAGAACTTATTAGTAAGTAAGTACTTGTTCTTATATTATTACACTTATATAATCCTGCATAAACGGCTCAAACTATTGGCACATTGTAGGTATACATACTAAGCAGGTAGGTAGGCACTTGAGTACTTACTGAATAAGTATACCTACCTACTACCTATCCGGCATTCCGAGACACACTATTATCTAGGCCTGAATAGTTATCTAGCCATATCTATCTACCTGCATAGACTGCTCAAACTATTGGCACATTGTAGGTATAGGTACATACTAAGCAGGTAGGTAGGTACTTGAGTACTTACTGACTAAGTATACCTACCTACTACCTATCCGACAAGCCGAGACACACTATAATCTAGGCCTGAATAGTTATCTAGCCATATCTATCTACCTGCATAGACTGCTCAAACTATTGGCACAATGTAGGTATACATACCTATAGTCATACTTACCTATCTGCATAGACGGCTCAACTATTGGCACATTGTGCACTAGGTAAGAGTGTACTACTTACCAATCCAAGACACTACTTCCACTCGTTATTATATTCACGTCAGGACCCTATTAAAATCCACAAAATGACCGACTGTCATCTATTTAGATTGCTATTCTTATATTACAGGCGCTAGTAAGGGTTCCTAGGAGAATCAATTAATTGAAAAAGTACGTTATAAATATAAAAATTTGCAAGTTTCAGATTTTTTCCTTTGTATCCACCCCACTACCTACCTGGATGCCAAATTTGAACGTTCTAGGTCATCTGGAACTGGGTTATAATTAACGTCTATAGGTCAGTCAGTGATAAAATTTTCCATAACCAGGCATTTTTGGACGTTAATATCTAAATAACCGTTTGAGGTGTATTTATGAAATTCGGTGCACATATTTTACTCGCAAGTGGCAATAGATGAGCCAAATTTGACTTGTTTATGTGAAATAGTTTTTGAGTTACGAGGGGGTGAAAAATCACCCAAATGGTTCCTGTAATATTACACTAGGCGCGCATCGCCCGTTCGCTTCGCTTGAACTTGGCTTGACACGCTGCCGCGTGTCTAGATTAATAAGTGATAATGGATAATTTTAAGTTTTAGAAAACCAAACCCTTGAAATTATAAGAGCTCTGGGAATAATACTACGTTTACTCTAGTGGTGTTTATTTTACTGCTTGAAATTTACTGTTAGCGCCATCTTGCGTCGAATAGCAAAAGCATCTACATTCATGTAAGGAATAACATTTTGAGCACTGTCTAATCAATCTTATTAACGTTCTGCAATTATTTTAATGCCTTAAAACTATACGAATACAATTTATTTTATATTTTATGAATTTGTATTTATTCTCTATCGACTGCTTTCAGCTGCAAATTCCACTAAAAATAATCCCTTTAACTAGTTCTATATTTCTCCGCCGTAGCGCTAGTGTCAGTAGTACCACTACCCACCGCTAGTAGCGCTAGCATCGCGGCTGTTTTTTAATTAGGCAGCGATGCCGCGGGCGGTGCCGGGCGCGACTGTCACAATTTGCAAGTCAAAGCCGCTGAAAAAACCCTAAAACACCCGACACACAGCCCTTTGGCACTGGCACAGAATAAACAACAGTCGCGAACAGGGAAGACGGTGGACTAGGTTAAATTAATTTTGCTTATAGAAGTTTAAATGGTTAGCATTTATAACTTTGAAAAACTGTGATAAGTAGGTATTCCAAATACCTAACTTACCAGTAGATAAAACGAAGCATAAGTAATTTTGCTAATAACCTTATTTAATAATTTAATAATAAACTTATTTAATTTAGTTAAAGTTTTATAGTCAAAAAGGAGATTTTCAAGTCAACGCGTACCTATTTAAAAAGTAGGAACGAAAAAAGACAGTAGGTTCCTATTTAGGTACTACTTACGTAAGTACAAACATTTTTATAACTAAATGCGACTCCACACCTGTCCCGTTCGCCGCCGTGATCTCTAGAGGTGAATTTCGTTAGCTCTCATTTGTTTTGTCGTAATTGCTGGAGATATGAGGGTTTATTGAGTCCCCCCTCGCCGCTGAGGGGGGGCGAAACGCCCCTCAGCTTTATTGGATCGCTTATTAGACTCTTTATAAAGCGAATTTTATGTAACCACCTCATTAAGTCTTTGTACGGTAAAGGTGGACAGATTGGATGAGAGGTTCAATTTAGATAGCTTTTGTGAACTGATTTATTTTTAGCGGAGAAAATCGTTATTATTCTGATAGGATGAGCGCGCTCTTATAAGGTAGGTAGGGTAGATACGTAGTAGGTAGGTACACTGAAATAGGTAATTAAGAATTATCAAGGTCGGGTTTTGGAAGAATTTGATTTTAGTTAGTTAGGTATAAGTAGATAGAGACCTATTAATTATCATTTTTGTAAGTTTACCTACTTCCCTTTATATTATATATATCTTGCAGTAATAAAATAAACTCAAAGAATTAAAAAACCTACAAAAACCGCATAATTTATAATTATCATTGATGTAAAATTCTAAATTAAAGACATACATCGAGTATACCGCCATCTGCTAGAAAACCGTTGCACTTGGTTGTTAACTGACATCTAGCACTGAGTAGCCTAAACTAATTTTTTTACTTTTTTATCTACAGATGGCAGTGCATGTTCACAAGATCTTTTCAGTAGAGATGTAATAAATAACTAGTAGGAAGTAAGTTTGAAGGGGTTTGAACAATTTCAAAAAACTCGACTGCCTGAAATTTTGTTGTCTGAATGAACTAAAACCATGCCAACCATAAGATTTATTTGATTTTAATCATTATTTTCAGCGCAGGTACAGACAGAGACAGACAAAAATGAAAATAAGTACAGTTTTGGCTTCAGTATCGATTATAAAGAGACCTTCAAAAATTTTTGACAAAATATCTTCAATTACCTGTATTACCTAAAAAATTTGACCTGTTGAAGTTTTATTATAAGTACTTAAGTATATAAGTAATACCTACTTATTAACTATTGCGATTTTAGTTCGAACCCACCGACCTACGGATCAGAAGACAGGATTTCCACCGCTGCACCACCATAATCTGCGTATTACAAGCATTTATTACCAGCAGCGGGTGAGTCCGGCTCAGCTCGGTAATCCCACGACCCCTAACGACAATTTAATAATGAAAGCTTGAAGCCTTAGCAGCAGTAATAACGTTTGTAAAAATATCCGCAGACAAACCGTTAAGGGGGCGCTGCTAGCGATACTGGGACCTCACCACGAATTCATAATACATTAGGTACCGAATTAATATTAAATTGTTATTTCGTACCATGCCCTATGCAAAATTTATTGAAATACCTAGTGTTAGGTACTTCAAGCTTCAAATGTGACGTTTCTACAACGGAATCGTTACGGAATCGTTCTGGAGAATTAATATTACCTATCTACACTTTTATTTCGTACCATGACCTATGCAAATTGTAGGTATTGAAGTAGTGTTACTTCAAGCTTCAAATGTAACGTTTCTAAAACAGAATCGTTACGGATCCTTCTGGAAGACTTCGTGGTAAGGCCCCCCCGGTCCTGTCTTCAAAAGATCTAGGTAAGATTTTTTTACAAATGACTACGCGCTGAAAAACATAAAAACGTACGTAGGTATCTACTCAAGAAAAAGTTTGTGGAAGTATTCAATGTAACTAAATGATTTCGCATAATTCAACGATTAGGTATTTATGAGGTCAGAATTTAAGTATAGGAATAACTGTAAGAGTAACCTTAGAATAACTGTACGCAAACGAAGTTAATATAATGTTTGGACGTAGGTACCTCTGACTGACTGATTACACTTTAGATATCCTCAAAGATTACAAATTTACAGTTATTCTTAGGTTATTATTCTTACAGTTTTTCCTATACCTAAAGTAACTAGAGAACTGTGGAGATATCTAGGTACAGAGTCTGAGGATTGATGAATATGCACATGATTCAGAGAAACTACTCCATATTCTGTGACTCAGGGACATCCCATCGTTCCCGACTTTTACAGTAATGTTCGACGAACCAAGTGTGCAAGTGTCACACTACTGATAAGAGTCGCTATTTCTATCCAAAGATCGCTCTGGCGATAATGGATTGTAATCGTGATCATAATGTTTTATTTGCTAGTCATAAAAACAGAAAGTTTGACCAAACTCATCAAAAAGTTCAAAATTGAATTTACCCTCTAGAAAAACTTTATAAAATTCGCACCGCCACCCCTTAACAACTCAGGGAGCGGTTTCATACAGTTTTATTTGCACGTCGCCTTAACCCGCGCGCAGCCAATATTAAATTCCACCCCCCCCCCCCACCCATCGTGCTCGAATTACATTATGTGTTTGCACAACTTAGCTTCTCATTCATAAAAACTTAATATTTTGACGCTTAGGTCTGAAGGGGGTAATCTTTGAGTTATTAAATTTGTCGCTTTGGATTTTTATGGGGTAAAGATGGGCCAAAGAAAAAATGGATGGACTGTGTGAATGTGAATGATGATAATGAGTAAGAAAGAAGTGAGTAGGTACTGAGATGACGGATGATAGAGGGAAATGGAGGACGAAAACATGTCATGTGCCGACCCCACTTAAGGTGGGAAAAGGGCAGGAAGAAGAAGAAGAAGGGTTTTTATTTTGGTTGCGACTTTGATCGATTTATAGCCAATACCAACCCTATAACTGTACTCTAACAATGATTATGAATCTTTAGAGTTAAACATTATTTTGGATAGAATTACTAAATAAATACAAATATTGGTGGGCAGTTTATACAACGCCATCTACCCCCAAATAGTACTGTCCATCAATATTTATATTTATTTATTAGTTCGATAAAAAAATTATGTTCAACTTAATACATTCACAATTATTGGTAGAGTGAAGTTCTCGCGTAATAACCTTAGTAACCTACTTTATCAGTATTTATTTCACCTAGCAAATAGTAAACAAATCGAGTCACCCCTGCTTAAGTATTTCACATTAGGTGGCGATCAACAAAAAAGTATATTTCCACTTCAAAAAAAAACTTCCCATCATAAAGCTTGCAAAGTAGCCAAGTACCTTCCCATGTTTTTGAAAGCTTAAAAAAAAGCCCCATTATGAATGATGCATTTTATTTTTTCAGTACCTAGATCAATGTTACATACATATCTTTCAAGCATCACACAAATCAAAACATGACTTTAATGATAAAAGTATCAACTAACACCGTCCCTGTGAAAAAGGATCATAGTATACAATAAAATCTTAATGTTTTTTATGTTTTTTTTCTGTTGATGTATGCAACCCTATAAAAAAGTATTACCTACTTTAGATACTAGGTACCTATCCTGATTATACAGCATCAAATGAAACATTTTACTCGCCAACTGAAATTGAACAAAAAAATGCGTGAAAGAAATAATATTTTTGAAAATTTGCATCTCTATGACAGATGCACGTCAAAAATAAGTCTCATATTTTTCTTAACCTCAAAAACAATGAATCAAGCGCACATTTGTGTCGGCCACTCATAGTTACCGATCTATATACACTTTGGCATGCGTTCAAAATCGTAAACGCGGTCAAAATGCTGGATTGAAAATTTCTCATGTCCCGAAGCGTGTTGATAATCTTCTAACTCCATGTAATGTAGGTCAATATCATTAGCTGTAAAACTATAATGATTACTGCAAATTTTTAGCCCTCAATATCGTAAAAACGATTTTTGGCAACACTATTTTTTATAGTTTCACATTGTTTCAAAATTTAGGTTTAAAACGTGATTATTGGGTAATGTCTTGAAAAGAAAAATCCAATAGCTATGATACAGGAATAGAAATTTATAAAAAAAAACTACTTGTTAATATCCAACCGTGACATTTGACAATGTTATCGGAACAATTTAATAATTGTTGAAAATAATAATTGAAGTCAGAAAATGAAAAAATCTATTAAAAGCTCAATTTGAATATTGCTGTTCATTAAAAGCTCAAACTCCACTGTAATTCTCTGAACACGATATTCAAAAGCTACCAATTCCGAATCAATGACCCTGAATAAGGCTTTATCACCTTTCAACTGTCAGCTGGCAGCCTATTCAAAACACAACAATACATTAAAATGAAATATCTGTAGAGCTGGGACACACCGATGCAAACACTCGTGCGATGAACGATTGTATTAAAATATTACAATCAATAGAATACTAAACACAATATTAACACGACTGTTGTCCCTAGTTTATTGGACATTTCTTCACATCTCTAGTTACATTAGAATATCTAGAGGAGTCAGAGACACGTTCAAACTTTATATCTGACACAAACCCCTGTTTGACACAAATACCTACTGTGCAGAACGCAGTAGTTAGTATTACGTGACAGGAATAATATTAAAATACCTTGAATCTTTATTTATGATCTGTGCTAATTTGTGACCTGTGATCTGAGATTCTGGATTCGTGATCAGTAAACTGCGATCGCGTACGCTTAGCGGACTTACTGATTGTATTAACAACTTTGTTTTGAGTCATCATTTACATTGCCTGTTGTATTTACCTACATCTGAGTGCTTGTTGAAAGGCATGCAAGGCTAAAGGTGTTACCTTTAAAAAGCCGTTAGGTCCTAACGCCTTTTTATAGCCGGTACAAGATACCTTTCGATACTAGAGTTGGCTGCGGTCTCAAATTAACTTATTTAAGTTCTTGGGATCTGTCTCATTCGTGATCTACGTTCGTGAAGTAAATCTAAATAAGACAATGAAACAATCGGCACGTGTAAGCCCAGCACTAAGGGCGATGTTAATAAAAATCGTCAGTCACATTTGGTTCACCGACTTCGAAAGAGCATCAGTTTCGACACGCGATTCAATTCCTTATTGACAATTATATTCCACGCTTTGACGGATGCCGGTACATTTCAATAGGGGGGTGTAGAGGTTCCCCCCGGACACCCCAGGTTAATAACAATTTATTAATATAGTTTAGTTCGTTATGTATAAATGGGGGTAACTTAACTAATATCGTAGTGAGCAAATACTCGCGGTTGGGTCTAGTGCAGAAGTTGGTTCGGTTGTTAGAATCCTAAATTATAAAATAAATTTTCGGTCAATAAAAACTATAGGGTATTTAGATGGTTGAAAAACTACGCAAAAAAATAGAACGCAGTTCTCAATCTCTTAAACAGTGATAGAAAATATCTTGAGGAACCTTGACTCATGTTGGCAGTGTCTTTCCTGTGCATACGGCTGACTAAGCTGAGAAGATGGTAACTAGCTGGTACTAAGCTGAGAAAGTCTACCCCATTTTCTCGTAAGCATGCCCAAGGCACTACAGACTATTTAGATGAGATAAACAAATCAGCTCCAACACGACACATCCTTAACAAAATTAACAAGGATCATACGAAAAAAGTGCAAGGCCCAGCGGGTTTCTTGTTAGTTCTTCTCGGACTGGGGACAGGAATGGAATTGGCACCAAGACTCACCTAGCATGTAAGATGATTAAAAATGATCCCTGTGATTTTATTGAATAAATTATTTGATTTGATACAACGTGCTGTGAGTAAAAATTTGTCGCAATGTATTGATCAGAGTGTTGGGCAATGAAGAATACTGATGAAAGAAGAGTGCATACGGATATGCGAATGTTAAGATGGATGTGGTGGGTGACATAGTAGAAAAAGTATGTCAGGGGAAGTCTGAAAGTGGCGCCTGTAACTGAAAAAATGAGGAGTGCTAGGTTAGCATGGTATGGACACGTGACGAGGAGGGATGAAAACCATGTCACCAAAAGAGCTGTGAGTATGAGTGTAGGGAACGCAAGAGGAAGAGCAAAGACGAAGTGATTTGATTGTGTGAAAGATAAGAGGAGTAGATTCAGAGTTGACGAATGATAGGAGTGAGAGGCAGAAGTGCCAGAAGCATGTTGTACCGACCCCACGCGTGGGATAAGGGCAGGGAATGATGCTGTGAGTGAATAGTTTGAGTTACTTATACGAGTAACATTTTTAACATGGGGTCTTGATAAAGGTAGGTAAATAATGAAGCGCCAACTCCTGATCTATTCCGTGGGAGCGTTGAATATTAAACGCCTTCTGAAGCTATTTAATTACAACTTCATATTGTAGTACTCTCAGCAATTATTGTGAATCCACTTTCAATGGAGCTATACAGGGAACTACGAATGGCTTTTGAATGAAAATCTCGTAGCTCGTGCTTTTTAATGTTTTGCTTTACACATCGAAAACAAAGCTTTGTTTCGCTACATTTTCGTACTTCAAAAAACGAATTTAGGTTTTTGGCATATTACAAGTTTCCTTTACAATTTTGCCGTAAGGTGTGTGTCGTTCATTACGAAATCTATACCTACTTATAAAAGGCTTTCTCAAAAGGGGCCCGCATGCGGCCTAATTGCGGAAACCAGTCCGTTCACCAAGTACCAAGTAAGGCTTTCTCCTGAATGACTGACTGACGGTTCACCGCACAGCCTAAACCGCTGATCGTAGAGACCTGAAACTTAGTGTGTTCTTTGTATGACGTAGGCATCCGATAAGAAAGGATTTTTCGAAATTCTACCCAAGGGTGTGAAAAAGAGAGGCAAAGTTTATATGTGACAACGTGATTCCTTGGTCCAATCTACTTCAAATTTTGCATAAACCATTTTAACAGAATTGATGGAAAACGTGTTTCGTATTTTATTGAAATTCCAATTGAAAAAAAAATATATTGATAAATTAAGACAAGGCAAAACAAGATGTTTTTTCGAACCATTTTCGACTTCTACGCGAAGTCGTGCGCAAAAGCTAGTTGTTAAATTCACATATAATTTAGCGAATCAATTACTATAGAGTTTTTTGAAATATTAGAAAAAAAAATTATAAGTATAAAAGTTTATTTATTTATTTAGATACATACCTGTAGATGCCTACATAACATCAGTGTCTTGTTCGTTGGCATGTAAACTACATATATCGACGTTATATAGGTACAACCGATAAATCTCAGTTAAAACTAATAGTCAACACGCAATTAATGTTGTATTGTTGTACGATGCTCGGTAGAGTTGCCAAATCGATTTGTATTTTATAGTAGACAGTACTTACACAACAATCTATTATAAGAATAAGAATAATTTTATTGTCCAATCTGGTTTGTAGGATATCAAGGAGATTTAAAATTAATTAAATTACCTACCTAAATTTAGAGAATTAATGAAATAAGTCAAAGTTGAATATTATTTGTTAAGCTTTTGCGATATTTATAAATAACTTGTTTATATCGCGTTTATAATAGGTTGGCGTGGTATGGGAATGTTATGCGGCGGGAGGAAAGCCATGTTACAAGAAGGGTGATGGATTTGAATGTGGATGGATACAAGAGTAGAGGTAGACCTAAGAAAAGATGGATGGACTGTGTGAAAGACGATATGTGTAAGAAGGGAGTGACTACTGAGATGACGGATGATAGGGGAGAGTGGAGGAAGAGAACCTGTTGTGCCGATCCCACCTAGTGGGATAAGGGCAGGAAGATGATGATGATATCGCTTTTATAATAAAGGTAACGGCGATATAGACCCGTTATGGTTTATAACGCTTGTATCTTTTTGGGATGTTCTGAAATGCAGATCTAAGAGCTCTCCTCCTAAATGTGTAGTGACTGCACTGAATATTACAAAACTTAGTTAATATAACAGGGGATTAGCACGGGTTTTGATAGTTTATGAAACTTTATTTCGTATCGTTTTCTTCCATACCTGCAACCCATGGTGGAAACTAACGGCAGTGCAGTAAATATAGAAATGTAGAACTTTTGCACACTTGCTTAATTGCATGTGTGCAAAAGTGTGAATGAGACAGTTGGAAGGGGAAGACCTCGACGTACGTACCTCGATCAAATTGGGGACGTTTTAGAGAAAGGCCAGGTCAAGAGTACCCTAAACCGACGTGCATGTATGAAGAATGTAATGAGAGTGAATGAAGCAAAAGGATGTCAAGATCGTAGCAAGTGGAGATCCGATGTATATGTATCTATGTATGTATTAAGCATGTTAGGTACGAGTGTTTTAAATTACCCAATGAATATACGAATGATTCAGAGGAACTCTTCCATATTCTGTGACTCAGGGACATCCCATCGTTCCCGACTTTTATAGTAATGTTGGACGAGCCAAGTGACGTCACACCAGTGATAAGAGTCATGCTATTTCTATCCAAAGATCGCTCTGGCACCGCGCGTGATACCTCTGGTATGGCAAGCGTCTATGTTTCGATAGCTATTTATCAACAGATGATCCGTTTGCTTGTTTTCAAATAGTAAGAATTAAAAACCAAATATTCAAAGGTTGTGTCATAGGTTGGTATTTTGGTATTTTTGGGTTTGCAGCCTGTCATGTACGGTATAAATACTAATTATAGAAATATAAAAATATCGTGTTTGGACGTGCCTCTGACTACCCTCTTTAGATATCCTCAAAGATCTAAGTAACTAGAGATCTGAGGAGATATCTACCGAGCCTGGGGATCACAGCCGTGACCATAGTTTTTTTAATATGCAGTCGAATTAAGAATATCACCTTTTTTGAAGTCGGTCGTTTTTGATAATGACTGGTAATAGACTTTTGTTGGTATTTTGATTGCTATTTGATTGGTATTTCACTGCTCGGTATCTTCAGCCGTTATCGTTAATCTCCGCAACAGATAAACCAAATCGAAAATAATTAAAAAAAAACCTACAATGTAACATGAAACAATAACTAAATGAATATGTGAATTCACGCCACAACCTATCAATACCTAACTAAATCTGAATGAATACAAACCAAAACTAGTTTCCGCTAAGAAGAATTCAGATGTTCTCGAGTTTCGGAAACTATTATTAAACTATGCCAGACGACAGTCGCTACGTCATTTTAAAGAACATGTAAACGCAGCTCTCTGGGAGACTAGGTATATTTAGAAAATTATTCGAGTAGAAACTGTGTTGGACGCATTTGTATAGAAAACCGGTGGTGCGATTACGGAACTCTATTACAATCAACACTTGTCAAAACTGGCTCAAATTGATTGAATAAGCACTCTTATGTCATACCAAATCACTTGATTACAATGAAAACGTATTGACATTGATTGTTAGCAAAGGTCCATAATCGCCCCACGGGTATGAGTAAGAAAAAATCGGCTGTTGAACAACAGTGCTGGGGTCTTGCTACAAGCTTTCGGGCACTAACAAAGTAATTTAACTTGTATTTCGTACAATATAAAAATTCAATTGAAGTAGTGTTATTTCAAGTTTGAAACTTGACATGATAGTTTGAGAGATTGTAAGGTTTGTGCAGGTAAGAGATCAGGCAGTAAGCTGGCTGTTTTCTGTGTGAATGCAGCCGAAAGTCCAGGCGCCGAGGTAAATTTAGAATACTGTAGCGTCTTTACTATTTATGGTAGTGGCGTGTGGGGAGGCATGTGCTTTTATTTTTGTAATCTGCGTGGTGTTTTGAACGGCTGAAAAGATTTTGAGATGTTTGGTTATATGGGTCATTTGACAAGACCTAGTTATTGATAGGTGTGTTGTATAAGTTTGTAAGAGTAGGTTGGTATTGTATTTCTAAAGAGAAGGTAGGAAAGAGGGTAAGGGAACTAAAAATAATGAAAAAACCAAAGTCAGTGACTGTATAAAAGAAAATGTATGTAATTAAAATAAATAAATTAACCGTTTATTTATTAATTACATGGCATGAGATCCATAACGATCCCGTGTATAATAATAAAAATAAAAAAGAAAAATTAAATTTATATAAATTTATAATACAATAAATTACATTATAATAGATGGCGTTATATTAGATGTTCAGTTCAGGTATCACTACGTACAACGTACAAATGCTTTCGAGCAAGATCGCACAACACTCAGCACGAGGGTCACGCCGCAGCTGCAGGCACGCCACAGCAGCGGGCGCGGTCAGCGCAGCGCTTAGAAGCACTTGCGGTGGACGATGCCGGGGCCGGACTCGTCGTACTCCTCCTTGGAGATCCACATCTGCTGGAAGGTGGACAGGGAAGCCAGGATAGATCCTCCGATCCATACGGAGTACTTCCTCTCAGGGGGAGCGATGATCTTGATCTTGATGGTAGAGGGAGCCAGGGCGGTGATCTCCTTCTGCATCCTGTCGGCGATACCGGGGTACATGGTGGTACCTCCAGACATGACGGTGTTGGCGTACAGGTCCTTACGGATGTCAACGTCGCACTTCATGATGGAGTTGTACACGGTCTCGTGGATACCGCAAGATTCCATTCCCAAGAATGAGGGCTGGAAGAGGGCCTCAGGGCAACGGAACCTCTCGTTTCCGATGGTGATGACCTGTCCGTCGGGAAGCTCGTAGGACTTCTCGAGGGAAGTGGAGGCGGCGGCGGTGGCCATCTCCTGCTCGAAGTCGAGGGCGACATAGCAGAGTTTCTCCTTGATGTCGCGCACGATTTCCCTCTCAGCGGTGGTGGTGAAAGAGTATCCCCTCTCGGTCAGGATCTTCATGAGGTAGTCGGTCAAGTCGCGACCGGCCAAGTCCAGACGCAGGATGGCGTGGGGAAGGGCGTATCCCTCGTAGATGGGCACGGTGTGAGAGACACCGTCACCGGAGTCCAGCACGATACCGGTGGTACGACCGGAAGCGTACAGGGAGAGTACGGCCTGGATAGCGACGTACATAGCCGGGGAGTTGAAGGTCTCAAACATGATCTGGGTCATCTTTTCCCTGTTAGCCTTGGGGTTCAGGGGGGCCTCAGTCAGCAGCACGGGGTGCTCCTCGGGGGCGACGCGCAGCTCGTTGTAGAAGGTGTGGTGCCAGATCTTCTCCATATCATCCCAGTTGGTGATGATGCCGTGCTCGATGGGGTACTTCAGGGTGAGGATACCCCTCTTGCTCTGGGCCTCGTCGCCGACGTAGGAGTCCTTCTGGCCCATGCCCACCATGACGCCCTGGTGACGGGGGCGACCGACGATGGACGGGAAGACGGCGCGGGGCGCGTCGTCGCCGGCGAAACCGGCCTTGCACATGCCGGAGCCATTGTCGACTACCAACGCAGCAACATCATCGTCGCACATCTTGGCGGTTGTGTGTGGGTTGGGACGCGGTGGATGTTGACTCTAAGGCAGCGAGACTGCGAGTGCGGCGGTCAGCTCGCCGGGTGGGTTATATAGGCGCGGCCGGCGCGGACGCGGCGCGCCTTACAAGGCGAGCGAGCCGGCCCCCGCGCGCTCTATCCACAACTCCACCAGCAGTGCTAGCTGCAATTATCCCTTGTTACTGTGATACCACCTTTGAACCCTTGAAAACATCCCCCTTTCACTCCTGGGGGAAGGTTTTGGCCCGCCCCCGCGCGCTGCCGTAACGGGCGCGTTGAGTTCGCCGTACGATTTGCGCCATTTCAGGCGTTGGGCGGGCGGGCAAGCTAAATCTGATGGGTTTATTTCTATTTTAGCAAATCATTTACAACTTATTCATATATTTTTGTTATATTTAGGGAATTTTTACTTCATAAAATATCTTTCAACAGATGATACATAATTCATCAGTGACAAATACAATAAAAAAATATAGATTCAATAACAATATAGTTACTATACTATAGATTCTTTTACCACAAGGTTTTGCTTTTGATAATTTAGATTGCCAGTTAAAAATAAACTTATTTCCCGTAGTATAAAGTCTAGGTTTCTGAAGTAAATCTTGGCATCATATTCATACTTTTGTTGACGACCGTAAAGTACTAGTAGGTCAGTAGACTTAGTACCTACATAATCTACTTTTATAAATAATTCTTAACTTTTAGTAGGTTAACTGTTTATTTACAACAAAATTTCACATTACTATTACAGCATCGGTGAACAATTTTCAAATCTCTAGAAGCCGTATTTCAAAACCATATAACAAATCGAATATTAGTATTTAAAATATCTCTCGCGCATTCACTGTAGTTAATTCATTTCATTCAGAACTATTATATAAAAGTTTCTGATTTAATCTTAAGTCATAGGCCTGTGAAATAATTATGGTCGTGGGCTTAAATTCGCCCGTAAACCAATTGATTCTTCTGTTCGTAATATCGATGTGCGCTATTTAACAGTATTTAAACGGTGTAGGAAAAAATCGTGAGGAAATTAGCAAAACAAGTGCACGAAGAAGCCTTTAACCTTTCCACCACACTGTTCGAAATGAATGCTAGATGATTCTTTAATTGCACAAACTGAGATGAGTCTTTTTTCTCCTTCTTCCTGACCTTTTCCCTCGCTATGTGGGGTCGACACAACACGTTTTCTTCTTCCATTTCCCTCTATCATCCGTCATTTCAATACACACACCTTTCTTACTTATATCATCTTTCACACAGCCCATCTTTTCTTTAGTAGTATGATGAGTTCAAAAAGAAAAATCTACGTCAGTATTCCAATCCCATTTCTACGGCCTATTGTTTACCAACAAACTATTGGCTTCACTATCCCAGTGTCGCATTCACCAGGTGATGCCAAATACCATCTAATTGTGTCCCTACATCTATAACAAACTCTTATTAATAGCCCATTCATTGATCTAACTCAATTGCATACCAATACTTGTACCACTAACAAACCGACTGTAAGCTATTCCATCTATTTGATGTTCACTACTGTGTTCACTCTGGTAGTAATTACGTAGATGGTGTAAAACCAGCAATGGATGAGGAAGTGGGAGATAAAAGAGGATGGTAAGGTTTGGTGGTGATGAGTTGCATGTTTTAGGAGTGCAATGTCCGTTTATTTCTGGAGACAGGTGTAGTTCAGATCTTGTAAGGAAGTTGCAGGAAGCAAGGGCGTGGATAGGTACTTGTGTAACCCCGTGTTTACATCTTACAAACATGGCCATTTGTAGGTACATGGTTGATATTCCCAGTCGTACTAAGGGCTTTGAGTCAACATTTTTTATACGCGATGAGAAATTGTGAAACTCTTCTTTGGGTCTGTAATTTTAGAGAACTTTAATATGGGTGTCTTCAAATCGAGGGTCAATTGGTTTCTTTTAGGTAAGTGTGCTCTATGTTAGACATTACTGATGCTTATCATCAAGCAGAGGGTGGTCAAACGCGAACTTATTCTAAATATTAAAAATCACATCTAAAAGTCTTATACATGTTTTGTTTTAAACAAGATAACATTTAGGTCAAATTTCACCGATCTTTTGTCATTACTTACCTGATCGGGCATCAAAATTAACAATAATGTTAAAGTATCATTATCTGTTACGTCTTTTCATTTTACAGATGATAAAGGGCAGGAGTGAATGATGAATCCTTTGTGATAATGATGTTTTGACCTCACGCTAGGATCCCCTGAATGGGGATCAGAATCAACGAGTACCGTTATAACATACGAGTAAAACCCAGACCCGAAAGAAATATTTGTAGAATATAAAAACACAAAATCACTCGCCGCGAGAATCAAACCCGCACCTCATGTGGGACTCTTGCCTACTCCACCAAGCTCTTAAACAGTGAAGGAATGCATGGTGAAGAAATCTAGAACACCCTACAACTAATTATCCTAAGATTGTTTTAACCAAACATCTTAAGGCGTATTTCATTGGTATTTTTATAAACTTTGATTGGCTTGTATCCTTTTACGTACTGAGAACTACCGATGTGGACATGACCCTAATTTTGGATGTGACTCTGACTACTCCCCTTTTAAATATCCTCAAAGATCTAAGCAATTTGAGATCTCTACTGGAGATTACAGTCGTGATCATGTACTTAACTTATTTGTTTTTCTATTGTTATGAGAAGGCAATAAAAATTGATTTATTGTGAAGTATTTTGATACAACGTATGCACATAATAGTTACCACTATGAACTGCGCAATAACGCGTGCGCATGTGACTACTTTTCTTCAGGAATTATTTTCAATGTCAATGCGAGTTAAATTAAATAATCATCTGAAGAACAGCAATTGCAAGAATGCTTACCAACAAAACGATTAGATAATAGTTAGAATAATCAATAGTTTGTCGATCGGTCGCGTGTTGCGTTTATAAATACAGCAAGTTCACTGTCGGGTTGTGTGTCTGTTTGTCCATGAAATAGGCGATATTTGTATTGTTATTTATTTATTTATTTATTTTTCAGCCATTATTGTCCCACTGCAGGGCAAAGGCCTCCCTTCCTTCCTTCCACTCCTCGCGATTTAACGCTGCTGTAGGCCAAGATGGTAAATACGCGTCGAGCTCGTCTCGCCATCTCCTCCTGGGTCTGCCACGTCGCCGTCTCTCGTTGGGTGGGCTCCACTCCACTGTAGGTATTATTATTACTTATTGTTAAGCTATATCATCCCACTGCTGAGTAAAAGCCCTCCCCTTCCAAGTTTCACGGTCTACTGCCAGTAGGGACCAATCTTTTTAAATTTCAACATCTAAATAATTATAATCTAAATATTTGTATGATTGCTTTAAAAATATCTACTGTAGTAAAATTTTCAAAAGTCCAGTAAGGTAGTTCTTTTTTTTTATTCTTATCATCATCATCATCATCTTCCTGCCCTTTTCCCACGTTATGTGGGTTCGGCACAACATGTGATCTTCTTCCATTTCCCTCTATCATTCGTCATCTCAGTACTCACTCCTTTCTTACCCATGTCATCTTTCACACAGTCCATCCATCTTTTCTTTGGTCTACCTTTACCCCTGTATCCATCCACATTCATATCTAACACTTTCCTCATCACATGACATTCATCTCTTCTCATAACATGCCCATACCAGGTTAACCTATTACTCCTATTATTCATAAATTTAGTACTTAATGAGAAAAAACCTTCTAGCTACACAATAAAAGGTACAAAGAATTAATTAAACCTACAGTCACGTCGAAGTAGTTTACGTTATATGTAAAAAAAAAAAAAAAAACACAATAAAAGGTAGTTCACGTGTTATTGGCAAAACAAATACTGAGCCGAATTGTATATAACATGCATAAATGTTTACCTACGTATAGAATGTTTCTTTTTACTTATTTTGCTGTGGGCTACGCTCTTAGTAGTCTTAAGTTAAAATTTTTGTGCAAGAAAAACGATTTAGACTGCTTTTGTGGATTGTGTTTGCGGACATCATAACACAATGCCGCTTCAGCGCATGGATCCGCGACAGCTTATGAAGTTGCTTATCTAGTGGCCACTCATGTACGGACCAACGCCGAGATACATGTGTTACTTCGACCTTCTTCTGGTTCATTTGTGATAAATAAGCATAATGTAGAGTTTTATAATTATATACTTAAGTAAGTACATAATATGTATATGCAAATAATATTCTAGTAGATAATGCGGTATGGACCCCGCGTAACCCACTAAGTATTATGACTATATTAAAAAAAAACTGACATTACTCGGTTTATGACAGCGTTCGTCATTTCTGTCAATGACACATTCGATGTTCCTAACTGTCAAAGATCCACAACTTTGCTTAGGTATTCTGAACTTTAAAAACTGCTAATACCTTCTTCTTCTTCAATTATGGCATCTGTCTCATAGAGAACAATTTTGCCAGTGTCAAGTGTATTTATTTATAAGTATTGTCAACGTCACAGAGTCATAGTCAAGTTGTCAAGTCAATTTTAAACAAAAGATGGCTGTTTTGTTCAAAATTCTCGGGATTTCCTCCAATGGAATTTGAAAGGAACTATTCACTTTAATTCACATATTTTACACTCGCGTCAAGAACCCGGGGTTCATTGGCGAAATAACCACCAAAATTACGCAATAAAACTCAAAATAACACGAGAAAAAATATAAAAACCAGAGCGACGTAGTTGTCAGTCAAATGCACCGCAGAAAATAGGCAAAGACATATTTTAATCTACTGACATAATAGGACAATATGACTATGACTCTGTGACATTGACAATACAATAAAATACCCTTTACACTGGCAAAATAATTGATCTCTAAAATATGCTATTAATAAAAAACTGCTACCTATTACGAGTATACTACATAGATTTCGCTAAATAGGGGGAGACTAGTTAACTTTCCCTAGTGATCAAGTCTCCTCAGCTTTCCCCGTCAAGCTTTTTTTACTGTTTTATCTGTTATAGTTACTAAAGTAAATTTTCTCTATGGTTTTATTACTGGAAATCAAAAAGTAGAACCAAAAATTTGCAAATTCAATTTATTATTTTCAAAAATAGCCAATTTGAAATTCAACAATATTACATGCACGAATCGGCTTATCAAAAAGGGTACTGCAATATTATCCTCACTAATTGGCGTTCAAATTGATTCCCGTTATCTTTTTCCCAAATTGTAATCTGCAATTCTGAGTGGCCACACTCCACCCCTATCTCTAGATCGTTTCGACAACCCTAGCAATGCAATGGTATATGAGCACAAACCAATATCCACCTTATCATATTCTGAGTAAGTTGAAATTAGCCTGATAGATGACTGATACTTTTGTATAGTGCAGTGCATTGAATGCGATATTATTTTCTGGTTGATATGTGATACGAGTGTCTGATTTGTGAACAATGCGGTTGTGTTATACTAGCTCTGTGGAAAAAATATTACCTATCATCAATACACAGTTCTATTTCAACTTTCATAGATCACATTTTCGCCTGAAACATCGGATTATCTACTTCAGGCTTTGTATAAATATAATTACCTAGGTACGTCTAATTAAGATAATGTAGGTACCTACTTATTTACTAACTTGCTGTGCTGTGTTATTTTTTTTAATCATTTTTTTTTTAATTTCCATGGGGTTGCAACTTTTCCTGCAATATTAAGAATGAGATGACATTAATTTTGTTAGAATCACGACATGCCAAAACCTTTTTACTGACGATTTTTTTTTGAAAGTATTGAGGGTGATTTTGAAATAAGTTTTCAGGTATTTGTAAAAAATATATTATTCAATAATTTTGTTACATGATCGTTCTGTTATATAACTCCTATTTTAGATTAAATTTTATAACTCACCTAATTAAATACAAAACTCAATTGTCGTAAACGTTAAATGCTTAAATAAATATCGAGAATGCCAAATTAAATAGCAAATCTCACGATCATGTCCGCGATGCAAAGACTAAGCACTCTATCAGATTGACCTCTATGAATCAAATCCACAAACAACTAACTATTTAAGTGTCTAAAATTTTAATTAGAAGAAAAATTTATTACTTAAAATTGTGGAAAAATCAAACACTTCTGTGAAATAAAAAAAAACATGACATCGACTGTATTCTCCGACTTTTCAGAATATCTCTAATGGATCTCTAGTATTTAGGTCTTTGAGGATATTTTCAGTAGAGTTTATGTACCTACTCATATCTAACGAAATTCTATGCAATAACACTTTGATATTGATTTTATATTCAATGTCGAATAATTCACCAGATCTCGTGAAAAATAATAAAACCTTAGATCATTTAGTTTCATCAAAGAATATAACGAGGTATTTATTAAATCTCGTTGGTTTATCGTATTATTAGTAAATTCTTGGTCTAACAACTGCAGTTCAGTGACCCTGTATTAATCTTAAATTGATTTTGCCTCAGTGAGACTGTCATATCATCACAAGTAGGTAATAGCAACATTGCCATACAACAGTCGGTTCTGTACACATGGTGTTTTCCGTATGTCCCGTGTCGGTCGTAGGGCGTGCATAAAGTGCGCATCGGCGGCGTGCCGGTCGCGTGCCGCGCTGCAATCATGTAGCTAATTGACGATTTGATGTCCGCTGTACACTAGCGTGCACAAAAATGTACGCTGCGTCTGAAACGGGATTCTGGAAGCAAAGTACGTCCTACGTTCGACATCCTATCTTATCCAATCCTACTTATATTATAAAAGCGAAAGCTTGGATAAATGGATGGATGTTTATTACTCGATCACGCTGGAACAACTGAACAGATCTGGATAAAATTTGGCACGGATATAGATCATAGTGTGGATTAGCACATAAGCTACAATTTAACAAGGAACTATTCATAAAAATTATGTATCAAACTTTTTTATTTATTTATTTATACTTTGTACACAGATTATATGTACATAATAAAACTTAAAACTAGTGGCATGTACACAGGTGAGCTTAACCCTAAAAAGAGTTCTCTTCCAGCAAACCTTGGGCTATGGAGATTTTAACTAATTGGTGGGTATATTGCGTACAAAAAAAATGAGAAAAGAAAGAAATTAATAACTTGTTTCATGAAGGTTGGAACTGCATGCAAAACAGAACTGAAAACGCTTAGGTGGGTACTATCCTGTCTGTTTATCGTGTAAATTTTTTCTAGCCAGTGTGGTGAAAGGATTAAAATACGCCTCGGAGGTTCTTTTTTCTTTTTTTTCGCACTGATCAATCAAATCAAAACAAAAAATATATTTATTCAATAAAATCACAAGGATCACCATGAATTGTAACACAAAAAAATTCGGGGTCACCAATGTAAATACTAACTATTTTTATCTAGCGTATTTATCTATTTAGGTCCTTGGGAGAGCTATGAATTGATACCAGATTATTTTGGCACGAACGTTAACCGCATTTATTCAGAATAGGTATTACATGTGTTACGTGGGCTATGTCACGGGCCCTGCACACGACTGACTGTCATCACCGAGGGGCGCGGGGAAGACAGCGTCTTACAATTTGTATCGAGTTACATTATGTGTCCCTACAGTATGAATAAAAATTGCATGAAAGAAGAAACGGACGTTAATCTTTTCACCACGCTGGTTCGAAAGAACTAGTGACACAAAAAGGAGAAGAAGACTTAAAATTGCAATTTTTGTGTCCTCAAGTACAAAGAGAGCACACGTCGTTAATCCTACGGAATTATCAGTGGCTGCACCTCACCGAGGGCGATGTATACTTAATTTGTCCTTCATTGTATTGACTCCGGCGGACTCGGCCCCTAAACGCATGTGGCTCGTTTACTCTATTAATTGGGCATTCTCCTTTACGATTTGATTTTATTAAAGCACAAATTGAATTTAATGCGCCGTTACGTTAGCTTATAAAAATGGCAAATGAAAAAATCGGGATATAAAAATGAGGTTGCGTTAATTTTTTTTTACCACTTTAAAAAACAAATATAAAATAATTTTATCTTCAAAAACCTAATTTTGTGTAACATAAAAATAAATAAATGCGTTACGCGTTATTATATAGTACCTACCTACCCGATTTGCACACTCCATACCATAGTAACGCAAATGTTTATGTTTCTTCTTCTTCTTCTCATTACGTCAATAGTTCTTTTGACCAGTGTGGTGAAAGGCTTAAAATAAAATAAAAATAAATAAATAAATAATGCTAGACAATCCACACAGCATCATCTAGCCCCAAAGTAAGCTACTCAAAGCTTGTGTTATGGGTACTAGATAACTGATATATTTAATACATGATATAGGTACATAGATAGATATTTTTTTTTATTATACATAGACAACACCCAGACCAACGGAACAAATTTCTGCAGATCGTACACAAATTTGTTCCGAGGCGGGAATCGAACCCGCAACCTCTAGCTTCGCAGGCCGACTCTTGCCCGCTGCGCCACTGAGGTCGTCAAAGTGCGTCTCAGGCTCCTTTCCTCCACTTAACACAATAATTTGAGTACAAGGAAAAAAAATATGGCAAGGAAACAAAATTGTACGACAATTTCGTACAATTTTGCTAAATTAACTGCACTCAGTGGCTAGTTCGCAAATTAAATCCACACTGACATTAATACAGTATTTTCGTTGACAAACAATAATATTATTCCATTATGGTCCAATGCCACTATTTGTATGGACCTGTGGGAAATACTTCCCCTCGCGATTTTATCTTATTGATTTGTCTCTCTCTATGCTCGATACTCCTAAAGATTGGATCGGGTTATACCCGATTCGTTCACTCCATAATGATGCAAATCTTTTTTGTAGTGATACGAAATTCTGAATTTGTGACTGTAAGTGTAATTTTTGTTTGACCAAACTAATATTATAAACCTCAAAGTTTGTATGTATGGATACATGGATATTTGTTACTCTTTCACGCTGATATGGCTGAACGGATTAAATTCGGCACAGAGATAAATTATAGTCTGGAATAGCACATAGGCTACTTTTTATCCCGGAAAAATGTACGGTTCACATGGATAGTTTTTTTTTTGTTTTTCAAGCTATCCCGCGGGCGAAGCCTTGGGCGGAAGCTAGTCACAAATAATATTAATTTTTTCTTCTTTGTCGTAAAAAAAATGGCTGTCTACTATTATGATCATGCTAGGAGCATGAGAGTCAAAATAAATAATAGTGTAGGTAGGTACTTAGGTATATACTACAGATTTTTCTCACTGTGAAACTGTTCGCTAGGTATTAGGTACACTGTGAGTGCGTGGGCGATGACTCACTAACACACTGAGCTCAAAAATGGCAATGCACACCTGCACACACTTCTAATTATAAATTAAAAGTTCTAATTATAAGTTTTAAAACTCAAAAGAAAACCGATTTAATTTTGTTTGTAGGTAGTAAATTACATGCATGAGGGTTTTTAAGTTTTACGTGAAAGTATCAATATCAAGACTTCGCGGACTTGGATTAGGTTAGAATTGGCACTCAAATCACCTAGTAAGACGATTTGAAGCGATTTTTGTGATTTTATTGAACACTAGCAGTCCGCCCCGGCTTCGCATGGGTATTTATATATACCTATCAATGGTCACGACTGTAATCCGTTGACATACTCATTCCTTATTTTATCCATCCTTGTCACTCCACACATCCATCTCAACATTCGCATCTCCGCCGCATGCACTCTTTTCTCATCCGTTCCCTTGGTGGCCCAACATTCAGACCCATACAATACGACAGGTCTTATGATCGTTTTGTAGATTTTCCCCTTAATTTTAAGGGGCATTCTCGGATCACACGGAGTAATAGGTTAGCGTGGTATGGGCATGTTATGAGAAGAGATGAATGTCATGTGACGAGGAGAGTGTTAAATATGAATGTGGATGGATACAAGGATAGAGGTAGACCAAAGAAAAGATGTGTGAAAGATGACATGGGTAAGAAAGGAGTGAGTACTGAGATGACGAATGATAGAGGGAAATGGAAGAAGATCACATGTTGTGCCGACCCCATATAACGTGGGAAAAGGGCAGGAAGATGATGATGGTCACGGCTGTAATCCCCGAGCTCGGTAGATAATCTCCTCAGATCTCTAGTTACTTATTAGTCTATTCTATTCTATTCTATTCTATTCTACTTGACCTTTTGAGAATATCTAAAGAGGGTAGTCAGAGGCACGTCCAAACATGACATTTGGTCCATGCCCACATTTTGCACAGTAGTTAGTAGAGAAGAACCTAGAACTAAAAATTCGAAATGTATGTCATAAGTTACAATTTTTATAACCTGCGATGGGCTTGCAACCTGTCACGTACGGAATACTAAATGTGAAAAGAAAATGTGGGCATGTGCATATCATGTTTTGGCCATCATTGTTTGCCTCTGACTACCCTCTTTAGATATCCTTAAAAAGATCTATGTAGGTACATCTAGTTACCTAGGTAGATCTACCTAGGTAACTAGAGATCTGAAGAGATATCTACAGAGGGAATTACAGTCGTAAATACAATAAAAGTAATATATTATTGTAGTTTAACCACTCGATCGTTTATTCAACAGTTATAATAGTTTACCGGTTGTATTATTGTCAACATGTGACAGGTGGTGACTGTTGGCAAGCGCTTATAATGTCACTGCAACATTTCAACCTTTGCTCATCACTTTAATTTATGGTCTGTGCTACTTTGTTATGTTCATTGAGTTCTTATCGGGATTTTTTGCGATGCATTCAACTGTTAACTTTGTGGCTCTAGTTTTTGTATATTTTCTTGTGTTATTTTGAGTTTAATTATGTAATTTAAGTGGTTATTTTTCCAATAAAGCCAGAGTTTTTGACGCTAGTGTAAAATATGTAAATTAATGTAAGTAAATGGTTCCTTTCTAAATCTATCGAAGGAAATCCCGAGAATTTTGAACAAAATAGCCATAATATTTAAAATTGACTTGACAATCTGACTGACTTTGTGACAACACTTGACAACAAACACTTGAGAAGGCAAAATTGATCTTCAAAAAGTCAGATGCCATAAACAAAGAAGAAGAAGAGCTTTTATTTTGACATTCGTTTGAGTATCAAAGGCTTCTTTTGTGAACTTGACACCTTGTCTTTTATCTTTTTTAGTACTTACCTACTACGACATTCCGGTTTCTTCATGATGTTTTTCTTCACCGATTAAAGTTCTTTACTTACACACTTTATTAATTTTTGTATCCTTCAAAAAGCTACATTCAAAGCGCGGTTCAGCAAAATCCCCTAAAAAGCATCCCAAACATTACAAAACCCAACTACATCAAACACTTTAAAAATACTCTATTGCCTAAAACACGTAAAGAAACCAATTTAGATGAAAAGAGACAGCGATAACCTAAAGGAATTTCACGTGCATTAGAGCAGGACAGATTAACTGCATCACGGTACCATTTCAGGCGAAGTTCGTAGGAAATTTACCTGTAAAAGAGTTTAAATCAACTACAAAGTCTTCACAGATAACCAACCTTAGTCTTGAGAGGATAAGGTGGGTTTTCCATTGTAGTTTTGTTAGTTATTCCTGTACACAAAGTCAGTTGAACAAATTTCATTTCAACTGGCAAAAGTTTGAGTACGATGAATGTGATGAAAGCGAAAGTCAGCTGATGGAAATTGGAATATTAAAAACTTAATTGTAACGACAAAAAAACTTAAGTACGTAAGATCTTAAGAACTTAAGTAGGTAGGTACTTAATCTTAAGTAAGCCTAAGATCCCAGGACGGCCTTCCTTATTTTATACTAGCTTCTATTCGTGGCTTTGCTCGTGAGGTACCTACATAAAATATAACCTATGTTACTCAGAGATAATGTAGCATTCTAATGGTAAAAGAATTTTCGATCTCGGACCAGCGGTTTTTGAGTTAATTCGTTACATACAAAAATACAAAACTTTCCAAATAATATTGATTTGATAAAACTTATTTGATAAAATCTTCCTGGGTTCTTCCTCTAATTGAATTATTTGTGTTGTTCAATTTCTTGATAGTGACGAGTCTGAACAGAATTCCAGAAATAATAGAAATAATTCCAGCAAAAATTTGCAATTTAATATAAAAAATTAATAAATAAAAAAATGTGTGCAGAATTTGAATTTTCCAAATCAAAAACAGTATTGTGCAGTATTAGAGTTTTTCAAATCAAAAACAGTCGTGAGTTTTCATGCAATATTGAACTTTATTACGAAGAGTTGAATGATTTGAGTGTTGTTACGTATTTATAGATTGCAGAATGCGCTGCGCCTTTATTTGGTGAGAGAAACAGAAATACTCGCGGTGTGGTGCAGTAGCAGCTAGTTTCTGATTTGTTTATGCGTCACAAAATAAAATATAATGATAATAGGTACCTACTCTATATTAAATCATTAAATAAATTATATACATTAAGTATTTAATATAAATGTTTGTTATTGTTGTGTTAATAAAATTTATGTAGCCCCTTAAAAAAACATTTTTAATTATTATTTATTTTTCAACACCAAATGTCAATAGATTTTCCAAAACGTGGGTAAAAAAACTACGGCTTACATCAACATCCAAATTAAATAAGAACAAACATTGAAAAATCATAGTGCAGTGGCAGAAAGAGTTTAATTATATTATTTAGTTTAAAAAATGCATTATAAATTAAAAATATTATTTAAATGGCCTTACTTACATTACCTACCTACCCATTTACTTTATTTTTTCAGAAAAAACAAATAAAACTTTCACACAATTATACACTATGCGATACACATGTGTAATTATTCTATTTATTATAACTACCTACATTCATAGATACTTAATAAAAAATACACATTTACCTACACTAACACGCAATAAATAATTTAGTAACTTCAGTGTTATGTAAAAAAACTATCCTCTATAGTCCAGTTAGTCCTTGTCGTCATGATGTTACGTGCTCAGAATATTCACTACCAACAATTTTGATGGGAACCAAACCCCCACCTTCCACATTCCAGGCGGCCAATCACCCACCATGCCATGGCAGTATTCAAACTTGCTGTTCTACCACACCGTGAACACCTGAAAGCTACGCATCTAAATAAGGTGCGTACGCGTCATAGTACTAGCACGCCAGAGCGCAAGCACAACCAGTCTAAGCCGACCCTTCTATTTCTTATCAAAATTCATATTTTAGTTGACTCCGCAGATCTTATTAAACTGGGTGGCTAGAACAGAATTCGGGAATGGCGTCCAGTGTAAGATGAACTTACAATTTGAAGAGTAGTTATAATAACAGAATAGGATTTTTTTCTGATGTTTTCGACTGAGAACTTATCACTCTAGTTTTTATATATTTTCAGTGTTATTTTGAGTTTTAATTGTTATTTTTTCAATAAATCCCCAGTTTTAGACACGGGTGTGAGACTAGGTGACTTAAAGTGAAAGTTTATTTTTAAATCTATCAGAAATATTACAAGAATTTTAAACAAAAAAATACTTCTTTTGTTTAAAATTGACTTGACAACTTGACTATGACTCTAGTACTTCTTCTTCTTCTTCAATTATGGCATCTGTCTCTTAGAGAACACTTTTGCCAGTGTCAAGTGTATTTATTTATAAGTATTGTCAACGTCACAGAGTCATAGTCAAGTAGTCAAGTCAATTTTAAACAAAAGATGGCTGTTTTGTTGAAAATTTTCGGGATTTCCTCCGATGGAATTTCAAGAGAATCAAATGAAATCAAAATCAAATCAAAAGAATCAAATCAAATGAAATTCACTCTAATTCACATACTTTACACTCGCGTCAAGAACCCGGGCTTTATTGGCAAAATAACCACCAAAATTACGCAATAAAACTCAAAATAACACGAGAAAACATATAAAAACCAGAGCGACGTAGTTGTCAGGCAAATGCACCGCAGAAAATCCGACAATTGTACTTATACGAGTAAGTATATACTTGACACTGCCAAAATTGATCTTTTTAGAGACATATTATACCATAAATACATAATAATTAGTAGAAAATAAGTAGTAAGCGACAAACAAACTTCTATTTTACTTATGCTATTGTAGTAAAACTTTTTTTCTTTTCGTATTATTACATTATTACATAAAGTATTATATAAATAACTGCAGTTAGCAAGTAGTCACGGGTCTTGTGATTCTGGTTACAGGTTGAGTAAGCGTGGGCTTCCCCACGGTTGGACGTAGGATGCGATCGTATGATTACATTTGTTTGTAGTGGACAAGTTTCACCGCACTTTTAAACTCACGTTATTTATACCTACTACGTTGAGACACAGCATTGCGTATCAGACGCAGGCTTTTTTTATTTTGAGTTAATATTGTGGGTAAAATGTTTTTGCAGAAACGATTTTAATGTGTCAGATGTAGATAATTATGCCAAAATAAAATTATGACCGCACTTAGCTTGCTTGCTTAACCACTACAAAAATTATACTTACTCTCAGAAAACAAAGAGTACTTACTACATTCAAAGTATAATGTAATTATCGAAATAGCTTATTTTTCGATCAAAAATCTGCCAAATTGATAAACTGTACGCTTATTTCGTTAACAGCTCACCTAATTGGTTACCTGCGCTTATTTTGTGAACAATGATTTACCAAATTGGCTACCTATCGCTTATTTTGTGAACTTCACATGTGAAATTCACCTTATTGATGACTTTTCTTTTATTTTATGAAAAATGATATACCTAATTGGTTACCTATCGCTTATTTCGTTAACAATGATTAACCTAATTGATTACCTGCGCTTATTTCGTGAACAATGATTTACCTAATTCATTATTTATCGCTTATTTCATTAACAGCGATCTACCCAACTGATGCAACCGGCTCTTGAGTGATGTCATATCGACTCCCGCGCACAGCTGCCAATTTTTCAGCGCAAACTTTCAGTATAATAATACCTATGGACCTGGACACACGTCTGTGTGTTTTTATTTCTATGAACAGCTGACTCCGATGTAGAGATTGTGTGATATTTTAAGATTTCCGCAGCATTTTTTCATGTTAATGTGTATAGATGTTTTTTTTCGATTGTTATCAAATATTTTGAAGTTGTGAGTTTTTTAATGGTTTCTTAGATCGTTGGAAAAGCTGGTAAAAATACGCGGTTGAAAAATTAATGCGTTTCAGTAGAGGAAGTGCGGAGTGACGGATTGAAATTGGACAGTGTTTATAATTAAATTAGCTATCGTCTCGGATTACTCAATCGTAGACTACCTAATCAAAACATTTATAATACCTAGGTAACCCTATTTTTTAATCTATTTAGTTCTAAATAAGAACACAAACCTTAATTTGCGGAAAAAAATATTATTAGTTTAGTAACGGGCTTGCAACCTACGTACGGAATACTAACCACTCCGAAAATGTGGGCATGTACCAAATGTCATGATCGGACGTGCCTTTGACTACCCTCTTCAGATATCCTCAAAGATCTAAGCCACTAGAGGTCTGAGGAGATATCTAACGAGCCTGGGGATTACAGTCTTGATCAAGTTTATGTTTATTAAATCCTTAAAAACTAAAAAAACTTGAGAGGTGTCAAGGGACACCCGGATGGAACGAAGTTCCTTTCAATTAATTTGTGAGAGAGAGACAGATAGAGAAACACGCGCACGCCGCACGGCTTACAACTATAGCAAAAAGTGTCGTTACAACTTTTCGTGAGAATTTTTTCCGTCTATTTTTGAAAAATATATTTTTTACAACATTTGAATCATCGTGTCTTGAATGATTTTACGAAAAGGCAAATATCATCATTCTCCTGCCCTTATCCCACGCGTGGGGTCGGCACAACATGTTTTCTTCTACTACTCACTCCTATTATTCGTCAACTCTGAGTCTACTCCTCTTACATTCTTAACATCTTTCACACAATCAAACCACTTTTTCTTCGGCCTTCCTCTATTTGCGTACCCAGATACACTCATACCCATAACTTTTTTGGTGCTATACCTCCTCATCACAAATAACGAACAGGCAAATAGATATACAAAAATGTAGAATTGACGAGAGCGCTGGTGGTGTAGTGGTAGCACCCCTGCCTCACGATCCGAAGGTCGTGGGTTCAAACCTGGTCGTGCACCAATGAGTTTTTCTATTCGAAAAAATTATGTGCGCAATGCCAGTGCTCTTAAACGGTGAAGGAAAACATCGTGAGGAAACCAGCATATCCTAGAACCAAAAAATCGAAGGTATGTGTCATAGGTTAGTATTCTTAAAAGCGGCGATGGGCTTGCAACTGTCATGTTTGGACTTGCCTCTTACTACCTTTAGATACCTTTAGATATCCTCAAAGATCTAAGTAACTAAAGATCTGAGGAAGATATCTACCGAGCCCGGGGATTACAGTCGTGATCATTTTTTTTTTTTTTTAGAATTGACGAGCAATTGAGCGAAATGAGTTTCATATCGAACACAATTGACACACATTTGTACGGAACAGTGACTTAATAATATAGCAATATGCCAATTTACCCCAAATCTCTCAATTTCCTGCCATTTGGCCGAGCTCAGCGGGTGTTAAGATATCTTGTCAATAGATTTTTTTGACAGATTGAGGTTTTTAGGTTACTTGGGCGGGATATAACGAGAATAGCTTTATTTAAACTGTTTTTTTTTGAAAATAATAATATGAGCAACGTTATTGAGATTAGTGAAAAAAATATTATTATACAATAGTGTACAAAAAAATTGTGAATACTCTCACAGCAACTTGTGAGCGTGGGTTCAAAAGTTCTCAAAATAAATTTCTTTAAGTGTCTCCAAAAAAAAACCGAAAAAATTGTAAAAATAATAGAATAATAAAATAAATGAGTTAGGAAAACCTAAAATTGAATGTAAAAGTTAGATAACTTGTTGAATGTTTTGTGATTTTTTTTTAGTTTCCTACACTTCTAGTAGCGGCAGTCTTTTGATCATAAGATCGTGGGTTCGAATCCAGTCCAATGATTATTTTGTTCGAAAAAATTATGTGCCTTAAATTTTTAAACCCTTTTTGTAGCTATAAAATATTTACTACAAAAATGTCTTCCCCGGTCTTAAAAGCCAGAGGCACGACAAAGCATAATATTAGTCACATGCCCTTTTGCACAGTAGTTACCTACTATTCTCAGCTAAAAATATTATTAAAAATGTAACATAAAATAAATACCTATTATTAAATACCCCTAAACCTATAACCATCACCAATTATCATTTAAAATCCGTTCAACTAAAAGCTTAAAGAATAGTAAAATATTAATACAATAATCCTTCCCGGTCACAAAGACCCCTAATATTTATTTATTTTGTTGCCAACGTGTTATTATGAAAAATGTAATAACCACAACACGGTCTAATGAGCTACAAAATTAAATAGGGTACCGTAGAGTTAGATAAAAGAGGAACGGACAAACCTTACCACAAGCTCTTACAAACCATTGTGTTTCAGAAACGTCAAAGTTTCAAGCTTGAAGTAACTTAAATACGAATTTTATAGGTCATGGTACAAAATATCAATGTTATAAAGAGATAAATTATTAGTTAGTTAGACAGGCCTCACAGCTCAGTTGGTAGTAGCTCTGCCTTCTGCACTGTGGGTTGTGGGTTCGATCCCCACCCAGGACAAACATTTGTGTGATGAACGCAGATGTTTGTTCCGTGTCTGGGTGTTATAAGGTATTCTGTGTACGTATTTACAAAAAAAGTCTATCAACCATCTGGTTTCCATAGTACAAGCTTTGCTTAGTTTGGGGCTAGATGGCGTTGTATGAAATGTCCACCAATATATTTGGACGACCTCATTGGCGCAGCGGGCGAGAGTCCACCTGCAACGCAAGAGGTTGCGGGTTCGATTCCCGCCTCGTAACAATTTTGTGTACGATCTGCAGAAATTTGTTCCGTTGGTATAGGTGTTTTCTATGTATAATAAAAATATATCTATCTATGTATATAATGTATTGAATATAACAGTTATCTAGTACCCATAACACAAGCTTTGAGTAGCTTACTTTGGGGCTAGATGATGCTGTGTGGATTGTCCAGCATTATTCCTATTTTCTAAATTTATATTTATATTACTTTGATATTGCCCGAAGAGTTTGTGGTAAGGCTCTTGGTTTAATGGTTTGATCAGATACGGAACCAAACTTTGTTTAGTTTGATCGCACTTGTATTATGTAGCACGAACATAAGCACAGTTGGAGGTCTTCGTACAGTCGCGCACACAATGCGAGCGGGTCAATTTTTGTACTTCATTCATTCACCATCACCACTTCACAACGCAATCATTCATCCTCATAATGTTTTGTAGAGTTAGAGTAATGTAGACCGGGTTTAAACTAAATGATAAAGTTTTGCATAAGTAACTTTTTTTGTCAAGTTATAACATTAATAAAATGAAGTAGGTATTTACAAAACTGTAAATTATATTTTTTTATAAAAAAATAGGCATAGTTATAAATATTTATAAGAAAATAGGCGCCTATTATTCCCTTTACCACATTGGTTCGAAAGAACTTGCGACATGATAAAAAGAAAAATATACCTAGGTAATTAAAAATTTCAGAATACAGAAATATAAAATGTTTTATTCCAAATTCTGTAAAATTTCCTCATGTTCCGCTCTTGTCTCTAAAGTTTATATACCTACAATTAACCAAAAAATTATACAATAGTGTCACTACGCCATGTCTATCGACTCTTACATCTACACGCAAGATGTGGTTACAGAATCTTAATAATACTTTCATGAGACTAATAATAGACCGCAAAAGTAATAGCTAAACTGTTTGACATTGTCGCTATTTGTCACTTCCGGCGCATTCAAAAGAGCCGTGTACTGTAATGTGATACTCATTGCTTTAAAGTTTTTTTGGCAATAGAATCGTCGTAGTATTTTTTGTGACAACTTTGCTTGACAAAGTATTGTGTAGGTGATTGTACTATGTTAGTGTGTAATTGATACAATTTTTTTATTGCTATTTCCTGTAACTTACTTGCTCTTTTGATTTGGATTAATCTTCAAATCTACAAATACATAAAGTACTAGCTTCCACCCACGGCTCCTTGTACCTCACGTAGTACCTTGAAAAACAAAAACAAATCTATCCCACGGGAACCGTATAATTTTCCGGCATAAAAAGTAGTCTATGTACTATTCCAGACTATAATCTACATCTGTGCTAAATTGATACAGATCCGTTCAGCCGTTTCAACGTGAAGGAGTGACAAACATACATCCATACATCCTTACATCCACACATCCATACATTCTTACAAACTTTTGCGTTTATAATATTAGTAGGATAGTGTTGCCATATATTTTCTGTGCAACAATGGTATTACGAAATATCAAAGTTATATTACTTTGATATTGCCCGACTATCTTGTGATGAAGGTCGCAGTACCTAGGTACTCACACCACACTTTATTTATCAATAACTATAATGTAGAAAGCTAACCCTTGCAAATTTCTCAGGGCAAGATTTATAGCAATTATATTATTTTTAGCAATTATAGGGCGTTGTGAATAACTTCACTACTCCAGTGGACATAATTTACTTAATTTATGTGGGAAAGAGGCTTGTTTTGCCAATTATTGGAATTTTGATCTGACTTCACTTGAATGACCTACATTAGTTTAGTCACAGGGTATGCAAATATTTTATTAATTAATATAAAATGTTGGTAAGTGCGTAATTGAGAACGGCTGGACAGATTTGGCTGTTTTTAATATTTTTAATAGTTTGGAAAAAGGTTTTAGGGAAAGAAAACATGGAAAAGATGCATGGAAAGCTGAAATATTCACACTATAATATTATAAAGAGGCAAAGTTTGTTTATTTTTTTTGTATGTTGGAGGTAGGTAATCTCTGAAAATACCCATCCGGTTTCAAAAATTATTTGACCAATGTTTAGAGTTAACTTTCAGGATGAACATAGGCTATTTTTTATGTAAGTACCTCGCGGGCAAAGCCGCAGGCGGTAGTTAGTACAGGATAATGTCTTAAGTGCTTATATTGATTGTCATTTGGATAGAACAATAACCTTTATTGGGTCAATTTAAGACTCAAATTTTCTCAACATTTTCGAAAATATCAGGAAAAAAATCGTAACTAAATATTTAAAATAGGTAAATAATTTATCAACACGTGGGCACTTCACCGTGAGATCGAACACGTGATTGATAGTGCACTATTTGGTTTGTTAATCAACCCTTTGTAACAGTTGGTTTTGTTCTCGACTGTACTCCGCGAGCTTGGAAAAAAACACTTTTTTTTATACCACCAGAGTATACGGCCCACCTGATGGTGTTACTTTGGCTCCTCTTCCGTAATTTCTGGTATTCAGTTGTGATCATTATACTCGTATGTTACTAACGAACAAACTAGATAGTTTGTCGGTTAAGAAAAATATATACTAACCTTCCAACTAGGTGGACAACGTGGTTGGTCGATTGGTAATAGACGATTTATTGTCATTCCGTGACAAAGTCATGCAAAACGTTGGGAAAACTAATAAAGATTAACGCGAAATTAGACCCGTATTTTGGGATACCTAGCAGAGTTGGAGCTGGTTCGTCTCAAGCTTTTTTGTCATCTTAGCACTCTGATATTTTATAATAAGCTTTTTGAGACACGAAGCAATTACACAGGTCGATAGTAGACTATGTAATTCATCAGGTGCTCTTTTCTAATCCCCTGCAATCATGATAGATGACGAGATTATGATACTCACATTATTACGGTGTAATACATTACATATTATGAGCTGACATTATGAGAATTATCGTGAAATGAACTTTATTAGGCTTTTGATAACAAGGTAAAGTGATAAGGGATAGCTATCGGGAATCAATTATTTCGGAACTTGCGATATGAGTTCTCGTTTTTATCACATTGCACGAAAAAAAGAACGTTTGGTAAACAATAGGTAATTACATATTTTTAGAAGTCATTTGTTCTTTTTGAGAATAGTGTGAGCAAAATTATCTTGTGTATGTTTTTTCTGTGTCTAGGTGTTATTATGCTAGTACTAGCTGTCCCGCTCGCGACTTTGTTCACTTAAATTATGTATATAAACCGAATTTCAAACAAATCGCACCACCCGTTAAAAAGTTCTCATACAAACATTGACCCCACATTTGACCCCTTTTTGAAGGTTATATTGAAAAATCCTGAAACACGTGTCCACTCATTTTGCATTTACAGTACACAAACAAAGTTTCAGACCAATCGCACCACCCGTTAAAAAGTTCCCATACAAAAATTGACCCCACATTTGACCCCTTTTTGAAGGTTATATTGAAAAATCCTGAACACGTGTTCGTTCATTTTTTATTTACAGTGCACAAACAAAGTTTCATGAAAATCGCTCCACGCGTTAAAAAGTTTCATACAAACGGTTTCACCCTTTTTCACCCCCTTAGAGGTGGAATTTCCAAAAAACCCGCCTTAGTGGGTTGTTTTGTTATAAAAGGAAACCACCTTCCAAATTTCAGCTTTCTAGCTTCAGCGGTTTCGGCTGGGCGATGATAAATCAGTCAGTCAGTCAGTCAGTCAGTCAGTCAGTCAGTCAGTCAGTCAGGTTAAGCTCTTTTATAGATATAGATACCTATTTACCAAAAAGTATCTATATAATTAATCTATCATATCTAGTTCTCATAGTACAAGCATTGCTTAATTTGGGGCTAGATTGCGTTGTGTGATTTTTTTTTTATTTATTTATGAATAAACCTGGGTATACCAGTTGCAAATAGTTGCCTGGGTATTCATGTTGTTTTCTATACTAATATTTTAAAGAGGAAAGTTTTGTATTTTTATTTGTAACGAATAAACTCAAAAACTACCGGTCCGATTTCAAAAATACTTTATCATTAGAATGCTACATTATTCCTGCGTAACATAGGCTATATTTTATGTAGGTACCTCGCGAGCAAAGCCGCGAGCGGAAGCTAGTCGTAAATAAATCAACTGGTGGGTAATAAATGTTTTTAATAAAATTCTCCATCAGATAGTTTCATGGCGTAGAGGTGGAGGGAACGGAACTCGCAGAACTGGTTGGTGCACCAACCCCCGTGGCCATCCATACAGCGGCACGAGTCGCACTCGTCCATGTACTTCTCGCCAGGAATGCATTTGAAGAACGGATTCTTTATCACTGGAATAAATGAAGAACGGGTCTTTTTATCACAAAGTTTGTACTATGGGAACCAGATAGTTGATAGATTTTGTTTGTATACATAGAATTCATATTAACACCCAGACACAGAACAAACATAACATGTGTGTTCATCATACAAATGTTAGTCTTGGGGATTGAACCCACAACCTGCAGCGCAGAAGGCAGAGCTACCAACCAAGCCGTGAGGGCAGTCAAGAAAGAAGAAGATAGTTAGAACCTTTTTAAACTTCCGTGATTTGATGACATAATTATAATTGAATAACGGGTATTTGTCGCGGGCAGACAGTCTGCCCGCGACCACGAACGCTGTAATGTGTTCGAAACGTCGGGAATAAAAACAAAATAGGTACGTGATAAATACCCGTTATTCAATTATAATTATAGTTAGAACCATTTAGTTTCCTTACCAGTGCATCGCAAACAAGGAGTGCTCCTCTCACAGAGAGCTGTGACAGTCGGCTCGCAGTACACGCAGGACGGCATGGCGCGGCAGGCACCAGAGTCCTGGGTCTCACACAAGAGGCAGTTCTTGTTCTCAGGCACGAGGGTCAGAGAGGTCTCTTCCTCCCAGTACTGATGAGGAGGCTTTGGCTTCACGAATTGTGATACTACGTACCTGTAAATCCGTTAAAGATCATGGATGATGGCCGCATGTCACTTTGGTAGTAGGTACAGTTGGCCCAACGAGTCGAGGCATTCGTGAAGTTAGCCGCAGAGCGCTGCGCTAGTAGGTTTTATTAAACAGCACTTTTCGTAAAATTCTACAATATTGTCACTTTTTTACAAATTTGTAGACCTGTATCTAATGTTTATTTAAAGCTCTCTGGTACCTACCAAGACCAATCCTTCCTGAAAAGTCCTACTATCGGCCATAAGAGTTAGATATACATACGCTTGAGATCCTGGTCGGTAAAATGGGGGTGATTCTTCCCCATTACCACCTATGGAACTCAGGGTTCCAGGCATGGGGCCACCACGCATCCTTTGCATCCTGGGCTCTACAATAGAAACAAATAATTTAGAGTCTAGAATCTAATCTAAACCACTAGAAAATCGTAATTCAAATGACGTGGTTTAGAGTTTATAAGGTGCTCATTTGAAAATGACAAATGGCACGTTGATTTTTGATTCTAAAGACTTGGATATTGTAAACCGGTCATAAGGCCTGGTTTCCACCAAAGCAGAGAGGAGAGAAGACGAGAGATGTGTTTGAATAAAGCAATCAGATTTCGTTATTTCCAGAACTCTTTTCCTCTTATCTTCGGTGGAAATGGATAAAACGGAGAGGAGAGATACCTCTATACTATAAAGTTTTGTGCGGCTAGCGAGCAAGCGGCGCGGCAGAGTGGAAAAGTGTCTAGTCGGGCGGCTCACTCACACTCGGCTAGCTCACATCTCCAATCAATCATCTCTCTCCGCTGACGAAATGTATTATGTATGAACGGTGAGCGAGCAAATGGCGCGGCAGAGCGGAGAAGTGTCTAGTCGGGCGGCTCACTCACACTTTGCTAGCTCACATCTCCAATATCAACATATCCAATCATCTCTCTCCGCTATATTAAAAAAAAACCTGCCAGCTTTGCTTTGCATCTCCTCTCGTCTCCTTTCCTCTTTGGTGGAAACTGGCCCTTAGGCTTTTTAACTCACCATCTCCATATCCACTCACAGACACCACCAGGGCTAAGCCCAATATTTGGAGCATTTTGTTGTGTCCTCAATCAGTGGTATACAACACCCTAGCAGCGACCACACGTTGATTGGCGCCAATTACTGCAGGTACAGGATTCACTAAAAGGTCACTGTTATACAGGATGTTTGGAAATACAACAGTCTCTATTTACATACTTCTAACCAAAGATTTAAATCGTAGATATGCCCGTACGGTACGGAGACTGCGCCGTTTTGTTGCCACACGAAATGAAATAGCTCGCTCATTTGGCACACCAAATATTTTCAATTTCAGGGTACGAAAGAAATAATTTATATTTTTATTGTTATATTTTTATACGAAAGATCGTGCAATATAATTGCACAATAAATCGTGAAATAACTGTTTGGTTCATTTTTTACTAATCATTTAGTGTGTGTGCATCGGCATTTTGTTAACTAACACACACAAGTAAAAACAGTGCCACAGTTTTTGGCGTCCGGGCATACCTACGATTTAAATCTTTGCTTCTAACACCATACCCCATGAATCATGGGTATCAGGCGGCGATGGGTTTGCAAACTGTTACGTTCGGAATACCAACTACTGTGCAAAATATGGGGATGTGCCAAATGTCATGTTTGGACGGGCCTCTGACTACCCTCTTTAGATACCCTCAAAGATCTGAGTCACCACTTTGACTCTGACGAGATAAGAACCTTCAGCATTTGTTTTTAATATTAAGTATTTCCATAGTTTTAATTAATAATATTATCAACATTATATAAAACTAAGTCCTGTTAGTTACACCATTTTAAACTTGAGATCGGCTGGACTGTTTTTGATGATTTGTTGTATTTGTCTCCGCCTCGAATAGCAGAATAAGTATAAAAAAATTTGAAAAACTCGCCGGCAACATCTAGTTGTAACTCCGACGAGAATCGAATACGCATCTCTAGCATTTCTGGCAGACACTCGGCAGATACTCTAATCCTTTCACCAGACTAGTTCGGAAGAACTACTAACACGATAAGTAGAACACCCTGTACACAAATCTGTCCAATTAACACGTGTATCGGCTCGTTAGTCCGCGGATTACGGCGTGCCAATTGAAACGATAACTTAAAGCGATTTCACTTTGAACTGTTTTTGTAATGGACGGGATTCTGTTTCGTTTTGATGGATTACATAAAATTGCTACTAAAAAAAACATGGTCATGACTAATACTGAAAAGGACGGAAATGTCTATTACTTTCCTAAAACTATTATCTAATGAGGTTATTAATTAAGCTTATCTTTATACCTTTAAACAAGCAATTCTTGTATATATATATATATATATATATAATATATATATATATATGCCGTTTCCGAGATTCCAATTATATATATATATAATATATATATATAATTGGAATCTCGGAAACGGCTCCAGCGACTTTCATGAAATTTAGTATGCAGAGGGTTTCGGGGGCGATAAATCGATCTAGCTAGGTTTCATTTTTAAAAAACGTATCTTACCAATAAAAAAAACCGAGCAAAGCTCGGTCGCCCAGGTACTTAATATTAATAAGCTTAATTAATAACATTTCCGTCCTTTTCAGTATTTGTAATGGATTTCCGCAAAGTCACGCCTGAATCAATCATTTATGGTCTTGACTGTAATCATATAATAATGGACTGTGTGTAAAATGATATGAGTAGAAAGAGAGTGAGTACTGAGGATGATGGATGATAGAGGGAAATGGAAGAAGAAAACATGTTGTGCCGACCCCACTTAGCATGGGAAAAGGGCAGGATTAAGAAGAAGAAGTAGGTCACGACTGTAATCCCAAGGCTCGGTAGATATCTCCTCAGATCTCTAGATACTTAGGTTTTTGAGGATATCTAAAGGGGGTAGTCAAAAGCACGTCCAAACATGATATTTGGCACATGATCACACTTTGCACAGTAATTAGTATTCCGTACGTGACAGGTTGCAAGCCCATCGCCGCTTTTAAGAATACTAATCTATGACACACACCTTCGAATTTTTGGATCTAGGGTTTGCCGGTTTCCTCACGATGTTTTCCTTCACCGTTTAAGAACACTGGCATTGTGCACATAAATTTTTCGAATGGAAAAACTTATCGGTGCACGAAAAGGTTTGAACCCACGACCTTCGGATCATGAGGCAGGGGTACACCACCAGCGCTTTTTTTTACCTCTATTTTATTGTATGAATATATTTTGATTGATTGATTCTGTTTCGTTTTGATGGATCATTGATCCTACACAAAATTGCTACCAAATAAAACACCCATTATCCCTTTTCAAAAATTATCAACCCGTTTTTGATGTAGCCGCTTCTGGAAACGAAACCGGAACCACAAACATTTCCTTTTGACCACTGGATCACTCATTCGTGTTTCCGGGGTTGTACCACAAAGTAATAGAGCCTAATTTTCAATGGCAAAACGACCCATAGTGGGTGGTCAAGGGATTATAGATTTCATTTCTCTGTTTAATTTGCTACCGTGGGAGAGATTTTTTCAAATCATACTTACCTAGGTACTTACTAAAAATTTAAATATATTTTTTGACAAATCCTTAATTTTTATCGTTTAAAAACGTAATTCAGTGACTTAGTTTTTTTCAAGCGGCTTAAAAGTACATAGATAATTATCCAAAATCCGTTTTTGGGTTTACTTTAGATCACTGACTTACGTAAGGATTGTAAAGTTCTTAATAATTTGATTGTTAGTGACAAAGTTTTCAATAAAAAATAAATACTTCTGTCTTGTGTTTTTTGTATTCTTGTTACACCTTTTTATTATTCTTCAGTTGTTATGGAATAATGAGAGTATTCTAAATACTTAGGGTAACAAAACAAAAACTAAAAACGCTCGCATTAACGCAGAATACATTTTGGTTTATAATGACTATGACAGTGACATTTTATAACACACTCCGCAGTAAGTAGCTAATATTAAAAAGTGTTTAGCAATGTCAACGTTAGGAATGAACTAATAACGCTGTGGGGAGCAATTGACCTGATAATAATGTTCGCCAACTGCGAAAATAGGATGGGTGCCCACTTGGTTGAACTAACGCTGGTAAGGGTAATATACTTGTATGCTCCGTGAATTTTACTTACGAAGACTACTTCAAGTGGGCTGTGTGTCAAGGATACTAGATACAAAATGCAATGGTTCAAAACTCTTAGTTTTCACTTTTAACTATTTAATATAATTAATCGGGCGGGAATAATGGTAATGGGAAAAGGAGAGTATTTGTTTTTTTTTTATTTTTTACTCGGACGGGACGAATTTTAAGGGGGAAAGGAGAGTATTTGTCCATTGTACAAACTAACTAAGTAATATTACCTACTCTTTAAAGTTATGGCAATAATAAAGTTATAATGCTTTTTTATTGTCATAAATTAGAAGAGTGGGAACGAGTGGACCCTAAGTAAATTAGAATATAAACTTTAGTTACGAGTACTTAATATTACCAATTATATAAATAAATAAAATATTGGTGGAGATTTCACTAGTCCTAAACTAAGCAAACTTGTATTATGTGGATCGGATAGCTGATAGATTAAATTAATTTACCCCTAATATACACCTTGACACAGAACAAATTTCTGTGTTCACAACCCACAGCGCAGAAGGCAGAGCTATTAAAAACTGAACTGTGAGTCAAATGGCTTGGCGTTAGTTCGGTTTAATGTGCGTCGCTTCTTACTCCCTGTAAAGAAGGGTACAAATCGCTATATAAACTTAATATCGGGTAAATTGGCGCTCGGGGCGAGGAGTGGGGGTGGGGGGAGGGTTGTCAAACATCTGATCTGCTTTTATTGGTTCCGGCTATAGATGTCGCTAGGATAATTTCATTCTGAATACTCGGTATTAGAGATTATTGGAAGCTCAGAACGCTAAGTGTAGTGGTAGCCTGGCTTTAAGGTCGTGGGTTTGAACCAGGTCAGTTACTACCGGATGTTTTCTTTTGAAAAATAAATTTAAATGTAATTTACAAAACACAGAGGGGACTAATTTAGCCCAAGATCTCAATAATTTATTTTAATATTAATTCACATACTGTATAATGTTCTTTTTTTCTTATTCTGATCTTCTGTTTTTCTTTCTAAATTGTTGTTTTTGTTTGGTTTGTGTTCTCTGTGTATTGTATGTCAAACAATTTATATTCTATTCTAACTAATATGATCAAATACGTAGCATCGTGAATAATATACCTACATATTATTCACTACAATGACTAAATTAGCGTAATATTTCTAAATTATAGTTTTAAGTAAATTGAAAAACCCGACTGAAAATAATTGAAAATATCTTCTTACAGCCAACATATTGGGTTTTTTACATTTTGTATACCTAGCCTATGTCACTCTTTACACCTCATTGCCAACATCTGTTCAGCCAAAGTATATTGCATACATAAATATACAAGTAGGTATATTATATAAGTTATGTAACAAACATCCATACATCGATCCATCCAAACTTTCGTATTTGTAGGATAAAAAACTTCCGTATTTATAGAGATTTCTACGAGAAAGTATATTATGCGTCCGTATTTATAGTCTGATTGCATTCCATTCGTATATCTAATACCGTCTACCTCTCTCCACAAATAAAAGCCGTATGAAATCGCAAACAGTCTGTCGCTGGCGGCTGTATCAAAATGTAATTACTGCTGAGACAGCGCTGAATAAATAAAGGCCAGCGTCTACTGAAGCGACACGGTTAAGATTAAAATTCTTACCTTGAACTCAATCGTTAAAAACGTGTGAATTTGGGCCAATTTCACTCATTGAGTTATTATTATATCATGTTGTTATTATTTTATTTTGTGATTTAGCTTATTTTTACTATTTACTAGCTGTTGTCCGCGATTTCATCTGTTTCAAATTAATTTTCAATTATTTTAATAATTATACTGCTATTATAGGGGTGAAGACAAATCCAAGAAATGTAAAATTGAAAATTGGTCCAGCCGTTCTCGAGTTATAAAATGACTGGTTACGCTAGTGATATAATTAAAAAAAACTCCAGAATATACATTTCGGAACGGATTACTCCATCACTTTGCAAATCGTGAGATTCTGCCAGAAAGCTAGGACGTGTCTCTAGCTACTCCCGTTTAGATACGCTCAAAGATTTAGATCTGATGATGTCTAACAAGCTTGGGCATTACAGTCGCAAACTGAACAAAGTATACATAACGCTTTTGTAGACAGTGCGCCTAACAGTTCCGCTATGTTTGTACGCGCGCGAATAAAACTCATAATGCGGGAAGGCAGAGTTTTTGAATCAAATTAGAATCGGTTTTAAATTCAAACCAAAAGTCAATTCTTGGTTTAACTTTGACTCATTGAGACATTAAATATCTAGGTGTTACCAAAATCGATATAATTAATACGGGTTAATTGAGAAAGGGGGTAGGCCGGGGAAAAAATAACCAAATTTTTTTATACTTACATACATACATACATAAAATCACGCCTGTTTCCCGACGGGGTAGGCAGAGACCACGGATCTCCACTTGCTACGATCCTGACATACCTTTTTTGCTTCATTCACTCTCATTACATTCTTCATACATGCGCGTCGGTTTAGGGTACTCTGGACCTGGCCTTTCTCTAGTACGTCCCCAATTTGATCAAGGTACGTACGCCGAGGTCTGCCCCTTCCAACTGTCCCATTCACACTCTCCTTATGCACCTGTTTCGTCAATCTCCTTTCATCCATCCTTTCTACATGCCCAAACCATCTTAACATACCCTTCTCAATTTTCATCACCATGTCTTCTTTCACTCCACAACGTTCTCTTATCACACTGTTCTTCACTCTATCATTCAAAGTTAAACCACACATACTTCTCAAAGATCTCATTTCCACTGCATTTATTCTACTCTGATGCTTCTTCTGCCATACCCAACTTTCGCTACCATACATTAATGTCGGCACTAACACTCCACCGTGCACAGCCAGTCGTGCTTTTTATACTTACTCTATTAATAATCGTATAATATGGAAAGCTGGCTTGATATTTAACTAATACGGGCTATTAGCGACGACCTCAGTGGCGCAGCGGGCGAGAGTCCGTCTGCGACGCAAGAGGTTGCGGGTTCGATTCCCGCCGCGGAACAAATTTGTGTAAGATTTGCAGAAATTTGTTCCGTTGGTCTGGGTGTTTTCTATGTATAATAAAAAAAAAATATCTATCTATGTATATAATGTATTAAATATATCAGTTATCTAGTACCCATAACACAAGCTTTGAGTAGCTTACTTTGGGGCTAGATGATGCTGTGTGGATTGTCCAGCATTATTTATTTATTTATTTATTATTATTATTATTTATTTATGAAAAGGGGCAAGTAGAGGTAAAAATTTTGCCCAATTTTTTTATACTTGTTGATAAACGTATATGAAGTACAAACTTGCGGCCCACCTGATGGCAAATACACGTGTATATAAAATTGTCAAGTGACTGACTGACATTTTGATCATAATATAGCTAATAAAGGTTTGGTACACTGTGAGAGGATTTCCCGAATTTAAACCTTTTTAGAGTAGGCAGAGCAGATTCAAGTTTTTATGAAAATAAAAGGAGAGTGAAGTCGCGAGGAGATTCAAAAGGTAAATAAATCCCCTAGAATTTGAAAATACTACCTACTTAGATCTCTGATAATGAAAAGGGGTAGTCAGAGACACATCCAAACATTATATTTGGGAATGCCTACTTAGTAAGACACGTTATTAAGTGTAGGTATATTTTTTGAATATACATAATTTCAATTTTTATTTTTTTAATAAAAACTTAGAATAATAATAAGCAGTGCATAGACAATAAAACCGCTTAACTCTTAATGAAACTCCATTTCAAACGTTTGTAATTGACAGTACCATCCGCGTACAGTCAGCTTCAATGTATCCTAGCAGCACAATTAAAAAAATATTATGATGTGATGATCTTGACACATACGTCAAAGATTGGTTAGTAGGCTATCAGCCCCTTTAGACAAGCGGCATAAACGTTATAGAATAGAAAACGAATAGAATTCTTAATTCTTAATGTCGTAAGCTAGTGTCATTCCCATACATTAAGAATTCCATTCTATTCTATTCGATTAACGTTTATGCCGCTTGGCTAAAGGGGCAGAGAAGTATGGAAAAAGGATTTTTTGCCCTTTTTTAAGATACCATAGGCTTATAATAATTATATCAGACTATGACAGGACGTTCTATGGATTAATAATCTGAAATAAATGAATAATAATAATTGAGATCTACTTATTTCAATAAAAGCAGATTCGACCAAAAAATTTAAGTTCTATCTCCAGAATAAAACTTTGTTATAGAAGAGTAAACTGACATTTTACTTGCATTTGACATTATGTACATTATTAATAGAATTAGAATATATAATAGGTACCAGAAGTTGGCCAATACACCCTAAATCGTATATTATCTCCACTAATTCAATATTTAACTGAAGCTCAATACTCGGATATAAATCTCAGCACCAACTATTGAAATAAAGAGATGAGGCATCGCTTTCGCGGCTGACTGTACCCCCGGGATCATAATAGCGCGCCTGATGTTGACAGTCAGACTGAAATCTATTGTTTAGTGTTATAATTACGCATTTGTAACTGAATACGGATTAAATAAGGCTAGGGGTAGGCAGGGGCTGATCTACAATGAAGCGGCAGGCGAGCTGCAGTGTATAGTTTCAAAGATTTTTTTTATACAATGGAAAATAACATACCGACTTTAAGAAAAAACATGAAAATTATAATTTCCAGTAGACTCCTCAGATTTTTGGTTACATTTTTTAGAGTATTATGGGAATATACAGGTATATACCCACACATTATATTTCCCATGCGACCATAAGTTCTACAGTACTAATTATTCCATACATGACAGGTTCTGAAAACTGTAATCCCCAGGCTTTGTAGACTCCTAGGACATTTTTTGAATTAGATCTTTGAGGATATCATGGGGTAGTCAGAGGCCAGCTAAACATTATATCACGCGCCCATAAGTTTCACAGTAGTATTCCGTACGTGACAGGTTACAAGACTATCACTACTTCTAGGATTAACATGAATTTTTTTCTTACGAATTTTTGGTAATTTTGGGTATAGAAGTCTTTCACGATGTTTTACTTCACCGTTTTACTGGCGCACATAATTTTTTCAAATATAAATACCTATTGGTGCACGACCAGATTCGAACCCACGACCTTCTGATCGCAAAGCAGATGCCACCACTATACCACCGAACAAAAAACGCCAAACATTGACCAAGCTTCCCAAGAAAAGTACTTGTATAATACCTTACAATCCTCTTGGAAAAGTTAATTTAATAAGCCTTATCCGCCTAGCTGGGCGGCGACTGGGCGTTGGGCGGGCGGATCTAATAAACTTAATAACATTAACTTCCGCCCGCCCTACTGGGCGATACTACAAGACCTTTTTATCATAAATTGTAATGTTTATTTCAAATAATTGATTATAATTTCTTCACAAAAAAAAACACTCACACGACTGTAATCCCCTGGCTCGGTAGATATCTCCTCAGATCTCTAGTTACTTAGATCTTTGAGGATATCTAAAGATGGTATAGAGAGGGTAGTCAGAGGCACGGACAATTATGATATTTGTCACATTGTTAGTAACCGTACGCGACAGGTTGCAAGCAAATCGAAAAAATAATACTAACCTTTAACACACGCCTTCGAATTTTTGGTTAAAAGGTATGCCGGTTTACCCACGATGTTTTCTTTCACCGTTTGAGAGCTGGCATTGCGCACATAAATATTTCGAATGGTAAAATTCATTGGTGAATAATTTAACTATCTATGGTATCTGAAAAAAACGTCTCTTTTAGACGATAATGATGTCATTGACTTATAGGACATACATTATGTCACTGGTTTTTTTTTACTCAGTTGCATTCTACTGTACATTTTATTTACTAAACTCTCAAGATCCAATAATCTTTCGAAACAAGAAAAAAATGGCATTCCACCACTTACCCCCGGTGGGGGGTGTCCCCCTTAAGGGGGTGGTGGGAACAATAAGTAACAGTTTAAGAAGATTACCGAAGACGCTTACCATCGTAAAGTGGAGTCTGACTGGGAAAAATTGATCCAAAAAATTATCTATAGTACCTACCTACCTACCTAATTTTAAACAAGTTTTTTCATACAATGTACAACCTCCTACTGTCCCTTTTAGAGGTTGAATTTCGGAAATTCCTTTCTTATAGCACCTCTAAATTTCAAAAAGAACCTACCCTCCAAATTGTAGCTTCCTAGGACCAGTGATTAAAGCTCTGCGTGTGTCAATAGGCCAGTCACAACAAAGTTTTGTGAAATATTCCTAGTTTACCCTAAGGATTCCCTGTGTCTTGGATATCAGTAAAAGCAATACAGAACAGGAAGAAGAATTTACAGAATATGCAATCCCGTCCGCAGGAATCCAACCAGCACTTTTTTCACCTTAGCCGGACACTAGCCCGCCAAGCCACCGAGGTCATCAAATTAGTAAGTAAATTGTCTTTATCAGTGGTTCATTAATGATACTCGCAATAACGCTTGCAAATGGCTACGTAATTTATGAAAATAATTTTACTTTTTAATTTCAGAAATAAGTTGAGACTAGGTATAATTTAGCTATGTACTTCTTACTAATTATATAAGTAAACGTGAAAGTTTGTATGTATGTAGGTATGTTTGTTACTCTTTCACGCTGATAGGCTGAACGGATCTGGATGAAATTTGGCACAGAGATAGATTAGTCTGGAATTGCACAAGCTACTTTATATACCGGAAAATGTACAGTTCCCGTGGGATAGATTTTTTTTCAGGTTTTCAAGGTACCACGCGAGCGAAGCCGTGAGCGGAAGCTAGTTTTATAAAAGTGAACGTTTGTATGTATGTGGTATGGATTTCTAAGGGTGAATCTAATTCACCCTTAGAAATCGATATTAAATCGATTCCAGAGAAATAATCTCCTTTGGATTAAGTCGTGATTATGTGTATTTGCATCCATTTACTAAACTTAAAAATTTATAGAATATCTAGCAGCACACATTGGTTGCAGGTTGCACCACTGGCTTAACTTTCATTTTGGGCGGAACTTTTCCGAAATTAATCTTTCGTCAAACACTCGGGCTCTTTGCGGAACAATTGACGGGAGGCAAATTAAATCTTCCATCTGTAGGGTTAGCACGAATTATTTTTAAAAGAGCGCCGGTGGTAGTACTCCTGCCTCACGATCCGAAGGTCGTGGGTTCAAACGTGGTCGTGCACCAATGAGTTTTTCTATTCGAAAAACTTATGTTGTGCCAGTGCTCTTGAACGGTGAAGGAAAACAGTGTGAGGAAACTGGCATACTCTAGAACCAAAAATTCCAAGGTGTGTGTTAGTATTAATTATAACATCCTCATTAAATACCCTCAAAGATCTAAGTCACTAGAGGTCTGAGGAGATATCTAAGTACCTACAGAGCCTCGTGATAATTGTCTTTTTTTTTTTGAGTTTCTAGTTTCAACCCATCATCTTTCAGTCTGATGTTTTTCTCGACTCTACCTAAAAGCTGTTTTTTTTACCCAAACTCGGTTGCAATTAAGATCTTATCATATCTAGTTATTTCGAACCAGTGTGATGAAAGGATAAAAGTACGCGCACTTGACATGTCTTCAAACTTTTGAGGTTCAACATTAATTTCGACATGGCGGTTTGTTCACAATGTTTTCCTTCATCGTTGCAATTCAGATAGGTATGATAGATAAGGTTGATTTCTCTGTGCGAAAAATGTGTTGAGTGCTAAGTTTAATTTGATTTAATTCCAGCCCAGACCGAAAGACAGACAGACAGACAATATGAAAATAAATATAGTTTTGGCTTCAGCATCGATTAAAGAGTGTCTTCCAAAAAAAATTTAAAATATCTTCAATATACAGAATTTGACCTGTTACAGTTTTAAAGTATAGATATACTACTCTACGATTATAAGGATATTAGGGTAGCTTGAAAGTAGTAGGTATCTTAAATCAAGCCGATTTATTTTTGCAAAGTTTAGGATCAAAATAATGCTTCGTCTACACAGACAACAGTGCAGACAATGGGGTGAGTTGGGGTATTAGTAAAAACGTTTTAAAAGTGAGTGTTCGATGAATGGAAGTTATCGGGTAAGCATCTTACACAACTCACTCACTGTAAGTGTATAATCCCCTTTTGTGTTAGGTAACTTATGGTATTTTAATCTGCAGTAGAGTGAATGAGATCTTTTCGGTCGAAACACATAACGACACGGCGACGCATCGTGCTACGTCGCGACATTGCGTCGTGTTTTTTTTCGATAGACATTGTAAAGAATGAGTGACAATATAGATGACACTTAATTACATATTAAAAATATGGACGAAAACTGGCATTGGCTGAGATATTGGCATAAATTCTGCTGTTAAATTAAAAAGTATGGTCTGAAAATGAATAAATAAACTTAATTTTTTTTCCAGATCTTAAAACTGTAGAACAAAATATAAAATATAAATACAAACAAAGAAACTAACATGAACAAAAAAAACATGGCCATTTATAAAGTTTCCACTATCAAAATTCATTTTAGGTTAAGATTGTTTCAGAAGTAATGTCATGTTCGGACGGGCCTCTAACTACCCTCTTTAGATAGGTATTCTCAAAGATTTAAGTCACTAAAGATCCTAGGAAATATCTACCGAGCCTGGAGATTACAGTCATGATCATGTTTGTCTTTTTTGTAAAAATGTGGACAAAAAATGGCATTGGCTGGGGCTAGCCAAAAATCTGTTGTTGAATTGAATAGTAGGTGTAGGTATGGTCTGAAAATGAAAAAATAAAAATATTTTATATTCTTTTACTCTATATTCAACTACCAATAATCATTGCAAACTCACTACATCTATCGTTTCAATAAATAGTCGCTATAATTACAATATTGTGTTTTTTATTTCTACTGTGCATTATTATAATAATATTACAATATTTACAAATAAAGGTATTCGTCCACTACACTTGAAAATGCGTTATAAGGTTATACATTATTATAATTATTATACCTTATTTCCATTTTTTTTTGTTTTACGTAAATTAGATTGACATTGTTTTGATATTAACAAGTACATAGAAAATGAAGTAAGTACCTACTTTGAAATGATTACATACCTATAATAAATTTACGTAAGTGTAAAGTAACATAAATGCTTGAAATATTCGAAATTATGCTGCATTTTTTTACATTTTAATAATAAAAATATTTTTTAAACAAAACTATACAAATAGTTATGTACACAATTGACTTAATTATAAGTATGTACCTACATATTTATAAAATAATACCTTCTAAATTTTTTTATAGTCGTAATTTGAATTATTATTGAGATCAATTAACATAAATATTAAGCGCAGAAGTTATTGTTAAATTATTAATAGAACGCTTTTTTAACCTAACAAAAGCACAATGGCTTATTATTAAGGTGCATTCACACTTCACTTGTTTTTTACAATTTAAGATTATGTGGAATGTCAAAGGAATGTTTTTTGATTGCATTGTTACAAAAAACTGGTTAGTATTATACCATTACATTAGTAATGACTTCACAAATATTAAACTTGTTTTTTAAAAATTTTCTTTTTATTTTTGCTGTCATAATTAAGTTTAGTTAATATTAAGTTTCAGTTATGTATTATATTATATTGTTCTGTATTTGTGACACAAAATAATTTTTTTTGGTTCTATTTGATTTTTATGGTTTGAGATATTTATTTCTCTTAAGAATTACAAATTCACTTATAGAGAAACTATAACTAAGTAATGTAAGCAGGCCTTTCAGCTTTCTAAATATAGGTACATAGTAGAACTAAATAGTGTTACAATAGTTGGGTCCGAGTAGTAGTTAAGTAGGTAGTTGTTTTTTAACAAATTCTCAGATATGAGGGTAGTGCTAAATAACTTGAGCAGCATAGCATCGCGGTGCTCGGTACGCAAGCGAAGCGATTTGATACAATACAAGTTTATTGTTAGGGCTGTGTTCCAGTGAGTTGACAATGAGATATTATTATTGTATGTTAATAGATATTAGTTATTATTTACTTCTAGTGTTATTAAGTACAGAGGTAAAGTTGGTTTTGATTATGAAAAATCCTTTAAAATGTGTATTTTAAGTAATCTTTTAAATGTGGTTATTGAATCGAGTTCCCTGATGTCTTTAGGTATTTTATTATACAATTGCGCTCCCTCGTAAACAATAGTTTTTTTCCCAGATGTAGTTCTAGTTGTTCTCAGAATAAGGTTGTTGGCTTGTCTCGTAATCATTTTTTGTACATTTTTTCTTTTTGTAAATACTATTTGAGAGTGAATGTCTTTGGTTAGTATTTTTCTTATTAACAGACATGTGTTGTATTTGTATATTTGATTTAGGTTCATTAGTTTAGTTTGTTTGTAAATATTGATGGTAGATTCTAGGTAGTTGTATCTGAATAAAGTTTTAATTAATTTATTTTGTGTAGTTTGTAGGGTTTTTAGATTAGTTTTCGCAGCTGTGCCCCAAATTTCGATCAGGTAGTCAAGATGAGGTTTCACCAGAGAATTATATATTGTGTATCGTACGCTCCTAGGTAGACATCGAACAATACCATGTATGGAACAAGTAAGAGCTGTTAATTTTTTTTGAATGGTTTCCATGTGAGGTTTCCATGATTTTTATGACTTTTGTTACAAAGCTTTTTTTAGATACTGTGACTTTTTGGTCAAAAATAAGGTTGCATTCAAAAACAAAAAGAAGGATACATTCATCTATAAGGCACACGTCATGTTATACTTTTTAACAAGACAAGAATAAAAAACTAGACACATTTCACCACTAAACTAAATCACCTACCTTCTGATTTCACTCTAATAAGTTCAAAATGATGTATTTGTAGTATAATTGCATTTAGTGATTATTGAATAAGATTTTCATTAACCATTTCAGATGCTGAGATGCTGGAAACACTATCTTATATTTTTATTTTTATTTTTGTAGTTCAAAAACACTTAAACGGAGTAGCAGATTTATTAAGAGTCAAAATCTCTGGCCTAAAATAATATACATACATAAATATAAACTACTACCACGCGAGCAGAGCCACATGAACAGTGGTGGATTCACAAATTTGCCGCCGGTAGGCTATTAAATTTTTGCCATCAAATTTTTTTTTTTTAGGACAAATTAAAATTTTGAGCCAAATTTGCCGCCCACTAAAATTTGCCGCCCTAGGCCTACTCAGCCTGTAAATCCGCCACTACACGTGTAGAACCAACTATGCATCATGTTTCAAGCTACACACAGCTGTATTATGTGTGAACTTTGCTGTTGTGCTGCAATACGCGGTCTTGTATCGCATCGTGAGCCCTTAGTCGCAGTGTGTCCGCGCTCGCCATCCGCGCCAGGGCCGTACTCGGGGACGGGGGTGGGGGGGAAGGTTCCGGCTCGGGGGGCCGCAGCGCGGGGGGCGGTAGAGCTAGGACGTATCTGGAGGTAAAACAAAGAAATAAATTGCAAAGAAGGTACTTAAATAAGTCTAATTTTTAGTAAATCTGCATTAAGCGATGAAAGAGGTTAGTATTCTTATAAGCGACGATGGGCTTGCAACCTGTCGCGTACGGAATACTAACTATTGTGCAAAATGTGGGCATGTACCAAATGACATGTTTGGAAAGAGGAAGAAAGCATTTTTTAATGTATTTACAGTGAACCATTTATTGATTACAGATATTTTTTTATTACAAAAATACAACTAATTGAATAGGAATAGTAAAAGAAAAGGAAAAGTACAAATCAAAGTAAAGTTCATTTATAATCTAGTAGTGTTATTCTATTAATTATTCAATTGTTTACCTGTGAAGCAAAGCTCGGAATGCTGCAGCGGGTTCAGCTTCATGCCATAGGGGGGCAGGCACGCCCAGTGCCCCCAGCCCTGCCCCCAGCCCCAAAGCCCACCATTCACCCCCAGGGGGGGCTCCACTCCATTCGCCGACTACTGTAATAAAGAGTGAAAGTTAGAAAAATTTGATTGAGCGAACAATGGATTAACTTAGTTAAAAATTTAAAATCGTGACAGAGCCCAATGATTTTTATTAATTAAAATAGTTTTTTTCATGTTTTGGTTAGGTTATGCACTTAATTTCGCTAAATTGGAACATTGCCCAGTTGAGATTCTATTGTACATAACAATAAAAATGTTGAAACATTTTTGAATTGATGCCAAAAGTAACCAAACATTGTAAAAGTACAGTAACGATCGTTAATTTGAGACCTAACTAAGTTGCAATATCGTATAGCAAAATATCTACTGTAAGAGTTATTATATTTTACGTGCTATGCGCACGTTAAAAATAACACGATTGAACGAGGCTGACACGATTATTTCTGATTTACTCCGATCAATTGTCACTGAATTTTTCGCTTTAAATCTTGTCACTGTGACTTTCTTTAACACTGACACAAAAATAATAATAATCCTTAAAGAGAATATAATTACTGCGTTATCATTTCAAAACTGTCAATAAATCCAATAAGACAAGGTAAGGTATCTCTGTCTCTGTCTACATTTGACATTTAATCACAATTATTGATCTAAACCTTCAAATTTATTGCATTCTCAGTGTTCTCAGAACATTTCAAGAAAATGGGTCCCATATTAAAGCTCGCGATCGTACTATCTATTATTCCCATACCTAATTACAATCACCTACGCAAGTTTTTTGTAAAAATATTATTTATACGTTATCAGCATTAATATTTATGATTTAATCATAAAAGCAGGTGTTATAAAGTCCACAGTCATAACAGGCAATCAGTCAATAATCATTATGTACACTGATAATGAACAATAAGCTTCTTGTGAACTATGCCATCTGGTTTAGTAAGCAAGCACCTTTACATTTAACCTTTTGAAGCTACGTATTTATCGGCAACTAATAATTTTAGTTTTTATTTGTTTTATGATAAAAATACAAATTGCACAAAAAAGTAAGATTTGAATAAATCAATATTACGCACTGATAAGGTTTAACAATAAGCTTTTGTTGGTAACACCAGCTGCAATGGACGTACACCTTTACTCAACCCTTCCCAAACACAGTAGTATGTTTTACGTTTAAAATTTATTGAAAAAATATAATATTTGTTTTCAACGTGGCTATTAAATAAAATTAACGCAAAACACATTTAAATAAACTAAAATCGCAAGATAAGCATAAAGAAGGTATTGAGGAAAAATCTATAAAATATAATATTGAATAATACGTAAATACCCAAAAGTATTGGGAACTAGCTTCCACCCACGGCTTCGCCCACGTGGTACCTTGAAAAACAGAAACTAATCTATCCCACGAGAACTGCATATTTTTCCGCAACATAAGTGTTTCCAGACTATAATCTATCTCTGTGCCAAATTTCATCAAAATCCATACAGTAGTTTTCGCGTGAAAGAGTAACAAACATACATTCTTAAAAATTTTCGCGTTTACAATATTAGTAGGATGGCACCAATACATTAGTACATAAAGTGTATCCAAAAACTTCCAGGCCCCTATTCAATAAACAATACAAGTCTACAAATTTGTAAAAAAGTGACAATATTGTCGAATTTTATGACAAGTGCTGTTTAATAAAACACACAAATATGTAGAATTGTTAGAAAACTATTTTGTAAATTTTCCTCCAGTAAATCGTAGTTTTTTACTAAACAGAAACTTGTAGAATTGTAGCCGCTTACAATTAATTGTATTTTACAATTTGTAATGTTTATTGAATAGGGGCCAGGGCGTGAATACAAATGGGTTGTGGATATCGCGCGTATGCGTTCAGGGCGAAATACCAGTATTAGTAAACAAGCTCGGTAGATATCTCCTCAGATCTTTAGTTACTTACTTACATCTTTGAGGATATCTAATGGAGGTAGTCAGAGGCAAGTCCAAACATGACATTTGGTACATGCCCACATTTTGCACAGTAGTTAGTATTCCGTACGTGACAGGTTGCAAGCCTATCGCTGCTTATAAGAATGACCTATGACACATACCTTCGAATTTTTGGTTCTAGGGTATGCCGGTTTCCTCACGATGTTTTCCTTCACCGTTTAAGAGCACTGGCATTACGCACATAAGTTTTTCGAATGGAAAAACTCATTGGTGCACGACCAAATTTGAACCCACGACCTTCGGATCGTGAGGCAGGGGTTAGTAGAGTTTTCTCTAGAGGTTATTCTAGTTTTAGTAGAGTAGATATATTATAGTAGATAGTAGATGGTAAGAAAATAATGGTTTTCAAAGGAAACCCGGCATTAGCCTTACGCCGGATACATCTAGATGGCAACCGCCTAGCGAAATCCGTTTTATGCAAAATGATTGCACCATTTTCAATTTAATGACAGAAAAATTACACTTAATAACGCTAAAGCGGACGCCACATGCCGAATCAAAGCTGAGGAAATGCTTTGTGTCGCGGGGGTGAGACAATTATACGTAATCGGCGACAGATACTGCCACGCTGTAGGGTTGCCAGCTTTAATACAATCAAAATAAAAATAAAAATATAAACAAAAAACTTTTATGATCACGACTGTAATTTTTTTTAAATATTATGATCGCGACTGTAGTCCCCGGGCTCGTTAGATATGTATCTCCACAGATCTTTAGTCAATTAGATATTTGAGGATATCTAAAGAGGGTAGTCAGAGACACGTCCAAACATGCCATTTGCTACATGCTCACATTTTGACAGGTTGCAAGCCCATCGCCACTTAACACAATAATTACGATTGATTGTCAATATACGAAGTCGTTTTCAAATATTTGTAAAAAAAAATATTTTATTTAAATAGTGAAAAAATAATCGTAATGTCATAATGAGTAAGTAACAAGGAAATATTTTGTGGCATGTATAGGATAGGGGGTGAGGCAATTATGAGCAATCCAGTCGGTGGCGATAATAGCCGACGATTCGGTGACTGATACGTATTTAGGGTTGGCAATTTTTTTTTAAATAAAATTATTTAGTCAGTATTTTCATGACACTGGTGGTGTAGTGGCAGCATCTCTGCCTCCTGATCTAGAGGTCGTGGGTTCAAGTTCAGTCGTGCACCAATAATTATGTGTGCAATGCCAGCGCTCTTAAACAGTGAAGGAAAACATCGTGAGGCATAAAAAGCGTTAAAAGCATGTAACAAATATCATGTTTGGACCTACGTCGAGATCTGCGGAGATTATCACTACTCGTACATAGGTACATAATCTATTGTTGATTGTTTTCAAAAAGTGCTAATCAATTTGTATAAATATATGGGACCTCTGAAGTATGTGACCTATCAAACAAATAGAGAATCATCAAAATCCGTTCATAATTGGCGGAGTAATCGCGTAACAAACGTCGAATTAAGAACCTCCTTTTTTGTTGTTAAACTTTATTTTAAACAAAACTTGCTTTATTAAAGCAAACACTACTCTGCAAAGATAGATACATTACAAAAAATACGTATTGTGTCGTTCAACCCTACAAACCCGATCGGTAATCACCGGTAATGATCGGTAAACATCGAGTTTTCCTATTTCATTACCGACACTTGCGGGGTGAGTTAACGAGAATAGGTAATCAGTATTATTTTTATGTTTAAGTATAATTATAACTACTTTATATACTTTTTCGTTGTGATTTTTAATATTATAGCTTATTTATACATAAAATCTGAACAGAATGTACTTATACGGTGTTTTTTTTTTTGTTCTAAAACTGTTATACATTATTACTAGCTGACCTGCCCGCGATTTTGTTCACATAAAGTACTTATTCAAACCGAGTTTCAAACGGATCACAGAACTCTTAATAAAATCACATAAGTACCTTCTAGCTTTGCCACCCCATTTCACACCTTTTTAGAGGGTTATTATAGAATATCCAGAAATACATACTTATCCATTTATTTTGCATTTAAAGTATCCAGCCAAAATTCAGACCAAACGCACCACCCTGGTAGGCGTGGCTTATCAAATATGCCAAAGAATATATCAAAAATGTACAGAAGCTTATTACACGTTACACGGCAATTTAAACCCAAAAGTCGAGGGAATAAAGTCAACATTCATAAATTTTAGCAAATCCACCAAAGAGTTTCGATGCTTGAAATTTGCACAAAAGAGTGTGAAATTCGGTGTCAAGTTTCGCGGTATTTTCCGTGAAAAGAGGTTTCTATTTTTTTTTTCTTTTATTGGAGATAAATATTTCCAAAACAGGTTAATTGTTACGAAAGTACAAAGGGCTCGTTGGATCCCTAATGCTTATATAATGACACGGTGGATGTGTTTATGCGATAAATGATAAGTAAAATTATAGGGGTGGTAGATCGCTCGTATTGGGGTTGGAAACAGATTTTCGGGGAAATTATATTTTGATTTGTGATGGATTGATGGAAATCTTGTTTTAAAAACGTATACCTGCCGTATTTAGTTAATCGATTTATGAATTTATTTACTAGTAACTCCGCTGTGACTTTGTTTGTAAGTAGTTGTATACAAACTTTGACGGCAAACAAAAAAAAAGTCGTCATTTCTCAATCGCTTTAGATTTTTGTGGAACCTAATTTACTTTATTCGCAGTAATATTCAGAGCTATCTTCATATAAACTATAATCTATGATGATAAAACTATGACGGAGCAAAATCTGTACTTACATGAAATATTTTTAGAAAATTTTAATTGGGTATGGCATAACATACGATACTAGCTTCCGCTCACGGCTTTGCTCGCAAGGTACCAATAAAAAATATGGCCTGTTACTCAGGGATAATATAGCATTCTTATGGTAAAAGAATTTCTGAAATCGGACCAGTTGTTTTTGAGTTTATTCGTTACAAACAAAAGTACAAAAATACAAAATAAACCTCTTTACAATATTAGTATAGAGTATAGATGAGACTGCACTTTTAAGAATTTTTGTCTGTGATTTTTTGAAATCGCATACTGTCAAAATTACGCGATGGATTTTGATGAAACTTAACATAATGCTAGCCTATACTATAGAATAGAATTTAAGATATAAGTCATCCATTTTTAGTACCAGGACACCCTGTATATAATATAACAGACTAGCGTCTTTGTCTGCGGGTTATATATTTTTTTCCGTTTTTGCAACATTTCGCATTAATGCTTCTCTCTTATTGGTCACAGCGAGATGTTATAAAGCCTTCCTCGATAAATGAACTACCCAACACAAAAATATTTTTTCAATTCAAACCAGTAGTTCCTGAGATTAGTTCAAACAAACAGTTCAGCTATAAAATATCAGTATAGATATTGCTAACTAGCTTCCTCTCGCGGCTTTGCTCGCGAGGTACCTACATTATATATAAATAAAATAAATAAATAATGCTGGACAATCCACACAGCATCATCTAACCCCATAGTAAGCTACTCAAAGCTTGTGTTATGGGTACTAGACAACTGATATATTTAATACATTATATACATAGATAGATATTTTTTTTATAAATAAATTAGGAAAACACCCAGACCAACGGAACAAATTTCTGCGGATCGTACACAAATTTGTTCCGCGGCGGGAATCGAACCCGCAACCTCTTGCGTCGCAGGCGCCCGCTGCGCCACTGAGGTCGTCAAATCAGTAGTTTATGTATATTTATATAGTTTATGTTACTCAAGGATAACGTAGCATTCTAACGGTGAAAGAAATTTTGAAACCGGACCAGTACCTACGTCGATTCTGTAAAATTCAAACATCAACTCGCATCTCACATCGCTATTCACTCTCACTTCGCATTATTTGACACTTTGAATCGAGTTCGAGTGCGAAGCGAGCGTCGAAGTGACTTGGGAATTACCGTATAGAATGCCACTTCTTACGTCATCTCATACTTTATCTGTCAAAATCTCCCCGTCAATTTAGTTCAACTCGCTGACACGCTCGCAAGAGTGGCGCTAGTGTAAATTGGAATTGGCTATTTGACAGTTTTTGGAAAGATACTTAGAAATATACGTAAGTTTATTTTAAACCTCTTACTATTTTCTTTTAATCAAAAAAACGTTATTTATCAGAAAAAATATATATTTTCCTCCAGTGATTTGAAATTTGCGCGAAAACAGCCGATCACGTGACATTTCTGACTGTGAATTCACGGGTCTAATAAACAATAAAATACGCTCCAACTGAGTGGAGAGTTTGTAGCTTTTTCCCTGGAAATAACAAGCTAAATAAAAATGACAAGCTACAAAACGTGTGCCGTGCCTTTGTGTAAAAGTAGGTACTTTAACTAAGGATCCTGACAAATTGTTTATAACTGTTCCTAAATGCCCCAAACGTCGAAAGCAGTGGTTACGATTAGCACGCATCTGATAAAACCGTGATTTTTTTTGTGAAGACCACTTTAATGTATGTATATATAAGCAATCAAAGTATATTATAAGCGTAAAAGACGACGTATGGACATAATACAAGAAATACTTGCGGAGGAAACTGAAATGCCAGCAACATCAGGCATGACATGCAATAGTGGTGAGTGAAAGAGTTATCAGTTTAATTGTTTAAAAATAGGTTCGTTTTCAAAGTTTCATCTTTACTAATACTTACCTATAATTTTGAAGTAGTAGAGTACCTACCTTTATACTTTGTCAATAGGAGTCGATATAAAATATTTACGAAATGTACAAGCTAGTAGGTAAGTACCTAAGTAAATAATATGTTTTGATTTTTTTCAGATTTTCTGTCTGCTACTGAGAAGAATGTCTGTTCTAATTTCCAAGATCAGGCGACACAGGTATGGCCTGAAACAACTAATAAATCAATTCAATTATGTTTGTCTGCGAAGATTAGAAGCAAATATGTGCAAACTTCCAGTCAAACTAAAGATAAAAATACTTCTCCTTTAAAGTCGTTCTCTAAAAAACTTCTCATTTCGTGAAACTTTGCTAAATATTAGATAGATAAGCTAAGTAAGTTCTTCTCAGCAAACATACAACTTGACGTTTTAAAAATAGTGACGTCACACGATGCTCAAACATGGCCTCCCGCGTTTCAGTTTTTGTAATCACAGATGTAAAAAACTCAAATTTATTTTTCAAAAATAAAATATTTACAATTTATTTTAATGCAAAAAACATATTGCATGAGTATTGTAAACCTATAAGGTACTGTATTTAATATATTAAATATTTTATCGTTACTATTGTCAAATAGCCAATTATCAACCGAGTTTTTAGAATGTCAATCAAGAAACTCACAGCGGATTCAGATTCGATGTTTAGAATGAGGTTTTACAGAATCACACAGCAGTAGTTTTTGAGTTTATTCGTTACAAATAAAAATACAAAACTTTCTTCTTCATAATATTAGTATAGATAGATATAGATATAGATGTACTTACCGTGTTCATGATGCATAAACGGAGCGTGGTCTCTGCCCAGTGCTTTCTCTCGCTTGCGCCACTTCGCTCGGCGGTTTTGGAACCAAACCTGCGACAAATGATAAAATGATAAAAGAGAACCAATGAAACATTTCACAGATGAAATTTAAACAAGTATTTACTTATTGCAAAAAAATAAAAAAAAACGTATGAAAGTAGTTGAAAATTGCTTTTTACAGGCGCCATATTGGATTTTTTGACATTTTGTAATAGCATGTAACTTTTGTAATCCAGACGAATCGAAAGACACCTCATTTATCAAAATCTGTCCAGCCCTTTGGGCTACAGCGACAGCCAAAGGAACTCGCATATTATTTACAAACATATATACACCCCAAACACATTACCCTCCTTCTTTGCTTCGCAGTCGGGTAAAAAACAGTTGTATTTTTTTATTTCCTTGATATTTACTACGCATTCTATCTTACTAATATTATAAATACAAAAGTTTGAATGGATGGATGTTTGTTACTCAATCACGCTGAAACGGCTGAATGGATCTAGATAAAGCTTGGAATACGCGTAGTTTATTAGCTAGAATACATAGGCTACTTTTTATCCGCGTAGGTACTATGCAAGTCGAGCCACGCGCGGAAGCTATTAGAATATAATCTCCATCTATATATATATATAAATGAATTGCTGTTCGTTAGTCTCGCTAAAACTCGAGAACGGCTAAACGGATTTATCTTATCTTGGTCTTGAAATGTTTGTGGAGGTCTAGGGAAGGTTTAAAAAGTAAGAAAAATTCGAATAACTGCCAGGAAAACCCTAAAAATAGCCCGTTTATATTTCCCATACAAACGTTTTCTAAGTACGAAGTCTGCCGGGTCAGCTTGTATTATATAAATATTTCAACATTTCAACACCTCTAACATCTTTAGTCGCAGTAAAGTAAGTAAAATTAAAATAATTGCCAGTCTATTGTTAAAGCTCATGAAATTATGAAATTACACCAATTTCACAATGTCTTTTTATTAGCACTGTGACTAGCTCAATTTGTTCTATTCTCCGCTTTTACAATGGAATTTAAACTGTATAGTCGGTCTGTAGAGTCGTAATTGGTATGTAGGAGTGCAGGAATGGAAACCACGTATGCGTAATTGCTTTTCATTACGGGACTATTGTAGTCGAGAGGGAGAGAGAGAGGGAGAGAGGGAGACGGCAGGGAGGGACAAATTGCCGAAAATTACACAATAAAAAAATTAAAAGTCGGCCACGATTTGTGGCGAAAAATCACCGTTTTGTGTCAGTTTTTGGGTTAAACGATTGTCATGAAGTGCCATTGGGAAATGAAATCTATCGTGTTGCGATAAGGTCCAAATTCATATACACAGTACACCCTCTAACTAAATAATGTTTTTGATTGTTAGTTTTTACAGGTTTTATAATTTTTATAAGTTTCGTAAACTATCAAAACCCGTACTAAAGGGTTAGTTTCACCATGCTTTGTTAGTTAAACTAACAGGTTGTTAGTCTTTTAATCTCCTGTTAAAGTTGTTTTCTGTTTCACCATGTCCTGACAAAGGATTATCTTCCGTAAAATGAAATGAAATTGTTACTTTAACATTCCTGTTAATTTTGATGCTTGATCAGGTAATTATTTAATGACAAAAGTTTTATGAAATTGGAACTAAGCACCATTTAAGAATATAAGGTGAAATTATTTATTTATAAATGTAAACACAGTGTTTATAAAATACTTTTGAAAATACCTACATTGATAATTTATTTACAGAGATAAATAACTAAATATTAAATTTTAGATTGAGATTATGAGATATTTCTTTTTATTATTTAAAGTAAATCAACACTTCTAGAATAACATCAATGCTCCAGGCTAAAGATGTGGGTTCGAATACCATCTTAATAACTTTGATATTTGCATTTCGCTTTAACTTGCTACGCCGCGTAGCAATCCCTCTACGCAGCGTAGCAGCTCTACGCAGCGTAGCAGTAAGTACCTAATTACATCCAAAATAATGCCCAAATTGCAAGCTCATCCCGTGAGCCTTGAGGCACTACGAACGACCAAACTGTTTAGTTGATTTATAACTTCCCACAACAACATTATGAATAAAACAGCCTTTTTTGACTGGCCTTACAGCTCAGTTGGTAGTAGCTCTGCCTTCTGTGCTAGAGGCTGTGGGCTCGATCCCCGCCCAGGACAAACATTTGTGTCATGAACACAGATGTTTGTTCTTTGTCTGGGTGTTATGTAATTAAAAAAACAGTATAATAATCTAACAGCTATCTGGTTCTCATTGTACAAGCTTTGCTTAGTTTGGGGCTAGATGATGCTGCGTGAAATGTCCACCTGTATTTATCTATATCTATATAAGAGCTTAACCTGACTGACTGACTGACTGACTGACTGACTGACTGATTTATCATCGCCCAGCCGAAACTGCTGAAGCTAGAAAGCTGAAATTTGGATGGTGGTTTCCTTTTATAACAAAACCACCCACTAAGGCGGGATTTTTGGAAATTCCACCTCTAAGGGGGTGAAAAAGGGTGAAAACGTTAGTATGAAACTTTTTAACGCGTGGAGCGATTTTCATGAAACGTTGTTTGTGCATTGTAAATGCAAAATGAATGGACACGTATTTCAGGATTTTTCAATATAACCATCAAAAAGGGGTCAAATGTGGGGTCAATTTTTGTATGGGAACTTATTAACGGGTGATGCGATTGGCCTGAAACTTTGTTTGTGTACTGTAAATGCAAAATGAATGGACACGTGTTTCAGGATTTTTCAATATAATCTTCAAAAAGGGGTCAAATGTGGGGTCAATGTTTGTATGGGAACTTTTTAACGGGTGATGCGATTGCCTTGAAACTTTGTTTGTGTACTGTAAATGCAAAATGAATGGACACGTGTTTCAGGATTTTTCAAAATAACCTTCAAAAAGGGGTCAAATGTGGGGTCAATGTTTGTATGGGAATTTTTTAACGGGTGATGTGATTGGTCTGAAACTTTGTTTGTGTACTGTTAATACAAAATGAACGGACACATGTTTCAGGATTTTACAATAAAACCCTAAAAAAGGGGTCAAATGGGGGGTCAGTGTTTGTGTGGGAACTTTTTAACGGGTGGTGCGATTGGTCTGACACTTTATTTCGTGTTTCATGATTTTTCAATATAACTCTTAAAAAGGGGGTCAATGTTTGTATTGGATATTTTTAACGGGTGGTGCGATTGGTCTGAAAATTTGTTTGTGTTCTGTAAATGCAAAATGAATGCACATAATGTTTCAGGATTTTTCAATATAACCTTCTAAAGGGGGTCAAATGAGGGGGTCAATATTTCTATGGGTACTTTTTAAAGGGTGGTGCGATTGGTCTGAATATTGGTTTGGATACTTTAAATCCAAATTAATGGAAACTTATTTCTGGATATTTCAAAATAGTAAAAAGGGTAATGTGTTAGTGTTAAAGTTATGTATGGATTTTTTTTATTAGTGTGATTTGTTTGAAGCTCAGTTAGATACTTTACGTGAACGAAGTCGCGGGCGGGACAGCTAGTTGATTATATTTTGTTTGAAATTATGAGGAGAAATGAATGACATGTGACAAAGAGAGTGTTTAGTATGAATGTGGATGGATACAGGGGTAGGCCAAAGAAAAGATGGATGGACTGTGTGAAAGGTGACATGGGTAAGAAAGGAGTGAGTACTGAGATGACAGAGGAAAATGGAAGAAGATCACATGTTTTGCCGTCCCCACATAAGGTGGGAAACGGCAGGAAAATGATGATGATATTAATATCTTTTGTTTAATTGACTTGACAATTTGACTGTGACTTTATGACGTTGACAACACTAAATCTATAAAAATACACTTGACACCGGAAATAATATTTCTAGGAAACAGATGTTACATAATTAAAAGAGCTAAAAACGCGGCAACGTTACATAATTTATTATTATATTTTTTTGTAAGCTCTTAAGTTTATGAAAAATTCAAAAGTGTATTTTGAATAAGTAATATTTTTTTTAACCCAAAAAAAAGTTTGGGTAATGAACCCACTGCATCAATTACTTACATGTAACATCGACTTAGGCTTACCTGTTATGATGTTATGTTGTCCTATAAATAAATAAATTTAAATAGGCGCGTTTTTATGAGTTTTTCTCACTGACAGTTGAGTTGAGGAATGTTCGTGTGGACTACTCATAATCCTACTCGACTGGCTTAGTTTGGATATTTCGGCATTACACTTACACACTGCATGTTGGTACAGTCTTGATCGAAAATAGCTTTACATCAAACTATTTAGGGTTTAAAATCGCTGTCACTGAAACGTCAGTCTTTGTTTGGATGTTTTTTACCACTTATTCGTTTACTAACTTCGTACTGCGGCTTTGCTTGTGTTTATAAATAACTAGCTGTCCGGGCAAACTTCGAACTGCCTTCTTCTTCTTCAATTATGGCATCTCTCTCTTAGAGAACAATTTTGCCAGTGTCAAGTGTATTTATTTATAAGTATTGTCAACGTCACAGAGTCATAGTCAAGTAGTCAAGTCAATTTTAAACAAAAGATGGCTGTTTTGTTGAAAATTCTTGGGATTTCCTCCGATGGAATTTGAAGAGAACTATTCACTCTAATTCACATACTTTACACTCGCGTCAAGAACCCGGGCTTTATTGGCAAAATAACCACCAAAATTACGCAATAAAACTCAAAATAACACGAGAAAACATATAAAAACCAGAGCGACGTAGTTGTCAGGCAAATGCACCGCAGAAAATCCTCGAACTGCCTTAGATAGTGAATTGTATTTTCTTTGACGTTAGGTCACGTCACACGGGAACGCAGTCGAACGGGATAAAAATCCTATGTCCGTCTCCTGGTTCTAAGCTATCTCCCCACCAATTTTCAGTCAAATCGGTTCAGCCGTTCTTAAATAGTGTAACTAACACGCCTTTCTTTTATGTATATAAGATTTGTTGCCTATCCAGATCATCAAACCTATCTTGCATAATTACATTGGTAAAAACATTTTCTAAGGATATCCTCAAAAAGCAGCTAGAGATCTGAGGATTATGTTTACCAAAGTAGGGGATTACAGTCGTGAACATTTTTTCGTTAGTAAATTATGATGGTGACTGTACCTACTAGCATGCCAGTGCTCGTATGAAAATAGCTCATTAGTGTATATTCAAGTAATTTAAAAAGATCCTTGTTTTTTGGCAATTTGTGTAATTATATTCTTGTGTAGTGGGTTCATTACCCAACCAGGGTTTAAATATACTTTCGAATTTTTCATAAACTTAAGAGCTTAAAAAAACAACAATTTTTTTCATCTTTTTGACAAGTTGGATAATAATGTATCATTTAGTCAATGCAACGATCGCTAGTGTTGGATGGGTGACGTAAGCGTCCGCGTAATATGAGGCTTAAAGCTATAAAGGCTTCTTTCGTGTAAGTATTTGACATGTCTTCAAACTTTTTAGACTGTAGACGTTAATTAAATCGTTATTAACGTTAAAATGAACTAATTATTATATTTCGTTAATAATATATTTAATGTAAGTTTATTAGTTTCTCGTTAAAAGCAATTAATTGTAATTAGCATCATGTTTTCGCTTAAAATTCTGGATATTTCTAGTTAACTTTAACTTATAAAATACATAGTGGTACCCCGCGTGACTTTGCTTGCGTAATTTCTGATGCATATTTCAAAATAGTGGCCTTACTAAATTATTAAAATCATTTCGGGCAATATCAAATAAATAATAATAATATCAAAGGAATAACTCATTAAAAAATAACTTTTCCATGATCCTTTAATCCACTCGAACCTACAACTTTAAGATCGGAAAGGGGGTCTACGCCACTAGTCTACCAGTGCTCACTACTGCATTGGCCATCTATACATATAATAAAATCGTTTATCTTTGCGTTTGCGCACGCTAATCTCCGCAACAGCTGAACCAAATCAAATGCAGTTTTCACTAATGTATTTAGATAAGCTTGGATTAAAAGTTAGGCCTGTTTCATTGCAATCGGTTTACAAATATAAAAAAAAGTATCTATCTAAAAACCCATATCTATTCGTTCAGACCCAGTCACAGAATATTAAAACTAATCTAACGCATACATAGTCGCCGGTATCAACTAGTAAGAAATATAGTTAAAACTCTTTTATTCAAGTTTCACAACAAGATCGTATTATACACAATAGTTAGAGCTTAATTCGCGGCAAATTAGTTCTAAAGGTAATTCCCCGTTTAAGTTGGAAGAATAGTTGCCAGGGGTGTAATAAAAGGCACCATTTATCTGCATTTTAAGGAGAATCTACACGGGGTTAGAAGATTTAGCTAGCTTGAAAATATCTCTTTAATTTGGATCTTCTAAGGCGTTAAGTACCTACAAAGGAATCTAATTAAGTTTAATAATAAATACACATAGACTGTTTTACATTGGGGTAGACAGAGACCACGGAAATCCACTGGCTACAATCTTGACATACCTCTTTTGCGTCGTTCCGGTCCGTATCAGAAGGACATTCTAGCATAACGCCCTTGAGGGATGAACGACATAAAAGTAAAATTACCTACTAGTAAAACGTCTGGAAATTATTTCGTCATAATGGATATTATGTCTACAAATTTTGTGCTTGCACCTCTCTCTCTTGCCCCTACAGTAATATTATACGAAAAGTAACTATCTCTCTTTCTATCTTCACTTACTTATATCCCCCTCTCAACATACGTTCGCCTCGCCCGATCACACTTTCTGTAACGCTCTCGTCACGCATTCACCAGCTTACTCCTCAAGCCAAGCGTACTTAAAGAAGTTAATACAATCATAAATAACAAGTTACTAAGACCTGTGATTTCATCGCTAAGGTCAGCTACTGACTCATGTAACTTACCTAGTGTAAAACCAGCTTTAAAAAGCGACGAGCGGTAAACATTAGCGCCCTAGACTCTAGTGGTTAATAGCACACGAATTAGCGACCATTGTAGGCGGAGATTATGTCTCGCGGTGATTAAACCGCTGATTTCTTTCTCACCTAATTACACGATTCACACGAGAAGTGAGATACTTAAAAACGGTGAGTTGCATTCATCTCACAATCCATGTATATAGGGATAGACATGGTTTTGACCTAGTTTTGAGTTTTTAGGTGGAAACACTGATGGTAATTCTGTTGTACCGCAGATTTTTTTTCAATTGAATATTCAATGTAAAATTTCATCCAGATCCGTTCAGTCGTTTCAGCTGGATTGAGTAACAAACATCCATACATCCATCCATCCAAACTTTCACATTTATAATGTTAGTTGAAAGGTTTGTTTAGAAAAGGCTCCTTTCTTGTTTTTTTGCTTATATGGAAATCTTAAATACTTACATACTTATATCAAGATAGGTATATAGATAGGTAAATAGATAGATAAAACGTATAATGAATACTACAGACACACACATAGAATTATACCTCTCAAAAGGTTGAGGAAAACATCGTGAGGAAACCGGTATACCCTAGAACTAAAAACTCGAAGGTGTGTGTCATAGGTTAGTATTTTTATAAGCGGCAATGGGCTCGCAACCTGTCACGTACGAAATGTGCTACTGTGCAAAATGCGTGCATGTGCCTCTCACTACCCTCTATACTCTCTTTATATTCACTAAAAAAATCTAACTAGAGATCTGAAGAGATATCTAGCAAGTCTGGGGATTATAGTCGTAATCATGTCTTTTTTTTTATAAATTTCAGGCAATCGTCTGTGTGCAGAACGTCATATTTCCATAAATTATCTCGCCATTACAAAAAGCAGAATCAATACTGCACAAGTGCCGCTTCATTTCTATAGAACGCGTGTCAATTACAAAGTGCTATCGACATTTCATTGAAACCTCAATTGCATTCTAAAATTCAACTTAAACTTCCATATCCCAAAGGAAAATCACCTTTAAACATAGGAGATAAAGGCGAAGCTGGTTTGAGCTTTTAAAGTTGGGGGCGTGTAGGTCTTTTGTCGGTGAACGCTTTCGTTCGAGTGGATTAAAAGCAATTTGCGCGATGTTGAGTGTGATTTAAGAATTTGGCGCACCCTTAACTTTATGAGTCGCGTCCCGCGGTTTTACTCGTGTAAAACTGCCTATATTTTATCCTATTTTATCCCACTACTGCAAAAATCTCTCCCAAATCCTTCCAATCATTCCTGTTCTTGGTTTTGTTTCAGCATTAATTTATCTACTTTAATATTAGTACCTGGGTGAACCGAGCATTGCTCGGTTTTTTTTTTTTTGGTAAACGACGTTTTCTAAAAACAAAACTTAGCTAGATCGATTTATTTATTAAATTTACCCCCTGCAAACTAAATAAAAAAAAATGTTTTTAGCCGTTTCCAAAATTCAGATTATATTTATGTACAAGAATTGCTCGTTTAAAGGTATAAGATAGAGAGGAAAGATTTTTGTATATTTGTAAGAAATAAAGTCAAGCAACTCAGCTAAACAAACTTGCATACATACACCTCCAAAGCATAACCTTCTTCGCAGTCGAGTAAAAATAGAAAAATCGTCCACAAAAAGTATTTTGGTAAGTCGAGCTTCCAAGAAATATGACGTCTTAAGAAGAGATAAAAAATACCTAAATCACTATCATCATACACTTGTTTTTGAATGAGTAGATGACTTAAACCACCCTATTCCATTTAAGTGTCTAGTGGGAATTAGGCCCCTTTAGACCGTAATTACGCCTGCCACAGGCCACTTGTGCTTTAAACACGATTAATTTAAACCATTGTTGCTCACCACTCACTGTGCAGTCGGGTAAATTGATTTGATTGGCTGCTTTTGACTATAGAGTTTGGAATAGCTAGAATGGCTAGGTTTGAGCGGGTTACGTAGAGAAAATGTTTATGATTCTTTAATAACCACAAATTCTTAAATCTCCATTCTTTTTAAATTGTTGTAAAGACTCTTTGTACCTGTACCCCTAGTACAAGTTTTTAATAGTTTACGAAAACTTTTTTCGAATAGTATCTTTTCATACATGTACCTCCATCGGAAATGCTAAGGAACTAAAATAAGGTCGATATCGTGAAAACTTGGTTAGAAAAAAATCGCTGGGACTGCCGATTAGATATTTTCGATATTATCGACCTTATTTTAGTTCCTTAACATTTCCAATGAAAGTAAAATATATTAACTCAAAGGTGACTGACTGACATAGTGATTTATCAACGCACAGCCTAAACCACTGGACGGATCGGGCTGAAATTTGGCATGCAGGTAGATGTTATGACGTAGGCATACGCTAAGAAAGGATTTTGATTAATTCTACCCTCAAGGGGATAAAATAGGGGATGAAAGTTTGTATGAAAAGTCGCGATAATCGACATTCACGCGGGCGAAGCTGCGGGCATCAGCCCATGAAATATAAGTATGAAAGGATTCGAAACAAATTTTTCGTAAACTATCAAAATCTCATACTAGGGCAGAAATAGACCATGCCAAAAGACCTGACGGCCGGCCGTTGCTTCTTCAACAGCATGAATCGTGACATGGCAACATTAATAGTAGATTAGTAGCCAAGACCCGAGCTAACTACTCTGTTTCACATCTCGATTGTGAGGTAAGTAGAAAAAAAAACCGGCATTACAAGAATAAAACATTATTCCCGCCTTTTTTCATCTTTTTTTAAATTACTTACCGCCCTAGGGCTTTTCTAGCTACCCTAGAGCGCTAATTGGTCATCTACAAGCCCCATTTGGGGGTAATAAGGACCTACTTACCGAATATGAGAGATGTAAAGTATAATATCAAATTGAGTAGAATTTCCTTCATACCTGCACTCGGGCTTCGCTGAGGTCCAGTCGCATGGCCAGCTCCTCCCGCGTGAATACGTCAGGATACTGCGTCTTGTCGAAGGCTCTCTCCAGCTCGTGCAGTTGGTATGTGGTGAAGGTTGTACGGCTGCGGCGTACCTGCTTGAAATTTAATGTGTGTGAAATATTATCACCATCAAAACAACAAACATGATCACGACTGTAATCTCCAGGCTCGGTAGATATCTCTTCAGGGGCCTTACCACAAGCTCTTCGGACAATACCAAAGCAATAAAACTTTGATATTTCGTACCAATAAAAACTGTTTAAGTATGTTACTTCAAACTTGAATTGTGACGTTTCTAAAACATAATAATTTGTAAGAACTTGTGTTAGGGCCCTAGATCTTTTGAGGATTTCTAAAGAAGGGTAGTCAGAGGCACGTCCAAACACGGTATTTAACACATGCCCACATTTTGCAAAGTGGTTAGTATTCCGTACGTGACAGTTGCAAATCCAGCGCCGCTTATAGGAATATTATATAATGTCATATGGTAATACCTATGACACACACCCTCGAATGATATGTTCTTGGGTATGCCGGTTTGTTTATGTATGTGTGCCAGTTTCCTCACGATATTTTCCTTTGCCGTTTAAAAGCACTGGCATTTCGCACATAAATTTTTCGAATAGAAAAACTCATTGGTGCACGACCAGGTTGGAAATCACGACCTTTGAATCGTGAGGCAAGGGTGCTAGCTGCCACTCCATCACCAGCGATCATTTTAAGTATTATTATTAGTATTAGACGGATATTTATCGCGTTTAAATTACCTTATATTTTCCCGACGTTTCGACAGGTTTGCACGCTGTCAACGCTGGTAGAGTCTACCCGTGACCACGACAGCGTGCAAACCTGTCGAAACGTCGGGAAAATATAAGGTAATTTAAACGCGATAAATACCCGTCTAATACTAATAATGATGTGTTCAGATCGCGTAAGTTTAAAAGTACATATTTTCAGTATTTACAAAGAAATGAAAATGATCTATCAGTTATCTGGTTCCATTAAAAAATGTATATCATGTATCTATGAAAGTTACCTTACGCGGCCGGCCGGCGTCCATAGCCTCTATGTGGTCGTGCTCGTTCTGCTCGATGTGCGCGTCGTGCTCGCCGTGCTCGCCGTGCTCGGTCTGCTCGTGCTCGAGCTCGGAGTCCGAGTGCGCGCCGCTCTCACATTTGAGTTCCACGCGATCTGGCAAAAACATCTTAATCTTTAATATCCTAATATATCAAAAACATCTTTCAGTTATATTCTATTATTTTCTGTATTTGTGGCACAAAATAAACTTCTTTGATTTGATCTGAAACGGCTGAACGGATCTAGATGAAATTTGGCACAAAGGTAGATTATAGTATAGAATAGCACTTTTTATCCCGGAAAAATGTACGGTTCCCTTGGGAAAAAAATGTTATGTTTGGACGTGCCTCTGGCTCTTTAGATATCCTCAAAGATCTAAGTAACTAGAGATCTGAGGAGATATCTACCGAGTCTGGGAATTACAATCGTGATCATGTAATAGTGCGAATAGGATTTACAATTAAATTGAAAAAGTTACCCGGGTACTTGGACATTATTCAGGAAAAACTAGAAATATTATTTCTGAATTTTTTTATTAACACAAAACTATGACCAAAAACAAGCAAAAAAAAAACGAATTACGTAGATCATAATAAGACAGAACGACTGACGAGTCATCTAAACATTCAAATGTTTTCGAAAAAACATTATCCTCCTTCTACACGGTGGGGTAAATCTTTTGGCCTTCTCTTTATATTTTACTTTTAACGGTGGCACAAAAACTTATCCCACTTTAAGTTTCAAGTACTTTATTATAACAAAATATAACATTTTATGAATAACCTCAATAACTACTTAAAATCTATACAAACTATTTGATACACCGTGAATAAATTGTTGAGATTTTAATACTAGCTTCCCATTCAACATCCGTGTAATACTAGTACAATTACAACAAAACATTATCAAAATAGAATTAGTATAAATAAACAGCGAAATAAAAGTGACGGTAAGTGCTTAACAAATAGTATTTTGTTAATATCTTATGAGGGGTGACCCTATAAAGACCCTATTATACCGAATTCGTTTCTATTTATAACACTAATAAGCTTCACTTTTGCATGGGTTTACAATTAAATTAGGTTGTTAATAGTAATTGGGGTGAGCGATTAATTTGATCGCGGACCGCTTGATTCGGCTGAGCTTGTGTACTGTGATGGATGTTACAAGCATTTCAGCGCCGTATGTGTCCAGCACAACATATAAAAAACCGGCCAAATGTGAGTCGGACTGGCGCACGAAGGGTTCCGTATCTAAAAAAACGGCGTATTTGTTGATAGAGCGGCGACAGAAATACATCATTTGTGAAAATTTCAACTGTCTAACTCTCACAGTAGGACAGGTATGTACATAAGATACAGCCTGGTGACAGACGAACGGACGTACAGCGGAGTCTTAGTAATAGAGTCCCGTTTTTACCATTTGGGTGCGGAACACTAAAAAAACGTCAACATAGTTATTTCATACATTGCTATTATAGGTACCAGATGCCTCATTAGGTATGAGGCATCTGAAATTGAATTTATCTTGAAATTACATACCTACACAGTATATTTTTTATAACGTATTGCTTTTAGAAACACTTATGAATTGTGACTCGGCCATAGGACCACTATGCCTTTTTTTACTTTATTTTTATTTCATAATACATTCATAAAAGAAGAAAAAACATCTTACTCAATTATTATTATCACATTGATTGAGGAATGGATGGGAATCGAACCCACAACTTATTGCAGAAAGCAGAAGCTACTACTAATTTAACTGTTTGTGTTAAGTCAATGGTTTTCCAATTTGGATATCATTTTTTTTAATTTCCATAATTTATTGTACATTATTGATCGTTAAACCAACCGCACCAAGAGGTCCTGAATCGGGGGAACTATTAAATGGCAGTTGATTTGTGAACGTTTTGAAAGTGACAGAGGATTAAGAGATGTCACGGCCGGTGGGAAACTGGATTTAATTGTTTCGTATTTGCTAAAGGAATATAATTACACTGAGAATGCACAGAACGTCATCATACTCCTGTCCTTATCCCACGCGTGCGATCGGCACAACATGTTTTCTTCTTCCACTCACTTCTATCATTCGTCAACTCTAAGTCTACTCCTCTTGCATTCATATCATCTCTCACACAATCAAACCAATTTTTATTCGGCCTTCCTCTACTTGCGAACCCAGATACACTCATACCCATAACTTTTTTGGTGACATGATTTTCATCCCTCCTCATCACGTGTCCATACCATGCTAGATTGCACAGTAACTACATGTATCTAATCAAAATAGTAAGTAGGTTCGCGTGTTTTTGCGTACGTATCTCACTGTAAGCCCCAGACTCGGTAGATTTTTCCTCGGATCTCTATTTACTTAGATCTTTGAGGATATCTAAAGAGAGTAGTCGCACGTACCTACAAACATGATATTTAGCACATGCCCACATTTTGCACAGTAGTTAGTATTCCGTACGTGACAGGTTGCAAGCAAGCTACTCGCCGCTTATAAGAATACCAAGTTATTTTAGCCTGAACTATACTTTGTTTATATGTGAAAAATGTGTTGTTGTAAATAAAGCATTACAATAACATGTTGTATTAATAATTTGTAAAGAATTACCGAGCTTTGCTCAATTTTTTTTTGGTAAAACGTGTTTTTTGTAAAATGAAAACTAGCTAGATCGACTTATGGCCCCAAAAACCCCCTGCATACTAAATTTCATGAAAATCGTGGGCCGTTTCCGAGATTCAGATTATATATAATATACATAATAATATATACAAGAGTTGCTTTAAAAAGCAACTTCAAGACAATCAATCTCATTTCGTAAATTCTTTGCAAATTGCCGTCAAAGCAATCCGCTTTTCTCGTCTCGTTACAGTATGATGTTCCTACTTATAATGTAGGTATGTAGGTACTCGTTAAACATTATAATGCCAAAGAAAATACAAGGAAAAGTTCTTGAAATGGATAATATTTTTTTCCACGTATGTTGAAAGAAATATAGACCTACGCAGTCCCAATTAAAGTTTTCAGAATAAGAATATTTTTTTCTTAAAATTGTAATACGTAAGTTCAATATGATGTATAGGTAAGTTCCAAAAGCTATGCGTAGGTACAGTGTAGGTAGGTGATAGATATAATAACATTTACAAATAATGTAAATGTATACCCACTTAAGGCCTGTACCCCTAGTATGAGTTTTTGATTTACGAAAACTTTTTTCGAATAGTATCCTTTCATACATTTACCTCAATCGGAAATGTTAAGGAACTAAAATAAGGTCGATAATATTGAAAATATTATCTAATCGGCAGTCCCAGCAATGATTTCCAAACCAAGTTTTCACGATATCGACTTTATTTTAGTTCCTTAACATTTCCGATGGAGGTAAATGTATGAAAGGATACTATTCCAAGTTTTCGTAAACTATCAAAAACTCATACTAGGGGTACAGGTATTCCAGCAGCAGTAGACATTGGTGCAATGTAGATACTAAAGTGGTGTTTAAAACTTTCTCTAGAATCATTCTATTGATCAAAACCGCATTGAAATCCGTTCCGTACTTTAAAATATCTAGATTGTACAGTTAGCGACTTTAATTTGGATATAACCTAAAACTTAGTAGTTGTAAGTTATTAATTCTTTAGTTTCCACTGGACATTGCGGGCACAAAAAGATCATCCGAGACACAGTTTTACCTATCACCACACTTGTTAGACAGGACAGTGACATCATAGGAAGAAGTATTTAAGAAACTAAAGGTTTAAGCTTTTTTATTAAACTATTATAATCCCATAATCCTGATTATTGTTTTCTCTGAAAACACTGGCTGTTATTGGCACGAGCCCAACCCAATGCTAATCCGATTGCGATAAAATCCTACTTCTTGAAATGAAGAGCGTGAGAACGAAATCTCGATAACACTCGTCTTAAGAGGTGTCAATTTTAAACCTATAAAACCTCTCAGCACTTAAATAGCAAGATAAAATTATAATTTCAATGAGATATTTTAATTACATGATCACGACTGTAATCCCGAAGCTAGTAGACATCTCATATATTTTGTAACTAAGATCTTTGATTATATCTAAAGGGGGTAGTCGGAGGAACGTCCAAAAATTATATTTATCATAAGTATGCCCTCATTATGCACGGCAAGTAGTAGGATACTGCGTCTTAAAGCACGAGAACGGCTGGCCGATTTTAATAGTTTTTAATTTGTTGGATTTGTCTCCGCCCCGAATAGCGGATAAACAAACTAGTCTATACATTTAATAAAATCGTTGATCTGTGCGTTTGTGCACGCTTATCTCCGCAACGGCTGCACCAAATCGAATGCAGTTTTCAATAATGTATTGAGATAAGCTTGGATTAAAACTTAGGCTTTTCGACGAAATCGGTTGACACATAAAATATATATGAATTTGATGAAAAACCCTATATATTCGTATAGTAGATACACAGAATATTAAAAGTGATATTTATAACGCGTACTTAGTCGCGGGTATTAATTAGTCTTAAGTCTTACCATAGAGTTAAATTAACTGAGAGCACCATTGTAGGTATTTTTATGAAAGGGTTGTCAAATAAGATTTTTCTAGAGTTTTTCTTTTTAGTCGTTTTTAAAAAAAAAACTCTTTTTTAATTAGTTTAAAATTTATTATCCCAAACACTTTCAGGTTTTACTTAAAGAACGTAACAGTAACTGTTTAAGTACATATCTACTGATAGTTGTTTTTGTATAAATTTACTTAATACTTAGTTATTAATAATAAGTTATGAATGTCGAATGGTGTGAAGTTATTTAGGTACTTAAGCAATTCGAATTTTCTGGTTTTAGTTAATTCATTGTTAATCGATTTTAAATTATGGCTTAAAATTATTACTTAACAGCATTACAATTAATTAATTAACAAATAATTGGTGTAATTTTTTGATTGTAAGTTGGTTTATGAATGTAATTAACTATTAAGTAAGGTTATTACGAATATAAGAAATGTCAAAACTATTTTATAACATTAATTTTTTGTTTTTTTTTTTAATTACAAGCTTCAATTTTTGATCTGCTATGCTTTTTCGAGCTTAGTTTTTTATATTTTCTATTAATTCAATGATTTACATATTAGTGGGAAAACTTCGGATAAAAAACATTTAGGTATTTGCACACTATAAGATCAAGTAGGTATAAAAAACAAACTTTAGCTATTAAACATAGTTTATGTCCACAATTTTTTTGACGGTCGTATTGTTACTAACATACATACCATGTTGTCTGTCTGTATGCCCAAGTATGTTGTCGATTGTGTATGCTGCGCCTCTTCTGCTTGTTTCAGACATTTTTCTAAACTTCACACTAAAGTTACAAACTTAAGTTCACTTTTAGATCACACTATAATCCTTTAACTCTTATAACTTTAATTAAAATATTAAATAAAATAAATTAAAAGTATTACATGAAAATTGCGATGATATTTTGCGAATAGGTACTTTCAATCCGTACGATTCGCGACTCGTCACGTCAAATCGCAAACTTTAACTGACGATGAAACCTTGCTTCCGTACAACCCTAGCTATTACAACCTTCGTCACCCTTCTTCCTTGCACGTGTGCGAAGCTGTGTAGTGCTGTCTCGCTCGCAAGTCCCGCCCCTTGTCGTCAATTGGTGAAAATGGTGGTAGGGCATTATTGTAATAGATATGATGTAAATATGGTGGATTTGAAAAGCACTTATTAATTAGTAGTTTTTTGATTGATATATTTAATTATAGTATTGTATTTCTGAGTTAAAGTAATTTTTTTACTTAAATATATTTACAAATCTACTTACATCGTATTCCTAAGATTATTTATTACATAAATGAAAACTAAATTTGTTCGTAGAAGAATATCTTTGAATCAATATGACCACGTTTTGCATCGTAAAAAATCGATTCAGCAGTTAGGTGACAAACACACATACAGAAGAATTATACCTACCTATTTAGTACTAGCTGTTACCCGCGACTTGGAATGCAAAATGTCAACCATCCAAAACCTAACTGCACCCAGTGTTGCTTAACCATGCGTTCCCCATACAAATTCTCAACCCCTATTTCAGCCTCTTCAAAATTATTTTTTGAGACAAAAGTCCACCTCTAGGAAAAAGCCTATTTCATTATGAAAACAAACATAGATAATATTAGGTAGGTACATATGTAGATATTTTACTTCCGATAAAAAAAAACCTTGTTACGTCTGAACTTTTATACCCTTTTAAAAGCAATCTGTTCCAAATGTACATTCGAGTACAAAATGTATTCGATTTGACGATTTCGTTAATGGAACCAAACGGAACAATGCATGTTAACCTCTTTACATTGTTTGAAATCGATCAAAGATTTTTTACCACTCTGCGTCTGAGTGGTTTCGCATTAACCCGCGAGGCGGCGACACTTGTGATTGGCGATAGGGGCCGTCTCGACACACGCGACTTGTCGCTTCTTTTTCCTGTCACTAGTTCTTTCGATCCAGTGTGGTTAGGTAAAGGATAAAAGTGCGCCTTAGAGGCTCCATACGCGCACTTCACTCAAGTCTTTTAACTTTTTAGGTTCCTCACGATATTTTCCTTCACCGTTCGAGAGTGCTGGTTGGTAGGTACCTAAATATTTCCAACTTGTCGCTAAAACTTGCTACTGTTGGGAGTTATAGGTAGGTCTTACAATACTGAAAAATGTTTAACACTAGACCTAAGCACACAACTAGTAGGTACCTATTCAATTAAAATAACCCGACTAAAAATAATTAAAATAGCTTCTTATAGCCGCCATATTGGACTTTTTGACATTTTGTAATAGCTTTATGTCACTCTTGTAAGTAGGTAATCCAGACCAATCCAGTAACACCTCATTTGTCAAAATCTGTCTATAGGTTGGTACCTAAGCTTTCTTTTGGAGTAAAATTTTTCTAATTTTTTGTTATGTTTTTCTTAAGTAATGAAAAATTTAGTGCAAGTTATTAGAACCATTACTTTTTGTATAGCGGACGTAATGCTTTCATGACTTTTAAGCTGCGTTTAATAACAATGACAATTTGCTTTGCCAAAGCAATACTTTTCAATTGAAGACGTTTCGCTCCCATGTCGTTTTGCATTTTTCCAACGAAGGTTGCTCTGCAGCCCACCTAATCCGTATTCGTAAAACGCCTGTCGCCACAGCGGTCACTAAAACGGCACCTTAACATATGGTATTGATTCAACACTTAACAGTTCGCGACACACTTGTCCGTAAGATTTAAGAAGGCTTTGGTTACCCATTGTTAACTCCATCAGTGGTTAGGGTGAGAGCTTAGTGAAGACTTGTAGCGATTTTTATATAGGTAAGTACCTACCTACTTACAAAACGTTTTGACAAAACGCTACCTTATTTATTACCGACCTGTGATTTTATTGAATTTAATATAATCTGATTCTCGGAAACGGCTCCAGTTTTTCATAAAATTTAGTTATGCAGCGTGTTTCGGGGGTGACAAATCGATCTAGATAGGTTTCATTTTCCAAAAAACACGATTTACCAAAAAAACCGAGCAAAGCTCGGTCATCCAAGTACCTACCTACCTACTATATATTTTATTCAATAAATAATTATGTTAATAAATAAAGCCACAGGGATTTTTAATTTGACACAAAAACATATTAAAAAATAAATATGTTGAACACAACCCTCATTTGCGTCGCGCAGTCGGGTAATAAAAGGGGCCTCAATGTCAAAGGGGCATTTTCGCCAGCCAACCCACGCTCTTTAAGAGACTTGATCGGAAAACGAACTTTATTAGGTCTTCTTAAATTTATTTATTACATTATCCAATCCACTCGCTACACAGCCACAGGTCTACGAAAAACTACAGCTACGGAGTCTACGGAATAGCGTAGAATGAGTTTCAAATTACCCTTTTTTTGAGGAAAATCCTTCAGTTAGGTACTTACCCAAATAGAATACCTTTTACAAATTCCAAAAACAAAATAAAAAAACCACTTTCATTCAGAAAGCCCTCAAGTTTCTAATTTCTATGTCTATCTTATATTCCATCGTATTTTTTTAGATATTTTGTTTAATTAAGCTCAATGCTTTCACTGCAGCCATACCCTTACTTAGTTTCTGAAGAAGCGACCACCGTTACTTTCATAGGCTTCACCCAAAGAATGACACGACGAACGGTCTTATACCTACCGCAAACTACCCGCTACCACTACATCATTCATCATCAGAACATAACTTCACACTACTGGGTGTAGACATCGCTTTTTACCCGACTGTGAAGGTGATTATTGTGTTTGATATCTTCTTAATATATATATTATATTTATATATTTTATATATAAAACAAAGTCGGGTTTGTTCGAACACTTATAACTCTAGAACGGCTCGACCGATTTTAATAGTTTTTGATTTGTTGTATTTGTCTCCGTCCCGAATAGCAGAATAACTATTAAAAACATTGGAAATTTGACGAAAGAATAAAATAAAATTAAAATAATTTTCCCTTGATATTCCCATACAAAACTGATTCACGTGAACGAAGTCACGGGCAACAGCTAGTAAGTAAATAAGTAGGTTTGTAAGTAGGTATTTAAGTTCTTTGGCTATCGCTGTAGCCCGGATGGATGTACATTTTGACAAATAAGGTTTCGTTAGATTGGTCTTAATCACGAGACTGACATACTTAATATAAAATGTCAAAAATCTAATATGGCCGCCGAAAAATGATAGTTTCAATAAATTTCAGAGGTTTTTTTTTATTTTTGAAATAAATACAGCATTTTTTCCGATACTGTGTCCCACACATGGTATCACTACACATGTAGATAATGTAATCGGTCTATTAAACGGGGGCCCGTCCTAGTTTTCTTCTTTTTTCTTTTCTTTAGTTTAGTACAGACGGAAATCTTCCGTTTTTCCAGAGCAGTCGTCACATTAAATCCGACAGCTGAGTTTTAAAGACCCGGGCTTAATGTAGCTAAATGTAAAATGTCTCATAATAGAACTTGGTATCAAACAATCGAATCGCTTAGTAAGTAGGTAGGTACCTACTGTTTAGCCATATCTATCAAAGGCAAGTAGGTAGGTACTTGTATCTACCTACCTGGCTTTAACTGCTAGACAGAATTTAATTAAATTTGCAATAGGTATAGCCTATGATCTAGCCTTTACCATGAAGTCTTCCAGAACGATTCCGTTTTAGAAACGTCACATTTGAAGCTTAAAGTAACACTACTTCAATACAATTTTCATAGGTACCTAACCTAATATTAATTCAGTAATGTATTATGAATTCGTGGTGAGGCCCCTGGAGTAACATATCATTAAAAATGCCATCGACCCAGGTGATAATAATATGTTCACGCAGGGACGAATAAAACATTTATTTTATTCAAGTATCGCAAAATACCTACATCACTAAGGGTGGATGGATGGGAAAACAAGTACCATCGGCCCCGGTGATATGTTCACAGGAACGAATAAAACATTTTTCATTCAAGAGATTTTCGCAAAATACCTACAACTCCAAATTAAGGGCAATTTCGGACAAAGAAATGGTACTCGTAATAGCTATTAAATTAAGGCAATTTTCAGAAGCCGTCGGTGGAAAATAAAATAATAGACCATTAAGAGGTCCCGGTTTCCTCCGTACACTCAAAGACACTCGCTAATCGGCGGAAATGAATTTGAACTCAGCCACTTTGATACTTTTCCGTGCCATTAACTGTATCTGAATTAGTTACGGATTGGTCTGTAATGTCGAAGACTTTAAGACTGCTACTTACTTAGGTTACACCTACCTACCTACTTTACCATGAGTATTGCTTATTTTGTTCTAAGCTTTATGTATCTACTCAAAAAAAACAGTCAGCCTAAATATTTGTTTAAATAATGTTCCATATTTATTTTTTATAAGTAGTGTAATATGTTATGAAGAATATAATGAGAGTGAATGAAGCAAAAGAGGTACCATTATAAGGATCGTAGCAAGTGGAGATCGGTGATCTCTGCCTACCCCGCGGCCCCGTCGAGAAACAGGCGTGACTTTATGTATGTATGTATATGTACCTACATAATATTAAGATAGATCTATTTCTGTAAATAATGTAATTTATTGTATTATTATAAGCTGATACAAGGGTACATAGGTAGGAACAAGTTACCTAGTCCACCTACAGCTATTTTTTAATTTTGTACGGTAGGTACTTATCTTATACCTTTAAACGAGCAATTCTTGTATATATTATGTAGGTATAATTATATATATATAATCTGAATCTCGGAAACGGCTCCAAGGATTTTCATGAAATTTAGTATGCAGGGGGTTTCGGGGGCGATAAATCGATTTAACTGGGTTTCGTTTTCCAAAAAACACGATTTACCAGAAAAAACCCGAGCAAAGCTCGGTCATCCAGGTACTATATTTTATTCACCTATTGTAATAAGTAGGTATATTGTAAAGGTAGAGTACAAAACAAACACAGTCAAAATTTTTACGTATATAATAAAAAAAAATTAAGAGGCGTTATAATTTCCAGTCTTAGCTTAATAGGTAGGTCATTTCTAAATCTGTAGGTCTACCATGAGTTTTTACAATCTACATCGCTAGCGACTACTCAAAAATTGTATGAAAACTTGTACAGCGCCTCTAGCGGATAGTTGGGTACTAAAACGTCACGTAGTTAACTATCCTACGTCACAGCGTACTACAGCGACTGTAGTTTACGCTTCATTCATTTGCTTAGAATTTGGTACCATGAGTAACAATTTTGATAGATGTCATAGTAACGCACTATTACAGTTACTACTGTAGTAACGTCAGCCGATCTAAATGTGACAACTGACGGTAGACGTACAGAGCTAGGTTTTAGTCAGCCACTCGCGTTAGTGCTGGCGGCCAGAGACTGACGAAATGGTTACTGACACACAAATATAACAGTAGAAATTTTGATTGAATAGAATTGAAATTGAAAAATTATTTATTAAATAAAATCACAAGGATTACTTTGAAACGTCTTATATGTTAGGTGAATCTATGTACCAATGTGATTCTTAGAGATATTACAAATACTGGACAATTCACACAAAAGTGTTCATATTGTATAAAGGCAGGTTAAACATTAAATGAAAAAACATAATGCGGACCATTTGATAGCAGATGATCAGCACTAACCTGCCAGTGAACTGTGGCCAGTGACTTACTCAATGTAAATCGACCTTTAGTTATATTACAGTAGGCTTTCAATGCATTTTTGAATAACTTATCATAATTGTATATTAAATTATATAAATGCAAAAAGTAAAAATAAATAATATATAGACCTCTCTCATTACATTCTTCATACATGCGCGTCGGTTAAGGGTACTAAGTGGAGATCCGTGGTCTCTGCCTACCCCGTTGGGAAACAGGCGTGATTTTATGTATGTATGTATGTATAGACCTACACCTACAAATTGATAATGAAGAACATACAATATTTTACTGCAAGAGCTTGCTGGCAAAAACTTAATTAAGTACTTAAATGACTCTGTAGGTACCTACAACATACACCAGTAGCTAACTAAATGCATTATAACAAGCTAAAAACAAACAAACAAACAAACAAACAAACAAACAATCTTGACCATGATTATTATCCCCAGGCTTAGTACATAATATATCTCCTCTTACTATCTACTTTATGTATTGTACTCAGTGAACGGAAAATACATGGAAGCATTAATTGAGCTAAAAAATGAGCTGTGGTAAGCGGGGCTTGTCAATTATGCCAAAAATATACACTTAACAAAAATTCACATAAGCTATCTACACGTTACACGATAATTTAAACCCAAACGTCGAGGGAATAGAGTTGACATTGATACATGTTTGGCCAATCCACGAAGGAGTTTCGATGGGTGAAATTTAGTGTCAAGTTTCGCGGATATTTCCCTTGAAGAAATTCCATGTTTTTTCCATTTACTAATTATACACAAACATACAACGTAAAAACCCTACTTCCCACTGAGATGTTTCGCTTCGCTCGCTCAATCGTTCACTGGTTCACTGCACACTAGTCAAGTTCGCGCACACTCGTAGCACAGTAGGGTGCGATGTGTCGCAGGCCGCGGGCGGAGGCGACGTGCGCGCGCGCCGCGCCCACGGCCGGGTTGACGCGCGCGGAGTGCAGCTCGGCCACTTGCGTGGCGCACGCGGCGGCCGGGTCGCCGGACCCGGTCAACGATCCGATCCTGGAATAAACGATAAAAAAATGAAGGATCACGGATGTAATCCTTAAAGACGGTAAATCGGAGACCCGTCCGAACATGGTATTTAAGAGCACTGGCATTGCGCACCTATTTTTTTTAAAAAGAAAAAGATGTTAATACGTACGGTTCATCCTGCGGATCTAGGCATTCGTGAAGTTAGCCACAGGTGCGAGTTTGCGCATGTCCAGTCCCACCGCCGCTCTCCGTCCCTCCGATCGCTCCCGACGAACGATCCTGCGCAGCTCTTGCGGCTAACTTCACGAATGCCTCGACTCGTCGGGCCAACTGTACCTACATCCTTGTATTTGTTCCTCACAAAGTTTCATTCACCGTTTGAAAGTAGTTAATAAAAACTCTAAGTAGGTAGAGTCGAAGGCAAAAATATATACACATCCAGTTTACATAGTTTGGTATTCATCTACAGAGGCAATAAATTGTATACATCCAAACATTTACAAGTATGTTTACTTTGTTATGGGCAAAAATATTCCGCCGCGACCATCCCGGCGCCGCCAGCGAGAGCCTGTGGAAGCTCCGCCGCCGCCAAAAATGACAGCTATACCAGTGCATAGTGAAGTGTTGAGTGCTAGTGCTTTGTGTGAAAAAGGTGACAACGATATAGCCTATAGTTTTGCCAAACGTTGGCCTAGTGCGCGATACGCTACTATTAACAAAAGGGACAGAAATATAGAAAATAGTATAGTTTAGTATAATTAATATGAGTTTCTTAAGTTTTATATCATTTTTTACCATTATTGTGCTTTTTTTTGTTTTGCTTACATAATCGTTTTTATCATTTGTTTTTATATACCAATTACCAATAATTACATTGATTAAGTGCTTTTATGTTTTGCTCTATACATTTTTTATTGATGGGTTAGTTAAGAAAATTGTATATTTTCATCTCATCCACATCATCTCTTCTTCTTGTGCTCGGGAGTATGTTCGGAGTAAATCGAACACATCAGCGATTATGCTTTTGTGCATCGTAATGCAGTTTCCGCGCACAAGTTTTACATAAGCTGACGATTTCGTCAGTACGCGACCTCTTACCAATTGAGACACTCGCGTGCTCAATTATATACCATTTAACCACCATTTTAACCATAAACCATTAAGATTGTAACCATTATTTACCAGTTATTGTTATAAGTTTAATATTACCATTTTACCATTCATATTATAGTCTCTTAAAACCAAAGTGACTTTACTTCCAACCCGACCATACGATACCATTCTAATAAAAGGTCGTAGGTGACTACCATAAGAAGCCTACGACTTTACCACTCTGATAAAAGGTCGTAGGTGACTACCATAGGAAATCTACCCTTTTACAGTTTTAAAAAGATCTAAAATTGACATAATCATTCTAATTTAATTAATTTTCCACCATTTTCACGTAGGTTTAGTCAACACCAATTTACATGGCTTCTAAAATAATCAAAAACCCGTAAATCATACGTCAGTTTACTCAAATTTAGAATTGTAATTTAAAATGTTTACGCTAATTTAGTATTTGATGTGAACAAAATAAGGTCGCGTTTATTTCAGCATTTTTTTAGTTAGTTTTAGAAGATTTTTGTTAGTCCGCCGTACAATAGAATCACCACCATTGTACGTGATAAGTAGTAACTCCAACATACCAGAACTCATTTCCCGGATGCGCGTTTCCATCCCAAGGGTACGTCATAACTAGTAGCTTGCCCTCGTGTTTGCCCGTCAGCCGGCTCGACGGTTCTCGGTCCTGCAGTTGGACGTTTATACCACCTGCCAAATAAATACAATCAATACCAGTACGTCTACCATGAGTTGTCACATTTAGATCGGCTGACGTTACTACAGTAGTAATAGTACGTTACTATGACACAACTGTTACTCATGGTACCAAATTCTAAGCAAATGAATGAAGCGCAAACTACAATCGCTGTAGTACTGTGACGTAGAATAGTTAACTACGTCACCTTTTAGTACCCAACTATCCGCTAGAGGCGCTGTACAAGTTTTCATAATTTTTTTTAACTACAGTCGCTAGTGAGTGTAGATCGTGAAAACTCATGGTAGACCTACTGGTGTTTTAAGAAAAGTAAAAATAAATGACATTTTTATGATTACTTTAGCAAACAGGTCAAAGTTTGTTTTAAAAAAATTTAGTGCATTATCCTACTAATATTATAAACGTGAAAGCATGTAAGAATGTATGGATGTATGTCTGTTACTCTTTCATGCTGAAACTGCTGAACGGATTTGGATGAAATTTGGCACAGATATAGATTATAGTCTGGAATAGCACATAGGCTTTTTATCCCGGAAAATTTGTACGGTTCCCGTGGGATAGATTTGTATGGTTTGTCAATGCACCACGAAGCCGTGGGCGGTAGCTAGTTATAAACAAATAAAATAAATTACCTCGGGGATGCCTCTTGCATTCCAGGAATATATTGCTGAGTTCGTTTTCATCAATGGATCTTGAGAACATAGCTGCAAAATAACAAAACAAAATGTAAATTTGCTTTAAACATATTTTTATATATAATTTTGAATTTTAAAACTGCTTTTTAGGGCGATCGCCCACGAGCTACTTTTTGTAGCGATGCAGTCGCGATGCTGTCGCACTTAGCATCGATACAGTCGCGAAGTCATAACATTATATAAGCTTTTATCACTTTTTGTAGCGATGCTGTCGCGCTAGCTCGTGGGCGAGCGGCCTTACGCGCTCACAGTGTTGGTTTCTTAGAAAATTTATATTGATGGGTACTTAACCCCCTGAAGTTTTCGGAAGTAGTCTGGGAACACCCTGTATATCATAAATACTTATTTCACAAAATTATCCACCTCTTATGTTTTCGCTGGGATGCACGTAGGAGAAGTTGACGTCAGCAACGTGACGTAATAAGTCACGCAACATTAACGATCGCGTTCGTTCCAGGAACGTCAGTAGATACACATCGTTCTGGTGTTCCGAAATCTTCCAAACACCTAAACCTGCAATCGTTCAAAACAATATTATATTTTGATAAATCAAACGCTAATATGAATGTTGAGATGGATGTGTGGAGTGACAAGGATGGATAAAATAAGGAATGAGTATGTTAGAGGAAGTCTGAAAGTGGCACCGGTGACAGAAAAGATGAGGAGTAATAGGTTAGCGTGGTATGGGCATGTTATGAGAAGAGATGAATGTCATGTGACGAGGAGAGTGTTAGATATGAATGTGGATGACAAGGGTAGAGGTAGACCAAAGAAAAGATGGATGGACTGTGTGAAAGATGACATGGGTAAGAAAGGAGTGAGTACTGAGATGACGAATGATAGAGGGAAATGGAAAAAGATCACATGTTGTGCCGACCCCACATAACGTGGGAAAAGGGCAGGAAGATGATGATGATGATGATGAAACGCTAATATGAATAAACTAGCTGCCGCTCGCGACTTCGCTCATTTAAAGTATCTAAGCCGAGTTTCAAACAAATCACGCAAGTCATAAAAAATCCCATAATAACTTTGACACCCCATTTTACCCTATTTAGAGGGTTATTTTGAAATATTCAGATATATGTATCCATTTATTTTGCATTTAAAGTATCCAAACCAAAAGTCAGACCAATCGCACCACCCGTAAAAAAGGTCCCATACAAACATACAAACGGTCCCCCTTTTTGAAGTTTATATTGAAAAATCCTGAAACACGTGTCCATTCATTTTGCATTTACAGTACACAAACAAAGTTTCATGAAAACGCCGAGTGGGGCGATTATGGATCGCAGCTTACAATCAATGTCAATCTGTTTTGATTGTAATCAAACGATTTGGTATCACGTAAGAGTGTTGATTCAATCAAATTGATTGACATTTGGTATTACGTACGTTCAATTTCAATCTTAATGACAGAACTTCCTTAATACCAATTGATCGATAGGCGCTGTTAGTATGAACGTTTTGATTATATCCGAATTCCGTAATCGCACAAGAGGTCTTCCCCTTCCAACTGCCCCATTCACTCTCCTTATGCACCTGTTTCGTCATTCTCCTTTCATCCCCTTCCATATAATCTTATCATACCTTTCTCAATTTTAATTATCTACCTCGTCTTGTTTCACTCCGCAACGTTTTCTTATCACACTATCTTATATTCGGACTTACCAGCTCCAATAATATTGACAAACGCTTCCTTCCCCACTTCCGCCGCTCTCGCTTCCGCTTCTAACAATACACTCTCAACGATAATGCTGAGTCGTTTGTAGTACGTCTCATTATCGAACACTATCTCTTTATGAGGGATTGTGACGAATCTTTTTGTGTAATGTTTCTCCTCAGGTTGTATTATTTTGTTCTTGAAGCGTAATAGTTCAGGGTATGTGTAGCTGGGTACCTGAAATTAAAAAAAAACCTTTTTACAGTGACTGGCACTGGTGGTGTAGTGGTAGTACCCCTGCCTCACGATCTGAAGGTCGTGGGTTCAAATCTCATCATGCAACAATGAGTTTTTGTATTCAAAAAAATTATCTGCGCAATACCAGTGCTCTTAAACGGTAAGGGAAATCGGCCTACCTACCCTAGAACTAAAAAGTCGAAATAATTAAACAAGGTATCCCGCGGGCAATGCCGGTGGCGGAAGCTAATACCAATAAGAGCTTAACCTGATTGACTGACTGACTGACTGACGTCAGTCAGTCAGTCAATCATTTTCTAAATTTCACCTTTCTAGCTGACGCTAGAAAGGTGAAATTTAGAAAATAGAAAAAGGCTTCCTTTTATAACAAAACCACCCACTAAGGTGGGATTTTTGGAAATTCCACCCTTAAGGGGGTGAAAAAGGGTGAAATATATAAACGTTAGTATGAAACTTTTTAACGCGTGGAGCGATTTTCACGAAACTTTGTGTGTGTACTGTACCTAAATGCAAAATGAATGAACACGTGTTTCAGGATTTTTCAATATAACCTTCAAAAAGGGGTCCAATGGGGGGTTAATGATCGTATAAGAACTTTTTAACGGATGGTGCGATTGGTCTGAATTTTGGTTTGGATACTTTAAATGGATACATACTTCTGGATATTTCAAAACAATCCTCTAAAAAGGGTAAAATGGGATGTCAAAGTTAGTATGGTATTTTCTTATGAATTTTGTGATTTGTTTGAAACTCGGTTAGGTGAACAAAGTTGCGAGCGGGACAGCTAGTATACACGGTGTATTTTTGGTCAGTTTAAAGCCGACGCCCGCGTAATCTATATCTGTAACCCTACACAAAAAACAATAGGTATAAATAATAAATCTATTTTTTAATATTAATAATAACACGAAACTTACTCGATAATATGAGAACCGATAGTAGTTGCTATTCGTTTGTCGGCATGCGAATTCGACGCACGGCGCGACGGGGCGGGTCGTAGGGACTAGGGAGTCTGCGAGGTCGTTGACTCTGCGCGCCTTACTATGTTTTTAACACACTTTTATTAATCTTTTCGACTATTCAGTTCCGTAAATACTTATCAAATTCAAAAACTAAACCAACGACACAAATACTATTAAGTAATAAAAGAATTGGGCGCCGGCTTTAAACTGACCAAAAATACACCGTGTATATAAATACCTGATAGAATTCCGCCCACATCTGTCGCCACATGTGTTTGGCCGACTGATTATTCCCGACGTACGTAGTCTTCAGAACGTTGAGACACGTCGTCGGAGTGACTTCCTCGCCATATCCGTTCTCTATACAGTTCTGTTGCTGCGTTATCAGTATATCCTCGTAATCCATGCGCTCTGGCCTCTCGAACCGAGGGCCTATTATACCTGGAAGGAATTTTATTGAACACTAGCTACTAATACATTAATGATTACACCTTGGGTTACATTATTGGAGTTTTAGTAGAGATCTCTATTTTTTTCTAGTAATAAATATAGCCTATGTTACACAGGGATAATGTAGCATTATAACGGTGAAAAAATTTTTGAAATCGGGCCATTACTTTTTGAGTTTCTTCGTTACAAACAAAAATACAAAACTTTCCTCTTTATAATATTATAGTATAGAAGATATAGATTGTAGACTAACTATATGTATAGTTACTAGCTTCCGCCCACGGCTTCGCCCGCGTGGTACCTTGAAAAACAAAAACAAATCTATCCTGCGGGAACCGTAAATTTTTCCGGGAATTAAATAGCCTATGTGCTATTCCAGACTATAATCTATATGTGTGCCTTTTATCGAGATCCGTTTAGTCGTTTCAGCGTGAAAGAGTAACAAACATACATCCTTACAAACTTTCGCGTTTATAATATTAGTAGGATAAGCACTGGTGGTGTACAGTTCCCGTGGGAGGGATTTGTTATTGTTTTCAAGGTAGAGACGAAGCCGAGGGTGGAAGCTAGTTAAATATAATGTTAGTGAGCGAAGCGATCAGCACATAAACACAACATACCAATAATAATAGCATGCTCCTCAACATCATCATATTGGACATGCCCAGAGTTCTGCCTACTCCCATTATTGATGCATACGGTCTTCCCACTAACGAATACCATAGCTGATAGTTTCATCTCATCGTAACTCAGGCAGTTTTCCAGTAGAAGTGGTTCCCTTTGCTGCATGGTACCAACCTGCTCCCAGCCATCTTGACTGAAAGAATTTTGAGAACATGAAAAATAAATATATTACGACTTTAATCTCCGGGCTCGGTAGATATCTCTTCAGATCTCTAGTTTCTTGGATCTTTGAGGATTTAGATATTTTCAAAGATCTAAGTAACTATAAATCTTTTTCCTCTTCTTCTTCAATTATGGCATCTGTCTCTTAGAGAACAATTTTGCCAGTGTCAAGTGTATTTTGTAGTGCGATTACGGAACTCTGATACAATAAAAACTTGTAAAATGTCAATCAAATTGATTGAATAAACACTCTTATGTTATAAATAATATATAAATCACTTGATTACAATGAAAACGTATTGACATTGATTGTAAGAAAAGATCCATAAAAGCCCCACTGAGAGTAGTCAGAGGCACATCAAAACTTTATGATATTTGGCACATGTCCACATTTCGCACAGTAGTTAGTATTCAGACAGGTTGCAAGCCCATCGCTGCAATTTGAGAACATGAGATGAAAATATATTACTTTATTTTGTTTCAACTTTGGGGAGTATGATGTTGATGTTCCTTTGACTTTAATGAAGTGTAAATGGATTTATCTGACTCAAAAAAGTGATATAGGTGAATTATTCCCATCTGTTTTCCGGGGGGTACAGATATAGGAATAAAAAGTTCATTCTTCCCCCCTTTTTGTAACGGGAGGCAAATAGAACTTTTATTATTTGGAAATCTGAGACATCATGTATTGTACATGGTAGCAAGGTGTAGGTATGTTCTAAGAACTCACTATTTTTTTTATCACGTTTGAAATTTCTTACCCTCTAGGTTCCTTACCCTCTGGATCCATTGAGTAGTAAATACGAGTCAGATGCATTCATGAAGGTAACTGCTCGCTTTTGCAGTAACCTGTCTATAAATTCTGGCACTGTCATGTCTTTATACAAAGCCTTTTCTATAGCACTGCCAAACTCTCTGGAATAAACAAACAAACATTAACACTACTGTAATTTTGGCAAGTAGATTTGGCGTTGTATATTTGTGTATAATGTTAAGGTGTGTCCAAATATTGAGCGGCAATCGAGCGCGGCTGCCGCGCTATGATTAGACGACTGCCGCGCGCGAACGCTTCTGGCTACCTGCCGCGCGCGAACATTCTTAGGAAACATTCGGCAGTAATTGTGTTTGGACGTATTTCTGCCCACAAACATGGACAACGAAACATCGATTCGTTTAATTGAAATCTATGGATCTTTTAAAGAGTTATGGGATCCTCGACAAAAGGAATACCATAATAAAAATAAACGTGAAGACTTGTGGAATGAAATAGTCAACAATTTTGATCTTCCCAAGAAGGAATTAAAGGCTAAAATGAAATAGTAGATTTGTCATAAGGGAGCAAAATAATATTTTTACGGCGAGGGCGCTTTTTTGAATCCAGAGCGAAGTGAGGGATTCTATAGTAGAATCCTGAACGTAGCGAGGGATTCAAAGTACGCCGCCCGTGCCAAAAATATTTTGCGCCCGAGTGATACACTCTACTTTTCATCACCCTCTATGAGAAAATAAAAGCCACCTTTCTTTTTTTTTATTCAGCCGGCGCGGCGCGACTATGAGCCGTCGTGCCAGCCAGTCTCAGTCTCCCTCACTTCGCTTTGGATTCAAAAAAGCGCTTTTGCCGTAAAAATATTATTTTGCTCCCTTATGTATGATACAATCTACTATTAAGTTCCTATAGACGAGAAAGGAATAGAGAAAAAACAAGCTTTTTTTAAGCCGCTTTCATTTTAGTTCTGATGCCAATTGAAGCGCGCGGCATATCTTGGTTGTGCCGCGCAGTACTGCCGCGCAAACATTAGTTGGCTTTGTCCAAACTAGAGCGCGGCAGAAATGTGTCCTACAAATGCCGCGTGTTGCTGCCGCGCTCTTGCTGCTCAATGTTTGGACACACCTTTAGAGCATAACTTAAGAACCGTTAATCCAATCTGCATGAAACTTAGAAGGTGTAGAGATTCTGCTATGTAGATTTGCTGGAAAGCATATGAGCTCAATCGGTGAAGGCGTTGCAAAGATATTGGATTCCGAAGTTGAAAAAAAATATCTTTTTAATTTATTGAGTGGGGTATCAAATGAAAGGGCTTTATTTGTACATTCCAAAATGGTTTTTATTTTTATTCTGGGATGGATAGTTTTCGAAATATAACGAAAAAAGTAAAGTTAAGAGAACTCTGACGCCCAAACATATTAAATGTCTATATTTTGCAGTCATTGGTAGGTTAGGCATTTATTCATATGTAATTGTATAACACACTAGCTTCTGCCCGCGGCTTCGCCCGCGCGGTGCCTTGAAAAACAAAAACAAATCTATCCCACGGGAACCGCACATTTTTCCGGGATAAAAAGTAGCCTATGTGCTATTCCAGACTATAATCTAAATCTGTGTAAATTTTCATCCAGATCCGTTCAGCCGTTTCAGCGTGAAAGAGTAACAAACATACATCCATACATCCATACATCCACACATCCATACATTCTTATAAACTTTCGCATTTATAACATTAGTAGGATTGATGTTCGGTTCGGCTAGGCTTTTCCTCAATGTTTTCCTTCACTGTTTAAGAGGGTAACACTTACCGTTTGTAAATAAGAAAGTGAGTCATAAGAAGCAACACTCTTTCATGGATAAGAGGGTAAGTAGATGCCGCATTCTCTTTCAGTTGTTTCATGGGTATTCTGCCTTTCAGTTTGTGTAACCTGAAAATTACAAGAGAGTACTTGTTTACAAACTATACATATTTCGGACACATTATCAACGAAATTTATACCTAAATGAGTCTGTTTTGTTTAAATCATGAAAATATTGTGTTATTGACACATTTTCTGCAAGTTTTGTGTACAAATGTCTAACAACTTAGGTGTAAACAATAAATTAAGAGATGATACAACATGTTTATAACAATACTATGTTTTATACCATGGTGAACATCATTTACAAACATGACCACCAATTCTATATTATATAACAGTTGTAATGTAACTGCATAAAAAACTAAAAAGAGATATAATCCAGGTTGCCATCTGAAAAGAGATATATTCCATCTGTAAATATCTTTGGTAACTTACTTCACACTGTCAATAGGGAATGGTATTGGAAACATTTTACTCCTCATAACATCATCAATATCCTCAGGCTTCTCGGATTTAGGATTACTACCATTAGACCACAAATTCTATTAACTAAATAAAAAACTAAAAAGAGATATATTTCAGACTGCCATCTGTAAGTATCTTTTCTAACTTACCTCACACTATCAATAGGGAATGGTATTGGAAACATTTGACTTCTCCTCATAACATCATCAATATCATCAGGCTGCTCAGATTTTGGTAAGTCTGCACACTGCTGGAGGAGAATCTTGGTCTCTTTACTTGTGCTTGGTAAGCACCAGTCCGACTTAGACCTGGTGAGGAGAATATAAAATCAGAAGAGAGGTTTACAGAAGAGAAAATACAAGTAAGTAACATTTTGTGATGTCAAATGTGACATTTTGGTTTGGCTAAACTTCTTCCTCTTCCTGCAATCTTTCCCTTTGGCCAAACTAATCATTACTAAGAAATTATTATAATTTTTTTTTTATTTGGTTTCAATTTCAAGATGAATTTTGGTAATTCAGGTATGTAATAACGGTTTCAAAAAGTAGGTACTTACTCATACATAGGAAATTACCTACACCTACCTACTTCTAAGACAAAGAGAGCATATTCAGCACACTGTTTCTTCTCTTTTATGGTATACAGAACTGATAGAAGACCAGCTTTTATGTGGTAATCTCTACCAAGACTTGAATATTACCTACCAAGAGTCATAGGTAAGACCTACCATGACCTCACACCCTTAATATTATAAACGCGAAAGTTTGTAAGAAATGTGTGGATGTATGATGTACGTTTGTTACTCTTTCACGCTGAAACGGCTGAACGGATCTGGATGAAATTTGGCAAAGATATAGATTATAGTCCGGAATAACACACATGCTACCATTTATCCCGGAAAAATTTACGGTTCCCGTGGGATAGATTTGTTTTTTGTTTTTCAAGGTACCACACGGGCGAAGCCAGTCTCAAGTAATTGGTCAATAATAGTGATTAAGATGACAGTTTTGAAATTTTAAGTTGTTCTTACCAGGCAAGATTCTGCAGCTGTTTTAATGTATCCATGGTTGACAACTCCACCTGGAAACATAAGAAAATTATCTTCCTTTTTGGTATTAAGAGGCTCAAAACCTTTAGGTCATGTTAGATATACTTAATGTGTTAGTTGCACTAAAATATGTTTACCTCCATTGTTTTACATTTTTAAAAGTTTTGGCAAAATGTCTGCTACAGAAAATCACAATGATTGAAGGTAAGACACTAAATTGAAATGCTGTCTCAATGCGTTAACCCATAGTAATATTATTGCATTTTGTTTTCCTTGATAAGTTACATAACTGCGACACAATCTCAACCAAGTTAATTTTGTCCAACAAAATATTCTTATATTTTTGAAATTAAATGTACAGGTGGCATTGCATGCTCATGCTATGCATAGATACTTACTTACTCACTTAACTTGACTAATTAGTATGTAGTTAGTACCTACCTAGTATCATGGGTAAGTAGGTACTAGGCAGGTACCTAGGTACTTACGTACACATAATAGCTGGTACCTGGATGACCGAGCTTTGCTCGGTTTTATTTATAGTAAACATTGTTTTCTTAAAATGAAACCTAGCTAGTTCGATTTATCGCCCCCGAAACCCCCTACATACCAAATTTCATGAAAATCGTTGGAGTCGTTTCCGAGATTCAAATTATATTGTATATACATACATATATACATGAAATGCTTGTTTAAAGGTATAAGATTTTAGTGGAACACTGTGATACCTACCTACCTATTAAATTAGGTACCTAGTCACCTAGAAAATTTAGTAGGCATTTAGGTACCTATTACCTAATATTTTTTTGTAACTTACCTTCACTTCACTTCTTTATTTTTGGCCTCTGTGTCATAAGCCACAATTCTGCCAATGTCCGTATTCATGCTAGTGTCATAGTTAATATGGAGATGTTGCGTAAAAATATGATCGGTTGACCAAAATTTTAATATCAGAAATGATTTTTCTAAGTACCCACAAAAAATATAAAAAAATTACAGGTAAATAGATATGGTGTCTAATAAAAATAAATACTTTAGTGGATAGAGATATAGGAGGTAAATGAAAATATTAAGTAGATATATATAAATAATATTACAATTTAATGTTATTCATGTTAATAAATTTGCAAAGAATACATATAATAACTGGGTCAAAGGTAAGGGCCAATAAACTTTTCAATGAAGTAGGACGGGGCATTTCTGATGGAAGAAAATCATAAAGAGAGTATCTCAGTTTTGGACAGCTAAAGAATATGTGGTTAACGTTTCCTTCATCCAGACCACATTTGTAACTTACCTTCTTATTATTTTGGATGGGATGATCGATGAACAGTCAGATACGTATAGTAGGGTACATAAAGAACAGACTAATAAATAGTAGGTAGGTAGGTCCTTAAAAACATTAACAACTACTACCTCTATAATATGATGATGTTAGTAACTAGATATTTTTCTATACTGTGGGTGGTAGTAGGTAGTACTAAGTAGCTACATACAATAGGTACGTATCTACTACCTACTTTCAGACGGGATAATTATAAATAGACTAAAAAGAATACCTAGGTGACGACTGATAAAATAACACTAGAGCCCTGCGCGACACAGTACTTAAAAGTTACCTAAGTACTACTTACCTTTAGGTACTTAGTCTAAGAAAAGAAATCACAGATTTTTATTGAATGGTTGGCTAGACATAACACAAAGTTACATTTGGAGTAATGTTCCAATACTCACAGTCGTATAATTTTTATAAACCACTACAGGATAAAGATTCTTTAGTTTCCGTATGTACATAAACAATACAAACGATATTTATCCGGACCGGAATACTAACTTTTAGCGAAAGTAGAAAATATTTCAAAAACAATAATAAACGTCAAGTGTGTGTCGAACACACAGATGAGGGATCCGCAAACAAAACAAAAAAGTCAAGTCAGTGTGTCAAATCAAAGTCAGAAGGTTTAACGGTGAGTTCTTGGTTCCAATCTGTTCCAATCTGTTCCAATCCAAAACACTTCGAAGTTCTAAATGAACAGTTGAGTTGGAGCTTTCACATCTTAAAAATAGTGCAAAGACATGCATCATTGGCATCAAAGCCGATGAAAAAAGGTTTTAAAAATGTAATTCCACTTGGTAGGTACAGTTTTTATTACCCCCTTATTCTTTTTTTTAGTATCTATATCTATTGGTAAAAAAAATATACTATTTGTAGATTTGCAGTACCTATATTTTTTTTTTGCGCTATCTACTAATACTTTGATAGGTACCTAGGTACTCTTACCTAAATTCTTCACAACTTTAGCACAGTTTATTAGTCTGCAAGTAATAGTTTTTATATGTCAACAATAGCAAAAAATATTTGTTGTACAAACCCAAACCATTTTGCCATTTCGTGTAAAGAAGAATAAAGTTTTCTTTCCACAAATTTGCCAGAAAGCTTTAAAACGATGTTGACGTATGACGTTGATGACACTTGATCTAATAAATATAAAAATACACTTGACACTGGCAAAATTTATTTCAAAATAGACAGATGTCATAATAAAAGAAGAATGTATTTAATTTAAAAATAAATCTTATTTTGGGATTTTTTTCGGTGTATTTGACTGACAACTACATCGCTCTGGTTTTTATATTTTTTCTCGTGTTATTTAGAGTTTTTGCGTAATTTTGGTGGTTATTTTGCCAATAAAGCCCGGGTTGACGCGAGTGTAAAATATGTGAATTAAAGTGAATAGTTCCCTTCAAATTCCATCAAAGGAAATCCCAAGAATTTTGACTATGACTCTGTGACGTTGACAATACTTATATATATATATAAATACACTTGACACTGGCAAAATTGTTCTATAAGAGACAGATGCCATAATTAAAGAAGAAGAAAACGACGACGACCGGTCGGCTCGGTTTGCGCAATTTTATTTGTTTTGTTTTGATTTGTGAGCTCACGCCACGCTCAGCTCATGAGCATGATAATCTGATAAACTATGCATATTTTGTCCTGTTCTCAAATTATCGCTAGACCTAAATAAACGAAAGCGATGGCAGATATACAAAGAATACGATCCGAGGTTAACAATGCCTTTAAGCTCAGTGGATTCACCATACGGAAGGAGGCAAGTACGTTTATCGCCGAGGAACTTTCAACTCTCCTTGCTGGTGAAAGACAGGCTATGATCGACAAGCTGACTGCTCATTTACTGCATCAATGCCTCTCTCAACCAGTCCTAGAAAAACACCACCTTGAAACAGCCTACAGAGAGTGTTCTACGGCAGGTTTAGAAGAAACGGAAACCGTATTCAACGTTATCGATGCTTTTACGGTTCCAAAGCTATGTTACGACAACGAAAGAAAAAGGTTTGTGAAGAACGTTTCTACTGCCAATACATTGTACCCAGACCCCAAATCGAAGGCCCAGTTTCTAATAGACCGGTATACAATCATCTGGCAAAGAACGCAGAGGAATAAGCTATTTGCAGAAGAAGCATTGCAGGCGGAAGGTGAGCATCGTTTCCAACTACGTAACATTGAAGTATTGCTTAGTTCTTCGAGTCGGATAGATGAGGTTATAGTTTTAGGGCTTTTAACACAACTTACCGAAGGAAAATACTACTTAGAAGATCCTACAGGGAGCGTTTTGCTTGATATAACAAATGCTAGATTTCACTCAGGACTGTTTACGGAAAACAGTTTTGTCCTAGCTGAAGGTTTCTACGAAGATAAAATGCTAAATGTGACTGGCCTGGTGTTGCCACCATCAGAAAATCGCGCCAGTTCATCACCATATTTCGGAAACATCAACACTTTTGGTGGTACTTCAAAAACTCTACTTAAAAACTCCAAAAGCCTGATTAAAATTGAAAAAGAAGACAAAGATGGGATGATGATATTTCTGTCTGACTGCTGGTTTGATAATATCAAAGTCATGTCAAAGTTAAAAACTCTTTTCACTGGTTATAATGACTTTCCGCCTATAGCAATAGTGTTTATGGGGGAATTCCTATCAAACCCATACGGGCACGAACACAGCATACAACTACGAACAGCCCTCACAAATCTCGGAGACATAATCCATCAGTTCAAAAAGCTGCAAGAAATAACTAAATTTATATTCGTACCAGGTCGAGGAGATCCTGCTGCAGCTAATATTCTACCACGCCCGGCAATTCCCAACTCAATTACCCAAGAAATAAGAGATAGATTAGGTAAAGCCGCAATCTTTACTACCAATCCGTGTCGCATACAATACTGCACACAAGAGATTGTCATCTTAAGGCAGGACTTGGTAATGAAAATGTGTAGGAACTCAATACACTTTCCTGAAACAGGTGATATCCCTGACCATCTGTTGAAGACGCTACTAAGTCAATGTTCTCTATCACCGTTACCATTGGGCGTTCAACCTTTGTATTGGAAACATGTCGATGCATTAAGTTTATACCCAGTACCAGATTTGGTGGTAGTCGCCGACCACTTTCAACCATACACAAGGTCCCACCAAGACTGTCAGATGGTGAACCCTGGATCATTCCCCAGAACAGAGTTCTCTTTCAAGGTTTACATTCCGGGCACAAGGACTGTAGAAGATTCACAAATACCTAAAGATGATGACATGTAAAATTACAATATCTCCAACAAGTTTAAAAAATGTGAATTTTTCACTAGTGTACCATGTGATAGTGTATTATTACTAATAAATAAGTGAAGTGAAATAATAAATAAGGACCAACCTGGAATTGAATTGTACAGAAAAGCCTGATTAATAAATATTATAGTTTGTAAATAAATCAATATAATTGATTAAAGTGTTTATTCATAAATAGTTAGGCAGCTAATATTTACAAGTAAACATTAAAAAGAAATAAAGTTTTTAAAAATAATCTTACCTATAGAAACTCAACAAGTCAAAAACTGTGATGCAAATACTATTCTTGTAAACGACTTTTTAAAAGTACTTACATGGTATATTATTAATACTAACTTTTAAAAAGATAGATTATTGTTAATATGTACTAAAAATAATTGTGATTCATATTTTAGTCATATTTTATTGACCATTGCGTTAAAAACTTAAACATTAGTCACTCCTTCATTCAAAACATAAACGCAAAATGTGTCATTGACCAAATAGGCATTTTCACAAAGTCCATTAACAAAGATCTTAACTGAATTTGAAAATTTTTTCAATAAAAAATACCTAAAGGTGAAATTAAAAAGCTAGACAGAGTTTTTAAACTCTTAACAAAGCTTAGCTAAGTACAACCATTGAGGTATCATTACATTGATAAGCACAACACAGTTTTTATTTTGTGCTTTAGCTGCTTTAGGTAAGTATGTAGATAAAAAATTTCACATAGCCTACTGGTGGAATTTCTATTTGTCTATTTAATCAGATAATTCCAATGTGAAACTAAGTCTAGCCTAAGTACCATGTTAAAATGGAGACATGAGAATCTAGCTACCACCCTCCTTCCTTCACAATCATGATATTGATCAACATGGAGTAAAATAACAGAAAATTTCTGATTTCAGAAACCTTTGACAGGCTTAAAGCCTAAATTTCAGATAAAACAATAGGTACCTACCTAAAAGGTTTTTAATTATTCCATGGCGTAGGTAGGTACTTACACTTAAAGACCACACTATTCAAAAGACCAAAATCAGCGACGACCTGGGTCTAAAGTTAGTGTTATTTTACAGACCTAATAAGACAAATTGTCTGACAGAGTGTCTATGCTTATAAAACTACCAATCGCCATAAGAAATTTATAGGTCTGAAACTTACAACTTCCTGCCCGTTCTAAGGTATTTAGGTTAGGTACTTATTCCATTAAAAGTGCTAAATTACAATCTGACGATGACTTAAGACTCGTTTTAAATATATAACTATCAAACTCCAACAAGGGTGTTGTATGTTTGTCCGATCGGCGCGAGCGCAACCAAACAGATCATGGCGATGGTGATAATGACGATGATTGGTGTAAACACTCCGAGTATCAGCTTTCTGAAGCCAGCGAACTGGAATAAAAGACAAGAGGATAATATTATTATCGAATCACGCAAATGCATTTGTGCGTTTGTGGTTGCGTTGTTGTTTTCGTAAATCTTATGACAAAACACTTTTTTACGCGTCTATACAAATCATTAAGTGTGACAATATGATGAGTTGACCGATACAAAAATGCATTAGGTCAACTAATCCCGCGGGATAAGTTGACAGCGGCCTCAGTTGACTAAAGAGCCTGGCCTAGATATAATTTTATGTTGCCAATTCAAAGTCTTCGTGATGAATTAACTTTGCTTCAAAAGACCAAAGACTTTTCAAGCTGATTATTTTATAGAGAACTCTTGGATATTTCCGCTAAACGGTCTTCAGCGAAGGGTGTAGTGACTACAAAACATATAGGTATCATACATTGCGAATTCCTTTCCCAACCCTGACATACATTCATGTTTAAGTATCCTAGCTTTGTGACCTAGGTAACTTACCGGAGCATCAGTACTCCTATCGATCTGTGTAACCTGCCGTGTGTGACCCATCATATCCTTCATCGGGAAACTGTTGACCCGACCATTGCTGATGCGGCCTTCAGAGACGCATACTGTCAGCTGCAAGGGAATAATTAAAGGTTTAAAAATCTATGTTTCATACATGACTCAAATCTGCACTACCTCAATAATAAGGTAAAAGTGATTTTCGCTTTATTTGTCATATGTTTACTTAGTAGAAGTTGTGAATCATAAACTTTTTTTTTTTTTTTTTTTTTAATCTTGTTTATTGTTAAGGACTTTTACTTTACAAAGTAGAATCATAAACTTGTAATTACAATAACCAACGCGTAATAAAAGATTTCGCGTGCACAAGCCGAATGACACTGCATTGTCTCATAACATACCGAAACTGGAAGACATAATGGTCCATGGACTACAACAGATACAACTGGCTACGTCATACAGATACTTACAGAGAGTACAATATGCATGACCACATGGAAAGCCACAAAAGCGGCCAAGATGAAAACGCTCCAAGATGGAAGCTCAGCCTTCTGTAGGTAAACGGCCAGGAATATTGTGACAACTGAAACAATAAAATATTTGCATTCAGATAATCAAGAACTCGAATGTAATTTTACCATCTTAATGATGGTCTGATTGCTCTGTGCTAATTGTTAAGCAATCTCAGAGATACTAATTATGATCTCCATTCTTCAGCCAGTCTCTATCACGCAGGACTAGTAAATGCAAGCAGCAAAATTCCGGAGAACCAGTGGCTTTCTCTCAGTAGTTTTGTTTACTCACTTCCTAGAATGTGTGCGCCGTTACCGAAGAACCAATGGAGCCAGTTGAAGATCGGCCTTTTCTTGGTGCCAGGGTGCGGTCTGAAGTAAGCACCTGGAAGAATAAAACAGCTGTTAGGTACATCAAATTTTCTTCTCATAAATAAGATCTTCCGTTCTGATTCCTTCACTGACCCTAGTGACTCTCGCACGAAAATCTTTCATTTGTAGTCTGATTGACTGATATTACCAAACCCGCTAAACGGCTATACCTACCTACTTCAACTGAATCAGTGCCACATGATATTTGTTATACTTTAGCTGTCATCGCCATTGCACTATGTATGTTTTGAGCTCATGCTTGAGACAATTTTGTCCAACAAAGCAGTTGATCTGGAATTCTGGACTACGTTGGATCTTAAACTTACCAATAGGCTGTATAAAGCACAGTATAACGGTGACAATGCCAGTGATGGCGTGAGGATTATCTCCCGTGGTGGACCAGCCACCGACCTCGATGAGAATCAAGATAAAACCGCAGACAGTGAGCAGCCATGTCGTTACCATGAGGATTCTATGCCACTGAAAAAAGCGAAACAGAAATTCTGATTCAAGTTCAAACATAAAACGTTTTTGAAAAGTTCAAGTGTCGTTTCGTTGGTGTTAGCTATGGGTGAAAGTTATTTTACTAAATTACTTACAGCGAACCAAACATCTTTCCCTCCCAGAGTTCTGCCGACCCATGTTTGTCTGAAATATCTGAAAACAAACATTAGGTGAGTTGTCTATCTTGTTTCATTTCAGTCATAAAAGTATTTGAAAAATCTAAGGAATTAAGGGTTATTTTACCATTTTATTTGTTTGGTCTTTGAGCAATGCAGAATATTATTTCTTTTAGCTTAATCGGTTTTGCAGAGTTGAAAATTTTGGTTACCTAGCAAGCAAGATTCCAAGAGATGCCGTCCCTAACCATGCGGTCAACATGAAGGACCCGTGTAACTTAAGAAGGAGTTTTGAAGCACCGGCCGCGGCGCCTACACTGGCTAACGCCATCGGATCACCAGTCGATTCGTAGGCTAAATTGTGGAAACCAACTCGGTTTGCGTCTGAAAAGAAAAGAACCAAAATGATCATACTGAGCAATTAATGAGTCTGGAGAAATCTGGAGGGGTAAGTTTCACATCTACTTGAATGATTTTTTGGTAGTATTTCTCTACTACTTTCGGTACTGTGGCGCTTGTGCTTTGGAAGTAAAAATTGCATGATATTGTCCAGAATGACACAATATAAATGGCCCTTAGACTATTGCCTTTTTCAAAATGAACTTACCTTTCATACTATCCCCAGCGAGCACCATCAAATTGTACTTGTTATTGGCCAGATCAAAGGTGTTTCCTTTCACCACAGAAACAACATCTCTTTTAAACTTGCAGTACAATTTGCCATCTATATTCGAGGACTCTTGTAGCTGAACTATCTCTTGTGGAGAGTCAGACCGGCTTACATAAGGCTCTTCTTTCGGGTACGTCCATGAGGTGAACAGGTTTATTCTTCCATTATCGTTTCTCACGCACTCCATAGCGCTATCGTCACCCATCTTATTATCTACACTCAACCCCGCTGCTACATATTTAGGGTTACCGCTGCCTTGGATTTCGAAGGTGTAGTCAGTGCCTGATACGAAGATAGCTACTATAGCTTTGCAGTCTCCTTTTCCGATGCAGTTTGCGGGGACTCCAAAGCAGAGTTTCGTGTCAGCGCAACCTTGGTAGATAACGTCCATGGGTTGTTCTGTAGGTTTCGGCTGTGAATTTAATCAAAAAAGTTAAGCAATTGCAAACATTTTAAATCGCTGGCTATTCATGCGGGTTAGTTGAAAGTCATATCTGGAGCCCTTGATGTTAAGGTCGGTGGATAAATCTGTAGGTTTTTGCAATGGTACTTCTTATTAGGCCTAGGTTGAAATCGACTTTATAATTACTAACAAACCCAAAATATTCATGGACGTTAGTGTTATAAATAAACTGAACTTTAGCACTGATCACAGGATGGTTCGCGGAAAAATCAATGGAACTCAATTAAAAAAGGCAAGAAGTAACTTGATATCGAATAAAAATGCACTTCACTTACCACTACCAGACAAAATTCTAAAACCATTAGAACAAGCATTACATAGTTTAAAGGAAACAGACAGTGTACAAGCAACATACGATACTTTAGAAAGAGAATTAAGAGAAACGGAACGAAGTGCGTCAACATGCAAACGAGTGGGAGAAGAAGCGAAAGAGCTAATTAAAAGACGGCAAAACTTAAGACAACAGAAACCAATAAACCGAAAAGAAGTATCAGACATTAGCAAGAAAATCAATAAATGTATAAGAAAACATAGACATAAAACAAGAACAGATAGAATAACAACTATTATAGAATCAACGGGAGGAGTGAAAATAGCACAGAAGGAACTACAAGAAAACACAGATTGGATCCCTAAAATAAAAGATAGTAAAACTAAAAATAACAAGACAAAAAGATTAGAAATATTAAACGTAGCGACGGAATATTATACCCATTTATATAGAGACGAGAGAACAGCACCACTAATGAAGATATCAGACTTAGAGGACGGAGACTGCTATGAAATTCCGCCAATTATGCAAAGCGAACTACACAGGGCCATCCAGTCACAAAAAAACAATAAAGCCCCGGGGGAAGACGGAATTTCTAACGAACTACTAAAAGGCTCCGCACATATTATCCAGAAGTATATACTAACCCTTTTCAACAAAATACTGTATACAGAAGAGATACCGCATCAGTGGTCGATGTCAACAATAATTTTACTCCACAAAAAGGGTAATAAAGAAGATGTCGGTAACTATAGGCCGATAAGCTTAATGTCGAACCTATACAAAATATTTTCAAAGATTATTCTTAGCAGAGTCACAAATGTCCTGTAACTGTATTCCTTGCCTAGGGGAAAGTAGGGGATAGGGGATAAGGTGGAAAATGAAATTCTTACAACTAAGTATAGAAAAACGAACAAATATAACTTTATTTCCTATCTTTTCTGTTTATCTTTTATCTATTTTTATCATTCACCATTAATTCACAAAACCACAACATTAACAACAAAAGTAACAATTAAATCAGAAGTTATAGACTGGTAACGCACAAAATTAACTTAAAAGCTAATGCATATGCTAGTGTAATTATGTTATCTCTAGAACGAAAGGAATGTGTAGGAAAGGATCGGCGTTGTGCTTGGATTAGCCTCGGTTTATTATGAGAATTTAAATTATACCCCTTACTTAGCCTTAGAATATATCGGCAGTTGTAAAATGCATCCGTCCGTTATGCGGGCCGGAACAAACGGACACGCAGAGTGTCACCGTTGTCTGGTGGACTCGCTCTTGGTATAAAGCGGCCGAAATTCACGCGGGCGCCCTAGTATTGAACGACTGACCTGTTGCTAGACGTTTTCCTTAGCAAATCAATAAAATAACTGGGCCTTATGACGGATAGTCTTCTATGGCGCGTAGGGGCTCACACCTCGGCTGGAGAGAGGGTCTGGACCGGAGGTTAGCTCTAACTGGTGGAACTGGGTCTTGGGAGACACCCCGTATCTATAAATGAGATATTTACGGTGTTGAATAATCAAGCATTGACATTTAGACTTCAGAGAAGAAATTAGGTAATAATCACGGCACCTTCACCTCCTGTGTCCAGGCGGCGGGTGTGGGGCCGGTATTTTCAGAATATGGGCCCTGGATTTAGAAAGAAAACGACAATTTGCTTACCGGGGTGGAATATATGATATTTCGAACAACCTCGAACGAACTCGCTTCCGTCGGACACACGAAAGGGAACACGCCGCGTAGCTCAGCAGTGTTTTAATATAGGGTTATTTCCAGAGTAAAACAACGTAAATGTCCTTTGTAATTCGCAAATCAACCCTTGTAACGAACCGAATTAATTTCAAGTTCAAGTTCAAAATCGCAATCTCATCAGCTGTTACTCGGTGATGCCCGCTCTGGGAAAAAAAACCGCCAGAAAATCTATCGATCTGCGACGCAAATCTTTATATTCTACCATTCGCTTCGGTAACAATAATCGCGGGGTTACTAACCAAACGCCATATCAATCGGAATGTCGACGGCAGGTAGATGCTGGCAATTTTATAATAATTTTAGGTTGTATAGATTATAAAGTAGAGAGGAAACAATAATGACAGTGACAGGCCGACCGTCAAAGCGGGCCTGGGCCTTCGGGGTTGATTAGGTAATTATTCTATCTTAATGAAAGGAAGATTTGAATTCAATGGCGGGAGAATTTAACATGACCCGGACTACAGCAGTCTATTATAATGAGTAATTTCGAAAGATTTGATTGACGACGTGTTATATAATGCTAATTAAATAAATCGGAGGTTACAGCACTCCCTTCCCCGGGTAAGAATTCACGTAGGGAATTCGTTGGACGCCCTCGTCCTTACAATAAGAACGTTCCTACAACGTAGATAGGAATAGATATTGAAAAAAAATGAATGAATTTAGTAAAAAATATGAGTTAAATAGAGATGTTTATGATTCAAGTTATGGTATCAGTTTCGTGTAGTTGAGTAAGCAACGTAATCGCAAATCCCTTCAGATCGACGAAGTATATGCCCTGGATATACTAAGCCAGAAGGTGGCAATAAAAAAAAACGTCAGCCGTAATACCGTAATACATTCGTAATATTAGAGAGTTTTTTTTTTTAATTTATTTTACCCCAAAAAATATTGTTAGATTACGCGCTTATTGGTTGGTAGGTGGCAACACGATGATGTTGCAAGTCGAAAACCGGGCATAGAGTATAATTATGTGTTGCCCTGATTAGCCAATAACGATAATCGATATTCAACCGAAAATAAAATATAAAAATTACTTATAAATTGTGACAGAAAATTCGTTTTTTACGTAATCGATTATGGAGTAAAACGTATACCTACACGAAAGCTGAAAACCAACACATTTCCTACCTATTAGTCCTATGTCGCCTCTTACGACACGCCTGGATGAGAGATGGCGGGTAACCTATTCTGAACCCGGGCTACCACGGGGAAAATAAGATTTAATTTAGATGGGAATCAACGTTTTTTAGGTCCTTTATGTGCCACTTACCGATAAATTTACCAGATTCATCTTCTAACTCATATACTAATCGAGAGAGTTTGCGGATGACCTTGCAACGCTCATATTTTGGAGCGAGCTTCGCTGCGAAATATTTATGTGCGGCGCTCTGTTTATAAGTTCGTTTCCAGACAAAATCGCCTACATCATATGAAACATCTCGCCGTTTTTTATTATAGTATTTAGCGTTCTTTTCGTGAGCCTTTTTGAGAGAATCCCTAACGTGACTGAATATATCTTTTAACGGCCCTAAACTGGTAACGTAGTCGCCCCGTGACTTGAAAATTAGTTCATCAATATCTTTGAAATCTTTATAAATACTACCATCAACGACTGCCTCTCTACCGTGGACCAACATAAACGGGGTGAATAAAGTCGAATCATTCACTGAGGTATTGATAGCAAATTGGACTTTATGCACGTTCACGTCCCATGTTCTGTGGTCGTTTTCGACAAAAGAGGATAAGGCTGTCATTATAGTACGATTATAACGCTCAACAGTGTTCACCTGAGGGCAATAAACAGGACCTAAGTGTACCTGAGGGATATTGTATTTGGCAAACAATGCCTGAACCTCATGACCCACAAATTGGGACCCATTATCCGAAAGAACCGTTTGTGGTATACCATGGACCAAAAAGACATGGTCCTCGAGACGCTGGGCTATCACTTTCCCAGTGGCTCTACGTAAAGGGAAAATAAGGCAGTATTTGGTAAAGCAGCACACCACAACCAACAGGAAGGTATTTTGCTGTCTCGACATCGGCAGTGGACCAACGAGATCAATGCTGATGCACTGGAAAGGCCGAGAACAGACTTTGGGTTCCCCCATGAAACCTGGTGTTGCTTGTGTGCTGTGTTTGTAGGCATTACAAGTATGACAAGTTTTAATAAAATTCACGGTATCCTGGTACATACCGGGCCAGTAATATCTTAATTTTAAACGTTTATAAGTTTTGGCCACCCCTAGGTGAGCGGCGGTAGGTACAGAATGGTAATCAGTTAAAACACTTATTCTATGTTCTAAAGGAACGACCTCTTTCCATTGGAAATCACCACTGAGCTGGTTACCACTCTTAGTGTAACGATAAAGTCTATTATCAATAAGTTGAAAATTAGGACAAGCGCGCGGTCGGTCCGTGCACCGCTTGATGATTTTAGCATACCAAGTATCTGCCGTGTTACTTGCATTTATTGAAGCTATTGGGAAGGCTCTAGATAGCGCATCGGGGACCACATTTTGTGCACCCTTGCGATGTTCAATACGGAGGTTGTATGGAGAAAGTCTACACCCCCACCGCGCTAAGCGACCTGTAGGGTTTTTAAGGTTGAAGAACCACTTGAGGCTAGCGTGGTCAGTTATAACGCTAATCGGCTTACTGCCCTCTATGTATGGACGGAAATGTTCGACTACGTGCACCACGGCTAAAGCTTCTCTTTCCGTCGCTGAGTAATTGCGTTCAGCCGGAGACAATGAACGACTGCAATAAGCTATGGGATGTTCTTGTCCGTCTATAGTCTGTGTAAGGGTCCCTCCTATACCAAAATCGGATGCATCGCAATGAACGGCAAAAGGTTGAGTGAAATCGGGACAAGCTAAAACGGGGGCGCTAGTGAGAGCTAATTTTAAGTCATTAAATGCTTTATCAGCGTCCGGGGTCCACTCGAACGGAGGGGCACCCTTACGCGTAGAGGTAAGAGAATTTAAAGGGCCCGCCGTATGGCTAAAATTATGAATGAAACGTCGGTAGTAAGAAGCAGTGCCCAGAAAGCGTTTCACATCTTTGCGACAAACGGGTGTAGGGAAATCTACAATAGCTTTGACTTTATCAGGATCTGTGCGCAGGCCATATTCATCTATGACGTGACCTAGGTACTTTAACTGTTTTCGAAAGAATTGGCATTTGCCTTGGTTAATCGTAAGACCTGCTTCTCGCAGCCGGTCTTTCACCCTCGCCAAGAGCTTAACGTGCTCTTCAAAGGTGGAATTAAACAAGATAATATCATCTAAATAAATAAATACTTTATTTTCAAACTCCGGACCAAACAATCTATCCATTAGGCGTTGCTGGGTGCTACCAGCCGAAGTGAGCCCGAAGCACATCCGAGTGTACTGGAATAATCCTCTTCCTACTACGGTAAAAGCTGTCTTTTCTCTGGATTCCGGGTCCAACGGGATTTGATGATAAGCAGATTTTAAATCAATAGAAGATAGGTATTTGGCATTTCGGAGCTGGTCCAGAATGTGATGGATATATGGTAGCGGATAAGCGTCATGCTTTGTAACTTCATTTAGCCTTCTGCTGTCCAAGCAGAAGCGGAATGAACCATCAGATTTCGGAGCTAATGTGACTGGACTATTCCACGCGCTGTTGCTCAGCAGTGTTTTAATATAGGGTTATTTCCAGAGTAAAACAACGTAAATGTCCTTTGTAATTCGCAAATCAACCCTTGTAACGAACCGAATTAATTTCAAGTTCAAGTTCAAAATCGCAATCTCATCAGCTGTTACTCGGTGATGCCCGCTCTGGGAAAAAAAACCGCCAGAAAATCTATCGATCTGCGACGCAAATCTTTATATTCTACCATTCGCTTCGGTAACAATAATCGCGGGGTTACTAACCAAACGCCATATCAATCGGAATGTCGACGGCAGGTAGATGCTGGCAATTTTATAATAATTTTAGGTTGTATAGATTATAAAGTAGAGAGGAAACAATAATGACAGTGACAGGCCGACCGTCAAAGCGGGCCTGTGCCTTCGGGGTTGATTAGGTAATTATTCTATCTTAATGAAAGGAAGATTTGAATTCAATGGCGGGAGAATTTAACATGACCCGGACTACAGCAGTCTATTATAATGAGTAATTTCGAAAGATTTGATTGACGACGTGTTATATAATGCTAATTAAATAAATCGGAGGTTACAGTCCTTGACGAAAATCAGCCAAAGGAACAAGCGGGATTCCGAAGTGGATTCTCGACAGTAGATCATATTCATACAATTAAACAAATAATAGAAAAATACCAAGAATACAGAATGACCTACTACATAGCTTTCGTGGACTATAATAAAGCTTTTGACTCTCTAAAGCATGAGAAGATATGGGAAGCTTTAATGCATCAAGGAGTACACCGAAAATACATTCGAATAATGAAGAATATATACAAGAACATGACGGCAAGAATAAAAACGGAAAGATTTGGAGAAACATTCAATATTAAAAAAGGTGTGAGACAAGGGGACCCACTGTCACCCAAACTGTTTTCTGCAACTCTCGAGCAAATATTTAGAAAACTAGACTGGAGTAGATATGGCATAAAAATAAACGGAGCTATGTTGAACCATCTTAGATTTGCAGATGATCTCATATTAATTTCGGATAACCCGGACCAATTACAAACAATGCTGGAACAACTTACAAAAGAAAGCGAGAAAGTTGGGTTGCAAATGAATGTACAAAAAACCAAAACAGTGACTAATCACACTAAAATACCCATTCAAATCAACAACAACATTGTTGAATATGTCGATGAATACACTTATCTTGGTCAAATTATCTCTCCTATAAACCTAGCTTCTAAAGAAATCCAAAACAGAATAAAGTCTACGTGGAAAAGATACTGGTCCCTAAAAGAAATAACAAAAAATCCATCAATACCTATTAAACTAAAGAGCAAAGTATGCAACTCATGTATCCTCCCAATAATGACATATGGCTGCCAAACGTGGCCCCTAACAAAGGAAAATACCAGTAAACTCGAAACATGCCAACACAGCGTCGAGAGAAGCATCTTAAATATAAAAACAAAAGATAAGATAAACCTGAAGTTCATAAGAAGAAAAACACAATTAACAGATGTTACTCACACAATCAGAAAGCTAAAATGGAAGTGGGCTGGCCACTTACTTCGATGCAAAACTGAAAAATGGGCCAAAGAGGTAACTGAATGGTACCCTAGAGAAGGGAAAAGATCGAGAGGTAGACCGTTCCGGAGATGGGAAGACGATTTTAAAGAATCAGCTGGTGCAACGTGGAGAAGGAAAGCTAACGACCGCGACATTTGGAAGAGTCTAGGGGAGGCCTATGCTAGAAAGCAAAATAATCAAAGCGTTACTGATGTCCAATAGATTTAAATAAAATGTAAAACTAGTTTTAAGATTATTAAATAAAGGCTTTTGAAATTGAAATTGAATATCACTATGACCAGAGTACCTACAGTTTTTAAGCTTACCAAAATCTCCAAGCTTAACAAAGTTTCAAAAATAACATAAACAGCAAGGGTACCAAACCAAATCCGTATTAAAAATCGAAACTCGTGGTGAGGATATAATTATTACCTACCTTGCTTTCCATAATAACAGGTGGTGGTACTGTGCTCCTGTCTGTGACTGGAGTAGGCAAGGAGGTGGGTACCACAGTGTCAGGGGTCACCACTTCGACCAGTGGTGATTCAACACCGCTCCAGAACGTGGCGTAGCTTTGTGCTACTGTTGCTCTGTAAGAAAGTTGTGTTAGCTAGTGATCAATCCTGGTTGATCTGTCATGACCTTACGATGGTTGTATTGTATTGTAAAGTAATATCGCCTACCTAAATATAGTTCCTACTGAAAGTTTCGAGAGGTGTTGTTTGAGTACTTAACTAAGTATCAGTTCTATGGATAATGGATATCAGAATACTTATTTTTTGGCGAAGTTTTTAAATCCAAGTCATTTTTCACAAGTAATAAGACGATAATCTTAAGGCAAGTTTTGATTATAATCATTTGTTTGTGTAAAGTAGGTACTTAGCGTGTTTTGAAGCTATAACCTTCTTGATTTTGAGATTAGCATCGTAAATCTAAAGTCAGCGCAACAACATTTTAACATCGCAAGCACCTTTCGAGTTAAACATCCCAGCTCACGCGTGCCCTAAGCCAGTCAGGATCAAACCTCTATTAAGTCGTTGTTTCGGCATCCTGCAGGGTACTTTGAAGATCAGAGTCAGAGATTGTTGCGATTGTTATCTAGCTTATTTCGCAGAAGCTTGCAGTTGAATTCAACGAGAATTTTAATATTTCGACGGCCCAACCGAATAAAGCGGTAATAGCTCAATACACCAAATTTTTTTTATTGCATATTCGGATTCTATGGAAGCCAATCTATCACCTAAATTTTTTTCAAAAAATTAAACTAAAAATCCCTTGATTTACAGCAGTAGACGTCATTTTTCTTTCGAAATTTGCGGCACAAGAAGAAGACGAATATCAAAACTCTGTAACCTTACGTTTAATAAGTTATGAAAACAGACGCGTTATTAAATCTTACGCCATTATTCTACTGCAAACGATTAATAGTTTAGTTTTAATGTGATAAAAATATTTTATTTTCACATAGATAAGACCTATATCACATAGAATACCTGGTTTACAAAGTAACATTTTTTATACAAAGAATTCCTCAAATCCCTGATTACAATGTCATCAAAATGGTTAGTAAAAGCCAATGCTAATGAGTATAATCTTTAATACCATTTTAATTATTCATTCTTCTTTCCTACAAATAATTATGTGTAAAAGTGTAGGTATGATTTTTTATAAAACAGATATTCAAAAGAAAGTTCAACTTCAAGAAGCTTTTGAAAAACAGAAAAGAAAAAGAGACTGGGTAAAGAAGATGAAAGATTTGTAAAAAAACAACGTTTGATAAATCCACTCAGACAGTCGCATGCTTAGATTCGGAAAAAGTTCTACACATCTCATAATAGGTTAAATCCCAGTTAATCTTAGTTATTAGATCTTCCATAAATACCATCCATACCTACATAAGTTTAGTTTTATAAGTTAACTTTAATTTTAATCTGACTTATTTACATACTTACTAAAGCATAAGACTGATAGTCTAATAGGTACCTGTATAGATTGAGCTTTAAGTATTTAAGACTAAAAGTTCAATCATAGGTAAAATAATATATTTGGTTTTATTGTTACCTAGTAGGTATATTTGTTATTTTTTCACAAATTTGTTGATTATTTTGAAACTTTTCTGATATAAGTCAGACTGCTCCCGAAAATTAAAGCCCCAAATTTTAGTGGTTCCAGAATATAGCCGTTTTAAGGCTTGTAGGTTCTTTTAGGTGTTTCAAGAGTAGTTTTATCATAAAAATTATAAGTTAGATAATTGTTGAATTTTAAAAGGTTCTTTTTTTTGCAAAAATCGTGATTACCTAGGCTAATAACAAAATTAAAGTTTAACATTTTTTTTTTCGTGTTATTTGTTTGAATATTTCTTTGTTTTTAATAAAAACCATGATAAGTGATGATTATTTAATATAAAAATAATGAATGAAAATCATAAACTATCTGTTTTACTGATATATTTAAAAAAACTAAAAAGTTACATGAGATCTTGTCCTTTAATAATGTCTGCAGACTAGTGGGTAATACACATTTAATCAAATAGTTATAATGTAAATTGCAGCTGAATAATGGAGTATCAGGTAAGTACCTACGCGACGCCAATGCTAGCAAATACAGCTCTTCAACGGTGGTGTAGGCTTATTGCTAACCAATCCGTTTGATGATTTGAGGCGAATATAGACGTAAAGTGCTATTAAAAAAAATACCAAACGAAATAACAGACGAATAATTACGTAAATTAGTTTTTAGCATTTAATATAAAACCTGTGAGATTGTTGTGTTTAACTCCTAATTAATCTTAAAGCTCCTTTTTTTGCGCATCCAATGATTACATTTGTGTATATAAGTTAAAAGCGGTCGTGTAGAAATTGATTTTCATGTTTTTTGGCTCTACTGTAAAATTGTGATTTTCATATAACCGCTTTATTCGGTTGAGGCGTCGATTTGTTGCAGTACTCGTCATAATTAATATTATTTATCTTTTTTTTTGTCTTGGATTTTACTTTAAATTTTCAGATCTAGATTGATCTATCGCTACCTACCAAATTACATAAATAGCATCTGCTGTCTAATATCTGTTCTGTTATAAAAAGTTTGTAATCTGGTTAATAATGTAGGCTGCTATTTATTGTGTTCTTACCTGAATTCAATCCCTCCAAGGAAGTCTACAGGTGCTTGCCACTGGAAGGTCAGGGCAGGCTTGTCTTCCGGCGAGGTGTGAGTGGCCGTGTCGTTTGCATTCGTGCATGTCGTGAGCCGAGAGAATCCGGGAGGCGCATTTAGGAATCTGCCCACTATTATGTCTTGGTTCTGGAAACAACATTCACAGCTTGTACACGTTCTGTTACGGGGATACTTAGGTATACCATTATAATCGTGCTCTTAGTTTTGAAAGTAGCTGTTCATAAAAAAAAAATTAAAAAAAGAAATTTAAAACTAAAAAGATTGAATCATTCTGTATCTAACTTTTGCTTACAATGCTGATTATGTCTGATTACACTCGCGCGCATGCAAACAACTGTGCACTCCTGTTGGCTCCCTCCCACAGCGCATGATGGGGCTACCGCTAACTATGCGCGAGCGAGAGGGAGTGAACATGCAAGCAGATGCAGTAGGTATGGTAGGCATAAAATGGTTATTTTTACTTGTAATATACAATACGTTAGACGAATGTGAGTACCAAGACAAACCTTACAGGGTTTTATGGTACCAATATAATGTATACTGTAATGTCTGTAATGAATAAAAAAAAAAAAAAAAAAAAAAAAAAAAAAAAACAAGCTAAAAATATTTCTGGAAATAATGAAGAATCTATAGCGCGTTCAGGCGTTCTAAAGTCTTAGACTTCTTGCTGGAGATTACCCATCTCGTTCAGTCCAGGAAAATGTCATTATCATGACGAGTCCCGTACGTCCCAGTGTTTTCCCTGGATTATGGACCTAGGTACAAATGAGGAAACCCTTAGCCTATTAAGAAATGTGATTCATGATGAGCGCAGAATATGACTCAATGTTATTTGGTTAGATGGCGCTGTGTGGAATGCCGACTAATATTTATTCATTACGGTTAGGTACTAAGTATACCTACTTCTGCAATGTCTCAGCATTATGGTTGTAAATGCTGATTCCATGGTAATCAGGCGGAATCTCGCTATCTAATTTTGTAAATAAATAGTTGACTCACCTGTGAGTGATAAACTGTCATATGAATATCAACATTTATAATGAGCTACAATATTAATCACCTGGATTTGCCTGGCCTGTAGAATAAACCCTCCAATAGGCAGTGGTGCGCCGGCCGGGCTCCCGACGGTCACATTCAGCACATCCCCCTGTCGCACCTGAGCTGATGAAGTCAGAATGAAGTATGGCGGCGGTGACGACTGCGGCTGAATAGTCTCGTGACGAGGTAGTTGGTCAATACAGGCCTGGAAAAACAAATAAAATCATCAAAACGTGCAAACTCACAATACTAGTCAGTAATTACTGGTTACATAGGTACCTACTAATAATTATGTAGATGTCAGTTACCTACCTACTTTCAAAAAGTGGAACCGGTAGGTATGTTGTAGAACCTTAAAGGTCTGATCAAAGACATATACTGAGGCGATAGAGTCTCCGGAGATTGATTGCGGTGAAATGATTATTCATATTGATCACATTTCACCATGTCTAACTTTTTCAGGACATGGTGGTGGTTTTGCGCGTTAGGTACTATTCACGAGTGTCAACTCAACTACAAGTAGCTTGTCCTCGGAAGGGATCTTACCTACTCGTAAATTAATCAGGAAAACTCACCCCAGACGGCGCTCCAGAACCATGCTGTTCTGATGACTGAATGAGCAGCAATACTGTCAGCAGTAAACAAGGTATTCTTTTTCTTGGTAACATTGTTGTGATTTCTGAAAAGAAAACAAACATTTTACTGCAATTTTAAACAGCCCTTTATTTTGTTGCAAACAGGATACTTATATGTTCATTCATGGACAGAATAGGTACGTAGAAGACTGTTTGTTATAGTAGAAAACTGATAGTAGACTAATAGTAGAAAGATGATGATCTTAGCATACCTACTTAAGTTGAATGTTACCTAATTAGGTAAATATAAGTAGGTACTTAGGATATTTTCTATTTTGCTACCAAATACTTGGATAAATGTCAAAATTCTAGTTATTTAGGTCGAAAACGAATGGGCTAAGTTGATATCGATTCTGCTATAAATAGGTACCTAGTTGCCTACCTTACTTTTAACATTACCTATGCGAATTAAAGATTAGGTACCTACCTAGGTGTATTAACTCCTCTGACATTTCTAATTTTAGCAGCTTTTTAATTCGATGCATCCTAACTCTGCATTATGATATTTGTACACTTGATCTAGGGCTTAGTTAATCAGTATTTTTCCTACCGCTATCCATAGTTTAACGTAACGGAAGTCATTGTTTGCAACAGGAAATCAAGTTGCAATCAATCCGCTTTGTATGACATCAGCTTTCAATTAAAGAGATAGAAATAATTCATTCGAATATGTAAGACAGAGACAAAGAATGGTGTGAAGGTAAGGTCAAGTGAAGGGACATGGTTTTTATATTCATGGAACTGTTATGGTTGTCACTCGTTACAATTTGGTGGAGAAGTGTGTACTTATGATTTTTTGTTCACCTATGTCGTGTAATCGTGTTCTTTGTGATTTGTGTGTAGGTAAACAATAAATGAAAACAATTTGATACTTAAGGGTATCTACTTACTTATCTAATTACACTAGGTTTTGCAGGTAAAATAATAATAATTATTATTATTACACTACCTTGGTGTCCCTATGGTGTCAATTGGGTCCCTAATGTAGGGTCAAAAACAATGCGGGTGAGTAGGTACCTACCTACAGGTGTAAGTAGGTACCTAAGTACCTACCTACTATGCAAGTGGTACTCAAAGATTTAAAATCTTTGGTGGTACTATGGTCCTTTTTATAGATAAGTAGGTAGGTACCTAAGTGCATTCAAAAATATTACAAAAAAAACATCAAAAAACTTTACCTAGAGAGGTTTTCACAGGTTCTGTCTCTCTTTTAGTTCAGCCTTCACAGCTTGAAAACCCTAGTTATGTTTAGCTTTAGGTACCTAATTAGCGCGGTCAAGTAGGTACCTAAAGCTAAATAGAGCAAGACTAGGTAGGTAGGTACCTTTACCTTTACCTTTAAAATAAACGACTAACGTGCATCTATCAGCGGTTTTTAGATTTTGGATTTGGATCATTATTACCTAACTATTAGGTACAATTCACTGTTTTGGATAAGTAGGTTTTGAGATTAATCCTATAGAAATCCAAAAACCACAGATAGATGGAATATAGAAATCGACCGTTAGAATATAATTGAATCGAAATCATTAGTTCGTAATCATCATCGACTGGCCTCATAGCGTAGTTGGCTCTGCCTTCTGCGCTGTAGGTCGTGGGTTCGATCTCCACCCAGGACAAACATTTGTGTGACGAACACAGATGTTTGTTCTGTGTCTGGGTGTTACTATGTATTCTATGTATGTATTTACAAAAAAAAAGTATATATTTAATTTATCAGCTATCTGGTTCCCATAGTACAAGCTTTGCTTAGTTTGGGGCGTCGTGTAAAATGTCCACCAATATTTATTTATTATTAGTTATGTTTCTTCTAGAAAGGAGCAAGAGTATGAACTTATTTATGACCTCCTATAGGTAGCTACCTATAGGTACTATAGGTATCTATGAGATAGTAGGTACATGGACAGCCAGAAACTAGCTGTCTAAAAACTTGGTTCACAGCTTTACCTAAGTGCAAAGTAGAGAAGCAATCTTTATTTAGAACTTCGAGTGGACCAAAGTTCAATTATATGTTAGTACTACCTACTTAGTTACAAATACTTGTTAGTTAGCTTAAACTAAACTTACTTATAGTAAGTTAGGTATAGAAGTGACATTGGCAACAACGGCAAGGTTACAAAACCGTTCGACCTTAGCTTGAAGTGGCAAAACAGATTTTGGCTGGCTGTGGCTAGGCTACCTTATAATTTACGGTCCATTTGTTTCCTGCATTCGTACCGTTCCGGAAGTATTCCGGATGCATATCGCTTTACGAGTTTGCACGTCCGTCTTTATAGTACCTAGGTCCCTAGGTACCTGCCTAGATAGAGGTAGGTAGAGATGATTCAGTCTAAAAATGTACGCCCTTCCACTTGTAGGTACTTGTACCCCATTTAGAGGAAATAGTATAGCAAATACATTAGAGGGGCGTGTTTTTTTGGACTGATCTACCTCTACCTAACTGCCATTGCCCAGGCTAGACACAACCTCAACATTTTGACTGGCCTCAAAGCTCAGTTGGTAGCTCTGCCTTACCTACACGCTGTAGATCGTGGGTTCGATTACCTAGGAGGCTAGGACTGAAATTTTTGTGTGATAGACGCATAATATCTATTCTATGTGTTAATTTCATTAAATTTATAAAAAAATATATAGGTAGGTACTTATTCTCTTCTATCTGGTTCCTTCCTATAGTATTTACCTACAAGCTTGCTTAGTTTGGGGCTAGATGGCGTTATGTGAAATGTCCACCAATATGTATTTATTTAATAGTGTTTTCTCTTTAGTAGAGTGCATATAAAATGAAGACTGGTGCGATGACCTTTATCATTGACATAAGGTTCAAAATTCAATAATTAACCTACCTATACCTAATAATTAAATGTTTATTGCACACAGCCAAAAGTGCTTTTAGATTCTTATCATTAGTAGCTTAGCAATTGGAATCATAACTAAAAAATTCTAAGCTAACCGTTAATTTGAGTAGGTACCTACTTCAACTAAAACCGTTTCATTAAACCTTACACGCGATTTGCCCAAGTATTTATAACTGTGTCGATGACTGGCCGATTAACTAGAGGTTAGCGCAAGTTCATAACTGACCCACCCCGACACGAACTCTCAATGTGACTTCTAAACCTTTCTTACAAATCTTACCGAATTGCTAAGGGAATCTAAGAGGAATATTACATTGCGGTGCCGATTTAATAGGAATTGCTTACGAATATGAAACCAATTCTGAATAAAAGTAATCTACCTTTTGATATCAGCTCTATTGAAACAGCCTTGCATAGCCAGGCCCAGGCATGACAGAACAGTTGAAATCTGTTTTATCTGCTTTCTATAATTTGATCTCGCTTTTTAGCAGAGTCAGGTAAAGCCGCTTTGACCTACAAATTCAACTTTGGAGCACATAATTCAGATCACATCTAACTTAGGTCATCATCATTCTCTTGCCCTTATCCCACGCTAAGTGGGGTCGGCACAACTTCTTCCACTCACTCTTAACATTCGTCAACTCTGAATCTAAGTAGGTAGGTACCTACCTACTCCCCTAACATTCACATCATCTTTCACACAGTCAAACCACTTCTTATTCGTCGATACATCTTCTAGTTTTCCACTCCACACATTTTCTACGTTTGTTAACTTTTCAAAATTATCTAAAGTGCAATCTTTTATTCGTGGAGTAGTTTGAGAATATTTCTTGGAGTAGGTACTTTGGGAACACCCATCCAACCCCCTTAGAGAACTAGTAGGTACCTACCTACGGTGGTAATTCTCATGTTTTAGCTCAACTAACAGACCGGAAACAACTTTTTCACATGTAATTTAAATATTAGGTAGTGTAGATATTTTTAAAATAGTATCGATACATGTATCTATATGTACCTATATGAATAACGAGTGATAGAGGGAAATGGAAGAAGATCACATGTTGTGCCGACCCCACATAACGTGGGAAAAGGGCAGGAAGATGATGATATGAATGAGGTAAGTAGGAAAGTAGGCAGGCACTTACAAAATTAGAAGAATGATTATGAGAATTATTGAAGCTACTGCGGCGATTCAAGAACGGGAGGGGAAGGGGGTGAAATTAAGTAAAGCGGTCTAGTTAGCTCCTTTCAAAATGTGGGTCAAATTATTTATTCACACCTTTCTTTGGGTTGTTGAGATCGATTGCGTAGACCTCATTCTTACGGTTGACCAGCCAGCCTAACATGACTAGCCATTTTATCGAGCATTTTTTCTCTCGCACGGGAAAGAGCGAGACAAAACAGTCGACAAAATTTATCGTTGTATCATGGACCAACTATTTACGGTCCATGGTTGTATTCAATACTTTTGAAATAGTGTGGTAAAAGGATTAAAGTGCGCCTCAAAGGCTCCTTTCGTGAACTTGACACTGTCTTGTAACTTTTTAGGTTCTACGACATGCGGGTTTCCTCATGATGTTTTCCTTCACCGTTTAAGAGCACTGGCATTGCGGACATAAATTTTTCATATAAAACTTACCTACATATTAGAATTGATCTGTTTTGGTACCTAATATTTCTATAAATAAAATATCTATCCAAATCACATCAGAATATGAATACTTATTATGAATTTAACCTACCTAGCTGCTATCTATTGCAACACGATTACATTATTAGTTGGACGTTTCTACTCAATTTAATATTTTACCGTTATTTTAAAAACTTTTTAACCTGGATTTTAGAGCTCGTCTTTCAAGATAGCATGCAGATGGAGCAATAAAAGATTGATAATAAGTTATTTCACAAAGGCTAGATACTATACCTACCTACATTTAAAATTAGTATCATAAAATTCAAAATTGTTTGTTGCTAACAATGACGAAAGTGAGAACAACGAAACCGTTGAGAAGAAAGGCCCAGGACGATTAAACTATCGACCGCACGGTGCAATGCACCGGCTAGATAGGTGGCATGTACCTTGGCACGCATTCTGCCCAACTTAGGTAGGTACCACCTAGATAGGAACTATTAATTAGATCGTGTCAATGCTATACCTAGGTAGGTAGGTAGGTACCAATGGACAATCAATTGTAAAATGTACGGATGAGAAGAGCACTGGCGGTGTAGTGGTAGCACCCCTGCCTCATGATCTGGGTTCAAACCTGGTCGTGCACCAATGAACTTTCCAATCTAAATTGTGCATATCGTTATGAAAACTAGAACAAAAACATTCGAAGGTGTGTGTCATAGGTTAGTATTCTGTAAAGCGGCGATTAGCTTGCGACCTGCCACGTACGGAATACTAACTACCTACTATGCAATATGTGATCATGTTTGGACGTCCCTCTGACTACCCCTTTTAACATGAGCCCGGATAGAGCACAACTAAAACAATCATTAAAATTTAAGATTGAAGAAGAAATTTTATGTAGGTATCTAAGTAATATTACTGTGATATTACTTTAATATTGCCCGAAAAGCTTGTGGTAAGGGCCCTGCCAAACGTGGTCAATGTTATGTGTCTCAGTTTTATTATTCACCTGCTTATCAAATCAGCGTAACTACCTATATGCGCTGTCTGGGTTTTTCCGGCGCGTACGCATGGTCTGTGACTGAACACACATTTTGTTTTTTTTCGAATGACGGAACGTGTATAGGTAGGTACCTACTTACACGAGTCCCAGGGGTCTTACCACAAGCTCTTACAAACCATTATGTTTCAGAAACGTCACATTTAAAGCTTGAAGTAACACTACTTTTAAATATCATGGACCTATTGGGAGTTAATGTAATTTTTTTTTAACCTACTTATATCGTCCCACTGCTGGGCAAAGGTCTCCCCCAAATCACAAAAATAAAAAAAATAAAATTAATTTCTATAAATATTTTTCATGGACCCTTTGGGAAATAAAAAACCTCTGGGAATAAGCCATACAATTTTTATCGGTCGTACGTTCAAAGTTATATTACTTTGATATTGCCCGAAGAGTTTGTAAGTAGGTAAGTAGACAAGGCCCCAGAGGGGCCTCACCACGAATTCATAATACATTACCGAATTAGTATTACATTGTTATTTCGTACCATGACCTATGCAAATTGTATGGAAGTAGTGAAGTTTCTATAATGGAATCTTAAGTCACATAAGTCATACATAAGTTACGGAATCGTTCTGGAAGACTTCGTGGTAAGGCCCCTGGTGTTTCATCGGTATTACCTACAAACACCATCAACTTTAGGTAGTACCTAGGTAAGTAGGTACATAACTGGTTCTATTTTTAATGTTGCTACATAAAATGGTTTATTTATATTGCTAGAATAAAATTGGTTTCTTAAATTTATTGAATTTAAATGTAGTGGAAATTCAATGACGACTTTTAAGTAGGTGATTATTATTCACCATAATTTTGTTAACTGGTTATTTATATTAAGTACACTTAGAAACAGTTTACGTGTAGAGTTTTTTTACCCGACTGCGAAGAAGGAGAGTTTTTTCTTCTTATTTATTTCTTCTTCTTCTTCAATTATGGCATCTGTCTCTTAGAGAACAATTTTGCCAGTGTCAAGTGTATTTATTTATAAGTATTGTCAACGTCACAGAGTCATAGTCAAGTAGTCAAGTCAATTTTAAACAAAAGATGGCTGTTTTGTTGAAAATTTTCGGGATTTCCTCCGATGGAATTTGAAGAGAACTATTCACTCTAATTCACATACTTTACACTCGCGTCAAGAACCCGGGCTTTATTGGCAAAATAACCACCAAAATTACGCAATAAAACTCAAAATAACACGAGAAAACATATAAAAACCAGAGCGACGTAGTTGTCAGGCAAACGCACCGCAGAAAATCCTCTTATTTATTTATGGCATATTTTGCCAGTGTCAAATGTAGCTACCTTATTTTATTTTGTTGTCAACGTCAGTCAAGAGTCATAGTCATTTGTCAAGTCAATTTTAAACAAAAGATGGCTGTTTTGCTTAGATTTTTCAAGATTTTGAAAGTGAAAGAACCTTTTAAATTTACTCAACTGAGCATTTATACTCAGTTGAGTGAATTTAATATTTGGTTCTTACTTCTTATCGCCCATAAGTGATTCTCATCGTGAGTTAATACTTTTTCAACTAAAACCTATCATAAACTCGTTCATGGTAACAAAAATTTTACAAAGACACACCGAGTCCAAGGATAACTTGTCGAGCTGTTAGCACGTAACGTAATGTGAATTACGGACATCATAATCATCATCATCCAGTGTGCCTCCCACTGTTACCTAGTTGTAGGTATTCATTTACTTACACAGCGATTATCAACGGGTTTGTCATTGTTCTCACTTTCGTCATTGTTTGCAACAAACAATTTAAAAAACTCGTAAAATATTAGTTACCTAATTTTAAATGTAGGTACCTACCGTTCGTGAAATGACTTACGAGTATTAAGTATCAACCAATCTTTTATTGTTCCGTCTTCATGCTATCGGCTTGAAAGACGACTAAAATGAAGGTTAGAAAAGTTTTTATAAACGGTAAGATATCAAATTGAATAAAAACGCAGTTTTACCCAGTTATGCAGTTTAAAAAAATGCGCGGATATATTTTTTTAACTGGCTAATTTGTTAACTTGTGAAATGTACCGTGTAAGTGTACAAACACCAGGAAATCCGTGCCATGTCGAAGTAAAGGCCTTGATTGAGTGAATGCGAAATTAATTGTTAAGTACTTTTAACGCACTTTCAACAATAACATTATAGCTATTAGACGACACCAACTTTCGCATTTATAGGTACCTACACTAGCTTCCGCCTACGGCTTCGCCCGCGTGGTACCTTGAAAATCAAAATCAAACTTTCATCCCCTATTTTATCCTTTTGAGGGTAGAATTAATCAAAATCCTTTCTTAGCGGATGCCTACGTCATAACATCTACCTGCATGCCAAATTTCAGCCCGATCCGTCCAGTGGTTTGGGCTGTGCGTTGATAGATCACTATGTCAGTCAGTCAGTCACCTTTGAGTTATATATATTTAGATAGGGGTGTATTCACAAATATCAATAGTTTTTAGGTAGGTAGGTACCTACCATTTAATAAACCAGGGATCACAACTGCGTTGATGTATGTTTGTTTGTTTGCGAGTTTTTTTGGCTATTGCTGTAGCCCAAACGGCTAGACGGATTTTGACAAATGAGTGAAGGAAAACATCGTGAGGAAACCGGCATACCCTAGAACCAAAAATTGCAGGGTGTGTCATATTAGTATTTTTATAAGTGGCGAAGGGCAACCTGTCACGTACGGCGGATAATAACTACTGTCCAAAATGTGGGCATGTGCCAAATATCATGTTTGGACATGCCTCTGACTACCCTTTTTAGATATAGGTACTCAAAGATCTAAGTAACTTGAGATCTGAGGAGATCTACCGAGCCTGGGGATTACAGTCGTGTGAGTGTTTTAACGCTATCATTTATGCACGCACGCGTTGAGAATCTTGTGTGACATTGAGATCCCACTTAATTCATAACCACAGATTTCCTATTCTGTATTTTATTAGCTGAGGGATAACGTTTATTTTGCATCAGCAAGTTAATTATTTTACCTATTGCGTCTCTCTTAAAACGTTTTGTCTTATTTTTTTAGTTTGTTTTTGCTTAGCACTAATTTGATGGTAACACCAAAGTTATCAGCTTAAGCACTTTGTACTTTAACATCTAATGAATAGCGTTTATTCTGGTTAAGCAAGCAGATGCAGGTCTTATTGCATCACTTCAAGCTTTTTTGTGTCTTATTTCTTCGATATTAAAATTATATTTGGCCGAGCATTATTGTATAAACTTACAATTTCAGATTGGTTATTTATTACAACACAACTTTTAATCTGTGACTCAAACAAAGCGTGGGAATTTTATATGTAGGTAGGTAGGTACCGACCTTCATACTAATAGATTTTAATGTTATCCTACGACATTGCTAGGTAGGTAGGTACTGACTATAGGGTCTAAAAGAGATTTTTTCTGATGAAGCATCAGACTGTCAACTTAACGCTCTAATTTTTATATATTTTCTCGTGTTATAATGAGTTTTATTGTGTAATTTTGGTGGTTATTTCTCCAATAAAGCCCGAATTCTTGACACGGGTGTAAAATATGAAATGAATTAAAGTTAAGTTCTTTTCTGAATCTGAATTTTGGTTGAAGAAATATAGGTATTTTGCAATCAGACTTTATTTATAGACTCACAGCTCAGTTGGTAGTAGTTCTGCCTTCTGCGCTGTAGGTTGTGGGTTCGATCCTCACCCAGGATAAACGTTGTGTGATGAACGCAGATAATATATTTGTTCTGTGTCTGGGTATTAGTATGTATTCTTTGTAGGTACATAATGCATTTATAAAAAAGGCGAGCTTTGCTAAGTTTCAGGCTAGACGGTGTTGTGTAAAATGATAACCATTATTTATTTATTTATCACTCACAACAGCAAGCTAAGTAGTACCTAAGTCAAGCCAGAAACATCTTAGTTTCAAGCTTGAAATAACACTACTAGGTACCATAATTTTTTTATAGATCATGGTACCTACGAAATATCAAAGTTTTATTACTTCGATATTGCTTATTTCGCGAAGAGCTTATAGTAAGGCCCCAGGAAAGACATGTCATCACGTGCGGAACATAAAAAAACAGAATGTGTAGGAAGAAGGAAAATCATGGTAAGTATCACAAAATAGCTGTGGACTTATGTATGTATCTTACTCATCTAGGTAGGTACTTACTTAATTTATGTAGATTTATTTTACATGCGATAGACATACGTTTTTAGGCTCGTTTGGTACCCAAAGTTGAGTGTTTCGATTACACGAAGTTTGGGTGAGAATTGTACCTACATAATAATACAATTTTAATAGGGATTTCATTGGTGTTACATCATCCTTAGTTGTTTAAACTAAAGGAACCTAAAATTTTGATTAATTTCCTTCGATGTTGTATCTATAAAGAGGACAGTTTTGTATTTTTGTTTGTAACGATATAAAAACTACTGGACCGATTTCAAAAATTTTTTCACTATTAGAATGCTACATTATCCCTGAGTAAAGGCTATATTTAATTTAAAAAATATACTTTTGGTACCCGCGTGAAGCAGGGGTTTTGCTAGTGTTAAATAATATGTAAGTCTGAAATTATTAAGTCTAATAAGCTAATTTGAAAAGGCAGGTGTAAAAGCACCGTTTGAAATGCATCACGAATCATTATTATGTATTATGTACATAATATTATGATCATAATTATTTAAAATAGCTGGGAATTTAAGAAACAATTGCTTATACATACGGAATTGTTCAAAGTAGCCGTTTTAGATAGATAGAGGTCTAGACAAGTTCCGGTTTCTATTGGCGTTCACGCCAGCGGAAAGATCAAATTGTATGGAATTAGCAATCATCGATTCATCGGGCTATCTAATGTTATGATTATCTCATGCTCGTATATAGCGTTTTTTTTTGAACGATAAAACAAAGTGAATTTGTGACATTTTTATTTGGCCGAATCACAAATAGTCTTCGCTAGAAACTAACTTTACTACAAACGCTATCTACGGTGATCATGCTTGGGGGTTGTTGGCGTTCACGTTATCGAAAAAGATAGCGTTTTTATCTGAAAACGGATCTTGTCTAAACCCACTAGGTTTATTCGTGTTTGTAAACAGCCTCAACTGTCAGACATTAGACACAACCATAGAATTCACATGGCCATATAAATTATCAAACAGTGCGTCTTCCGCATCATAAACAATGGATTGGATGTCATCGACTTGCCCTACCATTGTGTAACGGGATCGAATTCCCATGGTAAAGTAGGTACTTGTAGTGCCTACATACATCTACAAAACCTACTTACATAGCTAGAAAAAAAACAAACAAGATCACGATTGTAATACCCAGGCTCGGTAGATCTCCTCAGATCTCTAGTTACGAGTGCTTCCCCGTTATACCCAAGATTTCTTTACCCAGTAGGTATTTTTCCCCGTTCAGCCAAAAATATTTGATTTATGTTCCCGTTCCTACCCACACCTACCTTCTTATTCATAACTCTTGTTTAAATTGAAATTAATGATAATGACACAGTGAAATAATTCGTGTATATCTATAATTTATAATTCTTGTAATCTAATAATACTCTCTTTGAGGTTTTCTAAAGGGTCTTGAGGCACGTCTAAACATGATATTTATTTTGGTACATGCCCACATTTTGAATGTAAAAATCTTTTTTCACTGTGAAAATAGATTTTTTGGTTTGTTCTTCTACTAATATTATAAAGAGGAAGGATTTGATTGTTTGTTTGTTTGCATTGAATAGGCTCCAAAACTACTGAACCGATTTCAAAAATTCTTTCACTGTTGGGAAGCTACACTATCCTCGAGTGACATAGGCTATAATTTATACAGTAAGTATTTAAAAAAAGAGATACTTTTCTTTTGCTACCCGTGTGAAGCCGGGGTGTGTTGCTATTGGGTTAATAATTAGGTGTGATACTGGGTGTAATAAAGAGGTAATAATAACATAGGTATTTACTACGTAATACAGCAAACATCTTAAGCTCAGATAATGTTATTGTCTGAAACAGGTTTACCAGAAGATGTTTATCTAGGTACTAGTTATGTACCCAGGTGCTTATATCTTTGCAAGTTGATCGTTCATCACGTGGTAGGTTCTATAATCAACATTGTCTACGAAAGAAGTGTCTATTGCGATGACAGATGCGAGATAATAATGATAATAGGAGAACCTGAGGCCTTACCACAAGCTCTTACAAACCATCTTGTTTTAGAAACGTCTCATTTCAAGCTTAAAGTAAAACTAAGTAGGTATAATATATTTTTAAACTTTCGCGATCTGAAAACATTAAAAATAGGTAAATAAACGCAATAAATATCCGTTTAATTCTAATAAGGAAGTAACACTACTTCAATACAATTTTTGTAGGTCATGGTACGAAATGTCAATGTTATATTACTTTGATATTGCCCGAAGCTTGTGGTAAGGCCCTGTTATGCCAACCTTACCTCCCTACCTCTATTACGTGTATTTATTTCCCACATTTTGGCTCAAATTTAGTTAATAACAAGTTTACTCAATACCTAAATGATTATCGAGTGTTTTCTTGAAACATGCTAAAATATCTGTTTACGTATGTCATTGATATTATGACAGCGCCCCGCTAAATAGCGTGACAAAATTGGCCTTCACGGATAGTGACTTGCTTTATTGTAAAAATGGTTATCACAATACACTTTTTACGCTGCGCATAATAAAAAATATATAGATCCTCACTTCTGTATTTTTTAGTATTTTCCACCCGCGGCTTTGCCCGCGTGGTACCGTCAAAAACAAAAATAATCTATCCCGCGGGAACCGTACATTATTCCGAGATATAAAGTAGCCTATGTGCTATTCAAGACTACGAGTATACTCGTAATCTATATTTGTGCCAAGCTTCATACAGATTCGCTCAGCCGTTTCAGCATGAAAGAGTAACAAACATATGTACATCCTGACATCCAAACATCCACACATTCTTACAAACTTTCGCGTTTATAATATTAGTAGGATATCTGTGCCAAATTTCATAGAGATCCGCTCAGCCGTTTCAGCGTGAAAGAGTAACAAACATACATCCATCATCCTTACATCCATACATTCTTACAAACTTTCGCGTTTATAATAATAGTAGGATTACCTGACTGCGAAGCGAGGAATGAGGCTAATGTGTTTAGGGTGTATGTTTGTTTGTATGTTAGTATGTATGTTTGTATGTATTCGAGTTTCTTTGGCAATCGCTGCAGCCCAAACGGCTGGACCGATTTTAATAAATGAGATGTCTTTGGATTTGTCTAGATCAGGGGTCGGCAACCCGCGGCCCGCGGGCCGCATGCGGCCCGCGGACGTCTTGCTTGCGGCCCGTGAATGTTTTTTATTATAAGTTAAATATCAAGATAAATGCATGGACGAACCACGATCGACCGTATAGTGGTATGGACCCAGCCTTTAAACGCGCTTTACTCTGCCCGCGAACAAACAAATCAACTGTATAGTGTGGATCCAGCCTTTAAACGCGCTTCGCTCTGCCCGCGAACGAACAAATGAGTGAAGCGCGAGTTCATTAAATTGTAATGAACTCGCATAAATATGCGAACAAACTTTTTCAATTGTCAATAAGAAAAAATAAATATGCTTCTCGCCTCACACATGGGCATTTGAGAGCCATGTTTTGAGCTTCTAGGGTTAATATCACAAGTGCGGCCCGCCTTATTAGTCTATATTGCCACCTTGTGGCCCTTGCCTGCCAAAAGGTTGCCGACCCCTGGTCTAGATCACAAGAGTGACAGGTTTTACAAAATTTCAAAAAAAATGAATATGGCGGCTGTACCTAAAAATCTATTTTCAGTTTCGAACAGTCGGTTTTTTTTAATTTTTCAATAAATACTAGTTTTTATGTATATTTGTCGATATCTGCGATTGGAGTGGACAAAATAGAAAAACTAAGTGTCTTAAAGTAAAAAAAATCTAAAAAAAGTATAGGAGCGAATTGTTACGGCGGCCAGCTAAGTAGAAAAAACAAAAAAACTAAGTGTTTAAGGTTTATAGAGAAACAAGCTCAGAGATGACGATTAAATCTAGCTAAAGTTCCACGGGACTTTGTTTTTTCGGTGAAATCGTTCAGCAAGTGATCGTGGGAGAGACCATTTTTATTTTCAAGGTATTTACGACAATTTACAACAAATTTAGTGATCTGTTACAAACATTACGTGAGTTTATTCGCATTTGAATGAGAATTTCAATATGTAGGTTTTTTGTCGCTGTGCGTGCGCGCCATACAAAAGATATCAACGCGCTCGCGAACTGATCTGTCGAGCGAGCGAGATTGATTTCCAAATAAAAAAAAACGTTCTTTAACGTCTAATCTTTAGTGTCATCTGTTTTTAGATTCCTAATTTCAAAAATGGTCATGGAAAACAACTTTTTCAATTTAATTTTGCAAACATATAAAATTATAATTTTGTAACATTGAGAATATGTTAATATTTAGTTACTTTGTTCAACAACTAAGGTCATGAAGTTTTGGATAAAACAAGTCAATAGTAAGTCTATAAAAACGGCTTAGTAGGTACATGATTGTATACCTACCTAACTGTAATTCCGGTTCGTTTTCTAAGTAAACATAAGAGAGATGTAGTATCGACTTTCTACCACGAGTACCAGCTATTTTACATTGAGTAGGTAAATAAGCCAAGCCTATGTAACTATTCATTAGTATTTAAACAAAACTTTTACTTTTAATACTCACAGAAAAACTGGTCCAACGTAAAGTATGTAGTAATGCGAAAAATCACTGAGTTTCTACACTGAACCAATTATTTAATAAAGACTTTTCACTGTCAAACACTTTTAACCTGTTCTGTTAAAATCACTAAAATAAGAAAAAAAATACCTACGCACTTGTTGATCAAGTGTGAAAAAAGTTTTATAAAGAATCAAACTTTTTTTTAATCAGAACGCGTCCGCTGAGCGTTGAGGCTTGCTACAACTGAGTGAGTTGTTTTGTTTTGTTTGAATGAATGAACGGTGAGAGCGGTGACTCACTCAGGCCGTTATACGGCTGGCAATTCCAAGGTTAAGCACCCATTGGTTTGGTTTTACCAAGTGGCAAGATCAACGAGAATATTAAAAGCATTTGAGGAACTTCCAAACTTACGTTTCATAAATCTTAGTAGATAGTTAGATAGGTACGATTCTCCTAAAGGGTTTCATCATTGTCTTACTATTCGTTATTGTTTGCAACCAACAATTTTGGTTATATCGTAAATATTAGTTAATTTTAAATGTACTTTTCGTGAAATAACTTATTATCAACCAATCTTTTAGAATCAAGGTTATAATAAATTGAGAAGAACCACCATCTAGGTATTAGTTAGTATAAATTCAACTAAAGATTTGAAAATCTGATGATAAAATAATGTCTTTAAACCGAACTTTAATCCTTTCACCACACTGGGTTAAAAAAACTAGCGACACAGTTAGAAAAACACGTTATGTAGGTATGTAGGTTAATTCAATATTGGGGAAAACACTCAATGATATTATAGACCAAAGGTACCTACTTCAAGTTAAAAACAGAAAACTATTCCTGAAATAAGTAGGTAGGTACTTACCTAGGTACATACCTATCATAACCAGCTGAAACAACAATATTCTAATGAATGTGGATGTGTGTACTTGCCGTACCTACAAATATTGCAATACTTGTTTTTTATGAATAAAATAACTTAAATAACACATGAAAAGGTACCTACTTGGATTTTTGTTCACGTGTGTACGTAAATTTCAAATAATACATTATTTTTTGTCTTTTTTTGACAGCGGACATGAGTTGACCAATTCAAAAATGCGTTAGGTCAACTCATCCCGTGGGATGTGTTGACAGCGGCCTCAGTTGACTATAGAGTCCTTGTAAATATCAAAGGTTCTATGTAGGTAGGTATACCTACATAATGATTATCTCGGTGGCAAGGCGGGAGAGTGTAAGGCTGAGACGCGAGAGGTGCGGGTTCGATTCCCGCGGCGGGAGTAATGTTTTGCATGTTGTGCAGATATTTTTTTTATGTGTCTGGGTGTTGCCATGGTACGCGTAGTTTGTGATACCCACAATAAAGGGAATCTTAGTCTCGGCTCAGAACTATATTATTATGAGTAGGTATGTTTAAATAATTTATACAATTTCTGTCCAAGGATTGTTGTTTATTTTCCTATTTAGCCCTAAAATTATCATGTGCGCTTAACTAAGTGGAACGGACGTCAGCGAATAGGTTAAAAAATATTTTAATAAATGTATGTATGTGTCTGTTTGTTATTGTTTTTTTTTTTTTTTTTTTTTTTTTTTTTATTAACCTAAATTGCCCCACTGCTGGGCAAAGGTCTCCTCCAATTCCTTCCAATGCTCCCGGTCACCCGCCACTTCCCACCAGCCCTTCTGAAGCGTATCGAGGTCGGTTTCCAGAGGAAGGTTTCCCTTCATTAGCGATTTCATGGACCAGAAGCTCTATTTTTTTTTTTTTTTTTTTTTTTTATTTATTCTCTTTTTATTGTTATTTATGACATATTCATATAAGTGCGGTTCTTTTCTATCTTACCGACTGCTTTTTAATAATATATAAAAATTAAATATTGAAAAAAATAATATACAATTTCTTAGATATTGTAATGTAGGAGGCAAAAACTTACTTAAACTAAAATGGAGTCATTTAAATAAGAAAATACAAATGTTTTAGTTTTATTTTATTGATATAATTTTGTACAAATAACGGCGTATAATACAACTGACACGTCTCACATACAAAACTATGACTAGTCAAGCTATCAGTAGTATTTAGTTTTCACAAGTAGAACTACGTCGCTTATTTATAAAAAGCCTTCAAAATGCGGGAAAAAAATATTCAAAATATTGTGAAAAACCGAACATCTTAACGGCAGTTTAAATATATTTTTCAAATGTTCTTTTAGGTTATAATTTAATATTTTTCAAATAGTTTAAAAAATCTGTTACATTAATTATTATTGCTGCTTTAAATTTTGTGGGTAGTTATTTCATAACTAATTTATTCTTAAAAAATAATAATGTTTTAAGTTTGTCACAATATTAAATAATATTTTTTTCGTGTTTTATCCAATAAGCGGTTGGTGTTCAGTTTTGTAAATACACATAATTTTGAGTAATTGTTAGCTAAATATTGTTGCTATTAAATGATTAAATATACTTATCAAGTATAAGTACTTATTTTAAGTTTTCACTATGTTGGTTCTCAATTTATTGGGTAAGTAGGTATGACTATGTAAGATTATAGTTACCTACTAAATATATTGTTGCATTATTAGAAAATTGTTATAGTTTGTAGGTAGATTACAATTTATAGGTTGTAGGAAGAACAATAAAAATAATTGGTAGGTATATAAGTAAAAAATGCAAATTGCTAATGCAACGAATTGAAATTGTTTTTTTTCGTGGGGAGTATCTGAACAATTTTAACAAACCCTGTGAAATAGGTAATATTAATTGACAAATTATTGGTGTAAATAAAATCCTAGCAAAGGTTTCTAGGGTCTAGGTATAATATATTTTTATTAATGTTTTTCAATCATTTATTATAAAGCAAAGGGTTTGTTTTATAATATTTTATGCCAATTTAGACGTGTTTCTGACTACCCCATGAGACATTCTCAAAGATCTAAGTAACTAGCGATCTATGGTCTACCAGATAACGGGGCATACAGTTGTGAGTAATAATAATAGGTAGTAATAATGTTTTTTAAAGAATCTATGTATTTTTTTTTTATAAAATGTTAAAGTTATTGAACTGCCACCTCTGAATACATTGATAAATGTTTGAAAAACACTATTTCGACATATAAAGCGCTCTTATCCTTATAAGTATACTACTTTAATATTATACATTACAATAAATATATATTATTCTATAACTAAATTGACTAATTTCGTGCTAAATTTGGGATTTCGAAGCAAAGCAATAGTAATACCGAACAAATGCTTTTACTTAACGTAAAAAGCTCAGTTATAGAAACTATGATTATATTATAACTACTTTTTCTGTGATGAAAATGAAGCTACTCTGAAGTGGAAGAAATTATATTATAAGTATTAAGTAGTAAGTTGATTTTATCTGTAAATAAAATAAAATTAAAATATATAAAAAATACTTATTAATAAAAATATGTATTTTGGTATAAACTAACTCAAATATTTTTTGATTTCTACAAATGTTTGTGTATAAATAAGGACAGAAAGATGATGACAAAAATGTTTGTACATATATTTTTTACGCGATAGATGCTTAGGTACATTACTCTGAAGGTTGTGGTATCTTCGTATATTAATCATCAAAGTATTACGGAACCTTATTTTTTTTAATTACTTTTTCATAAATAAAAACCTTGCAAGTTACTTAAGTTTCTATAATAAAAAAAAATGCTGATCGTCGAAAAAAATCGTGTCACAATATTATGAATTTCTCCACTTCAGTATACTTCTACGTTTTTTTAATAACTTTTTTTATGAAAATGTTCCGATATACAAAACTCTAAATATAGTACTTATTGATCTATTATAAAATACACTCATGTATTAACAAATTGTGATTAGCTACAGATCTAGATAAATCAGATTCAAATTCACGTCAGAAGGGTCAAAATTCCGCAGTATTATTATTATTACCTATAGTTTTTGAATCAAAACAAAAAATAATAAATATTTAATAAAACCTATTATATAAGTAAACTGTTGTTTGAACTTAATTATTTTTAAATACTTACTAAGTAAAGTCAAAAAAACCTAGTTATCTACTGTGTAATTTAATTAAGATGTAATTAATTTTTTTTTAAGGTTTAGTTTAAATGCAATAAATTATGCATTACCCAATTAATTAATTGATGGCATCAATTACACAAATAAAATTGTTTTTACTGCGGAACCCTAAAACGCGTGCAAAACACATGTTACACCTAAAGTTTAATTCATAACATTACAAATAGTTTTCCTCATATCTACTAGATAGTAAAGCACTTTAGAAAGTTATTCCATTCTCATGGATAAATAATAAATAGAAAAAATCTACAAACCACACATTGGTTTAAATAAAAATCACAATAAAAAGAAAAAATCAGTATAGCTTATTCTAAATTGACTAGAGTTTTAATTAAATGCTTAAATGAATTACGTAATTGATAATTAAAATTGAATTGTATAAATTTATTGTTGTTTTATATAAAAATTGATTTCGTATTGTTATATTATTGCCTCCGTATAATCGTATCTAACATTGATATGTAGTTGAGGAGATTAATAAACAATAACAAATTGGTCATTTTGAGAGACTCAAGCGTTAAATTGTACGTATTTCAATGAAATTATTTTGTAAATTTAATTTATAATTATTTCTCATCATTAAAAATAATAATATTTTTATAAACATTGCTCTAATATCTGTACTTAAAACAAAGTTTTAATTGAACAACGAAATGCAAAACACATTTTCGAGTATTTTTTTTAAGTTTCTCCATAACCAATTTTTTTAAACAATTTAAAAATAATATAATAACGAAAAAAGCACTTCAAACCTATATTTTTTTATAAAAAACTCAATTTAAACTATAAAAAATTAGAGTTCATTCAAAAATCGAACGTGACAAACCGTCATGGCGCGCACCGTCCGACGTTATTCGTGATCGTGTGCGGCAGCTTAGAAAGAGACAGAGGTATATCGTAGTCTCCACTCAGCGATATTTGCGACACGCAGCCAATCAGGCCCGTCTTGTACTTGCCCAAAGTGTTCATCTCTATCGATGGTAGTCCACCTGTAACGAAAAAATAGAGTATTATTTGTTTCGTTACGATGCCGATGTAGCGCTGGTGGTGTATTGGTAGCACCCTTGCCTCATGACCCAAAAATCGTAGGTTCTTCTAACCTGGTCGTGCACAACAAACTACACTAAATTCTATGTTCGCAATGCTGGGTAAAGGAAACCATCGTGAAGAAATGGGCATACCCTAGAACCAAAAATTCAAAGGTTAGTATTCTTATAAGCGGCGACGGGCTTGCTACCTGTCACGTACGGAATACTAACTACTGTAAATATAATATATACGTTGAACTTTTGGTTCTAGGGTATGCCGGTTTCCTCACGATATTTTCTTCGTCGTTTAAGAGCACCTGGCATTGCGCTAATAATTTTTTCGAATGCAAAAACTCATTGGTGCACCACCAGGTTGAACCCATGACTTTGGAACCGTAAGTCAGGGGTGCTACCTCTACACCACCAGTGTTCTACGTTACATAGGTACATGACACTGACTTATAATGATAAATCTCACCAATATAGAGTCCATTCTCTGTGTTCAGCTGTTTGTGTTTCCCGGGTGACACTTTGCCGACGGAACCCAAACCGTCCACCTCGAGCACACCAGCTTGTCTGTTTCTGTAAAAAAAGTCACGTCAATCTAAATATATATTACTCAAAGGTGACTGACTGACTGACATAGTGATCTACCCTACCATCGCACAGCCCAAACCATTGGACGGATCGGGCTGAAATTTGGCATGCAGGTAGATGTTATGACGTAGGCATCCGCTAAGAAAGGATTTTGATTAATTCTACCCCCAAGGGGATAAAATAGGGGATGAAAGTTTGATTTTGTTTTTCAAGGTACCACGCGGGCGAAGCCGTGGGCGGAAGCTAGTTATCTTTAAACTTCCGTGATTTGATGACATAATTATAATTGAATAACGGGTATTTATCACGTACCTATTTTGTTTTTATTCCCGACGTTTCGAACACATTACAGCGTTCGTGGTCGCGGGCAGACTGATGTGCAGCGAGCTAGTTTTTATTATTGAGAGTAGAATCTGTATCTACCCTCAATTCGTCGTCAGATTCAGATAAGGCCAGGTTCACACTACGACACACTATACTTATTGTATCAACTTGCGGCAAGCACGGGTCACGACGCACACATTTATTAATAACTGGATTCCACGAAGCCGAGAGCCGGAAACCATCCTCACGATTAAAGTTTTTCGGGTGTTTCCTGATCTCAATCGCTTCTCGGACTATCCTTTTATAATAATGGCGTTCACTGGAGAGAACCTTAGGATCATGGAGCTCAATCCAATGGTTCGTTCCTGAGTCCAGCAGACTACTGCGAGAGTGACCAAACGAATTAGATCACTTGTTTCAGACCTCAAGGATATGTTTACGGAAGAACAGTATGACCGTCTTTATAAACCATGTATAGTGCAGCCGCCGAAGCTATATGGTCTACCAAAGGTACATAAGAGCAATGTACCATTACGCCCTATAGTGAGTCAAATTGATTCACCTACATACCACCTGGCGAAACATGTCGCTTCGATACTGCAACCTTTGGTAGGAAAGACGTTTTCTTTCGTAAAAGACTCCCGTCATTTTATCGACATTTTAAAAACCATAAGACTGGAGCCAGACGATATCATGGTGAGTTTTGACGTGGAGTCACTTTTCACAAACGTGCCGCTGCGTGAATGCCTTGAGGTCGTGACGGAAAAGCTAAAGGATAACGAGCTACCTGACCAGTATGTTGTTGTACTTGAAAACTGTTTGGACGGTAACTTCTTTTTATACCGAGGGCAACACTACCTCCAGATTGATGGAGTGGCTATGGGCAGCCCAGTGGCGCCAGTTTTAGCCAACATCTGGATGGAGCATTTTGAGAGCCAATTAAACCTATCAGCCAGCGGTGTAAAAATGTGGAAACGGTATGTTGACGATGTTTTCTGCATTATGAAGGGTGGTCAACGGGAAGTACAACAACTTACACATACATTGAACTCCATACACCCAAAGATCAGGTTCACACATGAAATGGAGCAAAATAGGACTTTAGCTTTTCTAGACGTGAAAGTTTTAGTGAAGTCGGATGGCTCACTTTTGCACACTGTCTACAGGAAACCAACACACACGGACAGATACTTGAATGCCGCATCCCACCATCATCCGCGCCACTTACAATCTGTGGTGTCTTCTCTCATCAACAGAGCACATGATCTATGTGACCCTGAACACTTAGAGGGCGAACTCGAACATGTTCAGGAGGTACTCAAATCCAATGGATATATATGTAGAAAACAACGAAGACGGATGAGCCGTAAGAAGCCGGAGGCGAGCAGACAACCTATCTTTCTGCCCTATGTGAGAGGGGTAACGGATAAAATTGGAAACTTAATGAAAAGATTTTCAATAAAGTCAGTTTTCACACCCCTCTCAAAAGTGGCACAGCAATTAAGAACCCCGAAAGATACAATACCTCTGCAAATGCCAGGCGTTTACAAGATTGACTGCAGCTGTGGCCGTTCTTACATCGGGCAAACAAAAAGAACAATAGCCGAACGAGTCAAGGAGCATATTGCAGCAGTCAAAAATAGGCAAATCAACAAGTCAGCGATAGCAGAACACTTGCTGGACTCAGGAACGAACCATTGGATTGAGCTCCATGATCCTAAGGTTCTCTCCAGTGAACGCCATTATTATAAAAGGATAGTCCGAGAAGCGATTGAGATCAGGAAACACCCGAAAAACTTTAATCGTGAGGATGGTTTCCGGCTCTCGGCTTCGTGGAATCCAGTTATTAATAAATGTGTGCGTCGTGACCCGTGCTTGCCGCAAGTTGATACAATAAGTATAGTGTGTCGTAGTGTGAACCTGGCCTTATCTGAATCTGACGACGAATTGAGGGTAGATACAGATTCTACTCTCAATAATAAAAACTAGCTCGCTGCACATCAGTCTGCCCGCGACCACGAACGCTGTAAGGTGTTCGAAACGTCGGGAATAAAAACAAAATAGGTACGTGATAAATACCCGTTATTCAATTATAATTAGTTATCTATATATATAAAAATGAATCCCTATTTTCGTTGGTCACGGCAACACGCGTGAATGGCTGGACCGATTTCGCTAATTCTTTTTTTGCTTTGTTTGTTATTGTAAGGAGAAGGTTTTAAGACAGGACAACGTCTGTCAGCTCACCTTGTACTTTATACAAATTACTGGATAAACTTATACATGGATTTTCTGCGGTGTATTTGCCTGACAACTACGTCGCTCTGGTTTTTATATGTTTTCTCGTGTTATTTTGAGTTTTATTGCGTAATTTTGGTGGTTATTTTGCCAATAAAGCCCGGGTTCTTGACGCGAGTGCAAAGTATGTGAATTAGAGTGAATAGTTCTCTTGAAATTCCATCGGAGGAAATCCCGAAAATTTTCAACAAAACAGCCATCTTTTGTTTAAAATTGACTTGACTACTTGACTATGACTCTGTGACGTTGACAATACTTATAAATAAATACACTTGACACTGGCAAAATTTTTCTCTAAGAGACAGATGCCATAATTGAAGAAGAAGAAACTTATACATTTTCTTCTTCTTCCTGCCCTTTTCCCAAGCTATGTTGGGTCGGCACAACACGTGATCTTCTTCCATTTCCCTCTTTCATTCGTCATCTCAGTACTCACTTCTTTCTTACCCATGTCATCTTCCACAAAGTCCATCCATCTTTTCTTTGGCCTACCTCTGCCCCTGTATCCATCCACATTCATATCTAACACTCTCCTTGTCACATGACTTTCATCTTCTCATAACATGCCCATACCACGCTAACCTATTACTCTTCATCTTTTCCGTCATCGGCGCCATTTCCTCAACAAACTTACCTACATAGACACATTTTCAAGGAACGAAAATGATTTTAGATTTCTACGTTGAGTGACGTTGACAAAACATAATAATTTATGGGTATAAATATAAGAAGAAGAAGGTTTGTTTTGACCTTTAGGTAAATATTTCTCTTAGGTTATTGAACTAGATTGTAAAGTCGAATAAATTAATTAAAACAATCGAAAAATAACAGATTTAGTGTCATCAATGATGTCATTGTGAATACCAATACCTTATCAAGTCGTTAATTATTATCATGACAATGAGTCACTACTCATTGAATATTTTCGGTATACCTAATAATGTTACGTTCTTGACTTTTTGTAAGCTAAAAATAATAGTAATGACATTTATAAAATTTCTTATCTCGTACATTGACAGCGTGGGGATTATGAATTACAATTTTTGCATTTTCCATAATCCCCACTAGTAGGACAAAGCCTGCGGGGGATTATACGAAAAATCGAGGGAACAATAAAAAAACGGATAATATAAAATCTAGTTTAGTTTGGTAAAATGTACCTTGTGGCTCGTGCTCTGTGCCACAGACCATCGTCCACTTTCGTGTGGTTGGCAATAATCACCACCTCTCCGCTGCCCAGGTCGTACCTGAAAGTATGAAAATAAAACATTTTAGACTAAAACACGGGATATCAAATTTTCATTCATATTACTCGTACAAAAAGGGGTTTTGAGGCGCACTTTAGTCCCTTCACCACATTGGTTCGAAAGAACTAGTGAAATTATAAGAAAAATAAGTTAGATATACTCGTACTAAGCTGGCAAATACAGACAACAAGTAAAATTTCCCACAATTTCGTTTGCGTGATAATATTTTCTCGGAAACTTCAATCAGGTATTATACAACTCTAAATGAATGCGAATCAGGTGGTCCGCAGAGCAAAACATCTTCGTTGATAAAACGTCTATAATATTATAATACGTCAACGGAGCATTTGCAAAAAGAGTTTTCCTTTAGATCTTTATCTAGACATTATTTTAGACTGCTGTTCGTCAGTAATCAAATTCTACTTCTATATTTTATCGTACCTGAGCACTAAAACTGAGTTTTCCACCGCGAGAGAGAGGAAATCTCTGGGAGGGCGTCCGCTCCACACGAGCAGTGCGTCCGGCGCCACGGCCCTGAATCTGATGTTGATATCCAGGGTGTAGCGACGTAACCTGAAACATATTATGATATATCAGCGGTCGGCAACACGCGGCCCGTGGACGCCTTACTTGCGGCTCGTGAATGTGTGGGATATGACGTTAAACGTAGGTATATATTGGGCTTATAGGGTTAATATCAGAAGAGCGGCCCGGTCCGCCTATAGTTCATTTTACCACCAAAATTTTTATACAATGCAATATGAGAACAGCTACATAAAGACATGTTAACATGGTCCCCACTGCTAAAACACTGACTTACACTCAAGCGAGAGTGATTTGGTACAAATTTATCACACGGACCTAATGAATCATAATTCTTCTGCCCTTATCCCGCGCTAAGTGCGGGTCGGCACAACATGTTTTCACAATCAAACCACTTCTTTTTCGGCCTTCCTCTACTTGCGCAACCAGCCACTCACAATTTTTGGTGATGCGGACCTAATATGAGTTGGCATAATAAAAATTTTCCCTTCAGTCTTTTTCAATTAAATACATAAATATTCATGAATCCGCATAGAAATTGCGTGTTGGATTCAATCTCCATTCAATGTTTGGTTCTTACGCCAGTGTCATGTCAATAGAAGGTCTAGTTACAATAGGAATACACAGAAATGCTTACCTTTTCATAGACTCCTCATCATCGATATGTATAAAGCTGTCAACTCCCGTGAAGCTAGGATAGGTGTTCGCTTCGCCCCAGTTCAGTTCACTCGCACTCAAGTACTTGATCTGCATGTAAGTTTGTCCATCATACGGTTTTTCTGTGTAAACGTCATTCGTCATTTCGGCTATCCGCTTTTTACTAACAAAGTATTTCTTCCGTTTGTCGATGTGTGCGTGTTTCTTTGCTTTGCTCTTGTGGTACTTTATTTTCGTGCCTTTTTTGGGCACTATGGAGCGGTGGATTTCGTTTTCGGTTATGTTTTGAGGATAGGCTGGCATTTGTATCAGCTCATTCACATGGTTTTTGTCTCTGGAAAGCATAAATAAACGCAGCAATAAATATTAAATTGTATTATCCAACAGTAAAACAGTATAATGTTATTAATCTTTTGGTCATTTCTTCCAAGCATAATCCCCACCAAGACGTCTTTACTAGTGGGGATTAAGACAATAATCTCAGGTGGTTTACGAATAAATATTCTCCTATTTCCCATTATTATGGTAAGCATGTTTATTTGCTGTGCGGGTTCGATTCTCAGCTACGAAAACCAACTTCAAGTTTTTTTTGTAATTTTTGTAAGTTTTTGAATCGAAATCACTTACGTGCAATTGTTATCGGTGAGCTCATCACAGTTGTCAACATTGAGGCCCCCAAGCGCTGATGATACGACCGATAACTCCTCATCATTTATAATCAGCTGGAAAGATAAACAAATTATCAGTAAAACAATTTGCGTCAATGTTGAAATAAAAATTAATAGCATAGGTCAAAAAAAAGGTCAAGTGAAAATTAAAACAAATGTCTTCTTCGTCTTTGTTTCTGGCATCTGTTTCCATAAAGATCAATTTTCAGAATCGTAGATAATATTTTTTTGCGATTTCAAAAATCAAAACAAATTGTCTTGTTACATTTTCAACAAATTTTGAATAAGTATTATAGTCTCAAGGTGTATACAATAAACGAAATCAGTTTGATACAAATGCAGAATACCTTGATGTTCAGGTTGGGTGTGGGTTGAATCTATTTCTATTATGATTGCTATTTTTTAAAGATCATACAATAAAGCGCTAGGACTGTTTCACAAGTTTTTAGTTAGACAAGTTTCTTGCCTCTAGGACTTGAGCTAGGCTGGAATTGGCAACCAAATTAACCTAGTAAGACGTTTTAAAGTGATTCTTGTAATTTTATTAAAACAAAATTATTTTGATTTTATTTTATTTTAACAAATATAAAGCTCACCTGTCCCACACAGCCGCTGAAAGAGGCTGAAAGGGCCAACCGCTGCGGTAGAGGCTGCGGAGCCCCACCCAGCAGCAGTGGCTGGTTGAGGGTCAGCCATCGCGCGGTCCCGCGGGAGCTGACCCAACGAGTGGCCGCTTTCTGTAATATACAAATCTTTGAAATTTCACTAGTTACTTACCAAGGTTATAAAAACTGTTGGAACCAAAATTGTACAGGGGTAGAGGTAGGCCAAAGAAAAGATGGATGGACTGTGTGAAAGATGACATGAGTAAGAAAGGAGTGAGTACTGAGATGACGAATGACAGAGGGAAATGAAAGATGTTGTGCCGACCGCTCATAACGTGGGAAAAGAGCAGGAAGATGATGATGTAAAAAATGTTGTAGATACCTACAAAATAAAATTGGAGTTGAAGTTGTTAATTTCAAACTTTAACACAAGTATTTAAGAGTTGACTTTACCACAGCACACGCTGTGATAGGTTTTTTATAAAATGATTGGCCAATTATATCTTGGTCTCACCTCATGTTCCCCTTGTTCTTTCTGCGTCTTCACTCTGAGTGAAGCACGGCGTCCAGCTCGCGAAACGGAGACCTTATGCCACTGGTTTACTTCTAGAGGATACGCTGATCTGCGAAGCAAGACAAGAACTCTGTTGGATTTGACGACTTTAGTGGCGTTAGCAACGAAGCTGAGATATACAAAAATAAATCAACCAGTAACCAATATTGGTCCTTCAAACTAGACGACTCACCTTACAATTGCGATACCATTGAGCTCTAACAGTAACACTAATTTAAAACTAGATTGGTCTTTCGATCCGGATGGTTTATATTTAAAAGTGCAATTTTCTTAGTCTTTTTAGCAGTAGTATTTGAATACTCAGAAGGAAATAATCAATGACATAATAAGAAAAAGAAGCAGTAGATTGGTCGTTCGAGCCAGACTCACCTTACGAGTGCAATTCCAGAGCCCAAATCAAAAGCGAATTCCACGAAGTAGTCCCGTAAGTGAAGTGAGAAGAAATCTCCATCGCCCGTATTATGTTCCGAGTTGTATAAAATTAGACCATCCCCATTTGTTGGCTTTAACGTGATCTGTAACAACAATATCATTTAAATTTAGGATTTATGTTTTAGCTTATTTTTATTTCATTGTGATCGAACTTCACGTAAGGGTAAGTTCGTTTGATCATTAATTTTTTGTGGTGGGTGATACTATGAAAGATCTTCATTACCCATTGAACGAATCCCGGGGTTTTGCGTAGTCTACTAGTTTGAGCTTTGATTAAGATGAATATGTACGAGCGAAGGTTTTGTGTAAATTCGCTCCGAAGTGTTTCGTGAATTTCAAAGTTGTTGGGAACAGGGTATGCCTAGTTGATTGTTGACACTTAGTGCATTTTCCCGACCGAAAATTGCATGAAGTTTGCGAGTGGGGTGAAACTAGAAATACTTTTGACATGCGACAGAAACGGATTTTTCTGAAATGTGGAACTAAACGAGTTTTCACAATGATAATGCGTTCTTTTGCTCCAGTTTTCTTCTTCTTCTTCAATTATGGCATCTGTCTCTTAGAGAACAATTTTGCCAGTGTCAAGAACAATCTGAATAATTTTAGGTGACAGCTGTCAAACTTCATAGTTGCCACTTCCACGAAAAAAAATGACACAACATTTTAAAAATGCACTTCAGACACCCTCTAAAAAACTTTTATCTTATCCATATTATTTTAGGAAGATATTAAGGGTGAAAATACAAAAATCAATGGTTTTTAGGTACCATTTCAAGAACCAGGAATCACAACTGTAAAGATGCTATTGTATAAAATTGAAGGTCATATATTCATCACTAATGGGAATGAAAATAATATTCTAAAGAAAATTGATTGTGTCTTTGTTACCGTTTCGAGGCGATTCCCGCTTCAAAACTGTCCTCGTGTAAAAGCAGCTTTAATTAAAACTCTTCTGTTTCCCTTTTCATTTAAAATAAAATAATGGAATCTTACTTCATATTCATTCAATTGGAAAAACTTTTCATTTTCTTATTTTTGCCTTTTCACTTTCTTATTTTTACGTTTTGATAGTTATAAAATTTTGAAAAGTGTTTACTGAAACTTTTCATTTAAGTTTTCTACTTTTTTTTATAAAAATAATATAGCTTCTATATAAAAATCCACGCTAAAAGTAGCTATGAAGGTACAAGAGAATGATGAGAATGATGATGAAATCATTCTCAACATTCTCTTGCCCTTATCCCACGCGTGGGGTCGGCACAATAAGTTTTCTTCTTCCACTCACTTCTATCATTCGTCAACTCCGAGTCTACTCCTCTTACATTCATAATCATCTTACCACATATTCTTCGGCCTTCCTCTACTTGCACCCAGCACATAACTCTTTGGTGACAAGGTTTTTATCCTTCCTCATCACGTGTCCATACCATTTTAATCTATTACTCTTCATATTTTTAGTAGCAGGCGCCACTTTCAAACTTCTCTTGACATAACCTATTAATTCCTTATCAAAGTATAACATTGTTTGGCACCTGGGCATTCTACTCAACGGTTTTGTCATTGTTCTCACTTACGTCATTGCTCGCAACAAACAATTTTAGTTTTTTCGTAAAATATTAGTTAATTTTAAATATACCCGTTATGAAATAACTTATTATCAACCAATCTTTTATTGCTCAATCTTCATGCTTTCAGCTTGAAAGACGAGTTCTAAAATCAAGGTTTTTAAAATAACGGTAAAATATCAAATTGAGTAGAGTCGTCCACCCAACGTTTAGCGTAAACTTTTCCCTGTTCATCTAACGCGTTTTGATTCGCAAACATTCACGATTGTGGATAGTTATTCATTCGTGACGATTCAAGATGCTAGCCTATTTACGGTTCCGTAAACGATTACCTACGCTACGACCCGAACGGACAGCCTTTTAGATAGAGACGCGTCAAGACGTTCCGACGCGCCCACTAATATTTGCGACGGGCTCAAAGCTGTCACGGTGGTAATCTATAGTCCGCGAACTAACGAAAAATGATAAAATTCGTACGATTTTATATGGCTCATTCTATTTATTCATTACTAAGCAGCGATGATCTTGCAACCTGTCACGTACGGAATGCTAACTACTGTGCAAAATGTGGGCATGTACCAAAAGTCATGTTTGGACGTGCCTCTGACGACCCTCTTTAGATATCCTCAAAGATCTAAGTACCTAACTAAAAAGATCTGAGGAAATATCTACCGAGCCCGGGAATCACAGTCGTGATCAGATACATATTTTTTTAGTTGTTGATTATTTAATATTATATCTCCTAGTTAAATAGCATTATTATGCTGAGTGGTAGCCATTTTTGTTTTTATTTTTATTTAGATTAAATTCTATATTATTATTCTGTAAAAGTGTACAAATTTTCCTTTAACCATTATCGTAACTGTTTTTCACGACCAGTTAATAAAACAAGAAAATGCAATCAAGTTTCGTAGCTCTATTTCAAAACCAACTATGAAAATAAACTTAGCTTACATTACTTTCATTACTATGATGGTTGCTAATTTGTGTAATTTTTTTTGTGATATTCACGTGTTTGAGCTTATTTTAATACACGGATAACGTACTTATAATAATAAAATGACTAATTTTGTCTGGACCCCACGACTAATGAAATTGAAAAATATTTTTTGCACATTGTACTCTCTGTATTTCACCAAATGCCTTTTATTGCTTCAGGTAAAGAGGCATTTTTCTTTACGACAGTCAATAACCCTTGAAATAGGGGGCGGGGGCAACTTCCCCAATAATTATGATGACAAATCGAAAGATCTTCAGATTGATTGCGGAAATGAGAGGAAAAGCGATATTTACAAAGAACACGGAAATTGGAGTGTCCCTGACCTAAGCTAACATCGTTTTCGACAAATTGTTCAATTTCACATTTGTCACACATTTCACAAGAAACTAGTAGAACGCCCGCGACATTGTTCGAGAATTTTATTTATATTTTTCACATACCATTTAATTCCCATGTATAAAACAAACTAGCTTCCTCTGTATGTACCTACGCTTAGATAAACTACGCAACAGATTTTGATGTGGTTTTCATCAATAGATAAAGGTATCCAAGAGGAATGTTTATACATCACATTGGTATTATTATACACTCGTGCGAAGCCGGGGCGGGTCGCTAGTAAATTATATAGACCTTCGTGATGAAGAATTTTGAAGCTACATTTTTAAAACAAGGCCAACAACAAACCTACTTACTTCGAATGACTGGCGAGTTTTTAGAAATTTTGATGGATTACCTACCCCTTCCTTAAACTTAATTGCTCAGAAAGGAGTTCGTCTACATAGATAATTATGTTGGGACAAATACACAAATAAACACCTAAAATAAAAACAAATTTTACGAAAAAAAATCTGTTTTATAATAATTAAATACCTTCGTAATAATATTCACGACATTTTGAAATTCGTTGCGAAATTTATATATTAAATATGTATTTAGGAATGTAAAAAACTAGGCTATGTATATATTTCGAATGTATACATAATTATAATAAAATCGTTGAGAAGCCGTACTTTTGATACTTAAGTACTTTTACTTAAGTACTTTTGAAGTACTACCTAAAGAGGACATGCTATTTAGCCTAAAACAACCGTTTTTTGAAAAAAATACTGTTTGTTTGTGCCTTTGTGTACGCTAATCTCCGCAACGGCTGCACCAATTCGAATTCAGTTTTCACTAATGTATTGAGATAAGCTCGGATTAAAACTTAGGCTTTGTTTCATCGAGATCGGTTAACAAATAAAAAAGATATGATGATTTTTGTATAATATATATATAAATTTACGCGATCTGAACACATTTTTATTAGTATTAAACGGGTATTTATACCCGTGACCACGACACCGTGTAAACCTGTTGAAACGCGATATATTAATAATAATCTAATCTATGCAGTAATAGCGGGGGGTTGTCGGCAGTTCGTACATTATTTTGTATCAGGTACTCAAACATAAAAATCTAAGCACTGAAAGCTACTGTACCTGAATATCAAGCCAGCTTGCTGCCGAGCTGCCAAGGCCCGGCAAGCGCAGATACGAAGACCCGTTGAACCGAGGCACCTAAGAACAACCAATTTTAATATGCTAATCTGTTGTTTCAAATTCCAACAGTTTAGGAGTATAAAGGCACGAGTTGGCAGCGGGCGACGTGAGGCAGAGGCCGACCACGTGTCATCGCTTCAAGTTGCCGCGACACGTAGTTACGTCCTGTCACTGCAGTCATGATTTCGAACCCGCAGACGTTTCATTCAGTTGGTTCAGAGTGCTCCGTGAAACAAAACGTCTGACGTGTTCGAGAACAGTGATCTGCGGTCGGGCGACACTGGCGTCTGCCGACTGACGACGCGTGGCTAACTTCGTGTCGCCAACTACGAAAGGAGTTTCATAGAATTACATAGAAACCAGTAGTGTCAACGCGACACGTCGTCCGACGCTGCCTCACGTCGCCCGCTGCCAACTCGTACCTTAATCAGGCGCATTTAAGTCACAATACATTCGTTTGCAATGTCTGAATGCGATGTCATAGAAATAGACACATTTACTCGTATTAGATGTAGATCGCATTATATTATACATACAACAGCATACCGATTTTGTTTACAATACCAGTTCTTTTTAGATTTTAAGTGTAATTTTATTTTCATAATTTCATTTTGGAAACAAAGTATAGGTATAAGTTCTTATTTTTCTTTCTTTTCCTTCATTACGATGTAATGAACCTCGCTTGTATTTTTGACACATTGCTTTAATAAACGGTGTTATTAAAATTACCTACAATACATACCTGTATCGTATTTTGTTACGGCAATGAAGGTCATAAAGCTAACAGTAAGCTTATCACCCCAAGACATTAGAGAGTTATTTAGTCTTATTCAGTATCTTATTCCAAATATAGGCTAGATTACGCTATTGTTGCAACTTACCTTCAAATCTAGAGTTATCTCACACTTGTCCCCAGCATACCCCAAAGGGCACAAGCACCCATGGTTAACACAACCACCGCCATGCTCGCACTCACACGAGTCGAATTCTTTATCGTTCTTTAGATCTCCATTTATCTCACCGTTCTTCGAACCGACATTTGTTTCCCCATTCTTGAACCCCATATTAGCTTCTCCACTCTTCAATACATCATTAATCGGAACGTAATTTTTAATTTGTTCAGTGTCTTTATTTTCATTTCTCACATGATTGAGGCTTAGTTTGTTTTTGAAATCATCAACCATATTTAGTTTTTGGATTTCCTTTACAGGATCATCAGGTTTGAACTCTTCAACATATGCCACCGTGTTTTTATATTCCGCCATATTTAGTTTTTGTATTTCGTTCAGCGGATCAACTGAATTGTCTAGTTTGTTATTATCGTGGAATTTTATTCTGGCGTCTCTCATGACGATGTCATTGTCTTCGAAGTTCACGATGTCGTTTATGTCGTAGATGTGTTTGTCGTCTTTGGATAAAGCTTCTCTGGTCGTGGCTTCGTGGATCGGCTTCCATGGAGCTAGGGTTGGGGCACATTCGCCTGCGGACAAACAAAAATAAGTTACATTTTTATTGTCACCTTAGCAACGCTTTATAATTAAACCTAAATTATCTGTAATGTGAGGTAAAATAGACTATTTCTATTCTGTTCTACATTTTTTTTAATATTTTCACTTCACTTATTATAGTTGTTATATCTTTAACACTTTTTGGCATTGCTGAACTGATTACAAAATATTATTCTCGTATCAATTTTCCCATAACCTGAGTGCTATACCGTGTTAGATTGTATAAAACTATCATTACCTTGAAATTCAAATTGTATCGGGAAATAATGCGGTGTTTAGACATTCTCTCGCATTTCACAGTTTCCCAAGTTACTTAACACAGGGATGTAGTAAAGGAAAAAGTAGTGTGGGATATCAAAATTATATAGGATTCAACATTTTTGAACAAGGAAGAATCGAACCCGCATCCTTGCTGGGAGCCGTCCAACGCACTTCTAATTTGAAAATGCCAAATGCCACCGGAACTTGCCAGTCCCTACGAATCTTGAATCCTTGACTAAAATATTGACCGTGTATGGACCACGTACCTAAGTATCATGCATGACGCTAAAATTAAATTGAATTATCGGGTTGAGTATAGGATACTAGTAGGTGTATAAGAGAGAAATATAAATATTATAAAGGATAATAATTTTGGGCGTTTATAATATAGATTTAATAGGAGCGCTGGTGGTGTAGTGGAAGCACCCCTGCTTCACGATCCGAAGGTCGTGGGTTCAAACCTGGTCGTGCACCAATGAGTTTTTCCCTTCGAAAAAATTATGTGCGCAATGCCAGTGCTCTTAAACAGTCAAGGAAAACATCGTGGGGAAACCGGCATACCCTAGAACCAAAAATTCGAAGGTGTGTGTCACAGGTTAGTATTCTTATAAGCGGCAATGGGCTTGCAACCTGTCACGTATGGAATACTAACTACTGTGCAAAATGTGGGCATGTACAAAATGTCATGTTTGGACGTGCCTCTGACTACCCTCTTTAGATATCCTCAAAGATCTAAGTCACTAAAGATCTGTGGAAGATATCTACCGAGCCCGGGGTGTATATATTCAATGTAAGAAAATGTAACTGATATTTATTTTATTTTGTGCCGCTAATCCTAATCTAACTATATGTATAAAAATCTAATCCTAAATCCAAATAATCCCAAAACTAGTAACAGAGACTTTTAGTTTAGGTTGTTACTTACCGTTCGATCTCATCGAAGTTGCCCAATTGGGGTTAACCTCTGTATTCAAATTTCAAAATTAGGTAGGTATTACCTGCTCTAGTACAATTTAGGTAATTGTGGGGTAAATTAGGATAGTCCCTACAATCTGTTCAATATAAAAGTTTGAATCGTTGTATTTGTTTCTTTTTGTTTCATAATTGTAATGACACCTGTCTTACACCTATCCCAGAATACTCGTCACACTATTCCTTACGTAAAAGTTACAAAAAAAAGTGACATAGGGCCGTTGTTGTTGTTAAATTATTCGCTCATTTGAGCAGGCTTATAGTCATAGACCTTACTGCCTAGTCTTGCGTGAATTAATTTCTTCCGTTTTCTATAATCTAACTTAATCTAACCTAACCGCCATTTTCTCCTTGGCGGGAATCTGACATAGGGCCGTATAGCAACGCGGATCTCCGCGGAATCAGACATAGCACGAAGCGAAATACCCAAATGACAAGTAAGTACAGTGCGGCATGATAATTATGGCTGCTCTGAATTATATAACGAAAGCGACAATTTATAAAAAACATAAATATGTTCAAGTAGCTTATTTCAAAAAAGGGCTGAGTTGATTTGTTTCAAATTAACTGATTTACATGCATGTGAAATAGAAATTCAAAATACTTACCTTAATGTTCTGGATAAATTAGGGAATTTCTGAATTTTCAGAGGTGTTTTTCACATGATTTTTAACCAAAGCTTTCTAACTAATTCGTGTTTTAGCTCCGGTTGATTTATCACTTATATCCTCGAGTATCGTGTAGTTCAATTTCAATGTAATCTATTAAGCGGTAATAGAATGATTAGGGTTGCAATACTTGCAATTTTCAAAATGCTGGGCCTTAATTTTAAGGTAACAATCCGTTCTTCTGAAAAATAGATATTCTTTAAACCTATTAAAATCTTTGCGGAATCTACTGCTTATCATCAGTGTGCAGTCTCCCCTCTCCTGGCTCCACGCCTGTTCTATCACATTGGAATAATGAAATTCCAGCTACCCGCATCATGAATATATAACGACGCACCGCTGACACTGGTAATGGCATTCGCTGATCTTATTTCAGTCGTATTTTTCTTAAACAAAGACAGGCAGCACGAATATACGTATTCAGCTCGTATGTATGCTGTTGCGAAAGGAGTTTTTACTCTGCTTCGCCTTTCATTCAACCTCCTTGTATGAGCACTGTTAGCATGCCTTCTAGTATGTTTTTTCTTTTGTGTTATCTCGGTTTCAATATAGGCCTCAACTAGGACCATTTTTGCCACAGACAAAAGACAAAAAGACTTACTGTTTTTATCTCTTGTACCTTCTTACACTTAGTTGCAAAATAAATTTCTTTTGAGCTTGAGTTTGCGCACCGTGTTTTGTGATGGCATAAATGTTATTTTTGTTTGGCCAAAACACAAGCAATTGCTTAGTAATCGTTTAAACAGGTAGGCATAGTTAAGTGATCCATGCAACAAGAAGTAGAATTGTAATAGGTAGGAAAAATCCAGTTGTCCACATCTTAGAACCTACCTATCTATATATATATAAATGAATTGCTGTTCGTTAGTCTCGCTAAAACTCGAGAACGGCTAAACGGATTTATCTTATCTTGGTCTTGAAATGTTCGTGGAGTCTAAGGAAGGTTTAAAAGATAAGAAAACGTATATTACTTACTTAAAACGCGGGTCAGCTAGTTAGATATAAAAATAGTTCTTGCCTAGAATACCTATCAGATGGGAAAGTTTTAAGCATTCAACAACTTTGATCAAGGGTATAACTTAGAGATTCTGACTTCTTAAGTCCTATCAAAGTTTTCCAAGAAACTACGTCACACGACATCGTTAAAGCACGTAGGTTTCCTATAAAAGGTGATCTGTCTTATTTTTAAGACCATAAGGTTCAGAATTGATATATATTTTACATTTTTTTTATAATTGAATACATTATTTAGCTTTTTTCCAAAATCAAACTTATTGTCTTTAAAATACAGTTGATTTCTAAATCTTATACCTTTAAACGAGCAATTCTTGTATATATATACATATATATATGTATACATAATCGGAATCTCGGAAACGGCTCCAGCGATTTTCATGAAATTTAGTATGCAGGAGGTTTCAGGGGCGATAAATCGATCTAGCTAGGTTTCATTTTACAAAAAAACACGATTTACCAGAAAAAAAACCCGAGCAAAGCTCGGTCATCCAGGTACTTCATATTATGTTATTATAATAATACTAACCTCGCGCGCGGTTTCACTCCGCGTGGTGTCTACCCGGATACCACGCCTATGTGTTATTCCAAGTCATAAACTACGCGTATTTCAAGTTTCATTCAGATCCGTTCAGCCGTTTCAGCGCGATTGTTACAAACATCCAAACTTTCGTATTATAATATTAGTAGGATTACATACTTGGTCTCTATCTACCGTATTATAACGGTAGCAGTTTATCAGGAAAATAACCATTTCCAACACTCACAAGTTTCCTACTTTTCCCGTTAAAAGTGGAAAGAAATCCCATTTATCACGCTAATACTAATCTTTAATTTGTCTTTCTCCCCGATCAGTCCTTAGCGGGATAAAATCAGCAAAGACCAGAATTAGGTGTAATTCTGTTTCAACCCAATGTGGGTTGAAACAGAATCAACCTAAAGCAAAAAGTTATCTTAAATATATTTCAGTGTCTCTCATCACTTGGTTTTGTTGTCACAGTCCATCCATCTAATAATAGCTTTTAGCATATTCTGATAAGTAGATAATATAATCAACCAAAAATTACAAGATAAGTATAATTTTTCTGCCCGACTGCGGAGAAAAAGGGGATATTTGGGATGTATGTTTGTATGTATGTGAGTTCCTTTGGCTCTCGCTAGAGCCCAAACGACTGGACAGATTTCGATAAATGATGTGTTGTTGGATTTGTCTGGATTCTAAAAGTGATATAGATTATACAACATGTCAAAAAACCAATATGGCAGCTGTAAGAATCTATTTACGTAGAGTTTTTACATTTTTACAATAAATAATAAATATAATAAATAATGCTGGACAATCCACACAGCATTATCTAGCCCCAAAGTAAGCTACTCAAAGCTCGTGTTATGGGTACTAGATAACTGATATATTTAATACATTACATACATAGATAAATATTTTTTATTATACATAGAAAACACCCAGACCAACGGAACAAATTTCTGCAGATCGTACACAAATTTGTTCCGCGGCGGGAATCGAACTCGCAACCTCTGCGTCGTAGGCGGACTCTCGCCCGCTGCGTCACAGAGGTCGTCTACATACTTACTTTAAATATACGTAAATACTTATTATGTATATTTAAAAACTTACGCGATCTGAACACATTATTATTATAAGAGTCATACCGTGACCACGACAGTGTGTAAACCTGTCGAAACATCGGGAAAAATAGGTAATTAAAACGCGATAAATACCCGTTTAACAATAAATACTTATTCGTATTGTTGAATTCCTTTCGGTCAACTAATCCAATCTTCTTGCGATTATGGTGGTAACAGCTTAAATTAGGTTTGGATACATGGCACCTATTGCCTGAGGCGGATTAGGTCATCCCCTTTGCACGTGTTACGGGGGTTAAATCAATAAGTGGGTCCAATTTGTTGCCTTATGTTGGTTTTGACCAATTTCTATAGGTATCTTCTTCTTCTTCTTATATATAAAAATGAATTGCTGTTCGTTAGTCTCGTTAAACTCGAGAACAGCTAAACGGATTTATCTTATCTTGGTCTTGAAATGTTCGTGGAGGTCTAGGGAAGGTTTAAAAGGTAAGAAAAATTCGAATAACTGCCGGGAAAACCCTAAAAATAGCCCTTTTCTATTTCCCATACAAACGTTTTCTACATAAGTACGAAGTCTGCCGGGTCAGCTAGTATAATATGTACCTATAATAATTTCTGGAAATTTGGAATACAATGTCCTGGCTTTTAGCACGATTAGACCTGGAATTTTACGTGACTAACTCTAGAGTTTTATTTACGTGCGCAATGCCAGTGCTCTTAAACGGTGAAGGAAAACATCGTGAGGAAACCAGCACACCCTAGAACCGAAAATTCGAAGGTGTGTGTCATAGTTAGTATTCTTATAAGCGGCGATGATTCTTATATATTGTCACGTATGGAACTACTGTGCAAAATATGGGCATGTACCAAATGTCATGTTTGGACGTGGCTCTGACTACCCTCTACAGATATCCTCAAAGATCTAAGTAACTAAAGATCTGAGGAAGATATCTACCGTGCTCGGGGATTACAGTCGTGCGTGATCATATATATTTTTTTTTCTAACCCTGAGTTTCACGTAACTAGACCACTAGCCCAACCACGAATACATAATACATTACCGAATAAGTATTACATTGTTATTTCGTACCATAACCTATGCAAATTTTATTGAAGTAGTGTTACTTCAGGACGTTTCACTAACGGAATCGTTCTGGAAGACTTAGTGGTAAGGCCCCTGGGAGTTTACCACAAGTTTTTCAGGCAACCTCAATATAACATTGATATTTCGCACCATGACCTTTAAAAATTGTATTGAAGTAGTGTTACTTCAAGCTTGAAATGTGACGTTTCTGAAAGATGATGGTTTGTAAAACCTTGTGGTAAGACCCGTGGGGGTCTACTCAGGTTTTGTTTAATAAAATACAAAGTTTTTGTAGTACTTCTTTTATTTTATCTCTACATACTTAAACGATTTATATCCCAAATTGATCTTGCGAAACTAAAACAATAAAACCAAGTTTAAAATGAGCTCTTCAGTTCTACTTTAAAACTTTACCATCGCTAGAAGTTTTATTCTGAAACTTTTCACTTTTTATGACACAATAAATCCACTTCTGTCATAAAACAGAACTAATAAACACATAAATGTAAATAAAATAAAACTATAAAATTTTCTGTTTAGTTTTTAATTAGATCACTGGTGGTGTAGTGGTAGCACCCCTGCATCAATATCGGAAGCTCATGGGTTCAAACCTGGTCGTGCACCAATATTTTTTTCTATTCGAAAAAAATTTTGTGCGCAATGCCAGTGCTCTTATACAGTGAAGGAAAACATCATGAGGAAAAAGGTGTGTGTCATAAATATTCTTATAAGCGGCGATGGGCTTGCAACCTGTCACGTACGGAATACCGACTAAAGTACAAAAAAGTGGACATGTACCAAATATCATGTTTCGACGTGCTTCTGACTACCCAATTTAAATATCATCAAAGATCTAAGTAACTAGAGATCTGGGGAGATATTAATCTACCAAGTCTGGGGATTACAGGCGTGACCATATTATTTTTTAAATGATAATTACCTTACCATAGTGAGTGTCAACCATTTTATACCTATAGGAAATTTATACCCAGTTTTTGGATCTAAAAAGAGGTCTGATAACAGGCCCAAGAACTCTTCAGTTGGTATAATTGAACCTTGTAACTGATGAAAACTGAAGCTTTGAAACTGACGAAAAATGAAGCTTTGAAACTGATGAAAAGTGAAGCTTTGAAACTGATGAAAAGTGAAGCTTTGAAACTGACGATACTGAAGCTTTGAAACTGATGAAAACTGAAGCTTTGGAACTGATCAAAACTGAAGTTTTGAAACTGATCAAAACTGAAGCTTTGAAACTGATGAAAACTTTGCATTATCCCTAATTGTGTTACCTTCTGAACAATATAATCTTCAAATTCGATTAAGAAATAGTAGGGAAAGCTGAACAAGGATCATTAAGCAGAAATGAGATACGCTTGTAAGTACTTACTTAGTTTTAAAGCATTAATATGGATGACTCCATCATAATTGCGGAAAACTTTTCAAATCACAAGCTTAGGTAAAGAGCTTTGCTAAAGTTATTATCTGGTTCTATTTCAGTTCGGGCATTGAAGAGTTTGAATGTGTTCAATATAATTTTAATCAAGAGTCAAAGTATCTTTATTCATTTATTTATTTATTTATTTATTCAACCTTAAATAATTAACTTACAGACTATTTAGTCCAAAACGTTAACTATAAAATACAAGGATACAAACTAAAGGATATAAAACTAATGAAAACTTAAATATGATCTGAACTGAGTATAGATTGAGCTTAAGCTGTCATCAAATATGCCGACATGTTGGAACTCCAGGAGAAACTTGTTGAGGAGTGCAAGTGCCCGTAGTGTAGGTGCGTTATTCGCGTGCTGAGTCCGCGCTGCATGAAGAGCAAACAATCGATGCCTTCGGCCACTTCTAGTATAGTTATTTGGCACATATAGGGCGATGGTGCCAAGTACGGTCGGATTGTTCACTTTATTCCGCAGTATTAGGCAGTAGTGCATAGCTAACTGCAGACTACGTCTATGCTCCAGTGTATCCAATCCAATGCAAAATCCATGCCAGTCACGAAGAGGGAAGGGAAAAGATATGGATAATATCCATACATAGTTGTACGTTGTAGCCTCTCAATCATAATGGTATATTTAGCTTCTCGTGGGTCCCATTAAAATAACAGGGATCATTTTGCATACTAGGTGAGTCTAGGTGCCAATTCCAGTCCTATCCCCAGTCCGAGAAGAACTGACAAGAAACTCGCTGGGCCTTAGCGCTTTTTTTTGTATGATCTTTGTTAATTTGTTAGGAACACCTAGCAGAGTTGGAGCTGATTCCTCCCAAGCTTTTTTGTCTTCTAAGTACCTACTCTGATATTCTATACAGGACAGTACGGAGGTGTAGTACCTAGTTGCTTTTTGAATAAGGATTCAACTTTTGTCTTTTCACAGATAAAAACTACATATATGAATACATTATAACGAAAACATGTAATTGGTAAGTAGTATGTCTAAGTTTGTTTTGGTTTAGTTTATAATTACTGTTTGTTTTCCGAATAAAATAAAATAAATAAAAATAAAATATGCGGTTTTTGGATTTTGGATAGGTATTTGACGTTAATCCTATAAGAGTAATGTCAAATACCTATCCAAAATCCAAAAACCACAGATAGATAGATAGAAATCGGCCGTTAGTCTTACTTCAAATCCAAAATTACCTGCCTCCATTTTGTTTTATAGCTAGATATCTACTCAGATCTCTAGTGACATAGATCTTTGAGGATATCTAAAAAGAGTAGTCAGAGGCACATGATTTTGCATAATAGTGGGATAATAGTAAGTATCCCGTACGTGACAGGTTGCAAGCCCAAAGTACTTACCAAAGCAAAAACCTTGAATAGAAAAAGATGACACTTAAGTTTACCCTCGTTTTGACATTCTCTGGGTTTTACTGACATTAAATAACTCAGCTGAGAGATAAAACGATTTTTCGCATCGACATACTTTAAGTAATACGCCTGCCTACACAATAAAATGTTTTGTCGTGTTTTCCGATAGGGGGAGTTTCGTTTCCGGGACAGGGGTGGTGAAATGGGGTAGCAAGATAGATACACCAGTTGACATAATAGTTCATATCTCATTCATTCAGTCGTTTTTCCTTCGTACCTACTACGTTATGAATGATTTTCCAAAAAAAAACTGCAGGGACCAAAAAGTATTTGTATACTATGAACTAATCCTACTAATATTATAAACGCGAAAGTTTGTAAGAATGTATGGATGTAAGTTTGTTACTCATTCACGCTGAAACGGCTGAACGAATCTGGATAAAATTTGGCACAGTTAAAGATTATAGTCTGGAATAGCACATACGCTACTTTTTATCCCGGAAAAATTTACGGTTCCCATGGGATAGATTTGTTTTTGTTTTTTAAGGTACCAGGCGGCAAAGCCGTGGGCGGAAGTTAGTATTAACATAATTTAACCCTTTTAGCTAAAGAACGTTATAATCTGTTACACATTATGTAGGTACCAAAAGCATTTTTTTTAATTAAAAAGTTTATAAGCACAATGTATATTTTCAGGCAAATTCAACCTCAAACGAACTCCACACGATCTATTTACTGTTCGGAAATCTATGCCCAAAATTCAGCGGTGAAACTTATCCAATAAACCTGCTTGTTCAATTCATTAAGGTTAATAAATGTCTTAAACGCGACTTCAAACACACCGAAACCCCGATCCGACCCGCAACATACATTGTTTCGTTTCCGAGTGTGCGCAGATTTTCAAAAGGTAACCTTTGTATCACAGGTATTTGTTTATTAGACACAGCTCTTTATTTAAGAATCACTTTTCAAATAAATTGCCTAAATTCGTGTCAGACAACGCGCAGTAAAGGTAAGCTTCTGAATTAATTTATGTATTAATGAATTTAATCGTGTTCCTTAATGTCTGAAGGCAGTAAATATTCGATTGACTATGTTAAGGTATACTCGTAGACTCGTAGTACCGGTGGATAAAACTTGGCGATAATTAAATCTGATCCCGGGATCCGTGGACACAAACCCACCAAAACACGTATCATTGCAAAAACTAATTTATTATTTTTACAGTCATATCCAAGTCATATCCAGCATTCGAAAAAAGTATGTTCTAAAAAAGTTTTTATACTTAATTCGATATTCCTGTAAACCTTCTTGATTAGGAACTATTTGGTTTGGAACTCTTCGTTATTCAAAAAGGTTTATATACAAAGACAAAATAATTCCTATAAACCTTTTTGGTTAAGAACTATTGTTTTGAACGCTAAAGACATTTCTATGCTGCAAGCTGCGATGACCTCCAAGTGCGGTTTGTTTGAAACTCTCCGTTATTCAAAAAGGTTTTTATACAAAGACAAAATAATTCCTATAAACCTTTTTGGTTAAGAACTATTGTTTTGGAACGCTAAGAAATTTGTGTTGCACGCTGCCATGGCCTCCTTATGTGCGGTACGGTAGCTCCCCTCGTTATTAGTCTGCGAACGTGTGCCGAATGCTCTGATGAATGGGGCCGTTAGGGTCGTAGATTTTAATTTTGAGAAATGGGCACAACCTGAGCAGCGTGCATCTAGTTTTTGCAAGTCTTCAATTCGATCAAATTCTGAAGATAAATAAAGTCTTTATGAGAAAATGTCAAACGCTCTAAAAGTTATTTTTACTTGTCTTACTTGCCGGTAAAGAATATTCCACGGCTTCCGCAAGTATTCACCACTTCCTTCATATTAAATAGATTTTCAAGAGAATGATAGATACGATACCAATGATCAAAGAGCTGCGTTTATGTCAGTTTAACAAATTTTTTTAAAGCCTAGATTATCTGTTCTCTGGGACGCCATCTGTGTTGCCATAAATACCTTGTAAACAAGAAATAAATATTGAATAATCAGGATAGAACATCACTCCGGTGAGTTCGTTCAATCCTGTAATTATTTGGAATAAAACCTGCATAGTCATGTTCGTCAGTATAACAATTTGAAATATTTCTGTCGAAACTGTTACCACAGTTCCACATGTTGGTGATGATTGGTCAGTGTGACAAGGACAAAAAATTTAGACAAGGATGGCGATAACACCGGGCCGCGCCCGGCGTGCCATCCACACGTTGGCCCTCGCCTCAGTGCGCTCCGATCAGGCAGGCAAGGCGCACGTCGATTTCGACTCGGCGCGCCGGCGAATGACGATTGATATTTTTTTTTTTAAAAATGAGGTCATGGATGGAATGAAATATGCAGCCTATATACCTATTCCTGAATGCATTACATAAAATAAAATAAGTCTAGGTACTTATTTTATTACCACCATATCACATACTTACAGTAGGTACGTATATACCTAGTAGGTAGATAGGTAAAAATTACTACCTACCTTTTTTATCTATTCCTGAATGCATTATTTATGTATAAAATAAGTCTAAGTACTTATTTTATTACCATCTTATATCACTCATTTACAGGTACACTTAGGTAGGTACATACCTAACAGTAGGTAAAGTAGGTAGATTGGTATATGGAGGTAGATAGTGCCCCTAACATTTTGAGCATAGCAACTAACTTTTATCTAGCTACGTAAGTAGGTAGGTGTATATGGAGGTAGACAGTGCCCCTAGCATTTTGAGCATAGCAACTAACTTTTATCTAGCTACGTAAGTAGGTAGGTGTAGGTATATGGGGTAGACAGTACCCCTAGCATTTTGAGCATAGCAACTAATTTTTATTAGGATCACTATCTACCTCCTTAATACACCTTCCTACTTACCTATCCAGATAAAAGTTAGTAGCTATATATAATCATACCTAAATAAATAAATAAAAAAGTAGCTCAACAAACATCAAATACGTTCATTGGACCTGTCGCTCATTTTGCGACACGTATCATAGTGCATTCGGCGAGTAGACACGCACGTCCGTCCCGTGCGCTAGTTTGCAAGAGACTGAATAGCAAGCCAACGTGTAGACGGCAGGCGGGTCGCGCGGCAAACTCTCTTTGATCTTGGCCCAAAAACCGACACTCGACGGGATCGGCGGCCAGCCTGTACAGTACAGGCCTGTACAGGCGTCGGCGACCCTACGCCAACCACCTCACTACACGCTGGGCGTTGGCCATGATTGGGCCTCGCCCGGCAGGCCAGGGCCAACGTGTGTTCGGCCTATGAGATAGTTAACGGTAAAGGTGGGCGATTATGAGTGATTCTCATAATCGAAACATCTACTAACTATTATTGATAATCGATTATGAAAAAAGTAGTTCATCCATTTTCATAATCGAATGACATTACAAGTACTAATTTAGTTCGCGTTTTCCGGTCCGACCGAATGATTAAATTAACACTCATTCAAATTCAATCGTTTCGTTCTTAGTAGTTCAGTTGGTAGCAGTGTTGTGTAAATAACGGAATGAACTGGTCTTGGTGATGAGGGAAATCCATCGACAATTTTGTTTATTATCTCTGGTGATTCGCAGACTGGCGCCTGAAGGAACCCGCATTTCCTCAAGGGTTTATTGGAAAAATATTACCTTAATAGGAAAATTATAATAAGATATCCATTCCGACGTTCCGTAGCTGATTCGTGGGTATTATTCAATTTTTACTGCGAGACCTTTGGGGTATGCTGACGATCATTCGAGGTGGATCTTTCGAGGAAATGCCAATTTATTTAGCTGGTTTTCTTGATGTGTTTGATAAATACCGACGTATGAATGTACAAATCACTGATGTTTATTTTATTCAAATTATAACTATAATTATAATAGAGCGCTATTGTAGAGGTAGCACCCCTGTCTCACGACCCGAAGGTCGTGTGTTCAAAACTGGTGCACCAATGAGTTTTTCCATTCTAAAAAATTATGTGCGCAACGCCAGTAGGTACTCTTAAACTGTGAAGGAAAACATCGTGAGAAAACGGCATACCTACCCTAGAACCAAAAATTCTAAGGTGTGTGTCACAGGTTAGTATTCATATAAGTGGCGATGGGCTTGCAACCTGTCACGTACGGAATACTAACTACTGTGGGCATGTGCCAAATGTCATGTTTGGACGTGCCTCTGACTACCCTCTTTAGATATCCTTAAATATCTGAGTAACTAAAGATCTGAGGAAGATATTTACCGAGCCCGGGGATTACAGTCGTGATCATACTTTTTTTATGACACTGGAAGGGATGATGATTTGTTGTGATGCAAATTTGACGTCACTCACCCTTTTTGCTCACTTTTTTGAGCATCAACGACATTTTTATCTTTTATCATCATAAAATAACATTTGGGACGACAAAATTAACATTGTCCAATTCACAATTAATGTTATTTTGTCTTGTCTTCTGTAGCGAAAAAAGGTACTGGGGCCTTACCACGAATTCATAATACATTACCGAATTAGTATAACAGTGTTATTTCGTACCATGACCTATGCAAATTGTATGGAAGTAGTGACGTTTCTATAATGAAATCGTTACGGAATCGTTTTGGAAGACTTCGTGGTAAGACCCCTGGACGATTTTACGCAATTTGATATTTGGTCAATATTCAAAAAACTTTTTTAACCTTGATTTTAAAGCTCGTCTTTCGGCTGAAGATGAAGCAATAAAAGATTGGTTGATAATTAGTTATTTCACGAAGGGTAAATTTAAAATAAAGTAATATTTTACGAGATAACAAAAATTGTTTGAATAATGAGAATAATGACGAAAAACGTTGAGTAGAATGGTGGTTAGGGCAGATGCTGTAAATCTCCCAGACAAATTCGCAGCTTTTTAGCATGCATTGCAACACTGACGTTCTATTTTCAAATCGCTCCATCCGCCATTACAATACATTTCCCGCGCAAACATGGCGACAGCTAAATACTGTTTGTTCTATTCTTGTTCTATCAAATCAAATAAAATTCTGAACGAAAAATTCAACAAACAAATAAATACACATTTTGTGATCGTACGGTAACCGAATACTTATAAGTAAACGAGAATTATTGAAAACTAATGGAAGGTAGAAGCTGGTGAGTTATATTTTGAGTCCTAAGATCAATGACATAAAAGTTTTTTTTTTATTAATGACATAAAAGTCATCGCAGTGGTTTTCATAAAATAGACAAAGTTTCTTTGTTTCATTATTTACGTAGGTATAGGTCATCCAACGGATCTAGGCATTCGTGAAGTTAGCCGCAAGAGCTGCGCAGTATCGTTTTTCGGGAGCAATTGGTGGTATGAGGAGGGAGGGAAGGAACTATACATAGGTACATGCGCAAACTCGCACCTGTGGCTTACTTCACGAATGCCTAGATCCGTTGTATGAACTATATGTTATTAAGTATTGATATAGTTCATAATAAATACAAAATTAAAAAATTAAAAAACACCCCGACTTCTAATCTTTACCCTAACATGTCATATTATTTAAAGTCATGGTTACTTTACCATGTTCTTTCAATATCATTGAAGTAACACCATTGGGTACTTACCAAATTTCGAATCGATCGGACATAAGGCAGTTAGTCAGATCCCCTCATCAACTATTAAAGAGCTGATGATCTTCAAACGGCTGAACAGATTTTTATGGAACATGGCTAAGAACACTCGGGATAAAAATATCTAAGTATGACACCAAAAAAACTAAACGAAAATCGGTTCATCCGTTTGGGAGCTACGATGCCACAGACAGATACACAGATACACTGACAGACACGTTAAACTTATAACATCCCTCTTTTTCGTCGGGGGTTAAAAATGACCAACAATACACCAACCATCTCCGCCACTTCAAAGCAAAATGTACTTTTAAACTTACGCGATCTGAACACATTATTATTAGTGCAAACCTGTCGAAACGTCGGGAAAATATAAGGTAATTTAAACGCGATAAATACCCGTCTAATACTAATAATAATTCAAAGCAAAAGTCACGTAGGTAGGTTACCTACGTCAACAATAGGTACCTACACTCCTTCAAAATAGCACCCCCTGTCTTGTTGCACTATGTTTATTCAGCGACTGTTTACAAAAGTACAGGCAGCTTCGCGAATTTCATGGGTCGTGCAAACAGACATTTCCAAAACGTTCAGATACGATGTATGGCAGTTTTAGGATGTACAGAACGAGCAACGTTCTATTGTGTTTGGTTTAGGTAACTTCTCGTTACATGCTTTTAGTACAATCACTAACAAAGGTTGATGAACACTTTGAAAACTTTATAACTCCTATAAACCACCTTTAAGGGTAATTACATTTTTGACGCTCTCAAAAGTAGCCACAAAATATATTATGTTGATGTTTACATAAGTTGGTTACATGACCTCAAAACAAACATAATTAGAACGAGTTTTATTAAGGCCCAGCATTTTGAAAATTGCAAGTATTGCAACCCTAATCATTCTATTACCGCTTAATTGATTACATTGAAATTGACACACGATACTCAAGGATAAAAGTGATAAATCAACCGGAGCTAAATCACGAATTAGTTAAAAAAGCTTGGTTAAAAATCATGTCATGTAAAAATTCAGAAATTCCCTAATTTAATTTATCCAGAACAGTAAGGTATTTTGAATTTCTATTTCACATGAATATAAACCAGTTAATTTGAAACAAATCAACCCAGCCCTTTTTTTGAAATAAGCTATTTACTTGAACATATTTGTGTTTTTTATAAATTGTCACTTTCGTTATGTAATTCAGAGCAGCCATATTATCATGCCGCACTCTACTTACTTGTCTTTTGGGTATTTCGTTTCGTGCTATGTCTGATTCCGAGGAGATCCGCGTTGCTATACGGACCTATGACGTCACTTTTTTTTTGTAACTTTTACTTAAGGAATAGTGTGACGAGTATTCTGGGCCTTAAGAACTATAACATTTACCTATGTGTGACGTTGATTGTCATTTATTTTTGACATTTTAGTGTTAAAAAGCTGTGTTATAAGAAACTCTAATTATTTGGATGGCCTAACACGAGTGAATAATACGTAGATATTTTCCTTATAAAACGATTCATTATTCAAATCCGCGCGTCCATCTTCTATTGATGAAAAAGAAGCCCCGATCAAACTTATTTGTAAAATTTTTAAAACGAAAATATCCGGAACATGCCTAAAACAATCTTTTTATAACAAAATATTAACTTTTAATCAAAAACTTTTTAAAATGATATAGATTTGGAGTAGAATCAGGATTTGTCTTTTGTACGGTCAAGATCTTAGATGTAGTCATAAATTAGGTACCTAGGTACAACAAAAAAAGATTGCGTGAAGTTTTTTATCATCAACATCATCAGCCCTTCTCATCCCACTGCTGGGCATAGGCCTCTCTTCGCTTTTGCCATTCGCCTCTATCTTGCGCCAACCTCGCCCATGTACGACCTGCAGATCTAACTATGTCGTTTTTTATAGGTCTTTTTAATTCTTAACATGAATATTAACTTGTACAGATTTACTTTAGTATTAAAGTAAAAACTGACAAACCCCTAAAAACGGATTTATGACTTAAATCATTACTTAAACCGAACCCGAATAATCGTATTGCATTCATGCAACAGTTAAATTGCTGACGATTTCAATCCTGGACTGCAGTTATAAGCGCGACTGTACAGGTTTTAACCTAAAGGTTATTGTAGTAACCTTACTGTTAACCGGGTATAGCCCGTGAAGTCAATTGGCATAAAATTTTTAAAAATAATCGTCCTATTTTTCACGAGGCAAACAAGAGGGAGAATTGAAACCAATCAATCAGATTCGTCTTAATTTTGCGCAGGAATTTCTTATTTATTCTCAAAAAGCTGAGGGATACAAATGAACCCAATTTGACTTGAATTGAGGTTGAGACGCAAACGAATTTAATTTCACAAATTGAAACACAAGTGTTTCTGGAACTTGCTAAATATAACTGAAAATTGTACTTTAGTGCCGACTTCTTCTTCTTGTGTAACTAGCACTTTATCACAAGTGTGATGAAAGAATTACAGTTTTCTAACAAGCATTTTATCATCTATTGGATTATGGTTTCCTTTTGACTGGCCTATCAGCTCAGTTGGTAGTAGCTTTGCTTTCTGCGATTTAGGTTGTGAGTTCCATACCCACCCAAGACCAGGTTTGTTCCCACAATCTATCAGACCTGGTTAAAGTCGTAGGTAGGTATAAGTTATTTTGAAATTACCGCACGTCCAAACGTTAATATAAACACATGCTCACGTTTTTACACATACTTTATAATGTTATAGGGTTACCAGGTTTGGTCGCACAAATCTATTAGTAACCTGGTTCACATAGTAGGTAGAGAATATCGAAAAATCAAACGTTAAGATTAACAAACTTTTTTAAACAGGCTATAAAATAATATACGAGTATAGGGTTACTAAATGTATACTATTTAGGGTTACTAGTTCGTGTGTATGCAAGTGGTATCGAGCGGTCGCGAATCACCAGCTGGTAGGTGGAGTCAGCTCACGTCACCCCAAGGACACCAGACGTTTTTATTGATCTTCCAAATGAATGTTTGTGGCCAAATGTTTGTGGTTTAATTTCAGTTCAAACTACTAGTATTTCCATACACTTGTAGGTATTAAAGAGGGCATATTTGAACAGTGTTGATATCAATCCAAAGTACTATAGTTCTAGTTATGATGGCAGAACTAAAGGACCTAGTAATAAATATCCTGATGTTTAATGTTCATTCATTCATTCATTCGTTCTCCGCTTTATTAACGCCAGCATAGACGGTCTTTGTGGAAACACGACTCTACCGATTAGTATTCAGATAGGATTGTACTCGGAGCTAACAATGCTTAGATATTGCCTTTAGAACCGAAGCGTACCTATTTCAGTTGAATAGTAAGTGCTTTGTCTTCCAACACTATAATAACGTAGGTATTTTACTATCTGCCATTTACAATTACGGTTATAAATACTCTTATTTTAAGTTCTATCCCGCTTTTACATGTATAAAATGGTTTGATACATGATACCAACAAAATATCTTAAAATAAACATGTTTTTGATACACTTGTGACAAGTTTTGTATGTAATAATTTGTTTTACAGTGAAACTTGGTTAAGTGGGACCTGGATAAGTGAGAAACCTCCATAACCGGAACCTGAGGTTCCAACACTTTGGCACTGAATTACCTCTGTTAGTGGGACGAGGTAAGCCTCTAGATCTGGGATTTGTTCTTTCGATTTATCATCATAGTTACCTCTACAACTGAGACAGCGAATAAATTTTATATGCATAAACCTCTGTAACTGAGATAACATTGTTTGTTTACTCATTCTTATTCTACCCACAAATTAAATTAAGTAATTTTGAGCTTCAATTACCTTCAGTTTTAGTTTCGCTTTGCTATCATACAGATGTTTATTTGAAAAATGCCAAAACGAAAGCTACAATCGTTATCATTACGTGAAAAACTGAAGTTGATATCCGTTTATGAAAGTGGGAAGACACGCGAAGAAGTTTGTGCCGAATTTAATGTGCCCAAATCTACTCTTTGTAGAATAATTCAGAGTAAACATAAAATTGAATCACAATGTTCTGAAGGACAAGGGAAACTAAAACGTATGATTAGGTACCTTTAAGTATTAATTTTTTTTAATTAAAACTCATTTACATACATAACACGTTATTTTATTTAATGATCGCACCTATAAAACTGAAATAACCTGTATTCTCACCTCTATTAATGGAACTCTATTCTCTGTAAATGAGACAGATATTTATTTATACCTGTATATCTGAGACACTGGGTAAGTGGAATACCTCTATAAGTGAAACGACATTGCAGTACCCCTAGTATGAGTTTTTGATTTAAGAAAACATTTTTCGAATAGTATCCTTTCATACATTTACCTCCATCGGAAATGTTAAGGAACTAAAATAAGGTCGATAATATCGAAAATATTATCTAATTGGCAGTCCCAGCAATAATTTTCAAACCAAGTTTTCACGATATCGACCTTATTTTAGTTCCTTAACATTTCCGATGGAGGTAAATGTATGAAAGGATACTATTCGAAAAAAGTTTTCGTAAACTATCAAAAACTCATACTAGGGGTACAGGTCCCTTGATGTCTCACTTAACCAGGTTTCACTGTAGTTATAAACAGTAAATGGAAACAGTTGTATGTCTTGTTATAAATAAACTTAATGTTAAAAGTAGATAAATTCTACGAAATCTCCAGTCTTAAAAATTCTTAGAAAGGCTTCGCCATTTTCCACCAAACAAACAAAACCTATCTTGCAAGAAAACTTTTTAAACTTCCGTGATTTGATGACATAATTATAATTGAATAACGGGTATAAAAACAAAATAGGTACGTGATAAATACCCGTTATTCAATTATAACTATCTTGCAAGGATCAGCTTTCAAACGAAAATACTTTTCTGTTCTCAATACCTTTTTCAGTTATTTTTGCATGTTAGAAAATTCAGTTCGTTCGCTGAATTTAGCAAAAATAGAAGATGATTGACAAAATGATGAATTCAATCTACTCAAAGAACAAAATAATAATCAATAATAATATTCAATAATTTTATGGCTTACTGTATAAATTGTAGGTATGTTGTACTATGGGAACCAGATGGTTGGTATATGAAATAAATATTTTTTTTGTAAATACATTATACAATAGGCCCACTAATTTAGAAGAAATAGATATTTTTGTACATACTGTCCTTAGTAAGTAATAGAAATCTTGATTTATCAATAAAACCTTCATTTTTTTTAAATATAATACCAACTGAGGTGTAGGACTGTCAAAATAAGATAGTATATAGATATACTAGTAGATAACTCACCAATATCCAATGTAGCTACCGCATCCTTCACCAATTGGTACGTGTCTCCGTTGATCCTGAGGAAGTCAACACAGCCCAGCAGCCCGTCAGCCAAGCCCAGCTTCCCCTGCAGACCGGTGGTGTTGCCAGCGCCGCCCACCCACACCGGCTCCCGGAAAGTCATCCGGGAAAACAGACCCTGGGAACCACTGCCTCATTAGTTTGGCTTAGAACAATGACTATACGGAACTCTAGTTGCAATCAATTACAATGAATGTCTATCAGCAATACTGCTGTGACGTAATTCTGATACTTACCAACAATAAACCAAAAATAAAATAATAATAATAGTTTTATGGCAAAAACTTCCCATAAAACAATTCACCGCTAGTAACTAGAAACTTTTTGTTAGTATCAAAATTACGTAATCGCAGTTAAAGTAAAGGGGTCTTTTACTCAAAGTCTAGACTCTCGAGTCTAGACCAACTGTTGTCAGCGACTAATGATAACTTTTTTCTGACATCTGATTTTGAAAAAATTCTGTATTCTGCTCTCAATTAGGTAGGTACGCTTAGTTCTCCTGGGAAAATTATTCAGCAGTTTCGGAGATATACATAGATAGAAAATCATTCTAAAAATTGCCTATTTCTTATTACTTTTCTTCACAGCGTTAAAAAGTTAACGGCCTCTGTGGCGCAGCGGGCGAAGGTCTGCCTGAGACGCAGAAGGTTGCGGGTTCGATTCCCGCCGTGGGACAAATGTTTGCATTATTTGCAGATATTTGTCTCAGGTCTGGGTGTTTTCTATGTATACTGTATGTATTTACAAAAAAATATATGTAATTATATAGTTAATCAGTCATGTGGTTACCAATACAAGCTCTGCTTAGTTTGGGGCTAGATGATGCTGTGTGCTAGCATTATTATGTGTCCAGCATTATTTATTAATATTATTATACCTATATTATTAAAGGTCTTAAAATAACGGTTAAATATTCTATTGTGTAGAAACGTCGATGTGCTCTGTTTTGCAGGAGTATTTTTGTCTTGTTAATAATGAAATGTTTTATGTTGTACCAAGGTGCTGTGAATGACAGCGACCAGGACAAAGTTTCCGAAGTACCGGAGCCGAGGGTCGCAAATTACGGAGCATTCCGGCCATTCTTCTGAGACATTACCCGGAGAGTGTTCCACACAGATGTTACTGGCAGGGCTTGGAAACCGGAAAATATTGAAAACCGGTATCGTTCTAAATAACTACAACCTAAAGGGGGTGATAGACACGCGAGTAAGTTCGCGTACTTATGGCTCGACGACCTTTTTCGCTCGTGTGTCACCGTAAGTATGCGTACTTTAAAACCGCCGAGTAAGTTCGTCGGCGATCCAACCGGTTTGAAATGTTGCTCGTAGCTCGTCTTGGCTCGTACGTGTGGCACCACTGCGAGCCGCCGGCACCGTTTTGTTTCGCCAGTTTCGTGGACACGCAACGCTTGTAGTGTTTTTATTTAGGTAATTTTTGTTAATTTTGATTCAGGAAATTCTCAAAATGAGTTATTTTTTAGTTTTTATAATGTAATACGATATAATTGCTAGATAACACAAAGCTTCTGCTGTCGTCGACATCGCAATACAGAGTGAGTAAGCTTCACGTGTGTCACTGACGTCGAGCCGAGTAAGTTCGCGATCTTAAAAACCGCGTACTTTAAGTTGGTACGTCTATCACCCACTTAAGACGACCTCAGTGGCGCAGCGGGCGAGAGTCCGCCTGCGACGCAAGAGGTTGCGGGTTCGATTCCCGCCGTGGAACAAATTTGTTTACGATCTGTAGAAATTTGTTCCGTTGGTCTGGGTGTTTTCTATGAATAATAAAAAATATCTATCTATGTATTTAATGTATTAAATATATCAGTTATCTAGTACCCATAGAACAAGCTTTGAATAGCTTACTTTGGGGCTAGATGATGCTGTGTGGATTGTCCAGCATTATTTATTTATTTATTTTATTTATTACTTACCTTTTTTTTTCGGTTAAGTTCTACCGTAACCTCCTCAATTAACCGGTAAGAACGAAATAATTTCTTTCTTTTCCATGCCAGTGAGCTCCGTGACACGCCCGCTCTTACGACGACAAACGAAGCTCGTTTTAATCGGTTAATCTAAGTTCGAGTTAAGGTTTTGAAAGAGGTTGCGCTCCGAACGCTATTATCCAAATACCGGTTAATACCGGTTTTTTCTGGTAAATTAACTAACCGGTTCCAAGCCCTGGTTGCTGGAGTTGCTATTGAACCGCTTGTGTACAAATTTTGTTTTTTAAAAACGGCGACAGTATGAAGTTTGATGGCAGATAAGGATTGTTGATTGAGAGATAAGGATCTAGCTTTCTTATTCCACCAAAAGTCGTATGAACCACGGTAAATAAACGATAGCTTACAAAAGCGCACAGCTTTATAACAGACTAGCTACTGCACGCGGCGTCGCCCGCGAAGTACCTACATGAAATATAGCCTATGTTCATTCTGAAAGTTCATTCTACACCTTGGTGGAAGAATTTTTCAAATCGGTTCAGTAGTTTCGGAACCTATTCAATTCAAACAAACAAACAATCAATCAAATCTTTCCTCTTTATAATATTAGTATAGACTAGCTGTACCTGTGACTTTGAATGAACTTGAATAACTCCCGATTGAATTTACTTGTCAATCCCTTTACCCAGTTCAGGTACTTGTGAAAAAGTAACAAACAAACAAAGTTACTTTGCATTTCTATTGATATGGATGTAATGAATATTCATTAAATGTTCTTTAAAACAGTGTCAGTGGTATTTGTAAATTTAAAAAATCCAGTGTAGCGGCCGCCATAAAACGGTCATAACTTTTGTGGGACAGCCACTTTGGGCTACTAGGGCGAGCCATAGCTAAACCTTTAGTTTCAGCCGAACCAACACCGTAGGGTGCTGTAGGCCTAATTGGGTGTATGTTAGGGAATCTTAGCGGATTACAACTAAAACTTGTATTATAAACTAAATTTATAAAAATCGATACTTAATCTAAGGAACGTAAGAATAGGAAGGCCGAAGTCAAAGTGGTTGATTGTGTGAAAGATGATATGAATGTAAGAAAAGTAGACTCAGAGTTGACGAATGATAAGAGTGAGTGGAAGAAGAAAACATGTTGTGACGACCCCACGCGTGGGATAAGGACAGGATAATGATGAGGATGATGATGACTTAAAGCTAAAGAACTTTACTCTCAAAAGATGCGAATTCACACAGTCAGTGCCTTCTATATCTAATTTATTTTTTAGTGATTGTAATAATTAATTTTCCTTGTAAAGATGCTAATAATTATGAATGCGAAAGTGATTTTGTTTGTTTATTTGTGTGTGTACAATATTTAGTATTTCGTACGCGACAAATAGCAAGCTAACTAACAAAAATCTTTGATTTTTCGGTGCCACGCCGGTAGATAAAGAAAAATACAAAATTTACAGAAAAAGGAAAGTGATTACACGAATTGAATTCATGTGGCACCCTATTTCAACCCCCCCCCCCCCCCTTCCTTCTTGGGTTTAATGAGTCAGCTCCACTGGAACACAGATTACTTAAGGCGATGACCAACCTGGATTTGAAAGACACTTTTTGTTAAATCATCCAAACTATGTTCTTGACTCATACATAATATCGCACATTGAAAAAAAAAGTGACATTAAACGAAAAACACGTTTTTTCAGTATGTTTTTCTGGAGATTTTCGATGTAGCTTTAACTCAATACCGCAGAATTTCGTTTAGTGCCACTTTTGTTTTCAATGTGCGATATGTTATGACATTGGACAACAAAATTATGTCTTTTCCTTCTTCCTTATTTATGGCATCTGTTTCATTTGAGATACATTTTGCAAGTGTAGAGTTTTATAAATGAAATAGTGTTTTCAATGTCACAGAATTTGAAAGAAAGAAAGAAAGAACGAAAAATATTTTATTCAGTAAAATCTCAAGGATCACTTTGAAACGTCTTACATGCTAGGTGAATCTATGTGCCAATTCCAACCTAACCCAAGTACGAGAAGAACAGGCAAGAAACTCGTCTCGGTCCTAGCGCTTTTTTGAATGATCTTTTTGATTGAAATGATTTGTCAACAGAAACACAAAATGACACCGTCAGATGATGATGATGATGATGATACAGCAGATACCTCGCCTTAACAGAGTGTGTAGTGTAAAGTGTAGCTCCGTTATTGTTAACACCTTGGGCAATTTATTTAGAAGATTGATTGTCTGCGCAGACACGTGGACGTATTTTGTTAATTCGTTTGTTCTTTTGTGGCAATTCGTCTTTGAACGATAAAATTTTGAGAATAAGTAGATATTATACTAAGATGTTTTATTTTACACTAGCAACACGTCCCGGCTTCACACGGGTAGCAAAAGTATCTATATTTTTTTATATATAGAATATGGCCTATGTTACTCAGGGCTAATGTAGCTCTCTAGTAGTGAAAGAATTTTTTAAATCGGTCTAGTAGTAGTTTTTGAGTTAATTCGTTACAAACATATAAAAATACAAAACTTCCCTCTTTATAATATTAGTATAATAGAAGTTAGAGCATTAGTGATGTAGTGGTCACCCGAATTCGTGTGACACGAATATCAAGAGAAAAATATTTACAACTAGCCGTTGACTTTAAAGAAGAAATTGAAGAGGAAGCCAGTAAAATTATTCTTATTCTTATTCTGATGGTTCATTGGATTATACTCGTACAATCCCCGAACATTTTACTACATCCAGTTAGAACATTATATACCTATGTACTTATATCAATTCGCAACGAACAAAAAGTATTGGATTGATAAAAGTTAGCGCGCTGGGAATAAGTCGTGAAGAGAACAACTTTCATATGAGAGGGCTTCCGCCGGCTACACATGGCGAGCTATACTATAATAGCTTTACTATATACTAGCTGTTTCCCGTGATCTCGTCCGCATTTAATTTATTTTTAGATATTGCAGAGAGAAATAAGACAAATCAGTAGTCGTGGAAATCGGTCCGGTCGGTCTCGGGTTATAATGTTGTAACTAACATGACTTTGTTTTATAATTTTATAAATTACATTTGGCTCTGAATCTGGGTTTTATATAAAAAAATATTATTGTCTTGTAAGCAAAGTAGTTTTAACATAAAAATAATAACAGATAGGTAATTATTATCGTTTTTTATTTTTAAGAAGTGATTTTAATTTGTTTTTGTTTTATATAGTTGTATATTTCCTTAGTTAGCCCCATATTTGTAGAGCAATGAGTCTAACAATAAAGATTTAAAAAAAACTTTCGGGAGGGTAAACGGTAGGGAGGAAATTGGCCACTAACTGAATGAGTCGGCAAGCAAAACGTCGCAAAATGCATGCAATACGCGCGATATGGATACTCCATTTAAAAATAATAGGGAGGCAAACTGGAAGCAAACAGTTATCCGCTTACTAATCGCCTAATAGGAACACGGCCTAAATAAGGTTCGCTTCAAAGAACATCGATTTAGCATATTTAACAATACACGAAGTAAACCAGTTAAAGGAAATCTAGCCTTTGTGCAAAGGGGTAAAGTGTAATTTAAAACGAAATAGGATCGATACTCATACCCCAGATATTTGGAATTATTGGAATGTTTGACATAGACATTCCGTTAAAAGTTTTCCTTCCCTTTGAGGCTTCTAACGTGTACACGGCTACCGCTTAAAAGACGAGTTACTCAAAACACAACTGACTATAAGGACTTTATGCTTTTAACTGTGTAACGTGTATCATTTTAATTTTCATACGTTTTTTGGTGTTATTTTGAGTTACTTATATTGTGTAATTTTGGTGGATATTTTTACAATAAAACCCGAGCTCTGAATATTTTAAAACTTGAAAGTTTCCTTCTAAATCTATTGAAAAACTTCCCCGAGAATTTTAAACAAAATTGACTAGACAATTTTGAATGTGACTCTGTGACGTTGACAATACTATTAGATTTAAAAACTTGACACTGGCGAAACTCATCTCAAAAGAGATGGAAGGGATGGATTAATAAATAAGAAGAAGAAGAATACAATTTGCATGGCTTTTTATTTATATGCGGGCGGGTTATATAGAATTTGTGATCAAACGTCTACGAAGCTGCTACGAATGCTACGCTTATATAAAGTTGTAGCATTTTCGTAACAAAGTGCTATGATATCCTATTTCTTGTCCTATTCTACTTCCTATCCTATCCTATTCTTAATACGAAATAATTTGGACAGATGTTTGGATGTTTGTTACTCAATCACGCTGAAATGGCTGAACAGATCTGGATGAAATTTGGCATAGAGGTAGACTATAGTCTAGTCTAATAAATAAAAATAAATAAATAAATAATGCTGGACAATCCACACAGCATCATCTAGCCCCAAAGTAAGCTACTCAAAGCTTGTGTTATGGGTACTAGATAACTGATATATTTAATACATGATATAGGTACATAGATAGATATTTTTTATTATACATACATACCCAGACCAACGGAACAAATTTCTGCAGATCGTACCTACACAAATTTTTTCCGAGGCGGGAATCGAACCCGCAACCTCTTGCGTCGCAGGCGGACTCTTGCCCGCTGCGCCACAGAGGTCGTCAATAGTAGAATAGGGACGATTGGATGGATTTGGAGGAGATCTTTGCCCAGCAGTAGGACAAAATAGGTTAGGAAAAAAGGATCTATTCATTATATTACTCGTAAACACCCACGAGATTAAAGTTGTAAAAACATTTCCATTGCCTAATTTTTTAACTTAATCTGAAAAGTAGAATTTGCTCAGTTAATCTTTCAACAAGTCCAAACTCCGCCTGGTTCTGTCGTTAATATTTTTTAATATTCACAGTAGAAAAGTTATTTTAATCGCATTGTAAAGTTTTCTGAGATTTCGTTTCTCATTAATCTGTAACCGTTATTATGACGGCCGTCTCATGGCCGGTGGGCAGTATAATGATGTAATTCATCATTATTTTCAAAAGAAATTGAGGGGTTATGTATTGTACTAAGCATAAATTATCTAACTATTTGACAGTTTTTCATTTAACTAGAAAACATAAAAAGCCCGAAAAACAAAGTACTGAACTAAAAATAGATTCTTACAGCCGTTTTTTTGAGTTTTTGGACATTTTGTATAATCAACGTCACGTTTGTAATCCATAAAAATCCAACGACACATTTATCAAAATCTGTCCAGCCGTTTCGGCTGCAGCGATAGTCAAAAAAACTCGCATACATACATAAATACAAACCAAATACATTTATAAATGTATGTATACATCCCAAACACATGCCCAATCTCTTCGCAGTCAGGTAAAAAAATCATATTATCTTGTTATTTTTGGTTAGCTACTTACCAGAATAAGTTTGAACGATGACATTGGTAAGAAATCAGTGAGTACTGAGATGACGAGAGACAGAGCGAAATGGAAGATCACTGTTGTGCCGACCCCACGTAACGTGGGAAAAAGACAAAGAGATGATGATGAGCTTACAATAAAGTACAGTGCCGTCAAAAAACGTCAATCAGTTTTTAAATAACCCGTGGGTATTTCTTTTGATTGAGTTCCCCTTTTGATTTTTGCTTGAGAGACCAAAGATTCGAAAGTTGCCCACAGATTAAGTTATTCTTTAATTTCAGCGGAGTATTTAATCTGCCGAGTTTGTTTTTAATAAACGGAGAAAATAATTTACCTTTGACCTTTTCATACTAAAAGTTAAAGGTCACTTTTTGCGGTAGTGGCTTTCTTGTACTTTATCAGTCAATTCTTCTGGTTTCGAAATTCTGGTCACATGATGTTTTCCTTCACCGTTTAAGAGTACCTACTATATTATTTTTATCATTTTTCCCCTATTCAGAAATATACAGATCTATCTTAAATATACTCTATACATGTACGTAAAACATATATTATGAAAGTGAGCTATCTAAGGACAGCTACAATTGATCAATAGATAGCTCAACTCATCCAGATCATTGCCAGATGGAAGCGTTTCCAAGACGCTAGCATTACTTTTAATCTTTATTTACAGAAATACACAGATCTATCTTAATATTATGTACGAGTAGACCCCAAAAATACGCATGAAAATGAGCTATCTAAGGACCGTTAAAAACGATCTATAGATAGCTCAACAGATCCAGATCATTGCCAGGTGGAAGCGTCTCCAAGACGCTTGTATTAAGTACTTCAAAAAAGGAGGAGGTTCTCAATTCGACTGTGTTTTTTTTTAGCATTTATCTTGACTTTCTGTGTACCTATACTTCGCTATTTGATGGTCAACGTTTTTGAGGAACTGTAGGTCTACCATGAGTTTTCACAATCAACACTCGCTAGCGACTGTAGATAAAAAAATGTATGACAACTTGTACAGCGCCTCTAGCGGTTAGTTGGGTACTAAAACGTCACGTAGTTAACTATCCTACGTCACAGCGTACTACAGCGACTGTAGTTTGCGCTTCATTCATTTGCTCAGAATTTGGTACCATGAGTAACAATTTTGACAGATGTCATAGTAACGTACTAATAATACTGTAGTAACGTCAGCCGATCTAAATATGACAACTCATGGTAGACGTACAGAAGGTTCAACAGAACAAAAGTAGGACGAACTCCTTACAAACTAGGCACAGATGTTTCAATAGTACCTACTCTGATGTCCTCTTTGACGATAGCGAAGTTGATACGCGAATTTGGAACTTAAATCCAGCTGGTAAAGCTCAAATGGTATATGAAAACTCTGGTCAAGTTATCCAATAGATTCAAGATAAAATTGTGGGTCAGGAAGGGTTGTTTTTTGTTGCTATAATTCTCAACACTAGGTATAAAACTTGTATAAAACAGGTAAATTAAAACTGCACTATGGTGTAGTGGTAGCATCTTAGTCTCACGATCCAAAGGTGGTGGTTCAAACCTGGTCGTGTAGCAATAGTTTTTCCATTGGAAAAAATTATGTGCTCTTCAACAGTAAAAAGAAACATCGTGAGGAAACCGGCATACCCTAGAACCGAAAATTCGAAAGTGTGTGACATAGGTTAGTATTCTTATAAGCGTCGATGGGCTTGCTACCTGTCAAGTACGGAATACGAACTACTGTGCAAAATGTGTAAAAATAATACTCAGGCTTGGTAAATATCTCTAGTCACTTCTTTTGAGGATATCTAAAGAAGGTAGTCAGAGGCACGTCCTGACATGATATTTGGCACACGCCCAAATTTTTATAGTATTCCGTGCGTGACAGGTTACAAGCCCATTGCCACTTATAAGACTACTAACATTATAACACATATCTTTGAATTTTTAGTTCTAGGGTATGCCGGTTTCTTCATAGAGTGTTTTATTTATTATGCTAGGTTGGATTTCATCAACTTTTGTTGTAACTTTTAAGGTATAAATATCAAATCCAGGTAAAATGTAAAGTTACTCATAGACAACTGAGACTAAGGGTACATTTGACCGAATTTTGCTATGCTAGTATTAACTATGCTCTAAATAATGTTAAGTCAAATGCAAGTAAAATTTCAGTTTACTCTTCAATAACTAAAATTTATTCTGGGGATAATGCTTTTAAACAAGTTTGGTCGAATCCGCCGTAAATAACATAAATCGTAAAACTAAAAAAGAGAATACCATTGAAATTATAATCACCTTTTTCGGAAGTCGGTTTAAAATCTTACCTTAGATCGTCCCCTCACTCGTTTCCCATTATTCAATCGCAGCCACGCGTCCCACCGGTGCCTGTAAACCGATATGGTGTTCCAATGGCCCAGTCTGACCGGTTCTGGAGACCTGAGGATGCCAGCTCCACTACCGCAGTCGAACCTGGAGACAAAGACGATAATTAACTTTGTAGTATTTATTGATAAAAATTAGTCCTATCCTATCCTACTAATATTATAAACGCGAAAGTTTGTAAGAATATATGGATGTATGTTTGTCACTCTATCACGCTGAAACGGCTGAACGGATCTGCATGAAATTTGGCACAGATATAGATTATAGTCTGAAATAGCAAATTGGCTACTTTTTATCACGGAATAATGTACTGTTCCCGTGGGATAGATTTGTTTTTCTTTTTCAGGGTACCACGCGGGCGAAGCCGTGGGCGGAAGCTAGCACAGAATATAGCCAACTAGCTGGTGCCCGCGGCTTGGCCCGCGTAGGTGTTGGTTTTATAATATGTAGTGATGTACATAATACAATTTACTGTCTTTTTTTCCTACTTTCGCTGTCTGTTTGTGTCATTATCGTTTCTTTCGTACCATGAACTATGAAAAATGTATTAAAGTAGTGTTACTTCAAACTTGAACAGTGACGTTTCTGAAACATGATAGTATGTAAAAGCTTGTGGTAAGGTCCAAGGCTGATGATGATTAAAGTAACAAACTGGTCACAAACCCATTCTACAAAACACCTGGTACACTCAACCCGTCAATAATACATTCCATCAATTTCTATGAAAACCTCGCCCCTTCATACCCTGTCTGGAATTTCAATTACCCAACTAGACCACTGAACCCTAATACGGGTAACGTAGTTAAACCCCGTATTACCGTAGTACTTGAAAATAAGGATTTAGGCCAGAGAATCCTACTAATATTATAAACGCGAAAGTTTGTAATAATGTACGGATGTAAGGATGTCTGGATGTATGTTTGTTACTCTTCACGCTGAAACGGCTGAACGGATCTGCATGAAATTTGGCACAGGTATAGATAAAAGTCGGAACAGCAAATAGGATACTGTTTATCCCGGAAAATGTATGGTTCCCGTGGGACAGTTTTTTTTTGTTTTTACCACCAGGTACCACGCGGGCGAAGCCGTGGGAGGAAGCTAGTAATATTTTAAATGTAAAAGTTTGGATGGATATATAGATTTATGTTACGCAATCACGCTGAAACGGCTGAACGGATCTGGATGTAACTTGGAATACGCGTAGTTTATAATCTGGAATAACACATAGGCTATTTTTTATCCGGGTAGGTACCACGCGTTGCTAGTCTTCTATAACGTAGAAGAAAATTCTGTACGTCGATTCTGTAAAATTCAAACATCAACTCGCATTTCACATCGCAATTCACTCTCACTTCGCCTAGGGTTCAAAATGACATTTGACATTCACCTTTTTATTTGACACTTTGAATCGGGTTCGAGGCCGAAGCGAGCGTCGAAGTGACTTGGGAATTACCGTATAAAATGCCCAACTTACGTCATCTCATACTTTATCTGTCAAAATCTCCCCGTCAATTTAGTTCAACTCGCCGACACGCTCGCAAGAGTGGCGCTAGTGTAAATTCGAATCCCATCAAAAACATAAATGTGAAATGAGAGCCAAGTTCAATAAGTATGTTTTAGTCGTTGACTTCAGCGACAAAAGAAGTGAGATCTAAACGGGTGCCAAGTACAATGGTCAGTCCTGAAACTTATTTATAACAATATAAAATATTTTTAACAACTTTAAAATATCATTATCATCTCATAACTTAGGATATTATATTGAAGCCTAAGGTCTAACTTGGCTAGTTCTCATTATACGAATAACCTACCTATTATTAACTACTTACCTACTATGTCCGATCGCTAGTTTCTACCAGCAAGCCAAATTTTTAGAAGAATAAAATAAGAACTTGCAAAGGCTATACCTAATATAATTCGTACTCTTAAGAAAACTAGCCAAGTCAGACCTTAGGCTTCAATATAATATCCTAAATTATGAGATGATAATGATATTTTAAAGTTGTTAAAAATATTTTATATTGTTATAAATAAGTTTCAGGACTGACCATTGTACTTGGCACCCGTTTAGATCTCACTTCTTTTGTCGCTGAAGTCAACGACTAAAACATACTTATTGAACTTGGCTCTCATTTCACATTTATGTTTTTGATGGGATATCATTACTTTTTGTACAGAACTTATTAGTAAGTAGTTATATTATTACACTTATATATCTACCTGCACAGACGGCTCAAACTATTGGCACATTGTATACATACTAAGTAGGTAGGTACTTACTGAATAAGTATACCTACTACCTATCCGACAAGCCGACTATAATCTAGGCCTGAATAGTTATCTAGCTCAAACTATTGGCACATTGTATACATAGGTACTTAAGTGGTACCTACTTACCGAGAGTGTACTACTTACCAATCCAAGACACTACTTCCACTCGTTATTATATTCACGTCAAGACCCTATTAAAATCCATATAATGACCTACTGTCATCTATTTAGATTGCTATTCTTATATTACAGGCGCTAGTAAGGGTTTCTAAGAGAATCAATTAATTGAAAAAGTACGATAAAAATATAAAAATTTACAAGTTTCAGATTTTTTCCTTTGTATCCACCCCACTACCTACCTGGATGCCAAATTTGAACGTTCTAGGTCATCTGGAACTGGGTTATAATTAATGTCTATAGGTCAGTCAGTGATAATTTTTTTCATAAAATACCATTTTTGGACGTTGATATCTAAATAACCGTTTGAGGTGTGTTTATGAAATTCGGAGTACATATTTTACTCGCAAGTGGCAATAGATGAGCCAAATTTGATTAGTTTACGTGAAATAGTTTTTGAGTTACGAGGGGGTGAAAATGGCTCCAAATGGTTCGTGTAATATTACACACGGTGCGCGCCTCGCCCGTTCGCTTGAACTTGGCTTGACACGCTGCCGCGTGTCTAGATTATTAACCGAGTTTTTAGAATGCCAATCAAGAAACTCACAGCGAATTCAGATTCGAAGTTTAGAATGAGGTCTTACAGAATCACACAGCTGGACAAGAAATATATTGTGAAAAAAAAATTACTTACGTAAAAGAATTACTTAACTATTTTACATAGAATATTTAAAGCATTGTCAGTCTGTATGTTTGTGTATAACGCAAAAACAGCTGGAGAATTTTTGATGGGAATTTTACTATACATTAGCTTATTTTTCAACTTGGTGACTGAGGTTGGTTTCATCTTTCCCCCACCCTTAAAATGAATCAAAAATAATAAATAAAGTTTGTATGGAAAAGTTTATTATAAAGTGTAAATTGTGGTAAAAATAACGCGCAGACAAAGTCACGAGCGGGCAGTGCTATATGCGTTTTATGATTCTAAAGGTACCAAATTACTACAAAATTACACAACAGAACCCCTAGTATGGATTTCGACTCGCTCCTGGCTGATTCGGGAATAATAAATCAGTTTACTCCAAACTTTTCTGAAATCCTCTGCCATCACGAAAATCCGTCCATCAAAATCCATTCAGTCTGCTTGATTAATCATTCCCGAATTCATAGCGCTAGCTTAAATCCCGGATTTACCTGCACAGCTAATGAACCTTTGAACCACAGAGTATACAACACTATCCGCTGGTATAGTATGTCTGTCTGTAGTTGTACATCGACCGCAAGAGCTTTGTAACAAGGGCAGCAACCATGGTAGTTTTTACCCGACTGTGAAGCGAAAAAGGAGGGTAATGTGTTTGGAATGTTTGTATAATTATGTGTATTTGAATGTATGCAAGTTTATTTGGCTGTCTGGATTACAAGCAAGAGTAGATTAGTATAGATTATAAATGTCAAAAAATATAATAATGGCGGCTGTAAAAATCTTTTTTTTTTGCAATAAATACTAGTTGTAAGTAAATACTTACCATAAACTCAGAGCGAGAAGGTGGTCGATTTAGTTACTTTTTCATAGAAGAGCTTAGTGTACAAAACGTGGGCATGAGCCATTTATAACATCTAGATGTGCCTCTGACTACTTCTAAGTAGAAATATAAAATAATCATGTATTGGTAGGTACCTCAGTTCAACGTGACCATTCCTCAGTATGAGTGCGAGATAGTCCCCCGACAGGTCGTCGTGCTCTCCGGTGAGCAGCAGCACCCCGCGCGTGCGCTCCGGACGCACCCGTATGCGCACGCGCACGCGCTTGTACGCGCCTCGCAGCGCGCGCAGAGCGAGCCACGACACGCCTGAGAAGCGAGGAGTTGATACGCGCGCTGCATCTGGAATAACAACTTTATGTAAAGACTACCCAGTGTTGCCAGGTGAGACAAATTATATTACAGTGTTTGGTGCTCTAAAGTGGTCAAAATTACAGTGTTTGATACAAAATTACAATAAATGCCCGTAGAAAAATAACAGTGTTCCCATACACTGTATTTTTTTTTAGTATTACAGTGCACAGTGGATCGTGTTAAAATACAGTAAATCTGCTGTAATTACATATCTGGCAACACTGAGACTACCCGACTTGGTCCGCAAAAATCATATAATACCATATTAATTCTGGTATTATTGATATCCGTTAATTGGAAAATTCTATGGAATTCAAAAGGAGGCGGTTATCCATCCTAAAACTAACTGCGTCTAGTTAAATTATATTGATGGACTATTCGGACCAAGTAAGAGCTAGTTACTTGTAGCGTTGCTGAAACAAAACGCTATAACCTCAGATCATTAATAACTTCTCATAGAAGAGGAACACAAATAAAACACGCATCTTCTTGATAAAAACAACTACTTACTTATATAAAACAACTATGCTCCGTATAACACTTGACATTTTTATTTTGTGCAAAATTTCAATTAAGAAGGGCCCTGAAACTCTTACGGCACACTTCAGCACCGTCACACAACGTCGCTAAGCGCTGTAAGCATTAAAAGTCCGCTTCAAGCGCGTTCGTTGTAAACGTCCTTATCATAATAAAGTGGCTTCATCTCGACGCCTGTGAAATTACTCGATTTCCTTCCTCGGTAGGTATTTTAACATAGGACTAGTAAACAGCGGTGGTAGATGCGAAACTCGTGATGGGCATCAAGAATATGAAGTTTGACTTATTCTGACATAAAATATCCAAGTAGGAAAAATTATTATCAAAATCAGACTGCTCTGTAAAAAGTTATACGTAAATAACGCGTCGACTTGAGAATCTCCTCCGTTTTTTTTTGTCAGATCAAAAAAAATGGGCTATGCACCGACAATTTTTATAAGGACGTTATTTTTTGTGTATGATAATAGGTTGTTTCTTCGTGGCAAAACTATAGTCATAATTTAATAATGATCCGCCCATGCCTCAGAGACACAATTTAACCATTTAATCCAGTCATAACACACTGATTTGAAACAACGAGTGTACCAACATAGTATAGTCTATACTAATATTATAAAGAGGAAAACTTTGATTGTTTGTTTGTTTGTTTGTTTGAAACGAATAGGCTCCGAAACTACTGAACCGATTTGAAAAATTCTTTGACCAATGTGTAGAATAAACTTTCAGGATGAACATAGGCTATATTTTATGTAAGTAGGTACTTCGCGGGCGACGCCGCGAGCGGAAGCTAGTTTATTATAAAGAGTTGCGATTCTATGCGCTGATTCAATTACCTACAACAGCGACCGCCCTTGTTTTAGTAGCGCACATTAATTTCTGGCAGTTTACTCTTTGTACTTTACTTGTAATGGAATTTTCTTTTTTTGAACCAACTCAAAAGACGACCTTTTTATCAAAATGGTGCGCAAAATTATTTGACCCCTTTTTTTTATTTATTTTTAACCCATTTTCGATGCCCTTACCTTCTATTTATTTTGTTTAATTAATAACCAGCTTACTCACGGATTTGGCTGCGCGCTTTAGATTTTTTTTACCCGACTGCGAAGAAGGTGGATAATGTATTTGAGGTGTATTCATGCATGTAGTACCTATGTAACTACATTATTGTATGCGAGTTTCTTTGCCTTTCGATGAAACACAAACGTCTGAATGGATTATACGAGTAGAATTGAGATGACGTTAGATTTGTCTGGATTACAAAAATGTTATATAAAATGTAAAAAATCCTATATGGCGGCTATAAGACGCTTTTTTTAAATGAGTTTTTTTGGTTTTGAAATAAATACAACTTTATCATAGAATTTTAATACTATGTAGGTTACTTAGCTATTTACTCTGTGAAGTATTTTTTCAATTAACTCAAGTACCTACAACTTTTTTCTTACTTACATGACCCAAAATGTGACTTACATGACTCTTCGTAGTTAAAAAAAACTCTATTCTATTAAAAATCCTTAACAAACTTTATCACAAAATGTTGCGAATCGAACCCACACCTCTCGCATCACAGCTACCCACCCGCACGTCGTGAGAGATTACATTACATAGGTACTCCGAAATCCTCTCATTACATAGGATGCCATTCCACCTGTCACAATATCTTAACATCACTTATTCATAGGAAATTCTCGTTGACAAATCTAGGTACCTCCCCGCGTGCCTTGAGCACTAGTTTTATTTAACGTATCTAATCGTATATTGCTTAAACGCAGTGAACAACAATACATGGAAGCATTCTTTGAGCTAAAAAATTACCCCACAAAAATAGAGGCCTGGTAGGCGTGGCTTGTCAAAATATGCCAAAAAATTATATCAAAAATTTACAGAAGCTTATTACATGTTACACGACAATTTAAACCCAAACGTCGAGAGAATAAAGTCAACACAAGAGTCTAATCTACGTAAGAGTTTCGATGTGTGAAATTTGGGGTGAAAATGTTTTGGGGTTTTTTTCCGTTCACTGCTTAAACGTATTTCCAAAATTCACCCCCAATTAAAGGTACATATCAGATAAGAAGTAGGATAATATTGTATAGGTATTGTCTCAGAAGAATTTCATAAGCATTTACGTAGGTTACATTATCATCAAATATTTTTGGGACCTCGCAACGACTCGCTTAAAATTCAACGTGTAAACAGTGCTAAGGGTTTGTGTTTGCGCAAACATGGAGAAGGACCTTTTGCATTTGCATGTATCAGACTAAAAGCCTACTCTATAGAAATTGGACAAGTTTCATGTGAATGTTATGTTATCTATGTACATAAAATCTTCTGTCTATTTCAATACCTACCACATAAGTGATGATTTCAAATATCTGTTAAAAGTATTTCATATTAAAATATGTATTACACAAAAAAAATAACTATTTATTGACGATAGATCTACCTATATCTATTTCTATATTTATTTCTAGATCTATTTCCGGAATTCTAGAAAAAACGTCCGCCCGCCATTTTCCACGCCCTACGTCTTGTCAAATCGTTGCTCGCTGATAGTGATAAATAATATAATATTAAAATATTTTGTACTACTTATTAAATAAATAGTATTCAAATTGTACTACCTGACCCGACAGACGTTGTCTTCTCTTAGCTATGAATATGGTTTTTTTTTCTTTCATAACAACCTACTTACAAAACAAACACAACAAAAAAAAATAGCGAAATAAGATTCAATTTTATTAAGATAAAGATAATAGAAGATACGAGTATATAAATGAAGTAACAGAGAGCTGCAAGCAAAGTCACGGCAATAACACTCTACTTTTATTCCCAAAAAGGCTTATCATTATTATTATCAGTAAGTCAACTTACACACATAATAATACCTAAAGTTTTCTGAAAAGCGGAAAATGTAAAACGTGAAAACAGTGTGAGATAATCGTGACACATTTGACACTAGACAAACCCACGTCACATGATGTGTCTACATTGTGATAGATTTGTATACTTAGCTGGGTCATAAGGATGGTTTTATACAACATGTACCCAAGATTTTTAAAGGTAAAAGTAAAAATAACTATGATCGAACTAAACAGGTATCGTATATCCTAGCTAATAAATTGAGTAATAGAAATAGTTTTATATAACACTAGCTTCCGCCCGCGGCTTCGCTAGCGTGGTATCTTCATAAAATATAGCCTATGTTTATACTGAAAGTTCTTTCTAAAGATTGGTTAAAGAGTTTTTCAAATCGGTCAAGTACTTTTGGAGCCTATTCAATTCAAATAAACAAAACTTTCTTCTCTATAATATTAGGGTAGATGTAGATGTTGCAAAGATTTTTATGGTAAAAATATAATTATAAGATTTTAATAAGTTTGATCTAGCTAGACTGTTACCTCCGGATTTAGTAGAAGTATCTTTAGATCTCTTGTTACTTACATCTTTGATGATATCTAAAAGGGGTCAGAGGCATGACTAGTAGGTACTTATTGTCAAATTATCATTCAATTTAGACATGTCTTTTTTTACATGCTGAAACAGACGCCATTTTGTTTCCTTTAGACTTTTTATGTTGTTTTAAAGTTTTTTTTATGTGTGGGTCTACTCGTAATTGAATAAATAAAGTAATTTTATTATTTATTCTTATTCTAAAATATAATCTGATTACTCCAGAATGTTTTGTAACTATTTTAATTTAAGATAAAGACAGAAAATGCTACCTGCCTCACTCTCGCACACCACCATCCCCTTCCTTATAAAACAATAGCATCTCATTATCACATCAGTAACGAACGAACTATCAACATGCAGTCTTTAACTCTTCTCTCGATCCTCTGCCTTCTGGCTTCCGTGTCCTGTCAAAGCCATGACTTGTTCATGGGTCAAGCCAACTATGGAGATGTCGTCATTTACAAGTCCAACGAATGCAAGTACGGCTTTCCATTCATTGTCAGAACCACTGACATTGAATACCCAGAGCCTGGACAACACAATTTCGCGTACATCAAAGCGATAATGGTGAAGGATAACGAAAAGGACGGATCTGGCGGATATCCAGTGATGAAGGCTGGTGGTGTTGGTCAAAGGTTTGTGAAACTGAAACTGAAAAGTCAGAGAGGCTATGGATTTAATTTTACTATCACGATCTATGGAAGATACGCGTGATTTACAGTTGATTTGAACTGTGAAGTGTGATTTGTGAATTTGAGGCTAATTGTGAAGTATTCAGTGCTCACGAAACGGATTATCAAAATTGTTTTATTTAAATGTAATACGCAAGTTTAAATAATGTATTCATAAATGTTGCCATAAATTATTTTGCTTTGTTGAAATAAAATGTTTTAATAAGTTTTGCTTTTTATGCTAGAAGATAAATTAATATAAGATTGTTTTTCACTAAACAAAGAAAGGAGATGAGTGCAAAATTAAATTTCGTGTCATTTATTATAATGTCGTTTAGATATTTTTTTTTTTTTAAATTAAGTAGGTATTTCTTTATTAAAAGGCTGAACGAACTTGCCATCTAACTATACGAGTAGTCAACGCCCTCTAGGTCGTTTACCGTAAACTTTTCCAGTTTATATTCTACCTACCCTAATTTATCAAATAACTAATCAAACATAAACTTGCGAAACTAATTGTGTTTGACCTTATTAGAGATAATGTTTCTTATCATAATATATTCGATATACAACGGCGTAGATAATTTAACTCTAATTGAGACGGCGATGATGAACATCAAGCGGCTGAAACAATGAAGCGGATTCTTTGAATGTCACGAACGGATTCCGCTTATTGTTGTGAATGGATGAAACACTAGTAAATTTAACATGATAGACTTCTGTAGCCAACGCTATGTATATTCACGCTGATGGTCAAATATATGTATGTAGGTGTGTGCTTCTTCTTCTTCCTGCCCTTTTACCACGCTAGGTGGGGTCGGCACAATATGTTTTCTTCCTCCATTTCCCTCTTTCATCCGTCATCTTAGTACTCACTTTATTCTTACTCATGGTATTATCATCTTTAACACAGTCCATTCATCTTTTCTTATGATATGTACCTAGCTATTAATTTAAATACAAAGATTATATAGATCGTTTGTAGCAGTCTTTAGATAGCTCGAATATCTCACATAATATATTATATTCTATTTTACATATTTATAATATTACTTAATTGTCTGTATACATAGAATGAAGTTATTTATCACTGTAGTTTAAAAGCTCTTTGCCATAAAAATGTCCGCTTATTGTTTAGTCCGCTTCGTATACCTATGTACATACAGTGGTAGAACCGATTGAGTTATCTCATTATTTTGTATGTTTGTTTGTTCTACCGTTATTGAGTCATGTTTACTTACTGGAACTCATTTGCACAATAATGTAGATATTATGTAAATTATTTTACGTGTTGTGTATTTATTTTCATGTTACAAGAAATGTGTGTTGGTTAAATAAACTTTCTAGGAACAAAACCCTTACAAACCATCATGTTTGAGAAACTTTACATTTTAAGCTTGAAGTAACACTACTTCAATACAATTTTTATACGAAATATCAAAGTTATATTACTATGATATTGCCCGAAGAGCTTATGGTAAGGCCCCTGAAGATCCTACTAATATTATAAACGCGAAAGTTTGTAAGAATGTATGGATGGATGTGTGTTTGTTACTCTTTCACGCTAAAACGGCTGAACGGATCTGAATGAAATTTGGCACAGATATAGACTATGGTCTGGAATAACATATAGGTTACATTTTATCCCGAAAAAATGTACCGTTCCTACGGGATAGATTGCTTTTGTTTTTCACGCAGGCAAAGCCGCTGGCAGAAGCTAGTAGTAAATATTTTCGTAGAAACATATTCTATGTGCCTTCAGTGGTGCAGTGGTGCACCTCTGCCTTCCGATCCTATCGTTGGGGTTTCGACTTGGTCATGTACTAATAGACTTTACATTCGATAGATTTATGTAGACAGTAATTTCCTAAAATCCTTCTATATCTCGCCTATATAGACCTATCAGAACAAAAATGTTATAAATATTAATAAGGTAATTCTTGGTTTTGGCGGAAATTTAATTATTCTGCTTTATGTCTGTGTTTGTTTTCATAATCATTAAAATATTTATTAAATGTATCAAACGTCTAAGGAGGAGGCAATCTATTTAAATAATTATATATTACTAGCAACCACACGTTGTGCCTCCCCGGATAAAATTAAACCTATGTATTATTCCAGCTCATAAACTACGCGTATTCCAAATTTCATCCAGATCCGTTCAGCCGTTTCAGCCTGATTGAGTAACAAACATCCATACATCTATCCATTCATCAAAACTATTGCATTTATAATATTAATTAAAAACGGCTGCACAGATTTTCATGAAACATAACTAAAAACACTCGGGATAAAATTATCTATGACACAAAAAAAAACTAAATGAAAATCGGTTTATCCGTTTGGGAGCTACGATGCCACAGACAGATACCTACACAAATGCACAGATACACAGACAGACACGTTAAACTTATAAAACCCCTCTTTTTGCATCGGGGGTTAAAAATGAGGTCGACATTCTTTCAGACGCCATTTTGAACTTTCATATTGAAAGAAATTCTATTCCTTGAAAGGATAATTTTGAATAGATTTAAAATAGGTGAATTTACTTTTGTTCTTTGCGACGAGAAATTCAATAGCAATGAAAAATATTCAATAGATTTTAACTTCAACGCGTAACAAGAATACGGCGATTTATAATATGAAATCGAATTATATCACCTAAGTAAAATTGAAATTCAATTTGAGTTCAAATTTAATATGCACTTTGAATTCGCTCGCCATTTTTAAATTGAATTTTCGTAGCCGAAATAATGTGAGCACTTTAATTAGGTACAAGGGGTCCTTTGAAATAAGTACTTACATCATAAAGTCAATGATGAAATAAGTCAATCACAATCTACACACGCTAGCGACTGTAGTTACCAAAATGTATGAAAACTTGCCTACAGCGCCTCTAGCGGATAGTTGGGTACTAAAACGTCACGTAGTTAACTATCCTACGTCACAGCGTACTACAGCGACTGTAGTTTGCGCTCATAATTTGCTTACAATTTGGTACCATGAGTAACAGTTTTGACAAATGTCATAGTAACGTACTATTACTACTGTAGTTACGTCAGTTGATCTAAATGTGACAACTCATGGTAGACCTACAGATGAGTAACTCAATTCTATAATTATATCTATGTAAAAGTTACCTGGAAGAGATCGCTCGCAGCTATAAGAACCACCATTGTATTTCTTAATCATATCGTACCTACTAATATTATAAATGAGAAAAATTGGATGGATGGATGGATGTCTGAATATTTGATACTCAATTCCGCTGAAATGGCTGAATGGATTTGGATGAAAGTTGGATAACGCGTAGTTTATGACCTAGAGTAGTCTCTGACCTAGTACATCGTTAAATTATGGGCTGTTTGCTATACACAGCCCATTATTTTACGAGGTACTACGCGGATGTAGCCGCGGGCGGAAGCTAGTAATATTATAAATGCAAAAGTTTGGTTGGATGGACGTCTGGATGTTTGTTAGTCAATCACGCTGAAACGGCTGAAAGGATCTGGATGAAATTTGCAATACGCGTAGTTTACGACCTGGAATAACACATAGACTCCTTTTTATCCGGGTAGATAACACGCGAGCGGTTGCTAGTTAAGTATAAAATCAGTGAAACAGAGTAGACCATCAGTTAGGTACCTAAGTACATAATTATGTTAGTGTTGCTCAAAGTAATAATGGATTTTGACAATAACTAATTTCATTTTCAAACCCCTCTCGGTACATTCAAGGTGTAAAATGAAGTGTCGCATTTCCTGACTTCGTTACGTGAAATGATTTGCATTTTATCTCGCTTGTCACCCTATTTTACCTACCTGCCCTTCTAGGGATGTTGATCAGCCCCCGATATCAGATTATAGGTTGATGCATTCCTCGGAGACGTTTTATTGTTATCCTATACATCCGCCATCTTGAAAATCGCCATTTTGAAATAGATTTCCCGCGCATTTGATAAGCATAAGATTAATTTAAAGGTTATTGACGTGGAAAATCGAACGTGACTTTATTAGTTGAGTGATTTGCTGAGGGTTTTGTCACCCCATACCTACCCTTCGGGTCGCAGATCAACCCCCTGATAACTTAATGTAATTCTCGAAGCATGGCATGCATTCTTTGAGTGATGTCGATTAAGGGCTAGGCATTAGGGTTGGGACATTTGGTGGTAAAAACGGATTATTTATGAAAAATACCGATTTATGTTAACGTTCTAGTCATTTTATCGTGTTACTAGGTAGTTCTTTTGAACCAATGTGGTAAAAGGATTAAAGTGCGCGAAAGAATGTTCTGAAGGGAATGAATTTCATGAATTTCTATAAAATACAAAACACGTCTTCTATCAATTTGCTAATAAAGGTTTATGCAAAATTTGACGAAGGATTCACGATGTCCCATACAAAATTTGCCCTCCTTTTTCACCCCCTTAGGGGTAGAATTGCGGAAAAACCTTTGTTATCGGATGCTTACGCATACTACTAAAAAGAAAAAGACCTTCCGAGTTTCAGGTCTCTACGATCAGCGGTTTAGGCTGTGCATTGATCCCTCAGACAGTCATTCAGTAGGTCTACCATGAGTTTTCACAATCTACACTTGCTAGCGACTGTAGTTAAAAAAATGTATGAAAACTTGTACAGTGCTTCTAGCGGATAGTTGGGTACTAAAACGCGCACCATGAGTCACGTAGTTACCTATCCTACGTCACAGCGTACTACAGCGACTGTAGTTTGCGCTTCATTCATTTGCTTAGAATTTGGTACCATGAGTAACAATTTTGACAGATGTCATAGTAACGTACTATTACTACTGTAGTAACGTCAGCCGATCTAAATGTGTAACACACGGTAGTCGTACAGGACAAAGCATTTTATATGTATAGAAGATAGATAGATAGATAGATGTCCATCTTTGTAATGTGTATAGTTTTACTTAGTTTAGTTTAGTTTTAAAACCTCCAGATATATTGTGTTGTTGTGTCGTTACTTTCCCTCTGTGCATCTGTGTGTGTGTTACAAATAAATTATCTTATCTTATCTTATCTTATCTTATCTAGATAGATGGATATATATAGATAGATAAGAGATAGATAGATAGATAGCGAGTCTATCGCGATTGCCTTTATTATTATTTTTTACTTTAACCCATCTCTACAAACGGAGGTCTATTGAAGGACCGAAATCGAAAGTCGAGGTCGTCCCCTTCAACGTGTGTTACAACGTGTCACTCTTATTAATCCTGTGGTAGAGTTCAAAGTAAAAAAGTATGATATTATGTTAATAACAAGGGAATTTAATATTGCAGGTTTGAGAAGTCTTTATAAGTAGTCTTTCGCGTGTCACGAGCAATGGTTTAATTATATTGAAACGCGGTGATTAAGGATTCAGGTTGTATTTAAATTTCTTTCAGGAATTTTAGCGGTATTTTGAGCAGTAGTGGTGTAGTGGTTGCCTTGCCTTCTAATCCTAAAATCGTCGGTTCGAATCTGGTCGTGCGCCGATCCCCCACAGCGCCGGTGTGCGAAACCTAATGAAGCTCCTCTTTTTTTCACGAATCTTCATGTTTCAACTTAGGTACCTATGTGTCGCCGGATACGGCAAAAAATTCAAATTTGGTCTATAAAAGTGGTGTAAGTACATTTTTTAGGTTTTACTTATCGATACTCCACTACAAAGAATATGTTGTTGTGTAAGTGTAGGTATCAAAAATAATTTCGATGGCGGCGCCTCTATTGTCTTGGCGCCTGTGTGCGCCGCACACTTCGCACATAGGGGCGGCTCGGCCCTGCGCCTATGTTTTTTTATTCGGAACAAAATATGTTAGGAGGTTGTGTCATTGCGACTTTTAAAGATCTTAAGATATTTATACTACCGTTACCGTATACCGTTTGAAAATCACACAAAAAAGTTATATTTTCATTAAATTTAACACATTTTGAAAGTATTTTTATGTATATACGTGGTAGTTTTACACTATAAAGACTAAATTAGTGTAACATTTTTAAATGACAGCTTTGTAGAGCTTAAATTGTAAGTTTTTCACCATTTTTCCATAGTATCAGTCGCACTAATAGCATTTTTTTTAAATAAGCAATTTTATGTGTAAGTGTGTAACACCCGCAGTGTCCATATTGAACTAAATCACATGTGTTTTACATCCCAGCAACAACAAAGTCAGGCCGGACGTGTAAGTCCGGGCGAAACCGGATGCGGACAGCGTAATGGACGCCGGACCACTTCCGGGTGCGATGCTAACAAAATGGGGGACCTAAAGAATATGTTATAGTAGAGGCGGAATTAACTAAGAGATTAATGTTTGAAATCGGTTAAAACTGACCCATCTAAAAAATCTGTTAAAACCGACCCATCTAAAAAAATCTGTTAAAACCGACTCAATCGATCTATTAAAAAAATATTAAAAGTGACCCATCTAAAAAAATCGTTAAAAACAGATCCATCTACAAAAATGACGTTTTTCTGATTCTCCGATAAGAATAACCTATTTTTAATAATCTATTGATTTGGACTTGTGAATTGTTTGTTTGTAAGAAAGCCAACAGCAGAAGATAATTTGTCTTTTTTTTAAGAAGACTTTGTTATTATAATAACGTAGTGAATTATATTTTGGCACTTATATATAACTAAGCACCTGCTATCTAAGGTTCTAAATCCTAATCCCTACAACTAAGCTTCAAACATCGCAACCTATCTGAGTGGCTCTCACGAAAATGTTATCCAAAATTCCACGCACACTTTCCTTTCAAATGCAGACCAATTCAAAGCTGTAAAGTTCGCAAGCCTTTCTATCTGAACAACTTAGCTACTCCAGCCCATTTGCAATACCCAATAGACATTTTACTTTAGCGCTAACGGTATAAAGTTTAGAATTCCTTGTCCAACTATCAAACGACATATCGAATGCAAACAAATTGAGTTCTAGTGCCATTTCGATAGAGTTCAAAATTGCTATGGGTACTTACATCGCACCCTTCCGTAGAAATTCGAATTTTACACTGCATTGGTAAGTTTCCGAAGTTCGGAGATAAAATTGTTACAATCGGTTCGATTGTAGCGACAGGCATCCGCCATTTTAAAATATTGCCATAAGTTACCATCACAAAATAGTGAATTTTTAACATGTAATAAAAATTAATTTAGTAAATACTTTTATGAATACTCGTACTTAAAATGTCTTGAACGGTTTCCATCTGCCAGTGATTATAGATCATTTGAACTTTAGTCAACTAAGGCAGCTGTCAACTTATCCCGCGTGATGAGTTGACCTAATGCATTTTTTAATCGGTCAACTCATCCCCCTGTCAAAAAAAGCTGAAAGTTTCAATTCGGGTTCCAGAGATGCACTAAGAAATGATAGCACTCACCAGTTTTACAATGAGCTGGACAGAGGCATCTGTTCCCGCAGGACTCACAGCGACACGTTTCAACAGAAGCGGTCCAGGCCGGCGATGATGTTCCACCTGGCACCTGGGAATGGTAGAAATTATACTATCTTCGTTTTAATGGTCTGTTCAAACCAAACCATGGGCAATGTGTAGGTATCACTCGTGCGCGGCCGCAACCAGAATTTAATCCTACTAATATTTAATACTGTTCATAAAAATTCCAAACAGTTGTGGCCAGCTCCAAACAATTTAATTTTGGAACACATGTAATTTCGGTAATGAAGAAAAAGTGGTTTGATTGTGTGAAAGATGATATGAATGTAAGAGGAGTAGACTCAGAGTTGACGAATGATAGTAGTGAGTGGAAGCAGAAAACATGTGCCGACCCCGCTTAGCGTAGCATAAGGGCAAGAGAATGAAGATGATGGTAAAATTTCAATACTACATATTGCATAGGCAGTCTTTACAACTTCACACGAAATATTACGGAGGTTCGACTTTGTTCGAGGTTGAACGACTGTACCACAGAAGTGGTCTGTGACGAAGCCAAAAGTGGCCACATTAGAAGTATTTTTCTTCCGCGGTTTCTTGTGTAGATAAAAAGTTTAAATAAACATTTCGTAGCTAAAACACTTGCTGGTTCACATCAAAGTTGTACTTTCCCTAATCTGCCGGCAGCAGGCTAGATTCACCAATAAAACAGCGTAGTGGAAGAGTAATGGCGATGTTTCGTGCCATAAACCAATTCCGTGGGCAACCCTACGTTTTCTTACGGTAATAAATCGAAGCCAGGAACAATTTTGGGATTTGACCAAACAAAGTGAACATGGGTTAACTTAGAATAAATTAGGGGTGTGTCGTTGTAATAAAATGTGTAGCTACATCATCATCAACTCCTGATATTCTCTCATGCACACAGCTTTTGGAAAATTTGTCGTTTTAGGAAAAGTGATTATAGGAAATTCAAAACGAGATTAGTTCTATATGAATATCAGTCTTTATCAGACTGGAAACGTGATTCTGTTGTTCACGGAGATAGTATAATTTCGTAAAATATGCAAAAGACCATTATCATATTGACCAATAATTATTGTCAGTAGGACTTTCAAAGTGACATTACTAAAATCTTATACCTTTAAATAAGCAATTCTTGTATATATGTATACATATGTATATATGTATATCTAATTATATATTCTGAATCTCGGAAACGGCTCCAACAATTTTCATGAATGTTAGTATGCAGGGGGTTTTGGGGGTGATAAATCGATCTAGCTAGATTTCATTTTTAGAAAACGTCGTTTACCAATAAAAAAACCGAGCAAAGCTCGATCACCCAGGTACTAAAGTTAAAATGTGATTTTCGGGTAGTTTAGGTCAGCAAAAACGACTTATTTTTAGAAATGTCACTATGAATATCATTCTGTTTTATATATAAATCATGACAAATTCAAAATTATTTTATGAAAAATTCTATTCCATTCTATTCAATGTCGTTTTGGTCTGTTTGTGACAGTTACCTACTCATTTTGACCATTCTTTGTATTTTTGACGGTGTTAATGAATGGTCAAAATGAGTAGGTAACTGTCACAAACAGACCAAAACGACATTGAATAGAATGGAATAGAATTTTTCATAAAATAATTTTGAATTTGTCATGATTTATATATAAAACAGAATGATATTCATAGTGACATTTCTAAAAATATTTCGTTTTTGCTAAACTACCCGAAAATCACATTTTAACTTTATTTTAGTAATGTCACTTTAAAAATCCTTAACCCTGGTACAATAGACCTACACTGTTCTACGACCGTCGTGACGATGAAAGACTTACCTTCTGTTCCAAACTGGGTCCCAAAGTAGTGACCTTCCTACTTTCCACATCCAATTCCACGTCTGTGATGATATTGAGGTCCATTTTGCTGATGCCATCGTCGATGAGGTCCTTGATACCATCCACTCTTTTCGTCTTCTCGCCCGTATACGTATAATCTTCTTTTAACTCTACTGGTAGGGTTGCAAGTCTTTCTGTAAGAGACAACAGGATATTAAGCAAGGGATACTTATAGATTAAATATGGACAAGTGTGAGCAGGACTCGAGCCCCGAGCTTTCTTACTCATACCTATCATCTTTCACACAGTCCACTACCTTTTCTTGGGTCTTATACCGAGTTATACCCATCTACATACTTTCATATCTATCACTTTTCACGTCACGTGAGATTCATCCTTCATACAATAAACGAAATAACTTTCGTAAACTAGCAAAAGTATCAAACTATTGAAACTGGGGACTTGATAGTATCCAAACTCGTAGGTACCTGGGCGTTTTTTCTCAATTTGATATTTTACAGTAATTTTAAATACTTTTTTAACCTTGATTATAGAGCTCGTCTTTCAAGCTGATAACATGAAGATGGAGCAATAAAAGGCAGGTTGATAATAACTTATTTCACGAAGGGTACCTACATTTAAAATTAAACAGTATTTTACGCGATAAACAAATTGTTTGTTGTGAACAATGACGAATGTGAGAACAATGACGAAATCGTTGAGTAGAAAGGGCCACCAACTAAGCCCCAGCTTCAAAATTTGTGAGGTGGATTTTTTGGTGATAGAGAGGTTTCAACAGTCAATAGTTAATAATTATTTATTCAGTAAAATCAAAGGGGTCATTTTGAATCATCTTACATACTAGGTGAGTCTAGGTGCCAATTCCAGTCCTATCCCCAGTCCGAGTAGAACTGACACGAAACTCGCTGGGCCCTAGCGCTTTTTTTGTATTATGATCCTTGTTAACATTGATAAGTTACTTATGAGATACGTACCTGTTGTGATATGTTTAACTATATTAGATCTTAGTCTACTGGACGGCGCTACGGCTAGCTCGGCGGAAACCGACACATCTTTCTGGTACAGGACGTCCACCAGCTCTGGAAGCTCTGTTGACTTCGTTGAGTTCAGTTCTGTTGAAGAGAAAAGACTTGTTGGTGTTGCCAAGAAAAAACTAAGTAAGAAGTACTTATTGCAAAAAACAAAAAAACTCGACTGAAAATAACTGAAAATAGGTTCTTATAGATGCCATATTTGGATTTTTTGACATTTTGTATAACTAGCCTTTACTCTTGTAATCAGTGATATGTAATACTAAAGTGTAATCCAGACAAATCTAACGACACGTCATTTATCAAAATCCGTCCAGCCAGTTGGGCTATAGTGACAGCCAAAGGAACTCGCATACATACTTACCTACACACCAACACATAGGTATATTATTATCTTTGCAGTCGGATAAAAAACTACTTAGGTACGAACTTACCTAGTTCCCAAAATATTTTTCTTTTAGTAGATAGGTACTAATTATAATTACTAACTTAAAGTCTCAAATATTTAGACAATATATTCGATAGTTTCTCAAAATCTCTTTAAGCTTTTCAAATACTTAGACAATTTCTCACTGCAACAAACTTCTCGAATGAACTATTTCCGTAACTTCAATAGTACGAATACTTAGTTAATAAGCGCAAACGATGGGAAACTTCTCAAGTCCAAGGGCCTTACCACAAGCTCTTACAAACCATCATGTTTCAGAAACGTCACGTTTCAAGCTCGAAGTAACACTACTTCAATACATTTTTTATAGGTCATGGTACGAAATATCAAAGTTATAAAAACACAGAACCACGACTGCAATCCCCAGGCTCGGTAGACATCTCCTCAGGTCTCTAGTTACTTAGATAGATCTTTGAGGATATCTAAAGGGGGTAGTCAGGCACATTTGGAACATGCCCACATTTTGCACAGTGGTTAGTATTCCGTACGTGACAGGTTGCAAACCCATCACCGCTTATAAGAATACTAACCTTTGACACACACCTTCGAATTTTTTGTTCTAGGGTATGTAGGTTTCCTCACGATGTTTTCCTTCACCGTTTATGAGCACTAGCATTGCGCACATAAATTTTTCGAATGGAAAAACTCATTGGTTTAAACCCACGACCATCGGATCGTGAGGCAGGGGTGCTACCACTACACCACCCGCGCGCTTAAGTTATATTACTTTGATATTAGAAGATTTTATTAGAAGAGATGAATGTCATGTGACGAGGAGAGTGTAAGGTATGAATGTGGATGGATACAGGGGTAGAGGTAGGCCAAAGAAAAGAAGGACGGACTGTGTGACGAATGACAGAAGGAAATGGAAGATCACATGTTGTGCCGACCCCACATAAAGTGGGAAAAGGATAGGAAGATGATGATGTATGATTAACTTGAGGGTGATCTTGTGCGTAGTAGACACCAGAGTGGACTGACCTGAGCAGCTGTAGCCGTTGACGTGGAGCTCGAAGCCAGGGCCACAGCCACATTCGAAGGTGCCGTCGTGGAGCTCCCGACAGAGCTGCTCGCAAGGGCTTCCCTCCCCGCACCTCCCTGCAAAATATTATAGGATTAGTGGTGTTTCATCCTGAGGCCTTATGTTACCACATGCTCATGCACATGCTGGACATAAGCCTCCCCGAAACTAGACGTAGGCTAGTGGTTTCTTCGGAGGAGTTATAGGTATTCATGAGATCTTCATTTTGTGTGACAGCTGTCCAATGAGCGCCATTGCGCCCTGTCTTCAGCTCGACGCATCCAGCCTCCACCAGCAGCCTTTCGCAGATCGTCACTCCACCTAGCCGGAGGGCGTCCTACACTACGTTTGCCGAGCCGCGGTCTCCACTCATGAACTCGTCTACCCCAACGGTTTTCGGTTCTTCGACAGATATGGCCAGCCCACAAGCACATGCTCTTGCAAACCATCATCATTCTCCTGCCCTTATCCCACGCGTGGGGTCGACACTAAATGTTTTCTTCCTGCACTCCTATGATACGTCAACTCTGAGTCTACTCCTCTTACATTCATATCATCTTTCACACAATCAAACTCTTACAAACGATCATGTTTCAGAAAGGTCACAATACAAGCTTCAAGTAACATTACTTCAATACAATCTGTACAGGTCATGGTACGAAATATCAAAGTTATATTACTTTATATTATTCATTAATTTTCTCTGTAAGTAGGTATAATAAAGTTTGTTTTTAAAAAAGGTTTAACTAGTTAACAATTTAAATATTTTAGATAAGTATTTTTGCATGATCACGAGTCACGACAGTAATCCCCAGGCTGGTAAGAAAATATCTCGATCTCTAGTTACTTTGAATATTATTTTAAAGGAACTATGCGTACAAAGCCTTGTGCTGAAACGAATTTTATTTACTTACCATTTTATTAAAAAAATGTTGGTTTTACACAAAAAAAATATTGTGAACGCTTACATTTTCATTAGGTACGACGTGTAACTTGCGTGCAATTCAATTAATTTGCAAATTGAATTTAGCAGCTGAAAATTCCGTGTAAAGTTTTTGGAATTCTCGAAACTTCAGCATGAATATTCACAGCCAAAAACACACTGTGATATTTTCGACTGAATATTCATCAATTTGACAGTTTTTAAAACATTCATATACCTAGTTGACGGAATACCCCATGAACAAAGGCATTTAGAAAAAAAGTGAGAAAAGTTTTTTTTGGGATTTGTACCAAACGAGATTATAAATGTAGGTAGGTACTTTATGAATTTCAGTCCGATAACAGACCACAAACAATGTGGATGGATACAGGGGTAGAGGTAGGCCAAAGAAAAGATGGATGGACTGTGTGAAAGATGACATGAGTAAGAAAGGAGTGGGTAATGAGATGACGGTTGATAGAGAGAAATGGAAGAAGAAAAAGTGATATGCCGATCTCACATAGCGTGGGAAAAGGGCAGGAAGAAGAGCTTTCAGGCAGCCGTTTAGTCGTGAAAAGGTAACAGACAGACAGAGTTACTTTCGCATTTATAATAATTACTAGCTGTCCCGCCCGCGACTTCGTTCACTTAAAGTAGGTATCTAAACTGAGTTTCAAACAAATCACACTAATAAAAAAATCCCATAAATAACTTTGACATCCAATTTTACCCATTTTAGAGGGCTATTTTGAAATATCCAGGAATACATTTCCATTTATTTTGCATTTAAAGTATCCAAACCAAAACTAAGACCAATGACACCACCCTTTAAAAAGTAAGTACCTAACCATAAAAACATTGACCCCACATTTGACCCCTTTTTGAAGGTCATATTGAAAAATCCTGAAACACTTGTTCATTAATTTTGTATTTACAGTACACAAAGTTTCAGACCAATCGCACCACCCGTCAAAAAAATCCCATACAAACATTGACCTCTTTTTTACAGTTATATTGAAAAATCCTGAAACAGAAAACAAAGTTTCAGGCCAATCGCACCACCCGTTAAAAAATTCCCATACAAACATTGACCCCCTTTTTTAGAGTTATATTAAAAAATCCTTTAACATGAAATTAAGTTTCAGACCAATCGCACCACCCGTTATAAATTCCCATACAAACATTGACCCCCTTTTTAGAGTTATATTGAAAAATCCTAAAACACGAAATTAAGTTTCAGACCAATCGCACCACCCGTTGAAAAGTTCCTATACAAACATTGACCCCCCCCCCCCCCATTTGACCCCCTTGTTTTAAGGTTATATTGAAAAATCCTGAAACACGAAACAAAGTTTCAGAACAATCGCACCAGGTTAAAAAGATCCCGTACAAACATTGACCCCACATTTGACCCCTTTTTGAAGTTTATATTGAAATATCCTGAAACACATGTCCGTTCATTTTGTATTTACAGTACATAAACAAAGTTTCAGACCAATCGCTCCACCCGTTAAAAAGTTCACATACAAACATTTACCCCACATTTGACCCCTTTTTGAAGATTATATTGAAAAATCCTGAAACACGTCTTCATTTATTTTGCATTTACAGTACACAAACAAAGTTTCAGGCTAATCGCATTACCCGTTAAAAAGTTCCCATACAAAAATTGACCCCACATTTGACCCCTTCTTGATGGTTATATAGAAAAATCCTGAAACACGTGTCCATTCATTTTGCATTTACAGTGCACAAACAAAGTTTCATGAAAATCGCTCCACGCGTTAAAAAGTTTCATACTAACGTTTTCACCCTTTTTCACCCCCTTAGAGGTGGAATTTCAAAAAATCCCGTCTTAGTGGGTGGTTTTGTTATAAAAGGAACCCACCTTTTAAATTTCAGCTTTCTAGCTTCAGCGGTTTCGGCTGGGCGATGATAAATCAGTCAGTCAGTCAGTCAGTCAGTCAGTCAGTCAGTCAGTCAGTCAGGTTAAGCTCTTATATAGATATAGATTAGTATGGATTAGTCGGAATGTCTATATGCTTCTATGCTTCTAAGGCAACGTTCACACTATGTACAAATATACTCCCGTAAATTCTTGTGACTCTACTACGTTATTCGAAATGAGCGCCAAAATGGGGGAAACCCGTATATTCACATTCTGTCTGTTACTATTAGAGTGAAATAACATTTTCTCCCGTAATTCTGATGTGGGTTTTCGCATTGTAGGTATATTTACGAAAAATTCGCCAAGAAATATTTTCTTTTTCTGGCAACATTAATTTTCGTATACCTACCTACTTACTTAAATATGTCTAGGTACTTAAATTGATTTTCCCTTTGTAGACATCTCACAAAGTTACATGAATGTTTGTAGATATTTAGCGGCTTGTGAAGATCAGAGAATCACTTTTGTATATTTTTACAATGCCATAATAGGTAGGTTCTTACTGTAGCTAATTTGAGTTTCGAAGGAAAAATAATTTGACACACGCCATTTTTTTTCCTGTAAAATGTCCACCAGTATTTTTTATGTTACAGATTAGAAGCATAACAGGTATTTCTTACAGTATTTTCTTTATATACAATCTGTTTTCTCAAGTAAATACCTACCGTAAATACTAATTGACTTTTACTACTATTCTTAACTTACCTACATTTTAGTGGAATAACACAGTGATTTTATAAAGGTACATAATATAAACTAACCACTGTGAAAAATGTGAGCATGTGCCAAGTATCATGTTTGGACGTGCTTCTGGCTACCCACTTTAAATATCAAAGATCTAAATGACTAGAGATCTAAAATGAGATATCTACCGAGCTTGGGGATTAAGTCATGATCATATTTGTTTTGTTTTTATTTTTTTCACTTATATTTGAGAGGATTTTGGAGTGTTTTGGAGGTGACTATAAGTAGGTACTTACATGCAACTCTAACAATGGTCTCAGATCATTGCCTAGGTACTACATATGTAGCTGGGCCATTCTACCCGACGGTTTTGTCACTATTCTCATTATTCGTCCATGTTGGCAGCAAACATTTTGGTTATCTCGTAAAACATTTGTTTTTTTTAAATGTAGGTACAACCCTTCGTAAAACAACTTATTATCAACCAATCTTTTATTGCTTCATCTTCATGCTATCAGCTTGAAAGACGAGCTCTAAAAACAAGGTTCGTGCAATTATGCAGAGCAAAAATGTCGACATATCTAATCATGGTGGTTATGTCAGCTCGGTAGGTTTTGCACAGTATTCCGTGAGTGACAGGTTGCAAGCCTATCGCCATTCATCATCACCTTCTGGCCCTTATCCCACTAGGTGGGGTCGGCACAACAGGTTCTCTTCCTCCACTCTCCCCTATCATCCGTCATCTCAGTAGTCACTCCCTTCTTACACATATCGTCTTTCACACAGTCCATCCATTTTTACTTGGGTCTACCTCTACTCTTGTATCCATCTACATTCAAATCCATCACCCTTCTTGTGACATGGCTTTCCTCCCGCCGCATAACATGCCCATACCACGCCAACCTTCATTTTTTATGAAGCAATATATTATATTTAGCAAGTCTATCGCCATTGTAATGGCTAAATATCAAATTGAATAGAATCGTCCACCTACGCGGCAAGCGGTGTGGTGAATTGATTAATTTGATTATAGTAGGTACCTACACGAGCTCATGTGCACGTGTTAATCGATATATCGAGTCGATGATTTCATTTCATTGGCGCTTGCTCTAAGTTCCAAGCTTTGGTGAGAGCACAGGCCAGGCAAAATATATCAAGTATCTATTAAATATTTGACACGAAACGCCTATGTTGAAACATGCCAAAAAACTTTCGGCTTATTCACATTGATAACTGAAAATTTACGTTAAAATGTTTCCCATAATTTTTATATACGAATAATATTTTGATAGTAGGTGTTGTGCTTGAACTTTTTATATTTTTTTAATAATTAAACTTTGCCAGCCTCTTGAACCAAAATAGAGTTTAATAACATTTTGACCTGTCAACAAACGGAGCTAAATTCGTTAAAATAAATTCAAATTCCTACTTCATATACCGGGGTCCTTCCGCCCTTTATTTTGATAAATAGGCAGCTGTAGGTACCACTATCACCTATATTTTTACGTACCTACCTATAGGTAGGTACTTAGATCAAGTTTTAAATGTTCGTTATTGTAACACTGATCGTTTGATACGGTTCCAATTAGCTCAGCTGTTTCATATTATTGTAATCTTCTATAAAATTTTCCGTAAATATTATACCTAGACATTGCATTCAAAAACTTGGTAAAAAATATACATAATTATCTAAAAATCGCCAATAACTTGTGCATTGCATCACGTTGCGCGAGTGACGCTTTTATTATAGGTTCACTTTGATCCTTTTCCATGCGGTTGCCGCCGCGGCTGCTCCGACCATATTAAACCGATCCACACTCCTCGCATGATTTCATTTAGTAGCTCTGTGGTTAGTTCCCTGTCCGAATTTCACCTCTAGCCGGATACTTCCACTCTCTTTGATTACACCCTCCACACAATGTATTTGATAATAGCCATAGTTATTATTAGCTTAGATCAATAATTTAGGAAGGCATTGATAGGTAGGTAGGTATGCATTAGGCCCGTGCGTCTTGGCTGACCCCCATTAGGTAATCAGTAGAAACTGAGGTAACTACGAAAATTGAAGCTTCTTCTTCTTCTTCATGCCCTTTTCTCACAAAAATAATAATAACTAAGGTACTTACCTACAAGTAATTAAGTAGGTACTTATTACTTATAGGTACTATAGGTAGGTACCTACCTAGGTACTGAGGTAATAATACTTATAATATAGGTAGGTATTAATAGGTACCTAATTAGGTACCTACCTATCTACCTATCTACCCACCATTTAACAATTCAAGCCCGAACTAGGAAAACCTATCTGAAAAACTTTGGGAAATTTATGAAAATAGGTACCTAGGTACTTACACCCACTGTAAGGTAGGTAGGTATGTATCTACCTAGGTAGGTACTATGCATGTTTAAATAACCTTAGTGACGAGCGGTCCTCAAAGAAAGTGCGGGTGATCATCACACCACACCCCGACAGCGCACGCTAATGGGCGAAACGCGAATTTAATTATTCGTTCAATTTACCATATAATAGCTTCGTTACCCACAATAGGCTAAATGGCGCAGTTTTCATAATTCTATTGTTTGTTGCGTGAATTGTTTCAGCTGAATTTCGCCGAAATGTCTAAAACGTAGTTGTAAGTAGGTATATTTATAATATTCTATTAGAGTAGGTAGGTAGGTAACGTACGACGTAACGAGTAGCACGTGGAAAGATGAATGAACAAAAATTAACATATACTTAGTATAAGAACGTCGCCCACTAGGTTTTATTTATTTATTTATTTATTTATTTATTAGGCAACGCCAACAGCACACACAACAAAACATTTAAAAAAAAAACAACATGAAAACAAATTATTCTATGAAATGTGTGCCAATTACAGGCATGCACAACATTTACCATAATATTTAAAGAAACAGACAACAGCTTCAAAAACTTAAAATTAATAAAGAAAATTTTATCAAATAGAATGCTAAATAAGGCAAGAAAAAAAACAGAATTAAGTCTAGATGGTTTGGTAAGCAATAGTGCGGGTAGCTAAATATATATAAGTGTAATGTTATATACATACATAATTTATATTATTTTATATTATTATACAAATATTATGGATTAATCATGTTATTGAGACTTGTGCTCAAGTTTATAAAAATGTTCAAGCAATTTATTTCTAAAAATAGGTAACGAGTCACCAAACGGATCCAGGTTACCAATTTACAATAGGTAGGTAGCTAAGTATATAACCAACAAATACCTATAGGCTCGTCAGGTTCCATATAGGTTTGCCTAGCTAAGTAGGTAGGTACTTAGGTACCTAACCTACCTAGGTAGGTTGAAGGTAGGTAGGTACTACTAGGTAGGTTACATTTAGGTACCTACTTGCCTTGGAAGGAAAGCAACCTTGAATTGAAACGCATCGACCTCCACGATGAAGGGTTGGTAGCACAGGTTTATTTCGCGATCACAGTGTTGGTTTCTTAGAAAAAGTTGTTTACCTATATTGATGGGAACTTTTTAGCCCCCTGAAGTTTTCGCTAGTAATCTGGTAACACTCTGTATAAAAAAGAACCAAAAACAATGATGGCCGATGGCAGACCTCGTTTTACTAGTGAGGGGACAATTCTCTAGGGATGTAATCATGTCACTCATGATTTGTCATGATGGTTGCCAAACATTCTTTAAAAAGCAACCTTGTATTGAATGAAACGTATTGACCTCCACGATGAAGGGTTGGTAAGTAGGTACGTTCTTACCTTGAAAAGCAGCCTCGAAGCGCACCGGCTCCATGGTAGAGGGTTCGGCCGCGACTGCGAGCGCTAGCAGCGCGGCGAGCGGCGCGACCGCGACCCGCGCCGCCAACATGCTCACACTACGCCATGCCATCGCCCATGCTCGAACATACGACCTCACGCTGTGGACAAACATATAAAATAAATTATGTAGGCTACCTACCGATTGCTAATAATGAAACCTACCTCAGTAATTAAGTTTGAAAATAAGTTAACGTACAGTGAACACCCCATAAAAATTTGTCTAGTAGTTTTTGCGTGATACATAGTACATAGACCAAAATACAGACACTAACCGAAATGATGGATCATGTCATGACATGAAATCATAGATTACCTGTCCATGGTAAAGATACATAATTTGTCATACGTCAATGTCATTAAACACATCTGACATTGTCATTGTCAGTAGGCTAGCTACTAGCTATCACTGCTATCAGTCAAGTCAGTAGGTAATCTGTCAAACAGTGAGCGAGCCGGTTAGCGATATTATTTTAGCTATTTGTTTATTTACTTTTCTCTGAAAGAAAATAAATAAATACTGAATTCCGATGTTAATAACTGAACCTATCTGTATCGAAAATTTATTGTTTTTTTAGGTTGCCTGCGGCGTGGCAGAAGCCATAGCTATTTACTTAGCGGCTTCCGCTTTTGTAGTGAATGAATACCTATTTACGCGTGTGGATTGTGGTTTGAAGCCTACCAGTGCTACCAGCAACATTCGGCTTGCAGATCCCCAGACCATGGACTACTCGCGTGTATTGATACTTGTGGTGTTTTTGAGGGAGGTGTATATGTTAGAGAATGGTTTAGCTCGGACTCCGCCTATGGGATGGATGTCATGGGGCTATTACATGTGCAATGTCGACTGCGACAAATTCCCCGGCAATTGTTTAGAGTAAGGCTATTTTTTGTACCTAAATACCGTTTCTAGAACTTCTATGTACGGTACCTATACCTACCGGTTTTCTTATCAGTAAGTAGTTATTGTCCAAGCAAAACTCACTTAAGGATAGGTAATTGAAAATCTTTCAAACTACCTACCTACTTACCTAGCCAACTCTATTTTCAAGGCACAAGGCTTTTACTTAAGTACTTTTTTTAAATTAAGTACCTAGAACATACCTACATTGATAGACTTTAACTCATCTTTTAAATGGCATTAGTTAAGTTTGTTAAACTAACCACTAACAAGGAGCCAATTAGGCACACTTAAATTGCCAAATTGATTGATGATTGGTTTGTGCTGTTATGCTATACTTAAGTTATTACTGGGGTAATAGCTAGCTATAGCTAGTCGTCTCAAGGCAAAATAACTGTCTCGAGATGACTAGCTCATCAACTAATGTAACTCTTAATGTGTTACTAGGCGGAGTAGAACAACATCTTTGAGTTAAATACAATTTGAATGTTGAAATTCCAGCGAAGAACTGATCCTGTCAGTGGCAGACACATTCTACACCGAAGGTTATCAGGAAGCAGGTTACACATACATTATCATAGACGACTGCTGGTCGGAACACAAACGAGATGCCTGGGGCACGCTTGTTGCTGACAGAAAGAGGTTTCCTAACGGGATGAAATATATTGCCGATTATGTGAGTATGTACCTAACTAATTAATCTGCCAACGGACGGAGGTAAAACCGTTACAAAAAAATTCAAAAAGTTTCAATATCCCACTTCATAAAAATACTTATAAAAATAAAACTAGATCACTTAGCTTGTTTCTGTAAAAAGTAATATAATCTTGGATATATTTACTGTGTTTTACACACAAAAATAAGGTCTATAAATTTACAAACATAAAATCTTATTGGAATTACGTAAATACATCCGGCAGGATATACACCTCCTTGGTCCTACTTGACATAAATACTTATAAAAAGAAAACTAGACCACGTAGCTTGTTTCTGTAAAAAGTAATGTCATTTGGGGTATTTTATTTTAATGGCAACAATTTATTTTTATGAGTGAACTGCCGACACCCATTGTTTCGCTACTCTATGACGTCATCCATGACTCACACTTATACATATTACCAAAGACGCAACGAGATATTTTAACGGCTTCTACAGACCGGAAATTTATCCCGCTTGCTAAGAACGCCCCGGGGCGTTTCTGCCCGTTGACAGGTCATTGAAATATACAAACTACAAATTAAACTTGTTAAGTTTCCAACGAGTTGGTAACCAGTTTGTAATTTTATTATTGATAGTTATATTATACAAATTAAGTTTGATAAGTTGGTAACCAGTTAGTGATATATTTATTTGTTCATAATATAGTTAACCCCTAGGTAGGATCTTAACATAACTTTTAAACTTAGCACTTAGCTTCCAAATTCAGAGCCTAACGTCTTAATGTAGGTGTTGAACTTTAAACTTATACTCGGACCTTACCCTCTAAACATTGACCTTAACTTCTAAATATAGACTATGTCATTTTCAGATACATGCCAGGGGCCTTAAATTCGGCATGTACACGAACATAGCAGAAATTACATGCATGCATTACCCTGGTTCCAAACACTATTTCCAAAAAGATGCACAAACATTTGCCGAATGGGGTGTTGATTATATCAAAGTAGACGGGTGCTATGTTAAAGAGGAAAATTTGAATAGAGGTAAAAAATTTGGCACTTCTTATCAGGGGTTATAGATAAAACAATTTTAGAAATTTAACCCCAAAGAGGGTAAATAATTATTCATGGATTAGGAAACCTACTGGACGTGCCTCTAACTACACTCTTTAGATACCCTCAAATATCTAAGTAACAAGAGATCTGAGGAGAATATTATACCAAGCCTGGGGATTACAACCCGGTCACATTATCTCGAGACCTGGCGTCGATGACGTCACATCGCATCGGCGCTCTCTCTCTCACTCTGGCGCGCTAACCGTACGGAGGTGAAAGGAGAATGGGGCGGGAGGTTCGCATTCCAGCGAGGTCTCGAGATAATGTGACCGGGTTGTACAGTTGTGATACTTTTATTTTTGTTTTTTACAGATTATATAACATTTGGTAAATATCTGAATATGACCGGAAGACCTATGGTATATTCATGTAGCTGGCCGTATTATATTCAGTATCGACATAAAAAAAAGGTATCTATATAAATAACATAAATAAATATGAATCTAATTTAAATATATCATCATTCTCCTGCCCTTACGCGTGGGGTCGGCACATGTTTTCTTCTTCCACTTACTCCTATCATTCGTCAACTCTGAGTCTACTCCTCTTACATTCATATCATCTTTCACACAATCAAACCACTTTTTCTTTGGCCTTCCTCTACATGTACCCAGATACACTCATAACTTTTTTTAATGTAGATTACATTCAAAAAAGTTATACCTACTAATATTAAAGAGGAACTTTTTGTATTTTTGTTTGTAACGAATAAACTCAAAAACTACTGGTCCGATTTCAAAAATTCTTTCACCATTACAATGCTACATTATCCCTGAGTAAAGGCTATATTTCATGTAGGTACCTCGCGAGCAAAGCCGCGAGCGAAAGCTAGTTTAAATATATAAATAACATAAGAACTTATTTTTAGCCATAGACAACGTTGATTTTTATCAAGAAATAAATGATTGATTCTGGCGTGACTTTGCGGAAATCCATTACAAATACTGAAAAGGACGGAAATTTCTAGTACTTTCCCGCTAAAACTATTATCTAATGAGGTTATTAATTAAGCTTATTAATATCTAAGAAAAGATCTTTTCTCTCGGCGCTCGGTGGAGCAACACCAGTGCGGAGCGAGTCAACGGTCCTGAGGATGCTTCGTGGAGAAGCGAAACACGTGTCGAGTTTCTATTTGAGGTGTGGTGTTGGGATTATTAATATTAATAATATTTCTATAAGACATTTTGTGGGGCTCATTAATATTAATAAGCTTAATTAATAACCTCATTAGATAATAGTTTTAGCGGGAAAGTACTAGAAATTTCCGTCCTTTTCAGTATTTTTATCAAGAACTTATTTTCCAGCCAGACTTTGAAGCAATATCGCAGTACTGCAACATGTGGCGCAACTTTCACGACGTTGTGAGCGTGTGGGGTATGGTGAGAGCGGTCATTAATCATTTCGAGAAGGAGTACGAGCTACTCCACGAGTTCCACGGCCCTGGCCATTGGAACGATCCTGATATGGTGAGCATAATTGATCGATTCAGGTGTGACTGCGAAAATCCATTAAAAATGTATTTTTAGCGCTTTGCATGGCTTTTTATTTGCAGGCGAGTAGGTAGTGCACAATAATAGTTAATGAATAGTTAAGGCCCAGAATTTTGAAAATTGCAAGTATTGCAACCCTAATTATTCTATTACCGCTTAATAGATTACATTGAAATTGAACTACACGATACTCAAGGATATAAGTGATAAATCAACCGGAGCTAAAACACGAATTAGTTAGAAAACCTTGGTTAAAAATCATGTCAAAAACACCTCTGAAAGTTCAGAAATTCCCTAATTTATCCAGAACAGGTCTAAGGTCTACCTTTTAAAGGTAAGAAAAATTCAAATAACTGCCGGGAAAACCCCAAAAATAGCCCTTTTCTATTTCCCATACAAACGTTTTCTAAATAAAATGTGGAGTCAATTTGAACTTTATTACTATTTAGTAAAGTTCATATTAAATTATAATCACTCACTGTTGTCTAAGCAATGTAGAAGGCGGTACGAAGTTTGCCGGGACAGCTAGTAATAGATAATTAAAAGTAAGAATAGTTCATAAATAGTAATAATAGATAATAAATAGTAATAAGTTCGTTAATAGTAAGAATAGCTAATGAAGAGTAAGAATAGTTAATAAATAGTAATAATAGTTAATACTCATTAAGGAATGGCGGGATATTCTAGTTATATCTATAGTTTTAGTTATTCGTAATTCTATTCATATCCCACTATATTCGACTGCCCTCACAGTTAAACTGCTCTGCCTTCTGCGCTGTAAATGGGTTCGATTCTAACCCAGGACACGATTTTTTACCCTGGCTGAACCAAAGATAGTATAGGTAATTTTTTTTATCATGTCACTGATCTTTCTAACCAGTGTGGTGAAAGAATTCAAATATGTACTCGAATAACCCATTGGTGCACAACTCAATCTGAACCCACGACTTTAAGGCCCAGAATACTCGTCACACTATTACTTACGTAAAAGTTACAAAAAAAGTGACATAGGTCCGTATAGCAACGCGGATCTCCGCGGAATCAGACATAGCACGAAGCGAAATACCCAAATGACAAGTAAGTAGAGTGCGGCATGATAATTATGGCTGCTCTGAATTATATAACGAAAGCGACAATTTATAAAAAACATAAATATGTTCAAGTAAATAGCTTATTTCAAAAAAAGGGCAGGGTTGATTTGTTTCAAATTAACTGATTTACATTCATCTGAAATAGAAATTCAAAATACCTTACTGTTCTGGATAAATTAGGGAATTTCTGAATTTTCAGAGGTGTTTTTGACATGATTTTTAACCAAGGTTTTCTAACTAATTCGTGTTTTAGCTCCGGTTGATTTATCACTTATATCCTTGAGTATCGTGTAGTTCAATTTCAATGTAATCTATTAAGCGGTAATAGAATGATTAGGGTTGCAATACTTGCAATTTTCAAAATGCTGGGCCTTAAATATGATTGGAAGGAAAGGCCACTACCAGTTGCTCTCAGAAATATAAACCTTTTCACCTTGCCTTTCAGTTGATATTCGGTCAAAACGCCCTTCGGCCCGAGCAAAGCCGATCGCTCATATCAGTTTATGCTATGATATCAGCGCCATTGCTACTAAGTTGCAACATGAAACTAATCACAGAATTTGAAAAGAAGCTGCTCTTGAATTTGGACCTTATTGCGTTGGCGCAAGACTCATTAGGGATTATGGCGAAGCCTTATGTGGTATGTTTGGATCCTACTCCTTATACGGTTATGAGTTCATCAAAATAAATAATCAAATTAAGTTAAAATCTGTTGCCATTTCTTTTAATTGGCGTTTGAGTGACAAGGATGTATTGAGTTTTATCGGACGCTTGAAAATAAGTGGTTATCTAAACGGTACACCTTTAAAAAGTTCAGGGGCCTTACCACGAATTTATAATACATTACCGAATTAGTATTACATTGTTATTTCGTACCATGACCTATGCAAATTGTATTGAAGTATTGACGTTTCTACATATAATAGAATCGTTACGGAATCGTTCTGGAAGACTTCGTGGTGAGGGCCCTGCTAGGCTTTTATTTGTGGGTGGGCGAATAGTGCATGATTTTGTACTGTGTAAAAGTTATTGGAGAAAAGATTAACGGAATACTCGTTGTACTAGATATTTGTTTTATCTGTACGTCTACCATGAGTTGTCACATTTAGATCGGCTGACGTTACTACAGTAGTAATAGTACGTTACTATGACATTTGTCAAAACTGTTACTCATGGTACCAAATTCTAAGCAAATTAATGAGCGCTAACTACAGTCGCTGTAGTACGCTGTGACGTAGGATAGTTAACTACGTGAGGTTTTAGTACCCAACTATCCGCTAGAGGCGCTGTAGGCAAGTTTTTATACATTTTTTTTACTACAGTCGCTAGCGAGTGTAGATTGTGAAAACTCATGGTAGATCTACTGTTCAGTATTTGGTATTTGGTTATTTTTTTATGGAACTATTGACACGATAGAAGAAGAAAGAATTGTGTAAAAAAGATTGCCGTAAAATAGTGTAATATCTCTGGTATTGCTAAAGCCCATTTGTTATAGAATTCACTTACCATGAGGTGGGCCGTATGCTTGTTAGCTAGCTTGGTTGTATAAAGTCACGTCATTAACTTAGGGTTCGTTTTTTTTGACAGAGTTTAAGCTTTATACCATAGTGCTGCTAATATTACAGTTTATTGTCATAACCCCCACTAAGCTGTCTCCACCAGAGGGGATTATGACAATTTAAAAAAATGGCGTTTACCCCACTAACATTTTGTTTCCTAATTGGTTATGACAAACATTTTTAACGGCTCGGTTGTTTAAAAAAACACGCCTTTAACTTAGGGCTAGTTTCTTTTGGCAGAGAATTAAGAGCTATGTGTCATAGTGCTGCGAATGTGCCGTTTTCTCCTAGTTGTATTTCCTGAGGTGCCATAGCGTCCGGCGTGTACTGTAATAACTTTTCACTCGCGTTTGTCGATTTATGAGTTGAGAACTACATTGTTAGTGGGAAGTTTAAATTAAATGCGGCTTAACTTTGCGATAGAGTTAGCCTTTACAATACTAGTTGATGCAGGCCACTTTACCGTTCGCAGAACGCGGAACACAGAACGCTCTCTGTCTGTGCGGAGCCTAAACGGGTATTTATCGCGTTTCATTAACCTATTTTTCCCGACATTTAATACCCGTTTAGTACTAATAATAACATAAGCTATGTCAAAAAAACTAATATGGCGGCTGTAAAAATTTATTTTTCAGTTACGGGCAGTCGGGTTTTTAATTTTTGTAATAACTAGTTAAGTATTATATTTTGTTGCAGTTAACACACAATGTAACAATGTGGGTCAAACCACATCTTCCGATGAAGGGTGACAGAAATCCATCCTTCACTTTCCTTCTCGTGAACTTTCTGTTGGGAGCTGATGCATTTATCTCATTCGCACCTGCAGAATACGGGATCAATTCTACAGATGGGTATACTGTTATGGTAAGTATAAATCCTACTTAATAATAAATTTTAAATTTTTCACCACACTGGTTAGATTAAATAAGAAACACGATGAGAAAAAGACATTAATTTAGTAAATGTGAAAGTTTGGGTGTTTGTTATCAATCATGCAAGAACGGATGAACGGATTTCTATGAAATCTGTGCTATAATACATAGGATACAATACTTTTTATCCCAGAAAAATCCTTAAAAAGGGGGGAAAACGTTAAATATTTCATAACGCCCACATTTTGCACAGTAGTTAGTATTACGTACGTGACAGGTAACAAGCCCATCGCCTTTTATAAGAATACATACCTACGTAAATATCTTTTTTCCAGGATGTGTACACAGGTACCTTTCTACAAAACATCACTTTGAAAGATACACTCACAGCAACTATTCACGCTGATGGTGAGATAATACTCTCTTTTTCTCCTATCTCCTCTCTCTTTTTCTCTATATCAAGCAAGAATCCGGCTGGGACTTGGGAGGTGCGGTTTCGATTCCCGCGGCGGCGGGAGAAATTTTTCCATGTTTTGCAGATATTTTTTTCGGGTTTTTTGGTTTCTGATATAGGGGATCCTAGTGTGGTATTTGAACTATTTCTATGGCTGTTTTATTTATTATTTATTTATTATCAATGTCGTTGTTAACAAATTAAATCTTTATATATTATGTAAGAGTCTAGTCAGTGAAATAAAAAAAACACAGATGAATTGAGAACCGCCCTTTTCGTTTAAAAAACACACATACAATCAAACAGATCTTTTTTTTAGTCGGTTAAAAATCTTTAAAACTTAATAGTGCTCAACCGTTCGATTCGAACCGACGACCTTAGTATCAGAGTGGTACCACATAACCACAATGCCTTTCACATTATTTACCTATCTAAATATTTACTTTTCTTTTTCAGATGCAGTTATGTACACTCTATATCCTTTATAAGGAAATTTTTTTTTTTGTTTGACATTTTCTTATTTGTTTTGTTAATTGTGATATTAGAATAATAAAGTTATATGTACATATATTCCGTCCGTATCTTTAGATTTTTTATTGCTATATTTTACTTTTTCAGTCAAAATACGATAATTATACAGAAGGGTCTGGAGGGCGGTTTAGGAAATGAAAAGTTGGCAGAATAATTATTATTTCAGATTACCATATTTTTTATTATACACTAGCTGTCCCGCTCGCGACTTCGTTCACTTAAATTATCTATACTTTCTGAGTTTTAAACAAATCACACAAATAAAAAAATTCCATACATAACTTTGACTTTTACCCTTTTTAGAGGGTTATTTTGAAATATCCAGAAATACGTGTCTATTCATTTTGCATTTACAGTACACAAAGTTTCACACCAATCGCACCACCCGTCAAAAAGTTCCCATACAAACATTGACCCCACATTTGACCCCTTTTTGAAGGTTATATTGAAAAATCCTGAAACACGTGTCCATTTATTTTGCATTTACAGTGCACAAACAAAGTTTCATAAAAATCGCTCCTCACGTTAAAAAGTTTCATACTAACTTTTCACCCTTTTTCACCCCCTTAGAGGTGGAATTTCCAAAAATCCCGCCTTAGTGGGTGGTTTTGTTATAAAAGGAAGCTACCTTCCAAATTTCAGCTTTCTATCTTCAGCGGTTTCGGCTCGGCGAAGATCAATCAGTCAGTCAGTCAGGTTAAGCTCTTATATAGATATAGATTAATAAATAATTTTGATAAAGGAGGACATTCAGGTTTCTTACATAGTTGGGCCCAAAACGTCAGCTAAAAAAAATAGTGTGTTCACGTTTGGAAAAACAGAGTATTTTTCATTAGCGCACCAAGTGTCTTCCTTATGTCGATTTTTTGAGGTGCGAGTTCGATTCCCGCGACGACTGGAGAATAGTTGGCATGTTCTGCAAGATGTCTTCCAGGCACTTCCGTTAGTGTTATGATATCCTAGTTTTTTATACCTATGAATAGGTTCTATAAGATACCCTATTATTATTATAGTTTAGTTTAGTTATTATACTTGTATTAGTACATACAAGTTCTGACTCTACTAAGATACCTTATATTATTAGAGGGTATCTTGTAGAGTCAGAACTGTATGTAACTATTGGGTGTTAATTATTTATTAACATATCCTGACGCATGTTAAATAATAAGTACCTGGGTGACCGAGCTTTGCTCGTTTTTTTTGGGGTAAACGACGTTTTCTAAAAATGAAACCTAGCTAGATCGATTTATCGCCCCCGAAACCCCCTACATACTAAATTTCATGAAAATCACTGGAGCCGTTTCCGAGATTCCATATATATATATACACAATAATTGCTCGTTTAAAGATATAAGATGTAATAAATATTTACAAACAAGAAATTACAGGATTACCTTGAATGTTACATATTACCAGTTGCAATTGTCATAATATCTAAAATTAAATAAAATGCACGATATATTTTAATGTTCTGTAAGAGGAAATGCTTGCTGACATTTAAATCGACTTATTTATTATTTATGCAGCGATTAAGTAGCAATATAAGTACCTAGTATAAGTTTTTTTAGTTCGGTAAGTAATTGCATTTAAAAATATTATTAATAGTAGGTACGGGTTCCGTAAGTAGGTACAGATTACTAATAGGTAGAGGTACGGGTTCCGTAAGTGCAGAATAAAGTTACCATTTACTAATACTGGCACATTGCCCCGCGGTTTTACTCGCGTGGAATAAGTACCATTATAATGAACAAGCATTGGCTCTAGGTACTGCTAAGTTCAATGAAAAATAATTACATTTACGTAAAAGAGTGCTTCTTCGCTCGACCCAAAAATATGTAGGTATATTGTGTAGTTTTGATTTATTGTAAGCCACCCTAGTCTCAATAGGAATAAAGAAATAATCATATTTGAAACAGTTGAGCTATCTAAAGATCGTGACAAACAATCTATTCATAGCTCTACTGGGCCATTGAGAGTAGTCAGCAAAACGCTGGCAGCATTACCACGTTGAATAGCAATGATAAATGGAAATGCCAATTCGTGGCGTGGACGCCCTGATATGATTTTTTTACGTTCCTTATATATTTTACACGGATCTCTAGTCCAACAAAAAACTAATCAACATCTAAGTATATAAAACGCTAACAACCGACCAAATGCAGTGTGCATTCAACCGCGAAAAATGAAGCCACTAACGTTTTACGTTTTCCTGACCACAATTGGAGTATCTCTCGCTACCTACTCGTACCCTCAATCTTGGTCCTCTCCCGTAATCCTTGGACCATATGTACATTATGGACCGGCATACGAAGCTCCCTGCAACACCCTTATCACCAACGAAATAGTGCTCAATTTCCGACAAGCATTATACGACACCATAACTATTTTGTTCCACAAGATTGTAGCCCTAAGCGATTCTCATTTCACTTTCTCTCCATACACTATTTGGAAGACCTTAGCGGCAATCGCAGAAGGCTCTGAAGGAAAGACTAGAGTCGAGTTGTTCCGTTTCCTCAATCTACCAGAAGATAAATGCACACGTCAACAGTACTACCAACTGGCGTCTAGTCGTGAAGCGTTCAGCGATGATGTAGTTCTGAAGAGACAACGGTTACTGATCGTCGATTCCAGTGTTATTATAAACGGGATCTGGGAAAACTGTATCAAGTCTCAAAGATTGATCGATATCGTACAAGTTCCATACAAAAGCAACCCTGAAATAGAAACTTGGAAGCAGAATTTTAACGCTCACTTACCAAAACTCAATTTGAATGGAAACTCCTTGATTTTAGAATCATTGGATTATCACGGACTTTGGACTTCCGCGTTTTCTGACGCTACAACCGCGAATGAACCATTTTTCAACTCTTTTGGGGAGCAAATCGCATCTGTAGAGTACATGAAGATACGGAAACATGTAAGCATGGCATATATTCCCAGTTTGAACCTAAAGGTAATGGAGCTCCCAGTTGGCAAAAACAGTCGATACATAATGCTATTCGGACTTGTGATTAACAAAAGTGCATTTAGAAGTACGCTAGACGTAATTCAAGGCTCTGTCGTCTTTGAGGCTTTAAGCAGTTTGAAGAAAAGTCTGGTACCGATTGAAGTGACGATACCAAGATTGACAATGACAAGTGAGATAGATGCAAGGAAGCTGCTGGAGGAAGTTGGAATCTCTGGACTATGGACCGATCCTTACGCAACAAGGTAAATAATTTTCTTCAATATAATCATTTATTTTAGGGTAAACGGGCATTTTGGCGTCTTATTCTAAATGATTTATACAGCGTAGCTTTTAGAAACTGGACGTTGTAGTGTTTAAGACAGTATTATCAAATTAAATCAAATCAAAGAAGTTTATTTTTTGTCCCAAATACAGAAATTAGATGAGAAAACTTGCAGCATCTATAGATGCCGATGGTATACCATATAGGGCGGATTTGGCCAAAATAGTAAGCACTATAAGAATAAATCGTGGTTGAAGAGTAAACTGACATTTTACTTGCATTTGACATAACATTATTCTGATAATAGTTATGCCAGAAGTTGGTTAAATCCACCATAAGCCAATCGCTGGTTTCCTCACGATGTTTTCTTTCACCGTTTTGAAGTGCTGGTTAATAAAATTGTCTTCTCTTTGTATTGACTGTCCTCACAGCTCAGTTAGTATTAGCTCTGCCTTCTGCGCTGTGGGTTATGGGTTCAATCCCCACCCAGGATAAACATTTGCGTGATGAACACAAATGTTTGTTCTGAGTCTGGGTGCTATTGTATTCTATGTACCTATGTATTTACAAAAAAAGTAAGTATATGATTAATCTATCAACCATCTGGTTCCCGTACAATCTGCTTAGTTTGGGGCTAGGTAGATGGCATTCTGTGAAATTTCCAGCAATATTTATTTATTATTATTATTATTATTACTTTTGTAAAGAAAAATGGCACTCATGCTAGGGGAGCAGATCAGTGATTAGAACGGTATGACGTAGTATGACCTATCTATAGGTGCTGAATCAGGAAGCGAGACCTGTCCTGACCACCAAAATGGTCTAGCGAAACTAGTTTGCCAAAAATGTCGAAACGTTAGGTAGGTCTCACACCAACCGAGATCAGGGTCATTTGAATGATTTGAAATCAAAAGTATTTCTTTAGCAGTCTCTTGAATTACTTTGGGATTACAGTCGTGTCTATTCAGGTCTACTCCGCAAAACGAAAGCGATATAATTGAAGCCGAATGTTCGTCGAATTCACAGCTGTTTCTTTTCTTTGTCAATTCAATTTATCGTGTCTTCAATAAGTGGTGTTATAGTAGACTAGCTCACAAGCCAGCGCGCAACTTTGTCTGTGTGTTTTAAGTGATATTTTTATCCGTTTTTGAAACATTTCGCATTGACACTTCGCTGCTATTGGTCGCAGCGTAATGTTATATTTAAACTTAAAGCCTTTCTTGATAAATAAACTATCCAACACAAATATTCATTTTCAATTCAAAAGTAGTTTTGATAAAGTAACTATTCAACACAAATATAAGTTTTTGATTCAAACAAGTAATTCCTGAGATTAACACATTCAACCAAACAAACAAACGAACTCTTCAGTTTTATAATATTAGTATAGATTCACGAGATCAATCGTCAAAAGTAATGTCGGTCTTACCATCGTTCGAATGATAGTCGAAACGATGTAGCTTAGAGTAGGTTTTGCACGATTATTGTGTCGATATATCGTCGATCGTTGTGCAGAGTAGATACCCTGAACTACGTACCTAACATGACTTACTTAGGTACCTATTTAACATAACGAACCCTATATGTATATATTTGAAGTACTACCTTCTGCGCTGTAGGTTGTGGGTTCGATCCCCACCCAGGACAAACATTTGAGTGATGAACACAGATGTTTGTTCTGAGTCTGGGTCAAAAATCAGCTAAGTACCTATCTGTATAGTAGACTTTTCCTAAGCTTTTCTTAATTTGGGGCTAGATAACGTTTTGTGAACTGTCCACCAATATTTATTACCTATATTATATTTTTATTCTTTTTTATTACAACTTCAAGTAATCAAAATGTCTATTTGACTCCATCGCGTTCGAAATGAGTTTAGAAAATTAAAAACCAATTTAGGTGCCATACTGTTAGATAATAATACATTTTTGTAAGTTAAGAAGACAAATTTACTCAAAATCGTACCCTACGGGGGTAAGTTACTGACTAGTTTAAAACTAAATTAAGTATTACAAAGTAGACTACCAACATAGTTCGTCCAACTCCCAATAGCGTTCCATTGAAAAGTCTATCAAGGGTTTCGAAAGGTTATATAACTTATTTGAAGTTAGTGACTTTACCTTCCTTATCGGGTCCCTTTCAAGTACCTATGGATGTAATGGTATTGCTTTGTTCCATCAGATGATTACGTAGATACCTACTCTAACAAAAGGATATCCAATCAAATTACTTTAAACAATGATAATTGTAGGCAATTATCATTTTATACCTATATCTTTTTTTAAGCTCGTCACATTTCAATGTTATTCATCCTAATTATCCTATCCTATCGTACTCAAAGATTTAAATCGTAGATATGCCCGTACGGTACTGAGACCGCGCCGTTTTGTTGCCACACGAAATGAGATAATTCGCTCATGTGGCACACCAAATATTTTCAATTTCAGGGTACAAAAGGAATAAGTTTATTTTTTTACGAAAGATCGTGCAATATAAAATGCAATTTTGCACAATAATTCGTAAAATAACTGTTCGGTCCATTTTTTACTAATCATTAGTGTGCGTGCATCGGCATTTTGTTAACACACACTAGTAAAAACAGTGCCACAGTTTTTGGCGTTCGGGCATATCTGCGATTTAAATCTTAGATCGTAGGTACTAATATTCTAATACTAACTATTACCTACGTAAATTTGGATGGATGGATGAAACGGCTGAATGAAATTTGGCACAGAAATGAATATAGTTTGGAATAGCACACATAGGCTTTTTATCCCGGAAATATGTATGGTTCCCTTGGCATCGATTTGTTTTTCAACAATGCGGTCGAAGTCGCGGCCACACGCGGCCGAAGCTAGTGTCTTATTAATACAAACTTCTACTTCTCACTGCACCCCATAGAGGTTGTAAAAATGTAAAAATGTATGTACAAATGTATCTACAGGTAAGTACCTATAGATACATTTGATAATCATAGCATTGTTACCTACCTCCCTACCTAATTACTACTCGTAACGTAACACAGAATAAGTATTAGTTCTGGGTAATAACGGTGAAACCAAACAACAGTTTCTATAGATAGCAAATCAATTAGCCCTCGTGGCATGGACTGTGGCATGGACTAGTGAGGTGGGTACACTTAGCAACAAAAGTAGATGGAAAAAATCACCTTACTTGAATAAGTTTGGCCATTTAACAAATAGTCAGTCACGAGTCGAAAAAAAAACAAATAGCACAATTGTAATCCCCCAAGCTTAATAGACATCGCAGATCGTTACGTAAGATCTCCTGTAGACTGGGTTGGCTGGTAGAAAATGCCCAATCGGCATTAAGCCTTGTCTTGTCACACATTTTTGTAAACAGTGTAAAATAAAATATCAATAGGTAAATAATCTCTGATCTAAACGTTACGTATTCACAACTTTATGTTTTTAAAGTACTCGTACAAGGTTTACTTAGTTCGCAGCTAGATGGCGTTGTGTTAAATGTCTATCAATTTATTAATTTGTCGCTGACTGTACTGCCGTAGGCGAAGTACCCTCGAGCTCCCCGTGGACTAGTGAATGGCCCTCCATCACTCCTTGCATTGAAAGACAAATCGAATAAGCTTAGCTCGTTGGGAATCGTTCGTTTCGCATCGGTTTTCATAGAATATCCTGTGGTATTATTGATTCTTTGTAGTAGTTCGTGGTTCGCTTTTGAGTAGGTACGTACCTAAGTACCTACCTAACACCTACCTACTTATTAATCGTTTCTGATACCTCTGATAGGTAGGTATCTAACCTATACCTAAGTATACCTACTCCTACAAACTATACTTACTCCTACCAACAAAAGACAATCTCGTAAAGTGCAATTTCACCGGTCTATTCTTCGAACTTCGTCACAGTAGGTACCTACCTACTTACGGTTTCATAAACTACATATACCTACATAAATTACATTTCATCACTTATATTTTCCTTATCAAACAAACATTTTATGGATTGAAAGTTCTCTTTCAATTCCTTCTTTAGGGACCGTTGTTGAACTTCGGAAGCCTAAAAACCACTGCCTAATCAAATCCTGTTTTCAAGTTGGATAGTACTAACCTAACATACGAATCAGTCGACAGCGGAAACTATAAACTACATATTGGTCTATGAAACTCATTACAGAAACATCTCTGCGCCAGCTGCTCTGCCCAGCAGCTACGTCCAGCGCGTCACAGTGACATTAGACAACCGTGGTGCAAGTCCGAACATACAGGAATACTCCAACTTCATCCCTCCATCCACTTGCGAAGCCTCACCGTCCGACAGCGTGACAGGATTAGATCCGGCTTTAGGACGAGACTTCACAGCGAACCAGCCATTCTTATTTGGCCTGTTCGATGCAGAGACATTCACTTGTTTGTTCGCTTCGTCTTTCTCTAAGCCTACTAACTGAAAAGGGACAGAAGACTGTAGGTATACCTTATGTATTAAGGTAAAGAATAGCTTATTAGGTTTAGAATCGAATATATGTGTTAGTATGAGTAAGAAAGGAGTGAGTAGGTACCTACTGAGATGGCGGATGATAGAAGGAAATGGAAGAAGAAAACGTGTTGTGCTTACCACACATAGCGTGGGAAAAGAGCAGGAAGAAGAAGAAGAAGTTAAAGACCTATGCATTAAAAAACGGTTTTATCGTGTGAATGATGAAGGTGTTAGTCATTGTAACTTTTTTCTAATTAGGGGGGTAGGCAGAGGCAGGCAGATATTCTTTATGTTAGATACAGGTGAAGCTATGTTAGGTTTCCTTAGATGGTACCAAGTTAGTAACTTATAAAAATTTCACCAATAAAATTATATTCTGAAAAAAGATTTTTTTATTTTGTATATAAGTTACAAACATGCGAGTTTGTAACGTAACGTGAGGTTTAAAAATATATCCCTCTTCACCTACATTCTTTCTACAAATGCCGAACACCGTCAATTCTCCGGAGGTATTTCTCGACGATATTTCGCAACACAATGCCTACACTCACGGTCAAAAGTGCGGCTCGCGAGTGTACAAAAAGTCACTCTGGCAAATCGAATGGCACCCCTTCCTGGTATTAAATCACGACCGGGTGAGGCCGGGACTACAAGCAATCAGATTTTTTCCGGACCTGAATGTTCACATGAAACCATTTTTCATGTCCTTTGTCATGTTTTCTTTTGTTCTGCACAACAGTCCTTTCAGAGTCAGGATAGCTCAGTTGTTCTTAACTAAGGTTGGATTTGACGAACTTCTGGAAAATACAAGTTATGTGTAGGTACATTTTTTATGATCACGACTGTAATCCCCAGGGCTCGGTAGATATCTCCTCAGATCTTTTAGTTACACATCTTTGAGGATACCTAAAGAGGGTTGTCAGAGGCACGCCCAAACATGACATTTGGTACATGCCCACATTTTGCACAGTAATTAGTATTCCGTACGTGACAGGTTGCAAGCCCATCGCCGCTTATATGAATACTAACCTAAGACACACCCTACGAATTTTTGGTTCTAGGGTATGCTGGTTTCACTGGCATTGCGCACATAAATTTTTCGAATGGAAAAACACATTGGTGCCCGACCAGGTTTGAACCCACGACCTTCGGATCGTGAGGCAGGGGTGCTACCACTACACCACCAGCGCTCCAATTTACAGAGCTGTATTTATTACGAGATCCTGCACTCTTACCAGAAGATCTCCTATATGGTAGCAGATATTTTCCGCGACATAAAACAGTACCTATTCATTGGGATTAAAAATTGTAACTTAGATCTGTAAGGATCAAGTAAACAAGTTACGACACAAGCGTAAATATGAGATAACGTTGGATTCGCATAGTTAGGTACCTACCTAATAATTATTTCCCAGTGCTAAAACCGGCTACTTGTAGTCCTCGCTCTAAGATAGGTCACCTTTCAAGGTATTGCGTTGTTTTGTCAGCAACGTTACTTAAATTGAATAGCAATTCTTTACCACTGCATCATAGGTAGAGAGAGCTATAGAATACTTAGCTCTAAGCTGGTTTTGCATAGGAATGCATGTTCTATAACGCGTATGAAGCCACCGACAGAAGGCTGTCGATAATACTTACACAAAGCGGAAGATATCTGTTGCGAAATACGTAACAAGAAAAGTTAACTTTGAACCAATTGTCGTAACTTTGACAAGTTGCGCAAAGCACAAAATAAAAACGGAATGCCTCCAATTCATTTAGACCAACGTGAACTTTGCTAGATTGAGTGGAGATCGTAAAAATTCTCACAAAATAAAACCCCTCGTAAAATGCCGACGGAATGCTTCAGCGTTTTCTTAAGCAAATTGAAAGAAAAATAATACTTTCGTTATACTTACCTACCTTACATTGGGGCTCAAGTTGAGTTGGGCAGGACACGCGGTCAGGCGGAATTATGACAGGTGGATCAGAGTGTTGACCGAGTGGTGGCCTAGAGACGGGAAAAGCAGTGTCTGCCGTTCGCAGACAAGATGGGTCCACGACATAGTTAAATCCGCAGGTCGTACAGGGCGAGGTTGGCGCAAGATAGAGGCGAATGGCAAAAGCGAAGAGGCATGCCCAGCAGTGGGATGAGAAGGGCCGATGAAACGCACAAAAGACAACAAAACCTAGTGCACGAAAGCCTTTCACCACACTGGTACGACAGAACTAGTGACACGATAAAAATAACCTACCTTACCTTGCTCGTGGAAGTTTCGATTTTTTTAAGAAAAACCTGAAAGGGACGGAAATATCTAGTAGTCTTTCACCACACTAATAGTTTCGAAATAAATGACACCAAATAAGATTATTATAAAAATTATCAATATGAAAATGTGATTTATAACTATCCGAATAAAGCTCAAATCACCTCAACAATTCACTTATTGCACTTAGCATTGCCACTGACAGAATCAAGTTTAAATCTGAACTCTAAAGCCTCACAAATAGGGCTTAGTTTGCCGAGGGTTTTTAGTAGTTGAATGAATAGAACATCGCCCAATATTCAAAGATGCAGTTCTCATTCAAAATGTACTTTATCTCTATTACTTTAGAACACAAATCTTCACTTATCACAAGCAAATTAATCACTGTAATATTCACACGGTTTTCAAATCTAAAGTCAAGCGGATAGAGTTTAGTTTGGATGGCAGGATATTAACTGCCAGCCGGCGCGTCATATCCGGTGACGTAACTACTTCCGTTTCCTAGCACCGGAAAATCGAGCGCAGTGAATTCAAGGCTCTATTCTATATTATCGCTGTCATGGAGATTGTTAGAGCTTTACTATGACTTTCACCACACTGGGCAGAATAAACTAGTGGATAATAAGAAGATCTTAAACTGAAGTTTTTTGTTTGTTTTGTGTGCCAAATAAAAAAAATGCCATATCATTGACAAGGTACCTATTCAGTAATATTAGAAATAGGTTCTTCGTAGGTTCATAGATATACCTACCTAGTAAATTCAAAAAACTCAGCTCTATCAGTATAAAACAAATATTCAGAGAGCTTAAAAAAAGCAGGTTAAATGTTTCGGTGAAATCTATCTAATAATAATAATATATAATAAATATTGTACATAATATGTATAACGCATAATATATAATATAAATAATATTCTCTGAATCTCGGAAACTCCTACGACTTTCATTAAATTTAGTAATATGCAGTAGATATGGGTTTCGGGGGAGATAAATCGATTTAACTAGGTTTTATTTTAGAAAACGTCGCTCGTTTACCAAAAAAACAGAGCAAAGCTTAGCATCTATTACTTCAACTATGCACCTACCTATTGTCTTCATGAAAGTATTAAAATCAAGATATTTTTAATACCGCCGCCGCCTTACATAGTGCATAACATTTTTCCAAGAGCGGGTGCATTGACCTGTGCCCGTCCCCACCCCTGTTACACCTACTCTACCTAAGTTATAAGACTTCACAGGATTAGTTCTATTAAAAAGAGTTCGTTGTATCACGAATGGATTGTGTGTACGTTTGTACAATTTATGAAGCAGTTAAATTAAATTGGTACTTTAGAAAATAAAGTACCTACCTACTTGGTGGTTCTTCTCAATATATTATTTTTATCGTTATTTTTAAAACTTTTTTAACCTTGATTATAGAACTCGTCTTTCAAGCTGATAGCATGAAGATAAATGAATAAAAAATATATAAATATGATCACAACTGTAATCCCCAGGCTCGGTAGATATCTCCTCAGATTTCTAGTTACTTAGATCTTTGGTGATATCTAAAGAGGGTAGTCAGAGGCACGTCCAAACATGATATTTGGCACATGTCCACATTTCGAGCTGCGCCATGTAGGTATCTACCTATTGTTTTGTCAATATAAGATTATATTATGGGAAACACGACTATTATTTGATTACGAGTATAAGTGTAGAAAAATATATAAAAATGATCACGACTGTAATCCCCGGGCTCGGTAGATATCTTCCTCAGATCTTTAGGTAGTTACTTAGATCTTTTGAGGATATCTAAAGAGGGTAGTCAGATGCACGTCCAAACATGACGTTTGAGACATGCCCACATTTTGCAGAGTAGTTAGTATTCCTTACGTGACAGGTTGCAAGCCCATGGCCGCTTATAATAATACTAATCTTTTTTAGGTTTATTATATAAATATACCGACTGTTCCCTCAAACTTGGCAGCACAGGTTGATAAGGACCTCATTTGGAAGCGGAACACGTCCACTAAGCCTCCTCATCCTCGCCAGACATTATCCACGTGGATAAGTCATGTGTTGTGCAAAACTCGCGTAATCCTGAGATTTCGAGACGAAACTCGCGAATTTGACAAGACTTTGAATGTGTTCTGAGAACTTGCAAACGAACGACAAAAGCTTTTTCTACTCAACGGTATCGTCATTGCTCACAACAATTTTGTTTATCTGGCAAAATATTATATTCAACGTTGAAGGAAAACATCGTGAGGAAACCGGCATACCCTAGAACCAAAAAAAATCGAAGGTATGTGTCATAGGTTAGTATTCTTATAAGCGGCGATGGGCTTGCAACCTGTCACGTACGGAATACTAACTACTGTGCAAAATGTGGGCATGTCTCAAATGTCATGTCTGGACTTGCCTCTGACTACCCCCTTTAGATATCCTCAAAGATCTAAGTAACTAAAGATGTGAGGAGATATCTACCGAGCCCGGGGATTACAGTCGTGATCATATTTATTTTTTAAAATATTAGTTAATTTTAAATGTAGTTAAGTACCATTCGTGAAATAACTAGCAATCTTTTATTGCTCCATCTTCATGCTATCAGCTTGAAAGATGAGCTCTTAAATCAAGGTTAATTTTTTTGATATATAATATGTACTTCTTAGTCATTATGATCATTACTTTCTTATCGTTGTGAACTCAGTGTTTGGACAAACTTAACTCAGTTTAAAATTAACGTTAGATTAGGTACTAATTGTATTAGTTCTGTTGTAACAAATCAATTGAGTGTATAATATATACAGCTATAATATATATAATATAGCTCTACGATAGTATCTATGCATTCCGCAAAGACTGACTATGCTAAGCCTAGGTAGACTTAGCTAAGCAATATGCTCTTGCCAGCCTGTTAGTACGCTCAGTGAAACCCCTAGCGTAGTGGAATCCGGATCGGTCACGTCACTGTGCGGTGTAGAACGCATCAGTCACTAGGTGTATCTACTTCATGTGTGGAGTTCGGTGCCTTATGTGAGAGTTTATATCAAAGCGCGATTGGACGAGATGTGTCTTTGAGGAACATGATGATCTGTTAGGTTATTTTTCGGGCGTAAAATTTAAATTAACTGTGGTTTTTAATAAGTATTTCCTGCGTTCCGTAGGTAAATGGCTGGCGAAAAAAAACTTGCTACAATTGTAAGCCATTCTCTAAGAGTCAGTGTTTAGCAAACTTTGATTTAGTGATCAGTTTAGTAATTATATTAATTTGGCTAAATATCGTGATAATAGAACTGTTATTACATTAATATCATATAAGTAATAGGTACTTAATAATACTTAACAGAATTACGCATCCAAGTGAAACGAACTGCTTATTTATATTACCTACGAGTAGGTACCTAGATATATATATATATATTTTTTTTTTATTAATTTACACACATAATTTCTGAAAATTTGCTATGTACCTACTTACCTAAGAACCTACTACTTAGCTGTCCAATTTCAAATTCAAAATAATTTTATCCAATAAAATCACATGCTAATATTCGCTCGGGACTTTGTCTGCCAGTTTAAAATCACAATACATTAGCAGACTCTCATGCATAATCTAGCTATCAATCACTGAAATAATATTTAGAGTCGTTTCAGCAGTTCCAAAGTTTACTCACCCCTTATATTACCCCTATTATAGCAAGCTTATAGCTCAACGTATAGATAGAGAGCACTGGTGGTGTAGTGGTAGCACCCCTGCCTCACAACACAATCCGAAGATCGAGGGTTCAAACCTGGTTGTGCACCAATAAGTTTTTCCTCTGATAAAAATTATGTGCGCAATGCCAGTGCTCTTCATCGGTGAAAGAAAACATCGGAGGAAGCCGGCATAAACTAGAACGAAAAATTCGAAGGTGTGTTCTTATAAGCGGTGATGGGCTTTCAACCCGTCACTTATTGAATAAACCACTGCAAAATGTGGGCAGTGCCAAATATCATATTTGGACGTGCCTCTGGCTACCCTCTTTAGATATACCGAGCCTGGGGATTACTAGTCGTGATCATGTGTATAGATATTTGTTAAGTGGGTATAAGTATATGTAGGTATAGCAATCTCGTAACTATAACAGATCACTGATGTATAGTGCCTACGTAGGTTAAATTAATATTTTATTGATATTGTTTGTGAATAAACTATGTAATATCGCTTCTAGGCCATGTCAATAAATATTCAAAGCAGCATCTTGGCTCCAGTTTCGCGTAACGTGATACATTCGGCCTGAATTGTGTATATACAACTTAGTGTATACCCGACACGACATGATAGATACGTACAATTGTCTGGTAGGGTTGCTGCGGGTATATTTTTAAGTTTTTGACCCTTGAGAAGGACAAACGAACCAGCATGCTCCGGATATCCTGCCGAGTATGAGTGACAGAGACAGCGCTTTCACGGAAAAGAAGACAATGTACTCGACAGCTTCAATAATTTCATGGTTTCCGAATCGATAGTAACAAAAATGTTAAAATCAAAAGTGGGACTGGACACTGTCCCAGTAAATTTTGTCCGAGTCGTCAGCAACCCAAAGTGACATTAACTTGGTGATTTGGACAAAAAATCACACTTTTGTCGTACCTCATGTTTCTCTTCTTTTCCGTAGAGAAAAAATGCTGTCTAGTGTTCAAGCTACATTGATGGACATCATAAATAATAAATAAATAAATAAATAAATAAATAATGCTGGACAATCCACACAGCATCATCTAGCCCCAAAGTAAGCTACTCAAAGCTTGTGTTATGGGTACTAGATAACTGATATATTTAATACATGATGTAGGTACATAGATAGATATTTTTTTATTATACATACACACCTAGACCAACGGAACAAATTTCTGCAGATCGTACACAAATTTGTTCCGAGGCGGGAATCGAACCCGCAACCTCTTGCGTCGCAGGCGGACTCTTGCCCGCTGCGCCACTGAGGTCGTCAAAAACTCCTCGCTTTTCATAACAAGCTTAAAAGATGAATGGAAATAGGGGAGGGATGCCTTTGCCCACTTGTGGGATCCAATGGAATCTTTAGATTAGATTACAAACAGTACAGCGAATTTAAGACTTGAGTTTTGTTATCAAATCAAACTTCTAAAAGTTACGTAATTCTTCGAAATATTTACAAATTTTTAATTAAAAATATTACCTACTCACTTTTTTTGAGCTACAAAGGCTGGCGGCCGCGATAAAGATAAATAAGTACTACTTACACAATTCTGAGTGAATGAGAGCTAAAAATATACCCACATTTGACAGTGAAAGCCCTAGCCACAGCCTCAATCTAATATTGCCAGAAGTCTAGAAAGTATTTTAGGTCACGTAACAATACATGGTACAAAAGTTATAATTCATGTTTCTTAGGATTATTACGTCGGGTTAAGGTCGAAAGTCGTGTGAGATCTTTATTAACCTTTTTCCTTCATAGCTCAACATTTTTAGGGATTCGTATCTGTACGATGAACGAAACCAGATGAAATTTCGTCGTCTGAAATGTTTTATTTTCAGCAACCACTTAGCTATCGACTTGAAAGGGGTTCGAACAATTTTCTATGGAAGCTGGCATCCAACCACCCGCCATTTTGTTTCTTTTTTCTTATATACAAGCTGTTACCCGCGACTTTGTACGCGTTAGGTTCAATCTTTGGTTAGGTTACTTTTACGCATTGCGTCCAGCGCACGTGAGGAAAAAGTAAAGTTATCATATTTTTTTATTTGTAAACCGATCTCGATGAAACAAAGCTTAAGTTTTAATCCAAGCTTATCTTAATACAAGAGGGAAAACTGCATTCGATTTGGTTCAGCCGTTACAGAGCCGTGCATAAACACAAAGATCATCATCATTCTCCTGCCCTTATCCCACGCGTGGGGTCGGCACAACATGTTTTCTTCTTCCATTCACTCCTATCATTCGTCAACTCTGAATTCACTCCTTTTACATTCATATTATTATCATCTTTCACACAATCCAACCACTTCACTACACAAACACAAAGACAAACGATTTTATTACGAGTATATATGCAAAGATTTAAATCGATTTAAATATTTGATTATTATTAGGTATGTGTAGAATAGAAGTGTGTTAAAAGATATTATATCTAATAGACTAGGTACTCGTACCTACCTACACATCATTAAAATGCAGACAATTTAAAATTTCCTGAATGCCCTAAAGTCTAAATTTGCATATTAACGACCTGTTGTTCTCTTGTTAAACAAAACATGCATAAAATTGGCAAACTACGAGGTTTGCCTACTCCGCATAGTTTAATTTAGAACGGAAATTTGCTATTTTAAATACTTTTGAGTTGAAGTAATTTATTTCTAACTTCGCTTCCCAGCACATTAATGGCGATCATTATAGCGGCTTGCGTTCAAAATGAGACCTGAGTACCATGCATAAACACTGGAGAGCAATGGTGGTGTAGTGGTAGCACCCCTGCCGCACGATCTGAAAGTCGTGGGTTCAAACCTGGTCGTGCACCAATGAGATTTTCTATTCGAAAAATTTATGTGCGCAATTCCAGTGCTCTTAAACGGTGTAGAAACATCGTGAGAAAACCGTCATAAGTGCGTGTCATAAGTTAGTAGGTATTCTTATTGGCAGCGATGGGCTTGCAATCTGTCACGTACGAAATACTAACTACTGTGCAAGATGTGGGCATGTACCAAATTTCATGTTTGGATGTGCCTCTGACTACCCTCTTTAGATATCCTCAAAGATCTTAGTAACTAGAGATCTGAGTAGTCTACTGAGCCTGGGGATTTCAGTCGTGATCATGTTTTTTTCTATAATAAATAGCAAGGAATGAAAAATTTGCTATTGTGTGCATATTATTTTCTTATATTTTGGGTATTTGCGCACTACAGGCTTTTAAAACCATTCCACCATTGTTAATGAATGAACTAGTGACAGGGTACCGAAGAGGGTTGGTAGACAGGCAACCTAACCCCAGAACCATTAGGTACCTTCATTCATCACAGTAAATCCTGCATCTAAAGCCAATGGCCTCATTAATCAAAATAACATAGGTATAGTGTCCACATGCCAGCTTTAACCTTACCTATTAGGTCACTGACTCACAGCTCAGTTGGTAGTAGCTCTGCCTTCTGCGCTGTAGGTTGTGAGTTCGATCCTCACCCAGGATAAACATTTGTGTGAAGTTCTTAAGTATAATTAATCTATCAACTATCTGGTTCCCATAGTACAAGCTTTGCTTAGTTTGGAACTAGATGGCATTTTGTAAAATGTTCACCAATATTTATTTATTTATCATCGTCTACGTACGTAGCATCGACTTCAAAAAAAATGAGAAAGTTATCAATATGTCACCTACATATTGATAACTTTCTCATTTTTTTTGAATTTCGTCTTTATTTTTAATTCCGAAAAATTGCTGTTGTCAAGTTTGTCTCGGTGGGTACTTACCCACCAATAACTTACTTAAGTTAAGTACCTAATACTTCGAGCTTTTGCGGCGAGACTATTTTTCATAATTTGTTTTTTGAGCACTATAATTGAAGTTGTAAATGTATTAAGAAGCTGCCTGCTTGGAATCCTGCAAAGAAACTAAGGTTCTACTCTAGCTAGGAGTAATTTTTTTTTAAATGAATAAACTTTAATATTTTGCCCATGCAACTTTAATTGTGAAAACACGATTGGTGACAAAATCCTCGATGTGTTACTTTAAAAAGTTTAATACTGATGTAGGTTACATTGCATGAGTGAGGAGTTTCGTACCACGGCGTGTCCTTCGTTGTCCTCGAAATCCCGAAAACCCCGAAATAACACGGAAAACACTGTAACAAAAACACGGATACAGTATCCCGGACTGTGCAGGGAGTTTACTCTGCCCGGCAAACAAAATAACCCACTGCGGTTTCTGTGTCCGGATAAAGTGAATTCTAAATACCAAAGAAGATTAAACTACGTACCTATTGATAAAAGTTACAAAAAAACTATAAATCATCATCTTCCTGCCCTTATCCCACGTTATGTGGGGTCGGCACAACATGTGATCCTCTTCCATTTCCCTCTGTCACTCGTCATCTCATTACTCACTCCTTTCTTACTCATGTCATCTTTCACACAGTCCATCCATCTTTTCTTTGGCCTACCTCTACCCCTGTATCCATCCACATTCATACCTAACACTCTCCTTGTCACATGACATTCATCTCTTCTCATAACATGCCCATACCACGCTAACCTATTACTCCTCATCTTTTCTGTCACCGGTGCCACTTTCAGGCTTCTAAAAAAACTATAAATAATGTGACTTTAATATTGTAATACGTAGAAAATTATAAGGGAGGATGGAAGAAGTATCAATTTCTCAGTAATCAAATTTATATGGGACCACGGGACCACTAATTATATTCTTGCAAGAAAAAAAATATTTTTTGAAATAAGTCTTCAATGGCCAAATAACACATACATTTAGTCAAATATAGAACCTCATCCATATAAAAGTCTTTTAAAAATACTTTAATTATAACAAGGCAATCAATCTTGTTATGGTAAATGTTGTGCATGCCTGTAAATTGGCACACATTTCATAGTACCTATAATTTATATGTTTTTATGTTGTTTTTTTTATATTTTGTTGTGTATGCTTAATAAATAAATAAATAAACCTTTCGAAAACCAATTCATCGATAGTATAGAAGCTGTACAGTGTTAGTATCAATGTTTTGCTAGTTTTAGAATAACGTATTGGAAGCACTGCTGATGCAGAGCATAAGTTTCGTAATATACTTAAGTACACTACGAAAATAAAAGTCTTCCTCGAATCAACAAATTATGCCTCAAATCCTCACTCCTGCTAAAAGCTCCTCATTATTAGATAGCTTCAGACGGGCTCAAAGAGCTCCTCTTTGCTAAATCAAATTAGCACGGGGCACGCGTCGTGAATGAGCTTTTTATAAAATTGCCTCTAATTAGGTGTAGACTAAGTGGTCGTTCAACTTGGGATAGCGAAGACAGTAAAATAAGTCAGTGACTAATTACAAATTTATTTCAAAAATCAAAAATCCTGACTGAAAAAAAAATATCCCCAGGCTCGGTAGATATCTCCTCAGATCTCTAATTACTTAGATATTTGAGAATATTAGAGGGTAGTCAGAGGCACATCCAAACATGATATTTGGCACATATCCACAGTTTGCACAGTAGTTCGAATTTCGTACGTGACAGGTCACAAGCCCATCGCCGCTTATAAGAATACTAACCTATATACATACACCTTCAAAAGAACACGCGACTGAAAATACCTAATTGAAAATTAAAAAGATAAAATGATTTTAATAATTACCTATTTGGTTTGCTATGCGAACAGTTTGTACAAACTCAACTAGGCCGAGCCACTTGCACCGTGTAAACCGCACTTTAGCTGTCATATCCAGACGCTAAGAATATGAAGTTAATTACGAAAACATTAATGACGGTACATTTCCTTTCACACCCGGAGTAAAATTAATGTGGTTATAATCTAGGCTGATGGAGATTCACAATGGCGTCGGCTCCTATTGAGCATGCCTTTATCACTTGGGCCTTACCACAAGCTCTTCAGGCAATATCAAAGTAATATAACTTGATATTTCGTATCTAAAAAAATTGTATTGAAATAGTGGTACTTCTTGAAACTTGACGTTTCTAAAACATACCTAATGGTTTTTAAGGTTGTGATTTAGACATATTATATTAGGTAGATCATAAGATCGTGACTTGATAGTCATGATTCTTGACAGGGTATGGAGCCAAATATTATCATTGGACTGAGCCTCTGACGTTTGGATATCCTTAAAGATCTGAGCAATAAGAGGTCAGAGGGACTATTAGGTACGTAACTCTGATTACAATAAATTACAATGAATGTCTATCAGCAACTATATTGTGATTACATAATTCTGATATTTACAAACAATATACATAAGGCAATAAACAAATGCGGCTGGATGCGTCGAGCTGAAGACAGGGCGCAATGGCGCTCATTATGGGAGGACTATGTCCAGCAGTGGACTGCTATAGGCTGATGATGAATAAACAAATAATTATAATGTAATAATTTTATGGCAATAGACTTTCCATAATACCTACAAGTCATCACTAGCAAATAGAAGCTGTTTGTAACAATGTTTTGATAGTATCAGAATTACGTAATCGCAGCGCTGAGGAATATAGGGTAGACTGGGTACGGTTGTGCCAATTTTCATTTGATCGTCCATAATTTCATAAGTATTCCAGTTAGCTGGAGGAAAAGTGTATTTTATAGTAAAATGGACATTTGTCTACATATAAATACTTTAATTTTTTCCATAAAGGCAAAGGTTAACCCATAGCAGCCATTTGAAAAAAAAGAAAAAAATGTCACAATCGTCCCCACCCCAAGGACGGTTGTGACAGTGCCTGGGGTCGAATTTGACAGGTTCAAAAACGCACATAAACGGTCGTAAACCAACTTTATTGCACGTATTGTATGTCATACAATCACCTATAAATGTTTTACAATCAATTTATGATAAAATATAGAAAACAGTAACATTTGTATCACTTTATATAATAGGGCTCCTTAGCATCTTTAATTATTAGGTAAAAGTCTTCATATTCATTTTAATCAGGTATATAACAGCTTAAATAAACATTTTTGTAGGTGCTTAAACATGCAACAACAAAATCAACAAAATCTAAGGAAATTCTTACTTCTAAAAATTTAACCTACTGAAATCTAGTCAGATTTTTCACAGTTATGACAAGTTTCACTGCTTGATAAGCGTTTTCATATTCTTGCAGGTAACAATGACCTCTTTCCGTCTTCTTTACATGTCGTTGCGGAATCTAAAAGCAAAAAAAAATTGTTAATTGTGTCACAATCGTACCCAGAAAATTTGGCACAACCGTACCCATGGTATCCATTCGCAAAAAAAACAATTGCCATGACTATACCGACTAATCTACGTTCAAAGTAATAACTGCTATTTAACCACTAATGTTTAAGTTTTTACTACAATAAACACTTATCACTCTATCTGTACACATAAAACAACATTCACACAAAGAAATCGAACAAAAAAACTTACTTTCCATCGAAAAATAGTAATGTGGTACTCTGCAAGCCGCTACGTCGCGCGCCGGATGACGCAATACTGTGAAGCACATTCGGACAGGCACGCCGCTCCTTTCTTCCCTTGCACCCAACCCCGTATTCCTTATAGTTTCGCCAATATGACGACTGTCACTACCGTACCCTGGCACAAACGTACCCAGTCTACCCTACTATCTATAAGCCTTTTTTATCCCACTACTGGTCAAAGCAATGATCCATTCCATTTCAGGTTTTATTTTTCGTATTGTAGAATATCTAAATTCCAAATGTGATTCTTAAACTTGAGTAGGTATGCAGCGGAAACCAATCCACAAACTCTCAAGTTGAGAATCAACTGACAGGCACACGGCTCAACTCTTCAACTCTGGGAGTACACGTATGAACTTTCAACGATGGTTCAAAACATTTTGATGAATCCTCTAAGCTGGGTCCACACTTGTGACATTCTGTTGTGACTGTGACCGTGTCTGTGTCCGAAACACGCCCACATTCGTCACGCCCCGGTTTGTACGTGTCTCGACAAAATGTCTGTACTTTTTCTCGAAGTTCCTTGAAAATCTGTCAAATTGTCACGAGTGTTTGTTACGATACGGAGACACGTTCTCGGGAGTTTGATACAGTTTGAGACAGATAATAAAAATAAAGAAGAAGAAGTAAGAGGCTGATGCTATAATAATAATAATAGGTAATAATAATAGTAAATAAATAAATAAATAAATAATGCTGGACAATCCACACAGCATCATCTAGCCCCAAAGTAAGCTACTCAAAGCTTGTGTTATGGGTACTAGATAACTGATATATTTAATACATGATGTAGGTACATAGATAGATATTTTTTTATTATACATACACACCCAGACCGACGGAACAAATTTCTGCAGATCGTACACAAATTTGTTCCGAGGCGGGAATTGAACCCGCAACCTCTTGCGTCGCAGGCGGACTCTTGCCCGCTGCGCCACTGAGGTCGTCAAGAGTGACATTCACAACACAAGTACATAATATAGTACCTACTTGTGTTGTGAACAATGGCAAAATTGTTCGTTAATGAGACAGATGCTATTAATAAAAACGAAAAAGAACTCTACATATTATACTTAAATAAAGTTTACCTAACCTTGCTATATTTACTTTAAAATATTTCAGGCGAGCCTAGCTTGTGTGCGCTGGTATTAATATACCTAGTATCCTGCGGTATGTTAGCATTAGATAATTGTGTTGCAAGTTGCAACTAGAGAATTGACCTCAATTATAGTCGATTGTAATCAAGCCACATTGTGTTTAACACTAATTGAATAACCAACGGATGTGTTGAGTAATGTGAATTGATTATAGAACCTAGATTATTATCACCTACCCAGGATACCTAGGTATATATCCCTACCAAGTAAGTTGCCTGATAAAGATCGCTATTAGGGATAAGGGCACCCATTGAGTAAAATGCTGACTTTAAAAAATTTGCAGGTACTATGTTTGACTGTATGTATTTTTATTTATGTTTGAATACTTTCGTACATTTTCACCAATACCATCATCATCATCATCTTCCTGCCCTTTTCCCACGTTATATGGGGTCGGCACAACATATTGTAATCAAATTCGAATCGTGAGGTACCTACCTAAAGTAGTACTTACTCTCGAGGCAGTTCCTTTTTTTTCTAAAGTATTCATACTTCCATGTAAAACTTAAAAACTTCATCGTCGCTTGTAATTTTCTGTACTTACCTCAATAAATTTAAATAAGTTTTTTTTTCAACTCCGTACCCCAGTAATAAGCCCATATGCTTCGCAGTAAATCTTCATAGTAGAATCTCTAGACCTACCAAGTTTCGTGCAGATTGGATTAACGGTTCTAAAGGTATGCTCTAACAAATAAAATACAAAAATACAACGCCAAATCGCCTTTAAACATACCTTAATTTATATCGTTTCTGCTTGGTGTTCAATAAAGTGTTAGATATCAATCTATCATAGCTAATTACGTAATTAGATAATTAGATACCTAATTAATTAAATCGTTTGTATCGAATAAATAACCACTTGTTTGAGCTAAAGATTGAACATTATAGCCACACTTACAGACTTGGCAATGTGACAAGAACACTTAATCTGAAACCTTTAATGGACCCTTTTCACGTTATTGTTGTCGCACAGAAGGCCCATAATTATTATGCTCAAAGCATTCAATAATAATGTGATTGGGAGTTAAATTATCTAACGAGATTGAAGACAGCTGGCGTGGCAATCAATGTTGATAGGCAATGTTGTTACTTTTTTAATTTATGGCATACTATGCCTTTATATCTCTTTTCAGATCAGTGTTGCCTAATAGTTTAACGAGATATTCATCATCCTTTTCAGTAAATTTATCATCATCTTCCTGCCCTTTTCCCACGTTATGTGGGGTCGGCACAACATGTGATCTTCTTCCACTTCCCTCTATCATTCGTCATCTCAGTACTCACTCCTTTCTTACCCATGTCATCTTTCACACAGTCCATCCACCTTTTCTTTTCATCAGCATTCATCATTTCATCATCATCTTTTCATCCTTGCAGTAAATTAACAATGGCAATATTACGTTTTTGTTTGTACAAATCACACATTTACTTTCTCGTGACTGGAATGGCTCTATCACTAAAATCGGTGCATTGCACTACCATTCCATATAATATTATACCAAATATATTCGAGCGCTTGATTAGAATGCTTTTGGAATAAGTGTGATCCGATCGTGTAGTCAACATAATCATTTTCGTAATTTGACTTAACTAACACGAAACAAAGCTAAATCACAAAACTAAGTAAATCAAAGTTTGTTAAAACGGAGTCCTAGGGGTCCTAAATGGGTTGCATTTATTAAAACAGAGTCTTAAAAAATAGCTTGCAACTGTCGCAAAACATCTGTGCACATTACTTGGGTAACGCAGAAATATTACCTACCGCTTTTTTTTCACGTTCAAGGGAACGAACTACCGAACTACCCCAACTCCCCTTTTCTACCTACCTCAGTTTATCTCAAACATTCCGCTTTTTAATCCGTCGCGTCGCAGTCTTTGAAGGGAGACGTAAAATGAGACGTAGGTACTTATAATATTTTTTAAAATCCACGTGGAAAGCCTTCAAAATGTCTCAAGTGTTCTGCCAACAGAATATACCTACTATACACAGACTATACACTATACATTTTGTCGTCTTCGTATAGATGTCGGTAGCAGTTAAAATGTTTAATTTAGGGCTGTGAAGCTGTAAATTTTCATACAAAAAGCGATAACTTTTTGCTCCCCTTTAATTTAGTCCAATATTTATAATATTTGGAAATATTGTAGATACAACGAAAAACTAGGCTTGTACGTTTTTATTTTAAAGGGGAGCAAAACTTTATCGCTTTTTGTATGAAAATTTACAGCTTCACAACCCTCACATCTCATGCATAGTTTTTATTTTTGTCTGCGCGTTTTAAGTAATATATTTTTTCTCGTTTTTAATATTATAATTATATTATAGTAATATTAATATAATAATTTAAGTTAGTAATATATTTTTTATTGATGCTCCGCTCCTATTAGGTCGTAGCGTGATGTTATATAGCCTATATCCTTCCTCGATAAATGGACTATATAACACAACAATAATATTTCAATTCGAACCAGTAGTTTCTGAGATTAGCGCGTTCAACCAAACTCTTCAGCTTTATAATCCTACTAAAATTATAAACGCGAAAGTTCCTAAGAATGTCTGGATGTATGTTTGTTACTCTTTCACGCTGAAACGGCTGAACGGATCTGGGTTAAATTTGGCATAGATATAAATTATAGTCCGGAATAGCACTTAAGGTACTTTTTATCCCGGAAAAAAGTACGGTTCTCGTGGGATAGATTTGTTTCTGTTTTTCAAGGTACCACGCGGGCGAAGCCATGGGCGGAAGCTAGTATTAGTATAGATTCGTACCTACTTATATTTTTTTTCTGTATGGAAGTATTTACTTCTGTAGTTGCATTCTACAGAGCTTATGCTAGGGGGTTAATTATGTGAAACGGTATGGAACCCGCGCCCGCTTGGTATAGCACTGGGTAAAGTTAGTTCAAGTCAAGTACATAACTACAACTCCGGCCAAGTTCTTCCAATCAAGTTATTGCTAACAAACCTAACTCAATCCATGCTTCTGAAGCTAAATTTATAGCTACAATGACTTAGCTGTTTGTGATTTACTTATAACAAGTAGGTAAGTATGAAAGCTTTTAGACGCGAGCGATGGATATTTACAATAAGTATTTATTTATATATTAGTTCACAAAACAGTGTAAGACCCTTAAAATAATACAGTAGATACATTGATTGGTTTCGTACTAGATTTTGCCCAAATAATGCAAACATAACAAGTTTAGAAAAAAAATTGTAAGCTAAAATTTAAAGTTTACCAAAAAACATAAAATTTCGGCTGGTAGGTACACTTCCTACCAAGCAATCCCTACTACTATCACAAAATACAAGACAAAACAAAATTTAAAACTTCGAACGAAAAATAAACATAGTATATATGTTTATCTAGGTAGAGTCTAGTATTATTCTATCTGTGACCTAGGTAAGTAGATAATTCGGTGCATTTCGATTCGACAAGTCAAAGACGCTATCAGAGGGTCTACCATGAGTTTTCACAATCTACACTCGCTAGCGACTGTAGTTAAAAAAATGTATGAAACTTAGTACAGCGCCTCTAGCGGATAGTTGGGTACTAAAACCTCACGTAGCTAACTATCCTACGTCACAGCGTACTACAGCGACTGTAGTTTGCGCTCATTAATTTGCTTAGAATTTGGTACCATGAGTGACAATTTTGACAGATGTCATAGTAACGTACTATTACCACTGTAGTAACGTCAGCCGATCTAAATGTGACAACTCATGGTAGACGTACAGATTCATTTTATGGGCCTATTAAACCAATTTCTCACTAAATGGGACAAAATCAAACAAACCAACAGCACATTACGACGCTTCGACGTTAATTGCGCCATTCACGAATTACTGCTCTCTGATTGGCTATATATTTTAGTCAGACGCGCTGATTGGTGGGTTTTGTTGTTCTTTTGTTGCGGATCGAGCTTCATTGGTTCATTTCGACTCAAATTGGACAGTTTTAAGTGTTCTTGATTCGGTGATTAGCATTGTGATAATAGTTCAATCATTCGGTTTGTTGTGTCTTTGTTTGTTTTATTAATTTACTAAGTAAATACTTTAGGTATTTACTTCTATGTCGATTATTAATATTTTTGTTGGTGATGCATATAAAATGGTGGTACCACAACACCGAGATCCAGAACTAATACCTAATCTCCTTTAGACTGTCCTCACAGCTCAGTTGCTGTAGCTCTGCCTTCTGCGCTGTAGGTTGTGGATTCAATCCCCACCCAGAATAAACATTTTTGTGATGAACAAAGATGTTCTGTGTATTCTAAGTAAGTACCTACTCATGTATTTACAAAAAAAAGTAAGTATATAATTAATCTATCAACCATCTGGTTTTATAGTACAAGCTTTGCTTAGTTTGAGGCTAGATGGCGTTGTGAAATGACTATCGATATTTATTATTTATTTCTTATTTATCCTTTCGTCCTTCCGTGCACTTGACGCTGACTTCAATCTTTTTAGCTCCATCTGATCTAGGTACATCTTGTTTCTCCATCACGTTTTATTTGTAAATATTATCATGATTCACGAGTCATCAAAACACATTAAGCCCCGTAATTTTCAAGGTCAATGTCTGCCCTCTCCAGGACACCTGGAACAGCTATATAAAAATGAGAGCAATGGAAGTGCTCCATAAAAGTCAAGATAGTGTTACATTGTACCAGTAAACAGTACCACTTCGCTGGCAGTAAAAATGTCCAAAGATATTTATTGAGCCCGAGTTTTAAGGAGTTATAGATGGCGCTGCTATCTTGATATTGGAATGGTAGAGTTATGAGCATTGGTTGTGTAAAGCAACACCCTTCTTTCCGATCTTAGTCTGAATTTTACCAGTCGTAAAATGTGTGGCAGTGCTATCAAACGGTGATGGAAAACATTACGAGGAAACCCGTGGGTTGAGTCAACTCCGCAGACATTTACCATGTCTTAAATAGATCCTTGCTCTTAAACGGTAAAGGAAAACATCGTGAGAAAACCGGCATACCCAAGAACCAAAAATTCGAAGGTGTGTGTCATAGGTTAGTATTCTTATAAGCGGCGATGGGCTTGCAATCGGCCACGTACGGAATACTACGACTGTGCAAAATGTAGGCATGTGCCAAATATCACTTTTGTCGTGCCTCTACTACCCTCTAAAATCTGAGTAAAATAGATCCTTTTGCATATACCTACCTAACCTAGCCTACCAGATTTAAAAAATCATCAAGCTAGGTATAATAAAATCGGCCCTAACGCATTCAAATTTTTGTTCAATAAAATAACGGAGGCAAATTTTGAATTGTTTCACATCCTTGGTGAATCTTGGACGTCTTGCTACCTCACTAAAGTATTGCCTAGTTGGTCGGACGTTTTGCGCAGTTGGATATTTTGCAACTCAGACGTATCGATCGTAAAGCAATCTGAGTGCAATCAGATTGCATTTCTAATCTATTGGGATTAGAACTGCGAAAAGAATCTGAATCTCGGAAATGGCTCCAACGATTTTCATGAAATTTAGTATGCAGAGGGTTTCGGGGGTGATAAATCGATCTAGCTAGGTTTCATTTTTTGAAAACGACGTTAACCCCAATAAAAAACGAGCAAAGCTCGGTCATCCAGGTACTTAGTATAAGACGGGTATTTATCACGTTTTATTTACCTACCTATTTTTCCCAACGTTTCGACAGGAGTTATCCCGTGACCACGACAGTGTGTAAACCTTAACCTAATAATTATGTGTTCAGATCGCGTAAGTTTAAAAATATATAAGATACAGTAAAGTCTAATAAAAATGCAATTTTTTTTCAATTCGAGTTTGTATTTTGTAGCTCCTATACCTAAACTTTAGGGATAGGCACAGAGCTAATTGCTATTTAATGCTTCGGGGACGATGTTAAACTTCGCTAATATTGCACGGGAAAGTAAAATAAGATTTATTAGGCCCAACTATTGGTCCTGCGTCTCTCGGGATAACTAAAGTTAGTTAATTATTGAATAACAAATGTTAGCCAGTAGAATTTAGTACCCACCAGATATATGCCTCCAGGCAGTGCATATGAAAATTATTTAACTACAAGCTTCCGCCCACGGCTTCGCCCACGTGGTACATTGAAAAATAACCATATATAAACATATTTATCCCACGAGAACCGCACATTTTTCCGGGATAAAAAGTCTATGTGCTATTCCAGACTATTATCTGTATATGTGCCAAATTTCATCTAGATCCGTTCCGCCGTTTCAGCGTGAAAGAGTAACAAACATACATCCAGACATCCACACATTCTTACAAACTTTCGCGTTTATAATATAAGTAGGGTGAAAGTTACTGTAGCCATTGGAATTACCTACTGAGAAAATAGACAAAATAATGGTTTTATGTTTCACCAGAAACATTGTTTCAAGTTTTTATTATTATATAAGTACCAGTGTTACATAAGTTAAAAAAAAAGGTTTGCCTGTGCGTTGTACATACCTATAGTCATTTATATAATTTAAATAAAAGTACCCGGGTGACCGAGCTTTGCTCGTTTTTTTGGGGAAAACGACGTTTTCTAAAAATGAAACCTAGCTAGATCGATTTATCACCCCCGAAACCACCTGCATACTAAATTTCATGAAAATCGTTGGAGCCGTTTCCGCGATCCAGAATATATATATAAACATATATATATATACAAGAATTGCTCGTTTAAAGGTATAACATATTCACCAGTTCTTTATAACCAGTGAAAGGATTAAAAGCGCCTCGAAAAAGCTTTTCTAAGAAGCGTTGGTAAAGCCAAATAAGGTTAAAGAATTCTGTCTAAAGGAATAAATGTAGGTCCTACTATTATATATCTCGAAAGATTACCAAGAACTCGAATAAAGTCACTGAAATTCGATAACCAATTCCTCGAAGACACCTGAAGTATCCCTCTCAGCTATAAAGATATCAACTATCGGGACCAATCTCGAAGGTTCTACGATAATTTTATTTATACTGCCATCCCTCTGGTAGCTTTGTGATTCGGACAACGTGGTCAATGGAAGGTTATTTGTTTACTGTGTTTCTGAAATTACTTTTTTGTAAGGTAACAACGTGGTTTTGCAAACCTAAATGACCTAAAAATCGATGGGTGTGGACAAAACACGAAAGTTTTTGTGCAAGTTTTCTGAAGAAAATATAGCATGTGGAGCTTGAAAATTAATTATATCCTGTAACACATAATGTTGAACTAATGTAAATATTTTTAATTAAGTGTGTGAAAGAGACACGTTTATTTTCGGTATGTCCAATTTGTTTCGTACCAAACTCTGCACAGTTATTCTTATACTTCGCATCTAATCGTTGAAGATCCATTTCTTTCAAAAAGTAATCAAAAATAAGGTTTTTAAAAAGCACAATATTTGCGCCTCATAAAAAATATTTTTTCCATCTTAACACGATGACACGAAGCGTCTTTTACCTTTATAGTTTACCGATATTATTAATCACGACGTCTCATTTAGGGACTTATTTATGAAAGAGGCAAAGTGAAAGGTATTTTTTTCTAAAAATCGCTCGCCTATAGGTACCATCACCACCGGTGTCAACGTAAACGTAAGTGTAAACGCGCACTGGTCGAACAAATGTCGTATAATAATTATATACTCGGAGTAGAATTTAAAAGCGAAATTCATTCGGCGCCATTAGTTCGGCCAGTTGCGCGTTCTCCCGTAAAAATTCAACATTTTCGCTAGCAATACAAAGCCAAGGCAATATTTGAGGGTTGTATGTAATATCTATCGATAACTTTATTGACTGTGGCAGCTCGGTAATGGATCTCTAGTGGCCGGTGCGGGCGGCCACTCGAGAGATGATTGGCTGAGAGTAAAGTGCACTCTGAAATTACCTACCCTGAATTCAAAATCCACTGACAAATACGTTTAGATAGGTAATTCTCAGTAGACCGTACAGCTTACAAACTTTTAAGTAATATTCAGAAGTTCAAGTTGTCTGCTTGTCTTCTCTTCCTTGGCTTCTTCTTTTTCTTAGTATAAGTAATTAGTATTTTTAATTAGTAGGTATCCTCTACCAGTCAATCGTAAAGTTAGACTTCAAATATTTTCTTAAAAAAATGTTCTTTCATAGCAGATAGTTATCAAATGGTTATTAAACTAATAATAGCAGATCTTAAGGTGGTCAATCTTTTCAATTCACGACTGTACCTACCTGCCTAATACACCTAAAAACTCTTGATAATAAAAAATCAGAAATAATTAATAACACTTTGTTCCTTATTAGATGACTTTGGTTAAATTAATTAATTTATAACATTAAAGTGATTTTTCACCGTTACTTGTAGTAAGAGGGTACTTGTATAGTACATACATTTTTCGAGCAGAAAAATCCATTGATGCACGATCGGATTCAAACCTTAAAATTGGAAGGTGGAGCCACTACCACTAAACCACCGGAGCTCTGACAGGAGTGAATAAAAAGCGCTCATGCATGACTTAGCTCCTGGGGCCTTACAGTTACCACAAACTCTTCGGGTCGTATTAAAGTAAGCTTGAAATGTGACGTTTCTGAAACATAATGTTTTGTAAGAGCTTGTGGTAAAGCACAGGGGCCTTACCACGAAGTAATAATACTTTACCAAATTAATATTACATTGTTATTTCGTACCATGGCCTATGCAAATTGTATGGAAGTAGTGACGTTTCTATAAATCGTTACAGAATCGTTCAGGAAAACTTAGTAGTAAGGCCCCAGGTCATTACTAACAAATCAATACGAGGTCAGGACCTAAAGGGGTAACCACAGCAACATTTTCATCTGAGGATTTCCGCGGGTACTTTAAGCTTGTGGTCGCAGCTTTTCAAGAGTTTTGAGGTCACGAACGAAGGCTTTTAGGCGGCCTACTTCGGAGTTGACCACAATACGACCTTATTTACTTTCTAGTGAATTGGAGCAAGTTCAACAAAAAGTTTAATTACAGTGCCAAAGACAGCGACAACCAATTAAAACTGTTTGCATTCTAAACTCAGACTGTGGTTTTATGTAAATTATCGTTATAAGTAACTAACTTTGAGAACTAATAGCATAGAATATACCTATGACATCATTACGTTCGTGCAGTTTGTCTTTAAAAGTACTTTTCCACATAACCACTTTACTCAGACCCTTATAATCCTACTAATGTTATAATTAATGCGAAAGTTTGTAAGAACCAATATATTATGGATGTATTTTTGTGACATTTCATTATAAGTACCTGGTTGACCGAGCTGATTCCAATTATACATATATATATATATATATATATACAAGAATTGCTCGTTTAAAGATATAAGATATGTCACTCTTGTGATCCAGACGAATATTAATACGACACCTCATTTTTTTACATATTTATGTAATAAAGGTGGTGCTTCTTAATTTGTTATTTGTGTCGTTATTTCTAAAACTTTTTTAACCTTGATTTTTAGAGCTCGTCTTTCAAGCTAATAGCATGGAGATGGAGCAATAAAAGATTGATTGATAATAAGTTATTTAACGAAGGACCGTACGAGATAACCAAAATTGATTGTTGCAAACAATGACGAATAGTGAGAACAATGATGAAACTGTTGAGGAGAATTGTCCAATAAATCTTAAACATCTCTCCTGCGTCACAGTGGAGTAAAAATGGGCTAAAAACATATTCATGTACAACTCCTGCGTCTAATATCCGGCTAAAGTTATAGCCGGGGCTCCGTCCCTAGTAATAAGTATTAATAAGTATTCGTACTTTCCCTTCTCCGTCACAGCTCAATAGCCGGTAGCCACCGTCTGTAATCTATTCCAGCGTTTGAAACTGCGCTCTAGAGGTGTAAAAGTAACGACAAAAAGCGTACACGTATACCCGTTACTATAACAATGAGTATTCGTTACTATCGTATCGAACTCGTTACTCGTTACTTCTGATACCTCATACACAACATGCTGATATGTGAATCGAGTAAAATTGCGTACGTGTACCTACAGTATAACATCGGGGCGTCACAACATTCGTAATTTGTAAAAAACATACCATACCGCGTAAGGTGCATCTTTTCACTTTCCGTATTTTGAACCTTTTTTTTTCGGACTGCACAAATGCTTTGTCTGACAATAACCTGTGACACAAGGTTCCGATATTATAAAAACACGAGTAAAGAAAGAGATGCATTCGAGAGTCTCGTTACTCGGTGCTAGATCGCGTACCCGTTACTCAGTACCAAATACATACGGTTTGCTACAGCTTTACTGCACATAGAGATAGCTTTGAAAGGCTTCGCAAATAGAATAACTCCTGAAACTGTGGCTTTTTGGCCAATTGAAACGAAATTGCAGCTACGGTCTCGCTAAACTGTGCTGTTTTTCCGTAACTTTGGTATACATGTTGGTAACACAGTCAAAGTAAATACAGTTTATACAACAACTACGAACGCTGGTGGTATTTTTAGTATTTCGCCGAAATGATCTTGTATTATCAATCAATTTTTACACTATACATTTTAGTATAAATAGTAGCAAATTTTTCCGGCATTTTTCCGCAGTTGAAACAACACTTGGATTTTGGGAATTCCATTCTTACTGCATTTTTAAATAATGAAAGAACCCTAGTTCAGGGATCTTTTTTAAAATATTTTATGATAGAGCTTGTTTTCAGGGGTAGTTTTGAAATTATTTTAAGATAGACCGTTTTTACCCCTTTTCACCCTCTTAGAGATTTAATTTCGAAAAATTCTTAAATATTTTATTATGAACTAGCTTCTGCACGCGGCGTCGCCCGCGAAGTACCTACATAAAATATAGCCTATGTTCATCCTGAAAGTTCATTCTACACATTGGTGAAAGAATTTTTCAAATCGGTTCAGTAGTTTCGGAGCCTATTCATTTCAAACAAACAAACAAACAATCAAAGTTTTCCTCTTTATAATATTAGTATTAAGTATTATGAATAAGATATTAGGTAATTACCTAATAATAACAATATTATATAGCTCCGAGTAAACACAGTTAAAATAGTTATACCTACTTTATGTCTGGTTTAATAAAGGGTGCAAAATATTACCTTCTTTCGTAAACCACACCGGATTCGTTCAACACTAAAAAGCGCCATCGTCATTCAATATTTTTTCCAGCGATAATCTTTCATACCCTCTTTCGCACATCCCAAAGTAATTTCCACTCTGTATCTAACGCTATAAAGATGACAATAGCCTGATATTATCCTGTATCTCAAGTTACGTAGATCGATAGTGTGCACGAGTTGTGGTCTTGTGACAAATAGGAGTGAATAAACCCATGGGTTTTGACGCTCCCATCAATCTGAATATCCGGGGGATTTCTAACTGACGAACGGGACTACACAAGACATACATACAATAGGCACTAGTAATTTGCTTATTACAAAACCTGACTTGCCTCAAAGCCCAGTTGGTAGTAGCTTTGCTTTCTGCGCTGTAGGTTGCGGGTTCGATCCCCACTCAGGGCAAATATTTGTCTGATGATCGCAGATATTTGTTCTGTGTCTGGGTGTTATTGTGTATTCTATGTAATTGATTTAATATCATTTAATATCTGGTTCCCATAGTATCAGCTTCGCTTAGTTTGGAGCTAGAGGGTGTTGTGTGATATGTCCACCAATATTTATATTTATTTATACTTTTCTATTGAAAATCTAAAACTAGAAGAGGCTTTTGCTCCATACTAATATTACATACATAAAATCACGCCTGTTTCCCTACGGGGTAGGCAGAGAACACGGATTTACACTTGCTACGATCCTAATATTATCTTTTCACGACTAAACAGCTGAACGGATAGTAATAGAATTTGTCAAAGAGATAGATAATATCCTGAAAACGGATATAGGTTATATTTTGTCTCCAAAAATAACTTTGAATTTGCTGAATTAAGGTTGAAAGTTGAGAAAATAGCCGCTTGAAAGGTAGTTCTGTTTTTCCAACTTGTTCAAACCTAGAACCTTACCACAAGCTCTTGCAAACCATCATGTTTCAGGAACGTCACGTTAATACTACTTCAATACAAATGTTATAGGTCATGGTACGAAATATAAAAAATATATTACTTTGATACTACTCGAAGAGTGGTGAAGCCCCAGAGTTTATATACCGTATAGACTTACCCCAGTAGGTAATAGTAGTTGCGTGTCTTTTAGTTCATACAATTTCTCAATCGTCTACGGGTCTATAGTCTATCTATGGTCTTTGTCTATAGTGTAAGCCTGGCAGGTGTGACAGCGAAGCCATATTTATTTTCGTACCTGTCTCCCCACATCCTTCAGGGTAAGTTCAAACAAAAGAGGGGAGATCCTTCCAATCCCCATTGTGTCGAAAATAAAGGACTCTGGGGATGTTTTCGCAAACTACGGGGGATGAAAAATTGCACGGCATTAGATTTATGCCGTTTCTTTTGTTTATAAACCTAGACGCAACGAAAAATTTTAGGGTTGTTAAAAGTAATTGCAGTGAATTTTTTATGAGAAATTTTTGTAGTAAAACCACCTCAGAAAATATGCTTAGCTTTAAGTAACATTCAGGAGAAAGGATAGAAAGATAAATGCGGATAGAGTCGCTGACAACATATATACAATGAGTAACATAATATCCCTATAAGGCCGGAACGGGAGTATTCTATACGTCATTGCGAACAACGTTTGTTCAACGACTTTTAAAGTTTCAAAGGTTTTCATTCATGAAATGTCTCTTAAACTTTGCTCCAATACGTACCTTGACACCACATGAGGCAACCCTATTAACAGCTGTTTTTTGACCTTTAGGTGTGAACTCTAGATGAAATAGGTAACAGAACGGACACCAATCAATAATGTGCCTACCTAGCCTACTTACTTAATAACGAGGTAGCTTAATAAGTAACTTCTGTTTTTTTTGAAGGCCTAGTTGGTAGGTACCGTGGTATTTATTGGTAATTATAATGTAAGGTCACTTCACGACTAAAATCCCTATGCACGGTAAAGATCCTTTCAGATCTCTTTGTTAACTACCTACCTAGTAGGAGATAGGTACCTACTCAATTTTGTACCTACCTACTTGGGCCATAAAGGTATCTTGAGTAGATACCAAAACGTGTGAGAGGATGTTTACCGTGCCTGAGGATAAAGCCGTGACCATAATTTCACTTGCATTTTTCCAACGATGTACCTATTATTGTTGATCGGAGCATTTTTTAATCCAATTTTGTACCTACCTACTTGGGCACTAAAGTCAAAGGTTGTGACTTTTCTGTCTTACTAATCTTCATTTTTATGTGAACAGCCTATTTCTCATTGGTTGCTATCTCAGGCTATGTTTTTGCATCTCTGTCTCACTTTGTCTGCTGCCATGTCAGTTGTCAGTCAGTTAACGGCTTTCTGTTTGAATTTTTTTTACTGCAAATTGCAAAGTTTTATATGTTTCTTTGGTCTTTTATGCGTGGTTTTAGGCTGTGAGAAAGTTAAAAATAGTTATAATGTGCCTTTCAACAAAAAAGGCACCGACTCCACGTTGCAGAACATGTACAATTTGTCGAAAAAGATATGGTCGAATAAATGACAAAAAATGGATATTTATGATGAAATTTCCTCTAGATGAAGAAAAGTAAGTACAAATTGAGTATCATACTGGAGAATTTTGTATCTTTGTACTGTCTGCAGAGCATAATAAATGAATAGATACTCGGCAGGAAAAATACTTTCGTGCTTACAAACAGTAGTGATGTAGCACAAGTATCTTCATTACTTATCGATAAACTTTATTACATATTATTAACATTATTAGAAGTTTTGGGCTATACATAAGTACATGGCTTTTGTTAGTGATATTTTCAATGGTGTGTTTAATTTTAGATGTAGACAATGGGCGCAGATTATCGGAATTGAAGATTTGGCCTATATTCCTATTGAAAAACTTCATGAAATGAAATACGTTTGTGGAGATCATTTTCATTTGTATGCTATGATGCCTGGTTCATCACCGTACTGGTCGCGAAGGAACAGGAGTAGAATCATCTAGCTATAAGACGATTCAGTGTGATCCTTGTAATCTTACTGAAAAAAATCTGTTTGACTTTGACCGAGCGAGGCGAGTCGAGCTATCACACGGCACAATAGCTGTCTACTGACACATCAGCTGCTCGTACTTTGTATAATATCCTTAAGTTTAAGTTGTACCTAAACGTAAATTAACGTTGAATAAATTTGATTTTTAAATCCATAATTATTATTCATTTTATTTGTAACGGTAATCATTTTTGTTAATTTTGTAGCTGGAATCCACGATGCATTTCATAATAATTTATCGATATCGATATTATCAGGAATAACCTGAGAACATCCCTATGTTCTTATCGTTACGTTGGTATAACGTATGCTGACTGACACTGTTGACGTTTTTATTTTTAAATTAGTAATAGGTGGTATGTTAAATGAAGTTTATTAAAAAGTCTCTATGTCCCATCTCATAGACGTAGTGATTATATTCTCTTTGGTAGTGATTATATTCTCTTTGGCAATAGGTACTTTTGGTTGAATGAAATGTCATTTTTAATCAGTCGCAATAGCATTCGTTCCTTGCAACAACTGCAACAAGCAATCTCTCGGTTCGCGAAACTTTATTAGCGTACGATACGATGTAGGTTTGGCGAGTGGATCGGTCGTGCTGGTACAGTAGCATGGCCTCCACGCTCCTCTGATCTGACGCCCCTTGATTTTTTTTTTGTGGGGCTACCTCAGGTCTATCGTCTATCGCGTCGAAAGCCCATCAGTAGATGCCCTCAGAGTGAAAATAATTTCATAACGCCTGAAAAGCTTCGGAACGCAACAAAAACGGTGGCTCGCGGAGCAGACATTTGCATCTTTCGTGAAGGAGGGCACATTGAGCCTTTCCTGTGAAATGTGTTGTGTTGTGTGTGTCAACAGTGATAAAAACGTGTCAAAATTCAGTGATAGATAGGTAGCTTACTAATAAAAAGACATAAAAAGATATCGTGATTTTAATCTTTGACCTTAATTTCTACGTAGAATTATGTAAGTAAGATCCGTAAAAAATTGAAAATAATTCTTTTGAAAACTGTAGTTACTATTATCTCATCTGGAGCATGGCACACGCGTTCAATTGTCTACGTGTGTGTGTGTGGGTCCGACGCGATAAGATGGTGCGCGTGTGTTTGTTACCTACGCAAATAGTAAACAAACACATAGGGTTGTCACAAATTTATCATAAAATGATTTGTTTTAAATTGTATTGGAATTTCAAATATGATGTATTGAACCTTTGCACACGTCAATGTATTCTAGTGCTCGGCGTAAATACACCCCTTTTGTTCTTATAGGGGTATTATGTTACACGCTGTATAGTAAAATTATAAAAGATCAGTGCTCACGACTGTATTCCCCAGGCTCGGTAGTTATCTCCTCAGATCTCTAGTTACTTAGCCAAATGTCATGTTTAGACGTCCCTCTGACTACAGAAGGACGTCTAAACATGACATTTGGCACATGCCTACATTTTGCACAGTAGCTAGTATTCCGTACGTGACAGATTGCAAGCCTATCGCCCCTACAAAAGATCAAAAACTGCAAATTATCTTTAATAATCTAACCATATTAGCTGCCTTATAAAAACGTATTTCTACGGCTTGAAATAAAACTTTTCGAGTTGAGGGGTTGTGATGCAGCGTAACCCAACATCTCTGACCTATTCAAATATGCGAAACCATAAAAGCCTTTTGTTAGCTTTGAAACTTACATAATGTCTTTTGAATATTATATGTAGAACTTAACTTTGCCAGAACTTACTTTATTGTGAGGAAACTGGCATTTAAGAGAGGCAAATAGGTAAAATAGGAAGACATGTGTGAAATGCACGAAAGAAGTCATAGAAGCGAACTTTAAACCTTTCACCACACTGGTTTGAAGGAACTGGTGACACGATAAGAACTATTAAATATAGATACAATTAGTTAACTAGTTTTAAAATGAAAAACAAAAACTGGGCTAACAACATGAAAACCAACCTAAAAATTAAAAAAAAACTGCAAAATTTTACAGCTGATATCAGTTTTTTTTTGACATTTTGTTACTTACATATATGTCATTTTATTGATCCAGACGAATCCAACGACACGTTTATCAAAATCCGTCCAGCCGTATGGCCTACAGCGACAACCAAAGGACAAAAAAGGAACTCACATACGTACATATAAACAAACATACAAACATACACCCCAAAAACATTCATTACCCACCTTTTATGGAGTCAGTTACAAAGAAGCTAATTTCTTGTTCACAAAACGTGCGAAATAATCAAAATTTTTCGAAATGTATAGAATCTCCTAGATCTATGAAGAGTTTTAGATGTTTGAGTTTTTCTATCTTTTTGATATCTTAAGCTCAAGGTCTAAAACAGTGGTTCCCAAACTATTTTGTTTCATAGACCACTTTCAAAATTTTGCTGGATCCGGTGGACCCCCTGCATTACTACCAATTTCTAAATCTTGAAAAAAAGTGAAGATTAGATCTCTGTCTATGGAAACTTGCGTTGTGACTGAGTTTCAACGACGATTAACAGATTTCGAAAAAAAAAATCTTTTCCATTTCCAAATTACCATTTTTTTCTAAATTTATTTATAAATTGTCTTATTGAGAAGGTTTAATTTAGGTATCATATTAGGTATTTAAAATAACAAGCCAACATTTTAGTTCTTCACTATCGAAACCAAATTAATTTTCATGCACCCCCTGCTTACGATTGTAGACCCCCATTTTTTGTCACGTACAACGTAGACCCCCGTCGAGTCTCCCGTGGACCCCTGGGGGTCCACCTGGACCGCTTTGGGAATCACTGGTCTAAAAGGTGAACGGGTATAGGACGGAGTCGACCGACGAGCGAATTCAAAGAAAGTAATTCTCAAAAGACCTGAGGTGCGGAGAGATTGTAGTTTGTAAGTAAAAAACATTACGCGAAGTTTTGGGGATTTTAACAAGTTAACCAAAGAGGCCAAAGAGCAAAGGTCCAACAAGGCCACTTAAGGAATATATTATCAAACTAGCTGATAACCGCGACTTCGTACGTGTTAGTTTACTTATAAGAGTACCTCCCTACGTAGAGCAGTACCTAGGTAATTTAATGGTTAGTCAGTGAATAACTTAATAGTTGTAAAATGATCATATCTTTTTTATTTGTCCTTTTGTATTAATCTAAGCTTATCTTAATACATAAGTGAAAAACTGCATTCGATTTAAATCAGCCGCTGCGGAGATAAGCACGAAAGAACGCACATACTAATAGAACAGACATTTTTTTTTTTTCAAAAACTGTTTGTTTTAGGCTATGTCTGCATGTCCTCTTTAGGTAGCATTAATTTTTATTTCAATATATCAAAAGTACAGACACGCTTTTTCAACAGTTTTATTATAGGTATGTATAGATTTACTTTCGTCAGGGTTTTTTGTTTAAATAGTTTATTTTATCTAATGGTAGTAACGACCATAGTCTGAGCAAAATTTTGTTCTACAATTACAGTTATATAACTATAGTATATAACTACTATATAGTAGAGGTAGATCAGTCTAAAAATGCACGCCCCTCCAATGTATTTCCAATGTATTTACCTCTACATGCGGTACAAGTACAAGTGGAAGGGCGTGCATTTTAGACTGAATCATCTCTACCTAGTAATAATAGTATAAGAACGGTCTCAGTAAATATTCACAAGCCGAGTACAAATTTCCGGGCAGAAATGGCACTGACATCAAGTGGCCTCTGATATGGAAATCACCACTAAAGCCGCTCGCATTTGAATACGTTCCCAGCGCGAACTACAAAATGAGATTATAACAAACAGACATTGCCAGATTTGTCATTTCATGCAGACATTTTGTTACAAGTTTACCATCATCATTCTCCTGCCCTTATCCCATGCGTTGGGTCGGCAAAACATGTTTTATTCTTCCACTCACTCCTATCATTCGTCAGACTCTTACATTCATATCATCTTTCACACAATCAAACCACTTTTTCTTCAGCCTTCCTCTACTTGTGTACAGATGCACTCATACCCATTTCTTTTTTTTGACTGGTTTGTTACAAGTTTATCAACTTGAAATAATATCTGAAAACTTAAATCTTTAATAGCAATATACCTAACCTTATGTGCCCAAATAATAAACTTGTTTTTTTTTTAAATTTCAGTATAAAAAGACTCAATTGAAAGTAATAATTAAAAAATAGGTTACAGCTGCCATATTGGATTTTTTGACATTTTATATAACCTGTCACTTTCGTGAATTAAACGTCAAAAATCATTCGTTGAATAGGATGGGCTACAACGAGAACCAAAGGTACTCACATTTATAGATATAAATGCACTCTAACATAATTAACCTTTTTCTACGCAGTCGTTTAAAAAAGTAAAATCGTCCTCAAAAAAATATGGCCAAATCGTGATTTCACGAGCTTATTACGGTTTTAAAACGTGAAAAGTTACAATCTGTCGGGAATAAAACTTACGTGGGAACAATTTCGAAGTAAGTATATACCTACCCAATAAGTAAAAAGAATATCAACAGAATCAGATGACACTTTCTAATTAAAAACGCAATCAATTCTCAAAATAAACCCATTCGCGAGGCCAATAATCAAAGCTTAAATTATGCTTTTATTATAACCCTTATTGTTCTTAGCTTAGGAGCGACAAAGGCTTGCAGAACAAAAACTCACCACATAAATATGTATGATGTGACTGCTGGAAAAATACACCCTTTGTGTGTGAATACAGTGAAGCATACGTCAAAGGTTCCTTGGGAAAATAAATTGGCCACGCGGTGTGGTGGAATTTTGTTTTCCGTTTTATGGTTTGCAAACGAGATAGTGTTCTTTTTTGTTTTCTCATAGAGTGTTACACTGGTGTTATTCGTTGGGAATATGTTTTGTAAAGACCTGATTCCGTGACCGTGAATTATATTTTTATATTAAAATCCGTTCAGACTTGGTGAAATAATCGCGTAACAAACACAGACACACAAATAAAAACATACAGTTGAATTGAGAACCTTCTCTTTGAAGTCGGTAAAAAATAATGCTGAAATTTTTATTAATATTATTTAATTATTTCGTAAGTATATCTGACTCTGTTTGTTTAGAGGCAGCAAATATGATTAAAATTAGCAAACATGTAGTAAATGTCCAATATCTCTTGTTGTTCAGCTATCCTGATGCTCACTATGACCCTTAAGTTGTGTTGCACTATATCCATGCAAAGGACATGAGGCTTTGTTTACAATTAGGGATAACTAGAGCTTGTAACGTCACGTGTAGGTTCTCACATCCGGTACAAAATGAAATAACGTGTTTGGGTGAGCTTAAGGCTTCTAAGGAGCGAGTAGGAGGCTTTTATGAGTATAGGCTTAAGCGAAATTGATATAAGCCTTGAGGAATTGCCTTAGTGATATTTCAGTTCTTGTTTAACACTTGCACTAGTAAAATACATGTGTTCTACAAGTTGTGTCAAACTGTTTTTAATCGTCTTTACATCTAAAACAAGTTGTAAGAATTAATGTATACAAATCTTGCAGAAAACGTGTCGGAGACTGTCAAAAATGTTTTTTTTTATATCTCTACTTTACTTGGATATTTGAGGTTCTCAAAAGGAGGGTAGTCAAAAGCACGTCCAAACATGGTACATGTTCACATTTTGTAAAGTATTCCGTTCGTGAAAGGTGGCAAGCCCATCTCCCCCTGTAGCATAGACAATTTCAACTTATTTCAAACTGATCATTACAATGATTTTCTTCAAAATGTTAAACAAATACCGTATAGCCAAAAATAAATGTATGTACCTTCGTAGCAGTCGTAGTGGTGCTACGGCGTAGCTCTACAAACATTATCCACTTACAATTAAATCTATAGGATTTGAGACTAGACAAAATCTTTACCACATTATCACTCGGTATTGTTTTGTTTTTTACCCAACTGCGAAGAAGGAGGGTAATGGGTTTCAGGTGTATGTACGTTTTTGAGTTATTTTGGAACTCTAAAGGCTGATTTATATTGATACATTACATTGGCTGGCGCCAGCATCACACATCCTACTAATATTATAAACGCGAAAGTTTGTGAGGATGTCTGGATGTCTGAATGTTTGTTACTCTTTCACGCTAAAACGGCTGAACGGATCTGAATGAAAGTTGGCACAGATATAGATTATGGTCTGGAATAACACATAGGCTACATTATATCCCGAAAAAATGTACGGTTGCCGTGGGATAGCGATGTTTTTGTTTTTCAAGGTATTACGCGGGCGAAGCCGCGGGCGGAAGCTAGTATTATGTAAATTAAAGTGAAAGTTCCTGTCACAAATTTTTCCAAGAATTTTATACAAAACAGCCATCTTTATTTAAAACTAGTTGACCCGGCAGACTTTGTACTTATTTAGAAAACGTTTGTATGGGAAATAGAAAAGGGCTATTTTTAAGGTTTTCCTAGCAGTTATTCGAATTTTTCTTACCTTTTCAACCTTCCCTAGACCTCCACAAACATTTCAAGACCAAGATAAGATAAATCCGTTTTGCCGTTCTCGAGTTTTAGCGAGCAGCAACTAACGAACAGCAATTCATTTTTATTTATAAGAGATTGTCTTACCAATTGACCGACTTTGTGACATTGACAATACTACTTATTTGAACACTTGACACTGGAAAAATTTATCTCGAAAGAGACAAATACCATAAATAAAGAAGAGCAATTTTCAATGACTTTTAATAGAGTTTTTGGTATAATTAATAAATATTAGTTCAGAAGTCGTCAAAATACTCGAATATCTATGGATGTATTGTCTAAATATATAAAAACCATGCGTTACCCTGTAACACATTTCGGGTGAAATAGAAACGAACTCCAGAAATATGAGACTAATAGCTTTTATGTTGCTATGCAACAACCATTTGTATCACGATGCTATAAGGTTTAGTATTGCGAGTAAAACTTTGTGTCTTAATGTTATCGCGTGACATTGCGTGTTACATTTATTGGTGTCTCGTATGTACCTACATGATCATTGATTTTATTAATAGGGCAAGAGGGTGTTTTGTTGTACTGTACAGGGTGTTCTTTGTATTATTAAGGTTGTGAACATTAGGGGTGTAGTGGTAGCATCCCTGCCTTCTGATCCTAAGGTTGTGGATCGTATCCGATCATGCACCATAGATTTTTCTGCCCGAAAAATATGCGTGCTCTATACCAGTGCTCTCAAACGGTGAAGGAAAACATCGTGAAGAAGGAAACTGGAATGTTGTAGAATCTAAAAGTTATTGAATTATTATAATTCAATAACTTTTATATTTACTTTTATCCATTTTCACCACACTTGCTCAAAAGAACTACACAAGTGACATGATATGAAATGAACGTTGCGATGTCGTGTCGTAGAAATTTACGACGTACATCGTAAAAAAATAATTGAGGATATCTATAGAGGGTAAGTCAGAGGTACATCCAAACATGATATTTGGCACATGCCCACATTTTGCACAGTAGTTAGTATACTATTCGTGACAAGTTGGAAGCTTCGCCGCTTATAAAGAATACCTACTAACATATTATTATGACACACGCCTTTGAGTTTTTAGTTCTAGAGTATGCCGGTTTCTTCACGATGTTTTCCTTCACCGTTTAAGAGCACTGGCACTGCGCAAATTTTTTTCGAATAGAGTATTATCATGAGTGCAGGGGTGCTACCACAATACCAGTGCTCTTTTTATTGTTAACTAGCTTCCGCCCACAGCTTCACCCGCGTTGTACCTTGAAAAACAAAAAAAAAAAAAAAAAAAAAAAAAAAAAAAAATTTTATAAAATTTTATATGATGAAATTGACTCTCCATTTTTACTCGAAAATGTTTTTTTCCATTGCCCCCGTCAGTCTGCTCGTAAAAAAAAGACTTTTTGGTTACCTACTGTAAAAACAAATTATAGAAAGAATGTGTTCCTTGGTCGAGTTTGTGAATTTTACAATGCTAATTTGACAAACATTGATATATTTAATATTTCATTACCGAAGTATCGTAGAGAAGTTATGTTAAGCGTTGCCGAAACTTTGTAATAATTTGTTATTCTTTAGTTTTTTATGATCGTTTTATTTGTATAAGTAGTATTATTGTTTTTTCGTGCTCTGTTCTTCTAGCTTTAATTGTGTTATTTAATGGTGGAAATTCCCTTGGTATATGTTTATTTTAAGTTTTTAATTTTAAGTGTTATGTACTGTTTATTTCCCTAATAAAACAAAACAAACAAAACAAAACAAAACAAAACAAATCTATCCTAAAAGTACCCTATGTGCTATTCCAAACTATAATCTATCTCTGTGCTAAAAATCCAGATCCGTTTAGCCGTTTCAGCGTGAAAGAGTAACAAACATACATACATCCATACACAAACTTTCACGTTTATAATATTAGTAGGATAAGTGACTTCAATTATCCAGCTACAGTAAATGTTGCCATTTAACCAAATCAAGATACTCAGTAAATGGTAACAGCGGGACCCGCAGTAAGGCTTTAGCGTCGTTTAGGCAACATTGAGGCTGCGAGCGTCGGCCCGATTCTACCATTCCAAGCGGTACATAGCCCAGACCAATAACCCAATTTTGCGTTTTCCGTACGTTTTTTGCACAATCTTATTCTTCTTGTTGTGTCATTACTTGTTATGAACTAGTGTGGTGAAAGGATTCAAGTACCTACTTACTATTATATTTTAACTGTTAAATAGTTCTATCCTATCCTACTTCATATCCTATCCTTCCTACTCTTATAAGTACGATATTATAAATGCGGAAGTTTGGATGCATGGATGTTTGTTACTCCATCACGCTGAAACGGTTGAACGGATCTGGATGAAACTTGGATTATGCGTACTTTATGACTTGTAACAATGTAGGCTACTTTTTATCTTCTTTTTAGGGTTCAAACAGGACCCTATTACTAAGACTCCGCTGTCCGTCCGTCTGTTTGTCTGTCTGTCCGTCTGTCAGCAGTCTGTATCTCATGAACCGTGATAGTTAGACAGTTGAAATTTTCAGAGATGATGTATTTCTGTTGGCACTATAACAACAAATACTAAAAAGCAGAATAAAATAAATATTTAAGGGGGCTCCCATTCAACAAACGTGATCTTTATGCCGTTTATATAGATAATGGTACGGAACCCTTCGTGCGCGAGTCCGACTCATACTTGGCCGGTTTTTTATTTTCAACGTCGGTTAATACACTCATTTTGAGAGTAGGTAGATACACTCGTATCTCATATACGGTGGATGCTTCATCACGAAGTATACCAAATTGAATTAGTTGTTGCCGAAACTCGGCAATGTAGTTTTGTTAGTTTCATTTCATTAAATGGTGCGGCTTTTGTGCTAAAATTAGACTGTAATTGAGGCTTTCAATATATTCTACGAAGGTTATTTTTGCATTTAAAGCTGTATTTATATAAAGTGAGAATTCCATTTGCATTTAGGTCTATGACGCGATGCTCCTTTGCATAAGTAGGGAGGCACAATGTTAAGTATATTCGTATCTACTTATACTAAGTATAGTATTGAGTATAAAGAGGATAACTAAGGAAAAATATCATAACACATCTATATACATTCTTATTCTTAACCTAAAATATAAACCTTATTTTGTTATTACATCAAAGTCTATTATAAAAAGTAAATTATATCAGTGACCTGGTAAAATGGTAGTGAATAAGCTACGGAAAAATTGTGGATTATCAGTCGAGATAACTATGGACTAAACTAGAGACTAAATATAAGAAAAAAATGATGTATTTCTAGCCAATTCAGTCCGAACAATCCAAAAAAACTCATAGAAAATCTTATTTAAAAACTACTTAAACTTTCCGTTTGCGTACCGATATTTTCACTCAAACTTTGATGTCCCATTTCGTTCCTATATAGGTTGTTTTTCGGAATACAAATTATTATTATGTTCCAGGACATATTTTAGCTATTTACCGCTTTTATAGAAATCGATTTTGCGTGATTGAGTAACTAAAATCCGGACACCCAAATTTTTGAATTATTTTATATAAAGAGTCCGCGAAACAGTCATTCCGTTGAATTATCAATATTTACGTTAATTACAGTAGCAAGCGATTATTATATCTATAGATATTTTTTTTAAATTGAAGCGAAAAGATCAATTTTCTCATCATTGATTATCATTCACGTAAATATTGAATCGGAAATGATAATCTGGGAATCTCTGAATATCTTATGCACTAGTACCTACTAAGAAACTGGGAATAGTAACTTACTTACCTAAGATATACTGTATCTTACTATTCCCAGTTTCTTAGTATTAGATGAGGAAAGAAAATGAAACCATTAAATAAATTAATCTGATTTTAATAAGGTCCTGACCCGCCTTCCTTTTACAATAGATGGAGCCATCAACGTCCGATTAAAGAAAGCCTACAAGCCTAGCTTTAACGAAGGCGTCTACAGAACGAATCAAAACTTTCAAATCGATATTCAGTAAACATTTTCAATGTTAATTTTATAGCATAACTATAGCTATGATTCTACAAGAACCGAAGGATCAGATCTAAATAAAAATCTACTCACAGTCAGTGTGGAGCGGCGGTATCCAGATAAATCCGGTTTGTAGTTCAATTTCGCACACACAACACTAGCACTGAACAGTTTTTGATAATGTTTGGGGTGGGACGCGCGTCTCCGAAGGACGTCGATACGCGGACTGAGCGGCCATGGCAGTTTCTCTAGGGGGGTTAACGCAAGCGCGGTGAGGGTGGGGCGCAGTGTGCTCACATCAGTAGGGAAAGTCAGAATTTAACTAAGCGTCGAATCGAACCGCACCGAGTCGTGCCACATACATCTTTACATGAATTGTCAAGAAAAACCGGCCCCTTGCATCTATTCTATTGTAGATTTATTTCAGTGTTTTTATAAGACGCGCTATTTCCAGAGGAAAAGTTAAGAATAAAAAACATTTATTCGTACATTATTAGGTACAACTTAAAATTTTTGTTCGAAGGTTACAGACTTTTTTTCAGTATTTCGGTACCAATAATTATTCTGAGAATAACTAAAAAAATGTACTGTACTGTTTGTAAAGTACAAACTCTACTCTATTCTAATTTGAAATTCGATGAGTTAGTACCAAGATAGGTACTTTTTGTGCCACTGTAGAACTAAATGGAAGCATTTCTTAGGTTGTTCCCTTCTGCCAAAATATCCTATACTATGTCATTACCTTAAGGTTGTCCCCATTGTTCGTACGAATCGCTGTCCCGAACTGAAAGCAAAAATACAATAATTTTGTGTTCTAATCTCATTACAGCGACAATGTGTCCACACCTTACATCCATTTATTTTATTTGTGCTTGGACTTGACAACGGCTTACTATCTGGACGCAAATATTGGTTAGTTCAACATGACATGTTAGCCAGTGATCCAAAACATATTTGTACATACATACATACATACATAAAATCACGCCTGTTTCCCGACGGGGTAGGCAGAGACCACGGATCTCCACTTGCTACGATCCTGACATACCTTTTTTGCTTCATTCACTCTCATTACATTCTTCATACATGCGCGTCGGTATAGGGTACTCTGGACCTGGCCTTTCTCTAGCACGTCCCCAATTTGATCAAGGTACGTACGCCGAGGTCTTCCCCTTCCAACTGTCCCATTCACACTCTCCTTATGCACCTGTTTCGTCAATCTCCTTCCATCCTTTCTACATGCCCAAACCATCTTAACATACCCTTCTCAATTTTCATCACTATGTCTTCTTTCACTCCACAACGTTCTCTTATCTCTTATGATCTTATCTTATTATTCTTTATATTTGTATAGGTTTATTAACTATTTAGCTAGTTTAGAAATAGCCGAGCTGCTTGTACTTCTTTGTTTATGGCATTTGTCTCTTTTGAGATCAATTTTTCCAGTGTCGTGTTTATGCAATGTCACAAAGTACCTAAGTCAAATTATCAAGTCAATTTTAAAACAATAAATGGCTGTTTTGTTCAAAATTATCGTGATTTCCTCCGATGGATTTTACACAGCGTCTGGTTGTGGCTTTATTGTAAAAATAACCACCAAAATTACACAATTAAACTCAAAAATAACACGAGAAAAAAAAACTTGAGAGGTGTCAAGGGACACCCACCCGCATGGAACGAAGTTCCTTTCCTTGCTTTCTATGAGAGAGAGAGAGAGACAGACAGAGAAACACGCGCACGCCGCACGGCTTACAACTATAGCAAAAAGTGTCCTTACAACTTTTCGTGAGAATTTTTTCCCTCTAGCCCCTTTTCGCAACGCGCGATAAGGAACTTCGTTCCAATATAAAAACTAGAGTCACAAAGTTGACAGTCGAATGCATCGTAGAAAATCAGCACAGCAGCTAGTTTAGAGTTGAAAGAGTTTAGAGCTGTCAAGTTTGCGTACGAAAGAAGCTTCTGAGACGCATTTTATTCTTTTCACCACACTAGTTCGATAAAACTGATGCCACGACATGTAAATAAAAATCTCAAAATAAACAGGTACCTACTAAACCTACCTACATGCTATAAGAATGGTGAGTAAGTACACTTGAAGATAAAAGTGTTTTAAGGTTATAATAATTCACTACAGGCTCAGATTATGTCCACCTAATTTAGCGTCCAAGCCCGTAACGTTCGTTCACCAGTTTTTCATAAAACTCTAGTAATGCCTATGGCAATAAACATTTTATGTGTGTAATATTATGATGACAGTTTTTATGACGCCGCGGCTTTAGCCAATAACTGTAAAAACAGTTTAATTTCCGTGGATTTAGAAGCATTGGAAATGGGTCAGCGGTTTTTTTAATTTTCAGTAAAGCCTAACGTAAATTTTTTAGGTTATTCAATGTACCTATTCTCGGATGCTAGTTTTTCTTACTTCTGAAAATTTTGAACAAAACAGCCATCTTTTGTTTAAAATTGACTTGACAATTTGACTATGACTTTGTGACATTGACAATACCAAGTACTAATTTAAACACTGACACTGGCAAAATAGATCTCGAAAGAGACAGATGCCATAATCAAAGAAGAAGAAGAAGACAGAGGTTTAGTTATGTAATATTTTTTATTTTTCCTAGGCTAACTACCTATAAGGTAGTATACCGTTTGCTCTGGAGCCTCTCAATAATTAGAAGTAAAGTCGTTGTATTGCATTTTGTACCTTCAGTCTTTGACCGAATGACTCTTTTTATGAATCAAACTCTACCTACTAATCCTCGGTAATGAAGCAGCTCAGTAGCGGTAGGTTCCTACTTAGCTGCTAATATTCAAAGTGCAACAGTCTAGCCTGCGGATTACCTCCCTTTGTGAGGCACAAGCCTGATGAAGACAGGGTAGTCAAAGACAGAAGCAGTAGCTAAGTGTACCTATTCTACTCAACTATACCTATTTTACCGCAAGGAAAATAAATTTTGTTCTCCTTTGTCAAGAAAACTTAAAATTTGAGGTCAATAAGTGACTTTTGTTATGAACAAAAATATTGCATTGAACGTAAAGTACTTATTTATTTTATGTAAAATAAGTACTCGCGCGAAAGAATTTTCAAGTAAGCTCTACCAAATGTAAAAATAAATACCTAGCAACAGAAAAACCCAAAAAAAACATTTAAATAATTTTAAACTGTAACACTTTTGCAATGGTAACAGGAAGATAAGTTATTAACCCAAAAAAAAATATCAACATAAAATTCACATCCCAGTTTCATCACAATGCTATAAAAAAACTGTCGTGACTGACTGACTTTTTGACAAACAACGCAGAGCCTAAACAAATGGTCGTAGAGACTTTAATTTGGAGCGTGCATCTCATATATCACGTAGACATACACTAAAGGAATTCTCTAAATTAAAATTCTAAGGGTATCATCGGCAAATGCATTAAGTACGCGAACAAAGTCGCGGAGACTTTCCCTAGTTTTAAATAAACACTTTTGCTCGCACCTGTACAAAATAAGTGCTTAAGGTTGGCAGGAAAAGAATCGTAGCGGCAAAATTATTGTCTCAGAAATTTTTCTAAATTAAAAATTCCCAGCATTCCTTCCCATCCAGTTGTTCGCGTGAAATGGAGTCAGCGAAAATATGTTAATTTTAGAACTTTTGTTTCCAACTTTTTGGCGGCAAAGTTAAAGGTATCATGTTTCGAAAATGGAATTCATGAATCTTTATATTTTTAAAATTGGAAAGGGTAAAATGTGTTACCAACTTACATATTATTTAAATCATTTAATAATTATTTTTGAATAAATTATAAATTTCAAACATGTTTTTAGTACATAGATATGAAAATATTACCTCCTAATAGGACCTGCCGTCATAAACAAAATTCTTAATTTATTATCAAATCATTGGACATTCATATTTAATTATTTTGCATATTGATTTACTGAATTATTGAATTATTTTTCCTATTGACATTTGCATTTAATTATTTAGCTTGTTGATTAACTTAAGTATTTATGATGAGTACTCTCCTGTAATAATAGTTGTGCCTAATGTTTTAAATAAATACGAAATCAAGTCAATCAAATCGAAATTTAATATTATTACACAACATTAATTTTCGAGTGAGTTGAAAATGTGGTTATTTCATTAATCAACTTCAAAAATGCCACTAATGGTACTATAAATCTGTTTAATAATAGAGTCGCGCGAGTCATTGCATTTTGTATCTTATACCATTGACATAAATGTCACCCGAGGCCTATTGCTACATAATTTTTGTGTAGGTGAATTTATATTTGGATTGTTTATTGTTTCAGCATGAATAAATTTTCATAAAATTTTCAATTCGGTTGACCGCTTACATTTCTGTGCCTGAGAAGCATTAGGTAAGTGATTTTTTCTACTTTTCAGGAGAGCCAAAAAACGTGTTTTTAAATTTCATCTCTTAATATCTTTGAGTATATTAGCATTATACAATTGGTTATAATTCCATTATGCAGCTGCATTATCTGGCTACATTTTGTATATTTAGAAATCATTATAGCTACTAATTAATAATATATAATTTTATATTTTCCTAAAAGTGGTACTACATAGAGCCAAATACCGCTAACGATGAGGCCCCATGTGCAGATAGTTTCTTATGCTTGCGCGGAAAATTAAAGAACCAAGGTGCCAACTAGCTCACATAGAACAATATGCCTCTTACCTACTCCAAATTAAAGCAAATAATTGTGAGTGTTAGCTCCAAATGCTTCCAAGTCATATTAAATTACTGAAAAAAACTTGTTCTATGTACAGTTTGACCCAATTAGATTAGATTAGATTAGAAAATAATTCTCTTAGAACATCATTTATCGCAAGAAAATATAAGGAAATTAGCTATGCCTTCTACGAGTATAGGTATTAGAAAAGTGAATACTTACAATAAGCGTCGTAAGCAACACACCATGCGTTTTGAAAGTTAGTATCGGAGACATTCTAGAAACAGCCCAAAGACTTGGTGTTATAAAATAATATTGAAGGGCTTTATTGTTATTTATTCTATTAATTTATATTATTTTAATACTAAATCAGCCTGCAAGTTAAAATTTTGAACTCGACCATTTCTTTTACATGATTAATACCTTCAATTTGTGCTTTAATAAAATACATAAAAGTCGAAAAGCCTCACAAAATATTAAAAGAAAGTAATAATATGTACCTATGGGTTATGCAACTCCTACCTAAGCCACTATTCAAATAAGACAAAAATGATATTTAAACTTAGTCCGAATTGGTTTAAATAATAGGTAGGTAGGTAAATAATGGACTTTTATTTCTATTTTTTGATGTAATTTTTAATGTTTTTGCTGTTTTTTTTTTATTTGTTTAACATAGCTTGTATTTGCCGTTATTTCATAAGATTTGATTATTTGATAACTGTGACATGCCGGAACGCAGATCCACGCGAGACATAATCGATTTTCTATTGTGTCTGGAATCCCGGCATACCACAGGTTAAAAAATGATTTTATTAAGCAAAGATAGAAGATTTTTTTTAATTATTTTATTATCGTGCTCAAAATAATATGCTAGATATAGAGGCTTTATTTTGAAACACTGTCTCGATACGGCGATTCCTAATATGTTACTCGATTTTGTAAAAAGTGTTGCTTTTGTAACAGCCGCTTACCACCAGCACGACAAAAATCAAACCATGATCAAAACAAAATAAAAAACCCGTTTCACTCCCTCCCACCTGTATGCCACGTCTATGTCCATCCTTGTCTTGCCGCGCGAAATAGTTGCATTTGGCGCTAAGTGACAGTCGGTACGAGTTGTTTGAATTTTTTTTAGCTGCATTTCGATCTAAGTAACATTACAGCCAAATGCAATTACTGCTTTTAAAAACCTCGCTTACTTAGACCTTTATGCATCAATATAACTTTTAAATTATACATCTCATGGACGCGTTAAATACACAGATCGATGGGTCTACGAATATCATACAAGAATCTGCAATAAAAAAAAAACGATAAATTTCACTTTGACCCTAATGCTTTTCACCTACAGATTTACTAATGAATAGTTCCGATACATACCTAGTGCACAAAGTGGTATTTTATTTTCTCCCTTATTATTAAAAGCTTAAATTATAAAAGATATACCTAACTAAGATGATAAGAGATGTATAAATCAACAAAAAAGGTATAAAATTAATCTATGAACTAGGTATTTGGTTCCTATAATTGAAACTTTGCTTAGTTTGGGACTGGATGACGTTGTGTAAAATGTCCACTAAAATGTATTATTTTAGACCTAAGAATTTATAGGAATTCATCATCATCATCATCATCATCTCCCTGCCCTTTTCCCACGTTATGTGTGGTCGGCACAACATATGATCTTCCATTTCCCTCTATCATTCGTCATCTCAGTACTCGTATTCACTCCTTACTAAAAACTAAAAGTAAATTATGTTACATATAATGTGGAAACATTAATGGGGAAAGTATTGCTTTCGTATAATGATCATTCGTTCACTCAATATAAAAAAAAATTGTAGAGTGTAAATCTATGAGCTCAAACTTTAATTTAGCTGAGGTGAGAAATTGACTGTTAATTTCTGGTAAGCGTCTTTTGTGAAAAAAGCAAAATCTTCTTGACTTAGGATATTATCTATTACCTACAAAACTACAGGCGTGATACTAAAACGATGATTAAAGTGTTGTTATCCCCAAGTAATCCTATCTATGGTTAAACGTTAAACCATGCTTTACACATGTTCCAATTAAAAGAAACCCCATAAGTTGGTAACCCTGCATTATGAATTCGCACCTTTCTTTTGTAAGGCTACAGGACAGTGGTGGTGATTCTGTTGTTCCAAGGACTAACTAAAAAAAATCTAAAAAAATGCTGAACTAAACACGACCTTATTTTGTTACATCAAATACTAAATTAGCGTAAACATTTTAAATTACAATTCTAAATTTGACTAAACTGACGTATGATTGACGTGTTTTAGCTTATTTTAGAAGCCATGTAAATTGGTGTTGACTAAAGCTACGTGAAAATGGTGGAAAATTAATTAAATTAGAATGATTATGTCAATTTTAGATCTTTTTTTTAAAACTGTCATTCAAAAATGTTACGCTAATTTGGTCTTTATAGTAAGCCAAATAAGGTCGTACCTATGGTAGCATTTTTTAAGTTAGTCTGCAAAACAACCGAATTACCACCAGTACCTCAAATTAATATAGAACAGCTCAAGACGTGTCTGTCTGTCAGCTTTGATAAGCTTCAGATTCAAAATTCAAGAAGGTAAACGTAAAGCGTAAACCAACGCATGTATTTTGCCACCGCGAACGCTGCCGTGCGTTCGCGGTGGCTTACTGATAATAAAAATATGAATAAAAATAGTCAGAGACACGTCCAAACATAACATTTGGTACATGCCCACATTTTGCACAGTAGTTGGTATTCCGTAGGTACGTGACAGGTTGTAAGCCCATCGCCGCTAATCGCTAATCGGAAACAAATACAACAAACCAAAAACCGTTTAAGCCGTTCCAGAGTTATAAGAGTTCGAACAAACCCGACTTTTTTTATATAAGACTAGTAGTCCGCCCCGGCTTCGCACGGGTATTTATATATACCTATAAATAGTCACGACTGTAATTCCCAGGCTCGGTAGATATCTCCCAGATTTCTAGTTACTTTGATCTTTGAGTAGGTACTCGTACATGACAGGATGAAAGCCCATCGCCGCTTATAAGAATACTAACCTATGACACACACCTTCGAACTTTTGGTTCTAGGGTTTGCCGGTTTCTTCACGCTGTTTTCCTTCACCGTTTAAGAACACAGGCATTGCGCACATAAATTGTTCGAATAGAAAAACACATTGGTGCATGACCAGGTTTGAACCCATGACCTTCAGATCGTGAGGCAGGGGTGCTACCACTACACCACCAGTGCTCTCAAATTTAACAAAAATTTCAAAATTCATAATTTATAATACACACACGTCTAACCATACCCTGCGTCAGGTTACTAAAAAAGAAAATTGTAAGTATAGAAAGTTTTAGTATTATTATTTTAATGAAGTTTTTATTTATTATAATGTATTTTTTTGTTTATATTTTTTATTTATTTTTTCACATTGACTCCACCTGTACACATCCTGTACACCCAGTGACGCCTACAGTGCATAAGCTAGCGCGGCTCTCACGCAACTTTTTTCTATTGCTTACATTTTTTATTTAATGGTATCTTTTGAATGGAATGTCCGAATTGAGTAATTGAAAAAACTATATAAAGGTATTGAAGCAGTCTAGAATATGATGTGATTTATTTTGATAAGGATTAATACTAAGATAGAAATAAAGAGCATTTTTCTTTTTTTTTTACTTTCAATTAAAATTTTAAAATAAAAGAACTCTTATTGTGGCATAACTGTAATAGTAGGACATATGCTATCACGACACTTTTTGTAAATAATGATGTGTTCTACAAAGTCGTAGTACATTATTTTATTCTATCGTCAATAGTTTTCGCAGCGCACGCGATATAAAGAATATTTTAGGTAATTTTTTTACACCTTGGCTTACATTATTGAAGTTTTAGTAAGGATCCCTAATTTTTTTGAAAATATAATATAGCCTATGTCACCCGCTGATAGTGTAGCTTCTCAACAGTGAAAGAATTTTTCAAATCGGTTCAGTAGTTTCGGAGCCTATTCATTTCAAACAAACAAACAATCAAAGTTTTCCTCTTTATAGTATTAGTTTAGACTAGCTGACCCGGCAGACTTCGTACTTATTTAGAAAACGTTTGTATGGGAAATAGAAAAGGGCTATTTTTAGGGTTTTCCCGGAAGTTATTCGAATTTTTCTTACCTTTTATACCTTCCCTAGACCTCCACGAACATTTCAAGACCAAGATAAGATAAATCCGTTTAGCCGTTCTCGAATTTTAGCGAGACTAACGAACAGTAGGTCTACCATGAGTTTTCACAATCTACACACGCTAGCGACTGTAGTTAAAAAAATGTATGAAAACTTGCTTAAAGCGCCTCTAGCGGATAGTTGGGTACTAAAACCTCACGTAGATAACTATCCTACATGATACGTCACAGCGTACTACAGCGACTGTAGTTTGCGCTCATAATTTGCTTACAATTTGGTACCATGAGTAACAGTTTTTTGACAAATGTCATAGCACCGTACTATTACTACTGTAGTAACGTTGGCTAATCTAAATGTGACAACTCATGGTAGACCTATTACAGCAATTCATTTTTATATACAACAAGAAGAAGAAGAAAGAATAGATGATGCAAATGTTATTACTTTGATATTGCCCGAATAGCTTGTGGTAAGCCTCAGATGTCCCCTTCATGTAGGATAGTAAGATGGGGTCACTACTGCAGTGCTGGTAATATAATCAGCACACCCTCCCCCTGCATTCAGATTGATGAGGTATGGTGGATAGTAATTAAGTTAATAGAGGTGCCAGCGATTTAAGACTTATACTGTCCCGTCCGATAATTAAACTACGTGATTGTAATCCACGGATTGTTGGAGGGGGACCACATTGCGTGATAGTTAAGGGGCCAAAGTAGTGACTAGTACTTAGTTCTATTCGTTTGGGGTACTGGTGGTTAGATTTAAAGATTAAGTACCTGGGTGACCGAGCTTTGCTCGTTTTTTGGGGTAAACGACGTTTTCTAAAAATGAAACCTAGCTAGATAGATTTATCACCCCCGAAACCCCCTACATACGAAATTTCATGAAAATCGCTGGAGCTATTTCCGAGATTCCGATTATACCTATATACATATATAGTCGTGACCATGTTTTTTTTTAAATAATCTTATTAATCTTATTAACATGGTCACGACTGCAATCCCCAGGCTCGGTAGATATCTCCTCAGATCTTTAGTTGCTTAGATCTTTGAGGATATTTATATAGGGTTCTAGCTTTGATTCTAGGGTACCTATGTCGGTTTCCTCACGATGTTTCCCTTCACCGAAATTTGAAATTTTGAAATTTGAAAAATATTTATTCAGTACAATCACAAGGATCACTTTGAAACGTCTTACATGCTAGGTGAATCTATGTGCCAATTCCAACCTAACCCAACTACGAGAAGAACAGGCAAGAAACTCGTCTCGGTCCGTTTAAGAGCACTGGCATTGCGCACATATTCGTACATTTTTCGAATGGAAAACTCATTGGTGCACGACCAGGTTTGAACCCACGACCTTCGCATCGTGAGGCAGGGGTGCTACCACTACACCACCAGCGCTCTCTATTTAGTAATCTATACCAATATTACCTATAATATGCGAAGAAAGTAACTCTGTCTGTTATGCTTGCACGTTTTATTAAACCTATGAACCGATTTTGATGATTGGTACAAAGACAAGAAAGGACTTGCGTTTGTGCCGTTCGTAGGAATACCTTGGAATAATCAAGTAAAACAGAAAAAAAACATGATACAGTTGATATGAGAGCCTCCTTCTTTCTATAAAATCATTTAGCTAGGGTCGTTGTCATCGAAATCGATGGGACTATAATAATTATATTATATTCATAATAGGTGTACTCGAAAGTAAGACTCGGTAGTCTGTTTAAAGTTTAATTTGAAAGATAAAAGTTGTAAAATTTAACGACACAGTCGATGTCGCTCGGTGGCACAGATTTAAAGATAAGTTAGAGGTAGTTGAGGCGCCAGCTTTAAGAATCACCTTCATGGAATATTTAATCATGACTCTACCTAATAGAAATTTCAGTTTCTGTACTCTATCCGTCCCATTATATGGAACTACAGTTCTATCCAAATTCTTTGTTTATAGATATACTAGCTTCCGCCCGCGAGGTACCTAAATAAAATATAGCTTAGGTGCACCCTGAAAATTCATTCTAAACATTTGTGATTTTTTTTTTCAAATCGTTCCAGTAGCTTCGTAGGTTATTCAATTCAAACAAACAAATCTTTCCTCATAGATAAGTCGTGGCGGTTACTTTCAAGACATTAAAATTTGAAAGAGTACCTATTTGCTTATGTTTTTAAGTGAGTTCAACCTTTTTTATATAAAATCGGATTGAGTTTTCAAAAATACCTTCTTTTTTTTATTTTTACAAACGTGCTTGATTTTATGGAATATAGATATGACATGTAGGTATTCACGATCGCCACCACTGGCGGCTACTGGATTTTTTCTAATTGCCACCAGTGGAGGCAGCAATGGTGGCAATAGGAAATAGACGTTTAATACGGGTTGCATTATGCAATCGGAGCTTGTTTATAAACACTCGTTGTCAAGCAACAAGTTGGATCGATAAGTTCTTTAATAAATTATTCGCTTCACTCTGCTCGTATTCATTTTGAGAGAGCTATTCATCTTAGTACATTTATTTCTAGTCTAGTTAAGAAAAAGTACCCGTAAAAATCTTTTTCGTTTCTTTGTTTACTGAATATTGAGTAAGGTTCTGTTCTAAAAGGATTCTTACGTTTTATTGAATTATTGAGGTCTGTATAGTCTGTGGTTGAAGATTTACGGTCTGTCTCATAAAAACTTAGAGTAGACTTCAAGTCTTGTTAAAGTCAGGAAGCAATATTAGTTGTTTCATAAACGGACTTTAGCGCTAAAGTGTACTTTATCTTTACTCTATCTTGACATACTTTACATACTTTAACGACTTAAAGTACGCTTTTACTAAACAACACTTGGAGTCAACTTTAAGCATTTTATATGAGACAGACCGTTATTGTTTAGAAACATCTAAATATGAATGTTTTTTGAAACAAATTGTTGAGGTCTTCTTTAATTTATCCATGGTTGGCTGGAGACAGTCTACGATGAAGCATATGATTTATTCTGGACATCCTTCGCAATTTTGGTTGGTAAGTTAATATTGGACGTTATTTTGTGTATTGGTTAACATTTTAATGATACAAATAAGTATAATAATGTATGTACCTTCATAGGTATAATAAAAAAAATAAATATGATCACGACTGTAATCCCCAGGCTCGGTAGATATCTTCTCAGATTTTTAGTATTTAGATCTTTGAGGATATCTAAAGAGGGTAGTCAGAGGCAAGTCCAAACATGACATTTGGTACATGCCCACATTTTGCAAAGTAGTAAGTATTCCGTACGTGACAGGTTGCAAGCCCATCGCCGCTTATTAGAATACTAACCTATGACACATACCTTGGAATTTTTGGTCCTAGGGTATGCCGGTTTCCTCACGATGTTTTCCTTCACCGATTAAGAGGTATAATACCAATATAAACAATTTAAAATCGATGAGGTATAAAAATATCAGATACTTAATTACCATATTATTACATACATTATCTGTAGATATCCAAGTACTTACTATTATTGTATCATTATAAATGACTGTTCTTCTTCTTCTTCTTTTTATCGTGTCACTAATTCTTTGAAAAGAGCGCTGGTGGTGTAGTGGTAGCACCCATGCCTCACGATCCGTAGGTCGTGGGTTCAAACCTGGTCGTGCACCAATGAGTTTTTCCATTCGAAAAATTTATGTGCGCAATGCCAGTGCTCTTAAACGGTGAAGGAAAACATCGTGAGGAAACCGGCATACCCTACAACCAAAAATTCGAAGGTATGTGTCATAGGTATGAGTCTTATATGCGGCGATGGGCTTGCAACCTGTCACGTACGGAATACTAACTACTGTGCAAAATGTGGGCATGTACCAAATGTCATGTTTGGACTTGCCTCTGACTACCCCCTTTAGATATCCTCAAAAAGATCTAAGTAACTAAAGATCTGAGGAGCTACCGAGCCCGGTGATTACAGTCGTGATCATATATACAGGGTGTAATCGTTAAGTGTGCACAGGCGATTATTCCGTAACTATTGCAGATATCAAAAAACTTTAAACTGATATCGAAAATACTTTACCTAATGAGTAAAATGACATTAATAACTTTTTAAAAATAAAACGAGAAATATCCAAAAAAATTACATTAATCACTCCCATACATTTTATTTCTTAGTAAGTACAAAATTTTGTGTTCAAAGCATATGTTCGAAGTGACGTCCTCCTTGTGCAATACAATGACGAGCTCTATTTACAGTTTCTAAATGAACTTTCCTTAACATTTGCGGAGTAATTAAAGCAATTGCACGACGTACACGATTCTGTAACTCTTCTAGGCTGTGTACTCTCTCAGCGTACACGTGGTCTTTGACAAATCCCCATAGGAAGAAATCACAAGGCGTGAGATCCGGGGATCTGGCAGGCCAAGGGGTTGCACTATTATTGGCTATTAAGCCATTATAATTGTTTCGTAAGAAATTCATTACAACATTTGTATTATGTACAGGTGCTCCATCTTGTTGAAAAATTATCGACCTTCTTTCATCGTCTGGAATTGGTTATAAGAGACTTGGCATATCGTTTTGTACAAAGGAGAAATATCTCTGTCCATTTAAGGTTCCACTGTAAAAATATGGCCCAATGATCCGATCTCCAAGAATACCACACCACACACCTGAGCTCTAACTTCAGTAGTTAAGCGAGGATTGTCAATTGACCAATAATGCGAGTTTTTTCTATTGTAAATGCCGCAGTTTGAAACATTACTTTCATCGGTCCATAAAATTGACCTTACATTGACATAATTATTGACTAGCCAATTGCAATAGACCAGCCGACGAGCAGGATCATCATTGTGCAGCGTTTGAGTAGGTTTTATCTTAAATGCTTTGAAGTTGTGTTTTTTTAATAACTTGTGTACATAATTGTGGGACACTGGAAATGATCGGGCCACTGAACGCGTTGATTCTTGTGGATTATCTACTACGTAGTTAATAATATTGTTATCTAAGTCATTATCAAATTCCGGAGCTCTTGTTCTCGAACCTTTTTTTCTGTTAAAAGATCCATAATTTATCAAATTGTTATCCAACTTACGTAAATACGTACCAGAAGGAACTTCTCTATCTGGGTACTCTCTTCTGTAGGCGATAATGGCCGCCCTATTGTTACAATCTTGTTTGTAGTACATTTTTAACATGTCCCTCTTTTCTGTATTGGAATATGCCATTTTTCAATCAATAAATGCAACAATCACGATTATTAACGCTAATTGAAAAATACAATAAATTGGCGGGAACGAGAACCCGCGATAAAGAATTTGAATTTAGAACGAACACCAAAGAGTATCTTTCTTTTTGTTTTTATTTAGTATGTTGCTTTTCAGCTAGTTCAAATCAATACAATATTGAAAGAAGGTTTATTATAAATTTGAAGTGGTAAGATAATTAATCTACACGTGTATCTACTTGAAATTCATTAATACCTTCATATCGTACATAATTATAAAATGACAAGGGTAAAATGAGTAGGTACTATTCCACTTAAAATAAGGAAACTAAAACCTTTCTACTATCTCATACTAAATGTATGGGAGTGATTAATGTATTTTTTTTGGATATTTCACGTTTTATTTTTAAAAAGTTATTAATGTCATTTTACTCATTAGGTAAAGTACTTTCGATATCAGTTTAAAGTTTTTTGATATCTGCAATAGTTACGGAATAATCGCCTGTGCACACTTAACGATTACACCCTGTATATATTTTTTTTAAGTAACTAATTCTTTGAACCAGTGTGTTGAAAGGATTTTAAAGTACGCCTCAGAAGCATAATTCGTGTAAGTACTAAAATTGTAGTAAACGTAATTTTTTTAAAGATGTTTACTAAGCTTTCATTGTTGGTTGATCACATTGCATCTGCTGAATGGATTTGGATGAAATTTGAAATATAGATAATATAGTTTATGACCTAGGCTAGAATAGCATTCAGGCTATTTTTTATGCTTTCATTATGCAAGCAATATCATTGGCAGAAGCTAGTAAATTGTAAATAAATAAAAATAAATAATGCTGGACAATCCACACAGCATCATCTAGCCCCAAAGTAAGCTACTCAAAGCTTGTGTTATGGGTACTAGATAACTGATATATTTAATACATTATATACATAGATAGATATTTTTATTATACATAGAAAACACCCAGACCAACGGAACAAATTTCTGCAAATCTTACACAAATTTGTTCCGCGGCGGGAATCGAACCCGCAACCTCTTGCGTCGCAGGCGGACTCTCGCCCGCTGCGCCACTGAGGTCGTCCGGTACTGAGGTATTGTGTGTGAGTGGGCTCAAAATGTTTCAGAGTCGTCAAAGATCTGAAATGAACACCTCTGCAGATGTGGAGGTTATGAAAAAGCTTAGTGATGTAGTGGACTATGACTCTGTTCACATTCAGAAGTAAGTTGAACTTCACTTTTATTCGACTGCAAAGAAAGACTGAGTATATGGGACCTCTTTTTTACCCGACTGTGAAGAACTCCAAGAACACCAGGTTTGAACCCACGACCTTCGGATCGTGAGGCAGGGGTGCTACCACCACACTACCAGTGCTCACATTGCATTTAAATATAATTGGTTACGTTACATTATTGACTGGCCTCACAGCTCAGTTGGTAGTAACCCTGCCTTCTGCGCTGTAGGTAGTGGGTTCGATCCCTACCCAGGATAAACATTTGTGTGATGAATACAGATGTTTGTTCTGTGTCTGGGTGTTAATATCTACTAAAAAAATTACTAAAAAAGGATGTAATTAATCTATCAGCTATCTGGTTCCCATAGTACAAGCTTTGCTTAGTCTGGGACTAGATGGCGTTGTGTGAATTGTCCACCAATATTTATTTATTTTATTTATTTATTTATTATTTTGTACCTACAGGTTGATAGAAAACCGAACTAGTGAGAAGGTTCAAGAGTTATTGAACAAGGAAGAAATAAATCTATGACATAGAAGGGAACAGCTCAAACTGCTCCTGGAAACCGAACAGGAGCAGTTAATAGAAGAGTTGAGAAGGAAGCAGGAGAGGGAAGAATGCGGTTATTGTAAGGAGAAGAAAGAGAAGATCAAGGCGTGCTTGAAAGAGATAGAGGATGAGAAGTTGAGGCAGTGTTTGAAGGGGTTAGAAAGGGAGAAAATGTGAGTATAATCTCTATAATATCAATCTAGTTTTCAATTATTGTGTACTTTATTTATAGTTATATACTTATTTACAGATCTATCTTAAATATTCACACTATATATATAACTAGCTTTCGCCCACGGCTTCGCCCGCGTGGTACCTTTAAAAACAAAAAAAAATCTTTCCCACGGGAACCGTACATTTTTCCGGGATAAAATGTAGCCTATGTGTTCTTCCAAGCTATAATCTATATCTGTGCCAAATTTCATCAAGATCCGTTCACCCGTTTCAGCGTGAAAGAGTAACAAACAAACATACATCCATCCATACATTCTTACAAACTTTCGCGTTTATAATATTAGTAGGACTAGCATCCGTGCGCGGCTCCGCTCGCGTAGTACCTTGCCTACCCGGATAAAAATTAGCTTATGTTATTTCAAGTCATAAACTTGGCGTATTCCAAAATTCATCTAGATCCGTTCAGCCATTTCAGCGTATTTAAGTAACAAACATCTATACGTCCATCCATACATCTATCCATCCAAACTTTCGCATTTAAAATATTAGTAGGATACATGTGAAATAGTTAAGATTAGGTGGTAAGGATCGTTAAAAACTATCTAAAGATATTTCAATTGATTTTTTACAAACTTTTCAATCTATGACTACCTCGGTGGCGAGGGGCGGGTGTCGGGCTGAGACGCGAGAGGTGCGGACTCGATTCCCATGACGAAGAAATTTTTACATGTTTATTATTTTTAAGCGCAAAAGGAATGATGTGTACCAAAGAAGATGAGAAACGTCTAAAAGAGATGCAGAAACTGCAGATGCTGGAAGCGAGGAACATCGAGAGACAGGAACAGGATATTGATATGATGTGGCATCATGTCCTGGTTGACGACGTGAGGCAGAAGGTAAGATTTCAGAACCTAAAAAGTTCGAAGACATAAGGAAATACCTACTATATTGGAACGAAGTTCTTTATCACGCATTGTGAAAGGGGGCTAGACGGAAAAAATTCTCACGAAAAGTTGTAACGACACTTTTTGCTATAGTTGTAAGCCGTGCGGCGTGCGCGTGTTTCTCTGTCTGTCTCTCTCTCTCATAGAAAGCAAGGAAAGGAACTTCGTTCCATCCGGGTGTCCCTTGACACCTCTCAAGTTTTTCTTTTACTTGACTGCAAAGCGAAGTAGACGGTAATTTGTTTGGTGCAAGTTCCTTTGGCTGTCGCTGGAGACCAAACGGCTGGAAAGATTTTGATAAATGAGAAGACTTTTCGTCTGGATTACAAGACTGACATAGGACAAAACAGTGTTAAGTAATAGCGTAGTAGTTACTAAATGGGACAAAATGCAAAAAAAACCTACATACTCGTATAAAAAATTCAGTCGGTTATTTTAATTTTTGCAAAACCTAAATACTTTCTAGTTTTAAATAAAGACTAGCTGTCCCGTCCGCAACTTCGTTCACTTAAAGTATTTAAACTGAGTTTCAAACAAATCACACTCATAAAAAAATCCCATAAATAAATTTGACACCCAATTTTACTCTTTTTAGAGGGCTATTTTGAAATATCCGGGAATACGTTTCCATTTATTTTGCATTTAAAGTATCCAAACCAAAATTCAGCCCAATCGCACCCTTTAAAAAGTACCCATAGAAACATTGACCCCCATTTGACCCCTTTTTGAAGATTATATTGAAAAATCCTGAAACACGTATCCATTCATTTTGCATTAACAGTACACAAACAAAGTTTCAGACCAATCGCACCACCCGTTAAAAAGTTCCCATACAAACATTGACCCCACATTTGACCCCTTTTTGATGGTTATATTGGGAAATCCAGAAACACATGTCCATTTATTTTGCATTTACAGTGCACAAACAAAGTTTCATGAAAATCGCTCCACGCTTTAAAAAGTTTCATACTAACGTTTTCACCCTTTTTCACTCCCTTAGAGGTAGAATTTCCAAAAATCCCGCCTTAGTGGGTGGTTTTGTTATAAAAGGAAACCACCTTTCAAATTTCAGCTTCCTACCTTCAGCGGTTTCGGCTCGGCGATGATCAATCAGTCAGTCAGTCAGGTTAAGCTCTTATATAGATATAGATGAAGCGCGGGAAATTCAAAACACTTATAAAATACTACGGCCGTCTGGTTGACGGTCGCCGCTTGTTGAAAACCTTTAAGTATTTCTCCGTGACGGCGACAGTACATAAAACAATTTTGTCATTATACACTCCACTCGGTGTCCCGTAGCGAGCTACGGCGTAGTACCGTAGCGAGCGCTACGCCGTAGCACTGTAGCATGCTGGGATTTTAAATGATTAAAAGCCGTAATAATATGCATTTAATCAAAGTGGTTAAATACATAACTTATGCCCTTGGCTTTGCTTATTATGTCATATGGCTAAGTTCAGTAAATGATAAAAGTGAGGTGTGACCACGCCAACGTTATGCCACCTTATTTTTAACCCAAAGTTTACACCAAAGTATAAAACAGGTATTCTACATGTTGTATCAAACTGTTTTCATTTATTGTTTTCACCTCAAACAAGCTGTGAGAATTAAATGTCTGTAAAACTTGTGGAAAACGTGTTAAAGACAGTCAAAAATTTGTTGTTTTCTTTTACTACAAGATATTTTTTTTTTGAGTTGTTTTAAACGTTTTGTTGTTATCGTGTATCAAACATGTTTCTAGATCTAAACGCAGGGTAATAACTCTTTAGTTATTCCCATGACGGCTCGCGTCATGGTGGGAAGTAAAAAATAAATATAATTTTAATTCCCTCAGTCTCGTGGTTTAAATTTTAAGGCACAAAGCACAAAAAATTGTAACGTGCGGACATCAATAAAAGTGTCGTTTTTCATAAGTCCAGTCCAAGGTCCAAGGTTGTCTAGCAGAGATGATTGTTAGCGATAAGTTTATTTTTTTCCTTGACCCATTATTCTAGAAACTTTTGCAATTATAAACATTGTCGTCGGTACATCAAGTGGGGGCCGTCTTTAACTTAGTTATATTTTCACAGGAGCACCAAGAAAGAATGAATGAAGAGAGGCGCCAGCGAGAAATGGCTGAGCGCCGAAGAGCGTACGATGAACAGATAGCCAGCGCTAACAGGTACTCATTCGTTCTTTCGTTCACTCACTCATACAATATTGAGAATGCTTGAAATTTTAATATTGTATCTACCCTCTCATTCAAACTACTGTCATTTTAAAAGTAGTCTTTCCTTGTTATTCTTATATCAATGAAAAGAGATAGAAATACATTTTGGGTTAATTGCTGAAGGAAAAAATCGTGATGAAACGGGTGCGACCTATTCTGTACCAAAAATGTCTTTAATCGACAATGTTGGCATGTGCCTTTGGACAACTCCTATATCAAAGATCGTAGAAAATTGCGGGTCGTTCCGTGTCCGCTACGGACCGGACAGGACGTAGTTTTCTTGTAAGAAATAATCATGTACTTATCACGTTCTTGTCCCGGCTTGTTATGGCTGAGTTATCTTTGGTTATTGACCAGGAAACGGCAGGAAGCTATTCGGGAAGAGAGGGAGAAAGAAAATCAGAGGCTGGAGAGAATGAAACAAAAGATGGAACAGGATCATTATGAGAGTGAGTTATTGGGATTTTTGGTAATATTTAAATCCACATTTGAACAACGACTAAGAATATTTCGTCTAAATAGATACAAACCCGCCAACATTGAAGCGAGTGATTGGATCCAAAAGCCTTCTTACTATGTTCAACTGGTTACGCCATGGGTAGAGAGCATGCCGTTTTCCCCACGATGGGTGTTTTCCTCCACCGTTTTACTCATTGGACTTTTGTTGTAGGCATCGAATAGCAGCTAAAATTTGTATATTTGTTGTTGATGTATAAGGTGTTAATTTCATTCAGCAATCAAAAAGAAGAAGGATATTCAAAAAAAAAACAGAACGAACTACATTGAAGGACACGAGATGAAGATGTCACGGCTGAGAGAAGAGAAGATAAAGGCGAGAGAAATCGACAACGGGACGATCAGAGTGGCGCTGGCGGAGCTGGAACGAGAGAGAGAAAGAGACCGCGTTCAAATGGTAGGTACTTGGATCTTGGTTGTAAAGCTTATAATATAAATACTGCGGCTGCGGAAAATGTCTTCTTCTTTGTTATGGCATCTGTCTCTTTCAAGCACAATTTTGCCAGTGTCATTATGTCTTTAAATTATTTAGGTATGTTTGCGGTCTGTTTGGACTGAAATTCATAAAGAAAGTACTAATCTCGTTTGGTACAAATCCCAAAATGACTAATTTTCGAAATGCCTTTGTTCTTAAATGTCTTAAATTCGTAATGTCTGACAGAAATGGTACCTACATTTAGTCACAAAGTCAAATTGTCAAGTCAACTTTAAACAAAAGCTGGCTGTTTTGTTCAAATTCTTGGGATTTCTTCCGGTGGACTTAGACAAGTCAAAATTTGATCAAGAGTCTTAAGAGTCCTAAGAACATTAAACATTTCAAAATATTTTTTCAGAGAAATCTCCAACTGGAAAAGCAGATATTTGTAGAGAACTTCAACCGCGAGCGCCGAACAGCCCTTCAGCTAGAAGACTCGGCAGAGAGGATCGCTCAAGAATGGAAGAAGACTGAGGAGAATAAAACTGACGAGCAGTTATTGCAGATAGAACAGGAGAAGAGAAAACTGAAAGAGGTAACTTTATTGTTCTAGAAGTTTCTATAAGTTTTAGATGATTTATGCAAGGTTTTTACTCACAGCATGATGTGGTACCTGGAACTGTTATTAGATGGAGTAGGCTTGCCCAACATCCATACAAGCTTAGTCTGCCGTATCCACAGGGAAGACTAATCAAGCAATCTAGGGGTGCTCCATGGTTCCAATCGTAGTTTATCCACTAGAGATTTTTTCCGAGATAAAATGTACCTAAATGAGAGATAGAGAATGTAAATGTATTCCGAGATAATAGATAATAATACAAGATTATCACATTTTTTTAACCTATTTCGTCCCACGCAAAGTCTCATTCAAATAGCGCCATTAATAATAAAAATAACACATTTAAGAGGGTTGTGAAACTGTAAATTTTCATAGAAAAGCTTTTTTGCTCCCCTTTAATTCAGTCCAATATTTATAATTTCTAGAAAGGTTGTAGATACACCGAAAAACTAGGCTTGTACGTTTTTATTTTAAAGAAATATTGCTTCACATAAAAGTTAAGGGGAGCAAAACGTTATCGCTTTTTGTATGAAAATTTACAGCTTCACAATCATCATAGGTAACAAATTTCATCTAAAATCAGCCGTTTAGTTACCTACCTACAGTTAAAAAAATGGTTCACTTCACCCGCATTTGACCCTTTTAAATTGTATTTCCCAGCAAGCTGCACAAGAATACAAAAAGCATATAAACAAGAGACTCGAAGATGTACAAAAAGCTAAGATAGAACGTCGCGAACGGATGGAGCGAGTGAAAAGAACTGCGTACAATGAGCTTCAGAAACGACTCGACAGTGCTAAAGAGGAGTTAAAGAAACAGATCGATTATAGGAACAGCCTTATCTCTCAGCAGCGGGATAATCAACGGTTTATGGTATGTACCTATTGTACCAGTAGGTCTACCAGTCTACCATGAGTTTTCACAATCTACACTCGCTAGCGACTGTAGTTAAAAAATGTATGAAAACTTGTAAAGTGCCTCTAGCGGATAGATGGGTACTAAAACGTCACGTAGATAACTATCCTGTAACGTAGGCGTCACAGCGTATTACAGCGACTGTAGTTTGCGCTTCATTAATTTGCTTAGCATTTGATACCATGAGTAACAATTTTGACAGATGTCATAGTAAAGTATAGGTCATTCAACGGATCTAGGCATTCCTGAAATTAGCCACAGGTGCGAGTTTGCGCATGTTCAGTTCCTTCCCCCCCTCCTCATACCTCGAATTGCTTCCGAAAAACGATACTGCGCAGCTCTTGCGGCTAACTTCACGAATGCCTAGATTCGTGTAGTAACGTCAGCTGATCTAAATGTGACAACTCATGGTAGACGTATAGGGAGGCATCAAAGAAAAGATGGATGGATCGCGTGGTCAAGAAAAGAGTAAATGTGGAAATGACGGCTGATAAAGGAGAGTGAGAGAAAAGAACTGCGTGCCGACCCCACATGAGTGGGATAAGGATAGGAGCTTTATCAAAACCTCTTACCCCTCTTACAAACCATCCATGCTTCAGAAACTTCAATACAATTTTTAAAGGTCATGTTAAATCAATGTTATATAGATAATATTACTTTGATATTGCCTGAACGGGTTGTGGTAAGGCCCCACCTAATCTAGGTACCTACTTACCTAGGTACTTACATGAAAGAATGGAAAATTATTTTTGTCTTAAGGATTTTTTTAAGGTAGGTAGGTAATAAAAAAACAAAATACTTACACGAATTTTTACCTAGGTAAATACTTGTATTTACCTAGGTAAAAATTCGTGTAGGTACCTGTGTACCTAGCTTGGTCCTTGGACCAAGCTAGAGGTACACAGGTAGGTACATTAGACCGGTAATATCTTCTTATAGTAGGTAGGTAAGTACCTAAGTACCTAGGTACATAGGTAGGTACATAAAATACGTTAAGGTACCTACTTACTGGTAGGTTTAGTACCTACCTACATTGTGTACCTACCACTAAATATGAAAGTACCTATTCATTATGTAAATAAAATATTTTACAGGAATCTGAGTTGGCGAATATGGAAATCAAGGATAGATCATTTACTAAAAATCGTATAATGTTCAAAGAAGCATTGGAGGATACCCTCAACCAAAGAAATGTAACAAGGACAAGGTAATTAATGTAGTTATCTGCCTACTTACTACTGTGTGAGTACCTACCTACCTCTACGCTTATTTTTACTCCTATTTTTTCAGTACAAATCCCGTTCATCCGTTTAGGAGATGTCTAACTATGAATACAGAAGACACGAATATAAGGTTTCCTCTTATTTAGTTATAAGTACGTGTAAAAGGTAAGTAGATTACTTTATGTATTCGACCTATAATAATAAAGTTTAAATCAAAAATAATTTTATTAGGTATTTTTATTTTCCGCGCCTTGCCGGTGACGAGTTTAGGTTAGGTCAAGACAGCGCCATCTATCGATCGAGCAATCCGCAAATTAGGCAATCTTACGTACAATACGTTCCATTTTTCACTTTTTTGCAGTTTCTATAAAAATCACTAATCTATAATCTCACATTATAAACATTAAATTACCCATGCTCGTAAAATATTTTTTTATGGAGAAAATATTATTAGTATTTAAAGCACTATTCAAGACAGTAAGACTTGTGAGTTGTTGTGTAGATCATACTATAATTTATTTATAAGAAACTTTCAGTTAAATATTGACTTTGAGTAGAACGTAACGTAAAAGTACCAAGTCTTCCTTCTTTGAACATTTTGGTTTTGTATTGTTTGTTTTTAAAGTTGTGTTGTTGTGAGTGAGTGCGCTAAAATAAAAATGTTGAATGAAAATTGCTATTTGAGGGTAATTTTTCCATGGTTTAGCCTTGTATGACTAACCTACCTCAACATTCATATAAATCTTAACCCACGTGCCTTGTAAATCCAGTTTTATTTCCCACCGGTGTTTTTGATGTTGTGAATTCATAGCCGCAAAATGTTTGAGGGCGAAGATATTGCCTTTAGCGGGCTAGAAGTATGCAGCTACAGACATTTACAGACCATGGCAAAGAATATGGGTTTGCCGTCAAACGTAAAAGTGAGTATTGCAAAATACTAAGAACGTAGCTACTGTTTATAACTCACGCATGCTGTGTGTTGTCTTGAAAATATTTTACGCTTTTCTAGGACAAATTGAAGTAAGTAAGATACCTATTATACTTAAATAGCAAACTTTGTTAGAGAAGTTAAGTTGTTAGGCCTATATTAACTCCATCACCAACCTACCATCTCAATCAAGATACTTAATAAGTTTATGAACCAAATCTTTTTTTTAACCATCACAGATAAGTATGTAGGTCTACTTGAGATTCTATTCTATGAGACAGATACATAACTACATAGGTAAACCTACACTTGAGATTCTATTCTATGAGACAGATACTTTGTACATAGGTACTAAGTACCTATCTATCTCTTTAAAATCTTTAATTTTGTTATACTTACTCATAAATACAGAAAGTGCATCTAATAGAAATGATCCGAGCAAAAAAGTACTGCACAGACACAGACCTAAAGACCATTGTGGAGCGGGTTAAGATGGAGCGCAAAGTAAACTCTCAGGCTAAAAAGAAGAAACAAAAGAGAAAGACTTTCAGAATTCAGGTAACTTACATTATACCCTATTCATCTATTTAGCTATCCGGTACAAAATCAGCATAAAGTCTATGAAATGTTTAATTAAGATGATGATGATTAGCTAACAAAAAAATCAAATTAGTAGGTATATGAATTAGTATGAATTAACTTTATTTTTCAATAACTGTCATACAAATCAGTACCAAGCTCCCTTCATGGTCACAGGACCGATGCCCCCACCTCCCCTCTGCAGGTTACTACTTGTATTGAGTCATGCAGGAATCAGGATCACCAAATTTCTTCACCGGATAACCAATTGCTGGACATCTGGCCCTTTGTCCGCAGCCTACACTGAATATCCAAAATCCAGTCTCTGGCTGGACCATTTGTTAAAATCCATCCAGCTATTTCGGCTACAGTGAGAGCCAAAGGAACTTTCTATACTTTATAATATAATAAATACATATTTAATGACTTCTTATTATTTCAGGGCACAGAAGTTTCTTCAACTAGCAACAGTCAGTCCCCCCCAATAAAGCACACACCAAAGCGCCCCTCAGACTTTGTTATCCAATACAGTCCGGACATAACCAGAACTATCATGAAGTTCCAGCCGAGACCCAATATATTTAGCACTAGAACATCTATACTACAGCCGCTTAAGAGGCACATTGAAAGTGACAGGGTTCTACGGAGCTTCAACTCTGTAAAGAGACCTAACTACAGGTAGGTGGGATGATAGCAGTTCTGCTATTGCCTGCAATTGACAAAAACTCCTATATTAGAATGTGTAAAACATTTTTTCATAAAAAAAAATCCCCTGGCTGAGTAGATATCTCCTCAGATCTTTTTAGTTACTTAGATCTTTGCGGATATCTAAAGAGGGTAGTCAGAGGCACGTCCAAACATGACATTTGGTACATGCCCACATTTTGCACAGTAGTTAGTATTCTGTACGTGACAGGTTGCAAGCCCATCGCAGCTTATAAGAATACTAACCTATGACACACACCTTCGAATTTTTGGTTCTACTGTATGCGGGTTTCCTCACGATGTTTTCCTTCACCGTTTAAGAGCACTGGCATTGCGCAAATATTTTTTTCGAATGGAAAAACTCATTGGTACACCAACCAGGTGTAACCAGGTTAGAACCCGCAACCTTCGGATTGTGAGGCAGGGGTGCTACCACTACACCACCAGCGCTCTTTTTTTTCATAGAATTTTAATATACCAGCAACAAAACAAGCATATGGTTGACCTGATAGCAGATGGCTACCTGTCACTGTGGTAGTAGGTACTAGGTATAGGTACACCTACCCTCGTGTATCCTACCTATCCTGTCACTCTCTTTTCGTGCACTTGTCTTTGAACTTTTTATGTTCTATGACTTGCTGGTCTACTCAGTATATTTTCCTTCACCAATTGAGAGTAGTATAGAGTACATACATTTTTCACACAAAAAATTCCTTTGGTGTATGACCGGATTAGAATCTACTACCTTAGAATCGGAAGGCGGGGCTACCACCATTACATCACCAAATATATTTGAGCTGATGAATTTGACAGATTCGAACTCATGACCTTAGGATATGAAGGTGGTACCTCTACCATTAGACCACCAAATATGTTCCTGAGGATATGTTATAACAATAAAAATAGTGTGTTTACTAATAATCCCGTTATTTTAATTTTACAGGATAATGGAGCAAAATGACTGTGCTATAGGTGTTGTTAATGCTCAGAATTCTATGCAAGAGCTACGGCAGGAAAGTTTCCAAGAGGTCAGGCAAGATGCATATGGGAATATGAATGTGGCTGTTCCGAAACACAGGCCGGTCATGGTGATGAACCAAGACAGACAATTGATGCCAGTGTCCCGAAGCTCTGTAAGTTTATGTATCCCAAAAATCTAGGTAATCCAGCATATAGAGAACTAGCTTCTGCCCACGGCTTCGCCCACATACCACCAAAAGCAAATCTATCCCACAGGAATCGTACATTTTTCCGAGATAAAATGTAGCCTATGTGTTATTCCAGACCATAATTTATATCTGTGCCAAATTTAATCCAGATCCGTTTAGCCGTTTCAGCGTGAAAGAGTAACAAACATACATCCAGACATCCATACATCCACACATTCTTACAAACTTTTGCGTTTATAATATAAGTAGGATGGGGATGTACCATAACCTACTTTTAATTCCGGAATTTAATAGAAATCTTGGACCAAGTAAAGAGTTAATTAAACACCTAGGTACATTCCTACACAATTAAAGGTCTAGATTTATTTCTAAACTAAAACTGTGAATTGTGAAACTTTGTTTTGTGGGTAGAAAAAAATATCCATATTCAATTTTTCAAAATACATATTTGCCCATCATTGTGCAATTTATTGTTATAAATGTGAAATCTGATGTGTCTCAAACATCCTTTTTTTATTCCTCTTATGTACAATAAAGCGTTTCTAAATCTATATCTATTGTACATATTTCAGAACATTACAAAACCAGCGAAACGTCAGCGAAAGCTAAGCGGCATCTACCCTCTCCAGCCGTTAGAAAACTCACTCTACGATTATGAACCGACAGTCGGTTTCCGACACCCCGACGGGCGATTGACCAAAATCAATGCCATCTTACAAAGACCCCTGTCTAGCAGCCTCCTACCAAAGAAAAAGGCTCTTGTACAAAAAAAAGTTGCAAGAGTGACAGTCCAAGATGTTATCAACTACAAAGTAAATCGCTCGTCCAATGATATCGGTAAAACTCTAGAAGGTTCTAGACTTTATGAAATTGACTATTCGAACGAGAATGGTCTTTACAATGAATGTCCGACTGATGAAATAGCTGAAGTAAGTAACTTCGAAGCTGACAGTCAACCATTCAGCCATGAAACATTAAACGCAACCAAAACTATAGTACTAGAGCCTAATCAAAACATGATTCTAGAAAACTCTAGAAAAGTTTACAAAGGCTGCCAACGCGTTAAGACAGTAAATAAAGGATGGAATTATAGCATTGAATATCAAGAACATGACAACCCTGGTGCGAGGAAAGAGTGGAATGTATATGATATCAATGATCAATCTATTGATAGATTTGAAAATACTGGACAGACAAAGAAACTGCATGAAAGAAATATTCAATGCCACACTCACAAAGCTAAAGAAATACCTGAACCTATTTCTACAAACTACAAAGTGAAGCAAGGAAGGATTACAGAACCAATATCAAGGGATTATCAAGTTGAGTATCAGAAGTTCAATCAAGGCTTTACAACGAATGTTAATCATGCCAGATCTGATAGAAACGACTCTAGACAAGAGATTGTAGATAGAAATATCAATAATGCACGAACCAATATTATTAATCAACTTAATCAAGAGATCACTGTTGACAAATGTGGTAATAAAGACCAGTTTAATCAAGAAATTGTACGCAGGAATCTGAATATTGCCAGAACTGGTTCTGGACGCCAGATTAATCATGAAATCACTATCAAATATGCTCAGTCTGGTACAAATCAGTTTAATCAAGGTATGAATAATGTGAGACATACAGAGCAACAGTTCAAAGATACAACTGACTGTAATGTAGTGACATCTGGTGTTAGAAACCAGTGGACTGATAAAGAAACCTACAGAAACATTAACCAACTAAAACCTATTACCAAAGATCATTACAATAAAGACATAGCAGACAAAAATACCAACCACAAATGTGATATAGATGCAAGTTCCAAATACCCTAATATGGCATCTTTAACCGATGTATTCCCAAATGAAGATTACTCACAAGAAATAATGGATAGACAAAATTCAAATTACTCTGTGTATTACCATAAGAAAATAAGGGCAGAGCACGTGAAAACACAGAAGGAAAGCTTTGAAAAGTTGCCGAGAATAAATGATGTATTTAGTCAGTTTAATGATGTTCAATACAAGTGTTTGACGCAGCCTTTATATGTGCAAGTTAGTAAGGAGTCGGAAAGAGGTAAGATATATCTCCTTTCTCGAGCTCTAGCTCAATTTCATAAAAATCGGTTCAGCGGTTTAAGCGAGAAAGCGTACAGATAGACAGAGCTACTCTCGACCTCAGTGGCGCAGCGGGTGAGGGTCCGCCTGCGACGCAAGAGGTTGCGGGTTCGATTCCCGCCTCGGAACAAATTTGTGTACGATCTGCAGAAATTTGTTCCGTTGGTCTGGGTGTTTTCTATGTATAACAAAAAATATCTATTTATGTATTATAATGTATTAAATATATCAGTTATCTTGTACACAAGCTTTGAGTAGCTTACTTTGAGGCTAGATTTTTTTTATTTAATTTTTATAATTAATATTTTGAATTTGTCCGCAAAATAATCATTAGTATGTATTAACTACCTTCCCCTCACGGCTTCGCCAGCTAGTACCTTGAAAAACAAAAACAAATCTATCCCACGGGAACCGTACATTTTTCCGGGATAAAAAGTAGCCTATGTGCTATTCAAGACTATAATCTGTGCCAAATTTAATCCAGATCCGTTCAGCCGTTTCAACGTGAAAGAGTAACAAACATACATCCATACATTCTTACAAACTTTCGCGTTTATAATATTAGTAGGATGGGTTTTTGCGAACGAAGTCGCGGTAGCAACTAGTAACCTAATATATGTCTTTCCCAGTGCTTCCGCTGCCAAGAGTGGTACAGACAAACAATATCAACAACACATGTATGCTTGAAAGTATATACAACTTCAAAAACCAGTTTATAATGAACCCGCCGGTTTTACTGATAGCGACCACGCAGACTCAATGCACATACAGCACTAAGACTGTTTCTACTGCGTAAGTATTATCTATCTTCTATCCTATGACGACCTCAGTGGCGCAGCGGGCGAGAGTCCGCATGCGACGCAAGAGGTTGCGGGTTCTATTCCCGCCGCAGAACAAATTTATAAATAAATAATAAATAATGCTGGACAGAATAGAATTTTGCACTATGGAAATTTGGGTACGATCTGCAGAAATTTGTTCCGTTGGTCTGGGTGTTTTCTATGTATAATAAAAAATATCTATCTATGTATATAATGTATTAAATATATCAGTTATCTAGTACCCATAGCACAAGCTTTGAGTAGCTTACTTTGGGGCTAGATGATGCAGTATGGATTGTCCAGCATTATTTATTTATTTATTTATATGTACATACTTGCTTCCTCCCGCGGCTTCGCTTATATGATACTCTGTCAAATTATAACCGATGTGCTATTCCAAACATCTATCTCTGTGCCAAATTTCTATCAGATCCGTTCATCAGTTTCTACTTGATAGAGTAACGAACATACATACAAACTTTTGCATTTATAATATTATTAGGATATACCTACACTTCATCAAAAAAGTTTTAATCTCATACAGCGTAGTGTAGCTTAAATATGTTATTCGAAAGCTTAATCTACCTGCTATAATATAATTTGGCTTTTTTTATTTTTTTTTACTTGTGAATTCGACGTTTGTTTTTGTATTCTTCTTTGACATTTGTTCCTCTTTTATAATTATTATTGTAATGTTTTATGTATATGACAAAATATGTATTCATGCAATAAATAATTACTTTACTTTACTTTACTTTATTGAATGGTGCTTTTTGTTTATATCGTCTATTTCTAGAATTTATTAACTATGTTATCAAAACATAACAGTGAGAGGTTGTAGAGGACGAAAAATAGTGGCTACTAACTATCATAAGCGGAACATGATTCTTAGAATTTCTGTCGGTCACTTTGTTTATGTATCACGCAAAAATAACTGAAGCAATTTCGATAGGACTTTCACTGTACGTTAGCTTGTTCTTCGACTTAGTAACTGGGGTATATTTTATCGTACCCCTAATCCCAAAAAGGGATCGAAGTTTGTATATAATGTTTGGTATAATGCGTGAATCTTAATTCTTCAATATTTCATAATGTACAGACAAATATTATTTAAAGATGTACTTAAGTTTATTTGTAAGAGATAATCTTTGGAACTCATTATTAGTATATAACGGGTATTTATCGCGGTTTATTTACCTATTCACCTACTACTACCACCGATATTAGTATATTATTAATCCCTAAGTTTCGGTTACAAAAAGTGAACGGGTCATTTATGGGGAACGTGATACGTTTCTATAATAAACTTCCTATAAATGCAACTAAACTTCCTGTTAGAAAATTCAAAGCCTTCATTAAAAATAATCTCTTAAAGAAAGCATATTATAATATAAATGAATATATTGATGATAGGAACTCATGGCCCGATGTCGCTCCGCCCTCCGACAGCTAACCAATTTGCAATGTAAACGCTGTCCTTTTGTTTTATGTATTTATGTTCTGTTTTTATGTTATTATTATCTTGATTACATTTTTTGTAAGAAGGATCATACAAAAAAGCGCTAGGACCGAGACGAGTTTCTTGCCTGTTCTTCTCGTACTTGGGTTAGGTTGGAATTGGCACATAGATTCACCTAGCATGTAAGACGTTTCAAAGTGATCCTTGTGATTGTACTGAATAAATATTTTTCAATTTCAATTTCAATTTCAATATAGTTATATACCTGGTCACGGGATGACCACGACAGTGTTTAAACCTGTTGAAACGTCGGGAAAAATAGGTAAATAAAACGCGATAAATACCCGTTTAATACTAATAATAACGTGTTCAGGGATCGCGTAAGTTTCAAAATATATCTTTGGAACTGCTATTATTATTGTAACACTTCCTTTTATTGTTTCTTTGGTTTCATGGTATCTTGTTCGGTGTTTTTGCGCACCGTTTTCGCTTGTGCACCTGCTTGCATGTGTGATGTGTGATGGCTTACAGAGTTGCGCAGCCCGCCGCCGACTATTACAATAATATTAACCGTAAGTTCGCTTTGCATTTCTTTCCTATGCCTGGGCCTTTCTACTCAACTGTTTCGTCATTGTTCTCACTTTTGTCATTTTTCGCTACATACAATTTGGTTAATCCCGTAAAATATTAGTTAATTTTAAATGTAACTTTCGTGATATAACTTATTATCGACCAATCTTTTATTGCTTCATCTTCATGCTATCAGCTTGAAAGAGCTCTAAAATCAAGGTTGAAAAAGTTTTTAAAATAACAGTAAAATATTAAATTGAGTAGAAAGGTGAACGCCTACTAAAGGTGAACGCGTCTCTGGCCGAATCAAACATACTAAAAATTCCTTTGCATGAAATGTTTAGGACTGGCGCACGCAGCCAAATAGGGGCTTTATAACAAGCTCTTCGGGTAATATCAAAGTAATATAACTTTGATGTTTCGTATCTATAAAAGTTGTATTGATACGTTTCGTATCTATAAAAATTGTATTGTAGTGTTTCTTCAAACTTGATACCTGTCGTAACTGAAACATGATGATTTGTAAGAGCTTGTGGTAAGGTTCCTACCGGTATTTCCACTGAGGATTTTAGTTTTGCACTAAATTCTTTGTATATTATCCCTAAAAATCCATATTTTTTTTTTGAATTCCCTAGTTTTGGGGCGCATGAATAATAATTTAAAAAAAAAATCCATTTTGCATATTTTAATACGAAAAAAATTGCACAAAACTAATTCATTGGAAGACTCAGAAGAAGAAGCATTACTTTTGCAGGCTTTCGCGGATTTCTCTCCTTTATCTTGATACTAGCTTCTGCACGCGGCGTCGCCCGCGAAGTACCTACATAAAATATAGCCTATGTTCATCCTGAAAGTTCATTCTACACATTGGTGAAAGAATTTTTCAAATCGGTTCAGTAGTTTCGGAGCCTATTCATTTCAAACAAACAAACAAACAATCAAAGTTTTCCACTTTATAATATTAGTATAGATAACGAAGGTTTTTACCTCACTATTATCACTCGTGTCTTGCATCCCCTAATAGGAAGAGCTATTCAGCATAGAATAAAAAGGTTTACAACCTCAAGTAATCTTTACACTATAATTCCTTAAATTCCTGTCGCAATAAAAATAGCCCTAAGTACACGAACTAAGTAGTTCCGCCCTAAAAAAGGGCGAAATCCCTAAAAGTGGAAACACTGTCCTACGTCTACCATGTCTGAAGTTTTCTACAATTTGTATCACGCACACGCAACACATTTATTTCGAATAAATGACGCAATGATTCGTCCATCAATCTTACCATAAGACGATCCGAACTTTCCAAAACAGTTTTTGCTTAGTTAAGAGCTAGATGGCGCTGTATTAAATGTCCAAGAATATTTATTTATTCCTTTAAATGTTAAAGCGTACGAGCGGGCTAACGCATACCAACCTACGGAAACACCTCGGTTGTACGAATATTTGAAGCCAGAGTTCATGCCTAGATACAGTTTCAGCTGTAACGAAGGTAAGAAACTAGTCAAATTAAAACTCTCACATAGTTCCATCAATTTTAAAAATAAATAAATAAAAATAAATAAATATGATCACGACTGTAATCCCCGGGCTCGGTAGATATCTCCTCAGATCTTTGGTTACTTAGATCTTTGAGGATATCTAAAGTCAGAGGCAAGTCCAAACATGACATTTGGTACATGCCCACATTTTGCACAGTAGTTAGTATTCCGTACGTGACAGATTGCAAGCCCATCGCCGCTTATAAGAATACTAACCTATGACACACACCTTCGAATTATTAGTTCTAGGGTATGCCGGTTTCCTCACGATGTTTTCCTTCACCGTTTAAGAGCACTGGCATTGCGCACATCAATTTTTCGAATGGAAAAACTCATTGGTGCACGACCAGGTTTGAACCCACGACCTTCGGATCGTGAGGCCGGGGTGCTACCACTACACCACCAGTGCTCTCTCGTCTCTCACCAGTGCCATCAATTTTGGACTCAATAAACGCTGGCCTCACAGTTCAGTTGGTAGTAGCTCTGCCTTATGCGCTGTAGGTTGTGGGTTCGATCCCCACAAGCGTAAACATTTGTGTGATGAGCACAGATGTTTGTTCTGTGTTTGAGTGTAATTATCCATTTTATGTATGTACTAGCTTCCACTCGCGGCTTCGCCCGCATGTTACCTTGAAAAACAAAAACAAATGTATCCCGTGGGAACCGCACATTTTTTCAATATAAATGTAGCCTATGTGTCATTCCAGACCATAATCTATATCTGTGCCAGATTTAATCCAGATCCGTTCAGCCGTTTCAGCGTGAAAGAGTAACAAACATCCAGACATCCATACAAACTTTTGCGTTTATAATATTAGTAGGATTTACAAAAAAAAAATATATAATTAATCTATGAGCTATCTAATTCCCATAATACAAGCTTTGCTTATGTTGCTAGTATATGGAAGTGCCTCTGACTCACCTTTATATATCCTCAAAGATCTACCAAATGACCTTTATTCAAAGGTCATTCAATGACATGCCGGTTTCCTCACGAATGTCATGATCATATTTTTTTTGTTTATTTTTTTATTTTTATTTTCAGTACTAAGCTCGTCAACCGCCTCCCTAGATACGACGAATACGCAAGACCTCGGTGCTAACGTCACCATACCGGAAATGGTGGAAGATGCCTTGGAACTTATCAGTCAAGATGGGGTAATGAAACATATTAAAAATAAGCATATAATTTTACACGCATTTGGTGATTTTCATTTCTATAAATGCACTAAAAAACCAGCCAAGTGCGAGTCGGACTCGCGCACGAAGAGTTCCGTACCATTATCTATAAAAACGGCAAAATATTTTATTTTTTTATGGGGGCCCCCTTAAGACGCGGTGGTCAGCTGATCGCGGGGTTTAGCTGTTTTTCAGATGCTTTACCCACGGTAAATAAAGGTAGTGGAGAATAACTGAAAGGTCACTAAAAAAATTCAATATTTTATCTTTAAAGTCTGAATTTTTAATTTTATTTAAACGCCGTATTTACTTTAGTATTCATTCTTGAAAAAACCCAAAAAAAATAAACAAAACCTGCTTCTCCTTCTAAAGTTGAGGTCATTTTCATATATTTTTTACGCCGACGGGTAAATAATTTATTTATAAATAAAATGTGAGTTTCATTTTAACAAAAATTATAACTTTCAAAATAACACAAATTATTATTTCAAATTATTACAATTCGAAAGGATAAAATTTGACTTTTCATATTGAAATTGAAATTGAAAAAATATTTATTCATTAAAATCACAAGGATCACTTTGAAACGTCTTACATGCTAGGTGCCAATTCCAACCTAACCCATACTCTCAAAAATCATTAGCTAGCCACAGCGCCTGAAATATTTAATTTATTCTGTTTTTTAGTATTTGTTGTTATAGCAGCAATGTCTCGTGTTCCAGGATTACATGGAGAGGATTGGAATGGATGTAAGGATGCAGTGCATTCAATGCGACTGGGCTGGACCCAAGATCATTCTAGAATATCATATCAAAAAGGTAACAGCCGTTTTATTTTGAGCCTAAAGTTGAATATAATTAGCTAGTAATAATCACACTTCTTCTTTATCGTTACACTAGTCACCGCCCGCGGCGTCTCCCGCGAGGTACCTACATAAAATATAGCCTATGGTCAATCTGAAAGTTCATTCTACAAATTGGTGAAAGTACTTTTGGAAATCAGATGGAGTTTCGGAGTTTCCTACATACAAACAAACAATTTTTAACTTTTTATTATACTATACAGTTTATTCTTTACATAGTGTAGTAGCAGCTGAACCGATTTTGATGAAATTTTTATTATATGTATAATCTGTGAATCTAGACTATTATTAAAAAAAGGTAGAGTTTTTATGTATTTTTGAGTATAAATAGTGAACTGTTCGATCTCCATAAAATTTGGTCTATCGATACTAAAAAAACAAATTGTTTTTAAAGGATCACTCCCACCAAATCCAACATGAAGTCAGCGACGAGTGGAAGTGCATCTTCACGCTGGGAGAGCTGGTGTCGTGTCACACGTGGCACAGCCGGCTGCTGCAGCGCGGGGAGAGCGTGCTCGCACTCAGCGCTAAGTACACGACCACTGATGACATACAGGTCGCTTTATCGGTGAGAATGAGAACACCCCTTAACATACAATCCCATAGCTGCAAGTACGGGTACCTTTATCGGTGAGAACACCCCTTAACATACAATCCCATAGCTACATGTACACTGTACAGGTCACTTGAACACCCCCTTAACATACAATCTCATAGCTACAGATACAGGTCGCTTTGTTGATGAGAACACCCCTTTACATACAATACCATAGCTACATGTACAGGTCCCTTAAACACCCCCTTAACATACAATCTCATAGCTACAGATACAGGTCGCTTTATTGGTGAGAACACCCCTTAACATACAATCCCATAGCTACACATAAAATTATTTCCAAAAAAAAAGTATATAATTAATCTATCAACTATCTATCTGGTTCCCATAGTAGAAGCTTTGCTAAGTTTGGGGCTAGATGGCGTAGTTTGAACTGTCCGCCAATATTTATTATTATTATAATATAATTATTATTTCAGATGATCCCCACCGAACCTGAAATCACAAAACACGCTCGCATAACAGTCTACAACAAAATATCCGGACAACCCTACACGCACGAAGGCGAAATAAAGCACCTACCCGACTCTATGCCGTACGAATACGGTCTAGAATGCCTTGAAGTTGATATAGGTAAATTAGATTTGATCCCTAATAGTGCTAACTTGCGATTGGTTAATAGGGAGTTAGTAGGCTCGTCCGGTGTAGTGGTGGTGGGGCAGCCTGAGCTAAATAGGGTTGAAATTGCCGTGTACGTTAAATTATTAGATTGATTTTTAAGATCGAACTATTAAAAATATATCCGTCCTTTACTTTTTAAATGTGTGACAGAGACAGCAGTACTTTTCGTGAAAAAAGAACTTATGTGAATTTCAACAATGGCTATATCCTTCCTTTACTTTTAAATGTGTGACAGAGAAAGCAATACTTTATGTGAAAAAAGGACTGAAGTGAATTTAAAAAACGACTTACATCACGTTTAATAACATTCCCACCTAACGTTTTCGACCTTTAGCTAACTTCAGAGTATAATATTAAGATGTACCTTTATTTACCTACTTCAGACTATAACTTATTTGCTAGCTTACCTTACTGTACAGTATACAAAAATATTTTCTTTTCATAATAGTTTTGATAACATAACATATAATATGACATTATTCTGTAAGTGTACCATTAGTTTATTCTGTGAACATACCATAAATTTGCTAATTATTTTCTTGTTACCTATGCATTTTTATATAGATATAATAACATATTTCGTGAGTTTATATTGTGAAGTGTGTTACCAGTGAAAAAAATAAAAGAACAATCTTATTTTTTGTTAAAATCTCACATGTACAATCCTACATTGTACACGTGTAGATGTATACAATCGTACATTGTACACGTGCAGGTGTAGACAATCGTACATTGTACACGTGTAGATGTACACAATCGTACATTGTACACGTGTAGATGTATACAATCGTAAATTGTACACATGCAGGTGTAGACAATCGTACATTGTACACGTGCAGATGTATACAATCGTAAATTGTACACGTGCAGGTGTAGACAATCGTACATTGTACACGTGTAGGTGTATACAATCGTACATTGCTGGACTTAGTTTTAGTCCTACTATTAGAAATGTTTAAATTTTGATAAAAAATTGTGTCAAATATTCAAATATGTTTTAGAAGGCTGTTTTTATTTTTTTATGTTGATTTTATAATCATGTTGATTATTTTGCTAAGATCGTTGAATTTATAGAGTTATTACTAAGGTTGTGAAACTAAAATTTAATAGTGTTAAGGTTTTGAATGCATATTTTTACTACGATCACTTGATCTCTTTTAAATTAAAATATAAGTAGGTAACCTAATGTTTGAAGGACCTAAATATTGACCAAAATAAGTGCCATATTTACTTAATTACCTAGATATATTGTAGGTTTATATGTTTTTGTTTTTATATCAATCGTACAAAAAAAGTAGTCATAGGTACGATTTTCATCCATTTCGGATATAAAATCATGTGATAAAATATGTTTTTCGTCCGAGAGTAATGGTCTCACGTTATAAGCTGCATAGTAGGTACGATTGCATACTTGCACACAAAGCCTAGAATACTACAAAGTCTAGAATACTAAGTATAACCTTGTGAAATACCTTGACTTAGTTTTTGTTGCAGCAAAATCATTGCTGATTTTTTAATTTTTGTTCACGATTTTGTTATGTTAAGATAAGGTTGATTTTTGAGAAATTAAACTTGTTGATCATATAAAATGGTTTTATTTGCTTTTCATTCTTTTTTTTCTTTCTAAATGGTCTGGCTCGCGCGGGAAATACTATTATTCTCTATAGTTATATCTCAGGTAAGCCCATAGATAAAGTAATATTAAAAACTACGATTCAACCATAGCATAATAACTTACAATCACACCCAGCCAAAAAATATTACTTCTGTAATATTTAAACTTATTATCCGAGTAATTTAGTGGTATTTTTCTTGACGTATTCGACTGTCAACTTTATCGCTCTAGTTTTTATACATTTTCTCATGTTATTTTGGGTTTATTGTGTAATTTTGTTGGTTATTTTTCTAAAAAAGCCCAAGTTCTTAACACGTAAATATTTGAATGAAAGTGAATACTGAATAGTTTCTTTCTAAATCCATCATGAAATTTTGAAACAAAACAGCCATCTGTTGGCTAAAATTGACTTAACAATTTGACTGTGACTATGACGTAAAAAACTTCTTCTTCAATTATGGCATCTGTCTCTTAGAGAACAATTTTGCCAGTGTCAAGTGTATTTATTTATAAGTATTGTCAACGTCACAGAGTCAAAGTCAAGTTGTAAAGTCAATTTTAAACAAAAGATGGCTGTTTTGTTGAAAATTCTCGGGATTTCCTCCGATGGAATTTGAAGAGAACAGTTCTCTTCGCGAGTGTAAAATATGTGAATTAGAGTGAATAGTTACTATTCACTCTAATTCACATATTTTACACTCGCGTCAAGAACCCGGACTTTATTGGCAAAATAACCACCAAAATTACGCAATAAAACTCAAAATAACACGAGAAATAATATAAAAACCAGAGCGACTTAGTTGTCAGACAAATGCACCGCAGAAAATCTGTATTGTAAAATAGACTGTGATTATGACGTAATAAACTTACCAAGGCCAAAATTGATCTCAAAAGCAATGACATTTTCTTCTTCTTCTTCTTCAATTATGGCATCTGTCTCTTAGAGAACAATTTTGCCAGTGTCAAGTGTATTTATTTATAAGTATTGTCAACGTCACAGAGTCATAGTCAAGTAGTCAAGTCAATTTTAAACAAAAGATGGCTGTTTTGTTGAAAATTTTCGGGATTTCCTCCGATGGAATTTGAAAAGAACTATTCACTCTAATTCACATACTTTACACTCGCGTCAAGAACCCTGGCTTTATTGGCAAAATAACCACCAAAATTACGCAATAAAACTCAAAATAACACGAGAAAACATATAAAAACCAGAGCGACGTAGTTGTCAGGCAAAAACACCGCAGAAAATCCCCCAATGACATTTTATCTACGTAGAAAGTCTTTGCTCAAAAGAGACAGATGCCATAAATAAAGAAAAAAATACCTAATGTGTCATTCTGTCTATGCAACTGTCATTCATTTGAATTTTATCACGGTTTATTTAAAGTTATATCTAGTTTTCTACAGTAATTCTATCTAGATGTATACGCAACCGCCCCAGCCGCCTCGACAGAGGATCCCTAAGGATGGACCTGGTCCGCGGGGTGTTCCAGATTGTTATTATGTAAGTATGATCACGACTAATCCCCGGCCTCGGTAGATATCTTCCTCAGATCTTTAGATAAGTATAGTTGGCTCAACGAATCTAGGCATTCGTGAAGTTAGCCGCAAGAGCTGCGCAGTATCGGAATCTAGGCATTCGTGAAGTTAGCCGCAAGAGCTGCGCATCGTTTTTCGGGAGCAATTGGAGGTATGAGGGAGGGGGGAGGAACTGTACATGCGCAAACTCGCACCTGTGGCTAACTTCACGAATGCCTAGATTCGTTGGATGAACTATACTTAGATCTTTAAGGATAATATAAAGAGGGTAGTCAGAGGCACGAGAGGTAAGTACCTATAACTAAAAAAAAAAAAAATATGATCACGACTAATCCCCAGGCTCGGTAGATATCTTCCTCAGATCTTTAGGTAGGTACTTAGATCTTTGAGAATATCTAAAGAGGGTAGGTAGTCAGAGGCACGAGAGGTATAACTATTCTTGGAATAATGTAATGTCAAATGCAAGTACAGTTCATCCAACGGATCTAGGCATTCGTGAAATTAGCCACAGGTGCCAGTTTGCGCATGTCTATTGTCTAGTCCCACCGCCCCTCCCCATACCTCCAATTGCTCCCGAAAAACAATACTGCGCAGCTCTTGCGGCTAACTTCACGAATGCCTCGACTTGTTGGGCCAACTTGTAAAATGTTAGTTAACTCTTTGATAACTACGATTTATTCTGGGGATAGTGCTTATGCTATGTCTAAATTTCGATTTGATTACTAGTTTGGTCGAATCCGCTATAAGACGTAATTTTTCCTGATACCATGATTTTTATCCGCAGACATCAAGAGTGCTAAACTCTACATATCGCTACGTGAAATTCGTGCGTAAACTTCGAGCAGAAGAAGAAGATCAGAGAAAAGGCGCAGAGACCAAACTAAAAGAATTACAGGACAAACAGAACAGTGACTTTTTCATCAGATGTGATCGAAGGTAGGTTTTTATATGATCAAAATCACATCACACTACTTATACATAGGTAGGTACCTAAGATACACTATATGTTTAAATTTTAAATCTTTGAGTATATACCTAAGACATAGGTACTCAAAGATTTAAATCGTCTATCTATACCTACTACTACGGATCCGAGACATGGCCGCTCACAAAGGAACACATGCATAAGATCAGAGTAACTCAACGGGCAATGGAACGCACCATGCTCGGAATATCACTACTGGACCACATACCCAATGTCGAAATCCGACGTCGCACAAAGGTTGTGGATGTGGGTATGCGAATCGCCAGACTGAAGTGGAAATGGGCAGGACACTTGGCAAGAAGGGATGACGGGAGATGGACAAAGGCGATAACGGAGTTGTGGCCGAGGAGTGCTCAAAGGCCAAGAGACAGACCACTGGACGAGACTTGCTGGGGACCGGAAAGAGTGGCGTAATAAAGAGGAGGCCTATACCCAACAGTGGGTGCAACCGGGCTGAATGATGATGATGATGTTGATACCTACTACTTCTAAATATATATAACTCAAAGGTGACTGACTGACTGACTGACTGACATAGTGATCTATCAACGCACAGCCCAAACCACTGCACGGATCGGGCTGAAATTTGGCATGCAGATAGATGTTATGACGTGGGCATCCGCTAAGAAAGGATTTTGATTAATTTTATTCCCAAGGGGATAAAATAGGGGATGAAAGTTTGATTTTGTTTTTCAAGGTACCACGCGGGCGAAGCCGTGGGCGGAAGCTAGTAATATTATAAAGCTGAAGAGTTAGTTTCTTGGTTATAAATCTATTGATTCTCTACAGATCGCTAATAAACAATGTAGCCAGGCGCGTCGACCTCTGTCTAGCTTCATACGAAGATGATCTAAAAGAGAAGAGAAGAACGTAAGTATCAAATTTAAAATGTATTTATTTAAAAAATAACGGCTCATTTTGATCAGTCGTTCGCTTGGTCGGCCATTTTGTTGCGGTACATTTTGCGCATTTTTGTAACCGTCCGAGTTTCCTTCGGACTTAAACTGTTGGTTCTTGGAAAAACTTACCTACAACCCGGTCACATTATCTCGAGACCAGGCGTCGATGACGTCACGTCACGTCGCGTCGGCGCTCTGATATGGTGCGCATTCCAGCGAGGTCTCGAGATAATGTGACCGGGTTGTAAGCATTTTACTCACATATTACCCTAATTCATACATTCTTACAGCTTAGTGGAACTTTTCAAAGCAGAAGAAGAAGAAAACATCAAGAAGTTCGTAATAGAAGCGCAAGCGGGAGAGGAAGCGGTTTGGCAAGACAAGCAGAAACGTCTCAAGTATCTAATAGAAAAACGGAAGAAAGAGCACGAAGACAAATTTAGGGACACGCCTCTGTTAGTCTATTTAGTTTCTTTGATGAAACAAGATGGCGTTAGTTAGCAAAGATGGCAAAATTTAAAAAAGCATTGGTAATGGTCGAGTACCGATTGATTATTCTTTTTGAAAAATTAAGTGTGCAGTGCCATTTTTCTCGAATATAATATATCGGTGAAGGAAAATATCGCGGAAAAACTTGGCTTAGTAGGTACTCGATACCAAAGTTGACCACTGGTAGAACACTGGAGGTCCTTCTAATCCCAAGCCCCAAGGTCGTGGGTTAGATTCCAGCCGTTCACCGAATTATGTGCGCTATGTTAGTCCTCTCAAACGGTGAAGGAAAACATCGTGAGCATGTTGGGTTTGTTCGAAGACTTAACTCTAGAACGGCTGGACCGATTTTCATGGTTTTTGATGTGTTGTATTTATTTCCGTCCCGAATATCAGAATAACTATTAAAAACATTTGAAAATTTAGGAAAATTTAAATTAAAATAAAATTAAAACCACCAAAAACATTTTCATGTAAGTACCTACCTACTAGGGCGTGTAAAAACCGGGTTGTTTAAAAAAACCGGGTTTTCGATTTTTATTTTTCAATAACCGGTTAAAAACCGGTTATTCGGTTATTTTTCCAGTTTTTTAATACAGGTGTCTTGGGACAAAATAAAACCTTAAATTTTAGTAAAAATGAACTAAGTAATTATTTAAATAAGCAAGTACCAATTAAATTTTAAAATATTTTAATATAGGTAATTATGTTTAACTCACTCTTACTCGAATAAAGTAAAAAAATTGAACAACATGATAAAGTCTTATCTAGGTAATGTAATTCACTCCTTTATACGGCAGTATTAAAAACTCTTTCTCTCTTACTCAAATGAAACCATAGCAAGTTAAATTAAATTAAAATTTTAATAAACCTCTGACACAAATTTTAAAAACATTTCTTGTAATATAATTCAGCAAGACTGCGAAAACTACAGGGGCATTAGCCTACTCAGCATCATCGGTAAGCTGTATGCGAAAGTGTTGATCGAATGAAAGAAACTGATGAGAGGATATGGGATGCACAAGCAGGATTTCGAAAGGATATGGGATGTACGGATCAAGTATTTTCCTTGCGATGCATAGCCGAGAAATTTTTGGCCAAAGGTCTAAAGGTCTATTGCGCTTTCGTGGATCTGGAGAAGGCCTATGACAGAGTGATGAGGAATGAACTGTGGTCGGCTCTGTCGATGTATGGGGTAAAGAGCAACCTGGTGCGAGCTCTGAAATCTCTCTATGAGGGTTCCGGGGCTTGCGTTAGGTTACATGGGTCATATAATGAATGGTTTAACATCGAAAAGGGTGTTAGACAGGGATATGTAGCGTCACCATGGCTTTTTAATCTATTCATGAACAGTTGCTTACAAGATATGAAAGAAAGTGATTGTGGATTAAGAATGAATGAGTTACTCGTCAAATGTCTTCTCTATGCTGACGATCAGGTAATACTTGCGTCGTCGGCAGAGGAGTTACAGGAGATGGTAACATGCATGTAGCATTTGACAGGAAAGGAATGAAAATAAATGTAAGTAAGAAGAAAGTTATGGTTTTTGAAAGAGATGAATGCATTACAGAATGTGAAATAATGATCAGAGGAGAAAGAGTGGAACAAGTGAAAGAGTTTGTAGGTATATTTGGGTACGCTGTTTAAGAATGATGGGAAACATAATGATGATATTGAAAGGAGAGTGAATGCTGGAAATCGTGTGAATGGGGCACTTCACTCATTTATGAGCAGTCGGATCGTGTCTAAAAAGGCACGACTGGTTGTGCATGGTGGAGTGTTAGTGCCGACATTAATGTATGGAAGTGAAAGTTGGGTATGGCACAAGAAGCATCAAAGTAGAATAAATGCAGTGGAAATGAGAGCTTTAAGAAGTATTGTGTGGTTTAACTTTGAATGATAGAGTGAAAAATAGTGTGATAAAAGAATGTTGTGGAGTGAAAGAAGACGTAGTGATGAAAATTGAGAAGGGTATGCTAAGATGGTTTGGGCATGTAGAAAGGATGGATGAAAGGAGATTGACGAAACAGGTGAATAAGGCGAGTTTGAATGGGACAGTTGGAAGGGGAAGACCTTGGCGTACGTACCTCGAGCACATTGGGGACGTTTTAGAGAAAGGCCAGGTCGAGAGTACCCTAAACCGACGCGCATGTATGAAGAATGTAGTGAGAGTGAATGAAGCAAAAGAGGCGTGTCAGGATCGTAACAAGTGGAGATCCGTGATCTCTGCCTACCCCGTCGGGAAACAGGCGTGATTTTATATATGTATGTATGTATGTAATTAGGTGGAAAATTATGGCCGATCTAAATAAAGTCTGCAAAGGCGTAGTTTTAAATGAATTTGTCATATATTACTCATTAAAAAAAACTCGAAAAACCGGGTTTTTTGCCAAGAAAAAACCGATTAAAAACCGACGTAAAATCAGTCGGTTAATCGGTTTTTCGGTTAATCGGTTAATCGGTTTACATGCCCTACTACCTACATGAATGACTCGCACTGTCAAAAAGTTATCAGATCCCGCGTAGAACCAACCTTCAAACTCTACACGCCCTAACTCTACAAGGCCTAACTTTACAATTTATTATTTCGTTGAGATAAGCTTAGATTAAAACTTAGGCTTTGTTTCATCGAGATTGGTTGACATATAAAAAAGATAACTAATGCGTACGTAGTCGCAGGTATCAACTAGTAAATAAATAAGATCACTGACCCTTACCAGGTCGAAATGTGTCCACGTACTGCCTTGTATCTACAAACTGCGCGCTAAGGAAGCTGAGGAGATACAACTCTACCAGATCCGGGAGAAGCAAGCCAGGAAGATGGCGGAGAAAGAGTTCGACCAGATGTGGTATGAAGTTGCCATGAAGGAGAGTGATGCGTTGGTTAGCTTTATTCCTTTACATGACTTCGGTGGAGAATTCGTTTAAGGCCCAGCATTTTGAAAATTGCAAGTATTGCAACCCTAATCATTCTATTACTGCTTAATAGATAACATTGAAATTGAACTACACGATACTCAAGGATATAAGTGATAAATCAACCGGAGCTAAAACACGAATTAGTTAGAAAACCTTGGTTAAAAATTATGTCAAAAACACCTCTGAAAATTCAGAGATTCCCTAATTTATCCAGAACAGTAAGGTATTTTGAATTTCTATTTCACATGAATGTAAATCAGTTAATTTGAAACAAATTATCCCAGCCCTTTTTTTGAAATAAGCTATTTACTTGAACATATTTATGTTTTTGATGAATTGTCGCTTTCAATCATGTCGCACTCTACGTACTTGTCATTTGGGTATTTCGCTTCGTGCTATGTCTGATTCCGCGGAGATCCGCGTTGCTATACGGACCTATGTCACTTTTTTTGTAACTTTTACGTAAGGAATAGTGTGACGAGTTTTCTGGGCCTTAAGAGCACTAGCATTGCGCACATAAATTTTTCGAATGGAAAAACTCGTTGGTGCGCGACCAGGTTTGAATCCACGACCTTCGGATCGTGAGGCAGGGGTGCTACCACTACACCACCAGCGCTCTTTAGTGCTAGTGCGTCTTGGTGAGTTTTGCATCAGAGCCTCGTTCGTTAGTCGGCAGGGTGTACCGCGGACAGGTGAGGTTGACTTGAGTACAGCCAGATATTATGCCACCCCTTACACCCCACATATAGTTCGCTTAACGAATCTAAGCATTCGTGAAGTTAGCCGCAAGAGCTGCGCAGTATCGTTTTTAGGGAGCAATTGGAGGCATGAGGAGGGGGGAAGGAACTGTACAGAAACTCGCACCTGTGGCTAACTTCACGAATGCCTAAGTCCGATGTTTGAACTATACTTTTAGTTTCATCATTCAAAATGGTTTAGCCGGTAGTATAAATTAATTTGCGTCTTTCACCAGGCAGCGCGCATGGAACTAGACGCAATCGAACGCGTGCGCCGCGACCGCGAATGCAAAGCGTACACCGACAACCAATTGGAGCAGAGACGGCAACAGAAAGAGAAGGAGAAAGAACTACTCAAGCTGGAATCGCAGAGGTTCAAGGCGCTTTGGGACGCGGATATCAAGAAAGAGGAAGAGGGTAAGATTTGCTAACATTGATGTCTCCTCTACTGGGCATGGACCAGAAATACAGACGATAGTGATATTTATCTAGAGCTGTCACAACAATAATTTACCTATAATTGTAGTCTTATAGTGTAATTTATGGCCCGATATGAAACGTTTTCTGGACACGAAAATACTCGAGGTACAAATTTAAATCGTAGTGATCTGTGATCGCTACTACTTCCACGGGCTCTTTGGGCAATATCAAAGTAAAATAACTTGATATTTTAAACCATGACCTATAAAATTGTATTGAAGTAGTGTTACTTCAAGCTTGAAACATTGACGTTTCTCTAACATGATGGTTTGTAGTAAGACCCCGAAGTCTTCCAAAACAATTCCATTATAGAAACGTCACTATTTCAATACAACTTGTAAAGGTCATTACGAAAGACCAATGCCATATTAATTAGTTAATGTATTATGAATTCGTGGTTGAGGCCCCTGGTCGTAAGCTATGTTTTAATAGTCCTATGTAATTCTAGCTGAACGCAAACGCACTGAGAAACGCATGGAGACAGCTCGTGAACGTAAACAAATGATAATCGAACGACAGGAGACGGTCGCTAAACGACAGGCTGAGGCCAAGCTCATCGGCGACACCTGGGACTCGCTGGCCGGGCAGGGACTAGCCGATGAACTCGCTAAGGTCGAACTCGCTAGGAAGAAGGAGGTAAGTAACTGGATGGTTAGAGAGAGACAGGTAAGGAACTGGCTAGTGAGAGAGAGGTAATGAAATCGGCGAGAGATAATTAGGGAACTGGCTAGGAAGGAAGAGGTAATGAAATCGGTGAGGGAGATGTTAAGGAACTGGCTAGGAAGGAAGAAGTAAGCGAGGAAGAGACAAGAAACTGAAGAGGGAGACAGTTATGGAACTAGCTAGGGAGTAAGAGGTAGGGAAATCGGTGAGGGAGAGACAGTTAAGGAACTGTCTAGGGAGAAAAAGGAAGGGAAATGACGAGGAAGAGACATATATTTTAAAACTTATGCGATCTGGACACATTATTATTAATATTAAACGGGTATTTATCGCGTTTAATTTACCTATTTTCCCGACAGTTTAAACCTGTCGAAATGTCGGGAAAATAGGTAAATAAAAAGCGATAAGTACCCGTTTAATAATAATAATGAGGAAGAGACAGTTAAGGAACTGTCTAGAGAGAAAGAGGCAAGCCAAACAGATAACAAAACCACAGCAGTTCTATTAAACTAACATTTTATAAATTTCTCTTGCAGCGAGAGAATGACGCCTGCAATAGAAAGATGATAGCACTAAAAGGCGAGATAGCAACAATGGACGACAAGAATGACTTTATGTTCGAGGAAGAGCGACAGAGGCAGCAGCTAATAACAGATCTGAAGCGGTGCGAGTACCAGTCCTGGGCAAAGAAGACTAATAGAGTAAGTTTACAATCGTCTCTCATCTGATCACTTAGGTAGTTACATCTGGGTCGCACAAATTATTCCTACTTGATAACAAATTAAACTAGACTGATCCGAACAGAGACATTTCTATAATCCAACAACCGCGATTGAAGGCAGCGACAGAAAAATCGAACTGTGAAGCTGTTAATGAATAAACACGAAAAGAGATGAATGTAGTGAATAAGAGGAGGCTTTCGTAGGACATAGTAAGGCTGTGGGGGCTGTTATCTTATACCTTTAAACGAGCAATTCTTGTATGTATTATATAATCTGAATCTCGGAAACGGGTCCAACGATTTTCATGAAGTAAGCAGGGGGTTTCTGGGGCGATAAATCGATCTAACTAGGTTTTATTTTCCAAAAACAAGATTTACTAAAACCAGGTACTAACAGGCAACCAGGTACTAACAATAATATAAATTGATCAGGGCGTACGCGTAGCTATGGTGCAACAAATAAAAGAATTTGATATATTGAAATAGAATTTGATATATTCTACTTTGTAGGACACAGTAAGGCAGTGGGGGCTGATAACAATAGTATAAATTCATCAGGACGTACGCGTAGCTATGGTGCAACAAATAAAGGACCGCGAGGCGGCCCGCGAAGTACAAAAGAAGGTAAAGCTGGAGCAAGACGAGTACCAATCACAGTTGCACGAGCAACTGGAATTGCTTGTTGCTCATAAAGAACTGACAGACGCGCAGGCGAGGAAGTTGCATCAGAAGAACGTGGTCCAACAGATTGAGTATAACAAACTATTGAAGGTTAGTGCACCTAGTGGCTTATCCCAATGATCCCCTGCGAAGGGCATTATTGGACTTTTTGAACTCAAAATTCCGGTTCTCAAAGGGAAAGCAAAGGGGATAATTAGACAAAAGTTACAACAAAAGGTTGGAAAAGGGGTTTCCTTTTAACTTACGCGATTTGAACACATTATTATCAGAATTAACTGGTTATTATTAGTGCAACTAGTGGCTTATCCCAAATAATCCTATGCGAAGGGCATTATTGGTCTATTTTTCATAAATGCCCTAGGGCATTATTGGACTTTTTCATAAATGCCCTAGGGCATTATTGGACTTTTTTTTCATATATGCCCTAGGGCATTATTGGACTTTTTTTTTCATAAGTACCTACCCTAGGGCATTATTGTACTTTTTATCCAGAAATGCCCTTTCGGTTCTCAAGGGAAAGCAAAGGGATTGGACAAAAGTTCCAGAAATCCCCTTTTCCATTTATTCCTGCGCAACGAAACGGCTAACTTCACGTTTACCGAGATCCCTGGATGCCCTGGATGACAATCATGCCAAATTATGACATCGCCATGGAAATGATAATTCTTTCATATGAATTGTTATGTTATTTGTAGGAGAGAGCGAGACAAGACGAGTTAGATGAAATCAAGAAATGTCAATTAGCTACGGATGAGTATCAACAGGAAATCAGTAGAATGCTGTGTCGGTAAGTGATGTAACGTTAACAGTGAACCGGTAACACACAGTGGCTCACTATCAACTGAAATCCCCCTACATTGTACGAGTTGTAGGTTCTTTTGAAACCAGTGTGGTAAGAGGTTCAAAGCGCGCCTCATAGGCACCTTTAGTGTTTTCCAACTTTTTAGGTTTTTCATGATGTTTTCCTTCACCGTTGAAAAAACTGGTGTAGCGCACATAAATTCAAACAGAAAGAACCGACCGGATTCCTAGTTACAAAATCTATGGGTCATGCATGACACCAATATTATGCAACATATTATGTGGCAAAGATCTAAAGAAATGTCTACTAAGTCTGGGAATTGCAGTCGTAAAATCCTATTTTTTGCAAAAATTAAAAAATCTTACTGAACGTACTTAACTGAAAATAGATTTTTACAGGCGCCATCTTGGATTTTTTGACATATCTCATAGCCTATGTCACTCTGTGATTCAGACGAGTCCAAAGACACCTCATTTGTCAAAATCCGTCCAGCCGTTTGTGCTATAGCGACAGCCAAATGAATTTGCAAACATACAAACATACCTTCCTCCATAAAATAGCTTTGACGAAAAACGCTTTTCGTTATACCTATCTTTCTATCTCTTATTATAGCTGTTAGAAAGAGACGTAAAGAGTGCAGATCTGCATTGATAAGATTGTATTTTCAGACCATTCTTCAGCGATGAAATTCATCCGTTCATGAAGCAAATGGCCAAAGGTCTGAAGATAAGAGAGAAGTGTCCTTGCTCTAAACCCAATTACTGCAAGTAGTTAACTTTATGTCCGTTAGATGGCGCTATCGGTAAAATTCGATAAACATCTGGGATTCAAGATTTTCGTAGAAGTTGACTATAATTATTGTGGCTGGGTATTACTATGTATTCTATGTACATAATATATATTTCCAAAAAATATATATAATAATTTTATTAGTCTATCAGTTATCTGATTCCCATAGTACAAGCTTTGCGTAGTTTGGGGCTAGATGGCGTTGTTAGAAATTTCTAACAATATTTATATATTTTTTTGTATTTAGCCGGTTTTTGTCAAAGACGCGGGTTTGAGTCCCGCCTGTGCGAAAATTTTGGATCCCATATTATATTTGGTGCCAGAATAGTTTTATTTTTAACAGATTTCAAGAAGTTTAGTTTTTTTTTGTTTTTGAGTTTGTTGTAATTTTTGATGGCAGTAATAAAAGGTTTTGAATGAGTTTGTATACCTACTTTGTTCTTGTTGAGTTTTAGAAATATATTTTGATGTGAAAGATTTTTATTTCTAAAAACATCTTTTAGACGTGAAACATTTAGTACTTAGGTAGGTACCTACCTACTTCATCTAAAACAAAAAAAGTTACATAAAGATGCCCATTCATTGTTTGATCATAAGACAAACATTATTTGTTTACGTAATAAGTTAAATCTATACTAATATTATAAAGAGGAAAGTTTTGTATTTTTGTTTGTAACGAATAAACTCAAAAACTTCTGGTCCGATTTCAAAAATTTTTTCACCGTTAGAATGCTACATTATCCCTGAGTAACATAGGCTATATTTTATGTAGGTACCTGGCGAGCAAAGCCGCGGACGGAAGCTAGTTATTCATATTTATAAAATACTCATGGTACCATTACAATAAACAATAATAGAATAAGTAGCTGTCCCGCCCGCGACTTTGTTCACTTAAAGTAGGTATCTAAACTGAGTCAGAAACAAATCACACTAATAAAAAATCCCATATATAACTTTGACACCCAATTTTACCCATTTTAGAGGGCTATTTTGAAATATCCAGGAATACGTTTCCATTTATTTTGCATTTAAAGTATCCAAACCAAAACTAAGACCAATCGCACCACCCTTTAAAAAGTACCTATAGAAACATTGACCCCAAAGTTTCAGACCAATCGCACCACCCGTTAAAAAATCCCATACAAACATTGACCCCTTTTTTAGTTATATTAAAAATCCTGAAACAGAAAACAAAAATTCAGGTCAATCGCACCACCCGTTAAAAAAATCTTATACAAACATTGACCTTTCCCCCATTTGACCCCCTTTTTTAGAGTTATATTGAAAAATCCTAAAACGCGAAATTAAGTTTCAGACCAATCACACCACCCGTTGAAAAGTTCCCATACAAAAATTGACCCCCCCCCCCATTTGACCCCTTTTTTAAGGTTTTATTGAAAAATCCTGAAACACGAAACAAAGTTTCAGACCAATCGCACCAGGTTAAAAAGATCCCATACAAATATTGACCCCACATTTGACCCCTTTTTGAAGGTTATATTGAAATATCCTGAAACAATTGTCCGTTCATTTTGTATTTACAGTACCCAACAAAGTTTCAGACCAATCGCACCACCCGTTAAAAAGTTCACATACAAACATTGACCCCTCATTTGACCCTTTTTTATGGTTATATTGAAAAATCCTGAAACACGTGTTCATTCATTTGTATTTACAGTACACAAACAAAGTTTCAGACCAATCGCACCACCCGTTAAAAAGTTCACATACAAACATTGACCCCTCATTTGACCCTTTTTTTATGGTTATATTGAAAAATCCTGAAACACGTATTCATTCATTTTGCAATTACAATATACAAACAAAGTTTCAGGCCAATCGCACCACCCGTTAAAAAGTTTCCATACAAAGATTGACCCCACATTTGACCCCTTTTTTATGGTTATATTGAAAAATCCTGAAACACGTGTCCATTCATTTTGCATTTACAGTGCACAAACAAAGTTTCATGAAAATAGCTCCACGCGTTAAAAAGTTTCATACTAACGTTTTCACCCTTTTTCACCCCCTTAGAGGTGGAATTTCCAAAAATCCCGTCTTAGTGGGTGGTTTTGTTATAAAAGGAAACCACCTTCCAAATTTCAGCTTTCTAGCTTCAGCGGTTTCGGCTGGGCGATGATAAATCAGTCAGTCAGTCAGTCAGTCAGTCAGTCAGGTTAAGCTCTTATATAGATATAGATTAGTGATGGATACAGGGGCAGAGGTAAGCCAAAGAAAAGATGGATGGACTGTTTGAAAGATGATATGAGTAAGAAAGGAGTGAGTACTAAGATGACGAATGACAGAGGTAAATGGAAGAAGATCACATGTTGTGCCGACCCCACATAACGTGGGGAACGGGCAGGAAAATGATGAGGCATATTTGCATCAGTGAGATGGGGAGTTTCTATGTTTTGATTCATAGTGACTTCATATTAGGTAGGTACACACCGACGAACTAATAAACTGACTCATTGACTGTTAGGTGACACATAGTGTGTACCGACCTCTTACCCCACGTTTACACCAAGGTAAAAAACAGGTTTTTGACATGTCGTAAACTGTTCATTTATTGAAAACGGTAATAATGTATGTATACAAAACTTGTAGAAAACTTGTCAAAGATTGTTAAAAATACTTTCTTGTTTAAAACAAAATATGTAAGTACCTATACCTAAAACCTTTTCAGACGTTTTATTGTTAGGTATCGCGTATCAAACATATTTAATCACGATAACAACAAAACGCCTCTTAATCTACATGGGTTGTCTTAAACATGAAAAAAAACATGACATGGATGGAATATTTGAATTTTACTAGACTACTAAGCAGTCTAGTAAAATCCAAATATTCTAACCAGTGCTTAGAATATTCCCAATGTTTATCTTAAGGTACCGATTATTGACGTAGGTATATAGCCTTATTTTAATGCAAGGAGCGTTTAAGATTCGTAGCTGATAGTCACGTATCACGATACGTAGTTAGGTATACACGGAGGCAAAAGTGGATTGTTTATCGTAATAATATTTTTAGCTAATAATTACGCTAAAGCCAAAATAATTTTATTCAATATCACAAGGATTACTTTGAAACGTTTAACAAAAAAAATCAAATCCGTTTAGTCATCACAGAAATAAAAAGAGACAAGCATACAGATACACTTCGCATTTATTATACTAATTACTTAGTAGGATATGATAGGTATGTAAATATTGGATTTGATTATAATCATAATTTCTTTGTATTTAAATTTTGACTTTATAACTCAAAGAAGACGCACAATAATATTTCCTTCCTTAGTAACTTTACTGTTGACAGGATGTTGTTTATAGGTAGGTAAGTAGGTACTAGTTTACATTCATATAATGACAAAAAACCAGTAATTGACCTTACAACAAGACTATGAACTTCGCTTCATGACTGTACAAGATATAATCCTTCGGTTTTCCTGTAGGAAGAAGCCATTTAACGTCAATAAAAAAATTAATACTATGACTCCATTCAAATTTTCCTTAACTTTTGGTCCATATAAAAGGTGGTGCGCCACATTTTGTGTCATTCGACATTGAGCCTTCAAAACATCACTATAACAGATCACTGCTTCAAAATGTATAAGCTCATCGCCTTCGCTTTGGTAGCAGCAGTCACCTGCAATGACCTGATCCAAGGTCCTGAAGTAGGAAGGAAGATCTTCGACGAAAAGAAAGAAGCCAGCCCAGCTATATGGAAACAGAAGAACGAAGTAACAATCAAAGCGAATGATACTGATGTCATCAGTCGGATCGTAATCACAGACCAGCGTCCCGACAAGGATGGAGAAGTTAAGATTGTAGAAGGTGGACAGGGACAGAAGAATGTGACAATTGAGCTGAAGAGTCCAACTATCCTTAGAGGATACGATTTCCACATCGAAGTGTACGCGGTCGAAGAGGGAATGAACTATCCCGAAGTGTTATACCCTGAAGAAGTCACGGAACAAATGCCAGCGATGGAAAACGACACTCAAGTCAACCTTACGAAAGAAGTGACAATAGCTGATGATTCAATGACAGAAAAAACTGAAGCCAACGACAAAGTAGAAGCACCAGTGACTGATAGACAGTCAAGGAACATTGACGTGACTGTCGCCCCGACTGTTCAACACACAAGTGAAGGTATCACCGAAGCAAGCAAGACTGAAATTCAAGGTATGCCTCTCAAATCTGACAGCCTTCTTTTAGCTACTCCGCAGGAAGATATGATGAAGCATTTACAGGTTAGTGAAGATAAAAATAAAATGGTCCATGCCATTATACCCAATCATCATGATGCGCCCTTATATCCCCATACTTTGAAAGAGGAACTCCATGGTCTTAAAACCAACGTCAATCGCAATCAAGCAACTTCAACTGATCAGTCAACAACAGTTGAAGCTACAGAACCAGTGACTGAAGGTTTCTAAGGAATTAGGTCAACTGTGTTTGAATCAAGCAAGTGTAGAGAGCAGCTTTAAATTTTTGGTTTGTTTTTGTTAATTGTCTTGCCTATGTATATTTTTTGTACTTATTACCTTCTTTAATTTTAGAAATAGATACTTAATCAATATTTATTTTTCTTTTGCAAAATATTATATAAGTACCTACTACTTCGCTATTTGGGTTTGTTTTCTATTCTTCTTTAATAGTTATTTAAGTCAAACTATTTATTATAGAAGTATTGTACCTAGGTATCATTAAAAAAGTTAGTAAAAACATCTTAAATCATGGTAAATATCTAGTTTCTAGAGTAAATAAAATAAATACTTAAAATATAATAAAACATTTTTATTGTATAAAATCAACAAAAGTACCTAACAAACAACTTTACTGGAATGATATTATTTTCTTATAAATTGTACAAAATATAATAAAAACAATAATATATTATAATTGAGCACTGTTTGATGTTTGTAAAAAAACATAATCCCTCACTAGCTTTGGTATGAGTTATTTTATTTCCTAAAGTCTGCTGAGTTATTGGATTTTGAATGTCATGTCCATATTGTATAATGTCATCACACAAGATTTTATGAAATAGTAAACATTGCCTAATACTTATCATTGAAAAATCGAATCATTTTTAGCATAATATGGTACAGATTAAGTTGCCAAGATACCTACAGATTTGTTTTTAGTAAAGGCACATTTTTTATGACTAATTTTAGTGATATCCACTATGAAGAGAAATTACTTAGGTAGGTATGTACCAATATTTCTGCTTGGGCCTTTTCAAGTTGATTTCCAAAGCTAAACTGAGAATTTGCCGCTTCAAATAAATAAAAACGATTCTCAAAATGATTCTGAATTTATGCAGTGTTGATTTTTGAAATCTTGGCTACAAAACTGTCGAGTATTCACACTTATCCCTTACGAAACTAAAAGAACTTTGTCCAGAGTTAGAGCTAGTAGATGAAATCAACCTGCATTTTATTTCTAGAAGCTAGAAATGCTAGCTTCAGTGTAGGTATACATAAATAATCACCACCATGTATAAACAAGGCCTTAGGGTCGGTTCACATCTGACGGAAGATGCGTCGCGTATTATCGGTCGCGTAACGCCAGAACAATACGTCTACCATGAGTTGTCACATTTAAAGCCTGTCCAGATAGAGCGTTTCACGCGCGTAAGCACACGCGCGTAGGCACTCGCGCGTTCTCAGGCACCTACTAAAACATAAAACTACCTACTACCTAGGTAGGTACAAAAATAATGTTCTGTCCCTGAGTCCCTCCCAAATGCAACGCGCGTAGGAACGCATCTGGACGCAATATAAATTGCTACGCGCGTGTGCTTACGCGCGCAAAACGCTCCATCTGGACAGGCTCTTAGATCGGCTGACGTTACTACAGTAGTAATAGTACGTTACTATGACATCTGTCAAAATTGTTGTTACTCATGGTAAGTACCAAATTCGAAGTAAATGAATGAAGCGCAAAGCTACAGTCACTGTAGTATCTGTGACGTAGGATAGTTAACTACGTGACGCATGGTGCGCGTTTTAGTACCCAACTATCCGCTAGAGCCGCTGTAAAAGTTTTCATACATTTTTTTAACTATAGTCGCTAGCGAGTGTAGATTGTGAAAACTCATGGTAGACCTACAGACAATTATGTGAGAAAACTGAACCTTTCACACTTATCCGATGATGCGTTAGTGCGTCGAGCGTACGGCGTTTTTCCCGTTTCCGTCAAGGAATTGTCGGCCAACGTAAGAGCGGCAACGTAGCGCCACGTATATTTTGACTGATGCAAATATAATATATAACGAAATAATGTGTCAAAACGAAGTTACGCCCGACGCATCTTCCGTCAGATGTGAACCGACCCTTAGAGCGGTTACGCACTGCGTTCGATCCGAATCCGATCCGTACCCGTGAAAATATGGTCCGGCGTAGTCGTAGAACTATTTCTATGGTAACTTACGCACTACATCCGATTTCTTTCTGTCATTCTAGAATCTCCATCACGGAGATGATTTTTGACGGACCGAAGTAGCCATACTATTAATTGTATGAACGTAAAATGACGTATGCCAAAAGGTGGCTCGAATTGCTTAGATTTGGAATTCGGTCCAAGTTTTCTACATCCATATTTTCACGGGTACGGTATTTTTCACATTCGGTACGGGTACGGATCTGATTCGGATCGGACGCAGTGCGTAACCGCTCTTAGGAATATTGTTATTGATAAATCAATCATACTCTATCAAGGAATGTACTGGAATGCCGTCTGGGATCTTATCCCTCCCATTGAGAGCTTTCAGCTCAATCACCACCAAACACCCCACAACTTCAGCTTGGCAAGTTTTGAGGAGATTGGCAGCAGCTGTGATAGAACCCCCGGTGGCTATCAGGTCATCTACAATCAGGCATTTAAGGCCGGGCTGGATTGCATCCTTTTGGATTTCCAGAATATCCTGGAATAGGGAGAAAGGGAATTTTAGTGACTTATCATCATCATAAGCCTATACCAGTCCAGTTTAGTGACTCAATTAAGAATAGCTGAAGTTTAGCTACATAGATAACCTAAGTAAAATAATATTCTTACCGAACCATATTCCAAATCATATTTGTAAGCCACCACTTCTCCAGGGAGTTTCCCCTTCTTTCTCACAGGTATACAACCTACTTTCAGCTCAGCTGCCAAGGAGAATGCAAACAAGAACCCTCGAGATTCTAATCCTATTACAGCATCAATGTCAGGGAATTTCTTCTGTACTGTTTCTATGAGTATTCCGTTTAGGAGGTGACTTGTGGGACCGTCAGCTATGGCTGAGAATATATCCCTGGAAATTAAGAAATAATTATGTAGGTATTTGTGTAATTAACCCGGTGTATCGGTAGGTAGGTACCTACAATATATCGGTATGTATGGGTAAAGGTTTCATGTTAAAAGCTATTTTATGGTAGGTAGCTTAAGGTATACGGTAGGTGAGTTCAATCATACCAAAATAGGATTCCTTTTTTGGGAAAATCAGGAAAGCTTTTTATTTTTGACTTTAGTTTGGTGATTTTTTTCTCATATTCTGCGTCCATTGCTGTTATCTGGTATTTATTATACCCACTTTTTTCTGCTTGTTTTAGCAAGCAGCAAGTTTTTAGGGTTATGTCCACGGATAGAAGTAAATACGATTAATCAAAATCATGAATATCATGAGATAAATATTCACCAAGTCACGTGTTGTTTGTTGTTATTTTTTTTTTACAGAGAAGGGTGAGTGAAGGAAAGGAACTGAAGGACCGCGCGTGAGGGAGGCAAAGAGGAGACGTATATTTAATCTATGGTGACGGGTGTAGGTAGGTCAAAAAAATATATTATGCTCGAAAAGTAGAAGAAAATAATAATTTGTACAACTATGTAGAGATGATTCAGTCTAAAAATGCACGCCCACTTGTACTTGTACCGCATGTAAAGGTAATTAATTATACATTGGAGGAGCGTGCATTTTTAGACTGATCTATCTACCTCTAGACAGACATGTTCCAAGGCTGCTTGTTTGGCTTGTTTGTTACTGAAAAGAGTGAAAAGACAAAAAAGCATATTAACTCTTTCTTCTTCTTTTGGTTATGTCGTCTGTGGTTGAAATTTGGACAATTCCTTTTGATGACATCTTCTTTTTTTCTTCTATGTCATTTTCGTAAATATCGTCAAGAAAAACGTCAATGTCATGCCGACCAACCAACAGTCAGATCAAAAGTTCAAATGTATTTGTTTTTTTCAACGAACTTTATATAAAGTAAACAAAACATATTGGTGCGCCTAAATATAAGTAATTTATTTATTTAATAGTCTCAAAACTGGGTTACCGTTCAATGATGTAACGCTTACTAGCTCTAATACTTTAGAGTCCTAATTGTTTTTTGTTTTATAATTATCCAAAGACCGGTTTCCCGCCATCGAAATGTGAAACTTGGTGGAGTGAAGTGCAGCATTTTCAAATTTTCCCATTGTTTGTCCGCTATCACAATGCTACCTACCGAAGATTTAGAAAGCCTGATTGCTTCTAAAAAGCGTGAGATACAGGAAGAAAAAGTACTACTTGGTCTAGCGCCCCGAAACAACTCTGTAAGTTACTTACTAGTATGCCTATGCACACAATTTTCCTTACTTCAGTCAGCAGTCAGTCGGTGTTTTACCTGTTGCGTAGGTGGACGTTTCATGGTATTGATTTTCTTGTTCGTCTAGTCGCGTAACGTTGCCTCGCGAAGCTCGCCGCACGCGAAGTGATTACCTCGCAAGCAGATTAGTAAAATCAAAGGTAGACAGTTTACAAATAAGTATACCTACACACGAGAGATCTATGCTAGATTTTGTTCATATAAGTTCAAAGTAAAGTGAGTTTATATTCAATTTGCCTGCTGCAGCTATGCAGTCACACACTGCATAATATTCCATCATGTAATTGGTTGCACTGTCTCTTAGTAATACCCACCTATTCACTATCTTTATTTAAGTACATAAAAATACAGATATATCTTAAAAATTACATATAAAATAGTTGATTATTCTGTGTAATGTTTGCATGAAATATGAAACTGGAAATATTGAGTAATTAAATCATAAGATGCAAAACTTGCAAAATAATATTATTATTAGTTGGTATTCCTATAATTGACAAAAGGCTTGAAACCTGTATGGTACAAAATATTAACTACTGTGCATAATGTTGATGTGTACCAAATATAATGTTTCGACATGCCTCTCACTAGATAATATCATCAAAGAATAATTAAGTACCTGGGTGACCGAGCTTTGCTCGGTTTTTTTTATTGGTAAACGACGTTTTCTAAAAATGAAACCTAGCAAGATCGATTTATCGTCTCTGAAACCCTCTGCATACTAAATTTCATTAAAATCGCTGGAGCCGTTTCCGAGGTTCCAATTATATACATATATATATATACAAGAATTGCTTGTTTAAAGGTATAAGATAATAAAAAGTCAGAGATTTAATGAAATTTCTACTAAGCCTAGGTATTACAGTCATGATCATGTTTTTATTATCTTGGAATAAAATTGACTCAAAAAGGTATAGGTACACATACCTACTTGCTTAGCAGTTGCAGATTAACAGCCAGGATAGTTTTTACTAATTGTAATTTCATCATCATCATCATCATTCAGCCCGTTTGCACCCACTGTTGGGTATAGGCCTCCTCTTTATTATGCCACTCCTTCCGGTCCCATTCTTTATCATTTACTAACTAAATATATTTTTTTATGAAATCTGGTAATAAATCGAATGAATAATTATGAGATTCAAAAACCCTATACAAAAACATGATCAAAGCTGTAATCCCCGGGCTCGGTAGATATCTCATCAGACCTTCAGTGACTTAGATTTTTGAGAATATCTAAAGAGGGTGTTAGAGGCATGTCTTACATGACATATATGTATGTGTGTAAATGTCCACATTTTGCACATTAGTTAGTATATCGTATGTGACAGGTATATACCCTATTATAACTACTATAATACATTGTACACTATCAGAACAATTTTAATGTCATTATAAGTATTGATTTTACATCAATCAGTTCATCGTTCTAGTCTAGATCATTCACAATGTAGATTACCTATCTAGGTTCATTATTGCAGGTCAAAAGAGATTTCTTTGTAACAATCAGTAGTTTTCTACTTACCTACACCTACCTGAAGTAACTTACACATAGAGCAGTCACGCACTGCATCTGATCCAAACCCGATCCGAATTCGTGAAAATATGGATCTAGAAAACTCGGTCCGAATTTGGATATTGCTTACGCACTAGTCCGTTCTCTGATACAAATCCAGTAGCCACCTCATGTCATTCGTCATTTTACGTGATGGAAATGACGAATGACGGAAAGAAATCGGATGACGGAAAACGGATGTAGTGCGTAAGCTACCATAGAAATAGTTCTACAACTACTCTGGACCATATTTTCACGGGTTCGGATCGGACGCAGTGCGTAACCGCTCTTATTGTTAGAATGTTTCCCAAGTACCCACAGTTCATACATAACAGTATTATTAAGAACTTGTAATATTATATGCAATCTTAGTTCATAAATCATAGTTAGGTAGGCATAATGTTTTTGCAAAATTCAACCTACTGTCGCACTCCTTAAAGGTTGAATTTTAGTAGTTTCTTTCATATTGTGCCTTTTATCCCTAAAAAGGACATACACTTCAAATTGCAGCTGTTTGTGCCTTAATATTTCAGTCAGATTCTAAGTTATAGTATCAACTAATGCTCGCATTTACAGGTAGAGGATTCGCCACAAAATAAGGAAAATGGAGCAAACGTCAAGAGGCATGTAAACTTCAAAGACTTGCAGAATCCTAAAGGCTTCAGTGACCACAATGATTCCAATGACAGGGAACAGACTGCTCTGTATGACCTTGAAGAACGTATACCGGCTGGCTTAGAACGATATATACGGGTGAGTCTTTTATCATACTGATAGCTATCGGTAGTCCCAGCCAAAATTTTCAGACCAAGTTTTCACCTTATTTTAGTAACTTAACATTTCCGATTAAAGTGGTGTTTGCAGTTGTCTTCTAACTGTGCTGCTGGTTCGAACATCTAAGGTCGATATCGTGAAAACTTGGTTTGGAAATTTTGGCTGTTACTGCCGATTAGATATTTTCGATATTATCGACCTTATTTTAGTTGCTTAATATTACCGATGGAGGTAAATGTATGAAAGGTTATTATTCGAAAAAATTTTTCGTAAACTATCAAAAACTCATACTAGGGGTACATGTCCGGCCCGCGATGGATGCTATGTCATCCTTTAATGGATCTATACTAAAAATAAAATGAGATCTAATTCTTTAAACAAAATTAAGTTGTCAAGAAAAGATTGTACGTTTGATTATTCTTAAACGATTGTATCGCGTGCACTGTCCGCCAACCTACCTAGCAGTTAGTCGGGCAATTGTTTGATCAATATTCGATTATAATGATAACGTACCTACACATACTATTCTTAGGCGCTGTGCAAACGTAGTTACCGATACGGTACACTAGGTCTACCATGAGTTTTCACAATCTACACTCGCTAGCGACTAGATAAAAAATGTATGAAAACTTGTCTAGCGGATAGTTGCGTACTAAAACGTCACGTACTTAACTATCCTACGTCACAGCGTACTACAGCGACTGTAGTTTGCGCTTCATTAATTTGCTTAGAATTTGGTACCATGAGTAGCAATTTTGACAGATGTCATAGTAACGTACTATTACTACTGTAGTAACGTCAGCCGATCTAAATGTGACAACTCATGGTAGACGTACAGAAAACATAATCAGCAGACGTAGACACATTTTGTTTTCAGTCGCTTCCACTTGACACATACTGATCGCTGCGGTTTCTTGTGATGATGTGTTGAGTCAGTAATAAAGTATCTACGTATACGCAGCGCCTTAGGGTTCTGTATGTACCTAAATAGGAAAGTGACCACATTTTCATGTCCTCAACGTTTATAGACGACTGAAAAAGTTATCATTCTCTGCCCTTATCTCACACGTGGGGTCGGCGCAACGTATTTTCTTATATCGAAATTGCGAGTTTGAGAGATTAATCTGGAGACATGCGCTAGAAAAGAATTCCAAAAATTGCTGATTTGGGATCTATTAGGCCGTGTTCTGAAAGAACACCAAAGGGGATAAAAAAGTGGTAAAAATTCAAAATTTCAGTTTTAGTTTCAAAGTGCAGCTTATTTTTTTAACACTCACACCATTGAATAATTATTTTTTAGATCGTACCTCGATGACTCGCCCCTTATCTGTATTTATTCGTGATAAGACCAGATTATCTCGAATGAGTAGTCTGATATCATCCAATTTCATTAATATCCCAAGTAGGTACTACCAGCTGGCTAATAATAGTAGGCTTTTACGGAAAATTCAAGGTTTATAGTTTAGCCTCCGCCAGAACTTTTATTGCCAAAGTTATAAATGTAAACGCCTGTGCCAGCCAAAGTCTGCATTGGTTATTACCTACACCCCTGCCAAATAGTCCATCCAAGTTAGGTTCGTGCACGAGTGAGAAGAAAGAGAAAGAAAAGAGAAAAAATACTAAGAGTGTTTCATCATCTTTTATTATAATGTATCTCAGGAAACGGGTAAAGAAACACAAGAAATAAATTGGAACGAGGGAAATAAATCTACAATTCGGGGTAGAGATACACAAAGAAAATAATCCTATTTATTATAAACGTGAAAGTTTGTAAGAATGTGTGGATGTCAGGATGTCTGGATGTCTGGATGTATGTTTGTTACTCTTTCACGCTGAAACGGCTGAACGGATCTGAATGAAATTTGGCACAGACATAGATTATACTCGTAGTCTGGAAGAATACATTGGCTACATTTTATCCCGAAAAAATTTACGGTTCCCGCGGGAGATTTGTTTTTGTTTTCAAGGTACCACGCGGGCGAAGCCGTGTGCGAATGCTAGTCTTCTATAATATAAAAAATAATTGCTGTTCGTTTGTCTCGCTAAAACTCGAGAACGGCTGGACCGATTTCGCTAATTCTTTTTTTGTTGTGTTTGTTATTGTAATGAGAAGGTTTAGACAGGACAACGTCTGTCGGGTCAGCTACTTAATAATAAATATTGGTGGACTTTCACACAACGCCATCTAGTGCCGAACTAAGCAAAGCTTGTACCATGGTTAATTAAATTCATTAAATTAGAGATTCTCGGAGAGATCTTTAAATTTTAGCTAAATAAAACGAAGACAGACATACTTTTATTTGCTTCTTAGCTCACAACAAAACTAAAAATGGTGAAAGCAATGTTTGTCTAATATATTGTGTGTATGCTACAGTAACAAACTGGACTAGAACAAACAAATAACTAATAACCTATGCCTCGAACATCAATAAATGTACGCGATTGTAAAGTACCTACCTATTTCTTACGTACTTAAAGTAAAGCATTTTCAATTGCTTCTGACATTGAAACAACCTGAGTATTCATATCAATCCTGCAAGAAGTGGGTGTTGAATTTCCGTTGTCTAGCTTTATTGTTGGTTAGTTGATTTGGCATTGGTAATGTCAGAATGAGCAAGTTGCAATTTGCCTATAACACCTATAATAAACAGTAAGTAAGTATATAGTAGTAAAATTATAAATGCAAAAGATTGTGTGTATTTGCGTCTTTATCTTTGTAAATACTGAACTGATCTGGATTAATTGGTAAGAATGTAGATATTATAGTGCATGCGGCGGAGATGCGAATGTTGAGATGGATGTGTGGAGTGACAAGGATGGATAAAATAAGGAATGAGTATATCAGAGGAAGTCTGAAAGTGGCACCGGTGACAGAAAAGATGAGGAGTAATAGGTTAGCGTGGTATGGACATGTTATGAGAAGAGATGAATGCCATGTGACAAGGAGAGTGTTAGGTATGAATGTAGATGGATACAGGGGTAGAGGTAGGCCAAAGAAAAGATGGATGGACTGTGTGAAAGATGACATGGGTAAGAAAGGAGTGAGTACTGAAATGACGAATGACAGAGAGAAATGGAAGAAGATCACATGTTGTGCCGACCCCACATAACGTGGGATAAGGGCAGGAAGATGATGAATGTAGATATTACATAGGTCTCGTTTTAATCGAAAAAACCCCGAAGGGGATGCAAAAGGCGATATAACTGCATAACCGCATCGTAACTGTTTATTCCTAACAGAGTTTAGGCATTAACCCCTAAAGAGGGTTCGATGGGGCAAAGTTTGATCCTACTATCCTACTAATATTATAAACGCCAAAGTTTGTAAGAATGTATAGATGGATGTATGTTTGTTACTCTTTCACGCTGAAACGGCTGAATAGATGAGATTTGGCACAGATATAGATTATAGTCTAGAATAGCACATAGGCTACTTTTTATCCCGGAAAAATGTACGCTTCCCGCGGGATATATTGTTTTCAAGGTACCAAGCGGGCAAAGCCGCGGGCGGAAGCTAGTACCTAGTCCATATAAGTGATAATCACTTGATATAATATCTTTACTTTTTAAATAGAACGTATGAACATGACAATAAAAAGGGGTAAAAAAATAAAGCAGCGTAGCACATACTGATATTTTTTCTGTGGCTGCGTTTTTTTAAAACTGAGCCGTAACGAAGAGTTTTAACGTGTGAGGTTTTATGTCGAGTTCTGTGTCTATATTATTATTTTTTTAATTCGGAATCTATTGACTATTATGCATACCCATTAAAATGTCTTGAAATTGCATCGTGGCAACTGCAATAGTTCCTTTTGATAAAGCACCCAGATTGCAGCTGGCAATGTTCCAATTCGTTATCCTTGCCATGTCGATTTTACTTTTAAATTGCCTGCAACACTGCTTTATTGCAGTTCCTAGGTTTCTAGTATCTAGATTTTTAACGATTGACTGCTGTTCATTGAAAATCATTCATTCATCCACGAATCACGTGGATGAATGAATTACATGAACTTTAAAAAACACAGGTTCACACATTCCTATAAATATTTTCATAATAGGCTAGTGCAGTGAGGAAAAACAACCGTTATACTAATCACAGTTATGTTAGGTACCAGTTAAAATTGTACAATTTAAATAAAGCTTACGGTATTCATATATAATGAAGGTAGTCAAATTACCCATAATTTAAGCTGATTGCTAGAAGGCTATGTACGTTTACGTTAAGTTCACAAACAGTCCTTGAGAGATTAAATAGTTTTGGGTTCAGGCAATTGAAAGCTGTAGGTAAATATTTATAAAAAAATTACAAGATTATGTATAACATTTACAAGAGCACTGGTGGTGTAGTGGTAGCACCCCTGCTTCACGATCCGAAGGTCGTGGGTTCAAACCTGGTGGTTCTCCAATGAGTTTTTCGTGAGTGAAAACATCGTGAGGAAACTGGCATACCCTGGAACTAAAAATTCGAAGGTATGCGTCATAGGTTCTTTTAGGCGGCGATGGGCTTGCAACCTGTCACGTACGGAATACTAACTACTGTGAAAAATGTGGCCATGTGCCAAATATCATGTTTGGATGTGCCTCTGACTACGCCCCTTTAGATATCCTCAAAGATCTAAGTAACTAGAGATCTGAGGAGATATCTACCGAGCCTGGGGATTACAGTCGTGATCATTGTTTTTTTTTTAGATAGTCTTGATAGAGTCCTCAATATTCTTTCTATCTTCTCTCTCACTCTGTATTCTGCAATATGAGTAGGTAGGTACCAAATTAATATTTTACCAGCTAGTCTTGACTGCGCTTGTACCAGGCAAGCATTAAGGCGCGGGCCCACCGCGGCGCACGGAGAGGCTACGCACGTGTATTAAACTTAGCGTTGTAAGAAAATGTGTGTGGCTGTGTCCACCGCAACCCACGGAGAGGCTACGCATAAATTGACGTCATTGATACATGCGTGGCTTACTCGAATAGGCAGTTACATAGCTCATCGCTGTCGACGTGGGTTTACGTTTCCACTGGACACGAATATGACCCACGACTATGTACAGCTCGTTTATCGCAGCGCAGTTTTCATATCTGTGGATTGCAGTGGCACGTGCATAGCCTCTCCGCGCGCTGTGCCACGCTATACATAGTCGTGGGTTCATATTCGTGTACTGCAGTGGAATCGTAGACCCATGTTGTCAAACAAATTAATACACTCAGCTAAAATGCGCCGCGTGCCCGTGCACAGCATGCGCCGCGGTGGGCCTGCGCCTTTAGCGTAGGAGCTAGCAGTGTGCCGCGTCTAGCCCTCAGTCTGACTAACTACGCGGCAGTGGCGTGTTTTGTTCCAAAACAGTGTTTCATTTGCCGTATCCTATCCGAAAAGTCAGTTTACGTACTGCGAAAATGTAAAAAAAATTAAGCGATGAAGACACAGTGTCTTTGAACTCGGTTTACCTACTTGATGTAGAGCAAAATTAATTTGAAAAATAATTAATTTGTGATGACTATTTTGGTCTGTTACTCGTAAGGTTTTTTTTACTGGATTTGGTGTTGGATAATTTTCACTGCTCTTCATGTAAGTATCATTTTCCTGCCCTTTTCCCACGTTATGTATTTGATATATGTATGTATAACACAGGTAAGTGTGATATATTCAAATCAGAACACTACATAAGTATCTAGTTCAAATGTCATAATTTTATGAAGACTTAGATGACGGTTAACCCTTTTAATTTAGTGCAAGTGATTCCCTAAAATATTGCAATACTAGCTTCTGCCCACGGCTTCGCCGGCGTGGTACGTTGAAAAACAAAAACAAATCTATCCCGCGGGAACCGTACATTTTTCCAGAATAAAAAGTAGCGTATGTGCTATTCCAGAATATAATTTATCTCTGTGCTAAATTTCATCCAGATCCGTGCAGCCGTTTCTGTGTGAAAGAGTAACAAACATACATCCATACGTTCTTACAAACTTTCGCGTTAATAATATTAGAAGGATTTAGATTAAGAGGACGGTTAACCCTTTTAACTTAGTGCAAGTGATTCTCTAACTAAAGTATTGTAAATACGATAAAAATAAGATGCCATCATCATATTTGTTCTGTCGCCAGCACCACTCACGGTACATCTTAAAGTCACCATAATCAGACCCCATACGAGTGAACGAACTAGGTAGCAAACCAGACATTATTCAAAGCCGGCACGCGACGATTTCCAGTAATAGCTTCAAAAGAATATAACCTACTTTGGGAAAATTCCATTCGAATTCAACCTTCTACAATCTACATTATCGATACCCTCTCAAAAATATACAAAAACTTGGTTAAAAACACGCGTGTGATGTTGCAAGTGCTATGTTTTTGTAACCACTTATCATCAGGTGGGCCGTATGCATTTGCCGGCCGGTGCCGGTGGTAGGTATAACAAGTCATCATCATCTTCCTCCTTTTCCCACGTTATGTGGGACGGCACATGTGATCTTCTTCCATTTTCCTCTGTCATTCGTCATCTCAATACTCACTCCTTTCTTACCCATATCATCTTTCATACAGGCCATCCATCTTTTCTTTGGCCTGCCACTACCCCTGTATCCATCTACATTCAAGGTATAACAAGTAGGTAGTTAATTAATCATTAAATTCAGAAATCTCCGACTGTGTGAACACTCTGACCGATTCATTTTAAAAAGTTTTTCGATGCAAATGTGACTAAAAACTTAATGATCACGACTGTAATCCTCGGGCTCGGTAGATATCTCCTCAGATCTTTAGTTACTTAGATCTTTGAGGATATCTAAAGAGGGTAGTCAGAGGCAAGTTCAAACATGACATTTGGTACATATGCCCACATTTTGCACAGTAGTTAGTATTCCGTACGTGACAGGTTGCAAACCCATCGCCGCTTATAAGAATACTAACCTATGACACATACCTTCGAATTTTTGGTTCTAGGGTATGCCGGTTTCCTCACGATGTTTTCCTTCACCGTTTAAGAGCACTGGCATTGCGCACATAAATTTTTCGAATGGAAAATCTCATTGGTGCACGAGCAGGTTTGAACCCACGACCTTCGGATCGTGAGGCAGGGGTGCTACCACTACACCACCAGCGCTCTTTAAAACTTTTTAAAATGAATCGGTTAAAATCAAAATAAACAAACTTGGTTGCAAAACAACCCCTAATCCCTAAAAACCTCATTTCCTTAGTAGGTATAAGCGAAACCGGGTTACGTCTGACCCATATGTTCAATGTTCATACATAATTCACAGAGCATAATTTTGAGAACAATCAAAGATGCCACACAGCGATGAGCACGCTCGCGTCCTTGGCGTAATTGTGAAGGTATAATCGTTGATTATGTCATGTTATATGCAGTACATTGTCTTTACAAATAACCCAACGTTTACACGAATGTATGAAACGGATATTCTACATGTATGAAATTTTTGTCATTTATTGTTCACACCTAAAACAATAAAATGATTGAGATAAATTTTAATCATTTCTAATTTGTTAGAATAAAATGTATAAAAACAAAACTTGTAAAATACATGTTTAAGGAAACTCTTTTTAACTTTTTTTTTTGTATCGTGTATCAAATTTGTTTGTAGATGCAATATGACACAGAACAAACTAAAGTTACGGATGTACATAGGTATAATCTGATCAACTTACTAACATTCTACTGAAATATAGCAAAATAAAATATTATAGAGAAAAATATTTTCTGAGTTGAAACGAATAGCATTGCATTTCATATTATAAATACGAAAGTTTGTAGACCACTTAAAGCTATATTTAAAAAAAAAATGTTACTTAGTTACTTTTATACCCGTGTGAAGCCGGGCCAAGTCGCTAATGGGATTTAAATAAGGCATTTTTCTTTAACTTAATTCATAGTTCTATCTCCTAAAAGCCCCATTCCTTAAGTTCATTGCCTTTAAGTTACCTAAGAACGAACGGATCAGTAAAGTCAAAAACACTTACCTGAAATAGGTCAGCAAAGTGTCATAACTTCATGAATACTAATCGTAACATAAGCAATTTCCGAGTCGTTGTGAATAATGAAAAGCCTTTCTTTATGGCATAAGACTGCAAGTCATTTGTAAATAAATCATTTAAAACACCCTGTTGTGACCGTTAAACTTTGCTATGGGATCACGCTGTAGAGAAACAGAAAAAAAATGTTATTGAAAATTTTCGAACGAGCGGGTCTCTGTGTTTGCCTAGACCTCAAAGGTTTAGTGTCAAAATCTCCTTTGAGTATTCTCTAAAGGGGATTTTGATACTCTTAGTCTGTCCTTTGGAGCTGAACGTTCACGTTAAAGGGGATTTTCATACTCAAATTGCCAAAACCCCCTTTGAATGGGAAACTATATTCCTTACCTTGTGTATACAAAAATATTTAATTCCAATTGTACACTTCAAACCCAAAAAAAATCACATATGAATTTGTGATTTTTTTTGGTTACTCAAACGCGACGATGCCACTGGAATCAACGTTAGAAGTTTCTAGTAGCATCGGTTTTAATCTGCCTTTGTTGTCCCATTTGAACTTTCCAAACTGAACTATTGATCCAAATTAATTTTGTTTTCAAACAAACAAAAACTCTTGTTACTAGAACATGATAAATGCAGTATGTGTCTATTTATCAACATTTTACGGAAATAGGTATATCGCGTAGGTAGAGTACTGAGATGACGGATGATAGAGGGAAATGGAAGAAGTAAACGTGTTGTGCCGATCCTACATAGCGTTGGGAAAAGGGCAGGAAGAAGAAGAAGGTATATCCAGTAGGTTTTTTAGACGGTTCACTCGGAAAATATGTTCTTTAAAGTGAAACTTTATTCTCGTTCGAATTTATTCAGAACTTTCATTTGCATAGAAAATTTCTAAAAAGGCAGATATTAATGAAAGATTATCAGTCTGATCCAGCCATTGACGTAACTACTTTTCTCAAAAAATAGTACTTAGGTACTTACATTAAAACATTTTGGCGTAATCCCATTGCTTTTGATGTTCGTTTCGGGAGAGTAATTACAAAAAATATGTGGAAATCCAAGGCATTTATGTAGGTTTCAAACCGTTTATTTTTACCGTGGAAATGTGCAGAAAAACAGTAATTTTATACCAATGCAATACGTACTTGGATAAGTACTTTGATGACGGAAATTAAATAAGGTCTAGATGTTGTATTTACGGTTAAATAATATGATCGAAGACGGATACCATAATTGTTTAAAAAATTAAGTCATTTTTACCAGCCAGCCATTTTTGAAAAACATTTTTATTTTTGATGATCTCCCCGTGAAGTGACGGAAATTCGGACCGAAATCTTATTTTATATAAGTTACTTTTCTGACCTAAAAGAAAAAATAATTATACGTAAAAGTTACTACATAGTTTAAAAAATCTATAATTAAAAGTTACATAAATGTGACAGGTTGAACGATAGAATCGGAGGCGCTCGCTTCGCACCTAAGCGATTTTTCATGACCATAATAAATTCTGTTCCAAACGACCCTTCACCGGTAGCTAATCTGCTGCCACTTATAAGATCCGTATCCGATTTTTTCGGTTGTCCTAATAATAATAAATTCATCCATAATGGAATTATCGTGGCCGCACCTTGAGAACCACCTAAACTCTCATTTACGTGAAAAGCAGGTAACCGGTTGCTGACAATAAACGCGGTAGCGGTTCTACTCAATTTGATATTATCCGTTATTTCAACAAAAAAGTTTCCTTGATTTTAGAGCTCGTCTTTCAAACTGATAGAATGCAGATGGAGCAACAAAAGATTGCTTGGTAATAACGAATTAACTAATATTTTACGACAAATTAGGTTAAAAAAATAAACGAGTACCGAGTAACGAGTAAACCAAAATTGTTTGTTGCGAACAATGACGAATAGTGAGAACAATAACGAAACTGTTGAGTAGAATGGCCTATCAAGTTTGTTATAACGAAAAGTTATTTCAGTCTAGAGTTATTGGTGATTTGACTACAGGGGCCTCACCGCGAAATCATAATACATTGCCGAATGAATATTACATAAGAAAATCAACGTACATTGTTATTTCGTACCATGACCTATGCAAATTGTATTGACTTCAAGCTTCAAATGTGACGTGTCTAAAACGGAATCGTTACGAAATCGTTCTGGAAGACTTCATGGTAAGGCCCCAGGTTAATATCCGTATCAATACCGGCTTCGTCCTGCTTTCTGTGTGTTTAAAGCCTTTACTTCCCTGGGCGCGGGGCCACTCCTTTGCGTGTTCCCTTCACCACTCCCCAGCTATTGTGTTCCATATTTATTAAAACGACGACCTTGGGACGTATTTTTACTAAATACCTAATTCTGAAACATTTCAATTTAATTTTTTCTAAGGGCTTTCCAAAAAGTACCTGTAAAACGATAATTGAAATCTGAATAGGATGTGTGAATGGGATAGTTGGAAGGGGAAGACCTCGGCGTACGTGACTCGATCAAATTGGGGACGTTTTAGAGAAAGGCCAGGTCAAAAGTACCCTAAACCGACGTGTATGTATGAAGAACTAGCTGTCCCGCTCGCGACTTTGTTCACTTAAAGTATCTAAACTGAGTTTTAAACAAATCACACTAATAAAAAAATTCCATACATAACGTAGACCCCCCTTTTACCCTTTTTAGAGGGTTATTTTGGAATATCCTGAAATACGTGTCCATTCATTTTGCATTTACAGTACACAAACAAAGTTTCACACCAATCGCACCACCCGTTAAAAAGTTCCCATACAAACATTGACCCCACATTTGACCCCTTTTTGAAGATTATATTGAAAAATCCTGAAACACGTGTCCATTTATTTTGCATTTACAGTGCACAAACAAAATTTCATGAAAATCGCTCCACGCGTTAAAAAGTTTCATACTAACGTTTTCACCCTTTTTCACCCCCTTAGAGGTGGAATTTCCAAAAATCCCGCCTTAGTGGGTGGTTTTGTTATAAAAGGAAACCACCTTCCAAATTTCAGCTTTCTAGCTTCAGCGGTTTCGGCTCGGCGATGATCAATCAGTCAATCAGTCAGTCAGGTCAAGCTCTTATATAGATATAGATAGATGTAATGAGAGTGAAAGAAGCAAAAGAGGTATGTCAGTATCGTAGCAAGTGGAGATCCGTGGTCTCTGCCTACCCCGTCGGGGAACTGGCGTGTATGAAATCTGTACGTCAGAGACACTCTCAGAGACTAAATAGCAAAATGAGGGTAGATACCTAATATATTGTTTGGACGAACCTCTGAAATTGAATACCCCCCTTTAGATATCCTTCAACATCTGAGATGGCTTACCAACCTGGGGGATTATCTTGATCATGTTATTTTTTTTGTTTCAAAAAAGATATTAAACTGTGGTGATAGGATTAAAGTACGCCTAAGACCCTCCTTCGTGCATTTATAACTACAAATGTCCCACTACAATGGTCTAAATAAAACACCTTTATGGGTTTTTCTTGTAAATTACCATTACCTAACCCCATAATAGCCCATATTTCAGTTTTCGTGTGGACGCCCCCTAATAATGTTGACTGAACACTCCCTTTAGCGCAAAACACGAAATAGGTCGACTGACTTAATTACCATGCCTGTTGACAATAGGTTCTGTCTACGACTTTCCTCGCCTTTCATTCTGTTACTACTACTTACTAGTTATATCATATAACTAGTGATCCTGTGGCTGATGGTCCAAGAACCAGTGTGATGAAAGGATTATCAATGTATCGCGCAAAAGCTCTTTATATCCAAAGCTATCAAGCTTTTTAGTTCCGAAATACGAGGGTTTCCGATGATTATATTCACCATGAAAGCAGATGAAGTATCTTTAAATGTGATTTTGTGTGAATTTTGGAATGGGCTGGACTTGAACCCACGTTTTTCTTAATCATCCTGACACTGACATACCAACTATGCCACCGTTCAAGTAGCCAATATTGGATCCTTGGTCAGTATCTATTGGCATCTGAAGTGACCAAGAAAAAACCGATGAAAAGACAAATTAATCCTACTAATATTATAAATGCGAAACTTCGGATGTATTGAAATTTGTTACTCAATCACGCTGAAACGACTGAACGGATCTGGATGAAATTTGGCACGGCGATAAATTATAGTCTGGAATAGCACAACGCGGGTAAAGCCGCGGACAGAAGCTAGTGGTTACCTATATTTTTGCAAATAGGCGTGGCCTGTCGCGTGCTAGCTTGGCTTCAGTCTAAACGACCTACTTTGTCACGGTTCGCTGTTCAGCTGCTATGTTTCTTCTATGAACTTCCAAGGTCTTAGTTTTGTTTGATGTCAAGATAAAGGTAAGTACTTGTACCAGTAGCTGACTGGTTGTGGCGTGGCTAGGCAATATCAAGGATAGTCCTTGAGAATTCGTGTGGAATAGCCCTTTGCGTAAGTTAGATATTGTTTCGTATCATTTCTTCAATTCATTAAAGATTATTTACTTACCCAAAGTTTCTATTGTTTACTAGCTTCCGCCCACGGCTTCGCTATATCTGTGCCAAATGTCATCCAGATCCGTTCAGCCGTTTCAGCGAGAAGATTAGGTAACAAACATACATCCATACATTCTTATAGACTTTGGCGTTTATAATATTAGTAGGATTTACTTTATTTTATTCGGAAAACAGACAGTATTATGAACTAGATAAAAAACAACTTAAACAGACTAATTACCAATTATAAACCAAAAGAAATATTATTGCATAGCTATTTGTATGCTTATTATTAGCTTAGCTATTTTTCTATTATGATCAAAATTGTTAAGCCCCTTTTTTCCGAGCTAAGAAGTAGCCTATGTGTTAGTTAGTCCACATTATAAACTATCTTTATATCATATTTCATACAAATCTGTCGAGCCGTGAAGTGTGGTAACAAAACTAACACACTTGCACAAACTTTCGCATATATTATAATACTTTAGTTTATGAATAGTTTAATTTATTAATAAGTAGCTGTACGTAGGTAATAGCGAACAGCCGGCACATCATCAATGTTTCACTTCAGACTAAATTATTGCTCTCCCAAAGCCCCAACTAAGTGGTTTCGCGTGCTAGAAGTTTTTCCTTACCGGTACTCAGTGCCACAGCTCAATTTGAGAACAGTCACTTCACTACATCTGGCAAGTGACAACTGAGTTACCGGTCCATTCTACTCAACAGTTACGTCATTTTTCTCTCGTAAAATATTTAAAATATTTCAATAGGTCAAAAAAGTTATTAAAATAAAGGAAAAACGCAATACACTATGTATATGTAGGTACTTTAGCTTGCGGGTTAGCACGGGTGGAGAACCTTATATTTTAGATCAAAACTATTTTGTAAATTTACCCAAACATTTTCAAACATCCATGGTTTTGCCTCTATAATATGAATACTTATTACCATTTTAATTCTGATTTTCATTAGTTCTACTAACCAGTGAATCTTCTAAATATATATAATTCAAAGGTGACTGACTGACTGACTGACATAGTGATCTATCAACGCACAGCCCAAACCACTGGACGGATCGGGCTGAAATTTGGCATGCAGGTAGATGTTATGACGTAGGCATCCGCTAAGAGGATTTTGATTAATTCTACCCTCAAGGGGATAAAATAGGGAATGAAAGTTTGTATGAAAAGTCGCGATAATCGACATTCACGCGGGCGAAGTTGCGGGCATCAGCTAGTACTGTATAAAACTGCCTAGGTGAAAAGTCTCAAAGATCTGGAGTAAAACAGCTGTTAATTTCCCAGGCTGCGGTTCAAAGAAAATATGCACATAATTGTCGCGTCAATTAATTGAGTTGCAACAGTTTATTGATGATTGATAATCGATTGTCACGAAATAGTGATGTATAGATAGCACGCTGACCGGTGGTATCCATACCAAGACTGGCATTAAGCTGGCGTATTTCGGTTTCTACCCATAGTTTCTCACCTCACCAGTTTTTTTGTAGTGAGCACTGGCGGTCTAGTGGTAGCACCCCTGCCTCAAGATCTGAAGGTCGTGGATTCAAACCAGTACGGCTGGCTGTCAAAAATACTTCGTTGTAAGGTTTTCGAAGGGTTTGAATGAACGATTTCATGTCGCCGTCATCAAAACTGCCGGTTTTAGCATTACTAATTTGAACTTATTTTAGAGTTCATGGTACGAAATAACAATGTAATATTAATTCGATAATGCTATAAGATATCGTGGTGAGGCCCCCCCTGGTCGTGCACCAATGAGTTTTCTATTCTAAAAATTAATGTGCGCTGTAATGGTGAAGGAAAACATCGTGAGGAAACCGGCATAACCTAGAACTAAAAATTTGTAGGTAGGTGTGTGTCATAGGTTAGAATTCTGATTAGCGGCGATGGACTTGCAACCTGTCATGTACGGAATACTAACTACTGTGCAAAATGTGGGCATGTGCCAAATATCATGTTTGAACGTGCCTTTGACTACCCTCTTTAGATATCCATAAAGATCTAAGTAGCCAGAGATCTGAGGAGATATATTTACTGGTGCACGATTAGGTTTGAACTCGCGATCTTCGGATCGTGAGGCAGGGGTAGCACTACACCACCAATTGTCTACATTAACAATCTAGAATTCAATCAAATCTAATTCTGTATACAATCACACTTCATATTCTACCGAAATGCCATTCCGTTAGACGTTATCGAAGTTGTAATTGAATTTTTGATGCTAGTCTTGTGACCTTTACCGAAAATAAATAGAAATTAATGAGTAATTTAAGAATAGCTAAATTGCTTTTGCCTGACCTTATTATGACCAGCTACCTAACCTTTGGTTATGCAGTTATTATCTCCTTTCGAGGGTTTTTTACCCGACTTTGAAGCGAAAATAGAGGGTGGTTTAAGAGAGGTGGGAATTAGGGTGTATGTATGCGAGTTCCTTTAGCTGTCGCTGAACCCCAATCGGCTGAACGGATTTTAAAAAATGAGGTGTAAGTTTTATGGTTGATGAGGTTTAAGTTTAGAAATTATAAGTTTTAAATTGTTAAGACTAAAGGTACGAGTTGGCAGCGGGCGACATGAGGCAGCAGCGGATATAGATAGCCGCCTCATGTCGCCCGCTGCCAACTCGTACCTTAATGTTGGTGACTAACACGCGTGTGAAACCGCGGGTCTAAGCTAGTTTGTGGTATTTTCTCTGCTTGTTATATGCCGTATCTCTACCGTACGATTAGCATGCTAATGAGTTGGAAACTGTTTTGCATGGCGGCACTTAAGTGGTTTGTGAGAGCACTGGTGGTCTAGTGGTAGTGGCCGCTATAGTCGTGGGTTTGAATCCGGTCGTGCACCAATGAATTTTTCTGTTAGATAAAATTATGTGCGCTATGCTAGGGGTTTTACAACAGCTCTTACAAACTATCATGATTCAGAAACGTCAAATCATGTCTATTTAATCAACGGTCGGTTTTCTGTTCTATCTATCTGTGGTTTTTGGATTTTTGATAGGTATTTGACATAACTTCTATAGGATTAATGTCAAATACCTATCCAAAATCAAAAAGCCGCACATCGATAGAATATAGAAACCGGCCGTAAATCACAGGGATCACTTTGAATCGTCTTACATACTAGGTGAGTCTAGTTCCCAATATCAGTCCTATCCCCAGTCCGAGAAGAACTGACAAGAAACTCGCTGGGCCCTAGCGCTTTTTTTGTACGATCCTTGTTAATTTTGCTAGGGATACCTAGCAGAGTTGGAGCTGATTCGTCCCAAGCTTTTTTGTCATCTATTTGAATTTCCCAATAAAATAAATCAAGAATGATGTTGCATGATTAATAAAAGTTTAGCGTGGTATGGGCATGTTATGAGAAGAGATGAATGTCATGTGACGAGGAGAGTGTTAAATATAAATGTGGATGGATACAAGGGTAGAGGTAGGCCAAAGAAAATGTGGATGGACTGTGTGAAAGATGACATGGGTAAGAAAGCAGTGAGTACTGAGATGACGTATGATAGAGGGAAATGTAAGAAAATCACATATTGTGCCGACCCCACATAACGTGGGAAAAGGGCAGGAAGATGATGATGATGAATACATAATAACACCCAGACACAGAACAAACATGTGCGTTCATCATACTAAAGTTATTCCTGGGTGGGGATCGGATCGAACCCACAACCTACAGCGCAGAAGGCAGAGCTACTACCAACTGAGCTGTGAGTCAGATGATAACATAAAGGCGCGATTAAACGGCGCGCCGTTTAAGTCGAGCCTGGCTCCGCTCGTGTTTTAAAAGACTACGCTCGGCGCGGCTCGGCAAAGTTTTTTCGACACGGATCAAAGTCACGCATGCCATCTTCATCCATGGCTCGGCTTATGTTAATACGCGTCTAAGATGGTACAGAGCGGACAGCACGGTTCAACAGCACGATGCCGCATCTCCACGTATGGCTCGGCTCGCGTAGGCTCGTGATACCCCCAAAGATTTAAATCGTAGATATGCCCGGACGCCGAAAACTGTGACACTGTTTTTATTTGTGTGTGTTAACAAAATGGCGATGCACGCACACTAATGATTAGTAAAAAATGAACCAAACAGTTATTTCACCATTTATTGTGCAATTATATTGCACGATCTTTCGTAAAAAAATATAAGTACTTATTCCTTTTGTACCCTGAAATTGAAAATATTTGGTGTGCCAAATGAGCGAGCTATCTCATTTCGTGTGGCAACGAAATGTTGCGGTCTCAGTACCGTACGGGCATATCTACGATTTAAATCTTTGGCTACCCCGCGTCGTTTAAACGCACCTTAAGTCATCCAGAGATATGTTATGTCTCCAGCGCTACATCGGGCTGCCCGGCATGCTGAAGGCGGGCGAGTTCTCCCCCAACAACCCGCTGGTGCGTCTGGAGCGCGGCGCGGGCGGCGACGCGCTGCGCGGGCTGGGCGAGTACGAGCGGCGCCGCACCGCGCTGCGCCGCGCGCGCCAGGCGCAGTACCGCGACTACCTAGACCAGGTACCAACCATATATTTGTAAACTTACGCAATCAAAACATATTATATACAAAATACTTGTGGCTATCTCTGACGACGCTGGTGGTGTAGTGGTAGCACCCCTGCCTCACGATCCGAAGGTCGTGGGTTCAAACCTGGTCGTGCACCAATGAGTTTTTCCATTCGAAAAATTTATGTGCGCAATGCCAGTGCTCTTAAACGGTGAAGGAAAACATCGTGAGGAAACCGGCATACCCTAGAACTAAAAATTCGAAGGTATGTGTCATTGGTTAGTATTCTTATAAGCGGCGATGGGCTTGCAACCTGTCACGTACGGAATACTAACTATTGTGCAAAATGTGGGCATATACCAAATGTCATGTTTGGACTTGCCTCTGACTACCCTCTTTTGATATCCTCAAAGATCTAAGAAACTAAAGATCTGAGGTCTACCGAGCCTGGGGATTACAGTCGTGATCATTTTTTTTTTATTTTTTTTTTTATTTTATCTCTGACGACATACGGAATCCAATGTTTAGTCGTCGGGTTTCTGTTCACATGGACACACATGTTTACATTTACACACAGTCGTGGTCACGGGATGACTATGAAATACCCGTTTAATACTAATAATAACAATACGAACCCTTACGCCCGGTTTCCACCAAAGCAAAGAAGAGACGAGATGAGATACGCTGCAAATCTGGTTAGTTCCACCCAAGCGGAGAGGAGAAGTGTAGCGGAGAGAGATGATTGATTGGAGATGTGAGCTAGCCGAGTGCGAGTGAGCCGACTAGAGACTTCTCCGCTCTGCCGCGCCGCTTGCTCGCTCACCCACCGTACATACATTCATCCTACATTTCGTCAAAAGAATCAACCCCAGACGAAGTCGCGGGCAACAACTAGTACGATAATACACTTTATTCTACTTACAACAACATAAATCACAACAATAGTATTTATATAAAGGACCAGTGATTTGTTTATGTAATACATAAGTACATAACAAATATCTGTGTTCATCACACAAATGTTTGTCCTGGGTAGGGATCGAACCCACAACATACAGCGGAAAAGATAGCTACTACCAACTGAGCTGTGAATTCAGTGCAGAAAGAAACTTTAGATCATATTTTCACCACACTAATTCAAAAGAACTAGTGATATGAGAATAAAGGAAAAGTAGTTTGGAACAGAATCTCGTGCAGAAACTAGTGAATAACTACCTTTATGTCCACAGCAAGCCAAAAAGAAACAAGAGGCCAAAGAGCAAGCGGAAAGAGAGCGTCGCGAACAAGAGCGGAAAGAGAGAGAACGCGAGGAGAGAGAGAGGCAGCTGCTGTTAGAGCGAGAGGAGAATAGTCCAGAGCGGCGACGAGCATCTGTCTGTCATGTACCAGGTCCAGTACAATATGTAAATAGAGGGCACTATGAGTAAGTATTTACAAATCATTACTAATATATTATAGGAGCACTGGTGGTGTAGTGGTAGCATCACTGCCTCACGATCTGAAGGTCTTGGGCTCAAACCTGGTCGTGCACCAATGAGGTTCCTATTCAAAAAAAATGTGTGCGCAATGCCAGTGTTTCTAAACGGTGAAGGAAAACATCGCGAGAAAACCGGCATACCTTAGAACAAAAATATCATGTGTCTAATATAAGTGGTATTCATATAAGTGGCGATGGGCTTGCAACCTGTCACGTACGGAATACTAACCACTGCAAAATGTGTCTATGTGCCAAATATAATTGGACGTGCCTCTTGACTACCCTCTTTAGATATCCTCAAAGATCTAAGCAACCAGAGATCTGAGGAGATATCCAAACCTGGGGATTCCAAGGGATAGAGTCCTTGATATTCTTTCTATTTTTTCTCTCCCTCCTCCTGATATTCATTCTATTTTCCCTCTCCCTCTGCTTGTGTGTTTGAGGGTGTAACGGCTGAACGAATTTGCCTGAAATTTTTGTATGAAAAAGACTAATGCAAAAAGCATTGTCGATAAAAAATCGCAGATAAAAATCCTAGTGGATGAAAAGAGACTGCGTAAGCGCATCTAGCCGCAATTGAACATAATTATATATTTTTTATAAACAACTAGCTTACGCACGCGGCTTTGCTCGCGAGGTACCTGCATAAAATATAGCCTATGTTACTCAGGGATAATGTAGCATTCCAATGATAAAAGAATTTTTGAAATCGGACCAGTAGTTTTTGAGTTTATTCGTTACAAACAAAAATACAAAACTTTCCTCTTTATAATATTAATATAGATAATTATTGATATAGATAATTAAGAGCGCTGGTGGTGTAGTGGTAGTACCCCTGCCTCACGATCCGTAGGTCGTGGGTTCAAACCTGGTCGTGCACCAAAGAGTTTTTCCATTTCGAAAAATTTATGTGCGCAATGCCAGTGCTCTTAAACTGTGAAGGAAAACATCGTGAGGAAACCGGCATACCCTAGAACCAAAAATTCGAAGGTATGTGTCATAGGTTAGTATTCTTATAAGCGGCGATGGGCTTGCAACCTGTCACGTACGGAATACTAACTACTGTGCTAAATGTGGGCATGTACCAAATGTCATGTTTGGACTTGCCTCTGACTACCCCATTTAGATATCCTCAAAGATCTAAGTAACTAAAGATCTGAGGAGATATCTACCGAGCCCGGGGATTACAGTCGTGATCATATTTTTTTATTTTTTTTTTATTGATTGGTTTACTTTTCAGTAAAGTGGATAGTGCTGTTCAGATGGATGGCGTCTCCAGGCCGCTGTCAGTGGCCGTACAAACAGACGATGCGGAAATGTACAGAGTAAGTACATTTTATTATGTAGTAAGTAGGTTTATTTTAAACTAGCTTCCGCCCACGGCTTCGCCCGCGTCGCACCTTGAAAAACAAAAACATATCTATCCCACGGCATCCGTACATTTTTCCGGGATAAAATGTAGCCTATGTGTTATTCCAGACCATAATCTATATCAGTGCCAAATTTCATCCAGATCCGTTCAGCCGTTTCAGCGTGATACAGTAACAAACATACATCCAGACATTCTGCATCCATCCATACATTCTTACAAACTTTCGCGTTTATAATATTAGTAGGATAAAAGATGGCTAAAACAGACATCTTTTGTTTAAAAAAAAACCTATTAAGTTTAAGATTATGGACAGATTTTGACAGATAAGGATTTCCGTTAAGGATAATAAATAAGGAATCCGTTGGATTCTTATGGATCACGAAATGTCAAAAAATCAAATATAACAGCTGTATCATGCTATTTTCAATTATTTTCAGTCGGATTTTTAATTTTGACTCATCAATCTAAGCACGTTCTAATTTTCCTGTGGCGCCATCTAGTAATTTATGTGCGAAAGTTTGCGTGTTTGAATAGTCAATATCATATCTGTATTCATTACTGACTATTCACACCATAACAGATCACTGATTCACACACGCAAACTTTCGCACATATTATATTTCGCAATATAGATGGCGCTACAGGAAAAAAATTAACGCTCTTAGATATTTGAGTCACAAGAATTATATTTGTTACCATTTATAATATTGTGTCCAGCTCTCCCCGTCGCCGTCCAAGCTGACGCAGGCGGAGCGCGAGCTCTCCCCGCGGACGGTCGCCGAGCCGCGGGCGGAGCCCCAGGCCGCCTGGGACAAGTGGGACTCCTGCGAGAGGCGACGGAGCTACACAGACTTTGACGGTACATACATACAAGAATACGTTTTAAAAACTAAAAACAAACCAAGGTCTTAAGAACAACGAAAAAACTAGGTACGCGACGACTGAAACGCAGAATACCCCAAGATCTAACCAAGTAGAAACTTGTGAAAAAATAAAATTACAGGTGGATCAAGACACAACATATTACTGAATGTCCCACCAAATGGAGACAGATTGTAGGAAACAAGAGATTTAAAAAAAACCGAACTACTGAACCGATTTTGATGAAATTTCTATGGGACCAATCGGAAAGTAATCGTTATAAAAACTTACAACCGCACTAGTCGCTCCTACGATTTTCGGAAGGTCCCCTCGATTTCTCTGGTCTGCCATCATCAAACCCTGATTTCCTTATCATGCCCACCTTTGAAATATCTTCTTTCCAACAAAAATAAAAATTCATTTATTTCAGGCAAAAAACCCATATCACATAGCACACTAGGAAATGTAACGATAATAAAAATAAAACTAGATATCGTGGCGCATAGTGCTACCGCCCGTCACTTTCTGTTTCCCTCCATGTGAAGGGAAATCCAATGAATAAAAGTAGGGTTTTTGTAAACCTGGTCAGAGACAGCCTTCAAAATGCTATTTTTGGAGCGGACCAACCTACCCCAGAACGTTGCGACGCGCGATCGGACAATGGCGAAGAAGTCAGGCACTCCCGCCTCGGAGAACATGCTCGACGCACTGCAGCATCTCGGTAGCCTCATGAGTGCCCGGTACGCGTTATTGTACTGGACTCTGATGAGGTTTATGGCCTTCCTGGTGAAATTGGACCACAGCTGGCATGTGTACATGCCCAGACAATAGGCACGGAACAGGGTGTTCTTGACGTCCGTGCTGCAGTTGGTGAAGCGGCGTGCGAGCATGTTACTCCTCACCGCGAGCGCCCTTCGTTCCCGCTCGATGTCCTCGTTGTCCCTCAGCGTCCCCGTCAGCAGATGTCCCAGGTACCTGAACCGCTCCACCACCTTAATGGTAGCACCGTTCATGCGAACCTCTGGCACCCTATCCGGACCTCGACCCGACCTAAATACCATCATTTCGGTTTTTGTTACATTGTATTTTAACCCGTGACCAATAGCATATTGCTCACAGGTTAACAGCAGCTTCCTTAACCCTTTAACTGAGGGGCTGAGGAGCACCATGTCATCAGCATAACTCAGGTTATTTACGCAGACGTTGCCTAAATAACAGCCGGTTCCGGAGCTCCTCAGCTCCCCAATCAAGCTATTGACGTAGAGGTTAAAAAGGTCGGGTGAGGTCAATCCACCTTGGCGAACTCCGCATTCTAGTATTCACTAGAAGTCGCGTCACCCCATCTTACACAGTTTGTTTGGTTTCCGTACCAATACCTTAGCAGATTGACCACATGAGCAGGCACATTAGCAGCTGTTAATTTGGCCCATAAGATGTCGTAATTCACGAGTTCAAAAGCACGGCTGAGATCCAGAAAGCACGCATAGACGGAAGTGTTCTGTGAGGTGTAGTAATTCACCGTGCTTTTAAGGCTCATTATGGCCGAATCCGTCGACAGACCTGGACGGAAACCAAACTGTGCGTCTTCTATGCTCAGGTTCTCCTGCAGCCTAGGGTAGATTAGTCGCTCCAACACCTTCCCGATAATAGTTCCCAACGATATAGGGCGGTAATTAGTCGACGAGCTAAGATCGCCCGTTTTATTTTTCACCACGGGAACTACAGTAGTTTTCATCAGACCTGGCGGGAGGTAACTGTATCTAAGACACATGTTGTAGAAATAACATAGGTGTTCAATAAGTCTATCGCTACCGTAAAGAATGTGCTCGAAGCTGAGACCATCGTGGCCAGGTGACTTGCCACGTTTCATATTTCTTACAGCTTTCCTCACTTCTTCTTGTGAAAGCATGCAAGGGTTATCACTCAGTACAGTCTCAGCAGCGGGCACACTCTCTACTGGTTGCGGGCTTATTTTAAACTTTTTTGCGAAGACTTCAGCAATTAGCTTTGGCTCCTGGAAGCCGTCAGTAGATGCCGGTAAATTCTGCTTTTAATTTAGTTTCTTGGTCGCATTCCAAAACTTACTAAAATTTTTATCTTTTTGATGAGTAGCTAAAATATTCATTTTTATCTTGTCTTCATTCTTTTGGCACCATTTTAACTTGTTCTTAAATTCAGAGCGGGACTTACACATTTTACTATATAGATCGCCTTCAGACGGCCTGCCAGCCAGTACCCAGCAGTTAAAATGTAGTCTTGCGTTTTGGTGACTGTCTCTGACGTGGTGGTTCCATCCTATGACTTTTTGCCTATTTTTGCGACTACTTAAAACATGCGCATTTCTAATAGAAGCGGTTTGTAAAACATTCACAATACAATCATAATATTTATCTAATAATTTAAAATAGTCATTAAAATGTAAACATACTAAAATAGTATCACAGTCACAAATAGAGTTAAAATTATCATTAAAATTAAAGTTAAGATTTTCATAGCAATATTTACTGAACCCTTTCTTTTGCTCCTCACCTCTATCCCCCCATCTAATATTTTTCAATGCGTCATAGCTGCCGGAGGTGATTGAACCTACTGCTACGCTTGCTATGTCGCACACAATACGCAATGGGTAATGGTCCGACCAAGTAACGTCATATATGACACTCACCGATACAATAGTATCCAATGCAGCTTTAGTGGCCAAACAGTGGTCCAACCATCTTCGGCAGCCGTGCGCTTCGCTTTGAAAGGTATAGGTCTCCGATGAACCTCCGAGGATGTTAATATCAGCACATTCCCACAGGAGATCACTACAAAAACGATCAAGTTCCACACCAAAGCTAGAAGAAGGATGTGCGTTAAAATCACCAAGCACATAGGCCACCTGCACTTCACTTTCCTCTACGATCGTACTGACTAAGGCTAGACAGTCAGTAAATTCTGTTAAGTTATCCGGTTTATCTACTGGCATATATACATTTACCACCAACATAAAGCCCGAGCCGACCGAGATTTTTACAGCCATTACTCGGTCACTACTACATTCTACTTGAGACACGTGCGGGAACCTAGCTTTATTCCACAATATAGCGAGGCCACCGTACGGCCTTCCTTTTAGAATACCTAATGACGTGTCTACAGAGGACTTGGCCACATATCCGAAGTCACTATTGATTTTACACACAAAATCTAAGTCGTGAGGGAGAAGCCAAGTCTCTTGCAACAGTATAATGTCTGCCGTACCGCACAAATCACGGACACTCTGCACCGACCTTTTGATGGACTTGCAGTTATACGAAACGAAGGTTGTGCTTAAGGTTGTACTACACATTATTGGTTGTTTTTATTCATCCTTCCTTCCGGCGTAGAATATTCCCTGTACCTCTGAAATTTAACACCCCGGGGCCAAAACTCTTCACTCAGAGAGGTATTGATGTTTAACCTAGGTACGAGCACCTTGAATGAAGCAAAATCCGTTTCCTGCTTCTGTGGTAAAAGTTCAATACTTGTGCATTCTTGTCCCATTTCCTTAATATAATCTTGTAGATTACTTATCGTTGTATTTTTATTCAGCCTCGATACATAAATAGCTGAAGTCAGCGCCGCAACCTGTAGTGTTCCCGAGCCTTTTCCCGTACCACTAAAGTTACTCAATCTTTTTCTTTGTTTCCGTTCGACTAATATAAATCCATCATCTTTGTTCTTATCATGCGGACATTCACACGATTTCGATGCGTTAGCACTGATAACGATGTCCCTGTATTGCGGCAGGGCACTCGACGGCGGCGGGACGGCTGGGGGGGGGCCGCATGACCTTGTCCTTGCCGTCCCGTTGCATTTTACGTGCAATACGCTGGTGTCACTGTCGACGGCCGCTGTAGGTATATTCACTTTTATCTGTGAAGACGGTAGGCATACATTATTATGCGTCACTCGTAGTCGATGCGAGATCAGCTGGGCCGCGCGTGCTCGAAGTCTCGGGCAGCAGTTCACGGTGCTTCTTGGTAGAAAAAAGTTCTTTTGCTCAGTGCTCAGTTCAACCAGCATCTTTTTCACCTCCGCTAATTCTCCCTTCAAACAGTCGATCGCTGCCGTTTCGTGAATGATCTGAGAGTCACTTTTATTGGCCTTTATACTTGCCACGTCTTTTCTCAACAATGCCATTTCTTTAAGAAAGGCTGTCACGTCAATATAGTCAAAAGAAACTGGCGGGATTTTGTTTAGGTCTTTGGCTACGAAACTCGGTAGGCAGTCGGGTTCAAATTCTTTAATCATCTTAATAATATCTTGGAGACTTTTTTGCTCAGATCCTTCCTTCCTTCTCATAAACTTTTTCGACGGGGCTAGAAGCTTTAACGCAATAGAACGAGCAGTTTCAATCTCGTCGCAGGAGTAGGTACTCAAACATATCTGTATGATGGCTGGTTCGGGTAGGGTATCCACTTTATTACTGGTGAAGGCTAGTAACTCATTTACCACCACTTTACATCCACTACATTGTATATCCCTTTTCTGCTGTTCGTGCCTAATACGCGACGTATTCTCAGTCGTAGGCGATCGAATCATTGTGCTGCGTGCACGGCGCGCGGCGGCTAGCGAGCGACTGACAAAAAAAGAATCATCAAAATCGGTTCATAAACGACGAAGTTATCCGCGAACAAACATAAAAAAAGCATATATACAGTCGAATTGATAAACCTCCTCCATTTTTGAAGTTGGATAAAAACATAGTGACATTTGAATAACTTTTTATCGTGTGACAAAAATATTCGAAAAAACTAGCTTTCGAATTAGTGTAGTGAAAGGAAATGAGCCTTAGAGGTTATTTTCGTGCGTTTTAGGGTTCCGTACCCAAAGGGTAAAACGGGACTATATTGGTACAGGGGGGCGATTATGGATATTTTCTAACAATCAATGTCAATACGTTTTCATTGTAATCAAGTGATTTGGTATGACCTAGGAGTGTTTATTCAATCAATTTGAGCCAATTTTGACAAGTGTCGATTGTATCAGAGTTCCGTAATCGCGCTACAGATCCCTTCGTGCGCAAGTTCGACTCGCACTTGGCCGGTTTTTTTCCTTTGGCTGTATCGAAATGGCTGGACGGAAGTAAACGAATAAGGCGTCGTTACATTCGTTTAAAACAAATGATAATATATTATTATTAGTATTAAACGGGTATTTACCGCGATATTATTTACCTATTTTTTCCCGACGTTTCGAACAAAATTATAAATTGTTTGTTTCAGAGCGCACTTCAACAATAAAAAAGACGAACCGTGAAAAACTGCACTCTGACCTGCGCCACTCCTACATGCCCTCTATATTCGACGCGGACGTGATACAACACCGGAACATGCAATTTGAAAAGGTAATTTCCTACTGTTTCTTAAGCTTCGTACTCACATACGGTTTTGCTCGATCGAGCTATCATGTCGAGCCTACATTTGATGCGGATTACTACTGGATGCGAGCCTTCGAGCTGTGAGTTTTGCAGTCCACACGTTCATATTTACTCGTTTTGGAGTAAAACTATCGAGTAATACCGAATGTGAGTACAGACACTTAAAATCACTGATCTTTCTGTCCTTTTCCCACGTTATGTGAGGTCGGCACAATATGTGATCGTCCATTTCCCTCTATCATCTCAGTACTCACTTCTTTCTTACCCATGCCATCTTTCACACAGTCCATCTTTATTTTCTTTGACCTACCTCTACCCCTGTATCCATCCACATTCATACCTAACACTCTCCTCGTCACATGACATTTCGCGATCATCACTGCACATTCTAATATGTACAATTAAAATTACCGTACCAAATGTGGGCAAGTGCCAAATATCATGTTTGGGCGTGCTTCTGACTACCCTCTTTAAATATCCTCAAAGATCTAAGTAACTAGAGATCTGAGGTGATATCTATCTACCGAGCTTGGGGATTACAGTCATGGTTTTTTTTGTTGTTTTTTTGGTTGACCAGTGATTTATGTAATGAAATAGTCTGAATAAATAAAATGTACCTATTATTTATCATTATTATTAAATTAATGTTAAGAAATTCATCCCTCATAAGAATTCATCAAAATAATACTTTTCTATTAAAGAACTAAACCATTTTTCGTCAAAACTAACTTTGCTTAAAAAATTTATAGGACGCCGCAGAGCGCCGTCAGTTCTACCAGCAAGAGTTGAAGAACCAAATTATGGAGCAGCAGAGAATAAGGGAGGAACGGAAAACTAGAGAAAAGTGAGTTTTGATTTATTAAACTTTGCAAGTCATCCATATTTAATGATTGTCGCTTATACAATACCATGACAGTAGTTAATAGTTGTAGTGAGAAGTAAGTAGGTCCTATATTAACATCGGCTTAACAGATTAGGATTAAATTTAATGCCTATCCCGTAACACACAAGCAAAGCCGCAGAAATAACGCTAGATTATAAAATATATCTGAATCTTGACTACTCTGTAAAAATAAAAAGTTGCATGATCACTGATCAATAATCATCATTCTCCTGCTCTTATCCCACGCGTAAGACCGACACATGCATTCTTCTTCCACTCACTCCTATCATTCGTCAACTCTGAGTCTACTCCTCTTACATTCATATCATCTTTCACACAATCTAACCACTTTTTCTTCGGCCTTCCTCTACTTGCGTTCCAGATACACTCATACCCATTACATTTTAAAGTGTCAGTTGGGACACTGTGTCTCAATAAATTTTGTCCGAATCGTCAGCAACTCAACTTGTTGGTGACATGGTTTTCATCCCTCCTCATCACATGTTGCTGCTATCACAGATCAATAATCAAAATACAAAAATTATGATCATACGCGTTGCCTTGAAAAGCTGTCCCTTTTTTGTTGGTAATTTTTTGTTGATTTCCAGATTATTAGAGCAAGCGGAAGTGCGTCGATTGGAGGAGCAACTGCGTATGCTGCGACTCGCGCAACAACGAGAAGTGTTCAATCAACACGACATTACTGCCAGTGTAGGTACAATTTCCTTTTAAAAGTCAAGCCAGACATCAGTGTTCGAAAGGATAATTAACCTGATAATTACAAAATAAATAAATAAGATCACGACTGTTATGCCCAGGCTCGGTAGATATCTCCTCAGATCTTTAGTTACTTAGATCTTTAAGGATATCTAAAGGGGCTAGTCAGAGGCAAGTCCAAACATGACATTTGGTACATGCCCACATTTTGCACAGTAGTTATTATTCCGTACGTGACAGGTTGCAAGCCCATCGCCGCTTATAAGAATACTAACCTATGACACACACCTACTGAGATGACGGATGATAGGAGAGAGTGGAGGAATATAACCTGTTGTGCGGACTCCACCTAGTGGGATAAGGGCAGGAAGATGATGATGATGATTATCCGCACTTGCGTATCCGAACGCACGAAGTGTCAAAGGGCCGCGCCCGTGCGCCGTGGGGGTTCCCCTTACCATAGAAATACTGTCATTTTAGATTATATAAAGTTGAGTGAACACGAGTATAAATAACTAGCTTCCGCCCGCGGCTTCGCCCGCGTGGTACCTTGAAAAACAAAAACAAATTTACCCCGCGAATTTAACCGTACATTTTCGGGATAAAATGTAGCCTATGTGTTATTCTAGACCATAATCTATATCTGTACCAAATTTCATCCAGATACGTTCAGTCGTTTCAGCGTGAAAGAGTGACAAACATACATCCAGACATCAATACATTCTTACAAACTTTTGCGTTTATAATATTAGTATTATTTGTTAAGTAAAATATCGGTTATAAGGAACTTGTCCATTTCATCCCGTCATCTCCGTTATGTAACTATTTAATATATTTTTCAGATGATAGACGACGCCAGAGAATATCACTCAGTGCGCGCAGATCACCAAAAGGACATAGACAAAGAAACGCAGAAACTGCGAGCATGTTCCAACCCCACACGAAACCTACCCAAACGACCCATAGACACTTCCAAAAGTGACTCACAAGAACTACCCTATTTCTACAATAACGAAAAAACTTTCCAACCAATCAATAAGAAACCTTACTCCTTCAACATACCCGATAACTCCTTATTCTCCACGAAATACGACGTAGATTCGTATCTAAGGAAGAATTTAAATTTCAAAAACAAAGGCGTGGAAATATTTAATGATAAAACTGAAAGTAACAAAGAACCGTATAAAAACACGGATATAAAAGATGTTAGAAACGATAAAACGGAGAACATAGATAGTAGAAAGCTCGTAGAAAAAGCATTAGTACACGAGCATAGAGAAAAAATTGAGAAACCGGCCACTAAAGTCTATGATGTAGACACCTTGTCCGTCCCAGTCTTAAGACACTCCCCTAAAAAGCAGACAGAGACAGCTAACACTAGCCCACTGAGCGCAGCAATGAAACAAGTGGACGATAAATGGAAAGTGCCGGCCGTTCAAAAGAATATACTAAAGTCGTTGCCGAACGAAGAAGGGCGGAATATTAGTATTCTCACGCAACTCGGGTCTATAAGACGACAGTTACAATTGGAACAATTAAAATTGGATAAGATGTTAAATAAGAATGATTGAGATTTTAAATTGTAAATCTGTATTTAGAATTGTCCGGTCAGTGCGTACGAACTTTGTTATCGTAAGCGGAAGCTGTAAGTACGTTTGCTAAACATAAATACAGAAACGATAACTACGCACGACCTATGTAAGAGGTAGTACGGGTTTTGATAGTTTACAAAACTTTATTAAAGTGAAACTTATAATGCGACTTCCAACAAGGTTGCGATAAAAGTTTAACGCTACCATGGAGGGAGTGTGAAAGAGGCAGAGCGAGAGTGAATGCGTGGCACTCACACGCATGCGCGTAGTATACCTGCTACAGGCCATCGCGAGCGTTAGCAACGGGAAGTTTCACTTCTTCCGCGCGGAGGGACTCCACATACTATTTTGATTTTTTTTCGTTTCGTTTCCTTCCATACTTACCCACTGCCGTATTGCTGATGTTAGTTTAATGTTTTCGCTAGGAGCGTTGTAAGTAAATGTATGGAAGGTAACAAAATATAGTTTCGTAAAATATCAAAATTCGTACGAAGCCTTCTGTACCATAACGATAACACTAAATACGGTCTTCTTCTTCTTCTTCTTCAATTATGGCATCTGTCTCTTAGAGAACAATTTTGCCAGTGTCAAGTGTTTATATATAAGTATTGTCAACGTCACAGAGTCATAGTCAAGTTGTCAAGTCAATTTTAAACAAAAAATGGCTGTTTTGTTCAAAATTCTCGGGATTTCTTCCGATGGTATTTGAAGGGAACTATTCATTTTAATTCACATATTTTACACTCGCGTCAAGAACACGGGCTTTATTGGCAAAATAACCACCAAAATTACTCAATAAAACTCAAACTAACACGAAAAAAAATATAAAAACCAGAGCGACGTAGTTGTCAGGCAAATGCACCGCAGAAAATCCTAAATACGGTCTAAGATATACTTACTAGTGTGATATGTGTTGAATATGGGAGCAAGTGACAATTGACATTACTGGACGAATAGACAAAAATCTAGCTACCATGTGAGTAGTATGCTTTACTGCCTTGGTTGAGTAAAACTGAAAGAAAGTCCAGAGTGACTATTACGGAACTCTGATTACAATCAACTTATATCGTATATAAATTATATCGTGGAGTATAGAGCTAATCAATATAATACAATAATGTCTAGTATTAAGAGATTAGTACTTCCATGTTTGGCTTCTAATAAATAGCGATATTAATTATTGCAGTTTTTATAGAATGTGAGTATGATAATAATTTTAGTGTATTGTTTTAAAATAATATTTTTATGATTATGTTAGTAAAGTATTACTTTTTTGTTTAATTATAGGCCGTATTTACTCTTATTCTGACATTACTGACGTCGTACTATATCTATAGCAACTGCCTCACAGGTCAGTTGGTAGTAGCTCTGCCTTCTGCGCTGTAGGCTGTGGGTTCAATCCACGCCCAGGACTAACATTTGTGTGATGAACACGGATGTTAGTTCTGTGTCTGGGTGTTATTATGTAATCTATGTGTATGAATTAAAAAAAAAGTATATAATTTGTCTATCAGCTATCTGGTTCCCACTGTACAAACTATGTAGTTTAGGGCTAGATGGCGCTGTGTGAAATATCCATCAATATTATTATAAGAAACGAAAGGAGCTCTACCACAAGCTCTAAAAAAAATAATGTTTCCGAAACGTCACATTTAAAAGTAATACTTCAACATCTTATAACTTACGAGCAATTCTTGTGTTTATATCTAATCTGGATCTCGGAAACGGCTTCAACGATTTTCATTAAATTTGGTATGCAGGCGGTTTTGTGGGCGATAAAACGATCTAGCTAGGTTATATTTTTAGAAAACGTTTACCAAAAAAAAACCGGTCAACCAGGTACTACTTGCGTACAAAAAAATCGGCCCACTCCAGGCTTGAATTACTATGCGGGATGGGTCGATTTTTTTGCACGCAAGTGTATTTATAGGTCATGGTATGTCATAACAAAGTTGTATGCTAACAGCCCCCCACTAGATGGAACGACGACCATGGGGCCGTTAGGTGCAGGCCGCGCATGATCGATCGCTCTGGAAATCTATGGAGGCCTATGTTCAGTGAACGCCATGCGGCTGATATGATGATGATAATGATGATAATGCTAACATGGTAAGGTTTGAAAAACTAAAAATAAGCTGGAGAACCAGTGCTGATTTCCTGAGTACCCACCGTCAGAGTGAGACTAAATACAGCCTTAGATTAATAGATTTTTAAGTTTTTACCGTTTTAATATGTAGCTTTACCATGTTAAGATTGTGTTTTTATAATTATTATAATTTTTTACGCATTTATATAATGTTAATAATGTTTCTGTTAGTTATGCATGTTCTTAGGTTTGAAATGTTTATTTAGAGTAAGGAAGGTGGTACAAACAGTTTTGAATCAAAAACGATTTTGATAGTCACATTCTTGCTACTGTTAAATTGTTAAATATACTTGCGTGCCAAATAATCGGCCCACCCCAAGATCTCAGATTTGGAAAATTATAAATCAAAACTTGAGTTGATAGAAACAGGCTTTAAATACTGTACTGTACAGGTGAGTCAATTTTTTTGCACGAAAGTGTACTTTGTTTATATATATAAAGTTTTTGAAAGTACTAAATAAGAGAACCGGTTATAGTACCCTAACTTATTTTGGGTTCGAATCTCAGCGGCATAACTTTTCATTCAAATATGAAAGTGCCAGAATGATGGATAAAAACATCACGAGGGAACACTAAACAAAGATGTTATGTAGGCTTGCAACCTCTCGCATACTAAAATTTTACTATCACACAATGTATGATTATACCAATATACATTTGAATTGGCAGATGCATGACGTGCCTCTTGACTAACCCCTTCGAATATTTCTTTAGAGGCTAGTTTATAGACTTTCTACTATGTTTTTGTGTCTATTGTAAAAAGGTACCCGATTTAAAATTGCAGTTAGATTTGTAGTGCCAAACAAACAAAAAACTTCCTCTATAAAAAGTATTTGATTTTGTATTTTGTATTAAGTATTTTTTTTTCAACACAATCTTACTCGTATATTGAGACCTAGATAAATTGTAAGGTATTTTAGTATCTAGGCAAACCTAACATTATACTATATAGCTCTGTATCTTATCTGTTAGAAATAAATCTAAATCTGATCAAAACAATGCACCACCCGCCAGCCCGTAAATAAAATCAGTTTTATTGACACTTACTTGTATACAACTTTAAATTTTCTTTCTATTTGCACACAACTCTTGTAATATATTTTTTTAATTCGCGGGAGTTCCTAATTGTTAAAATATATTAAATGCATGTTGATAGCGGCGATGGGCTTGCAACCTGTTACGTAAGGAATACTAACTTGTAAAATGTGGGCATGTGCCAAATATATTTGGACGTGCCCCTGACTACCTTTAGGTATCAAAGATCTAAGTAACTAGAGATCTAAGGAGATATCTACCGAGTCTGGGGATTAGTCGTGATAATTTTTTGTATTTTGTTGATAGTAAAAGATGGTGCAAGCATTTTTAATTTAAATTAAGCGCACTTATATATAAAGACTGCATGTATATATAAGTGAAAGAGCTTGGGAAAGTGAGATTATAATAAGGATTTGATTTGCTATATTTTTATAAGTGTATGTATGTAATATAAATTGTAATGCGAATAAATATATATAATATATATAGGGCCAGCGCACATGTGACAAGGTTATACAGTTTAGCCTAAGCAATTATGTTATATTATAAAAAAAAAAGATGAGATGGAGATGGACAAAGGCGATAACGGAGTGGTGGCCGAGGAGTGCTCAAAGGCCAAGAGGCAGACCACCCGCCCGATGGTCCACCGACATCGTCAGCGTAGTCGGCAACCACTGGACGAGACTTGCTGGGGACCGGAAAGAGTGGCGTAATAAAGAGGAGGCCTATACTCAACAGTGGGTGCAACCGGGCTGAATGATGATGATGATGATGATGATAAAAAAAAAAACCGATAACGGTAACGGCGCAAGGTGAAAGAGAAACAAATAAAAAAGCAAAAGAAATAAAGCATCAACTATCGCAATTATAAGTACTAGAAGAATTGATAAGATTTCTAACACGCCCTGTATTGATAATTAAGACGAAAATAATAAAAAATATTCACTTAGAATAAGTCATTTTTATGATCTATATTCATATTCAATAATGGCTATCAGTTTTTGTAAGCAAGTAACATTTCTACGAATAAATACATTGAAATAACTTTTGTCTTTTTTTTTAACTTTTTACTGTACTTAGTTAGGATTGTTTATATGAATCTGTAGAACTAGTGTAGTCAAAGGACCGAGTTATATAGTTGAGGAAAAAGAACGAACATGTAGAGTAATATAATCAACTTTTATTTACAAAACAATTAGAATTTCAAGACAGTACAAAATGCACAAGGCACATATTGTAAAAACATAAAGTAGGTATATGTGACTTACTTGAGTACCCAAAACTTTTATTATAGTTTTCATTATTATCTGACAAATAATTAGAAGATAGTTATTTAAAGTGAAATTTCTTGAATAGCTCATTCTAATATCGAGTGTTTGCGTACTGCTGTATTTCACAAAGATTTTATACGGCTATATAATTTTCATTATTAATGAAATGCCAAATATCGTGAATCAAATTAAAGGTTAGACTACTATAGTCTAACTTTTAATTTGGTATTCCCGTATTCATCAAAGTCGGTACAGTCGCAGTTCGCAGTCGGGTAAAAACAGCAATAACATAAAAATAGGCCTAACTTATAATTTTAATTTCTACAGCGTAGTATAAAATAACTAGTCAGAATCAGAACCACTGATTCTTAAACACAAGTGACAAACAACAAACTAAAACTTTTCAATAAATAACATAAAAATCTTTTTGTTGTGTTGTTACACGGAATTTTTTTAATTTTCTGTCAAAAATATCTAATATAACATATTTTTGAGAGAAAATTAAAACGATTTTTTGGTAATTCTGTTCGTATTTTGATGTTTGTTGAGTATTCGCGTTGTGCGTTAGCATTATTTTATGGCAATAATGTATCACATCTATAAAAATAATACCTAATAAAAATAACAATAAGTACCTACATAAGTATATTATATTTATTACTATTATTATAAATATAATTGGCCAACCGACGCGCATGTATGAAGAATGTAATGAATGAGAATGAATGAAGCAAAAGTGGTATGTCAGGATCAGGACAGACATAATATCAGACCATACTTCACACATTGTACACAAAAATCTTTGGTTCACATGATACATTTCTAAACAAAGAATAACATGAGCAATTAAAAATACTTAAATTTTTAATTTTATAAAAATACATACGTTATTAGTAAACTCTGTTTTTAGTAGAGTAACCGATGCATTATTGCTTTATATTTATGTATTCTACATATTTTACAAAAAGTATACAATTTAATATAACAGCTATTTGGTAACAATAGTGCAAAATTTGCTTAGTTCGGGGATAGATGGCGTTGGGAGATATTTGGTGATATGTCCACCAATATTTATATTTTTTATTGTGTAGAATCTACAATATTATGTATTATGGTACCATAATACCTAGATAATTATATATTTTCGTAAGTTGATGATACAGCAAAGCATCAGGAAAAAGAGTTTTTAGATACAATTTAAAATGGTAAATAATAGAATATATTTTTTCTTCAAAATAATATCTAAGTAGTACTTGTTTGACCCTGTTACACCGTATGTTGCACATTTCGACAATTTTGGACACAAACATCTACTTCTGATCAAAAAAATTGAGCCAAAATGTTTCCAAAATTCAGATTATAATTATATTATAATATACAAGAATTGCTCGTTTAAGCACTTAGTACACTACACGGTATTCAGGGCCCGGTAGTAAGGGAGCCTAACTCCTAGCCTCTACGCCTTACGCCCTGACTCTTATTACACCACTCCTATTTAGGGTAAGGGTCCCTGAATTCAGGGTAGTGTAATAAGTGCTATAAATAGATATTATAATCAAAACATAACTTTAGATCTAGCTCAATTATTTTGAAGAGATTAACGGCCGATTTCTATAATCGGTTATATATCGGTGGTTTTTGGATTTTGGATAGATATTTGACATTACTTCTATAGGTAAAATATTTAAGATAGATATTTGACATTACTTCTATAGGTAAAACATTTAAGATCGATATTTGACATTATACCTATAGAAGTAATGTGAAATATCTATCCAAAATCCAAAACCGATAGACTATAGAAATCGGCCGTATGTGTATAATCTTCATAGTCTAAGTACAGTACGCGGTGGCATTTTAAGGAATTGTTCAAGCGTGGGCCCGTTTCTTCCCAGCGGGTCCCTCGGGAACATGATCATGCCGTTGACCCAGTTGTACTGCAGCACCCGTGTGTTGATGACTAGCGCCCAGCGCGGGTTCTCCCGGATCAGGTCTTGGAAGCCATCATTGCTGACTATGACACCTTCGAACTCCGCTGCGCATTGTATAATGTATCTGTCATACAAAAAATCATCATCATCATCTTCCTGCCCTTTTCCCACGTTATGTGGTCGGCACAACATGTGATCTTCTTCCATTTCCCTCTATCATTCGTCATCTCAGTACTCACTCCTTTCTTACCCATGTCATCTTTCACACAGTCCATCCATCTTTTCTTTGGTCTACCTCTACCCTTGTATCCATCCACATTCATACCTAACACTCTCCTCGTCACATGACATTCATCTCTTCTCATAACATGCCCATACCACGCTAACCTATTACTCCTCATCTTTTCTGTCATACAAAATATATGAAAAAATAAATATGATCACGACTGTGATCCACAGGCTCGGTAGATTATCTCCTCAGATGTTTAGTTACTTAGATCTTTGATGATATCTAAAGAGGGTAGTCAGAGGCAAGTCTAAACATGACATTTGGTACATGCCCACATTTTGCAGTAGTTATTATTCCGTACGTGACAGGTTGCAAGCCCATCGCCGCTTATAAGAATACTAACCTATGACACACACCTTTGAATTTATGATTCTAGGGTATGCCGGTTTCCTCACGATGCGATGTTTTCCTTCACCGTTTAAGAGCACTGGCATTGCGCACATAAATTTTTCGAATGGAAAAAATGTAGAGATGAGTAAACTCACCGATCATCGTAAGAACAGATCATTTTCCCTCGCACTTCTCGACTGGGCGTGAATATCACGTGTCCCTGTCTCTCGAGCTGCATCAGTAGTTGAGGATCCGTACTCTTACCGAACTTGTTCCTATGGAATCACATGGTATGTCATTAGATCAATCAAGTATAAATATAGGACATTTCACACAATAAGTGCGTTTTGGAAGCTTTTTTAGTGCACTTGAGACTATCATTGATTTTTTTAAATTACTTTGGTAAGTCGGTTTTTTATTTGGTAAACGACGTTTTCTATGAAACTTATCTAGATCGATTTATCGCCCACGAAACCCTCTGCATACTAAATTTCATGAAAATCTTTGGAGCCGTTTCCGAGATTTAGATTAAAATATATGTATACAAGAATTGCTCGTTTAAAGGTAAAAGATTTACGTTTTTAAATGTATAGCGCACATATACAGTCGTGGTCAACTAATTAGGGACACTCTTTGGTTAAACCGAATTGTGAATTTATTTTTTATTTTCCAACGAGTCTAAACCATATTCCATATCTCTTACATGTAAGTATAATTAGTCATTTATGTGCCCGATTATACAAACAATAACAACTTCTTAAACATTAAACCTCTTTACAGTATAGCTGATAGATTATCGTAGTGCTATTTGTTCAAATAATGCTGGCTGGCCATTTAATTAGGGACACTGAGATATTGCGTTCTATTTTCAAAATTTGAATCTCAATACTTTTTTACTTCTTCTCTTATTGTTTCGTGGTAGTTTTGGCGGCAATCCCGATATTTATTTTAAGTTTTGAAAAATATTTTGAAGAAAAATGGGTAAAAATAAAAGTTGCGATCCAACACTACGAAAAATTATCATGAAGTTTGTTGTCGAGCATGGTTGGCCATACCGAAGGATAGCAGAACATTTAAATTGTTCAAAAACTATGGTATACAATGCAGTGCAACATGTCAGACGCAATAACACAGATTTAAATGTGCCCAGAACAAAAAGATCGAGAAAAACAACTCCGCAAGAAGATAGAATGATAGCCAGGTTAGCTAAGAAAGATCCGTTTCTAGGCTCTATTTTAATTAAACACGAAGTGTTTGGGACAGACGAAAGAGCTGGTGTCTCAGCTAGGACCGTTCGACGACGTCTGGTAGAAGCAGGGTTGTTCGGAAGAGTGGCTCGCAAAGTACCGTTGTTGAAGAAAGAACATAGAAATGCTCGTTTGGCGTTTGCACGTAAATATGGACATTGGACCTACGCCCAATGGCAACATGTATTATTCTCTGACGAGACCAAGGTTAATTTGATTTCTTCAGATGGAAGGCAATACGTACGGCGTCCAGTAAAAGCGGAAATGAATCCAAGATTCACAAAAAAGCAGGTGAAACATGGCGGTGGAAACATTAAAATGTGGGGTTCATTTTCTGGACGTGGAGTGGGACCTGTGAGGAAAGTTCAGGGTAACTTAGACCAACATCAATACAAGGCAATATTGGAGGAAACGATGCTTCCCTATGCTGAGGAGCATCTCCCTATTATATGGACGTTTCAGCATGATAACGACCCAAAACATACCGCCCGTTCAGTCAAGTCGTTTCTTACCAGTCAGTCAGTATCGGTGCTAGATTGGCCAGCAAATAGCCCGGACCTTAACCCAATCGAGCACCTTTGGCACGAAATCAAGAAAAAAGTAGCCACTTATCGTACCACAACTTTAGATGAACTTAATGAAGCTTTTTGTGAGGCATGGGCAAACATTCCTGTCGAAACATGCCAGAAACTGATAATGTCTATGCCACATCGGTGTCAAGCGGTAATTACTAACAAAGGTTTTGCTACTGGGTACTGATTTTACACGTAATAAAATGGAGCTGTTAAAGATATTATAATACTGCAGATTATTAGTTTTGTTTAACTCTATTTTTCATTATAGTTTACTGTCCTTAATTAAATGTCCAGCTACAGAATTATACCTTAAAATTGAATACATGTTCAACCTTTGATATTAAATACTTTTTTCTATTTATTTATTCTTTTATTTACAGCCATTTAAAGCATAATAATCGGACCAAATTATGCAAATAATAGTTACTGAGAAATCAATAGGGTTTTATATTTGTATGTACATAACCGGTTATTGTTCTTCACTATCTTGCATGTCCCTAATTAGTTGACCACGACTGTATGTATTTTTCGAACAGATATTTTATATAGGTGCAGAATGAAAGGAATTTGTGAAATTCAACCTTCAAGAGTTTCAAGAGGAGATCGAAGTTTGTATGAAAAAAAAAACATTATAATTTAATCCTAAGTAAGTACCTGAATCTAGGTACAAATGCTTTGACAGCATGACCGCGGGATAAGAAGAAATCTATAACTATTTTCAGGCCTTTTACTGAAAAGATGCGGTGGTTTCCGTGCCTGAAATTCAGAGAGACATAATTAGTTTTTTTTTTCATTTGAATCAGTGAACGGAAAATACATGAAAGCATACTTTGAGCTAAAAATTGACCCCACAAAAAATGTTGTGGTAGGCGGGGCTTGTCAATTATGCTAAAGAATTATATCAAAAATTTACATAAGCTACACGTTACACGGAAATTTAAAAGCAAATGTCGAGGAAATAAAGTCGACATTATTCAATTTTTGGCAAATCCACAAAGGAATTTCGATATGTGAAATTTGGGGTCATGTTTCGCAGATATTTGAAGTAATGCTTCCATGTTTTTTTCCGTTCACTGATTTTAATATTTGGGAACACCACTTGTGAAGCACACCACAGCCTCAAGGCGAATTTGTATAAAAACGCTACTAGTAGTAGATAAAGAAGCAGTCGGCCCATCTGATAGTAGTGATCTATACGTGGTTCCCAGACTCTTTTGTTTCATAGACCAATTTCAAAAATTTTCTACATTACTACCAATTTCTAAATCTCGAAAAAAAAGTAAAGATTAGATCTATCTATCTATGGAAACTTGCGTTGTAGCTGAGTTTCAACGACGAATTAACAGTTTTCTTTTCTATACGAACAAACCCTCTTAGGTATTATTCGTATTTGTACAGTTATTTCATTATTTTCCTTGCTCCAGTGCTAGTATATTATTACCCAGAGCCCAAGAAAGAACAATAGTGGCACGAGTATAGCGTGATTTTGCCATGACCATTTAGTGCGTCTAGCTTGAAAAATCATTGGCTACAGTGGCACAAGATAAAATAAGTCACTATTAGTAATTTAACCCGTAAATAAAATTAATGCTAAAAAAAATCTCTTCAATAACGTCTGCAAAAGAAAGTACTAGCCAGTGTTTTTATACAAATTCGTACCCTCCAACCAACCCTTTGGGCTGGGTGTGTTTCAAATGTGATGTAACCTTTATGAATTTGAACCTTTTTGAACCTTCTATGAGGTTCAAGGATCTGGAACTTCGTATTCATATTAAAAAAACAAGTTCATGAGTCATGACTAATCCCCGGACTCGGTAGATATCTCCTCAGTACCCCTAGTATGAGTTTTTGTTAGTTTACGAAAACTTTTTTCGAATAGTATCCTTTCATACATTTACCTCCATCAGAAATGTTAAGGCCCAGAATACTCGTCACTCTATTCCATACGTAAAAGTTACAAAAAAAGTGACATAGGTCCGTATAGCAACGCGGATCTCCGCGGAATCAGACATAGCACGAAGCGAAATACCCAAATGACAAGTAAGTAGAGTGCTACATGATAAATGGCTGCTCTGAATTATATAAGGAAAGTGACAATTTATAAAAAAACATAAATATGTTCAAGTAAATAGCTTATTTCAAAAAAAGGGCTGGGTTGATTTGTTTCAAATTAACTGATTTACATTCATGTGAAATATAAATTCAAAATACCTTACTGTTCTGGATAAATTTGGGAATTTCTGAATTTTCAGAGGTGTTTTTGACATGATTTTTAACCCAGGTTTTCTAACTAATTCGTGTTTTAGCTCCGGTTGATCTATCACTTATATCCTTGAGTATCGTGTAGTTCAATTTCAATGTAATCTATTAAGCGGTAATAGAATGATTAGGGTTGCAATACTTGCAATTTTCAAAATGCTGGGCCTTAAGGAACTAAAATAAGGTCGATATCGTGAAGATTTGAAAATCATTGCTGGGACTGCCGATTAGATATTATCGACCTTATTTTAGTTCCTTAACATTTCCGATGGAGGTAAATGTATGAAAGGGTAGATACTATTCGAAAAAAAATTTCGTAAACTATCAAAAACTTATACTAGGGGTACAGATCTTTAGTTAAGATATCTAAAGAGCGTAAGTCAGAGGCACGTCCAATCATGCCATTTGGCACATGCCCACATTTTGCACTATAGTTAGTATTCCGTGCGTGACAGGTTGCAAGCCCATCACCGCTTATAAGAATACTACTTTTTACATACCTACCTTCGAATTTTTGGTGCTAGGGTATGCCGGTTTCCTGACGATATTTTCCTTTGCCGTATAAGAGCATTGCACATTATAAATTCCTCAAATAGAAAAACTGTTTGATGCACGATCAGGTTTGAACCCAAGACCTTCGGATCGTGAAGCAGGGCTACCACTACACCACCAGTGACTATATTCATATTCGTTTAGTCAAAATGCAATTGCTCACAAACGGTGAAGGAAAACAACATCTTCCTACCCTTCTCCCACATTATATGGGGCATACCATGTTTGTTTACTTCGTTTTCCTTCTATGATTCGTCATTACAGTACTCACTCATTTTACTCATCTCATCTTTCACACCATCTTTTCTTTAACTCACCTTTATATCCATCTATTTATGTATTCATTTTAGGCATCAAATGAAATACAGTCGCGTAATGAAAAGGTTGACCGTCTTAGGGTGTTACCAGACCAATCGATCGATCGTCGATCGACGGCATCGATCGATGGTAGAATGGATTAGTCGACATCGATCAATAACTACCAGACCAATCGATCGATCGTCGATCGACGGCATCGATCGACGAGAATGTAATAGTTGACCAGACCAGACCATACCAGACCTGTCGATCAACATCGATCGACGTTGATCGATGCCATCGACCGGCAATCGATCGATTGGTCTGGTAACACCCTTAAGATCTGTTATTGCTTGCTCAGTAGGTATTATTTTGTTAACCATTTGATAACTTTCTGCTATGTCAAAGAACATTTTGTCTAAGTGAATTTAAACATTGCTGTCAAACAGTCAAACATAATTTTCAATAGGTACAGCACTCTCGTCTTGTACGCAATTTAAAAAGGTAACATGAGCTCGCAACACGTAAACGAATTCATTTGAAAACTGGTCAACCTTTTCATTCTGCGACTGTAGCTAGGTACATATAAAAAAAAACAAAGAAATAAAAAAAAAAATATGATCACGACTGTAATCCCCAGGCTCGGTAGATATCTCCTCAGATCTTTAGTTACTTAGATCTTTGAGGATATCTAAAGAGGGTAGTCAGAGGCAAGTCCAAACATGACATTTGGTACATGCCCATAAAGAAATAAAGACAAACAATATTGAAACCAATGTCGTTTCTAGTTAACTATTGCTCAGGCACTGTGCTATTATCACTTATGACCTTGTTGTACTTACGCCAATGCACTCTTCTTCGTATTGAATAAGAGGTACATTATACAGGGTGTCCCAAAAAGTAGTGTCAAGCGAATGTCCAGAGATAGAACACCCCTTGGGGTACCCGAATCACCCCTATGTATGTTCCGCGATTTTCTATAGTTTTCGAGTTATTAATTTTTTTCCGAATTTTTGAAAATTTTCGACTTGAACAACTTAAAACATTCTTACAAAAAAAGTAGAAAACTTTCTTGAGATTTTTTTTTTGCTACTGAATTGTTATGAGTTGTTCTTTTATGCATAAAATAATCAGCTACGTGACTTTGATGAAAACTATGAAAATGTTGGTGTAAAGTCAAATAATTACATTCGGTGAATTATGACTAAAATTTTCAACTTCAAATTAAAAATCTTAAAAAGTGATTTCATGGTTCCTAAATAAGTCTAAAGAATTCTCCAGACTCTCAGCTTTCATAATCATTAAAAAAAAGTAGTACTTAATAGGCTACTTTTGCTAAAATCGACCTTCAAAGACGGTGAGGTGGAAAATTCTTAAAATTAGCTACCTGATTAAAAAATATATTTTGGCCATTTTATCATTCCTAAGCTTAATTAGTTTGTGAACTAACCAAAATGACTGCAGGAAAGTAAGATTTCATTAATATTTGAAGGTTTTATTTATTTAGTTTAGCTTAATTTATGAAATAAAACAACAAGTAAAATTTATTAATTTTTTACAAAAAGTTTTCAAAATGTCAACCTTCTAGGTCGATACAAATCCTACATCGTCTTAAAAAGGTTTCCTTAAATAGTATGAAAGCTATTTTAAGTTCCTTAATTTTTTCTTCGGCCTGTCTCAATTTTGTTCTTAATTCGGCCATATTGCTGGTTTCTTTGGCATAAACTAATTCTTTGTAGTCGTTTTTGGTTAGTTATCAAACAAATTAAGCTTAGGAATGATAAAATGGCCAAAATCTATTTTTTAATCAGGTAGCTAATTTTAAGAATTTTCCACCTCACCGTCTTTGAAGGCCGATTTTAGCAAAAGTAGCCTATTAAGTACTACTTTTTTTTAATGATTATGAAAGCTGAGAGTCTGGAGAATTCTTTAGATTTATTTAGGAACCATGAAATCACTTTTTAAGATTTTTAATTTGAAGTTGAAAATTTTAGTCATAATTCACCGAATGTAATTATTTGACTTTACACCAACATTTTCATAGTTTTCATCAAAGTCACGTAGCTGATTATTTTATGCATAAAAGAACAACTCATAACAATTCAGTAGCAAAAAAAAATCTCATGAAAGTTTTCTACTTTTTTTGTAAGAATGTTTTAAGTTGTTCAAGTCGAAAATTTTCAAAAATTCGGAAAAAAATTAATAACTCGAAAACTATAGAAAATCGCGGAACATACATGGGGGTGATTCGGGTACCCCAAGGGGTGTTCTATCTCTGGACTTTCGCTTGACACTACTTTTTGGGACACCCTGTATATAGGATGATATAGAGGCCATAGAGGGAAATACCTGGACAAGAACAGCACAGGGTCGATTGAAGTGGCGTTTAAGAGAGGAGGCTTATACCCAGCAGTGGGCCATTATTTGAGCTGTTAATGATGATGATGATTGAATAATGAAACTCATCGACTCTAATGGCATTATATTGCAGTACTTGTGTTATTAAAGGGCACATGTACTAGGACAGATGTGGCATTGTTGATCATAAGATAGTCACTTATGCCATCGTAACACGCCATAGCCACTTAGCCAGTAGGTACTTGTGTCAATAAAGGCACATGTGCTGGGAAGGATCAATAGATACCGTATTGTTTGGAAATCGGAGCACTATCGATATAAGCGACTTACGCCATCGTAACAACGTCATAGTAGTCACTTAAGCTATAGCCACGTTATGCAGTACTTGTGACATTGTTTGAAAATCGTAGCACTATCGATATAAGCGACTTACGCCATCGTAACACCGTTATAGTAGTCACTTAAGCTATAGCCACGTTATGCAGTACTTGTGATATTGTTTGCTGATCGTAGCACTGTCGACGTAAGCCACTTTCGCCATCGTAGTAACTTAAGCCATAGCTACGTTATGCAGTACTTGTGACATTGTTTGCAAACCGTAACACTGTCGACATAAGCCACTGACGTCATCGTAGTAACTTAAGCCATAGCCACGTTATGCAGTACTTGTGACATTGTTTGTTGATCGTATCACTGTCGACATAAGCCACTTTCGCCATCGTAGTAACTTAAGCCATAGCCACGTTATGCAGTACTTGTGACATTGTTTGCAAACCGTAACACTGTCGACATAAGCCACTTACGTCATCGTCGTAACTTAAGCCATAGCCACGTTATGCAGCACTTGTGACATTGTTTGTTGATCGTATCACTGTCGACATAAGCCACTTTCGCCATCGTAGTAACTTAAGCCATAGCCACGTTATGCAGTACTTGTGACATTGTTTGCAAACCGTAACACTGTCGACATAAGCCACTTACGTCATCGTCGTAACTTAAGCCATAGCCACGTTATGCAGTACACATTATTTGCAGATGGCAACACTGACGATGTAAGTTACATACGTCATCGTAACACCGTTATAGTAGTAACTTACGCCATAGCCACGTTGCTCCCGTCAATGACAATCATTCTCAAGCCCGTGGTATTCACATATGTCTCCGGGTTGTATACATTACTGCCGATACTGTTTCGAGATAACTTTTTACCCACAATCACTTCTTTGATGTAGGTGTCTTCTGCTGTTTCGATCGCGCGCGGCTAGACAAACAAACAAATGAAAAATCCAATAGTCGGAAGTTCAAGTAAATATCAAAGTAATATAACTTTGATACATTGAGTGTTACTTCAAGCTCGAAACTTTTACTTTTCTGAAACATGATAGTTTATAAGAGCTGTGGTAAGAGCCCTGATCCTAATATGCAAAAAGAGTTCCATGACACAACACCCAGTTTCAGAAAAAAACTAGGTATGCTGCCATTTTTTACCTGACTGTGAATGAACATATTTGAGGAGTACAATGTACATTATGATTTACATGTATATGAGATCCCTTGGCTGTCATGTAGCCCGAATGGCTGGACGGATTTTGAAAAATGAGGTGAATTTGTCTTTATCACCAAAAAAATTTAATAAGTTAAATTTGCCGAATGTAACAAGCTATTGTTACTTCCAGTTAGGTTATAAATAAATACTTATAAAAATACTTCTCATAATAGTTTTGTCAGGAAAAATCCAACAGCAATAGCCGAGTGCTCAATCAGTGTATTATATTGTTAAATTAACATAACCCACCTGAATTTTAGCCGGCACACTACAGCCGTTAAAAAGGTTTTCTGTTATGAACTCTAATAGTTTATTCTTTTCATTTGCATTGAGGTTCCCTAAGCCCTTTTTTATCTGGGTAGTGATACTTTTCCGTCTCTCAGGCCTCCGGAGTACAGTTACATCTGAATCACCACTCATTGAGCTGCCTTGGCTGAAAGATGATTTTTTATTTAGGTGGAGGAGCTGATACGGAGTACATAGACCATCCTACAAATATTATAAACACGAAAGTTTGTAAGAATGTATGTCTGGATGTTTGGATGTATTTTGATACCCTTTACGCTAAAACAGCTAAACAGATCTGGATGAAATTTTCCACAGATATAGATTATGATCTGGAATAACACATAAGCTACATTTTATCCCGGAAAAATGTGTAGTTCCCGTGGAATAGATTTGTTTTTGTTTTTCAAGGTACCACACAGGCGAAGCTGTGGGCGAAAGCTAGTTGAATAATAAGCCGAATCCATTTATCAACTAAAATATTAATGAGGACAGTAAAAACCTTATGGGAGCAAGTAGATAACCTAAAATGCCTTAGATATGCCAATATTTTTGTAATAGGTTCAATACTGCTAATTTCTATTTGACATCAAGTAACTTACCTAACAGATGTTAACACACATTCTTGTTCATTTGTATTATCCAAGTCAATGATAGTTGGTTGGGTGCTTCTGTTAAAACTACTGTCAGTTGTCAAATCAATTGTTAAAAACGAACTTGCATTGAAATTTTTAGATCTGTTATTATTTTTATCTTCATTAATTAGTTTGTTGTTGGCAGACACAATGAGTTCCTCAATTGATTGTTTCTGTTTGATTGGTGTGGAATGATGGAGGGAGTAGACGTTTCGAGGTGTGGATGAGCTCGGTGTTGGGTCATCATCGCTGATGATGATAGGTTTGCTTCTTCTGTGGCTTGGTCTATTCCCTGATCTGACCGTTTCACTTGCAGTGCCTGTTTCCACATTTTCAGTAATTATAGTGTTATTGAGAATATTGCTGTCGTCTATTTCTATGATACTGGTCTCGCAGCTCTGTATTTGACTGTCAAGCTCACTTATGTTAAGCTGGCTTTTGCTTTCTCGACGGAGTTGGTTAAAGAGTCTTTTGATTGTTTCGTCAGTTTTCTGGAAGCGTTTTTGTTTGGCCCGCGAGGACTTTTGGGTTGTAATCGGTGGTATGTTCATGTTGCTTTTAGAAGTTGACCTGTTCAACGACTGCGTGGAAGCGCGCCTCTGCAAATAGACAAAGATTTTTTATTGAAATTTATTTATTCCGATGAAACTCAGAGTACAGAATGTATGTATGAAAGATAACAAATTATAAAATTTTCCAGCCACATTTACAGATTGAACTTTGGGTTCAACAAGACACGCAAAGACTGATTACCTATATAAATTAGTCTACAAAGGTACATAAATACTTTTGGGTGACTGACTGACTGACTATCCATATACAGTCTAAATTGTGGATCTTAGGGAGTTGAAAATTAAGGGTCTCTATTCAGGGTCTAAGAGTAACTTCTGAAATAAGTGCACCAGGGGGTAATGTTTGTATGAAAGAAAGTTGCCAGTTAGTATTGACATTAAATGAAAGCAAACCAATGTAAATCTTATATGTTAGTCTCGCTAAAACTCGAGAACGGCTGAACGGATTTATCTTATCTTGGTCTTGAAATGTTCGCGGAGGTCTGGGGAAGGTTTAAAAGGTAAGTAAAATTCGAATAACTGCCGCGAAAACCCTAAAAATAGCCCTTTTCTATTTCCCATACAAACGTTTTCTAAATAAGTAAGAAGTCTGCCGGGTCAGCTAGTGATACAATAACAAATAAGTAGGTATGAGTTAAGGTAGGTATCTGTTGTCCATTAGTGTAGATCATGAAGTCAGTAAAACAAAAAAACCCGCAAGCATGATAAAAGCCACCTTTTACAAACAAACCAGGCATCAACTTGGGCCGACGGCGGCGCAGTACCTAAGAGGTTTTACCTGTACACTGCCAAAATAACCAGGTCTTTGCTGAAAATGTAGAAAAATTCAACTAACAGATAGTTGAGTAGGCTTGCCCATGTTCCTGTTGAAAATTCCGTGGTATTCACGGGTATCACAACACTGGAGACCTGAAGTTATTTGCACAAATTAAAGTAACACCTGTAAACTTTAAAGAAAGAGGTAGCCTGTAGCAGAATTATAGACATCAAAATATTAAGGATCAACAAACAACAAAATATTGAAAATGAAAAGAAATTGTGTAAGCGACACGCACGACCAAACCAACGCGGATGGATGGACGAAGACGAACGAACGAAACAATTTTTCTTTGTTTGTTTGTGTTAACCTTGCTTGCTTACTTGTCACTGTCAAATCGAAACGACAAGTAGTGCCAAGCAAGTTATAATCTGAGGTTAAAATGTACGGTAGTTAGTCTACGGGTGGAGTAAATCCAGTTGTGATACAGTAGGTAAATAAATAATAAAAGTAAAACAATTTCCAATTTAAGGATTTTTTTATGAATTTTTAGCTGGTTCGTTCGATTCTAAAGTACCTAAATAAATAAAATAAATAAATAAAAATAAAACCTACCCAAAATATTTATACGAAAAATATAGATTTTATAGCTACAAGCCAAAGGTAGGTAGGCAGGCTATAAGTACGAGATAAGTACCTACCTACTTACTATACTAAAATAATACAAAGAACTGTGTCCTTAATTAAATTTATTCAGTTTAATACTACAAATATATTTACGATTTAGTAGGTAGAATAACTAGCTATGTGGGTAGGTACTTACTTATTATGTATAATAAATAAGTAGGTGATAAAACAATACGTCTCCACCCTGATGGCGTCATGATTCATGGGGATGAAAAAGAGGTTGGAGTTTATCTTTACTCTGAGGGTTGGAGGTTTTTATAAACTCAGAAATGACTGGGGCCACATCCGGCCACAGAATAAATAAAATTAGGTAATACATTGCTTATTACTCTATGGTGTGGTTGTGTAGAGTGAGAGCCAGCCTTGAGACTGCTTAGTTTAGAAAAAACAATTATTTTTGTAATAAACGAAAGAAAGAACTAGAAGCGAAACTAAATACTTAATACCTACTACCTTACTAATTACCAATCTAACTACATTCTATGAGCATTATTTGAGCGGTACCTACAGTATCTAATACGAGTGACGAGTAGATAGGTACCTACATTGACAGAGTAGTTACATAAGTAAATGAGATCAACTGACCTAAGTACATAACAGGTAGGTACCTACCGCTGCTACTTAGAGGTAGGTACTACTGACCTACCTAACTACTGGGCTTTTTTACACAATTACATAAGTAGAGAGTAGAGATAGATCAGTCTAAAAATGCACTCCCCTCCAATGTAGGTATTTACCTCTACATGCGGTACAAGTGGAGGGGCGTGCATTTTTAGACTGAATCATCCATGTTTTATTAAAAAAAACTAGCCAAGAGTGACCGAGCTTGTTGACCGAATGTCTATAATAATTTGGGGTGCCACATACCCCACCGATATTTATAGATATAGACTGGTTAAAAATAACTACCTACTTGATTTTAATCATGTGAGTACCTATATCTATTTTTATTAAGTTCCTTATTCTAATAATACTAGTTTTAGCGTCATTTACAAATTAGAATCTAATAGATACCTACGTGGAAAATAATTAGATAAGTATGTATGTAGGTGCCTTACCTACGTACCTTTATGTAATTAGGTACGTGTAACTTTTTACAAAATAAATACATGCAGCGCTTTCCTGCGTTAGGTACTAAACAATAGGTACCTACACTCCTAAAAGCGTAGGTAGGTATACCGATTTTTTTGGTTTTTACCTAAAATTTAGAAACTCAATTCAACTTTCTTATATAAGCTTTAAAAGAACCATTCTCTTAGTTTGATTTCCACAAAATTATTTACAAGTAAACACTTCAACTGCTTTAATACAAGTGTTACATTCGACGCGGCAGCACCAGTGAAACTTGCAGTTGCACCGCTCTTTCACGACAATTTTTTTCGTGTTGTAGCCCCGGCCACAGCATAAAAGTGAGCAACCGTCCATGCCAGACGACGTTCTGTTGCATTGACGCCCAGTTGTTCCAAGGGATCCCTGAAATCGAATTAAAACATCATCATCATCTTCCTGCCCTTTTTCCACTTTATGTGGGTTCGATCAATCCTCTATCAATATAAATTAAATTAGTTATTAAAAAATATTAAAATCGAATTAAAACATATTGTTTATTTAGCATGATCATGACTGTAATCCCCAGACTCGGTAGATAATCTCCTCAGATCTCTAGTTACTTATATCTTTGAGGATATCTAAAGGGGGTAGTTAGAGGCGTGTCCTATCATGATATTTAGCACATAATTACCAATTCTATATTATCAATTAATCAGGTAAAATACCAAGAGTTAGGTACACAAATGGTCAACAGTATGTAGTAGTATGTAGTAATAATTACCACTGATTGGTTCTTTACACAGTAGTTTGGTGACTCTTCGAGGTACAGGAGATCTTGGGCTGTGGGCAGACTGTAGTGAGGGTCGCCGATACGAAGTTTACCGCGCCGAGAGACCCGCACCTCTGTCGCACCTTCATACTTGTCTCTTAAATAGTCACCTGCAAATAAAAAGCTTAGTAAGAAGGTATCCAGATGTTAATTTTAAATTTGATATTTCAGCTCCATATAAATATTTTTATTGGGGTGTCTATTACCCCACATTTAATTATGGTGCGGTTACCCATGTCTTTTTGAAGTATGAGATCTTATAGTTAATGAACAAAATTAGAAGACCAGTAGCTGTTTGGGGTATGGTACACCCCATCACCTAATTTAAAGGCCCTACGTATATTATTTGATAGTAAACTTTTAAGGGAAACAGTATCATTCCCATTTTTAATATCTAATGTGGGCGCGACTATAAAAAGGTATCTAACCTTGCCTTGTTCTCACATTATTCTTCGTTCGTTTAATTGCCGTAACAATTCCCATAAAAGAGATATTTAGGAGACCACCCAAAGTAACAAAGCCGAAATTATTGAACGTTTGAAATGTTTTATAAAGCTACTGGCACCACTAGCGTTAGCGTTATCGTTAACGTTAACTATATAATAAAATAACGTTTACAATACCTACATATAATCCGACCTAGATATTTTTAGGTACCTACTAACTACCTACTCTTTCACGCTGAAACGGTTGAACGGATCTATATGAAATTTGGCACAGAGATTAGAGACTGGAATAACGCATAGCCTACTTTTTATCCCGGAAAAGTGTACGGTTTCAGTGAGATATAAGTACTCGTACTTATTTGTTTATTGTTTATCAAAATACCACGCGGGCGAAATCGTGGGCGGAAGCTAGTAGGTAGGTACCTATTAATATATCAATGTATTTAGGCGTGGAATCTTGCAAAGCTACGTAATTAAACTCGATAAAGCCAAGCCTCTATTATTTGGTTTCATCTGCTGTTAATGATCCTATATAAGTAGATCATAAACTTTAGGTTATGGCGCAATTTGGTTTAAATTTTAAACTTTAAAATAAGCGATTTTGTTTCAATATCTATAAATTATTTCGTGGATATTTATGCTAGTTTTATGGGATCGAATTTGTTGAACTCATTTTGTTGGTAGCTAGGTTTATAATTTGATTTTTAGGCTATCTATGTTGACCAATATACTTAGGTACGATAGGTATGACTGTTAAATTAGTACCTACCTAACTTTTTATTATAACTACCTACCTAACTATGTTATTAACCTTTAGTTAGGTACTACGCCATGTCAATTTTCCAAAAGAGTTTTTTAAAAATTACAATCATAAACAATAAGATTTTTATAAAAACAATCAGCCAAATACCAGGACGGCATGAACACGGAGGAGTAATCGCCTCCTATTAGCTCAGTAACTGTTGTTGAGCTGTGACATCAATCAGTGGGCAGAACAATGGATTTATTTAATTGTCTGTGAGCTTCTGTGAAAGGCATTCGGTTTTGTCTGATGAAATTACTGTTCATTTAATTTAAAAACGTAGGTAAAGTAAGTTAGTAAAAGTATCTCTATTTTTTAAATATAAAATATAGCCTGTCACCCGGGGATTGTGTAGCTTTAAAACACTGAAAGAATTTTTGAAACCGGTTCAATAGTTCCGGAGCCTATTCAATGCAAACAAACAAACAATCAAATCTTTCCTTTTTATAATATTAGTAGATAATAATGATTAAACCTTAAAATTATTTTATTTTTTTCAAATTTCTCAAAAAACTCGTACCTATTACTCGTAGGTAGGTATGACCAACTTCGGTATAACTATTCTCAGAATAATTTAATGTCAAATGCAAGTAAAATTACTATTCATTCGTTAACTACGATTTATTCTGGGGATAGTGCTTAAAAATGTAATGTTTGGGGATAGTTTGGTCGTATTCGGTTTAAGTACTTATATGAAATTTTGTAATAAAGCCCATCATTCCCAGAAACCTTTATAATGGACCACCCGGAGGCGGATATGACATCATTATGATATAATAATAGGTAATCTACCCACCCAAGTTTGAATTAAGCTTTGTTTTTGTCACCGGGTACTATTCATATTTAAATGTGATCAAAAATTGTAGACTTAAACCCGCGTCCGCTTTTAACTAACTACTATTGTGTTCTTATAATACTGGTTTTGATAAATTACGAAAACACATTTCGTCTCGTTTCCTCTCATACATTTACCTGTAGCGCCTCTAGCGGAAGTTTTGATGGACCAAAATTTAGCGTAAAATTTCCCGAAAAATTTGTAAAATACGGAAAAACTGAAAACGCTAAGGATGTATTGTGAAAACAAGACAACGTCTGTCCGAAGTAAAAAGAAGTCCGAAGAAGTCTTTTTGTTTTCTCTTCCTTCTTATGCTGGTGGGACTGGTGCGAAGTGACTCACCCACTTCTCTGAAGGTAGTCAGCTGCTGCCAACAGGTGATGAGGCTACAGGATCCGGAGACACCGTGGCATTTGCAGGTCACCTTCGACTTGGCGATCACCGCCTGAGTGTAATACAAATCAATGCTGGGTGAACTTATGTGCCAATTCCAGCAAAAAAGCTTGGGACGAATCAGCTCCAACTCTGCTAGGTGTCCCTAACAAAATTAACAAGATCATACAAAAAAGCGCTAGGGCCCAGCGAGTTTCTTGTCAGCCCCTTTAGACAAGCGGCATAAACGTTAATCGAACAGAATAGAATAGAATTCTTAATGTATGGGAATGACACTAGCTTACGAAATTTCGTCTAAAGGGGCTTTCTCGGACTGGGGATAGGACTGGAATTGGCACCTAGAATCACCTAGTATGTAAGACGACTCAAAATGATCCCTGTGATTTTACTGAATAATTATTGACTATTGACCAGCTTAGACCATACAAGAAAAAAAAACATGATCACGACTGTAATCCCCAGGCTCGGTAGATAGACCTCAAACCTCTAGTGACTTAGATCTTTGAGGATATCTAAAGACATACCCTAGAACTAAAAATTCGAAGGTGTGTGTCATAGGTTAGAAAAAGAAAACAGGAAAGAAATGAACTCGTCTCAGTCTTAGCGTTTTTTTGTGTGATCCTTCTTACAAAAAATTAAAATTAAAATAATAAAATGTGTTTGGAGTGTAATGTATTCGTATTTTTTTCTGTCACATTTTGACATTTAAGGTGGCGTTGAATTCGTCTATTTTGAGTGTCGCCAGCTAAATAAAATGTCAAAAAAAATGAACTACAACCATGTCGCTACTCACCCGTCTTCCTGCTTCGTTGTTGTGTCTATTCATCAGCTGACGGCCCTGCTCGCGACTGCCTCGCTTCACCTTACGCTCTCTCTCTCTAACATCCACAAAGCTTTCTGTGAACCTGGTACCAAAGAAACGTTTTTGCTGAAAAATGTAACAGCTCAACATAGCAAAACTAAACTATGCAACTAAATAAAATGCCACAGACGGTCACCCATCGAAATTTTGGCTCCGCTAAGCTAGTTTGGTTTTATTTCACAGACTACAGATGTCTGTTGATGAAGATACTTTGCATTGAATTAAAAAAATGTAATGTAAGTATTTAATATCAATTTTCACCAAAAAAACACTCAAACTTGGCCATAATACAAATATTTTCCACGACTGAGAGAGCTTTTGGTGAAAAGGATAGCTATATTTACTCGCTACGACTACTACGCTGCTACGGTCATTGCTACGAGGGTTGTTATCGTAGCAACGACTTATCCATTTCAAATTAGACCTTATCTTTATGTTTTTAGAGTTTGCATTTAATAAAAGCATTACAAAATGGGGGCTGGATAGTCATCAGTTTGCGTAGCGCCTGGTACTTGAGGTTGATAACTATTTGTAGAATTAAAAACTTTTTGCTGTTTAGTCTTCTGTTTCTAAACAGTTATAGACACGAATATAATGAATAATTATAATAATGAGTCTTAAGTTTTACAAAGGATTTTCTGCGGTGTATTTGCCTGACAACTACGTCGCTCTGGTTTTTATATGTTTTCTCGTGTTATTTTGAGTTTTATTGCGTAATTTTGGTGGTTATTTTGCCAATAAAGCCCGGGTTCTTGACGCGAGTGTAAAGTATGTGAATTAGAGTGAATAGTTCTTTTCAAATTCCATCGGAGGAAATCCCTAAAATTTTCAACAAAACAGCCATCTTTTGTTTAAAGTTGACTTGACTACTTAACTATGACTCTGTGACGTTGACAATACTTATAAATAAATACACTTGACACTGGCAAAATTGTTCTCTAAGAGACAGATGCCATAATTGAAGAAGAAGAGAAGAGAAGTTTTACAAAGAAAATGTGTGGAAATGTTAGTAACTTTTCATTCATAACAAAAATCTTCCATCTCATCTTACTATGGGGTTGGTTAACCCGGCTCAGGGAGGGCGGAGCGTGTAGGGGTGTAAAATTGGGTAAGGCGGATTATCTATCGCTAGCAGTCTATGCTTGCCTGGTAGTCTAACTCGGTAATACCACCCTTAAACCGGGTTATCCCGGTTTATCCGGGTTCAAATCCTGCTACAAAAGATGACACGAGGTAAATTTGAAAAATTGAACCGGTAAATGACAAAAATTATGTTATCAAGTTTTATAAAAAAAACGCTATGAAAATAAAAAAAGAAGCCTATCTGAAAAAATATAATCTAAAAAATTGGAAAGCTTTTTATAATAAAATTGCTATATTCTATCATAACATTTATCATTTACACTCATCAGCATCTTCAAGAAAATTCCGGCATATCCGCATAATATACCGGGGAATATTTTGGAATTCCTTCCAATCTCTTCTCCGTTATACTACCCTGGTGCCACGAATGCCCAGATGCGGGAAAACCTCCCCTAAGGATTGAACGTCCATTCATTTGAGAAATTTCCCCTCCACTGTGCTTGGATTTTTTCACCCTCTTGGATCTATATTTTCCTAGTAGAGAAAATTCAAAGAGCGAAGTGTGGAAAGGAACGCACGATCCCTGGAAATACTCTTCGCATTCCAAGCATTCTTTACCTGCATACTTTCATGATCTCCTAGTGTGGAAAATTCAAAGAGATACGATGGAAATGCTTTTTTAAATTTCCTTCGTAAAAAGCTTAAAGCTCCACCTTCTTTTGACTGTGTGAGTAGAAATGGCTCCGCCTACTGTATTAGCACACATTTTCCTAGACACACACTACAGGGGCAGCATTAGACGATGTCTACAACCTGTGTTTTAGTTATAAACTCCTGGTAGTAAAGGTTCACAATTTTATAAAGCCTTCCTTAGAGAAAATACGTTATGGAAAATACGGGTTTGATTCGTTGGAAAATTTATAATCGACTTGTTCTGTTATGGCAGTGAATTGTTATAGTTACTAAAGTAAAATACGAACAAAAAATTATAGGTAGGTAAATATGTAGTTAAAATAAGGTTGATTATTTTGTATTTTTTTCGTAGTTAAAAACACCTTTTCCGATTAGATTATATTATGATGTTATTCTAAGATATAAACGTAATCTAAAAATATTACAGTTACTGGTGAGCTTCTCTAGTCACTGTTTGTAAACAGAAAATTATAAACTCTTCGCATTATTATTAATTTGTTCTTTCTAACTAGATGGCGTTGTAGCCTAACCTCGTGTTTTTAATCCTCTCTGCCTTGCGTGGTTCGACACGAGCTTGGCGAATTCTTGTCATGAACTGATATCTTGTACACACACGTGTTATTATTGTGTGGGTAAGGACTCCGCGCTCTTTCTCTCTCTTTCTACTGAATGAGCTCTACAGAGGTTACCTTTTCACAGGTTCTGTCCTCCTAATGAAAATGGCAAGAAAGTGTGACGGTTTGCGTCACACTTTTGGGGGCGTATGCCGTACGTATATGGGGCGTACGAACTTTCATATCGACCATTTTACAGAACTCTGACGTACTTTTGTTACCCTGGTGTCTTTGCCTCGAAATATGCAGAAAATACAAGTTTTTGTGAAAATTTTTGACCGTGGGAATGAAAAAATAATGGTTTCCTGAAAAAAGCCCCAGAACCTTCAAAACATTCTACTCCGTGTTGCTCTAACGTTTTATATTCTCCTGGTAAATTTCCTATTGGATTGTTCCGGGTTGCCTTACCACCATGAAAATGCTGAAACTTGATTTCTAGAAAAGATAATTATTGCTTTTTTTCAGTCACATTTTGCATTTTGTGCACAAAATATTTTAAGTCAGAAAAAGTGCGCATTACGGTACATAATGCTATTTACCTATTACTATACTAAGTATACATTACTATAACTCCTATGATTTGGCAGCCTTATTTATAAATCTTTCAAACTGCTTTTTTTTAACCAATAAAACTTTTTCAATACCTTTTTTTCATTTTCAGCCGGGTCTCTAACCCTTTCAGTACGTGAAAATTCGCCAGGGCAACATAACTTTATAGGAGTTATGCTACGGAACGTAGAGCGCGGCTACACAGAGGGTGGTGGGTGCTACGGATCGCTACGTGACGTAGAATGGGTGGTAAAACCCGGGAACACAAAGGATAGTGAACAGATTTGTATTAAAAATAGCTCTGGACAATGAATTGAATAATGATGGATATGCACAATCGAAAGTTCTTTGAGAAAGTCCATCATATTGTATTTCGTGAGATGAAATCTCTTTTTTATGTGATAGGCAAAATAATAGCACAAAAGTTGACAGTGGTTTTATGTTACTATTTTATAAAATCAGCCTCTGTTTTATTCCAGGTATGCGTATCCCAAGTTTCATCCGTATACTTTCGCATGTATAATACTAGTTTATAATATTAGTTAGATAGGATATTATGGTAAGATGGACTTCGTAGACTACGCTTTATGTTTTTTTAATAAAAATGAACTCTCCGCGGCTTTCCCTAGAGCTTAAATTTCGAGAACTTACTATCTACACCCTGCCTCTACACCCTGAAAGTAACTTGTCCTTCTAATTTCGACTCTCTGGCACCTGTAGTTTAGGCCATGTGTTGATTGTGAGTCAGTAAGTAACTACCTCCTCGATGTCTGGCAGCTCTCCTACTCACTGCTGGTAGCCTAGTACCTGACCTGTCGTAAGCCATGGTTTGACAACCGTGAAGACTAACCTGACAGCTGGCCTTGGATGATTTTGCAAAAGGAAAAAGGTAATAGGTGAAAAATTACCTTAGAGTGAATATGAATATTTTGTAATTAGTTATGTCAGTGCCAAATTTTTTTATGTTTTTTTGTTGAAGTATAAAATTATTAATGCCTGCCACCAATATTTTTTCAATCACAATTTTTTGAATTAATTTATTTGACCACCATCATTTTCGACGGTTTGATAGTATAAAAAAAATAAACCAATACAAAATCTACCTTGTGATTTCATTCATTCTCTGAAGAGTACAGGTGGATTTTTCACCTGTCTTACTTCTCACCTGAGTACTAGGAGATAAGGAAACGCCAGGAGAACTTTTTACCTTTTCCACGTAAACTGAAATTCAGGTGTAAACTCACACACTGAAAGCCCATTATTAATCTTTACACACAAATGTAGAACTTAGATACATACACAAGAATAAAACGCACACTTAGGCAAGGTTTATGAATGGATAAAACGAAACAAAAATATCTTCTTACTCTTTCTTCCCTGAAGGCAAAGAAAAACAAATAAGCACAGTGAGAGGGAGAGAAATATTTTCCTGTCTATTTACTCGCAGGAGAACTTTCCTTTACCTACCTAACTACAACTCACACACCCAGGTACTATTCGTTCAATGCACACATCCACCGTCCATTTATCTGATTGATATCTATACAGTAAACGAAAATTTGAATCGAATCAATGAAATTTTAATTTCGTTAATAATATATGGAAAAAGCGATTTGATGTTTCGTCTAGAAACTTGTGATTTTTAAAAGTTGAGTTGTTACAAATCTCCAAAAACCAAATAAACAACAATAATGAAACCCGTGAATACCCCAGCAGTACACACTGCAAAGTTTGCATAGCTCATTCAAGGTAAACTGACGCAAACAGGTAAAATATCTTTGGTACGCTTCTGTATTCCTAGTCTACAGGTACGGTATAAATAGGTAAACTCTACCTGAAAAACGTTTTCTGCAAAATTAAAGTGGAGCAACAAGGTAAATAAAAAAAACATTTTTGCGGTTTTTGTGCAGATATGTATATTATTTCCGTTCTAACGTTTTCAGAGAAATTCCCGAATTTTCTCAAGATTTTTTGCGGGGAAATTTTGATAAAGTGGGGGAAAAGTACTAGGCGCCCATAATTCGCAAAGCAGTATTTTCGTTGCTAGGATACCAAACGACGCGTTCGCCTCGTCTCCGTGAAGTTGAGAAGAAAACATTTAAATGTTATAATAATTTAGTCCTAGGAAAGCAGAAGTAACTAGAGGTTGCATAGACAACTAGAAAATATGAAATCTAGACTAGTTTTACTTTGCAGTTGAAAATAGTACGATGTACCAGGCTATAATAAATACGAAGAGGTGTGTTTATACTAAGTACCTTTCTATATTTTACTAGAATAATTCTGTTTCACGAGTTTCACCAAAATCTAAAACAATGTTTCGTAGGCTCGCGTTAACTTCAGGTACAGTTTAATGTAACGGGATATAAAATTAATAATGGTAGACCTTGCGATGAGTATGTAGGTAAGTAGGTACCTACACGTACCTACTCTGAAATGCATTGTAGAAGTAAATAGGATTATTCGGTTTTGTGGTTCTACAAGATCATTAGTAAGATTTTATATGGGCAAACATATTTAAAGTAAAATGAATACAGAAAATCTGGATAGAAATCACAAAGTGTAAGTAGGTTCAGTTGATGAAGTCTTCGATACTAGAATCTAGATAAAAGTATCCATTGACATGAAACACTGAAAACCACGTGAAAATTACGTCACAGCCTCTACGTGTTTCTAACAGGGCATCATAACTTTGAAAGAGTTTTCCACCACTCATTCAAGGATTTCTCTCTACCCTCCTTTCTCCGCCCACACGCACACTTTGATAGACTTCAATTTCCACCAACCAGTGTGCGCAACTGTCACCAACACAATAAAATAGCTCGGCTATGATAATTTTGTATAATATTTGTAGGTACCTAGATCAAGCAACCATAGAACAGAGACAACCCTGTTTCATTACTCCTCACATTACCAGGGCATCATAAATAACTGGGTGCTCACTTGTATCCATACTCGAGGTTGTCGCCGCAGCCACCCCACACCCATTCAGAATGGAGATGCTTGGGCCTGGACGCACGGCTACAGCTGCAACTTGATAAGCGACCATCGCGACAGGCTCGTGAGATAGATAGCGACACACCGGCTGCTGTTATCGCGTAAGTGAACGCGGTTTCTCTGGATGCTGTAGAAAAAAATATCTATTTTAAAGTTCTGAATCCTTGGTACTGACAACCATCGCGTCAGGCTCGTCAGTATCGCGTACCGGTCGGTTTCTATATTCAATCTATCTGCGATTCTTGGATTTTGGATAGGTATTTGACATTACATCTTTATGATTAATGTCAAACATCTATCCAAAATCCAAAAACTGCAGATAGATTGAATGTTAGCGTCAGGATGATGAGTCACCTCTCGTATTTAACGTTGAAAATATAGAAACCGGCCGTAACTGAACGTGGTTTCTCTGGATGCTGTAGAAAAAAATATCTTCTTTAAACTTCTGAGCTCTGGGTACTGTCGATAGTCCTTAGTCTGCTTGTTGCTTATAAGAATGGGCGGTTCACTCATACAATTTTGCTAAGTGTTTTATTTCCCATTAAAACATGGAAAAACATCCCTAGATTTTCTTACTACAGAACTAAAGTGGTAAGATTCAAGCACTAAATCCATGTTACTGTCTAGCTGAGACACTAACTGATTTATAGTAGCGTTGGCTTGTATTCTTTAGGTGTTCTAGATAAAAGCGAAGAATCTCTTTATGTTATGGTACTCTGGTTGTCACTGGTGATTTATTTTTTATGGTATTTTCATTTTTTTAAATATATATTGGTGGAAATTTGTGTTTTATCATGTCCTGACAAAGGAATATCTTACGTAAAATAGATAACGATATCTTAACATTCTTGTTAATTTTGATGCCCGCTCAGGTAATGCTTTGTTAACAAATGCGTGAAATTGGACCTAAGGCTCATAACTACACAATTTATAGTAAGTACCTGGATGACCGAGCTTTGCTCGTTTTTTTTTGGGGTAAACAACGTTTTCTATAAATGAAACCTAGCTAGATCGATTTATCGCCCCCGAAACCCCCTACATACGAAATTTCATGTAAATCGCTGGAGCCGTTTCCGAGATTCCGATTATATATACATATATATATATATACAAGAATTGCTCGTTTAAAGGTATAAGATTCACACATCTCCGCACAGTAGATAGATGACGCACGAATTAGGAGCAAAAACTTTTTGCGACGTTGTTACAATACAAATAATAGTATTTTGACGAAGTGATGTCGCATCATATTACAACATCGTATCTCAAAGATGTATTTTACGTACTAAATAATACGTATCTATTGTATGTATTTTCATTCCATCTAATACAATGCTTTCATTACTTATTATGCCTCAAAGCGCTTTATGATATTTTTATAGAGCTGAGTCGGATCGTTTCGCGAAAACAGCTTCATTTTATTTCGCTGTCGTATTGTTATTGTTTCGTCCTTGGAATAATATCGCTTTTATTAGTCGTTACAATAGTTCTCTCTCGGTCACCCAGTTACATCAGCTACTAGTAAGTTGATGTATACCTACCGTAATTGTTATTAAATATGTATACAGAAATGTATATTTTGTACAAGTTATTATTATTAGTATTAGACGGGTATTTATCGCGTTTAAATTACCTTATATTTTCCCGACGTTTCGACAGGTTTGCACGCTGTCGTGGTCATGGGTAGACGGTAATTTAAACGCGATAAATACCCGTCTAATACTAATAATAATGTGTTCAGATCGCGTAAGTTTAAAAGTACATTTTGTACAAGTTTCAATATTATATGATTATGGTCTAGTAGGTACTATATATTATACCTTTAAACGAGCAATTCTTGTATATATATACATGTAAATACATATATCATTCGAAACTCGGAAACGGCTCCAACGATTTTCATGAAATTTAGTATGCAAGGGGTTTCGGGGGCGATAAATCGATCTAGCTAGATTTCATTTTCAGAAAACGTCGTTTACAAAAATAAAAGCGAGCAAAGCTCGGTCCACCAGGTACTCAATAATTTATACTTAGAAAGTTGACAAATGATAGGAGTGAGTTGAAGAAGAAAACATGATTTTGTGCCGACCCGCTTAGCGTGGGATAAGGGCAGAGAATGATGTAATATCAAAGCAAATATCTCACCAATCAACGTCAAAGGCCCAAAGACTGTTCCATCTTCAGTAACGGTGCAGTTCCACCGTCGCGAGCTGAACTGATGCTGGCACTCCTCGATCGCTTTCCTGGCGCCAGCGCTCACAGCCGGCATGTGTTCCTTATGCCTCCTGCAGACGCGTCTCTGGCCAGGAGTGAGGGTCAATGAGGAGCAGAGACGGGATGACTCAGCGAAGAGGTCAGGCTGGTTGGACCACTTTTCGAAGTCTAGTAGACCCATACTACTGTAAGAGAAACAAAATTAACACTTAGCATATACAACCCGGTCACATTATCTCGAGACCTTGCTGGAATGCGAACCTCCCGCCCCGTTCTACTTTCACCTCCCCGCGCTCGCACTTTCTCGCTTTTGCGCACCATATCAGAGCGCCGACGCGACGTGACGTCATCGACGCCATGTCTCGAGATAATGTGACCGGGTTGTAGGTGGGCAACTCCCGGCCCGCGGGCTTATGCGGCCCGCGTCAGCTTTTGATACGGCCCGCGGAACGTTTAGAAACCGCGCGCGAAAAAAGGTTAATATCTATCTATGTATCTATTTAATATTCATCATCATCATCATCACACCTTTATACGAGTAATTCTTGTTAATATGTATAAATATAATCTGATTCTCATAAACGGCTCCAGAGATTTTCATGAAATTTAGTATGCAGGGGGTTTCGGGGACGATAAATCGATTTAGCAGGTCATCCAAGTACTGTGCAAAATGTGGGCGTGTGCAAAATATCACGTTTAAACGTGCCTCTGACTAACCCTCTTTGGATATCCTCAAAGATCTAAGTAACTAGATCTGAGATGACCAAGCCTGAGGATTACAGTCGTGATCATGTTTTGAATAGTAGGTTTTTAACTGGCAATTGTAAATTATAGTAATTCGTTATGGTCAATAAATCAGGGTAGTAAAAATATGGTAGGTAAAGGTATATCATGCTATTGAAGTTGGTGATGATATAGTCACCTATTTTTTACGATGATGTCATTTTCCATTGAGGAGTTAACGTGGACAAGACTTATATTATACTAGCTGATGCCCGCAGCTTTGCCCGCGTGAATGTCGATTATCGCGACTTTTCATACAAACTTTCATCCCCTATTTTATCCCCTTGGGGGTAGAATTAATCAAAATCCTTTCTTAGCGGATGCCTACGTCATAACATCTACCTGCATGCCAAATTTCAGCCCGATCCGTCCAGTGGTTTGGGCTGTGCGTTGATAGATCACTATGTCAGTCAGTCAGTCAGTCACCTTTGAGTTATATATATTTAGACTAGTTCCCGTCCGCGGTTTTTCTCGCAAAATACCTACCTACATAAAATACATACATTGATGATTTTTTAATTTTTTAAGATCTGATGGTTGGTGTCAGAGTTTACCTCCTACATAAAAACAGACAAACTTTACCTCTTTATTATATTAGTTTAGATACTAAGAAAAGTACCATAAAATCATCATTGAAGAAAAACATTTACCATGGGTAAGTTTTACAGTCAGATTTGAGTACCATGAATGTACTTTTATATCATCGTCATCATCATCATCATCATCATCATCATCATCATCATCATCATCATCATCACTGTCATCCGTCTATCGTCATTTAAAAATAATACTCTTTGAATTAGGAGTGTAAAAAATAAGATAGTTGTATAAAAAACTGCACTTTTTATTATTATTCCCACTGCAGGGCAAAGGCCTCCCTTCCTTATACATCTTTTACTTAACATTATTTAGTGTACGTAGGTACATTTTTGCTGATGGCTAATTAAAAGTTTCCACTTAGAGAATTACTTATATTTATTTAATATCACCACATAAGACGGTGTGTAGTTTATTAAAGTAATATATTAATAATTAAGTATTTATTTATTTATGTAAGTAAGTACCACTTAATATATATTTATTATTTATTTATTTAATTACCACTTATATATCTATTTTTACAAAATTAGCCTAATATAACATTAGTTTGGTTAAAATTAAAATAAAAGTGTCAAAAATAATTATTTTTAAGTACAACAACTTTAATAAACACACAAGAAATCAAAACTCCGCACATTCACTTTTTCCCATGATTGTACAAAAACATATTAGTTTCAATTGCGTACACTTCCACCCAAAAGTTGTATCCTCTAAACACAGTGGGACTATCCAGTTCTATAGTGACATATTTCTCACCGATACCCCCAGATTTGACATACGCATCTCCCCACTTATCTTGACGAAGGTCCGTAATCTTGATGGCATTGATAATATCGTTTCTCGAACAGTTCACAGTGAAAGTATCCGATCTCACCCAAATAGCTGGGTTTTCTTGGTGCACTTTGCTGTAGATTAATTTTGACGATACGTCAGGGTAACCCAGAAATAAATCGTTGCATCGCGCGCTTTGTAGCAAGAAGATCAGGGATAGCGAAGTTAGAACTGTGATGTACGACATCTTGGGAGAATACACGTCTGAGATTTTCGGTATCAGAAGCAGAAATGTTTTGTGAAGTAAGGTGTACATTGGTAATAAATGTTTTATTAACATGGATGTGTGAAGTACTGATTCTCTGAATAGTTATATCAATCAAGTTACTTACAATAAGTAATTCGTCAGACTCAAGTTGTGTCATTCAATAATATTTACCTATAATTAGATTTTCCCGTGATTCGACTTTTGTATAGGTATTGATGTCAAGCAAGCGTAGAACCTAAGATTAGAAACTATTTTTTTCCATAAATTAATGGGTAATTCTTCTCAGTTCATTATTTTTGGCGAAATTTTAGAAAGATTTAGAGATCGTCTTTCAAGCTGATAGCATGAAGATGAAGCAATAAAATATTGGTTCATTTATAATAAGTTATTTCACAAAGGGTTTGTAAAGTTAACTAATATTTTACGAGATAACCAAAATTGTTTGTTGCGAATGACAAATAGTAAACGACCGTAGTATAAAGTCATAAAGAGCATAAGTAGTAATAAAATTCTTTACAAAACTTTGTAGCGTATCTGTTAAACTAGATAGAGACGGAACAAACAGACAGACATACATGCTTAACACGAATGATGTAACTTCCTCAAACCCAGTACCTAATATAGTTCCATCAATTATCGTCTTTATGCAAAGTAGACTCACAACAACTGTATATAAAAAGCAACATTACGACACGATCATCATTTCACACTTGTCCATTCAAAGCTAAACAATAACTTCAGTTCCTGAAGAGGAACTACTTGCTACATCCAAGAATAATATCAAAATGTCGAGAATAGCTTTAATAATCCTTGGGTTTATAACGGTTGCTAAAGCCAACGACATAAGAGTTGGTTTCGCATCAGCTCAATCTAGAAAGATCTACAGCGAAATAAAAGAAGCTGATCCAGCATTGTGGAAGAGAACAGACGACGTTGTAATCCAAGCTCCAGTAAATGAGATTATCAGTGCAGTATATGTCACGGACTTACGAGATGACAAGGACGGCGAAGCGTGGATAGAGAGCGGAGGTGTGGGTATGAAGAGTGTGACTATAGGTCTGAAGAGTCCAACGATACTGAGAGGTTACAAGTTCCAGATTGAAGTTTACGGAAACGATCCTAATGGAAATGGTAGGTATTTCTCCAAGGGCGGTTACCAACAGTACACTGATGATGCTCAGTACAGTAGAAAGTATTAATGTGATTGATATGTCCTAAATATACGATTTAATTGTTTTGATGTTTCATTTTTAGAATTTTGTCGATTGCAATCGTTTAGGAACTTCTTATTTATTACTTTTTTGGCTTAGCATCTGTTTCAGATCACAAATACATTCTAAATTACATCAAATTTTGTCCTGCTATTTAGGCGTGATTGAGTCTCAAACAAACTTACGATTTACGTGAGTTTTTTCATGCGATTGATACGATTATACCTACTTAGTATACAAATACAGTTAATAATGTGTAGTCAGCATGATGATGATAGATGATGTATATTGATCATCATCATCATCATCATCTTCCTGCCCTTTTCCCACTAGGTGGGGTCGGCACAACAGGTTCTCTTCCTCCACTCTCCCCTATCATCCGTCATCTCAGTATTCACTCCCTTCCCACACATATCATCTTTCACACAGTCCATCCATCTTTTCTTAGGTCTACCTCTACTCTTGTATCCATCCACATTCAAATCCATAACCCTTCTTGTAACATGACTTTCCTCCCGCCGCATAACATGCCCATACCACGTCAACCTATTACTCTTCAACTTTTACTGATGATAATTTGATAAGCTTTGATGATGTATATTGATGATAATTGATAATGATAATGATAGTAGCTGTGCATGTTGTTGACTCAGTTATGTAAAATTTAATGTCATTGCGATAATGTTATATTTTTATGTAAGCAATGATTCACTAATCAAGAATTGCACGTTATTTATATTAAGTATATGCATTTAATCTAGGTCACAATAACAAAACATTATCTTGTCATAAAAATGAATTGCTGTTCGTTTGTTTCGCTATAACTCGAGAACGGCTGGACTGATTTGGGTAATTTTAGTTTTGAATTATTTGTGGCTGAACATTTTTTGAAACGTTATTATTAGTATTAGACGGGTATTTATCGCGTTTAAATTACCTTATATTTTCCCGACGTTTAGACTGACAGTCTACCCGTGACCACGACAGCGTGCAAACCTGTCGAAACGTCGGGAAAATATAAGGTAATTTAAACGCGATAAATACCCGTCTAATACTAATAATAATTTTTGAAACGTGATGGTTTGTAAGAGCTCGTGGTAAAGCTTGACTGCTATTTTTACTTCAGAATCCGGTATTCTTCTTTGTGTTAGTTAACTGATTTTTCCCACTTGTGGTTTAGTAAATTACCTACTGAGTATGAGTAATTCTCTTATCTGTCCCAACCTTATCTACCAACAACCTGTTCAACACTAAACGACCAAAGCAATTACACACTATAAAACTCATCACAACTTCAAATTTGAAAATAGAACGAGTCTTCTAAATCAATAGACGCACTTTTTAAATCACAATTTGAAAATCGAACTTAGTTATCTTACTTAAAAAAGACGCCATTTTGAACAAAATGTCAGTAAAACTCCTTATAATTCTGGCGATTTATTTTATAAATGTTGAAAGCCGGGGAAATATCAACATGGGCAGTAGCTACGGCTCTCATTTGATTTACCATGAGATCCATGAGAAATATGGGATCCCCTTGGTCTATAGAAACGAAGAAGTGGTAATCCAAGGGAGAGGTAATGAACTGATCAATGCTGTAATGGTCCATGACTTGAAAGGAGATGGGCTAAGTTACGTGAAGTCGGGCGGACTTGGGAGGAGAAATGTCACCATCAGACTGGAGAGCGGAGTGAGGGGAAACGGGTATAAGTTCTTAGTGGAAGTGTACGCTTTGTGATTGTAAATAGATGTTAAAATTTTAGTTGTTAGTGTATAAATAAAATCATTAAGTAAAAAAACAAGTGTTTAATAATTTTCACTGTTTCACTGTATCAATTACACTGTGTCACTTTTGGAATTAGGTTTAATCAAAAATACATCTTAGGTAGAGTCAGTGAACGATCAAAAACATGGAAGCATTAATTCAAGAGAAATATCCGCGAAACTTGACACCGAATTTCACACATCGAAACTCCTTCGTGGATTTGCCAAAAAATGATTAAAATGCACCGTTAAAAGTCGACTTTATTCTCTCGACGTTTGGGTTTAAATTGCCGTGTAAAGTGTAGATAGCTTATGTCAATTTTTGATATAAATTTTTTTTTACACACATTTTTAGTGGAATCATTTTTTAGCTCAAGGAATATGTATTTTCCGTTCACTGGGTAGAGTCAAGAAAAATATTGACTGGGTTGAAAACTCATAGGTTGAAACGAGAAGCATTTACTACGAGTAGTATAACTTTAGTAATTAATTACGCATTACGTGGGAATACCTATCACCGTGTATCAAAGACCTTTGTAGGTAGAGTCTGAACAGGTCCTAATTTGATTGATACCAATATTGACCACAACAGCAAGCGGAAAACCACTTCGCTAATAACAATGATGAAAGGCCCTCACGTCAAGGGAATAGAGTTCACTATCGAACGGTTTATTCAAGATAGTTACAGGAGATCTTATAACAGGGTGATAGAGTTCATTATTGCTTGGTTTAATTAACTTAAAAGCTAAATGACCTTTGGGCAGCCTTGTTGATACACTTGAGCGGAATACGAGATATAAGAGTGGGTTTATATGGACGATACAGAATTATAAATATATCAAAACACATGAAATTTTAATGACTTAAAAAACTTTAATTTTGTATAATTTAAAAATGACAATAAAGTTTATTTCGTTAGTTACCACAAGATATTACTGAAACTAAAATAATATTAAAGAGTTTCATTCACAAAAATGGTCGTCTTAATTTTTAGTAACTAACTGTCGAGATCCGAAATCGGTAATATTGGAAGGAAGAGGCAGAGCCAAGTGTTTTTTAACTAGTTACTAAATATTTTAAATGCTATTTTGGCCAACACTGCTAGAGTGATTTTCTCTAATTTACGAGAGAATAAGATCCACATTACACTACAATAGTGTAATAAATCGACACATCCACAAAGTTAACAAAAATGTTCATTCGCGCCAACTCAAGTCTTTGTTTTTTATTTTTATTATAATCGTGTTTGAAGTTGAACTGTCAAGCAATTTCGTTATTGTCGTGTTAGAGGTTGCGTACCAAAAAGTCCGATTATTATTATTTTTTTAAATGATGCATTTTTAGAGCAAATAGAATATTTTTTTAATTGAAAATATAAATTAATTATTTAATTACAATAATTTTGTGTCATTTGATTCTAAAATTTCAAGGCTCAACTATTTCTTATTAAATGCTTAAAAATAAAAAACCTTGCTCCATATAAACCAATCCTAACCGGTATCTAGACCTCACTCGTTTTAAAGATCCATTTCAATTCAACGTCAACATTCACGCAAAGCAAACGTCATCATGTTCAAACTAATTTTACTACTAAGCGCTACAGTATACATTGTCCATTCCAAAACTGTGGTCGTAGGCCAAATATATGACCACAATGGTCTCGTGAAGAAAGTGTACGAACAGACTATAGAGTCAGGATCAATTCCTCTAGTGAAGAGAGAGCAGGAAGTATACTTCGAGTATCCACACGGGGATCAGAAGATCAAGGGGATAGCGATCAAGGATTTAGAAGAAGGAGAGTCAACACCTTCGATAAATAGAGGCGGATTGGGATTCAATTTCGTGAATATCAAATTGAAAAGTGCAAGGGGTTCTGGATTCAAGTATTTGATAGAGATTTACGCGTAAAAGTGACATAATTTGTGATAAGATGCTTAATACGTGCGACCTATTGAACTGTTTCTTAGAATTGTTTACGATTGATTAAATGCTATGTGAGTTTTATACAGCTATTTGATTTGCTTTTATCTACTAACGACGGTTTTTTAATCTTAGTTTCTGAAAAGGTAAATATGCTTGAATTGTGTTACCTGCTTATGGTTTTAGGCTAAAAGTAGAATTAAATCTCCCGGTTGAAGTTGCCACGAATTAAGCAAAAAGTAGAGTAAGTAAATAGGTAGGTCATGCTATTTCTTTCGTACATTATCTATAATTTTAAATTCATAGATTTTTTGCTCATTATAAGCAAAAAGTCAAAAGTCAAAATATCTTTATTCATTAAAATCACAGGGTTCATTTTGAATCGTCTTGCATACTAGGTGAGTCTAGGTGCTAATTCCAGTCTTATCCCCAGTCCTAGTAGAACTGACAAGAAACTCGCAATTTAGGCAATTTTAGGGATCATTTCATGGAGGTTACAACCCACACGATGAAGGAGGAATCGTATAAAAAATAACACAGAATAAATAACATAATGTATAAATCCAGTAACTACATAACTATGAGTGTAAGTATTATAATTTAAAAAAGCACTATTCACTTTTTATCCCATAGCAAAAACATCTACCAGGAACTTATACCCGTTCCCCCTCACTCCGCTCTCCAGTCTGATGGTAACTGATCTCGATCCAATACCCCCTTTTTTCACGTACGATATTCCATCCCCTTTCATATCGTGTACCATTATGGCGGTTATCCGCTCATTGTCCACAACATTTACTGTGAACTCTTCATTTCTCTTCATCAAAGGTATTCCATACTTTTCATGGGTCTCATGATAGATCAGATGGGAGCCGAAACCTCTGCCCAAGTTAATATTTCCTCTGCATTCAACTGCTGTGGTGTAAATTACTAGAGTGAACAGTATTTTCATCAACATTTTTTTTGTTGAATGAATGATATTGTCAAATGATTGAGTTCAGATGACTCGGGTACAAATATTAAATAAATAACAGTTTTCAAAGTATTCGTGTATAAAATCGGGTTTATATACGGTCATAAAATACATTAATCGTTTATTGATGTGTATTAGGATTATGGCAGTTTTCAATTATAAAATCATTAAAATTGTTGATAGATAAGACGTATTAGCTAAGACGCAAAATGAAACGTTTCTGTTAACTATTTCAAGTGATAGTTTTCAATCAAAACTTATATTTTCAAGAGTTGATTCCGAATCAAAATTAGATAAAAAAAGATAACCTATGAATCAAAAATCAAAATATTAAATTAAGTTGGGACTTGTAATAAATGTAGGTCGTTATAGGTAAAGAATGACGTATCTCACCAAGGTCTCAACGATGACTTTTATGTCATTTTTATAAGTTCAAAAATGTGATTCAATGACTCTACAACTTTACAATAAAAAAATATTAGCCTTGTCAATTTTAAATAGCAATCATCACATAACAATCTTACATAAGACAAGCTCAAGGCGCTTTATCAATCAACACACGGCTTTACATGAGTCGAGAATTACAAAAGCTGCTATTGTATAGGAATAGGATGCGATTATCAAAACAGCGAAAGAAAAATAGACAAGTTAAATTACTATTCTCGAACTGTCTAAACAAGTCGTTACATTCGTTGTAAATCTATTTCTGATGGCGATTGTAGTAAATAGGTACTTCCAATGATAAATTGAATCGATAAAATAAATTAATAACATCGAATAAAAAGTTTTATTGGAACACTATGAAATCAATAAATCAGAGTTCCATTTGGATAAATTGTAGAGTAAGGTGTTGTATATTACTGCGTTCAAAAGTACAGATATAGTCTGGCCTTGATTTGTGGTTCTGTCTGTGGATTTATATAGAGCTGTTTGTATTATTATAAATATTTTATTAAACTAAAAACCAGAGACCATAATTTTTATGTTCTCATTATAGTATGTGAAATGTCCATCGATTTATATATATCACATACTTAGTCCCAAACTAACATTTTTTAAAAAAATACCTTTTATACATTAGAACTTTCAAACAATAGAGAAAATCTGTGTATATTATTACAATATATTGCTGTGGATGGGAAATTTCATCATGGAAGCGGGTTAATAAAATACGATAAAAATAATAAGTTAGGTATTACTATGTTAAGCGATGGTAGAAAAATATAACCTTAGCAATTGGTATATAAATGAGCTTCCAAAAGCTTTAAATAATATATATTATAGTCTATCATAATGAAAATAGAAAAGCGAGTCACACATACGAACATTTTCAGAATGACACACTATTATGTTAAATGTCACACCAAAACCAACTCTAACATTCCTTTCTTTCCATTCATATCTCATAGGCGTGAATATAATGGCCTATAATAATGTTTAAGTAGCCCTAATGAGGGCCGAAAGGAACCCTTTATGTCCCAACCGGTTTCAAGTTTTTGTTTAATTATTCAACCCATGGGTCGAGTGAATATCAAGCTTCAGTTTATACTTACTAAAAACGGTGACTACGTGATGATAATGGTTGAATTCGGGAAATTTATTCTTTAGTGTGACTCTAAAGACTGAATTTCGGAAATTACTTTGTCTTTTGGCGTGAATGCCAACGGGAAATGGATCTAGTCTAGACCCCTGGACTTTATTTATTTATGGGAAAACAACTAGCAGTAAATAAGTTATAAATAAACTTAGAGAAAGATTACTAAGGTATACTTATGCGTATATACTAAATATTGTTAAAAGTATCCGAGTATTGTTATAAGATTTTTTTGGCTATCTAGCTCCTTAGTTTATTTAGTAAGTTTGTGAAAAATTAAGTTAATAAATAAATAAATTCAATCAAGGACCTAGGCATTCACAAATATCAATGAATAGCTGAATTCTAAACGTGGTATGTCCTTAAAGATTTGTCTACAGTCTAGCTAGGGGAATGGAGTCCCAAACAGGAATTAATCAATCAACTGTTACAAAAATAATTAATAGATTGTCCCTATCTTACACCGCGATTATCCGCACCATTATCGTACAACACTATCTTTAATCTTTATCTATGTATACCTATTGAATAGGTTGTTACAACTGACTGACCGATTATCAATGTTTTTACAGATTTTTTTACTAATTTAAAGAAATTAGAGTTCCTAATATCTTACTGACTTTATTTTACACCTTATTATCGTAGGATAACAGAGAAAATGATTAAATTGATAAATTTCTTTAGACCAGCCAGAGCAACAAGATAATTTATATCTATAAAACATTGTAACACATAAACACATAAGGACTAACAATTTTAAAAGGCAAATATTATACAATGAACCCCGCACTATAGGTAAGTGTGTAACAAAATACTCGAGTAAAGTCACAGGAAGTCCCACTATTCAGATAAAAATAATCAAAGCTAATTTCTTACACATAAATATCACTGGTTGTAAAACTTCTTGCTAGTTTGATATTCTTTTTATTATGAAAGGAGGTTTATACATTTCAATACTTATTGTAGCTTTGTTAAGTGGTGTTACAGTGTACAGTGATAAAATACTCCTTAACAAAGATGTGACGGGGCATAGTAAGGAAATAAGCCCGGGCAATGAGGCTAATAGAGTCAGTAATAAAGAAGAACCAAGTAACTTACTAGCTGAAAAGATAAATAATGAATCTAATTCAATCGTTGAACAAACTGATAAAGATGAAAAAGCTATACAAAAAAAAGATGATGAAATAAACTCAACTGACTATATGAGAGACGAAGTCGTTGCAAAAAATGATATTCATTCAGTCATTGATCAAAATGACGAGAAGTATAAATCAGTTAATGATGAAGCAAGCAGTTTAATTGATAATGATCTATCAACAGCCAATAACATAAATGAAAACAATGAACTACAAGCTACTGAACACACTAAAGCTCAAACCATTGAAACTGAAGATGAAATGAGAAATAAAAACGATAAACTCTCGCAGAATGAAAATATAGTCATTAATGAAAACAAGGATAACTTCATTCATGAGATAGAGGCTAGTCCTAATGGGGATGAGGGTAATGTTGGTAGCTTGAACTCGACTATGTTCAGTACAGTGAATCATTACTGTTGTATGGCTGAAGAAATAAATGGTAAAGAACTATCATTATTCTATATCAAATCAAATGAAGCTAATTTTGTGTCACAAACACATAAATAAAACATAGTAAAAAAAGAAACATGATCACGACAGTGATCCCAAGGCTCAGTAGATATCTCCTCAGACCTCTAGTTACTTAGATCTTTGAGGATATCTAAAGATTTTTATCTAAAGACATTTGGTACATGCCCAAATTTTGCACAGTATTCCGTACGTGACAGATTGCAAGCCCATCGCCGCTTATAAGAATACTAATCTACGACACACACCTTCGAATTTTTTGGTTCTAGGGTATGCCGGTTTCCTCACGATGTTTTCCTTTACCGTTTAAGAGCACTAGCATTACGCACATAAATTTTTCAACTAGAAAAACTCATTGGTTTTACCAGGTTTGAACCCACGACGATCATGAAGCAAGGGTGCTATCACCAAACCACTGGTGCTCTTAGTGCTTAACTAATGTGCAAAATATGGGTATGTATCAAATATAATGTTTGAACGTGGCCCTATACTAACCCCCTTTTAGATATCCGTTGCTTACCAATCATGGCGATTACAGACTTATATATTTTCAGAAAAAGAATTGATTGTATATGGCACAAAAGCTTGGCAATTCTCACTGCAAGATGTGAACTTCACATTGTCATATCCTTCAGCGAAGGTGAGCCAAATAATGTTTATACCATTCCCTCTCTAAAAAGCTTATTTTATTCACCGAAAACAGTGAATAAAAAGCACTTTTACTCTTTTACTTACTGTTTTGGTGATCAATTCAGAACTCAAAGTCTTAATTCAGAAAACATCAATAATATGAACTCCATCTCAATGCTATACAAACTCCTTATTCAAATAAGTCGAGCTTTGATTGATTGACATTTTCGACAAGTAGTTAAGTTTAGTTTCTTTTTCTCGGATTCATGGTATAAACTTTATATATACCATGAATCCGAGAAATATAAACTACTTTATACTATAAAGTATCGTAGGTATGAAACTCTTGAATAAAACCTTATATAAAAAATAAAAGTTAAAAACAAAATAAAAAAAATTATATTGAGGGCCATGAACCATTCGCGTTGCTCAAGATTATAGCACTAGCAATAATTATGAATCAATCCCTACGGTCGTGATTCATTCGTTAGAATCCTTCACTTGCTCGTTTCTCATCTATGGCCCTCGCTCTAAATTCGTCCTTTATTCACTAGTTGCATAATATACTATTCTTACTGCAAATGTTTTTTGTGCAAAGAGTGCAAGTAGGTAGGTAAATATAAAAACTAATTTCTTTTTTCTTACATTTTCAGGTAAACTCGCCGTCGACCCCAAGTCCTTCGGGGGAGTATATCATATCAGGATTCAAAGTGATCCTGTACATCGATGGAAACCAAACTAGGGCCTATATCACTAGCGGAGGAGTTTTGCATGTCAGTAAATAAAAAAATAATTGTTAATTGTTAACCTATGTATATATAAATTGTATTGAAGTAGTGTTACTTCAAGGTTGACACTTTGACGCTTCTGAAACATGATGATTTGTAAAAGCTTGTGGTATGGCCCCAGGACTTATAGGTTAGGTAGGCTATGCTAAACCTATATATTTTTAAACTTACGCAATCTGAAACGGTTATTTATCGCGTTTTGTTTACCTATTTTTCCCAACGTTTCAACAGGTTTAACAGTCAGAACGGATCTGGATGAAATTTGGCTCAGATATACATAGATTGTGGAATAGCACCAAGGTTACTTTTTATCCCGGAAAAATGTACGGTTCCCGCGGGATAGATTTGTTTTTGTTTTTCAAGGTACCACGCGGACGAAGCCGTGGGCAGAAGCTAGTACTTACTACATAAAATATATAGAATTTTCTTTCTTTCCAGGACAATATTACCATGACGTTCATCAACAGCGGAATTAGTTCTCTATATTACCAGTTTTGGTTGTACGGAACACCAAAACACTTGGCCAACACTGACTTGAATAAGCTTAGCCATTTGTGTTCTTAAATTTTTGAATAAATTACTTGTAAAAAAATGGATGTTTATTTTTAAACTTACGCTATCTGGACCCTATTCTATGTACTTTTAAACTTACGCGATCTGAACACATTATTATTAGTATTAGACGGGTATTTATCGCGTTCAAATTACCTTTTATTTTCCCGACGTTTCGACAGGTTTGCACGCTGTCGTGGTCACGAGTAGACTTGAGTCTACCCGTAAGAAAATAGGTAAATAAAACGCGATAAATACCCGATTAATACTAATAATAGTATGAATGTTGTTTCTACTCCATTTAATATTTTACCGTTATTTTAAAAACTTTTTTACCTTGATTTTAAATCTTCAAAGATTCATTGCTAATAAGTTATTTCACGAAGGGTACATTTAACATTCAAAGGTGTGTGTCATAGCTAAGGCACAGCCTGTGGATTACAGTCGTGATCATCAGGTTTTTTTTTATTTCGTTTTGTTTCTATACCTGCAGCGCCCGTAAGCTAGCGGAAACTTGCGGCAGTGAACACTGCATGAAAATGGATGGAAGGAAACGAAATAAATTTTCATAAACTATCAAAACCCGAACTAAGCTCCAGGTATACTCTGATGGAACTGCTCCAAATAGCTATGAAGTAAAGTTTTATGACCCGTCTAGACACGGGCGCAGGTGTTTTACAGCGAACAATAAAGACATAACTGCTAGGTATCTATCTTCTATCTATATTATTATTCCGTCAAGGGGTACGGTAGACTCGATCGAAATCTTACCTCAATAATACATACATACATACATATAATCACGCCTCTTTCCCGTAGGGGTAGGCAGAGACCATTTCTTTCCACTTGCTACGATCCTGACATAAGTACTTGTTTCGCTTCGTCCACTTTCATTATTCCCTTCATACATGCTCTTCGGTTTAGGGTACTCTTGACCTGGCCTTTTTTCAAGACCTCAACAATAAAGCATAAAAAAATAAAGATTTCGATTCGAAAACGTCGAAAACGTATAACGTATCCGCAAAATTTGGATTGTCGAGTCACATCGTAGTCGCCATATTGGCGAATCTAGCGAAAGTCACTGACACCGGATGACATCTTGAGTAGTTAATTTAAACTTATTTAAATTAATCAACAGTGCAACCAACCTTTTTGTTCAATAACCATAGTATAATTTAAAAATTTTAGCACGCTGAGAGCACTGGTGGTGTAGTGGTAGCACACCTGCCTATCCGAAGGTCATGGGTTCAAACCTGGTCGTGCACTGCACCAATGAGTTTTGCTATACGAAAAATTATGTCCGCAATGCCAGTACTGTTAAAAGGTGAAGGGAAACATCGCTAGGAAACTGGCATATCCTAGAACCAAAAATTCGAAGGTGTGTGTCATAGGTTACTATTCTTATATGAGGCGCTGGGCTTGCAACCTGTCACGTACGGAATCTAGACACGCGGCAGCGTGTCAAGCCAAGTTCAAGTGAACGGGCGAGGCGCGCACCGTGTGTAATATTACACGAACCATTTGGAGCCATTTTCACCCCCTCGTAACTCAAAAACTATTTCACATAAACAAGTCAAATTTGGCTCATCTATTGCCACTTGCGAGTAAAATATATACTCCGAATTTCATAAACACACCTCAAACGGTTATTTAGATATCAACGTCCAAAAATTGTGAAGATTGAAGAGTGAAATTTTTTATCACTGACTGACCTATAGACGTTAATTATAACCCAGTTCCAGATGACCTAGAACCTTCAAATTTGGCATCCAGGTAGGTAGTGGGGTGGACACAAAGGAAAAAATCTGAAACTTGCAAATTTTTATATTTTTAACGTACTTTTTCAATTAATTGATTCTCCTAGGAACCCTTACTAGCGCCTGTAATATAAGAATAGCAATCGAAATAGATGACAGTCGGTCATTATGTGGATTTTAATAGGGTCTTGACGTGAATATAATAACGAGTGGAAGTAGTGTCTTGGATTGGTAAGTAGTACACTCTTACCTAGGTATACAATGTGCCAATAGTTGAGCCGTCTATGCAGATAGGTAAGTATGACTATAGGTATGTATACCTACAATGTGCCAATAGTTTGAGCAGTCTATGCAGGTAGATAGATATGGCTAGATAACTATTCAGGCCTAGATTATAGTGTGTCTCGGCTTGTCGGATAGGTAGTAGGTAGGTAAACTTATTCAGTAAGTACTCAAGTACCTACCTACCTGCTTAGTATGTATACCTACAATGTGCCAATAGTTTGAGCCGTTTATGCAGGTAGATTATATAAGTGTAATAATATAAGAATAAGTACTTACTTACTAATAAGTTCTGTACAAAAAGTAATGATATCCCATCAAAAACATAAATGTGAAATGAGAGCCAAGTTCAATAAGTATGTTTTAGTCGTTGACTTCAGCGACAAAAGAAGTGAGATCTAAACGGGTGCCAAGTACAATGGTCAGTCATGAAACTTATTTATAACAATATGAAATATTTTTAACGACTTTAAAATATCATTTCATCTCATAATTTAGGATATTATATTGAAGCCTAAGGTCTGACTTGGCTAGTTTTCTTAAGAGTACGAATTATATTAGGTATAGCCTTTGCAAGTTCTTATTTTATTCTTCTAAAAATTTGGCTTGCTGTTAGAAACTAGCGATCGGACATAGTAGGTAAGTAGTTAATAATAGGAAGGTAATTCGTATAATGAGAACTAGCCAAGTTAGACCTTAGGCTTCAATATAATATCCTAAGTTATGAGATGAAATGATATTTTAAAGTCGTTAAAAATATTTCATATTGTTATAAATAAGTTTCAGGACTGACCATTGTACTTGGCACCCGTTTAGATCTCACTTCTTTTGTCGCTGAAGTCAACGACTAAAACATACTTATTGAACTTGGCTCTCATTTCACATTTATGTTTTTGATGGGATACTGAATATAACGCGTACGTAGTCGCAGGTATCAGCTATTTTATAATTATAATTTTTATCATTATTATTTTTGATAATAATTCTGTCTTCATGCAAGTATACTTACAACCAGCTCCCATTACTCCAAGGCTCCCTCCTCTTGATGGAACGATGAGTCTCGTCACCGTCCTCTGCCGCTTCGGTGACGATCCACACCAGCGCAGCCAGGAGTATCAGGAACCGGAACACCGCACTCCGCATCTCTTCAACTCATCAACCCTTTGATTTAACCAGTGGCGGGTGAGCCAACCATTTTGTGGTCACATTTTAGTTAGGTCCCTGCGATAAAGGAAAAATTAAATAAATTATAATAAATAATAAATAATGCTGGACACTATCACACAGCATCATGTAGCCCCAAACTAAGCATAAGCATAACTTGTATTATGGGAACCACATGCCTGATAAACTACATACTTAGATACATTTTTTTGTAAATACTTACATACCTACATATTATACACTAGCTCCGCTCGTGGCTTTGCTCGCGAGGTACCTACATAAAATATAGCCTATGTTACTCAGGGATAACGTAGCATTCTAATAGTGAAAGAATTTTTGAAATCGGACCAGTAGTTTTTGAGTTTATTCGTTACAAACAAAAATACAAAAATACAAAACTTTCCTCTTTATAATATTAGTATAGAAGTATAGATAGAAAACACCCTACATATAAAACTATTAATGTTTAGCTAGACCAGGGGCCTCACCACGAATTGATAATACATTACCGAATTAGTATTACATTGTTATTTCGTACCATGGACCTATGAAAATTGTATTGAAGTGTTACTTCATGTCGTTTCTAGAACGAAATCGTTCTGGAAAACTCGTGGCTCTTACAAACTATCATGTTTCAGATACGTCACATTTCCAGCTTGAAGTAACACTACTTCAATACAATTTATTTAGGTCATGGTACGAAACGAAATAACAAAGTTATATTACTTTATAGTAAATATCAAAGTTATATTACTTTGATATTTCTCGAAAACCTTATGGTAAGGCCGCTATTGCGCATATAATTTTTTTCGTATAGAAAAATCCTTTGGTGCACGACCGGATTCGAATCCACGAAATCACCAGACCACCAGACCACTAGACCACTTGCTCTCCAAAACAAAGTGCCAAACAAAAAAACCTGTTTAGTCATTAGTATCTGATACATTATCTTCTCTATTATTATTATAAGAAAACGTGTTTTGCCGAACCCACATGGCGTGGGAAAAGAACAGGAAGAAGAAGAAGAGGGAAGAAGTAGAAGAAGAAGAAGACATTCTCCTCCGAGAAGAAAGACATTGTCCACGGTACTGATAGGTTATGACTTTTACGATATTTTACTTAGAAGTTATGCATAGCCTGTACATTTTTACATAAGCTTTACATCCAATTGAACACAGCCTTCTAATACGATGTAATGCTGTTAGCATGCTTAAGGCTTTAACTATACTTATAAACATGGTGCCGCACTTAAAATACGAACCTCGTTAAAGACGTCTCTACGTTTTTGCCCACGAAAGGTCTGGGGCCTTACCACGAAGTCTTCCAGTACCCCTAGTATGAGTTTTTGATTTACGAAAACTTTTTTCGAATAGTATCCTTTCATACATTTACCTCCATCGGAAATGTTAAGGAACTAAAATAAGGTAGATAATATCAAAAATATTATCTAATCGGCAGTCACAGCAATGATTTTCAAACCGAGTTTTCACGATATCGACTTTATTTTAGTTCCTTAACATTTCCGATGTAGGTAAACGTATGAAAGGATACTATTCGAAAAAAGTTTTCGTAAACTATCAAAAACTCATACTAGGGGTACTGAACGATTCAGTAACGATTCCATTATAGAAACGTCACTACTTCCATACAATTTGCATAGGTCATGGTACGAAATAACAATGTAATATTAATTCGGTAATGTATTATGAATTTGTGGTAAGGCCCCAGTTCTCCTGACAACAGCCCAAACCAAGGTTCGTACCTACCCTTTGCGTTTGTTGCCAAATCCTACTAATATTATAAACGCGAAAGTTTGTAAGAATGTATGGTATGGATGTATGTTTGTTACTCTTTCACGCTGAAACGGCTGAGCGGATCTGGATGAAATTTGGCACAGATATATATTAAAGTCTGGAATAGCACATAGGCTACTTTTATCCCGGAAAAATGTACGGTAGGATAGATTTGTTTTTGTTTTTCAAGGTACCATGCGGGCGAAGCCGTGGGTGGAAGCTAGTATCTAAATATTTTTTAGGCAGAGCACCAACTGCGCTGCCTAAAAAATATAGCCCGCGTCCCGTCTCAGGTTGTCCAACAACCTAACAGCATATTGTCCAATCCGAAAAATATAGCCCGCGTCCCGTCTCAGGTTGTCCTACAACCTAACAGCATATTGTCCAATCCGAAAAATATAGCCCGCGTCCCGTCTCAGGTTGTCCTACAACCTAACAGCATATTGTCCAATCCGAAAAATATAGCCCGCGTCCCGTCTCAGGTTGTCCTACAACCTAACAGCATATTGTCCAATCCAAAAAATATAGCCCGCGTCCCGTCTCAGGTTGTCCTACAACCTAACAGCATATTGTCCAATCCGAAAAATATAGCCCGCGTCCCGTCTCAGGTTGTCCTACAACCTAACAGCATATTGTCCAATCCGAAAAATATAGCCCGCGTCCCGTCTCAGGTTGTCCAACAACCTAACAGCATATTGTCCAATCCGAAAAATATAGCCCGCGTCCCGTCTCAGGTTGTCCTACAACCTAACAGCATATTGTCCAATCCGAAAAAAGGGAGCGTAACCTACATATGTGGTGGGATTTTCTGCGATGCTTTCGACTGTCAACTTTGTCGCTCTAATTTTTTTATTTTTTCTCGTGTTATTTTGAGTTTTATTGCGTAATTTTGGTGGTTATTTTTCCAATAAAGTCCGGGTTCTTGACGCGAGTGTAAAATATGTGAACTAAAGTGAATAGTTTCCTTCAAAATCCATCAGAGGAAATCCCGAGAATTTTGAACAAAACAGCTATTTTTGTTTAAAATTGACTTGACAACTTGACTATGACTCTGTGACGTTGACAATAATTAAATAAAAATACACTTGACACTGGCAAAATTGTTCTCTAAGAGACAGATGCCATAATTGAAGAAGAAGAAGAAGAAGAAGCACTTGACACTGGCAAAATTGATCTCTAAAAGAGACAGACCTCATAAAAACAGAAGAAGAAGAGCCTATATGGTAGCCATTTTATAATTGGTACTATTATTTTGTGATAATGCTATACTTAAAAGTAAAATCGATTGTAGGACGACTGCAAAGTGCGAGTGGGATTTGTGTAGTGGGGTTGTGGGGGTGAACCATAAAGGGATAATCCCTAGTCACAGACTAGTATCACAAGTTTAAGTATGTACCTACTTAGGTAGGTATTATAGTTCGTTAGAGTCAAAATAATACATAAATACCTACTTGGGTACCGTAAATGAAATGTGTTGCAAATTACGATAACTACTACAAATTTTATGAGGGTTTTATGTAAAAACTGGCAGTTAGTAAAATCGATATTAACTATCAAAATCCAAGAGAAACGATCCCTTAACTTTTATATTTTAATAAATCAGTATTTTTATTTAACTTTACGAATTTTTCAAACTTTTTCATAAAGATAATAACAGTTTTGCATGGATGGAATCTCGATTACGGAAAGCAATTTACTTTTTACTTTCACCTGGTTTGAAAGAAATGGAGACGCGATAAAAAAAGACCGTGTAAACAAGTCTTTAAGCTAGGATTATAAAATGTATCCATATTCCATAACCTCGCACAAATTATATTTATCAGAGTTCAACAACGTGGCTAAAACCAGATTTAACAACAAAACCAAATGTGCCCGTTGTGAAGAAAAATAATCTTATTATTGTTGTAAAAACTTTTTTACAACTTAAGATATATCTAAAGTTTGGTATTACTTTTTTTTATAAATTGTTGCCCTCTTAGCATGAGCAAAGTAGTGGAACACATCAAGACAGAATCCTACTAATATTAAAAATGCGAAAGTTTGTAAGAAAGTATGTATGTATGTGTTTGTTAGTCTTTCACACTGAAACGGCTGAACGGATCTGGATGAAATTTGGCACACACATAATGTATAATAGTCTGAAATAACCCCTAGGCTACTTTATATGCCGGAAAAATGTACCTACGGTTCCCGCGGGATAGATTTGTTTTTGTTTTTCAAGGTACCACGCGGGCGAAGCCGTGGCGGAAGATAGTTGACCATAATTTTGGATCAGTAATTGCACCATTTATGCACAAATTACCTATTGGCATTTACAGAAACCTCAAACTCCTTTGTGGAAGCTGTAGTCACGCACGTCAATATTTTGTGATTTGGCCAAACAAAAATTACTCATAATATGTGATTTGGCCAAACAAAAATGACCCTTTTGTCGTTAAATATGTTAATTTATCTTCCCTTCTGTTGAGAAAAAATATCTCTATTGCTCATGCTAGAGACAAAACGTACAGTCAGCAACAAATTGGGTCTTATATTGTGGTTTAACGACGAGCTGTACGAAAAACTCGCCACTAACATACGAGTATAAAAAATATTATATTGTTAACCGCGCTGAAACAAGGCAAGTAAGAAAGTAAGCAAGTAAAAGTGGCTTCTACTTATAAAATCTTGAGAATATTGTATCGTACCCAAATCGTGTCGTAAGTTCTAAACGTATCAAAATCCTATGCCTGTCGCTGTCACATTATCAAAATTAGTTACGCTTTTGGATTTTCTATTGTGTTTTTGAAATTAAAATTATTTGGGGAGGCATAAAAGCAACTACCTGCTTACATTGAAGCATTATACAACATAATACTTAATGATTATAATAATTTTAATAGAATTACTCGGTTCTGTGCATGTAATTATTTTTTATACGTGTGGTTATTAATTTTAATGAGTAACATTCAATAATATTGTCTTCATCTGATTTGAGTGATAACATTTTTCGTATTCACATTACTACTACATAATACAACTTACCTAACTATCTACCTACACTATTACACGCACCTTTTTGTCTATCAATCATTTAATTTTGATGATGACTGTATCAGCAACTTTTGTCAATTTATGATAATTTATTATGAAGTTTTACATCTATAAGCTTAATGTACAAGTATATTTTCAAACCTATCATTGCTTAAACTTTTTAAATGTTTAAAAGCTTTTAATTTTTCGTATAATTATGTACCTACTTTAGTGCAAAGACATTAAATTCATTGACAAAAAGTAGTTACAGATTTTTAAGTATACCTAAAATACATGAGAAATAGTTGAACAATCTAAGGATCGATACAAACTAACAATAGACAGCAAAACTTAAGTATTTTCTCTCACCATAACAAACTTGATCAATAATCCAAATCTGAGAGAGGCTTTTAAAGCCTGAAGCACTAAAAACAAACTAAACTTTCGACTTATTGCATTCCTTCAAAACTCGAAACTATATCACTCACTTAACATAAACAGCACTTAAGTTGCGTAAACACTTGACTAAAACTTATAAGCACATTGTTCTGTAACTTTAAGTTGCGATTAAGTAATATTGTGAGGAGAAAGGCGTGCGGTCTCCCCGGCTTCTGGAGTCAGACTGACTGAGGACATAGCACGAAAGTACAAACAAAGTTAGCGTTTTGGGATTTTGTGGTGTAGAGAACATAGAGCCTACGAGTAAGTACTGTAGGTCTACCATGAGTTTTCACAATCTACACTCGCTAGCGACTGTAGTTAAAAAAATGTATGAAAACTTGCCTACAGCGCCTCTAGCGGATAGTTGGGTACTAAAACCTCACGTAGCTAACTATCCTACGTCACAGCGTACTACAGCGACTGTACTTTGCGTTCATTAATTTGTTTAGAATTTGGTACCATGAGTAACAGTAGGTCTACCATGAGTTGTCACATTTAAATTGGCTGACGTTACTACAGTAGTAATAGTACGTTACTATGACATCTGTCAAAATTGTTACTCGTGGTACCAAATTCTAAGCAAATTAATGAGCTCAAACTACAGTCGCTGTAGTACGCTGTGACGTAGGATAGTTAGCTACGTGAGGTTTTAGTACCCAACTATCCGCTAGAGGCGCTGTAGCAAGTTTTCATACATTTTTTTAACTACAGTCGCAAGCGAGTGTTTGTGAAAACTCATGGTAGACCCTCAGTTTTGACAAATGTCATAGTAACGTACTATTACTACTGTAGTAACGTCAACCAATCTAAATGTGACAACTCATTGTAGACGTACTGGAAGGTTGTATAAGTATACATCTAACATCATATATCTCCTCAGATGTCTAGTTAATATTTGAGGAAATATAAAGAGGGTAGTCAGAAGCACGTCTAAAAATGATATTTGACACATGCCCACATTTTGCACAGTAGTTAGTATTCCGTACGTGACAGTTTGCAAGCCTATCGCCGCCTTTATGAATACTAATCTATGACATGCCTCTTTGAATTTTTGGTTCTAGAGCATACCGGTTTACCGGGTTACCGGTGTACCTCACGATGTTTTCCTACACCGTTCAAGAACACTGGTATTATTTACTTATTTTTTCGAATGGAAAAACTCATTGATGCTCGAGCAGGTCTGAACCCACGACCTTTAGATCGTGATGCAGGGGTGCTACCACTACACCAAACTAACACTACTAGTATCAAAATCCAATAGGTCTAAAATATCGACATTGAGCAATTATTCTGTTAGTAATGAATTTTCCAAATTCGCAGCAGATTCGAGAAATTGTTTTTTTTTTACCTACACCCCCTACACTCAGATAGTACTAACCTAGGTAGTTTTATAATTAACATTTTTCAGTTAGTTAAACCTAAATAGTACATTCAATGTTGACTGACTGGCCTCACCTCTCAGCTCAGTTGGTGGTAGCTTTGCCTTCTGCGCTGTAGGTTGTAGGTTCGATCCCCACTCAGCAGAACTGACATTTGTATGATGAGCGCAGTTGTTTGTTCTGTGTCTGGGTGCTATTATTTATTCTATGTATGTATTTACAACAAAAAATGTATTCAATTAATCTATCAGCTATCTGGTACCCATAGCACAAGCTTTGCTTAGTTTGGGGCTAGAAAGGTGTTGTATTCACCAATATTTTATTTTTATTTTTCTTTTTGTAGTCTATTCTTTTGTAATGATCTTACATGTCTTTAGTTCTAATGAACTAGTGTGGTAAAAGTGTACCCTTTTAGGATACTTACGCTTTTCGTGCTTTTGAATTGATAAATGAATGAGTAGCGCGCGTTCAAATCTTTTGTATGAAAAAATAACTTTGCTTTTATGTGAAGTATTGCTGTATTTACGTTGGTGGTGTAGTGATAGCACTGATGGCACTTAGTGCACGGCTGTTAGTGTGGCACATGAACAGAGAGCGATTCAAGTAACTGGCTGATTACGGTTCTGTAGACATAATTGTAAGTAGGTATTTAGAATTTACACAATCAAATTACAGGCAATACCAACTCTGCTGTCAAATAAAATTAAGTAAATTAAGTAATTTAAACACTTCCAAAATTGATCTCAAAAGAGACGGATGGCATAAACAAAGAAGAAAAAGACTAAGTAGGTAGGTACCTATGTGCAAGAGTAATTGCTCAAACCTATGTTTGATACCGCAAATGTAATGGTTGTAGGACACGCAAGGCACCTACTTATAATGCTAATTAATGAGTTCATGTCTATCTGTAACTTATTATTTTTAGATATAATAAATAAATATATAAATGTAGGTTAGGTAGGTAATAGTTCTTTAAAACCACGCCATCTAGTGGTTATAATTGTAAGTAAGTTTCGACATTGCTAGCTTACATTAACTCTAGAGGAGGTAAACTGTGAGGAAAATAGTACTGCTACTCATCACTAGATGGCATAACTTATAAGCTTTTGTAAATCCTAATCCTACTAGCCGATAGATGTCGATAAGGTTGTTAATCTTATACAATCTTAGCAGAAAATTATAAGATATTGTACAAAATTGTCAACTAAACCTTAAAATCATCATAAATAATCTTTAAGTACATACTTACTTGCTTATTATATTTTATATATTACTAGGTAGGAACCTACCTATGTGATATTATTTACTAAGGACTGAGGTACCTACAGTGGTGGATTTATCACCAGGCTGAGTAGGCTGGAGCCTAGGGCGGCAAATTTTAGGGGGCGGCAAATTTGGCTTATTACCTTACACAAAATAATAAATAAAAATTATAATATACACGGAGAAAAAATTTAACAAAATTGCAATATTTTAATACTACATACCAAATAATCCAACGATTTTACATGATAAATTACTAAACGCTAAATTTAATAGCCTACTGGCGGCAAATGTGTAAATCCGCCACTGGGTACCTACCTACTTTTACATACAATTAGCAAACAATAGGTGCTTTATTTTATCTATTAGGTATATACCTACAAGTACCTTGTACCTAATTACTTACATAGGTAAGGTATACCGCTAATATATTTAATTTCATTGATACTAACTCTTCTACTTAAGATAAATATTGTTTACCTACCTATTTACCTGCTTAGTTTTATGTTAATTTACAGAAGTTAAGCAAAATAGATAGACCTAAACAGAAAGTAGGTAGGGTAGGTACCTACCTACGTATCTAGGTAAAATTGACTTTGGTACATAATAGATAAAGTTAGCAATGTATCTTAAAAGACTAAAAGTCTCATAATCCTCTTAGAAGGGGATATTCAAAGGGGATTTTATCACTAACTCGGTAGAAGACAGTAAAATTAATGTAGGTAGGTACCTAGGTAAGTTATAGATTTTTCCTAAAAAATAATTAAGTACTTACCTACCTATTTACAACTTACTCAACTCTACTTACAACTCTCGCGATCCGCGTTCCATTCTGGAATTTCTGGAACACGTTAGTACCTAGGTAGGTATTCGAAATTCATATTTGGAACGCTCAACCGGTCGCCCTTGTAATAGTTGGCTGGTGTTATCATAAAGCCACTCTACGCTGACCCATGACAAGGGTTCAATAAGTTCAAGCTAAATCTTATTTCTTGGGTATAAAGATTGTGGTTTGAGTTGACAGGGATCTTCGTAAAGTGGTCGCGTCGTCGGCAAGTGCAGCGCGAACGAAAATATACGGCGCGCTGAGTTGTTTTGCCGCCTTATCACTCAGGTCAAAGATCAAGCTGCTATGGAGAGATATACCTACCTATCAGTACCTATACCTAGTCATAATACGGTATGGAAATATATTGTTTGTTTTTTTTTTTAATTTAAATTAAACAGTCTTTTACCGTTTAAGGTTACCTATACTTAACTCAAATTGAATGTACTTACAGCTAAGTATATTAATATTTACCTACTCACATAAAATTAACAAAGATTTTTATTCAATTTATAATTTTTTAACATATTCAAATTCAAATTCAAAATATTTATTGCATTCATGACTAACATGGGCTCATAACTAACATAACTTAAATAAAGTAATTAAAGTACCTAATTGTTTATCAAATATATTTTTATAATTTGTTGATTTATTAATCTTCATGTTGAGTTAGCTTCTGTACCTACTTAGTGGAATGGAATTATGAAACTATAAATTATACTAACCTAACCTGTTTCGTTTTATATATTCGGAAAAACGTGTATACTCGTATTTAATCTCAAAAGGAAATCATCAGTCTCATCTAGTAGGGTCTCAGCTGTATAATCTGTGGTGCGGGTGAGGGCACAGCGCGGGCGGAGGCGGGCTCTCGGCCCGCCAACTTAAAAATGCCGCCGCAGAGCCTTCGAATCGATACGAGGCGCGTCACGTGCCGCCGGCGCCGACCAATGGCAGCGCGCCGCCGCGGCTCGCGGGGAGGCGGCCCTCCGCGCCACTCCACTCCGCCAGTGCACGACGACGCGTCGACCCGAACGGACGTGCCGTACATCGTTCGCGCTCAACTAATACGAGTTTCTCCGAAAACCGGTCCGATGCATCGTGACATGTTATAGTGTGCAGTGGTCGCTATGAGTGCGTGGACAGAGGAAGCGCTCTCCTGGCGCGATGAGCGGCTGGGTCTCACGGAGCTGCCCGCCAGCACGAACAGGAGAAAACTACGCAGCGCCCCTTACAGACTACACCGGCCTCATTTGCCGCCGACTCACGTGTCCGAGGTGCCGACGGAGACATCGGGCACGCACATCTCGAGACTGTATCCGGAGATCTTGGCGCTGATATTCGAGAGGCTGCCGGTGAGGGACCGGGGGCGCGCGGCCCAGGTGTGCCGGACCTGGCGGGACGCAGCTGACCGCCGCTCCGTCTGGCGAGGAGTCGAGGCCTCGCTGCACCTCAGGCGACCCGCTCCAGTACTCTTTCAGTCCCTCGCCAGGCGAGGAGTGAGAAAACTCCAAGTTCTATCGCTGAGACGAGGGTTACGCGATGCCGTTTCATCCCTGCCGGGATTGGAATCTCTCTCGCTCAGCGGCTGCTACAGCGTCACAGACACGGCTCTGGCGAGTGCATTCGCAGCGGAAATGCCTTCATTGAGACGGTTAGACCTATCACTGTGTAAACAAGTCACTGACTCCTCACTCGGGCGTATAGCGCAATCTTTGAAGAACTTAGAAGAGTTGGAGCTAGGCGGTTGTTGCAATATAACCGACACTGGTCTGTTACTGATCGCTTGGGGTCTGAGGAAGCTGCGTCGGTTGAATCTAAGGTCCTGTTGGCATGTGAACGATGCCGGTATAGCTCACCTGTGCGGCGGAGGAGAGGCCAGAGGAACGCCAGAGCTGGAGCATCTAGGATTACAAGACTGCCAAAGGTTAACAGACGAAGCGTTAAAGCATACAGCGACAGGTCTACCGAAGCTTAAATCTATAAATCTATCCTTCTGTGTTGCTGTCACAGATGCGGGGTTGAGGCATCTATCACGGCTTCAGTTTTTAGAAGACGTGAATTTGAGAGCTTGTGACGGGGTGTCCGATACGGGAGTTGGATATCTGGCTGAGAGTGGAAGACTGTTGGCGTTGGACGTTTCGTTTTGCGATAAAGTGGGGGACGAAGCTCTCTCGCACTCGACTCTGGGACTGTCAGGGTTGCGGTCGCTGTCATTAAGCGCCTGTCGCCTTACGGATGAGGGGTTGGAGAGAGTCGCCAGGCTCTCCGCGCTAGAGACGTTGAACATAGGGCAATGCACGAGAGTCACCGATAGAGGATTGCTGGCATTAGCCGAGGGACTCTTGAATCTGAAGGCGATAGACTTGTATGGGTGCACGTGTATCACGCCGCAGGGCTTGGACCATATCGTGAAGTTGCCTAAACTCAGTGTGCTCAACCTCGGCCTTTGGCATGTGCGGTGACCACACTAGTATGAACGTGTCTGTGTGAGTGGAGGCGACGCCATGTTGGAGTGGTCGAGAGCCAAGGTTGGCTTGTAAGGACTGTATCTAAAGAAATTAACCAATTTTAAGATATTATTATCAGGATGGGGTAGCTTTCTTTTGAATTTGTATGGACGTTAAGTTTTTACTGTTGCTTATGGGTTCATGTTTGGTTTCTTGAGAATTTTGTTTGTTTGAAGGTTCAATTTGAGATGTTTTGTAAGAAAGTTACCCTAGTACCTAGTCGCGATGTTGAGCTGGACCTTTTTGAGTTTTTTTCTTATTGTTTTACGTAATTTTGTTGAAAGTGATTCAGAACAAGTTTTTGATGTCGAAAAGGTCTAGTTTTTCAAAGTTATTGCTCCATTAGTTAGGTAGGTATTTAGCCATTCTTCAAATTATAATTGTTTTTGATTCGACCTTAAGTGAACTGTTAGGAAACTATTCATTAAAATGTTAATTGTTAGGTTTATCATTTTGTAAAAATCCAAATCTTTTTTACTTGGTACCTCTTACTCTTTTTATAATGGGACTGTATTACAATATTCTACCGTCATCATGTTTTCTACCTATATTATAACAAATTTGAAACTTAATGATTCTCCATCAATAACTATGATGCGAAATTCGTTAAGTTTCTTGATAAATGAATCATATTTCAAAATTAACTCGTAGATAGGCCTAAATAAAGTTGTTCGGATATTATATTTTTTTAATATCTCGCTTTTAATTATCAAACTAAAGAGTTGCTTAGAGGGATAAATTGTACATTCCATAATGTTGTCTTCCAACTGTGACATGATAAGGTTCATTCATTAACCAAGGACATTGATAACAATGTTGATTGTGTGCAACATTTTATAAAAGCGTCAAATTTTTGCCATATCTTATTGCAGTATAACGAAAATTTTACTTGATATTATTATAGTTATTTGTGCCTTAGAGCGTTTAAGGCCCACTTTAACCCTTTTACCACACTGGTTCAAATGAACTAGTGACAAAAACGTGATCACGACTGTAATCCCCAGGCTAGGTAGATATCTCCTCAGACCTCTAGTGACTTAGATCTTTGAGGATATCTAAAGAGGGTAGTCAGAGGCACGTCCGAACATGACATTTCGCGCAATAGTGACACTCAAGGGATTTTTTTTTTATCTTAACTTTGTAAAATACTGCACATGATCTACTTACTTGAATGTGATTTTTTTATAATTTTTATTATCCCAAATGATCACGATCTCGATGTATACGTAATTTTGATATTTTAGTATAATTTGTTTTTATTGTGATTTTACTTAAGGTCGAATAGGAAATGTACATTGTATACTTCGCCGATACGTTGTTTTGTACAAAACGAATGTTAAAATAGGAGAAAATGTATTAAAAGTCATCGTTTAAGTTACAAATTATTATTGACATTTGATTTAACACCTTTCCCTTTTGATTTAGAGCTATTATTAAAAAAAAACTACTTGTTTTATGATATAATTGTGGAGCTGCTGTTTTCACATTTTATTACATCATTTACATAAAACTACCGAAAGTTAAGAAATAAATAAATAATACTTTCAGAAGGAGAAACTAAACAAGCCAATATATTAAGTTGTGATTTATAAATTATGTTTTAAAAAGCGGTACCAGAATATAAAAACTGCTGATAACTTCTTGAAGAGTTTTTATTATAAAATCACAAGAAGATTTTATATAATATCAATAAATAATGACTATAAATTTAAACAATAGCTATACTATTGTAAAAACATCTAGACTTTGGAAACCAATAAAAAAATCCTCTTACAAAGCTATAAATTTACGAAGCTTAAGCTTATAATTAAAAAAAAACGGACTGAAAAAAACCCTAACATCCATTCGATATAATTTTTATTGATACCTAATGCATATACAATAAAATATTGAAGAGATAAGATTGCAAACTGATAGTGGAGTGTGTTCTTTAACAAAAATCTATATAAGTACATATAAAAATGAATCCCTATTTCCCTTGGTAACGGCATCACGCGTGAACGGCTGAACTAATATAGGAAATTCTTTTTTTGTTGTGTTTGTTATTGTAAGGAGAAGAATCTTATGAAAGAAAAATCTATATTCTAACGCTATCGGGTCAAATCAGTGATCTGTTATAGTTACTATGGGTCAAATAGTGTAAAATAAAAATGATTGTTGTGACTTATACAACTAAAATGTTATATTATGACAAAGGGACAAATAAATGTAGAAATGAGAAAGTCATAACTTAAAAAAACCTGACTGAAGAAAACTTTAGCTTCCATTTGATATAATTTTTATTGCTAACTGCATAAACAATAAAATATTAAAGAGATAAGATTGCAAACTGATAATGAACTGTGTTCTTAAATAAAAATGATTGTTGTGACTTTAAACAACTGAAATATTATATTATGACGAAGAGAAAATAAATAAATGTAGAAAAAAGAAAGTCCAAGCTTAAAAAAACTCTTGCTTCTATTTGATATTATTTTTTATTGCTAAATGCATAGGTGAACAATGAAATATTAAAGAGATAAGATTGCAAACTGATAGTGAAGTGTGTTTTTTAACAAATGTCAAAAATTTAAATGAATGTTACGACTTTATACAGCCGTAAATATTATATTATGACAAAGGAAAAAAAATATTAAAATAAGATAGTTACCAGTTAGGAGCGGCAGGTACATAAAGTACTTAGGTACCTTATATTTAGTCGTTAGTCCAATGTAAACTGGACTTTTATGTATCTGCCCTTGCGCAGTTACAAAACCTTCAGAATTTATGGTTCTTTTAAAAATAAACAATTACTTCAACTTTTACTGCTACACCATAAAGTCCGTTATAAAACTCTTTGTTCTACAGTTTCTCGAATATTATTTTATTTGTATTTGTAATTATTGTCTTTTCAAAGTAAGTACTAATAGTTCTATAATGTTCAGACATTCTTCAATGTCACTAAAATTCCCTTTGGATTTATCTTCGTCGCGCACGCAACCGACATTGAAACTTAAAGTCAGGTTGTGAAGGTTCAATACCATTTGAAGAAATAATAGTTTTCTAGTGTTTCTTTGTTTTATTGGCTTATTACTTTGCAAGCTGATTCAAAGAGACCGACCAAGGCAAGAAGGAAAATCAATTTCTCATCCTTTTACCCCACTGGTCTAAAATAAATGTCACAATAGAAGAAGGCTTTCTTAATACTGTTGTGTTTCATTTGTACATTTATTATTATTATTTATTTATTTATTTATTGAATTAGAACGGTTTACACCACTTACACTAATCAATCAATTATACACATAACAGATAGAATTTAGAAAATACAATATAAATAATAGTAATTATAAAAAAAAAATGGTCATAATTTTACATCTCGACGAATTAATCACAATTTAAGTCAAAATAGCAGGTCATACAATCATTTTAATAATGCAAAGGTCAACGAGTTTCTAAATAAGCTTATACCTAGTGTACAATATACGATGTCAAGTAGGGTAACGGCTAAATTCATAATGTCAGATGTCAAATCAATACAAAAATTTAATGTACCTAACACATTTTATCAGAGTCCAAGCACATGCATGTCAATAAAATAATAATAATATTAATAATAGAAAAATTAAAACACAGACACAATCCATTGATTACGCACAACTTTCATTCATCATTCTCACAGTACCTGAGGCATTCCGACATCACTTTCTTCCACTCGTCTGCAAACACGTCACAGTCTGGACTTGCTGTGAGGAGTTTGTTGAGGGCAGTGAGGGTCCTAGGTATAGGAGAGGCAGCGCGCGCGACCGTACGACTCCTGGGTGGGGCAAAGAGCTCGTGTTTTCTACCACGGAGATAGTTGTCATTATACTAGTTGACCCGGCAGACTTCGTACTTATTTAGAAAACGCTTGTATGGGAAATAGAAAAGAGCTATTTTTAGGGTTTTCCCGGCAGTTATTCGATTTTTTCTTACCTTTTAAACCTTCCCTAGACCTCCACGAACATTTCAAGACCAAGATAAGATAAATCCGTTTAGCCGTTCTCGAGTTTTAGCGAGACTAACGAACAGCAATTCATTTTTATATACATATATAGATATCATTGACTAACTATAGTGAAACTTCCCACTACTTTGTTGGCGTCTTAAACTTCAAGTCTCCTCTAGTAGGTCAAAATTTTGAAATTCCTTTTTTATTGCGCCTATTAGGTACCTCAAAAATAAAGTTTACTCACATACGGTTTTGCTCGACCGAGCTATCATGTCGAGCCTACATTTGATGCGGATTGCTACTAGATGCGAGCCTTCGAACTGTGAGTTTTGCAGTCCACACGTTAATATTTACTCGTTTTGGAGTAAAACTATCGAGTAATACCGAATGTGTGTAAGGAGCTTAACAGCTTGACTTGTACCTAGACCAAAACATTTAGAAGGTACTTAAGCTATGACCTTACAAAATGTTCAATCACTACGACCTATGGTTTAAGTGTATTGTCCTTATATCATTTAGTCAGAACTTCGATTCTTATATTAAATACAATAAACATCAAAGGAGGTCATTCAAGTTTCACACATGTCTGGGCCCAAAATGCCAAAGTGCCAACAAAAAAAGGTGTGGCCACGTTCAAAAAGGTAGTCTGAGTATTTTTCATTAACACACCAAGTCTTTACTTTACCAGTAGGTACCTATACAACCATTTATTTCTTCAGTTGATTTTTAGGGTAAGTATCAAAATATTATATTCACATACAAAGATAGGTAAGTACATTAAAAAAAAGTTTTTTTTTGCCAGCTTTTTGGCAATTGGCCAAAAATGAAAAATAAAAAAAATTCGAACGTATAAGACTCGGAACCTACGTCTTTACCTAGAGCCAACGCTCTATCAACTATGCCACCGTTCTACTAATCAAAACTCTAAACTTTATCGATAAATCTAGATATTTATCGATTTTTATCAATGCCAATAATAAAATACAAAAATAAGTAAATATAACACCATGAAGAAATCGTATCTACAAAACAATTACCTACTTACAATAAAGTCCTTCGCAGTCGGCAGAAGAGTTAAAAATAATGAAAGTTCGGCAATAGAAGTACCTAGACTCAATAGGTACTATTATGCGCATATTATGAGCATTACTGGTTTCCAGTCTACCCCAGTGTTCGAACTCAGCAGTTATTAAAATCATAGTTGGAAGCTGTAAAACAGAGCAATAAAAGTTACAAACCAATAAAATGCATAGATCTCTACTTTGCTAGACTGCCGCCAAACAAACAACCGACTTTAAGAAAAAATACCGACACTTTCGAATAAAAAGTCATTTTGTTATACATTTTAGATAAATACAACAAACGATTTTTTGCTATAACATTTCATAAAAAGTTACAGAATGGCACTAAAGTTTTTTGAGCGAGATTGCTTTCTAGCAATATGACCAACCATTTCATAACTCTGAATGACACTTATAATATAACTTATTTATGGAAATTAATGTTATAGGTACCTATTACTTAGGTAGTCGATTTTCGGTTTATTTAGCTTTAATTTAAATATGAAAAACACAGCAAACCTACTGCATAAATATTACCTACATATTTTAAAGTTCCAAATACTCGTAGTATTTATTACTATAAACTGCGTTTTAAGAAATATTTTCACCTCAAACTTTGATTATAAATAACGTTATTTTATAGGCGTAGGCAAATTCTAACGCTTCAAATCACCATTAGCGAAATGACTCATCTGTCCTTGAATAGATGATTGATATTAATCTTTGCTCGCGTAATAGACGTAACTACACTCTATCTATGTAGTAGGTAACTACTTCTTCTGTAACGAGTCATCTAATGGACCTTGACCTCAATGGCACACTTCAGAAACCAATGTCAAATGATCTGTTAAAAAATATTTACTTATTGACTGTATCTAGGGATTTTCTGCGGTGCATTTGCCTAACAACTACGTCGCTCTGGTTTTTATATTTTTTCTCGTGTTATTTTGAGTTTTATTGCGTAATTTTGGTGGTTATTTTGCCAATAAAGCCCAGGTTCTTGACGCGAGTGTAAAGTATGTAAATTAGAGTGAATAGTTCTCTTCAAATTCCATCGGAGGAAATCCCGAGAATTTTCAACAAAACAGCCATCTTTTGTTTAAAATTGACTTGACAACTTGACTATGACTCTGTGACGTTGATAATACTTATAAATAAATACACTTGACACTGGCAAAATTGTTCTCTAAGAGACAGATGCCATAATTGAAGAAGAAGAATACCTAACGGGCAAGCTAGTGTTTTTTTCAAACATTAAAAAATCCGTCTGAAATTATTAGATATTGCTCCGCCATATTGTTTTTTTTTATACTTTTTGAATCGAAAAATCTCTTGAGAAACAGACTAATCTAATGATACCTCATGTCAAAATCTGTCCAGCCAGCCGTTTGAGCTCTAGCGGCAGTTAATGGAACTCGAAACAGGACACCCCTAATAATCCTAAACCCAAAGATTTAAATCGTGGATATGCCAGTACCGTACTGAGACTGCGCCGTTTTGTCGCCACACGAAATGAGATAGCTCGCTCATTTGGCACACCAAATATTTTAAATTTCAGGGTACAAAAGGAATAATTATATTTTTTAACGAAAGATCGTGCAATATAATTGCACAATAAATTGTGAAATAACTGTTTGGTTCATTTTTTACTAATCATTAGTGTTTTTGCATCGGCGTTTTGTTAACACACACAAGTAAAAACAGTGCCACAGTTTTAATTTAAATCTTTGCCTAAACCCTCCTTCTTCGCAATCGGATAAAAGTATAACCTGCGTCTTGTACCTAGAGATCAAGGCCCTGACCATAAGCTCTTCGGGCAATATCGAAGTAATAAAACTTTGACATTTCGTACCATGACCGATAAATATTGTTTTGAAGTAGTGTTATTTCAAGCTTGAAAATAATGACGTTTCTGAAACATGATGGTTTGTAAGAGCTTGTGGTAAGGCCACAGAAGAGATTATGACAGAATGTTTTTTCGGTGTTGGTATGTATGTTTATTTGGCTGTCACTAGAGACAATCAGCTGAACGGATTTTGACAAATATATAATTAGGTCAGTGCCGGATTTATATTTTTTATGAGTGTAGGCCACTTTATTTCTGCTGCCCCCCATGTACCTACATACCTTTCTAAAATAATAATTTACCATTCGTAGTAAAGGGGCTTCCTTTAGGCTTATTCCACTAATCCCCGTTGAAGATCCCCGTTAACGGGGATTTTACTACAAATGTAAAATTATTCTTTAAATGAACGAATGAAATCAAGTGACCGTCCTCTGAAATCTGCTGCCCCTAGGACGCTGCCGCCCCTAGGCCGCGGCCTGTACGGCCTATTTATAAATCCAGGACTGAATTAGGTATAGTATCTTGGACTTGTTTGGATTATAAGAGTGATGCCACCGAACTAAGTGATGATAAGGTGAGTGATGCTATATAAAATGACAAAAAATCCAATATGGCGGCAGGAAGCTATTTTCAATTTTTTTTGACGGGTTTTTTGATTTTGATATAAATACTGACTGACTAGGTATTTAGTTTCTTTTTTTGTTTTCTAAGAAAAAACAACTGTCTCGTCTTATCCCCAGTCCGTAATCCAACAGGATTTAACCTGTTTTAAATACTTCATAGAAACGCAGGTAGCATAACGGGACGTCGTCGTCGCGTCGTCCATATTCATGAAGTCCCAGAACTCACAGATTAGAGCAGTGCCGCCATTTTGGAAACCGTTTTAATATACATCAAAAATAAGTTCCCAATTTTATCTGTAGGTATTTTTAGATGATTTTATTCTCCACTAGTTGATGGGATGTCGGCATTTCGTACACGACCCTTATAAAATTAATTTTGATATTCCATACATTGATGGTCAGTTTGTACACTCCTTCTTTAAGGTTGAAATTTGCACAGAAAAATATACAGTTCTTGGCAAAAGTGTTGAGTGTTTTGAATACAAACAACAATAATCATCATCATCATATTGAAAATTGTCCCATGAAGAGACTGCGGCAACGTGCGCGTTAGATTACTTTTTAATATTCTGTGACTGGGGATGTACGAATGGATAAGGGTTTTCACCAAATATAAGTATCAAATTTTTATATTTTTTGTCAACCGATTTCGATGAAACAAAGCCTAAGTTTAAATCCAAGCTTATTTCATTACATTAGTGAAGACTGCATTCGATTTTAAATAAATAAATAATAATAATAAATAAATAATGCTGGACAATCCACACAGCATCATCTAGCCCAAAGTAAGCTACTCAAAGCTTGTGTTATGGGTACTAGATAACTGATATGTTTAATACATTATATACATAGATAGATTTTTTTATTATACATAGAAAACACCCAGACCAACGGAACAAATTTCTGCAGATCGTACACAAATTTGTTCCGCGGCGGGAATCGAACCCGCAACCTCTAGCGTCGCAGGCGGACTTTCGCCCGCTGCGCCACTGAGGTCGTCAAATTTTGTTCAGTCGTTGCGGAGATTAGCGTGCACAAACGCAATGATAAACGATTTTATTATATAGGTACTAGCAACACGCCGCCCCGGCTTCACACGGGTAGCAAAAGTATCTCTATTTTATTTTATATAAAATATAGCCTATGTTACTCGGGGATAATGTAGCATTGTAACGGTGAAAGAATTTTTGAAATCGGACCAGTAGTTTTTGAGTTTATTCGTTACAACAAAAATACAAAACTTTCCTCTTTATAATATTACTAGATGGTTTCCCGCGACTTCGTCCGCGTTTCATTGATTTTTAAATGGTTTTGTTTTACAAATACAACAAATCAAAAACCATAACAATCAATCCAGCCGTTCTGGAGTTATACGTGTTCGAACAAACCCGTCTTTTTGTATGTATTTTGTATGTAGTGTATTTAAACCAATAAGTGTCCATTTATTTTGCAATTCATGTGACTAAATTTTGTTTCAAACCTCTCGTCAAAAAGTCCTATAGGTATAAACTTTGACGGCTGGTACACTTATCCCTACCAAGCTATCCCTACTGGTAGGGATAACCGCGTAGAAATAAGAAATTTTCTGTGCGCCTATCCCTACCACCGGTAGAAATAGATCTACACAAAGGTGCACTTATCCCTACCAGTAGGGATAACCGAGTAGAAATAAGAAATTTTCTGTGCGCCTATCCCTACCGGTAGAAATAGATCTACACAAAGGTGCACTTATCCCTACCAGTAGGGATAGCTTGGTAGGGATATTTATCCTACCAGCCGAACTTTGACACCTCTTTTTTCCTTTTGTAAGAGTTATTTTTTATAGAACCGTGTTTTACAAATCATATAATTCGTCAAAAAAACTTTGACACCTCTTTAACCCTTTTTGGAGGGTTATTTTGAAAAACCCAGAAATGTGTGTCTCTTTATTTTGCGTATTAAGTATATAAACCGAGTTTCAAACAAATCACACTACAACTTTAACACTCCATTTAACCCCTTTTGGATAGTTATTTGAAAAATCCAGATATACAATTTAAATTATTTCGTATTCAAAGTATCCAAACCAAGATTCAGACCGATCATACCACCCCTTAAAAAGTCCCCATATAAACACTTTGCCCCCCTTTTACCCCTTTTTAAAGGTTATATTGAAAAATATCGAAACACGTAAGTATACATTAGTTTTGTATTTACATTACACACACAAAGTTTCATGAAAATCGTACAGCGCGTTAAAAAGTTTCATACAACCGTTTTTAGCCCTTTTCACCCCCTTAAAAGTGGAATTTACAAAAATCCCGTCTTATTGCTCGCCTACATACCAAGACGAACATACCCTCCAAATCTCAAGTCTGTATGACCGGCGGTTTAGGCTGTGCGTTGTATCTATTCAAATCAGTCAGGACTTATCCTTTTATATAGTAGATAGTATAGATAGAGTATAGATGTATTTACCTTAGTTACACTGTGGGTATATTCTGTTCGATAAACCAAGAGTCATCGGGCGACATTTATGTCACTGACATAAGATACAAAATGCAAAGTCACGACTGACATAGTCGCTATAAAACCTGTCTCGTTGCATACCTGGTCCAAGCCCGTAGGCCTCTTTGTCAGGCCGCCATTTTTTGCGGAGCCCGACCGTAAATGTGGAATAATATATTTTTTGCAATGAGATCAAAGGACCGTATATTCAGAATCTAGTTTTGGAAATTGCAAAATTATGGGTATTATCACGGTATTCTGTTAGTGGGTTTTGAGTAGGGACAGCTAAGGAGTTTACACAGCTAGTGTTTTGTAAGAGTGGCGACCTATACAAAGATAGATAGTTATCCTTTTGAAATAAGGATGAAAATTCCATGGAAATTGAAGATTAAAAGTAGGGTTTTTTTTAGATGTTGTCATTAAATATCTTGCAAATAAAATTGGTAATTTCAACTGGGCTAGTTTATTTCAGTTACAGAAAAATAGCCCCTGACGCTCGCCTAAATCCTTTTACCACACTGGTTCCAAAGAAGAACAGGTCTATCTAGGAATCCTAGAACAGACTCTAAGTAGTAACTTACTAGGGTATACCTTTGTTTTGAGTTAGTTGTACCAGAAAGTAAGTACCTAATTTACTTACAGAAACGTACCAAGGTGTTTAGTTTATTAATAATTATGTACGAAAGCATAGTATTAGAATAACAAAATTATATCTTATTTTTTTTTTAATCTACATAACCAATTTTGAACACTGTTTTAACGGAAATGTCACTTTTGACTAATACTTATTAAAAATTAAAAATCCTTATCTATGTTTAAGGGGGGAGGTAGAAAGGACTTTATATGCTGTCTAGCATAATTGTTTGTTTTATAAAACTATAATGACTTGGACTGAACGATGAGGTCTACTTACTAATTAACCTTTTTGAATAAAAAGGTCTGGTATTTTTGTTTTTAGATGTATGATTTACCTTAGAAATTGAGAGATAATTTATTCAGTTTTATTATGCCCTCTAATTTAAAATACTTGCGCTTTGAAGTTTCGTCAAAGAGTTTTCTTTCATTCAGTTGTCTTTCTTCACAACAGTTTAAAATTTCGAACGCTATAGTTCCAAAATGGCGGAGAAGAAAAAGATTGAAAGTACTTTAAAATTTATGCGTTTCTGTCTCCTAATGTCTGGTATAAAAACTAGTAAAGTTCCCTGGAATAATATTATTGAAATATTCGTGGATTCTTGTTTATATTATTTGAACTTGGTGACACTGTACACCGTTATTGTTGGTGAAATTGTTTGGATAACTCATGGCGTACAGATCGGTCGTAGTTTTATTGAAATGTCTCTCACTTTACCGCTAATAAATATCACCATATTAGGCACTGTAAAGTCGATCAATCTATATTTAAATAGAAATATCGTTTGCGAGATTATCAACAAAATAATTGATATGCACCCTGAAGAAAAAAATAAAAATCTTGAAACAAACGAAGATATGGAATCTTACGAGGACAAAATCACCAACGAATCAGTTAAAATCTTAAATATAACCATAAACCTGCTGATAACGGTCAGTTGTGCAGTTTTGGTGATGTTCTGTCTAGCGCCACTTGGCATGATGGCGTTTGAATACTATACAAGAGGAGAAACGGAAATTTTATACCCCTATGCAGTTTTATACTGGTTTGATGTGTACAACACTAAGTTCTGGCCGGTTTTGTACTTACACCAAGTTGCTGCAAGTAAGTGTGCGTAGAACATAAAAGATTACGTAAACGGGTTAAAAATAAGAGCATGAAACTAAACAGCATTACGTCTTGTATACTTGTTAAACCTTGCGGGGTTTATGTAACAAGTGGAACTTGTAAGTTCACGACTAGTATAACATATTAGTGCATTGTGCATTATAATTAACTAGCTTCCGCCCACAGCTTCGCCCGCGTGGTACTTTGAAAAACATAAACTAACTTATCCTACGGGAATCGTACGTTTTTCCGGGATAAAAAGCCTTCTTATAATTTATCTCTGTGCTAAATTTCATCCAAATCTGTTCAGCCGTTTCAGTGTGAAAGAGTAACAAACATCCATACATTCAAACTTTCACGTTTATAATATTACTCGTAGTAGGATATAGGACTAGAGGGACTCCCCGTGATTACGTTCGCGTAATGTTTTTTCATACAAATTTCAACCTCTGAACTTTTCCTGAACCATTTAGAGGTTGAATTTTGAAAAATCCCTTAGAACCAAGACTTAATCTTTAAAATGTAGGTCTCAAAAACCAGTTGTTTAGGCTGTGCTTTGTCCTTATATCAGTGAATGAGTGTTTCAGTCAGAACTTTGATTTTTACAATAACAGATATATCACTGACATAAATATCACTAGACAACTCAACTTTTATTGAACAGAATCGAACCCGTAGTGTTTTAATTATTTTTATTTCAGCTTCAGTTGTGTGTTACAATCTATTTGGATCAGAAATCCTATTCTACGTAATATGCGCTTACGTCGAAATGCACTTCCACATATTATGTCACCGGTTCGAAAGCTTACAGCTAGTGTCTCCCAGACAACTTAAGCATAATCTAGTGCAGAATGTCTTATTGCATCAGCAACTGATTTAGTAAGTTAAACATAGAATAAGATTAATTTTTAAAGGAAATTGTAAATTTTTAGGGGTTTTCATGCTTTAAAAGAAAATTTATTTCAAGTTTCAGACTGTTTTATACAAGTTAAATAAACAACGAACTGATAAAAGTTTGATTAAAAGTTTAACAAATATAAAGTACCTGGATACTTTTACTTCTAACCTTAGCTACCCGTTTTGGGCTGGTCTCCCCCTATGTCTTATTGAAATTGAAAAATCATTTAATCAATAAAATCACAAGTTGAAACTTTGAAACTTCTCATGCTAGGTGAATCTATGTGCCAATTCCAACCTAACAAGTACGAGAAGAACAGACAAGAAACTCGTCTCGGTCCTAGCGCTTTTTTGTATCCCTAGTGGCGTTGGGGTTTAAGATCATTATTTACTAACATTATTTTTCTTATTTGATTTTAGTATAGTAGACCAGGCGGAGATGCTATTTTCAAAACCAGTTCTATTCCAAATTGTTAGCGGTTCACTTTTGATTTGTCTCAGTGCCTTTAATATTACTGTGAGTTTATTTTCAATATCATTATTATCATTTCTACTGTGCCCTAGTTGTGAGATTAACCTACAAAGAATAGTAACGTGACACACTGTGCAAATCATAACACGTACGCCACGAATATATCTATCGGTAGAGTTACTCAAAAAAACATGACATATAATTATGTCACTTTTATCACTTTGTAAGTGGAGTGAAGAGAGAGACAAATGCATCGCACGCACCCACAGCATAGGATTTGCTTTGTATTGCATGTTCAGAAATGACAATGGCATGTGCGGTTTACTCCGTAGCTTAGAACTGACTAGCACACGTAGGCTGGTCACTAACTATCACAAATCTACCTTCTTCTTCTTCTTTTTTGTTATGGCATCTGTCTCTTTTGAGATCAATTTTTGGGTCAAGCGTTTAAATTAGTAATATTGTCACAAAGTCAGCCAAATTGTTAAAAGATGGCTGTTTTGTTCAAAACTCTCGGGATTTCCTATGGATTTAGAAAGAAACTATTCACTTTAGTTCACATATTTTAAATTTTTCTCTTTATTGGAAAAATAACCACCAATATTACACAATAAAACTCAAAATAACACGAATAAAGAATAAAAACTAGAGCGACAAAATTGACAGTCGACTGTATCACAGAAAATCCCATAAACTAAAATGGTTTGTTTGAAGGTGACAGAAGACATAAAGACCTTATTCGCGTTCGTGACATTCCTGCTGCTCAGCCTGTCGATGGTTTTCCTGCTGTGCTACTTCGGGGATAAGCTGATGGCATCTGTGAGCAAATTAGTCTTAGCAAACTAGAATAAAGAATGTTATCTAATTTTGAATATTAGCTCTCCATATTCTCGGTCAAAAATAAAAAATGCAACGTTAAGTAAACGTGCGATGCAGACTCGTACGATGCGTGTGACGGTGTGACGTCATTTCACTACACAACTACTAAGCGGAGCGTTGGAAATTGACGTCACATGCGGTCACGTGACCGTTAGCGGGACTCTATCGAAGTTTAAATGCCTGTAAAATCACAATTAATAGGTATTTTTGACTACAACAAAAACTAGTGTACTTGTAGGTACCTATACGTACAAGCTTTACCTACTGTAAAGTCCTTAAACTTTCAACCGATTTGGCATACCTAATAACATTTTTAATTGCACAAACTTCTTGAAGAAATAGAGGCGATATTTCGGTGACATATATAATATTTTGCAAGCAGTTCTTAGATGTCCTTGTTAATTATCGCATCTAATTAGAAATAGCGTTTCTATGCCGTTATAAATCCTCGCTTATATGACAGTAAGCAACTTATTTCATAGACATCATGTCATAAGTGTATTGTCCTTTATCGAATAAGTTTTACGTAGGTTTACCTTTTGATTTGACCATGTTTAAGTGAATATAGCACCGTTTTTGGATGTCTACTCTGCAAAACGAAAACGATATAATCGAAGGCGAATGTTCGTCGAATTCTATCGAATTAACAGTGGTTTTGTTGTCATATTCGAAACTTCATGTCGTCCGGAAGTAATTTTTTATTTTAAATTAATTTTACGAGATCGATGGTCAAAAATTCGGTCGTTCCATATCATAAACATAACACATGAGATCACGACTGTTAGTAGATATCTCCTCAGATCTCTAGTAACTTAGATCTTTGAGGATATCTAAAGGTGGTCAGAGGCACGTCCAAACATGATGTTTGGCATATATGCCCACATTTTGCATAGCAGTTAATTTCGTACGTGACAGATTGCAAGACAATCGCCGCTCCGTCGTTAAATCGTTCAACTAATAGCATAAACGATGTAACTATGAGTAGTTTCTGCGAGATTATTGTGCCGATATTATCGTTGATCGTTGTGCGGAGTAGACGCCCTGAATATAGCATCTTAAACGAAAGCGTGGGTTTAATTTTCTTATTATTTCGCTAACATTTCAGAGTACAGAAGTGAACGGAGCCGTTTACAAGTGCCCCTGGTACCATTTCGACGTTCAGACGAAGAAGGCCGTCCTTATTATTATAATGAGGTTAGTTACATACTCCAAGGTTTATGTTTTTAACATTATTTGTTTTTATTTATAAAGTTCTAAGCAAGGTTTCTACGATAAAATATTTTCTACTTTATAGCTTGGTACGAGTTATACCGTTCGAGAATTGCATTGGAGCTCGGTCGGGACAATGCGAGATATGTCACCATTTTCACTGACTTTCTTAAAACAATCTCGTCATGGATAAGTTTTCTTCTTCTCACGTCACGTTTTTTTGTGCAATTAGATCATCTATATCTATATATTATTTTATTATTATATATTATTTTATTATTATATATTACATATATATGTATAAAAGAAAGTCGTGTTAGTTACACTATTTATAACTCAAGAATGGCTGAACCGATTTGGCTGAAAATTGGTGGGGAGGTAGCTTAGAACCACGAGGCGGACATAGGATACTTTTTATCTAAGGAGGTACGAAGCTAGCCGGGACAGCTAGTTATGATAACACAGCACTCAAACCATCTAAACACGTTACCTATATCAAAGGTTTCTGCTAAAAAATGATTTATTATTTACCTACCATAGTCACATTTTAAATAAGTAGCCACTTAGATAAAATGGCGGAGGCCCGAGGTAAAGTTCTTCATTAAATAGAGTACTATACTTGACCTGCTTTCCACTTCATGCACTTGAAAGGATTATCCTTCAGTAAGTTTAGACGACGGTACAACTTTGCTTTTGAAATAAATGAAATAGCTAGTAAAAATATATGAAAGACTTTGCTACCTTTGTCTGCGCGTTTTAAGTAATATTTTTCCCTTTTTTAAACCACTGGACGTAAATCTAGATACGAAGTAAAACCACTGATCGTAAATCTAAGTACGAAATAAAACTACCGTCCGTAGATCTAGATACGCAAATAAACTACACTGATCCGTTCGACGATCACAGGCCGGCGACATACGACACGACGACTTCAAAATTGCTACCCGCACTTTAGGTGGAACGAACTGACCTTTCGAGATGTACTGGGATGAGATGAGATCTTGCCAGCACGAGACGGGCACCGTTGAAATAACGCTCCTCCCGTTCGACGTGGGTAAAATGTGGATCGGCACGTCCGCGACCACGCCAGTCCCGCTGCTCAGCACTGCTAGCCTGAAATGTTACATCACATGTTAGTTTCCAGCAGTACAGCAACCGGGAGGTGTCGTAGACATCGAAATTTTTTAATTTTCGATTTTTTTATTATAGCTGCTGTGTGTGAAGCGCTTTAATCGTAAAAGTACTATACGTAAAAGTATAAGTACTATAATATTATAAAGAGGAAAGTTTTGTATTTTTGTATATCTGTTTGTAATTAATAAACTCCAAAACTACTGGTCCGATTTCAAAAATTCTTTCACCATTAGAATGCTACGTTACCCTGAGTAACATAGGCTGTATTTTATGTAAGAGGTACCTACATAAAATATAGCCTATGCGAGCAAAGCCGCGAACGGAAGCTAGTTATTAATAAAAATCGACTTTACTATAATTAAAAGTTACTTAGTCCCAGTTTCACTTAGTCTCGTATTTGTTAGATACCTAATTTTATTTTTCATTCACGTTTTTTGTAATTTTTCATTACATTTAGATCAAGGAAGCCATGCATACTGACGGCTGCAAACTTCGCGGATTTGAACTTGATGGCGTTCACTACGGTAAGGAAAATCAAGTGATATTTTGTCACAATACTTACGATACCAATGACATAGATCTCACCGGGCGAGTCTTGAGGTGAAGTATACGAAATTTTACTCTGTTCGATAAAAGAATACCTAGACATATCAAATTTTGCATTTTTTGTCATTGACATTCTTGATTAATAGGTAGGTAAGTACCTATGTCACTCTTACTCTTATTATAACTAGTACCTGGACGACCGAGCTTTGCTCGGTGAAAACACGGATAAAACGACGTTTCCCAAAAATAAAACCTAGCTAGATAGATTTTTTGCCCTCAAAACCCCCCACATACTAAATTTCATGAAAATCGTGGGAGCCGTTTCCGAGATTCAGATTATATATAATATATATATACACAATCAGAGGCACTTCCAAACATGACATTTGGTACATGCCCACATGTTGCACAGTAGTTAGTATTCCGTACGTGACAGGTTGCAAGCCCATCGCCGCTTATAAGAATACTAACCTATGACACATACCTTCGAACATATATATAAAAGGATAAGTCCTGACTGATTTGAATAGATACAACGCACAGCCCAAACCGCCGGTCGTACAGACTTGAGATTTGGAGGGTATGTTCGTCTTGGTATGTAGGCGAGCAATAAGACGGGATTTTTGGAAATTCCACTTCTAAGGGGGTGAAAAGGGCTAAAAACGGTTGTATGAAACTTTTTAACGCGCTGTACGATTTTCATGAAACTTTGTGAGTGTAATGTAAATACAAAACAAATGTATACGTGTTTCGAGATTTTTCAATATAACCTTTAAAAAGGGGTAAAATGGGGGCTCAATGTTTATATCGGAACTTTTTAAGGGGTGGTACGATCGGTCTGAATCTTGGTTTGGATACTTTACATGCAAAATGATGTAAAACGTATATCTTGATTTTACAAAATAACCCTCCCAAAAGGGTTAAATGGGGTGTCAAAGTTTTTTCGACGAGTGATGTGATTTGTTTGAAATACTGTTTGTCTTGGTATGTAGGCGCCCACTAAGACGGGATTTTAGGAACTTCCACTTTTAAGGGGTGAAAAGAGCTAAAAACGGTTGTATGAAACTTTTTAACGCGTAGTAATATTTTCATGAAACTTTGTTTGTGTAATGTAAATACAAAACAAATGTACACGTGTTTCAAGATTTTTCAATATAACCTTTAAAAAGGGGTAAAATGAGGGCTCAATGTTTATATGGGAACTTTTTAACAGGTGGTACGTACGATTGGTCTGAATCTTGGTTTGGATACTTCAAATGCAAAATTATTGAAAACATAAATCTGGATTTTTCAAAATAACCCTCCAAAAAGGTTTAAATGGAGTGTCAAAGTTTTTTTAAGAGTGGTGTGATTTGTTTGAAACTCGGTTGAAATAATTAATAGGCAAAATAAATGGACACACTTTTAAGGGTTTTCGAAAATAACCCTCACAAAGGGAAAAAAGGGGTTTCAAAGTTTGTATGGACTTCTAGATGAGAGGTGTAATTAATTATCTATCTATACTATACTATCTATACTTAATGATATAAAGAGGAAAGATTTGATTGTTTGTTTGTTGGTTTGCATTGAAACTACTGGATCGATTTCAACATTTTTTTCACCAAATGTGTAGAATGAACTTTCAGGATAAACATATTTGATGTAGGTACTTCGCGGGCGACGCCGCGAGCGGAAGCTAGTATATATATACAAGAATTGGTCGTTTAAAGATATAAGATTCGATCTAAGTTTACTAACTAATGTGTAAGATGTGGGCATGTGCCAAATGTCATGTTTGGACGTGCCTCTGACTTCTTTAGATATCCTCAAAGATATAAGTAACTAGAGATCTCGGTAGATATCTACCGAGCCTGGGGTTTTTTTTTTCACGATGAAGTTTTTTTTTAATACAAAAATGACATTGTTCGTTATATTTATTGTAGGTACCATAAAACCCTGTAAGGTTTGTCTTGGTACTCACTTTTGTCTTGTCTAAAATACAGTCGCAAAGTCATGAAAGGACTACTTATACTTAGGTATTATTCGTTTTAAATTAAAATAATTCAGCTAGTAGGTAAACAAAGGCTCTTAAGACTCCAATAGCGGCCATTATCGCCTCAGAGATGTATGACGCATGCAGCTGAAATTTCGCCAAGTCCTGTCAAACCGGAACAGCAGACAGTTGGCTACACTTTAAATATCTGACCGGTTGTAAACTTATTAGAATTGTCTTAAAAACTAGAATAGAAAAGGTTTTTATCAGTTATTACCCACCGTCCACCTCCCTGAGACCACCTGGGTGAACGGTGGAAAGTTTTTTTTACTTTATATAACTTTACCTAACTTTTTTACGTTTGGTGCCGGTACACCTCACACGTTTGGTACTGGCCGTTATAACCGCGCCCGACTAACCTCCACACTGCTCTGTCAAAATGGTGTGATCTTTTATATAAACACTACATAATTTACAATTAAAACCTCTTTTCTACACTTGAGTATTTCTAAGTATTTATACCACAAACTTGGCGAACAAGCATAAGTCCCACCTGTCGGAATGTGGTCACTGTATGGACGTTTGCAATACCAGAGGTGTAGAAGATCACGACTAATCCCCAGGCTCGGTAGATATCTCCTCAGATCTCTAGTTACTTAGATCTTTGAGGATATCGAAAGAAGTCAGAGACATCCAAACCTGATATTTGGCACATGCCCACATTATGCACAGTAGTTAGTATCCCGTACGCGACAAGTTGCAAGCCCATTGCCGCCTAAGAATACTAATCTATGATACACACCTTCGAATTTTTGGTTCTAGGTTATGCCGGTTTCCTCACGATGTTTTCGGTCACCGTTTGAGAGGTGGCATTGTGTATAAAACGATCAAACCCAAGACAAGAATCTTATTAATAATCTCATTCGCTCGGCACATTTTTTAATGCTTCAAAATTTGATAGGTAATTTTGGAAATTGCTGAAATACACAGTTTTATAACCATAAGTTGCGAAGTTCACTTGTCCTTGAAGGGCTTTGTATCATAAACTAGCTTCCGCTCACGGCTTTGTCCACGAGGTACCTACATAAAATAATAGCCTATGTTCACCCTGAAAGTTCATTCTACACATTGGTGGAAGAATTTTTAAAATCGGTCCAGTAGTTTCGGAGCCTATTCAATTCAAACAAATCTTTCCGCTTTATAATAATATTAGCTTTGATTTGCATAGGTACATCGGAATGCCTGTGACATGTTATAATGAGATGCCTAAATCTCTATTATCTGTTTTCAGATTCTCAGCCGTTCTTGGTCGTACTTCGCACTCTTGAAGACAGTCTACAAATAAATGTAGAAAATAAACTACTGACTTATCACCTAAAATGTAGTGAGTTCATCTCTCTCAAATGTAGAGCTAACTCGTCATGGTTGAAACTCATACTTATCACAGAATAGACACATTTTGATATTAGGTACTATCGGATTACCTAATTTGAAATTGGAACGCTTTCATATTTTTTTTATTCACATAATAGTGTAACTACATAACTGCATAACTGAATACATTATACTGTTCTTACTGTGATGTTTACTTTACTATAAAATTACTCAATTTGAAATTGGAACGTTTTCATTTTTTTTTCTTTGTTCACAATAAGAGTGTTACAACATAACTGCTTAGTAACTGAACTCATTACTATACTAATTGATACCTACTATCAAATTACCTAATTTGAAACTGGAACGTATATTTTTTTTTACTTACAAACGTCATGGAGTATATACCTACACTTACAAAAGAGTTCTTTATCGATTAAAAATCTTGTCTTTAGCCGAATATTATAATAAATAAAGTATTGAACCAGTAGAAGTGTTAAACCTTTGTTTATTTTTAACCTCTTCAGATCTCGGAATGGAATGCACGTGTCTCGCCTGTACCTTCAACAAATGGAATTGTTTGTGTTCAATGGTTTCATGAGACCACTTTCACCAACTTATAGGTAAGGAGCTGTATACCTACCTAGGTAGGTACGTTTATAATGTATCATCAACATAAGCTAAAAACTTTTAACATTTAACATAGAGCTTGAAAAAATTACCTCAAGTTCATGTTATGCGGTCGTTTCTCGGTTAAATTGTCCTTTATCATAAATATTATTTAAAAAAAGCGACCATAACATTGTTCAGTGACATACCGACTTTATATTTTATATCGTAAAATTTTAATTAAATGACATTTATGTCACTGTCAGTACCTATTTATAATTAAATCTTTACTTTTGGGTCTTAACGTCAAGGTAAAATTGTGTAAAACATTGTCATGTGATAAAAATGTAATGTTTGAACGTACCTCTGACTAACCCCTTTTAGATATCCTCCAAGACCTAAGTAACTAGAGATCTGGGAAGATCTACCAAGCCTGATACCTAATTACAGTCGTAATCATGTTTTTTTCCTGTTAGTTTACCTTTCTACCATAATAGCAGGTGATATAGGTGATAATAAGTTAGTATCTATACGTTTTCATAAATAATACAACAGTATTTCTTTAAAATAATTGAATTCGCGAGTAAATTCAAGCGATGTCTAAAGAATTTTACAGAAAAACGTTCAACTGACTCCGAGACACGCATGTGACCGTTTTCAAGTAGACAAAGCATGTCTATCGCGGTAAAAAATCCAGGTAGGTATCTACATTACCACCAAACTACATTTGCAGTTGTTTTGACTCTTAACACTCTGACAATAAAGTTGTAATTCAATAAACAGAATGAAGGTAAAACTGGCAACCGACTCTCAATCTACAATCTTGTTAACGTTCAATTCAAAACCTTATCTCGTCCCAATAAGACGTAATTCAATGCTTTATCAAACGATCACAGATGTTTTGACGACAAAGTTATGAAAACAGTTCCTTTAGACTTTGAACCAAGGGGATAACGCTGATTTTACTATGGTAGAGTTTGGAATATGATCTTGGCGGGACGAAGGTATTTCGCAAGGTTCTTGGTACAGTTGTTTTGAATCTTAAATGCACGTATTTAGGGGTGATTTTGGTTTGAATGAGGTGGTATGGTAAGTTTGTGAGAGTACACGACAGCGGGTACCCGTGTGCGACGGCATGCAACGATACTGGATTGTCAGTTACACAAGATGAAAAAAGTCCAAGGATATAAATTGTATCTTCGGATATCTTCACAACCGATGAAATGAGGTTTGCATGTCGATAAAGATATTTTTTTCTAAGTCACACTCCTCTAATCAGTAAAGTAATTATAAAGATTTGACACTGCTAAAAATGTAGAGTAGATATTTACCTATATGGACGAAAAACTTAAGTACCTACCTTGGTATTTTATACATAGGTACATTACATACAACTATTGTTTTTTCCTATCCATCCAAAGATTACCTGGAAGAGATCGCTTTAAGCGATAAGGTCACCTATTGTTACATTAATTTTAAGTTTGTTTCTCTTTTGTGATTCTTTTTAAGGTGTACAATAAAGTGATATTCTATTCTATTCTATACATAAAATCACGCCTGTTTCCCGGCGGGGTAGGCAGAGACCACGGATCTCCACTTGCTACTATCCTGACATCATTATGTAGGTACCTACCTCTGCTGCTTCATTCACTCTTATTCTTCATACATGCTCGTTGTTTTGGTACTCTTGTCTCGGCCTTTCTCAAAGGTACAATTACTCACTAAATTAATAAAGTTTATAGGTACACAAGTAATCCCTTTAATTCCAATTTTTCACAACCGCACTCTAGGTGCGGGTTTTATTTGTACCTAACTCCAAGATTGTACAAATAACCTGAAAAAATCACTAACTCTACTAAGTAGGTAGGTACTCCATGTATGGCTTCTACACTATTCTCAATTCACTTCTATAATTCAATACCTCGATGTATGTAACCTACATAATTAAGGAACAGCCGAAGAATTATTTCTATCCAAAGATATATCTCCAGAAATACATCCCATTTGCGACAGTGTCTTGTCCGTTTGACAAGAAGGCGGGTGGACCGCCGCCGACTTATTTTTTCTTTTTTTTTTCTTCGTGAAATCTGTATCGCACGATACACAAACTCTTTTACAATTTTACGAAAAAAAAAAATATTCGTGGCAAAGAGTATTTATGCGATAAGTTCTTCTTCTTTAAAAAATTTAAATTTTTTTGGTTCTTTATTTCTGAAAAATAAAAATATGTTACTGATAATTTTCAATCTAGTACAAATTAAATACTTACCTATTCTAGACTGTTCTAGATACTTACGTTAGCTTACTTAATTATTCTAACAATGTAAGTAAAATACAGCTTAAAAACTTGGTTTAAGTACCTACTTAAAATAATTTAATAATAAGTGATTCAGACAAATTCTATGTAGATAAGTATCATATTATGTGAGCTTGTTATGATGTGATGTTAACCCCTATTATGATAATCCATACTAATAATTATAGATGTGAATGTAAACTATGCTTGTGTATTACGCAATTACGCCTAAACTACCGATTTTGATGAAATTTGGTACAAAGATATATAAGGCTTAAGAAAGGACAAAGACTACCTTTTATCCCGAAAAAATGTACGGTACCTGTGGGATAGATATTTCTTTGCTTTTCAAGGAAACATGCGGGCGAAGCCGCTGACGGAAGCTAGTAAGTACTTACTGTAATTTTGGTAACTCACGTTTCGCGAATAGTTATGGTGATTTTATTATCTTTTGAGACTTTTTCTAACTTAAAAAGCCTATGTTTAAATCTGGCATAATCCACATCTAAAAACCCAAATCGATTCAACCGTTACAGAGATATAGAGACAAATATACAAACTTTCGCATTCCTGATACAAAAACTAACCTTGAAATTTCTTACACCATCAAAACTGACATTTTGACATAACAGTAACCAATATCCTTTGATACTTTAGTTTTGCGGTCTCTACTGTCTTGATCCTTGTCATTCTTCGAAATAGAGACGTGACTTTGGGTCGTGATTCTCAGCATGGGACATACCAACTAAAATGTCCCACTGGGTTTTGAAAAAAGGACATTTCTTAGACAGTTCATAGAGGGGACATTCACGTGATTACGTCGCTCAAAAGACTTCAAAAGTGAAGTCGAGTAAGAAAAAAAAAATTAGTTAGTTAAAAAGTTAACTATTAAATTAAGGGAGGATATCGAAGAGCACTGATTTTCAAAAAATACTTGAAATTTAACTAATGATAACCTAAATGATTGATTCAGGCGTGACTTTGCGGAAATCCATTACAAATACTGAAAAGGACGGAAATGTCTAGTACTTTCCCGCTAAGCTACTGAATTAATAACCGCATTAGATAATAGTTTAGCGGGTAAGTACCTATTAGACATTTCCGTCCCTTTCAGTATTTGTAATGATAACCTCTTTTTGCATGAAAATTTGGATGATAATGGAAATTTCACAATTAACTGTATCAATAATTTAAGAATTAATTATATTGTATGTAGGTAGGTAGGTACTTATTTAGGGATATTTGCGGGAAAAATCGCGGGTAACACTCAGTACCTAACAATATAACTCAACCATTTTGAAATCAGTTAATATGTAAACTAATTTATTTCTATTGCTCGGACGTTTTCACGTCAAAAAAATGAAGTGAGTAAGTACCAAAAACTACGTTTTTCACATAAAACCGATTTCCGACCATTCTCACATAAACTCTCACTTAATAAAAAATATCACAAATTCCTTTCTTACCCCATAAATTATAAGGTTTAAATTACTTATCATAGACACAGTCTTAAACTAACAATGATAAGGTTCATATTCGCGGTGAAAAATCGAAATAATTTATGTAAAATTCAGTGACAAAGAACTACCCTATGAACAGGTTCTTTTAATTTATGAGCTGTCAATTTGTGCGCGTGTGTGGGTAGGGTGCGTTTGTGTGTGTGTCGTGACGTATGGATCTACCCCTGCTGTGCGCGGCCGTATTGTGACCCTAGACGTTACAGGGTTGCCACTTGTCATTTTTATTTTTGACTTTTTTTTTTTTTTATTAACCTATATTTTGCCACTGCTGGGCAAAGATCTCCCCCAATTCCTTCCAATGCTCCCGGTCACCCGCCACTTCCCACCAGCCCTTCTGCACTAACTTACGTAAAAAAAACCTACATAAAATATAGCCTATGTTCATCAGGAATAATGTAGCATTCTGATGGTAAAAGAATTTTTGAAATCGGTTCAGCAGTTTTTGAGTTAATTCGTTACAAACAAAAATACAAAAATACCAAATTTTCCATATTAGTATAGAGTACCTAGAGATTTAATAAACAGAGTAATTTAATCCCTAGATAGGTAGGTTTTACCTACTTATTTTATTTTAGCATAGCATCACGATCTTGCTTTATTTATTTACAAAACTAGTTTCCAGCCCGCTGTTTTGCCCGAGAGGTACCAATATCAAATATAGCATGTTTATCCTGAAAATTCTAATCATTGGAGAAAGAATTATCTAAATCGGTCCAGTAGTTTTGGAGCCTATTCAATTAAATCTTTCGTCTTTATAATATTAGTGTAGATGTTTATAAGGTGAGGAAATCGTAATTCTTATCCTTTACACTAGTGTGATGGTTAGTAAAATTATTTAAAAAACACCAGTTCGACAGAGCGATGTGAAGGTTAGTCGGGCGCGGATAATACCAAGGTAGATAATAATAAGTTTTTTTATTTTAGAATAACAAAATATAAATAGAATAAACAACATTCTTTCCAAATAAAACACAACATAGGTACTGATATACCTACAGATTTTTAGATCTACATACATAATAGATCATAGTAGATCTTTGTGGATTTCTATCTAAAGGAGGATAGTTAGAGACATATCCAAATATTATGTTTGGTAGATTAGATGCCTATTATGTACAGTAGGTAATTAATTAGAGTTCCGTATGACGTCATACATTAAAAAAAACTTGTTCGGTCATCGCAAAGTGTTGGTTGGACCTTCATTTTGTTATTTCCACCTTGTACAAGTACAGGTACCTACATACTAGGTACTTCAATTGAGTTTTTTGTGTTTATTTGTTTGTTCAATCGTTATTTATATCAATGGTACTAGAACCTTGAAAAATAATAAGTGTTTATTGACATTTATAAAATAAAATAAAAATAAATATGATCACGACTGTAATCCCCAGGTTTGGTAGATATCTCCTCAGATCTTTAGTTACTTAGATCTTTGAGGATATCTAAAGGAGGTAGTCAGAGGCAAGTCCAAACATGACATTTGGTACATGCCCACATTTTGCACAGTTGTTAGTATTCCGTACGTGACAGGTTGCAAGCCCATCGCCGCTTATAAGAATACTAACCTATGACACATACCTTCGAATTTTTGGTTCTAGGGTATGCTGGTTTCCTCACGATGTTTTCCTTCACCGTTTAAGAGCATTGACATTTACCTTTAAAAAATCACAGCATCTAGCAAAAACAAAATAAGTACCTACCTATAGACACCGAATACTAGGTTCACCGGTTTTTGTACAGCCAGAATAATCTTATTTGTTGCATGGTTTGATAGTAATAGTAGGTAGGTACCTACCTAAGAGCACTGTTGGTGTAGTGGTAGCACCCCTGCATCACGATCTAAAGGTCATGGATTCAAACCTGGTCGTGCACCAATGAGTTTTTCAATTCGAAAAACTTATGTGCGCAATACCAGTGCTCTTAAACGGTGAAGGAAAACATCGTAAGGAAACCAGCATAAAAAAATCGAAAGTGTGTGTCATAAGTTAGTATCTTATAAACAGCGATTTGCTTGCAACCTGTCACGGAATACTAACAACTGTGCAAAATGTGGGTATTACCAAAGTCATGTTTGGACGTGCCTCTGACTACCCTAGATATCCTCAAAGATCGAAGTAACTAGAGATCTGAGGAGATATCTACCGAGCCTGGGGATTACAGTCGTGATAATGTTTTTTTTTTTTAAAGTTAATTATTACTAATTAATGAAAGTGGCAGCCCTACTAACCGAGCTCACACCCCTTGCATGACAGAGTGCTGCCCCCTGCAAGGTTTGGTGCGTGTGTGTTCTCTACACACGCACAACACACACAAACGCACAATCACTACAATCAAACTTTTTACTATGCTTGTACCTACATGCAACGCAACTTTTAACAAAATTGAACTACATATCCCAGTAGAAACGTAACTCCAAAGCAAGGAAATAAGTAATTTTGGCATTGCATTTGGATTGGCAACATGGCATTTTGTACATGCCCACATTTTGCACAGTAGTTACTATTCCGTACGTGACAGGTTGCAAGCCCATCGCCGCTTATACGAATGGCACTATGACACACACCTTCGAATTTTCTGTTCTAGGGTATGGTCGGTTTCCTCACGATGTTTTCCTTCACCGTTTATGAGCACTACCATTGCGCACATAAATTTTTCGTATGGAATAATTCATTGGAGGTTTGAACCCATGACCTTTGGATTGCTACCACTACACCACCAGTGCACAGTGATTAGGTAAACGTAATTAAAGACACCATTGTATTTTAATGTATTGTTTAAGTTGGTAACAATTAAGTATTTAAATTAATGTATTTAAAACACTAAGCGAAGTGGAATATTCATTTTTTTTTTAACCGACTTACTAAAAAAGTTACATAAATGTTTTTACCCGACTGAAGAAAGAGGGTAATACGCAATGCCAGTGTTCTTAAACGGAAGGAAAACATCGTGAGGAAACCGGCATACCCTAGAACTAAATATTCGAAGGTGTGTGTCATAGGTTAGTATTCTTATAAGCGGCAATGGGCTTGGGACTTGTCACGTAATCAAAGCTAACTACTATGCAAAATGTGGGTATGTGCCAAATATCATGTTTGGACGTGCCTCTGATTACCCTCTTTAGAAATACTCAAAGATTAAATACCTAACTAGAGTTCAGAGGCGATATCTACCGAGCAGTCTCACCGTATTAAGAGTAGGTAGGTAGGTACACTGGTATAGCGTGCATACATATTTCAAACAGAAAAACCATTGGTGTACGACTGGATTCAAACCCACGAGCTTTGGAAGGTGGGACTACCATTTGTCCACCTCTAGTAGTCTCTTATTCAACCCTTCTTACCTCCTTTCCTCAGTAGGTCTACCATGAGTTTTCACAACCTACACTCGCTAGCGACTGTAGTAAAAAAAATTATGAAAACTTGTACAGCAGCGCCTCTAGCCGATAGTTGGGTACTAAAACGTCACGTAGTTAACTATCCTACGTCACAGCGTACTACAGCGACTGTAGTTTGCGCTTCATTCAATTTGGTACCATGAGTAACAATTTTGACAGATGTCATAGTAACGTACTATTACCAAGGACATTCTACGTCAGTAGATAAAATGTCTTTGACTATTACTACTGTAGTGACGTCAGCCGATCTAAATGTGACAACTCATGGTATACGTACCAGGTCAACTCCTCCCAATCCCCCCTTTCTCTGAAATCCTGAAATTCACTGAACAAATTATATCTTTCACAGAAAAAATGGCTAACCAGTGAACTGGAGTCACAACAACCTGTTGATTCGTAAAGAGATGTTCCGATGCAACCATTAATCATTTTGCAGAGAGCCAGAAAATAGACGGAGAGCACAGAACATAGACACTACCTAGAACAGGAGCTGACGACTTAAAAACCACTTCATTAGCTTTTATACTTATTTCATAAAAATGCATACTTCGTAAAATCACGCCTGTTTCCCGACGGGGTAGGCAGAGACCACGGATCTCCACTTGCTACGATCTTGACATAATCTCTTTTGCTTCATTCACTCTCTTTACATTCTTCATACATGCGCGTCGGTTTAGGGTACTTACTCTTTATCTGGTCTTTCTCTAAAACGTTCCCAATTTCATCGAGGAACGTACTACGCCGTGGTGGGAAGACCTTTTCATACATAAATAAACAGATCTATCTTAATCTAAATACCTTCACACTATCTAAAAGCTACATGTGAAACAGTTGAGCTAACTAACCATTCAAAACCGATCTATGGATAGCTCAACTGATCCAGACCGTTACCAGGTAGAAGCGTTTCTACTAGATAATCTCAACATAATATTTTTATCTCGACTGCTCTTAATCTTAATATGGCGATTTCAACAGACATTGACACAATAAAGTAGGTATAAAATTCAATATTATTTCAAGCTTGAAAAGTGGCGTATCTAAAACACGATTGTTAGTAAGAGCTCGTGGTAAGGCCTCTGGTGTTTCATTGTTAAGTGTATACCACCAGCTCCTGCACTAGCAAACCACGATCAAAAAGTCCGTTCCAAAAAGATAAACGGTCCAACATGCGCTCGGAAGACGAAACTATCCAAAAAGGCAACTGTGGAAACGAGGGAATTGATGAAAACATGCAAAATGGACTGGTATATTGCGTAATATTAAGGCGCTTTGCACATTGAGCAACTATTGCAGCAACTGGCAACTGGCAACTAGCTTTTTATATTATTATCAATAGGATTGCGCACGCACCAACTCTATCAATTTGAGAAATTTAAAGAAACCTTTGGAAAAGTTGATAGTTGCCTCAACCAAGCGCATAAGCAACAGGATCTGTAGACTACCATATATACATATATCACTAGCTGATGCCCGCAGCTTCGCCCGCATGAATGTCGATTATCGTGACTTTTCATACAAACTTTCCTCCCTTATTTTATCCCCTTGGGGGTAGAATTAATCAAAATCCTTTCTTAGCGGATGCCTACGTCATAACATCTACCTGCATGCCAAATTTCAGCCCGATCCGTCCAGTGGTTTGGCCTGTGCGTTGATAGATCACTATGTCAGTCAGTCAGTCAGTCAGTCACCTTTGAATTATATATATTTAGAAGATGTTGAACCAGTGTCGCTAAAGGATTATAGCGCCAAAGGCTTCTTTTATGAACTTGGCTTCTACAAACTTAACACAACTGTAGATCCAGCGCCGAGACATTTGTGAAGACTTCCGTATTCCTGTAGACTGTAGAGCAAACAATGGCGTAGCTGAAGCAACAGGTGAGGCGGGAGGCGAACTGCAGCATCCAGAGATATTAGTATGGCTTTAAAAAAAATAAAAAAAATATGACCACGACTGTAATCCCCAGGCTCGGTAGATATCTCCTCAGATCTTTAGTTAGTTAGATCTTTGAGGATATCTAAAGGGGGTAGTCAGAGGCAAGTCCAAACATGACATTTGGTACATGCCCACATTTTGCACAGTAGTTAGTATTCCGTGTATTTTATGGCTTTTGATAGTTTACGAAAACTCTTTTCGAATAGTATCTTACATTTACCTCCATCGGAAATGTTAAGGAACTAAAATAAGGTCGTTAATATAGAAAATATGTAATCGGCAGTCCCAGCAATGATTTTCAAACCAAGTTTTCACGATATCGACCTTATTTTAGTTCCTTAGCATTTCCAATGGAGGTAGTATGAAAGGATACTTTCGAAAAAAGTTTTTGTAAATAACAACAACTCATACTAGGGGTACAGAGTGGGTCTTGGTATATGGGTTTTGATAGTTTACCAAACTTTATTAAGATAATGTTTCCTTCCTAATGAATTCATAAAAAAAGATATTGACATCTAAAGTGTGTTAATTAAAGCTGATTTTAATTTTTTGTAAAATATAATATTAATTACCTACACGTCATGTTAATTTCAACGAAGGGTCATATAAAATGCAAAAGCATCGTAGAATTATTAAATTACAAGCATAATTTACCTTGATTAAGGAAAATGTGCATCATTTATAAATAGAAGTGACAAGTTTAAGGAAAACTTTAAATAACACTTAACAGTTAAACAACAACCTTACCAAGTATTTTAATTCAATTAATTTATACAAAATTACAGACTAATATATTAGTAAATAATATTATCAGTGCTTCCTATTACGTAATTATTAAAATAATGTATTATTTTACTATACTTAATAATATATTATCTAATTATCTCTAAATATTATTAATTTGTATTATTTATTTTATTTATAAATGACGCTCTCAGCACTCTAACTTAAATGGAGGTGGGCTGGGCACACCGCACGTTACATTGATAATTATGGACCATAGAAACCACATGGTGGAAAGGTCCAAAGGGAAAGAGGAATGTTAGCAGACCAGACCACGAAGTCTTCCAGAACGATTCCGTAACGATTCCATTATAGAAACGTCACTACTTCCATACAATTTGCATAGGTCATGGTACGAAATAACAATGTAATACTTATTCGGTAATGTATTATGAATTCGTGGTGAGGCCCCTTTATGACGGTGGGCTGATTATTCATCCAGGTGTCAGGAAACGACAAATACAAGCAAGGACAGGGATTTGTGGAAAAAAGCTAGAGGAGGCCTTTACCCAAAAAGAGGTAAATTTTTCAACCAAAAAGACGGAGTAAAATTTAAACATAACATTTGAAATGTACTTAGAAATATGGAATAAAACGGTTTTTTTATTTATATAAAAAAACCGTATTACAGGTTATTAAAGGTTCATAAAAAAAATCGATTAAATTAACGAATGTTTTGGCAAAATGTTTTCATTTCTATAAATTATGTGGTCTATAATCTATAGGTACATAGGTCCTACCTAAAATGAAAAATAGATGCTAAACCGTAAAGTGTAAAAGAAAACGCAGTGACACCTAGGTGACAGTGACATTTTAATAGTTCCTACAATTATAATAATTGTCTTCAATAAAAATATAGGTACATTTATTTTTAGAGTTCAATCTTTGTAAAAACCACACCGAAGAAGCTAGGAATAAAAAAATTTGAATAGTAAGAACAGTTCCCTTCTAACACAAAAACATCTACCTAAAGATATAGAAAACTAGCTTCCGCCCACGGCTTCACCCGCGTGGTAGGTACCTTGAAAAACAAAAACAAATCTATCCCACGGGAACCTTACATTTTTCCGGGATAAAAAGTAGCCTAGATACGTTATTCCAGGTCCAAAACTACGCGTATTCTAAGTTTCATCCAGATCCGTTCAGCCGTTTCAGCGTGAAAGAGTAACAAACATATTTAAGTACATAAATCCTCACAAATTTTCACATATAAAATATAAGTAGGATGGGCAGAAGCAATTTTGAAAATGTTTAAAATCATTATTTTTCGGTTCTAACTACGGAACTCCAATCAATTTTAGAAACGCACTCATTTTGTTTTCTAAATAATTTAAAACTTTTAACAGGTATAAATTGTAGTCAACTGAACATCGTCTGGTCACTTTTCCTGGCAACTTTCTCACTAAAATATCATTATCCAGCCAAAATCATGGATAAACCACTTCTTTTTGACCAAAGCATCAAAAATATTGAATTAGTTTTCCGTTTCAGTGGCATCAACATAAGAAGTCGTAAAGCAAAACGATCAGACTATTTCATGTCATCAATTATATTTATCATCAACTTTATCTTGCTAAATTTGACAGTAGCTGGAGAATTAGCATGGTGTATCAATGGAATCAAAACCGGTGGAGATTTCCTAAGCATAGCATTCAACGCGCCTTGCATATCGATAGCAGTTTTGACCAACTTAAAATGTATGCCACTATTCTTGAATGATAGAAAACTTCAAGAACTAATAGAGACCTTGAGAAATTTGGAAAGGAAAGAGAATGGAAGAGAGTATTCGGAAGATAAAGTTGAAATCATAAACAGAGAAAAGGACTTTTTGGATAGAGTGATCAAAGTGATCAATTATTTATACCTTGCAGTGATGCTCCTGTTCGCTTCTCCACCGTTATTTATAATACTTGTAAAATATATAAGCACTGGAGAATTGGTGCTGATTCTACCGTATTTTGTTCAGTATCCATTTGATGAGTTCAAGCTTAAATTCTGGCCAATCGCGTATATTAATCAGATCTCGAGCGGTATGTATAGATTTTAGCTATATTCTGTACAAAAAACAGTACTTATAAAGCACTGGTGTTGAAATGGCATTAGCCTTCTGACCCTAAAGTCGTGGTCTCAAACCTGGCTGAGCACCAATGAGCTTTAATATTTTGAAAAATTTGTGCGCCAACCTTGATACTTTAGTAATTGGTTTAGAAGTAGCTCTGACTACCCTTTAGATAAACTTAAAGAAGTATAATCATGTTTTTTAGAAGCCACAGTTTTTTTTAATGTCTGCGCTGCTGACTACTTCTTCTTCATCTGCTGCACCCACATACGCATCCAGTTCAAACTGCTTCAACACAATATTGAGAACATCATCCCTCAGCAAAATGACAACCACAAATTCCTTGAAAATGATGAGTTCAGGGCTAAGTTTAGAGAATTGATAAGGTGGCACCAGGATCTGATTGAGTGAGTTTTACATTTCAATATTATTTTGATCTAATTTGACTACATAATTGAACCAATATTTGGTTCAGATTTAAATTTTTAAATTTGTAATATCTTTTGAAAGGAATTCAAAAGATATTACAGTCCAATTTCAATAATTCAAAAAGTTGTCGACAGGTATTGAAACAGTCTTAAATAAAAAGATTATTTATTTGGATAAGAATTCATATATAAGTTTAAGATATAGTTAAAATAGTAATAAGTATACAGATATACAGATATAGATTAGTATAGATAGGTCATAAAAAATGTTGTAATTATTAAATTGATTGTGTGTATTGCTTTTGTATTTTGTGTTTCAGATCCGTCCAAATATTGGAAACCATATACTCCATATCGACGTTACTGAATTTCTTGTCTAGCTCCTTGATTATTTGCCTCAATGGCTTCATTGTTACGGTAAGTTTATATGATATAATTTGTTTTACTTAACAATTATTGAAGAACTTGAGGATATTTTACTATCACTGTTCTATAACGCTATGTTTATTATATTTCAGATTGTAGATGATATTATTATCGCCACGGCTTTTATAAGCTTTCTGTGCATGAGTTTGTTCCAAGTTTTTTTCCTTTGTTTCTTTGCTGATCTTCTTACGTCTGCTGTAAGTATCTGGTGTCATTTTTATCATTCACTTCAAACTCAGGTTAAAATTAGAAATACGCCTTTGCCTACATAGTCGGTGGAAACATAACAAAAAGGAAAATACAGATAACGATATAGAATAGATGATATTGTCAATGTTTCTCTCTGAATTAAACTGAAGACCGATAGAGATAGATATTAATAGATGATTGATTAAGACCGATAATGAACGATACAAAATAATAAGAATAGAGTCCTGTAGTCACACTCGCGATCCTTCATAACTATTAGAAAATCATAGTCACACCAGTGTGACCACGAGTCCGCAGTGGATGCAACAGGCAGCCAAAAAATTAAAAAAGATTTACTAAGTAATAAACAAAACTCCCATCATAATCCTAGATGAGTATTTTTACAGAGTGAAGAAGTTACGACTGCTGTTTATAAGAGTCAGTGGTACATGGCAGAAGTGAGCGTTGCGAAGAAAATGCTTATAATACAAACCAGGTAACAGCTTATATACAGTCATGGAGATTTGGAGAAAATATTGCAATAGCTTCCTTAGATCTAGCATTGCCACTCAACGTGGCAATAACAACAGCACTAAACATGTTAAAATACATGAGTCTACTGGAGTCTATACGAGTCTACTCGTGACCACGGTGATTGTAATATCATCGAAACGTCGAGGTAAATAGAATGTTTCACAATACGCGATTAAGTCGCGAGAGTATACATTTAAACATGTTTCCAAGTCGCGATAGTTTAAAAAGTGTTCAGCACTAAACATGGTTTATTATTTTTGCGAATGTTGAGATGGATGTGTGGAGTGACGTGAATGGATAAGCTAAGGAATGAGCATATTTGTGGAAATTTGAAAGAAGCGCCAGTGATAGAAAAGTTGAAGAGTTGGTTTGCGTGGTATGGGCATTTTATGCGGCGGGAAGAAAGTCATGTTACAAGAAGGGTGATACACTTGAATGTAGATGGATATGTATAAGGGTAGACGTAGACCTAAGAAAAGATGGATGGACTGTGTGAAAGACGGTATGTGTAAGAAGGAATAGACTACTGAGATGACGGATGATAGTGTAGAGTGGAAGAAGAGAACCTGTTGTGCCGACCCCACCTAGTGGGATAAGGGCAGGAAGATGGTAATGGTGGTTAATATCCATTTTCTTAAATTTTCTTTTCAAAGTGCTCGATTAAATTTATTATCAATGATTAGAGATAACAATGCGGATGTTAAGATGGATGTGTGGGGTGACACGGTTGGACAGGATTAGGAATGAGTATGTCAGGGGAAGTCTGAAAGTAGCGCCTATTACTGAAAAGATGAGGAGTGCTAGGTTAGCATGGTATGGACACGTGATGAGGAGGGATGAAAACCATGTCACCAAAAGAGCTATGAGTATGAGTGTGGCTGGGTGCACAAGTAGAGGAAGGCCGAAGAAGAAGTGGTTTGATTGTGTGAAGGATGATATGAATGTAAGAGGAGTAGATTCAGAATTGACGACTGACAGGAGGGAGTGGAAGAAGAAAACATGTTGTACCGACCCCACTTAGCGTGGGATAAGGGCAGGAGAATGATGATGATTAGAGATAACAACAGATTTAAAACACATTTTAACATGACATGTATAAGAATGTGTCTAATAGCTCGACTGTAATGGTGTTGAGTGCAGATTGTATAGGTATCCTAGTTTTAGGGTTCTGAGGCAGTCTGGTAATTGGTTAATAAAATTCGTATTTTTAATTTACATACGATTACTCTGGATGCCATCGCAAAAAGAGGATGAAGAATAAAACAAATGCTGTCACTACCAATTCTCAAATTTTGCCTATGATCATAGCTGCCATAAATGCTACATATTTTGTTTAAGGCTTTTTCTTTATTTTAATTATTTACATAAATAGACCTTTATTTTATTCTTTTTTTTACAAGGTAAATCTTTTTATTTTTCCAGAGCAATAAAGCCTTGTGCATTGACTGCATTCGGATTTGCCGATGTGAATCTCAACTCATTCATGAGGGTAATATTTTACGTACCTGTTTCTATAAAATTTATATTTTACAAATGTTTTCGACTGGGTCTATGAATATTGTATTAACTTTTCCATACATAAACTTTGGGGTTCTACAGAGTTCTTGATGCCACCCATATTATACCTACCTACACTACGTATGCATATTACAATATTTTTAATACCTAATTAACGAAAAAAGCTTGAAATGAGTCACATTAATTTAATTATTTTATGTTTTTTTTTACAGGTTTTGAGTACCGCTTGGTCATACTTTGCTCTCCTGCAGAACATTTATGGAAATTAATGAATATACATAAATACTTAACTATAAGTATAATGTCAATAAAATCTCAAATTATAACGCTTAAAATTAAAAATATTATATCAATAAAGTCCCACAAAGCTTGCACTAAAATAATTACCTCACTTTCTACCAACACGTAGTAAGGAATTTTTGTTGTTCTTTGGATGAAATTTGGAATACCTACTTTATGACCTAAAGTAGCTAAGTAAGCTAAGTATCTAAGTTTTGTGTAAATACCACGTGCGAAGCCACACGCGGAAGCTAATATAAATAGGTATAACATCAAATAGAAGTGGCAATAATTGCGTCAATTACCTTCCTACGTTTTATATTAACTAATTCAAAATATATGTCGTAGCAAGGAAGCTTGCAACAACTTAATGATAGCTTTATAATAACCGCTAGGTGGTGTTTGATGAAAAATATTTGGAATACAGAACATCGAATTTCTAGAACAGACAGAATAAAATGAACGGCACTAAAAAGACCGTGAGTTCTGGGGGCTTAGTACGGGATTTGATAGTTTACTAAACGCTACATCGTTTTGTTTCGTTCTACCCATTTACCTGCGGTACCCCAGTGGAAACTTACGTCAGTGTAGGTAAATGTATGGAAGGAAACGAAATAAAATAAATTTGCGTAAATTTGTGTTATAGCCCTTATGACCAAATCAGTGGGACCACGAGCGACTGCATTACGTTGACTGATGGTCCCACCAAACAGTGGGACCACGAGCCCATTAAATCGACACACTGTCCCACCAGTGGGTCAAATTAGTGGGACCACGAGTCGCGACCCAAACCCGTACTACCCTTGCTAACCAATCATTAGTTGTCGCTAAAAAGAATCTTATTAAACTTTGAGCATCCAACTATTACTATAGTAACTAGAATACAGGTAAGTGTGCATATTGCTGATAATGTGATTTTGATTACTAACATTAGGGATCTCGTTAAAACAAGAGCAAGGGTATACCTACGTAATTTGAGTCCTGTATTGAATTTTATAAGAGAAATAACAAAATTTTGACGACCTCAGTGGCGCAGCGGGCGAGAGTCCGTCTGCGACGCAAGAGGTTGCGGGTTCGATTCCCGCCGCGGAACAAATTTGTGTACGATCTGCAGAAATTTGTTCCGTTGGTCTGGGTGTTTTCTATGTATAATAAAAAATATCTATCTATGTATATAATGTATTAAATATATCAGTTATCTAGTACCCATAACACAAGCTTTGAGTAGCTTACTTTGGGGCTAGATGATGCTGTGTGGATAGTCCAGCATTATTTATTTATTTATTTAATTCTATCGATGTTTCTTCTGATTAATGGACTGTTCTATCTAATAGATTAATAGGTCTACTTTTACCTTTGTTTGCACAGTGACTACAATATCGGTACCTATACCTAGAATAATTAGAAAACCTATAAATATGGGGCGACTACTGAATTTTTAGTACCTATATACACTGGTGTCTTTAGAAATAGACACATAGCAGCCCGAAATATCAAGAAAATAACCAAAATGGCAGAGAAAACTTTACTTTTTGACAAGTCACTGCACAAACTAAATGTGTTGTTCAAATACTCAGGAATGAATTTGCAAAGGAAAATAAAAACAACATCAGAAATGGTAAAACACAGATGGTTATTCACATTCAACTTCTTATGGGTCCTGTCAGCAACAATCGCATCATTTTACTACATATATTTAGGGATAGCTGAAGGAAAGAATTTCGTGGAACTGACAAGTGTTGCTCCATGCACGACCTTTACAATACTGTCAATGTTCAAATCATACTTCCATCTCATCAATGAAGGTAAAGTTTCCAAGCTGATCGAAAGTATGAGGAAGCTAGAAAGAGAAGAGAATAACAGAAAGGCTTCGGTCGAGAAGAATAAAATTGTAATTGAAGATAGGAAGTTTCTGAATCGAGTTATCAATGTGTTGTATGTTCTGAATTGCTCGATGATAGTCGTTTTTGATATGATGCCGCTGGTTTTGATAGCTGTGACGTATCAGAAGACGCGTGAATTTGAGATGCTGTTGCCTTATCTGGATGTGTTTTCGTTTATTCCTTACGAGTTCAAGTATTGGCCGTTCGCGTATATTCATCAAATTTGGTCAGGTAAATAAAACTAGAATTTCGTAGAGTATTCAAAATGATGAAATAAAACTAGCAAGATAAATATCAAACAATCAAATAGTTTTTATAGGTTTACCTGCTGTTACAATAACAAATATTCAATTCATTGTAGAAAACTAACAATAAAAGAAATTTTCGAAACTAAATAATCTACCTAGGAATCAAGAACTTGGTTATTTCCTGTTTTATTAAGGATGCTTTTAGCAACCGATGTTGAGACAAGATTACAGATACAAAAATGTAGAAGCTAACAACTGCAGCATAGATTATTATTATTGGAACGAAGTTCCTTATCGCGCGTTGTGAAAGCGGGCTAGACGGAAAAAATTCTCACGAAAAGTTGTCACGACACTTTTTGCTATAGTTGTAAGCCGTGCGGCGTGCGCGTGTTTCTCTGTCTGTCGCTCTCTCCCTCTCTCTCTCTCATAGAAAGCAAGGAAAGGAACTTCGTTCCATCCGGGTGTCCCTTGACATCTCTCAAGTTTTTTAAGATATTGTCGGTGCAAAGATGCATTTTTTTTGTTTTTTTCTGTTGTATTTGCATCATTACTTTTTGGGAGGTGTTGTGTGAGCTGTTGTTTCTCTATGACTGTAGTGACTATAGTGTGTACTGTAGTTTCTTTACTTGATATATCCTTAAATTTTGATAATTTTTCAGAATGCATTGTACTTCTAGAAATGGGTGCAGCTGACTATCTCTTCTTCACTTGTTGCATCTATATCAGGTTAATTTGATTGTTTTGACGTTCTTAATCTCTTATAGAAAGTTTTTTCTTCACTTTATGCATATTTAAGTAGTCATTATCTTCCTGCCCGTATCCCACTAGGTGGGGTCGGCACAACAGGTTCTCTTCCTCCACTCTCTCCTATCATCCGTCATCTCAGTAGTCACTCCCTTCTTACACATATCCTCTTTCACACACTCCATCCATCTTTTCTAAGGTCTACCTCTACCCTTATATCCATCCACATTTAAATCCATCACCCTTCTTGTAACTAACTTTCTTCCCGCCGCATAACATGTCCATACCACTCAAACTATATTTAAGTAAGTAAAGATTACTAATTAGTACATATATTCGATCTCAGGATACAGTTTAGGTTACTTCAGCATGATATAGTCATGATGATTTCTGAAGAGGACGAATCTAAAATAATGGCTGATGAGGATTTTCGAGCTAAGTTTACGGAGATAGTGCAATGGCATCAGGAGATCATCGGGTGAGTTTTAAATACAGAAATGACTTACGCTGCTGACTGACCGACATTATTTACAAAGCCTTGAGTGCTGAAATTAAGAGGGTAGTTTCCATACTGGAATTCCTAAAATTCAATCTATAAGCAATGCAGCTGGAAATTGAATTACAGTAAAAAGGAAATCCATGGACTCTGCTAACTCTTCGAGAAATAGGGGTAGATGTTGTACTTGCTGCGTATGGCATGTTGTAAACATCTCGACGTGCCTCTGACTACCCCTGAACGTCTTCAAAGATCTCTGAGTAGGTATCTAGTATCTCGCTTATCCAATGTTTATTAAATGCTTTTTTCACAGAGCCTCGATGACTCTCGAAGAAATTTACTCCAAGTCGAATCTCTTAAACTTCATGTCAAGTTCTCTGGTGATTTGTCTGACTGGATTTAATGTGACGGTATATTCTTACTACTCTTACCATTGATATAATCATCACCCTCATCATCTTCTTCCTGTCCTTTTCCCACGTTATGTGACGGCACAACATTGATCTTCACAGTCACAGTCGTATTTTATGTATTTTACTTAAAGATTATCTTCAAAATTATTATTTTAATATCATCCAGATCCGTTAAGCCGTTTCAGCGTGAAAGAGTAACAAACATACTTAACATCCAGACATTCTTACAAACTTTCACGTTTATAATATTAGTAGGATTGTCCTATAACGGTTAATCGTAATATCCAGATGGTAGACGATATGGTGGTGGTGGTGACGTTTCTGACGTTTCTCTTCATGGGGTTGATGCAAGTCTTCTTCCTCTGTTTCTTCGCGGACTTGATGACTGCCGCTGTGAGTATTGTGCTTTACCCACCTAAATACTTAGGTAGGTAGCTACAGTTGGCCCAACGAGTCGAGGCATTCGTGAAGTTAGCGCAGAGCGCTGCGCAGTATCGTTTTTCGGGAGCAATTGGAGGTATGGAGAGGGACGGTGGGACTGTAAATGCGCAAACTCGCACCTGTGGCTAGCTTCACGAATGCCTAGAACCGTTGGAAGAACTGTACCTACAATTTTGAACCAGTTGATAATAATATATACTTTACAATGCATTTAACGAACAAAACCTCGGTTGTCTCTTTCATTTCTGATTTTCTTTTTTTTTTGGCGTCGTATTCTGATTTTCTTATCTATTGTGATTGTCTTTTTTTTCTTATGGATGTTGCCAGTGTCAAGTGTTTTTTATTAAGTAATAAGTTACATTTTTTTTAAAATTTATTTACATAAGGCCGGGTTCTCAAATCGTAAATTATCGAAAAGTAAACTGACATTTTACTTGCATTAGGCAAACCTACCTTATGTAGGTACCTATAATAATATTATAGATTTATTTCCAATACGAGTAGTAGGTATTTAAAAAGTTTTTCAAAAAAAACCATAGGTACCTACCTAATTTTACAGCTCTACCATATTGGATTTTTTGACATTATGTACCTACAGCCTAACGGCAGGTTTCTGTATTCTATCTATCTAGTAGATAAAATGTCTTTGATCTATCTGCGGTTTTTGGATTTTGGATAGGTATTTGACATTAATCCTATACGAGTAGAAGTAATGTCAAATATCTATCTAAAATCCAAAAACCACAGATAGATAGAAAATAAAAATCTACCGTAAGTCATTCTTGTGATCCAGACAAATCATGATCTGTTAAGATCTATCCAGCCGTTTTATAACCAACTAGCTTCCGTTCGCGGCTTTGCTCGCAAGGCACCTACATAAAATATAGCCTATATTACTCAGGTATAACGTAGCATTCTAACGGTGAAAGAATTTTTGAAATCGGACCAGTAGTTTTTGAGTTTATTCGCTACAAACAAAAATACAAAAATACAAAACTTTCCTCTTTATAATATTACTAGCTTCCACGGCAAAAACCAAAACAAATCTATCCCACGGAAACCGTAATTTTTTTCGGGATAAAATGTAACCTATGTGTTATTCCAGACCATAATCTATTTCTGTGCCAAATTTCATTCAGATCTGTTCAGCCGTTTTAGCGTGAAAGAGTAACAAACATACATCCATCCATCCATACATTCTTACAAACTTTCGCGTTTATAATATTAGTAGGATTAGTATTGATAGACAGGATTTTTATGTATATTAGAGTATGGATGTCAGCAATGCAGTCTACAATTCCCGATGGTACTCAGCCTCAGTTAGAGCTGGTAGAGATCTACTGATGGTGCAGACAAGATCTCAGAGAGCATGCAGACTGACCGCTGCAGGCTTTGCGGATGTGGACCTTAAAGCCTTTATGAGGGTAAGGTGATAGTAACGTGGTCACTAAGGTCATCATAAGCAAAGATTTAAATCGTAGATATGCCCGTACGGTACTGAGACCGCGCCGTTTTGTTGCCATACGAAATGAGATAGCTCGCTCATTTGGCACACCAAATATTTTCAATTTCAGGGTACAAAAGGAATAATTATATTTTTTTACGAAAGATCGTGCAATATAATTGCACAATAAATGGTGATGTAACTGTTTGGTTAATTTTTTACTAATCATTGCTTGCAACGGCATTTTGTTAACACACACAAGTAAAAACAGTGCCACAGTTTTTGGCGTCCGGGCATACCTATCTACGATTTAATTTAAATCTTTGATCATAAGGTTCATTTTAACGTGGTAGGTGAATTTGGATCCCAGTTCCAGGTTCTAGTTTGTCTAGAACGGACAAGAAACTTGTCTTGGTCTTGGGTTTAGAATGTCATGTGTAGTCTCACTCTACCTACTCCCGAATAAAAACTGTAAAATTAAAAAAGCTTTATTTTTTACTAGCTCCTGCCTGAATATACCTATATAAAATAAGTGTATAGGTAGGTACCTATTAAAATTTGGGCAATAAAAAGGTCTAAATAAATAAATGGCCAATGAACAACTTATCTTATGAAAAATAAGTACCTAAGTAACATTTAGATATAAAGGAAATAAAACTAAATTACTTACCTAAGTACGTAGGTAAATAGTTAGATTTTTTTCAGGTACTGGGCACAGCATGGTCCTACTTTGCCCTACTGCAAACAGTCTATGGAGGGGCAGACAAATTGTAATTACCTACAGAGTAAATATATCACCGTGTATTTCAAATTATTTTCTTTAGCCATCAATCACAATAAATAAACATCATTGAGGGCCCATACCCTTCAATTATATTATTTATTTTTCTTCAATCCCAAGCGTCTAAACCCCCAGGCTATACGTAATTTCGGCAGAATGTGTGATCCTTCCTTAGCCCACTCCAGGTAGAAAAATAGTCAGCCAATGAGGTTTTGTGTATCGGCAAAAAAGGTTGTCTTAAAGAATTTTGTTCTTGTAGAGGCTCTATAAAAAGTTGGTTTTCGTCTTTGTAGTTTACCGTTCTTTTACCCAAAAGGCCAAATCTGGAGTTTTATTTTATCGGAGAGAGTTTAAGTTTATTTTGGGAGCAGAAGTAGGAAGCTGGGTTCTTCTTACCTATCTAAGTATAGGTAGATAGATAAGATACTACCTACTTATATTTTTTGTTGTAGGTAGATAACCTACCAACTTATTTTTTAATACAAAGTTTTGTTGTTGCTACGAAATGCTACGAGACTAACTGTAGAGTAAAGTTGTAGCCTACATACGACCAATATTATACCACTCTGTTGCTAGGTAGGTAGTTAGGTACCTACATAAATTGGCGAAGTCAAAACAAAGTTGTCTTTAGACGCCATCTGTGAGCGCTGTTGGGAAACACAATGTCGGTAAAGCAGACTGAGAGAAAGTGTTGCGCCATTGCTCTGCTTTACCGACTCAACATTGACGTTCTGTCATGGCGTAAAAGTGTACATTTATTGTGTACAATAAAAACTAGAATAATGTTTTTCGTACGTAATTTACTGTGTAGGTGCTGTAGAAATTGTTGTATAAACTCGAAAATATCATGATAAAACCACAACAGTTATAAACAAGTGTTATTAGTTTAAAATGGACAAGAAAAATGCCATTCGGAGAGCCAAGAGGCCGTCAAAAGTGCTTGAAGAAAATTATTGGGATTGTAGCGTTTGCACGTACAGAAATAATGCCGAGGCCTTCAAATGTTCCATGTGTGATGTCAGAAAAGGTATTTATCATTCAATTAGTGCTTATCCACTTCATATACTAACAGTAAGAAGTACCTACCAACGCAACTGTAAAAACTCTTGTCTTCGATTAGGTAGGTTATTTACCTGTATAGGTACTTACTTACATCCACATCCCAATTTCGAAGACACGTAGATATAGCCAGGTACTAAAGGGACCTTCATAATCTGATCCTTATCTTGTTCTTATTGTTGCTATACCTATTCATTGTAACTACTAACGACTAAATAGGTTAGGTTAGGTTACTTAATTAGGGACCAACCTAACTAAATAAGTCAGGTAGACTTAAAAAACGGACTATCGTTACGATGAGTCAATATTCCAATAAGTCCTACAACATAACCTCTAAAAGACCCTACATATTGATTTAATCCAACGAAGTCCTATTGTTGGGGCTGTGGTCCAGACAGACGTATTGATTAGTTCTTCTAAGTATAGGTACCTACCTAGGTACCTAGGCAGAAAGGTATATTATTTAAAAAGTAGATAATTAGAGGTAGGTACATACATAATATTATGTTGTTGATTTTATCGGAAACATCGTTAACCCGACCTATTATGTGTAATTACTTACCTACCTTATATAGATAGAACTAGGTACCTACCTACATAAGTTTTATATTTTTACTTATTAATTACGGCCTAAGTAGGTACTTATAATCCTAAATTTACTTAATGTAGCTTACAGAATATAATTCGCTTGACATTTTGGCGCCCATGCATAAAATTAGTTCAAATTTTTTTCGCAATATTATTATGGCGTTGTAGTCGCTATAAGCCGGCCGAATGTAAATGGTCGGAACGCAGATTGACAGCTGCAATATTATCAGCATCCGTAATTTGGCCGGTTTGTATCCATTGACCTTTCCCGTAGGTAAATGATCCGTACTAAAGTTACCTACATAGGTAGGTACTACCTACTTATTCCATTTTATGAATTTTTGGATTTTGATGAAACTAAGGTGACCAAAAGTCCCGGAATCTGCGAGACTGTCCCGCAAAACGACTAAATGCGTTTCGCGCTTGACCCGCAACTTTAATTTTTAATTGGATCTACGTAGATAGGTACCTACCTACCTACTAACAAAAAAAACTTGAGAGGTGTCAAGGGACACCCGGATGGAACGAATTCCTTTCCTTGCTTCTATGAGAGAGAGAGACAGACAGATAAACACGCGCACGCCGCACGGCTTACAACTATAGCAAAAAGTGTCGTCACAACTTTTCGTGAGAATTTTTTGTCTAGCCCCCTTTCACAACGCGCGATAAGGGACTTCGTTCCAATACATATCTACCTAAAAACATATTAATTTTATTGTCTTGTGCCGACCCCACATAAAAGTGGGAAAAGGGCAGGATGATGATGCAGATGCCTTATGGCGAAATACCTACATGGTTCGAAATAATTTACGAAAACTTATTAATATACAATACCTACCTACTTATTAGATAATTATTGCGGCTCGCTCTGCTCCCCAGTATTATTTAGCTGAGCAATTTTGAAGGTTCAAATTAACTGTTTTTCGATAAACAAAAAAAAACATGATTACGACTGTAATCCCCAGGCTTGCTAGATATCTCCTCAGATCTCTAGTTAGTACTTACTTCGATCTTATAAAATAATGTTCACTAGGTATTATATTTATTACCTCGCCCCATTGTGTTTATAAAGTCCTTCCTCGGGGTCAGTGACCTAATTATTCCGGGATGCAAGATTAGGGAGCGAAACGAAATTGATTTTATAAATATCCAGCGGGATTAAACCAATAGATTGGGTGTAGTAAGTAGTAGTTGGTACATTACGTACCTAAGTAGGTAGTCTAGTTCGGTTATTTTGTACTAATTGAATGTAAGTCTTTCTTTATTCAGTTAGACCTTGCATAGGTCATCTCTTTTGCTATTCAGTTACCTAAAATATAACCTGTCGCAAAGATTCAGCAGAGATGTGAGCTGAAAAAACCGGCCAAGTGCGAGTTGGACTCGCGCACCAAGGGTCCATAGCGGCAACTGAAATACATCATGACGTGTGAAAATTTCAACCGTCTAACTATCACGGTTCATGAGATACGGACAGACAGACAGACGGACGGACAGCGGAGTCTTAGTAATAGAGTTCCTTTTTACACATTGGGTAGGGAACCCCAAAAAGTAAGCTTAGGAGCGGTTACGCACTGCGTCCGATCCGAATCCGATCAGAACCCGTAAAAATATGGATCTAGAAAACTCGGACCGAATTCGGATATTGCTTACGCACTAGTCCGATCTCTGATACAAATCCAACCAATTCAGGAGCCACCTTTTGGCATACGTCATTTTACGTGACGGAAATGACGAATGACGGAAAGAAATCGGATGTAGTGCGTAAATTAACATAGAAATAGTTCTACCGGACCATATTTTCACGGGTTCGGATCGGATTCGTATCGGTCGGACGCAGTGCGTAACCGCTCTAAGTGCCTTTCAAATGCCAGATGGATGACCAACCTGCTTTCTCAAATGGGGTCAACGCCTTGATCACGTCAAAGTAGGATTTTCACATGAATGAACTTTGCAAGTTCTTAATACCTAAGTCATTGAGTTCTGTCACGTCACGTCACGGCAGATGGTGACTTGCGTGATTCACCAACTCTGGTACTGTCACGCCAACGTCTTGCCATCTGTCGCCGTAGGGTACGTTCAAAATGGTACTAGACGACTTCACCCACATACAATAAATATGAAACTACTATTAATTGCCAAAATTAAAAAACCCGACTGAAAAGTATTTGAAATGAATCTGGCGCCAAAAATTCGCCTTTTTTATTTTTTTTTTATTTTGATATAAGTACCCATTACCCAGTGTCACTCTCACAGTATATACGAATCCCATCAAAAACATAAATGTGAAATGAGAGCCAAGTTCAATAAGTATCACGACAAAAGCAGTGAGATCTAAACCGGGTGCCAAGTTCAATGGTCAGTCCTGAAATTTATTAATAACAATCCTACTAAAAACGCGCGACGCGACTAAACGCGAAAGTTTGTAAGAATGTATGGATGGATGGATGGATGGATGGATGGATGTATGTTTGTTACTCTTTCACGCTAAAACGACTGAACGGTTCTGAATGAAATTTGGCACAGCTATAGATTATGGTCTGGAATAACACATAGGCTACATTTTATCCCGGAAAAATATAAGGTTCCCGCGGGATAGATTTGTTTTTGTTTTTCAAGTACCACGCGGGCGAAGCCGTGGGCGGAAGCTAGTATGAAATATTATTGACAACTCTAAAATATCATTTAATTATATAACTTTGGATATGAGGGACCCCTCTCATCACATTGGCCCAAAAAACCAGCGACAGAATAAGAAAAAAAAACAATAATATATGAATATCTACACATAAAAACAGTATTGTTAAGGTCTGTTGTATAACCTACATCAATTTCAATTAAAAGACCATAGCATAGTAATAAAAGGACCAAGCAAAGTGTAGTTTCTGGATTACTATGGCAAGCAAAGTGCAAACAACCAATTCCATTCAACTTTTCTCATTTCAAAACATTGCTACGATCGTACGCAAGAACACCTAGTTACGTAACTTTCTGCCTTGTCATTACTCTTCGTTTGGCTGAAGTAGTCGGTATCAGTTCCGTTGTTGCAATTTTTTTTAGTTCATCTAAATATATATAACTCAAAGCTGACTGACTGACTGACTGACTGACTGACTGACTGACTGACTGACTGACTGACTAACTGACTGACTGACTGACTGACTGACTGACTGACTGACTTACTGACTGACTGACTGACTGACTGACTGACTGACTGACTGACTGACTGACTGACTGACTGACTGACTGACTGACTGACTGACTGACTGACTGACTGACTGACTGACTGACTGACTGACTGACTGACTGACATAGTGATCTATCAACGCACAGCCCAAACTACTGGACGGATTGGGCTGAAATTTGGCATGCAGGTAGATGTTATGACGTAGGCATCCGCTAAGAAAGGATTTTGATCAATTCTACCCCCAAGGGGATAAAATAGGGGATGAAAGTTTGTATGAAAAGTCGCGATAATCGACATTCACGTGGGCGAAGCTGCGGGCATCAGCTAGTTTTACGTATAGTTGCGCTGATTGCTGTGCAAAATTAAAAAAAAACATGATCACGACTGTAATTCCCAGGTTCGGTAGATATCTCCTCATATCTCTAGCTACTTAGATCTTTTGGGGATATCTAAAAGAGGGTAGTCAACTAGTCAGACACATCCAAACATGACATTTTGCAGTGGTTAGTATTCCGTACGTGACAGGTTGCAAGCCCATAGCCACTTATAACGAAAAAAAGTTCCTTGTAAAAGGAAGATGTAGTGGAATGACATTCCTGATCAATAACACGTCATCATTTTAAAAAGAAAGAAAAAAAGGAGTATTGAGATGACGAATGATAGAGGGAAATGGAAGATCACATGTTGTGCCGACCCCACATAAAGTGGGGGGAAAAGGGCATTTTTATTGTTTTTTTTTTGTACGTACAAACCCTTGCTTCTATGCTCACGCAAAGATGTTAAGTAATGTTTTGTTGCCTAATAACAGTTACTGTAGTGGTATTGTGCTGTTTTCCGTAGCGAGGGTCGCCGTGGGGAAGTATAGACTACGGTTTCACACAGCCCCCAGGGACTTACGCTACGTCCATTGTTCTAACAAAACTTCTTTTTGTTGAACAAGAATGTTGGGAACTGGAAATCAAAGACAAACTGGAAGTTGTATTCTTTGCTTAGCTAAAAAAACCGGCTAAGTGTGAGTCGGACTCGCGCACGAAAGGTTCCGTACCATTATCTATAAAACATTTTAAAAAATCGTGTCTATTGTATGGAAGCCTTCTGGAATATTTATTTTATTCTGTATTTTAGTATTTTTTGTTTTAGCAACAGAAATACATCATCTGTGAAAATTTTATCTGTATAACTATCATGGTCCATGAGATATAGCCCGGTGACAGACGGACAGACAGAGAGTAATAAGGTCCCGTTTTACCCTTTGGGTACGGACTACGGAACCATGACAAGCATAGTCATTCCTAAAAGATTTTGTAAGTTAGGTAAGATCATTTAACTGCCGATGTTGGTAGACGTTAGGCCATAAAAAGCTAACTGAATCTTGTCACATTTCTTCAATCCATTGAGTGTTCCGTAGGCACTTCGACTCGGAAACCACGCATCAACCCGGCATTGGTTGCCGCGCAGGCAGCTGGCACCGCTCCCACCAGCTCTCAAAAGCGGCCCCGGTCCGCCAACTCGCTCAAGAAGAAGAGGCATGCACCACGACTCAGAAATGTCGACAGAAGCTCCGCGCAGACTAGAGAGGTAAGACAGCTGCTCCTTCTTATAGGCCTTATACCTCTATAGAATTAGAGCGCTAATGGTGAAGTGGTAGCACCCCTGCCTCAAGATCCGAAGATCGTAGGTTCAAACCTGGGGCCTTACCACGAATTCATAATACATTGCCGAATGAGTATTACATTGTTATTTCGTACCATGCATGACCTATGCAAATTGTATGGAAGTAGTGACGTTTCTAATGGAATCGTTACGGAATCGTTCTGGAAGACTTAAGGCCCCTGGTCGTGCACCAATGACTTTTTCCATTCGAAAAAAGTATGTTCGCAATACCAGTGCTCAAAACGGCGAAGAAAAAATTCGTGAGGAAACCAGCATACCCTAGAACCAAAAATTCGAAAGTGTGTGTCATAGGTCAGTATTCTTATAAGCGGCAATGGGCTTGCAACCTGTCGGAACGTACGGAATACTAACTACTGTGAAAAAGGTGAGCATGTGCCAAATATCATGTTTGGACGTGCTTCTGACTACCCTCTTTGGATACAGTCGCAGGTCAGGTCTTTTTTCCTTGTGTTTACGACTAGGCACCTCCAGATATATAATTCAAAATGTTAGTAAAGGATAGTAACATGATAACATTTGGCACATATCCATTTCTTGTACATTATAGCAGTAACGTAATTAAAGTCATTTAGATTGAGTGTTTTTCCCATCCTGTCTAAATAGGTCGGCCCTTCCTGTTCTATTTTACAGTGGCACGCAACGCAACAATCACTAAAGATCTTGTTTTTATACACTTTTGTCATCCTTGATTTGGACAAAACTAAGGGCAAGGGCCACGTCCGTAATTCCGTATCTCCATCTGTATCTTCCGAAGGGCTTCCCGCAAGGGCTGATGCAGTCTCTTCGCAGGGTCCGGTCTGTATCTTTCTTTTCGGTTGTATCTTGTTTTCCCAATATTCGGCGACTCTTACGCCCCTCTCTGTTGCCTGGTTAAGGTCCTTCTCGTGTGCAAGTGCCTTTACTTAGGGTCCAGTGAATAGGGCTGAAAAAACCAGTCTAGCCCTGTCTTTCAAAAAATATTTTTTAAATTAGGACGTCAATGGAAGAAACAACTTTTTTATAGAACTTTAAACAAACCAAAGGCATTTGAAATTCCGACCACGCTAAAAGCCATAATATGTAGATGAAACAAAGAATCAGTTACCAATTGCAAAATGCTGTCTTGGCTCAAGCTGCTTGAGCCTATTTTGAATTGTGACGTAATATTTGATGCGACTAGATTCGCTCTGATTGGCCTTAATAAGAGCAAATAAGGTTTACGTTAGCTATTCTTAGATTTGCACTCATACTATAATTTTGTATCATAAAATATCAGAGTACTTAGTTGACAAAAAAGCTTGGGACGAATCAGCTCCAACTCAGCTAGGTGTCCCTAACAAAATTAACAAGGATTGTACAAAAAAAGCGCTAGGGCCCAGCGAGTTTCTTGTCAGTTCTTCTCGGACTGGGATAGAACTGGAATTGGCACCTAGACTCACCTAGTAAGACGTATGTAAGACGATTCAAAATGATCCCTGTGATTTTATTAAATGAAAATGTGAAAAATATACAGGTGTTACCAAACTACTTTGGAAAACTTCTGGGGGTTAAAGTACCCATCAATATAAACAACTTTTTCTAAGAAACCAGCACTGTGAGCGTGAAAAAAAAGCTGTTTCATACAAAAGGTACACACAAAAATACCCACTTGGCTAAAATGTATGATACAGCTGTGTTTTTTCGCGCTCACAGTGTATGTTGGTTTCTCAGAAAAAGTTGTTTATATTAATACTTTAACCCCCTGTAGTTTTTGAAAGTAGTCTGGTAAGTAAAGTACCCTGTGATTTTATTGAATAAAAATGTGAAAATATACAGGTGCTGTATATTTTCACATTTTTATTCAATAAAATCACAGGGTCATTTTATTTGTATTTTGATTTGATTTAACTTTTTGACTTTTCCCCAACAGGTAACCGTAAGCGGAGTGACAGTTGTCATAACTGAATACAAACCTAAAAAGTCAGTGTCAAGTAGCTCAAGCGATGTGGAATCCTCAAACGACGCTCGTGTATAGCAGATTCTGATGAAAAATGTATGGCCCTCTTATTTTTATTGATTTCTTATTCTAGATCACTCACATTAGCAACGAGAACGTTACCAAGGCAAATGTATTGAAGCACGAATTCGCTATCGTATCGTATTATAACATAAATTGTCCATTGGTACGGAGGTTTTATACCGCGCCTCTAAGCGAAAAATATACTAAAATTCTCATATTTTTATCGATAGATACTCGTACGATTTGCGATACGATAGTACATTCGTGGTCGTAGTTAACTTCACGATGGGTCTTGGAATATCGATGAAATGATTAAAATGGTAGTTACTTACATTAATAACTACTTAGTGGAAGGGACGGTAAAATTTTGTTATGTTTATCGATGTTTTGGAAAGTATAAAGTTCTAGGATTATTGCGGTTTCATTTTGATAGATTTTTAGTGTACTTACTTATTTTATACTGGTGTCACTGATTTTCTTTTTGGCCGTCATAAGCACACAGGCAGTATTTTAATTTTTAATTTTTTATTGAAAATGGGGACAGAATTCCAACTAGTTAGATATATACATTAATTTCAATGATTGATAAATAACTTGTAAAAAAGGGCGCTGAAAGAAAACACGAGAAAATCGAAAAGTATTTTTAAAGCTCATCGCACACCACTCGTATTTTATGTTGAACACGCCATCAAAATGTCAACGAGAATTTATGTTGTTCAGTTACAACATCGGAAAAACTATCGGCCGATGAAATGATAACAACATTTTTAATTTATTTAAATGAAACTGTTGCAATAAACACATCATCACATGACGTGATTAAATAAAACCTTATGTAATTTATGACTACATTTATTTATTTCTTAATTTTAGCTCTGAACATCAGCTTTATGTTATGCCATTTGTTTTTCATATAATTTATTTTAGGTGTAGGTATTTTGAATTGAAATGTAAGGAATAAGGGACGAGTTGTTTGTAAATAAGAAATGAGACCAGCCGGTCACTGCCAGACGATTGTAACTGTAAATAATGAATTGGTAATAATTGGAATGCATAATAATTTTGTCATTATTGTAAAAAACGCGGATCGATTTTGTTTTAAATTATTGTAGTCAACAATCAACTAAGAATTAATTATGTTGATTGTTTAACAATTACAGCGGTTACGCACTGCGTCCGATCCGAATCCGATCCGAATCCGTGAAAATATGGTCCGGAGTAGTTGTAGAACTATTTCTATGGTAATTTACGCACTACATCCGATTTCTTTCCGTCATTCGTCATTTCCGTCACGTAAAATGACGTATGCCAAAAGGTGGCTCCTGAATTGCTTGGATTTATAACAGAGATCGGGCTAGTGCGTAAGCAATATCCGAATTCGGTCCGAGTTTTTTAGATCCATATTTTCGATCCATAGGTTCGGATCGGACGCAGTGCGTAACTGCTCTTATTGTAGAACGTAGTCAGCTTAGCGCTTGACGGTTAATCGTTCACATGTTTTAAAGAACTGACAGGTTGACTGTCATGCTGTAGTTAACTTAAAAAACCTTGTCTGTGGTAAAAAAAACTTGCGCGTAGTATTAATCACAGACCTTTCAACACAATCATTAAAAAAATTGTAAAACTGTATTTACTACACTGTTTCAGCGATATCTCGAGATGGCATGTGAAGTTTGGTGTATAAATTCTTGAATATTCTTTTTTTTTAAACTTTTTTTTATTTGCCAAGAAATCTGTAAAAAAACTTTTTTTTTAAAGATTTTTTTATTGCAAGTTACAATTAAATTTTACAAACGCACAATACATGTTTTAATGATCTTAAAAGTTTAAATAGGTAATTAAATGTCTCATTTTAAATAAGTATTTTGGTAAATTATTGTTATTTCGCTTGCTTTTAAGCTAGTTTTTTCTTACTCGTATGGAAACATAAGTTAAGAACACAATCTTTTCGGCCGTCTCTCAGGAATATCTATCTGAAGCGGCGACTACTTATTGCAAGCTTGTCACGTCATAAACATTAACAACGTTGAGACCTGAACATCTTCATTGTCACCTTTATTCGACTCATTAAGAGTTGTCTATTAAGCACTTTACGTTACGTATTAATTAGCATATTTATTATTGTCCTGTCTGTAGTGTTCTGTGCATATACCTAAGTATTTATTTTAGCTATAAGTTTTACTATGTTTTAAATTAAATGCAGTAAGTTTTTGTATATTAGCTTTTATACTAACTAGCACCTTTGTTGTTATATTTTATACTTACATGAACAACATAGTTTATCATTGCTTGTTTAGTAATTACCTTGAGAGAAGACTTCTTCTAAGTCTTATTTGCATTATAAAGACACGTAACAGACAACTGCATAGACACATTATTAGATAGATAGGTACTTAGATTAATAATTCCTTTGGCCAGTATTCTTAGCAAAATGTGTTATTTGATAGGTGTCTAGCACTATTTGTAAGCTATGCACCACCGTCAGCCATTTTACCATCATCTTCCTGCCCTTATCCCACTAGGTGGGGTCGGCACAACAGATTATCTTCCTCCACCCTTTTTTTTTTTTTTTTTTTTTTGACCCAGGGAAATCCTTTATGGATACCATACCAACTAGCTGGGGGAGGCTAGAAGGTTATGTTGGAGTCCTTATACCAACTAAAACCCTGGGGTGTTCCTCTGCGCTGCTTTGGATGAGGTCGCGGGATCGGTTTGCACCGCTACCCCGTCAGCAGTTGTCCTTGCGGACCCAACTCCAGAAGAGCTAAGCTCTCATTGCCGAAAGGCACCCCGAACACTAGGGCGCCTTCCGCTCTTGACCCTTGCTGTGCGAGCGACCAACCCCCCAAGGTCTGTCGCCCGCGGGTCATACTACTGCGGCATTCGGGCAAGATAGGCCCGACGCTGCCGGCCGTGCCTTCTGCGGCGAATCGGGAGTGAGTTCGGGTCTTGCTCACGCTCCCTCTCCGCCGCTTCCTTTTGTGTCATGACGACTTCGCAAAAGGTCTTCACCGCTTCCCAGGCCTCCTCATGCCATGGCATTAACCAAAGCCGGGAGAGACAGGTCTTGCCCAATGGCGGCAGACAGGGCATCGCGAGGCTCCGCCCAGGCTGGGCACTCTTCGCGCGTGTGTCGTGCCGTGTCTGCTATGCCACCTCTGCAGTGGTGGCATTCCTCTGTTGGCTCTCGTCCGAGCACATGGCACAGGTATTCGCCAAAGCACCCGTGGCCAGTCAGCACCTGTGTCAGGTGGAACGTGAGCACGCCATGTTTGCGTTCGACCCACTGCCTGAGTGCAGGCCGAATTGCCGCAACCAATTCCCGGCTAGCTCCCGGGACTTCAAGTCGCTCTTCCCACTTTAGGAAAAGTCCCTCGCGAGACTCCTCTCTCCATTGAGCGACCTCCCGCGGATTAAGCAGTAGGCCCTCCTCTTGCGCCGCCACACCCTTCCAGTAACGCTCTGCAAGAACCTCCGCATCTAGGTCCCACGGGGGAATGCCAGCGAGCAGACATGCCCCGGAATGGGACACCGTTCGGTAGGCTCGAGCAACCCTGAGTGCCACGGCTCGCTGCGGGCGCCGCAGCAGAGGCACGTTCCGGGCGCTCAGAGCGTCTGCCCATATTGGGGCTCCATACATTATCTTCCTCCACCCTCCCCTATCATCCGTTATCTCAGTAGTCACTCCCTTCCCACACCTATCGTCTTTCACACAGTCCATCCATCTTTTCTTAGGTCTACCTCTACCTTTATATGTCCATCCACATTCAAATCCATCAACCTTTTAACATGGCTTTCCTCCTGCCGCATAACATACCCATACCACGCCAACCAATTACTCTTCAACTTTTCTGTCACTGACGCTTTCAAACTTCCTCTAATATGCTCATTCATTATCTTATCCATTCTCGTCACTCCACACATTATGTCAACATTTGCATCTCCGTCGCATGTACTTTTCTATATGTGTTGCTCGATACAAAAATTAAAATTGCATTAATATGTCTAGACATTGTCTGCCAAGTCCGTTACATGTGTCAGTATCAGTAGTAAATAAAACTTAAGATTACTTTTGTCGAACGCAATGTGATCACTTCGTAATAAAACAATAGCAAACCGCTAGAAAATTAGAAGCTAGATGTTGAGCAGTGATATGTAAAATATTTTATAGTAATACAATGATTTTATTTATATGGTTTGTGTATTAATAAACTATAGAAGATAGTAACGTAGGTAGGTGTTGCTTTATAGCTAGAAAGCTTAGGTTGGAATGTAATGGTGACGAGGGAAATGTTAGATATGAACGTGGATGGATATATTGATAGAGGTAGGCCAAGAAATGATGGATGGCTTGTGAGAAAGATGATATGAGTAAGGGAGTAAGTGTTGTGATGACGGATGATAGAGAGAAATGGATGATAAAAACTGCTGTGCTGAACCTATATAACGTGGGCAAAGAGCAGGAAAATGATGATGATTTTGAAATTATATTCTTTTGCAGTAAAATAATTGTTTTATGACGTTATTTTTGTGAAGCAATATAAAATCAATTAAAACGCCAATTTCTATACTTCCAACACAATAATTATTGCTAGGAGTTTGGGTAATATTTTGTAAGGATATCTAAAAGAGTTTTGTAGTACTCATTTACAGTTTTTCTAAATAAAAAATGATTGCTGCAAAAACTACAATAATCAAATAGGTAGGTACACCTTAAAAAATAGTAAGTTTTCTACTCAATAAAATAGTTAAATGACATTTTTACCTTAAATCATAAGTTATAGTAGTACCAAATACAAGCATAGCATAGCATTGTATGATACCTTGTATTTGTGTGCTGTATAAGTGTATATGATCGCGTACTGTACCCAACGCACTGGTATTTCCTATCCGTAAGAGTGTTTACGCACGTCCGATCCGAATCCGTGAAAATATGGTCCGGCGTAGTCGTAGACCTATTTCTATGGTAGCTTACGCACTACATTCGATTTCCGTCATTCTAGAATCTCCATCCCAGAGATAATTTTTGACCGACCGACGACGGACCGAAGCATCCACATACCTGTGTATGAACGTAAAATCTATGCCAAAAGGTGGCTCCTGAATTACTTGGATTTGTATCAGAGATCGGGCTAGTGAGTAAGCAATATCCGAATTCGGTCCGAGTTTTCTGGATCCATATTTTCACAGGTACCTACGGATCGGATTTGGATCGGACGCAGTGCGTAACCGCCGTAAGGCTACGCCAGTTTTCAAAGCACCTTCTAAATTGATGTCAAATACTATTTTTGTATGAAATGTGTGCAGTTTCGCTTCTATTTGGCTAAATGTTGACTTAATTGTAACTTTAGGGCTAAATGTTAATTATTTTTAAGTCGCGTATCTTTCTGTACTGTGTAATATAAACGATGTGGGAAGTATTTTGTACTTATTTATTGTACCTGTCTATCCTCTTAATGTCAGGTACTTGTCTAGTTTCCTTTAAAATCGATAAAAAATAAATATCTTTTCTTAGGTAGGTACTAAAGAAAAAAACCAACACTTTCGAGCGCGAAACAAAAACAGCTGTTCCATACAAAAGTTCAATACCTACTTGGCCAAAATGTATGAAACAGCTGTTTTTTTTCGCGTTCACAGTGTTGGTTTCTTAGAAAAAGTTGTTTAGACTGATGGGTACTTTAACCCCCTGAAGACTTCGGTAGTCGTCTTACACCCTGTATAAATCTTTGCTATCCTGTAGGTAGCTAACTTTACCTGATTCACATATCCGGAATAGCAATAAAATACACTTTTAGACCGGAAATCCTTATAAGCCGCGAAGTCAAATGAAAGCATGTAAAAATAATCACAAATTCAGTGAGATCGTTTCGCGATCCGGCGAATGACTCATTCGTACTAACTGCTAGTTACCTGTGGTGTCGCTACGAATAACCACCTTGGAGTGTGCTTTTAACGGGTTTTAACTTTTTGGAACTTTTTAACGGGTGGTGCGATTGGTTTGAAACTTTGTTTGTGTACTGTAAATGCAAAATAAATAGACACGTATTTCAGGATTTTTCAATTTAACCTTCAAAAAGGGGTCAAATGTGGGGTCAATGTTTGTATGGGAACTATTTAACGGGTCGTGCGATTGGTCTGAAACTTTGTTTGTGTACTGTAAATGCAAAACGAATGGATACGTGTTTCAGGATTTATCAATATAACCTTCATAAAGGGGTCAAATGGGGTGTCAAAGTTAGTATGGGATTTTTATGAGTTGTGTGATGTGTTTGAAACTCAGTTTAGATACTTTAAGTGAACGAAGTCGCTGGCGGGACAGCTAGTTTATAAATAAATTGAGAAAAAAATGGTAATTTGGAAATGAAAAAGATTTTTTTTTTTTAAATCTGTTAATCGTCTTTGTAACTCAGCCACAACGCAAGTTTCTATAGATACCTAGATAGATCTAATCTTCTTTTTTTCAAGATTTAGAAATAGGTGGTAATGTAGATGCAGGGGGTCCACCGGATCCAGCAAAATTTTGAAAGTGGTCTATGAAACAAAAGAGTTTGGGAACCACTGATGTAAACTAACGTAGGTCTTTCTGTAGGCCGATTAGAGTAAGAAAATGTTATGTAGAATCAGTTTCTGGTTCCTTTTCAAGACAGGGGCTAAAAGGACGCAGTTTGTTATATCATACCTTCCCCTACCTAGGAGCCAGGAGGTGTGGAGTGGGCGGTTCTTCACATCTTATTATTTTGTCGTTATTTTAAAAACTTTTTAAACCTAGATTTTAGAGCTCGCCTTTCAAGTTGAGAGCATGAAGATGGAGCAATAAAAGATTGATTGAAATAAGTTATTTCACGAAGGGTACCCACATTTAGGTAAAATAAAATGAACTAGGTAATACGAGATAATCAAAATTGCTTGTTGCGAACAATGATGATAAAACTGTAGGTAGAGGAGAATTTATTGTTCAGTGTTTGCTTTCCTTTCATTCCGTACCAGTAGTGGCACGAGAAAGTAAAATTTCCCTTCTTCTTCTTCTTTTTATCGTGTCACTCGTTCTCTTGAACCAGTGACAATTTCCATTAACTCTAATAAAATAGTACCTAGTGCCTAAGAAAATAAAGGTTGGCTTTCCTGTTGAAATCTAAGAATTACGACTGTCCTATTCTATTCTTGATCCGAGGAATACATGCTCTATGGATCATCTGAGAGCAAATCGTAAAGGGGGCATAAAAACACTCTGGTTTAGGGCCCAGTTAACCGTGCAGGTGAGTTCGTAAATAATTTTATGGACCAGTTTAATGCTTTTTGCGGACGGTAGGCTGTAAGTACCTACTGAAATAACTTCGTTTTTAAGTAGGTATACTTAATACCAAAAAAAGCGGATTTGGTTTAGTTTGGTAATACCTACGATATTTTCATGAAAAATACTGCCTTAGTGGACATGTCCTTAAAAATCCAAATGCATGGTGACCCTATTATACCTACCTAGTTCCAGCTTAATAATAATGTGTTCAGATCGCGTATAGTTGGCTCAACGAATCTAGGCATTCGTGAAGTTAGCCGCAAGAGCTGCGCAGTATCGTTTTTCGGGAGCAATTGGAGGTATGAGGAAGGAACTGTAAGTACCTACATGCGCAAACTCGCACGTGTGGCTAACTTAACGAATGCCTAGATCCGTTGGATTACCTGTAGGTACCTAATGTGAGCCAAAGATTTAAATCCTGTGAGCATGATATGGGAGACAGCAGACAGCAGTAACACATGGCTAGTTGTAAATTAAATGGACGTTTCAGATGGGGTGGCGACAATCGAATGTTCGTGAGTCTGTCATAGAAATAATTGATGGGGAAAAGATGCCAAGTTTTCGTCGTAGGTGGCTAGATCATTGAAATAATAATCGCTTGCTAGGTTCCACATTGATATAGGTAGGTAGGTACCTACCATACGGAACCGACACAGTTTGTGTTGGGAAAACATCAAGATAAAATCCGGCAAAGTAAAAAAAAATAATAATGGTACCTAATATAATACTTTCTTGCTACATAATGTAGCTTGCAGCCTGTCACGTACCTACCTACGGAATACTAACTGTTATCAACGTAGATAAAAGTGCTCAATTATGTTTTTACGAGCCTCTAATGTATAGGTATACATTAGAGGCTAGTAGAGGTAGTAGGTAGGTACCTACTACCTCTACAGTTTTACTAGTCTAGTTTTAAAACCCATAGATAATCTTGTGTTGTTATTTCGCCTCTTTCCCCTTTATTGTCATCTAGGTTCCTCTGTGTGTGTTTCAAAATAAAATTATTTACCTATTCATTAATAAGTTAATAACTGTTACCCGCAACTTCATCTCCAAAAAACCATCAAATTAACATTAATTCTGATATTACTAAAATCGGTTAATTGGAAAATTTCTATTATACCTACACCTAAAAGAGGCGGTCACCCATCCAAAAACTGACTACGCCCAGCATTGCTTAACCATGCGTTCACCATCACACTTTCAACCCCCTATTTCAGCCTTAGTCAAGTTTTTTTTTGAGACAAATTATAGCCTTTAACCGTGTGCCAAATTTCATTACGATCCGTTCAGCCGTTTAGTCGAGAAAAGGAAACAGACGACGGCCAGAGTCACTTTCGCATTTATAATAATTTATAAGTGGGTATAATGAGTATGGATTTTTAATTCGAGACCGTCAAAAATGTTATTACAATGTTATAATCTATATACTTATATAAAAATGAATTGCTGTTCGTTAGTCTCGCTAAAACTCGACAACGGCTAAACGGATTTATCTTATCTTGGTCTTGAAATGTTCGTGAAGGTGTTTAAAAGGTAAGAAAAATTCGAATAACTGCCGGGAAAACCCAAAAAGCCCTTTTCTATTTCCCATAAAACGTTTTCTAAATAAGTACGAAGTCTGCCGGGTCAGCTAGTTTACTATAATTATTATAAGTTAGGTACCTACTTGCCTACAAATTATTAGGTAGGTATCCTGTCTATCTGTTCTCGATTCAAGAACCTGTCAACAATAATTATTGATAACAGGATTACTGTCAACAATGAATATTGTTCCGTTGGTCTGGGTGTTTTCTATGTATAATAAAAAATATCTATCTATGTATATAATGTATTAAATATATCAGTTATCTAGTACCCATAACAAGCTTTGAGTAGCTTACTTTGGGGCTAGATGATGCTGTGTGGATAGTCCAGCATTATTTATTTATTTATTTAATACTCACAACCAGCCCACAGGAAGTGCAGAAAAGCGGGAATTTTGTAGTTTTTTAATAAATTTCCAGGCCGTTCGCTGCGGCGCGGTGCGGCCATTTTTCATTCTTCTCATTACTTGCAACCCTTTGCAGTTTCCCCCTTGTAGCGTTAGTAAAATCATTTGGCCGAGGTACCTAGCACCCACCTACTTAGGTAGAGGTACCAATATTTATTTTTTAAGTAGGTAGCTATGATACATACCTACATAGGTTCCTACAAACAGTGTAGGTAGTTAAGTAAGGTAAGTAAAAAAAAGGTAAAAAGGTAGGTTTTTAAACCTCGACGCAGACGCAGTCGGGTAAAATAGATGAGAATACTTTCCGGATATAGTTGGGCTTTTCTACTCAATTTGATTGTTTACCGTTATTTAAAAATATTTAACCTTGATTTTAGAGTTCCTCTTTCAAGCTGCATGAAGATGGAGCAATACAAGATGATTGTTATGTTATTTCACGAAGGGTACCTACATTTAACTAATATTTTACGAGATAAACAAAATTGTTTGTGGCAAACAATGACGAAAGTGAGAACAATAACGAAACCGATGAGTAAAAAGGTTTAATTAACTCTCGTATGTATTTTCAAAGGAGGGTTTAATAATTAAAAACTAAAATGAAAAGCTTGTCTTGCTATCCCTACACCATAGTTCGCCCCGTGCGGTACCCGCGGGTATTTTTCATTCCGAGTTGATTAAATCCTCCCGCTAATATATGGATCCGTATTGCAACTATTGTCCGCCCTCAGTCGTTTATAACCCAGTGTTTTCATTTCCTTTACTCCTGTTTTTCATAGCGCCCTGGTATAAATTAATAGAAATATTGGTCATTTTGTTCTTTGGAGCCAGTGTGGTGAATGGTTTAGTTCGTCTGGGCCATTCTACTCAAAGGTTTTGTCATTGCCCAATAAAACACAAGTAATTGTTATAGGTAGCTCTAGAATGTTGTCAAGGGTTGACTGGCTGAACCTCCCACAAGTCACATTTGATGGGACTCTTATTAAAATTTCCGAGGTAGTTAAAAACTTGGGTATTCTCATGGATAAACACTTATCCTGGGGACCTCAACTTGCTGCTGTAAGCCGTAATACCTTTGCTGCAGCTGCCTCTCTCAGACGACTGCGTAATTTCCTCCCCACTGCTACTAAAATTGCGCTAGCACAATCTTTGTTGCATCCTATTCTGGACTATGCTGATGCCAGCTATCTTGACCTAACAGAAGATCAACTCAATAAGCTTGAGCGACTGCAAAACTTTTCTATCCGATTTATTTTTGGCTTGAGAAAGTATGATCATGTTTCTGAATATCGCAGGAAGCTTGAGTGGTTGCCGATCCGTTTTCGCAGAAATTTGCACATACTTTCTCTCCTTTACAACATTCTTTTTCTTCCTTCCTCTCCTTCTTACCTCAAAGAACGCTTTGAGTTCCTCCACCTGTCTAATCCTTGGTCCTTGCGCTCTTCTAACACAAGGCAATTAAAAACTCCCTTGCATAGTTCAGCTTTCTATGGGAATTCATTTACCGTACAAGCTGCTAAACTATGGAATGCACTTCCTGTACCTATCCGGTTTGCCAAGTCCCTACCTATTTTCAAAAACTTAGTCCGTCGTCACTACTTGAATTTGAGTTCAATGTCATCATAAATTATATCTATTCCTTTCATATAGGTATTTTAAGTAGAATTTTTTCTTAAGTATTATATTATATTATTATATTTAATATTTAATATTATATATTTATATTTATTATATTATATAATAATTTATATATGTAGGTGTGTTTATTGTACTTGATATGTAGGTGTATACATAATTATTATATTATTATTATTTTATTTTTTTTTGTAACTTGTATCTATTTAGGTATTATATTTATTACAATTTAGCTTTATTTATAGTTCATAATATCCGAGTAAGTTTGTTTTTCTTTTGTGTATGCCACCGTCCTCTACAACTATTGTTTTTTCCTATCCATCCAAAGGTTACCTGGAAGAGATCGCTTTTAGCGATAAGGTCGCCCATTGTTACATTAATTTTAAGTTTGTTTCTCTTTTTTATTTCTTTTTAAGGTGTACAATAAAGTTATATTCTATTCTATTCTATTCTATTCTATTGTTCGCAACAAACAATTTTGTTTTAAATATCGTAAATATATTCGTTAATTTTAAATGTATTCTTCGTAAAATAAATAACTTAATAACAACCAATCTTTTACTGCTCATCTTCAGCTCATCTCTAAAATCAAGGTTAAAAAGTTATTAAAATAACGGTAAAGTCTTAAATTGAGTAGAAAGGCCCGTCACCGAGGTTCTTTTCATGAATATCTTTGTACTTTGCCGGTTTCTTCACGATGATTTCCATCACCGATTGAGTGTTATGTTAAATATATTCTATTCTATTCTATCATGCCGGGAAATAAAGTCGTGAGTTCATTGATTTTTACAAAGAGCAAATTTTGTTATTGTAGGTAAATAAGTAAAAAAAACACTTACAAAATTTTAATTTTAGTAAGTACTTTCCTATGTTATTATGTAGTAGGTACTATCTACCGTCTGTTTCAAAAATATCGGTGAAATTTAAAAATATGCCCAGTTTACGTAGACCTTGCCAAGTTTGGTATTTTAGAGGGGAGAGTAGGGTAAGTAGGACAATGATAGATTAAAGAGTGTATTTACGTTACTGCAAATACCTATTACGATGTTGTTCCCAATCTCGAAGTAACATCTCACTACGAACGCCCAAGGTTTCGGAGAAACAGAACTGCGTGTTATTTTACAATCATTAAATTCGACATAAAATCGATAAATTTATAATTAATCTATTAATTTACGTGCGTTGCAATGACATTATTCACTGTTATGTTATACCTACATTCCACGCAAATATGCCTTTAGTCTTGAGTCTTGACCCATTTAAACGGTGAAGGAAAACATTGAAATACCGGTATAAAGCGGTGTTAAGCTTGCAACCTGTCACGTACTAACTGTTGTGCAAAATGTGGGCATGTGCCAAATATCATGTTTGGACGTGCCTCTGACTACCTTTAAATATTCTCAAAGATCGAAGTACCTAATTAGAGATCTGAGGAGATATCTAGCGAGCCTGAGGATTACAGTCGTGATCAGTACCTACCTATGTAGAAGCTAATCATCTATCCTATCAGTAGCCTTAGGTACTGTACGTCTGTCTACCATGAGTTGTCATATTTAGATCGGCTGACGTTACTACAGTAGTAGGTAATAGTACGTTACTATGACATCTGTCAAAATTGTTACTCATGGCACCAAATTCTAAGCAAATTAATGAAGCGGAAACTACAGTCGCTGTAGTACGCTGTGACGTAGGATAGTTAATGACGTTTTAGTACCCAACTATCCGCTAGAGGCGCTGTACAAGTTTTCATACATTTTTTTAACTACAGTCGCTAGCGAGTGTAGATTGTGAAAACTCATGGTAGACCTACTGGTTCCAATTCCCACCTTGTACACCACCCTGCATTACTCTCCTCTAGATGCAGGGGTCAGATTACATTGGTTTTCGGTAGCGTGCTAAGATCGGCCGATAGCAACATATTATAAATTACGCTGTCCGTCTGTCTGTGTGTCACGAATATCAAAGCACGCGATGCAAAAAAGTCTGAACATGAAACCAGAATAGTATTTAATCTTTGGATATGGTAATTTATGTTAGTTTCATGGCTTTCTTTTTGACACTTATTTTGAATCAGATTGGTAAAAGGATTGAAATGGGATTAGTAGCTCCTTTCATAATGTGCGTTTTTTTTAAGTAATTGGCGATAGAAAGTTTTGTGACAGATTATTGCAATTTTGATAGGTAGGTAAGTTTTAAAAAATATATTTCTTTCCGTACCCAAAGGGTAAATCGGAACCTTATTACTAAGACTCTGTCTGTCCGTCTGTCTGTCACATGATGCCCCTATAAAAACAAATACTAACAAACAGAATAAAATAAATAATGTTTTATAGATAACGGTACAGAACCCATCGTGTGCGAGTCCGACTCGCACTTGGCCAGTTCTTTAATTAGAGAAGTGTAAGTAGGTATACTTATATGCGTTTCGTGGGGTTTAATTGACCTACTTCTGTATCCACTAACAATATCATATAGGTGGGTAAAGTGGAGGCAAAATCCTAATACTATAGGTTCAAATCCCAGCAAGAACTATGCAATACTTAATGTATATTATTATTTAAAAAAAGCTTATCCAAATATTATCTAATCACTTCCTTTAACTACACCAGTCACGTCAGTAGGTATAGGTAGGAAGGTAATTTTAATTGTCTTCGCTGAAGGTAGGAAAAGTGGAAATCCTACCTACCTAACGGCACTCTTGCAATGTAACTAGGTATAAACTAACGAATTAGAAATTAGGTACTTGTTGTTAGGTAGCTACTTGGAGGAGTACTGGTGGTGTAGTGATAGCACACCTGCCTTACGATCCGAAGGTCGTGGGCTCGTGGATCAATGAGTTTTCCATCGAAAAATGTATGTGCATAATGCCAGCTCTTAAACGGTGAAGGAAAACATTGTGAGTAAATCGCGTGGAGGAAAGATTAGTTTGTTTGAATTAAACCCGATTTAAATAAAATTAATCCTATACTACTGGACCGATTTGAAAAAAAAATTCACCAATTTGTAGAATGAACGCTATAATACTATAATATTTTATATCGGTACCTCGAGTACCTACAATCTATGCTCGCGGGCAAAGCCGCGGTCGGAAGCTAGTTGAATACTATGTATGTAGGTAGGTAGGCATGTAGGTAGGTAGGCATGTAGGTATACCTACTTCGTTATTTTAGGCTTTATACAAACATAGGGAATAATACGGGGTACGGCCACCACTGCTGCATATTCCATGGCGCCTAGCCAGGGGCTGTTTGCACCCCAACCTACCCCTACCTACCCTACCTACCTTGTACTGTATTTATGTGGTGACCTCACAATGGAGCATTGAGTAATTGTACCCACGACTAGTTTAAATTTTCAACCTAACCATTTCAACCTAGGTAGGTACCCTATCGAACGTGATTGAAGTAGGTAGGTGCCTACTACGGGTTTTTGTAAAAACGAAATTAGCTCTCTAAGAACATTGCCAGATTTTGGAACGAAGTTTCTTATCGCGCGTTGTGAAAGGGGGCGGAAAAAATTCTCACGAAAAGTTGTCACGACACTTTTTACTATACTCGTAGTTGTAAGCCGTGCGGCGTGCGCATGTTTCTCTGTCTCTCTCTCTCTCTCTCTCTCTCTCATAGAAAGCAAGGAAAGGAACTTCGTTCCATCCGGGTGTCCCTTGACACCTCTCAAGTTTTTTTCCCTTCTTCTTCTTCTTTATTTATGGCATCTGTCTGTTTTGACACTGACTCATTTGACATCTCTTTTGAAATTGATCCATTTTGACTGTGTCAAGTTTTAAATATAATTGTGTTGTCATTTTCACAATGTCACAAAGTCATCATTTCAAGTCGATTTTGATCAAGATGGATTTAGAAATATATTTAGTAAGCTTAGGTTAGATAGGTACCTACCTATGTACCTACTTGGTTACCCGCTGTAGAAGGTAATAGGTTCAAAGAACTTTATTCTCATACAAACCCTACTTAGGTATAATGAAATAGGTAAAACCAGACCAGTATACCTACATAGCTAGCCTACCTACCTAAAAAAATAATGTGCGTGACCGATAATATTTTTCTTGGCTAAGAACCATAAATTAAAGGAAATTAAGTACGAGTAAATATATAGCTAGACTTTACTACTTAGGTACCTACTCTAGGTAGGTACCTACTTACATAATCTAAGTAGGTAAGTAAGTAAGTACTTACCTACTTGTTCTAATTGAAAAAAAAAACTCATTTCTTGATTAAAATTATTACTTACTAGATGGTTGCCCGTGACTTCGTCCACGTTTAATTCGTTTTTAAATGGTTTTGTTTAATAAAAATACATTAAATTAAAAACTATGAAAATCGGTCCAGCCGTTCTGGAGTTATAAGTGTTCGAACAAACCCGTCTTTTTGTACCTATGTATTTCGTATGTCTTTTTATCCAAACCGATTTTACAACTAATCACACCACTCGTCAAAAAGATCATACAAACTTTGACACCCTTTTTTCCCTTAGTGAGGGTTATTTTCGAAAACGCTTAGATATACCAGTATTTAAGCGTTGTCCATTTATTTTGCCTTCTAAGTATTTAAACCGAGTTCTCGTCAAAAAAACTTTAACACCCCACTTATAACCCTTTTTGGTGGGTTATTTTGAAAAACCATTTTTTTTGCATTTAAAGTATCCAAACCAAGATTCAAGATTCGACCCCTTAAAAAGTTCCCATATAAACATTGAGCCCCCATTTTACCCCTTTTTAAAGGTTATATTGAAAAATCTTGAAACACGTGTACATTTGTTTTGTTTTGTTTGTATTTGCATTACACAAACAAAGTTTCATGAAAATCGTACAACGCGTTAAAAAGTTTCATACAAACGTTTTTAACCCTTTTGACCCCCTTAAAAGCGGAATTTCCAAAAATCCCGTCTTAGTGGGCGCCTACATACCAAGACAAACAGTATTTCAACCGAGTTTCAAACAAATCACACCACTCGTTGAAAAAACTTTGACACCCCATTTAACCCTTTTGGGAGGGTTATTTTGTAAAATCAAGATATACGTTTTACACCATTTTGCATCTAAAGTATCCAAACCAAGATTCAGACCGATCGTACCTTCCCTTAAAAAGTTCCCATATAAACGTTGAGCCCCCATTTAACCCCTTTTTAAAGGTTATATTGAAAATCTCGAAACACGTATACATTTGTTTTGTATTTACATTACACACACAAAGTTTCATAAAAATCGTACAGCGCGTTAAAAAGTTTCATACAACCGTTTTTAGCCCTTTTCACCCCCTTAAAAGTAGAATTTCCAAAAATCCCGTCTTATTGCTCGCTTACATACCAAGACGAACATACCCTCCAAAACTCAAGTCTGTACGACCGGCGGTTTTGGCTGTGCGTTGTATCTATTCAAATCAGTCAGGACTTATCCTTTTATATTATTACTTATTTAGCCAAAACTCAAATAGAATCCAACACTCTCCACATTAAGTAAGTACTTACCTATGTAAGTAGGTACCTAGGTTCTTTTTTATAGTCTGACCACATGAAATATTTTTAGCAAATTTTAATTGCGTAGGTATACGTATCTATTATAGCCTAACATACGATTTAGAACTTTAGTCTGTCATAAGTCTTTTTGAAATCGCTTATGTAGGTACCTAGGTACTACCTGTCAAAACTACGTGATGGATTTTGATGAAACTTGACATAATGTTAGCCTATAATAATAATTAGAATCTAAGAATGTGCGCGTTTCGCGGACAAAGTCGTGGGTATAGCTAGTTCAATATAATTTCGATTCGAACTTCGAAGACCACACGCATTTCAAAGTGCCGCCAAAATTTTCCCGCCATTCCTTCCACCAATCAGCGATGATGTGACAGTGACATATAAAAAAAGAAATGCAAAATCGAAATAATAGTGTTGGGAATTCAAACTTCGAACATTTTTGCTGTAATAGGTTCTTAAAATAGGTTCTTCTCAATTTGATATTTCACCGTTATATTAAAAACTTTTTTAATCTTCATTTTACAGCTTTTTTCTAGCTTGAAGATGGAGTTATATAAGATTGGTTGATAAAAGGTTATTTTGCGAAGGATAAGTACCTAGGTACTTACCTACTTTTAAAATTACTTATTTAATATTTTGCGAGGTAAAGATAGACAAAATTGTTTGATGCAAACAATGACGAAAGTGAAAACAATGACGAAATCGTTGAGTAAAATTATTATCCACATAAAAAATACTTACTTACCTACAAACTTTCACGTTGTAGGATAGATAGATAACAGGAAAAATCATTCACCCCATCACTAGCAACAATATCGTCCATCCGCAATATGCAAAAAGTGAAAATTCAACGAAAATAAAACACAAAATAAGAGGGAATAAATAAAATAATAAAAATATAAATATAAATCCAGCCTTTTTGTTTTCCGTTCTTCGGATGGGCTCGCGGAAAAAGCGCCCGGTTCTAGACAGGCGGCGTGCGAGCCGGCGAAGGGAGGAAACGCACTTTTTCTCATTTTTTTAAACCAATGTGGTGAAAGGATCTAAATGCGCCATAGAGGTTTGTTCATAAAAAAACTTTTTGTTTATTTAGTAAGTATTCAAAATAAGTAGAGAACTAGGTTATTTGATTATCTATACTTACCTCTATTTTGGAAAGGAAAGTTTTGTATATTTGTAACGAAGTCAAAAACTACTGGTCCGATTTCAAAAATTCTTTCAGCATTAGAATGTTACATTATCCCTGAGTAACATAGGCTATATTTATCACTAGAATAAAATAAAGCTATAGGTAATCCTGATCAGATTAATCTTATTTGTTATCTTGGATATAATCCTTGTGTTTTTACTTTAAATAAGATTCTATTTTTTGGAAAAATACTAACAATAATGTTAAAAAAAAAACGATTTGACTGTGATGTAAGCCTGATAATTATTGTAAAATTATACCTAATCATAATCAGGTACCTGAAAATGTATCTACTAGTTTTTTAAATGTGCATAATTTATATTAATCATGCATTTTTGATATTCCTCAAGTAGGAATACATCGCGGAAATCGCACGCAATAATATTTTTCATCATACAGCCGTTACGCAAGTTACGTCCTTGTGTGCGACGGGCGCTATATTTCAAAGTGGGCAAAAGTACATTCGCGCCATAACTACGTAGGCGCGCACCGAACGGGACGACGCGGGCTTAATGCCACTCATCCATACTAAGATATATGCTAAGATTTATCGCCAAGTTTCTATCGCTATGAAGTGGGTCACAAAGTGCTTCCTTCGAATTTCGCTAAAAATCTGTTAAACAATCTGTCAGTGATATCATCTGTCGTAATTTGGCCGGACGGGTTACGACTTACGAACGGAGCACTCATTTTAACTACCTACTGTACAAAAGTTCTATCTGTCCCCCCGTTGCTAAGAGGGGGATAGATAAAACGTTTTAGTCTCATCTGTACCCCAAGAGACTGAGAAGGGGGACAAATGGAAATAATCCTTGACAAACCACTGCTGCGAATAACCATATAATTCAATATAGATACATCCCTAGAAAACTAAAATTCTTACTAATATTGTTATAAATGCGATAGTAACACTATCTGTATATTACTTTTTCACGACTAAACGGCTAAAAAAACAATAGAATTAAATGCGAACGAAGTCGCGGGCAACAACTGGTACGCTATAAAACTTTAGCAAGCTCATGCTACAATTTTATTAAATGTAATGTGATTGAGGATGCTGTAGGTAGTATGCAATCATTATTTTTAGGAACCAAGTAATGATTCAAATAAAAAATACAGACGGACGGCGGATTAACTTTAATCCTTTACAATTTGATAAAAATTAAACATAAAGAAAACCAAAAGGAATCAAATCAAACTTACAACAAACCACAGTTAAATTTAACATGAACTCAGAGTAACTTACTCGTAATCTAACCACATAGGTAAGTAGGTAGGTAGCTCACAATCACCGATAATCCTAACTAAATAGATGTTCACTCGTCGAAGGCTCGTGCGCAACTGGCCTGCAGCTCGCTTTGCGCCCGCTTTTATAGGCGCGCTGTCCCCTATTAGTCATCGTCAGACGATATTGCTAACACGGCCTCTCCTGACGACGGGTCGTCCTCGGCCCGCAAGCATGGTAGCAACAGGCAGGACTGGTGCCAGGAGCTGTTGATGGTCCGGCTTCAGGATCAGCCAGCATCTAGCAGGGGCGTAGACCGCTGAACCCTTGCTGCGGAGTCTGATGAGCTATCCTAGGACTCATCAGATTCACCTTCTGTGAAAGAACGACATGTATAAATACGTGCGCAGTTTCTTAAAACTGCCACTTCATTATTCATTCTCAGTTCATAATCTCTTTCACTTAATTAATACATCGCACATCAATCGCCATCTCGTAACTCAAGTCTCACAGGAGTCACCTCAGAGACGACTCAAATAATAATAAAGAAAAAAATAGGGCCCCTGATACTTTTCTTCATCATGTCTCGACGCAGCATCGAGTCTTCCACAGACCGTTCTGCATCACCTCACGTCGTGGAGGTCAGCGCACGTGCGTCACACGCGCACAAGCGTCTATCTAAGAGTCTGTCGATGTAAAACACGGGTTAAGTAATAACATCAAAAGTAATTGCCTATTCTTTCATTCATCACACATCCAAGGCCCTCATTCAAAGACGCACACGTAGCTGTTTTTCCTATTTTCTACACAGACGCATATTCATCACCTTTGTGCAGTAACATTCATCATCAGACACAAGATCGTTCATCCTTCCTACATGTGCCTAAACAATTTACTACACGTTAGGAACGCGTCTATGGGGCGAGAGCCCTTTCCTACGGGGCTAGGGCCCTGAGAGCTCTAACACGCTAAAGCGTTCATGAGGCAGAACCCCTACGCATCAAGGACACGTCTGCAAGGCATAACCCCTACGCGTCAAGGACACGTCTGCAAGGCATAGCCCCTACGCGTCAAGGACACGTCTGCGAGGCATAGCCCCTACGCGTCAAGGACACGTCTGCAAGGCATAGCCCCTACGCGTCAAGGACACGTCTGCGAGGCATAGCCCCTACGCGTCAAGGACACGTCTGCAAGGCATAGCCCCTACGCGTCAAGGACACGTCTGCGAGGCATAGCCCCTACGCGTCAAGGACACGTCTGCGAGGCATAGCCCCTACGCGTCAAGGACACGTCTGCGAGGCCGGAGTGTGTACGCCTCTCTGGACATCGATCGCCTCGCCACAGCGCAGCGCCATACTGCACTGCAGCCTGGGTCTGCCCACAGCTATCGCTCGATAGCGCAGCGTCAGCTCACACCGACCGCTCGGCAGAACGTTGACCACCTCGTAAAGGCCACGTACTCCCAGATTCAGTTTTCCTGTCATACAGAAAGCACAAGTATATTTTCAGTTTTCCTGTCATACAGAAAGCACAAGCATATTTTCAAGCAACTGCCTCTAAATAAGCTGCAGATTGCAAGTTGTTTCACCAATGAAGGAGTTCCGGACCTCGATCATTACCAAAACAACTGCAAAGCCACCGGGTAACTATTATCGAAATAAAAAGGTAGCCAAAAATGTCGAGGCTACGAATAGCAAACTGCTAAATGTTGGATCAAATAGCCATTATGTCGGGGCTGCTGGTATAACTCACTACTACAGAAAAATATTTCATACTTCACCAGGGTCGACTTGCCACACCACTGAACCATAATGTTCTGCGGCAGTCAGAGTCTTCTTTCCGTACAAACAGCCAATAGCTCGAGCTCGTATCGGTGATACGGCAACGATCACACGACCTCATAGGGACTGCGCAGTGCGCATCCTGGAGTTCAGCTTCGCTAGGACACGTGTGATCCTATTACTGTGACTACACTGCAGGCTGGGTCTGCCCACAGCTACCGCTCGATAGCGCAGCGTAAGCGCACAGAACGTTGACCACCTCGTAGGGGCCACGCACTCTCAGATCTAACTTCCCTGTGAACAGGAAAGGTTAAGCACAAACACAAAGTCATCACATCACATCAAGTGCAAACCGTCTATTCCGTTTGGAATACTCGTCTTGGTAGACTTGGTTCTACTCGAGAAGGTGTCGAGTCCGACATCTCAATATTTTACGCAAGGCTTTACAATTTGGCCTACAGTTTTCAGTTGTAACCTCTAACCTGTAGTTCACTCTACCAGTTATTAGTCTCTGTTAATTTAACTTTAATTTGGAAACGGCTAACCATTGTTTCTCAATAAAACCAAACAGTGAATTACCATGAAGTATACACGAAATAATGAGACTAACTGCAAACTGCACCGATAGCAAACTTACTAGACACGCTCACTGTGCGGTGTCTCACATCTAATTTACCTAATAACGCCAGCGCGGCGGTATATATAAAAACAATAGGAACACTTAGCTTACCAACATACCGACGATTACATCGTCTACCTGTTCTAGTGTTACACACTAGCCACTGGTCTGCCAGACATGAGTTCATACGCACTGAGAAATGCGTCTGCTTGGATTACACCTGTACTCGTTCAGAAACATGTCTGCAGGGCCAGAAGTCCAAGGGAAGCATCGCGCGCAGTAAGTAGAAAGTTCGCGTCGCATGCTCGTCCCACCACGCGAAGCGAAACGCCTCACGTATGCCATCATACACACCGCTAGGATATGTGTGATCCAAATAAGTGACTGCAACATAAAACATTCAGATTAACACACACTTAAAATGCAGCAAACCTCTTGGGATACCATTATCTTTTCAAAGGAGTACTGTCCTGAGCTGCGGCTTGGGTAGTTTTACCCCGCGCACCACTCAGTAGTTTAAGTTCATAACGGTCGCTTGGTAAAACCTTGATAACACTGTTTGAGCCTCTCATACCAGAGTAGAGTTTACCCGCAGGCTTATTATGTTAAACCCTGCAGTAGCGACAGCAGAGCGACGGAAGCAGTAAAGCGACAGCGACCGTCTCGCGATCGGCCTGCCGTACTCCACTCCTCAAACGCTCGGCTTCACCTGACCTTGTCTAATACATCTGAAATCTCACAAACAACGGTTATACGATTGTCAACATGTTTACCTTGATAACTACCACACTAGCAGACTGTTTACTTTAAGCACATCAGGTGTGATGAGATTGTAAAAGCGCTGCTATCAATTAAAACATTGATCGGAACATTATTCATCACAGCTGTTGTTGATCGTCGACTCGAGAGCGTCAAGTAGTATCGTTAAGGCACGAAATCAGCTGGTTTCAAGTCGGTTAAGTCAGTACACGTAATGTTAGCGGGAGAAAAAGGGTTATTTCGACTAGAGGGTAGTCGAAATACAGTACTGCTCATTGGGATGGGCATGCCTACACGATGACGACTGTTTACAGATGCGCTCTTTTGAAAAACAATCGTCAACTGCGTGACCAGAAGGGTTACAATGTCAAACCTTGCAGCGGGCAGAGTGATAGCAGATCGACAGCAGCAGCAAAGCAACAGCGACCGCTTACGCGATCGGTTGCAAGTTGTTACCGTAAACGGTATCACGGAAGGCAGTTATCTGCCTATCACTAAGTTGTCGCCGAATGCACGTTGCCTTTGAACACTAGCGCCACTAGCGACAGAACAGCAATTGGTGGAAACAAATATTGTTCACAGATTGTCCAGCAGAGGGAGATATAGTGTTCAGTTGCTGTTGCCTGTTAGCTAATACAAAATTGACGTTAGACTTCTTACTAAATGAGCAGACATTTGGTGTGAGGTCAGTAGTTACTCACCTTTGTTCTCTTGGGACATTGTATCTGAATATGGTCCTTTTGTCCACCACAAAAACATGAGACAGCACCTGCACTTATCTAAGGGTTACCTATTCCACGGATAATAATAAGTGTCCTTAGTTCTTCACTAAGACCATATACCGCTTGTAAACGCAGTGAAGTACGATACGACACGTGCATTCAGGGTATGTGGTGTATGAGTCAGATGTTTTCTTCACGGTTTCGAACAAAATATTGGCAAAGGCTAATTTACCTGGACAAAGATGTTTACTTCCTCAAAGTTCGACCATGAACGGTCGCGGGTGACCATTCAGATATCCAAACCTTAGCATCGTCTTTCAAACAAGACGCGGCACGAGCGAGACCCACTCCTTCTACGTGGAGCCCTATATGTGCGCCACGGCGTTCGACGATATGACACATCAGGAACGGGATCGTGATCTATTTGAACGAGAACTGCCTCGACATGCGAGACATGTGCACATAATGTGTGACATCTCGAGATGTGAACGAGGACTTCGTGTACGGTTGTGTGAGCTACCTCGTAAACAATGTCTAGAACTAACAAGAGTTCTCAATTTATCAATTTAAACACAAAAAATGACTAACTGTGGGTAGTTGTATTTTTGCTTCCTTTCTGGTTTATAGGCCTTTGTCTGGTTGTTTATCAGTGCAAAGGTAACGTTTTACAGAGAAAAGAAAGAGAAAGCTGTATGTGGACACAGACCAATCCCACTTCTGATTTTAGGAACCAAGTAATGATTCAAATAAAAAATACAGACGGACGGCGGATTAACTTTAATCCTTTACAATTTGATAAAAATTAAACATAAAGAAAACCAAAAGGAATCAAATCAAACTTACAACAAACCACAGTTAAATTTAACATGAACTCAGAGTAACTTACTCGTAATCTAACCACATAGGTAAGTAGGTAGGTAGCTCACAATCACCGATAATCCTAACTAAATAGATGTTCACTCGTCGAAGGCTCGTGCGCAACTGGCCTGCAGCTCGCTTTGCGCCCGCTTTTATAGGCGCGCTGTCCCCTATTAGTCATCGTCAGACGATATTGCTAACATTATAATATAAAACACAAAAATATAGCATAGGTTTTAAGATTGTTAAAAAGGTTTCTAAATAAGATCTAAAATTGCATTAGAATTTGGTTTATGGAGCGATAAATCTAAATATATATAACTCCAAGGTGACTGACTGACATAGTGATCTATCAACGCACAGCCCAAACCACTGGACGGATCGGGCTGAAATTTGGCAAGCAGGTAGACGTTATGACGTAGGCATCCGCTAAGAAGGATTTTGATAAATTCTGCCCCCAAAGGGATAAAATAGGGGATGAAAGTTTGTATGAAAAGTCGCGATAATCGACATTCACGCGGGCGAAGCTGCGGGCATCAGCTAGTATTTGAAATGAATGACTGTGTGTCAAACATGCAAAATATGTAAATACAAAGCTATGAAAAATATCTTGAGTTGGAACACAAATCCTACACGTAGAGCAGCGCAGTCGACCGTCGCAAGACAAGGACGGAGAATAAGACGAAGGGTTGCTCCGAGACCGATCAAGTACCGGATTTCTCTCCTCGGCTCGGTCCGCGCAGAAATACGGTTCAACATGAACGCGCGCGTCTATAAAGTACCGCATTGAAATTCCACGCCAGAGAGATAAGGAATTTATTTTATAACCGCTATTTTTTGTCTTAAATTCAATCAAGTTCAAAGCAAACGTATACATAAAAAAATGTTTTTTTTTTCTCTTTAAAACCGTGTTAAAATAAATAAGAATTATGAAGTAGTTTAGGAGATATAAGCGATGGAAATGTAGACCAGAGATGGAAATATTTTCTACCTCGAATACTCCACTTTATGGGAGGTTCGTAACAATAGCAGCGAGGGGGGAGCGGCGCGCGCATCAAGAACCGAATACCGTTGTTCGAGAACGTTGAGATAATAAACCGGGTACTTTATGTGCATTTCGCCTAGAGAGGATATGCCAAGATAACAGTAACTTTCGTGCGGCCCTATGCGTTATACAGTAGGTAGGTGTGTGTTTTTTTTCAGACGTCCGTCTTAGTCCTAAATTTAAAATTAAAAAGTAATAGAGTAGTTTGAAATTAGAACTGGCGTGCGTCTACGTTGTGGAAATTCAAAGGACTCTCGCAATAAAACAAAGTAAAGAGTATAACTTACATCTATTTGAATTTAGAATTAGATGAGTAGGTACTTTTTTATTTTGTATTCAAATTATTTCAAATGATAAGAATGTTTTGAATTTGGAACCAGATGAATACTTCTTTCATTTTGTTTTCGATAAGAATGTTTTGAATTTGGAACTAGATGAGCAATTTTTTATGTATTGCCAGTTTTAACGTATTGGCAGCGTTCGAATCTATGGGTAATGTTAATAAAGACGTAATTACTGAAAAATATTTATTTTTAGTATTTTTTTATATGTTTTGTGCAACTTTTTTGTACATAGGTCATAATCAGGTGTTTTTATATAAAACCTATACCTACCAAATCTAATCTAACTAAAATAGGAACTTACTGGAGTTGACTTATTTACTTTAATGCTTACAAAAGCATAATAATTACTAAGTATTTTAAAACAACCGACACAATTTAATGCACGCTATTTTTGTGAAGCATAAATAAAATCTATTCCATAGAAGCAATTAACTATTCTATGCTTCCCATCAGAATGCGGGCTGCGTATCTATCTATGCACTTTGCATATCTATCGGTAAACGCCACATACCGGTCGCATACAATAGTATACTTATTATAGTATAGTGGATCTATACATACTGACCATATTGTATAGTGCAGTGCACGCGTGCGTGTCGCGATGGACCGTTATACGGAAGCAGAGGTTTTGATACTTGGTGACATAGGCTATATTATATGAAAATATAATATAGCCTATGTCATAGTTACATAGGCTATATTATATGAAAATATAATATAGCCTATGTCACCCGGGGATAGTGTAAAGTAAAGTAAAGTAAAGTAATATTTTATTGCGTCAAATACATGTATAATGAGACGACCTCAGTGGCGCAGCGGGCAAGAGTCCGCCTGCGACGCAAGAGGTTGCGGGTTCGATTCCCGCCTTGGAACAAATTTGTGTACGATCTGCAGAAATTTGTTCCGTTGCTCTGGGTGTGTATGTATAATAAAAAATATCTATCTATGTACCTATATCATGTATTAAAATATATCAGTTATCTAGTACCCATAACACAAGCTTTGAGTAGCTTACTTTGGGGCTAGATGATGCTGTGTGGATTGTCCAGCATTGTTTATTTATTTATTTGTTTATAATGTAGATGTCATTAAGGTAATATAGAATCAATGTATTTCTACCGGTATGGCGTGCAATATTTTTATACAATGTCAATGATTAGGTATTAATAATAAATTAATAATAAGAAAAACATAAATAATAAAATAAAAGTTACAATAAAAAATAAAAATATTAAAATTCAACCTTATCCTATTTGTTACCTAACTAGTTACTATCCAAAACAATTTTGTCATCCATAAAGTCACTTACTCTATAATAACATTTACGTTCCAAAATGGTTTTTAACTTTTTATGAAACTGCGAACGTGGTAGTTCTCTTAGCGATTTGGGCAGTTTATTATAGATGGAAGGCGCCATGTAGAATATACTTTTGTGCATCAAAGCAGTGTTTGAGTTCGGCCTGCAGACCTTGCTCTGTAGCTTCCCAACAGTGAAAACATTTTTCAAATGGGTTAAGTAGTTTTGGAGCTTATTCAATGCAAACAAACAATCAAATTTTCCCTCTTTATGATATTATTATAAGTATAAGTAAGTATAGATGAAAAATCACGTCTGTTTTCTAGGGAGTAGGCAGAGACCAAAGGACGTCACTGGCTACGCTCCTGACCTCTTTTGTTTAACTGTCATCCTATACTCGTAATATTATGTGAAAGTTTGGATGGATGGATGGGTGTTTGTTCTCCACCAGTCACATGCAAAGTTCCGTCACTAGGATCCCAGTTATCCAGTTATTCCAGGTATCCAGGTATCCAGGTATCCCAGGGTATCAGAAACATCATATACTAGGTAAATAGTAGGTAGTATTCTAGGTAGGTACTTACCATAATTGTTTAGACGCTCGAAGCCTTATTTAACATAATATTTAAATCTTTTATTATGTTTTTCAGATAAGTGAAATGTAATGTCTATTGAGAAATAAATATTCTTTAAATCTAAATATATATAACTCAAAGGTGACTGACTGACTGACTGAGTGACTGACTGACTGACTGACATAGTGATCTATCAACGCACAGCCCAAACCACTGGACGGATCGCGCTGAAATTTGGCATGCAGGTAGATGTTATGACGTAGGCAACCGCTAAGAAAGGATTTTGATTAATTCTACCCCTAAGGGGATAAATAGGGGATGAAAGTTTGTATGAAAAGTCGCGATAATCGACATTCACGTGGGCGAAGCTGCGGGCGGAAGCTAGTCTTAATATAATTGTGATACCATGGTATCACTATAGCAGCCACGAAATAAATATCTGCAGAACATACAAATTTCTCCCACCATGAGAACCGAACCCGCAGATAGAGATAGATTTCGAGTAGCTATAACTTAGTAGCTCGATTTTTTTTGTGTGGTATTAAACCCACAGCAGTACAAAGGACCAAGACTTCTTGGATTCGTTATTCATCGGTCGTGTCCACTCTCCACGGTCCGACTGGCTACATATATCTACATACTTACGCGTAAAACTTTTCACGACAGATAAACTAGCATTCCCTATAGAGATGAAAGTAGGTACCTATGTATTTTTTTCATTATGTAGAGAGTATCGGGGTGACCGAGCATTACTCGGTTTTTTGGTACCGTTTTCTAAAAATGAAACCTAACTAGATCGATTTATCGCTCCTGAAACCCCCTGCATACTAAACTTCATGAAAATCGTTAGAGCCGTTTCCGAGATTCAGATTATATAATACAAGAATTGCTCGTTTAAAGGTATAAGATACAGATTTTAAAACAAACTCGCTTCCTGCCTTTTGTGTCTATTATACGCTTAGATTTTTTTCAATAAGCTACGGATTTTAATGCGGTTTCCATCAATAGATAGTGACTCAATAGGAAGGTTTATACACCACATTTGAAACTGCGTGTGAAGCCGGGGTGGGTCGCTAGTAACAGTAATGTATAGTAAGTAATAGGGTTAACCTAACATAATATTTAGCGAAATATAAAAGGGAGTTTTTAATATTAGGTATATACTTGATTATACTTAGTTGATTATATCCTTTGATTAAATTATATTAAGTACCTATTCTTTTTACACAATACATTATTTAACACCTAGGTACATAATACCACAGTATCCAAAACCCGTATGCTGAAAAAATCATAATCAGTATATAATTATACCCGGTATTTTAGCTCTTATTTTGTGTAGGTTTGGTTTTTTATATCAAGCTGTTTGGTTTTTGTTCACTATGTTTTGGTAAAATGTAGTACCTAGGTACTTGAGTTTCAAAACTATCCTGTTTATTAATAAATACACATTTGTTACCATACAATATAACAAATATAAATAAATTAAATACCTAAGCAGATAAATTTGTATAAAACTTGAAATTAATAAGACCCCTAATTTCAGCGGAGTGTTGAAAATAAAATAAACAAATTGATAAGTACGGGTTCCATATTTCTTCCACAAACCAGTATAGCAACAGCAGCTGTCTATGTCACATCCGACGCCGGAAGTGCGTCCGCACCGGAAGCAGGTGTACGCACGCATGCACCGATCATAAAACAAGTGAAAGGGAAATTTAATTACTAAGCCCTTTTCCGTGTTTTAAAAAGCGACATAATTGAAATGCAATTTTTGTGGAACTTTAAATTGTGAATTTATTTTTTTGCGTTGATAAAAAAAATCTGCATGAAAAAGTGGATTTTGCATTTACGACGTTTTGAGACATTTGCACGTAGGTACACGTATTAGGTTGATTAATCAATAAATAAACTAAATTAAATAATGTTGAGGGTTAATCTTATTATTTTTCTAACTTCACACCAAAATGAGCAATGGTGGTGTAGTGGTTACCTCACCATGGTCGTGGGTTCAAACCTGGTCGTGCACCAATAGGTTTGTCAATTCGAACTTTCGTACCCTAGAACCAAAAATTCGAAGGTGTCTGTAGGTATAGGTAGTTTTTTGTATTTTGTATTCCTATAAGCGGCGATGGGCTTGCAACCTGTCACGTACGTGATACTTCTACTGTGCAAAATGTAGGCATGCGCCAAATACCTACTGCCGTCCTAAAGCTAGAATGCCGTTAAATACAAAATCCACTTTTTGAATTAAAAGGGAAAAACCATTTATATTTTAGCACGATTAATATATACCTAACTGCAGTTAAAGTCACTTTGCCGCAATCAAGCCTAGTATTATTGAAGTTATTAATAGTTAAGTTACTATTTTTGTTTACATATAAATAAAGTTAAAAGCCATTAGCCACTTTTAAGCTTAGCATAACACTTAACAACATTTAGGCATTGAAGTGATGTAAATTTTGATTCTGGTAACGGCATTTTTTTACTTTTCATAACTCGAAAACTATAAGAGCTATTTGAGTTCTGGTAAGATTGGTCGATAGAGCTTTTTTTCCTGATTACGATGGCATAAAAAAGTCGAATTTGACCGAATGCTGGATAACGGCATTTTAGCTTAAGGACGGCAGAATAGGTAGCTGTACCTACAAAAGTAGGTATAATGTTTAAACGAGCCTTTGATTACTTTCAACGTTTCATCAATATTACTTAAGTAGGTACTAGGTACTTATTCGTCATTGTTTGCAACAAACAATTTTGGTAATCTCGTAAAATTTTACTTAATTTTTAATGTAAGTAGGTAGGTACCTACTACCTTTCGTGAAATAACTTATTATCCAACCAATCTTTTAATAAGTACTCCATCTTCATGCTATCAGCTTGAGAGACGAGCTCTAAAATCAAAGTTAAAAAAGTTTTTAGAATAACAAAAATATAAAATGGAGAAGTGCCTACCAAACCATCTACAATCCTAATTCGTAATGATACGTTCGCCAATAACACTAACAGCCGTTTTATTATAATTCTATGCAACAATAAACCAAACCATTCATTAAACAATTTGCTTCAAAACGACAATCGATCAAACGATCAACAAAAAATTACTGGGTAGTAAGTAATAGCACTCGAACAGCACTAGTGATGGTCATCATAGTGCTCGGTGTCCGGCTTTTGGACTTTTGACCGGGCAAAAATTTGTCTGGCCGAATGATTTTGTTGGAACGAAGCTCTTTATCGCGCGTTGTGAAAGGGGGCTAGACGGAAAAAAATCTCACGAAAAGTTGTAACGACACTTATTGCTATAGTTGTAAGCCGTGCGGCGTGCGCGTGTTTCTCTGTCTCTCTCTCTCTCATAGAAAGCAAGGAAAGGAACTTCGTTCCATCCGGGTGTCCCTTGACACCTCTCAAGTTTTTTTTATTGCTTACCTAGTGCATAATCACTACGTGTTGAGATGTAGGTACCCCGCCCACACAATAATGTACCTACCTACTACCTACTACTAGTACCTACCTACCTACACACGAATTTTGTGTAGGTAGGTAGTATCTGTAATCATAAATTGTACCTTTAGACTTTAACATGGCTATGGCCGAATTGATTGGTCGTTTAGGTACTTAGATACTTTTTTGTTATGCATTATGTAGGTACATACTGTGTAGGTAAGGTAGGTAGGTATGCATCGACATAATTATCCGGTCATCATTATCCGGCTTTTTTGACTATAATCTACAACAAACCGATAATCATGCCACAGTATAATGATACCACACTCGTACCTATATGGTTGTAGTACTAAATACCACTGCTTTTGATCCACTGTGTATAGTAAGTCCTCTTTATTCTGTGGTAGATCTAAACTTTATGTTCATAAAGGACGGCGTATTCGATCCTATTCGCCTTATGTAGTTAGTAGGTATACCTACTTACCTACTTACTTAGCTTAGGTAGGTAGGTACCTACTTACCTAATTAGCTACCGTACTTACCTAATTGCTTAAAAATTAGGTACTTAAGTACCTACCTACCTAATATTTATGTTACCTACTTAAACCTTTGAGGATATTTGGACGTAAGACGACCGATTACATTATCATTGATTTTCGATGGAACCATATTAAATTTTAATGAAAAAGAGTAATATTTTCTATAACCGTAAATATGACCAAATGTATGACCATATTAACGTACAGGGTCGAAAATAAGGCCAGTTTCCCTTTTTTTAAAAATCCTTAAATAATTAAAAGTTACATATTTTTTTTTACTGATATATGAAACTTAGATAATATACTCTGTAAAATCAAATACTAATCAGAATCACTGATCCCGCATCTCAGTAAATCTATAAAAAACGACACCAAACCATATTCGACCCAGGTACCTTAGTGAGAGGCACGGCCAAACATTACGTCAGTAGGTATATTATATTTTTTTGTTAGCCACATGTCTTTATTTTGGACAATAGTTTGCACTACCCTGCCATAGGACTTTTTATAATTTTCTTAATTATCTAAGTAGGTACTACCTACTTTAGCTACTAATGAGATGGCAATTAGCTTACCTATATCTAACTACATCTACCTACTAGGTACCTACCTATCCACGAACTTTTACATCTTAGTAAGTAGGTAGGTACTCTACAAACTTTTACACAGGTATTAGTAGGTAAGTAGGTACTAAGTTACCTACCTACCTAGGTAGGTAGCAAAAGGCTTTTTTTTTTAAATTTTATTTGTTTCACTAATTTATTTATAATGCAAGTTGTGATTTTACAATGGGCAAAAGGCAAAGTAATTGCCATACCTACACGAAAGCAGGACTTGCGAATGGATAGGTACTAGGTACTCCTGCTAACGATTTAAGTAGGGTGGTGTGGTAGCCAGTGAACCAAGTGTACTCAATGAACCACAGGGCCTACAGCCTAAACGCGACGTTGCCAGCTAGTGCCAATTACACGTTTGAACCGCTCTCCCGCACCAACCTGTTACCGCCAGTCATCGGCGAATTCCCACCAGGAACGTACGAGTTAGGAGGAGATTTATCTTTTCGCGCGCAAAAAGTAAGGAAAATTGATTGGAAGTTTGATTTTATTTGTTTTTTTACTCAGTTTTTGATTATCCTAGGAACTGTTAAGTGATTTTGATCTAAAAAATAGTTTAATAAGCATGGTTTAAATTCATTTTTGTAACCAAATCGTGTTCCTGTTAGCTGTGGAAAACTTTTAAATATTTCAATAGGGGTATGGTACTCTGTGAATCATTTTTTTTGGGTACTCAATGAACCATGGTTCATTGTAAAAAAGTAAAGTAAAAAGTAAAAAAAATTATAACCATGAGATTAAAGTGAGAAATTTATAATTATAGGTAACATAAATATCTTAGGATATTGCAATGTTCCTACTGTCATGTTGAACTCTAACTCACGTTATTTTAATTTAAAGCTAATTATTACGATTGAAGATAATAAAGTGATAACTTTACAATTATAGGTAACATAATATGTTGAATAGTTCCTAATATAGGTAATAATTACCTAACGTTACCTACCTAATTACTATGATTGTGTTCTATTATTGTACTAAGGTACCTACTAGAATTTAGGCGCAATGCATGTAGACTTGACATTTTTATACCTCACTCATTATTATTAAGACTGATAACCATATAATTTGAAACCTTTGATTAACAAATAATTATTAAAAAACCCAATTGCCGTTTTATGTAACATCCTTCTAGGCTTAAATCAAGATATGGTAGGACAACGGTTCATTATGTACCTCACGATTCACTGAATACCCACCCCCCGGTTCATTGTGTACTCCTAGGGGTACCTACTCATTGAGCCATTTCCACTACTACTTAAAATGTCTAATAGGAAAAAAGTTACAGCTCTCTAAACTTTTGGTGGTTCATTGGCTACCACACCACCCTACATGCAATCGAAACAAGATAAAATAAATAACAAAATCAAAATACATATTATGTCTTCTTTCCATTAGGGGGTAGCGAAAGGTTGGTTTGGTATCAAACTCACTATCATCCATACGAATACCCAATTCTCAAAGTTCGATTCTTTGATGAGAGCGCCCTGCAGGCGAGCCACCAAACAAAGCCAGCTATTAAACAATTAGGATAAACACCGGTCAAGCTCGTGAAGAATTTCGGTTCAACTTGAATTAAAATAATTTCTATCCACCAAAATTTTTATTTTAGTGCACGAACGCTTTTGACCCGGACTGTTAAGGTACTTAGCCACTCAACACACTGGTTCGTACGAACTGCTGACACGACTATCTAGTAATAATTACTTTTTATTATTGTATAAATGGGACAACTAACCAGCATAAAATTATACAATAGGTATATGTTTGTACTACACTAAGTTTCTTTTTTTATAGAATCATGAGACTCATTTTAGTACTGGTCGTGCCATCTAGCGGAGAGTAGCAAAACTAAAAATGTTTAAGTTACCGGTACTGTTTTATAGATGGCGCTTACCTCAATTCACAAAATGTAGAGTAGTTGGCTCTACCCTTATTTTATTAAGTATAGGTACTCTTTACGCTTAGCGGAACTTTATGGATTTGATAAAAAAAAAAACACTGATAATTAATACCTAAACATTTTACTTTTATTATTTAAACTAATATATTTATATAAGTAACTGAGAAATCATTGCCTACTACATAATAAATATCTACCTAAATAGTCATGGGTTGTGACTCACTAGTCAACCCATAGGCGTCTCGATAACACTAAAGGCACTCAGGTACCTATGTTAATGTCTGTCTGTACTTATATACCATATTTTTTAACTTAAGTAGGTATAGGGTATCCACTGTAGGTATATTCATCGAGACAAAGCGATGAAGTGATGTGAAAAATCATATCCTCTCTTCTTTAGACTAAATTCACATTTTTTTAAATAAAACAAACACTACAGTTCATAATGAAGATATTATATTTCAAAGAACATGTATTTTTTTATCTCAGCATAACTTTTGTCAATACAACGTGAGAAACAATACCATCACTGTTACATATATAAGTATACCATTAATATAACAAGTAAGTATTTCACTAATATTAATATAATTATTGTGATTTCGTAAGTACAATTCATCTACACACTTTAAAACCGATACAAAATTTCGGCTGCAACATTCCGTGAAACGAAACTTAAATTGAATTTGAAAATTCAAACTGGAAGGAATCAAGTGGAAAATATGTTTTTATAAAGTACGCTGCAGCTTACTATAGGAATAGGTACTTACATACTGCCTATAACATACATACACTCTACATTCCAGCATCTGAAAAGCCATTCTATAACAAACAACATTCAAAGGTAGAGAAGGTAGATATAAAAAAAATACCTAAACAATAGTAAAATATTTTTTAACCATTGCCATAATTTTGTTCAAAAACAATATTAATTAATTTTAAATTAACTGAAAATTGCCCTTAGCGAATACTTGCCTTAGAATATTATAGAGGGAACATTGGGAAAAGTTGAAAATGTTTCGATGTTTATTGAAGAGAAAAAGGTGTTTAACTTTATAAAAACAATTGCTTATAACAGCAAGAAGCTTCATTCATTATCTTAAATTTACTTAACTAATGTAAGTTAACTGTAGAGGGTAACAACTTGAGAAATAAAATTATGTTTCAATATTATCTTGTATCAGTATTATTTTTTATCACTTAGCAATACTGTTTGTAAATGCTTAATATAAAAAGCTCACAATATAAAATTTACAAGAATGTGGGTACTATACGAGTAAGATAGCTGCCTTGAATTTGATGATAAGGCGCGACATTCCGTTATCCATCATTCGCACGTCAACAGCCGAAGAGAGCGGACGTCACGTAACACGAGTTAAAACGCTTAACAAAAAATACTTTACTTAGAATGTAAGGCAGTGCTCTGACTTGTACAAGCTTCATCTCACAAAATAGTTCTATACTCTATCAAGTTTATGATTGTGGAGCTAAGGTTATATTTAAATCAATTTTAATGATATGCCGTTAGCTGTTTTTGTGCATGATATGTTATTTTTAAATAAACTCAAATTACGGCAAGAGAAAGGCAAGAAAGGACAATGGGCAGATTGGGACCACCCTCTAATAGCGATAAAATATATGTCGTTGGATAGGTCTCTTCAATTGGAACAACTATTGCTATGACAGCTTTGCTGTCACAACTGTCCGTTCAAAGATATAAGACTTTTAAGTTTTGATAAAATTTTAAAATAAATAAAATATTATTATTATAATAATGATTTATTACACAGGAACATAAAAAAGGGGCCCCCTTTTATCAGTTTTAACAGTGTTTTTTTAATTATGCTGGTATTTGGGGTATTCGTGTCCGACCGACGACGTATTTTATGGGTTAACCATAATGACATTGCTTAAAAACATTGCTGTTGCATTAAACCCTTCATGAATTGCATATCCTAAATACCATATTATTGATATAAAGTGTGCACATGTGTCCATCGTTCGCCTTCCTGATAAGCATGTACAATAATGGTCTATAATGTTGCCTTCATTTGGCTTAAGTATATCTAATTGAAACATAGAGAGAAAACCAGTTAGATGACCTGCCCGATTACGGAATTCAGGAAAATGTGTAGCTTTTGCGTGGACGTATCCAATCACGTCATGTAAGACAAAGAATATATTATTGTTATTTACTATTGAACAACAACCCAAATGAAGGCAACATTATAGAAGCATTAATGTACATGCTTATCAGGAAGGCAACGGAGGGCACATGTGCAAACATTATATCAATAATCTAGTATTAAGGATATGCAATTCATGAAGGGTTTTATGCACCATCAATGTTTTTAAACGATGTCATTGTAGATAACCTATAAATACGTAGTCGGTCGGACACGAATACCTTATATACCAGAATAGAGACCCTTTATCAGTTTTAACAGTGTTTATTTTATATGTTACTGTATAATAAATCATTATTGTAATATTTTTTTTTTATTTATTTTAACATTTTATCAAAACCTAAAAGTCTTATATCTTTGAACGGACAGCTGTGACTGCAAAGCTGTCTAAGCAATAGTTGTTCCGGTTGATTAGACCTATCCAACGACATATATTTTATGTCTATTGGAGGGTGGTCCCAGGTTCCATACATTTTTGCCCATTGTCCTTTGTCTAATTTTGACAGTAATAAACATTTATGTACCTAGTACAGCAGTGTCTAAATTTTCTAATTATAGGTCTATAAAAACACCTTATATGGCCTTTTAATGGCAATAAGGTCTTTAAGTAGGCCTTTAAGGTTACCTACAGTGACAATTTTAGTGAAAGGTACATTTTAAGCTACTGATATATTGCTCCATAACAAATAACAGAATACTCTTAAAATTTTATAAAGAGAAGAATTTAATGTTAAAATTGTAAGGGCATTCTGCTAATAATTATTTATATAACATGTTTAAATATAATTTTATACTTAATATAAATAGAAAGCAGTAAATATTTTACTGTTATTGACAATTTTAAAATTATACTAAGTTAATAACTGTTTCTCTATAGGTAATCGATTATTGCTCTTAAACAAGGTATACTAATATCTTTTAAATGATTGGTTCTTTTCCGTTAACTTTGAAATAAAACTCAAAGATACAAAAATAAAATGTATTTATTTACAAATAAAAATAAATAAAATCTTTGGTCGTGGCGCTATCGATGGCAAGCGGGAGAAAGGGGATAAGTTCAATTTTAGATATTTTGGCAGTTGATAGTTCGGTGATAAGCGATGGTGGTTGGTAAGGTAGCGAATGATGAGTGTCAAGTGCTGATGACGCTAATCACAAACAAGTTTTGGACTTAGCTTTCGACGTCACAGCACCGTGGCTGGAATGTCCTCCTCCTGTTGGTATAAACTCAATTAAACAATGTTTAAACGGTTCTCGTGTCTCAGGAAGACGATCGCAAGAATTTAACGCCTTACCAAAGACAAACCAATGCCGCAACACATTTCTAAAAGTTACGCTATGCACTTTAGGGTCGGTTCACATCTGACGGAAGATACGTAGCGTTTCATCGGTCGCGTAATGCCAAAACATTAAACCTTTCACACTCAACCGATGATGCGTTAGTAAGATCAATGCGTTCGACGGTATTACAGTTTTCGAAGCGTTCTGAACGAAACGGTTTCGGTTATCGACATTGGTGGTAATTCGGTTGTTTTGCAGACTAACTTAAAAAATGCTACCATAGGTACGATCTTATTTGGCTTACTATAATGACCAAATTAGCGTAACATTTTTGAATGACAGTTTTAAAAAGATCTAAAATTGACATAATCATTCTAATTTACCTAATTAATTTTCCAGCATTTTCACGTAGCTTTAGTCAACACCAATTTACATGGCTTCTAATATAAGCTAAAACACGTCAATCATACGTCAGTTTAGTCAAATTTAGAATTGTAATTTAAAATGTTTATGCTAATTTAGTATTTAATATGAACAAAATAAGGTCGCTTTTATTTTAGCATTTTTTTAGTTAGTTTTAGTCCGCGGAACAACAGAATCACCACCACTGTCAAAAAATACTGCGATACGAAATGTGCAAAGTGTAACGTTGACCATGTGTTGGCTTTGGTATACGAAAAAATTACCGCGATTGCCCCCTCTTTCACATATTGTTTATAAAGAGCTTTGTCGTGACTGACTGACTGACTTATTGGCAGACAACGCATAGATTAAACCGCTGGTTCTAATATTTTAGAGAGCATTCATTATTATTTTTTTATGATTTTCGAAATTCAACATAGCTAAGAGGAGCAAAGGGAGATTGAAGTTTGTAGGAAAGAAATATTACGCGAGCAAAATCGCGGCGATGTACTATAGTTTTATAACAATATAGTGTATGATAAGTATTCTCTATAATATTTCCATAAACAAAGAATTTAATATAAGTTCTAATAGACAAAATAATGTTTTTTTTTATCTTATCACCAGTTCTTTTGAACCAGTGTGGCGAAAGGATAACAAAAATATAAGCTATTAGGTACATACTTACAAGAATAATTGGTTAGTAGATTTATAAATCTTTGATTTTATCTAAAAAAACCTTCGCAGTTTCTTTTTTTAGTTTAATTAAGTGTATGGGCTCTGGAAACAAAAATAAATACATACAATATTGAACACGGGACCCCAGGGGCCTTACCACAAGCTCTTACAAACCATCATATTTCAGAAATGACAAAGTTTCAAGCTTTATGTAACACTAGCTGCCACCCACGGCTTTGCCCGCGTGGTACCTTGAAAAACAAAAACAAACCTATCCCACGGGGACCGTACTTTTTTCCGGGATAATATATATGTTATTCCAGACTATAATCTATGCCAAATTTCATCAAGATCCGTTCAGCCGTTTCAGCGTGAAAGAGTAACAAACATACATCCAGACATCCTGACATCCTTACATCCTGACATCCATAAATCCACACATTCTTACAAACTTTCGCGTTTATAATTTGTAATTAGTAGGACACTTCAATACTATTTTTAAAGGTACGAAATATCAAAGTTTTATTACTTTGGCATTATCCGAAGAGCTTATGGTAAGGTTTCCAGATCTGGCTCATATTTGGCTCAACGTATCAGCCATTCAACGTGGTAATACCGCCAGCGTCTTGAGGCCGCTTTCATCTGGCAGTGATCTGGATCAGTTGAGCTATCTATAGATCGTTTATAACGGTTCTTAGATAGATCAATTGTTACATATGTATTTTACTTTATTTATTTATAAACCTCTTATGTTAGATATGTACATAGTTTACGTTAAAAACTATAACTTAAAATCTTTTTAGTTACTGTGAAGGAAACCGAACAAATTCACCCAGTACATACTTATTTAGATATTATGTACAACTTTTTAGTATTCAAAAAGGTGGAAGTATGCCGTGAGTTTCGTTGCGTTAAATTATTAAAAAGTTAAGTGTCAATGTTGTGTTATAAATGAAGTGTAATGATTTTTATTGCGTCAATGTCAACGTTTTTTTTGCAATATTTTTCTTTTTTATGGCATCTGTCTCTTAAAGATCAATTTTGCAATATTTTTCTTTTTTATGGCATCTGTCTCTTAAAGATCAATTTTGACAGTGTCAAGTGTATTTTTATATCGTCAATTTTAAACAAAATATGGCTGTTTTGTTTAAAATTATTGAAAAATGTTCTGATAGAAAGAAACTTTCACTTTAATTCACATTATCTGACAGCCATGTCAAAAAAACGCGCTTTATTGGAAAAATAGTTACAAAAATCACGCGAGAAAAATAATAAAAACTGGATAGTTCTAGATAGTGATAGTTCTCAGTTGAAAACTTCAGAAGAAAATTCGACCATTTTTCTTATTTTTGACTTTACCTTCGTGTGGGATGGATGTAAATCATGACATTGAGTGAATAAAATTTGGTCCATTGCACAAAAAGCCAGCAAGAATCGGATTGATATTTTTTACTGGTAACTTTTTAAATGCAAGTTTGGAATTTCGTCAGTTATCATTATGTCCGGACGATTCTTTTCAATGGTTTCATCAAAGAGAATATAATCACTACGTTTAGGTTTCATCATTTCTCATTATTCGTCATTGTTCACAGCAAACAATTTTGTAAAATGTTAGTTTTAAAGTTACCCTTCGTGAAATAACTTATTATCAACCAATCTTTAATTGCTCTATCTTTATGCTATCAGCTTGAAAGACGAGCTCTAAAATCAAGGTTAGTTTTTATTTTAAAATAACAAATTTGAAGAACCATCCCCGAAAAGTCTCAATGAATGAAAAATGGAATATCAGCGAAAGCCTCAAACGGTGCATTCAATTCCATTCTCAATAATTCCAATACAATACCCATATAATTACATTGTCGTCGCACACTTCCAACAGCTGGTCGGCTAGGGTGAGGTCTGGGGCAGTAGACTCCGGCCCTGGATCCTCGATTTCATTTCTCTGCAGTTCCACCACGCGGGAGTTCTGGAAGTATTTGTGAAACCTGATGAGTTACTTAGTCTTTGCAAAGACGAACTAAAGGTTATTTTGTACTAGCTTCCGCTCACGGCCTCGCCCGCCGGTACCTTGAAAAACAAAACAAATCTATCCCACAGGAACCGTAAAATTTTCCGGCACAAAAAGTAGCATATGTGCTATTCCAGACTATAATCTATCTCTGTGCCAAATTTAATCCAGATCCGTTTAGCCGTTTCAGCGTGAAAGAGTAACAAACATATGTACATCCAGACATCCAGCCAGACATCCATACATTCTTACAAACTTTGGCGTTTATAATATTAGTAGGATTTATATTTATTTATTATTTATGACTTTTGAAATTCAATCTATAGCTAAGAGGAACAAAGGGAGGTTGAAGTTTGTATGAAAGAAATATTACGCGAGCAAAGTCGCGGGGATGTCCTCTAGTTCAACTTAAATTATTTAGTTTATTTAAAAAAAAAAATATGATCACGACTGTAATCCCCAGGCTCGGTAGATATCTCCTCAGATCTTTAGTTACTTAGATCTTTGAGGATATCTAAAGAGGATAGTCAGAGCCAAGTCCAAACATGACATTTGGTACATGCCCACATTTTGCACCGTAGGTAGTAATCCGTACGTGACAGGTTGCAAGCCCATTGCCGCTAGTTTATTTTACTTTTTTATAATTAGCTGAATCGCTTTATCTTCAGGCCGGGACTCCACCAAAGCAGAGATGTCTGCGGTGTGCTGTTTGCTGTGCGTTTCACACAATTCTATTGGTTGTTTAAAAAACATCTCCTCTCCGCTTGTCTCGTTTCCGCTTCGGCGTAGTCCCGGCCTCACTTTATGAATAAAATGTTCGTATCCTTCTCATTAAATCAACGAAACTATGCTACGTTCTGCAAGGTCAGTACCTGGATGGGTGACTGCAGTGGCCTTTTAATAAGTAACAGCACCTTTCTCACCTCGATCTTAAGTCTATTGAGCAGTTTTTCCCTTTCGCCCTTAAGAGCGGCACATCTCACTGTCTCATTCTCGTCCAGGACCCCTTTGATTTCCAGTTCTGCTATCAGAGAGTCTTTCTCACTTATTGCTCCTTCTAAGACATCTTGTCTGAAAATAGAGACATTTTTAATATTAATATTTAGGGTTCCGAAGAACAATCATTCTGTCTGTCCGTCTGTGTGCCTGTTTCCTTGTCTAACTATTCATCTTTTTATCGTGTCACTAGTTCTTTTGAACCAGTGTGGTAATAAGATAATAATATACTGAAAAGGACGGAAATGTCTAGTACTTTCCCGCTAAAACTATTATCTAATGAGGTTATTAATTAAGCTTATTAATATTAATGAATATGCAAAATGCCTTATAGAAATATTATTAATATCAATAATCCCAACACCACACCTCAAATAGAAACTCGACACGTGTTTCGCTTCTCCACGAAGCAACTCGCTCCGCACTGGTGTTGCTCTACCGAGCGCCGAGAGAAAAGCCTCCGAGAGAAAGCTTTTCTCTCGGAGGTGTGGTGTTGGGATTATTAATATTAATAATATTTCTATAAGGCATTTTGCATATTCATTAATATTAATAAGCTTAATTAATAACCTCATTAGATAATAGTTTTAGCGGGAAAGTACTAGACATTTCCGTCCTTTTCAGTATATGTAATGGATTTCCGCAAAGTCACGCCTGAATCAATCATTTAACGAGAAAAATAAATAATCTAGAGAGATGAAGTTCAGAGTCAAAGCCTTAGAAAAAATCCCATTCTTTTCTTACTCATACTATCTCCTGTCACTTACATCACATGCGATAATTGACGCAACACCTCATCCCGTTTGCTCTCCGCAGCGCACAGCGTATCCTCCAGCCGCTTTAAGCGCTTCAGAGCTGCTGAGCATGTTGGGCAGTTCATGGCTGAAGCATTCTGGAGCGAACGTATGCGCTGCTCTAGCTTTTTCATCTGAAAAGTTATGAGATCAAGTTGTAAGAATAATTGCTGTACAGTTATTGTAAAATCTCGTGATTTGTAAAACCTCCAAGTGAGCAATTGGCGGTGGTCACAGATTTTCACAGCTGCTGAATAAATCGAAAAAATTACCTTCATTGTGTTACATTATTAAGGTATCGACATTTTCTGTTACTCGAAAGACAGGGAGCTCCAGAGTGGGCTTTGGCTATGACATAATCATGTATATTTTTTGGAAGTTTCTTATTTTAAAACAATTTTGCATGTAACTGCGGTCAATATCGACAATTATTTATGCTAGCTTATTGTAAGTGAGGTGTATGGTACGTAAAAGTAGCGTGTTAACGCTACTTTTACGATGTTTACTACCTATAAGTTTACGAAAAAGTGCAAAGATGCATACCTTATGTAAAGTTTCGATTCTCCTCTGCTCTTCCTCATAGAAAACCTTTTCCCTCTCCGCTGCAACCATAAACGATTCTTTCAAGGCCTCTTCTAGTTCCAATATTCTTTTTTCTTTACAATCTGAGGTCAGTCCTGTTTTCTTATTCACATTCTGTTCTAGTTCATTGATTCTTTCGTCTTTGCTTCTTACGACAGCAAGAAGTTGTTCAAATTCCGCTATATTATTGTTTTCTCGCAAAGCTTCCTCCAAAATTGATATACATCTCTGCTGTTCCATTATCTTTGAATTCTTCATGCTCATCTCTTTGGTCAGTTGAGATATCTTTCGAGTTAGCTTACAAATATTAGGCGGTTCTTTTTCACAAAGCATTAAGTCTAATTCGTTGTCGCTTCTGCTATATCGGCATTTGTCTAATCTATTCGCTACCTTACCACTCTTTTGTAATTCAAAGAAACTTTTACTTCTTTTTATAGTCGTTAGCTCTCTGCTTTCAGATATTTTAAGCAATTCAGATAGTATAAGTGACGACTCATTTAATTCTATTTCTAAATCTATTACTTTCATCTTTTTATCCTCAAGTCGTGCTTTCAAATCGTCCTTTTCCGCCAGAGTTTTGGTTAAATCGTCTATTGCTGCCAGTTCGTGTAGCCTCGCGCGGGATATCTCCTAGCAAAATGGGGTCAAAATAGTGAAAAAACAAAAATATAAAATCAATAAAAAAATGAAAGTTTTACTTCAACAACAAAATTCAATAATAGAAAACGAAAAGTTAAGATCAACATAGACTTTAGATTTTATTTATATGATATTTTGCATAACAAGTTTGAAAGCCGGATAACACTGACTATTGGACAACTTACTTTTTCTATCTAAATACATGATTACTTAACAGTTTTACAATATTGTATTTTTTATGAATACTTAAAATATAATTTCCATTGAACACGATTATTCTTTTAAACACTTAAAAATTATCGCTAAACTAATAATTATCTTATTGTGTGCAGGTTACAATGTACCGAGGAGAGTTGTTATTGGAAATATCAACAAGAATATTATTATTTGAACACTTCCATTATACAAAATGCTTAATACGAAACTGCACAATGCTTATGAGAGAGACGTGGAGAACGGATATCGTTTACGGAATCAAAACGACGATTAAATAAAGATAATTGAAAGTAAAAAGAGCAAAGAAATGAATGACAGTCTTGGTGCGAAGGACTAACTTAGAAAAAGCTTTTGAGGAAGCCCGCGGGCCCGGCCTGTTAGCATGGAACAAGAAAGGTTAATCATGTTAGTAACACAAAACAGTTATACATAAAAATATCAGTTAAAATATTTAGACTATTACTATTCATTTTAATAATTCAAACATGCATTGTTAAGATTTAGAATTAGAGAAAGTTAAATTGATTTTAAAATAGTTATTTTATTATTATGCGAATTAAAAAAAAACGTACCTCTTCTTTTTGTGCTTGTGCTTGCTGCTGACTTTTCATTTTGGCTTGGAGGTTTCTCAAAGATCTGAAAAATTTAAGTTTCAGTTCAATGTTATCTGTCATCTTAACTGATGGCATCAAACTACCTTTTCATATACCTCTGTATCCCTCTTAACTTTATAACAGATACATTTTTCATTTCTTTTTCTTAATCTCTTTTCTTTGCATTCGCCACTTTACGTTTCACGAACTCTAATACTATAGAAATAAAACTAACTGTGTCAAATCCATGATTTGCTTTTCCTTCTGCGCCTGCTCTTCCTGTGACATCTGCACCAGTTGCAGCAATCTCTCTGTTTCTGTTGTGAGTCGTTTCGCCTCTTCTTTGCTCTGTTCCATTTGTTGCTTTAGTTGGTCGGCCTCTTTTTGTGATTCTGTCAGCTTGCGATTCAACTCGCCTACCGCTGCTGTGCTTCCGCCAGCCTGAAAAATATGAATCATACCTAAATAATATAGTCAGGTAGCTTATTAATATTAAATTTGTTTATATAAAAATAGTTTCAGGGATTTCAAGAGCAGTTTGAAAAGACCAAAAAAAAGTCACAGCTTTTTTATAACAAGATTCCGAATATAATGTTTGTGAGGGTAGTTTATGTATCATTTTTTTGTGCATTATAAGTTTATTATTTTCAGAACAAAATGTTTATTATGTCGTGCCTACCTTCCTCAATGATGCTTCCATTTGGTCCATTTGCTCTTTTCTCTTCTTTAATTGTCGATCTAATTCCGCTAACGCCTTTTCTCTCTCCTCCACGTCTTTCCGTTTAATTTCCACTGTTCTCCTCTGTTCATCGAATTGTTTTCTTGCGTCTTCTAGCTTCTTGAATTCTTCTTGTATCTGCCTCTTAGCTTGGGCTGAATCCTCTCCAGCTTTGGCGTTCTGAGCGCCAGCTGCCTGGAGTTTCTTGTTCGCTTCGCGTAGATCGAGCTGTGTGGAGAATTATAAACTTTAATACCAAAGACTTTTATTACTATAAAAGGGATCACACACTTTCCTCTTTCTGTGAAATATTCCTTAATGCTATGTATGAAATTACTACTATGTATGAAAAAAATTGTTTTTGCAATTTCGACATAGGTACAATTAAACGTAAGTATTATAAAAACTAAAGCTAATTCTAGAGTAAATTAAAAGTTCATTCAAATGAAACTATTAATGGATCGAAGAAACTTAGGTACTGCATTAACTAACTACTTGTGTGAGGAGAGTGTGTGATCTCCGTTCATAATTAAAATGTAACATTATAACATGACTCATACAGACTTTGGAAAAGCTAGACGAATAAAAATGCTTTTTAATTTCACAAAAGCTATAACTTTTTACAATAACATAGCAAAATATAATCCTAGATTCCAGCAAAGTTTTATGACAAATGGTTAATCTTTTTATGAACATTGCAAATATACACAAAAACAATAGCTGACATGACAATAACATGAAATTGCTGAAAAAAGGACAATCGAAACTAAAATGTAGACAAGCTGACATTTAATATAAACCATTTACTGATTATTCCTTTGGTCATTATTTAAAAATGAATTTTTTTTAATTACTTATTTTATGAATACAAAGTTCCATCGCTATGTCATTTTATGCAAGTTAACTTTTGACAAGGCAAGATGCTGACATCGATATGGTCACTATCGTAACTCTCGATGCGAAAGCCTTTAAAAAGGTATAACAATAAAAAAATAAAAAAAATAATTTGAATGTTGAATGAATGAGTGAGCTAAAAGAATGAACAAACTGAAAAAGCTGTTTTCAAAGATAGAACATCAACATACAGATCAAATAAAACTAACTGACCAATAACAGTAAGAATGGTGGCAATATGAATCTTAAAGCTAACACAATACAGTCTATAGGCACTTCACGTTGGGTTGCAAGATTTGGTGCAAGTGAAATGTAAAGTGCGGCGAGCACATTCCGTTAACACGTTCAACAATGAGCAAATACATAAATAAATAATAATAATATGAGGGGTTGGAGGATGCCTAGCTGGCGGTGGTGACATGCTACTATCTAATAAAAATGTCGAGTGATCGTGCTTTTGATTTCAAATCATACAGATGCTAGCAAACGAGTTAAAATCAGATCATAAGATTGTGAAATCTAAGTTGAAGCCAATAATTTTGTTGAAGTTGTTATTGAAGTTTATGTATCTTACGATATAAATGTTATAAGAATTCAACTTATCAATAATGTATCAATATGAGAACTTTTAAACTATACTCAACATTAAAAGCATTCTTTCATAATGTGATATTCTGAGTTTAAAGACAATCAAATTAGAGAAAAAGTATCCTTAGAAAAATGTCATAGTGTCCGTCCACACTTTGCCACAAATTGCCGTCTCCGTACCGTAACAAACACACGTGGTAATTTAACATACTTTCGAATAGTTATATTATATTTTTTGGGTTAATTTTAAATTTATTCAAAAGCATAATCACTGAACGCCATACCTACAACAACAATGGCCGGTGACGATGACCAACAAAAATATCATGAACATCAACAACATCTACACGACACCGGTGCAATGATAAGCGTACGTCTATTCACTGAAGTTCAATCGAGTTCTTGTCATTTGTATTTTAAGAAAAATAATATTGATGGGATGAATGGCTATAACGACTTGACAGTTGGAAGAAAGAAAATATGTATTTTTTTAATGTTTCCATCAATAAATAATATATAATGAATATTGAATATGTAAAGATAATAATAATGACCAATCAAAATTTACAATAGAGGAAGTCTAGTCGATAGCTTTTGATAGTTTGGGGCAAAGAGTTGTAAGACTTTATCTTACAACTCTTTGTCAAATTAATCACTCAACTTAAGATATTGGACAATGAGTAAGTGAAAACAATTTTTAGACAAAAAGAACTCAATAGAACCGAGCTATGTCACACCGACCATCCGCTGCCGGGCGATCCTCCAACTGACCTGACTCTTCTCCAACTCTTGAACGAGCATCTCGAGTTGCGACTGGCACCGCTCCCTCTCCGTGGCCAGTGATCGAGACTCGGCTTGAGCCGCTTCAAGCTGCTTCTGCATTTCCCGTACATCGGAACCGCCTCTTGCTTGAAGCTGCTGTAACTGCTGGTTTTGCTGTTGCATGTGTTTTTCCAGGCTTTGTAACCGCTGTTGGCATTCAGCAAGCGCTTTTTCCGCTGCAATTGCCTTTGATTTTTCCTGTTCAACTGCTGCTCGCCATTTGTCGATCTCGCCGACCCTTTGCGCGTCTTTTTCAGCTTTTTCAGCTCGCTGCCGTATTGTGTCTCTTTCTTTGGCAACATTTTGAACTTGTTGTTGTAGTTTAGCAATTTCACGCTCACGATTTTCAATAACAGCTTTAGCACCTCGCTCTGAGTCTTGAGTCATTTTGCTCTGTTCCTGTTTCAATCTACGCACTTCTTCTCGTTGCTTCTGCAGTTCTGTTTCTGAAGCGTTTAGTTCTCGTTGGAAGTTCACTAACATGTCTTGAGATTTTTCTAATTGGGCTACTAGTTGATCGCGTTCTATCGTCAACTGCTTTGTGTCAGCTTCTAGTTTGACTATTTGCTTTTCTATCGCATCTGCTTGCTTGTCTCTCTGTTCTAGTATCGAAGCCATTTTTTCTCTATCTCGTACTGACTGCGCCAATTCTTGCTGTAGTTTGACTAATGTCTCTTGCGTTCTATGATCCAAAGTTCTCTGCTGCTGTTCCACGTTACGTCTCGTGTTCTGGATCTCGGCTCGTAGTGCATCTCTTTCTTGTTCAATCTGCCTACTCTCGAGTATAGTACGTTCAAGGCGCTCATGCATTCGACCCAGCTCATTGGTCATACGATCATACTCCACGCGAGTAGTTTCATTCGTTTCCTGATACTTGGCTAAGTGCATCTGAGATTTTTCTAGTTCTTTAGCTAATCGGCCCGCCTCCATTTCTGTATTATCCCGTGCCTGAATAGCCTTTTCAAGTTTATCTCGTAAACGTTCGATTTCAAGTCTATCTTCTGTACGAGCCTTATCACCAGCAACAGCCTGTAACTTCATCCTTTCAATCTGTTGTAGCTCTCCTTTGAGCCTCTCGTTATCTTTATCTAGCTGTTCAGATCGAAGTTTCATCTTCTCACATCTATCTCGGAACTTCTCACATTCAATGTGAGCTCGCTCCAACTCCAGCCGTTGCTTTTCGAGCGCTGCACTAAGCTTCGTCACTTCACTCTTTGAAATCTCAAGCTGAATATTCATTTCATGCAATTTAGTCTCTGCCGCTTCTTTATCAGCTGCCATTCGTTGCACATCTGCCTGCGTTGCTTCATAACGTTCACGGTGTTTGTCGATTTCCGCCTGCAGTCTTGCGACTTCAGTAGTCCACTTTTCCTGTTCAAATTGATATTTACCTCGGACGCTCTCGACGCGTTCGAGTTCAGATCGAAGACGTGTGACTTCCTCTTCAGCCTTGCGTGCTCGTTCCAAGTCGACCGTCATCTTTTCTAGCCGCGCGCGAAGCCTTTCCACCTCCAGTTTAGTCCGTTCGTGTTCTTCTTTAGTGTCGTGGTACTTTCCATATCTTGCTGCGTATCTTTCTGCTTCTTCTCTTGCCCCTGAAGCATCTTGTTTAACTTTATCCAACTCCGCTTGGACCCTTCTGAGTTCTGCAGAGACCTTATCGTGCTTATCATACATCTTTTCAAGCTCTACTTGCACTCTAGCCATTTCTTCTTGCGTCTTTTCATTGGAAGCCTGCGCTTTCCCACACTGCGTCATCGCTCGGTCGTATTCAAACTGCAATCGTTCACTATCAGCAACTAATTTTTCTTTCTCAGCTTGTAACCTTCTTAGTTCAATCTGGCTTTTTTCATATCTATCTCTGACCATTTCAATATCCACACAAAGTCTATCCATTTCTTCTTTAGCCTTCTCTTCTTGTTCTTTAGTCCTGCCTAGTTGCAATGAAGCTCTGTCATACATTTCCTGTAATCTAGCCATTTCATCTTGCATCTTTCTCTGTTCTTCTCTGGACTTTGTCGACACATGTAAATGCTTTTCTAGTTCCAATTCGATACGATCTTTATCAGCCTCGAGAATTTCTATCTTGTTTTGCAGTCTGTAGATTTCGTTCTGAGATCTGTAACCAGAAAACCATTTTTTTTAAATAACTACATAAGTATTGAGAATAAAATGAAATAAATTCGAACATCACTAGCACATCGTCACCAACACAAGACGAAACGACACATATGATAAAGTACCTATCATACTTTTCAAGCATTTTCTCGTATTCTTTGTGTGCTGTTTCTTTCTCTTCAACAGTCTTTTGTGAGGCGTAGATTGCTTTGTCGAGCTTTTCTTTAACTATTTCGAGTTCGGTCAGTGCATCGTCCCTCTCCATCTGAAAACACAAAAAAAAAATACTTATGTTTCACAAATTCAAGATTTATAGAATTCTCTGCAAGCAGCATAGTTTTTAAAGTAATGAATAATTTCGTAATAGCAAATGATGGCCATTGCATTTTGTAAAATTGATTTATGAAAAAATAATCATGTCACTTTGTAGTCACAGATAGTAGCGCCATCTGGTTATTTGTGTGGATCATGTGGAGTATTAACGAACAAAACTGACCGTAAGTTTCTGATGCTGTTGATGCGCCTTCTCCCATCGTTCCCTGAGGACGTCCAGCTCGGTGACGGCACTGTCTCTGTCTCTTGCGGCTCGGTTAGCAGCAGCGGCAGCAGCTTCCACCCTTTCACGACAGCTGGCAGCTTCCGCCAGGGCGCTGTCTCGCTCTTTCTGGATGCGAGCGACTTGAGCCTGAAAGAATAGGGAAATTGTAGCCAGTTACGCATTATCTCATACATGTATAACTTTAAGGCGCGTGATTCCTTGCATTTATTATAAAGGTCGATTTTTCGTGTCAAAATCTTCCTTGAATTTAATTTTGCTCAGTGAAAGTTTGATAGTTTTTTTATATCTTAAAGTACCTATGGAAATTAATTATTTTTAAGGATAAATGAACACGAAAAACGAATATCAAATCTGTTTTTTGAACTCTTCTGGAAAAGATTCCATTAAACCTCGCTTGCAAAAATGACGATTCTTTGAAAAACTCTGAACCTGTTGTAAATTATGATATCTAGGTCACATTGGACCACTGAATTATGTTTTGTGCCGCATATTATTTAGCTACCAAACTGCTCCAAAGTTCCATAAATATTTATGTTGTCACGGCTCAGCCTAAGACTCTATACCGTTTGGCAGAATTCCAGAAGGACGTCATCGAACTGACAACATGGATTTATTTGCCAAAACGATAATCTTATCGATTTATAAATGCGAAAGTTTGTGTGTTGGTATGGTTGTCCTGTCCTACTGTAACTGTATGGTATAACATTAAATTATACTAGCTTTTGGTCGCGATTTCATCCGCGTTCTCGGACGCACTCCCTTACAAACTTTCATCTCTTATTTTCAACCATTCAAGCAATTTTTGCAATAAAAGGTAGCCTGTTCTTTCTCAAGCTCGAGCCTATCTTTGCACTAAATTTCATCAAAACCGGTTCAGCGATTTAAGCGTGAAAGCGTAACTGACAAACAGAGTTATTTTCGCATCTATAATATTAGTATAGGTACCTAATTATTATTATGAAACATTTTCCTGAAATTAATGTAGAACTGTAGGTAACTAGAACTTCAGGAATCTATACCTAATAAGAGTAACCTAATTGACTGACTGACTGGCTGATTCATCATCGCCAAGCCGGAACCGCTGAAGCTAGAAAGCTGAAATTTTGAAATTCCACCCTAAGGAAGTGAATAAGGGTGTAAAAGTTAGTATGAAACTTTTTAACGCGTGGAGCAACTTTCATGAAACTTTGCTTGTGTACTGTAAATGCAAAATAAATGGACACATGTTTCAGAATATTTCAAAATAAATCTCTAAAAGGGTTAAATTGGGGGGTCAAAGTTAGTATGTGATTTTTATATTAATTGTGCGATTGGTCTGAATATTGGTTTGGGTAATTTTAATGCAAAATAAATAGACAAATTTTCAGGATATTTCAACATAAACCTCTAAAAAGAGTATAAAATGGGGTGTCAAAGTTAGTAAAATGGGTTTTTTTTATGAGTGAAGTCACGAGCAGGACAGCTAGGTTATACGAGTAGAAGTCTGGCTGAAATGTCAGATATAGCTCCGAGTGAGGCCATGGCTCAGCTATTTTAGTGGAGGCTGCTCCATGCATAAGTTATAAGGACTGAAGTAGGTATTCGTTGTATTTCAGTCGGGACTTTGGTCTCCTATTTAAAGAAATTTGAGGCTTTTACCTATTCTGAAATATTAGTCACGGATTTAGCAGATAATTTGAATCGGATGAGTATCTTTGAAATTACATATCTAATCGATAACGAATATTACTTTATCAAGAGCTGGTAATCTTTGTATATTTTATTTAGGGCTCTTTCACTATGCTCTGTACTTAATATAAACTAACAGCTTGTTGATTGTAAAGTAGTTTTATGTTCCACCATGTCCTGAGAAAGGATTATCTTTTTTTAAATGAAATGACGTATAATACATAACGAAACTTTAACATTCTTAAATAATAAGGGAACCGTGCTAAAGACAGACAGACAAAAATGAAAATAAATACAGTTTTGGTTTCAGTATCGACTGTAGTGTGCCTACCAAAAAATTTTCTAAATTTGACTTGTTACAGTTGTATTCCGGGATATATCCCGGAATACAATAGAACTGTAACAAGTCAAGGGTGTTACCAGAATATATCCGAAAACTTCAGAGCGTTATAGTACCCATCAATATTAAACAACTTTTTCTAAGACACTGTTGGTTCAATACCGACTTGGCTAAAATGTATGAAACAGCTGTTTTTTTTTCGCGCTCACAGTGTTGGTTTCTCTCACGGTGTTTATTTCTTAGAAAAAGCTTGTATTTGCTTTGCTTGTATTTGATGTTTTAGAAGTAGTCTGGAACACCCTGTAGATTACAAACTTACACTACAACTATCGCATTTGGACTTACAAAATCGATACGAACGCTTGAAGTATTAATAAATTATTCCTATTATTCAGCAATAAAGCCATTGTTGATACGGCCCATGAAAGTATACGTGGTCACGACACGCGAGCTCTAATAGAACGTACCAATGAAAATTGAGCTTAAAAAAAAACTAAGAATTTTAATGAGCAATCATTAGTCCATGCTACAAAATGCCCCGTGGCGTTCTTGTGAAAATAAGAAGTAAAGTGGAAAGAAATTCATATAATTACTCGCAAGATTTTGTTGAAACCAGGGCTTGCTACCGGTACCAACAATACCTGTACTGTAGTGGTAATAACGGTATTTTCTTTTCGATATATTCTAGTATCGATATTTTTGAAGTATCGATATTTTGCTCTAAAATACCGGTATTCAAAGCGGTTTTCGCGACGTTGCTAGCTCTCCGGTCCTAGCGTACTGAGCGGGGCCCGGGGCGGGTGCGCGTGCTTGCCAACTTGTGCATAATTTGTAGTGGCGCATTTTTCTAATAAGTTTTCTCTCTCGCTTCCACAATTACACGATATTATACGTGCATAATATAGGTAATTATACCGATACTTATTGAAAATACCGATATTTTAGTATCGATACCGATGAAATTACCGATACCACACTGAGTCTAATTATACCGGTTCTAAAAAAATACCGGTATAACTTATATCGATACCAAAGATGTACCGGTACCACGTTAAGGTCAGTCGAACCGTTATTTGAAAATACCGCTATTCCAAGCCCTGGTTGAAACTGTAGGTAAATTGATTTTGATATTTAACATTCTGATATCTGCATAGCTAATGAACCCTTCAAGTTCTGATGGTATCTGGTGCTAGACCTTCATGGAATTTGCTTGGAGATGAGTTGGCAGTCTATGGCTCAGTGATCTGTAATAGTTACTAAAGTATTGCTATGGCTGGCGAGCGAGATGTCAGAAAGTTAATTAGCACAGAAAAAGAAAGGAGTTTTTAAACGGGATTTTTTCTGATGCTTCGACTGTCAACTTTATCGCTTTAGTTTTACATATTTTTTCGTGTTATTTTGTGTAATATTGGTGTTTATTTTTCCAATAAACCCCGAGCTTATGACACGCGTGTGAGATTTGTAAATTAAAGTAAATAGTTTCCTTTTAAATCCAATCGGAAAATGTTAAAAGGAATTTAAAGAAAACAGCCATCTTTTGTTTAAAATTGACTTAACAATTTGACTGTGACTCTGTGACGTAGATAATACTATTAAATTTAAAAGCTTGACGCTGATATAACTGATCTTAAAAAAAGACAGATGCCATAATAGAGAAGAAAACATATTTTACATTTTTATACAGCATCACGCCACGCTCCTTTCTCAACAGTCCATCAAAGCAAATGTGTGTAGAGCTCACCTTCAGTCGAATATGGACCTTAAAGTACCACTGGAAGAACTTACATTAGCTTTATCATGCTTGTCCCGGAAACGATCGCAGTCGAGTTGTGCTGTGTCTCTTTCTTTCTGCAGCCGCGCCGCCTGACCGAGGGCCTTGTCCAGCTGAGACTGTAGGGACTCGAAGTCATAGGCTTGCTTCTCACGGTCCACTTGCAACTGAGGGAAGGTTTTGTTTGTAGGTGCAAGATAGCTTGGGGGACATATCGGTGTCCCTGAAACTAGTATGTTATGCCTGAGGTGATTCAGACCATGAAAATTATGAGGTGTAGGGTACAATTCCTAGGACTTATTCAATTTCAATAAAAAAAAAAATTCACTCCAGTGAATAAAATTGAAAACCCTTATGTCATAAATGTTGCTAAATAGGTAGGTACATAAAATTGAAAATGTCCTGCAATGTATAGATACTTTTAATGTTCTGTTCCCAAAAGTTCCAAAAATGTTCCCAAATCAGTCTTTATCGAGATTCATATTCACATTCAATGCACATTAGTGAAAGCGAATTTCAATATAGATCATGAGAATTGCCGGCATTTGTCGTAATGTCAAATTGCTTTCAAACGGAGAGAAAAACATTGTAAAGAAACCTTAAGACAAAAAATTATTGAGCCTGTTATTGTTTGTCTTAGTAGGTCCTTACCTTTCTTACTTCAGTGGCTGCCTTATCAAGTTTCTCTTGTAGTTTGTCAATCTCAGAATGTGCTGCGTCTAAAGCTGCTTGTAGCTTGTCTTGCTGCAGCTGAGCTTTGCCGAGCGTAGCCTGAGTCCTTTCTAGCTCTTCTCTAGACTTGTCCAGTTCAGCCATAGCTTTGTCTCTCTCAGAATGGAGACGGCTGATGGAAGACTGCAATCTGTTGGGTAAAAGTTTTGTTAAAACATTTTTTGCTAGATGGACCTAAAGACACTATGGTCTATTCTCAAAGTTGAGTTCCTTGTCAACGTGCTTTGACCTTTTGGCTGGTGGCTATAGTATAGACATCGTTTGAAACTGATGGTAAGTATCATTAAAAATGATAACACACAATATAACTGGGCAGGTAATTTGTTACTAAACTCATCACTAGTAGATTCACTTCTTTATTTTTGGCCTCTGCACTAGTAGATTCAGTAAGTCTCTCATCGCAATTAATCAAAAAACATGAACATGAAGTGAATTGTACTAACCGATCATACTCCTCTTTTAAGCTATCTTGTTCAGTTTGTGCATTTTCAAGCTTTGCCTTCAGACGATACACTTCACCTTGACTCTTTTCCAGTTTCTCTTGCAATGCTCCAGCCTCAACTCTGGCTCTCTCCGCATCAGCCTGAGTCACTCTTAACTCAGCTTGAGTACGTCTCAGGTCCTGAGCACTCTTATCCGCTTTCTCTTGAACTCGATCTAACTCCTGTGAAGTTGTCATAGTGCTTCTGCCAAATGTGGTCTGAGACCGCTCAAGCTCGTGTTTTAGCCGTTCGTTCTCAAGCTCCAGTCTGGCTAAACGTTGTTTAGCTGCTTCCCAATCTGCACCAGATCTACCTACTTCACTAGCGGCCTTGTCTAATTCAGCTTTAGATTTACCAAGCTCAGACTGTGAGCTTTCTAACTTAGCTTCAAGGCGATCTTTCTCTGCCTGCGCTCTTTCAAGTCGGGCTCCTAGTTTTTCGACTTCACTTTCTAGTGCGTGCAACTTCATTTTGTATTCTGCTATCTCTCTTTCGTGAAGCTCTCTTTCTTCATTTTTCTCGTGTTCAGCTCTGTCTCTTTGTTCTCGTAATTGTTGAATTTGTTTCTCTTTGTCCCCTATAACTTCTTCTAGGGAAGATAGAGCACCTTCGGAAGAACAATGGTGTGCTTGCATTGCATTTAGTCTAGCACGCGCCATGTCTACTTGATTATCCTTTTCTTTTAGTAGGTCTTCTAGGTTTTCGATCTGAAAATGGCTTTGAATGAAACATTTTGTTGAATAACAATAAGATCTTACATGCAAAGATCCAAATTAAATAGTATATCAAAAAACATAACAGCTTTTAAAACATAGGTAAATATAAATTAAACAATAAGTTAAGGACTTTGAAAACTTGCTCAAAGTCAACAAAAATAAAACAAAAGTATCAAACATAACACTTATGAAATAAACAACAAAAGAAACAAAATTATAAAATACTTACGATACAATGAACAAAATTACGAAACAGGATTACAAACTTCTACTTATTTTTGCTACACAAACTTTACTTTGACCTAATTTTGTACACGTGTAGCAGCACGTAGCCCATACCAAGATATTTTAGCGCAAAATCGCAAGGCGAGAGCCAAACATTAAACAGATAATTTTAGCGGAAACAACGGTGACTCAGCTGATTTATCGAGCAATTTATTTTTAAACGCTTTCAACGTTTTTAATAGAAAGTTGCTATAAAAATAAACTTTTTAAGTAGACTAATGGTTCATGAAAACTCTTGGCCGCAGCGGGTTTTTTAGATAGAAATTAGCAAATCATCAACATAAATAACTGGAGCTGTGGCCATTGATATTGTTATGCGCTTGCAAAACTTCACTGAATCGATATTTCAGTTACTTATGGCGTGCATTGAATCAATCACCTACTTGTTCATTCGTCTGAAAGTTTTTGTTTCAATGAACATTGTAACGAATCATGTTTTCATAAAATCGAATTACGGATTATGTTAAGCTTCGTTTACTTTCTGATTTTTTTATAAAACTTCCAAAACAAAATCAGAAAATAAATAAATATAATAAATAAATAAACACTACAAAACATACATGAAACAATTTACTAATAATACATATCTAACACAAGCAGAGGAATGAATTTTGTGACCAATTGATGAAATTGACGACTCTATAAATAATTATAAAGATCTTCCTAAAATTAAACAGGTGGGCGTGCTATAATATAATACCTACTCATAGAAAGGTATCTTCAGATATTCAGATCTTCGATGTTTGGGGGACAAGTACAAAATAATTATATAGAAAACAAAATTTGAATCACTGCCCACATTAAACTAAGCTATTTATATAAGGCCCTTATAAATTTTCCATTAAATAAGGACTCTCATTCAATTTTAAAATATCTCTTAAAATATATTTACCTATCTATTTGAATATTCTTTGTACAACCTCATTCTTGTACTTAAGTAGATAAATAGTCATAAAACATTAGTGACTAGTTACACTATCGATTATTCTGATTGTGATTTTATCTCATAAAAATATTACAACAATTAATCCTATGAACCTTTCAAGGAATCTAGCCAAATTAAGGACCTTATCTAAGATTTATAGACGTGACTTTGTCGAAATCCAATATACGAAGTGAAGACAAATATCTAGCTGCTAGTTTGATTGATATTCTAAACTTGTCTCTAGTTTTTACAAACCAGTGTGGTAAAGATAAAGTGCGCTTTTTTCTAAGTGGCTTCTTTGATGGACCATTAGAATTAGAGTGATTCATAATTAAATCTATTAGAATATAATATTCCCAGATATTTGTCTGCTCTTTCAATATGCTCTTTCTACTCAGTACAATTCTTCCAACGGATCTAGGCATTCGTGAAGTTAGCCACAGGTGCGAGTTTGCGCATGTACAGTCCCACCGTCCCTCTCCATACCTCCAATTCCTTCCGAAAAACGATACTGCGCAGCGCTCTGCGGCTGACTACACGAATGCCTAGATTCGTTGGGCCAACTGTAGCTACCAACAACAAGACTTGCAATGTCTCCCCCGTACCTTCCGCTGCAACACATTGATCTTTCGATCCTTGATCTCGGAGTGGTCTCGCAACTCTGCGAGCTCATGCGCCGCACCTAACGCCGCTGCAGTCTTCTTGTCAACCATCCGACTTTTCTCGTCTAGGCGGGCTTTCAATTCTTCAACCTATTTTAAACAAAATCTAAATATTTCAAATGTGCTTACTCAGCAAGCACAGCCTTGATCTGAAATTCGGAGGGAAAGATTAATATGTTCCATTTGAAGTTTTTAGCGGTTAAATATTTCATTTGAAGAAAAGGTTACTAATTTAGTAACTACTCCGACATGTTATAAAATAACTAATACGGAAACAGTTGATTTGGCTGGTGATATAGATAGCCTAAGTTCAGGTCATTTGTCACCATGTACCTCATCAAAGTCCACAACTGTTTGTAAGTGAAGCTACGACATTTTTATCAGATTTCTTTATGCATTCTTTAACTTGATCAGTTTGAAGGATTTGATTTTCAAACATTTCTTGGTCCTTTTATTCAAACTTGAGCAGTTGTTTGTATCAAATATACCGATAATATTAATTAATATTGAAGATCTTATCAATTTAAAGGTTTTCTACATACACATCTAACATCAAATCTAATTATATGTTCTAATTTAAAATTTGGCTTCATGTAAGGCAAATTGAACACAATGTTTCGATGTCATAATACGAGCATTTTCAACGTCTGTAAAGCATACAGCAATCATACCTATAATACAACTTACGTCTGTTTGTAGCATACTGTAATGTTCTTCTTTAGCACATAGCGATTCCTTTAACACGGCTATATGCCGCTGGTAGTCCTGGTGCTGTTCCTCCAAAGCCTTCATCTTTGCAGCCATAGCCAGGATCTCCTGGTCTCGCCTTTGGATCTCCAGGCGAAACTCATCCAACTGCTCATCCACCATCCGAATATAAAATTAAATAAAAACCCAGAACGGTTAGTATAGAACTTATAAATGGAAGACTCTTAAAATACCAAAGAAATCTATCTACTAGGCAAAAGTGATGAAAATGATGTTGATCTTATAAACCACAATCTACTCAATAATACTGGTTCATGACTTATTAAGAAATGTTAGTACCGTAGGATGGGTGACAAGCATCATGTTCGTCAAAGGAAATGTTCCCAGCACTTTGTTGAGCACGAGTAGGTACGGTGCATTGGAAGACATTTCAACAATAATTCATTCTCACACGTCCAACATCATGCAATTCGTCAATCATAAAACGTCGTAAATTTAATTAAATTATGGAAAAAACTTATCGAACTACCGTCAAATGGACAATTGTCTGGAAAACTTTCTATTACTATACACTAGGATGTGAAAAATCAGAAGCTTCGATGGGGTAGAAAGCTTTCCAGTAATCAGTGACGTCAGAGTCGTACGGAGAACATCAGAGATGCACGGGCGCCTAGATTGTGATACATTTATCTACCGTAGTGTGAGACAGACTGATGACATGACCACTAATGAGAGAGGTCGGGTCAGTGGTGATCTACTCTAGTTGATGTATGGGTGGCGCGGGATCAAGCTGTACTGGACGATGACTGGCGACCAACATCGAAAGCACAACATGATCAAACCAAAACGGATCGAAGACTCCACAGACATACGCTAAGGGTTACGCTCGACTCTATCGACCTCGACAGTCTTTATTCTAACAGTCTATCTCTAGCCTCGGCGGCGACGCTTCGATCTCACATTATCTAACCGTACAGTTACATCTAAATTCATAATCTTAACCGCTCTCTCTAAGGCCCTATTTAACAAAAATATTTAAATCGACATCTTTCAAGAATATAATTTCTCTTATCAATAAAAATAGCTTTAACAACGAACAAGATTACATAAAAATACGTCTCAACACATTCGGCGATTTCGGCTAACTGCGGACTTAAAGCGATAAATTGACACGGTAGTGGTCGCCGGCGCCGGCGCGGAGTCACAGCGTGGTGGCGCTATAGTAGACGGCGAGGGGCCTCGCGCGCAGGCTCGCCGGGCGCGGCGCGGGCGGCGGCGCGCTCGTGCGCCCGTCCTTCATCACGCGCACGTCGTTCAGCAGGAAACTTACTTGTCTCTTGAACGGCGGCTCGACCTTATCGTAGAGCGAGGCGTGCGAGGGCGCGAGCGAGGGCGGCGGCGGGCTGCCCAGCAGCGCCAGCTCGCCCTCCAGCAGCGCCACCTGGCGCTCCAGGGTGGCGATGCGGGCCTCCTTGGTCTCCAGCACGGCCGTGAGCGTGGCGCCCGCCGAGCCGCCCGGCAGCCCCGCGGCGGCCAGCGCGCGCTCCAGCTGCAGCTGCAGCGCGCGCAGCGTGTCCGCGGTGGCCTTGAGCTCCTAGAGGACGCAGCCCGTGAGCGCTCCCGCCCGCGCCGCGCGCCGCCGCCGCGCGCCGCTTACCTCGCGAGAGACGGCGACGCTCGGCGCGACGCAGCCCCACCCCCACCACCGGCGGTAAACGAGACGTCCTCTCTAGGGTTCGTGTGATCGGGGATGAGCCGCTAAACATGCAATGTCGTGATTCGGTTGTGTTGTGTCTTCTTACATTTTTGGTGTTTCGGCCGAATTGGGTAACGTCGGTTCGCGGTTCGGATCGAGTCTTGTTTGTATTATTGTGAGTGGCGGATCGGGATAAAGAAAACGATAGTGCTCGGGATCAAGCTGACGGTGTTTCAGAAAGGTATCGAAAGATCGGTGGACAGTGGTAAGCGAGATTGGACAAAGAGTTATGAAGCTATCGAGTGTGGTCGATCTTGAACATAAAAAGGCTCGCGACAGACACATTCGGCTCAAGAGTCAAGAAATGAATGAAATGAAATCTATCAAGAGCAACTCTAACAGAAACAGTGACGATGATAAAGGTATCACAAAATAAAACGCCCATATGATCAACAGTTCTAATCACAAGAAAAGCAGAAATTACGTGCATACACAGCTAAGACAAAGTGTTGGACACATTCACAGAATAACAAAATTTCTAATTCACCAGCCGGCGCGGCGGCCGATTAGAAGTTTTGCTATCGTACAAAGATCATGCAGCACATAACACATTACACGAGGGGGCGATAATCACCTGTTTCTGTGCCATAGCCTGCATTTGTTGGAACATTTGTCGCTCTTCCTCTTTGCCTGAAAGTTATACTATACTGTACACATGGCTTTGCGACTATATTAAAATGGTTTCGAAATAGTACGTACCCATGCCCTTGTTCTGAAGCATTTCAAGTAATTTTTTGATGCTTTCATCTCTGGCTTGCAATGTTTGCTTTTGCGTTTCGATCCTCAATTCCAGTTCCTGTTTCGAAATTGAAATTCACATAATATTTTAATTTCCTTTAAAGTTACTAACCTTTCTAAGATATTTTGTATGATGATTCGTTTAGACAAGGGTACATACCTTGATCGTATCTCTCAGAATGGCTATTTCTCTTTGCAAATGTTCGTTTTCTGCGAAGAGGGCTTCGAGTTGCCCTTGCAATTCTGGAGCAGGTTGACGGAGTCGCAATCTTAGTTCTTCCTCCAGCTGACGAACTAACATTGCTTGTTTCTGTGGACAAAGAAAACACCGGTTGAGTTCATATCATATTTTAAAGGAGAGTGTTAGGTATGAATGTGGATGGATACAGGGGTAGAGTTAGGCCAAAGAAAAGATGGATGGACTGCGTGAAAGATGACATGGGTAAGAAAGGAGTGAGTACTGAGATGACGATGATAAAGGGAAATGGAAGATCACACGTTGTGCCGACCCCACATACTTATAGGTGCCTACTAATAATTATTTGCCAAATATACCAAATACGCAAATAAAAATAGCTATGTGAATTGCCACCATATTGTAAATGTAACAATACTAGAAGTACCTAATACCGAACAGAGGGCTGTTGCGGGAAACTTTAATATTGAATCTCCAATACAAAGGACGCTCGATGCACTTTGAAAAGCTATTGCCTGAGTTATACGGGTAATCGATATCACTCACTTTAGCCTCTTCCGCTTTGTAAATAGAAACTGTATCCTATTGTTTTTACCCAACTGTGAAGGAGGGTATTTGTTTTAAGTAGATGTATGTACCTATGAGCCTGGGGATTAGTCGTGATCATGTTTTGTATCTTTCACACAGTAAATCCATCTTTTATTTGGCCTACCTCTACCCCTGTATCAGGCATATATATATAGGCGTTAGGTATGAATGTACCACATTCATACCTAACGCCTCTTCTCATAAAAACTAACTAACCTGTGACACACACTTTCGAATGTTTGATGAAATGGTACGCTGGTAAAGGGCAGGAGAATGATGATATGACTGCCTAACATATCAAAGCACAGCCTAAACTAAGTCTAAAAAATATAAAGCTTAGAAAGTTTCCTTTCGAGGTCAATATACAATAATTGTTTGCCAAACAATAATACTGGTTTACCTAATAACAAATAATGGTGACACGATAAATAGAAGCCCTTTTGAGAATTATATACGATTTTACATTTGTACACAAGCCAAGCTCGACTCGATATTGAAGTTTCACAAAAAAGGGGTATTATTAGATATTCTTACCGTATATTGTGTCGTTTGGGATGTGCGGATGTCGTTACATTTACATTAGTGCAAAATCTTCGGAGCAGACAAACCTAGAAAAGGTTTTAGTTTTTCAAGTTTGGAAAAACGGACGCGTGTTTTGCGTTCACGGTAATCTTATTCCGGAAAGCTTCAGCACTGAAAAAATAACCTATGATCCTGAACTTATAATCGTGAGTTTTAAATCCCGGTTGTGCATCGAATCCCGGAAAACATCGTCAGAAATATATTATTAATTTCGCAAAACGTATTGAGGAGTCTCCCTTTCAACACAATCATTTCTTTTGCCAACGGCACCGATTTCCACAAAAGATCAATTTCTTAATGGAGTCGCTATCGGAATACAATCAATCTATGATAAAAAAAAACTGGACAGAAAGTACTGATTGAAAATAACTTTGTATAGTCGCCATATTGTTTTTTTACATCTCATATACCTGTGTAACTGTTGTGATTCAAATGAATTCAACGATATTTCATTTGCCAAAATCCGTTCAACTAGTGACAGCCAAAGAAACTCACATAAATACATGCACACCATATTTAATTACCATTCTTCTTCGTAGTCGAGTTCAAAAATACCGTAAATGCGTTTTATAGCAGCACACTATAAAATGGGAACCACATAAGCAAACGAAAATTTCAGCAGAGTTAAAATTACATAGTACACTAAACACTTAAAGCGCTGTTTCAGTTTATTATAGGTACATAGTTTAATTGCCGTGAAAACGTATGCGGTATAAAAGTTTTAATGAATTGTCTCTGGAACATTGTAAACTTACTATGTTCATTTGGCTTGCCAACCATGGCCACAATAAACGGCCGTTTGTGACCTCTGCTATAGCGTAAGGCAAACAAAAAAGTCAGGACGAAGAATTATTATAGATTTTTATTAAAAATTTTAAGTGATTTGTTTTTAATTTGTTTTTCTTTAGTATAACTGTATATTTTTTAATTTTGTTGGCTGCGGTATTTCAATTTTTCTCAGCAATCACAAGATATTCGGAATTATAAATGTACTAGCTTCCGCCGAACTGTACATTTTTCCGGGATAAAAAGTAGCCTATTTGCTATTCCAGACTATAACCTATATCTGTGACAAATTTCATTCAGATCCGTTCAGCTTTCAGCGTGAAAGAGTAACAAACATACATCCATACATCCATTCTTAAAAACTTCCGCGTTAATAATTTTAGTAGGATTTAATTTATTATATCCTTGGTTTCATTTTGGCTTTAAACGAACGTGGTCTGAATTATTATGGAAGTTAGATAAAGATGTTGATTTAAGCTCAAAAGGCCTCAATTTACGCATCGACTTCCTTTTTTCGCCGGGTAGAAAATAGTCAAACTCAAGTTTCGATCTATTTTCAATATCGTATTTACGAAAAACATTTGTTTTAGTCAATTCACAACTCAGTCTCGATTCGGTTAACTTTCAATTACTTAGCAGTTGAAGGATAAATTCTATTTTTGTCAGAAATGAGCCTTAGAGTGCACAATAAGAAGAAAAAAGCGTCCTGGTGGTGTAGTGGTAGCACCCCTGCCTTCCCGATCCGAAGGTCGTGGGTTCACACTGGTGGTTCACAATTTATGCGCGCAATGCCAGTGCTCTTAGACGGTGAAGGAAAATGTCGGGAGGAAACCGGCATACCCTAGAACCAAAAAATCGCAGGCGTGTGTCATAGGTTTGTATTCTTATAAGCGGCAATGGGCTTGCAACCTCTCATGTACAGAATACTAACTACTGTGCAAAATGTGGGCATCATTGCCCAAATACCATGTTTAACGTGCCTTTGACTACCCTCTTTAGATATCCTCAAAGATCTGTGTAACTAGAGATCTGAGGAGATAATCTACCGAGCCTGGAGATTACAGTCGTGATCATGTTTTTTTTTGTAAACAAAAACTACTATTCAGACCACAGATTATTGGGATTATTGCAATTTTCAACATTAACAGCTATAAAATAAAATGGCAGATCCGCCTATCTATCAGTGTTACAGCACTCCATGAATCTTGTTTCGGGATCGTACAAACTTGTATTACCAATTTTATGGAACGCCCACGTCGTAAAAACGGAGGGAGTTTCGCATGGAATTCTGCACGAAAGTATTTAGCCCTTACTATAAACCACTCGCTAAATCTCATCGACGATATAAATATCGAGTTAAACGGTATACGGATTTACGGTGGTAAAAATTATGCAAACGTTGGTTTGCACAAGTATCAGCGTTTTTAAACCAACATTAGCGTGGCACACTTGTGACATACTGCCATGGCTGTGATCGTTTTTGTCACGCGGTTCACAATATCCTTGAAAATTTGTCAAATTGTCACGTGTGTTTGTGTACAGTTTGTCACTAGTGTTAGGTTTATCAACAACGATCAAAACAAATGTAAAGTCAACACAATCTGGTCAGCATTATATTTTTGCAATGAAATGAAACCCATTGAAATTACGCGGTCGTGCAATATTATCTAAGATATTCAGCAATGTAAAAATTCGAGTTAAGTAATTCACGTGAATTATTCGGATAAAAAGCTGAGTAGTCTAAAGCCTATTATACTCGTCAGTTTGAGAGTTTCAAATAGCGATCGAGAATATATCAAAAGGTTCGTCAAAAAACTAAGTCGAGAATAAATAGTAGGAGGCCGGATTGCGCTTTACGCCCGGATCACGTCCGAATACCAGTTTTATTAGTTTTCATTCGTACGTCCATGTATTATTGAACTATTTTATAACGTGCGCCTTTTTGGATAGTTTTTTAGCAGAAAATATCACTACAATTTGTTCGTAAAAATGTTATTTTGTGACAATTGTAAGTAAGAAAGAAGTGAGTACTGAGATGTCGAATGACAGAGGTAAATGGAAGATCACAATGTTGTGCCGACCCCACATAACGTGGGAAAAGGGCAAGAAGATGATGATGATGATCAATAGGTTCTTGAAAATAACAAACTATTGTTTTCGGCTCTTTTTATTTCATGTGTTTATAAATTTAAATGTGTTCCAAAGTCGAGCAATCCTACAGATGTATATGTAAAATCTATAGTATCCTACTAATATTAAAAGTTTGGATGTTTGTTACTCAATCACACTTAACGGATATGGATTTTAATTTTGGAAATTTGGCATAGAGACAGATTATAATCTGGAATAGCACATAGGCTATAATTTAACAAGGTAATACAGAGCGAAGCCGCGGCCGAAAGCTAGTTGTTTCCTAAATTTCTAGTACATTTTGGCGCTTATAATACGTGCTATGAGTGTTCTACGAACCTACTATGAATATTGAGTAAATAGCTATTTAATTAGTGACTACCTAACCTAGGGATTACAGACGTGATCTAGTTTATTTGTTTTAGTTCTACCACCAAACCAGCAGTGTTGGCTATCGGATAATCTTAAAACATTTACTTATTTATCTATATCTATATAAGAGCTTAACCTGACTGATTGATCATCGCCGAGCCAAAACCGCTGAAGCTAGAAAGCTGAAATTTGAAAAGTGGTTTCCTTTTATAACAAAACCACCCACTAAGGCGGGGTTTTTGGAAATTCCACCTTTAAGAGGGTGAAAAAGGGGGAAAACGTTTGTATAAAACTTTTTAACGCATGGAGCGATTTTCATGAAAGTTTGATTGTACACTGTAAATGCAAAATGAACGGACACTTATTTCAAGATTTTTCAATATAACCTTCAAAAAAGGGTCAAATGTGGGGTCAATGTTTGTATGGGAACTTTTTAACGGGTAGTGCGATTGGCCTGAAACTTTGTTTGTGTACTGTATATGCAAAATAAATGAACACGTGTTTCAGGATTTTTCAATATAACTTTCAAAAAGGGGTCAAATGTGGTTAATGTTTGTATGGGAACTTTTTAACGGGTCGTGCGATTAGTCTGAAACTTTGTTTGTGTACTCTAAATGCAAAACAAATGGACACGTGTTTCAGGATTTTTCAATATAACCTTCATAAAGGGGTCAAATGGGGTGTCAAAGTTAGTATAGGATTTTTATGAGTTCTGTGATGTGTTTGAATCTCAGTTTAGATACTTTAAGTGAACGAAGTCGCTGGCGGGACAGCTAGTTTATTAATATGACACACAAAACAGAATACAGTCAATATCATTATCGTGTATAACTTTAAACGTGCAATTCTTGTATAAATACATATCCTACTAATATTATAAACGTGAAAGTTTGTAAGAATGTATGGACGGATGGATGGATGTATGTTTGTTACTCTTTCACGCTAAAACGGCTTAACGGATCTGAATGAAATTTGGCACAGATATAGATTATGGTCTGGAATAACACATTAGCTACTTTTCATCCCGGAAAAATGAATGTTTCCCGTGGGATATGTGTTTTTGTTTTTCAATGTATAAAGCGGGCGAAGCCGCGGGCGGAAGCTAATATACAATAAATAATCTGAATCTAGGAAACGGCTCCAACGATTTTCATAAAATTTTGGGGGTTTCGGGTGCGATCAATCGATCTAGCTAGTTTACGTTTTTAGAAAATGTCGTTTTTAAAAAACCGAGCAAAGTTCGGTCATCCAGGTTTATTCATAATTAATTTAAACTAAGTAGGTACTTATTTTAGCTAGACAGCACTTCAAACTAGTGTACACATCATAATTATTGTTATTTTAGGCAGTGAAAGTTCCTCTGGGAAATATAGCACACCTACGAAATTATACAAAATAAATAATATTTAAATGAAGTAGTACATTATTATTATTATCTTGTACAGAACAAATCCTTTCAAGAGTGGCTAAGTTGTATTCTTTAAATCAGGGACAGTTTTGGTTACCCGTTGATGGGGTTTTCGATAGGGTTTTTTGAAGGAGTTGTTTTGAAACCTTTTCCATATGGGTAACATTTTCAATGAATATCCCGCTTATAGGGGTAACCCCTTCAAAACCTTCTCGACTGGGTTATCTATTGAAAGAGGTCTGGGTTTTAGATCAATTTGATAACCCCTTCGTTTGGGGTTACCCTTTCCATCATTGTAACACGGTTACCCTTTGCATTTTAAAGACGTGTAAACTAATGTCTACTATGTTAATTATCTGAGCGTTTGGTCGAAGCGACGCGTGGTGACTCGAGAGCTGGTGAGTAGGTATCTGGCGCAGGCAAATTCACATAATTTCTTGTTAAAGATATTTAGAGGGACAAATAGAACGTTTTTGTCCCATCTGTCCAAGGGGACAAATCAGGGGGACAAATGGGAACAATCCAATCTCAATAATACACTCGTTTTGAATAGAAGTTTAAATAAAGACACGAAACTTGTCCATTAACAGACAAAGATTCGCAGAATGGTGTGCATTAATCAAAAACATGTGTGGACAATGCCACTATACACACAGAATGGTAAAAGCAATACGTAGTACTACGTATACGTACGTATAGACTGGCAAAATATTTGCTTTTGTTGGCTAAGGGTGGTTTGGGCATGGTGACTCGACAGCGTTGTAAGGGTGGGGGTACCGTCACAGGTGGAAGCGATCTTTTAGTAAGTACATAAAATATTGTCTTAATTCCAAGTCTGGTGTCTGGTACCCGTAGTTTCTGATACCCACAATACAGGGAATCCTAGTAAATTGAAATTTGAAATTGAAAACCATTTATTCAGTAAAATCACAAGGATCACTGAAACGTCTTACATTGGAACTACATATGTATGTGGCTGTCGATTACTTACAAACGAACACATAAGGTAAATTAAGAAAAAAATAAAATGAATTATTCCCATCTGTCCCCTTGCTCTTTCTCTCTGGGGGAACAGATAAGAATAAAAACTTCGATCTGTCCCCCTTTTTGAAACGGAGAAATAGATAGAAGTAGGATGTACAAAATCTCATGAACTTCAGATTTTTTTTCTTAGTTCACCTCTTAATGTCTAGAACCTGTTGTGCCTATTCTAGTTTGGGTCTTCTTCTTCTTCTTATCATGTCACTGTTCTATCGAACCAGTGTGGTGAAAGAATTAAAGTGAAAAAAATAATTATTTATTCAATAAAATCGCAAAGGTCACTTTGAAACGTCTTAGGTTCTATGAAATGCCGGTTTCCACACGATGTTTTCTTTCACCGCTTCGTCAGCCGTATGCGCATGAAATACATGGCCAATACTGACTTAGCCATGGGTTTCCTTATGATATTTTCCTTCACTGTTTACAATATAACATAGCGCAAGACATAGCGCACAATATTTTGCAAACAGACTTAGATCCCTTGATGTGCGACGGGATTCGAACCCACGTTTTTAAGATCGAAAGGACCACGCCTGTTTCCTGAATCAGGTAGAGAATAAATGTTTAAAGAAAGAGCAGTTATGGAACCCGCTGCCCCACAGTGCGAATGGCCGAGCGACCCTTCCTGTCCCAATTTCTTCCTTAATTCGAACCGAATCGATACTTTCAAGGCCCACAATCGCTTGCCATCAAACATTTACACTCGCTGCGTATTTTCGGTCGTTGTACTAATGCTGATATGGGCTTAATTAGGTTGGTTTTAACAAACTTCTGATATAATTATTCTTGGAATGTTATGTCAAATGCAAGTAAATTTCAGTTTACTCTTCAATAACTCTGATTTATTCTGGAGGTTGTACTATGTATGTATCTATACAAGTTTCTTTGGTTGTTGCTGGAGCCCAAACGGCTGAACAGATTTTGACAAATGAGGTGTCATTGGATTTATCTAAATTACAAAAGTGACATAGGTCATACAAAATGTCAAAAAATCCAAAGGTAAGAAGCTATTTTCAATTACTTGCAGTTGGGTTTTTCGTATTTTTTGCAATTGCAAAAGTAGGTAAGTATACACGGTGTTACCAGACTACTTCCCCTTTCACGCTGAGTGTTGGTTTTTGAGAAAAAGTTGTTTATTTTGATGGGTACTGTAACCCCCTGAAGTTTTCGGAAGTAGTCTGGTAGCACCCTCTGTAGGTATATTTTTAACAACAAAAATTAATCGTGAATTTCTGTGAAAAAATAATAAAAGTTTGTAACTCGCTTAGATTGAAAAGTGTAAAAGCCTCGGTGGTAAAGATAAAATACCTACACATACAAAACAATTTAACTCCCATCAACTCGTGCGCGTCAGATTACGCAAGTGACAGGGAGATTATGCCACACGACACGCGACCCCCCTAAACAACCCTACCCTCCCCTTTTAATACTGGCACACATAAACAACCCCCTTTTTTATTTACAGTCCAGACTATCCAAAATCTGTCTTGACGAAAACACTATAGGCAAGTACAGGAAGGTAAAATTAGGTACACCTTAGGGGTAAATAACATTTCAGAATTTTACAGAAGCTATTACTCAAATAGTAAGTAAAAACAATGCAATAACGAGATCGCGGAGAGTTAGTACAACTAGTTATTTCGATTATCGCAAAACCCCTACCAGAATTTCCCCAGTAAATGTATTATTCCTATCTGTTCTATTGATCTGTCCTCCTGGGGAGACAGTTGGGAATACAAAAGTTTGATCCATCCCTCTTTTTGCAACGGAAGGCGTTTCAAAAAAGAAGGACAGATCAAATTTTGTTATAGAAAGAAACAACGGCGGATCACAATATTTTTTTCCTAAAATCCCCATTGCTTTAAAAGAACTACGAGTAGTGACATGAAGAATTACATACACACGGCCTAACTCCGACACATCTCCGGCTTGCGTCGCTTTTGACAGTGACGAAACGTAAACGCAACGTGACCATCGTACGTGATAGTATGAATGCTCCTTTATTCTTCCGTTGGTCTATACTTGGGAATTCCATCCAAGACTGGCTGAGTTTCTAAATCTGACAGTATGAGGAATTGGGTCAGGCTTCTGCAGATCTATCCTCGTTTTTTGATGTAGTGAAGGCAACGCAAAAGGTTGATTTATTCCCATCTGTCCCCCTGCTTTGTCTCCTGGAGAGAGGTGCGAGCACACAATTCTTTCTCTCTTTCTCTTATAGCCAGTTACGTTAAGTATGTCTAACATACAGTGCAGGCTTACATACATTATATGGAGCTAAAGAAGTTTTACTTCAGTCGTCTAACTAAAGCACAATCGTTTTTTTATTTTTCTTATACCTACACTTTGTCATGTTCTGCACATTTTGCATATTTTGTATCAGATACTTTTAAGGTGTACTAAGGTGAAATAGGTTGTCAAAAGTTATCATTGTCTTTAGTACCACGCTACGATCTTATCAATGATTATAAATTCATGATGCAATAAACCGTTACTCAAATAAATTAAACATCTCACCATGTCGTTACAAAAACGCATAAACTCATCCCCCGAGCGACAGCTGATTGCCACCCCCCACCCTTTACCCCCACCCTTTCCATTTCGTCATCGTGGTCGTAGTGTATTGATTTCACGTGAAGAGGTTGTGCTTAGGTTTAAAAGCCTTTTTTACGGTAAAAATCCGATAAACGTTACGATTTTAGTGGGGTCTGGCTAGTTAACAGGCATAATTGGTAGTTGGTCGGCTTTAGGCAAAACGTAGGTTCGTATCCTGCCCGTTTGAAAATTGAATCCCATTAAAATTTTAAGTCATTTAGATAGTCCTAACGGTCTGAGGGTGCGTATACACCAGACAATGCAAAGTGTGTAAGCCCTTAGTCATTCCTATCAGATCACCTATGCAGTTATCATTTAAGAATTTCAATTTCAGTCTCTATCATACATACAAACATAAAATCACTCATGTTTTCAGGTGGGGTAGGCAGAGACAGATTTTCTTGCTACGATCCTGACATACCCCTTTCACTTCATTCACTCATTACATTCATATGTATATGTATGCAATGCGCGTCGGTTAAGCGTACTCTAGAATTGGCCTTTATCTAAAACGTCGGAATTTAATCTTAAGGTACCCCGAGGTCTTCCTCTTCCAACTGTCCCTTTTACTCTCACCCTAAACGTTCGTTTAAAAAAGAAAATAGAAAAATATTTATGGCAAAACTAAGAAAATATTTAAAAAATGTAAACAGCATTATAAACTAAAAAGCTGCTCCATTTTACATCTTTTCCAAGTTTTCTAGGAAATTCTTAAACATTCTCAAGATCCTTTGGAAAAGTTTGTGGGCGTAATTTTAATAAGTCCAACTTAGACGGTACGTGAATAGCGTTCTCAAGAAACCGTGGGAATTATGTCTTTCCTTTGAATATGGGCTGGATTGAGGTATACCCTAAGAGAAGAAGAAGAAAAGGCCGAAGAAGAGATGGATGGACTGTGTGAAAGATGACATGGGTAAGAAAGGAAATAGTACGGAGATGAATGATAGAGGGAAATGGAAGAAGCTCACATGTTGTGCCGACCACATAACGAGGGAAAAAGGCAGGAAGATGATGATGATGTATACTTACGTTCAAATCAAAGCGTCAAACTTGCGTTTGCGGCTGCGGTGGCCATTAATAATAAAGGTTTAAAATTGCATAACCATGGATAAAATCGTAGAGCATCGATAGTATCATACTTTTATTAGGTTTAGTTCGCGTATCTTTATTTTTCAAAAAACTTTAACGGAAATGGTAAAAATTGCAATTAGTTACCACTTTTTAATTGACTTTTATGACTTTAAAAAGGAGGTTTTATGTTCGACTATGTACTTATATGTGTTTTTTTAAATCACCGATATTTCGTCAATTGAGGACAAATTTCGAAAAAAAAATTTTTTTCGAAAGGGTTGAAATAAAAATAACTGGCGATGTGATCGCATACAAATTTAATATAATGAAGGATTTTGTAAAACTTAATAAACTCCATCAGTATTTTTTTACATAGTAGGTACAAAATTGAATCGGTTATTTTCGTTTTTAAAACATAAATAAAAAAAAATAAAAAAAAAAATAATGCTGGACAATCCACACAGCATCATCTAGCCCCAAAGTAAGCTACTCAAAGCTTGTGTTATGGGTACTAGATAACTGATATATTTAATACATGATATAGGTACATAGATAGATATTTTTTATTATACATACACACCCAGACCAACGGAACAAATTTCTGCAGATCATACACAAATTTGTTCCGAGGCGGGAATCGAACCCGCAACCTCTTGCGTCGCAGGCGGACTCTTGCCCGCTGCGCCACTGAGGTCGTCAAATCTATACATAATCTCTCAATCCGTCCTGTTCTGTAAGAAATGTTTTGCAAGAAAAACGCTGAGTACTTTCGAACGGCGAGGGAGGCTGCGTACCGAACTACCAGGAGCACATAAATAAACAGGAGTTACGAATTTATTTCAGTAGTCGTAGTGGGGATTTGTGGGATTGGCTCAGGATTGGCTGATTATTGAGACTTGAAACTTGAAGTTCCGTAGTTTTCCGGGTTGATAGTTTGAAGACATTTTATTATTACCATTCGTCGTGCTAATACATGTAATCTCAAACGGTGAATCAAACGGTGAAGGAAAACATCGTGAGGAAACCGGCATACCCTCTAGAACCAAAAATTCGAAGGTGTCATAGGTTAGTATTCTTATAAGCGGCGATGGCTTTGCAACCTGTCACGTACGGAATACTAACCACTGTGCAAAATGTGGGCATGTACCAAATGTCATGTTTGGACTTGCCTCTGATTACCCTCTTTAGATATCCTCAAAGATCTGAGATACTAACTTAACTAAAGATCTGAGGAAGATATCTACCGAGCCCGGGGATTACAGTCGTGATCATATTTTTTTAATATTTTTGTAAGAATAAGTTTTTTGATATTTATTTGTAAGCTAAAAGAAATATTTTTTCATAGGAGGTTTAACGCTATAAAGCAATTAATACTAGACAATATTTAGATGGAAAGGACTGTACGCGTAATTGACACTACTTTGTTTCGTTTTCGTAAGGTATCAGTGACCTCTAGAACAACTTTAGAAAATATTTGATATTTTAAACTTATTTAATGTACTTACCTACCTAAATGATTTCTATTCTCTTCTATTCTATTCTTAAACATATTTACTATTCTTTATAAGGCATTTACAAATTGATATAAAAAAACAAAATGATAGTCATTCGCCCTTTTTGCCACCAACCTACATTTCTAACAGTGAATCCGTTATGAAAAATCTTAGTTCGTCTCGCCCGGCTATTTATAGTCACGGGGTTACCCGCCTAGGTCGCCGCCTCCCAACAGATGGCAGCACGGTGTAATTCATTGATCGCTGTGTATAGTACCGTTACGTAACCGCCCATTCAGAGTGTTTTATAATTTGTTTTTAAGATTGCTGAATGGTTGCTTTCTTACAGAATAAGATATAAAAAGTTTTGACTGGATATAAAAAAGTATTTTATCACACCGGTGTGTATTATAAGGTCACGAGATCAAGTTCTTGTTCAACCCCATTATAATATGTAATTTTTGCATGTAATAGCTTCCGCCCACGGCTTCGCCCGTGTGGTACCTTGGAAAACAAAAACGAATCTATCCCACGGGAGCTGTAAATTTTTTCGGGATTAAAAGTAAACTATGTGCTATTCCAGACTATAATCTATTGCTGTGCCAAATTTCATTTAGATCCGTTCAGCTGTTTCAGCGTGAAAGAGTAACAAACATACATCCATACATCTATACATCCACACATTCTTACAAACTTTTGCATTTATAATATTAGTAGAATTATTAGTAGGTAGGATATATTGAAAAAATGAAAAAACACGACTGAAAGTTATTGAAAATAGCTTCTTTCAGCCGCCTTATTGGGATTTTCATTTAAAATTTAGGTCACTGTGATTCAGTCGAGACTAACGACACCTCGTTTGTCGAAATCCGTCCATCCGTTTGGGCTACATGACAACCAAAGAGATTATGGATCTTTGCTTACAATCAATGTCAATACGTTCTCATTGTAATCAAGTAATTTGGTATGACATAAATAATAAATAAATAAATAAATATTGGTGGACAGTTCACACAACGCCATCTAGCCTCAAACTAAGCAAAGCTTGTACTATGGGAAAAGATGGCTGATAGATTAAATAAATACTTTTTTTTTTTTTAAGTGTGTTTATTCAATAAATTTGAGCCAGTTTTGACAAGTGTTGATTGTATCAGAGTTCCGTAATTGCACTACTGCTCACATTCTTTATTAATATTTAGATCGATTATAATATAAATAGGTTATAGTCACACTAATGGAAAATTGTCGTGTTGTGCATTAGAACTGCAAGCTAATCGCATAGGCGACCCTAGTCTACATCGTAAATAACTTATTGATTCTAAGAACTACGAACTTCCTAGTTTAACTGTGTATTTTGAAATGAATAGACTAGCTACAGCCTACGGCTTCGTAGAGGTAGTACCTACGAAAACGTTAATCTAGTTGATGAGACATGATATTTTAGAATGGTTCTTACGGAAAACTTGTTGCAATCAATTACAATCAGTTTCTATCAGTAAGTGCTGCTATTACATAGTTCTGATACTAACAAACAATATATTATATACCTAAGGCAATTAACTAATAATATAATTTATGCAATCTAGGTTAATAAAGCTTTCGTTATACAATTCATCGATAGGAACTAGAAGCTGTGACAATAATAGAAAAGAAAGAAAAACCACCTCTAATATCTCTAATCTAGATGTAAAACTTCAAAAAAAATACAAAAAAAATAGAAATTATTATAACTTTTAACTAAAACTAAAAATAAAAGAAAAAAGTAAAATAAAAGAAGCGGTACATTGACCCACACCTAATTCTGATACTAACAGTGTTTTTTAGTAGGTATCAGAATTACGTAAACGCTGCATAGCTCACATTGAACTATTCCAAATTTTATCTGAATCCATCCAGCCATTTGAGTCACAAACATCCAAACCTTCTACAAACTTTCGCATTTATAATACCTACAAAAGATACATTATATATTTATGTATAAAAAGAATACAAGTGAAAACGTATCCTAAGATTGTGTTTTTTGAGAATATGAGAATATTTTTAGCTAAAATATTTTATATAATATCACCTACGGAAGAGGATCATCAAAAGTCCAATTTTCTTGTATAAAACTAAAAGAGCGTGGATATACAAGGTGTTACCAGACTACCTCCGAAAACTTCAAGGAGTTAAAGTACCCATCAATAAAAACAACTTTTTCTAAGAAACCAACACTGTGAGCGCGAAGAAAAAAAAGCTGTTTCATACAAAAGTTCAATACCTACTTGGCTAATGTAGGAAATGTATAAATAAATAAATAATGCTGGACAATCCACACAGCATCATCTAGCCCCAAAGTAAGCTACTCAAAGCTTGTGTTATGGGTACTAGATAACTGATATATTTAATACATTATATACATAGATAGATATTTTTTATTATACATAGAAAACACCCAGACCAATGGAACAAATTTCTGCAGATCATACACAAATTTGTTCCGAGGCGGGAATCGAACCCGCAACCTCTTGCGTCGCAGGTGGACTCTCGCCCGCTGCGCCACAGAGGTCGTCAAATGTATGAAAAAAAAGGTATGAAACAGCTGTTTTTTTCGCGCTCACAGTGTTGGTTTCTTAAAAAAAGTTGTTTATATTGATAGGTATTTTAACTCCCTGAAGTTTTCGGAAGTAGTCTGGTAACACGCTGTATACCTACCTACCTACAGGAAGTGTTCATAATAAAATGTCCCAAAATGGCCCTAATATTATAGATGGCGCTTGTTGCGGCTGAAAGTTTAAATATAAAAGCTTATTTAGCGAGACGAACAACTTTTTGTATCATCATTATAAAATGCTCACTTTTTTAGCTGGTTAGAATCTAACTGTATTTCTGTATCTTCTGCCTAACTTGCACCTTATACCTTATAGTGTCCAAAAACGTATAAAGGAATGATTCAGACCATCAAAATGAACTAGATAGACTAAAGCTTGAGAAAGGGCCACCTTTTATCGCGAAAAAATGCTCAAAGGTGTGTTGAAATAAGGAATGAAAATTAGTTGCAATATAAGAATCCTAAATAGAAATACTGCCTAAAGTAACTATTTCACGCGGATGAAGTCGTGGGCTAAAACTAGTTCTCAATATATTTAGTTTTACAGAAGTTGGTCAAATCTTATAATATTTAAACAAGCAACTCTTGTAATACACTCACCGGCACAATTAACTGCCCACTTATAGTTTTGCTGTTTTTGGTAAAAAAAATGATTGTCTGAATACTGCTGGTATTTTCTTGGTTTTAGAGGTATTTTTACACTAATTAAAGGCATAAATTGGTATGATTGATTATGATAATTAAAAAAAAAACGGAGAAAACAATAATTGCCATTAAACTTAAAATTGTTAAAAATTAAAAAAACGTGTTTAATGAAATTTAATGGTGAGTATTTCCACTTCTAGCCCTGATCGCTTCCCGCAAACGGTTTGGAATGCTATCCACGACGTCTTTAATTCGCTGTTGAGGGATGTTCTGCCATTCTTCGATGACGGCGTTTTTCAGCTGTTCTATTGTTGTTGGAGCTGGTACACGGCTTCGAACACGTCTTTTTAAATTGTCCTAAATGTGTTAAATGAGGTTTAAATCAGAGCTGCGAGATAGCCATAGTAATCTTCGAATACCAACAGTATCCAGGAACTCAGCATCAGCTTTAGCGACGCGAGGGCGAGCGATATCCTGCATTAAAAAAAATCTTCTCAGATAAATGGTGCAAATGGCATGATATGAGGTTCTAGGACTTCCGTTCCGTATCTTTGGGTATTTATTCTGCCTCTTTCCAATATGATTAAGTCTGTACGTGCTTCATAAGATATGCCACCCCCTACCATAGTAGAGCCTCTTTGATAGCTGTCTGTTTCCACGACTGTACATGGTGCAAACCTTTCATTCTTGCATCTGTAGACACGCTGGTGACCGTCAGAGCCGTGTAAAGATATTCTGGTCTCGCAAGAAGACATCACATTCTTCCATTGCTCTATAGTCCATTCGACGTGCTTTCGAGAAAAACGAAGTCTTTCTCTTCGGGTTCCTACGAGCAGTTGTGGCACTCGTAAAGGATGGAAAACTTTAATTTCCCTTTCCTTTAACTTTATTCTCACTGTTCTTTCACTAAAATGGACATCACGAACTTCACGAAGCTGGTTACGTGCTTCAACAGCCGTCATGAACCGGTTTCTGAGGACGTTGGTTACAAGAAATCGATCATCGCGAGCTGAAGTGCACCTTTTTCGGCTCTGGCCTGGTCTTCGTTCATAAGAGCCAGTCTCTTGGAACCCTTGGACTGCATCCCTCAAGGTGGTACATGCTACCCCGAGCTCATGCGCCTTGTAACGCTGACTAAACCTTCGGCCAATAAGGGCGACAGCTCTAGCCACTTCAGGAGCATCAAATGGCCTGTTTATGTTATTCAGACACTAGCTTTAGTCAGTAGAAACAAAAAAAATCTCCAATTGTTTACAGTCAATGCAATAAAACGATGTTAACAGCTTAGCAACAATAACGTCAGTGAAGTGAAATTCGTCTCATATCATATCCAAAGCTTTAAGTGTGTCAAAAAGTGGAGTTAAGTAGGTAGTTTTTATTTTTTTTGTTCGTAAAATACCCTTCACATTTCAATAATTTACATTTCAGGAGTTAAAACTACGAGAAGTAAAAAAAATGCCACTTAAATTGAGTGGGCGGTTAATTGTGCCGGTGAGTGTATAATATATTATCTGAATCTCGGAAGCCGCTCCAACGATTGTCATGAAATTTATTATGCAGAGGGTTTTCGGGGCGATAAATCGATCTAGTTCAATTTCATTTTTAGAAAACGTCGTTTACAAAAAAAACCTGGTCAACCTGATACTATACAGGGTTATAGGTATCTAATCAATAACCTCTTAAAGGCGACTTGGGTAAATCAAGACTAACAACTTTTGTTTTATGAATTTTCAAAACGTAATAGATCTCAAGTTTTATTTTTTTTTAGTTTTTGTGAGAATTTCTATCAATTATTAGCTCTATGTCTCGTAGACATACCTATGTTTCATTTATTTTATTCTGACGTATGCGCAGTCAGCTGAGTCACGCTGAGTGCTACGACTTTTACGCAATCGCTCGGCCGAGTGTGCTACACACACAGCATGTACCGACTTGTCTTAATCTGTGACCGCCTAGAAAGAGCTAAGAAGATTAGAACTGGAAATTTGCCTATTTATTTTTTTATATGGGAGAAAAAAACATTTAATTAGAAAAAATCGTAGAACAAAAGATGTTAGTCTTGATTTACCCAAGTCGCCTTTTCAAGGTTATTGATTAGATACCTATATCCCTGTATAATACTAAGTACTACACGCCGAGTGCATAATTTAAATGTTATATATCCTTGCCCGTACCAATTTGGTTCCGTTCTATTAATTTCAATAAGCTTCTTATACGAGACCTTCGTTCTTCACGGCTCGGTGGAAGGGTCACCTTTGGCTCTTGGGTTACATCAACTTACCATCACAATGGATAACGTTAAGAAATTGTTATAATGGTTAGTTTATACATAATTTTATGACAGTGATTTAAGCTGTAGCAAACCGTATGTATTCGGTTTTGAGTAACGGGTACCTACGCCATTTCGAACCGAGTATCTAGTCGTTACACCCGAATGCGTCTCCTTATTCGCAACTTTTCGTATCGGAACCTAGTGTCACAGGTTGTCAGACAAAGTATTTGTCCAGCCCGAAAAAAAGGTTCAAGTCTGAGGTACCTACAAGGTATTCAACGCTACTTGCTTTAGTACCTACTTGCGTTAGCTGTACAAGTACCTACTAAGTTGCACTTAACGCTTTCCTAAATACTTGCATAATGTAAATCGGCCTTTGTATTTGTCACATGTCCACATTTTGCACAGTGATTGGTATTCTGTACAATCCAGTATTTAAGGCCCAGAATACTCGTCACACTATTCCTTACGTAAAAGTTACAAAAAAAAGTGACATAGGTCCGTAAAGCAACGCGGCTCTTCACGGAATCAGACATAGCACGAAGCGAAATACCCAAATGACCAGTAAGTAGAGTGCGACATGATAATATGGCTGCTCTGAATTATATAACGAAAGCGACAATTTATAAAAAACATAAATATGTTCAAGTAAATAGCTTATTTCAAAAAAAGGACTGGGTTGATTTGTTTCAAATTAACCGATTTATATTCATGTGAAATAGAAATTCAAAATACCTTACTGTTTTGGATAAATTTGGGAATTTCTGAATTTTCAGAGGTGTTTTTGACATGATTTTTAACCAAGGTTTTCTTACTAATTAGTGTTTTAGCTCCGGTTGATTTATCACTTATATCCTTGAGTGTCGTGTAGTTCAATTTCAATGTAATCTATTTAGCGGTAATAGAATGATTAGGGTTGCAATACTTGCAATTTTCAAAATGCTGAGCCTTAATATATACCTACGAGTAGGTACCTTACATTTTTTTGTTATCTCGGTTTTCTCACGATGTTTTCATTGGCCGTTTTGGAAATATGGCATTACGCACATACATTTTTCGTATAGATAAATCCATTGGTGCACGATTAGGGTCGAACCTACGACCTTTAAATCACAAGACTACACCACCAAATATATTTTTTTAAATACACTGAGCAATAACTGTAGTAGGTAAGTACTACATATTATAATACTATACCTTATATTATAAAATAATATATTGTACTAAATATAGTATAGTTCTGGTAAAGACAAATGCGTCTCTATGATGAGCCAATAACTAATTTCTACGAAAGAAAATATAATTTTATCACACAATTATGTTTTACTTACCATTTTTATGAAGGAATCAATTTTATTGGGATACTATAACTATTGTCGTAAATGGCTATTTTTAACCGACTGCGACTGTGTTTGAGGTGTATGCGAGTTACTTTGGCTGTCACTGAAGCCCAAACGGCTAAACGGATTTTGACAAATGGTGTGTCATTGGATTCGCCTGTATTACAAGAGTGACATAGAGTATACAAAATGTCAAAAATTTTAATATGGCGGCTGTAAGAAGCTTTTCTCAATTTACTGAATAAATTAATTTTTATTTTGAATTGTGACACACTCTTTAGCAATTTGACTACCTGACAGCCTCCGACTATTATTGCAAGCTCAACACAATCCCTGCATTCTCAACATATCTGATAACATGATCCAAAGTTCAGAGTTAATACTTAGTAAGTATTTAAGTTGGTATAGGCGACCAAGAAATCGGTTTACCACTCTAAGGCTGAATATCATTTGCACGTACAAAACATCAAGGGCTATTTTCGCTTGACAGATTAATAACTGCTACGTCAGAATCTGTCATAGTAATCCTTAGCGAATAATTATGTTACTGGGAGATGTCATCAAAAGTGGTAAACCAATTTCTTGGTCGCCTATACATAAACGATTCTTCAGACAGACTCTTCGTCTACGTAATTTTTTTCAGTCATATTTACTTCCTGCTGAACCTAAGGGTTGAATTTCAAGAATTCCTTCTAAGTGCAGCCCCGGTCGGTCGGTCGGTCGGTCGGTTGGTCGGTCGGTCAGTCAGTCAAGCAGTCACTCAGTCAATCAGTCAGTCAGTCAGTCAGTCTGTCGGTCATCATCATCATCATAAATCTGTCAGTCAGTCAGTCTCAGTCTAATTCCCTTTGAGTGGGTAACTACTTTGTATTTATGTAAGTACTTGACGGATGCTTATCAATTAATATCAGCTTTGTTTTGAATACTATTGTATAGCTACCATCCTTGAACTTGTAATTTATAAACAACACCAGTAATTTAACATACAGCCATACAAAAAGCACCTTTATCACAAGACAGCAAGGCTTTCTTTACGGTCGGCAGATATAATTAACATAGAGGACGTTTCAAAATCTACTCTATTTCGTAGAGAACAAGGCATTTTTTAATATAATGGTTTGAAGCCTGGTTGTAGTGTTAGTATCAGGAGTTCTGCAGATACAGATTGTGGGGTGGTCCAAGTGATAAGATAATGTGAGGGGTACCATTTTTGCACTTCTTTAAAAACACTTCTGTAGGTCTTGAATTTGTAAATTTTTTATTACGTAAATTACCCGTATTTTAAAATAAGTACTTACTGGTTTTTTTTATCACTATGTACTGTATATAATTTGACAGTTTTCTCTCCACTAGATTATTGTATTAGAATATTTATTTTAAAATCTTTTAAATTATATTTGAAAATTTAATAAAAACTTACACTTCACAGTACATTTTGATTGTGATGCACCTTGAACTAAACATTTTACCATTTTTGTTTCGCTGGCAAAATAGACTTTCGTCTTTCCCTTACACCACAGCCCTTCACTCTGCAATACGCTAAAGTAGAGTTAACTAACGATATAAACTTTAAATCCTCCGCAATGAAGGATAAGTTTCACCATTTTAAGTTGCTGAAGAGACTGATTTAAGACTAAATTTAATAAATAGCCGATCCAACAGACGTTGTTTTGTCTATATTTAATTAAATCCAGTAAAAAAAATCGTTTATTACATTCCAAACTTGCCGGGTCACTTATTCAATATTTCTTTCCCCAAAAACCTTATTCAAACTACAAAAATACCAAATCGGTCGAACAGAATTTAATCAAATGGAACCTACATAATTCAGAATTAAAAAAAAAATCCCGGTTAATTGGAAAATACGGGAAAAACTAGTGTTTTTTTTTATTATTTTTATTTTCTACTGGCTTCTGCCCACGGCTTCGCTCGCGTGGTACCTTGTCTAATCTATCCCACGGGAACCGTACATTTTTCCGTGATAAAATGTAGCCTATGTGCTATTCCATACTATATGTAATCTATATCTGGGCCAAATTTCATTCATATTCGTTTAGCTGTATCAGTGTGAAAGAGTAACAAGCATGCATTCTTGCAAACTTTCGCATTTATAATATTAGGATAGGATGAAATTTATTTAAATTTGGTCAGAACACGTCTGTCGTGTCAAGTAACATTATAATATAGAATTGTAGCTAATTTCTCATGACTCAGCCCATAACTCGCCCTTCATAGTTTACAAGATAAAACGTAAAACTATTCAGGAAAGCTTACAGTTAAAAAAGCTCGTCCATTAATTATTTCATCTGATTAAATAAACAAATGAACAAAGTCGGAGTTTTCACCAGCACTAATTGAATGAGCTGTGAATAGAGCTGCCGTTGCCAACGGAAACTGGTCGTTACGAGACACCTTCAGGGTATAATTGTGTGGAGAAGTGATGGAAATATCTCTTGTAACGTGCTTGGCCACTGCGAGAGAGAACCACCTATTAAATACCCTAGCTATAGACGACATGTCACACTTTGACAGATCGTAGTGATCACACCACAGCTCTTTAGCATGGGCACAGGTAGACTGCGGGGACTTTTTGCGATGCGTTCGACTATCAACTTTGTCGTTCTTTTTCTCGTGTCTTATACAGTTTCTAATCTGTGGTTTTTGGATTTGGGATAAGTATTTGACATTACTTCTATAGGATTTATGTCAAATACCTATCCAAAATACGAAAACCACAGATATGTTGAATATAGAAATCGGCCGTAAATCCATCGGAAGAATACAAAACATCCATCTATTGTTTAAAATTGACTTGACAATTTGACTAAGACTTTATGACATTAACAATACTACTAATTTAAACACTTGCCACAGGCAAAATTGATCTCAAAAGAGACAGATTCTATGACAAAAAAGAAGAAGAAGAAGACTAATTTTAAGTAGGTACTCCAATATTATTATTTGCAAAACAAATCACACAATTCCTTTTAACGCTACTTCTCTGCAGAATTTTGTAGAACATAACGCAATTTAACATCCAAGTGCGGTGGTAGGCCCTTTCAATAATTACATTCGACTCGTTAGTTGGCGCCGCGGCGGCTGTCACGGTTGGCAGACAGCCAGCATTGAGCCATCACAGGTGGCGCCAGACCTGTTGACTGGTCATCATCATCATCATTCTCCTGCCCTTATCCCACGCGTGGGGTCGGCACAACATGTTTTCTTCCTCCACTCACTCCTATCATTCAACTCTGAATCTACTCTTACATTCATATCATCTTTCACACAATCAAAAAACCACTTTTTCTTTCTTGCGTACCCAGATACACTCATACCCATAACTTTTTTGGTGACATGGTTTTCATTCCTCCTATCATTCGTGAACTCTGAGTCTACTCCTCATACATTCATAATAATATCATCTTTCACACAAACAAACCACTTTTTCTTTCTTGCGTACCCAGATACACTCATACCCATAACTTATTTGGTGACATGGTTTTCCTCCTCATCACGTGTCCACACCATGCTAATCTAGCACTCCTCATCTTTTCAGTAACAGGCGCCAATTTCAAACTTCCCCTGACATACTCATTCCTTATTTTGTCCAACCGTTGACTGGCCAATGAGCAATATTTCTCAACTTGGATTAGTTTTAGAAGTTCTAGACGCTGTCATTCACACAACTGGATTAAGGTCACTATAAAGAAGCCTTTGGACTTTAATCCTTTCACCACACTGGTACGACAGAACTAGTGACGTAATAAGAAGAAGCTGAAGGTGTGATTGTCTTAAGGATTCAACTTGAGAAGTGTGTTTAGCAGAGTAAAGAAATTGACACGGACTATTCCCATTTGTCCCCCTGCTCTGTCCCTTGGGGTGACAGATGAGACAAAAGCGTTATATTTATCTCTCTTTTGGCAACGGGGGGACATATAGAACTTTTTAGTCCCATCTATCCCCCTAAGGGGACAGAGCAGGGGACAGATAAGAATAATAATAATTATAATAATAATAATTTATTTGGAACATCAATACATGTAGGTACAAGTAAAAATGGGAACGTTGAAAAACTGCATAAGTTTTAAACTGTGTTGCAGTGACAGCGCCCTCCTCCGAACAGTTAAGCTAAGGTTCCATTAAAAATTCTTAAACGTAAAAAAAAATACTTAAATGTAAAGATAGTCTAATTTAACTAACAACTATGAAACAAAGAATACTGTGTCTCTGTGTGAGTATGTAAGTATAATATAATTGTGAGATGTGTGGTGAGGTAGTGTGTGTGTGTGGAGATAGGAAATGTTAGGGTGAGTGTGGGGGTGTGTATTATGTTGTGTTGTTGGAACTCCTGTGAATGTGAACCAATCTCGAAGAGTTCGGGAAACAGGAGTTCCCGAGTGTTAGTGAGGGTGTGTGTGGGAGAAGGGGTGCGAGGTGAGTGACCTAAAATGAAAGTTTGGAAGTGTGAGGACAAAATGTGGAAAAGGAAAGGAAAAGGTGGGCAGAAGAATAATGTGGGAAGTACACAAGGAGGAGTCCAGAAACAAATTACAGGTAACTATTAAACCTATTGAAGAGATTGCAGGAGTTCTTCTGTGTCTTCGTACGTCAGAGTGAGAAGCCATTGTGTGCACTTGGATTTACATCTAATTAAAGGGAGAGGGTAAATGGTTAGGATTTTATTTATTCTATTGTATAGAGAGTTACTGAGATAGTGGAAATGTCTGCTGGCGACAGCAGTTCTACATAGCTCTGTCTTACACACAATACCAGATCTGCGTTTTGTTATTATTAGCATAGGATCAAATGGGGTTTGGGAGTGCTTGCGTAATACTGTAGAGAGAATAAAGAGTTGACGAACAGAGAGCACTTCGCAAGTCGCATAGAGAGTGGTAGTCGGAAATCGCCTGGGTTTAGACAAAATGACTTTCAGGACTGCTCTCTGGGACCTCTCAACTCTCAATATATGGGTCTTAAATGATAGATAGGAATAATCCATCGACACAATACGATACAGAATCATTTATTTCGAAAACCTAGGCAGAATAGTCATATACCTACATAAACCTACCAACTCTAGCTATATTGTAAACAAAATAAGCGTTATCGAACATGCTACAATGGGTAGTCTTAAAGCTAACTAGGCAACTTCTACATGGACTTGATATAATTTTATATCGTCAAAAGATCTAGAGATACCAGAGATTTGAAGAAGTCTACCAAATTAACTGGCCATTACAGATCATGTCTGGATTTCTTCTAAATAATCATTAGGATAAATAATAAGTTTAATATTCATAAACAGATAAATAAACTGAGAAAAGAACGGAGAGACAGCCACTCGATTGAAATGCTCTTCAGATGAGCGTCTATCTAATAAAGTTGTTCATGAGTGTAGGGCTCTTAGTAGTGTTGAATCGCTAAGGACTTGACTACGGCCAATGACTTTAAAGACTGGGAGGTTGTGGCCTAGTTCTGTCTTCGTAGCTCGAAGGTAGCGCGGTGGAAGTGTTCCACGAAGAGCAGTTATTTAATGAGCATCCACCAGTAGACGAAATTCAAAATAGCTTGATAGCGCTTCTATTCATTTTGTCGCATATAGGTATACTCGTAATATACTCCGTAATTTCACTTCTCTAGTGCAGTTAAATGTTTTTTACTGAACCAAGCGATAGCCACACATTCCAAAATACATACGTTTCCGGTCTTAAGAACTGAAATTCAAATAGTACTAATCTCGTTTTGTACTAACCCCATAATCACTTTTTTCCCAAAATGACTGATTTTCTAAATATCTTTGTTCATGAATGTCTTAAATTCGTAATGTTTGACAGAAATAGTACATTCAGCCACGTAATACTAATAACAAACTCTACATCTACTTCTAGTAAACGAACGAATCGGAACCGAATGTTCATCGAATTCATTCAAATCGTTGTCAAATCATAAAATTCGTGTCGTCCGTAAGTAGTGTTTGAATTACGAGATCGATTGTCAAAAATAATGTCAGTCATTAAATCGTTCAAATGACAGTCGAACGATGGAACTTAGAGTAGGCTTAGCACGATTATTGTGCCGATCGTTAATTGTTTTGCAGAGTAGACCATAGAGATAATATTACTACGTAGTAACTATAACAGATCACTGGAGTAGACATCCTAGATTACACAGATTTGTAATTCGGCGGATTCGCTACTCGATAGATTCGGAAATTGGTATATCTATCATCCATCACCTACTTTTTGGTCGTAGACTCTCCATAGACAGACAGGCGCCTAGTAGATGTGCCAAAGAGGTTGTATGTCGAATGGGCACAAGGATATCCTCCTCATAAAGAAATAGGACAAGAGAATTCCATGATATACCAGCTAGTTTTGTCAGGTTGCCAACTATAGTAATTTAGCTCGTGGAATTATACTTCTAGATTAGAAACGAAAATATGATTCAAAGATAGACATTATACAAAAACATTAGTTTTTTATAGTGATGAATTATTACTATAAATTGAAAAAGTGGCCGGCGAGCCGTAAGTGTGGCGTCACCTAGCCGTAGTCCAGTCGACTCGGAGTTGCTAATTAAGGCGCGGTGGTCAGCTGATCGTGGAGTTTTGCAGTTTTTCAGATGCTTTACCCTCGGTAAATAAGGGTAGTGGAAAATAACTGAAAGGTAACTGAAAATAATCAATATTTTATCTCTAAAGTCTGAGTTTGAAATTTTGTTTAAATGTCGTTCTAACTTAAGTATTAATTCTCGAAAAAAACCTCAAAAAATTAACAAAATCTGCTTCTCCTTCTAAAGTTGAGGTCATTCCCATATTTTTTGTACACCAACGGATAAATAATTTACTTAGAAATAAAATGTGTGTTTCATTTTTATTATTTAAATTTAACACAAATTATTATTTCAAATTATTACGATTCGAAGGGATAAAACTTAGACTTTTCAACGGGCAGTATGCCGCTGGCCACTAGCTAGCTCGCGCTTACGTTAGGTTGATACCTGGTTGACGGCAAGGCGATACGGTTACGAACCCTTTCCGAGTTGATATGTGTGCTACGACCTTTAAACTGGTGGACTAGCCGTGAGTGTCCACCACTAGACAATTAAGTACATAACTAGAAATTGTGTCGTTGACAAAAATCAGAATCAATCGAACAAAATCGATACCTACTGCTATCTGAAATCAGATCACATCGTTTATCTGGGTAACGTACAACTTTAAATGGCCGTCCATTGTAGAGGGCAGCTGGTCGATACTATGACACGAGTTCAACATGTTCCTAACTTCAACTTTGAAATTGACTGGTTACATACAGTCGGTTCGGGGATATGTCCCCGGACCGACTGTATGTAACCAATTTCAATTTTTTCAATAATTTCAATTCAAGACCTGCACTTACGACTTTATGTTAAAATAGCAACATACCATATCATCTGAAAGTCAAAATGCCTTAGACCCCAAAATGCCTGAAATTTATTATGCCTAAATGTTTATAAGACTGATTAAGAAAATGAACATCAATGTACAGTCGTGCACAGAAAAAAATAATTATAAAATTAACTTATAAAATTATAAGTATTTATGACCGTCGTATAGCAAGCTAGGTTTCCGTTTTTGGTTTTTAAAGTACTGTATGAGCTTTTGATAGTTTACATAAACTTTTTTCGAATATCCTTTCATACATTTACCTCCATCGGGAATGTTATGGAACTAAAATAAGATCGATAATATCGAAAATATCTAATCGGCAGTCCCAGCAATGATTTTCAAACCAAGTTTTCACGATATCAAAGTTAGTATCTAGGTACTTATGTGATTTTTTATGAGTTGTGTGGGTTGTTTGAAACTTACAAATTCATATAAGTAGGTACCTACCTAATCGCTTTACAGCCTAACCCCACGTGATTGTGTAAAACAAACATACAAACTTCAATATTATGATTATTAGATTGGTTTACTTGACAAACCGAAATTACAACAACACTAACTACTTCTATAACTTTCAAAATCAATTTGAAATAGTTAGATAAGTATTTGATCGAAGATTTCTAACAACGCCACATTTAGATCCAAGATTAAAGCAAATATACCTACTTGGTAAACTTTGACGTTTGCGTACCGAGCTGAGGATTTAATTCCTGAAATCTTGCTGAAGGCGGAATCAGCTTTTGATAAGTTAGTTTTTAGGGTTCTGTACCTCAAAAGAAACCCCATTTATCGTAAATACTAACGCACAACCTAAACCGGCTAGAGATGAAATTTTGATAGCTTCCTTTCTTGGTCTAGAGAGGCATTAAGAAAAGATTTCCTTAATGAATCTGAATCTCGGAAACGGCTCCAACGATTTTCATGAAATGTAGTAATGCAGGTTTCGGGGCGATAAATCGATCTACTTAGCCAGGTTTCATTTTTAGAAAAGGTGTTTTAAAAAAAAACCGAGCAAAGGTCGGTCATCCAGGTACCTACTTATTTTTTATTAATATCACACAGAATACATTAGCACTTACAAATTAATTATTACCGCCCGGTGGCGGTGGTAGAGTTTTTTTTTATTCGTGATTTGTATTCGTGAAAAACTTTATTAGATTTTGAATCTTATATACTTTAGTAACATCGTGCTGGATTTCGTGAGATGATAGAAAAATGGTTGTTTGTATAATATATTTCTTGAATGAACTACAACCGAGAAAGTGTTTATACGGTGTAAGTAGTCTTCGTTCACACCTTAGTCTATAGAATTAGGAGCAAGGTTTCCTAGTAATATGTTGATGTAGGCAGTTGTGGTTTGAAATAAAGCAATTATTTTTATATTCATTTTATAGCGACAATTTGAAAAAATGAAAAAAAAACATGGCATATTTTCAGGTAGCTACTTTTTATGTCTGACTAGCTTCCGCCCGCGGCTTCGCCCGCGTGATACCTTGAAAAACCAAAACAAATCTATCCCGCGGGAAACTTATATTTTTCCGGGATAAAAAGTAGCCTGTGTGTTATTCCAAACCATAATCTATATCTGTGCCAAATTTCATTCAGATCCGTTCAGCCGTTTTAGCGTGAAAGAGTAACAAACATACATACATCCATCCATCCATCCATCCATAAATTCTTACAAACTTTCGCGTTTATAATATTAGTAGGATTTAAAGTAAAATTAGAGACGAGCTACATTTATCGAAATATCGATTAGTAGGTAGGTAAGTACCTATACTTATTCGATACAAATATCGATACTTTATCGGTAGGTATTGTTAATCCCTAATTTGAGCGTGACTGAATACAAGTACTTGTAGGTTTTTACCATACAAGAGTACCTAGAGTAGATTATTAGTAGAGAAGTGAAACTACTCACACCTACCGCGTGGGTAGGTAGAATTGGCTGATAATTAAAATTCGTATCGATTAGTTCCACGGAATCTATATCGAGAATAACTAAAAATAATATTTCTCTACAACAGTTTACTGCGTTGATAATCTAAATGTGTGTCCACGAATAACACTCTGGTCTATTAGCAGCATTGACACAAGTAGGGCAGTGCAAGCAATAAGAAAATGGCTCCTTCCATTGACCTATCACCTCAATGAGAGTTTTCCAGGCATGCGTATTGCGTATGACGTAAGCCCACTTCGGTTTATTTCGGCAATTTTCGGGCGGGCTCGTAACGAACATGATTGGTCTGTTGATCGCGTGCGATGATTTGTTTGGTTAACTCGATGGTAGTATTTTAAAACTTGATTACTGATTCGATTATTAAAACGAATGTTTATCTACCCGCAGTTTGATTTAATCGATCAAATAAAAATATGTAGATACTGTGTATCACTATCGATTTTAATTAACATTGAGTAGGTAGTTATTTTGATTTATTCATTCATAGTTACTAGTGCTACGAGTATAATAACCTATTTAAGTAGTCACAGTCATGGGAATAAAATAAGAGCAATATCCGTTAGGTACTTTGTAATTCATAAAGAGCTAAATATTTTGTCTCTCTCTGTCTGAGCATTAACAAGAGATAAGGCAGCATAGAAAGGGACAGCCAACATTCAAACCACCGATGCATTTATAACCTACAGAAGTCTAGATAAGGTTCAAAGTCATACAAATGATGTGGGCATTGGACTTACCTGGTTTTCTTGGTTGAGCAGCTTCAATTGGTCGTTGATAAGGCTATACTTCGCGCTCTCCTCTTTCCTCAGCGCGCGTTCCTTCTTCAGCTCAGGACTCCAGAAGGTCTTGATGCTATGCATGCTAGATCCGAGCTTCTGATTGGTCAGTTCCAGCTCCTTCTTAAGGTTCCCCAGTTCCCGCTGCAGATCGGAATTCTGCGATTGCAGCTCTCCAAGGAAGAGGGGGGGTGGCTCGCGGCGGTAGTATTCATCTTCCGGGTGGTGGGTCGGCGGGGGCGCGTACGAGCGGTCGTAGTCTCGCTCCAGGGATTGGTAGCGCATGGGGCGCGCGCGGGCGCGGTGGTGCGCCCCCGCCGAGGCGCTCCGCCCCCGCTCCTCGGGCGCCGGCGAGGGCTCGTCCTCCCTCGCCAGGTAGGGGCTGCGGCGCGAGGGGCTGCGGTCTTGTGGAAGCCGCGCGCGCGCGCCTCCCGCCCACTCCCGCCCGCGCCATTCGGCCTCCCGCCGGTCCTCATCGGCCGCGTACTCCCGGAGATACAGCTTGGCAGCTGGCCGCCTCACTCGAGACACATCGCACCGGACTCCGCGACAGCCGCGCGACCACTGAGCACCGCCCGCCCGCCGATCGATGCCGGCCGCAGCGCGCGTGCGCCACAACTCAGCGCGCACAGCGATTGATTCCCGGCCAGCACAGACCAACTAGCACAGATGCCAGCGGAAGCTTCACTCCTAACGACTCTTTCTTTAGACAAACTTTCACGTATGAAATTCAAGTGTCCCAAATGGTCTAACGTTCGTACAACCGTCTATTACCAACCGACCAACCATGCACGCTGTCCACCTAGTTGGACGGTTAGTAAATATTTTTCTTAACCGACAAAATATATAGTTTGTCGGTTAGTAATTTACATTTTTATTCCCAATACCATCGTACAAGTATCGGTACCATAACAATTACCTGCTTAGTGTTGAAAAATTAATTACCTACCTAATCAGTCTATTTCAAGACCGTCTAACGCTCGTGTAAGAAAGTTAGCCATATATAGATAACTAGCTTCCGCCCACGGCTTCGCTCACGTGGTACCTTTGGATCTTTCCAGATTCCACTCATGGAACAGTAGGTATTATGTGTTCTTCCAGACTATTATCTATCTATATGCCGAATTTTATCCAGATCCGTTCAGCCGTTTCAGCGTGAAAGAGTAACAAACATCCATACAACCAAACTTTCACGTTTAATTATTAAGTATGAAGTAATTAGGACTACTTTATGGTATCAAAAAGTTCAGCTCATAACAGATGCTCCAAAATAAGCCCAAAAAGCATGAGAATAAAGTTCATTTTACACAAAAACCCGGTTAGAAGTGTCACATTGTGCCAGCGAGTGCGGAGTAGGAAACGGGGGCGGCAGCAGTACCCACTACTCTAGTAGCGGAGAGTAAATTTAACTGGAGAGCGAATTGTGCGCTTTTTATATTCTTTATGGCGACGAGGTTACACTTACTCACGGTCAGTCATAGATGCGAAACACGAAGGCACATAGGGTTACTCTGGGTTACTTTGGGTTTCAACTGTAATGTATCTAATGTAATTATTTATTGTACACAGTTAATATTTAACGAGCAAGACATAGAAAAATACCTTTTTACATTCCTTATGGCGACGAGGTTACACACGGTTAGTCGACATAGATGTGAAACACGAGGGCACATTAGGACTAGGTACTCTGGGTTACTTTGGGTTTCCACTGAACTGTAATTCTGTATTATACACAGTAATATAATTACAAGCAAGACATAGAAAAAATAACTTTTATATTCTTCATGGCGACGAGGTTACACACGGTTAGTCGACATAGATGCGAAACACGAGGGTACACTAAGGTTACTCAGGGTTACTTTGGGTTTCTAACGGGTGATTCTGATGGCTCATATTTTTAGTTGATAATTTCAGGCGTGAATGACTTCATGGTTTGATTTACTACGAAATGTTAAAAGAATAGATAGATATCTTATAAGCTTAGAGGATTATAAGGTGTACATAGGTACTTTCTAGATTTTTATATCCTTTCAACAGATTAGGTAGGTATAATTATGTGATCACACTAAGTAGGCCAAAGTAGGCTGTTAAAACTGCGGAAGTTTGGGTGTTCAGATAATTAATTAATTGGATTTGCAATTCCAAAGAAGTACTTTCTAACAGCCCCAAACTAAGAATTTAATAATAGAATAAATACTTTTTATTCTTAAAAAGAACTTTTATTTTATATTATAAATAAAATGGGACGTCAACGGTGGCAATTAATATTTAAAAAGTACCTCTATTTTATTTTTTTTATTTGTTGTGTACTTGCTTGAACGTTATATAATCGTAGAATCAAATTTTAAAAACTTATCAAATCTCATAAATAAGATACTTCAGGGTTAAGCTGTGCATTGTTAGTCAATCAGTCAGTCAGTAAAATCCTAACATTTTTATACATACATACCTAAGTAGATATATTTTTGAACTGACCGATTAAAAAAACGGATAAATTTATTTTAAAAATTGGTGCAATTCCCTTTTCTTTTTCTTCAGCGGTTTCAGCGCTGCAAGCAAAGATTCTCATCCCGTGACCTACTTACGTCTCGTGTCTTTGTCGCTCGTGTGTGACGTGTGTATTTACGTCTCGTTCATAGGGTAAGGTCGTCTTTATGTCGGTCAGACAATGTTAGTGATCGGGAAGAGATTTGTGTTGTGTGGATATCGATGATAGTTGGTTCCCGTTTCATATGCCTATATATAAATATAAGTATAACTACCTATTTTAGGTTATAGTACCTGGATGACCGATTTTTTTACGACGTTTTCTAAAAATGAAACCTAGCTAGATCGATTTATCACCCCCAAAACCCCCTGAATACTAAATTTCATGAAAATCGTTGGAGAGTTTCCGAGATACAGTTTATATAAATACAAGAATTGCTCAAAGGGATTAGATAAAATGCATGTCAAACATTTCAGCTATCTAAAGACTGTTATAAACGATCTTTATGCAGGCAACTCAAGTGATCCAGATCACTGCCAGAGAGAAGCGTATCCAAGGCTCTAATGACATTACCACGTAGAATGGCGAGGCCAATTAGCCAGCATTTGGGTACCTACCTATGCTATAACAGTTAGTTCAACTCGACTATTTTATGTAAGGAGTGGTACAACATCTTTTGTAAGGAGTTGGTACCTACAACACACAGAAGTTAACTAGGCACCTCGCTGTAAGGGATTTACATTCACGCAGATGCCAAGTTGATTTCTGCGTGTTGTAAATACCAACCTACAAAAAAAAAGAATTAACAAAATTGGATTAATCTGTAAAAAGTTATTATGTAGTCATAATATAAAAAATATGATTAAAATATAAACGTCGACTTATGAACTTCCTCCATTTTTTTTTTCGTTATATAATAGCGTAATATTGCGTGTGTCAAACTGTGTAGCACAGTCTACGTCGTAGCCGTAGCCCTCGTAGAAAATTCTTCAATATTTTCTTGATATCGATAGCTTTCCCAGCACAACCCTACTTTTGAGAGCTCCTACGATGAATGAAAAGCGTGGATCGCACTATAAAAACGACACGGCACGGTCGTTAGTGGGCGCCACCACTGCTGCAATAGTGAATTGCGTATGCAGAGCTCTTCTGTGTCTTTATGCTACCCTGGTACTTTGGATTCAGGTTTAAAGGAAACAATAGAGAGAGCAAGTATTACTGTGAATTTGTCGAGATTTATTTTGTAGTACCTACCTACAAACATACTGAAACCCCACTTAGGTACCTATATTATATATATTTATATATTATTGTACCTATATAGTATAGATATTCAGACAACTAAAGCCTACCTTTCATCAGTGTCGCACGATATTGAAGGTTAACGATAAGATTCTATAGCTATTACCTACAAATTAGAGTTTAATTTATTATTAATTTTATTCTGTAAGTAGGTACAACACTCATTTGATGTACGTAGGTAGGTACATAAATGGGAAAAAATGTTTTGCCGGTATTTATTTATTTAAAAAAAAAACAGATAACATCCTGAAATTAAAACCATTAGAACCCAATAAAACGAAACTAAAGATTTTCAGCATTTTCTGAATTGATAAAAATTACAATTATTTTATTTGTTAGAGGTACATAATAAGTAAGTTTATTTTTGAAAGTCTTACAAAACTCCATTTCGCTTATAAAGTTTTAGATAAATATTTTTAACAACTTTTATGCTCTATCAAAAAGCAAATTCTCCAAAATAACGGCATCTAGTGGCGAGTAGAACAACTAACGACTTCGTTCAGAATCTTTTATGTTGGTTGAGTGAGACAGTGTGTGTGACAGATGTAGAGTTAAAAAAAGATTTCTGAACGTAACAAATAAATTGTGAAATAAACAAAGAGAGGTTATATTCGGTTTTGAAGTAATTTTTTGGAGATTTTCTCTCGAGGATGTCGATAGCGCTACCGCCAGCCAGTGGAACAGGCAGATACTTTGCAAGAGCTGCAAAATCCATTCGTTTATTACGCCAGGGGTGCACAAATAGACCATTTTTCCACATATCAGTTACTCATGTAAGTTATCGGTTACATCAACAAAATTGTACCTAATTTACTTTAGGATCAGACTAAAATTGTGATAATCAGCTTTTCTTGTCCTGAGTGATCAGCCTTTGTCTTGATTCAACGAAATTCTTGAGGTTAGGTGTTAAATCAGTCACAGCCAGCAAAGCCCGCCCATACATACCATACCCAATGTTGATATCCTACCTGAGACACCTAAGTACCTAAAGATATATGTGTGGCTTATTAGAACCTAAGACCTAGACAGTCACTTTTCCCTCTGTGAACATTATTGTAGGTAATGTAGGTAAGGTATACTAGGTAAGTAAGTACACAAAAAAAACGTGAGTCGAAAAGACAGGCTTAATGCCATTCACTGCCAGCCAACCGAACATGTTATAAGAATATTATTTTTTCAGCGCAAGAGACCAAACCACCTTCCAGTAATTGAACAACTTGGCTCATATGACCCGATGCCGAATGCCAACAATGAGAAGCTAGTTGCACTGAACCTGGAGAGGCTAAAGTACTGGCTGGGGCAGGGTGCTCACGTCACCACCCCTACCGCTGAAGTGCTAGGTAGTTTCCATTAACCATCTATTCTACACTAGCCTAACTCCCAAAGTTTTCAGACAAACTTGAACTGTTGCTCAAAAACTAAAACAAAACAAAAATTTGTGATATTCACAAAAATATCCATTAAACACTATCAAAAAAAACACATGAGTTTACCAGTGGGATGCAGTGATTCTCGAAACGTTTCATTATTGTTCTGTTAGTTAATTTGAAATGTACCCTTTGTGAAATAACTTATTATCCAACCAATCTTTTATTGCTCCATCTTCATGCTATCAGCTTGAAAGAGAAGCTATAAAATCAAGGTTAAAAAAGTTTTTAAAATAATGGTGAAATATATCATCCTGAACTTCACACAATACAAAATATTTTGTGCCTCTTCAATATCTACTCCAAAATATCAAAGGTTCAAACAAAAGGTTAACAGAAAACGGAAAAACTATAAGTCAAATAGCTGACCCAGCAGACTTTGTACTTATTTAGAAAACGTTTGTATGGCAAATAGAAAAGGGCTATTTTTAGGGTTTTCCCGGCAGTTACTCGAATTTTTCTTACCTTTTAAACCTTCTCTAGACCTCCACAATAAGATAAATCCGTTTAGCCGTTCTCGAGTTTTAGCGAGACTAACGAACGGCAATTCATTTTTATATATATAGAAGAAGAAGATAGAAGATAGATGGTCATCTCTGGTGCATAATACGGTTATCTGCAAGTCATGCTGTATTAAATTTCCAGGTCTATCCGGTTTCTTCCCAATTCACCCACGATCCTATATGACAGCATGGAGAAACAGAGCTGCAGAAAGAGAGCGGCTCACCAAGCAGGCCGAGGAAGAAGCCAAAAAAGAAGTTGCACCTTCTGAATAGATTTAATGATTTAATGTAGTAGTTGTAATAAATTATGTAAGTATCAGTTTGATTTTGTTTTACTTGATTTTCATGATGAAATAAGCATCCACTTTTATAACATTATGATATAGGTACTTAATGCTCTCCAATATATTTTTTATACTTGGGAAACAAGCTACTTAAAGACAGTGCTAAAGATTTTATAAACAATATTCATGAAGTATTGCCAACCTCACAAAGCTTACTTTATTTTAAACTAGCTGTCCCGCCCGCGACTTCGTTCACTTAAAGTATCTACTTACATTGAGTTTCAAACAAATCACACTAATAAAAAAATCCCATAAATAACTTTGACACCCAATTTTACCCTTTTTAGAGGGCTATTTTGAAATATCCAAGAATACTTTTCCATTTATTTTGCATTTAAAGTATCCAAACCAAAATTCAGACCAATCGCACCACCTGTTAAAAAGTACCCATAGAAACATTGACCCCACATTTGACCCTTTTTTGAAGGTTATATTGAAATATCCTGAAACACGTTTCCTTTCATTTTGTATTAACAGTACACAAACAAAGTTTCAGACCAATCGCACCACCCATTAAATAGTTCCCATACAAAAATTGACCCCACATTTGACCCCTTTTTGATGCTTATATTGAAAAATCCTGAAACACGTGTCCATTCATTTTGCATTTACAAGTGCACAAACAAAGTTTCATGAAAATCGCTCCACGCGTTAAAAAGTTTCATATTAACGTTTTCACCCTTTTTCACCCCCTTAGAGTTGGAATTTCCAAAAATCCCGCCTTAGTGGGTGGTTTTGTTATAAAAGGAAACCACCTTCCAAATTTCAGCTTTCTAGCTTCAGCGGTTTTGGCTCGGCGATGATCAATCAGTCAGTCAGTCAGTCAGGTTAAGCTCTTATATAGGTATAGATTATGCCTTGTAAATGTCACATCAATAAATCTCTTGGGAGATGGTTGCGGCAGTGTGACGCATACATACAGTTAGTACCTACCTACAACGGGTTCAATTATCTGTGTATAATATGTATCGTAGTAGAAAAAACGGAAAGCCCCACCTTAACAGCACCTTGCTAGTAGTTAGGTTATACTTTGTAAGTAGCTATGTCTTATTAAGTACCTACCTACCGCAGTTGGAACTTATGTACCTAACCTGCAGAAACTATACCCTTGCCTCGACATTACATTAGGTAGGTATTAGACTATTAATTAAGTAAAACTGCAAAATACACAATGAATTCCTTTTATTGAAAGTGAAAAATTCAATTTACAACAATACCTCCATATACGATACTGCCAGCAAAATGTCAAGGCACAAATATGCTTCACAAGCGAACTTTCAAAAACATGATTATATTGATAACAAAAACTTAGGGACTCACCATTGACCACTGATTTAAGCCAATGGGGCAATGCCATAACGGAGCCTTAACTAGTAATTTCTAATGACAAAAAACAACAGATTTTAAAAATGGCAACAATTGTAAGCATTTTATAATTGGGCAACACTTGCTAACTAAATAAAAAAAACTTAACTACAACATTCCTTGAGCAATCCATTTAGATACTGAAGAATTCATTGTTCCAAAAGAGATCTTAAAAAATAGGAATTAAAAAAACACGACCTATTCTTACAGCACTAAGGTGCGGCCACACCAATAAGCTTATTCGGGAAATATTCGGGATATTCGGCATAAGTACAATGTTACCGAAAATTCGGCAATCCAGTAATTTAGCACCGAATATACGGCGAAATATACCGAATGTATTGGTGTGAACGAAAATACCAAAATCAGATTCAACTAAGAATTTAACTAGAAGAATAAATTGTCAGGATTTACAAAAACAACTTATATACTAAACTCAAATCTATGATTTTGTATAGGTGTACCTAACAAGTCCAAAAGTGCCTGTTATTCTCAAACATTAGTCAGCAACTTAAAAAACCTAAAATTTCAAAATATTTCGATAGAACAAAAAAGAATCAATCATAAAATTGGGTACTGAATCGAAACTAAAGCATTCATACGGTAGGTATACTCTCATTCAGCAGACTAATACCGTAATAAGCACATTTTCAAAGATATCATGAAAACCAAAGAATGCTTGACATGGCAAATTAAGCTACAACCACACGATAATTTTTTGACATGAATTTGTAGCAATCCACTAATGCACACCAAAAAATCACTTGCAGCCTCAGCAAAAAGGCTATTATTAAAAGTCGAAGTCGCGACGTGTTTATGTCATTATTAAAAATGTCAGTGCGTTGAAAGCTGGTGAGATGCTGGTGCTATTTGTACTTCCGCTCGCAAGTGCAGACCGCTTTAATTATCCTTGTCGATGACGTCTTTCACCAAACGAGAGGCTGGAATAAAGAAAATTGCTATTAAACTAATAAAAAAGTAGTAGGCTTTGCATACAAAGACTTAAGACTGCCAATTTTCATTACTTTGAGGTTATAACGTCATTTGTTTTTGTCATTGTCATTGTGACATTGTGCGTATGAGCGTAACAAAATCTTTAAACATTAGTAGCAATGGTGTAGGTGGTACACAGTACACACGTGCTACTAATGAGCGCTTGCTCAATAAAAGCATGCTTTCGTGCTAGTAATATGTATTGTCAATGTATGTCAGTTAACACCTGGCAATCGTAGGTCCATGTGAACATAGCCTTTAATTTTCTTACTTCATTGAACATTAGGTTTTATTTACTACTACTACAATAAAGCATAATGTAAAACATAGAATATAGACGAATAGGTTATACATACACATTTATAAATACATTATCATCTACCTTAATTAGTTCCGTTGGTCTGGGTGTGTATGTATAATAAAAAATATCTATCTATGTACCTATATCATGTATTAAATATATCAGTTATCTAGTACCCATAACACAAGCTTTGAGTAGCTTACTTCGGGGCTAGATGATGCTGTGTGGATTGTCCAGCATTATTATTTTTTTTTTTTTTTACCTACCCAAGAAGCATGAATGCTCAAAGTAATTAAATCTGGTCAAAAAGATGAATTAGGTGTTTGTGAACCGTGATTTTGCAACTAAGCTCTCACAAGACCACATTTGCTTGCCTTCACCAATCGATAATTGCTCAAAAGTTAGCTGTTCGCTTTACTCGCCAACAACTTTTACTTGCATTTTTTCCACTTAGCTCTTTACTCAAGCATTTCTGTCAATGACCTAGACTACAATATTGGACAAAACAACTCAATATTAAGAACGCGGTGACACCTACATTTGGGCGTAATCGGCGGACGGACCTCGTTAGCTCGTTCGATATTTTCAGCAAGAGTTAAAACCAAAATAAACTGATAAATGCCTAATATGTAAGATATCTAAGTAAGTATACGTTATTTATTCAATGAAAGGTTCAAAAATAAGGTAAATTGTATAATATATTTAAAGCCAAAAAGTTAATGCTTTGTAATTGTGAGTACGTAAGTGGTAAGTAGGTAAACACCATGCTTTTAAAATAGAAGTGTTAGTTTTACAATTTTAATTGCGCACAAGGGACAATGTATGAGCAGTATGATGGCAGATAGCTAAAGTTACACTGTAACTGCTAATAGCTGTAGAAATAATTCTACTCTTTTATTATGTCCACCATGATCGGTACGTTTATAATACTGTTTTTATGACGAAAGCATGTTTGAGACTATGAACAGGATAAAATGCGTTTGCTACCACAATATATTTAAATTAGTGAAATTTAGTAGGCATAATGTTTACATACTCACCGGTGTATTGTGTGATTTCTACATTTTCTACAGCTTATTCCTGTTTACCTAAAATTATTAAATTGCGTGTGGGATGAGGTACCTACTTGTATATAGGTTTGTGCTAATAGGATGACACACAAGGGAACAAAATAATACAGATGGGTGACTATATGTAATCAAAACAATATAGGATACCTAAAAGCGCAAAACACATTACTAAAATATCTACTAACAAAAAATACCTATAGAACGCTGTAATGTGCTAACATACCCATATATCTACCTCTACCTACTCTATCATCTTTGGTAATCAAATCAATGTTTAAAGTAAGTCTAATTTCAATCGATGTTATAGTACGTAAAACTTTTATATTAAGATTAATAATAGTATTTGTTTTGAATATACATATTAAAATAGCTACCAACTATACCGAACTCTACTTCTAATATCAATATTAAAATAGGTCATACAGTGCCTTGAAGAGCATTGTACTAGACTTGCATTCACTCGCTCAATTTTTTCATCGACGACTCAATTTTTCTACTAGCCCCTTGAACCAGTTGCTGTACATTTACTGCATTTAAAAAAAATGAAATAAAAGAATAAAAATGAAAAAAAAAAGTGCCAATGATCATTCTTCCTTCAGATGTTCGAAAATATCTGTATCTGCTGCGTATACAGCTGAAGGGGGGGCAGATGCGTATACAACTGAAGGGGGGGCAGATGCTGCATACACAACTGATGGGGGGGCGGACGCAGCATACACTACAGGCTGGGGGGTATCAGTAGCCACAGGCACAAGTACAGGGACACCTTGAAGGAAGGACAAATTAAATTTTAAGTTAATCGTATTATACTTTTAATTAAATTTATGGACAAAATTTTATCCAAATAACAAATCAGTCAGCTCGATATGTTTGTATAAGTCATTGTTAATTCTGATGATGAAGTTAAGGGGCCGCCCAAGGACCTTCGTCTTGGCCGACAAAGCTGGTGTGTTATTAAAGATCCGTTTAAAATTAACATTATAATAAGTAAAATAACAAGGTCATAAATTAGCCTTCCTAGCCTCTATATTTTGAGGCTTCAAGCTGCATAACTAATATTTCTTATTTACCTACTGTTTTTGTCTAGCTGTTAGTTTTCCTAAAATTTAGAAAATAGAATAAGTCAGTTAAGACTCAAGATCCATTTTCTGTTAGCATTCACGCCAACGCTAACATAAAACTGTATGGAACTGACGCAGTCATGTGAATTTCATAAGCTAATATAATCTTCATACAATTTCATCTTTCCATTCTGGCGTGAACGCCAACAGAAAATGCATCTTGTCTAAAACCCCGGGTCCCAAGTATCTTTCCGTTTGATTCAATCAAAGCTATTTATCATTCACGGCGTGATCGGAGCGCTGTCACAAATCTTGGCACCATCGTGCGACATACCATTATTAAAAGGCTACGCCTGCGTAGATGATTATACGAAATATATTTAAAAAACCTTTTTAAAACCTAAGACAGATCACAAGTTACAAACACAGATCTCTTAAAACGTTAGATACTATACATAAATGTGTTATTCCCAGTTTTTTATTACCACAAATATTTGAAATCCATAATTCAATTTACAAGTGCTTCAAAATTCCTACAAACATAATATTTCCATCACAAGTAAGCGATTAAGGCCCCTACCATGCAAAGCTCGATTAAGCATTTGAATACCTGTCAATAAAGTCTAATCGTCGTGCAGCTCCTTAAGAGTATTGCTAACTTTCTTTACTGTTTTGTCAATGGACTTTTCGATTCCCTTGACGAAGTTTTTCAAATCTAAAAATTACAGTAGAAAAAGTACCGAATAAAGAACATTTTTTTTAGAATTTCCTTACCGTACTAGAAACTTAATTGTTTTTCACCACAAAAATCAAAATATAGCCATAACAATATTGGCCAATTTTATTGCAAAACTTACTTTGCACAACACTAAAAATGCACTTGTGTGGATGAGGCTTTACAAATATGTAAGAGCTTAAATTAACTGAAGAATTTAAGCAGATAACAAAAAAATTCCTACTTAATAAAATACGTTTTTTTATAAGCTCACCTACCTACCTATTTATACTACCTAGATTTTTATACTCATTCCTTTGTGATTTTCTATTGTGAAGAGATCAACATGTGATAATTAATTGACATGTTAATGTTAGGGCTAAATCATCCTTCCACCTGCTTTTGCAACCACCACTTTAATCCACTACAATGGTTCGGAAGAACTAGTGACTCTAAGAACTATGCTGGTCACCGCTGCTAAGGTATCTAGAGTGCGCGTTGGCTTAATCGGAATATCTCGACTTATCGCTATTAGGTACCTGCATGGGCGATCTGATCCACGCGGCCATGGTGCTTCTGGTAATAGGGGCGGATGACACGGTTGTAGATGATCAAAGAGCCGTTGAACTCAGTGGGCATGTAACACCAGATTATGAAAATGCACTGTGAACAAACAAACTTTCATTTAACAGCTACATACATAAAATCACGGATGTTTCCCGACGGGGTAGACAGAGACCACGGGTCTCCACTTGCTACGATCCTGGCATAAATCTTTTGTCTCATTCACTCTCATTAAATTCTTCATACATGCGCATCGGTAAACTATCTTGACCTGGCCTTTCTCTAAAACGTCCCCAATTTAACCGAGGTACGTACGCCGAGGTCTTCTCCTTCCAACTGTCCCATTCACACTCGCCTTATGCACCTGTTTCGTCAATCTCCTTTCATCCATCCCTTCTACATGCCCAGCTATAATATTTTTGATAAATATTCTAGTACAACCATATAACCTCTGGGTCTGATGATGATTGTAGGTTAGGTTATGAAATATAAACTGCTGACCATAAGGGGCATATGCCTAGTATAATGTTTAAACATGCCTCTGACTACCCCCCTTTAGATATCTGCCAAGAACAAGAGATGTATACTAAGTCAGAGATTACGTGGCGTGGAGTGTGTCTTAATGAAACACTGAAAGTGCAATTTCAATGGTTACCACAACAGACATCATAACATAATTCAAAGATATAGAATATACCTAAGCATAATTATCATACCCATCTAATAATGTTTATTTAACATAGTTATTTTAAAACAATGTTCATAAAATATATTAATAAGTCAAACCAATTAAATCTGGTCAGAAATAATACATTCATTAGCTTTATTAATAGCATTAAGTTTTTATCTTACTTGCATATAACTTATGCTCTGACTGCAGCAAACAATAGATATTTTTATACATAAACTTCATGTTATCTTTAGTTTAAACACTATCCCCAGAATAGATTGTATTTATGAAAGAGAAAAATTAAATTTTTCTTGCATGTGACATAACATTAATCTCAGAATAGTTATAACAGAAGTTGGTCAAATCCAACCTTTATAAGACTTATAAATATTTATACTTTCATGACCTTAAACTTTGATAAAATATTTAAACAGTGATAACTTTGTTAACAATTTTTAATCAGTAAAATGTTACTTTCTTTTTATGTTTAAAATGACCTACAAAACTTTAAGGGTAAAATGCTGTATTAATTTAAGATTGTCATTTTAAAATGCTCTTTTAATATACAGTTTGTCATTGTCAATGAAATGAGATAATAATTATATTTTAAAACACATTTTAGCTAATGTATGAAGTCTTTAGCATGACAAGAGGAAAACTGTTTTTGTATTAAGATAACTAAAATGACATTAATGAGAATTGGTTTGTGGAAGTTATGCGTTTTCATTTATTTTAGGGACTCAGATAAGTGTACTGATAACATTGATAAGAGATATTACTGCTGCAATAAAAACCATAAAGATACCTAGTTTGAGTGACAGTTTTATCTAACTATCTGGTACAATACTAGGAAAAAGTTTAATAGTTTTGACCATTTTCTCAATATTATGTAGGTACAATTTGGCTGAGGAAATTAGTATGAATTTGTACCCAATGCTATTGGAAGAATATAATTAATTTGAGTTTACCTAGTCATAGCCAAATATAGGTAAGTAAGTAGGTGGCTAGGTGGTAGGTGCCTACATATTTATTTAAGATTTCTTACTACTTTTCCCAAACATAGGTATTTTATTAAATAGGTATTTAATAAAATATGTTTGGGAAAAGTAAGTAGTATAATTTTGGCCCTGAAGAATATTTTTAAGGATAGACATATTTAGCATAGTCTACCTTGCCTACTTGACTTTGCTGTGACTACAGTAAATTAACTTACTGTTTGAAAGAACTTTGTATGTGCATGTAGGTAGGTTACTTAAGTACAGTCATGCTAAATATTCATGAATCACTACATAGGTAGTTGTCTACAAGATAAATAGCAGATTCATGATAATAATGCTATTTTTCTACCTTACCACATTTACCACACACATGTAGCATATGCTACACATAGGTAGGTACATTTAAACCTAATTGGATGGAAAAAAATGACCTTGCGCCTACCGACCTTTATCAACCAGTAGAGCGGGAACCATCCAACAATAAAGTCAGAAAAGTATTCTAGCACTGAGAAACAGGCGTAGACCACCCAGTAAGTCAGCCATTTCGTATCGTCGTCTTTAGCTGGAGACTCCAAAGCCTTCATTGACATGTAGGCTGGGTAGACAAACCCAATCGAATTGCATATCAACTCAGCGCCGAATCCAAACACTAAATATAAACCGGTGAACGCCACGAGACCTGCACAAGCAAAATGAACGTCAAAATCAGCTAAAGTTAAAAATAAACGGGAAATAAAAGCAAAACTTACCGATGAATAGGTATACCCGACTAACACCGGCCTTTTGCTCGGCGATATCGAAGTATTTCGTCCATGGCTTACTTTTGTCGGTAAGATTGCGTTCGATAGTGTCTTTGTACTCGAGCAATTTGGAAGACATGGCGGTGGCTGTTTTTGAAGAGTTTTGATGAGATAAATTGGCAGTCTGGCAGCAAATCTAGACGCACGGCTCCACGGGTGACAAGACAATGACAGCAACAAACATGGCGGCGAGCGGGGTGCTAGTGCTGCTATCTATTTTTCTTATAATAATTTTAGAGCTTGGATACCAAATACTTTGGGCACTATTAAAAAACTAAAATAGCGCCATCTATTGTTGAGTGGACTTTTTTAAAACTTGTTTTTAGCGTTATCTATCGGTAGGTAGATTAAACTTCAAACGAAAAGTTTTATAAGATGGCGCTGTTTGATGAATTTACGATGGTAGAGACGGTGTGGTGTGGTAGAGACCGATAGAGCCAAACAAAAGTTGATAGAGAGCAAAAAATTACAAGTTGTGGATTTGGTGGATGCATGTAGGATGATTTGAATGAGTAGCCTCATCTATTGTCGTGTAGGTTACATACCAAATTAGATCTGAAAACTTCTATAGGAGGGGGCTGATACTCAATATGGCTTCCGAAGCACAAAGCATTCAGATAAAAATTCACTGCGGTCACCCATCCAATTAATTACTTACTTTCATATTAGCGACTATATTATAGCAGTCGAATAACTACGCTACGTAGGTAACTAGGTAAGTAGTTTAGTAACTGGGTACCTATAAATTAATGTGTTAACTAAATTAATAAAAAAAAATCATTTCATACAATCTTTATTATGTTATTTCTTTTAAAATATGAAAGCGTTAACATTCTTTTAACTTTGTGCTGCGTATAAATTACTTAGTTAGTTTAACTAATTAAATAATCTGTTAACTTGGATCGGATGGCTTAAAAATGTATTATGCCGCTTAGTATTTTATTTTGCTTAAAAAATGTGTAGGTATGCTTGAAACTTTTGTTAGCCGATTTCGAAAGCCAAAGTTGAAACTTATATATAGGTAGGTACATATATTTTGGAAACAAAAAACAATTTTGGCCTAAAATGTACAACATTTGAGATTCATTTACAAAGGTAGGTACTAGATTATTTTACAAAAAAGGTTGTTTTGAACAATTTTACTGAGACAAAATGGACTAACAGGCAATTGTTTTCAAACCTAAAATTATATAAAAAAAACTGTGATAAAAGTGCACAAAGTTACTTACCTAGCATTTATTTGAGAAGTGCGACAAATTACAAGTCTAGACCTAAAATAAAAACTTTCAAAATGACTAGGAAACAAGTTACTTAGTTTAGAAAAAGTTTGCATTAGGAATATATATTTTATATAGAAAGCTTAAAATTTACAGTGTTTATAACTTGAATACGAAAAATAGTAAGTACATACTTATGATAGGGTAGTGTTTTTATTCTCTCGTGTTACCGAGTACTTAAAAAACTTACTGATGTGATCCAATGGGATAAAAATTATGAGAAATGGCCTCAGTCTTATTCTAAATCTATAGACTATGGGCTTAAGGTAACTTTAAATTACCTAAACTTAAAACGTAACATTAAAAAACAATTTTGATAACGCTGACAAAATTTATCTATCTAACAATTTTATACAAAACGCCATTAAAAATCCTATCTACCGTAAAATTTTACAATAAAATCTGATATAATAATTTGGGTATTAAATGCAACATGTTCCGTAATGTAGGTACTCACATATACATAGATAATCATAATTATGGTAGGGACATAAAGTATTTAATGTTAGAACAGGAGCCTTCTTACCACTTTAAGCTCTTTGGACCATAATCTATAAAAAAATAATTGAAGTAGTGTTACTTAGACGTTGAAATTTGACGTTTCTGAAACACAATGGTTTGTAAGAGCTTGTGGTAAGGCGGCCGGAGTCCACAATTCGTTAAAAAGTGACATAACTTTACCTATTTACTATCCTAAGAAATGGAAAACCATGGAAGAAAGATTGATCCTCTTAAAATGATACAACCGAAATATAAGTTACTTACTTTAATCTTAAACTACTTGCTTTTGTGTTAGATCATACTAGTAGGTACTTACTTTTATCAATGGTGGCAGAACTAGAGGCGAAATTGTTAGTGAACTTTTTCTTGCCCCTAATTAAAACATCGAGTAGGGAGGTATAGAGCTCAGATGGCTTGGTTTTTCTTTCCATCTGTTATGTGTCGAATCAATAAAATCACAGACAATCTTTTTTTAATTTTCTAATAATAATACCAGCACTCAACGCAGCTTTTTACATGACGCCATCCCACATTTGGATCTTACCAAAGCATAATAATTAGATGTAAAACACTTAGATACTTATTGAATCAACAAATTCAATTGTAGAGGCTAGTAACATTTGGGGCAAATATCCTATATATTTAGAAAAAACAGACGTTTAAGACTTACTGAAATGTCACTGTGTAGATTATTTTGATGCTTAGGTCTTAAGCAATTATATTATCAGTAAGGTATGTACCTACATACCTAACATTGATTTCAATCTCTTATGAATACTGAAGTCAGATTCTTTGAAAGATCTCTTTTTGTCATGTTCATAATTATTATTTTACAAATAACATTGAGATTTCTTATCCCTTAAGTTAAAAATGATAGCTCTAGATTTTGCTCAAAAATTATTGCTAGCTTGTGGAAGTAAGATGAGATTTTACAAATCCTATCTATATATTTACACTATCGTTATTGCTAAACCTGGCAAGGTATTTCTTGATCCGTGTTCGGACCCTCGATGTCTGTTACGAGGCTTTGTGTTTCTTTTTGGCGTCACGTCGCTCGCTTGGCGCATGTGGTTTCAGCTCTCTACAGTCCAACTGAAAAAATAATTGTTTCTTTAAAGAATATTAAGTCTTTGCAATAGCTTTTGAATAAAACCAATCAGTATGAGCTTATAGTTGAGGAAACATGGAAGAGCGACCTTCACCGATTTGATAACCAGATGAGACGTAGGTATATTTTAATCAAAATTAATCAAATTAAAAATAGCTATGAACACTTTTTAATAGCCAAGCTATCATAGGCATATTTTTTTATAAATTATATTTGATAAAAAATACGTCTCATCTGGTTATCAGATCGGTGAAGGACGCTCTTCAGCGGATCTTATACTATTAGTAATATCGCAAATCTGCTAACAAAAGTTTCGAAGTTTACCTTTCCCGAAGTATCTATCTACTTAACTATTTTAATCACTGTGTCGGTACAACTTTATGTCAATAAAGTGTTATTGTTGTCTTTAGTTTGTCCTTTTCCTTTCCTCGTTCCTCACTTACCAAAATTTCATCATCAGGCACTCTTGATAACAAGTCCAGAACTTCGTTGTTTGGTATTGTGTGAGGCCGAAGTATTTTCCTTGTAAACTTATTAACTCCTGAAAGATTAAGTAACATAATTAAGGTCAAATTTCAAAATTTTGTTAATCAAATGAAATCAAATCATGTTTACCTATTCAATTCAATCACAGGGATCACTTTGAATCGTCTTACATATTAAGTGAGTTTTGTTGCCAATTCCAGTCCTATCCCCAGTCCGAGAAGAACTGACAAGAAACTCGCTGGGCCCTAGCGCTTTTTTTTGTATGATCCTTGTTAATTTTGTTAGGGACACCTAGCAGAGTTAGAGCTGATTCGTCCCAAGCTTTTTTGTTATCTAAGTACTCTGATATTTTATAATAAGCTTTTCTTGACAGTTTCTGTTTAATTAAATTTTTGAATTTTCCAACCGTACATGGTTACATGATCGGACATCAAAATTAAGGAATCGTTATCTATTTTGACGTCATTTCATTTTACGGAAGATAATCCTTTGTATGGACATGGTGGTCACTGCCCACTTGTACTTCGTAGTCAGGATTATACATCCTGACTAACTATTATGTGATGATGAGCAGAAAAAAATTATTAGGATATATTCTTACCCCACGCCATTAACAGGTATCTCAATGGGATCACGTATAGTACCATCATGGCTCCAAACAGCATTAATATTGCTAGATAACTTAGATATGGCACTGTGAAATTCATAAGGCTGAAACAAAAAACAACTTTTTAGAATATTACTTTTTCCACCACTTACCTATCGGAGTAAGATAAACAATCTTGGGACTTTAAAGACAAACCTCACAGTGCAATGGATGGAACCAGTGCACTAGAAGTGAGTGGCTTCATTCTCAAAAGTACAATCTATGACCATTATGGCATGTACCTTTTTTTTTTTTTTTTTTATATCATGCAATGTTTTAATGCAACATTTTCTAGTTATGACTGGGTTTCTTATAGCAATAATGCTGATAAAACCTTATGATCCACAAAACAGTACCTACTTTATCAACACAATGTTCGTGATGCGCAGAAATCACTGCAATAGTCTATGTATATGCAATAGTGATAATATAACTCACTCTTAGATTTGATAAACTTTTTTTATTAACATTAAGTTTTGAAGCTGTTGTCTGTTTTTTTAAACATTATGGTAAATATTATGCATGCCTGTAATTGGCACACATTTCATGGTACCTATAATATGTTTTCATGTTGTTTTTTTAATGTTTTGTTGGGTGTGCTGTTGGCGTTGCCTATAAATAAATAAATAATATAACATACTTTTTCACAGCTTCCCCTAATGAGGCAACGTAACCAATAGCGTTTTGTACAGTCTGCGTTACTTCTTGAATAGCTTGGAGTCTTTCTTTGAGAGATTTCTTCTCTTCCTGAAAAAGAAAATCAAAGTAAAAATATTTAATACTAGCTTCCTCTCGCAGCTTTGCTCGCGTGGTATCTTAAAAAACAAAAAACGGGAACTATCCCACGGGAACCGTACATTTTTCGGGATAAAAAGTAGCCTGTGCGCTATTCCAGACTATAATCTATATCTTGCCAAATTTCATCCAGATCCGTTCAGCCGTTTCAGCGTGAAAGAGTAACAAACTTACATCCAGACATCCATACATTCAGACATCCACACATTCTTACAAACTTTCGCGTTTATATATTAGTAGGATCAATTGTAGGTGTAATATTTGTTTTGTCTGCGGCTTTGGCTTTAGTCAAAATTTTTCTGTATGACTTTTTATCACTGACCTTATCGCCTTCATCTTCATCGTCCTCTTCAGCTAACAAATCTTCATCGTCTACTGGTGCTAGCAAAGGATTTCCACCTGCAAGGTGTCTACATTTAGATCACTATTTATAACCATAGATACACTAATATGGCTTAATTGTCTGTACTTTATTATGACACGGAAACAAACATTGAGATCATAGAAAAAATAAACACTTGGGATTTACATCTTTAAGTTTTTAAATTATCAATGTGATGAACTTAAAGCTAGAATGTGCAAAGCCAAAACTCCCAAAAAGTACTAAAAAGTTAAAACATAAACATGCAGACAACATAAAAATATCTAAAAACTTACTAGTGAACAACATAGAAATAAACTCCCTGGTACTACCATTGTAAGTTCTTTTAATTATTTTCAACCGAACTATAAAACAAAAATAAAATAATAATGAACAAAAGAGAAATTTACAAATAATATAGTCATGTCTGTCATGTTGGAAGACTCCGTAGTAAGGCCCCCGGTATGTATTACCGAGCTTGAGAAAAAAACTTAAAGAAAAATTGTTGATATTGTTTTGAACCTTACCTGTAAGTCGATAGATGAGCCAGTTCCGTAGAAAGAACACCAGTAGTAAGAATGGCATCATCCACATTTCGTAGTAGTAACAGAATGCCAGCCACACCATTACACCGAAACCAGATAGTAATCTTGATTCCCATTCAAAACAGTCTCTGAAATTGACAAAAAATATTGAAATCTGCATTTCTTAAGTTAGGAAGAAATAAATATCAGCAAATTGAGGTTTCGAAAACACAATCTATATACAGTATTAAACAATAGCAGAACGAAATACATTAATAATATATGACACAATGAATGAGAGACAACTAAAAGCCTAAACCGTTGGTCCTGGGTATTTGAAATTTGAAAGCTGTATTCCTTGTAAGATGTATAGAAGGTATGGAATATACAGAGAAAGTTCCCAATTTAAAATTTGAGAGTTCAACGGGTGATTTAATTTTGTATGAAAATAACATAGCACGTAGATACAAAGTCGTAAGTTCCACTAATCAAACCCCATTTTCATTCGGAAAGCAGGAGAACATACCTAAATACCAGGGTATAATCACTTGAAGAAGATAATGTAGTAAATGCGTCAGCAAATCCATTTAAGGTGCAACTTACTGTAAAATTTTTCCCACTTCTATAAACCACATAATGATAGCCTTGAGACGCATAACGTTCCTGATGAAGAGTTGTCTCTTGAATTTCGCTTCCTGATGCATGTATTTTGGCTCTGCTGGATTCACTGCTCTTATTGCTGCCTTCAACTGTAACGTTAAAAAAATACTTACATCTTTCTAAAAATACAAATAATTCTTCATAACTATATTTATAACAATCTGTAAATGAATGATATCAAAGTTGTGTAAATTTATACACCTAGTCTATATCATACCTTTCTCATTTATGTTTTGTTAATCGTTCTTTGTTTCCTGTTCAAGTTGTCAAATAATATCATCTTGTGTGTTTTCTAAAGTTATTATCAGAATAATTAATATTTCACCGTGGCACTCACCGGGTTCCAAATAGCAGTCATTTCCAATAGTATCTGCGGGTAGTTTCCCTTTGCTCGTGCTCTCATCTTCTTATCCTTTAGCGCGTACCATCGCTTCTCTCCATTGCGTATAGTCAGAAGCGGTATCGCCAACTTCCCTAGAAACTCCACTTTATGGTCGTGGTCTTCATCGTAAACTGTGATTTCTAGTATGGAGCTTATATCTTTTATTGTACTGAAACATTCAATATTTAATTTGAAATCTAGGCATCTACGAGTATACTCGTAATATAACTATCGTCAGCGGATTTCTTATTGTCAAGTTTGAGTATTCAATTTACCAGCTTACTTGCAGATTGCAGTTTTCTTTGAATATTCTAGTTTAATAGATTTTTTAAGAAGTGCGTTATTCACAAGAAAGATATCATCAAAATTAAAACAATAATGATCATTATCTACAATACTTACAACGTAAAAATCTTCATCCAATTTGGCGCTAGCGTCTTATACTCTGTATGAGTCTGAAGCCTTGCGTTCCCCAACTCAAGAACACAGAAAGGGTCCGACTTCCCACCAAGGTCTGCAGCCGCTAAACCTTTGGCACCGTACACCTTTACGCACAGCCAGCCAACACCAGCTGACTGTTCGTTCATGCGAAACCACGCCTAAGCAAAGGAGAAATAAACGCTGTAATTACTGAGCTAAATGCAACTGTTTTAAATTTCCTGGAGATATAAATTGTGAAAAGTGTTCTTATGGTTATAAAAACTTCTGTCACATAAAGGATAAAATCAACTTACGTATCTTCTTTCAATAATCTCTATATCTCTTTTGTTTTCTCTGTAACTGGTCAAATCTGTGATTGTCTCCGACTGAGTGGTGCCACTTATCGTGAGGAGGAGAAATATAGACCCGTTGCCGTCTTCTAGATCCTTCCACATACTGTGTGTTTTCTCACGTTCTAGTGCCGAGAGGTCTATAGCACATCTGGAACCAAATCATTTTCTTTATTGATATTAAAATATAATTAAAATGAAATAAATGCCTACTATTTTAGAAGGAGACAGGTTTTGATTTTCTTTTCTTTACAAAAGTATAATGACGACTCAAATGTTTACAATCCACATAGGTTTGTATTTTGATTCTTGTTAAGATCTTAACAGTTTTTCATTTCAAAGAAAAACGATAAACTTTTCTAGAGTTTTAACTAAAAAATCATACGAAAGTCAATAACAGGGGCCTTAACACAAGTTCTTACAAACTATTATGTTTCAGAAACGTAACATTTTAAGCTTAAGTAGCTAAAAGTAGCGCTAGTTCAATACAATTTTTATAGGTCAGGATATAATCGTCCAAAAAGCTTGTGATAAGACCCCAGGTGTTTGATGTAGGATTGAAAGTGCAATATTAGTTCCGTTTAGATCTAAATGCATTACAAATTTGGAGCAAAGCCAAAGATAAGTGCACTATGGATCAAAATAAAGCAGTGAATTGATTGTTTCAATCATTGATGTATATATCCGCGTTTACGTCACAAACGTGTTTGATAATTCACTTCTGGCCTCTGCATGTTTGATACACGATAGCAACAGAAGGTCTAGGTCAAGAAAGGAACGTAGGTATATTCCAAAAAACAGTTACCTAGAACTTATGGCCAATACTGTCATTAGACCAGCATAACAGTTTTGTCATAGAACATTTCCATGCACCTTTTCTCTAGTTATCCGAATCATTTCTTATCGGATGCCTACGTCATACAAAGAACACACCTTCCAAGTTTCAGGTCTCTACAATCAGCGGTTTAGGCTGTGCGTTGATCCGTCAGTCAGTCATTTAGGATAAAGCCATTTATAGATGAAATAACTCACCTTCCTAAAAAGTCGTCTTTCGTTTGTTTATCCTTATCCCATACCGTGACCTCTAATATCTGTTCCTGATCATCGTATAAGTGAAGGTCGAACTGCTCCAGCCATGACGGGTGGAGTGACTTCCAAACTACTTTACTCTTGTACTTCTCGTTGCCTAACCTGAAAAGGAATTGAGCTTTAGAGTATGAAAGAAAAGGGTCGCAATTTCTAAAACTGATCAAGGTTCTATTGTGGAGTAGACTTCCTTAGCCTATACAATGCTTTCAGTCTAGTTAGCCTTATCCACTGAACGGTCAATATTTGCAGAGCTGACTGAACCACGGGTTTTTCCCAAAGATTACGACTATTTGAGAGCTGCATCACTGGTATTAGAATGAGCCAATTCATCATCAGTAGTTACTACCTACTGATGATGAGTTACCTACTAGGTAGCTACACTTTACCTGAACATAAGCCTGATCATTTTTTGTCGCAATTGCTCAACCAGAGCGCACGCTTGCTTGTTGGATCAGTGTTACTCAAAGTTTTTTCCTACCATCATGTTCTCATGTGCGAGTTGTGAATCCCAGTTCACGGATGGAACGGTGTGTAGTGTCTGTAAGCGACACCTCGATTTCCAGTGCTCCGGGATCACGGAAAATGGCTATCGCAGACTTGGGGAGAGGCAGAAGAGCTGGCGTTGCCCGAAGTGTAAAGCCAACCAATCACCATCTAGGCTCAATACGTCACCCTCTCCAACTCAACTGGATAAAATGCAAGAACAGCTGAACAATATAGTTTTCCAGTTGGGCCCACTGTCAGAAGATGTAAAATCCATTAAGTTAGAGCTGGGAAACCTTCGAGAATCGTTGGAGATGGCACATGAGCTGATCGGGAAATTCTCAGGATCTGTCAAGGCAATAGAAACCAGAGTGTCTCTAGTGGAGAAAGTAGTCAACGATGTTCCGACGCTCCAAGCCGAAGTAGCTGCATTGAAAGTGGAACTTCAGGCTAGAGACCAATGGGCTCGAGCTAATAACGTCGAGATACGTGGAATTCCATTAAAAAAAAGTGAAAATCTCTACGAAATTGCTGATAAAATTAGTAAAATCGGTAATCAGCCTATCAGGAAGGAGGATATTAATTATATTGCCCGAATTCCTACGAGAGTCCCAAATGTCGAGAAACCGATTATTATCTCATTTAATAACCGGTACACTAAGGAAGACTTCGTTGCTTCTTGTCGCAAGACCAAACAGCTGAAGCTCGAGAGTATAGGCTACACAACTGGCGGAGTCTTTTTCGTCAATGATCACCTGACGCAATACAACAAAAACCTATTGAGCAAGGTGCGGGCTGCGGCTAAGGAGAAGAACTTCAAGTATGTGTGGGTTAAACATTGTAAAATTATGGCGAGAATGTCAGACACATCGCCCATAATTTTTATAAAAAACGAAAACGATCTCTTGAAGATATCATAACTGTAAGCTACTTAAATAACGTACCGATTGCGTTAAATTTACTAATAGCCTCCACATTTGAGATTATTTTATTATTTTTGTCACTACGAAACAGTAAAAGTTTGAGAGCCGCATGCAAAGCCAGCGCCTTTTGTTTCGTCGAGCGGCCTTTTGTTCTAAGGTGCAGCGTGACGTTGCGCGGGCGCAGTGGGGATACCGACCGACTCATCGTAAGTACGGCTCTACGCGTTCAGCTATTCGCACCTGCTCGCTTAATGCATTTACGTTTGTTTTTCGCTTGCACTGTTTTTGGTTCACTCAGTCGCTACGTGAACGTGTTAGAGTTAACTGTTGAGTTTAGTTCTAGGATATTTGTTTCTACCTTCTTTATTCAATTAATTGGGAGTGTTCGTTATAGATGTTTAAAAATTTCATACACTTACTTTAACATTTCGCCTTTATATCTCAGCAATGAAATCTATCTGCAGTTATCGCTTATTTTGATACCTAGGGCTTGTAATACGCTTTTCTACTATTTGTTTACATACTCAATGATCAGCTATAGCATTTGCCGTAGAGAGTTTCACTTTCGCTATTGCTTAGATGTAAACAATGGCGTCTAATTTAAAAATATTTTATCAAAATACAAGAGGGCTACGTACTAAGACACATACGTTAAAACGTAACATCTGCTTAAATTCTTATGATGTAATAGCAATCACTGAAAGCTGGCTTTTAGATGGTATTTTTGATAGCGAGCTCATTGATGATAGGTATTTAATTTTTAGACGGGATAGGGACTATTATAAAACCAAACAAACGTACGGTGGCGGAGTTTTTATTGCAGTGCGCCGTGATCTTGGTGCTGTGGCGCGGCCGGAGTGGCACTCCTCTGCCGAAGATGTTTGGGTCACGGTAACAGCTACAAATAGTCAACAGACTTTAAATAAAATTCATATTTGTACTATATACCTTTGTAGTGAAAACTTAGGGAATTCATTTAACACGCAACTTACTAATTTTGCTGATAAACTCACTTGTATTTTCGAATCATGTCCTAATGATACTTTTATTATTTTGGGTGATTTTAACTTACCGAATGTAGATTGGTCATGCAGACAGGGAACTTTGCACCCGTCTGACATATCAGGTAATAGTCAGATTTATTTTTTTGATACTTTGTCGGTCTGCAACTTGACTCAGTTTAACTATAATCGTAACTCAAATAATAGGATTTTAGATTATGTTATCAGTAATGTAGATATATCAGTTCTCGCTAGTGATTACCCATTGGTCCCTGAAGATGAGCATCATAAATCTTTAGTTGTTAATATAAATAATTTTGATTGCAAATTACTTAAATTAAACTCTCGTTTGAAATATTTTTATGACTCAGCTGACTACGACAGTATTAATTCATGTTTATTGCATGATTACGATTGGGATTCTATTTTAAATGGTAAACCAATAGATGATTCCCTTGAGATGTTTTATACCTGTCTTTATGAGCTACGTGATAAATTTGTACCGCACAAATATATAAGCACATCGTCATTTCCCCCTTGGTACAGTTCACCTCTGAGGAAAGTGCTTAAAGAAAAATATAAGTACAATAAGAAATTTCATAAATATGGTAACCTATCCGATTATGAATCTTTTGCCTTTCTTAGGAAAAAGGCAAAAACCCTCGAGGAAGAATGCTACCGAACTTATATTTCCAACGTAGAAAGTTCTATAATTGAAAACCCCAAATATTTTTGGTCTTTTGTCAAATCTCAAAGGAGAAGTACCAACTCTATCCCCTCCACTTTATTTTATGAAGGTCAGTCGGCTAATTCCGGAGAGGGAATTTGTAACCTTTTCTCTAATTATTTCTACTCTAATTTTCAATCACAATCTCAAGGTTCTTCTTCGGATATTAACTTGGGACACGGGTCTGTAGAAAATGATTATCCATGCTCTATTAGTGACATCGACATTAATCATGCTACTGTATTTAAATTACTTAGGTCGCTTGATGTGTCAAAAGGTTGTGGGCCTGATAACATTTCCTCAGTCTTCATAGTGAGAAGTGCCGAGGGCTTAACGTACCCGCTTACTCTACTTTTCAAGCGTTCTCTTGAGCAGGGCTACGTACCTAAGGTCTGGAAGGCGGCAAACATTTCTCCTATTCATAAAAGTGGTAGTAAGAACGATGTTAAAAATTATAGACCCATCTCAAAACTTTGTAGTTTTGCCAAGGTATTGGAGAGGCTTGTTTATACTGCGGTATATTCAACTCTCTCAACATCATTTATTCCGGAGCAGCATGGGTTTATGCAAAGACGTTCAACTACTACTAATCTCCTGTCTTTTAATGATTATACAACCTCAAACATGGATGCTGGCGGCCAAGTTGACGCTATTTTTACCGACTACAGTAAAGCGTTTGATAGAATAGACCACCTGTTACTCTTACAGAAACTCTTAAGAGCAGGAATTCATGGTAATCTTTATAGATGGTTTACCTCTTACATTGAAAATAGATCCCAGGCTGTGGTTCTTAACGGGTACTCTTCCTCCTCTAGTTGGGTGAATATACCGTCAGGCGTACCCCAAGGATCCTTGCTCGGACCGCTACTTTTTTCTATATTTCTCAATGATATTCGCCACTGCTTTAGGTTTTCACAATTTTTGCTATATGCGGACGACATGAAGGTCTTTATGCGTATTAGCGATGCTAACGATTGCAGCCTCTTGCAGGAGGACTTAGTTCGGTTCGAATCTTACTGCCAGCAAAATAAGCTAGACCTGAATGTGTCAAAATGTTTTGCTATTACTTTTACCCGTAGCCCGAGGCCTACCCAGTATAGTTACACACTCAAAGGAATCCCCTTAAAGGTGGTAGATGAGATTCGGGACCTTGGAGTAATACAGGATAGTAAGCTCGCTTACGACAAGCATGTTGATAGCATTATAAAAAGAGCAAATAAAGCTTTGGGTTTTGTTATAAGAACCTGCTCTCAGTTTACTTCTATTAAAGTTATTAAAATCTTGTATTGTGCTTATGTACGTAGCATCCTCGAGTATTGTTCTCAGGTGTGGAACCCTCGGTATGATATATATATAGATAGGATCGAGTCCATACAGCGTAGGTTTCTGCGATATCTGCAATTTAAATGTAACCATTTCGACAATGATTACTCAGCGAAATGTAAAAGACATCACATACTCCCCTTGCAAGAGAGACGTTTCATAGCTGATGTTGTACTCCTTTGCAAAATTGCACAAGGAGAAATTGACTCTGCACAGCTTCTTGAACACATTAAAATTAGAGTCCCCAATAGAACTATTAGACATCCTATACATCTAGACATTCCGTTTAGTTTCACGAATTATAGGCAAAACTCCTTTTTCAGTAGAGCAGTAGCTTCTTTCAATGGTTTGGTCGATATCCCTGAGCTCGATTTATTCGATTCTAAATCATTTAGTGTAAATAAAATCCTTACAAAGCGCTGGTTCGATGCGTCAGCATCTTAATATTAGTCAAAATTATTTGTATCTCTTTTTATTTTGATTTTTTGTACCTACTTATAAGTTTTTAATTGGTTTTTATTTTTTAATTTTATATTATATTTTATTACTTTTTTCCATAACAATCAGTTACTGTCCTGTTTTTGTATAATTTTTTGTTAAATATTGGTGTATAATTTGTTATGCTGTTGTTATGTATTTTATTTTTTTATTTAGTTGTATTACTTGTGTAGGTACCTACTTGGTAATTAACAGGACAGTACTGTTCATCCTCCTCCGCAAGCAAGCAGTCTCTTAGCTACTACATGCGAGGACACATCAATGGTTATTAGTTATTTTATGTAAGTTTATTTGTAAAGTGTGTAAAACTGTTTGTTCTCCGAATATAACAAAATAAAATAAAATAAATCAGAACCGCGCGCGGTTACTAGATACCTAATAGGTACTACTAAATTTTATTAGGATACGATCAACTCACCTAAACTTACAATAAGGATCGCTGGACCTAGTGTCCAGGTCCATTGGCGGCAGGTTTTTAGCCTCCACTAGCACGATGGTGACCACCGAACTCCAGATCTGCGCCTTTAGTCGCTTGTTCACATCGCTCAGTCTTGTGTTCTTCAACAGGTACTGAAAGGTAAGTGGTATCAGTCATTATTATGCTTGTAACTTTAAAGTCTGAGGGTAGCAATATTTGGATAGTTTCAAAATAAGTTGCACAAATAGGGGTTAAATTGATACATCAAAATAGATAGACAAAAAATACATATTAGGGCATACATTTAATGAATGGAATTATAGATATTGTTCAAGCCACTTATGAATTCAATAGATCATTGGACTAATCATCGTTATTATAGACTTAGACATCAATGAAAACTTTGCCAAAAAGACACGACGACATAAATAATCTACTTTTTGCTTCTTCGGAAACTGTATGTACCTACAAACATATACCTAAAACACAAGTTAGTCTCTCAATATCATGTTCTACAAAAAGCTTTTTTATTCAAACACCAAAACCATGCCTCCAAACACCAAAACATCAAAACATCATTAACTTGTCAAAGATGGCAGTACCAATTTCACGACGCAGCGTTATTGTGGTCTCTAAATATTGGAATTTCCGATATTTCAATCTCTAGATGACTCAAACTCAACAGAACTTTACTGAGATTAATCTTAGGGATTATCTAGAATCGTCTTGTAAATCAGTGAGTTCACGCTTACTATCTCCTTGATTTATATCACCAAAACTACATTACTACATCACTACCAGCCCACCTACCCTATTTTACATCTTACTTTTAGTATTAATGTGCGATCTAGACAATCTCGGGGAGAGGTTTTCAATGGACTGTATGAGGTATGTGAAAGAATTAGGTGAGGAACAGATATTCAATCTTTGCAAACATTTAAAGGGAATATGGACACTCCACCAACCTTTTATCCACGACCGTCCAGGGCAGCAGAAGTCCTTGGCAGCACGGCAGGCCTGCGTGTTTATTGTCCCAGCACTTTAAAGTTGCAACACTCCTAATTTGGTAATAAGGAGAGGTCCCGAAGGTTCTTCACACAATTAATAGAGATTCACCAAGGACACCGGCAGGTAGGAGCGAAACGTTCACTCGGCGCAGCGTGCGGTAGCGAAATCTTACTACTAACTGAACGGCAGTAGAATATAAAGAAATTGATGGAGTTTATTTTCCAACTACCCTCAGTTATGCTTGCAAAGATCGAACATACCCCCCACCGAATTCATCATGAATGAATTCCCTACATCTAATTATGCATGTAGAGTGTGAAGGATATAATTCACAAATAAACAATAAATAATATAAACTAAATAAACTTACGAAGCTTAATAGCGAGGTGTACCTATATAAGGATAAGTGTAGAAGTGTAAATAAAATAAATACGAGTATAATTAAATTATTTATGAGGTAAAAAATTTTATATAAGAGGTAATTAATTTGCATAAGGTAACGGGCAAATTTTATTAACTGGTCGTTTGATGAGACCAGTTTTTGTTCTCAATGTGACAACACGAACTATTTTATCAACGCCATGGTGTAATTTTTCAATGCGACCTAGAGGCCACTGTAACGGTCGAGTTAGATTAGATTTTAGCAAAACTAAGTCTCCAGCCTTTAGGTTGGGCGGTGAGGAAAACCATTTCGCTCTCTGTTGAAGAGTGTGAAGGTAATCATCAGACCATCGCCTCCAAAATGATTGGGAAACCTTCTGAATTGATTGCCAACGAGACAATCTATTCTGAGGAACGTCCTCAAATTCATATTCCGGTACGGCTACTAAACTTTGACCTATTAGAAAATGACCGGCAGTTAAAACATCAAACTCGTTCGGATTGTCAGACAACGTGCACAAAGGACGCGAGTTTAGCACGGCTTCTACTCTACAAAACACAGTTGTCAACTCCTCAAACGTGAGAGATCTATCACCTACTGCACGGAGTAAGAGATGCTTAGCAGATTTTATTCCTGCTTCCCAGAGTCCACCCATGGACGCAGCGTTAGGCGGATTCGTTCGCCATTCAACTTGACGTGTTGTCAATTGATCAAGAATTACATCTTGATTATTCCTATTATTTAAGAAGCTAGTCACTTCTTTCAAATGTTTCGCGGCACAAATAAAATTAGAACCGCAGTCCGAGTATAAACACGAACATAGTCCGCGACGAGCCACGAAACGATCAAAAGCGGCTAAAAAGCAATCACAAGATAAATCGGTCAGGACTTCGCAATGTATAGCCTTCGTTGAAAAACATATAAATAGGCATAAATAAGCCTTGTGAGTCTTCGCGTTACGCCGTAAACTTTCTTTCACTAGAAATGGACCGCCTAGATCACAACCAACGTGGTTGAAAACCTTATCGGGCATGAGTCGAGATGCGGGTAACGTACCCATTTGAGGTTGTAACGCGGTAGGTTTACATTTAAAACAAATTTTACATTTCGATAGAATCGATCTAATGATGCTACGAGCACCAATAAGCCAATACTGTTTACATAATATGCCTTGTAACGTACGAGGACCTACATGTAAATACATTTCATGATAATATTTTATTAATATATTACTTGTATGACATTTCGGAAGTAACAACGGATGCTTCGTATTGTATGGTAAGTCGCTTTGTAAAATGCGACCCCCCACCCTGAGAAATTCATGGGAATCCACGAAGGGTGACAATTTGCGCAGAGAGGTAACAAACTTATTTTGTTTAAGTAAAGAGATTTCTTTATCGAAATGGTTAATTTGGATAACATGAATAATTGTGCTATGAGCTTGCTTCAGCTCGGAAGTTTTCAAAGGTCCTACAGACCGCTCTGAAGGTTTGCATCGTAGGTTGTTTACAAACCTATGACACCACGACATTACACGTTGTAATCTTTTAAAAGAAGAAAACTTCTCGAAAGTTTGTTCAAGGTCATTAATTAAAATGTTTTTATCGTCAGATGAATGAAAGGCAAACGTTGCATTATTCGATTTAAGCTCTTGAATATCAAATTCCTTTTTAATATAAAATGCCTCAATAGGCCATTGTCTTTGGTCATCATAAAGCCACGCAGGACCGTGAATCCACTCTGCGGCTTTCTCCACAAAGTGAGCAGGCAAAGCTCCACGCGAGCATATGTCCGCAGCGTTATTCTCGCTCTTCACGTGATGCCAACAGCTGGGTGGAACCACAGTGGTTATCTGACTAACACGGTTAGCCACGAATGTTTTCAACATATACGGCTGTGTTTGTATCCACGCCAATACATTTTTTGAGTCGCTGAGTGCGACAATTGAAACATTAAGTTCATTTAAGTTTTGTACGACAAAATTAACGAGTTTAGTAAGCAGCACGGCTGCCTCGAGTTCAAGCCTAGGTATTGACAGGAGTGGATTAAGAGGTGCTACTTTCGATTTACTAGTCAACAACCTAACCTTGACCTTGCCTTCGTTATCTAAGCTTCGTAGGTAAATACAGGATGCGAACCCACGCGATGACGCATCGCAAAACGCAATCAGCTGTACCTCACAGAAGTTCGGTATTAAAACATGACGCTCAAAACGTAGTTCGGCTAACTTAGGGAGATCAGAGATAAATTGATTCCACTTAGAGCACGGCTCCGGTGGTAATTGATCATCCCAACCAATGCCTAATTTCCAAAGATCTTGCATTATGCACTTAGCAACAAAAGTAGCTGGGGCAATTATGCCAACAGGGTCAAAAATGCTTGCGAGTAGTTTTAAAACGGATCGTTTGGTTTGTTTTGCGTCAGTTAAGTTATAATTGAAAGCGAAACTATCACAGGAAGGTAACCATGTCAAACCTAAAACCTTAAGAGATGACGATAACGTATCGTCATGAAAATCTATATTCGAAACTTGGTCCGATTGCATTCTACTGAGCAAATCAGGACAGTTACTTGCCCACTTTTTTAATTCAAACCCACCACTTTTAAGAAGCGCTAACAAGTCGTCTTGCAACTGGCAAGCCTTTTCCCTTGATGGGCATGACCACAACAGGTCATCTACGTAAAACCCATTGGTCAGAACACGTGCAGCTTCTGAGCGAGGCTTCTCAGCGCGAGACAGCTCGTCTTCAGCCAGCTGTAACAGCGTTCGAACGGCGATATATGCACTGCTGCGAAGGCCGTATGTATTAGTTCTAAGTTCATAGATGCGCACAGGTTCCGTCGGAGACTCACGCCACAGAATATGCTGGTACTTTCTATCCGAGGGATCGATAAGTACAGCCCTATACATCTTTGACACGTCAGCAGTAAAGCACACATCATACAAACGAAAGTTTATGATAATTTTTAATAAATCCTGGTGTAGCTTTCTACCCGTCAAAAGAGCATCATTAAGTGGGATTCCATTTTTTCCCTGGGCGGAACCGTCAAACACGACGCGAAGAGGCGTACTAGTCGAAGAAGGACGTAAGACACAGTGATGAGGTATTAAATAACCAGAAGGTTCTGAACCTGTATATAATTCCATGTGTCCGAGGGCTTCATATTCTCGCATGAAGTCAATATAGGCCTTGCAAAGGTCTGGAGATCGCGCGAGGCGGCGCTCGACCTGGTTGAGTCGCTTTAACGCAACATCATAACTATCACAAAGAGGTTCGTGGTCAGGTTTTAATAAAATAGGCGAAACGTAACGACCGGTTTCATCACGATAATGTTTTTCTATATATATATCTTCCGCTAGCTTATCTAACGGACACATTGGAACTTCGCACGGCAAAGCTTCCAACTCCCAAAATCGTTTGAGAGTATCATTTAAAGAGGTACTTTCGATAGTGTACGACACTAACGTTGTTGTACATGGTACAACGTTGAGGTTGCTAGAGGATTCCATCTCTAGTCTTCCCGTTATCACATATCCAAACACACTACTTAATGCGACTGGCATATCACTACTAACAATAAATTTCTTCCCGTCATAAATGTACGGAAATAAATCACTAGATAAAATAATATCAATCTGAGACTTCTCGTAATAATACGGATCAGCTAATTGTAAATTCTTATATTCGTCAATCACCTTATTAGGAACAGGTACGGTTGGCAAGTCAGAGGTAATTTTCGGCAAAATAACGGCATCAATATTGAAAGTCGGCATTGAACAATGACGCGGCTGAATTGCAAACGAAACCATCCCGTGGTTCTTTACGTGTTCACCACCTAGTCCATAAACATTGTAAGGACATTTCACAGAAGATAAGCCTAAGCGTTGATAACAATCCGTCGTAATAAAACTTGATTGCGCGCCGGAATCAATAAGAACGCGGCAAGTCTGAACGTCATTAAATGCATCTAAAACATGAACGACGGCAGTACCCAGAATAACTGCATAATTTCTATGAGTCGACGTCACGTGACAAGTGTTGACAACAGCTGGCGCATCTACCGTGCACGGCACAGGTACAGGCGGAACTGGAATCTCACTCGATACCGGTTTGTTATTATCAGAGACGCTAACTTCGCGGTGCAATAACACGTGATGTGGTGAATGACAAATTAAACATTTAAAGTTACTTTTACATGTTTTTGCAAAATGGTTTGGTTTCAAACAGTTGTGGCACAACTTTAATTCATTAGCACGGCTAATGCGCTGAACGTTTGACAATTTACGAAATTGATCACAACGGAAAATCATATGATTTTCTCCACAATGTAAACACATGAGTTTAGAACATGTAGAAGCAGCATGCGAGAAATTTTTTATATTACTTTGTTTTGAATCTCCTTGTTGACGTTTGTTCGGTGCTACGTTAGAGTTTGAGTATGACGTGGAATGATCTAAAACCTTTATCTGATTATGTATGAATGACATAAGTTCATTGAAACTAGGTATAGTATTTTGATTAAGTTTTTGTTCGAAACATTTTAGTGTTTGCGGGTCTAACGCTCTCAACGCGATATGACACATTACATAACTATTTAAGTCGTCGATATTAAGCGCTTTTATCGCTGTATATGAATGCTCAAAGTTTTCGATAAACAAGTTTAGTTGAGTAGAAGACTCTTTTTGCAGTGGAGTAAAATTTAACATTTTATCTAAATATCTACCGACCAACAATCTGTTATCTTGGTATTTATCAATTAAACTTTGCCAAACTAAATCATAATTGTTAGCGGTAATCGGAACGCTTTTAACTATATTCAACGCGGAACCTTTCGTACACGATAACAAATAATGAAATTTGTCTATTTTAGGAATATGTTTTTGATTATGCACCAAAGAACAGAATGTCTCGTAAAAGGTATTAAAGTTTTCTATATTTGAGTCAAACGTAAACAACTCGAGTTTAGGTAGGCGAGGTCTGGACTCCGCAGAGTGCGAGCGATTTTCACTCTTAACACTATCGAGGTTCGGTCTAATATTGGATGCACATAACTTCACTCGAAAGTATATATCATCGAAACTCTTTAATTCATGCCCTCTAAGCGATGCATTAGAATCAATTTCAAGTTCTTTTTCAAAGATTTCAAAGATTAATTTTTCAAATGAACTACGTAAATCACTTAACTCAGATACGTGCATTAAAAACAATTGTTTTGATTCGGGATCGCATAAATCACGCGACATATCATAAATTGTTTGCATTTGTTCAAACATACGTTGTTTACGATAAATTAACACGGTTAATTCCCTGGGGGTTTCTACGGCAATATCTTTACTTTTAGGCGGCGCCATTTTGTGGCACGGACACTACGCACATGTAACGAACACGACACACGTGGCGATTGACAAAAGTATTTGACTATTTTTAATAAATCACGTTATTTATTATGCAAATAAATCACACAATACATATATAAATACTTGTACGACAAGAATATGTGTATTTTGTGTATAAATGTGTATGTACTTGTCCAATCTAGTCGATTAAATAGGGGATGTGTAGAACGTCTACACGTATGAAATTATAAAATAAATGAATTTAACGAGGTTTTAGAGGTAATTTGGCACGGCCAAATAGTAGTTATGTATGTTAAGAACGTCTTAACATATGTAACCACGACGCAGCGATAATTACGTAAGAGGTATTCTAACGCAGTCAGAGGAATTTAGGTACAGAACGTCTGCACGAAATGTTTATGAATCACGGATTCAAAAGGGATATGAGATTGGTACCACGAATTGGTACTTATACAAAAAACAGATTTTATCCGGTCGAAGTGACCAAAAAAGATTGTGCGATCTAGACAATCTCGGGGAGAGGTTTTCAATGGACTGTATGAGGTATGTGAAAGAATTAGGTGAGGAACAGATATTCAATCTTTGCAAACATTTAAAGGGAATATGGACACTCCACCAACCTTTTATCCACGACCGTCCAGGGCAGCAGAAGTCCTTGGCAGCACGGCAGGCCTGCGTGTTTATTGTCCCAGCACTTTAAAGTTGCAACACTCCTAATTTGGTAATAAGGAGAGGTCCCGAAGGTTCTTCACACAATTAATAGAGATTCACCAAGGACACCGGCAGGTAGGAGCGAAACGTTCACTCGGCGCAGCGTGCGGTAGCGAAATCTTACTACTAACTGAACGGCAGTAGAATATAAAGAAATTGATGGAGTTTATTTTCCAACTACCCTCAGTTATGCTTGCAAAGATCGAACAATTAACAATACTAAAATGTGGATATTTTCTAGTATTAAACACGTAACTCCTGTTTTAATGTAATAGCGCTCTTCATCAAAAAGTTTAAAGAGGTCTAGTCACAACAGCCTTCTAACATTAAAACAGTGAATAAATTAATATGAACTCACATTTTGCTATAAAATATTCTTGCAAATAATGCAATAAAACCTAGCACAGCTCCTAATGACTTCACGTATACTGCTGCCCTTAGAAGGATAATTGGAGAAGTCATGCGGTTAGTACGATACAATTTTGTTAGTTCAACACAAATGATCAGCTGTTTATGGTACCCTATGAAACTTGTTCCCTTCACTCTTGAGTCGTGGAAACCTGTTCCCGATTTTTTCAATGATCTCCGTGCATGTGGTGATGGCAGCTGGTATGTCCAGTTGTGGTCCTGGGAGACTTCCGGCGCGGGGTCTGAAGTTTGTGGTTCTGAATTGTTGAAAACCGAATCAATTTTGGTGGTGATATGATATAGCAAGGGAATGATGATAAATCACATCAATTTTATACCTACGTTAGAATTTAGATTGACGTGATACATGTAGGTACACATTTGATAGCAGATATTATCACCATGTTTATACCTAGGTATAAAACAAGACATATTCTACATTTTGTATCCACTGTTTTCAAAATCAATGTTTTCACAAACCAGTTGTGAGAGTTGTATACAAAACTTTGTCTTTATGTTTCTGAGAATTCATCCAAACGGCAAATTGATGTCAATATTTACGTAAATAACACTCATTGATTCGATTATTGATCATTCACTTTGCAGTTGAAGCGATTGACAGAAACTATTAATTTAATTGCTATGAAATTTTGGTAAAAATACATAATCTGGGGATCGGGGGGGAATAAATGAACCTAAAACTTGTCCAATTTAAGAAAAGGATATAATGTGTCAAAGCATATTGATGTTACGAGTATAAAAATGTAGTTGTAGATCAAGTAAATGGAGACAGAAACACTATACAGTTGATATTTTCAACGAGCATTTTATGTTCGCTATGTTCACCCAAGCTATATTAAATTTTACAACCTCTCCGTTGATGACAATAATATAACACGGTTTGACAAAGTTGTTCATTGGCACTTCAACGAATAATAAAATACGAGTGTGTAAAATTAAATAAATAGCATAAGCTAGGACATTAAAATGTTAGAAGCTCAAGACTTTCTACAACTGTTGTTCATGAAAATGTTGATGTGTTTATTTAGTAACTATTTTACAATTCACTGTGTTTGTTATGATAACCTCGTAATGGTAAGTTTTGAAATAGAAAATAGAAATAACTGTCATGTTTAGGTACAAGTACTTACTTGTTTTTACTACATGCATATCTACAGTGAATATGTATGCAGCCAAACCTGCTTACAAAAGCTAAAGTAAAAAATCCCTTTGAAAAGGGTTTATGATGGCGATAAAACTGATTTTAATTGGTAAAAGTATGTTTTTGAATCGTTTCACGACTTCATTTTCTTTTTCGTGTTCTGTATTTCATTTTCATAGATAAGTTTTTCGGGATAATAAAAGATTCTCTTTTAGTCCAGATCAAAAATATCAAAATATCATCGATATCGGCTTAACATATCCAAACAACTAAATAACGTTATAAATATATAAATTATAATTATGTAGGTACTTAAAATAATTTACCTTTCGTCACTAGAAGACAAGCAAGATATACAAGATTCACTGGAGCTTCTGTCATCGTAATCATCATCATTGTACGCCAAGTTTGTAGCAGATACACTTCTTCTATAAAGCACGCAATTTTTCTCTATGTTTATAAAGTCTTTGCATATTTCTTTTGCATCTTTTGTATCGGGTTCATCAATAACGAATGAAGGAATTGAATGATCGGTTTTTATAGAGTCTATTGAAGTTTTATCGTCTTCTACAGAATTGTTATTATCTTCAATGGATCTTCTTTCTTCAGACAAATGAGAAATGAAACGCTTTGATTTCTGTATTTCTTCTTTGAACTTCGATTGTACCTGATCTTGAATGTCTTCCATCCGATCTTGGAGCTTCTCTTGCATTTTTATGAATCGATTCTTTAATCGATCCATCTTTTTGTCTTTGTCTGACATTTTAGCACTATTTCCACAGTTCAGATGTTAATATTTATACGAGCATAATATGTCCTTTCTATGTATTGTTCATACTGATTTTCATAATAATTTGACACTTATTATGGTTAATACATAGTTATATTTTCAAACAGGAAACCACTATCTTTATCGACAAGCAGAACAAAACTAATTTCAACTACTTACACCGTTTAGTTTAGCAAAAATTACGATCTAAACATTTCCCCGAGTAGGTACAATTTTCAGTCTTCAAACAATGAATTCTGAGAATATTGCAGTAGGTACCTACAGTTTATTTTACAGGCGATTAAATCCATTTGGCGAACGCGGCGCACGAATTGAAAATATTTTCTCTTGGTTCGTTTGAAATCACGATTCGCAAAGCAGTACCAGTACCACCCATTAGGATATTTTCGGAAACAACAGTCCGTACTTACAATGAACTTCAACTGTCTAATCAAATTCATACTTTATAGCATCCAAATACGATTCAGATAGGCATGAGTCAACCTTAGCCACGTTTTACGAAACCTTTTGATCTATTTTAATTCTTATCCCGAAGTATTAGAGCTCTAAACCGGGTTTCTACTATGAAAGGTTTTGTTGTTTTGTTTCAGGAATAAATGCTATATATCATGAATGGATGAACAAATTGCGTATGCCCATTAAAATAATAGATATTATTTACTTCACTTCTCATTTATCGTTAAGTACTGATTTTTTCTGTTTCTTTCTTAACATCTATGTAGATGGATTCTATTAAACATTTTTTAATAATTAAAAATTAAAAATTAGGTATTTCAAAACCTTAAAGCTTTAATGACTTGAATACTCAGCAGACTGACTTCCAAAACGTGGCCAGACATCTTTTTTTTACCTTGGCATATGGGGCCCAACCATGTATGAAACCTGCATGACCTCCTTTGAGGACAAAGCGTGTGTACCTACCTTATTCAACTTATACAGTCATTATGCCCATGGTTTAAAATTGTGGTGTTTGTAGAATTTATTATCACTTTTGACAGAACAAACAGCTTATTACATAGATAACACTCAAACAACAGATAATTCTAAATGTTGTTTGCAGGTTTAGCTCATTAGATTTATCATGACTAATTCTCATCTTTACGTTTATCTATGGTATCATAGAGTTAGATCTGTAGTCTCTACGCGAGGTGGTTTAGTTAGTTACTCAAGTTGTTAAGTGATCTGGATTAGTCGAGTTATCTAACGGTAGTCCATAGATAGACCGTTTTATTCGCTAAGATTCAACGCTGATAGTTAATAGAATGCGTTCTGTTGCAATATCTCTTTTTCAAAGGCGCAAAGTATATTTTTGTCACTTTCCCGCATTTGACATCAAGGTTGGCCCTGTAACCTGCCAGGCTAACATGGCAGCCACGACAAAAGCTGTCTCATAATGTCACGAGAAAGAGCGAGACAAAACAGTTGACAAAATTTGGCATGGTGTACACGCGAAACGACAACGATACAATCGGAACGAAATGTTCATCGAATTCAGACAAATTAACAATTTCTGTTGTCAAATACAAATATTTGTAAGTATCATAGGTAGGTACACCACTTGGTGTTATAGAAAGTTTACGAGATAGATTGTCAAAAGAAATGTCGGTCGTTCCATCGTTCAAATTGTAGACAAAACGATGCAACTTCATTGTGACGCACGATTATTGTGCCAATAATATCGTTGATCGTTATGCGACGAACTCGTAGACACTCCGTAGTGTTCTGCGGTTACTTTAGTAACTATAACAATTCACTGGTTCTGTGTCATAACAAGTTTCGAGCCATGACACAAAAGAATAAGGCCGGATATGACTGCAATTTTGTCTATTTACCCATTTGCAGCACAGTACTTATCCAGTGTTACGAGATACGAGGTGTTGTTACAGTGTGCTAATGTACAGGCCTTGAGTTAGAAGATAATAGACTTGCAATTAGTACGCAGTTAGGCTCTAGGGATTCATCATCATGACTTAGTTATTAACATCAGTATCTGAACACGATTTTTATTGTTTTTATTAAGATTTATTCACAATTTCGACTATGCAAAACTAATAAAAAACAAACAAAATAAGAATGTAGTTTGTGGTCCCAATTTATCTTCTGTTTTTATTTTTGCTTTCATTTGGTCATGAGTGTACTAAGATATTTATAAATTAAATTCTATTTTACCGTGGATTGTTGTAAGAAACTACCGTGTTATCAAAAAAAGTAGGTACTTACATATTTAAATACCTATAGTATTAGGTACTTTAGGTAGGTATATGCGTACATACAAAGGCAGGATAATCGATAATTATTGTACAACATAACTTTGTTGAATTTTACCAAAGGTTAGTCAAACTCAAACTTAGTAGTTAGTATAAAGTCAACATTTGGACAAAATGATTCTTCACTTTGACGTGGTAATCCTTGACTCTATAGGCGGACCTAATGTTTTCTTCTCAAAAATCGGAACCAAAAAGGTCCACCCTAAAGGTCGAATTTTAGAAATTCGTTTTTTAGACTCTGAAGGACCTTTTAAAGTCAGTAATTTAGGCACCTAACGATTTTATACGTAAGTAGGTGTACGGAATACTAATCACTGGCAAAATGTAGTCATGTGCTAAATATCACGTTTGGACGTACCTTTGACTACCCCCTTTAGATATCCTCAAAAGATCTGAGTAACTAGAGATCTGAGAAGATATTTACCGAGCCTGGGGATTACAGTCGTGTTAGGTAGGTATAAACTTAATAGGTATAAATTATTGTATTGCACGAAGTGATAAAACTTCACAAAGAATGCTAACAGTACCACCCAGAAAACATAATTATATCACTAATCACTTGGGATATTATTTCTTATTCTTTGTTTTCACTCAAAAAATATTGTTTTACAAATAAATACAAATTCGTTTGAAAACAGGCTTGTTCTTTATCTGTCGTTCTGTTTATTTTGTTTCGCGATTCAACTCAAGGTTTATTGAACGGTGCGCGTACGCAGCGCTGCGGCCGGCGGTAAACTAAAGCGATTGAGGTTACCGGCAAGTTTTTGCAATAACTGGTTGGTAAAGGCGCTATCAAATACTTACTGCAATTTTCTTTGAACATGCATCCTATCTTTACTGATGTTGTATAATGTAACACACTAACTAATAATTTAAGATTCCCTAATTACCAACATGAAACAGTGAATAAATGAATATGAATACTTTGTGTACTTATATCGCGATATGCAAAAACACTAATTGTAAGTACAATATTCCTGTGTTCTTTAGACTTTGATATACCTACATTTGAGATTAAGCTTGTAAGGTTTATTCTAAAACAACCGCAAGTCATAATAATATCAACAATAGGCTCACTACTGTTGTAATCGTAATCCCCAGGTTTTTGGTTTGTGGCTCTGATCCCTAGTTAGGTACTTATAGCTTTGGGGGATAATTACGGTAGTGAGTTTGGATACATAGAACTTAATTTATAATCACGGGAGTTTGTTATGACTGCCTGACTGATTTATTAGCAGACAATACAGAGCCTAAACCGCTGATCTTAGAGACTTGAAATGAAGAGCACGTAGACGATAGGTGCACAAGAAAGGAATTCCCGAAATTCAACCTCTAAGGGAAGCGGTGGGAGGTTGAAATTTGTATCTTTTTCATAACGTGTCACAAGTTCTTACGAACTAGTGTGGTGAAAGGATTAAAGGGGCTCCTCAGAGATTTCGTACACTTTGAAGTTTAGTGAAGTTTGTATAAAAAAATATTACTACGTGAGCAAAGTCAAGGACAGTCCCAATAGTTATTTATAAACCTAGTAGATTTAGATTCCTATTGATTTTAATTTTAGAAGACTGTAAGTATATAATTTTAATGATTATTTTAGTGCTATGCTTTATCCGGGCTTATGTCAAAGCTACACCTAGGTAGGTACCTACTCATTAGACCTTGTGTTACATGAATGCAATCTGTTTTCCACAGTAGGCACAAGCTTTGCTTAGTTTGGGGCTAGAGTTTGTGTGAAATGTCCACCAATATTTACTGGCTAAATTCCCTAAAGCGCAAAATCACTAATACTGTATTTTCTGATCAGTTTTGCACTATGGCACACATTCTAACTATACCTATCTACTTACTAACGAATCTCTTTGTATTCCGTACCCAACTACTACACATTTTTATCTAAAATTGCCTTGACATTGGACTTCATCCAATTGTTGATGACTAATCAAGAATTATTGCCTACCAATTGTGACACCAGACGAGTATACCACTCAATAGTTTCTAATAGAATAAAGCATTGAAACACAACTTTTAGTTACATTACTATTTATTAGAAGACCAGCAGTCCCGGCGAACTTCGTACCGCCTTAGATATAATAAAAACTTTGTTTAATTTTCAAAAGAAATACGAACGGGATAAAAAATATCCTATGTCCGTCTCCTGGTTCTAAGCTAACTCCCCACCAATTTTCAACCAAATCGGTTCAGCCGTTCTTGAGTTATAAATGGTAGTGTGAATTTAGTAACTATATATACAGGGTGTCCCAAAAAGTAGTGTCAAGCGAAAATCCAGAGATAGTACACCCCTTGGGGTACCCGAATCACCCCCATGTATGTTCCGCGATTTTCTATAGTTTTCGAGTTATTAATTTTTTTTCGAATTTTTGAAAATTTGCGACTTCAACAACTTAAAAAGTTCTTTAAAAAAAAGTATACAACTTTCTTGAGATTTTTTTTTCCCTTCTGAATTGTTATGAGTTGTTCTTTTATGCATAAAATAATCAGCTACGTGACTTTGATGAAAACTATGAAAATGTTGGTGTAAAGTCAAATAATTACATTTGGTGAATTATGACTAAAATTTTCAACTTTAAATTAAAAATCTTAACAAGTGATTTCATGGTTCTTAAATAAATCTAAAGAATTTTCCAGACTCTCAGCTTTCATAATCATTAAAAAAAGAAGTACTTAATGGGCTACTTTGGCTAAAATCGGCCTTCAAAGACGGCGAGGTGGAAAATTCTTAAAATTAGCTACCTGATTAAAAAATAGATTTTGGCTATTTTATCATTCCTAAGCTTAATTTGTTTGTTAACTAACCAAAAATGTCTTCGTAAGTCTTTGAAAGCCGATTTTAGCCAAAGTAGCCTATTAAGTACTACTTTTTTTTATTGATTATGAAAGCTGAGAGTCTGGAAAATTCTTTAGATTTATTTAAGAACCATGAAATCACTTGTTAAGATTTTTAATTTAAAGTTGAAAATTTAAGTCATAATTCACCGAATGTAATTATTTGACTTTACACCAACATTTTCATAGTTTTCATCAAAGTCACGTAGCTAATTATTTTATGCATAAAAGAACAACTCATTACAATTCAGTAGCCAAAAAAAAATCTCAAGAAAGTTTTCTACTTTTTTTGTAAGAATGTTTTAAGTTCTTCAAGTCGTAAATTTTCAAAAATTCGGAAAAAAAATTAATAACTCGAAAACTATAGAAAATCGCGGAACATACATGGGGGTGATTCGGGTACCCCAAGGGGTGTTCTATCTCTGGACTTTCGCTTGACACTACTTTTTGGGACACCCTGTATAATATATCGATGTCGCACCGTGACCGTGGCATCGGAGCGTGTCCGTGACAAAACTCGCCCAAATTTGCTACAAATGTCACACGATATTCTACGTGTCACGGCAAAATGTGTGCGCTTTTTCGCGAGGTCCATTAATCAGTGTGATTGTCACGGCCACGGTCACGGCGTAATGTCACAAGTGTAAGTATAACAACTAGCGACTCATTTTAATCAATTTAATGGACTCGACATGACTAACTACCCATTTGCAAGAGCATTATAGGTATGTAAATCTCACTGGACACGGCAGTAAACATGACGACGTGTTCACTATTATCATAATGGGCGTTCCAAATAAAACAAACATACCTAACCACGATTGTATTGACTAACGGCCTATATTCTATCTATCTACGATTTTTGGATTCTGGATAGGTATTTGATGTTAATCTTATAGAAGTAATTTCAAATACCTATCCAAAATGCAAAAACCACCGATTGATAAAATATAGTAACCAACCGATAATCACTAGGATTGGGTGACATCTCCGATCTCTAGTTTCTTAGATCTTTGACGATATGATAAGAGTCCACTTTCCAGTAAATTTTATATCGCACTCTTCACCTAGGTGTTCCAGTCTAGTTTACTCATTTTCCGAAATATTCTTCTAACTGTCCAATTCCAAAAACACATAAAAAACCTGCAAGTCTACGCTTGAAGTAACAGGCTAACATAAATCAGTAAGAGGTGGCACTTACCTGGTCTTTATCCTCCTGGGACTTGGGCCAAAGGGTGACGTTGATAACTATCTCTCCCATGTCCTGTGTCGGCTTGGCGGGGTCGTGAAGACACAACACGAGGTCCTGTGTCCTGCCCAGCTCTAATGCTGTCAGGTCCAGTTGACAGGAGCCCATGAAGTCATCTTGAAGACCCCAGTCGTAGTCAAAGACCTAAGAATGATGCGGAATGTAAGTTTGATGGAAATAAACCTAGCATTATGAGAGCGAGATGAGAGAGACTGGAATGGGTGCTACATACTGCAATGTAATGTACAAGATACTACTGTTTAGATCTGATACTGCGGAAGTAATAGCATCTCTACATCTATATACATCATCTATATACTTAAGTAGGTAAATACATATTATAGTGAAGGCGAGCTTTATTCATAACGGTATCCCAGCATGTTGATAAAGGTTCTAACAAACAGTCTTCATCCAGAAATAACATAAAAGAAAATCCTTGTCAGACAGAAACCATTACTATCTTTGAAAGAAAAGTCAGCTGTCTTTCCAATAATATCTAGTAACTCATACCATTATCATTTTATTGAAATCCCAAAGCTTGCTCTCTAGATTTTCATTTTATTAACCAAGTTATTACCCTAAAACATTGGCTTCCTCGAAAGTGGCAGCCGTGATAAATCGGTGTTTGTAATTTTGAACCTTATGTCAAGGAAATAACAGAAGTTTTTTTGCGTCTTCACTTCTATACATTATAATAATAACTCCACCAGTTGTGTTTTCCTTCATTGAAGAAAAGGAGTATTAAAGAAGAGTAGGTACTTAATAGAACACAAATCAGCATTTTTTAGAATAATTTTCTGTCTATCTGTCTGTTTATTTGTTTGTTCGCGCACATCACCAAAATCATTAAAACTGGATATCGGAATAATAGCGATTGTCATGCGGACAAAGTCGCTGGCAAAAGCTAGTCTTATTATAAGAGACAAGGGTTTTATAAGACAATGATTATCCCCACGTAGGGGCTTAAAGCTTAATATGCAAGCGAGTCTTGAGGCTTTTCATTATAATGAAGGGCATATAACAGCATTGAACTCTTGAAAGTTAAAGTAAAGATTCGAATATCATAAAATACTTATTGCTAAGTCTTTTTATGTAACTTGCTATACGGTATAATATTGTAGGCATTTATCATCGTACCGTCTTTTGTTTTTTAATGGTAAAAAACTAAAGAGCAGTAATTTAATCATAGTACTTACTAATATTAAGATCGTGGATTTGAATACGGTCGTGCTCCTATGGATTTGTCTAATAGAAAAATGTATAGTGCGCAGTGTCAGTAGGTACCTACTCTAGAGTCTGGAGCACTGGGTTAGTATTGATCTGTCCTTCCTGTGGAACGGCAGACTAAGATGAGAAGGTGATGTAGGCTTACTCTAAAATCATATCCCAGATACTAAAGCGTCTTAATTTAACCTGGCGATGCATAAATCATTATTAGGCCTGTGCGTTTTTGAATGATAATTTTCTTACTTACACACTGTCGTGGTCACGGGATGACTAATAATAATGTGTTCAGATCGCGTAAGTTTAAAAATATATATGGATTGTTTATTATTGATGATATGAATAAGGAAGGAGTGAATATGAAAATATGACGAATGACAGAGAGGAAGAAAATAAAATGTACCGATCCCATATTAAGTGGACATGATGATGAATTTTCAACGTAGGTTTATCTTACCTTGATATGCACAGGTTGGAAGGGATCCTCAATCGGCACGGTGAAGCATTCGTCCCACACCGGATTCAGGTCGCGGTAGACTATCCTCGACTTGTGCAGGAGCCGTCCACCAGCCTTGAACTTGACGTAAGGATCACTGGTCCCTGATAAAAGACCTGGCGTTCGAACCCACGAACGTGTAGTTAGAAGAAGCGAAACTCATAATAAATTGGAGCTAAGGACAAATTATTAGGATGATGGGTAAACAACTATAATCTATAGGTATTTACTAAGAAATTCTATTGGATTATAGGAAGGTATATTACTATTTTATGACTAATTCCTAAAATGGGAATTCTACTTGGACAAAGCGTCATAACTAAACACCTAGACAGTTCACTCGTAAAAGTTTATTTAAGACTTGAGACGATGAAAGAGACAGAATAGTTTGCTTTTACGGAAGTGGAAATAAAAATGAAAAATACCTAATCTACTTGATTGATATAAAGGTTTGTTACCACTGAGCTCTGTGTCGCTTTGAAAAAATACCTGCAGATTAATTAATTAATATCAAACATTGACCAAACTATCATAGCGTATTTGCATAAAACGCTAAACATCTAATGGATATGACGTTTCGTTATCTTGCTATAACATAAACATTGTCGTTATTTTCGTAACCTAGTATAAATGGATGCGAGTGGTATGTTTTTGAATGCAGTTAACCATAATGTCATGTTTTCATTAAATTGCTATCACAAAATGGAAAATAAACAAAAGAGTACCTAATGAAAATCATTTTATACGCATCCAAACTATGTTGAATACACTTAGCATCTTCAAAGAGAACGATCTCCAGAAGAACAACTTAAAAATATATTATTTCTCTGAGAATATTGTATCGAAAATACACCTGCAGCTTTTCATTTGACAAAGCTCAGCATGATTTTGTAACTTCAATTTACAAAATACGCCACACACAGACATCCAATTTTCTGTGTATGCTTTGAAATCAGGAGTGCATTCAAAACAGCAATTTTGAGTTTTTATACCACTTACTTTAAAACATAAATAGTTTAGCAAGGTAAGTTTTTAAATACCTACATAAATAAAAAAAACACTTATCTAATTTTAAATTGTTGTGGTTGATTTTACTGACATACTATCAGCATTGATCGGCACATATTCAGTGATATACATATTTATTCGAGTTTTATCTTTTTAATTGCGAAACTATTCTGCAAACTTTGAAGGTTCGCCTAAAACCGACGCGACGTCCTAAATCCATCCCTATTCAAGTACGCTAGATATAATGCAAGGCACGGCTCAAACTCCCTACAGATATAATATTTATCTTCGGAGATATGGAATAATCTAGAAGTTCGCACTTTGCATAAAAAGCTTGAAGTAGCTTGCTATTTTAATAGCGTAGCTTGGCGTAGCACGTATACCTTATGTACGCTAGCTGTAGTAATACAACACCTCAATAAGTGATATTGTATAGGTAAGTATATTTACGTGCTTTTACTGAAAAATGAGGGACAACAAACACCTGGCTCAAATGTACACGACTAGACAAAATTGAGGACGTTTTTGAGGAACGCCAGGTCTAGACTATGTTAATCAAAGAACGTAATAAGAGTTAATGAAGAAATAGAGGTATGTCAGGATCGTAGCAAATATAAATCTCTGATCTTTGCATGATCTCTCTCTACCCCGTCGGGAAACTGGTGATTTAACGAGTAGGTACCTACAAGGTTATATTTATTAAGTTTATATAATCCGAATCCATAAATGTAGAGGGATAAGAACAGGGAGGTGATGATATAATGATCAATATGTACCTAGCTAACTCAATAACAAATAAAAATCACATTTTGATACCTACCTACAGGTATTACAAAAAACTTTGGTTTTTGTTGTCTTTGTCAAAGTACAACCATTTAAACTTATGCTTAGAAGTAATTTAACTACTTAAAAGTGTTAACTACTTAATTGTTTTACTAACTACATAAATTTTGTGTAAATGTAATGGTATTCAGGTGAGTTAAACAAGTCTCATTCAAAAGTCAGGATTAGGGCTAGCGCCCACTGAAGCGGTGAGGAAATGTCGATAATTAACCAATATCACCGGGCAGATAAAATTAACGTAGCAATTTAGAAAAAGGTTGAAAGCATGTTCTCTTTTCCGTCTTTACTCGCTATATTCTTCAACTACCAACGTCAGACTTTTGAATAAGAAGGTGGGGATAAAAATAAAAATAACATGCAAAATAAGTGAAAATTATTATAGAAAATAATGTTACTGTTACCTATGTGTGTGTAGTGTTCCGTGTAAGCAATGAAATTAAAGTTATGATAGATTTAAAGACATAATGGCCTGATTCTGGGTAGAACTAACTGAGGCTAATTTTAAATTTAAAAATGTACCTACCTGCACTATTCTTTAGTTTTTTTTTATAAAAAGGCATTTTCAGTGGCTGTCAAAATCACTAACTGTCACTTTTTGAGTTATGTTTACGCAACGTTTTTATAATTATAGCAGGTAAAAGGAACGAAAACGAAAGAGACATTGATTTACATATTATTAATTATTTTACCCAGAATAAGGATTATGTCTTTTAGTGTTTAGGTATAAATGAAAAACCGTGCTATTTTTACCGAGACACTTTTAATTTATTTCGGCCATGTCACCTTCAGAATAATTAAAAAATAATTCGATTAAAATCCAATCAAAGAAATTCAATTAAGGTCGAGTGGCGATGGCTATTTTTTCCTTTCATCTCTTAGGCTAGAATTCTTCTACATTTTTGCCACGGATAAATTAGAACAAAATGGCGTCGTTGTTTTGAACTGAAAACGTCTTTTGCACAGAAAATAAACTTGTTTAGGGATGTTTTTCTCTGTTGATGTAAAAGTTTTATTGCCTCAGTGCCAAACCCTATACGAACGTGATAAAAATAAAATAGTGTTGTAAAGAGTGTTATGTATTAAAATGCTTCTGTGAACCATAGAGGAAAAATATGGTAGGGAGAACAGGGTAGAACACATGTGACCTTTTCTTCTAGAGTATTTATTAAAAAATATATAACTCAACTCTACGACGAAAATTCAATGGACAGGTAAATTGATAGGTTGTTGTTTTGCTTGGCATCTAATTTACGGCTGACTGTTTGCCCGAGAGCTGGTGGTGTAGTGGTAGCACCCCGGCTTCACGATCCGAAGGTCGTGGGTTCAAACCTGGTCGTGCACCAATGAGTTTTTCCATTCGAAAAATTTATGTGCGCAATGCCAGTGCTCTTAAACGGTGAAGGAAAACATCGTGAGGAAACCGGCATACCCTAGAACCAATAATTCGAAGGTGTGCGTCATAGGTTAGTATTCTTATAAGCGGCGATGGGCTTGCAACCTGTCACGTACGGAATACTAACTACTGTGCAAAATGTGGGTATGTACCAAATGTCATGTTTGGACTTGCCTCTGACTACCCCCTTTAGATATCCTCAAAAGATTTAAGTAACCAAAGATCTGAGGAGATATCTACCGAGCCCGGGGATTACAGTCGTGATCATATTTTTTTTTTTTTTTTTTTTTTTTTTTTTGTTTGCCCGAGTTTACACTACGTTTCTACCTACCTACCTACTATTAGGTGGGTAAGTATAGAGTGACTATGTATGTGTAGGTGTAGTGCGCAATTTAGGGGTTTAATGTGTTATAGTTTGGTGGGATTGCTGCAATAGACCGCTCATTGACTTTTTCTCGGAAAAGTGGGATAAGTAGAATTTAAATAGATGATGTCAAATTTGACACTCCACCTCGATTAGCACTTCGCTTCGTTGCGATTGGATACAGATTTAACATTTGTCCTAATAATGACATTTTCTCATTTTTCTGAGAATAGCCCTCGAGATCAACCGCAAACTAGATGCCAGTTGAAACCGCGGTTTATATGTCACAGTGTGGTTTATATGTCACAGTGGCAGTGTAGATACCTACCTATTTGCAGTGTCAGGCGTCAGCCCGTGTGTTCTATAGCCAAGTGTTAATACTGTGCAAATGCATATTTTTCTTCGCTGGTGAAACCTACCGTTTTTATCCATAGCTACTAGGTTCTGCCCTCTTTTGAGGTGTATCCTCAATTGGAAGAATGCGTGCTGTCTGAGTTGCTGTTCCCTGAACTTTTGGCCTTCATCTGGCTCCTGGAAGATGAACATAATCTCTCAAACAGGAAATTAAAATGGGATTAGGACAGGCGAACCGGTGGTGGGACCCGAACCCACGTCTTTGAGTAGAGCCAGCCAACGTAGGTACCTACTACCTACTATGCCTCTACTAGAAGCTACTACATCATGAATCCTAAACTATTGTTTATCGGATTTCCCCACAAACAATCTGACTGACTTTAATTTATTTTCATAATAGACAACTTCGTCAAACTCTACAAGAACTTTTTCTACTCGACCTTCAAAAAACCAACTACTTACTACTTTTTTAAAATTTAATATAGATAGAATTCATACTATAAACATGGGTACTTTGGTGCCGTGTTATTTGACACTCTGACGAAGACGGAACAGAGCAATTTGGAACAAATATTGCTACGAATATTTGGGAAGGAGCACGATAAAATATGAGTAGACCTACTGATACCTACTAGTGGTACTAGGTACTACAAAAGGCAGTTAATAAGTAGGTACTACTACCACCTAGACCTAACTATGTTTTCTATGTTTTAGTATGACTTAATAAACTACCAAGCCAATCCCTCGAAATTACCTGTACATGTTTATCTTTATGTCTGGCATAAGTGATGCATAACCCATAGCTGATTTCTATATTGACTTAACGTATCAGCATTAAATAAATAAATAAATATAAATAAATAAAGAGATTGTAATGAACATTTTCGTAAAAATACGAAAATGTTCATTACAATCTCTATAAAAACAGTAGGTACGGGTAAATGAGATAAGAATAAGCAACTTACTAATTGTAATAGTTCTGCAGGTGGACCTCTTGGATAGTGAGCAGGGGTTCCAGAAGTTGAAGGGGCGGGTTCGTTGGACGATTGGCGTGTCATTGATAGATCTGTTGACAAGGAAATAATCATTTGACTTTAGTAACTATTAAGCTCCGTACTCACATACGGTTTTGCTCGATCGAGCTATCATGTCGAGCCTACTCTGATGCGGATTACTACTAGATGCGAGCCTTCGAGCTGTGAGTTTTGCGGTCCACACGTTAATATTTACTCGTTTTGGAATAAAACTATCGAGTACCTAATACCGAATGTGAGTACGAACACTTACAATTCACTGTCATTTAATCTAATAAAAATCATCTTTAACGTCAGTAAACGACATCAACAATTTTATCAATCACTGTAGCTACTTGTAACTCCAAATTTTTCAATCAAAAATAAACCTTAATTAAAGGTGTGTACAAGTCGAGCATCCTTTTATGAAAAATAAATAAAGAAAACAGTTTATCATAACTGAAAACACTATGAAATTACCTTACAAATTACAAGAAACTAAATAAAAACCGTTTATCCGTTTCGTCGAGAGAAAAGGCGCCTTCACATTAGGCTTTCACATTGGCGGTCAAAGTATTAGCAACTTAGGAAACAGAACCTAGGTACAATTTTATTTTGAAAGTGGCTTTTTCATTCAAGAAATTCAGAAGTACCTACGTAAAGGTTTATCTTTCAAAGGCAGGCTGTTGAAGGATGCTTCAAAGTATTGAAGGGTATAGAAAGGGTACAATGACGTTTCTATACATGCTTAAAACACAAAACAAAAACCTCTACGAAACAAGTTTCGACTTACTTTTGACCTCTAAAATGTAGAATATTTAATATTGCCTACCATAAAAATAAGTGTCATCTAAGGTTTGCACGTGATGATACAATTTTGTCTGCCATTAATATTCACGCACGTCAGAATGATAAAGATAATGCGATGATAAAACATTATGAATATGAACACAGTTTTCAGCTTAGATATAACCTTATGAAAGATAAGTTTCTGATAACTAAGAAGTCAAATGAAGTCACAGAATAACTTTACTAAGTAGTCAAGTGAAGCAATCCTTTTTATTACTTTTTATCGGCAAAGTTCCGCGGACTGATTATGGAGGTAACTAGGTACTGAAATAGTAAGTACGAGGGGCTGAAATAACACAATCTCTTCATATAATTTGGAATTAGATGCAGTTGATACTGGTCTTACAGCTCAGTTGGTAGTTGGCTCTAAGTGTTCTAACACTCTGCCTTCCGCACTGTAGGTCATGGGTTCGATCCCCACCCAGGATAAACATTTGTGTGATGAACGCAGATGTTTGTTCTGTATCTGGGCGTGATTATCTATTCCAATGTATTTACAAAAAATGTATATAATTACCTAATCTACCAACCATCTGGTTCCCATAGTACAAGCTTTGCTTAGTATGGGGCTAGATGGCGTTGTGTTAAATGTCCACCAATATTTATTTAATCTATATTTGTTTGTTATTTGACGTTTACATGGTGTTTACAAAAAAATATCAATCAATTATCTGATTTTCATAATACAGGCTTGTCCAATTTGGGGATAGATGCATGGGCGCAGCCAGTGCATGAGCTCAGGATGGAGCAGCCATCGATATAAAAAATAAAATAATAAGTAACTAGCAAACTATTTAATCAGTATTTTTTTTTTGTGTCTACTGACGAATGTGAACTTTCTTACGGATTTAAATATTGTAGTTAGTACTTAGATAATTAAGTTTTTTAGGTTTGATTAGGTACCTTACAGGTCAGAGTCAGGGTGGGGCAAGCGCCCCACTCTGCTCCACCGTGGCTACGCCCATAGATATATGGAGTTGTGATGTCCCCCATTTTTTTTACGTACATTTAAGTACTTACTCACCGTCTTTCTTGTGGAAGAGGCGCATTCTCCGCCACTTCCTAACAGCAGCCTTCAGCCTCTTCATCGGCCATCAACACTATTCGCTCCATCAGTGGTGGAAAACATTACGCGATGATCCATCCATATTTACTTCTTGCAAAGTCCGATTCTTACATTTTATTATTCAAAATTAGAGTACCCTAAACCGACGCGCATGTATGATGAATTTAATCAGAGTGAATGAAGCAAAAGAGGTATGTCAGGGTCGTAGCAAGTGGAGATCCGTGATCTCTGCTTACCCCGTCGGGAAACAGGCGAGATTTTATGCATGTATGTATGTACCTATGTATTATTCTTAAACCTTTGTTATTTGAAATGCTAAATGAAACTTTTGTTATTTGAAATGCTAAATGAGGTTGCGTGATCGGTTTATACATCCAAGCTCTAGCTAGACCATTTAAAACTTTCCCCTAGCTATCGGTGGATACAAACCCTAATAATGTAGATATATTCGCTATCAGATAGGACCTACACAAATATATGCATTTAACGGTAAATTTTGATGATCCTTGCTTACAAAAGAGTGTTTCACTTTTCGACCCAAGATTGTTCTACCCAATATACATTTATTTCTCCTTTCAACCAAAACTATATTCTCCTTTCTACCCGATCCCTATATGATTAAAATAAGTACTTATTTCTAAATAGATAGTATTTTTTTTTCATTGTCAAACTATGTCTTTTTTATATAGAAACTCAGAGAAAAAATAGACTACCATGGCTACCTAAATAAAAACCTAAAAGAGGCAAGATATTCGTCGTTTTAAGTAATAGCCTGAAATATTCTGCGTCAAAGTTACCATAGTGTTTTTATTTTTTCACTAATTAAAAGAACCCCGTTAAACTTACAAACAACTGATTAGGGAAGAGGAGAGGCGACCGCAACCATCCTTGAGGCAACCTAAATTATCTTGCACGAGAAAATTAACTAAACGTGAATGAAAAGATTAAATTTTTGCTCGGTTTGGACCAAAAAGTACTTACGACTAATTTGGTTGGTCTTAAAATAAAAATATAAAATGTTGGCCTTATTTACCAAGTACCTACTGATTTAATTAGATGTTTGATTTAGTTCGAGTTTTTGTAAATTACCCAAGAGTTTATGAAGAAACTTGTATAATTTCCATCTTTGTTTCAAAAATGCATAATGAATTTCGGGAATTCATTTTTTAACGGGCTTTAGACTCTAAAAAAGAAGGGTTAGTACCGTCTAGTCCCAGCTCTTTACTTCTTCTTCTTCTTCTTCTTTATTTAAAGCATCTGTCTCTTTAAAGATGATTTTTGTCTGTGTCAAGTGTTGGTTTAGGCTAAACGTTAATTTGACAGTAAGCAAGGATTTTCTGCGGTGTATTTGGCTGACAACTACGTCGCTCTGGTTTTTATATGTTTTCTCGTGTTATTTTGAGTTTTATTGCGTAATTTTGGTGGTTATTTTACCAATAAAGCCCAGGTTCTTGACGCGAGTGTAAAGTATGTGAATTAGAGTGAATAGTTCTCTTCAAATTCCATCGGAGGAAATCCCGAAAATTTTCAACAAAACAGCCATCTTTTGTTTAAAATTGACTTGACAACTTGACTATGACTCTGTGACGTTGACAATACTTATAAATAAATATACTTGACACTGGCAAAATTGTTCTCTAAGAGACAGATGCCATAATTGAAGAAGAAGAAGAAGAAGACAGTAAGCAAGTCAGACAATCAATCAGTTTTGATCTCATAAATAAAGGAGAAGTGAGAAATACCTACTAGGCAGACTAATGCATCTTTAGACTTTAGCCTGCTCAAATGGGCGAATAATGTAACAAACAACTTATGGGTTTAGTTCGAGTTTTATCCTTACTGAACCATAAATCCTATAGAGGTGAAATTTGGTTCCTCTCATTGTCTATGAACTCAGTATAAAAGTCACGCGAGCCAAGTCACGGGGAGCTGACATTAGTGTTTTTATAAAGGTAAAAATATACAAACCGGTTTGAAACTGTACGTCTAAGCTTTGATGCTTATGAACGTAGCGCTGTTTGTAACACTTTTGTGGTTTCGCATCTTGAATTACCTGCACTTAGATATACCTACATAATAAATAGCCGTAGATAGTGAACGACCGCAGACTCTGCAACGGTCAGCGTTTTCACATTGTGGATGGGTGACTGCTGGTGAGCATTTACAGATTCTACAGCGTTTGCGGCATTTTGTTCCCAGATTTTAGCAACTCTGATAATCACTCCTTCAGCCTTTAAAAAGAAGGCGGAATTTCTGTACCTACCTACTGTTTTATTTGTATTTATGTTTATTACGCGACTATTCCACCAATTATGAATTGATTTTGATAATTTACTCAGCGCTTTTTGAGAAAAATCAACAAATATTAAAAATATATACACAGATGACGTCTTGGTTTATGATTACCATAGAGTAACTTATGTATAATGATTTATTAACGTTTAGTAATAATTATAAAACGTAGTGATTATATTCTCTTTGATGATTACTATAATTTATTTTTTCTTAATTATGGCATCTGTCTCTTGGAGAACAAAATTGCCAGTGTCAAGTGTTTTTTTTTTATTTAAGTGCAGTGGTTAATGCAAAGACATTTTATCTACTAACGCTCTAGAACGTCCTTGGGTTCATTAGTGTCATGTCACGTAGACATTCGAGCTATGAACTCCTTTGAGGATTTTCTGCGGTGTATTTGCCTGACAACTACGTCGCTCTGGTTTTTATATGTTTTCTGGTGTTATTTTGAGTTTTATTGCGTAATTTTGGTGGTCATTTTGCCAATAAAGCCCGGATTCTTGACGCGAGTGTTAAGTATGTGAATTAGAGTGAATAGTTCTCTTCAAATTCCATCGGAGGAAATCCCGAGAATTTTCAACAAAACAGCCATCTTTTGTTTAAAATTGACTTGACAACTTGACTATGACTCTGTGACGTTGATAATACTTACAAATAAATACACTTGACACTGGCAAAATTGTTCTCTAAGAGACAGATGCCATAATTGAAGAAGAAGAAGAAGAGGTTGTAAGTATATTCAGGACATAATTAAAATAATTATAGTATTGAACACCACGTCTTACAATTTGTTCCACAAATTTAACCTTATAGTAAAGCAATGAGGTTTGAAATTTAAATAAACCCATCTTTGAATATAATTTTGAATATACCTTTAATGTATAAAAAGCCATGACTGTATTCCAATGGACTAAGGTTTATATTTCTCTCATTTTCAGTTTTATACTCCCGATGTAATTTTGTGTTACACTGGTTTTATCAGAGTCCTATCTGTATCCCGGATATCGTTCTGTTACTGCTGATAATAACAATTTACAGGAAGATTTATTTATTTAATTCATTTGGCTTTTGTTTTAGATAACTTTTTGTAAAGCTTTATAATCTCACCGATTCAAAAACTGTTAATAACTGAAAAGAGATTATGTATTTTTCGTTTCAACTTTTGCTTATTCATTTCTTCGTAGATGGTATAAATTTCATACTAGGTAAGTATGTGGAAAATTATATGTAATTGCAATACCCACAATGTCTTATTAAAATAACACATTTCCTAGTTTGATCTAAATCAATATACCTACATTTCTTTTTATTCAAGTTTTTCATGTAGGTTTAACTTAAAAAATATGCCAAAAACTTCAAAGGAAAATAGTAGGTAATCTGTTCGGTTTTCAGGAGATAATCCTATGGCCTTGAATGACCGCCAAATAAGTCAAGGTTACACCACATACCTAATACAAAAGTAGGTAATAATAATCTTATAGATACGCAACCCAATCCCGTAGAGAATAAAAAAAAAACTAGTCCAAAGACCAAGTTTTATTCTATAAAATCCATGTTAACTGAGCAGTCCTTGAATATACGATTGTCTATTCTATACAAGTAGCACGCAAACCAAGGAATAAGTATTTATTTTATTGTAAAACTAAATACGAGTAGCAGCCGCTGGGAGAGCAAACGAACCGTTCGTAAAGCGTTCGTGCCATTGTTTGCAAGTATATACACACATGTACAATCTATACATATACATATGTTAACGTTACCAATTTGTAAGCTTATTTGTCCAACCTCTGTAGTTGTTCATTGTCCAACTTGGTAGTTGATGGTAAATCCTCCTCAAATATAATTTACTACTGAGGTTCTTAAGTAAAGAATTGCTGATAATAAGTTAGTAATAACTGTAGCTCCTCAGAAAGATATTTGTCCCCAAGGTAAAACATGAGGGCAATTCTGCTATCGTTTAACTCACAACGTTCACATTTTGTGTCCTCAAACGTTACTCGAACGTCCTGTATGGCTGATTTTAGTTTCAAGCTGACGGCACGCGCGCGCAGCGTCAGCGCTGATGGGAATAGCTACGCGGCATTCAAAAACACTTCCTACAATTTCATATCTCACGGGCCATCAGCGCTGACGGTGCGCGTGCCGTCAGCGTGAGACTAAAATCAACCAGTTTTTCGGCACCAACTAAACAAAAATATTTGTTCGACTGTGTTTGAAGTATTCAGAACGGAACGGTTTAGGTTATAGACGGGTACTTTCTGCGATTCTTTCGCCTGTAAACTTTGTCGCTCTAGTTTTATATTTTTTCCCATGTTACTTTGAGTTTTATTGTGTACGTTTGGTGGATAATTTTTTCCAGTAAAACCCGAGTTCTTGTCGGGAGTGTAAAATATGCGAATTAAAGTGAATAGTTCCTTTCTAAATCCATCGAGGGAAATCCCAGGAATTTTGAACAACAAACCAGCCATCTTTTGTTTAAAATGGACTTGACAATTTGACTGACTTTGTTAGGCTGGTTACAGTGCTTCACAGACCGTCGGTGCGTATGTCGGTCGCGCTTGTCATAAATATTAAAATCCATAAAATCGTACAGTGCTGGACCGACCGTACGCACGCGTATATTGCTACGCACTGCGTACGAGGACCGTCGGTCGAGCGCGTCCGCATGCGTCCGTCAGTCGGCCGACGCGCTATGGAAACGTATGAACGCGTTCAGTGCTGCACCGATCGTTGGACCGACCGTACGGACCTACGACGGATGTCTGTATCATTTTTCATCTGGTCAGTTTGTTGGTCAGGAGAGCACTGAATGATACAAACTGACGGTCGGTCCGTGTGTATCGTCAGGACCGACTGTGCGCACCGACGGTCAGTGAAGCACTGTAACCCGCCTTATACTACTAAGTTAAACACTTGACACTGGCAAAATTGATAATTAAAGAGAAGATGCCAGAAACAAAAAAGAATAAGAAGAATGTTATTGATGCTATCAAAAAATACCGCTATACGTAACGTTGTAATAACGTAACGTGTTTTGGTTTGGTAAATACGTTAAAAGTTGTCGCGATTGCCTCCATGCGCCCCTCTTTCCCTCCCTCCCGGCACTGGACAGCATTTTTCTCCACTGAAGAGAAGGCAAGGTGATATTTGTGACCACAAAAGTGGTTGTATGTGTTGTCAAACAATAACTTCTGCCGGTTCAATAGATAGTTCCAGAGATAAACCCCTGCCAACCATACAAACTTCAAACTTTAGGTACCTTTTTAGAATATTAGTAAAGGATTTTAACGAAAAGGCTGGATCATAAATAATTCAATCATGTAAAACCAGGGCAAATATGTGGAAGCCACGGTTTTTGGACAGTAGGTACCGGAGCATTGTGTAATTTCAGAAACAACAAATCCGAAATCCCTGTTGGTATCAGCTATCTAATCATAACTTGATAACACTTTGACCTGAATGTTTCGAGACGAATTCGGGAAACAGATGGTACGTTGTAAATGTTACCAGAAGAATATTTTATTGTGTAAAACCCAAGTCGAGTCTTGTACCTTGTAAACAGACCATAAACCTTTTTTCTCTGTTGGATAATACATAATATATTATGTTAGATATTATATTACAGTTGTAAATATCTCCTAATTATTTCTACATAAAAAAACAACCATTAGTCGGCAATCTGTCGGCAATGCTTGACAAGACTTCTCTTGGAAATTCGTTATAGTATTTTTTTAAATCTTTTCAATTGTATACCTATGTGAATATCTTAGGATTTCGCTGTAACCCAAATGGCTGGACGAGTTTTGACAAATGAGGTGTCATTAGCTTCGTTTGAGCCACAAAAGTGACATACTTTGGTTATGTAAAAAATGAAAAAAAAATTAATAGGCGTGTTCCAGGAAGCTTTTTTCAATTTATTTTAGCCGGGTTTTTTATTTTTGTAACAAATGAAGGTTTTATTTCGATTAGATACCTAGTTATAGTTAATTAAAAAGACCATTTTACATTTTTTACATACAAATTAGATACATTTTTCGTCTAAAACACGGTTCTTTCTAAAATGCTCACTTATTTTATTAAACAACTCGTAAAGGAAAGGGTCAGAGTATATTTGGCCCTATCATTTATTTCACAGGTCCAGCAATATATTTTGCAGGTCTAAGTATTCGTGTGAACCCTATAGACCTTGACCTGGATTTAAAATGAGCAGCCATTTCCGCTGTTAGACTTATTTCACCGATGTAGTATGAGACTAGTTTCTCCTCCGTCTTTGATTGCTGTTGCTATCCCTACGTAATTAAAAATTAGTCTATTTGCTAATTAAAGTCACTACAATTGACTTAGAACATCATTCAAACTATTGATAAACCGACAGTGTGATCAAACTACAAAACAAACAAACATCCACACGTAATTTTTATTATGTTATTAGTTTCTTCTATCCGCATTTTTACGTGCAAAGTATCTTAATTGTTATTCCCACAGAACAGAAAAAACAACTTGTTTTTTCTGTTCTGTGGTTATTCCAAATCACAGGATACATCTATTGAAACTTTCATCTAAAACCGTCCAGCCGTGGTTGAGTCAGACCTACTTACATCCCAAGATCTAATCAACCAAATATTAATAAACATAACTCTATCTACCGTGAGATAGAAAAATAAAATTTCAAAGTGTTCTAGAGAAATATATTTCTAATATCGTAAGGATATTACTTTCCTTAAAGAATAAATTCGACGCACAAGGATGCAAATTTCACTTTTATTCAATAATCAATAATCAATAATCAATAATCAATAAATATTATAAAGAGGAAAGATTTGATTGTTTGTTTGTTTGTATGAATTGAATAGGCTCCGAAACTACTGAACCGATTTGAAAAATTCTTTCACCAATGTGTAGAATGAACTTTCAGGATGAACATAGGCTATATTTTATGTAGGTACTTCGCGGGCGACGCCGCGTGCAGAAGCTAGTATTCAATAAATCTCCTAGACATTCCGTTTGTTGTACAACGAATCTCAGAATAACATGACCACGACTCAACATAAATCGATTTTAGGAAGGTCAATACCCTGGGGTATTTACCTACCTCACTAGGTAGTTAGAGGTAGTTCCCTACGCTCCCTAATATTTAGTAGACCAGTTTGTTTTTCTGCGCAAACAAGATACTTACCGTAAAGAGAAAAAAATGTTTCTGATCTATTTTAACCCTGTAAATAGGTCATTTGAAATGAGTTAATGATATTTGTGACAATAAAAATGACATTTTGCTAGGTGGTTTGTCTCGGTCGGTCGCAAAATTTAAATAATTTGCTTTTCCTGCGTTCTTTGAGTAGAAAAATAAAAAATAATAAATAGTAGGCTAGCGAAAATGTAGTTTTGCGACCATTATCTAAACATTTTCCATGACTATACAAAAAAAACAGCTATTTCATACATTTTAACCATGTAGATATTGAACATTTGTATGAAACAGTTGTTTTTTTTCGGGCTCACAGTGTTGTTCGGGCTCACAGTGTTGGGTTTCTTAAAAAAAGCTGTTTATAATCATGGGTACTGACCCCCTAACCCCCTGAAGTTTTTGGAAGTAGTCTGGTAACACCATACTTAGTGGAACTAAGTATATTCAAATTTTAAATATTTTATTCAGTAAAAACTTTTAATGCAGACGTTATTCTCAGGTTTGATTTCAAAGGCTTTATAACTCGCAAAATTAAATTATCTTATTCAGCTAAGTTTGCGCTTAACTTATTCAGGAATACTTAAGCTGAAACTTAGCTCCGTAGGTTTTAAAGTGGGTTTTCAATTACTACAAGTAAAACTACCGACATAAATAAGTTTCGACAGTTAAAGCTTAGTAACTCGTACGTAACAAAGCGGTGAACGTCATATGACGGTCGTGACGCTCACAAACAATAGTACCTACATACAAAGCTACATATCATTATTTCTTCATTAATTTTTTCAAATGTGTTTCATTCGCTGTTCACCAGTAGTAGACAATAAGAATAATGAAAATAGTTGTGTCTCTGTTCACCATTGGAGGACAGTAGAGACGGTAGCACAACTTTTTACCCGACTGCAAAGGAGGATAATGTGTTTGGGATGACGTATGTACTGTGTGTATTACTTATGTATGGATGTCTATCAGTTCCTTTGGCTAGTGTTAGATATATAAAATGGCCGAGCATATTTTGACAGCTTAGGTAGGTACTGTTGGATTTGTTTGGAGGAAAGAGTAACTAAGCTTTAGAATATGTAAAAAAATCCAATATGGCGGCTGTAACATTCAATTACTTTCAGTCGGAATTTTAGATTTTTGAAATAAATACTAGTTCCAGGGCTGGTTTCACCACGCTCTGTTAATTAATCTTTTTAGCCTTTTAATCGCCTGTTAAAGTTTTAAGTTAAGTTAAAAATCTTCTGATGAATGAAATGACGTAAAATAAATCGGCTGGTACACTTATCCCTACCAAGCTATCCCTACTGGTAGGGATAAGTGCACCTTTGTGTAGATCTATTTCTACCGGTAGGGATAGGCGCACAGAAAATTTCTTATTTCTACTCGGTTATCCCTACTGGTAGGGATAAGTGCACCTTTGTGTAGATCTATTTCTACCGGTAGAACGATAAGTACTTTATTTTCATGACCTAATTACGTGTAAAAGATGTGATGGACAACGGGAATTTACCGTTACCATGACGGCTGTTGCTTTTTAGTAAACAGGGCTTCTGTTGTAAAGTTATCAAGCTTTAATTAAGTGAAGTTTTAGCACTTTGTAACCATTACGTAGAACTTTGCTGTAGTTAAACGAGTCAATCACTCAGTCGCATAGTTTTTAGGGTTCCGTACCCAAAGGGTAAAACGGAATACTATTACTAAGACTCCGCTGTCCGTCCGTCTGTCTCCAGGCTGTATCTCTTCTTTAATTATGGCATCTGTCTCTTAGAGAACAATTTTGCCAGTGTCAAGTGTATTTATGTCAAGTCAATTTTAAACAAAAGATGGCTGTTTTGTTCTAAATTCTCGGGATTTCCTCCGATGGAATTTAAAGGGAACTATTCACTTTAATTCACATATTTTACACTCGCGTCAAGAATCCAGGCTTTATTGGCAAAATAACCACCAAAATTACGCAATAAAACTCAAAATAACACGAGAAAAAATATAAAAACCAGAGCGACGTAGTTGTCAGACAAACGCATCGATGAACCGTGATATTTAGACAGTTGAAATTTTCACTGATGATGTATTTTTGTTGCCGCTTTAACATCAAATAAGTATGTACTAAAAACAGAATAAAATAAATATTTATGAGCTCGCATAAAGCAAACGTGATTTTTTTGCCGTTTATAGATAATGGTACGAAACCCTTCGTGCGCGAGTCCGACTCGCACTTGACGGGTTTTGTATGTTTGTGACGCGATTATTCCAACAATTATAAATGGGTTTTGATTGATCTTATTTTGTTTGGTACATCTTCAGAAATGATCCCATAAGTACAAGTACCTGGGTGACCGAGCTTTGCTCAATTTTTTTTTGGTAAATCGTGTTTTTTGGAAAATGAAACTTAGCTAGATCGATTTATCGCCCTCGAAACCCCCTACATACTAAATTTCATGAAAATCGTTGGAGCCGTTTCCGAGATTCAGATATATATATATATATATATACAAGAATTGCTCGTTTAAAGGTATAAGATTTTGATTCCTCATAGATTGATACTTTTTCCGTAAAACATAAAATACTTCATCTTCGCTTGTAATTATTTACGGAGTGCTACAAAACGTAATTAGATAATTGTAAATTCAGTAAACTATGGAGTTTGACGCGCATAAACCATCTTGAAATAACTATGATTGGATTCATTCCGGGGGTCTTCCTAATAGTACTGGGGTTCGGAGACTATTTGACTCGACCCTCGGTTCAAATCTCTCCCAAAGTAAATATTTTTACCAATACTTTGAAGAAACATGCACAAATTATTCTTAACCAAAGTTTTATAATGATGTTGACTGTATCTTGTACGTGTTGATCAGTTACGATCGTGTAAATAACTTTCTGTAGCTTCAGGGTGATGTCATCGAAACTGGGGTAGTCTGTGTCTTTCTTTAGTATAGTGATCGAACGGGGTGTGTCATTTGTAATACGTACGTAATTTGTATAGAGGACTATATAAGCCACAATTTCTTATGATTTCCACGATATAATATGCAGTGGATTAAGCTATTTTGGTACCTAACCAGACCCCATTTTTCGTAATTTTTAGCGCATCTTGCGATGGTAAAACCATATTTATATGAAAATGTTGTATAGGACTGCCCAGTTTTTATTGGCTACCTGCAGAGTTGAATATATGACCTTCAATTTCATACCATAGCATTTTTACAGTTATGATTCCTGGTTCTTGAAATGGTAAGTACCTAAAAACCACTGACTTTCGTAATTTCACCCTTAACCGACATTATTAACCCCCGAGCAAAAACGACCGAGTGTTATAAGTTTGGATTTATTCCGCATTCGCCCCACATGTTCGTCCCACATTCCGAAAAATTCCGCTTTCGCGCTATGTCAAAAATCGTTCTGGTTTCGCCCCACTTACGTGTCAGTATGTGGCATCGGAGATCCCGAAAAAAAATATATACAGTCGTGGTCAACTAATTAGGGACACTCTTTGGTTAAACCGAATTGTGAATTTATTTTTTATTTTCCAACGAGTCTAAACCATATTCCATATCTCTTACATGTAAGTATAATTAGTCATTTATGTGCCCGATTATACAAACAATAACAACTTCTTAAACATTAAACCTCTTTACAGTATAGCTGATAGATTATCGTAGTGCTATTTGTTCAAATAATGCTGGCTGGCCATTTAATTAGGGACACTGAGATATTGCGTTCTATTTTCAAAATTTGAATCTCAATACTTTTTTACTTCTTCTCTTATTGTTTCGTGGTAGTTTTGGCGGCAATCCCGATATTTATTTTAAGTTTTGAAAAATATTTTGAAGAAAAATGGGTAAAAATAAAAGTTGCGATCCAACACTACGAAAAATTATCATGAAGTTTGTTGTCGAGCATGGTTGGCCATACCGAAGGATAGCAGAACATTTAAATTGTTCAAAAACTATGGTATACAATGCAGTGCAACATGTCAGACGCAATAACACAGATTTAAATGTGCCCAGAACAAAAAGATCGAGAAAAACAACTCCGCAAGAAGATAGAATGATAGCCAGGTTAGCTAAGAAAGATCCGTTTCTAGGCTCTATTTTAATTAAACACGAAGTGTTTGGGACAGACGAAAGAGCTGGTGTCTCAGCTAGGACCGTTCGACGACGTCTGGTAGAAGCAGGGTTGTTCGGAAGAGTGGCTCGCAAAGTACCGTTGTTGAAGAAAGAACATAGAAATGCTCGTTTGGCGTTTGCACGTAAATATGGACATTGGACCTACGCCCAATGGCAACATGTATTATTCTCTGACGAGACCAAGGTTAATTTGATTTCTTCAGATGGAAGGCAATACGTACGGCGTCCAGTAAAAGCGGAAATGAATCCAAGATTCACAAAAAAGCAGGTGAAACATGGCGGTGGAAACATTAAAATGTGGGGTTCATTTTCTGGACGTGGAGTGGGACCTGTGAGGAAAGTTCAGGGTAACTTAGACCAACATCAATACAAGGCAATATTGGAGGAAACGATGCTTCCCTATGCTGAGGAGCATCTCCCTATTATATGGACGTTTCAGCATGATAACGACCCAAAACATACCGCCCGTTCAGTCAAGTCGTTTCTTACCAGTCAGTCAGTATCGGTGCTAGATTGGCCAGCAAATAGCCCGGACCTTAACCCAATCGAGCACCTTTGGCACGAAATCAAGAAAAAAGTAGCCACTTATCGTACCACAACTTTAGATGAACTTAATGAAGCTTTTTGTGAGGCATGGGCAAACATTCCTGTCGAAACATGCCAGAAACTGATAATGTCTATGCCACATCGGTGTCAAGCGGTAATTACTAACAAAGGTTTTGCTTAACAGCTCCATTTTATTACGTGTAAAATCAGTACCCTGATTTTACACGTAATAAAATGGAGCTGTTAAAGATATTATAATACTGCAGATTATTAGTTTTGTTTAACTCTATTTTTCATTATAGTTTACTGTCCTTAATTAAATGTCCAGCTACAGAATTATACCTTAAAATTGAATACATGTTCAACCTTTGATATTAAATACTTTTTTCTATTTATTTATTCTTTTATTTACAGCCATTTAAAGCATAATAATCGGACCAAATTATGCAAATAATAGTTACTGAGAAATCAATAGGGTTTTATATTTGTATGTACATAACCGGTTATTGTTCTTCACTATCTTGCATGTCCCTAATTAGTTGACCACGACTGTATATGATCACGACTGTAATCCCCGGGCTCGGTAGATATCTCCTCAGATCTTTTAGTTACTTAGATCTTTTTATCTAAAGGGGGTAGTCCAAACATGACATTTGGTATATGCCCACATTTTGCACAGTAGTTAGTATTCCGTACGTGACAGGTTGCAAGCCCATCGCCGCTTATAAGCTCCCGAACACATGAATAATTACTATCTTTATGATTTTTTACCCGACTAAGAAGAAGAGTAGTCTGATTGAAGTGTAAGTCTGTTGGCTGTCGCTAAGTACTTATATAAAATATAAAAAAAATTGCTTCTGTAAGAAAATGCTATTCTAGGATTACGTACGAGTCTACTCGTAGTCGGCTCAATCTTACGTATGACGTACGATTGAGTCACAAATAAACATCGAAAAACACAAACATTCGCATTTATAATTTAGTAGGGTTGAACTTTGACCTTGACAGAGATACATAACACGAGTAGGTACAGGGTGGTTGTGTATCTTGTGTATACGAAAGGCTAGTTTAGACGATTCGAGCTGCTGACCAGACAGTAGACAGCTACTCGGCTTGTCTACTCGTACGCCAGTAGCTCGGCTCGCTTTTGCTGTCTACACGACACACGAGCTGCTGTCCAGTCTTGCGAGTTACCGCGATGTTGAGTGAACGTGTTCAAAACACAAAAAATCGCATATATAATTTAGTAGGGTTGAATTTTGACCTTGACAGACAAACATAACATGAGTAGGTACGTACTACAGTGGTTGCATGTGTATCTTGTGTATACAAAGACCTTGAGATAGAACAACCAAGTGGATTGGGATGTCTTATTGCGATTTGCGGCTCGAGGGAGCTGTGTGAACAAGGGCGGATCCAGGGGAGGGGTCATGAGGGTCATGAGCCCCCCCCCCCCCCCTGGGCTGGGTCCAGGACCTAGGTGGACCACTAATTAAAATTATTATATAAGTACTAGCTTCTGCCCGCGGCTTTGCCCGCGTGAAAACAAAAACAATGTATCCCGTGGGAACTGTACATTTTTTCGGGATAAAATGTAGCCTATGTGTTATTCCAGACCATAATCTATATCTGTGCCAAATTTCATTCAGATCCCTTCAGCCGTTTTAGCGTGAAAGAGTAACAAACATACATCCACCCATCTATTCTTACAAACTTTCGCGTTTATAATATTAGTAGGAAGTAATAAGGATTATAACTTTTAGTGACTTGACCACGACTATGTGACCCCCCCCCCCCCCTGCCACCAAAGCAGGATCTGTCCTTGTATGTAGTGTGTACTTAGTTATTTTATTAAGACACGGTAATCTTTGCATTTTAAATCTTATGTCAATGAATTAAGAAAGGTGAAATATATGTCCGTTTACCCGACTGCGGAGCGAAGGAGGTTTATGTGTTTTGGAGTGTATTTAAATGTGTATGTATGCATGTAGGTATTGTACATATATACCTATGTATGTATGTGAGTTCATTTGGCTGTCGCTTGAGCTCAAATGGCTGGACAGATTTTGACAAATGAAGTGTCATTGAATTCGTCTAGATTACAAAAGTGCCATAGAGCAAGAAGAAGAAGGTGTTTTGCATAAAAAATCAGCTCGCCCGCGCCTTTAGATCATTTAGTTACATCTTAGTGCACCTCCAATCAGATATTATAATGTAGACAAAAGGTCCCGTAGTATTATGTCATTGTCATTCTTTGGTGTGATATTACGTAAGAACCGGACTTAATTCACTGAATTAAACTCAATTAGGCACGTTAGACTTGCTTAAAATCACGAAGCACTTGTTTCCCAAACAAACGGTGACCATCATAAGATGTCCGTCAATCCACACCACCTACAGAAGGGAGCGAAAATCAGTCGATCGAAAACCCAAAAATAAAATGCGTATAAAAGTATGTAGGTATACAAAAATAATCGTTTAGTCGTCATTTTGATAATTTGCTTCCGAAATAAACGAAAATATTTAAATTTCTTAACAAAAATAAAACTAAGGCATTTAGGTAGGTACCTACTTGAACGATACCTTTAGAAATAACTACATGGTACATAGCTACATAATAGTCATGTACTATCTAGATTTATTGTAGGTAATCAAGGACCAACAAAACTGAAAACCGGTGTGTAGGTTGTCAGTGAAGAAAAATCATGCATAAAAATATCTTATCTGTGCCATAAAAATATTTTTCTTTTGTGTTTTATTATCATTTTTATTCCTAAGACCTCTATTCAAAAGCACTCGATCACCAGCACTCTAGTAAAGACTCTTTGATACTACGATTCATTCACCAAGTCACGTTTCAACTCTTGCTGGCACTTAATATCATAACTCTTTTTTTATTATTGCTGCATAACTTAATGACATCTGACTGAATACAAACTGTTTCTGCCATAAAAAAGTAAAAAAAAAGCGCGGTAAACGCGACGCGGGAAATTCGAGTTCGAATTTAGAACGCGGCTGTCTTTGTCGGAGTCTCCGCGGATACTGGCTGATGCCGCTAGAGATGGGACATGAAGATGGGAAAACATATTTCAACGGACTGATATCGATTAATTAAGTTGCATAAACTTTGATAACTTACTGAAAAACCTAGCAAACTATTAGAACCGAACATTTATTTAGTAGAATTAGTGCAAAATAGTATTTTTTGTACGAAAAACAATGTAAGTAATGTCTAATGCCCAAGATACATCAAGCTAGTTTCACAAACCAACAAAACTAGTGTTTTATCGGAAGTAATTTAATTACTTTTTAGGCTGGGAAGCTGATGAGAAACTAGAAATTAGGCTCTTGTATCTCATAAAAAAAAAAAAAAATTATCACGACTGTAATCCCCGGGCTCGGTAGATATCTCCTCAGATCTTTAAGTTACTTAGATCTTTGAGGATATCTAAAGGGGGTAGTCAGAGGCAAGTCCAAACATGACATTTGGTACATGCCCACATTTTGCACAGTAGTTAGTATTCCGTACGTGACAGGTTGAAAGCCCATCGCCGCTTAATACCAACCTATGACACATACCTTCGAAGTTTTGGATCAAGGGTAAGCCGGTTTCCTCACGATGTTTTCCTTCACCGTTTCAGAGCACTGACATTGCGCACATAAATTTTTCAAATGGAAAAACTCATTGTTGCACGACCAGGTTTGAACCCACGACCTTCGGATCGTGAGGCCGGGGTGCTACCACTACACCACCAGCGCTCTATCTCTCTGTATCTCAAGCATAATTAAATAAGTATCTCATAGTCAGTTATACCTCTTTAACTAATAGATACTATATTGTTGATTCATTGGTGAACTCAGCCCGCACCTCACTCAGCCCGCGGGCCAAAATGACCACTACGAAATTTATTTAAAAAAAATTGAAGTAGTCATCTCAGCCCGTGGGCTGAATCGACCCCTTTGAAATAATGTTTATGATTTTTATTCATTGTACGTAAACACAAATCGAGTGTTATTATTCGCTTTTGAATCATATTTTAAATTTAATAAATGTCATCGCAGATACTCGCTCTAAAACGGAGAAGGAAAACATCGTGAGGAAACCGGCTTACCCTAGATCCAAAACTTCGAAGGTATGTGTCATAGGTTGGTATTAAGCGGCGATGGGCTTGCAACCTGTCACGTACGGAATACTAACTACTGTGCAAAATGTGGGCATGTACCAAATGTCATGTTTGGACTTGCCTCTGACTACCCTCTTTAGATATCCTCAAAGATCTAAGTAACTAAAGATCTGAGGAGATATCTACCGAGCCTGGGGATTACAGTCGTGATCATATTTATTTTATTTATTTTTCATCGCAGATGACTTTGAGATACAGAGACGAACTCTACTTGTATATTTTTAACAATATTAACAAACCAACCAGTATTCATGATCAATAAAACAGTCTAATCGCAAATAGCAATCTCTTTCAGACTTTGCGTTATAAAAATTCAAGGTTCTGTTTGCATAATAAAATGTCGTTCGACTGAAAATTGCATGCATGGAGGTTGAATGATTAATGTATGAGCTTAGTAGACAGCTCACCTTAGAGTATTAGGGGTGGTATGAACCAAGTTCATACCCATTAAGGCATAACAATACCAATTATTCTAAATTTAAAGGCTAATTTTAATAAATCGTAAACTTAAATAAGAGAGTTTTAACTTAACTAAAGAAAAAAAATTTGGACAAAGTTTTTTTCATGCAGCACTTTTTAACCTCAAACTTTTTTCAAAATTTTGAACTTATTATAGAAACTATTTTCTGATATTATATCTTAAAATACGTAGGCAAGGCACAGTTTGTACTGGCTGTGCGATAAACATCTGTATAGATTAATGTACTGGGTGAAAAATCAAACAAACTAATAAAAATTCTTGTATCCACATAATCTAATACTTACTAGAATCGAAAGGCTATCATTACCACATGAAACTTTGTCATAATAACTTCTTCTTCTTGGTTTTTACGAACCAGTGTGATGAAAGGATTAAAGATAATCTTGTGTATTGAATCATAATGGGAAGTGATGGTAATGCACTCTATAGTTACATTATTATTACTCACCGTTAAGCACCGTAATTTGACTAGAAAATCGCCCAAGAACTTCATAGTAATTCCTTGTCAAATCGACATTGTGGTCTAATAGGTTTTAACTGTTTAGTTTATTTTTAAACCAAAATACTCTCTGAACCGATTTCGATCAAATTTTGTACTGTGTGAAACACAGAACCTACTTTTTATAGAAAGATCTTTATGAGAATGAAATGAGAAGTAAAAGTTTGTTTTAAAATAACAAAACGCGAACAAAATCATTCAATTTTTTTTTATAAGTAAGTACATAGTATTTTGTAACATTCTTTCTTTTATCATTTTTTCATTTCTTTAGACATTTTGTCATTTGGACGTAAGTAACTGTTTGTTCTATATCTGGGTGTAATTATTTAATCTATGTAGGTACTTTGTATATACAAAAAGTATAAAAAAAGATAGTTAAGTAAGTATATAATATATAAATGTATCAGTTATTTGATTCCTATAATACGAGTGCAACTTTTCCTTACTTTTAGCCTAGATGGCGTTGTGTGTCCAACTATATTTATTGTATGTTACGCCTACGCTCGTAGCAGTTGCTACGAAGCTCGTACTACGCCGTGTTCAAAGTCAAAGTACTTTTTATACCTCAATGAAAACCATCCAAATGTGCAATGTACGTAAACATATTTCTGCTACCTACATGATATTACATACATAATGAATGTGTTATAAAGGGCGTAACATTTAGATCGGTCACTATGGGAAAGTCTGAAACTATAATACATACGCAGATCTGAGTGGCTATTACGGAACTCTGATTACAATCAATCACAATGAATTTCTATCAGCAACTTTACTGTGATTACGTATTTCTGATATTTACAAACTATATATTTACGGCAATAAACAAATAATATAATATAATAATTTTATGGCAATAAACTTTTCATAAAACAATTCACCGCTAGTAAGTAGAAGCTGTCAGTAACGATGTTTTAATAGTATCAGAATTGCGTAATCGCAGCACTGTTCTTAGGAACTATGCTATCGATTTTAGTAACAAGGAAAACTGAATTAATGCATTTAAAAAAAAAACTCTTACTAAGCTCGGGAACCGAACCTGGACGCTTTGAAAAATAAAAACTAACACTATTTCGATTTTTATTCAACCTACCCTTGTATCCATCCACATTCATATAACACTCTCCTTGTCACATGACATACTTTCTCAAACTGACTGATCTAAATGTAACGCCCTGTAAACAAAATATATAGTGGTTGCAGTACGATCCGATACGGGAGCACTTCAAGTACCTAATACTGATTGAAAGTGCTCTGACCTCAGTAAACCTATTCTACCTCCCGAGCGTAACCAATTGCATTTCCAGATCGTATCCCTACCTAGTTTAGTTTTGTCACACACGGGCGTTAAATCGAATTTAATTTTAAACGATGTAAGTATTAGAAAAACTCTTCTAAAAGTATAACCACATTTTTGTACCTAACAAGACCCCAGATTTTCGGTTCATTAAAATAATGGTACCTAAAAACTACTAATATTTGTGAATACGCTATATGTTTTTACATCAATTTAAACTACTTGGTTGATCGAGCTTGCTCGTTTTTTTGGGGTAAACGACGTTTTCTAAAAATGATAAATTTCATGAAAATCGTTGGAGCCGTTTCCGAGATTCAGATTGCTCGTTTATAGGTATAAGATAATTCTAAAGTGTAATCAACCGACAAAAAAAGGAGGATTCAAGTCGACGCTTAAAATTGTCTGTCATTAAAATGTTACTAATAATTTCAAGTTCTTGACGCGAGTGTAAAATATGGAAATTAAAGTGAAAAGTTTATTTCTAAATCTATCGACAATACTACTTTTGATCTCAAAGACAGATGCCATAAACAAAGAAGAAGACTTTTATTATGAAATTTCCAAAGACGTTCTATCTAAATTTCAGCAAGATTAACAAAATAACAGAAACCCCAAAGCAAACCCCTTTTGTTCGTAATGACTATCGCGTAGAATTTTGCTATAAAGTTTCTGTTTTGCTATCAACGTATAATAAGCTGACGCCACCTAAATCTCGTACATGTTAAACAGGCCAATGATAATGTCGACAATGAAATGGGCGGGAAATATCCTACCGTGGGCGGTCAAGAAAAAAAGTGATAAATGGTGAAACACAATGAATGAAACGTAGCCATCTGAATAATATAACCTGAATCTGAATAATAAATTAATATAACAATAGGTACTGCAAAATCTGCTTCTTAGGTAGGCCCTTAGGGCTACTTTCACCATGCTATGTTAATTAAAATAACAGCTTGTTAGAATTTTAATCGCCTGTTAAAGTTTGTGTTTCACCATTAACGTAAAATGAAATGACGTAAAATAGATAACATTCTTTTTAATTTTGATGCCCGATGATAACGCTTTGTTAGCAAAAGTTTGGTGAAATTTGACTTTAGGTATTTTATTATAGTAAAAACATAAATTATGAATCAGTTGTTAGTTAACTAAGTATTGATAGTTTGCAAAACTTTATTTTATTTAGATTCCTTCCATACAACGCCCCTATCGGAGACTTACGGCAGTGCAGATAAATGTGTGAAAGGAAACTAAACGAAATAAAGTGTCCTCTATCTAAAAATTCATATTTATTGCGTACATATTAAGATACTCGTAGATCTGTATATTTCTGTAAAAAAGTAGGTATTATTTATTAATGAACTAAATACATAAAACTTTTATGTTACTAACTGACGAATGACTGCAAGTTCTACGCACAGCCTAAACTATAAGTTCTACAGAGCTGAAAATTGTGAACCCCTCTATTTCTAAACACGTAAAATACAATTATTGTAGCTGTATTATTTATGCCGACGCTGGCCTGACCTTTCAATAGTTCCAATGTGGCTGTATTTAGGCGTCTGTCGGGAATGGAGTTCACGGTCAGGTCAGAGTTTTATTATCTAGATTTATCTCGTCATGACACAATACTACACAGACCTCTAGATGAAAATGTAAGGAAAATGTAGCTACTGGAAGATGACTTATTCACAAGGTACCAACACAATCAACATTGTGAAAACAATTGTGTAAATTTGTTATTTGTCTTTTGTTGTCTGTGTTTGTGTTTTCTACAATTTTGCCAAAACTCTAGGAAGAATCAATGGCATCACCTCAAAATGCCACTTTTGGTTAGGTATTCAACAAGAGTTTTATTATGAAATCCCACAGATGTGGGTACCTACACAATTTTTTTTAAATCAAATAACTTCGTTGCTAGGCGACCTCGTGTAAAATAATTGACAAAGTTTATGACTCAATTAAGCCCAGAATAATGTCACCCTGGACTCAGTTTTAGTGGTCTGACCTTTGCTTTGTCAGTTTTTTACGATGCTACTTTTTATGTAGGTAGGTACCTACCTAGATAGTACTCGTATAATAATCTTTATTTTTGCTTGTTTCACAAAATAATGTCACTATTCATGGAGAGGCTTTCCATGTTTGAGGTCTAAAGTGGACATCTTCGAGAGATGGAGTTCGTAAGGGCTCGGGTTGTATTATTAGTGCTATGGTAAATAATAATATATTTTTTACGCTACAAATAAAAATATGACTTATTTATTTTTAAACTATTTTTTCTTATGTATATTTTTTGCTTACTGATTATTGAATTTTTTTGCTTATTGACATTTATCTTCAATTAACAAACAAAAAAGTGGTACGAGTTGAAGAATGGAAATCATTTTATTTTTGTGTTTCCCTAACTTTCCCCAACCAAAGTTGCCAAAGTTCCAAAATTTTTGGTATGATTTTGAATGAGCTTTTGAGAAACAACTCAAAATTACAAGATTGAACATAATGATATTTTCAAAGCGTGAACAATTTCAAATACCGCCATGCCTAGGAATTCATAAGAACCTTTTTAGAAGTAAACAGCATTGAGCTAAAAATCGCCCATAACGAAAGCGGAGAAAAAACTAACTACACCATTCCCATTTCCTTTAAAAAGTTTCAAAGCATGGTCATAGGTGGCGTTGTTCTCAATCCTATAGTTTTTACCAACCCTGTCACAGATGGCGCCACTGGTTTTTCATAAATGAATGTAATTTCTTTCAGCCAATACTTCCACGCAAATTGTTTAATATTAATGGTACATTCGTGTGGAAAGTAGTTTGTGGATGGTGCAAATGCGTGCAACAATTCATCGTATCGGCGGGGTCATCGGACGTTTGTCACGCTTTTTAGGTAGGTAAGTATTTGCTCAGGGAAATTTTATTTTCCGTGGTGTTTTGGTATAAAACGATATTGGAGACAGAGTTCATGCCCCCCGAAACACGAGAGCGCTTGTAGTATGTAAAAGTAACCAAAATGGCTAAAGAGTCAACAGAGGCCGCGGTAAACTCATCGCACGAGATGAGTTGACCTAATGCATATTTTGAATCGGTCAACTCAACCCGCTGTAAAAAAAGACAAAAAGGAATGTATTATTTGAAATTTATGTACAGACCTACACACGTGAACAAGAATCTTTGGGGAACTGATTACCGCTTAACTTGTTACAAGGACTAAGGAAGTTACACTGCGATCACTTAAAGTTTACGTTCCGAAGCAAGAATGAACTCGGGATTACGCAAATACGCAAACCTATTGATTCGGTTGGCTGAATTCACCGATTCAGCCAAAAGTTCTTGTAAAGCTAAAGCCACTTATTTGTTCGACAAAATAACCCAATTTTAATGGGTTACTTTTCTGAACCCAGATTGATTAAATTTGTCAAACCCAGTACTTAGGTGTTTATCAGTTTTATAAATATCTTAGAATAAGTTTGTAAAATTAAACTGTTTATCGTTAATACTTACTTTTTTATTTTCCCTTAATTAGTCAAAACCTTCTCTTCATTAAAATAAAGGTATTATTCTGTTATCATTATCCCTTTTCAAGCTTCTTAATTTTTAGGCCGTCACAAAATACCCGTTTGAAATAAAAACTTCAGACAGTCGGCTAAAAATTAATCATAACTTTTCGTAAATGTATCTACGAAGTGACATTTTAAGCGATGATTTTGACTTCGGCAAACTTTATAAACTCGATTAGGTACAGCTTTATTTTTATTTCGGAAATTCAGATTCGTTGTGAAGTGTTCGAGTTGATTAAATGAGAATTCGTTAAAAGTAACGTGGTGTAATATGAGTAAGCAGACAACCTCTGGTAACAGAATTAAAAAGCCTCTCAAAAGTAAAGACCGATAACAAAAAGAGACCTCCAAATCACAGAAGCGTTTACATAGGAATGCCACAGCGTTCACCCCTTTTTCGAGATCACTTTTAGTCTAATGCCTTCTGTCGTGGGATCGAAACCGGTCGTGCGCCGATGGATTTTTTGAAAAATGAATTTGCGTTTTACCAGTACTCTCAAATGATGAAAGAAACCATCTAAGTAGCTGTTCACCTGTAACACAGCTACATTACAGCTATCATAGGAAACAGAGTTCCAACTTTATTTGTTTTACATTTATATGAAATAAACGTTACCATTTTTCAGCCTGTGACTACCCACTCCTGGGTATAGGCCTCCCCCATTGTGCCATATAGGTCTTTCCATCTAGGACTTTCCCCTTATCCTCTCAATGTCATAGACCCTTCTGGCAGCTGGTCTGCCATCTCTTCGTTTGCCCTCTCGAGGTGTCACGACGCCTTACGCAATGTCAAAATAATACGTGCTGATCTCTTTAATTCTACGCACGTGTCTATTTTGCCTAATGCCTGATTTACACTTTGTTAAGTGCTAATGCAAGAGACAAGTGCAAGTGCGAAGTGAAGTGATTAGAAACCGTGTCTATTTTTAAGTAGCTTTTTAAGTATATATGTATCTAGTTTGCGCTCAATAATTTGCTTAGAGTTTGGTATCATGAGTAACAATTTTGACAGATGTCATAGTAACGTACTATTACTACTGTAGTAACGTGAGCCGATCTAAATGTGACAACTCATCGTAGGCGTACTGGAGAAGAGAGTACTCACTAGTGCCTCTCCTGACGCGGTGCCTTGGCGAGTTGGCCGGAGTACTGTGCTCGGAGCTCTGGCACTCGGTCCCGCTGCTGTCGGCCACGGCCGTCGCGAGCGAGAACTGGTTCCCGTGACATCGCTCCCTGCTTCTGCTGCGCTGCCATCGGCTCTGAAGGGACATTGAAAGACCCGATTTTTATATTTACCTTTCAAAAACTAAGGACAGAGATGGAAGATCACAATGTTGTGCCGACCCCACATACTCGTAACGTGGGAAAAGGGCAGGAAGATGATGATGTCGTTTCAAAAACTAAAAATAAATCTTTTTGAAAAAAACTCCAGTGGGCGGTGACCTTAAAAAAATAATAACTTTTCCGCGTAATATGAAACCACTAATTAATCTATCGACATTTCAATTTATAATCCGATGGAAGCGATAAAACTATCAGAACCTCAAAACCACTGCCAGATATTTTGAATATTGGCTTTAACCGATGCATCATTAAGGCCATGCCTGGCCGTAATGAAGTTCTACTAAACCATGAAATAATTAGCATGTGTCAAATGGAAGTAAAATGTCAGTTTACTCTTTGATAACGATGAGTCGAGTCCAAGGTAATGGTAGGTAATAACTTACTATAAGTTTAGTGAAGAAATGCTGCGTTATTAATATAATGCATGTCAAATGGAAGTAGGTAATACCTATGTCAGTTTACTTTTTGATAATACGAGTCGTGTCTAAGGTATTGATAATAAATTACTATAAGATACATACATACATACATAAAATCACGCCTGTTTCCCAACGGGGTAGGCAGAGACCACGGATCTCCACTTGCTACGATCCTGACATACTTCTTTTGCTTCATTCACTCTCATTACTACTATAAGATTAGTGAAGAAATTCTGCGTTGTTAATAGCATGTCAAATGGAAGTAAAATGTCAGTTTACTTTTAAATAAACTACGACTCGAATCCAAGATAACGGTGACAATTTACTTTAAAGTTAGTGACGAAATGCTACGTTGTTATTAGAATGTCAAAGGGAAGTAAGATGTCAGGTTCCTCTTTGATAACTACGAGTCGAGTCCAAGGTAATGGTAATAACTTACTATAAGGTTAGTGAAGAAATTCTGCGTTGTTAATAAAAAAAAAAACTCTTTGATACCTACGAGTCGAATCCAAGATAACGGTGACAATTTACTTTAAAGTTAGTGATGAAATGCTACGTTGTTAGTAGAATGTTAAATGGAAGTAAAATGTAAGTTTACTCTTTGATAACTACGAGTCGAGTCCAAGGTAATGGTGACCACTTACTTTAAGGTTAGTGAAGAAATTCTGCGTTTTTAATAGCATTTCAAATGAAAGTTACATATTTATGTCAGTTTACTCTTTGATACCTACAAGTCGAATCCAAGCTAATGGTGAAACTTACTTTGAGGTTAGTGAAGAAATGCTGCGTTCGATGGACAACGCTCAGCGGCGTGTGGTGGTGAGCGGACCTCGCCCTCGGCGGTGGTGACCTTGGCGCTGTGCATGACAACTCCGACGCCGATTTGGAGAGGCGTCCGCTCAGCGCTTCCGACCGCTCTACAACAAACACGTCCGCTAAGTGTGCAATAGAAGCTTTACTTATTATTAGACACCAAAACTTATACCAGTGTCTACTCTGCAAAATGGTCAACGATATCTCACCTACTTTTAGTCACATCGTTTTCGCTATCATTTGAACTATGGAAAAGACATTAGCTACTTTGGCATAGGTTGCAAAAAAAAAAAACATTTTTCATCACTTATGGCCTTACGTCCTGTTCCGATTTTTATTCTATTATCTGACGGAATGCATAAAATATTAAGGATAATAATATTCACTGAGACCTCTCATCACACTGGTTCTTTCCAGAAAAATCAAAACAATAGTGAACGAAGGGACAAAGTATGATGTTTAATGAAGCAATATTCAGTCAGAATTATATATAATTCACGCATAAATGAGACAATCTCGTTCATGCGTAAATTATGTAATTCAGTGAGCGAACGAAATGATAACATTATCACCTGTTTCCTCAGTAAACTCTTACGTGACAGCTTTTAGAAGCCTTCAAATTGTTACGAAATGCGTAATGTTATTCACTCCTCATAAAATATCGTTACCAAAATTGGATATTCGATGTCAAAAACTCACTTTAGCGTGATAGAAGATATCATTTTGAGGCTTTTAATGTTCTATAACAATTTCAGAATATATCTAGACCTCGAAAACACACAATATTATAATAAAAGTCTGTCTTACGAAACATTAGGTAATTACAATCTAAGATTATTTACAGTGAAAACTGAATTTTCGACAACAATCAAATATTCTATAGCCAATATTTTGATACCTAAAGTCAGTGATCTGTAATAGTTAGGTACTCAAGCCTAAAGTCGTGTCCACCATACTACCTATACATAATAATTCTATCCACCACAACCAATCCATAATACGCAAATTTCAATGCAGTTTTCTTCGGGTAAATGCGAAAGTTTAAAAAATAACATTTTTAAATCATCTTGTATATGCAAAACATATCTTCGTTAGAGCACGCTATATTGCGTGTTACTTTGAAACAACATTTTAAAGTTTATAGTTATGAGAATGAAAACTACAATTTTGAGACGTGAACTTTACTTTAGAACAAAAGAAACAAACATAGATTTACAACTTGGGAATACAATAACAGTAACATTAGCTTAGAGCGGCGAACGCGCGCGCGGCCGGTCGGTACGGGGACTGATTCGAGACTCTCAGCGAGCGGCCGGCGCACAGTCGTCGCAGGCGGCGCGGCGTTCGCGCATGCGCACCGATCGTCTAAGCGGCGGCGCGGGGGATAGCGGGGTGCTAGGGATCTCTCTTGCTATAACCTCCCCCTCCAAGTCACAAGATCGCCCCGACTTGGACTTGGGCTTGGCTGGTCGACCACGACGGCGCTGATGCACGATTGCATCAGACGACCCTACATAAGGAGTCAGAGCGCTGGCATGGTATTTCCCTTTAACAACACCCGTACTATCTACAACTACAAAAGATGTCGGACTGATGACCTGTGAGACACGATACGGGCCTTCCCGTCTCGGAGCAAACTTACTCGTAAAGCCTTTAGCTGCATTGCTCGCCTGGTGGGTCTCCACAAGGACTAGATCGCCTTCCTTATACGAGTTACTCTCTCGTCGGCGCTTATCTCCGAATTGTTTCCGCACATCTTGCTGCTCCTCCACGCGTCGCCTGACGTCATGGAGAGTGCGAGAAAAATCTCTCAAGTACGGCGTTATTTGCGGTACATAATTCTGCTGGTCCACTATCGCTAGTAAGTCTGTGTTCACGGCTATGGGAGAGCGTAGCTCCCGAGCGAAGGTGATGTACGCTGCTGACTGGCCTGTTCCGTGATTGTAAGAACTATTTAGTGCGAACCGCACTGTCGCAAGAACGGCAGGCCATCGGCGGTGCTCAGATCCAACCAGAATTGCAAGAAGCTGCTTCAGCTCTCTGTTCTTGCGTTCTGCAGGATTCGCTTCCGGGTGATACACTGGGATCAAAGACTGTTGAACTCCCAGCACAAACATGGCCTTCTGCATCACTGCAGAGACAAACTGACTTCCATTGTCTGATATCACTCGACGAGGCAACCCATAACGCAAGAAAACTTCTTCAATAAGTGCCTTAGCACACGACTCTGCGGTCGCATCACAAAGTGCAAACAACTCAACCCAACGACTTGCTGTATCTTCTACAAGAAGGATCCACTTCTCACCCTTATCACCTTCGGGTAGTGGTCCGAACAGATCCATCGCAAGCACTTCAAATCGCTGTTGAGGCACTGGGGTCTGGAGTAGACCTGCAGGTTTCAAATTGGTGGCTTTATACTTCTGACACGCGTCACAAGTCTTCAGATACTGAGCCACATAACTCCTCATATTCTTGAAATAATATCTTTCTTTGATCTTTCTTAATGTTCGCTCTAAACCCAAGTGTCCAGCAGTAGGCGCATCGTGAAGCTCCTTCATAAGCTCTGCCTTTAAAGACTCTGGAACCACTAGCTGAGGTTCTTCGGATTCTCCATCCGGATCACAGCGGTACAAAACACCTTGCGAAAGATAATAACCCCTATCAGTCCAGCGTACAGCTGCATCTGGGTTATCAAAGTTTTCAAAATCCAATATAATTTTACTTACGTCGGGATCATTCAATTGAGCGTCACGGAGATCTTCTGATCTTCGCTGAGGCAAATCGACGACCACTGGGCAAATGCTACACGGACTGGAACTCGACTCTTCAGTACGTTCGTTCACTGGACGACTGAGAGTATCCGCGATCACGTTTACTTTACCCGGGGTGTAACCGATGTCCAGGTCGTAGGATTGAATCTTCATAGCCCAACGGGCTAATCGACCACTGGGCGTCTTCAGCGACAACAACCACTTCAATGGCTGATGATCGGTTGCAACCGATACTCGTGCTCCTTCGACGTATCCTCGAAATTTATCCAAGGCCCAAACTACCGCCAAGGCTTCCCGTTCGGTGGTATGATAGTTCCGTTCAGCGGGTGTCAAAAGCCTACTCGCATACTCTATGGGTCTCTCTTCAGCAGGTGATGCCCCTTGCATCAACACAGCTCCAATAGCGTACGCGCTAGCATCTGTTCGGAGAACAAACGGTTCTTCGAAGTTCGGCTGTTGAAGAATGGGACTGGTGGAGAGCCGTAGCTTCAACTCCTCAAAGGATCTTTGCTCATCCTCCCCCCATTTCCAGCGTCGGTCCTTCTTCGTCAGATCCGTCAACGAACGTGCTACGTCGGAAAACTGCGGTATAAACTTGCGAAACCACGCACAAGTCTGCAGAAACGTCTTCAGTTCTTTTAGGTTCGTCGGAGGCTTCATGTTCATCACGGCTTCGACTTTCGTCGGATCAGGCTCAATCCCACTTGATGAAACGACGTGTCCAAGGTAAGTCACTCTCTCTCTAGCGAACACACATTTAATACGATTTGCTTTCAGGTTAAACAAACGAAGGCGCTCGAAGACTTGCTGAAGATCCTTCAGATGCTGATCAAGATTTGGCGATATCACCAGGAGGTCATCAAGGTAAGCAAGAACACATACATCCTTTAGACCGGATCTCATCCGATCCATCATCCGCTGGAACGTGGCAGGAGCATTCTTCAAACCAAACGCCAGGCGACGGAACTGAAACGTTCCAAATGGAGTCGTAAATGCGCTCTTGTGACGATCCTCAGGTGCTATAATGGTTTGCCAATATCCAGCCTTCAAGTCAATTGTAGACATCACACAATTCGCCTTGGTACTCTGGAGCAGCTCATCGATAAGAGGAAGCGGGTACTTATCCGTCCGAGTGACGCTATTAAGTTTGCGGTAGTCCACACAAAACCTAATCTCACCGTTCTTCTTTGGTACCAACACCACAGGTGAGGCCCACTCTGACTCGGCTTCTTCGATGATACCATCTTCTAACATTTTATCAATCTCTTTTCTTATAATTTCTTTCTTGGCGGGTATAACCCGATACGGCGGACTAGCAACTGGCACAGCATCTCCGGTATCTATGTGGTGGACAGCGAACTGGGTAGGTTCTCCCCCTGGAGCAAAAATGTCCTCGTAGACATTCAGAAGGTCAGACAGTCGTTCTCGTTCATCCGGACCAAGATGAGATCCCTCGTCCTTACGAAGACCCACAGACGAACAGGTAAGAGGCTGCAAAAACCTACTCTCGAAAACAATCGGCTGCGGCGTCCTATCATGTCTCACAGACCAAACACCACGATCTAGATCTAATACCATGCCAAAGTCCTGAATAAAATTCATCCCCAACAAACTTTCAGTAGCATTCGGCAACATGATGAAGCTAACAGCTAGTGCGATCCCACGCACCACCACGTTGACTTGCGCAGTTTCAACATTTTGTGCGCAAATCCGCCCATCTGCGTACTTAAGTTCGGTAAATACATTTTTAAACTGATGTCCGTACTTAACTAAGTGCGATCTTAAGCTAACACTGCCTATGCTATGTTTAGCTCCGGTGTCTATCAATAAGTTACCTACTTCACCATAGATTTCTACACTAAGCACTGGACGCACACGCGAATCAATATTATCGCAACTCGCGGACACTGACTGAAAAGACGTCACAGACGAAACCGTAGGTTTCTTGTCCTTGCAGGTAGAACAGTTCAAACGTATGACGCCGGGCGCTCCGCAACCGAAACACGTAACCGAAGATGAACGCGGCTCTCCTTCAGCTGGACTATCCTTAGCAGGATTTTTCGGCTTAGCAAGTCGCTGACAGGCCTCTTTAAGATGGCCGTACTGTTTGCAATAGTTGCACTGTGGCCGACTCTTAGGTGTCGTAGGCGCTGCCGGCGTCCGTGCTACCGCAGCGGAAGAGGGCATAGCGGGTTTGCTATCTACAGTAGCCCTCGGCCGAATCTCGTCAAGAATATCTTCAGTGCGGCGCGCTTCTGTCAATAACTCCGCAAAAGAAACAAAGCTGGAGCGCGGAACCTTCTCACGAAGCCGTCGGTGCAACAACCCGTAGGTCATGTCCAACTGCACCGTCTCCGTGAGGGTCAACGGTGGAAGCTGCGCGAATAATGCCCTGACGCGGCACACAAACAAATCCGTCGCTTCATCCGCTCGTTGCTCACGCTCAAATATATGTCTGTATATTTTATGAGGTGGTAATCTTGGACCGAAAGTTTCCTTCAGTGATTTTACTGCAGCTTGCCACGTCAGGGTAGTGTCCTTGACACCTTGCCACCAGGTGGCGGCCAACCCTGTCAACAACATGGACAGCCCTCGTAGTGCGTTTGTATCATCTACGCCGACACAATCTTTGTAGGTCTGAACCGCGTCTAGAAAAGCCTCGATGTTACTAGCTTTTTCACCGTCGAAACGCGCTGAACATTTCGCAAAATTGCCGGAGGTAGGAGGAACGTGTGCACTCACCGGATCGCCGCGACTTAGCCTGATCAGCATCATGAGTTGCTCCGTCGTCATTACTACCGGCGCTGCTGCAGCAGTAGCAGCAGCAGCAGCAGCAGCGGCAGCGGCAGCAGCAGCTGAATGCGGGTCCATCCTGGCCGCCTGCACGGCGTCGGCGCCAGCGCCGCGCGGATCTGAATCCGGCGCGGGCGCTACGGGCGGCGCCAAGTCCTGAGACTGGGCGCCGGCAGAAGCCGGACTCGCAGCGCGAGATCTTGTTAGCACCATCCTAACCACGTATTTTAATATCTAGACCAGTCACTGTTCAGACGAAATACCTAGACGAACTTTAAGTATTCAAAACGCACTAAAAACCAATAAAAATGTTCACAGTTCACCAAGATGAAATACCTACACACTTTAGGTATTTAGTTCTAGTCACCAAACGCATAAAATGAATTGTTCACAGTCCGCAGACACAAAATCCTAGGTACGCACATAGACGCACTAACCATATAGGTATATAGATCGCGTACGAAACGCAGAAACTGTCCACACAGTTCGTAAACACAGAATACCTACGCACATAAGCGCACAACAATAAATAGGTATTTAGATCGCGCACGAAACGCACAAAACTGTTCATACACAGTTCGCGAACACAAAATACCTACAACACAACAGATATTCAGTTCTAGCACTCAAACACAAAACTGTTCTACGTTTGTAAACACAAAATACCCAGTAACACACTTAGGTATTCGGTTCTAGGCAATAAAACACATAAAACCGGTCACAGTTCACAAACACGAAATACCTAGACACTTTAGGTATTCAGTTCAAAGCACTAAAACAAAGTTATTCGAGTCAAAATGGAGTCTAAGTTCAAAATATTTAAAATAAAATCCCGATACACAACCATAAATCGTCGTCGGTCCGAGTATCACACACAACTCACAGTTACAAACACACACAGTCCGATGAATTCAAATGCTGTCCGTTCCGTCCGTATTCGTAGGTAACCTAGGTCTAGGTATTGTAGTACAATACCTGCGACGAAACCTAGCAACAAGTTACTACGCACAAACAAAATACGCGAAACGACACGCACAATATCGACTGGATACAAACGTGTTAGAACATGTTACGACACGACACACACTAAGTACCTACTTCGCGAATCGCGAGTGGAAAATTCCCAAAAGTTCTAGAACAAACGATCCGTTCACTGTCTATGCGCGCGTAGTACGTACATGAAAGTTTATGTAGGTTTACGAGTATACAACTAGGTACTACTAGACACTCGACAAACAGTAAATTGTACTACATGAACTTCGCACAATGCACACTTTTGAATTAGATTTTGAAAACAGATTCTGCTTTTACACACAAATTCTGCTCCACGTTAGGCTGCCAGTTATAGTTATGAGAATGAAAACTACAATTTTGAGACGTGAACTTTACTTTAGAACAAAAGAAACAAACATAGATTTACAACTTGGGAATACAATAACAGTAACATTAGCTTAGAGCGGCGAACGCGCGCGCGGCCGGTCGGTACGGGGACTGATTCGAGACTCTCAGCGAGCGGCCGGCGCACAGTCGTCGCAGGCGGCGCGGCGTTCGCGCATGCGCACCGATCGTCTAAGCGGCGGCGCGGGGGATAGCGGGGTGCTAGGGATCTCTCTTGCTATAAGTTTACTATAAAATTTTATTTAATAAGTTGAGGAAAATGTTTTAAACTAGGGACAGAACAAGATTTTTATTTTATAAATAAAAAATAAATAAAAATAAATATGATCACGACTGTAATCCCCAGGCTCGGTAGATAACTCCTCAGATCTTTAGTTACTTAGATCTTTGAGGATATCTAAAGGGAGTAGTCAGAGGCAAGTCCAAACATGACATTTGGTAACCTAACCTATGACACATACCTTCGAATTTTTGGTTCTAGGGTATGCCGGTTTCGTCACGATGTTTTCCTTCACCGTTTAAGAGTACTGGCATTGCGCACATAAATTTTTCGAATGGAAAAACTCATTGGTGCACGACCAGGTTTGAACCCACGACCTTCGGATTGTGAGGCAGGGGTGCTATCACTGCATCACCAGCGCTCAATTTTTTTTTATTTTATTTATTTCGTAGCAGGCAACAGTAGTAACAACACACATTAAAGTTTATTTTTACCCGACTACGAAACGAAGGAGGGTATTGTGTTTGGGTTGTATGTATGTATGCGAGTTCCTTTGACTGTTATTTTTAATAAATGTCGCTGTAGCTTAAACAGCTGGCGGCTGTAAAAGTCAATTTTCAGATACGTTCAGTCGGGTTGTTTAAAGTTTTGCAATAAAAACCTACTAGTTATTTTATTTATCAACCCTCACAAACTGCTTGCTGTGTAGTGTTTTGCTATTGAGGTCGTATAATATTCTGTTTAAACAAATAATTTCTACAAAAACCATTAGAGGTTCTTTATTATGAAGTGTCGAAGATTGAACGCTACAATTAACATACCTAATAGCGTTTACTTTATTCAAGTGTTTAGGAAAGTATTTACTTTAGTTGAAACGTGTAAACGCTACTTGCTCTATTGTAGGTACCTACTACTCAAGCACTTGCCTTTCAAGTTTCATTTACACTTTTCTGTGTCTCTCTGTCAGTTAGTCAGTCAGAGGTAACAGAAAAGATTTATCCTACTAATATTATAAACGCGAAAGTTTGTAAGAATGTATGGATGTCTGGATGTCTAGATGTATGTTTTTGTTAGGTACTCTTTCACGCTGAAACGGCTAAACGGATCTGGATGAAATTTGGCACAGATATAGATTATGGTCAGGTTTAACACATAGGCTACATTTTATCCCGGAAAATGTATGGTTCCCGTAAGATAGATTTGTTTTTGTTTTTCAAGGTACTACGCGAGCGAAGCTGTGGGCGGAAGCTAGTAGAATTGTATAGAAGATAATAACGTCATGTTGATGCTCATATGACTTGATCCATAGAAGGGCGAGATCCTATTTATAACATTCTCTCTCCTCTGTTTTCTGGTATGAATAAAACATGGGTGGTGTTTTGTCTCTTTTGTTTACTAAAGTTTGCATGTTCTTTCTCGCTCATCCTTTTATCTTGTCTGAAGATTCAATGAATATTAGAACGGTTCAAATGAACTCAAGAAGTTAATTTTGATAATTTGTTGTATCTATACATAATTCATTTTGAGGAATGCTTATATTGACGGCTAGCTTCCGCCCGCGGCTTGACCTTCAGCTATCCAACGAGGTAACGTTGCCTTTGGGTAGATTACTTGCGGTCAGGGACTTGAATACAGTTATATATACATATTATACTACTAAAGTCTTCATATGCCCCCATACATAAAAAAAAATTATGTATGGGGGCATATGAAGACTTTAGTCTACAGTGAACCAAACCCAATCACCTCTGTTGTTGTTTTAAGACAAAGAATTATTGATGCAGCCAATAAAATGAGAAGCACTTTAACAACTGGCGTAGTAAAGACTGGATTAAGACGCAGAATGAGAGTATGTGTGCGAAACAGAGGTGGACATGTGGAACATGAACTGTAGACATTAAACATGTTAGCAATTAATGTAAAATAGTAATAAACATATTTTTTTAACCATATTGATGTTTTATTTTATTGTATGACCCAAGTAATAAATTTGACTTAATTCCTTAGTTATACCTGGAAGCCTTTCATCAATGTTTTCTTCCAAGAATCTTGATAAAACCCTAGCTTGTTATACCTTGTTGGATAGTCAATGAAACGTAGATATTTTTAAACACATCTGCCGAATACCTTTAATAGATTTTTTTTCAATATGATAGAGAGAAAAATGAACTTATTACGGATTTATCTAAATTTATTACAATCAATCTTCTACTACAGTCCAGTCGGTTCATGTATCCGAAATTTTAGTGTTGACAATAATAAAACATCTTGTTCCCTACACAAAAATAGCAAACACACGTAAATCAGATGATAGAAACCCAAAAACATGGGCCAATAGAAAAAAAGAAGCGATTTAAAAATAAAACTTTTATGTCCAATATCTCGAAAACGGTTAGTTTTGGGGTATGGTGTTTAATAGTGAAATTTGTCAGAAATGATGAAAACTACAACCTCTTAAAGGATCTAGGTCGACTTAACCCGTAACCCTGTATAATTAATTTGTTGTTGGTGTATTATTCATTATTTTTTTCTGTTATTGAATAAAAAAAACCAGTTGTTTCAAAATGTTGCATTCTAATTATCAACAGCAGTATGACTGACACATTTGACTGGCCTCACAGCTCAGTTGGTTGTAGCTCTGCCTTCTACGCTGCAGGTTATAGGTTCGATCCCCACCCAGGATAAATATTTGTGTGGTGAACGCAGATGATTTTTCTGTGTCTGGATGTTATAATGTATTGTATGTATATAATGTATGTATATTCTCTTGTTATTCTTGTAATTCTTTATTGTACCTACACAGTAAAATATTTACAAGCAAGACAGAAAGAATAAATACATGAGCTTATGCTCGCCTTTGTACATGTATTTATTCTTGGTATTAATTAATTCTTGATATTCTTGGTATTAAACCCTAGTAAGTACTAAACTCTTGTTGGGTTAACCCTACAAGAGTTTTCTACCAGCAAACCTAAGAAACTAGGGAGAAGCTATAACATAGGTGGATAAAATGTGTACAAAGAATTTAAAATAATATATAACTTAACTGCTCGTATTTACGAAAAAAATATTATAAATTACAATTAATCTATCAACCATCTGGTTCCCATAGTACAAGCTTTGCTTAGTTTGTGGCTAGATGGCGTTGTGTGAAATGTCCACCAATATTTATTTATCTATTTATTTATCCACAGTTATCTCAACAGAATCATCGGTCGCCACGTCCGACCCCAGGAGACATAATCAAGCTTACTCATGTTATTCAAACGAACTCGTGAAGGTATGCGTGCCCTTGGCAATTGGCGCGCGGCGGAATAAAATGTCAACGTGGAAAAATAGGAAATTACATACCTAAATGCTAAAAAAGGAATGTTTGAAGTGCACGATACACGGTAAATAAAAGAATGAAAAAAAATAGGAAATTACTTAGAAGCGGTAATGTGGTATTAAATTTTAGCTCCCTTTTCACACCCTTGAAGATTTTTTCCGAGATAAAATCTATAATTATGTAAGTTAAGAATAAAAATAAATTCTGTTGCTTCAGACAAATATTCAAGTTGTTTTTTCTGCATTTATGTTATTTTAGAACAATTGTGAAGGAGAAACACGGCCTAAAATCACATCGCCCACATGATCGCATTAGCTTCAAAACCGGTCATGTTACCTTGCACACAATAATGCAGAAGAGAAAATGATTGTTATCTGCAAAACGTAGAAGTGTTTTCTATAATGATAGTTATTGATCCGTGACTTATGGTAAGTAGATTTTACCAACTTCTTTTATAATTGTATAATTCTCAGAATAATTGAATGTAAAATGCTGCTTACAATTTTGTAGTGTGCAAATGTCAGTTTACTCTTAGATAAGTACAATTTATTTTGGGTATAGTGCTTTAACTAGTTTGGTTGAATCCGCCCTTAATATATCTCGATTATATCACGATCCTTGGAAAAACGATATGAAATTCGGAAAGCTAGAAATCCTCAGATCTGTAGGTCTACCATGAGTTTTCACAATCTACACACGCTAGCGACTGTAGTTAAAAAAATGTATGAAAACTTGCCTACAGCGCCTCTAGCGGATAGTTGGGTACTAAAACCTCACGTAGCTAACTATCCTACGTCACAGCGTACTACAGCGACTGTAGTTTGCGCTCATAATTTGCTTACAATTTGGTACCATGAGTAACAATTTTGACAGATGTCATAGTAACGTACTATTACTACTGTAGTAACGTCAGCTAATCTAAATGTGACAACTCATGGTAGACCTACTGTATTGAGATTCAACACAACACGCTCAGTGAAAATCTCGGAATAAATAGAAGCGGATCACAATATTTATTGGGCGTGTAGCCTTCGCCTATAGCTCGATATATTTATAACTAGCTCCCGGCCAGGGCTTCGCCCGCGTGTTACTTTGAAAAACAAAAACATATATTTATCCCGTGGGAAACTTACATTTTTTCGGGATAAAAAGTAGCCTATGGGCTATTCCAAATTATAATCGATATCTGTGCCGAATTTCATTCAGATCCGTTCACCCGTTTCATACCCTATGGGCTATTATGTATATAATGTATTAAATATTATCAGTTATCTACCCATAACACAAGCTTTGAGTAGCTTACTTTGGGGCTAGATGATGCTGTGTGGATTGTCCAGCATTATTTATTCCAAATTATAATCTATATCTGTGCCGAATTTCATCTAGATCCGTTCACCCGTTTCAGCGTGAAAGAGTAACAAACAAAATCCAGACATCCATACATTCTTACAAACTTTCGCGTTTATAATATTAGTAGCATTTATTAAAGACGAACTTAATTTAAAAGCGTCGTTGAAAAGGGCATTTAATTTTCATCAAAATGTTCAACATTGTTCAAACAGCTACTATATAATGTATCTGATACAAAAATGCAATTAATATTTAATTAACAGAGCAAATTGATCGTTCAGAAACCACTTCTGTCGTCATAATTTATGTAAGGTCCTCAATAGAGGCACCTCTATTCGTTCAGTTAATTGAAAAATCGACCTAATCGACCTAGCTTGGTGGATAGCCACCTTGATTACCGGCTTCATTGAGTTAAACTACCATACTACAGGGTTTTTAAAGTCCATTTTGCGTTGAACGCAAAAGTTGACACACCTGACATTTGCTCGCTTCGATAGAATGAATAAATGCTTATTGGACTCCAAAAACAATGTACCTACCTATGTACGAATAGTTACTCGATAAAACCGCTAATCTAGGCAATTATTGAATGTATTTTTCAGCCAGGCAAGAATAAGTTGGAAATAAACATACCTAATGTCTTTTGAAGAAAATATCAATGTGATCCAAAGTTATACTCGTAGTACGGGCCAAGCAGACAGCTCATACGGTACCTAATAACGTTTTAAAATAAAAGAAAACAGACATCAATGTTGCACTACGAATACAAGTGAAGAAGAGGTTTTTTTTTAGATTTACAGAATAGTATCAATCCCAGAAAAATCTTTTTTTTTTATGATACCACCTCTGAATAAAACCTACCAAACAAAACAAGAATCATCAAAATCCATTGATAATGGTGGAATAATCGCGTAACAAACGTACAAAAAAAATACAGTTGAATTGAGTACTTACCTCTTCCTTTTTGTTGAAAGCGTATAAAAACATAAAATCAATAAATATCTACTAGTACCTAATTTTGTAAGTAATAGCTTAAATCATTCCCATGTAATTTACCATCTACTTTAAACTTAACATTCAAACTCTACAATTTTAAAACTATTTTTATTAGGACGTAACACGAAAACTAGCGTGCAGTGAGTAATTAAATGTAAGTACGTTTTCACCGTATTTCCCTAGAATAATACTAAGCTACAGAGCACTGAGTATGAACTGTTATCACAGGTGTAAACTGACTGCAGCAAGACTAAGCCTATAGATTTATGTATTACGACATGACGCACGATTAAACTTCAAAACTATAAGCGTAAGTCTATTCGTGACATACCGCCGTGACCGTGACAAACACGCGTGGCCACCACACGGATTGTAAACGGACTTCGTGAAAAAGCACTCTAGCGTGACACTTACAAACTTTCGAGACATGAGAATGTGGGTCTGTTTTCTCTCGGACACGCTGCAATGTCACGGTCACGGAGGGATCATACGGACCGTATTCCAGAACCTACTAAAATTGAGATAATAGTAAAAAACATAGTACCTACGCATAATTGAAAACAACGATTGCTAGCGGTAATAATGGACACTTTTTCCTTAAAATTGTTCAATATTCTATGCGTAGGTCTAGGATTTATTTTTTTGGCATGTGGCCATTATGAAATATACTTACCTGAGTAGTTTGTACAAAAGCTTGTCATCTATAGCTTGGTCAATTATATCCAGGTTTTTGCTGTACGAGTAATATTTTACAGTAGCCATGCATGTATAATAGACATGAGAGTAAGCACAGGAGTGATCCTTGTATATTTTTTATGCTTTTGTGACGTTAATTAGAAAGGAAATATAACCACTACTGCATATTATAGTTATTTCTAAACAATGTGTTGTGGTGACACACGACGTTAGGATCTGAAGGTCACTACCAACTATCACTATACCACCAGTGTTCCCACTATAGACCGCCAGTTTTCCCACTATAGACCACCAGTGTTCCCACTAAACCACCACTGCAAATAATATTTTGCAAAACAATCTTGCAAAAACTACCTCAGCACACTGTTTACCAAATGATTTGATGTTATAATGAATGTTTTAAAGCTAGATGAAATGAGCTGAAAATGCTGTATAGGACTGTCTAGTTTTATTCGCTACGTTTAGAGATATACAGGGTTATAGGTATCTAATCAATAACCTTGAAAAGGCGACTTGGGTAAATCAAGACTAACAACTTTTGTTCTACGATTTTTTCTAAAACAATGGTTTTTTTTCCCATACAAAAAATAAATAGGCAAATTTCCAGTTCTAACCTTCTTAGCTCTTTCTAGGCGGTCACAGATTAAGACAAGTCGGTACATGCTGTGTGTGTAGCACACTCGGCAGAGCGATTGCGTAAAAGTTGTAGCACTCAGCGTGAATCAGCTGACTGCGCATACGTCAGAATCGAATAAATGAAACATAGGTAGGTATTACGAGACATAGAGCTAGCAATTGATAGAAATTCTCACAAAAACTAAAAAAAATTAAAACTTGAGATCTACTCGTATTACGTTTTGGCAAAAGTCATAGAAGAAAAGATGTTAGTCTTGATTTACCCAAGTCGCCTTTAAGAGGTTATTGATTAGATACCTATAACCCTGTATATTATTTTTTAACTATAATTATATACCATGATAATGTACAGTTGTGATTCCAGTTTATTAAACGGTAGGTACCTAAAAATCCATTGATATGTGTGATCCAGCTAACGAAAATAAGAACTGAAGTCGACGCATACATTTTGTTTTTTTTATGTTTTCCCCAATAAATCTAACAACAGTAATAAATCTGTCGCCGTGAAATGTGGGTTTTGTATTTGAAAGTGCTCTTCGATTCAACCCACAATCTTTCGACCCAGTCAATATTTATATCGATTCAACACGTTTTTAACCCCTGGCGCAAGAACGACGGCGACAGGGTGTTCTATGTTCTATAAAATTGACGTTTCAGGGTGTGTGTGTGTGTGTGTGTCTATCTGTGGCATCGTAGCTCCCGAACGCATGAACCGATTTTGAAATTGTTTTTTTTTGTTTGAAAGGTGAATTAGTCGGGAGTGTTCTTAGCTATGTTTGATGGAAATCGGTCCAAGATGGGTGCCGCCACAAAATGGCGGATTACATATTTTTTCATAACTCCCAATATGTATCAAATAAAAGGATTTGAGTAGTAAAATACTATACATGACAAATTTCAAATCCAAGATTGCCGCCACCACAAAATGGCGGGCAAAGTTTGTGTCGGGGGTTTTTTAAATTTTAAATTTAATTTAACATCTTGAAAACTTTTACTCGGTACTCCTTATTTCAACTCACTTTTACATAGCGTAAGTATATTTCTATCTTATTATAACGGTCGACGCAAAGCTACTATTCAGCGTATTTTCCAAGAATAACAAACTCTGAAAGGAAAACTTAATATTCATGCATGCAAACCTGTTTTCATTTTATGTTCAGCGAGGTTTGACTTCATTAGTGAAAGCTTATGCATTTAAGCGAGAGAATAAAAATAAGTAGATGCTTTATAAATATGTAAAATTTAATTATATATTTTTACCGCAAAGATTTCTCGAGCTATTTTGTTAAACATTTCGGGTTTCATTTAGAAATAACAACAAATGATGTTTATTATTTAATGTTAATTACTTTTTCAATGTTTTGTTTCCGTGCTTCTATTTTGTAACTGATCATGTATGTATTTAATTTTCATATTTGTTCATTTATATTGTGTGTATTGTGGTGGCGAATAAATGACATGTCTATGTCTATGTCTGTGTCTATGTCTATACCTATGTTTGTTACAAGTTAAACATGGGTACGTAAGAGTTTGTATGAAAATAACAATACGCAAACAATGGCGTTCGAACTTCGGCTTGTTTTTATTATACCTAATTGTATTTTTCATTATATGGGTATATGCAAAATGTATTATGTTTGTATAGGCGACCAAGAAATTGGTTTACCACTCTAAGGCTGAATATCATTTGCACGTACAAAACATCAAGGGCTATTTTCGCTTGACAGATTAATAACTGCTACGTCAGAATCTGTCATAGTAATCCTTAGCGAATAATTATGTTACTGGGAGATGTCATCAAAAGTGGTAAACCAATTTCTTGGTCGCCTATACATTACTACTGACAATCCTTCAGATACCTTAAATCTTAGAAGATTTCCCCCAAATATTCCACTACTTTTCTTTGGCACTACTGCTTGGCTCTACTAGAAGCGTAAAGGGAAATTTTACTTTCCCATGACACTAACATTCTTATTGGCTGTTTAAAAGCATATTATAAAATCTCCCGTGGACTACCTCATTACCGATGGCACTACTAATTAAATTAATTCATTAAATATTCCAGAACTGGAATTTACAGTTATGATCATGTATTTGTTTTTATTTGTGTCTCGCAAAGTACCTACATGCCTAGTAAATGTTTAAATATTTGCATGTTTCAGTATACTTTACAAATCCAAACAAACATTGTACACAATTTTCGGTGTAAATATTAAAGCTCAATAAACACATCATATTACGCCGTGTGACGGAAACATATTTACCTTGTGGATTTAGCTCAGCAATTTAAACAAAATTGGTGTAAAACGGTTTTTAAACTATTCGATACGATTACGATTTGTGATTTGAGAATCGAAATTATTTATATCATATAATTATTTATTACAAAAAAGTATAAAATAAAGAAAAAAGTGTAGAAAAAAAACTAGTGACGAGGTAAGAAGAAAAAGAAGAAAATGTCAAGAGCAAATTTTGTTAGTAGTGTGTCAAAAACCTAAAAAAATACTTATAAGGCAAGCTCATTTGCTGACATTGTTGTATAAAAATACAACCAGCATGTATAGTTATTTTCAATTTTGCACAATATTTTCATTTGTTATCGCGTGATTTTTCATCATAATCCTCGAAATTTCATATTCATACTTAACACGCTAGTGGGGCTAGGTTTTGGTTATGACTACACTATAGTAAGTACTCACTTGGTTTTGGTTGAGGCGAATGTTTTTTCGTGGACATGACGCCGCTCAGCTCATGTCAGCTGTCACATCGCACGCAGGAAATCATCGAGTACACGCGCGGCAACCTGCTGTGTGCGCCCAGCCTTAACCTTAACTCAGCTTGGCGTACCTGTTATCGAATGAAATATTCTCACTTAGTATAATTGGCACGGTAACGAGGGAAATCATTCAAAAATACACGACTAAATATGTATAAGGCTGGGGCATAAACGTCTAATATAAGTAGGTACATAAAAAATAACCTACAATTAGAATGAAAAAAAATTATGATAAGTATGACTTGGAAAAAAATCAGGGGCTTTACTACAATCTCTTACAAACCATCATGTTTCAGAAACGTCACATTTCAAGCTTGAAGTAGGACTACTTAAATATAAAATTTTTATAGGTTCTTTATATTTCCCAATGAGCTTGTGTTAAGGCCTCAGTGATTTTTAAACGGATTGAGGTATTATGTATATAAAAGATGGATGGACTGTGTGAAAGATGACATGGGTAAGAAAGGAGTGAGTACTGAGATGACGAATCATTGAGGGAAATGGAAAAAGATCACATGTTGTGCCGATCCCACATGGGAAAAGGGCAGGAAGATGATGATGATGAGGTATTGTAGGTAAAAAAATCGAGATCACTGGTATATTTAGTCCGTGATAATTGAACTACATAAAAGCAAAGTGTAGCGTTTCTTCTCGTAAAACTACCCCAGACCTTTAGTTTCTCTGAACAGGACAGTTTCAAAGATTTATGAATATACCCTCCAGCTTCGAAAAGGCTATTGATGCTGCCCGTCGTTAGTCCGTTACGTCGTTAGATCCGTTGCTATAACAGCCTACAGCGCTTACGAAAGTTTCTTTGATGGATGCCGGCAAAAAGTTTATAGGTCAAGTGTTAGAAAACTGATTTCAATGCTGAGGAACTTTATGAAACTTTATTGCTTCTAGGTACGTGACTACGATTTTACTACAAAAGTTGTGATTGAAATAGTTTGAGGATGGTTTGCGGCTACAATTTCGCTTTTACTACAGTATTCTTATAAGCGGCGATGGCTTGCAACCTGTCACGTACAGAACACTAACTACTGTGTAAAATGTGGACATGCCAAATAATATCATTTTTGGACGTGCTTCTGACTACCCTCTTTCTCTTTAGATATCCTCAAAGATTGATATAACTAGAGATCTGAGGAGATATCTACCGAGCCTGGGGATTGCAGTCGTGATCATGTAGGTATGTACATTTTCGCTGAGTACTTATCATTCTTCCTGTCGCGTTTTAATACCCAGTACACTAAAATATTTTCATATTGGATAAAATAAGTCATCGTCATCATCATCATCTTCCTGCCCTTTTCCCACGTTATGTGGGGTCGGCACAACTGTGATCTTCTTCCATTTCCCTCTATCATTCGTCATCTCAGTACTCACTCCTTTCTTACCCATGTCATCTTTCACACAGTCCATCCATCTTTTCTTTGGTAAAATTGGATAAAATAAGTATTGGACAAAATTCGTGTTTGACTAAAATCGTGTTGGTACATTAATTCTACTTTCTCATTTCGTATTTTAGACATTTAGTTGTGCAAAGGCCTACCTACATTGCCGTTAAGAACATTCATTTATATGTAGGTAGATAGCGTAAATAAGAACGTCTAGTGGTAGTGGCTCTTTCGATCCTATGGTCGTGAGTTCGAATCCAGTGCGTGACAAAACTGGTATGTCGTAGAACCTAAAAGGTTAAAAAATTGTGTCAATTGCACTAAAGAAGCTTTTGAGTTTTGAGTCGCATTTTAATGTTTTCACCACACTGGTTCTTTTTAATTAGTGACACGATAAGAAGAAGAAGAAGACACTCAAGGCATATTATAATACTAGCTGACTCGCGCAACATTTTTTATTGATGCTCCGCTCATATTATTCGTAGCGTGATTTTAAGTATAGCCTTCCTCGATAAATGAACTATACAAAAACAATAATATTTCAATTCGAACCAGTAAGTAGTTCTTGAGATTAGCGTGTTCGACCTAACAAACTCTTGTGCTTTATAATATTAGTATAGAATCATCAATAATAGTAGCTAAGCCTCACTTAGCTGGGACAATAAACCGCTTATCTGCCAGATACCAGTGGACACCCATTGTTGTTCCCCTTACTGTCTAAGCATAACGTAATAATCTAGGGCATACCTAACTAGTGTGCCTGAAAAGAAGAGTTGTCTAGTGACATAATGCCAACGACATAAGATAGAAAATCCAATGATTCAGGACTATAAGTACCTACTTTTGTTGAACAGAAACATTAAAAAAATAGTTAGTAAAGAACTTTTGACGGAAAATAAAGGGGAGTTTATCTAAACCTTAATTTAAACAACAAATTCAATGACACCTCATTTTTCAAAAACAGTCTAACCTCGCATACACATAATATGTGTATGCGAGTTCCTTTGGTTATCGCTTTTCCCCAAACGGCTGGACAGTTTTCGACAAATGTTATGTAAATACACACACCTCAAACCTTACCTTTCTTCGCTTCGCTGTCAGTTAAATATGCCCTACACTGGGCACCCTACCGGATGAAGCAATTTTATCTAACGGCTGGGGAAAAAAGTATCTACTTGTATTTCTATGCCCCCTTTACCTAACCTTTAGTCCCCCATCAATCACAATCATTCACCGTTTCATCAACATTCCATATTAAAAAAGGTTTAAAAAGTCGTTTTTCAACAATTTACACTGCTAACGATTTTAATGTCGGCCATTTTATAAGAGTAGGTAATTTATTTAATTTTTAAAACATTTTAAAGCTTTAAAAAAACAATAAAGTATTTGAATCACGCCTTGCTATTTAAACGTGGTTTTTACGTAAAATATTTAAAATGATTTAAAAGGTTACCACAAATATTACAGCTGTGACATAAACGTATGATAATATTCCCCAAAAGCACCAAATTCATCTTATAATATCTTATCATTTTATGGTCCACGTAATTTCTGTTATTAATTCACGACGCTTATCTATTTCCATTCATTCTCCGCAAGGTAGACCTCACACCACCTCAAATAGGGTTGGACAAATTGCAGCAATTTCTCACAAAATGTGGAACGATTCGATCGCTCGCAAAGCCGAATCGGAACGATGATTGCGTATTTTGTAGTGTCAATTTATCCAGGGTTCCATCAGCACTAAATTTTAACGTTATAACAAACCACAACTTTAAACGTTACAAACGTTGTGCACATCACTAAGGCAAGTATAAACTACATGCATGACATTTTTTACAATACAAGTTTTAAAATAGTTTTGTATGCAATACTTACAGAAATTCTGTCCAAAAAGTGTAAATAAAACAAAGTTTATAATAAGTTTTTACCAGCTTTGTAGAACTTGTATTAAACATGTCTGAGTAAATAAAAGGTAACAGCTACAGTGTTTTTTTATCATTGATACGACGAAAAAGAAGCGCTTATGTGATGCGTAAAATGAACTAAACTATCAAAACACCAAAATTGATTGTTTTTCGATATGATATTCATAACCTTCTAAGCTTAGAAAAATATTTTTTCCTTATTTTTTAGATTTTTGTGGAACCAATAAATATAAATTAAAGTAAGTATTATTACTGTACCGTATTAAAGCAGTTGGGAACAAAAACGTTTGATATCAATAGCCTTTGGCCCGCCCCATTGTATTGCTATAACAATAGCGTTTCTATTGAAGTGCCTTGTGTGATTACATGATCGTTTCGGTAAATGAAATTGGGTATTAAAATACCTTGTTAATAACCTAAATGTTTTTCTACGTATATCCTACTTATATTATATACGCGAAAGTTTGTAAGAATGTATGGTTGTATGGATGTATGTTTGTATGTTTGTTAGTCTTTCACACTGAAACAGCTGAACGGATCTGGATGAAATTTGGCACAGATATAGATTATAGTATGGAATAGCACATAAGCTACTTTTTATCCCGGAAAATGTACGTTTCCCGCGGGATAGATTGTTCTTGTTTTTCAAGGTACCACGCGGGCGAAGCCGTGTGCTGAAACTAGTTTTACATAATTATATTACAAAAAGTGGTGGTAAGGTTTTCGGGGAATCTTTTTAACTGTTGGAAAATAATGTCAATACTTTTTTACCTATTATTCATTACACTTTGATCATTCTAGTTTTAGTTCGGATCTTGCTTCGGACTAGACAAAAAAATCAAACAGCAATGTCGCTATTCGAAGAGCAAAATTTATGGAAATGACATTTGCAATGGATAAGTCACGTAATTTCCATACATTTTTGTTTCTTTTTATTCTGGATCGATATTTGTATGTGACCTCTAAATAATTACCTAGATAAGTTCGTGGCGTTATATAACTTTGAACACTTCTGAAACCAAGATAATACCGTAAATGCTTATCCGATTCTCTTAAACATAAAATCTGATTATCCTAACAATGTTTTCCATTCAAACCGAGGGCCTTTTCCTGGAACCATTCAACAAAGAAGTACCTTGTAGTCCGGAAGTCAATAGTAATTACTTTACGGATGATTTATGCTACCTTAAATTCAAAAGTGCATGTCATTGGTAAGTAATCAAGCGGCGAAAGGTAGTAACCTCTCACGTATTTATGGAATATTAATTATTACCAGCAAAACTTGAACATTGTGCCAAATAGAATGTGTAGACGAGTATCTGGGTATTATATTGACGGCCTCTGTGGCGCAGCGGGCGAAGGTCCGCCTGAGACGCAGAAGGTTGCGGGTTCGATTCCCGCCGTGGGACAAATGTTTGCATTATTTGCAGATATTTGTCTCAGGTCTGGGTGTTTTCTATGTATAATATGTATGTATTTACAAAAAAAAAAAGTATATCTATGTAGTTTATCAGTCATGTGGTTCCCATAATACAAGCTCTGCTTAGTTTGGGGCTAGATGATGCTGTGTGATAGTGTCCAGCATAATTTAATTTAATTTAATTTATTATAATGTAATTAATGTATGTATTTACAAAAAAAATGTATATAATTAATCTATCAGCTATCTGGTTGCATTAGTACAATATTTACTTAGTTTGGGCCTAGATGGCGTTGTGCGAACTATCCACAAATAAATAAATTTATCTTATATTTGTTTTTAGTTTTGTTACAGGAAATATTTTTGCGCAACGGTGTTTTTTGTGTAACATAATAAAATCCCCCTTATCTCCTAGACTAGGGATTTTATTGTAATGGCCGCAGGTACTGAGGCAGAAAAAGGTAGATTTTTAGTTTTATTAGCTACGTGTAGTCGGGAAAACAAGAGACCCTTGGGATTTATGATTAAAGTTACTACTCCATCTTATCCTATTCCTTCTAAAATTTTAAATGTGCTCTCAGTAAAAACACCTACTTATGAGTTTATTATTTATATATAAGAGACTTTTATGGCTACATAATGTTTATGAGTTTGTAAACATTAAGATAATTTTTATCCGATAAATCTACCCCCATGGGGTGCTTAAGTGCTTTATAAGATTCTAAGTTCAGAACCATGCTGGCAAAGTAACTAGGCGAAGCTTGTTCAACATAAAATCCATATTTAAATAGTATGTTAACGTATTGTAACGAAAATTGGGGACGTTTTAGAAAAAGGCCAGAAGTCTTACAAACCTTCATAAAGACTAACAAACCTTCATGTTTCAACACTACTTTTAGACAATTTTTATAGATCATGGTACGAAATATCAAAGTTACATTATGACCTATGTTGCCTTACATACGATTACGCAGACAGTCGTAAAATACTTGTTTGTCCATATCCTTAACAAGTCATAAGCTAAATTTGTTAATTCCGTAATTCGTCAAATTCTTTATTTGTTATATCCTACTCAAGTCAAAAGCTAAAACTTATCATTTTTGCGATTCGACAATTTAATTATTCACCCCTCTGTTTATGTCTGGGGCTAATAAAGCACAGCATTTAAATGGTGACAGTCTGCTAGGCTGACAATTCCAGAAACTAAACAGTCTTGGTAATAACAGTAAAGTAATGTAGTTATTGGATTTCTTGGTAAACGGGTTGAAATATTGGTGCTAAAATTATTTCGTAGAACCAACTAAACAGTTCTAGAGAGAGCTAGTTTCATGCTAGCTTTTGAATGAAATTCTTTTTCTAACGTATTTCCCAAAGTTTTATACCCGAAATTCGATGTTTTTCAATCACACATCTGCAAATACTAGGCTTATTTTAGTATACCAGGTATATAGAAAGGTAATACCTGCCTGGCTCAAAGTTTGGCTTAACTGCTGGAAATGCTTTATTTGCCAACAGTCTTGTCGCGATATTTGAACAGGGATATACATTCGGGCTTCTATTCCAGCTCAGGGAATATAGATAGATCAACAGAGCACATCTGTACTTTTTTCATAGTCGCTAATTGGGTTCGTATCCAACTAAACCACGCCATTCATTCTATTTGTTATACTATGTGACAGTTGTTGTTAAAGTTGTCTTTTCAGTTGTAAATTCGCGAATTGCGCATCTTTGTCAAGTGTTTGCCAGCGGTCTACTTATTTGTCGCCTAGTATACATTAGGTACTGCGAAAAAAAATGAAATAAATAGCGTGAATATCGTTTGTCTGGTAAAATCTACTGACTTGTCTAAAATGACGATTTTATGCGTTATTTGATAGAGTTCAAAATTATTTATGACAGAAATAACTTCAACAAATCTCTTATTGATGGAAGCAAATAGAAGCAATTGGGAAGCAATTTTTGGATTGCATTTCAACGTTAAATAGCATTTTTACGGTAGCAAAATTCGGCTGGTACACTTATCCCTACCAAGCTATCCCTACTGGTAGGGATAAGTGCACGTTTGTGTAGATCTATTTCTACCGGTAGGGATAGGCGCACAGAAAATTTCTTATCCATACTCGGTTATCCCTACTGGTAGGGATAAGTGTACATTTGTGTAGATCTACTATTTCTACCGGTAGGGATAGGCGCTTGAGTAAGTAGACATTCTAATCAAAGTGAACCAGCTTTCTATCAGAAGAGAATATGAAATACTGAATCCCAAAGGCACGTTTTCACTTTGCTCACGTACTCTGTATCCTATGTAGGATATATTCTTCGGTTAAAAAACTGTCACCGCACTATGGCTATTTGCAACACATGGTTTATTTTATGCGGTTCTTGTTGTCCTCAAAGTACCATATTCTTGACATTGGTGGATATTTAAATAAACGCTAACTTAGTTTTTGAGATGAACAAAATAATCGTTTTGAGACAGTATAGACGGATAACGTCATATAGGAAACCCAGGCTTAGGCATTTATGAAACTCCTCGAGGAACACGTTGGCTAATGGCACGGAAAATTTGGTGATGTGTGTTATTATAACATCAAAAGGTTTAATAATATTGAAGACTCATTTTTTATGGTTGTTACATGCTTTATTTACAGAAATAGAGAGATATATCTTAATACACACTATGCAACGTGTCCCAAAAGTAGTGTCAAGCGAAAGTTCAGAGATAGAACACCTCTTGGGGTACCCGAATCACCCCCATGTATGTTCCGCGATTTTTTATAGTTTTTGAGTTATGATTTCATTTTTGGTTAGTTAACAAACAAATTAAGCTTAGGAATGACCGTCCACTTCACCGTCTTTGAAGGCCAATGTCAGCCTTAAAGTAGTCTATTAAGTACTACTTTTTTTTAATGATTATGAAAGCTGAGAGTCTGGAAAATTCTTTGGACTTATTTAAGAACCATGAAATTACTTGTTAAGATTTTTAATTTAAAGTTGAAAATTTAAGTCATAATTCACCGAATGTAATTATTTGACTTTACACCAACATTTTCATAGTATTCATCAAAGTCACGTAGCTGATTCTTTTATGCACAAAAGAACAACACATAACAATTCAGTAGCAAAAAAAAACTACTTTTTTTTAAGAACTTTTTAAGTTGTTCAAGTCGTATATATTCAAAAATTCGGAAAAAAATACATAACTCGAAAACTATAAAAAGTCGCGGAACATACATGGGGGTGATTCGGGTACCCCAAGGGGTGTTCTATCTCTGGACTTTCGCTTGACACTACTTTTTGGGACACCCTGTAATAAAATACATGTGAAACACTTAAGGTATCTAAGGATACGAGTATAGAGCTATAGATAGCTTAACATTATTGATTGACTAACATCGCTTAGCTTAATGTTTAGGCCTTAAAAAGGCTTTAAACCTTAAACTCTAGAGAGCTAAAAGATGGTTGATCCATTTCCGGGTATTCATACAGGTAAGGATTTACCTGTATGAATTCAACCTCTGTGGAGTGACAAATAACTTTAAGAGTTTCAGAATGTTAACTGATAACTGAGTAGGTAACTATGTTTTCAAAGATTATTAAATATGTGGTCCCAAACCACACCCATACACTAAACGCCACACACAAGGTACAAAATGCGTATCTATTTAAAATTACAAGCCCTATTATTTATCTTATCTATTGCTGTCTAGCTTAAAAATGCAATTGAAAACCTAAGGAGGTAATCATAAAAATAAGGGCGAACACGCCTCGGGAATCAAAGCCTTCAAAGTCTCCTCATGTGAAAAGATTATCTTGAAAGCGTGTCGAGCAAAGGTTTCCCACCCTTAGGGCAGGGTGTAAGGGGTTTTATGAACCTTACGGGACTCGTCTTAAGTCGTAAAAGTATTTTTAAAGACATAATAGCAGAAGTGCTGTTTGTTTTAAAAATAATCATCATTCTCCTGTCCTTATCCCACGCTAAGTACCCCACTTAGCGTGGGATAAGGACAACATGTTTTCTTCTTCCACTCACTCCTATCATTCGTCAACTCTGAGTCTACTCCTCTCACATTCATATCATCTTTCACATAATCAAACCACTTTTTCTTCGGCTTTCCTCTACTTGCGCACCCAGATACACTCATACCCATAACATTTTTTGGTGACATGGTTTTCATCTCTCCTCATCACGTGTCATCATTATTTTGTTTTAAAAATAAACACTTTAAATTCAGTTTGACTCCTTGTTTTTTCTCAAATGCTAGACAGAGACAATAACGACATCTGTTACATAATGACTGCGTAAGTAGGTACTAGAAAGTATAACTTTGCTCCAGATGCCTCAACTAGCAGATTAGTGGACTGTAGACCTACAGTGCTCTCAAAGCTATCTTAGCTTTGAGAGCACTGTAGGTCTACCATTAACTAATCCACCGAGTTTAACTTGAAAGTACCTGGGTGACCGAACTTTGCTCGGTTTTTTTTTATTGGTAAACGACGTTTTCTAAAAATGAAACCTAGCTAGATCGCCCCCGAAACCCACTGCATACAAAATTTCATGAAAATCGCTGGAGCCGTTTCTGAGATTCCAATTTTATATATTATGTATATACAAGAATTGCTCGTTTAAAGGTATAAGATAAACCGTGTGCGCCACAATCTCCTTCATTACAAATTCTATCTCTTTCCCTCAATACCTAACTGTCTCTCTCTAACAAATGTTTATTGCTTCATCGCACAGACAGGACAGTTGCCAAAATATTTGGGTCAACGAACCATAATGCCTACAAGAGTGCTACGAAACTAGGTCCCACATGATTTTATTTATAAACCTACTTAGGCTTCAGACTTAGTACTTACAGCAAGTGTTTTTTATAGAATTTATATCTACTTACATTTTTTTTTGCAGAATCCTTTATCCAGTGTGGTGAAAGGACAGCGTGCCTCAATCAGAGACTTCTTTCGTGCTTTTTTTTGAAATCTTTTTTATTATTTTATTCGGTGTGCGAATAAACTAAATAGGAAAATATACAATGTAGGTTTTACATTTATTAGTAAGATTGGATTATTTTTAACGCCTAGGATAAACTAAGCAATTCTTGGAAGAACCCAGCACCCACGTTTACTACCTACTGAAAAGATCTTTTAGAATATAAATTGCCGTTTTTATCATGAAAAATACAGATCTCAAGAGATGAGTCGGAAAACGTTAAAGTTTTTCATTCAATTTGATTAAATTAATTTGACTTTGTTTATCTTTGTTTTACACAACAAGGGTTTACAATTAAGAGGCTAAGACTAACTAATACAGAGAAAGAAAATTTTTGAACTGGCTTTACTTTATTTAGTTTTATACCAAAACTAGCTTCCGCCCACGGCTTCACCCGCGTGGTACTTACCTGAAAAACCAAAACAAATGTATGCCCCGGGAACCGTAGACTTTCCGGGATAAAAGTAGCATATGTGCTATACCAGGCTATAATCTATCTCTGTACCAAATTTTATCCAGATGCGTGCAGCCGTTTCTGAGTAAAAAAGCTACAAACATACAAACTTTCACGTTTATAATACTTCTAGTAAGATAACATGAGCAAAATGAATATTCCCTTGTAATTTTTACGATAGCTATAAAGAAACAGATTCATAAAAGTTTATAAATTTCAATTTGTTGCTACAAAAATAAGCCTTACTGAGAAAATGATTCATTTCATACAGAATTCAATTTCGTTTCTTTTATAATACGATCGAGTTCAGTCTTCCATTTCCATGGGCAAAAGGTTTACCACTCACACAAAAACCACTGGAGCAAAGAATGTATTGGTAGATCGCCGTAAGTGATAGGCATTTAATAGAATAGGTTTATTTGAATCTACTGGTAATAGATAGAACCACACAATCTCACAGTGATAATGGAAACTTTGCCTCAAAACAGAAAGAACATATTCGTTTACAGAAATATACAGATCTATCTTAATTGGAGATGCATTGGATAGTGGTTTGGCCGGAGACCGGATAACGGATATTCGGCGTAGGATTCGCCCGGAGCGCCTAAGAAAGGCTTATTCCCAAAGTACTCCACGTTTTAGTTTCAAAGTACTCCAAGAAATATTCTCAAACTACTCCACGAATAAAATATTGTTTTTTTAGTTTAATTCGACTCCACCCTACTGCTGTCCAAAAATAATTATCTCATACATTCGTTCATAGTGTGATCTCGTGTGACTCAATTCAAGTAGTTAACCTGTAGAGGGGGCGGGGCGCGGGGCTTGTGATCGCGAAGGGAGCGAAGTACTGATTTTTATTACACTTTTTAATTAATAAACTTAATTCGTAATATTTCGTACACAATGATTGTTTTTTTTTTAGCAAATTCAATCATATTAATTCAACAATTTATAGATGTTATGCTATTCGGTATCCGGCCTTGCATTTAATATTCGGCCGGATACCGGATAGCTAAAAAATGGTCGGATAGGTTGGCAACAGAATAGTAACCGGATATCGGTTGCATCTCAAATCTTAATTCACACACTATATAAAATACATGTGGGGCAGTCTACGGACTATTTACGGACCGTTACGAACGATCTATAGATAGCTCAACTGAGGGAAGCGTCCCCAAGACGCTGGCGGAATTTCAACGTTGACTAGTAATGCTGATACGTTGAGCCAAATATGAGCCAGATCTGGGGTTCCGCGTCGCTTCGACCAGATGCCCTGATATAATTTTAAAAAGCCATTTTATGTAGCGCAAACATAAATATTTTACTTTCATCGCTTAACTGTATCTTCCAAAAAAAATCTTATAAACAGAATATCCAACACTGTTAATACTGTTTTTATTAATTTTATTGCATTGTAATATACCTACTGCTATGTATATTCATTTAGATTAACGCCTACGTACGTAATACCTAAAGTTAGTTTGAAATGATAAGACCATTAAAATTTATTTCCCTTTTTTAAATCTTTTTTATAAGTTCTCTTCGCTGGGCGAATATGGGACTATTTGTTTGTCTTAAACTGGAAATTTTAACCTTCAAATATTATACTTATGTAGAAAGCGGTCCGGTGGTCACGTGCTAGTTAGTACCTACTTTACTGGCACGTGGGTGGAAGGACACAGTACTGGTTCCTTTGTTTAACATTATTAAATTATTTATTTCTATGAATGTGTCGTACAAGGTCATGCGTACAAATTTTACGAACACTTAATTATATTTACTTATACGTCCATTTTGTAAAGTGGGCCTTATTCATAGGGTTATAAGTACAAATTTTCGAGAAACACTAAGTTATACATATTATTTATTGACTTTTGTCCTATTTATTTATTCATATACAAATGAATCTACTTTTGGCTAACGCCGCCGCGCCTTGATGAAGAAAACTTTTTTCATATCCAACATTGTATTACGAAGACCGACAAAAAACACGAAAATTCCATGTTGTTTTTGTTCGACCAAGTCTTTGTTTGTTATGTTAATCATAAAATTACAGACCTGAGTGGTTTTTTCAATATGTTATTTATATCTTTATTTCAAAAACTTTTATAACCTCAATTTTAGAGCGTCTTTCAAGCTGGTAGCATAAAGATGGAGCAATAAAAGATTGGTTGATAATAAATTATTTTACAAAGGGTACCTACATTTAAAATTAACTAATATTTTACGATAGCAAAATTGTTTGTTGCGAACAATGACGAATAGTGAGAACAATGATTAAACTGTTGAGAATCGCTAACCTACAAGGAAGATTGAAATATTTTTAAATCTGTTTCAGGAAAGCAACAGTCACTAAGTTTCGTAAGAGAATTTAAAAAATGCTCTACTATTACATGCATAGACTGATACGTATAGATCCTGCCTGATGAAATTGACTGAACCCTGCCTGATCGTGTAATCGTCGCCTATCTAATTAGTATTCTGCACAGGATTGCTACATACAATAGCAATAAATGAACAATTCTCTGGGGAAATTCAATTCTGTTTGACAACCTCCGTGCAAACAGGCCTGTCTTTTCAACTAATATCCCGAACTAAGTAGGTACAGGAAATATGAGCTATAGCTGAATTAGGTACTTTTGAACCAAACCAATAATACATTCACGAAAAATTAAACTCTTGAACGGATAGAGTTTTCGCTCTTATTGTAGTTAAATCTGAATTTCTTAACACAATGAAATCAGAAGTGAATTCGACAGATATAATATCCTTAGTGTATCCATGATATTTAATGAGATAGTATCCATACTTAGACTAATTTAATTTTACGAATGTGTCAAACATAACAACACCATAAGTGATCTAGCTATTTTTATTTAACCTGTGCTAAACTTTAACATGTTAACTACTCTCAAAAGAATCATTGAAAAGGGATGGAAAAGGGCCAGCGGTGAAAGTAAATAGGCTATTTAGACAGAGAGAAATATATATGATTCGACCCTGGTGAGAGAGAGATAAAATATTACGGTGCCAGGTGCGAAAAGGGGAAAGTTGTAGGTAATGTTTTTTACTCTGATTTATATTAAAAGGTTTAGCCGAGGTTACCGATCTAGTTTCGTTGAGAATGAGTTTGCTTGATTTTCGAGTATTTGGCTCAAACTCAATATTTTATTCATTAAAATCACAGGGATCATTTTGAATCGTCTTGAGCCGTTCATACTAGATGAGTCTAAGTGCCAATTCCAGTCCTATCCCCAGTCCGAGAACTGTCAAGAAACTCGCTGGGCCCTAGCGCTTTTTTTGTATGATCCTTGTTAATTTTGTTAGGGACACCTAGCAGAGTTGGAGCTGATTCGCCCGAAGCTTTTTTGTCATCTAAGTACTCGTTACCACAGCTATATACCGTACGTAGGTATGTACACATACAGACATTTCTAGCACTGTCTATTTATTACTATAGCTATATAGCATGTATATCACTCACTGCTCAGTAGCTCTGCCTTCTGCGCTGTAGGTTGTGGGTTTTATCCCCACCCAGGATAAACATTTGTGTGATAAACGCAGATGTTTGTTCTGTGTCTGGGCGTTAATATCTATTCTATGTATTTATTTACTAAAAAAAGTCTAACAACTATCTGGTTACCATAGTACCTACAAGCTTTGCTTAGTTTGGCGTTGTGTTAATTGTCCACCAACAAAAAAAAAACTATGTATTTCAGAGATCAGCATTAATACACTTTTTATCCATTTTTTTATCAGCCATAATCCTTATGTAAAAGATTTTTTAGTCTAAAACTCACTTTTGACCTCGAGTCTTAATATTTCGCGTTTGTGAATACGGACACTAACCGCTTCCCGACCTCAGTTTGCGAACAATAATCAGATAAAGAGAAAACTAATTAGACGAGAGAGACATCTGCTCACAATATGAAGTTGTAGCTTCACGTTTATATGACGAAAGTTATGCCAATATATACTATGTTGTTGAACTAAGCACAAAAATACTCGATATAATATCCAATTCTTAAAGATAAATCATTTATTACAAAAAAAAACATGATCACGACGTGATTCCCATGCTTGGTAGATAAAGTCACGTCCAAAGATAATATTTAGCACATGCCACCATATTGCACAGTACAAAATTAACAAGGATCATACAAAAAAAAGCGCTAGGGCCCAGCGAGTTTCTTGCCAAATCTTCTCGCACTAGGGATAGGACTGGAACTGGCACTTAGACTCACCTAGTATATAAGACGTTTTAAAGTGATCCCTGTGATTCTATCTATACTAATATTATAAAGAGGAAAACTTTGATTGTTTGTTTGTTTGTTTGTTTGTTTGTTTGAAACGAATAGGCTCCGAAACTACTGAACCGATTTGAAAAATTCTTTCACCAATGTGTAGAATAAACTTTCAGGATGAACATAGGCTATATTTTATGTAGGTACTTCGCGGGCGACGCCGCGAGCGGAAGCTAGTTGAAAATAAACATATTTTGTTTTTTTTTTTTTTTTTTGAGTTAGTATTCCGTACGTGACAGGTTGCAAGCTAATCGCCGCTTGTAAGAATACTATGACACACCTATGAATTTTTGGTTCTAGGTATGTCGGTTTCCTCACGGTAACTTTTTCGAATGGAAAAACTCATTGGTGTACGACCAGGTTTAAACCCACGGCTGGTTACCCCAAAGACTAAATTAGCGTAAACGTTTTAAAAGACAGTTTTTAATTCGACTCAACTGGTCGGCGTGTTTCAGTTTATTTTAGAAGCAAAGTAATTCAATTTAGACCAAAATGTCAACTTTAGCTTATTTAAAACTATCAACAAAAGGCAGAATTGATCAATCTAGCTACCTACGCCAAAGAACAAACTCACTATGTTGAATAATTATGTTATAAGAAAACACTATTGTAACTCCCGCGACTTCGGTCACGCTATAATTATTCATAAAAACTTCAAACATCAACTGTACCTACAGAAATTGAATTTGGAGAATTATTTATTTAGTGCACTTAGAAAAGACCTTATCATCCAATTCTAGGCTTTATGGTTGACCGTCTGTCAGACAGTCAGTAAGTAACAGTAGAGTTATATTTAGATGAATTATCACATCTACATGCATTATATACATTTAAGTAGGATTTTTATGATTATATTTACAAATGGTAGGTTCCTATCTATTCTTAAGTAGTGCCTGCCTATCAAACTATATACCTAAGTGCGCATGTTTAGCCTAGTTAGTTAAGTTTTAAGTTAAATTTTCTCATGTAAGTGAATATGTAAATTCTTATGAGAAATAAATATCTTAAACCATAATAATTATTAAGTTATTTTACCACTGATAAACAGAAATGTAGACAGCCTACGGAAATAAAGCAGAAACACAAATACCGCAGGATAAATGAGAAATTATGTATATCCCCCAGCGGGAATCGAAACCGCACCTATCGCGTTACACCTATCATTTACCCGCCACTCCACCAAGGTTATAATTCAAATACTCACTGATCATTGCAGCTCCATTCCAAATACATTATAAATTCACACAAAAACATGCCCGAGATTTAACATTATCTCACAAATTTAGCTCTACACTGACACACATTCACAAAAAAACAACACACTCACACAAATACAACATTAAACACTTGTATGTTATGAGGTACAGATGTGTGAAGAAAAAAACGATAGTTTAATAAAGAAAATAGAATGAAATACAACAAAAGAGTAAAGAGAAAATTTCGTAGAGGCAGCCTCCAGCTACGAGCGTCGCTACGAACTGACTCTGACGTAGGCGCGTAGCCCGGCTACGGCATTCAATACCTAATACACATACATAGAACTGAAACTCCTATTTGTTCGACGGAAGACCAGCGTTGGTTGCTAGCAATTCATGCTGAGGTAGACGCCATTTTGTTTCTTTTAGACTCTTTAAACATATTTATGTTGTTTTAAATTTATATTTTTTTTATGTGTGGGTCTAATTGAACATATAAAGTTATTTTACTCTTTTATTTTTGAATGAAAAATATTATCATTCATTAGGTTTGTGTCTAAAACTTGGAAACTTGTCTTCTTTTAAGATTTGCATGTTGAAAGAGATACTGTTTAAAGTACGAGAGAATGCAAATGAGATACGTTTCTATGGCGTAGTATCATTACATATTACTTTACGGTTTGGAGGGAATCGGCGCAGTGCTACGGAATTTCTGTGTGAGATAAAAGATGAGATATCTCACCTATGTGAAACAATATTAGTCACCTACAGGTTCTTTATTTATGAGAAGAAGCATGACATGCAACAGAACAAATGCAATTTATGTTGAGACTTTTTATTGTTTTTTCAAAAATAAATAAATGTTTTTTAAACGTTGTAAATAAATTAATATACTTACTTATAAAATTTTAATTAAAATTTCTGCTAATTTAAACTGTAATTTTGCTGCTTATTTTTTTTTCAACGAATTGACCAGTTTTCGTCCAATTATTTCAAATTATTTGAATTTACCCTATTTCACACATTTAATTGCACGCAGGCGCGTGAATCATCGCATTTTGCATCTTATATCAATGTTATTAAAGGTCATTGGAAAAGTCTCTGTAAAAGCACGAACTATACCTTAATTTTAATTAAGGACCGTGCTTCAAAGTGTACTTTTAAGTAATTTGAAACAGTTTATTATTATTCTATTCGTAGTCACGTACCACAGCATCTGTGGTAAGAATCTAAATCGAAAAAGTATTCTATTTGTTTCACGTTAAGTTTTAATATCGCTCGCGGAGCAACAAATGAGATAAATTATCTCAGAAAAAGTCTCCAAAAATGTATAATCTGTGGCCTCGTAGAGGAGCTACGACGTAGAAAAGCTACGGCGTAGCGCCTTGCGTCGTAGGCATGCTTAATTGGCTTTATAAAAAGCTTGTTATTTATGAATAATTATTTTCTTAATACATAAAACTGTAACTGACTGAATGACTGACATATTAACGTACAACTTTTGATTATGAACTATCTAAATCAGCGGTCGGCAACATGCGGCCCGCGGACGTCTTGCTTGCGGCCAGTGAATTTTTTTATATAAGTTAAATATCAAGATAAATGCATGAATGAACCACGATCGACCGTATAGTGTGGACTCAGCCTTAAAACGCGCTTCGCTCTGCCCGCGAACGAACAAAATATGAGCGAAGCGCGAGTTCATTACAATTTTTGGTAGCACTTATAATTTATGCGAAAAAACTTTTTCAATTGTCAATTATACAAAAAATATATATGGTTCTTGTCTCACAATGGGCATTTGAGAGCCATATTTTGAGCTTCTAGGGTTAGTATCACAAGTGCGGCCCGGCCCGCCTTTAGTTTATTTTGCCACCTTGCGGCCCTTGCCTGCCAAAAGGTTGCCGACCCCTGATCTAAATAATCAAAGCACACAGCTTTTACCATACATTAGATAGGACGGTAAGTTTGTACAAGATCTAGTGGTGCACTAATAAAGACATTCACGAAATTCAACCTTTTGAGGTACAACGGAAGGTTGAAATTTTTATGAAAAAATATTACGCGAACGATGTTACGGGGAGCTTATATGGTGTTAAAATAAATATTGTTCTGGGAATAATAATAAAAATTAGGTTAATAAAAATATTCATACAAACACTTGGGATTTTGTTAATAATCTTAACAATGACTACATAATTTTGGAATTTTATTTGTATATATTAAACAAATGTATCTGAATATACATGTTTGTTATTATAAAATAATATCAAACCGGAAACTAGCATGCAGCCCACCATGTTGGTAATTGATTCTAATTAACATAAGGACCAACTGATGAGCCATTTTTGATTTTTAGTTGAATATTTAGAATGAAAAAGTAAACATGTTGCGCTGACCCCACATAACGTGGGAAAGAAAGATGATGATGATGATGAGTTGTCTGACTATTTCAAAATATATTTCTTGTCTAAGCATTTGGCTATGTATCTTCCTACAACCGCCATTGGTCGTTTCTGCCATTCCGTGATCGTTGCTTTGCTTGGGGTGACCTTGAACAAAATAATATATAAATATTGGTGGACAGTTCACACATCTAGCCCCAAACTAAGCTAAGTTTGTTCTATGGGAACCAGATAGTTGATAAAACTGGTACTTATTGCAAAAATACAAAAACCCAACTGAACACAGAACACCTTCGAATTTTTGGTTCTAGGGTATGCCGGTTTCCTCACGATGTTTTCCTTCACTGTTTAAGAGCACTAGCATTGCGCACAAAATTTTGCGAATCGAAAAACTGGTGCACGACCAGGTTTGAACCCACGACCATCGAATCGTGAGGCAGGGGTGCTACCACTAAACCACCAGCGCTCTTTATAATATTAGTAGGATACAGACCTGATCGCCCAGCAGTCTGTCGAGTAGCGTCACGCAGACAATACCGGCTCTGATGCCTGCCTCTCGAGTGAGCGCTGAGAACGCCGTGGCTTCCATTTCAATATTTTTGACGTCTAACTTAGTCAGCTTGATAAGAAACTCCATTTTGTCAGATTCTGTGTAATCGCAGAACGGCCCATCTAGTCTACCTTGTCCTGAAAAACATGAGTGTTAGTTAGTTCGTTTTATATATTTTTAAACTTACGCGATCCGAACACATTATTACCAATTTACAAGTTAAACGGTTATTTGTTTAAATATATACTCTCGGGACTTAATCGCGTATTGTGAAACATTCTATTTACCTCGACGTTTCGATGATATTACAATCACCGTGGTCACGAGTAGACTGACAAAAAAAAACGGTTATTTACTAACTAAAATAAATATAAAACAGTTATGCTATCTAAGGAACGTTACTCTTGACTTTTAATCATCAATATCGAGCGATCAACTAAATTTGTAGCACCTAAGCATTTTATTACCTTTCTTTTGAGACTAAATGTCTTTAAACCTACGTTACAAAGATCTATAAAATCAAATCAAATCAAATAAGTTTATTTTGTGTCACAAAAACAGAACATAATAGAAATAGATAATATAGATAGATAGCTATAGATAGCTGAACACCCCGTGCTCTTGTAAAATCAAAGGGAAGTGGGCTTAGTTAAGTGGTCAACCTCACCAATATGAAACTTGTGTATGTAAGCTTTTAACATTGTTATTCGACACAATTGCTTTATATAAATGCATTTGTGCGTTTGTGATTGCGTTGTTGTTTTCGTAAATCATATGTCGAAATACTTTTTTACGTGTCTATACAAATCATAATATGTGACAATAGAATGAGTTGACCGATTCAAAAATGCATTAGGTCAACTCATCCCGCGGGACAAGTTGACAGCGGCCTCAGACTAAAGAGCCATTGAAGGATCGTAGGATAAAGTATTTTTGTGTAAACAATGATGCGTTTACCTCTGTAGAAATCATCAGCTGCCATAGTTCCTCCAAGATAAGTGGAGAAGCCGTCATCATCTGATGCCATGGAATGCACTTCTCTGCACAGTCTAGCATCAAGAAGTGATTTCAACTTGCGAACTTTACCTAGCACTGGCTGAAAATAACATTACATAGTCCTAAAGTTTTTTTTTTCTATTGCAATAAAACAAACCGAAGAAGAAGTGGATAAGATAATAGATAATTTATTTCTATAAAAACATTGAAACACAAAAACACATAAAGACTAACAATTTCAAAGGGCAAATACTATACAATGAACCCTGCACTAGGCTTAAGGTTTGATTGTGTGAAAGATGATATGAATGTAAGAGGAGTAGATTCGGAGTTGACGAATGATAGGAGTGAGTGGAGGAAGAAAACATGTTGTGCCGACCCCACGCGTGGGATAAGGGCAGGAGAATGATGATGAACAATAAAACAGACATGATCACGGCTGTAATCCCCAGACTTGATAATATCTCCTCATATCTTTAGTTACTTAGATATTTGATGATATCTCTTTAGATGTTACTCAGAAGCACGTCCAAACAATGGAACTTTTTGCACAAAATAATAATATATGCTCAATGCTAGTGTTTTTAGACGGTTCAGGAAAATATCGATAGGAAGCTAGCTAGAACCAAAAATTCGAAGGTGTAGGTATAGTATTATAAGCAGCAATAGCTTGCAGCCTGTCACGGCATGTGCCAAGTTTAATGTTTGGACGTGCCCCTGTCCGACTCCGTTTAGATACCCTCATAGATTTAAGTAAGAGATCTGAGATTTGAGAGAGATTTTTATCTATCTACTTCAACATGTATGTTCAAGACTTACAATCTCATACGTTTTTTCCAAAGCCCCATTGAGTCCCCAGGTGGAGACCACCACAGACCCTGGCGGGATGCCGAGCCCACCACTGGTGCCGATTCTGAAGACGATGGGATCTTTTGCTTTAGCATAGTACATCAGTTTGATTACTTCTTGAAGGAGCGTAGTCATCGAGGGTATCCCAATACCGTGCTGTGATAACAAATAAATTAAAAATATAAATATAAATATTGGTAGACAATTCACACAGCGCCATCTAGCCCCAAACTAAGCAAAGCTAGTACTATGGGAACTAGCAGATTAATTATATACTTTTTTTTAGTAAATACATACATAGAATAGATATTAACACCCAGACACAGAACAAACATCCGTATTCATCACGCAAATGTTTATCCTGGGTGGGGATCGAACCCACAACTTACAGCGCAGAAGGCAGGGCTACTACCAACTGAGCTGCGAGGCCAGTCCATTTAGAGACGCTTTTTTTTGGGACATCTTGTTATTCGACTGTCATGTAAAAGTTGTGGTAGAATTACCAGAAGCACAAAATACAACATCCAAAATAATCTTATAGAAATTGCGAAAATTTGAAATGTCGTAAATGCGAAAGTTTGGATGGATGAATGGATGGATTTTTGTTATTCAATCACGCTGAAACGGCTAAACGGATCTGAATAAAATTTGTCACAGAGATAGATTAAATTTTGGAATAGGCGATAATTTAACAAGGTAGCACACGGGCGAAAGCTAGTGTGTATGTCAAGCAGTTCGTTAGATCTATTCAATAAAAGAGTGCGTGAAACATTATAGTATCTTTAACCTTTTTTCATCCTCACGGAAGTTTTTTCCAAGATAAATGTTTTTTTTTTGCAATAATAAAAACTAGCATTTATTTCAACCATTTATGTAATGATTTCAATAATCAAAAACCTGATTGAAAGTAATTGAATATAGTTTCTCAAGGCCATATGAGATACTAATATTATAAAGAGGCAAGTTTTGTAATTTTGTATATTTGTATTTTTGTTTGTAACGGATAAACTCAAAAACTTCTGGTCCGATTTCAAATATTCTTTCACCGTTAGTATGCTACGTTATCCCTGAGTAACATAGGCTATATTTTATGTAGGTACCTCGCGAGCAAAGCCGCGAACGGAAGCTAGTGAGATATAAAATTTTCAAATGCGTGGGCTTCGAACCTACGATATTACTTACGCTAACAGAAAGCACGGGTCCAACTTTGTACATCGCGTATCTCTGCGAGTGCTTCGTCAGATTCACGGGCCTGACTCCTCGGCATTGAAGGTTGAGGACCTCAGCCATGTACTCCGCAAACTCACGCATTCTGTACTTAGTACCGCCCATGCAGACAAACTGAAATAAACACCTGGTCTTGATTAAATAAATACTTAGAAGGTACAATAGCTTGTTTCGTTTAATCCACAGTTTGTTGATGTATTCGTTGATATAGCCAACAAATAAACATTCTTAATTCTTGACAACTGATCGTAACTCTATGAGCTACTAGGTATGGTAGTAGCTCTGCCTAATGCGCTGTAGGTAGGTTGTGGGTTCGATCCCCATCCAGGACAAATATTTGTGTGATGAACGCAGATGTTCGTTCTGTGTCTGGGTGTTATCTGGATTTAGACTAGTGTTGTAAATAATAATAAATAACGAAACTATAGTGTCGACTGTATCACGGAATGTCGAAACCCAAAACACCGAAGAACGTATTTGGAAAGTCAGGAAATCGAATATGAGACAGAAGACTCACAGCTCGATGAACCAAATACCTGAAGCAAACCACTTCGAAACACTTAAGTTCGAATAAACGCCACTTTTAAAGTGTGTTACATCAACGGTACATGACAAAAAATAGAGCGACAAAGTTCTAATACATCAGAAGAAAATCTCACTGTACCTTAACATCACCAAACATAGCTGGTAGATCATAATTTAGGGTATCGAGCCCTAAGTGGTATAAAACATCCAAATCCAAGCCCCGTAGGTGTTCATTCGGTAAGCAGAGGGTTCCATCCTTATTCCTGTAAAGGAGAGAAATAATAAGTATATCCGTGCCAAGTTTTATCAAGATCCGTTCAGCCAATTCAGCGTGATTGAGTAAAAAATTTCCATACATCCAAGCTTTCACATTTACAATATTCAGGATTTTACTTGAACTTGAGTGTGCCCGATAAATAAATACCGACCTGAATAAAATAAAATTAACAAATTCACTCTATACCCTTACACAAAATATGATGCATGGGTGTGTGCATAGAAAATGTTCACCAATATTAAGTATATACCAATATCATTTTAGTGTAAGCCCTTCTTTCTCACCCTATCTACGAAGGTTAAAATAAGGAATGAGTATAGGTATCAGAGGAAGTCTGAAAGTGGCACGGGTGACGGAAAAGATGAGGAGTAACAGGTTAGCGTGGTATGGGCATGTTATGAGAAGAGATGAATGTCATGTGACAAGGAGAGTGTTAGATATGAATGTGGATGGATACAGGGGTAGAGGTAGGCCAAAGAAAAGATGGAGGGACTGTGTGAAAGATGACATGGGTAAGAAAAGAGTGAGTACTGAGGTGACGAATGATAGAGGGAAATGGAAGAAGATCATGTTGTGCCGACCACACATAACGTGGGAAAAGGGCAGGAAGATGATGATTGATGACCCTATATCTGAGAAGGTTAGTAGAAATAAAAAACCTACTTGGTACTTCCTGGATTGGATCCATTGCAGATCAAATTGCAATTATCGTAATGTTTTGGAAGATCTTTGTCTGATAGAACGTAGTCACAATCGCACTGCATCTTGCATAAATTATGATCAATAGTAGGCACTATGATCAGTAATACCTTTTCTGAAAAAAAATGTATAAGTGCGTATAAAATAATTAGGTATATAGGTATGTTATGTGTTGTTTCCTACCGGGGTAGCTGCAGTTTGTTCGGGAAGAAGTAAGCAGTCCAGTAATAAGCACAAGCGAAAGTTTATTCACAGTAGGTACAGACAGATAGATAGGAAAGCACAATACACTATAGTTTTAGAAGGAGAAAGGAAAAACAGTACATAAATGACAGAAATTAACGGCGAGAAATGAATAGCGGTGGTAGTTCGCGAGACGCGGTATCATTGTCAGAGGTCCGGTGCTAACTGGCTTGGAAGCTCGGGCGCAACCGTCTCGCTCCCGCGCGTGGTGGCGACGCGGCTGCGCTCGCGCCTCCCGCTTGCACAGGAATTTGCTTACGCGCGCACAAAACTGCACAGAAAGATGCCTGGTTCCAATGTACAACGAAACTGCATGGTTTAGTCGTGCGACGATAAAATATCGGACGCGCAAATATAATGTGGAATATTATAGTGTATTGATATATTATGTAATTATGATATGTTGGTATATACTTAGAGATATTATATATATTGTTATGTATAGTGTTTATGTGTAAGTACGTAATTATATTATAATAGATAAATAAATAAAGCAGGCAGATATACAAATAGGTTTATGTAAGGACATATAGGAAAATATATACAAATAGGTAGGTAGTTACCCTACAGGTAGGTACTCCTAGGATAGAATTGGTAGAAGACTAGTTTTTTACACTACTAGTGTGGTGAAAGGTGCGCCTCAGAGGCGTCAAACGAGGTCTTCAAACTTTTTAGGTAGGTGCCCAATACTTGGCGGTTTCCTCACGATGTTTTCCTATAGGTACCTATTGGTATAAGCGCACATGAATTGACGAATCATCCATTTTGTACACGACTGAATTCGACCCACGACCTAGGATCGGAAGACGAGGAAACTACCACAAGATCACCAGTTAGTCCTTAGGTAGGTACCTAGTGCCAGGAGGCTAGAGCCTTAACGATATGATGCAAACTCATAGTAAAAACTGCTTAGTTACAAATAATTATAATTTAAATAAAGAAAACAGCCAACTTGTTTTATTTTTATTAATCACGTCATGTTAAATGTCATAATTTTTCACAATCAGTAATTTTCTACACATTTTGTCTGATGTTTTTATAAATTTTATTCAGTTTATTTCCATTTTAGATTTAGTTTTTTTTAATAAGTTTTTACTCAGTGTTATTTTAATTAGGCTAAATCATGGCAACGTAAGTATTTTAAAGACTCTATAATTTTGAAACTAAATCTTCATGACGTGTGGGTACAGTTGGCCCAACGAGTCGAAGCATTCGTGAAGTTAGCCGCAAGTGCTGCGCAGTATCGTTTTTCGGGAGCAATTGGAGTCTTAAATAATAATTAGAGGAACGGTGAGACTGTAAATGCGCAACCTCGCACCTGTGGCTAATTTCACGAATGCCTAGATCCGTGGGATGAACTGTACCTACCTACCTAGGTAGGTAGATACCTATGGAAGTATATTTAAGTTCCCACTCTTAATACTGTACAGACTGTAGCTATCTTCAGATTGGGATGGCCCTATGGCCATCCCAATCATCAACTTTAGTAACGGTGATCAAAGCCAAATATATTTTCATTTAGGATGCCTAAATTTACATAAATATTCTAGCACCCAGTGCTAGAATAAAGAGACCGAAACCCACCTTTTCTCTTCAAAAAATCAATAAACAAACTTACGATTTACAACGCACCGTAAAATGCAGTCGTAGCACAACACTCACTGCACAAAACACACTATTTATACAATCATCTGTGTAAATATTCATGTGGATACTTATCATTAAATAATAACATTCAGTAGAATAGGTAGTTATCGATAAACACAATCTCGTTATCAATGCCCTTCACTCTATCGTGGGCACAGATGACGACGCGAATAATAGAATAAAGATACTTCCAACACGTTACAATACAACACACAGTTTTGTACACAAAGGGTCTATGCATTCAGACATTATCATTATCTATACTATAATATTATAAAGCTGAAGAGTTGGTTTGGTTGAGATTAGCGAATCTCAGGAACTACTGGCTCGAATTGAAATATTATTATTATTGTAGGTTTATTGTCCATTTATCGAGGAAGGCTATATAACATCACGCTAAGATCAATAGAAGTGGAGCATCAATGTTGCAAAAACGGGAAAATAAGCGCAAGAGTCGGCTAGTAGCCCTATATTTCCACTCTTGGGACAGACAGACCCACTCGAGCGAGTGTTTGAGTCCAACACAGAACTAACCGATAGAACGTGTTAGGAATTTTTAGTTCTTTACATTTCCGATGTTATCCTTCACCGTTTAGCACTGCACTGCGCATATAAATTTAAAAAGAACTGTGCAGACACAACTTTATCCAACGCCGCGATAAGCGTTGATCTGTCAACTGTACCACGAGTACTGTGTAATTCATTAACGCAATTGGCAATAAGTTGAAATGACAGCCATTACAAAGGTTAATTGATGACCCAAGTACCTAATCTAATGTAATTCATTTCTAATTAGGTCATTCTTGAGTGATTTAATTATCCCCTCTCTGAAAATAGCTTTTAATAAGTAGATTTTTGGCAGTTAGGTACTCATTAACCCTATAAGTTGCTTAAGTATCTACCTAGTACATTTTACCAAAATTAACGCGTCTAAGAATGCGTTGAAATTGTCGGACTCCTATACAAACTTTGATCCCTTATTTCAATCTCTTCAAGCATTTTTTCGCGATAAAAAGTAGCCTTTGTCCTTTCTCAAGTTCTAGTCTATCTTTGTAGCAAATTTCATCAAAATCGGTTCAGCGGTTTAAGCGTGAAAGTGTAACATACAGAGTTACTTTCGCATTTCTAATATTAGTACGGATGGTAAGTTATCAAAGTCATATTACTTTGATATTGTCCGAAGAGCTTATAGTAGGTAAGACTCCAGGGGCCTTACCACGAATTTATAATACATTACCGAATTAGTATTACATTGCTATTTCGTACCATGACCTAATGCGAATTGTATCGAACGTACGGAATTGTACGGAATCGTTCTGGAAGACTTCGTGGTAAGGCCGCAGCTCATTGTTGTTTGAACGCAGGTGTTGTGCTGCTGCACCGTGTATGCTCTCTGCTGGCGTCAAGTCTGGTCTGCAGGATGGCAGGCCGATGGACGGCAAGCAGGAGCCATGCTGTACAAACCCCTGTCCCGGCATGGGTGGTCAACGTGTTCAGGCCGTCGCTGGCGCGTTCCAAGAGAGGTACGTTGTTACCTTCAACTCTACTTACGCGCTTACCAAGCGATACATCGAAACTTAACTTAGATTACCGCAAGATTCTAAATAGGTACCTACGGAGACTAATGTTTATCCTGGGTTGGGATCGAACCCACAACCTACAGCGCAAAAGGTAGACCTACTACCAACTGAGCTATGAGGCCAGTCTAGTAAAGTGATTAATGATTATGTAAAGAATGTAGACGAAAAATGAATTCGTTCATATATTTTTAAACTAACGCGATCTGAACTCATTATTATTAGTATTAAACAGGTATTTATCGCGTTTTATTTACCTATTTTTTCTGATGTTTCGACAGTGTAAGCCTGTCGAAAGTTCGGGAAGAATAGGTAAATAAAACGAAATAAATACCCGTTTAATGCCCGCCTTCCACTAAAAAAGGGTAATGAGCGGAAACTTAGCTAATGATCTGAGCGGATTGAAATTGTATTGAAATCCGCTCATTCACAGTGGAAGCACTCCTATGAAGAAAGCCGTTGCGAGTTAAACGGAGTCCGTACGGAGCCCGCTCCGCTCGCAGTGGAAAGCGGGCATTATACTAATAATAATGAATTCGTTTGACCAATCTTCGTAATACAGGTGTTCCAATCCGTGCCCTGCCGCGGCGCCGTGCGCGCCCTCTGCCGGCGTCAAGTGCGGCCTGCAGGATGGCAGGCCGATGGATGGCAAGCAGGAGCGGCCCTGCCCCTGCCGCAGTTGCTGCTGCGGCCAGAAACCTCAAGTCAAACCGGTAAGTCCACAAATGGTAGGAATCTTCAGCGAGAGTCCATCTTGGTATGTATCCCCAGCCCAGTGCTAAGTATTCTGCCTTAAATCAATACTTAGGTTTGAAGGGCACTGGAGTAAATGACTGGACGAATAATAAAATTATATTTAGGGTCCGAACTCGAGTATTGCATAACACGTCTTGAATTCTGGACCAATAAAAGAGTCTGTTTTAGTCCAAAAGGCATGTATAAGAACTAGGAAGTTTTCTTTTCTGACATGAATGCCGTTTCAGATGTTCTAATGTTACACAACTTTTTCTTGTTCCAGTGTTACAAGCAACCTAAGATCCCGGATTCGTACGCGCCTCGGCGCTGTTACATGAAGCCGACGGCGCAAGTAGACGCGAACACCACCTACAAGCTGTCTTACCTTCCAGTGGACGGATGTAAAAATCTACGGGGAATCCCCAGGAAGCCTGTACCTAACCTAGTGCCCAGTTGTGAGCCTATGGAGGGATGCACTGTCCAGAAGGTTGGATTATCACTTGAGTTGTCTTGATCAGGCGAAATAAGTCTGCTGAAATAGCCATCCTCATTGACTTACCTTGGTTTGTTCTTGTCGTCGGTTGCGAGGCCTAATTCTATGTCACAACAGCTGAACTTGAATGGAAATAGTGAGAGGATTAAAGAAAAGATGAATGGATAATACGAGGAATGATACTGGTATGAAAGGGATGAATGACTGCTAAGGCGAGTGGAAGAACATACAACGTTATGAAGACCACATGAAGTGGGATAAGGATAGGGAGATGATGATGTCTTTCTTTGCAGCTGTCGTTTCTCCCGAACCCGGTGTGCGTGACGCAGGCAATCCGGCCGTGCCACCACGACATGTGGGGGCAGGGGCCAATGCAGAACCTCACCACGCAGCGCCACGACTACGTGCCCAAACCGTGCGTGCTGCGGGAGAACTTCAAGCCACCAGCGAAGTTCCACGCCGTCGAACAGCCTTTCGAGAGTAAGACTGACAATTGTATTCCCCCATTTTACCCTCGTTGTATAGATATCCTACTTAATATTATAAACGCGAAAGTTTGTAAGAAATGTGTAGATGTGTAGATGTCTGGATGTATGTTTGTTACTCTTTCACTCTGTAACTTCCGAGCGTCTCGCTAGATCTTTCGTATCAGGGTTGTGAAAGGATTATAGTGAGTCTCAAAGGCTTCTTACCCTCGTAACCCATGGACAACATATTATTATTAATTCTAATTCTATAAAAATGGCCAGAATTAAGATTTTTTTCAAAATTTAGTAATTTTGTATCTTTTTTCACCTTTCAGGTTGTTATTAGAATTCCTATTCCGTTCCCTCTTCCTCTTCAGATCGCACAGTGAACAAGCTCTCCTACCTGCCCCCTGAGAAGATGGAACCTACAAAGTCGTACGCTCCGGAGCGCTGCTATGAGAAACCGGCAGCCAAGATGGATGGGACCACTACTCAGAAAATGAGCTACATGCCTAACCAGGTCAGAACGATGTTGATCCACGAACTTAGATACTGTGGGTATAAAAATCTCCTTATAGATCTGTAGTCACAGTCACTCTAGTCACTCAGATCTTTGGGGAAGTCTCATGGTGTGACTATTACTACCTTCAAATCTTCATTCCAGATCTTACCGAAAGAGCCAATACCGTGGGCTTGCAAAGGACAGTATCAAAAGCCGTGTCAGAAGCTGGATGCAAATACTACTTACACAATGAGGTAGGTACTAGATATCTGTTTAAACCCGCAAGCAACTTCGTCCACATTTAATTATGTTCGTCTTTTTAGACAAAATATGGTCTATCTACCTATGTATGTCCTTCCGCAAAATATAATCTATCTCCTGCGATCCGTTCAGTCCGTTTAGTCGTGAAAACATAACATCCCTACATAATAAGTTTAACATTAATAATAATAAGTATTGATTTGCAGTTTCCTAGATGCGGCGAGCGATTGTCGCCGGCGAGCCATCATTCCTGATAGTTGCACTAACCCCGTCACAGCATCCAAGAGATTCGAGACCCAGACGGTTTATAAGAACAGGTGAGGACTGTTTATAATCTAACAGGTAGTTTTGAAGTCTTCTCTGACTGGCATTACAGCTCAGTTGGTAATAGCTCTGCCTTCTGCGCTGGAGGTTGTGGGTTCATATGTACTTTTAAACTTACGCGATCTGAACACATTATTATTAGTATTAGACGGGTATTTATCGCGTTTAAATTACCTTATATTTTCCCGACGTTTCGACAGGTTTGCACACTGTCGTGGTCGCACAGTCTACCCGTGGCCACGACAGCGTGCAAACCTGTCGAAACGTCGGGAAAATATAAGGTAATTTAAACGCGATAAATACCCGTCTAATACTAATTATAATGTTGTGGGTTCAATCCCCACCCAGAATTTAGATTTGTGTGATGAACACCGTTTGTTCTTTGTCTGGGTATTCGATCAGCTAACTGGTTTCCATAGTAAACCTACGAACTTTGCTAAGTTTGGGGCTAGATGGCGCTATGTGAAACGTCCACTAAATACTTATTTCTTGATACCTACTGACGTATTAAAAGCTCGTCAGAACTATGTAGGTACATTATTAAATCGTCGTACTTGCAGTTACCTCCCAGCGAAGGCTCCGATACCGCAGCCTGTGAAACCTATTCCCAACCTGATGCCTTCAACCGCACAAATGGAAGGAGATACTGTGCAGAAGGTGGGTGACATGACATCACCGGACTTTCATGTAGTTTTCACAGGTCGACATAGCATAATTGAGAGAAGAATATAAATTCAATAAAATCGGATGTCGGAAAAAAGTTATCGTCATGCGGTCGCTGACAACAGCTAGTATACCCACATTACATCTATTTATTATCCCGGATTTACATCTATAAACATGTTTGATACACGTAATTATAAGCGTAATACGCTTTCAAACTCCTGGCTACACATCTCCTAAACACCAATTTGAACCATGGAGTCCATACCATCAGAACTATAATTATATTTTTTCCAAAAACAGTCATCATGCCTATTCGCCCAAAACCTCTAGCTAGTCAAAACCCGATCCTTTCTAGTTATCTTTCCTCCCAAACCGTAGACGTATACCTACATTATAAAAGGGTATTTCAAAATCAGTCATCCATCATGCCTTCTTCTTCCTGCCATTTTCCCACGCTACGTGAGGTCGGCACAACATATTTTCGTCCTCCATTTCCCTCTATCATCCGTCATCTCAGTACTCACTTCTTTCTTACTCATATCATCCATCATGCCTATTGTCCCAAAACCTAGTCAAAACCCAATCCTTTCCAGTTATCCTTCCTCCCAAGCCGTAGACGTATAGGTACCTACATTATAAAAGGGTATTTCTAATAGTCCTCATGCCTATTCATCCAAAACCTCTAGCTAGTCAAAACCCGATCTTTTCCAGTTATCCTTCCTCCCGAACCCGGTGTGCGTGACGCAGGCCATCCGGCCGTGCCACCACGACATGTGGGGCCAGGGTCCCATGCAGAACCTGACCACGCAGCGCCACGACTACGTCGCGAAACCAAGCGCGATACGGGAGTCTTTCAAACCACCCAACAAGTATCACTGCGTAGAACAGCCGTTTGAGAGTAAGACAATAGATTATAGCTTTATTGTAATAAGATATTTTTGAAAACGACTTGAGCGCAGCGGCCTTACCACGAATTCATAATACATTACCGAATTGATATTACATTGTTATTTCGTACCATGACCTACAACTTGCATACAAGTTGTATTGAAGTAATGTTACTTCAAGCTTCAAATGTGACGTTTCTAAAACGGAATCGTTCTGGAAGACTTCGTGGTAATAAGGCTCCTGGTGGTGTACCTACCTACCTTACCTAATGGTAGCACCCCTTCCTCACGATCGAAAGTCGTGGGTTCAAACCTGGACGTGCACCAATGAGTTTTTCTCGAAAAATTTATGTGCGCAATGCCAGTGCTCTTACAACGGTGAAGGAAAACATGGTGAGGAAACCGGCATACCCTAGAACCAAAAATTCGAAGGTGTGTCATAGGTTAGTATTCTTATAAGCGGCGATGGGCTTGCAACCTATTACGTACTGAATACTAACTAGGTACCTACTGTGCAAAATGTGGGCATGTGCCAAACATCATGTTTGGATGTGCCTCTGACTACCCTCTTTCGATATCCTCAAAGATCTGAGTAACTGAGGAGATATCTACCGAGCGTGGGGATTACACTCGCGGCCATGTTTTTTTTTTGAAAAAGATTTCAAACACTTACAACCTCAATCGTAATTATTGTAGGTACCGCGAGTTCATCGAAGGAGTGTATAGCTCGAGCGACGTCTACAAACGAAAACGTCTCTTTGTATACATTACATTATATTATTGTTGATATGACACGTGCTAATCATAAAATTTATATAGGATCAACTCTGTAGAAACCTACCAAATAAAATCAGAATCATAATTGGCTAAGTATTAAGTTAACTTCGTTCGGTGTTGTTGCAGATCGCACAGTAAATCGCATGTCGTACCTAAACCCTGGCAGGATCCCCGTACCAGAGTCGTACGCCCCGCAGAAATGCTACGAGAAACCAGCAGGTAAGCTTCAAAATCAATAAACAACACGTTATCTAAAAAAAAATATTTTAGAAAAAACAAAAAACATCTCTAAGGAGGATGTTACATGTGGTTCAATAATATTTACACCTCTGGGAATGTATTGTAGGTCTATTCTCCTCCACAGTTTTATCATTGTTCTCACTATTCGTTATTGTTCGCAACAATTTTGGTTATCTCGTAAAATATTAGTTAATTTCAAATCCCTTCGTGAAATAACTTACTTATTATCATCAACAATAATAAAATTTCTGTCTTCTTTCTTAATATCAAAGACAAATATATAAATTGAGAAGAACCACCCATTAGCGTTAAGCTAAGTGCAAATTGAGGAAACGCTAGCTAACCCACTAATTAATAAACTGACAAACTAATGGCCACAGCTAAAATGGAGTGCAGCACAACACAGAAGATGTCGTACCAGCCGGTGTGCGCGCCGGCGCCGCAGCGACCGCCGTGGGCTTGCAAGGGACAGTACCAGAAGCCTTGCCAAAGGGTAACCACTCAACTCGCTTACATGACCACTCTACTCGCTTATATAACCACTCAACTCGCTTACATAACCATCCAACTCGCTTACATAAACGCAGAACTCGCTGACGTAACCACCCAACTCGCTTACATAACCACCCAACTCGTTGACGTAACCACCTAACTCGCTGACATAACCACTCAACTCGTTTACCTAATCACTCAACTCGCTGACATACCTATCTAATCAACATTTTAAGACAGCCCGCATTAACCGCTAACATTTTATCGGGCCAGTTACTTCTCATTATCGTAACCTCACTTTCAACTCAATTTTCCTCCGATTTTCCTTTGACTTTACACTGAGAATTGTCCGCTTGTTACAGTTGGAAGGTACAACTGTGTACAGATCTTCCTTCCTGCCGCCCGGAGAGGATTGTTCCGAGTATATGGACCCGTGCTCTTATGGGGATTGCAAACGTGAGTCTTTGAGGCTTTTTAATCATTTTAGCTAAGCTTAGTGCACAAATGGAGGCTCACTTTAATCCTTTCACGACACTGGTTGAAAAGATAGTGACACGATAAAAAATAACATGTTTTTGGATGCTTTATGAACTTCCTACTACAGATAAATCTCTACGTAGAAGTTCGAGCGGCTAATCTTGCCTAATTATGCTTACCTAGGTCTTTAAACCAGTTTGGATTAGCTGGCAGAAATTTTGAATTTTGAGAGTTTTGGTTAACCTGTGACATGCCGGAACGCGGATCCACGCGAGACATAATAGATTTTCTATTGTGTCTGGAATCCCGGCATCCCAGAGGTTAATGCCAATAGCAGAAAGAGTATTGAACAATGCCAATAGTAGAAGTGGCATTAGCAAATAGTAGAACTATTAGTTAGTATACAAAAAATATACAGAGAATGTACAAATTTAGTTGAATTTTGTTTTTATAAATTTTTTTCAGCTTGCGTCTTTATTTGCCCAGCTGAGTGTATAGCAACAAATCCTTGCGCTTGCAACTTTCCAAAAGTTTGTTTTTATAATTTTTTTTCAGCTTGCGACTGTATTTGCCCAGCCGAGTGTATAGCAACAGATCCTTGCGCTTGCAACTTCCCAAAAGCAGAGTGCTGCGGCTAGCGTCCGCCATTTTGTAATGGTGTTCCAAATTCAAGTGTCAACAAAATGGCGTCTTGTCAAATCGTTCCTAATCGCGTCTAAGTGAAAATTTTACTGGGGCCTAACGCTATTATTATATTGTTACTATAAATCCAAATTATGTTATAATGCTTTGTAAATTATGTTAGTGGTGTTAATGTTACCAAAAATAAGTTAATTATGGATAATGTTAGTGACTAGTTCATAATAGAGTAAATTATATTTGTAGATTTATTGCAATAAAATACGTTTTAGAGAACTTTGGTCCTTTTATTTGATGTACATTTTTGTTTAGTTGAGAAGGTTATCGTCTCATACTGTAACTGCCATAGTGAAAAAAAGTGGTTTCGACATTTTGAGAGGGACATTCTCAAATTCTGGGACATCGTCACCCACCGCAGACTGTTTAATGTAGCAGACATTCTGCGTAAGTATATTTTGATTAAACTGATTTAGACATTTTGAGAAAGGGACATTTTTAAATTCTGGGATATTATCACCCACCGCAGACTGTTTAATGTAGTAGACATTCTGCGTAAGTATATTTTGATAACAATTCTACAAATTCTTATCAAGATATAAGCATAGTAAAAAACGGTTTATTTATAACATGCATCACTGGTGAGCGAAGCGAGACCTTCAAATTTACGTTACAATTGAGCGCGAAAACAACTGGAAAAGCAAGCTACCGCTACCTACCTACATAAATAACACTACCCTCGAATGAAAAAACTACGTACCTACTTTGGATATTTCATATTTCCATAGTATATAATACAATTCTACAACGACCGACAAAGTATCCCTGATTCGCGACTCTGGCCTGTATGGCGGTCCTTTAGGTGGCTAGATAGTGGGATCGCGATTATCTAGACAATTTAAACAAAATGTCAGTTTGTTTCGCGATAGACACAAATATTTTAAAATTGTAGTTACACTATGAAACTATTAATCTAGACGCCTATCTAACCACCCCAATGGCCTTTTACCTTGGCCTATAGCTGAACTTACAGTCCGCTCAGCGTTCAACGCGCTCACATAAGAGATACATTTTGAACAATCAGTGTACTTAACTAAAAACACTACATTTTAACGATTTTAACGATCAGAACTGGCGGTTGTTAAATCAGCCTAATCTAACCATCCAGTGAAAGAGTCTGAAATGTGTCATTAGTATAACTAGTGACGCGAGTTCAAAGATCTGATGACATAAGTTCAAAGGCCTTATTAGTACAACTGGTGATATTATTTCAAAGGTCTTATTGGTACAATTGGTGACACGAGTTCAAATGCCTTATTGGTACAACTGGTGAAATGATCTCAAAGGTCTTATCAGTACAACTGGTGATACAAGTTCAAAGACCTTATTAGTACAACTGGTGACACGATTTCAAAGACCTTATTAGTACAACTGGTGATATGATTTCAAAGGTCTTATTAGTAAAAGTTGTGACAGAAGTTCAAAGGCCTTAAAAAATTAAAGTGGTGACGAGATTTCAAAAGCCAGCCTGAGCTCTCCGTCACTTGGGACACGTGTAAAAGTCGAAAAATTTGTAAATTCTTAAGTATCGTAACCTCTTTCGTGTCTGTCACAACTAAAATTAAACACTATCGGTCGATTTCTATATTCTATCTATCTGTGGTTCTTGGATTTTGGATATGTATTTGACATTACTTTTATAGGATAAATGTCAAAATCCTATCCAATATAAGGAAAAAAATGGCGGTTAATGTTAGATTAGATTTTAAAGAAAACGGAAGAAATTAATTTATGTAAGACTAGGCAGTAAGGTCTATAGACTATAGCCTGCTCAAATGAGCGAATAATGTAACAAAATAACTATCCAATGTCATAATATGTCAATACTAATTCAAAACCGTAGATCGATAGAATATAGAAACCGTATGTCACCTGCAACTCGGCCCAGGCTAACCTTCCGGGCTCACACTGGATGGTAGTAGTTTTGGATATGATAAAGTATACGATGAGCTCTCTTCAGTTTACTTGAGCCGCTGCAGCAGTGTCGAGTTGAGAATGTTCGCCGAGGCCACGGTGGCCGAGCTCTCCTCCAGCTCGCGAGACGGGAATGACGTAAGCAGCGCAAATGACATCACCTGCAAATAAATAAATAAATAATAAATAAATAATGCTGGACAGTCCACACAGCATCATCTAGCGCCAAAGTAAGCTACTCAAAGCTTGTGTTATGGGTACTAGATAACTGATATATTTAATATATGATATAGGTACATAGATAGACATTTTTTGTTATACATACACACCCAGACCAACGGAACAAATTTCTGCAGATCGTACACAAATTTGTTCCGAGGCGGGAATCGAACCCGCAACCTCTTGCGTCGCAGGCGGACTCGCCCGCTGCGCCACTGAGGTCGTAAGAGCAAATACAGACACATAATTAAACTCAAGTCTGTTTCTCGACGGGGTAGGCAGATAACTCGACTGGCCTCACAGCTCAGTCGGTAGTAGCTCTGCCTTCTACGCTGAAGGTTCGATCCCCACCCAGGTTGATGACCCAGGTTTTTAAGCTTGTGGTAAAGGCCCCTAGCGTTTTGGAACGAAGTTCCTTAATCCGCGTTGCAAAAGGGGGCTAGACGGAAAAAAATTCTCACGAAAAGTTGTCACGACACTTTTTCCTATAGTTGTAAGCCGTGCGGCGTGCGCGTGTTTCTCCCTCTCTCTCTCTCTCTCTCAAAGAAAGAATGGAAAGGAACTTCGTTCCATCCGGGTGTCCCTTGACACTTCTCAAGGTTTTTTTTTATTAATAACGACAAAAATATAAATTGAGAGGAACCACCCAGTTGTAATATATAATGTCAATACCTGGTAGGCGGGCACCGCGCGCGCCACGTACTGCCTGAGGTCGGCGACCGTGTGCGAGTGGTTGAATCGCCCGATGATACGGCTGCCGTCAGCGAGCCGGAACTGGAAACAATTATTATGACAGTTATCTACTCGACATTGACAGATACTTCAATCACATAATGTATAGTTGGCTCAACGAATCTAGGCATTCGTGAAGTTAGCCGCAAGAGCTGCGCAGTATCGTTTTTCGGGAGCAATTGGAGGTATGAGAGGAAGGAACTGTACATGCGCCACTCGCACCTGCGGTTGACTTCACGAAAGCCTAGATCCGTTGGATGAACTGTAGATACGTAGAGACATAATAAATAAAAATAGTACGTGGAGTCCCTCCGCGCGGAAGAAGTGAAACTTGTCGTTGCTAACGCTCGCGCTGGCCTGTAACAGCTATACTACGCGCATGCGTGCGAGTGCCACGCATTCACTCTCGCTCTGTCTCTTTCATACCCTCTCCATGGTAGCGTTAAACATTTAACGCAACCTTGTTGGAAGTCGCATTGGAAGTTTCACTTCAAAAATGTTGTTGTATTTGTTACATAAAATGGGATTGGGCGGGTCTTATGACCCTTTTCTTGCCTGTTATTCTGGCACTTAAATTCACTATAAGACGTTTCAAAGTTATTCTAGTGATTTTAGAATATTTTGATTTGATATGATTTTGAACTCTGAAAAGTGAGTAGGATAACCATCAAACGGATGTGGGTTGGGAATATATCTACAGTTATTCATCAGACAGATCTAGAAAGTTTCAAGACTGGTAAGGCTTGGCACCGGACCGATAGACTGATAGAGATCCTTTGCTCTATATTTTGCCAACACAGGTTAGCTAGATAAAAATATGATGTACTAGCTTCCGCCCGCGGCTTCGCCCGCATGGTTACTTGAAAAACCAAAACAAATAGTAACAAAAGTAAAACAATAAAAAGTAGCCTATGTGTTATTCCAGGCTATAACCTATACCTGTGCCAATTCATCCAGATCCGTTCAGCCGTTTCAGCGTGAAAGAGTAACAAACATACATCCAGACATCCATCAAACTTTCGCGTTTATAATATTAGTAGGATGTGTATACCTGTATAGTGGTGGTAGGCTGCGACTCGTCCAGTTGCACGGCGGCCTGCGCGGCGCGCTGGTTGGCCGCGCTGTCCTCCGCGTCGCACGCCACGGGCACGGTGGCGCCCACTGTCGGCGGCGTCGGGCTGCGGGATACACGTGTAAGGGTACGAGTTGGCAGCGGGCGACATGAGGCGGCGAACGACGTATCGCGGCGACCCTACTGGTTTCTATGTATTTCTATGAAATGCGTCGCTAACTTCGTGTCGCTAACTACAGAGGGAATTTCATAGAAATTCATAGAAACCAGTAGTGTCGACGCGACACGTCGTCCGCCGCTGCCTCGCGTCGCCCGCTGCCAAATCGTACCTTTAAATAAACGACAAAAAGCGTACCCGTATGTACTCAATACTATAACAATGAGTAGGTACTCGTTACTATCGTATCGAACGTTACTTCTGTAGGTGTACCATGAGTTTTCAAAATTTAAACTCGCTAGCGACTTAGTTAAAAAAATGTATGAAAACTTGTACAGCGCCTCTAGCGGATAGTTGGGTACTAAAACGTCACGTAGTTAACTATCCTACGTCACAGCGTACTACAGCGACTGTAGTTTGCGCTTCATTCATTTGCTTAGAATTTGGTACATGAGTAACAATTTTGATAGATGTCAAAGTAACGCACTATGACTACTGTAGTAACGTCAGCCGATCTAAATGTGACAACTCATGTTAGACGTACTGTATGTACTCGATACTATAACAATGAGTACTCGTTACTATTGTAACGAACACATACGGTTTGCTACAGCTTTACTGCAGGACAACTCACGTTAACTAAGTTCGTTGTTATTCGGTCTAGCTACTAGATATTACGTACCTGCCAAGCATCTGTCCTTTGCCGGTGAAAGGTGATGGCTTTGACATGTTTCTGGGGCATTCTTCGTGACGACGGTCTTCCAGGCTCACCTTCACTTCGCCTGTCCCAGCCAACTCGGGCGGAATTTCCCTGGAACATACACCATTTATTTATTTATTCTTTGTACACAAAAAAAAGTTACGACGACCTCTGTGGCGCAGCGGGCGAAGGTCCGCCTGAGACGCAGAAGGTTGCGGGTTCGATTCCCGCCGTGGGACAAATGTTTGCATTATTTGCAATGTTTGCATTATTTGCAGATATTTGTCTCAGGTCTGGGTGTTTTCTATGTATAATATGTATGTATTTACACAAAAAAAAGTATATCTATGTAGTTTATCAGTCATGTGGTTCCCATAATACAAGCTCTGCTTAGTTTGGGGCTACATGATGCTGTGTGATAGTGTCCAGCATTATTTATTTATTTATTTACATTTTGAAGCTTAAAACTAATGGCATGTACACAGCGAGATTAACCCTAAAAACGAGTTCTCTTCCAGCAAACCTTGGGATATGGAGATTTTTATCTATTGGTGGTATCATTTCATCAAAGTTAGGTTAGCAAAATAAAAGAACCGTATAACTCTATCTATCCCTTTCTAAACACTTCTTGTTAACGTGTCACTGTTCTTGTTTCCGTTCTCTCCTCGAGTTCGTTTTCTTCTTAAACCTATATACATGTTGAATATGCCATTTTCCTCACGATGTTTTTAAGTCATGGGTTCAAACCTAGTTGTGCACCAATGAGTTTTCCATTTGAAAAAATTATGTGCGCAATGCCAGTGCATTTAAACGGTGAAGGAAAACATCGTGAGGAAACCGGCACACCTTAGAACCAAAAATTCGAAGATGTGTGTCATAGGTTAGTATTTTTATAAGCGGCGATGGGCTTGCAACATGTCACGTACGGAATACTAGCTACTGTGCAAAATGTGGGCATGCACCAAATGTCATGTTTGAACGTGCCTCTGACTACCCTCTTAGGCACTTATTACACACTACACGGTATTCAGCGCCCGGTAGTAAGGGAGCCTAACGCCTAGCCTCTACGTTTTACGCCCTGACTCTTATTACACCACTCTTATTTAGGGTAAGGGTCCCTGAATTCAGGATAGTGTAATAAGTGCTTTAGATATCCTCATAGATCTAAAGTAACTAAAGATCTGAGGAAGATATCTACAGAGCTCGGGGATTACATATGTGATCACATTTTTTTTTCTTTCAAAGTCTTTGTGCATGAGAGGTCTTTTAACGGCTAATTTTTTTTTCAATTATTTATCGCCGATCTAAAATCTTTATCCCCCAGCAGTTCAATGAGCATTGTATCTTAACCTGTGACATGCCGGAACGCAGATCCACGCGAGACATAATAGATTTTCTATTGTGTTTCGAATCCCGGCATACCACAGGTTAAGCTAGCTAAGAGTTAATTAACTTACCCTCGACGAATGTAGTTGAGGAATTCCGCGTGTTCTGGATCGGTGTAGGATCTGAGCGTGCCGTTGTCAACGGAAAACCCTTCACGGTACAGACGCAGGCGCACCGACCGCGGCTCGTTCTATGGCAAAAAAAGAATATTTTAGAGTCAGTAATAATACTTACCTCACCACCATAAAGTAGTGAAAGCCCTAGTTTTTAGGACGAAAATTATTTTAAATGACACAAAGGAACATTTAGATTGTTAGTATTAATTTAAAAAGAAATAGTTTTTAAATTTGTTATTGTGCGGAGCCAGGTCACTCTAAACTGGAATGGGTTGGCTTGTAGAAAATGCCCCCTAGGCATTAAGCCCTCCTTTTGTCACACATTTCTTTTGTAATTTGTGTACTATAAGATATAAATAAATAAATAAAATGTTTCTTCATGTTGTTCAATGTGTCGTTCAACAAAATATAAATTTAAAAACTCACTTGGGTTGGCGCTGCTGCCCCTCCAGGAGTCACAGTTTCGTGATCGTCTGCAGTTTGACCTGCAAAACAAAAAGTTTTCCTAAACAGCTTTCTAAGTCATTCCTTTAGAAAAAAACACGATCAGTGTTAGGGCGCAAGTTGTTGACAGTTTTTCTCGGACTTACGCCTATTAATTAATTATAGACGACCTCAGTGGCGCAGCGGGCAAGAGTTGCGGGTTCGATTCCCGCCTCGGAACAAATTTGTGTACAATCTGCAGAAATGTATTCCGTTGGTTGGGTGTTTTCTATGTATAATAAAAATATATCGATCTATGTATATAATGTATTAAATATATCAGTTATCTAGTACCCATAACACAAGCTTTGAGTAGCTTACTTTGGGGCTAGATGATGCTGTGAGGACTGTCCAGCATTATTATTGTTATTATATTTTAGTGCGTCTCGGCCCGTCTTAAGTTTATTTTGCCACCTTAGGCCCTTCCCTGCCAAAAGGTTGCCAACCGCTGGTTCAAAGTTTTGTCTTTGACGATGTCAGTCCCATCTTCTCTGCTCTTAAAAACAATAATGAATATACCTAGTCTGTATCCGGTGCCTCCGAAGACACCGCCGCGCCCACGGCTGCTCGAAGACGGCTCGTCTTCAAACACAACAGCGCCGCGTCTGTACATTTATAATATAAATGAATATTATTGATGATAGGAACTCATGGCCCGATGTCGCTCCGCCCTCCGACAGCTAACCAATTTGCAATGTGTACGCTGTCCTTTTGTTTTATGTGTTTATGTTTTGTTTTGTCTTTTGTTTTTATGTTATTATTATTAGATATTTTTTTTGTAAGAAGGATCATACAAAAAAGCGCTAGGACCGAGACGAGTTTCTTGCCTGTTCTTCTCGTACTTGGGTTAGGTTGGAATTGGCACATAGATTCACCTAGCATGTAAGACGTTGTGATTGTACTGAATAAATATTTTTCAATTTCAATTACAATTGGACAAACATCACTATTTATACTTCCTACTAATATTATAAACGCGAAAGTTTGTAAGAATGTCTGGATGTATGTTTGTTACTCTTCCACGCTGAAACGGGTGAAAGGATCTGAATGAAATTTGGCATAGATGTAGATTACAGTCTGGAATAGCACATAGACTACTCTATATCCCGAAAAAATGTACGGTTCCTGTGGGATAGCGATGTTTTTGTTTTTCAAGGTACCACGCGGGCGAAGCCGTGGGCGGAAGCTTGTATATTATAAAGCTGAAGAGTTTGATTGTTTGGTTGAACGCGCTATGGGCGGTTTCAGACTAGCGTATTTTTCTGCGCGTCGTTTCAGCATACGCGCTTACACGCGCGCTACATTACGCGCTTCAAAAAACCGGACTCGCATAAACGGGCATATTTCGGCGTGTTCGCTCGAACCGGTGGTGTCGTGTCAGTATCAGAAGCTTAGAAGAAGCGCTTCTAAGCGCTAGTCTGAAGCCGCCCTAATCTCAGGAACTACTGGTTCAAATTGAAATATTATTATTGAAATTGAAAAATAATTTATTCAACAAAATCACAAGGATCACTTTGAAATGTCTTACATGCTAGGTGAATATGTGCCAATTCCAACCTAACCCAAGTACGAGAAAAACAGGCAAGAAACTCGTCTCGATCCTAGCGCTTTTTTGTATTTGTATAGTCCATAAAATGGACTATACAAATACAAAAAATAAAATATATTATATCGAGGAAGGCTATAGGCTATAAAACATCATGCTATGACCAATAAGAGCGGAGCATCAATAAAAAAGTTGCGAAAACGGGAAAAAATATATTACTTAAAATAAACGAGCAATTCTTGTGTATATGTATTTATATATATTATATAATCTGAATCTCAGAAACGACTCGAGCGATTTTCATGAAATTTAGTATGCAGGGGGTTTTGGGAACGATAAATCGATCTATCTAGGTTTCATTTTTAAAAAAACGTTGTTTACCCCTATAAAAAACGAGCAAAGCTCGGTCACCCAGGTACTATTACTTGCGCAGACAAAGTTGCACGAGAGTCAGCTAGTTATTGATAAAACCACAAACTCTTCAAGCAATATCAAAGTAATACAACAGTGATATTTTGTACCATGACCTATGGACATTGTACTGAAGTAGTGTTACTTCAAGCTTGAAATGTGACGTTTTTGAAACAGATGGTATGTCAGTATAGGCGACCAAGAAATTGGTTTACCGTTTTTTGATGACATCTCTCAGTAACATAATTATTCGCTAAGGATTACTATGACAGATTCTGACGTAGCAGTTATTAATCTGTCAAGCGAAAATAGCCCTTGATGTTTTGTACTTGCAAATGATATTCAGCCTTAGAGTGGTAAACCAATTTCTTGGTCGCCTATACATTATAACTCTATGGTTGGCCCAATACCCATTGCTTAGTCAGCTCTGTATTATATTATAGTCATGTCCTTCATGTGAATAAGACAAAGTTAGCTGAAAGGTAAAGGTGCCGAGCCAGTTTGACACCTAACACATAGTACTTAGTCACATAGTTTCAAAGCACTTATAGACACATAATTGATATGCTAGGGTCAAGTATGATCACTTACTCTTTGACACTCTTGAAGACTTCAGTAACAATATCCTTTCGTCCTTTGCCAGGCCCTATTATCTGCTGGCCGGAGCGTTCTGACCCACCCGCATAGAAAGCCTGTCCTGAAATTGAAGGGTGATTTATTAGGATAACTTGAGATGGTATTTTTATTAATTAAAATTTGTAATCAATAAATTATAATATTATAAACGCGAAAGTTTGTAAGAATGTATGGATGGATGGATGGATGTATGTTTGTTACTCTTTCACGCTGAAACGGCTGAACAGATCTGAATGAAATTTGGTACAGATATAGATTATGGTCTGGAATAACACATAGGCTATATTTTATCCCGAAAAAATGTACGGTTCCCGTGGGATAGATTTGTTTTTATTTTTCAAAGCACAACGCGGGCGAAGCCGTGGGCGGAAGCTAATAAATTATATTTTCATAAAAGTTATTAATTTGTCATTGATTAGGTTTTCTTATCAATATTCTGTTCTTTAAAGTACAACCTGCTTACCTTAGTCTTGTTAAAACTGAGAACTATGCTACTGGTGAATGTGCAAATGAACTTTGAACTTAAAAGTTAAAACAAGGTATGTAGATTGGTATATTTTTATGCCTGACTATTGTTTAAGTTGCATTAAAATGGTAAGGAATATATTCTATTTTAAATTGTTATATGATGATCTGAAAATTAATGTAAGTCTTTGTAAAAAAGAGGCTGGATCAGGTCTTAGTAATTTAAAAGGTTTACCATGTATTCATTTTTTATTATAAATACTACATTTCTACTTCATAAGTAAAAGACAGACCTGACCCACTTGCCTCTGTCTCATTCCCTCTCAGCCTTGCTATCTCTTTCCTCAACATACTATTCTCAGCCAGCAATCTTTCAATCTCTGCCTTTAACCTGTTAACTTCATCTTCCAAACTTTGGTTAGATGTTGTGTCATCAGTAAAGCATTTCTTTTTGGAACATGATGATTGATCGCAGAAGAAATCTTGGACAATGGTTTGAAATTTGACGGCAAGCCAACCGAACTTTGAAGCTATATTGAGAAAGAACTTTAGTTGGTATCTGGGAGTTTTAAAAATACTTGTAGTAAAATCTGAATGTTTGTTTTCACTAACAATGGGGGTGTTATGTACATCCTAAGTAAATTATTATTAGTATTAAATGGGTATTTATAGCGATTTGTTTACCTATTTTTACCGACGTTTCGACAGGTTTACACACTGTCATGGTCACAAGATGACTGTCATCAATCAGCAAAAATAGGTAAATAAAACATGATAAATACTTGTTTAATACTAATAATAATGTGTTTAGATCACGTAAATTTATAATAATGTGTTCAGATCACGTAAATTTATAATACTAGGTAAATCCATATCAATAATTTAATAAATATCAATAATTTTCAGCCAGTATCAACAGAAGAAAAAATTTATAGAGAAATAACAGTCAAATTTTATGATTGATGGAAAAAAAAGCTTATTGCTATAATATTAAATTCAATAATAGATAAGATATAGTCTATATCTTCTTGTTTTCTTTTTTTTTACATATGATTTAGACAAAGACTAGTACAAAGAAGATCCAATATGTAAAATAGGTACCTTCTTCCTCATCACTTGAGCTTTCTTCCTGTTGCAAGGAGTCTAATGTAGCAAAGTTCGTGTTGGGTTTTTTCTTTCCCTTCCTTGTCTTCGGCGGGGAATCCGGGGGGGACTCCATATCGCTGTCAGATAGAACTGGGACAGACGGAATGGCAGCAGCTACTGACGGCGGGGGCTCCTCCACGTTCCCCCCGTGCTCAAAGAAACTGGATATTGCTTCCTGAATACGTGTAAAGTTGAAGTTTTACTAGTTTTGATAAGATTTATAGAAACAATGAACATTTTAGCGACAAAAATTGTACAAAATTGAAGAGAAACAGTCACTCACTTCAAGCCGCCAATTGGAAGACTCCAAAAAGAATTTACTGCGTGTCTCATCAGCGCCAGTCACATCACAAAACTGCCGCACGGTATCTTCTCTATTTTCAGACATTTCACCTTAATTTTTTCAATTTTCTACTCAACAAATTCCATGAAAATGCCGCCGATGACTTGCTTGCTTTGCTTTTGCTTTTGTTTTAAACTTTGGCAGCACTGACTGAAAGATATATATTTTGCATAGATTATAAAGTACAATTTGACATGACATTGATTAATTTTATTTGATTGATTTTGACTTGACATAATTATAGCAGTTAGGTGTCTGTCAGTGTATAAATACAAAATAATTTGCTGCAGTGCAGTGTCGATGACCCAGAATTTTCAAATTAGGTTTTTATTCTCGTTTAGAGTTTTATAATTATTTCAAAACAACACCATGTGAATATTTAAGTGCCCTATAAAGTACTAATTCAATCTGTGTTTGCGTAAAACCACGTTGACGTATCAACATCTCAAGTATCAGGTTTCGCATGCCGGCGTAAATGAAGACACCAAGAAAATCATCAGGCAGCATAATGAGAAAGTATTATCAGCTCATTCTCATCATCGTATGTTTCGTAAGCATCGTGACTTTACTTATATACCGACACGAGTACTACAGACTTAGATATGTACTAGAAGTGTTGAATTTCTTTGGGAAACCAGGCCTCTCAGAAATTGAATTTTGCGGTCCCGGATTTAACGCTACTATGCTGTCGGAAATTGTTCGAAACACTTCAATGGAAGTGAGGGAAACGCCACCGCTGTTCCAACAGATAGATGCTAACTTCTATTCATATTCATCTTTTCTACGCTCATATCAGAAATATCAAAAACTGACTCCAATACATGCACATAATATTGACACAATTGTAGTAGGTCAAGCGCATGTTAAGCCTAATTTTCGTTGTAATATTTGGTTGGAGAACACTGATAAACCCAAAGTGGGAAGATTTAGTTATAAAATGGTCTCCGAACCTATAAATGAATATAGGTTGTTCATATTTCAGTGTTATTTAAACAAGGATTTTGGGAAACCTAAAGGGGTGAGCTTCTATGTTAATGATTATAATATAAACCCCATTCACGCTCCAATAATCAAAGTAATCCAAGTCAACACCAAGAGAATACCGAGAGAAAGTCCCAATATTCGTTTTGTCAATAACATAGTTCCCGCAGTTTGTGTTATACCGAACCAAATACCATTGGTATCTAGAGACTCTTTCATAGAATTCCTAGTTTTCCACCACATGATGGGAATCAATCATTTCACCATCTATGACAGCATGATTTCAGAAGATATCATTAGAAGACTCAATCTTCTCCCACCAGATATAACCCAATGGGACATACAGTTTTTCCCATTAAACTATCCATTCATATTCGCCAAGTCTTACAGCATAGTGAGGAATGCCATTGAACTAGACTGTCTGTTTAGACATTTCCGACTAGATAAAGAAGAAACTAACAAAGCGAGTCACGCTATGGTTCTATCATGGGACGAATTTCTTGTACCTCGAGTACACAGCAACATAAAAGCTGTCATAGATGATTTTGATCCAACAAGACAACTACGAACCATTGAAATAAATCCGTTACTGTTCTGTTTAAATCAAGAAATCGATTCCAACACAGATATTGGATATCCAGACATCATGAGGAAGTCACATTACTACAGCACACCTCAAAAGATAAAATCTATTTATATACGGAATTTGGATTCTATGTCTGTATTTGAAGATATTTACAACTTGACATTGGCAAGTAAAGTGGTACCCTTAGAAATAGTTGCAGCTCACAAGTACACGGAGTGTAGGGATCCTAAATCGTACCATCCCAGCGGGGTGGGGTATAATGAGACACAAATGCAAGTGTTTCAACATAAGTTTGAAGGAGCAATGTTGAGGTTTGGACAAAGCCTGGTTAGTGATAAAATATATAGATTGTATAGATCAGGACAGATTTGGGAGAAGGCACCAAATGAGTTTGTTAGAGACATGTTGTGAAATAAGCAATTAAATTAATGGCTCTTTGTATATTTCTCAATCTAAAATAAGGGAGCATTTAAATATTTCTTTTTATTTAACTTTTATAATTGCTCTATTTCTGACTGTGACTTCTGACTTTGCCAAACAAGAAGAAAGTATGGAATTTATTTTGTTTAGGTCAATTTCAGTCATTTATTTGTATTATTAAAATATATACTCGGATACTGCCACAAACATTATTAAATATATCCTACATAACAATTTTTATATTATACTACTGTAAAGGTATTATAATGAGGTAAAGTTTGTAGTCTTGTAAGCTTGTAATATTAAGTTGAATAGTTAGATTATCCCTGAATGATATAGGCTACCTATGTTTTATTGTGATATTTATATGATGTGCGTGGGACAGCTCGTTTTTTAATAATAATTACCTACCTACTGCGCCTTAGTAGATCATACAAATACTATAGTGCACAAAATATAATAATAATTAAGAGTTATGTAAGTTATTTGCAAATACTTACAATAAGTTCTATAAACCTAATACTATTCCTAAAGTTTTGTATTACCTACCTGTATGTAAGTAAGCTGGTAGGTATAGGTACCTAGTACCTAGATTTTTTTTTTTTTGACCTAAACTAGATTCATAGCTTCTAACTTATAATACATACTTAAAGTGCACGAAAAGAACCTCTGATCCTTTAACCACACTAACTGATATGAAAGAGCTAACATGATAATGAAGAATAATATTATATTGTATAAACCTAGAGCTGTGGATACTAATTGGTTTAAGATTAGGAGCACACTTACTAGGGCTACTAAAAATAATATGAATAGGTAGGTATAAGATAACACGGAATACAAAGATTTAAATCGTTGATATGCCCGGGCGCCAAAAACTGTGGCACTGTTTTTACTTGCGTGTGTTAACAAAATGCCGATGCACGCACACTTAAGATTCGTAAAAAAATGAACCAAACAGTTATTTCACCATTTATTGTGCAATTATATTCCACGATCTTTCGTTAAAAAATATACTTATTCCTTTTGTACCCTGATATTGAAAATATTTGGTGTGCCAAATGAGCGAGCTATCTCATTTCGTGTGGCAACAAAACGGCGCGGTCTCAGTACCGTACGGGCATATCAACGATTTAAATCTTTGTGTCTATGTAGGTATTGTGTATCTACATGTATGTTTCCATTCTCCAGTTTGTTGAAAATCTACATCATTTTAGAAGCTTGTTTGCTCGAGTCATAATAGTTGTAGGAAAATGTGCCTTGCTAACCATTAATACAATGGTAAAAATACTGTGAAACATAAATTATTATTTAAATTAAAGACTGCTTGTTACATAATTACATTTGTGTGTTTTTTACGGATGTTTGTGTTGGTGGGTAGGTAAGTAAGGTACAGACAAAGATTTAAATAGGGCGTTTATTATGACCCGATCTATCTTTTATCCTATTTAAATCTTTGGGTACAGACATAATTAGTTTAAGTACCTATTCTATGTCTACCTACCTAATGTTAATTTACCAGGTTTTACTAACCTACCTACTAATAAACCCCAATTCTTTTGTGAATAAAAGTTACAAAACGTCTGGTTATTTGTTTTCATTTAGAACCTTAGAAGGTAGGTACTTAAACCTACCTATAGTTTTTCGAATGGAAATAGGTAGGTATCCAATAAGTGCACGGCCAGGTTCGAATTCGAACCCAAGACCTTAGGATCAAAAGGCAGGGAACTACTACCTACACCACCAACGCTATAAATAGTAATTACATATATGCATAATTAATGTTAGGGGCTGTTACTGGTAAATACCTTCCACACAAACCTTGTCTTACACTTGTAATTAAAACCTGAGATTAAAACTATTAAATCATATAACCTATGACACATACAGCTACATTCGAACTTTTGGTTCTAGGGTATGCCGGTTTCCTCATGATGTTTTCCTTCACCGTTTAAGAGCACTGGCATTGCGCACATAAATTTTTGGAATGGAAAAACTCATTGGTGCACGACCAGGTTTGAACCCACGACCTTCGGATCGTGAGGCAGGGGTGCTACCACTACACACCACCAGCCACCAGCGCTCTTAAAATATTAGAAAACGAAAAATGCCGGTTTCAGGTACCCGGCATAGGTACTACCTACAGATTATACAGATAGCACCCGGTGCCCTCGATACGGGGGCTCGGCTCAGTTTGGTTGGACCCAGCACTGTGTAACCGTAGGCTGCGTACCTAGCTATTATTTTTAAAAGCTTCTATTTTTTGTTTTCGTCGAAAATAAAATACAGTCGAATTATTCATAATGTGAAACCTTATGTTTTTCCGAATTATTTTTTGTTAGATATTTTATAGTTTGTGTTATACATTTTGTCTGTCAGTCGTTCAGCAATTTCTGATGGAGAAGGATGAGGAAGATGGAAGAAACTGATTTGAACGTTATTTTGAGTGAGGTGGACGATAATAAAATACTATTAATGGATATAAAAGAAACTGAGCTCTTAGAAAAATTCCTTTAAAAAATCATCCGAAGATTTCCCAAGAATTTTAACGTCCATCTTTTGTTTAAAATTGACTTGACAATCAAATTTTGACTGACACTGACAAAAACGATCTTTAGAGAGACAGATATTAAATAAATAAATATAGAAAGAAGAAGGAAAGTTGTAGGTGGTTCGGTACGATTACGATAAATTTTATCAAACAAAACCCTGGAATATTTTATATAAGCTGTTAAAAATGGCTTCAACATCTAAAGACAGTGTGCAAGCTAGTACAAAAGTTTCGGACAATGACTCCGATGAGTTGGAACCAGGTGCTTGTCCTGAGAGTGTCTTGAACCCGACGGATTCTTTCGAGGAGTTTGCATCCGAAATGAGCTCCAGTCTCCAAGAGAGGAATACTTTATCAGCGAAGAATAGTACTATCAGTGAAATACAAAGTGAAATCGGCGAAGATAAGGAGGTTCAGTTAAAAGAGACCAAATCTTCAGATGATTTACAGAATAAAGATGTTAGTTGTAACAATTATTTATATACAATAATAACTCTATAGAGAGCTTACTAAATTTACTTTGAAATATTTACCTATTAGATCAGTACAAATAAAGAAAAATAACGAAGTGTCAATGTTTCTTTATGGTGCTTTTATGCCGATGATATGGTTTGTTTTTAAAATGACTTCAGACCTAAATTTCATGTTTCAGGAGTCAATATCAGCATCACTGAGCAATGCAAATCTAGTAGAGCAGAACGAAGATGGGGATGATGATGAGAGAGATGACTATTTACAATCACCGGAACTAGTGAATAAGGAAAAACATGTGTTCATATTGAGTACTGCGGGAAAACCTATTTATTCCAGGTGAGGAAGGAGCCATGATTTAACCTCTGATGTGTTTAAGCAGCGAAAGTAACGACACCCACGTCTGCCTGGCTTTTTTTTTCAAATCGAATCTCTATAACAAATCGGTCTTGATTTTTTCGAATGCATTTATTGAGAAATCATTGTATATATTGTTCATTCGTTCAGTAAGATGTGCCAAAGTAAAAAGAAACCCTAAAACATAGTTATACAGTTTAATATTCAGTAGAAACCAACAGGCGTCATTTGTCGCGGATCCGTGTCTTAGCAGATGATGGTTGTAACCAGGATCCGTGCTTAAACACACGAAAGGTTAATTGACCACATTGGTGACACTGTCTAGTATTATTACTATAGATATTAGATAGTAAATCACAAAAGTAAACAACAGCTTAATTCTAGATATGGTAATGAGGATAAATTAGCTGGTCTGTGCGGAGTGATTCAAGCCCTCGTCTCCGTGGTCGAGGAACAGAACCAGGACATTCTGAGGTGCATCAGTACTAAGGTAACTTTAACTGTCAAATTAGGCTCGGTAAGTCTTAAGTCATGGATTTACATCCAATACTGAACTGATGGAATATTCTGTTAGAAAAAATTAATTCCCTAAACACAAGTACACTCTCAAATAGTGAAGGCAAACTTTGAGGCACCTAATTGAGGCTCTGAAAAGCCTAAAAAAGGTTATACCTATTTGTATTGATTTCAGTATAGTATTTAATCTGGGATTTCAGGATTGCAAAGCAGTGTTTTTGGTGAAAGGACCCTTGATACTGGTAGCTGTGTCAAAGTCCAATGAGAGTGAAACACAACTTGTATTGCAGCTAACGTAAGTAAAATTAAACATGTAATTGATAATCACAGATAGAAAAGGCAAAGAAGAGGTAACAAATAGAAGCACAAAGAAAAATGTTTTTTTTTTTACCCCTATTAGCATGTACCGCAGACAGTGCTTTTCATTATGAAAAAGAAGATAAAAGTGACATTTGATTTGCCAAATCACAAATGAATGTGACTTTGTCTTTTCTGTAAAGAAAAACTCTGTTTCCAGTGCTCATGTTATGGGGCAGGTAGTATTTTATCTTTATTGAATCTATAATTAAAGACTATTTAGTTCCTTTTCACTTTCATCATTTATACACTTGAATATTGCGTTTTTTTACCATTGGACCATTAACAATGGTACTGTGGTACTTTTGCTGTTGTGCCATTGATGGTAAGTACCAAGTAAGTAGTAAGTGCTACATTTTCCCTGGTACTTTGCATTACTGGGCTGGGAATATTTGTTTCACCCTGTATATTGTTTCAGATATGCCTTTAACCAGATAGTTTCAGTGTTAACACTCACACAGCTGAATAGAATATTTGAGCAGCGGAGGAACTATGATCTGAGGAGACTGTTGTCTGGTGCTGAGAGACTCATAGACCATCTACTGATTTTTATGGAGAAAGATCCAGCGTTTTTATTAGGTTCGTTTCCAGTTGCATTATCTCTACTTTTGAAAAATAATAGCTTAATACTTTAGTTATTGAACCAATCAATGTGCAGACTTTTTTGAGGTAAAATGTAGCCTATACCCAATTTAACCTAAGTCAAAAAGTAAAGTAGAATACGAATTTCACGATAACATTATAAAAAATTATAATTACCTACCTAAATAATTATTGTTAACAGCTCTAGGTAAATATCACTATCTGGGCTGGGGTTCGTATTTAAAATTTGTAAGGTCACCAAATTTATATACCTACTATTTCATTCATACTAATTCATTCGTGTAAATTTTAATTTTCCATTATAATCTCAGGTGCAGTAAGATGTCTACCGCTGCCAGAAAAAGCGCGCGAAAATATCACCAATGCGATAATAACTTCCTGCAACAAAATCCGGGATCTGGTCTTCGCGATCATGATAGCTGGCAACCAGCTGATAACCCTGGTCCGCATGAAGAAGTATACCCTCCATCCGTCGGATATCCACCTGCTTTTCAACCTTGTGAGGAGTTCGGAGTCTTTTAAGACTGCAGAGAGCTGGACACCTATTTGTTTGCCGAAATTCGATGCGACGTAAGGTTTTATGACGAGCGTAGGCAAGTAACATTTGAATAGAAAGGCGTCACGTGGTTATTCACATAGGTATAGTTGGCTCAACGAATCTAGGCATTCGTGAAGTTAGCCGCAAGAGCTGCGCAGTATCGTTTTTCGGGAGCAATTGGAGGTATGGGGGGAAGGAACTGTACATGCGCAAACTCGCACCTGTGGCTAATTTTACGAATGCCTAGATCCGTTGGATGAACTATACATTTAAAGTTTTCTTTTCTATAGCGATATTCGAATGATACTTTCTATGGCTTCAACTAATACTAATTTTTAACCCCCCCGACGCAAATACGTGTTATAAGTTTGACGTATCTGTCTGTCTGTCTGTGGCATCGTAGCTCCAAGGCATGAACCGATTTTGATTTTGTTTGAGAGGTCAAATTAGTTGGGTGTGTTCTTAGCTATGTTTGATGGAAATCGGTTCAAGATGGCCGCCCCGCCACAAAATGGCGGATTAACTTTTTTTCACAACTCTCTCAATATAGGTATCGAATGAAAGGGCTTGAGTAGTAGAATACACTATGAAAAATTTAAAATCCATGATGGCCGCCACAAAATGGCGAATAACTCTTTTTTTCATGTCGGGGGTTTTTTAAATTTTTAATTCAATAGCTTGTAAGCACTGGTGGTCTAGTGTGGCCTAGCCTTCCGATCTTAATGTTGTGGGTTCGAATTATTTTCGAAACATACATCATGAGAATACAACAATTTAAGCGTTCAACAAGTCAAATTAATGGTCCTAAAGGCATTTATTTCGAATGGAAAAATCCATTGGTGCCGACCAGGTTTGAATTCACGACCTTAGGATCAACAGGCAGTTGTGCTACCACTACATCACCAGTGCCCTGCTAGACACTAATGCCTGTGCCACACGTTAGCTATAGCTTGCCGAGCCATAGCCAACATCCAACATGTTGAGAGGTGGTTTGTAGTGTACGCTCGTATTGGTTGGTGCTATCTTCTGTCCCTGTTTACTTTGCGTTGGCCATGGCTCGGCAAGCTGCCACGAACAATGTAGCCAGCATTAAATAAACGTAATATTTCAGAGGTTTTCTACACGGCCACGTTTCATACATCTCAGAGGACTGCCAAGCTTGCCTTCTCCTTCTAACAGTGCAACGCGATGCATTCTTCCCTCTCTCTCAAGCCAAACACACGATAGCCGATAAACTGAGAAAAATGAAATGCCTTTCTGCTATAAACGACGCTTTAAATCGCAACGAAGACCTACCAACCAGCAATATACTCAAACATATTGGAATACCGGAAATAAGACATTTTATGTACAAATGCAAGTCAACAGCGCAACTCTTCACGTCAGATCCGATCTGTTTAGATAAGCTACAGGATTACAGGATAAGGCATAAAGAAGGGGGTGATATCGTGGAAGAGAAAATAGAGAAAATGAGCGATATAGATTATGTAAGAAAATATAGAAAGTATACTAGTCAGATCCATTGTACGTCAACGCCAGCGAAGCTGATATTTAGATCGAATTCTGATGATACTATATTGGCTTGGGTAAGTTAATTTAAAGTACCTGGTTGGCCGAGCTTTGCTCGGTTATATATATACAGTCGTGGTCAACTAATTAGGGACACTCTTTGGTTAAACCGAATTGTGAATTTATTTTTTATTTTCCAACGAGTCTAAACCATATTCCATATCTCTTACATGTAAGTATAATTAGTCATTTATGTGCCCGATTATACAAACAATAACAACTTCTTAAACATTAAACCTCTTTACAGTATAGCTGATAGATTATCGTAGTGCTATTTGGCATCGAGTGAGTTGGCGACACTAGCCCTATTGAGTTTACGCTGCCGGAACTATTTTTAATTTGTAATTCTAAATGATATATAACAGGTAAAAGTGCATTACCGGTAAAGTTTATTGGTTGAAGAAGCTGCAGAAGTGTTATCAAGTTGTGTTGTGTCGATTTATCGCCAAACTAGACGAAATAAGTTTGCTCCTCAAAAGTGGTGAATTTAAAATACCCTCTCTTCAAAAGTGGTGAATTTAAAATACCCTCAGACCCCGGTTCGTCGATTGTCAGACTGGACCAACAACGTCACTTTTGACCCTGACAGCTGATACTTTATCTGTCAAACTGAAGTGACAGCGTCGGATATCAAGTTGACAGTGCGAAAGTGTTTCCAGCTTGGAATTTTCTACCACTTCGGAAGTCGGGAGTCAAAGAATGGCCAAGTGTGTCGCCTGCGGAAAGTTCCTGTCGTCGGCGTGTGCCGCTAGTTGTAGCGTGTGCCCGTCTCTGTACCACAAGGCCTGCGTAGCACTGTCAGAGACGTCCGCCGTTAGCAGGGACTGGGTGTGCCCCGAGTGCAACACTCGAACTCGCAAGGGCGATAACACCCCCGTGAAGCTGGTCGCGCAGGGCGCCCCGGCTCCGCAGCGTGCTGTGCCGCGCGCTCCTGCCACCGCCGTCGCCGGTTCACCGCCTGCGTCCTCGTCCACTGCTGCACCTGCGTCTACCTTCCACCTGCAAGACGTCCATCGGGAGATGGCCGAGTGGATGGCGGAGATGCGGGAATTTCGCCGCGAGATGACAGAGTTTCGTGCCGCCTTCGGTACCCTCTCCTCGCGCGTGGACTCGATCGAGATGCGGATCGAAGCAGTCGAGCGGGGACGGGAAGAGTCTCCTCCTGAGGTCGTCGATCTTCAGTCCCAAGTTGCGTTGCTTCAGCGAGAGCTGCGCGACCGGGAGCAGGACGACCTCCTTTCCGATTTGGAGATAGGCGGCCTACCGGAACACAAGGGGGAGAACGTGGGGCATACGGTCTCGGTCCTGGCTGTCAAGCTGGGCGTGCCGCTCGATGAACGGGACGTAGTGTTCGCTGAGCGGGCGGGGGCCGAGGGCGCGCCGGCGCCGCGCGATCGTCGTGTCGTAGTGCGCCTGGCGCGCCGCGGTCTCCGAGACCAACTGCTGCAGGCGGCGCGCGTGCGCCGCACGCTAACCGCTGCTGCTGCCGGTTGCGCCGCCACCGCTGAGTCACGAGGACGCATCTTCGTCAACGAGCGGCTGACGCGCGCCAATCGGCAGTTGTTCCACCGCGTCCGTGAGGAGTGCCGCAGGCTTCAGTGGCGGTACTCGTGGACGAAGCGAGGTCGTATTTACGCGCGGCAGGCGGACGGTGGTCCGGCCTATCCTATTCGGTCGGAAGCCGATGTCTTGCGGGTTTTTGGGCCCAGTCCAGTTTGAATGTATTATCGTGTTATATGTTATCTGTTATTGTGTTTAATCTTATTAGTTTTCACTATCTAAGCTATTATTTTGATTTTCATTTAAGTTTCTTGTTAGTGTTGATAGCATTTATTTTGCTGATGAAGTTTTTTTTTATAAATTTATTTGCACTTTTATGTTATGTTGAGTCTATCACCATTTTTAACAGCTACTTTTTTATATTTTTGCACAAACTATGTAATCTTCTTGGTATAACTTGTGCTTTTTCTTTTCTGAGGTTTATGTCATTTCGTGTGAATGTTGCAGTATTAGGCGAGCAGTCCGGGTTGCAATTGCATTACAATAGACACATACATGTTTACACACACATCGCACTCGTATCCCTGTCTCAATACACTAATTATACAGCAGCACCTTTTACAACGTTACACTATACACATATCCGCATACTCATATCTCCAACTACCTTTTGTTCTGATAAATTTACTCATAATTATGGGTCCTAAGAAAAAGTTGTTAAGTTTGGCACTTTATAATGCGGGATCGTTAAACACAGGACATGATAATTTTATAATTGCTATGCTGCGTTACTGTGCGGACATTGTAGCGATAAATGAAACCTGGATACGGAAGGGCCAGGAGGCGCGCGCGCCCTCTGTGCCGGGGTACAGACTGCGCCTTGCGCCCCGTCCGCTGCATATGCGAGGGGGGGCGGGGGGTGGTTTAGGTTTTTATATTAAGTCCGGAATTAGTGTACGATATTTGATGAGACCAAATGACCTAATCGAACAGTTTTGGATATCGACGCGAATAGGTGGTTTTAGTATTGTAATAGGAACAGCTTATAGACCAGAATGGGTCAATGTTGACACATTTATTGATGCGCTTACCGATTCCTTAAATTATTTTTCTAAATTTGATTATGTTGTATTCTTGGGAGACATTAACATAAATATGCTCGTTAAAACGGACAGTTGCACTATTAAATTTTATCAGTTTCTCACTTACATGAACTTGTCCCAATATGTTAATCAGCCCACACATTTGACCTCGCATAGTGAAAAACTTATAGATGTTTTTTGTACAAATGCCCCTGTGCATGACATTTCCGTTAACAATATCACTGGTGAATATGGACATGCGATGGTAAATGTGACGTTATCAATAAGTAAGCCTAAGCCTGTACCCAGATCATTCTCTTTTCGGCCTTTTAGTACTATTAACCTTGACGCGTTTAACGAAGAGTTATACGCCACTGACTGGGATTCGATCTCCTTGTTACCTACTGTTGATATGATGGTTGATAAATTTAATTCTTTGATTATGGCTCTTTTTGATGCACACGTTCCTGTTAAAATGATAACTGTTCGAAATAATCATTCACTACCCTGGGTGACTGATGTCTGTAAGATTATGATTGATGAACGCAACAATGCTCACGAGGCGTACCGCAAATCAGGGTCAGACCAGGACGGAAAATATTATAGGGAATTAAAGAAATTGGTTGTATCCAGTATAGCTGCTGAAAAAGGTGCATACTACGATAATTTAGTAAATTCGCAAATAAAAAATAGTAAAACTTTTTGGAAAAACATTAAGAATAAAATTTTGATTGACTCGACCAAAGACAACTCGTTACCCGCTCATTTTGATGACCCTAATAAAATTAACGCACATTTCCTAAACATACCTTCAGATAACACTATAATACCTTCAGACCTTTCTTTTTTTAGAGATAATAAGTTTACAGCCGAGACATTGCAACTTAAACCAATCACATCTAATGAAGTCTCTAAAATTATTATGTCAATAAAGTCCAACGCCCTAGGTAATGATGGCATCAGTAGAGAAATGATCATGTTCTCGCTTCCTTGTACCTTGGACGTCATTACGGCAATTTTAAATAAATCTATAACATCGGGAACGGTCCCTAGTCAATGGAAGACGTCTATCGTGACACCTATACCTAAAATTAATACCCCAGTTGAGCTTAAGGATCTTCGGCCAATAAGTATTTTGCCTTTCCTGTCGAAGCTCCTTGAGAGAGTCATTAGTGAACAACTGACTAGGTATGTAGAAGCCAACGACATACTGCCTCCGCTACAGTCTGGATTTCGTAAGGGTCGTGGCACTGTGACTGCCCTTCTAGACGTTACAGATAATGTGCTAGCGGAACAGGATAGAGGACGCTGTACATTGCTAACTCTACTAGATTACTCGCGTGCATTTGACTGCCTCAACATACCACTTCTTCTTGCCAAGCTTTCTTATTATGGTTTAAGTCCATTATCTGTTACGTGGTTTGATAGTTATCTCAATAATCGATCCCAAGCCGTGAAATTGGTAAAAAGTGATGGATCAACTTTACTGTCGCAACCTATGCCTATTGTTCGTGGTGTCCCGCAAGGCTCTATACTTGGGCCTCTTCTTTTTATTATTTATTGTGCGGATTTGCCTAAAGTTATCTCTAATTCTAACCACCACTGCTATGCAGATGATGTTCAGATATATATATCAGAGACACCAGATCGATTAACACACGCTGTCCAAAGGCTAAACGCCGATCTGAACGCCATTGCAGATTGGTCCTCGCGCAATGCTCTCGTGTTAAACCCAACAAAGTCACAGTATATGGTCTTGGGTACCAAATCCCAAATTAACAAGCTTAACGGTGATCCTGATGTAATGATCAATGATGCTAAAGTGAACAGGGTGGAAGAAGCAAGGAATCTTGGAATTATTATCGACAGCCATCTGAGATTTGAGAATCATGTTCTTAATTTAGTAAAAACTTGTTTTTATCGTCTGAAGGTACTGTACAAAATTAGGAATCAATTATCTGAAGCATCTCGTATCGTCCTTTGCGAATCGCTTATTATCGCAAAATTAAATTATGGGGACATTAGTTTTGGACCTCGGCTACTTGAAAGAACGCAGCGAACTGTACAAAGAGTGCAGAATGCTTGTTGCCGCTTTTGCTTCAATATTCCGCCTCGTAGCCATATAACTCCGTTCTTGAACAACATGTCCCTGTTAAACATGGATTCACGTCGGCTTCTACACCTGGGAGGACTAGTCTTTGATATTGTAAAGTTTGGAAAGCCTGAGTATCTAAAATCGAAACTTAATTTCGTATCTGATAAAAGGACGTTACGCTCAGTCAGATCTGCACTGTTCTATCACGATCACAAGACCGCAGCTTTCAGAGGAAGTTTTAGATACTCGGCAACGAAGTGCTGGAACAATATTCCTCCCCCAATCCGTAATGTTAAAACTAAGTACACATTTAAAATACATTTTAAAAAGTTTTTGTTACGGAAACAGATTGACGGTATTCCTAAGCGCTTCGTATGCCAAAAATAAAACTACCATCTGTTTGCACTCTGGTTGTGTAGGTATGTCACTACTAAGAATGTAGGAAACGCCTATTTTAGTTCATCATTATGATTACACAAACACAAACATCTAGTAGCTAGGTACACATTACACTTGAAACTCGTTCTGCTCACTCCCAATGGGTTATGGCTGAAAATCAGTGTTTTTGCTTTCTTAGCAAATATCACGCTGAGCCAGCACCTTTTTGACTTACTGCAGCACACACAGACATTCTACTTAGATTTTTTATCTAAGTTTCTGTTTCTTTTTGTCCACTGTATTTTATTATTGTTTTTTTTTACTAGTGTTTGTATAACTGCTGAAGTCTGTATGTGTGTGTCTGAAGTAACCAATAAAGTTTTTATCTATCTATCTATCTATCTATTTGTTCAAATAATGCTGGCTGGCCATTTAATTAGGGACACTGAGATATTGCGTTCTATTTTCAAAATTTGAATCTCAATACTTTTTTACTTCTTCTCTTATTGTTTCGTGGTAGTTTTGGCGGCAATCCCGATATTTATTTTAAGTTTTGAAAAATATTTTGAAAAAAAATTGGTAAAAATAAAAGTTGCGATCCAACACTACGAAAAATTATCATGAAGTTTGTTGTCGAGCATGGTTGGCCATACCGAAGGATAGCAGAACATTTAAATTGTTCAAAAACTATGGTATACAATGCAGTGCAACATGTCAGACGCAATAACACAGATTTAAATGTGCCCAGAACAAAAAGATCGAGAAAAACAACTCCGCAAGAAGATAGAATGATAGCCAGGTTAGCTAAGAAAGATCCGTTTCTAGGCTCTATTTTAATTAAACACGAAGTGTTTGGGACAGACGAAAGAGCTGGTGTCTCAGCTAGGACCGTTCGACGACGTCTGGTAGAAGCAGGGTTGTTCGGAAGAGTGGCTCGCAAAGTACCGTTGTTGAAGAAAGAACATAGAAATGCTCGTTTGGCGTTTGCACGTAAATATGGACATTGGACCTACGCCCAATGGCAACATGTATTATTCTCTGACGAGACCAAGGTTAATTTGATTTCTTCAGATGGAAGGCAATACGTACGGCGTCCAGTAAAAGCGGAAATGAATCCAAGATTCACAAAAAAGCAGGTGAAACATGGCGGTGGAAACATTAAAATGTGGGGTTCATTTTCTGGACGTGGAGTGGGACCTGTGAGGAAAGTTCAGGGTAACTTAGACCAACATCAATACAAGGCAATATTGGAGGAAACGATGCTTCCCTATGCTGAGGAGCATCTCCCTATTATATGGACGTTTCAGCATGATAACGACCCAAAACATACCGCCCGTTCAGTCAAGTCGTTTCTTACCAGTCAGTCAGTATCGGTGCTAGATTGGCCAGCAAATAGCCCGGACCTTAACCCAATCGAGCACCTTTGGCACGAAATCAAGAAAAAAGTAGCCACTTATCGTACCACAACTTTAGATGAACTTAATGAAGCTTTTTGTGAGGCATGGGCAAACATTCCTGTCGAAACATGCCAGAAACTGATAATGTCTATGCCACATCGGTGTCAAGCGGTAATTACTAACAAAGGTTTTGCTACTGGGTACTGATTTTACACGTAATAAAATGGAGCTGTTAAAGATATTATAATACTGCAGATTATTAGGTTTGTTTAACTCTATTTTTCATTATAGTTTACTGTCCTTAATTAAATGTCCAGCTACAGAATTATACCTTAAAATTGAATACATGTTCAACCTTTGATATTAAATACTTTTTTCTATTTATTTATTCTTTTATTTACAGCCATTTAAAGCATAATAATCGGACCAAATTATGCAAATAATAGTTACTGAGAAATCAATAGGGTTTTATATTTGTATGTACATAACCGGTTATTGTTCTTCACTATCTTGCATGTCCCTAATTAGTTGACCACGACTGTATATACAGGGTGTCCCAAAAAGTAGTGTCAAGCGAAAGTCCAGAGATAGAACACCCCTTGGGGTACCCGAATCACCCCCATGTATGTTCCGCGATTTTCTATAGTTTTCGAGTTATTAATTTTTTTCCGAATTTTTGAAAATTTACGATTTGAACAACTTAAAACATTCTTACAAAAAAAGTAGGAAACTTTCTTGAGTTTTTTTTTTTGCTACTGCATTATAATGAGTTGTTCTTTTATGCATAAAATAATCAGCTACGTGACTTTGATGAAAACTGTGGAAATGTTGGTGTAAAGTCAAATAATTACATTCGGTGAATTATGACTAAAATTTTCAACTTCAAATTAAAAATCTGAACAAGTGATTTCATGGTTCCTAAATAAGTCTAAAAAATTCTCCAGACTCTCAGCTTTCATAATCATTAAAAAAAAGTAGTACTTAATAGGCTACTTTTGCTAAAATCGACCTTCAAAGACGGCGAGGTGGAAAATTCGTAAAATTAGCAACCTGATTAAAAAATAGATTTTGGCCATTTTATCATTCCTAAGCTTAATTAGTTTGTTAACTAGCCAAAAAGGACTGCAGGAAATAAGATTTTATTAATATTTGAAGGCTTTATTTAATTAGTTTAGCTTAATTTATGAAATAAAACAACAAGTAAAATTTATTAATTTTTTACAAAAAGTTTTCAAAATGTCAACCTTTTAGGTCGATACAAATCCTACATCGTCTTAAAAAGGTTTCCTTAAATTGTATGAAAGCTATTTTAAGTTCCTTATTTTTTTCTTCGGCCTGTCTCAATTTTGTTCTTAATTCGGCCATATTGCTGATTTCTTTTGCATAAACTAATTCTTTGTAGTCGTTTTTGGTTAGTTAACAAACAAAAAAAAACTTAGGAATGATAAAATGGCCAAAATCTATTTTTTAATCAGGTTGCTAATATTAAGAATTTTCCACCTCACCGTTATTGAAGGTCGATTTTAGCAAAAGTAGCCTATTAAGTACTACTTTTTTTAATGATTATGAAAGCTGAGAGTCTGGAGAATTTTTAAGATTTATTTAGGAACCATGAAATCACTTTTTAATATTTTTAATTTGAAGTTGAAAATTTTAATCATAATTCACCGAATGTAATTATTTGACTTTACACCAACATTTTCATAGTTTTCATCAAAGTCACGTAGCTGATTATTTTATGCATAAAAGAACAACTCATAACAATTCAGTAGCAAAAAAAAAATCTCAAGAAAGTTTTCTACTTTTTTTGTAAGAATGTTTTAAGTTGTTCAAGTCGTAAATTTTCAAAAATTCGGAAAAAAATTAATAACTCGAAAACTATAGAAAATCGCGGAACATACATGGGGGTGATTCGGGTACCCCAAGGGGTGTTCTATCTCTGGTCTTTCGCTTGACACTACTTTTTGGGACACCCTGTATATGTATATATATATATATACAAGAATTGCTCGTTCAAAGGTATAAGATTGAGAAACGTTCATGATAAGTACGACTTGACGTGACCTAGAACCTAGATATAATTCTAATACTTTTTACTTGCAACAAAAGAGTTTTTCCATTTGAAAAATGTATGTGCGCAATGCCGGTTTATTGTCAATGCCAGTGTTCTTAAACGGTAAAAGAAAACATCGTGAGGAAACCGGCTTTAGATTAGTATTCTTATAAGCTGCGATGGGCTTGCAACCTGTCATGTACGGAATACTAATCACTGCAAAATGTGGTCATGTGCCAAATATCATGTTTGGACGTGCCTCTGACTACCTCCTTCCTTAGATTTCCTTAAAAATCGAAGTAACTGGAGATCTGAGGAGATTTTCTACCGAGCCTGGGGATAACAGTCGTGATCATGTGTGATTGGTAGATTTTAGATGGTGTAGGTTTGAAGCATCTATTATCATCTCAGCTTAGTCTGCAATGTTAATAAGTGACATAAGCTTAGTACGGGCTTTAATAGTATACGAAACTTTATTTTCCTTTGTTTCCTTCCATACATTTAACAGCAGCGCCCCTAGCGGAAACTTTGACGAACTAACATCAGTAAAGCAGTAAGACAGTGCAGAAAGATAACGAAACGAAATAATTTAGTTTTGTCATTTATCAAAACCCGTACAAGCCCAATCGTGAATACGTGCGGGCCGCAGGTTTCCTCACGATATTTTCATTCACCGTTAAAGAAGCCGTTAAGAAAGCGAACATACATTTTTTGTAGGTAACACAGTAGGCAGTAGTAAGTGACATCCATTGTTGTGAACGGATTCGAACCTACGGCCTAAAGATCTGAGGGCGTGTCACAGCCACTACACCATCAGTGCTCTATTGTTACAGGTGACCAACGGCTTCGAGCTTTACGTAACCTTCGACCCTCTAATGGAGAAAGACCAGACAATCCGTGCGGTAGACCGTCTTCTGCGATGGATCAAGAAGGAAGAGGAGAGAATATTCATCATGAACGCACCAACCTTCTAGCACACGGCTCTAAGGGCCCTCGGAAATGCCATCAAGAGTTTGAGAAGTTCTAGTGTGGATTCTCCGTTCGGATGGGTACGGGAACATTTGTAGTCAGGGCTTGGAACCGGTTAATAATTTACCAGGAAAAATACCTGTATTAACCGGTATTTCGATAATAGCGTTCGGAGCGCAACCTCTTTCAAAACCTTAACTCGAAATTAGATTAACCAGTTAAAGCGAGCTTCGTTTGTCGCAAGAGCGGGCGCGTCGCGGAGCTCACTAATATGGAAAAGAACGAAATCATTTTAACCGGTTTATTGAGTGAAACCCTTTATCGTTCTTGACTAACTGTTTTAATAGAGGTTACGGTAAAACGTAACCGAAAAGAAAAGGTTGTAGGTATTTAGAGCAATACCGGTTTGAAATTTTTTCCGGTTTCCAAGCCCTGTGTAGTGTCAGGAAATGTAGTTAGAAATTGGGGTGATACTTAAATTCTGATGCGGAAATTAACAGGTTGCAAGTCTGAACTCCAGACGCAACATAAAATCTTAATATATAAAACAAAGTCAGGTTTGTTTGAACACTTATAACTTGATTTGTTGGATTTGTCTCCGTTCCGAATAGCAGAATAACTGTTAAAAACATTAACAAAAAAATAAATGAAAAAACGTTCCTTGATTTTCTCATACAAAATGTTATTGGGTTCGGCGATAACTGATAATTCAATTCTTGTCTATGGCTTTGTGGCTTGTTGTCACAATTCTGCCAATGTCCGTTGCTTTTGTGAACTAAGTGTTTGGTTTAAACCGGTTTCCGAACGGAGAATCAACCTCAATTTTGAAGCCCATTTGATTTATAAAAAAGGGGGAGGGTTGTGCGAGAAACTAAATAAGTTGGGTTCGATAACTGATATTCACGCGGACGAAGTCACGGGCAACAAATAGTGTTCTGGCTTTTCATGTTTTGTCGATATGACATAAATTATGGAAATATGCATTTATTATTAGATATGTCTAGGCTAACAAATTCAACCAATTATTGGGTATTAAGATAGGCTGAGGTTGCCTCACTAGATTCAGACATCATCTCTTATGAGTAAATAGTAAAAATACTATGCATTAGCCTGACTCCACATAAAATAGATTGAAGTTGGTACTATTCTTATTTTGTGTAGATAGGTAAACAAGATCTTGTTAATATAGTAGATAATAGATAATTGCTCTATGTAAATATTATAATTATGTTATTAGATATTATACTTGTTTTTATTCAACTTGTTTTAAAAGCATTATTTTTTTAATAAACTTGTTATTTATACAGAAATTGTTTTTGATCTTCTCTTGCTTTCGCATGCACTTTCAAACTGTGACCATAGACACACTCTTCGAAAACAAAATCATGAGTTTGTCCATTTGAGATAATATTTGGCAGTACCTATAAACAAACTTGATTTACTCAAGATAAGTGATTAGAATAAACACTATCTTTTGTCAGGACATGGTGGAATACATAACCATAATAGTTTTTTAAAAAGTGTATAAAGCTGTTATGTTAACTAACAAAGTAGGTATAGTGATCCTAGCCCTTAAAAATAATTAACATATTGTTGGGTTCCAGTATAGAACTAATTTAAAACACTGCATATCTGAAACTTATTCCTATATTTCTCACAAAATTACTTTAGTAACGTCCACCTCTTTCCCGTCTCCTTTCTAAATCATGTCTATCTCTCCTTTCTTTTTCTCTTTCCTTCTCTCGGAGACGCTCCTTTTCTTTTTCTCGCTCACGATCTCTCTCACGTCTGTGTGCACGATCTCTGCTTCTCGAGCGTTCTCGTTTACGGTCCTTGTCACGCCTATCACGATCTTTTGACCTGAAAACAGATTATATTTGTGCAATTATTCATATGACTACAAAACTATTTTGGAAGAGTTTATTACTTACCTATCTCTTTTCTTATCTCTCTCTCTCCGATCTTTGTCTCGCCTGTTCTCTTTGGTTTCACCGTCAGCATTATCATCATCAGATGGCATATCTTCGTCTAAATCATCATCAAGTGCCGAAACTTTCGGTTCAATTTCATTATTCTCTTCCAATACAAACCGCTTCTGGATTCTAGGCAGAATTATGTCGCAAAGACGTTCTTCTCTCAGTAACTCATCAATGAACTCGTCCACATGAATAATTTCGTACTGACCCTCGCGGTTTTGCCGCCTCAGCTTTCTGTTATCGTTGTACAGAGGCTCGAGATATTTGTAGCAATCTACGGATGTTCCGGTTAGTCTCATGTAGAAAGCACCCAGTGCACGGACGTATTTGAACTCCTCGTTCTTTATAAATTCAACCACTATGTCCTTCTCTGGCTGAATCTGCAGCATTTTCAAAACTAAACACAAAAACGGAGTAGGGTAAATGAAACCTCCATGAACGCCACCGACGTATCGTAATTCCATGGCCTTGTCCACTAGCAACTCTGCGGTAAGGGCAAAACATTCTTCTTTCCAGAATTTGGAGTCGTAAATGCGTGCTCTGATGATCTTTTCAATCAAATATTGGGGATTTGTTCCGCGAATTGACTTCGCGTCCTTTACCGTGCGATTCGCCATTTTTTGTTTGGTTATAATTTTTTTTAGTTAGACACTGAGTGATTGGTTTTTATGCAGGTTGTGGAGAGCAAACTTCCCTTAAAAACACTATTTAACCTGTGGAAGAGATTCCCATTAAAAAATGTCTGGCTGGATATAAAAAAGTCTAGTAAGCAGTATTGTGCTTGCCATTTTGTTCGCAGAAATAACACCTCTCAAAAAATCAAATCAGTCAGACGCGAAAAAGTAAAACGGTCGTTTTTCCAAACAATGCCAAACAAATTGTTTTTCATATAATTACGAAAAGATATCAATTGTGATTATTTTAAAATCTCAAGCGTGTGCGATACGGTGAGTTGAGAGCAATTAAACGTTCTTGATTCTTGAGTTCGCACGTCTAAGGCTTGAATAAAAACATCCAAAATGCCTAAGGCCAAAAGGTTGAAGCGTAACTCTGGCGAGCTGATGGAAGTCGATGATCCAGTTCCCAGCTCCAGTGGAACTTCGATGGCCAGAAAGGTTCCTGTAGAAAACACCAGTGATTCTGAAGATGAACTAGAATTATACGAGGAGTTACACTTCTCCGAAGACGAAGATGGCGCGATACGTATCGGAGATATGAATATTCCCGCTGCCCCTAAACCGGCGCTCACGTTCGATCCTACCGGTCCACGGATGATTATTACGCATATTGTGAACGAAAATTTTAAGAGTTACGCTGGTACTGAGTTCTTAGGGCCGTTTCACAAGGTAATTCGTATAAATGTAACTAAAATAGGCTAAAATATAAGTTAGACAGGCCTTTTTTTAAATGGACTTTGCTTTCCCAGCAGCTCTAATACTATCCTCTTAGCTTAGTTGAGAAGGTCTCTTCTCTGTGTATATATTATACGATTTATTTATTTATTTATTAGGCCAACAGCACACACAACAAAACATTAAAAAACAACATGAAAATAAATTATACTTACTATGAAATGTATGCCAATTACAGGCATGCACAACAATTACCATAATGTTTAAAGAAACAGACAACAGCTTAAAAACTTAAAATTAATAAAATAGTTTATCAAATAAAATGCGAAATAAGGTAAGATAAAGAAAAACAAAATTAAGTGTAGAAAAATTAAGTGTATATGATCAGTTAATCCAAAGCTGCCTAAGCTACAGGTTAAGTAATTAGGCTCATGAAGTTTTCCTTTTCTATATGAGGGCACTGCATACAAGTAGGTATATTGTAAAGAAAAGTTTACTAACTGATTCAAAAGTCGCCATCTTGGACCTTGAAAGCAAGTCAAACAAACCATTAAAAACACATCTACAAATACCTATATTGTTTGTGTTATTATTCTTAAATATTTATTCTATATTATTCTTAAACGGTGAAGGAAAACATTGTGAGGAAACCAGCATACCCTAGAACCAAAAATTCAAAAGTGTATGACATAGATTAGTATTCTTATAAGCTGTGATGGGCTTGCAACCTGTCACATACGGAAATACTAATCACTGTAAAATGTGGTCATGTGCCAAATATCATGTTTGGACATGCCTCTGACAACCCTCTTTAGAAATCCATAGAGATCTAATTTACTAGAGATCTGAGGAGATATCTACAGAGCCTTGGAATTACAGTTACAGTATCATTTATTCTATTCTATTCAAATTTCAGAGCTTCACTGCAATAATTGGACCAAACGGCAGTGGGAAAAGCAATGTGATTGATTCCATGCTGTTTGTGTTTGGCTACCGAGCGTCCAAGATCCGTTCCAAGAAGTTGTCAGTGCTGATCCATTCTTCCAGCCGCTATCCTAATGTTCAGAGTGCAACTGTCACCGTTCACTTCAGCCAGATTATTGATACGGTAAGTGCTATTTCTATAAACTAAGTCCATATTATTGTCTATACACACCTGATTAGAGTTTATAGACAATGGTAGACAGTTTTAATAACCTTTTAAGAGTAAAATGAAGAAGATGATGTGTGATAAAGTCAATAAATGCAAAAGAATTTGTATGTATGTATGTATGTATGTGGGCCTTTCAAATCAGTTTAGTCATTGTTCCCACTTTCATCAATGTTGAAAAACACAAACAATTTTGGTTATCTTATAAAATATTAGTTAATTTTAAATGTACCCTTCATCAAATAACTTCATGCTATTAGCTTGAAAGACGAGCTTTAAAATCAAGATTTTTTTTTTAAATAACATTAAATAAAATATCAAATTGAGATATAGAATTGTCCATGTATATGTAAATGTCCATATAAGGTATGTAAGGAGGTTTTTGGGGTGTGTGTGTGTGTATAATAAGTTTTGTACTTTAGCTCTGTATTGGATTTGGATGAAAGGACAATGGGCAAATTGGGACCACCCTCCAATAGCAATAAAATATATGTCGTTGGATAGGTCTTTTCAATTGGAACAACTATTGCTATGACAGCTTTGCTGTCACAACTGTCCGTTCAAAGATTTAACGACTTTTAAGTTTTGATAAAATGTTAAAATAAATAAAATATTATTATTATAATAATGATTTATTACACAGTAACATAAAAAAGAGGCCCCCTTTTATCAGTTTTAACAGTGTTTTTTTTATTTATTCTGGTATTTAGGGTATTCGTGTCCGACCGACGACGTATTTTATGGGTTATCCATAATGACATTGCTTAAAAACATTGCTGGTGCAATAAACCCTTCATGAATTGCATATCCTAAATACTATATTATCGATATAATGTGTGCACATGTGCCCATCGTTCACCTTCCTGATAAGCATTTACAATAATGGTCTATAATGTTGCCTTCATTCGGATTATATCTAATTGAAACATAGAGAGAAAACCAGTTAGATGACCTGCCCGATTACGGAATTCAGGAAAATGTGTAGCTTTTGCGTGGACATATCCATTTGCGTCATATATTACAAAGAATGTATTATTGTTATTTATTATTGAACAACAACCAAAATGAAGGCAACATTATAGAGCATTATTGTACATGCTTATCAGGAAGGCAACGGAGGGCACATGTGCACACTTATATCAATAATCTGGTATTAAGGATATGCAATTCATGAAGGGTTTAATGCACCAGCAATGTTTTTAAACGATGTCATTGTAGATAACCTATAAATACGTAGGTAGTCGCTCGGACACGAATACCTTACATACCAGAATAGAGACCCTTTATCAGTTTTATCTGTGTTTTATTTTATGTTATTGTATAATAAATCATTATTGTAATAATAATAATTTATTTATTTTAACATTTTATCAAAACTTAAAAGTCTTATATCTCTGAACGGACAGCTGTGACTGCAAAGCTGTCTAGGCAATAGTTGTTCCGTTTGATTAGACCTATCCAACGACATATATTTTATGTCTATTGGAGGGTGGTCCCAGGTTCCATACATTTTTGCCCATTGTCCTTTCATATGAATGTAGACACCTTGGATGAACAACTGATTTCAATTTGGGAAAAGAAATGTATAGAGATGAAAAGAGGTTTAACTGCAGTTAGTTTAAAATAAAGAAGTTTATTTTGTTACTGGATATGTACCAACAATTCGGTACTTATTTATCTCAAGTTTCATTTATATTGATGATCTTCCTGTTGTACTTGCTGTTGGTTTTGTTCATATTGCATCTGTTGAATCTGTTGCATAGCGTCGTTGTTGCGTCGTGACGCTTGCAATTGCTGATGTTGAACCTGTTGCATGTCGTTATAATTGCGTCTTGCGGCTTGCAATTGCTGTTGAATCTGTTGTAAATAGTCGTTATTGCGTCTTGCAGCCTGCAATTGTTGATTTTGATAATCATATTGATGATCTATTTGTTGCTGTTGTTGATCTTGTTGCAATAGTCGACGTCTTTGTTGGTATAACTCATTCCGTCCTGCAGCTATTGATTGAGGTGTCACGTTGCACCTTCCGTCATATAATTTGTACAGGTTTTTGTAATTTTGGTCACAATCCATTTCGCAGATGCTGTTGTAAGTAACAAAGTTGCTTGCACATAACTCTCCCGTAGGTTTGCAGCCACATATGTGAAACAAATCTGCTTTGTACTGGGGCATTGTGATTGCGATCAATAAAACTGAAAAAAATAAGTAAATTATAAGCACTCATAGCGTTAAGTACTTGTTATCGATCAGTTTAAAGTGGCTTATATGATTGGCGTTTGTAGTCCTCGGGCATATTAGCAGAAGCGCGCAAAAGTTTTTTTCAAAGATCCTTGTGCATAGACTATTAAACCCCTTTTTTTTAGTTAAATGTACCGCGCATTAGCGCAAAAAAAAATATGCTGTAAACATAAACTCTTGTCCACTTATTTTTTTGCAACTAAGCTACAAATTACTTACGCTCTGTAATATGTATGTAATTATTTTTTGTTAATATTTTTTTTATTATTTTGCCTCAAACAAACAGCCAAATGTCCACACAGACTTTCTCAATAACATTGTAGGAACTTGAAAGTTATTAATTAAAATAAGTTTTTACAAAATAAATAAAGTTTTGTTTACTTACCCAAGACGATCGAGGTGTCCATGATGCCGGTTTTTTCCGAAACGTTTTCTGCTGTAGTAAATAACAATTTCCTTATATACTTAAAAATCTGCGATCATAATTATGTATTTAATTTTACCTTATTAGGTTTTTATTATTTACATGCATGGAGTAATTGATTTTAGATAAAAAACCGTAAATATAAGTGGGTATTCTTTGTGTTCACTTATGATTAGGTAATATATAAGTTCCCAGTTTAATGACTTTTACAAACTTGGTCTATTGAAAATATCGGCTTACTTCGCGCTCAAATGGCTAGACGAATTTGGATGAATTCTGACATACAATTATCTTTTGACGAAATTTCTTCAGCATTCAGGAAAGATTGCCTAAATTGACCTAGTATGAATCTGAGTCTTCAGTTATAATATAACTAACTTGAAAAAATCCTGAGAGATTGATACTTTTCCCATAAATTTTAAAAAACCACATTGAAGTATTTTTTTTTTAATAATTAGGTACCTATGTTTGTTTTCTTGTTGCTTTCACCAGCACCTATCTCATCCTCCCAGCTTAAGCTACTCTATTTGAATGGGTGTAATAAGTTTATTATTAGTTTCTGATAACTGCAACATAGAATTATAGATTAGTGTAGGCCGGAGCTTAAGGACTGTTTAGGATTATATCCAATCAGTCGGTAACCCTTTAATGTATTTTAAGTGGGTCTAAGTATGTATATCGCCAGACATAAGTTATCTATACTAATATTATAAAGAGGAAAGTTTTGTATTTTTGTTTGTAACAAATAAACTCAAAAACTACTGGTCCGATTTCATAAATTCTTTCACCGTTATAATGCTACGTTATCCCTGAGTAACATAGGCTATATTTTATGTAGATACCTCGCGAGCAAAGCCGCGAACGGAAACTAGTAGAAAATAAACAAAATTGCATTCAATCAAATTTAATTTAATTCCTTAATTGCATTAACTACATATCTTGCACCACCGGTACGAAGCTATAATATAATTTTCAACTTGATAGTTTAGCTGTTTCCGGCCGACTGAACCAAAAACTAAACCAATGACCATTCCATTTGTGCTGTTTGTTATAAGACTTTTTTTGGTCGGGGATATTATGTTCTAACCCGGAGAACGAATGAGAGTTTTGAGAAATTTTGGGGTTCCATCCGGCATAGGATGCTATCGGATTCCAACCAACATATGAAGCATCTGGGTTTAATCCAGCATATGGAGCTTCCGAGTTCCACCCGGCATACGTAAACGATCTACCCAAACTTGTCAGGGATGACCAGGAGATTGTACTGTTTGCTGATGACACGTCACTTTTATTTAAACAAAAGCGGCGTATGACTAATTTTGACGAAGTGAATAATGCAATCTCTAAAATTGTAAAATGGTTTAATGTAAACAACTTATTACTAAATGAAAAGAAAACGAAATGTGTTCGTTTTGTACTACCAAATGTTCGACATTTAGATACCAATATAAAAATAAATAACGAAAATATAGATCTTGTAGATACCACAGTATTCTTGGGCATAACTTTAGATAATAAGCTTCAATGGGGCCCGCACATTGATAAATTGTCGAAGAGACTTAGCTCTGCAGCATATGCAGTTAAAAAGATCCGTCATTTCACCGACGTAGAAACTGCTAGACTTGTATATTTCAGCTACTTTCATAGCATTATGTCTTACGGCATTTTGTTATGGGGGAGTGCTGCAGATATTAATACTATATTTGTGTTGCAGAAGAGGGCTGTTCGTGCAATTTATAACATGGGTCCTAGAGAATCTCTTAGAGATAAGTTTAAAGAAATAAACGTCATGACAATGCCATGTCAGTATATATATGAAAACTTGATGTATGTTCACAAAAACATTAATTTATTTAGGAAAAATAGTGATAATCATAATGTTAATACTAGACTTAAAAATAAACTCGCTGTTCCCACGGTTAGGCTCACTAAAGTAAGTAAATCCTTTAAAGGGCAATGTGTACGCTTCTATAACAAGATCCCAAGTGACATGCTTGATTTATCAATTGGAAAATTCAAAAATGTAATTAAACAGAAACTGTCTAGAAAAGCTTATTATAAAATATCAGAGTATTTAGATGATAAAAAAGCTTGGGATGAATCAGCTCCAACTCTGCTAGGTATTCCTTACAAAATTAACAAGGATCATACAAAAAAAGCGCTAGGGCCCAGCGAGTTTCTTGCCAGTTCTTCTCGCACTGGGGATAGGACTGGAACTGGCACTTAGACTCACCTAGTATGTAAGACGTTTCAAAGTGATCCCTGTGATTCTATTGAAAATAAACATATTTTGATTTTTGATTTTTTGATAGGATACTACCGAGTTCCATCCCGCATATGAACCTTTTTGGTTCCATCCGGCATAGGATGCTCTTGGGTTCCAACCGGCATATGAAGTTGTCGGGTTCCATCCCGCATAGGATGCCAGAGGGTTCCATCTGACATATGGTGGTTCCTGGTTCCAACCGGCATAGGATGCTACTGGATTCCATTGGGCATTGGATGCTATTGAGTTCCATCCAGCATCAGAGATGTTCCGTCCAACATATGATGCTTCCGAGTTCTCATCAACTAAAGGACGTTGCTGCTTATTGTATGACCCGTTCTGAACGGGAAAATGATCTATTTCAGACGAATGCGAGTTATGTGATGTATCTGGGTTAACTCCGGCATAGAGGGTTTCCAGTTTCGAGGTGTCCATTCGCGCTGATGCAAGCACCAGGATTGAAACTGCCAAAAAAAAAGTATATATCATTTCTAACATGATCACGACTGCAATCCCCAGGCTCGGTAGATCTCCTGTGACCTCTATTTCATTTCTACTGGGGAATAAAGGTTCTCGATTTGACTCCATGAACTGGATGGTTTTGGAAGTAGGTGGAAGGGAAGGTTCTGGACTGTTCTTCCTGGCATTTTTTGGGGAAGGCTCATATTTTGTAAACTAGGTAGAAGGTAGTCTTTTACTAATGGTGGCATTTATAGGAATCCTTTATTCGGTCCATGGGTCATTTTGTGTATTGTATTTAATGTAGGTATAAAAAATAAAATAAAACATTGTTTGCAGGAGAAATAACTTATTAGTTGACATTGTAGTGTAGGTATTTAGCTGTAGTGGTTTTATTATACAACTTTATTTACAGAAATATACAGACCTATCTTAAATCTTAATATACACAATGTATATAAAATACATGTGAAACAGTTGAGCTATCTAAGAACCGTTAAAAACGATCTATAGATAATTCAACTGATCCATATCATTGGCAGATTGAAGCGTCCCCAAGACGCGAAGAAGTGGCACTAATAAGTTATTTTTCTTCACTTTACTACCACTTAAAACAAAAAGAAAATGGTATCATACTTATCTTAATGGTACCATTTTCTTTTTGAATTTTCACAAACGGTAAAAGTACAAAAAAATTATCCACATTATAAATAGCAGAATGTATTTATTTACCCAATATAAAAGACTTCATAATCGGAAGTTGCTTTCTTTAATACATAAAAAACATTTCATGCATTTATATCGAAAATGTAATTATTGAAAATTATGTTTAATTTTCCACACCGTCCATAATTGCCGGTATGTGTGTGTTATATTATTTTCAAACTAATAATTCGATTAAGTACCAATTTTTATTCTTGAGTTCAAAAGAAAAATGGAGATTCTTAGAAGAAAAATGTCATCCATGATATTTCCTCAGGTACAGAAAGCCAGTAACTCCCATTTGTTCTATAGAACTGTGACGTCATAGAACTGTTAAAACTTTTTTATCCCTGTAGTTCTATGGTAGGACTGTTGAAACGAAAATAAGACCATTTGTTCTATAGAACTAATAATACCTAGTAACTTCCATTAGTTCTATAGAACTGTTGGTCCATAGAACTTTTAAAACTTTTTTTGCCCTTTTAGTTCAATGGTAGAACTATTAAAACGAAAATTGTGCCATTAGTCCCATTATGAGTACCAATAATACTAGTAGTTCGCCCGGAACTGAGATCTCGCGCGCGATGCCCGCTAGTTTTTAATTCATGCCCTGAAGTTATTTGGAGACACTTTATTACCTACGTAGGCCCACGTAAGTTGGTCCTATTGAAAATAAATTAATATTTGATTACCCAACCTAGATATGACCGTGCTATGACGTCAGCGGTTTTATTAATTTAACTTTTTGGAAAGTCCTCTCATTTGATACCCCACTCAAAAAATACAAAAAAAAACTTTTTAATAATTTTGGAACCCAATATCTTTACGACCCCCTCACCGAATAAACTCATAATATGCTTCCCAGCAAATCTTCATAGCAAATCTCTTGACCTTCCAAGTTTCATACAGATTGGATTGACGATTCTTAGGTTATGCTCCAACAAACATTATACAAAAACAAAGTTGTACAAACGCCAAATTACCCTACTTGCCACTGAGATTTTAGCTCATTTCGCTCGCTCAATCAATAAGCGCGAGAGTTTGTATAAATATGTACTTTTAAACATACGCGATCTGAACACATTATTATTAGTATTAGACGGGTATTTATCGGGTAGACTACCCGTGACCACGACAGCGTGCAAACCTGTCGAAACGTCGGGAAAATATAAGGTAATTTAAACGCGATAAATACCCGTCTAATACTAATAATAGTTTGTATAAATGTTTAGATCTCTATTTGTTACTCAATTACTCCTTAACTGTTGGGTGGGTTTGGATGAAATAAGGAATAAGTAGATAATAACCTGTGATCTGGAATAGGATATTAAAGGCTCTCTTTTTATAATATGTATTTGGAGTTCCTTTGGCTATCTATCTATGGAGCTAATCTATAGAAACACTGAATTGATTCTAAAAAATCTCTCATCTAAAGCTGTATCTCTATCTTTCGATAGTTTACAAAATCTATTTCGTTCGTTCCATAAATTTACCTGAGCTGTCGTCTCGCCGATTTGATTTTTTCAAAGTTACCGCTAGTAGCGCTGCAGGTATGGAAAGAAACGAATCAAAACCTAAGCTCCCTGAAAGCAGTCGTTTACCAAACTCTTGGTGACGAGGATCACAAGAGTAATTATCTATTTAGTGTTGCAAAATTTATTACAATTGTATTACTGTTGAAACACCTGATGCTTCAACAAGTTCGATTGACTTCTCACGGGAGATATTCCTAATCCGGAGTATGGATAATAGTTTGAATAATGATATTTAGATTCCCCTTTTGAACCGCTCGTTTTCTGCTTCCCTCCGCCATAGGATGCTTCCGGTTTATCTCCGACGATATGATTGACCCATTTTTCTACTTTTTTTGGTAATTTTTGACTTATTGATGGTCTTGACTCTGAGGATTGAGAGTTTTCAGAGCTTACTAAGCCATAAGATGCTTCCGGGTTATCTCCGACGATACGATCGGCCCATTTTTTCACCTTTGGCAGTTTTTGACCGACAGAGGAAGATCCCAAATTGTCTCCGACGCCGACGATACGATCGGCCCATTTTTTCACCTTTGGCAGTTTTTGACCGATAGAGGAAGATCCCAAATTTTCTCCGACGCCGACGATACGATCGGCCCATTTTTTCACCTTTGGCAGTTTATGACCGATAGAGGATGCTCCCAAATTGTCTCCGACGCTGACGATACGATCGGCCCATTTTTTCACCTTTGGCAGTTTCTGACCGATAGAGGAAGATCCCAAATTGTCTCCGACGCCAACAATACGATCGGCCCATTTTTTCACCTTTGGCAGTTTCTGACCGATAGAGTAAGCTCCCAAATTGTCTCCGACGCCGACGATACGATCGGCCCATTTTTTCACCTTTGGCAGTTTCTGACCGATGTATGATCTTGACCAAGATGATTCAGAGTTTTCTGCGCCGTAAGATGCTTCTGGGTTCCCGCCTATAAGATTTTTCCCGTGGTTCTCCTTATTTGGTCTGTCAGATGGGACAAAACCGTGCAAGGCTTGCCGCATCACGTGCTGCTCTGGATCCTGGGAAGACTCCAAATCAGGGGATCGATAAATGTTATAAGACGATTTAGATTTCCCTCTGCCCTTTGGAGCAGTTATCCTGCAAGGCCCATCATACAGTTTGTGTAAGTCGTAAAGAACGATGGGGTTGGCGAGTATATCGCATCTCATATCGCATTCTCCATAGTATGTCTGGTAGTTGGAAGCGCAGATTGGACGGGTTTGGGAGCATGAACAAAATATTGAATGCACCATTTGCGTTGATGCAAGCATCAGTATTGGTACTGAAAAGAAAATTAAGTATGTAATATTATTACCATATCCTTTGGCAAAGTGGGCAAAGATAGCCATCGAGTGGTACCCCGACGCGGACTGAAATGGAGATGGCGGGACGATCTGGATCCTGCCGACTGGAATAATATCGCTCAAGATCCCTAGATATGGAAGGAGTGGGGGGAGGCTTTTGCCCAGCAGTAGGACACTCACGGTTACCACAATAATTATCCTTTATGGAAACAAATTCTCGATCGGCGACCGCAAACTGCACAACACAGACAAATCCCCCCACACCATAAACACGTCGAGTAGCTGAGTCTTTGGGAAGGCTCAGTCATCTTTATCAGTAAACTGGTTATCGATGTTCACGCAAACTTGCGCGTAAACGTCAACTCCTGCGCATCTCGCTGCACTATCTTTATAACAACTAAAACTAGTTTACCCAAAATAACAGTCTTCATAATTATCAGCCGCTGCTATTTCTATAATAAAGTTATAAGAACTGTTTCATCTATTTATAAGTATTGGAAGTTCGTAAAATTTAAAATTCTGCTAAATTAACTATTGAATTTTCCGTATAGCCGTCAATAATGTGTTACATGATTTTCAAATTTATATATCGTTAATAGCTACACTATTACCTTTTATTTACTACTTACCTATTTCAACGCTCATGTTCTTGCTTAGAATAATTATAAGGTATCGTGTACCATGAAGTAGTTATGGCAATGTTTTCATAAAATAAGTAAACGCACCGTTAGTTCTGCACTGAAGCCAGCCTTGATATTTCTATCCAACTAATATTATAAATGCGAAAGAGGGTGTGCGTGTGAGTGTGAGGAGGTGTCTGTAGTTTACGGAGTGTGTGTTTTCTTTGTCTGTAGTTTATGAAGTGTGTGCTTTTTGTGTCTGTAGTTTACGGAGTGTGTGTTTTTTGTGCCTGTAGTTTACGGAGTGTGTGTTTCGGACTTATCGGTGACTTTCTCCCTTTCTTTCCCTTTTATAATGATTATATCTTGCCCTCAGGACGTAGACAGCTATCGTATACTACCCGATACATCAATAAATGTCAGTCGAACAGCGTTCCGCGACAATTCATCTTACTACAAGCTAAACGGGAAGAAGGTGCAGTTCAAAGATGTTAGCCAAGTTCTACGGAATTATGGCATCGATCTGGATCACAACAGATTTCTTATTCTACAGGTACGTACGAATTACCAAAGCTTACCGCAGAAGCCTGTAGGTATACATAAATTGAGCGAAGCGAACCACCGATGTATAGATCCCGATGAGCCCACGAGCGAAGTGAACCACAGATTTTTGGTTAAGATTTTATAACTAATCTAACATGATCACGACTGTAATCCCCGTGATCATTTTTTGTTATTTTTAACGCCCGACTAAAAAGAGGTGTGTTATAAGTTGAACGTGTCTGTCAGTGTATCTGTGTGTCTGTCTGTGGCATCGTAGCTCCCCAACGGATGAACCGATTTTCGTATAGTTTTTTTTGTGTCATAGATAATTTTATCCCGAGTGTTCTTAGCCATGTTTCATGAAAATCTGTTCAGCCGTTTGAAGATCATCAGCTCTTTTCTTGTTGATGAAGGGATCTGACTAACTTACTTGTGTCCGATCGATTCGAAATTTGGTACAGTGTTACTTCAATGATATTGAAAGAACATGGTAAGGTAACCATGTTAGGGTACCTAAAGGTCGGGTATCAACGCATGTCGGGAGTTATTTAAATTTTTAATTTTGTATTATTAGTTATAATGGTTTCAGAACCTGTTGCCATCTCTATTCATTGACATAGTAATGAAAAAGACAACCTATAATTTATCGTTTTTTGTATACAGGGTGAGGTGGAACAGATTGCTATGATGAAGCCTAAAGGTCAGAGCGAGCACGATATCGGTATGCTTGAATATTTGGAAGACATTATTGGGACTTCAAGATACAAGGTTACTAGATAGTTTACAATTTTTACAACAGTCTGCCCGCGGCTTTGCCTGCGAGATACCTACACAAAATATAGAATATGTTCATCCTAAAAGTTCATTCTACACATTGGTGAAATAATTATTGAAGTCGATTGGGTAATCGATTTGGCTTGCAACATGTCACGTACGGAATACTAACTACTGTGCAAAATGTGGGCAAGTCCCAAACGTCATGTTTGGACTTCCCTTTGACTACCCTTTTTAGACATCCTCAAAGATCTAAGTAACTAAAGATCTGAGGAAGATATCTACCGAGCCCGGGGATTACAGCCGTGATCATATTTACTTTTTTTTAAATTGTTTTTTTATAGGTAGCCCTTGAGAAGTTGGTAGAAAACGTCGACTTTCTAACTGAAGTTCGTAAAAATAAGCTAAACCGCGTGCGATTCGTTGAATCCGAGAAGATGAAATTGGAACAGCCAATGAAGGACGCCGTGGAACTAATGAACTTGACCAATAAGACGGTGCGGATGAAAAATATGTTGTTGCAAAAATACAGGTACTTACATTATATCTTTAACTTGAAATCTTCCTACTAATTATTATAAACGCGAAAGTTTGTAAGAATGTATGGATGTATGTTTTCACTCTGAAACGGCTGAACGGATCTGGATTAAATTTGGCACACACGATTTTGTCCCGTTGCTATTAAGTACTAGCTTTTGCCCACGGCTTCGCCCGCGTGGTACCTTGAAAAACAAAAACAAATCTATCCCACGGGAACCGTACATTTTCCAGGATAAAAAGTAGCCGATGTGCTATTCCAGACTATAATCTATATCTGTGCCAAATTTCATCCAGATCCGTTCAGCCGTTTCAGCGTGAAACAGTAACAAACAAACATCCCTACATCCATACATTCTTACAAACTTTCGCGTTTACAATATTAGTAGGATTAGTTTTATTAGTATTATAAACGGGTATTTATCGCGTTTTATTTACCTATTTTTCCCAGGTTTACACACTGTCGTGGTAGCAAGGGCGGATCCAGGGGGGGGGGGTCATGGGGGTCATGACCCCCTCCTGGGCTAGGTCCAGGACCTAGGTGAACCACTAATTTAAATTATATTTTATAAGGATTATAACTTTTTGTGACTTGACCACGACTATGTGACCCCCCCTGGCACCAAAGCTGGATCCGCCCTTGCGTGGTAGACTGTCTCCTCAGTATAGCGATAAATACCTACCCGTTTAATACTAACAAGAATGTGTTCAGATCGCGTAAGTTTTAAAATATTTATGTTTTTTTTGTCATATTCCAGCTACGAAATAGGAAAGTTGGAAGCGGTAAAGGAAAAAACTGTAGAAGCAGTAAAGGCTAAACTAGCCGAACTTGATGAGCTCTTGGCGCAACAAACCAGGGAACTGGAAGAAAAGAATACCATCCTTAAGCAAGGAACTCAGTGAGTACACACCCTAATTTAGTGCGCGAAACGTGCGTCTAAGCAAGGCTTGGAAACCGGAAAAAAATAAAAAAAATCGCTCTAAATACTTACAACATTTTATTTTCGGTTAAAGGAAGGAAAACATCGTGAGGAAAGATCATGCCAATGGAAAAATGAATCCCTTTTTCCCTAGGTCATGGCATCACGTTTGAACGGCTGAATCAATTTTGCTAATTCTTTTTTTATTGTGTTTGTTATTGTGAGAAGGTTATTATGATAGAAAACACTAAGAAATAGAATAGAATAGAATAGAATAGAATAGATTTTTATTCAGACACGGACACATACAGGAAAATAAAAGTAGATAAAAAAAAACAAAACAAAGGTAAAACCAAACAAAATTAGAAAAGTAACACAGAAAGTAAAATAAAAAAAAATGTGTTATTTTGATGGGTTTTTGCGGACAAAGTTGCGGGTCACAGGTAGTAACATATAAATTACTTTTCTCTAACCCAGTGGTTCCCAAACTCTTTTGTTTCATAGACCACTTTCAAAATTTTGCTGGATTTGGTGGACCCCTGCATCTACATTACTACCAATTTCTAAATCTTGAAAAAAAAAAAAGTGAAGATTAGATCTATCCATCTATGGAAACTTGCGTTGTGGCTGAGTTTCAACGACTATTAACAGATTTTGAAAAAAAAACTTTTCCATTTCCAAATTACCATTTTATTCTCTTTTTTTTTAAAAAACAAACATTTTAGTTCTTCACTATCAATATCAAATTAATTTTCATGCACCCCCTGCTTACGATTGTGGACCCCCATTTTTTGTCACGTCCAACGTAGACCCCCGTCGAGTCTCCCGTGGACCCCTGGGGGTCCACCTGGACCACTTTGGGAATCACTGCTCTAACCTATCTAAATATATTGTTCAGAAAATACGACGTAATATACAAAGAAAAAGACAGCATTATGGAGAAGCTGCAAGTGCAAAAGAGAAAGACAGTGTCAGTGCAAGGCGACATCACGCAGTCCAACAAGAAGAAGAAGAATTTAGATCAACTGTTAGAGCAAGAGAGAGGGAAGCTTATTGAGCTTGAGATGGTATGTTTAAAATGGTGGATAATTTCACACAGCGCCATCTACTTTTAAACTAGGTAAAGCTTGGCATTGGATATCATAAAGAACAAATACTTATTACAGTACAGTATCATGATTTAAATTAAGCGCTTCGGCAACATTCGTGTTTTCATTTCAACTGTCGTTTTATATCCGGTCATCATCATCATCATCATCATCGTAAATTCGAAATAACACTATAAATAATTGTTGTGACAGCTCTAGATAAAATATATTTCGAGCGTTGTTCTTATATGACAAGGGTAGGAAAAGAGTGAGTACTGAGATGACGAATGACAGAGGGAAATGGAAGAAGATCACATGTTGTGCCGACCACATAACGTGGGAAAAGGGCTGGAAGATGATGATGAGCGTTCTTATTTAGACTGATAGATGAAATTGACTGTTGTGTTTGTTTACCTATATTAGTAGGATAGAATCCTACTAATATTATAAACGCGAAAGTTTGTAAGAATGTATAGAGGTCTGGATGTATGTTTGTTACTCTCACGCTGAAACGGCTGAACGGATCTAGATGAAATTGGGCACAGACATAGATTGTAGTCTGGAATAACACATAGGCTACTTTTTATTCCGGAAAGATGTACGGTTCCCGCGGGATAGATTTGATTTTGTTTTTCAAGGTACTACGCGGGTGAAGCCGTGGGCGGAAGCTAGTACATTAGAACAAACACCCAGACAAACATGTGTAATCTGTTTTAGATCCCAGAAAAGAACACACGCGAAATAGCGGATTGCGAAAAGCTGCTTTCAAAACTGAATGAAAACAAACGCAAAGCGGACGAAGAATTGCAAACTATGTTGGCTGGTGTCAGGTGAGGAATCTCCCTTTAGTTTATAACAGTTTAAGGGTTAGTCTGAGGCAAGTTGCGACCTAAACGGTGCAGTAATGAACCTAAAACTTCAAAGACATGCGCCCAGCTTCTAATGCTCACTAAGATCGTTTCACACATTGGTTTCGAAAAAACTAATAACGCGATAGTAGAAAATCTACCATTCCTTATGGTTAATCCAGTGAACGCAAGAAAACATGGAAGCATTACCTACTTCAAGGGAATCCGCGAAACTTGACACCCATACTTCGAAATTCCTTCGTGGATTTGGCAAAAATTTATTAATGTTGACATTGCCGTTTAACGTGTAGATAGCTTAATGTGAATTTTTCATATAATTTTTTGGCATAATTGACAAGCACAACCTACCAAAGCACATTTTTTGTAAGGTCATTTTTTAGCTTTAAAAGTGTTTCCATTTATTTTCCATTTTCTGGTTTAACCTTAGTTTAAATGACGGAGTTATACATACATTAACCTTAGGATCTGAAATAAATATGTTACTCTTTCTATATTCTATACGGTGAAGGAAAACATCGTGAGGAAACCGGCATACCCTAGAACCAAAAATTCGAAGGTATGTGTCATAGGTTAGTATTCTTATACGCGGCGATGGGCTTGCAACCTGTCACGTACGGAATACTTACTACTGTGCAGAATGTGGGCATGTACCAAATGTCATGTTTGGACTTGCCTCTGACTACCCCCTTTAGATATCCTCAAAGATCTAAGTATCTAAAGATCTGAGGAGATATCTACCGAGCCCGGGGATTATAGTCGTGATCATATATTATATTATTATATATATTCTATATTAGGGCGCAAACCCAGGGTCTGCAAGAGAACAAAGACCGTCTCCAAGCGAAGCTGATCGGCCTCAAGAAAATAGTCGATGAAACGAACAAATCCTTCAAACTAGCCGAGTCCGAGCTGAAGATATATCTCAGCACGGAACGGAAAGAGACTGAGAAACTTGAGAATATGAAGGAGAACTATGAAAAGGCTAAAAAGGACATGGTAGAGAAAAAACGGTGAGTTATTAGGAGAAGAACTATTAATTGCGAGAAAAATCTCATTCGTAGGTGCGGGTAAAGACTAAATCTTATTTCCAGGTAAGAACTAATTCTTAGGTTAGGGTTAATCTGTTGGCCATTCTACTCACGGATTTCGTCATTGTTCTCACTTTCTTCATTGTTCGCAACAAACAACTTTGTGTAACTCGTAAAATATTCGTTAATTTCAAATGTACCCTTCGTGATATAACTTGTTACCAACCCATCTTTGATTGCTCCATCTTCATGCTATCTTCTACTAGCTTGAAAGACGAGCTATAAAATTGAGGTTAAAAAATTTAAAATAACCGTAATGTATCAAATTCAGTAGAAATGGTCCAGTTGCGGGTAAAAAGTCATAAGACTAATTCGACCAAAGTAGTTTAGCACTATTCCCAGAATAAATTGTTATCCAAGAGTTAACTGACAGTCTACTTGCATTGGCAATTGCATTATACTAAGAATAGTTATAACTATTCGCAGAATAATGGTAGAGATACTTCTGGTATAATTGTCCTTTCATATTTTATATCTATGTACCTAATAATCTCAAGAAATAAAAGTTTTAGAGTTAAAGTTAATAAAAACACAAGACTCAAACTCAAAATAACTTTATTAAGTTTATTTTTTTTGTGTGAAAGATGACATGGGTAAGAAAGGAGTGAGTAATGAGATGACGAATGATAGAGGGAAATGGAAGATCACATGTTGTGCCGACCACATAACGTGGGAAAAGGCAGGAAGATGATGAGTTGCGAGTAAAATGTGCTACAAACCCCTTGAAATTCAAAATGTTACAGGATTCAACAACAGCTGTCTAAGACGCTGCCCGACAGTGAGAGGGAGCTCAGTGAACTCCAGTCACAACTCCAGAACATCATGCGTGAAGAGTTCACCGTGCAGAACGAAAGCAGAACACTCAGGTACCAGTGGCGGATATACTTTGCCGCCAGTAGGCTGTTAAATTGTTTAGCGTTTAGTATTTTTTTATGTACAGACGTTGGAGTATTGGGTATAGTAAAATAAAATAAAATAAAAAAGCCTTTATTCTACTACCTAATAAGCTTATCATATCAACAAAACTAAAGTTATTCTAATTTTTATATTTTACTTATGAACTATACACTTTTTACTACTTTTAGTTCTAGCCTTCCAGCTCCTCAGTAGTAGTCGCCTCTGTGACGTAGGCCTCCCCTAAATCCCTCCGTTCAACTCTTCTTTTTCGCCTTTCTCATCCATTCCAATCCACATCGCTGTGTAAATAGGTCACTCCACCTCTTCTTTGGTCTCCCTTGTTTTCTTTTCCCATATTTGGTAGAGTATTTGGTATACTGGTACTAAAATATGCAATTTTGTTAAATTTTCGAGACTTCTTTACTCCGCGTATGTTATAATTTTTATTTTTTACTAGTTGATACCCGTGACTACGTACGCGTTAGATTGCTTATTAATATTCTGTGATTGGGGTTGTACGGATGGATAAGGATTTTCATGAAATATATCAATTATCTTTTTTATTTGTCAACCGATTTCCATGAAACAAAGCCTAAGTTTTAATCTAAGCTTATCCCAATACGTTAGTGAAAACGACATTCGATTTGGTTCAGCCGTTACGGAGATTAGCATGCACAAACGCAAAGAAACGATTTTATTATATGTATAGATTTCTGTGAGGCAAACTAAATGTTTTGAGCCCTGGGCTCCAGCCTACTCAGCCTGGTGGTAAAACCACCCCTGTTAGTACGCAAACGGTGACGTAAAATGTCTTGTTCTTCTTTGTTTATGGCATCTGTCACTTTTAAGATCAATTTTGCCAGTGTCAAGTGTTCAAAACCTCATTTCTCAAAATCCGTCCAGGCAGGCGTTTGGGTTACAGCGTCAGCCAAAAATCTCGTATACATACACCCCAAACATATTACCCTCCTCACTAAAAAGTGAAATTTTGTGTGATTGATATTTTTATTTAATATTTAGGTCCCAACTGGAAGAGTCTAGACAGGCGATGACTGCCAACCGGTCAAGGAACAGAGTTCTCGACTCGCTGATGAAAGAGAAGCAAAATGGCAATCTCCCCGGTATATTTGGACGGCTGGTGTGTAACTTTTATTTTGGCTTAGCAAATTTTTAAAATGGGATTCAAAATTTCGAACGGGCCGGAATCGAACCTGCATCCGCCTGGAGCCGGCCAACGAAGTTATTTTTAAGCATCAATTCGCTCTAAAAATAATATAAAAGAAAATAAATAAATATGTTTCTAAAATTTTGACGTCACTCGTTTCATTCACATAAAGATCGTTTTTTGAGAAAACTTACCTTGAAAAACAAAACTATCCCACGGGAACCGTTCATTTTTCCGGGATAAAAAGTAAATTCAAATTCAAATTCAAAATATGTTTATTTTCAATAGAATCACAGGGATCACTTTGAAACGTCTTACATACTAGGTGAGTCTAAGTGCCAGTTCCAGTCCTATCCCCAGTGCGAGAAGAACTGACAAGAAACTCGCTGGGCCCTAGCGCTTTTTTTGTATGATCCTTGTTCATTTTGTAAGGAATACCTAGCAGAGTTGGAGCTGATTCATCCCAAGCTTTTTTATCATCTAAGTACTCTGATATTTTATAGTAAGCTTTTCTAGACAGTTTCTGTTTAATTACATTTTTGAATTTTCCAATTGATAAATCAAGCATGTCACTTGGGATCTTGTTATAGAAGCGTACACATTGCCCTTTAAAGGATTTACTTACTTTAGTGAGCCTAACCGTGGGAACAGCGAGTTTATTTTTAAGTCTAGTATTAACATTATGATTATCACTATTTTTCCTAAATAAATTAATGTTTTTGTGAACATACATCAAGTTTTCATATATATACTGACATGGCATTGTCATGATGTTTATTTCTTTAAACTTATCTCTAAGAGATTCTCTAGGACCCATGTTATAAATTGCACGAACAGCCCTCTTCTGCAACACAAATATAGTATTAATATCTGCAGCACTCCCCCATAACAAAATGCCGTAAGACATAATGCTATGAAAGTAGCTGAAATATACAAGTCTAGCAGTTTCTACGTCGGTGAAATGACGGATCTTTTTAACTGCATATGCTGCAGAGCTAAGTCTCTTCGACAATTTATCAATGTGCGGGCCCCATTGAAGCTTATTATCTAACGTTATGCCCAAGAATACTGTGGTGTCCACAAGATCTATATTTTCGTTATTTATTTTTATATTGGTATCTAATTGTCGAACATTTGGTAGTACAAAACGAACACATTTCGTTTTCTTTTCATTTAGTAATAAGTTGTTTACATTAAACCATTTTACAATTTTAGAGATTGCATTATTCACTTCGTCAAAATTAGTCATACGCCGCTTTTGTTTAAATAAAAGTGACGTGTCATCAGCAAACAATACAATCTCCTGATCATCCCTGACAAGTTTGGGTAGATCGTTTATATATATTAAAAACAAAAATGGTCCAATATTGATCCTTGTGGTATACCCATTGTTACCACTGACCCCGGAGAACGTTTCGAATTTACGTCAACTCGTTGAAGTCTGTCACTGAGGTAAGATTTTAAAAGATTAAGTGCAACTCCCCTTACACCATAGTGATGGAGTTTCATGATTAATGTTTCATGGTGAACACAGTCAAATGCTTTAGACAGATCACAAAAAATACCTAAGGTATCGAGAGATTCCTCCCAGGTATCGAAGATATGTGATACCAACTCAACACCGGCATCAGTTGTTGAGCGGCCCTTTGTAAATCCGAATTGTTTTTTATCAAGTATATTATTACTGTTAAAGTGTTTTTGTAATTGATGAAGAATAAGTTTTTCAAATATTTTACTAAATGTAGCCTAATGTCATTCCAGACTATAATCTACATCTGTGCCAAATTTCATTCAATCCGTTCAGCCGTTTCAGCGTGAAAGAGTGGATAAAATAGCTTGGGACGAATCAGCTCCAACTCTGCTAGGTATTTCTTACAAAATTAACAAGGATCATACAAAAAAAGCGCTAGGGCCCAGCGAGTTTCTTGTCAGCTCTTCTCTGACTGGGAATAGGACTGGAATCGGCACTTAGACAGACTAGTATGTAAGATGTTTCAAAATGATCCCAAGGATTTTATTGAAAATAAATATACTTTGATTTTGATTTGATTTAAGTAACAAACACATCCAGACATCCATACATTCTTACAAACTTTCGCGTTTATAATATTAGTAGGATATATTCACGTTTGTTGGTGCCTGGATCTAATATAACCTACTATTTCTAGGGTGACCTAGGGGGTATAGACCTGAAGTACGACGTAGCTATATCCACCTGTTGCCCGTCCTTGGACAACATAGTCGTGGACACGGTGGAGACTGCGCAGGCGTGCGTGGAGTACCTGAAGAAGAACGACATCGGACGCGCCACTTTCGTAGCCCTGGACAAGCAAATGCATCTGAAACGAGCCTACGAGAGACGAGAGAAATAGTAAGTCCTTTTTTACTTTGGGGCTGGATGATGCTGTGTGGACTGTCCAGCATTATTTATTTATTATTGAACCTGACGCAAAAATGGCGGGCTGTTATAAGTTTGATGTGTGTCTGTGGCATCGTAGCTCCAGAACGCATGAACCGATTTTGATTTAGTTTTGTTTGAAGGGTGAATTAGTCGAGAGTGTTATTACTTATTAGCTATGTTTGATGAAAGTCTGTCCAAGATGGCCGCCGGAAAATAAAAAGACGGATTACACATTTTTTCACAACTCCCTCAATAAAGGTGTCTAATAAAAGGGCTTGAGTAGTAGTATATACTATACTCTATGACAAATTTGAAATACAAGATGGCCGCCACCACAAAATGGCGGACAAATTTGTGTCGGGAGTTTTTTAAAAAAAAAATAATTTCATGTAAGTAGTTGATTTGGCGAGCAAATCCAGCGACAATCTCAGTGGCGAGTTGAGAGTAGGGCGATTTGGCGTTGTATGATGTATGTTTTTGAACTTACGACCTTCGGATCGTCAGAGGTGCTACCTACACTACCTGTGCTCCAGGTTTTCTATGTAAATAAACTAGCAACACGCCCCGGCTTCACACGGGTAGAAAACAAACTATCTCTATTTTTTATATAAAAATAACCTATGTTACTCAGGGATAATGTAGCATTCTAATGGTGAAAGAATTTTTGAAATCGGTCCAGTAGTTTTTGAGTTTATTCGTTACAAACAAAAATACAAAACTTTCCTCCTTATAATATTAGATTAATATTATGTTTTCAGCCCGGAAAACGCGCCGCGTCTCTTCGACCTGATCAAAGTGAAAGACGAACGAGTGTTGCCAGCTTTCTACTTCGCGTTACGCAACACGCTGGTGGCGAACGATCTAGACCAAGCTTCCAGGATCGCGTACGGAGCTACCAGATACAGAGTGGTAACACTGAAGGGAGACGTCATTGAAGTTGCCGGTAAATAATATTAAATAATTGTTGCCAACTCAGGTTAATAAACTGCTTAAAATATGGATTTTAAGCGGCTTATTAACCAGAGTTGGCCATAATATTAGATGGAAAAAAAGGTAGAGGTAGGCCAAAGAAAAGATGGAGGGACTGTGTGAAAGATGACATGGGTAGGAAAGGAGTGAGTACTGAGATGACGAATGATAGATTGAAATAGAAGAAGATCACATGTTGTGCCGACCACATAACGTGGGAAAAGGGCAGGATGATGATGATGAATATTAGTGGGATAGTTTAGCCGGAAAGTATTATTTATTTCCGTCCTTTTCAGTATTTGAGTAACCCACCAGTTCGTATTGTTAGGCGGGTCGCACATCAAGCGCACACTATCTTGATAATTGTGGCACCACATTTGAAACGCGACACATTTAACGCCCCCGTATATCTGTGCGGGAGCACGCACATTAAGGACACTTTTGTAGCGGGCGCGCTTTATGAACTAGCTTCCGCCCGCGGCTTCACCCGCGTGATACCTTGAAAAGCAAAAACAAATCTATCCCGCGGGAACCTTACATCTTTCCGGGATAAAAAGTAGCCTTTGTGCTATTCCAGATTATAATCTATATCTGTGCCAAATTTCATTCAGATCCGTTCAGCCGTTTGAGCGTAAAAGAGTAACAAACATCCAGACATGCAAACAAACTTCCACGTTTATAATATTAGTAGGATGTATGTATGTATGAAGTGTAGCGCAATGATAAATGATAGATAGATAGATAAACATTTATTTGCTTCTGCAACACACAATAGGTACATAAGTATAGGCATGTAACAAAAGTAACAACATAACAAATGATTGTGCCAACTTAAATGTGCGATGCGTGTAGCATGTGGCGCTGGTGTGCGGCCTGCCTTATTGTATCCTTGCTTGTTGCAGGGACGATGTCCGGCGGCGGCAGGACGACGGAGCGCGGGCGCATGGCCGGCTCCGTGCGCCAGGACACCAGCAGCGAGCAGGACCCCGCGCTCCTGCAGGCCAAGGAGAGGAAACTGGCCTCTTTGGAGCAGAGGTACTACTTGACTACCTCGGTGTTAGTTGCGGGCTCGATTCCCGAGGATATAAAACTAGCATCCGCCCGCAGCGTCGTCCGCGAAGTACCTACATAAAATATAGCCTATGTTCATTCTGAAAGTTCATTCTACACATTGGTGAAAACATTTTTCAAATCGGTCCAGTAGTTTCGGAGCCTATTAAATGCAAACAAACAAACAATCAAATCATACTTCTTTTTAATTTTAGTATCGAAAACATGATCGCTACTGTAATCCCCGGGCTCTATAGATTTCCTCGAAGATCTAAGTAACTAGAGATATGAGAAGATATCTACCGAGCCTGGGGATTCAGTCGTGATCATGTTTTTTTTTGTCTATCTTGGCGTAAACGTGTTACAAAATCGTGTTTCTCAGACTTTCAGAACTTCGCGAGCAACAACGCAACAATGAAGATACCGTTGGAACTCTGCAGAGGACAGTGCGGGAGAACCAAGCCGTGCTGGACAAGGTCAACATGGAATTGAGGAGTTTGACGGAACAAGTGCCGATAATACAGGTACCTACATTAAATTTTCTATTAATCACCCATTTCATCACCCCACCCACACACCCTGTCACACAAATATCACTCACTCACCCTAAACACACCACCACTTCTCCATACCTATCAGCATTTTTATCTGCAGTCATACAGAAAATTAACCAAAGACTTTTATGTTTACACACTATTTTAAGGACCAACCTAGTTTTTAAGAAACCTTTGTGAGGAGAAAATAAATGTATTATTATTATTATTTATAAAAATAAATAGCTAATGCCAGAAGACGCCTCCAACAAATATCATTATATTTTAGCCAATATATACAATAACTTGACAAATTATATACATAAACCTTCCTCGAGAACAACTCTATCCATTAGTGAAAACAGCATAAAAATCGGTGCAGTTGTTTTTGATTTTATCACGAAAAGACAGCGACAGCGTGTTTAATAATATATAGTGATTATTGAATGTTAGGCCACCAAGAGAACAGACGAGAAAATAGTGCATGCGGCTGATGCAAATGTTGAAATTGATATGTGGAGTGGCGAAGATCGATAAAATAAGGCATTTAATATAATAGGGTATTTAGAGGAAGTTTAAAAGTGGCGCCGCCGGTGACGGAAAAGATGAGGAGTAATAGGTTAGCTTGGTATGGACATGTTATGAAGAAACATGAATGTCATGTGACGAGGAGAGTGTCAGGTATGAATGTGGACTGTGTGAAAGATGACATGGGTAATTAGGGAGTGAGTACTGAGATGACGAATTATAGAGGGTTCACATGAAAAATATGTACGACCTAGCTCATCCGCACGCACAGAAAACGGGCTATAAATAATGACAATTTGCAGAACCAAATCAGACAGCAGGAGGAAAAGGTAGCCTCCAGTCAAGTGGACGAGGGTTGGAAGACGCACTTGCAGTCCATTGTCAACGAGGCCAAGGAGAAATTGGAAAAGGCCAAATCGGACGCGAAAATGGTAAGTTTTTAAATTCTATTAGAGAACCTCCTATAATAACTTCCTAATACTAATGTGGTGTGTAAACGTTGCTCTTGAATATCTACAAAAAATAAAAACATGATCATGAATGTAATCCCCAAGTTCGGTAGATATCTCCTCAGATCTCTAGTACTTAGATCTTTAAAAAAAAATTTAAAGTGTGTAGTCAGAGGCACGTCCAAACATGACATTTGACACCATGCCCACTTTTTGCAGTGGTTAAAATATATACAGGGTGATACCAGACTACTTTCTAAAACTTCAGGGGGTTAAAGTACCCATCAATATAAACAACTTTTTCTAAGAAACTAACACTGTGAGCGCGAAAAAAAACAGCTGTTCCATTTAAAAGTTCAACACCTACTTGGCTAAAATGTATGAAACAGTTGTTTTTTTTCGCTCTAACAGTGTTGATTTCTTAGAAAAAGTTGTTTATATTGATGAGTACTTTAACCCTTGAAGTTTTCGGAAGTAGTCTGGTAACACTTATATGATAAAAAATGTATTTTTATGTGATTTCTAGGTCGAGACAGAAGTTCAAGGAGTGGATGCTCAGATTACGGCGATTGCAGGCGGACGCGTAAAAGATATGCAAAAACGTGTTGATGACCTCGATCAGAAAATGGCTAAAATCACCACCGAGATGACGAAACTGAAGGTCGCTATTAACGGCAGCATAAGGTATGTTTTGCGTTGACTGATAGTCTAATAAGAGCACTGGTGGTGTAGTGGTTATTTATTTATTTATATATTTATTTTATTTATTTATTTATTTATTTATTTATGTATTTATTTATTTATTTATTTATTTATTTATTTAGTGGTAGCACCCTTGCCTCACGATCCGAAGGTCGCGGTTTTGAACCTGGTCGTGCATGAGTTTTTCCATTCGAAAAAATTATGTGCGCAATGCCAGTGCTCTTGAACGGTGAAGGAAAACATCATGGAAACGGTGAAGGAAACCAAAAAGTTTGAAAGTTATTCTTAAGCGGCGATGTGCTTATAACCTGTCACGTACGGAAAACTAACTACTGTGCAAACTGTGGGCATGTGCCAAATATCATGTTTGGACGTGACTCTGACTACCCTCTTTTTTTTTAATGTAGATGATCGCAATGGTTTGTTGCTATTTGTATGAAAAAAAAATATTACACAAAATTTGAAATAAATCATCATCATCATCCTCCTGCCCTTGTCCCACGCTAAGTGGGGTCGGCACAACATGTTTTCTGCTTCCACTCACTCCTATCAGTTAAAAATTTAAATACTTACATAATAAATATTTTTTTTCAGAAACGCCAAGAAATCAAAAGATAAAATCGCCCAAATGGAAGCTGACCTCGCTGAAACTGTGAGGAATTTGGAAAACTTAGGCGCTCAGAAGAAAGAGCTCACTTTGGACAGTGCTCAGTTACAGAAGAAGATAGAAGAGGTAAACAAACAGAATATTGAAAATAGAAAACTAAATAGATAATTATAAACTCTGTAAATTGAAAATATTAGGAATTTCCGCATTTTTGCTCAAATTAAACTAAATGGTTGTCCTACTTGGGTATGGCATGAAAGACGTGTCCGAATGGAGTCCTAGTGATTTTGTTGAACAAAATAATAATTATTCGATATTAGTGGGCATTTCACACAACGCCATCTAGTTCCAAACTAAGCAAGCTTGTATTTTGGGAACCAAACACCTGATATAATCTAAATATATATAACTCAAAGGTGACTGACTGACTGACTGACGTAGTGATCTATCAACGCACAGCCCAAACCACTGGACGGATCGGGCTGAAATTTGGCATGCAGGTAGATGTTATGACGTAGGCATCCGCTAAGAAAGGATTTTGATTAATTCTACCCCCACGCGGGCGAAGCCGTGGGCGGAAGCTAGTAATCTATAATAACATTATAGAGCTGAAGAGTTTGTTTGTTTGTTTGGTTGAACGCGCTAATCTCAGGAACTATTGGTTCGAATTGAAATATTATTATTGTGTTGATGAATAGGAGCGGTGCATCACTAAAAATATGTTGCAAAAAGGGGAAAAAATATACACCGTGAAATTTTAATGGTTGTTTTCCCGCGGCAGAACAACTTGCCATAAGGAGTACTTTCGAAACAGAGTAGAAGTAAGAAAATAAAGATGTTTTAGTTTTAAAATAATTAAAAAAAATATTCATCAACTCGAAAACGTAAGGAACGATAGTAACATTAGACGAAACTTGTAGGTACTTAATTCGAATCGCACGCGCCGCGCCGGCCGCCTTCGCGTAGGTATCGGGATGAATTACTATTGGTTCGTGGTCGCTTTCGAATTAAATTTTCACAATGGTATATCTGTATTTTTTGTTTCTAACATTTAATTTGTTTATACAACGATTGTATTACCAACACAAAACCATTTCGCTGCGGGAAAACAACCATTAAAATTTATCGGTGTATTATTTAAAACGTGCAGACAAAGTTGCAGGGAAATCAGCTAGTTTTATATATATTTTTATAAATCCACACAATATTAATAGCACCCACCTACAACACCAAAATTTGTGTTCATCACACAGATGTGTGTTCTAAGTGGGGATCGAACCCACAACCTACTGCGCAGAAGGCAGAGTTACTACCAACTGACCTGTGAGGTTGCCAAATGATTTTCACAGACTTTGACTAAATAAGGTTCATTTTGACAACAGTAAACTTACAAACATACATTTTCTTTTAATTCCACAGATCGATGAACAACTAAACGAAGGCACCGGTGAATTCTCCGGTCTTAAGAAAGAGATAGCCAAGCTGTACGCAGCTCAGAACAAGCTAAAGAATAACCGGCTTGATATTGTCAATGAGCTGAACGATGGCGAAAAGCTGTTACAGGACTATAGAGTCAAAACTCGTGCTTGGGACAATGAGGTATTTCTGACTGTTTACAAAAAAAAAACCAGTTGGCGTATTAATTTACAGAAATGTTCAGTACGTCAGCCAATCTAAATGTGACAACTCATGGTAGACGTACAGTACGTCTACCATGAGTTGTCACATTTAGATCAGCTGACGTTACTACAGTAGTAATAGTACGTTACTATGACATCTATCGAAATTGTTACTCATGGTACCTAATTCTAAGCAAATTAATGAGCGCAAACTAAAGTCGCTGTAGTACGCTGTGACGTAGGATAGTTAACTACGTGAGGTTTTAGTACCCAACTATCCGCTAGAGGCGCTGTACAAATTTTTCATACATTTTTTTAACTATAGTCGCTAGCGAGTGTAGATTGTGAAAACTCATGGTAGACCCTCTGTAGTGCGATTACGGAACTCTGATACAATCAACACATGTCAACTCAAATGTCAATCAAATTGATTGAATAAACACTCTTATGTAATACCAAAACACTTGATTACAATCAAAATGGATTGACATTGATTGTAAGTAGAAATCCATAATCGCCCCACTGATCGCGTAAGTTTAAGGCATAAAGATTTTTGTAAAGCTTAAGTGTCAAAGTTTTTTTGCATTTGTGCTCATTTTTTTCATTGTATTTCATGTTTTTTTTCCAGAGAAGCGTGTTAAAACTCGAACAGCTCGACGTGGAGAGTCGGAACCGCGTAGTTCCCGGCTTGGAGCCGGTCGAGCCGCTCGTCACGCACACCGACGAAGAACTAGATGCGATCAAAGTTGAAGATTTGAGGAATACCTATAATACGCAGAAAAATCTGCTGGGCGATCAGAAACCTAATATAAGGGCCATTACGGTACATATTGTTACTTCTGTAATTTAACCGATTTAGTCATGACATGCCAGATTAGCGTGGTATGGGCGTGTTATGAGAAGTGATTCAATTAACTAACACCCCCCCTTCCCCCCCTACACATTGCACAAGCTCCTCAGCAATCTCAAAGTATCTTTAATTCTTTTAGTCTCCTTCAAGCTTGAAACTTTGACGATTGTGAAACATGATAGTTTGTAAGAGCTAGTGGTAAGATGTTTTAAAACACACACACACAAATTTTGTATTTAAGGGGGGGGGGGGGGGGGACGAAAGCTCTGTACAAAAACAAATACCGCGTGGTCCCCCTACTAACTGTGAGGAGAGGTACTATAGTGAACCGTTACCACATACATTTTTGTATTAAGGCCCAGCATTTTTAAAAATCATTATATTACGCTTAATAGATTACATTGAAATTGAACAACTTATACGATACTTAGGATATAAGTGATAAATCAACCGGAGCTAAAACACGAATTAGTTAGAAAACCTTGGTTAAAAACCATGTCAACAATACCTCTGAAAATTCAAAAATTCCCTAATTTATCCAGAACAGTAAGGTATTTTGAATTTCAATTTCACATTTCATATAAATCAGTTAATTTGAAACAAATCAAGCCAGCCCTTTTTTTGAAATAAGCTATTTACTTGAACATATTTATGTTTTTTATTAATTGTCGCTTTCGTTATATAATTCACAGCAGCCATATTATCATGCCGCACTCTACTTACTTGTCATTTGGGTATTTCGCTTCGTGCTATGTCTGATTCCGCGGAGATCCGCGTTGCTATACGGACCTATGTCACTTTATGTACTTTTAAACTTACGCGATCTGAACACATTATTATTAGTATTAGACGGGTATTTATCGCGTTTAAATTACCTTATATTTTCCCCCGATAAGATAAGAGTCTACCCGTGACCACGACAGCGTGCAAACCTGTCGAAACGTCGGGAAAATATAAGGTAATTTGAACGCGATAAATACCCGTCTAATACTAATAATTATGTCACTTTTTTTGTAACTTTTACGTAAGGAATAGTGTGACGAGTATTCTGGGCATTAACTCGTGATTTTTTCAGGATTTCATAGCCAAAGAGAAGTTGTACCTGAAGCGCGCGGCCGTGCTGGAGAACATCACGCGCCAGCGCAACGACAAGCGCGGCTTCTATGACAGGCTGCGCAAGATGCGACAGAACGACTTCTTGGCTGGTAATAAAAAAAAATATGATCACGACTGTAATCCCCAGGCTCGGTAGATATCTTCTCAGATTTTTAGTTACTTAGATCTTTGAGGATATCTAAAGAGGGTAGTCAGAGGCAAGTCCAAATATGACATTTGGTACGTGCCCACATTTTGCACAGTAGTTAGTATTCCGTACGTGACAGGTTGCAAGCCCATTGCCGCTTATTATATTTTAACCAAAAATTCGAAGGTATGTGTCATAGGTTAGTATTCTTACTAACCTATGACACATACCTTCGAATTTTTGGTTCTAGGGTATGCCGGTTTCCTCACGATGTTTTCCTTCACCGTTTAAGAGCACTGGCATTGCGCACATAAATTTTTCGAATGGAAAAACTCATTGGTGCACGACCAGGTTTGAACCCACGACCTACGGATCGTGAGGCCGGGGTGCTACCACTACACCACCAGCGCTCTCAGGTAATGTAGAATAAATAAATATCTTAAACGGCCTCTGTGGCGCAGCGGGCGAGAGTCCGCCTGCGACGCAAGAGGTTGCGGTTTCAATTCCCGCCTCGGAACAAATTTGTGTAAGATCTGCAGAAATTTGTTCCGTTGATCTGGGTGTTTTCTATGTATAACAAAAAATATCTATCTATGTAATAATGTATTAAATATATCAGTTACCTAGTACCCATAACACAAGCTTTGAGTAGCTTACTTTGGGGCTAGATGATGCTGTGTGGACTGTGAAATAACAATGAATAAGCAATTGCTTTATTGCAGGTTTTAACACAATAACAGCGAAACTCAAGGAAATGTACCAAATGATAACACTGGGCGGTGACGCGGAGCTCGAGCTGGTGGACTCCTTGGATCCTTTCACTGAGGGCATCATATTCAGGTAATTTAAATCCAACTAATCTATATCTATATAAGAGCTTAAGCTGACTGACTGACTGACTGACTGACTGACTGACTGACTGACTGACTGACTGACTGACTGATTGATCATCGCCGAGCCGAAACCGCTGAAGCTAGAAAGCTGAAATTTGGAAGGTGGTTTCCTTTTATAACACAACCACCCACTAAGGCGGGGTTTTTGAAAATTCCACCTCTAAAGGGATGAAAAAGGGTAAAAACGTTAGTATGAAACTTTTTAACGCGTGGAGCGCTTTTCATGAAACTTTGTTTGTGTACTGTAAATGTAAAACGAATGGACACTTATTTCAGGATTTTTCAATATAACTTTCAAAAAGAGGTAAAATGGGGTGTCAAAGTTAGTAAGTATGGGATTTTTATGAGTTGTGTGATGTGTTTAAAACTCAGTTTAGATACTTTAAGTGAACGAAGTCGCGAGCGGGACAGCTAGTAATATTATAAATGCGAAAGATGGATGTATGTTTGTTACTCTTTTACGCTGAAACGGTTTTTGTGGTAGTCAAAAATACCTATTAGTTTTGATTTTACAGGCATTTAAATTTCTATAAATATCGAGTCCCGCTATCTATAAATTTCTATAAATATGTCACGTGACCGCATGTGACGTCAATTCCCAACGCTCCGCTTAGGAGTTGTGTTGTGCGATGACGTCACGTCGCACGAGTCCACCTCGCACGTTTACTTCTATCATCATCATCATTCTCAGCCTGTGTCCACCCACTGCTGGGTATAGGCCTTCTCCATTTTGTGCCATAAAGATCTTGATACGGCGGATAGCATCCAAGACTTTACCCTTTCTTCTCTACGTCATCGACCCATCTGGCAGGTGGTCTTCTATATCGGAAACTAATTGACGTATCGAAGTTACTCTTTCACCTGTATTTATTATTTTTGACCGAGAATAAAAAAAAAAAAAAAAAAAAAATGATCACGACTGTAATCCCCGGGCTCGGTAGATATCTTCCTCAGATCTTTAGTTACTTAGATCTTTGAGGATATCTAAAGGGGGTAGTCAGAGGCACGTCCAAACATGACATTTGGTACATGCCCACATTTTGCACAGTAGTTACAGTATTCCGTACGTGACAGGTTGCAAGCCCATCGCCGCTTATAAGAATACTAACCTATGACACATACCTTCGAATTTTTGGTTCTAGGGTATGCCGGTTTCCTCACGATGTTTTCCTTCACCGTTTAAGAGCACTGGCATTGCGCACATAAATTTTTCGAATGGAAAAACTCATTGGTGCACGACCAGGTTTGAACCCACAATCTTCGGATCGTGAGGCAGGGGTGCTACCACTACACCACCAGCGCTCTCTATCACCGAGAATATGGAGAGCTAATATTCAAAATTAGTTAACATTCTTCATTCACCGCTAGTAACTAGAAGCTGTTAGTAACAATTATTTGATAGTATCAGAATTATGTAATCGCAGCACTGGTTTGAACCCACGACCTTCGGAAGCGGGGGTGCTACCACTACACCACCAGCGCTCATAACATACATACATACATAAAATTACGCCTGTTTCCCGACGGGGTAGGCAGAGACCACGGATCTCCACTTGCTACGATCCTGACATATCTCTTTTGCTTGATTCACTCTCATTACACACTTCATACATGCGCGTCGGTTTAGGGTACTCTGGACCTGGCCTTTCTCTAGTACGTCCCCAATTTGATCAAGGTACGTACGCCGAGGTCTTCCCCTTCCAACTGTCCCATTCACACTCTCCTTATGCACCTGTTTCGTCAATCTCCTTTCATCCATCCTTCTTAATATATATAACTCAAAGATGACTGACTGACTGACTGACTGACATAGTGATCTATCAACGCACAGCCCAAACCACTGGACGGATCTGGCTGAAATTTGGCATGCAGGTAGATGTTATGACGTAGGCATCCGCCAAGAAAGGATTTTGATTAATTCTACCCCCAAGGGGATAAAATAGGGGATGAAAGTTTATACGAAAAGTCGCGATAATCGACGTTCACGCGGGCGAAGCTGCGGGCATCAGCTAGTTCTACATAATTGTGTACAATTCCAGCGTACGCCCCCCGAACAAGTCATGGAAGAATATATCGAATCTGTCCGGCGGTGAGAAGACGCTGTCGTCTCTGGCGTTGGTGTTCGCGCTGCACTACTACAGGCCGACGCCTCTCTACGTCATGGACGAAATAGACGCGGCGCTTGATTTCAAGAACGTGTCTATCGTCGCTAATTACATCAAGGTACGTCTATTATGAGATTTTTTTACACTAGTTGATATCCGCGACTACGTACGCATTCGATTACTTTATTATACTCCGTGACTATACTCGTTTGACACATAAAAATATAGAATTTATATCCTACTAATATTATAAACGCGAAAGTTTGTAACGATGTATGGATGTCTGGATGTATGTTTGTTACTCTTTCACGCTGAAACGGCTGAACGGATCTGGATGAAATTTGGCACAGGTATAGATTATAGTCTGGAATAGCATATAGACTACTTTTTATCCCGAAAAAATGTTCGGTTCCCGTGGGATAGATAGGTTTTTCTTTTACAAGGTACCACGGAAGATAGTAAGCTATACTTTATGTAGGTACCTCGGAAGCTAGTTTAGACTAATATTATAAAGAGGAAAGTTTTGTATTTTTGTATTTTTGTTTGTAACGAATAAACTCAAAAACTACTGGTCCGATTTCAAAAAATCTTTCACCGTTATAATGCTACGTTATCCCTGAGTAACATAGGCTATATTTTATGTAGGTACCTCGCGAGCAAAGCCGCGAACGGAAGCTAGTGTTGAATAAGTTTGTAACATTGCTTGTGTTTCTACAGGATCGCACCCGTAACGCGCAGTTCGTGATAATCTCTCTCCGCTACATTATGTTCGAGACTTCCAACCGGCTGGTGGGCATCTACAAAGTGAAAGACTGCACCAAATCCGTCACCGTTCAGAACGAACCGATCCTCCCCGATATGTCGTCAAAGAGCCGTGACAAAGACTTCTACCGTAGCATATAATCGTAATTGTAAATCTAAGGATGTATACACCGTGAAATTTTAATGGTTGTTTTCCCGCGGCAGAACAACTTGCCATAAGGGGTACTTTCGAAAAATAGAGTAAAAGTAAGAAAATAAAGATGTTTTTGTTTTAAAATAATTTAAAAATATTCATAAACTCGAAAATGTGAGGAACAATAGTACCATTAGACGTAACTTGTAGGTACTATTCGAATCGCACGCGCCGCGCCGGCCGCCTTCGCGTAGGTATTATCGGGATGAATTACTATTGGTTCGTGGTCGCTTTCGAATTAAATTTTCAATTTTTTTGTTTCTAATATATAATTTGTTTATACAATGATTGTATTACCAAGACCAAACCATTTCGCTGCGGGAAAACAACCATTAAAATTTCACGGTGTATAGGACAGTGTGAAAGATGTGAAAGGTTGCCCTGGAAAGAACTAAATGGAGAGAGATTCATCAGTTATGCCGACAAGAGTCAAACTCTTAAATTAAGAAAAAGAAGTGAAAGATGACAAGGGTAAGAAAGGAGTGAGTACTGAGATGACTAATGACAGAGGGAAATGGAAGAAGATCACATGTTGTTATCACATAACGTGGGATAAGGGCAGGAAGATGATGATGATGTAAATCTAAGGATGAATAAGATAAGGAATGAGAATATTTAGAGTTTGAAAGTAGCGCCGGTGACAGAAAAGATGAAGAGTAATAGGTTGGCGTGGTATGGGCAGGGCTTGGAAACCCGAAAATTTTTCAAACCGGTATCGCTCTAATTACCTACAACCTTTTCTTTTCGTAACGTAACGTTCTACCGTAACCTCTATTAAAACGGTTAGTCAAGAACGATAAATTCAAAACGGTTTCGCTCAATTAACCGTTAGAACGAAATTTCGTTCTTTTCCATATTATTTTACAGCGCCGCGGTATTCGAAATGCGTTCGTTGCTCGCTTTAACCGGTTAATTAAGTTTCGTTAAGGTTTTGAAAGAGGTTGCGCTCCGAACGCTATTATCGAAATACCGGTTAATACAGTTTTTTTCTGATAAATTATTAACCGGTTCCAAGCCCTGGGTATCGGCATGTTATGCAGCGGGAGGAAAGCCATGTTACAAGAAGGGTGATGGATTTGAATGTGGATGGATATGGTAGACCTAAGAAAATATGGATGGAATGTGTGAAAGACGATATGTGTAAGAAGGGAGTGACTACTGAGATGACGGATGATAGGGGAGAGTAGAGGAAGAGAACCTGTTGTGCCGACCCCACCTAGTGGGATAAAGGCAGGAAGAAGAAGGTAAATCTTACTGCGATTGGTCAATATTCGACATTAGGCACAAGAGAGTACAATGTACAACTATAGTTGCTAGGGTTGCTGTGGAAAGCCAGACAATTTCCGGCTTTCTCGTTTTCGGTCCGGACTTTTCCACATGTGACTGGAAATGTGTGACAACTATAATAAACTAAGACCTTATTTATTATTATTAATACCTAGTAACTAGGTAAATGGTCAAAGACCAAACACTTTTCTATTTTTATAAAATTAAAATGTGCAAAATTACTGTTTGCTTGAGGTTTGTTATCTGTGGTTCATGCGACGGCTGAATGAATTTGGATGTAATCTAAAATTAATAGTCTGATACGGCAGATTTTTTTATAACACATTTTAGTTCAACTCTGTAGGTACGTAAACCCTTTGGCATTGGTGGTGATTCTGTTGTTCCGCGGACTAACTAAAACTAACTAAAAAAATGCTGAAATAAACGCGACCTTATTTTGTTCACATCAAATACTAAATTAGCGTAAACATTTTAAATTACAATTCTAAATTTGACTAAACTGACGTATGATTGACGGGTTTTAGCTTATTTTAGAAGCCATGTAAATTGGTGTTGACTAAAGCTACGTGAAAATGGTGGAAAATTAATTAAATTAGAATCATTATGTCAATTTTAGATCTTTGAAACTGTCATTCAAAAATGTTACGCTAATTTGGTCATTATAGTAAGCCAAATAAGATCGTACCTATGGTAGCATTTTTAAGTTAGTCTGCAAAACAACCGAATTACCACTATTGCCATACTCGGCCAAAGAAAAGGCTAGAATAAGATACAAGTGAACTCTTTAAGTAAGGTTAGATTTAAGTTTTTCAGGGTAACACCTATTTCGTCATGTAAGCAAAACCAAAGGAGATATTTCATAAAAAATGAGACCCAGTAAACATCAAAGTATGTTTATACTTGGTTCGACTCTTTAGATCACGATTTTGATGTTTACTGGGTTCCCATCTTACGAAAATTAGTGATGTGAAATTTAGCAGCTCTGTCATTCTCTACAGCTTTATCATTTTTCTCACAATTTGTCATTGTTCGCGAAATAATTAACATTTATTTTTTTATGTATTTAAAAATTTGAGAAAAATATCTTGAATTTGAGGTCGCAACATCATTGTGAGATTTGGAATTTCTAAACGTCAAGTCGCAAATCTAAATATTTGTGAGTGGTTACGCAAAAGGGACCAGTGGGGCGATTATGAATCTATGTCAATCCATTTTGATTGTAATCAAGTGTTTTGGTATTACTTAAGAGTGTTTATTTAAAATGAGTTTTGATTCTGTGGTCAACTTTGTTTTGGTCTAATCAGAATATTTTTAGGTGCCGTAGTTTTTTGAAAAATAAATTATTTTCTTTTTCTCTTTTTGCGTAACCACTCACATTGTTGGATCCTATATAAATGGATCATCTTAATTTCAATTCACTCCACAACTTTTCGCTTACAGTGTGTGCTTTAATTTAATTACTAGTATTAGAGACGGGACTTCTTATCGTCTCACTATGTCCTTCGACCAGTGTGGCGAAAGGCTATCAATATATTAGGCATGCGCAAAATATTGCTTCTTGAAGTAATGACATATCACATGAACATTTTTCGTACCGAGTCATGTATCTCTGAACCATGGGGGCGATTATGGATCTTTTTTTACAATCAATGTCAATACGTTTTCATTGTAATCAAGTGATTTGATATGACATAAGAGTGTTTATACAATAAATTTGAGCCAGTTTTGACAAGTGTCGATTGTATCAGAGTTCCGTAATCGTACTACAGGTCCTTAAACATGTCACGTCATGGTATGATTTCAAGAGATGTATGCAGTAGGCAATGTCGGCCATTGCTTGCATGGCGCGTATTGGATGAAATGGAATGTTCGTTGGGTGTCATGGTGACATTGTGAGATGACATGTCGAGTTATATTGCGATGTGACGATTGAGACGCAATCGCGCCTGTAATCCCTTGGCTTAGTAGATATCTAGTTACTTACATTTGTAAACATATTTGGGTAGTCAAAGGCACGTTCATGCATATTTGGCACGTGCCAATTTTGCACAATAGTGAGTTTTCCGTACGTGACAGGTGGCAAGCTCATCGCCGCTTGTAAGAATCCTAACATACGACACTACCTTCTAAATTTTAGTTCTAGGGTATGCCGGTTTCCTCACGATGTTTTCCTTCGCCGTTCGAAAATTCGGATGATATTTAAATTTGATACTTTCTACTTTAATGTGTCATCTTAGTGATTTCTGAGCTGTTTACATAATAAGAAATGGTTTTTGAATTCAATTGTAATCTGTATGTTGAATATCAAGTTAACTGTATCACCTTTTGTATTCAAAATCAGTACCTACCTTACGAACCGGTACTTTTTAGTTGGTACCTATTTGAAAACATTGGTAACCAACTAAAAGTATCAGACACTGAAAGGGGTCTCATTAATTAAGAAATGTGTGTGAAACTTTCAATAAATGTGATTTGTGAGTTTTTTTTCAATAGTTAAGAAATGTATGTGAAACTTTAAATAAATGTGTTTTGTGTAAGAATTTTTTTTTCGTTAAGTAAAATATGTGTGTGAAACTTTGAATAAATGTGTTTTGTGTGAGTATTTGTTTTTTTTCATAGTAAAGTTATTTTCAATTCAATTATAAGTGATAAGTTTTTGTTAAGTAAAATAACTAGTAAAATAATAAATTTGTTTATTCGAACATTAGTGAACGTGAATCACAATATACAGAAACATTAAAACTACAAAAATAAATTACAACAGTCCTTAGCCTGATTCATACCTAACACAAAATAACATAGTCGCAATGAAATAAGAGCAAATGATATAAATAAACAGTACCACACAGAAGTGAAACTCCCGACACAAAAAATCTGTTAAAAAAACTGCAACAAACGAGTGCAATTTGACGGATGATAATTTAACGTCTGTCAGATTCGACCTTACCTGTTGGGCGATTATGGATCTCTACTTACAATCAATGTCAATTCATTTTGATTGTAATCAAGTGATTTGGTATTACTTAAGAGTGTTTATTCAATTAATTTGAGCCAGTTTTGACAAGTGCTGATTGTATCAGAGTTCCGTAATCGCACTACTGATACAGCGGCCAACATTTTGGAGTCTTAATATTGATGACGTAAGTTTAGAAGTCGTACAAAATCGTCATGAATACTGATCCTTTGCAATTTACGATGTAGTTACTCCCGAAATCATAACTTGTTTTGTCGCCACGGGACTTTCACTTCTATGTAAGGGTTTACTGTTTATTCGATGATTGATATCTTTAAAAATTTAAAATTAATTTATACATACACAACACACAGGTACATTTAATTGGAAAGAGCATATTTTTTGTATTTAAGGCGATAAATAAACATACTATTTTATATAATATTAAAAGCGATTACATCGCCGAACGACCAGTCTTTAACATTTACACATCAACTTACAATTTATATTATTTTTATGACAATCAAATATGACAGTTCAACGGTTTGAGGTATATAATATTAGTGGGGATAGTGGCCAAAACACATGTACGGTACGTCGTATCGTGATTTTTTACGACGCACGTCGTAGATTTCCACCGTACGTCGTGTTGTGTGTATTGGTCCTACCTAAACCCTAGCATGGGAATACACCATCCTAGGGTTTAGAGATTAGGGTATATAATATAGTGGGGATAGTGGCCAAAGAATATGTAACACAACACTTATGTACGACAACACTTATGTATTATGTACGTTACGTCGTATCGTGATTTTTTTACGACGCACGTCGTGTCGTGTGTATTGGCCTTGTCTAAACCCTAGCATGGGAATACACCAATGCTAGGTTTTAATTAACGCTATAACCATGACAGTAAAATCGCATCATTCATCCATTTCCCTTTAAACTCATTATTCGGCTCATTACTATCATTTGAGAGAGAAAAGATAAAAGTTAAATTCCTATGAAACATTAACTAAATAAATGAGAGCATCTATAGATTAGGGTACCATTGGCGTAGTGGTACACCGAGGCCGTGGGCTCAAACCAGCTCATAATTACGGCCGCTATAGACTTTTATGGGCTTCTAGACAAAATTCATTTTCTGTTGGCTTGAACGCCAGCGACATCAAATTTAGAAATGACATTGGCAGACGAGACATCTCACAAGCTCATGTAATTTCCATTGACCGTTGGAACTTTCTCTCTCTCTCTCTCTCTCTCTTCCCGACTATTCATCCCACATGGTGGGACTAACTCTCTTCTTCCGCTTCGCCCTGTTCATGACATCATGGGAACGTCAACGGAAAATGGATTTTATCTAGACCCATAGTAAAATAAGTGCAATACATAAATAATATATTCAGAGTGAACACTTTTTTAGTGAACGACTAGATGCGAATGAACGAATGAAGTATAACACTTGATTGTAAAAAATGGAAGAAATATCACATTACATCAATAACTTTTAATAATCAAAATCTGTGCATTTAAACTGATTGTATAACTCTCCGTTTACATCCACTGTTTGATATACAATTATCTACAAAACTTGCAAGTCCTAAACATGTTACAAACACATTATCTGCAAGTTTTGTATATAATAATTCTCACAACTTGCTTTAGATGTAAACTGTTGATAAAATATGTTTTATACCTTTGTGTAAACGGTGTAAGTAACAAAGTGCTTCTTCTTCTTCTTACAAAAAGGAAGAAACAAAGTGCTATTAAGCTTTAAATAAAATCAATGCCAACACTTCCCAGCTACATTTCTTTAACTAATATCATAACTTCAGGTTTTAGATACATATCTTTGTTTGGACTATTCCTTATGTCATCGATCACAGAAGGGTGCCACGCGAAATTGAGCACTATTGTCGGTACTAATCGAAGGTCCACAAGGGTCTTGTTGGCGTCCTCGTCCAAGCTCAGTCGCTGGCCGGTGGGTGTGACTAGCAGGAACGGGAATTCGGAAAGTTCTAGACTTTCGCGAACGAACTCGTGAATATCAGAGTAGCGTTCGTACACTAAGAAGGTACCCTGTGGACAAAAAGTGATGATAATGTGACTTTACATAGATTCTACTGAAATTATAAATGCGAAGTTTGGGTGGATGGATGTATGAATATATCGTCCCTGTAGTTGGATAACTACAGGGACGATACTTTTTATCCCGGAATATGTACGGTTCCCGCTGGATAGATTTATTTTTGTTTTTCAAGGTACCACGCGAGCGAAGCCGTGGGCTAGTGTTTGATGAAGTTATCACGACAATGTTTAATACCTAACCTACCATTTTACCACAAGTAGATTAGCAAAGTATATTGGTGTAAATATCAGAGCTGTGACTTATGTTACCTGCAATAGTATTCCGTCTGGGAAGCGGACTCTGATCAGTGCATATCTATATTTCCTCATTTCTCTGAGTTCTTCTTTCTCACGCATCGCTTTTGTTCGCAGCATCTGACTCTTTTCAATTACTTCACTCCTGAAATTACATAAAAACACTTAATAATCTACACTTAAGTTAATATCATAAAGAGGGAGGTATAGTTTGTTTTTATGTAGGAAGTAATCTCCGAAACTACCTATCCTATTTCAAAAATTCTTTAAGCAATGTTAGAATGAACTGTCAGGACATGAACATAGGTAATATTTTATGTAGATACCTCACGGGCAAAGCCGCGGGTGGAAGTTAGTTTAGTCAATGTAATCATAGGGACCATTTTCGAACATCGAGAGAGAGTGATTTGATATATATGTATTGAAATATTTGATAATAAGTCACGCAAAGGTATGGAGCAAGAGCAACACCTGATAAAATTAGCATAGCAATAATTAACGCATCATTAATGCTATAATTAGAACACAAGTACCTACATAATGTTATGAGGTATAAACTAATTAATCTGAGTGCTATTATAACGGCTGTAATCCCTAGACTCGGTAGATAACTATCTCCTCAGATCTCTCTAGTCAGAGGCACCTCCAAACATGATATTTGGCACATAACCACATTTTGCACAGTAGTTAGTATTCCTATTAATGCCCATATTTTATTATAATTATATTTTTTTAAAGGTATAATAAGATGCTATAAATATCACTTGGTAAGGTTTAACCTCGGGCGGCTATAAGTGATTTCTTCCAGACAACCTCACCTTAGCTGTTGCTCTTTCTTGATCTCCTCAGGCGACATGGCGTAGAAGGAGGGAGGCAGTTGCACCCGCCCCGCCGCCTGCGAGGGCAGCAACACTTGCAAGTTGCGGTCCAACTCCAATGGAATTACTTGCGCGTCGCGCACTTGTTCTAGCACAGTCTGGGACAAGCAATATGCATTAATTATTAATATTAAACGGGTATTTATCGCGTTTTATTTACCTATTTTTCCAGACGTTTCGACAGGTACAAACTGTCGTGGTCACGGGTTGACTGGAGTACACTTAAACGGTAAGTCAACTTAACTAATTTAAACGGGTATTACACTACACAGTATTCAGGGCCCGGTAGTAACGGAGCCTAACGCCTGCCTCTACGCCTTATGCCCTAACTCTTATTACACCACTCTTATTTAGGGTAAGGGTCCCTGAATTTAGGGTAATGTAATAAGTGCTATAAGCCACAACCTACCTTCAAGTAATCCATAGAAGTTATATTGGCTTTGTTAAAAACCAGAAACTCTGTCTGTCCATCCTCAAACGGTAGCATTTGTTCTCTGTAGCCAGCCGCGTGGAGTATATCCAACGAGCCATCTAAGCACAGTACTCGCTCTTTGAACGCTCTGAAATAAACATCTATATAAATATGTATAGTTGGCTCAACGAATCTAGGCATTCGTGAAGTTAGTCACAGGTGCGAGTTTGCGCATGTACAAGTCCTTCCCCCCCTCCTCATACCTCCAATTGCTCCCGAAAAACGATACTGCGCAGCTCTTGCGGCTAACTTCACGAATGCCTAGATTCGTTGAGCCAACTATACTCATGTTTTTCTTATACTTCCACCTCCCACTTAGATGTTCAATTTTAGAAAATTCTAGATTGAAACCTTCTTTATGGACTTATGGTTTAGGCTGTTTTGATCTGTCCGCCAGTCAGTCAGTCATTTAAGAGTTTTATACATATAATTATACGCATGTTGTTTTTATACTTCAACTTTCTACTCCACCCCTTAGAGCAGGCTTGGAAACCGGAAAAATTTCAAACAGATATCTCTAAATACCTTCAACTTTTTCTTTTCGGTTACTTTCTACCGTAACCTCTATTAAAACAGTTAGTCAAGAACGATAAATCAAGGTTTCGCTCAATTAACCGGTTAGAACGAAATGATTAATTCTTTTCTATATTAGTGAGCTCTACGACGCGGCCGCTTTTACGACTAGCTCGCTTTAACCTAGTTAGGTTATGAAAGAGGTTTCGCTCCGAACGCTACGATCGAAATACCGGTTAATACCGGTTTTTTTTCTGGACAAACTTCGGGTTAGGGCTTGAATTTTAAAGGATGTGTTTTTACAAGGTGTAAGCACAAACAAGGAAAGGAATTCCACAAAATTCAACTCCTAAGGATGTACAAAGTTGAAAGTTTGGTTAAAAAATATTATAGTTGTATAAAATTTACTGGTAAAATAATGAAGGCAAGCACGAGTGACGTTTGCAATGTCAGTGTCAGTCAGGTTACAGTGGCAACTCACCGAGAGGTGGGCCGCATGCCTGTTTGCCATGTGATTATTGGGTGGTCAAAAGGTGACTTACTTATTAGACATTCTGATTTTGTGGTATTTCTCTTCATCGGGGAACGCGATGAGATTTTCTATGTATTTAGATAAAGTTTCCACACACAAATCAATCTGAAAAGATTTAAAAATAAAAATAAATATGGTCACAACTGTAATCCGCGGGCTCGGTAGACATCTCCTCAGATCTTAGTTACTTAGATCTTTGAGGATATCTAAAGAGAGACAGAGGCACGTCCAAACAGGACATTTGGTTTATGCCCACATTTTGCAAAGTAGTTAGTATTCCGCCCATCGCCGCTTATAAGAATACTAACCTATACAGTATACACCTTCGAATTTTTTGTTATAGGGTAAGCCGGTTTCCTTACGATGTTTTCCTTCACTGTATAAGAGAGAGCACTAGCAAAACAAAGTAAAGTTTCATAAACTATCAAACCCCATATTAAGCCCCCCCCCCCCCTGTTGTCTTAGTGTAATTTTACATTTGGCTAAACACAAATTAATTTCACTTTTTCTTCTCTTCCGTAAGTAAAAACAGTGTCTATCTGTAGTGCGATTACGGAACTCTGATACAATCAACACTTGTCAAAACTGGCTCAAATTTATTGAATAAACACTCTTATGTCATACCAAATTACTTGATTATAATGAAAACGTATTGACATCGATTGTAAGCAAAGATCTATAATCGCCCCCTGATCATGTTTGACGACGACGGGTTCGATGCCCGCCTCTGAACAATTTTTTGTACGATCTACAGAAATTAGTTCCGTTGGTCTGGGTGTTTTCTATGTGTAATAAAAACACTATCTATCTATGCATAGGTATAATGTATTAAATATATCAGTTATCTAGTACCCATAACACAAGCTTTGAGTAGCTTACTTTGGGGCTAGATGATGCTGTGTGGATTATCCAGCATAGTTTTTTTTATTTATGTTAGGAGGCCAATAGTGTACCCAAAATACCTTTTCTCTATTACTGTTACAAGTTTGCAGTATGAGTGCACCGGCGCCCGCCAGGTCATGCTCCTTCATCTGATTGAGAAACTCCCTGATGTTGGCACGCCATTCGTCTCGCGGCAAGATATCTTCGTTCAACATTGGGCATCTGGAATCACGAAGTAGAAAGTGCTGGGGTTAAAATAATACATTGGGGTCAAAGATTTAAATCGTAGATATGCCCGGACGCCAAAAAGTGTGGCACTGTTTTTACTTGTGTGTGTTAACAAAATGCCGATGCACGCACACTAATGATTAGTAAAAAATTAACCAAACCGAACCAATTTCACCATTTATTGTACAATTATATTGCACGATCTTTCGTAAAAAAATATACTTATTCCTTTTATACCCTGAAATTGAAAGTATTTGGTGTGCCAAATCAGCGAGCTATCCCTTTTCGTGTGGCAACAAAACGGCACGGTCTCAGTACTGTACGGGCATATCTACGATTTTAATCTTTGATTGGGGTCATAAACTACGCGTTGTCTAAGTTAAACCCAAATCCGTTCAGCCGTTTCAGCGTGATTGAGTAACAAACTTCCATACTCCCTCCCTCCATACTTTCATACATCCATCCATCCATTCGCATTTATAGATAACTAGCTTCCGCCCACGGCTTCGCCCGCGTGGTATCTTGAAAAGCAAATTAATGAAGCGCAAACTACAGTCGCTGTAGTGCGCTGTGACGTAGGATAGTTAACTACGTGACGTTTTAGTATCCAACTATCCACTAGAGGCACTACAAGTTTTTTAAAATACATTTTTTTTAACTACAGTCGCTAGCGAGTGTAGTTTGTGAAAATTCATGGTAGACCTATGGTATACTCACTTGAAATAAACACCTGACACAGCCAAGTTTTTGGGCAAATCAAGTTCTCTCTCTGAAGGTGTTGGCTTATTCTCCTGAGGTTCCTCAGCCCTCGATGAAGATGCTTCCTCACTCTCCAACTCTTTCTTTACCTGGGCCTAAAATTACAATAATATTGTCAGTATAGGAAGATTTTTTGGGTCAGAAAATCTGTAATCTCCAGGTTGGTAGACATATCTAAATAAATAAATAAATAATGCTGGACAGTCCACACAGCATCATCTAGCCCCAAAGTAAGCTACTCAAAGCTTGTGTTATGTGTACTATATAACTGATGTATTGAATACACAGACAGATATATTTCTTTTTTCTTTTTTTTATATTTTTTTCTATCTTTGAGTAATATGGTATAAAGTATAAAATCAAGGGTATGTCTGTCTATTAGGGGAATAGTGCTTAGACTTTTGTCAAATCTCGCTTAAGTGGTCAGATTAGTCCGAGATTATGACAAAAAATAATATTTGTGTGTACAAATATAAGGTAAAAAAAATATCTTTTTATTTGCAAGGAGTGAAAATGGTGAAGGAAAATCAAATGTCATTAGGTAGTTTATAGATATCATGACATAAGGTACATTTATTCATACCTGTATGAAAGCATAAGATGTGTTAAATGCTGGGTTTTCTCTCTTCAAAGACAATCTCGCTAGGGCTGCCTCAGCTGCTACCTTACTCTCCTCCGTCAGACCGGATCTCTTAACCACAAGTTCGTTTTTGGAGTCCGTTGAAGTCCTACTACTAGTGCCAGCATCACTTAACTTATGTCCCGGCCCAGCAAGCTTAAACTTAGCTTCAACCTTCTTTTTCTGGAAGAATTGCTTGATTTTCTTCTCCATTTTAAAGTTTAGTTTCTTGGTGTATACTCTTTGGGTAGTTTAAGCTTCGAAACACTCTCTTTCAATTGTTCAATTGTGGCCGATGTAGCTGTCAAGACAATATTGATTAAGTTATTTTGAGCAGTTCATGTTAAACAATATTAAATATTTAAGTTGAGTAGTATTTAAGAAGGCAGGGCTTATAAAAATTCAGTCTAACTAAAGACAGATAAAATTCTAAACGTTTTGAGACAATAGACAATGATAAAAGAGTGCAAAAGAAAGTTATGTTCATTGTTTGTTGTTGTTAACATTGTCAAGGACATGGCAATAGTAAATAACGCAATAATCTGACTCACCCGGTCTCATAAACCGCTCAGAAATGCGTTTACCGTAAACCTTCCACGAGATCACAATCAATAGCAACGTGAACAACAGAATCAACGAAAAAGTCTTTAGAAGCAAGAATTGGAACTCGTTGAAGTAGAAAACCTCAGCTATCTCCTCGTAGAAGGATAATTCAGACAAATCAACGATAGATTTTGGTAATCCCGCAGCTGGCAGCGAAGATACACACGACTCGAAAAAGCCCCTCGCGAATGCCAAAGTATCCCCGACTTGAAGATACAAAGCTTCGTAAAGGGTGGAATTGAAAACAGCGTTGTCGAATAAAGACATTACACATGTAATTTGCACGTGAAAACTAAAACAAAGAGGAAAATTTGCCACTCATACTGAAATCTACGGAAAAAACGAACGACTGTACTGCAAAAAAAATGTCAATCTGTCAAAGAAAATCGTCCGTCAGTTTGACATTACTGACAGAGAGTAATGATGTGATGTCGTACGATACGGTAGAGATGATTCAGTCTAAAAATCTATCCTATCTAGTAGCCTGTACCTAGATAAAGCACTTATTACATTACCCTGAATTCAGGGACCCTTACCCTAAATAAGAGTTAGGGCGTAAGGCGTAGAGGCTAGGCGTTAGGCTCTCTTTTTACTGGGCCCTGAATACCGTGTAGTGTAATACCCGTTTAAGTACCTACTACTATCTGTACTTTGCTGGCTGCACAGCAAAGAAAAACTCAAGAGCAGTTTTAATTTATTCACAGATTAAAACTCATACGATATGCTATCTATTAGTAATTATAATAATTTCTAGGGCTGCTGGTAGAAATTTAATATTTTATAGGTACCTTTAAACGAGCAATATAATCTGAATCTCGGAAACGGCTCCAACGATTTTCATGAAATTTTGTAAACAGGGGGTTTCTGGGGCGATAAATTGATATAGTTATGTTTCATTTTCCAAAAAACATAATTTACCAAATAAAACCGAGCAAAGCTCGGTGAACCAGGTAGGTACTTAATTATTATTGTAGACAGGTACGGGATTGATACCGAGAGTTTGGTAGGTCGTCTACAAAATATGTTGCTAAGTAAGAAAGAAGGTATAAAAACAACAAATAAAGACATTTTTAATAAATTATTAGGTTTAGATAATATAAGCTTTTTAGAAACATTAGGTATACTTAAGTCTGCTACTTAACTAGGGCTCTATTCCGTTACAGATAAGGATTAGAATGAGTAAACCACGTTTCATGACGCTGCTAGTAGGCGGGCGCAGTATGTGCACAATAAAATTATTGGATTTGGAACAATCAACTCAGAATCTAATGGATATTACATTGAGTTGGTATAACCACCATCATCATTATTATTATTTTCAAATTGAACTATCAACAGATTAACTATCATGAGATATTTTTTCTGCTGGTTGGTTAAAGATAATGTTTAGATGAGGATAGCAGACGTACCTAGGTACCTACCTTTAGTAAAAATTTTAGTGTAGAAGTTTTGGTAAGTATTTAAAAATAAAAATAATAAAAATTATTTCGTAATAATAAATTATGTACCTACCTACTCACCTAATTGGTTGATTGACTCTGGCGTGACTTGGCAGAAATACATTTAGGTAGGTACCTACCCATTAGATATTGATCAGACAAAATACCTACCAATACCTATGAAACCATAGGTATATAGGCATACAGACACTACATGGGTACTTTCATAATGTAGGTAGGTAAGTATCGCCAACTAGACACAATGGAAACGTCTAGGTATGACGGTACTTAATAAAACCACCGACTCGCTCGCAAATAAAAAGCTATGAAAAGTGCTAAACTAAAAGTAGCCCACAACCCAACCCACACAACCAAAACATATGCATTTTATTTACGAGCGGGAGGGTGGTGTTCGCTTCTCTGTTGTCGCTAGTGCATTGGAGACTGCTTAGCAGAATTCTAATAGGATTGTAGATTTCTTTTTATTCAGCGCAACCTCGGGAGGATTACTGGAAGTGCAAAGAGATGTAATTTTAGATTAGATAGGTACCTATTCAGTTAATTAAACTCAGATATCTTACGGACTGCTAATACTCAGATGTCTTGAGATCTAGATATCTTATCAAAAGAAAACAAAATAAATGCTTACACAGATGTATCTTATTGACAGTCGCTCTACCTCCTTGAAGTTTTTGAGATAAGATATCCTGATATCATCTGATATCTGTAGGTAGGTAACTAAGTAGGTACCTACCTACCTATTCTAAAATATTTAGGTATATACCTACCTACCAACCTACATAAACATAATTATGTACCTACCTACTTAAGCGTGAGTGGTACCTACTGGTGGTATAGTAGGTAGTAGTATATTGTAATCCGTCGGGCTCTTTGGTTCTTTCTGTTCAAAAAATTCTGCTTTGCGCTATACCAGTACCTACCTACCCTCAAACGGGAAGGAAACATTGAGAGTGTAAAAAAACACTGTGCGAAAACCGGCATCTCGTAAAACCTACAATGTAACAAGACATCGTGTATTATGTACATCTACGAAAGGGCCCTCATAAGCGCACTTTTATTCTTTCACTACACTAGTTCTAAAAAAATAGTAATAGGTACCTACGTTAGGAAGATTAGGTAAGTAGGAACTAAGGTCAAGTCTTTCTCTTCGCAAAGGTGTCTTTAATAATACCTACGTCATAGACCTATTGACTCGATTCGACACACTTAGATACCATGGACTTACATAACTTTTATCGGTAGACCAGTTTATTTAGGCTTCACACATAAATTAGAAACTTCTTACATGTGAGCAGAACTTTGTAAGTTTGTACAACTTTATCCTACTTAGTTACGAACTACCTTTCGTCCATTAGGACTTTGGATGTCGTAGTTTAGTGAATTTCTTAGAATTACAAAAGTAATCTTCTTCACTTACTAGCGTGGTTCGAAATGACTAGCGACACGGCTAAGAAGAATAAGGAGGTATTATTATTTCTATACAGATTCTTCTGCGTCATGAAAGTACACTAACACAGTGTGACATGCCATCCAGAGAGCATACCTATCTAGATTAGACACTCACTACAGAGGTCATAAATTAAATGTCTGAATATTTGATCACAGGCGAGACGATAGCTCAGTCTCGTGTAGGCCGCGTGGGCTCGCCTGCTTACATTTTGTAACTCTACGCACCAATCAGACCATTAAACTCTAATTTTCCAATAAAAATAAGTATTACACAGCAAAGGCACGGTCAAAATAGGCACCACTTAACGGCTTCCGTATAGCCGCCATTTTTGTAAAGTGAGGCACGCACGGGCGACGTTCTATTTTCGAATTTTGCCGCGAAAGTTTTTTTTTTTCATTAATCAAACTATGTTCGGTTCGGGCGGGTATTCAGCCAGTGGTTCGGGATAATAGCTATAGTTCGGAGAAATTTAATATTTTAGCGTGACGCCCCGCTATCACAGTGGATCCATTTGTGAAAAGAAAGATGAAAATTTTCAAAAAGAAACTACGGTTTTCGATAGCTTCGACATTGGTGTAGTCTTGTGAAATTTGTGACTGTTTTTATTATTTGATATACAGTTTTACCTGTTTTGAAGTACTTCCGGGACATTGACCCAGGTAATTTTATATTTATTAACCTACCTAGGTACCTACATGAAAATATCTATCAATAGTAGGTACCTATTATCCAGTAGTTTCTGAGATTAGCGCGTTCAACCAAACAAACTCTTCAGCTTTATAATATTAGTTAAATATCTATACTTACTAATATTTTAGAGAGGAAAGTTTTTTATATCTGTACTTATTTTTGTTTGTAACGAATAAACTCAAAAACGATTGGTCCGATCTCAAAAATTCTTTTACCATTAGAGTGCTACATTATCCCTGAGTAACCTAAGCTATATTTTATGTAGGTACGTCGCGAGCAAAGTCGCGAGCGGAAGCTAGTATATTATATACATACCTACCTTAAACCCCAAACATTTACCGTCCTTCTTTAAAGTCGGGTAATTAATAAATTTAAATTACCTATTACCTACCTACCACCTAAAAAGATTAATGCATTGGAAGTAGTTTGGGAAGGTAAGTAGTACAACCCAGAAGTAGGTAGGTACTTACTAAGTAGGTACCTACTTCTGGCAAAGTCCTAGGTATCCTGTATAAAGTTCGTCTAGCTTCAGTGACGTCCTTTAATTCGATTATGGATCCAGCGCGTCCTGTGGGATAAACACACTAGCGTTGCTCAACTATCCCGAGCTAATTAACAAGATTGTCCAGAATATTGAGGTACAGCCCTGCACTGAAGTAATTGTACGAAATTTCCTAAGTATGTACCTACCTACTTCAGCTTACCTACTTATTTTATTAGCGGCTTGACTCTGAGACTTATATAATTATTTAATAAATAAATAATTAGCTATAATAAATAATAATAGCTTAGAGGTTTGACCATCCGGTCCTACGTAGGTAGGTAGAGGTAGATCAGTCTAAAAATGCACGCCCCTCCAATGTATTTCCAATATATTTACCTCTACATGCGGTACAAGTACAAGTGGAGGCGTGCATTTTTAGAATGAATAATCTCTAATCGGTTTTAGTATATTGCCATTCATTATTTCTTCTTCTTTCATTTTTTACGTTATAATCTGTCTCTCGAGATAAATTTTGACAGTGATAAGTTTTTTAAGTTAATAGTATTGTCAATGTCACAAAGTCAATTTTAAACTAAAGATGGCTGTTTTGTTTAAAATTCTTGGAAAAACAATTCCTAATCGGTTAATGTCTTGTTCGGCTAGATTTAGGGCTAGATAGCTCTATTAACTATTACAATCACTGAACTAATAATAGATAATAATGTAATAAAATTTTCTTCTTTTTTATTTAGGGCATCTGTCTCATTGCCAGTGTCAAGGGTAGGTATACGAAGACCTCAGAGTAAAGACGAAGACTACACATTGACAGTCACCGTGACATTGACAGATACACAACGCTCTGCTAACGTCTTTTCTTCAACTATGTCAATCATTTTGTTGATGCAATTTTTTTTTTTTTTTTTATTTTCTTTTAAATTCTGCTTTTGGTTACAGATCATAATTATTATTTTTGAAGTTTACGATACTCCTTACTGACACTGGCAGAATCGTTGCGAGAAGCAACCTTCTACATTTAGTCTATGACACTAGGCCATCTATAGAAGTAGGTAAGTGAAGTGAAGTATTTTTTTAAAACCTAATATTGTAGGTAGGTACCTACCTAATGAGTTTTATCTCGTCAAAAGTTACTTGCCATTATTATTAGTACCGGCTATAACTATTATTACTACAGGTAATTTATTTAGTGTTAGCTATGGTCCATAATCTACGGTAGTAAAAATGAATTGCAAGGATACCCATAATGTATGTACCTAGGTATCTACTACTGTACCTACCTATAAAAAAATTATGCAGGCACATAAATAGAAACAACCAGCCAACATTTCACGGGCCTTTCTACTGAATTTAATATTTTACCGTTATTTTAAAAACTTTTTAGCATATATTTTAGAGCTCGTCTTTTAAGCTGATACCATGAAGATGGCACAAGAAAAGATTGGTTCATAATTAGTTATTTTACAAAGGTAGGTACAGTTAGAATTAACAATTTTTTTTCGAGATTATACAAAATTGTTTGTTGCGAGCAATGACAAAAGTGAGAATAATGACGAAACCGTTGAGTAGAAAGGTCCGGCCACAGAATACATAGTTAGTTGTCAGATGGTGCTAAATAATATACCGGACTAAGTAGGACAAAGTACCGAACGTGAGAGCAAGCACTGGTGGTCTAATGGTATTTTCCTGCAAAACTCTTAGTTTTCCGGAATTTTCAGGGTTCAATCTACCATATTTTCCAAGTATCACATCATACCACATTTTCACCCAAATCCGTTAAATGTACAAATAGAACACACTAATAATTATTTAGTTGTATTTATCTACATAAATGAGTAGAAGGCACTAAAAGGTGTTTATTGTCACTACGTGATATACTAGTAGGTAAATAAGAATACCAAAGGTAATTAGGTACCAAAGGTAGATAATGATTAGTACGTGATTTGTCTTAACATTTTGCTAGTGATGAAATCAAAGGTAGGTTAGTATGGGGGCATATGAAGACTTTTATGACCCCATACTTAATTTTTTTTTATGTATGGGGGCATATGAAGACTTTAGTCTACCAGTGAACCAAACCCAATCACCTCTGTTGATGTTTTAAGACAAAGAATTATTGATGCAGCCAATAAAATGAGAAGCACTTTAACAACTGGCGTAGTAAAGACTGGATTAAGACGCAGAATGAGAGTATGTGTGCGAAACAGAGGTGGACATGTGGAAAATGAACTGTTGACATTAAACATGTTAGCAATTAATGTAAAATATAAATAAACATATTTTTTAACCATATCGATGTTTTATTTTATTGTATGACCCAAGTAATAAATTTGACTTAATTCCTTAGTTATACCTGGAAGCCTTTCATCAATGTTTTCTTCCAAGAATCTCGATAAAACCCTAGCTTGTTATACCTTGTTGGATAGTTAATGAAACGTAGATATTTTCAAACACACTGCCGAATACCTTTAATAGATTTTTTTTTCAATATGATAGAGAGAAAAATGAACTTCTTACGGATTTATCTAAATTTATTACAATCAATCGTCTACTACCTACAGTCCAGTCGGTTCATGTATCCGAAATTTTAGTGTTGACAATAATAAAACATCTTGTTCCCTACACAAAAATAGCAAACACACGTAAATCAGATGATAGGAATCCAAAAAAAATAGGCCAATAGAAAAAAAGATGCGATTTTTAAAAAAAAACTTATAAGTCCAATATCTCGAAAACGGTTAGTTTTGGGGTATGGTGTTTAATAGTGAAATTAGTCAGAAATGATGGAAACTACAACCTCTTAAAGGATCTAGGTCGACTTAACCTGTAACCCTGTATATGAGTAGGTACCTATTCTTTATGATTTATTTAAATTTTATACCTTTCCCCAATATTGTCTCGATTAATAAACATTGTTGGGGTTTATGACTCTATAAGTCGGTGCCCGGCTGAGACGCGAGAGGTGCGGGTTCGAATCCCTATGCGATAGAAGTTTTTGCATGTTTTGCAGATATTTCTTCAAGTGGTGTAAGTAGAACCTATACCTAGTGCTTTAGTTTCTTATACAAACGATACAGGGAATCCTAAATACACTAATTTTATAAAGAGGAAAGATTTGTTTGTTATAATTGAATAGGCTCCGAAACTACCGGACCGATTTGAATTTTTTTTTACCAATCTTTCACCCTGAAATTTTAATGGTTGTTTTTCCGCGGCGGCCTTAGGGAGTACTTTCGAAACATGGAGTAAAAGTAAAAAAATAAAGATGTTGTTTAAAATAATTTTAAAAATATTCATCAACTCGAAAACGTGAGGAACTATAGTAACATTAGACGCTACTTCTGGTAGGTACTATTCGAATCACACGCGGCGGGCGCCCCGGCCGCCTTCGCGTAGGTATCGGGATGAATTACTATTGGTTCGTGGTCGCTTTCGAATTAAATTTTCACAATGGTATAGGTATCTGTATTTTTTGTTTCTAAATTATTTTAGTGACCATTGGATGTTATTCCTAATACCTACCTACTTAAGTAGATACTTATTTATTTCGTAACAAAATAATCATACAGTTTTATTGAGACGGTAATCCACGTGATCCTAAGATACCTACCTACTATTATATCTCACGATTCACGTGCCTAATTATGTAAAACTTAAAGTTTTATGCAAAAAAGTATATTATCTGAGTAAAATTACTGATTCGCTGTTGCAAATTGAATTCGACGAGGAAAAATAAAAACTAGGAACATAAGTAAGTAATACCAATTGTAGGTATGTTTATCATGTCATTTTCGGACTTGGGCCATCGTGTGAATAACTCGACATAGAGAACCTACATATTTCTTCCTTTAAGTAGGTACCCTAGTCTATTTCAAGCCAATTACAAAGTCTTCTCACGTCACGACACATAATTATTATACCCAATAGTTAATAAAGTAGATACCAATTCTAGGTACCTACTCGTATGTTTATCATGTCATTTTCGGACTTGTGTGAATAACTCGACATAAAGTACTTACTTATATAATATTTCTTCCTATACCCTAGTCTATTTCAAGCCAATTACAAAGTCGTCTCACGACACTAGTATACCCAATAGCTACAATCTACGATATATCCTATCTTCATTCATCTGTAAATTCCAGTATATGTGCTGTACAGGAGTTCGAACCTCAACCTTATGCTAGTGGTTATAGAAGCTACAGTTATTTACGTGTTATGCTGTTGGGATAAGGTGATTTGTAGATGGGTGACAATGGTTCAATTGAAAGAGTTTGTGATTGGATGACAATGCCAACAGCGTGTTTAGATATGCAATGATTCGTTTTTACACGTGTATAAGGTCAAGGTTACGGTTTGGTTAGACCATTGAGTACTTGAGACCTTAAAGTACCTTGAAGTACTTGAGTACCTTGACATGCCTTGAAGTACTTGAGTAGTTACATGAGTACCTTGTATTACCTTAATAAAGGTACATGAGTACCTTAAAGTACCTTGAAGTACTTAAGAACCTTGAAATGCTTTGAAGTACTTGAGTAGTTACATGAGTACTTACCTTGAATTACCTTAAAGGTATATGAGTACCTTGAAGTACCTTGAAGTACTTGAGTACCTTGAAATGCCTTGAAGTACTTGAGTAGTTACATGAGTACCTTGAATTACCTTAATAAAGGTACATGAGTACCTTAAAGTACCTTGAAGTACTTAAGAACCTTGAAATGCTTTGAAGTACTTGAGTAGTTACATGAGTACCTTGAATTACCTTAAAGTTACATGAGTACCTTGAAGTACCTTGAAGTACTTGAGTACTTTGAAATGCCTTGAAGTACTTGAGTAATTACATGAGTACCTTGAATTACCTTAAAGGTATATGAGTACCTAGAAGTACCTTGAAGGTACATGAGTACCTTAACCTGTGGTATACCAGGATTCCAGACACAATAGAAAATCTATTAGGTATGTCTCGTGCGATATCGCGATGGGACGTTAGAGGTTAAAGTACCTTGAAGGTACATGAGTGCTAAAAAGTATAGGTAATATATATATTTACATAATATTATGTAGTAGGTACTTACGTAGCAAAAGAAGAAGAATTTGCTAAGGCGACTTCGATGGCGTAGCGGGCGAATGACTGGCTGACCCGCGAGAGGGGTTCGATTCCCGACCACGGGAGAAATGCGTGCATGTTCTGCAAATATTTTTCAGTTGTACTACCAATGCCGCATGGTCACTAGTACTACTGGTAGTACTAGAGATACAAAGGTGTGTCATTTGTTCTACCAGTTGAACTTCTTAGTAGAACTATTGATACGGAGGCTTTTTATCGGTTGGTGCTGTGTTTCTGACACCAAGAATATAAGAAGTCCTAGTGAGTGTTGGCTACTATATGTGGCTGTCAGGTAAATTTTACAAAAGGATTTACTAGTAGTTTTTTTTTTTTTGGTTGGACTGTTGACATAATTATAATCCCATCTGATAACGTTAGTATACGGAATACTGTGGCAAATGTGGGCATGTACCAAATATCATGTTTTGACGTGCCTCTGACTATCCCCTTTAGATATCCTCAAAGATCTAAGTACTTAACTAAAGATCTGAGGAGATATCTACCGAGCCTGGGGATTACATTCGTGATCATATATTTTTTTTATGATAACGTTAACAGATTGGGCTTTCCTTTTAAGCATTTTTTGCGGTTGTTGGAGATTTGTGGATCTATGGATCTGGGAATAACCCTTTGATTATTACCTAGTTCCATTTGATACGTTATCAGATGGGAATTTCCAATTTTTTTTTATAAATTTTGAATGTTTCTATACCGAACTGTGACGGGAATTCTATTCTAACCACAGATTCGAACCTATTAACCAAAAGAGTAGGTAAGTACCTAATCATTTTTATGACTTAAAAAATCCCACAATTAAATACACTAAAATAATAAGTATTATAAAGATATAGTTTGTTTGTATGTAGGAGGTAATATCCAAAGCTACTCAGCCGATTAAAAAAAAACTTTCACCATGAACCTACAGAATGAACTTTCAGTATGAACATGGGCTATACTTACCTACGCGGGCAAAGCCACGGGTGAACACTAGTGTTAACTGGTTTGGGGGAATTACCCTCAACAAAAATGAAGCCTACCAGAACAACAGTGGGTTTTTTTAAATACACATTACTACCCACCTACCACATAGGTAATTATTTTAATTTAGGTAACTACTACTTAAGTAGGAGATAATATAGGACACAATAAAATTTAAAATTTTAGAAAATTGTCTCTATACCTACAATATAAAATGATTGAGAAGAGCGTGTCTGTACTATTTTTTCAAATAAAACTAGTGCTACTTAAAAAAGACAAGACAAAACAACCATTGTTGAAAAAAATGTTTGTACTTATATATTTTTTTCTGTTTATCTTTGCGTTCGTACACGCTATATCCGCAACGGCTGAACCAAATTATAATTCAACTAACGCCCAAAATTAATAATGTATCTTCTATCCAGGATTAATATCGGAAAAAATGTTTACACCGATCGAACCAAATGTCAAAATAGACAGATAGGTTATTGGCACGCGCAAACTGCCATTTTCGAACAGAGGGCTATCTTCAATCCGTGATCCGCCCTCCCAAAGATAGACTGGTTTTTTGGATTGCAAATTCAATCCATGGACTGGTTATTGGCACGCTATACCTCGAAAATAGATTAAATTCTCAATCTTAGATATATATCTTGGGATTGAATATTAATTTCGGGCGTAAGTATATTCACGGGGACAGGGTACGGGGACGACGGGAAGTCTTTTTTAAATGTATAAATAAAGTACCGCTGTCCCCGTTAGATGGGGATACAGAGTTCGGGGACAATGGGAATACACGAAATCGAATACAGTTTTTACTTCGTAATTTTTTTATTCGTCGGATCTAGGCGGATTGTATCTATATTGTATCTATTGTATATTTATTGTATCTATCGTACCTACCTAGTAGGTAGGTACCTTTAGATGTATTCTCCTTTAGGTTGGAACATACATAATGATTATATTAGACTAACAAGCTTTGTTGTTTTCCTAATTAGTGGCCAGTTTTTGCGTAACGAAAAAGTTAAACGATTGCCGTGTCATGATATTAGTTACGTATGTAGGGTATTAAGTAGGTACCTACGGGTTAAGGAAAGGTTACAAGATTTTTTTTTAATTTTTTCTCCTTTCTATCGTGCGATGACTGGATAAAAGTGTGCCTCCCTGCAGGAAACAGGAAAGTAAGTTCTGTATCCCTAGTATGAGTTTTTGATAAGTACTTAGTTTACGAAAACTTTTTCGAATAGTATCCTTTCATACATTTACCTCCATCGGAAATGTTATGGAACTAAAATAAGGTCGATATCGTGAAAACGGTTTGAAAACCATTGCTGGGACTGCCGATTAGATATTTTCGATCTTATCGACTATATCTTAGTTCTTTAACATTTCCGATGGAGGTAAATGTATAAAAGGATACCTAATTCGAAAAAAGTTTTCGTAAATTATCAAGAACTCATACTAGGGGTACAGTAATCTAATTACCTAAATAAGGAAGTACGAATTCATTCCTAAAAATGTTCCAACTAAAGAAACTTCCCGCAACTTTCTTCGCGTAGATAACGTATTTTCGTATAAACTTCACCTCCCCGCTGCCGGACCTCTTACCCCTCTTTACCACGAAGTCTTCCAGAACGATTTCGTGGTCGATTTCGATTCCGTTTTAGAAACGTCACATTTGAAGCTTGAAGTAACACTACTTCAATACAATTTGCATAGGTCACGGTATGAAATAATAATGTAATATTAATTCGGTAATGTATTATGAATTCGTGGTGAGGTTTAACTTGTGCGTTATTGTCAGTCAGTCAGTCAATAACGTAAGAATTTTAGTTATATAAGATTTGAAATTTTAATTCTCTTATCAAAAACACCTTGAATTTTGTTACAAGGACTATTCTACTCAACAGTTTCGTCATAGTTCTCACTTTCGTCAATTTTGTTTATCTCGTAAAATGTTAGTTATTTTTAAATGTTACCCTTCATGAAATAACTTATTATCAGCTAATCTTTTATTGCCCCATTCATGCTATCAGCTTGAAAGACGAGCTCTAAAATCAAGTATAAAAAAGTTTTTAAAATAACTAGAAATAATTTGGTAGAAAGGTCCACCTGTTGACCTAGTGAGACCACGCCTTTACATTTAAATACTTAATTAGGAATGGGGAATCCTTTAAAAGTGTAATTTCACGTCAATTATGACCGTCGATGTTTTGTTAGTGTTGCCTGATTAAAGTTCCGTGTTATTTTGGGTGGACGTGTTTTAAAAATATTTATTCAGGTGAGTTTTAAACCTTTGTTGGATTAATAATTATCGGGTTCTCAAAGAGTTCTAAAAGTTCCAAATGAGTAAAATCGTAATAGTGATTTAATAGAAAACATGATGTATTCCCTTTGTCCCTATTGACGCTGTCCCCATCATGGGGACAACGGGAAGTCATAAAACTTCACAGCTTACTTAAATAAAAATTCTAGCTTCCGCCCACGGCTTCACCCGCGTGGTACCTTGAAAAACAAAAACAAATCTATCCCACGGGAACCGTAGTTTTTCCGGGATGAAAAGTAACCTATGTGCTATTCCAGACTATAATCTATATCTGTGCCAAATTTCATGCAAATCTGTACAGCTGTTTCAGTGTGAAAGAGTAACAAACATACATCCAGACATCCATACATCCATTCATTTTTACAAACTTTCGCATTTAAAATATTAGTAGGATTAAAAGGACTAGACAATCTTAAGTAAGTACCTATAGGTAATTACAAATATTTTTCAACTTGAATTTCAAGAACTATTTATAGTAATAAGTACTTACTATAAAAGAAAAGAACAAGTAGGTAAACATTTATAAAAACAAAGTTCTCCTTATTTTAAAATCGGTCAATATTTATACGTTGCTAATAACACGATTTTTTTCTTATAAAAGATTCCCAGCGAGTTAAGAAAAATATTTTGCTAGAATTTTTATCTATAAAAAATGATAAAGATCACGTTCATATTGAAATATTTAAAGTTAAAACCTGACCTGGGTTTTGCCTGTTATAGGTAAGACCGCTTAGTCTGTAGGGTACGATGACAACACAGGGAATCCCTGTAGGATTAAAGCTCTGGTCTTATAAAAAGCGGCGACCGCGCTATGACGGAAGGACCTTTCTGCTCAATTTCATATTTTACCGTTATTGTAAAAACTAACCTTTATTTGTCTTCTTTCAAGCTGATAGCGTGAAGGAGCAATAAAAGATTGATTGATAATAAGTTATTTTACAAAGGATACACTTAAAATTAACTAATATTTTACGAAACAAAAAAAAATTATAGCGTTATATCTATCTCTATCAAAATTAAGGTCACTTTCGAAGTAGGTTATAAAGAGTAGAAGAGATAAGCTGTGCGTTTGGTTCAAAATGTCTATGGTTTCAAAGCTACGACGTCAAAACATAAAAGCGGTAGGTAACACTATTTTAAGGCTTGACAAAAAGAGTTTGTTACTCTATGGACGAAAGTGAGTTTTGTGTGGTGTTAAATAAAAAAAAAGCAATGTCGAAACTGTTGAGTAGAAAGGACCGGTTGCTTTCAGTTTCGAGTGACCCACTGAATTTCGACAGTTTGTTATTAATTCGCATACCTAGCAGATCAATCTTGTTAAGCGATGTTCAGTATGGTCAATGGTCAGTATTATGGGTCATTTCTATGGGTGTCTTTATGTAAGAGCGTTCTTGCTTCGTAAATTCTTAAACCTACGCGATCTGAGTGGCTATTACGGAACTCTAATTGCAATAAATTACAATGAATATCTATCAGTAACAGTGCTGTGATTACGTAATTCTGATACTTACAGACAATATACCCAAGGCAATAAACAAAAAATATAATAATAATATTATTTTGGCAAAAACTTCCCATAAAACAATTGACCGCTAGTAACTAGAAGCTGTTAGTAATAATGTTTCGATAGTATCAAAATTACGTAATCGCAGCCCTGAACACATTTATCAAACATAATTGGTATTTATCGCGTTTGATTTATTTACTAGCTTCCGCTCGCGGCGTTTCCCGCGAAGTACCTAGGTACTAAATACCCTATTGTCGAATATACCCTATGTTCATCCTGAAAGTTCATTCAATACATTGGTGAAATAATTTTTCAAACGGTTCAGTAGTTTCGGAGCCAATTCAATGCAAACAAACAAACAATCAAATATTTCCTCTTTAAAATTTTAGCACCTATAGATTTTCCCGACGTTTTGACAGGTTGACACACCGTCGTGGTCACGGGTAGACCTTCGTTCCTTCGTTCGCCACGTCATAATTTAGGTACCTTTCTACCATAACCTCAAATTAAAAAAAAATTTTTATGTGTTAGGTACTGCTCATTCTGCACAACACCTAGGTACTATTATACAGACCAATATACAGATGTAGTTGGTCTGTACCAACATACAGACTACAGACCATTAACGCCAGTTTCCGTAAGGTTTCTTAGGAAACCAGGCTTAATGAGTACAAAAAGTAACGGCAAGTAGATTGTTTATTGGTCACGATTTACAAATCCGTGATGGCAATGGTAGAGTCAAATATTATTGCTTGCTACTTTACTCTTTGGGGTGAATAAAATAAGATCGACCATTTTTGTCATTTTTTTAGTTGGTTTGCGGACCCATGTGATTTAAATTAGAGAATAGGTATTCCACACAGCGCCACCTAGTCTCAATCTAAGCAAAACTTGTTCTTTGAAAACCGAATCGATAGAGACTTAAAAATATGCATTTTACGTTAGAAAACGCACTTTTTTGTAAATACCTATTGCAGAAAACCTTATGTTATACACACTGTTTGTCCTGCGTGAGAATCGAACCCACATTTAAAATGTAGAGTATTTACCAACTGAGCTGTTAGGCCGATTATTGTCGCCTGTGGCTATAAAAATAGCTATTAGGTATATTTATACCGGGTTTTTTATACTATCGCTGACGTATTGTGAAAGAAATAATTGGTATATTTTCCTATAAAAACATAAATCTATTTATAGTACAAGCTGTGCCCGTGACTTCGTCCGCGTTTTTTACCCCCTTTAGGGTAACAATTTTTATAAAATTTGAATGTCATACCTATTTATTTATATATATACCTAAACAAAACCTTATGTCCTTTCTCAAGCTCTAGACTATCTCTGTACCAAATTTCATTTAAATCGGTTCAGTAGTTTTGACGTGATTGCGTAACACACAGACAGAGTTACTTTCGCATTTATAATATTAGTAAAGATTAATTATAGATTCTAATTGAGTTATTTTAAATAGCTAGTTAAAAATATCGGTAAATAAATAGAAAATTAGGTAAAGGAATTTCCGCTACTATCTGGCAAATATTTTGACACTGGTACCTATATAATGAAGGCTAATTGAAAAATAGCTCATTTCAGTACAGTTTTGATTGAAAAGTAGTTTGTGCGTTTACATACGTGTTTTTTTGCGAGTTGACAGAATTGACAGTTGACAGAATACGAATGCAGTGAATGGGTATGATGTTGCTTCTATTAGTTTTTTGAAGACTTCGTTTTGCGCAGTTTGTTGATTTATAAACAGAAAGGTTCAATTATCTAGGGCCAAAATTAAGTGTTAACCAAAAAATACCTACTTATACAGAAAAAAGCGTAAGTAAAGAAAAATGCTATAAAAAATATGTCAAAAAAAATGATTTTTCAAATTTTTTTACATTAATGTGACATTTCATTTGACTTAATGTCAAGATGACAACTTCTCTTCTGAAAGCTACTAATCTAGGTACTTACTACAGATGTCACAATACTTAATACCTACTTCATGCTTTTATCAAAAACAGCTAAGGATTAAGATAAACGATTAAGTCTGGCGCCAGATCTTGCGTAAATATTTATTTCACATCACAGTTTTTCGTCTTACGATCGCCAGTGTAAAACAATGTACAGAAAAGTTCTAGTAGGTATAGTACCAACAGATAAAAAATAATACTTTTAATTTATAATCTGTCGGAGAAAACGAAGGAAGTCGTCTACGAACGCGTAATTTTAAGTTTTTTTTAATGTATGTAATACTTTTTACTGAGCAGTCGAATGGCGATGATTTTTTTTGCTGGATAGGGTTAAAATATCTCAAAATTGGAAGCATATAAATTTAAAAAATGCCACCTTCTCAAATGTAGAAATAATGGGGATAATAATTGATGGTTGTACACTGTTGAGGTAAGTATTCAGGGTATTATTTAAAGGTTTATTTTTTTTGCAAAAAAGGATACTTACCTGAAGATGCTCAATTATTGTCTTGGGTAGGTACATAAATTATGAACTAAAATAATATTAATTTACATCATAAACTTCATATAAGTAGGTACTATAATTAACAGAGTTGAGCTGCTGCTATACTTATGTACTATTGTGTCGTTATAATTATTACACACGAAACAACCTCTTAATTAAATTAACAATGACCTGTATTTGAGTAAAGTCTGTTTATGGCATATACCTATCACTACGAGTATTATCTTAACTTTAGGTATTAATGTATCTACCTAGATAATTAAGTTTCATAATGAAATAAATATATACTATCACCGCGTTTACACTTACATTTGATACGTTTTTTTTCGTTTGATACACGATAAAAAAAAATATGATCCCCGGGCTCGGTAGATACGTGACAGGTTGCAAGCCCATCGCCGCTTATAGGAATACTAACCTATGACACATACACATATTATTCTAGGGTATGCCGGTTTCCTCCGATGTGTTCCTTAGCCGTTTAAGAGCACTGGCATTGCGCACATAAATTTTTCGAATGGAAAAACTCATTGGTGCACGTCCAGATTTGAACCCACGACCTTCGGAGCAGGGGCAGGGATTCTACTACTACACCACCAGCGCTCTCATACACGATTACTACGGTAAATGGGTAAATGATGGTTTTGTTTTAAACAAAATTTGTCTTTGACACGTCTTTTAGATGATTTAAATACATTATTCTCTCAACTTGTTAAGTACTTACGTGTAAACACTAAATGAAAACGGATTGTTTCAGCAAATATAGACTACCTTTTTGTTTCTAGGTGTAAAGGTAGTGGTTACTTTGAGCATATTGAGTTGTTCCCATGACGGCCCGTGACAAGCCATGGTGGGAAGTTTAAATAAAATAATGCAGTTTACATCAACAGATAGAGTGATTCTAGAGAAAGGTTTATACACTACATTAGCATCTACATTGCACCCGTACGAAGCCGGGGCAGGTCGCTAGCATCTTATAAAAAAGTCGTTCTGCTGTGTGGCATTCCAAAAACTCGGTTGATAATTCGAATTTACACTAGCGCCACTCTTGCGAGCGTATCAGCGAGTTGAACTAAATTGACGGGGAGATTTTGACAGTTATAGTATGAGATGACGTAAGAGGTGGCATTCTATACGGTAATTCCCAAGTCACTTCAACGCTCGCTTCGCACTCGAACCCGATTCAAAGTGTCAAATAAAAAGCGTCTTATGCGAAGTGAGAGTGAATAGCGATGTGAGATGCGAGTTGATGTTTGAATTTTACAGAATCGACGTAGGTACCTAGCTTTGTTATAATAAGCAACAAGCAGCTATGTTTAAATATTCATTACTCCTATTGTCGCGTTTTGTCGGTTTATTGTCTGTTTAAGACTAGATAATAAAACAAAACCATAAAGATAAGTTGGACGCCATTTGGAACACCTACGTGCAGAAATACTTTATGTTTATAAGTTTTAAAGACTTTGCAATAAAAATACTTCATGTTTAAAAAATAAACAATAGTACAAAATCCTCAAAATCTAAACCTTACCCTAACATGTCATATTTATTAGAGTCATGGTTACCTTACCATGGTCTTTCAATATCATTGAAGTAATACGGTACCAAATTTCGAATCAATAGGACATAAGGAAGTTAGTCAGATCCCCTCATCAACTAGAATAGAAAAGAGCTGATGATCTTCAAACGGCTGAACAGATTTTTTAATAATTAATAAATAAATAATAAATAAATAAATAATGATGGACAATCCACACAGCATCATCTAGCCCCAAAGTAAGCTACTCAAAGCTTGTGTTATGGGTACTAGATAATTGATATATTTAATACATTATATACATAGGATAGATATTTTTTATTATACATAGAAAACACCCAGACCAACGGAACAAATTTCTGCAAATCGTACACAAATTTGTTCCGCGGCGGGAATCGAACCCGCAACCTCTTGAATCGCAGGCGGACTCTCGCCCGCTGCGCCACTGAGGTCGTCAAATAATTGATTTAATCAAGTAGTACTTAGGTACGTATCAATAGACAATGGTGGTAATTCGGTTGTTTTGCAGACTAACTTAAAAAATGCTACCATAGGTACGATCTTATTTGGCTTAACATAAAGACCAAATTCATCATCATCATCATCCGCAGCCTGACTTCACCCACTGCTGGGTATAGGCCTCTCTTTGCATATGCCATTGTCCACGGTCTGCTGCTAGCCTCATCCAGGTCCGGCCTGCGACGGATGCTATGTCCTCAGCCCATCTCGCTACCGGACGACCGACACACCTATACCCGGTTCTTGGACGCCATTCAGTTAACGCCTTACTCCACCTGTCGTCACCTCGCCTTGCCAGGTGTCCTGCCCAACTCCATTTTAGTTCCGTTATGCGGTTCCCAACGTCTTTGACCTTTGTTCGACTTCGAATCTCGACGTTGGGAATACGGTCTATAAGCTTGATGCCGAGCATGGCTCGCTCCATGGCTCTCTGTGCAACTCGCATCCGGTACACAGTCTCCTGCGTGAGCGTCCATGTCTCGGCACCTTACGTCATGGTGGGCAGTACACACTGGTTATAAAGGTGGGTCTTCAGACATTGTGGTATTTCGGCTGACTTAAGAATGTCGTCCAATTTTCCAAATGCAGCCCAACCCAGCTGTATTCTTTGAGCGATCTGCTTCTTTCGATGTTCTTTGCGAAAAGATAGAATATTTATATATAATATAATATAGAAGACCAAATTGGCGTAACATTTTTGAATGACAGTTTTGAAAAAATCTAAAATTGACATAAACATTCTAATTTTATTAATTTTCCACCATTTTCACGTAGCTTTAGTCGACACCAATTTACATAGCTTCTAAAATAAGCTAAAACACGTCAATCATACGTCAGTTTAGTCAAATTTAGAATTGTTATTTAAAATGTTTACGCTAATTTAGTATTTGATATGAACAAAATAAGGTCGCGTTTATTTCAGCATTTTTTTAGTTATTTAAGTTAGTCCGCGGAACAACAGAATCACCACCAATATCGAGAAAGGATGGTGATTGGAGAGTGGATCTAGAAGGATAGGGTAGGTTGGCATGATTTGCGAGAGACTTTTGTCCAGTAGTGGGACGAAATAAGTTAAAAGAAACAAATAGGTAGGTTCGTAATTTCGTATGAGTCAGTGATCAACACTTGTCTTGTTCTCTCTCACCGAGAAGCCTGACTTAATTTTTATTTAAAGTGAAAAAAGCCTCCATCCCGAATTAATTTATTTTTAAGTGAAAATATTACATACTAGCTGTTGCCCGCGAATTCGTCTGCGTGAATATCAGTTATCGCGGAGCCCGTGAACATTTTGTATGGGAAAATCAAGGGAAAATGTTTTTTCTTTTATTTTTTCGTAAATTTTCCTACCTTAGGCACGTGCTCAAAAAGCTCCGTGGGAAAGAAGCCTAGATTTGGCTAGGTACATAAAAATGTCGCTTTTAGCTACAAAAAACAAAAAAAAATTGGTATAAGTACAAAGAAAGAGATTATGCAAAACAGCAAAAAAGATCACTAAGATAACAAATTCTGACAGAGATAATATTCCTTATCAATCACGCGATGAGATACATTACGTACCTACCTATCTGCGATGGTTATCATTAAATTTCATGATCTAAGGTCAATATTTCGGGAATATATTATAGTAATTTAAAAATAATTCTCAATTAAAACCAAACAAAAATGAACATTTTCCCATAATTACTGATTTTCGAAATGCCTTTGTTTTGAAATCTCTTGAATTCGTAATGTCTGACAGAAATGGTCAGCTACAGATAGCTACGTCATACTTATAACAAACTCTACATCAACTTCCAGTGATAATACATACCTACATTTTCTTCTACTTCCTTCTATGTAGGTACCTACTTACTTTTACCTCGCTATGTGGTAATAATGTGTTTATAATAATAATGTACAAATAATAATCATCTTCTTCCTGCCCTTTTCCCATGCTATGTGAGGTCGCCACAAAATGTTTTCTTCTTCCATTTCCCTCTATCATTCGTCATCTCAGTACTCACTCCTTTCCTACCCATGTCATCTTTCACACAGTCCATCCATCTTTTCTTTGGCATACCTCTACCCCTGTATACATCCACATTCATACCTAACACGCCTCGCAATCATGACACAGATAATATTAAATATACCTACATAATATTATATTTTGAATTACGATTCAATTCTGTGTTTCTTTAAAATAAATTACTTACTTATTCTGTTTAAAAATATTTTTTCGCTAAAAATTGTATAGAGATAATTACAAGCTAATAAATCAAGATCAGAAAAACTGCAGGTTCAGTAGGTACAGATAATAAATAATGATTGTAAGTAAGCACGTACATATGTATCTACCCACGTAAGTACAGTCAATGTCAGAGAAAAAGGTGACTTCTTCAGAATTTTTAAATCTCTCAATAGAACTAACCGATTTTAATTTAATTCATTATAATTACCTAGGCACATTATAAATTAATTAAATACGGCAACTTAATAATGAAAATACAGGTACAAGTAATATAAATTTATGGTTTTGTTGAAGTCAATTATGGTTATTTTAGTTAGTATTCTTATAAGCAGCGATGGGATTGCAACCTGTCACGGAAAACTACTATGCAAAAATGTTGGCATAATATGCCCAATATCATGTTTGGACTTGGCTTTGACTAAAAAGAAGAACAATTTTAATAACTAGAGATCTGAGGAGATATCTACCAAGACTGGGGATTAAAATCGTTACCATGTTCTTTTCTTAAAATTATATATTTGTGCGATCATCAAATACTTTTTGTTCTGACTGTACCTGATACTGCTACAAAAAGTCTCGTGTGTGCATCCTTTAAGATGCGAGCAGGTGATACCAGTATGGTCATTTACCGTCTGCCATTCACGACAGGTGTTCGCGCGATTTGCTATATAAATTCTTATTTTGAAATAGTGTTCGAAATTTAAATCGATATTTTTTTGGTTATATATTTTTTAAAGTGACGTTAATATGACAGTGACAGAGTGAATCTGAAAGGATTGTTTTGTTTATTGAATTTTGTGAGTATTTTTTTTTATTTTTGGCAATTTGAACATATTGAGCAAGTTATTTTAAAAACTAAATTTTTTTTTTCTTACGTATTTCATTAATAATACTTACATTAATTTATTAAGTAGGTACCTAGGTGAATGAGTTGATTTAATAAACATAGATATACTTATTTATATTAAATATTGTAAACATTAATTAAAATAGTACTTAATTTCCTAAATACTACCTATATTTTCCTGCCATTTTTAAAACAGGTAAGTAAGGGTGTTAGGTACCTAACTATTTTTTTTTCTCAAATGACTTGATGTAATAAAAAAAACAATTTTGATATAAACCTCTCACAATCAAAAAAGGCATATTTGCATTTCGTTCACATGAATAGATCATGTCGCCGTCACTCAGTTAATCTGGGCATCGCGCGATACGCCCATAATTCATTTACTAGGAACAAAGCGGGAGTTTTAAATCCGTGACAACTTGCCGAATATGGGGTGTACCGGATTTTTGCGTAAACATTGCCACGGATTGCAATATTCAATTTAAAAAAAAAATGTTGGCACAATTTATACAAACAAAGCACAAACCAACTCTTTGCTCTTAAAACATACAGTGCCCAGAGTGTGTTTTGTAGGTATTAACAGATTTTCAGGCTGCCTTTTAATTAGATTTATAAATGTCAATAACTTAGTTGAGTACATATTTAATGTATTATTTATCACCATTAATAAAAGATTTTGATAGCATTGATGAATGTTGCCCATAAAAAAACCAGTGACAACCGACAAAATCATAACTCTTTGATAATACCTATGCTCAGCTCTATCGAGTTCACCAAAAGACTTTTATTTCGACATAATGATACCAGATAATAAGGTGTACTTAGTTATGTAACTGATTTTATTGTTTTATCATTTTTCAAAATGGCCTCCTTGACATTTCCTAATTTAGCTGGTACGTGATTCTTTATTTAATTATCCTTATTTTGCTAGGAGTTCCGTAAAAGGACCTATTAATACCCACAATCCTGTGACAGACATACAATGTACAATTTACCGACAAGGTACTTGAATGTATGTATTGCGACCGGTTTGCGATTACCCAACTCCTAAGTCGTGAGCCTTGACCACTTCACCTAATGTGCATTAAGATAAACTGAACGAAATTTGGCGGGTCACTTTACTTACACACCAAAATATACTTTAAATGATGTCGTCTATTTTACTACAACAAACAATGATTAATAGGTATAATAACAAAACAATTATGTCCTTATTATTACAAAACGTCTTTGTGAAAAAAGGTCTGAATTTTTGTATCGTTTAAGTAACTTATAGGTATAAAATCTATGGGTAAATAAGTCGTTCTTGGTACGTCCTTAATTGTACTAATTACTTACAGGTCTTTTTTAGGGTTCCGTACCCAAAGGGTAAAACGGGACCCTATAACTAAGACTCCGCTGTCCGTCTGTCTGTCTGTCCATCTGTCGTCATGAACCGTGATAGTTATACAGTTGAAATTTTCATAGATGATGTATTGCTGTTGCCGCTATAACGAAGAATACTAAAAAACAGAATAAAATAAACATTTAAGACGGCTCCAATATGAAAAACGTGTTTTTTTGCCGTTTTTATAGATAATGGTACAGAAGCCTTCGTGCGCGAGTCCGACTCGCACTTGACCGGTTTTATAATTTCGTTTAGAATAGTTCAAGTTTAGGCTATATTTGACATTGTTCTATTTATCTACTCGTAATTCCGAGTCACGCTTTCACGTGAAACCATGCAAAGGCAATAAATTTTTATTGAGGAAATATTGAAAATATGAAATAGACATTTCATTTCCATCACGATCTGAACGTAGGCGGAAGATGGAGATGGCATCCGTATTGTTTGGCGGCGCGGAATTCCCTGTCATTTGTATTCCACCCAGTTGGTTCATTTCGGTCCTTTGGGCACCTTAATTTTGATATTGCAGGAATTATCTTATTAAGCCGCTTTATCGTGAGAAAACTTGGTAATGCTTTACTTGTTTTTGTTCTAATAGTAAAGTCAGATGAAGCTAACATGTAAACTTGTAAAGTTTACGGCAATATCAATACTAATACGACACTTTGTCGTGACTGACCTATTGACATAAATCGCCTAATCCACTGGTCTGAGAAAGCTGAAATTTAGGGAGCATTCCTTACAGCACGTAAACGTAACCTTAGACAGGATTTATGAAAATTTAACCTCTAGGGAAAGCAGCAGGAGATTGAAGTTCGAGTAAAAAAATGATTACGCGGGCAAAATTGTGGGGAGTTTCTCTTATAGGTATCTACAAATAAATATACTTACATTCTGAAAGCATATTAGCAAGAAGAAGTAAACTGGGATTTCCAGCGTCTCCTGTGTCGGGATTATCAAGAATTTCTACATCAAAATCTTCATCTAAACAAAAATTTGCAGATCATATAAATATCTCAAACACGTTTGTTACGTTATCGAGATCAAACTATTCATCTTCTGATATCCGTTTCCCCGTCACGTCATAGCAATGATTAATATTGACGGTGGTAAAAGATCATTTGAAAAAACTATAAGTATTATTATAATCAACAACCTTTTCCAATAAACATTTGCGTCACAAACATCTTAGTCTGGGATTTTACCATTTTACATTTTAACCGGTATTTACCTAAGTCTTAGTAACGGTTTTTGCTAGGATGCTGTGTTCTTTATGATTCCAATGCTAAGGACCTACGTTAAAACGGGATTTCAAACATTAAAATTTGGTTATGTGAGAATAGCTGCTTTGCTAGTTAGAATCATTGCTTTTTGAACAGAAGCAATACCTTTTCAATTGAGAGCGTTTTGCACCCATGACGTTTTACGTTTGACATTTTACCAACGAAAGTGTAGGTATTACTCTGCGGACCAACTGATCGGTATTTGATTTGACTGCCTGGTAGAGTTTGTTTAATAAAAGAACAGTCGTCCAGTGACATTTATGTCAATGGCGTATGATACAAAATGCAACGACTCGCGACTGTTCTTTTATTAAACAAACTCTAACAATTTAATAATAGAGACTTTACAATACAGTACGCAATGCGCAGTAATCTCTCTAAAGCTCGTGCGATTCTTTAAAAAATGTTAACACTTAATAACTTTTATTTTTCTTTAAATCGTCTTACTAGTTCTTTTGCCTTAATGTGACGAAAGTGTTAAAGTGTGTTTCAGTGGCTTCAGTTATGCACTTGATATTTCTGTCTTTGAACTGTTTTGGGGTTCGATTTTTTGTTGGTTTCCTTTCGATATTTCCCTTCATCGTATACAACAGACATCATTTTTTTGATAGTAATTGTGTGAACCCAATAAACTTAGGATCGGAATGCGGGCTTTGTATAAATTAGTTCAATAATACCTTCAGTTATTTTTAACACAATCACACGTACCTACATAATTATCTACATGTATAACCTAGCAACGGATCTAAAATTCTTACGTGGTCTAGATTGTAGTCACTGCATACTAATCCTAGCCGGATCTGGGTATACCTACGTCTGATTTGAATCAGGATGTGTGATGTAATGTGACTGTACAAGTAGGTACTTTGTAGATTCAATATCAAAAGTGAGCGTGATTTCTGAAGCTTCCAATATAATTTGAATGGAATATACGATATGAGTTTTGTAAAAAAGATTACCTACCTACAGTTGAATTCAAAACTTTTCCTAATAATTATTATAATCTATGTTCCACTATAACGAAGGTTTTGAATAGCCACAATCTGGAATTTTTGTTATACCTATTGTCTCAATAAACTGTAGGGAATTGAAAAATAACCAAAATGATTTTTGATGCTTGCTGTACGACTTTTGAAAATGTTAGTACTTAGTGTAAAAAGAATCTATTTTAGATATATTACTACAGGAAATGCGAAAATAATGTAACAACATACGTAGATACCTACAATTTAATTACGCTATTTTCGTTTTTGTTACTTCCTCAAACACCGAACAAGGATAATCTGAATTACAAAATAAATTGAAGAGTAGATAAGGATTGGATCATTCTATATTTTAAACATGTAGTCGTAATAACAGCAAAATTACTTACTGAGATGATTGGTTAGGTATCCTATTCATAAGAAATTATATAAAATTGCTTTATTTTCCTTTATTGTATGATTGGTTTTTTCGTGTGATTCAAATCCAATTATTCACCGGTCTTCGTAAAATAGACAACTCATTTAATAGATTAGGCATTTCTAAATAAAACTGGAATTCAACTTTGATAGTAACTTTACTAAAAAAAATTTTAGAAAAAAAATGCAGTGTAGATAGGTACGTAGGTACTTATTTATTTACATTATTTTATGTATCTAATACTATCTGCGTTGGCACAACGCCTAATGGCCTGACTATGTAGACACGCTAAGGCACAGAAGGGCTCAATTCTTTTGAACCAGTGTGGCGAAATGATTAAAGTACGCCTTAACTTAAGGGCCACTTTCGATACTGTCTTCGAAATTAAGTTTCTACGTGATTCCGGTTTCCTCACGATGTTTTCCTTCATCGTTTGAGGGTCGTCTATCGTTTTGCTGAATGCCTAGGTTATCTATGCAACAAGTAGGTACTCCATTGCGTAATGCGTAAAAAGAAAATGTCGAACTAAATTTATTTAAATCACCCCCATAACTTTGATGTTTACGTAATAAATAACTTCACGAATAACGTCATAATGTATTTCTGACCCTTTTTGTAATGGAAAAGTATTAACAACTGGTGGAAACCCCCGCAAGCCCGTTTTTTACCCGACTGCGGAGCGAAGGAGGGTATTGAGTTTGGGGTACATGTATGTAGTTACGGCTAGTCAGATTTTGATAAAAGAGGTGTTTAGATTCTAGGATTCGTCTAGATCACAAAAGTGACATAGACTTACTCAATATCAGTAAATCCAATATGGAAGTTGTAAGAAGTTATTTTCAATTACTTTAATACAGTTTTTTCCTATTTTTGGCACTATATGTATATAGGTAGGTACTAGATTAATGGTAACTTCAAACTCTCGTTGCACTGCGTAGAGGTTGAAATTTAGGAATTCCATTCCTAGTGCACCTCAGACCCAGAAAGGAACCTAACATCCGAATTTCAGTTGTCTAGGGCTTATGGTGTAAGCTCAGAGATTTATCAAAAGTACGCTCCGCGTTAGTCTGTCGGTCAGTAAATTTTAATTTTATAAAGATTTTATTTTAATAATACCTAACTACCTACACTACAATTTCACACAAACAAGTCTAGCACGGCTAGCATCACTTAATTATCCGGAACTACGGAACCTTCATCCAGACGACTGCCCATGCGCATAATATTTCTCATTTTTTCATATTTTTTCCTAGTCTCGTACCTCGATGGAGAAGAGTAATAAAAACGTACATAGGTATCGCTCGATTATAAAGTTAATCGATGTCTTTGCGGCGCCCTTCAGTACGTCCTATTCTATTTTTTAAATTATAAAAACTGGCAGCAAACATTGGGAACTAACCTTTTTCACTCAACTACGAAAGAAAGAAGAAAGAAAGAAGGAGAGCAAACGGTTGGACAGATTTGACAAGGAAAAGATATTATGTCGCCAACGACAATAATCCAGACGAATACATCCAGAAAATAATTCAGAAGAATCCAAATTCGTCTGGATTACAAGAGTGACGTAGTCTATATAAAATGTAAAAAAAAAACAATATGACGACTGTAAGAAACTATTTTCATTTAATTTTCTGTCAGGTTTTTTAATTTTTGCAATAAATACTTGTTCTCTACATTGTTTAATGGAAACATTTTACTTACATTTGTCTGTAGAAGGCTATAGCTTAGTGTTACTACTCTCTAGAGTACTACAGTTAGATTTGCTGGCGAACTATCTTGCATTTTAGATTGATGTGTGCAAATCAGTCTATTAAAAGAAACAGCATACAGGCTAATTAAAATTGATTTCTAAACATCGAGCCGTAAAGTCTATTTTGTAATATATTTTTACAGAAGAGAGATAATTTAATTAACTTCAAAGAATCATTGATGCAACGAAGTAGCGGATTGTAATTCTTAAACTTATGCGATTATCACACATATTAAAGAATCTATACGGGTCTATATCGCGTTAACATTTCGACGTTTCGACTGTATTCGAAACGTCGGGAAAATAAAAAAGGTAAAACGCTATTTAGCTCCGACATAGTTTCTTAAGCTAGTTGATTGTATCTAAACTCAATAAAAAAAATCGTTAACTCTGAAAAAAAGTTCGGTCATACACATGAAAAAAAATACGCGTCAATTTTAGAATTTTCTTCGTTTTTTTCGTCTGTTAAAAAGTCTTAACTTGTTGGTATAATCCGCGCACGATCAGTGAGATGGAACTTTGTTAAAGTAAATCTAAAATGAAATGACAGTTATCGCGCGAAGTAGTGTTAGCAAAGAAATTCTGAAAAATAATTATTCGACAGTTTGTGTAGATTTTCACAGGTACCTAGTTATATTTTTTTTCTATCGTCTTATGCAGGTATCTATTGCTGGTCAAAGGAAAACAAAAATAAACCTCATTATACGAGTAGGTACCTATATATAAACTTTTTTATATATTTTCTTATCATATATGTAAATTAAAATTACTTTGCATCAAATCAAAGTATCTTTTTAAAGATGATCTAACTTCCTTTTTGTGAAGTTTTTACATAAAAGGTATCTTCTTAAGTATGCAAAAGTGCTTACTTAAGTACTACTTTGTAACTAAGTAGGTACATTATACAGGGTTATAGGTATCTAATCAATAACCTTGAAAAGGCGACTTGGGTAAATCAAGACTAACAACTTTTGTTCTACGATTTTTTCTTATTCAATGTTTTTTTTCCCATACAAAAAAATGAATAGGCAAATTTCCAGTTCTAATCTTCTTAGCTCGGCCCTAATCGCTGTGTGTGTAGCACACTCGGCCGAGCGATTGCGTAAAAGTGGAAAAAGTCGTAGCACTCAGCGTGACTCAGCTGACTGCGCATACGTCAAAATCGGATAAATGAAACATAGGTAGGTATATACAAGACATAGAGCTAACAATTGATAGAAATTCTTATAAAAACTAAAAAGAAATAAAACTTGAGATGTATTACGTTTTGGCAAAACTCATAGAACAAAAGTTGTTAGTCTTAATTTACCCAAGTCGCCTTTAAGAGGTTATTGATTAAATACCTATAACCCTGTATACCTTTAAGTACCACGATTATAACTTTAGACCAGAGCATATTTTTAAAGTAATTCTTAAATCATTAATTGGCGAAACGTGTCTTATTATGTTTGCTTCTTCAAGTGTAATGCAATGATAAAATAATACATTCATGTGATAATTTGCAAGGCGTTATACACATCTAGCGGACGGAACTAAACGGAAAATCCGCTTGCGAATTCTGTGAAAACATCAATGACGTCAAAGTAGGCTATCGAATAAAAGTAAATTATTTTAATTATTTATTATTACTTAATATTGTTAAAAATCTGCTTTGTCTAAATTTAATATGTTTGAATCGGCCTTTTCAGTTGATCACACAATATAGTGCGTTTTTCTTTTTTTTTTAATTCAAAGAAGTGTGTCGTATTTTGACGACCTTAGTGGCGCAGCGGGCGAGAGTCCACCTGCGACGCAAGGGGTTGCGGGTTCAATTCCCGCCGCGGAACAAATTTGTGTATGATCTGCAGAAATTTGTTCCGTTGGTCTGGGTGTTTTATATGTATAGTAAAAAATATCTATCTATGTATATGTATAATGTATTAAATATATCAGTTATCTATTACCCATAACACAAGCTTTGAGTAGCTTACTTTGGGGCTAGACGATGCTGTGTAGATTGTCCAGATTTATTATTATTATTATTATTATTATTAGTGTTCTTATAACCGGCGATGGGCTTGCAACCTGACTAACCTGTCACGTACGGAATAATAATAATTGTGAAAAAATGTGGTCATGTGCCAAATATAATTTTTTGGACGTGCCTCTGACTAACCCCTTTAGATATCCTCATAAATGTAAGTAACTAGAGATATGAGGAGATATCTACCAAGCCTGGGGATTACAGTCGTGATCACATTTTTTTTTAAATTATTGCTAACAACGTGTTCTGCATTCAGCCCTACTAATAAATGAATACTAAGTAATATTAGTAACTTACTTTATATTACTGAAACATTGACAAGACAGGCACTTTAGTCATGGCATATCGTAAATATTTATTCTGTGCAAGCACGTATTGTGTTTAACCGTACATTGTGGTAAATTACTTTGATAATGTATTTCTTTATTTTTATGTTTTCAAATTATTTATTTTCCTTTACCTTGTCCTTGTCATTTAGATGTCAATTAAATAAGATGACAGTCATGTTGAAATTCGTTGCAGGCAAATTAGGGTTTCAGTACGATTATGTGAACAATACATTAATACCAAAACTCGATAAATACCCGTTTAATACTAATAATAATGTGTTCAGTTCGCGTAAGTTTAAAAATATATACCTGGGTGTAAACGTGGGGTGTTGTTTCATTCTCCTAAGGTGACAGAAAAACTATTTAAAGGTCTTTGTCATGACCTTGTGTGAAAGGATGGAGCGATGGTGCGTGAAGTGATTAATTGTTAGCCCAAAAAAAACCTTCGATTCATTATATAATAGCAGCTATTGACATTGACTGTTTGAAGTACCATTTCAATCGTGACTAGAGTTCTGAACTGATAGGGTTGTGAAATTATTAGATTAAAATAAGTCTCTAAGTCCATCAAAATATAATACTTTTAGGAAAAAATATAATTGCGTTGGAATGAAACTGACAGCTACGTACGTATTAGAGTCTGAATAATAAGATTATACATTACATTTGGTTAAATGGTAAAAACTTTAATTTGCACGTTTTTGCGAGTAAAAACCTACACAGCCTACGGCCAATATCGTCACTATTATAATAACGTGATGCTATAAAGTACGTGAGATATTTTTTGCATGGGTCTAATTGTTCATAAAATATAATAGGAACATTGTTTAACACGATTTTTTTTAACGCTCATAATAATAAGTATTATATTATTTTGAAATCAATACGTTTACGTATATCTCCAAAAAAATTAATGAAAATTATAATCGGATGTGGATAGATGAAAAGAGTTTTTATTCACCAGTAAAAGAAAAAAATAGTTTGAAAAAATCACAAAACCTCTTTTGTTATTGGAACTACATTCATTTGGTATCAACAATGCCTACATGTTCCCATAGTAGTGTTTTAAAATTACGCTAATTCCATTCAATGTCAGAACACAAATCACTTTCTATCGGCTAGGCAAACACAAAACCATTGCTGAAACGTCATTGACATACATTCAGCGTAATGATGTATCTTTTGTTACATGGTATTCCGAAGTGTTTGCGAAACGAGAATAACTCGATCGTAAAGCGAGATCAAAAAACCTTGCTATCAAAATTTTTTTGGTCTGCATTTTTTAGTCTGTACTAGACAAAATATAGCCTTTCCTAAACGAAAAAATCATTTTACACACCATAGTTTTTTTATAGCTTTCATATTATTTTGTGAATTAGTGTTATTCAGGGTAAAGGGTGCAATAATTTAAACATTACTAAAACGTTCAAAGTCTTAAATATTAGGTAAGCGAATAAGTCTTGCATCAATATTTAAGTAACTTCTCAGTTATTTTATTTGTTTAAAGTTTAAAACGGTATTACTTTCAATAGTATAATCTTCCGCGACCTTGTTACGACATCGTCCTCACATCGCGTTTAGCATTCAAAGTAAGTCCGCAGAGGTCATTCAACGGAACGGATTCATGTCATTATGCACCTATAATGTTGTCTAGCATATGTTCTGTGTCACGTGACATGGCTTTGACATTGAAACTATTAGGTTTTTAACATATTTCTGCATAAATTAACGGGTCAAATGTGAAGGCTTTTAGATGAGATCCAAATTTTGTCTCAATTTAATGTTTTTATTATCCATTTTATTAGTTTGATGCCAAAGTTTCGAGTAGTAAAGTATTATTATTATTACAAAGAGCTTATATAGTGTCCCACTGTAGGACAAAAAAGGCCTGCCTTCCTTCTCTCAATTCATCACGGGTTTGGGCTACCGTAGACCGGCCCTTCAAGCAGGCATTAATTTCGTCCATGCACTTCCGCCTTGGACTAACTTTTCAAAAATTCTTTACTATTGGTCATTCACCTGAGGAAATTTAAATAGACTCATTGCCGGTGTGTCGCCTGTTTCTTTTCCGAACTTGGCTGACACATGACTGACGTGTGTTTTAGCCGTGTGTAGTTAGATATATAAAACAGTCCTATTCAATCCAAATATAGTGTGGGTTGAACCCGATGTAGGTGCACCAATACACTAGTTATGGCTAAGTGCGCATTGCATGAATCATTATTTTATTGAAACTAATGTTTCCAGGACGTCCTGTGTCCTAAGTGGGATCATAATGATGTTATTCCGCACCTATCTCTTTACAAGTCTTTAATAAAGGGCCTGATACAATTTTCATGAGAAAAATATAAGAATCAGATTATTATAGGTACTGAATGTTATTTTCTCGTTATATGCTATATACGTCTTTTAAACCTAGATTTTTGAGAATTCCTCTCTTAGCTTTAAGATTTGTGATTTGTTAGATATGTAATTTTTTTATGTACTTCAAAGATATTTAGTAATTAATAATAATTTTATACTAAATTGCTTGATTTGTGGAATTTTTGAAAAGATTTAAAATTGATTTAATATTTAAATTGATAAAAAAAAACCTCCAAGACCATTGATTGTTCTATCTTCCTACATAGAGCGGACGCAAATCCTTTTATTAAAGTTTGTCCGCTGAATGTGAATTGAAAATTTCTTTACCTCCTCAATTTTTTCTGCACTAACGATGTTATTTTTTTAGAAAAATGTAACTACATAAAACATAATTTTATTTTTTCATTTTGTTTCAGATCAAAAATGCTTTTATCAAGTACAAGTGTCGTGTGGACGGTAGCGCTGGCTATTTTAAGTAAGTAATGATTATCCTATTAATATTGTATTAGTAAAGAAACCGGAATCTAGGATACCTTAGAACAAAAAAGTTATGTGTTAGAGCGGTTACGCACTGCGTCCGATCCGAATCCGATCCGAACCCTTGAAAATATGGTCCGGAGTAGTTTTAGAACTATTTCTACGGTAGCTTACGCACTACATCCGTTTTCCGTCATCCGATTTCATTCCGTAATTCGTCATTTCCGTCACGTAAAATGACGTATGCCAAAAAGTAGGTCCTGAATTGCTTGGATTTGTATCAGAGATCGGACTAGTGCGTAAGCAATATCCGAATTCGGTCCAAGTTTTCTAGATCCATATATTCACGGGTTCGGACCGGATTCGGATTGGACGCAGTGCGTAACCGCTCTTATACTTGCTCTTACATAATACTATCTAGGTACTATGCAAAACGTAATGCACAACATATAATGTTCGGACATTCCTACGACTTTCGACTACCTACATTTTGATATCATCACAGATTAAAGTAACTAGAAATGTGAGATGTCTTGCAAGCCTGAGGATAAAAGTCGTGATCATGTTTGTTTTTATTACTCAAATATTGTTGGTTCTTGAGACAGAGATCAATTATACTTATTTATTTTTATCTTGAGATTCGTCCTTAATGTTTGGTTGGATTGTAAATAAGAACTATGATTTGTTGAACCTTCACCTATGTATAATACTAGATATGTATTTTGCTGCCCGTGTCTTAGTTCGCGTAGTAAATGTTATTTTCTTGCATAGACATAGACAGACATAGACCGCTTGAATTTCAAAATTTATTTTATGGTCGCAATGCACTTCTGAACCGAAGAGGTAGACCCGTAAATTCAAATATACCTATTTTGATATATTCAGTGGTAGACTTTACCCTTTCCATAATAGGTTGTTCTGTGTTACTTCCCAAGTATCTCGGACAGAGGCTGTGTGTCAGTTGTCAGTCAGTCAGTAACGTAACAATTTGATATAAGTAATAGCTTCTTTATATTTTATGAGCAGTTACGTAACTTTTTTTTATCAAGAATTCAAGATACCAATTATGATGTTGTAGACTTTATTAACGAGAAACAATTTTTGATGAGTAAGTGGGTACTTATATTTTTTCCCGGTTATAGCAAAGCCAAAAAAGCATTTGGTTTTTTGCGTTTCATCCTAGCACGCACTAAGTAATAAGTTTTTGCACTAAGTAGTAAGTATTTACTCGTACCAAACTTCCTATTAAATTACCTAGGTAGGTATTATATTCTATAATGATAAGACTAATTAGCCACTAAAAGCGTGTTTAATATTCAATCAAATTCACAATATTGCATTACAAATACAAAAATGCCGCGTATTTTAGATATTTCGGACCTTCCCAAAACTCTACAATTATTGATTCAAAAAGATCATTCTCATATTCTTTTTTTTTTTTTTCTAACCTATATTATATTATACCTAAGTATATTTATTCTCATATAAAAATCTATAATTTTTAATTGTATTGGAAAGCTGACTGATGACCTCGAAATCTAAATCATGTCCTAATAGAGCTAAAATTTGAGGTTATTTTTCTTTCTGGAGGTTCTAGTTGCTAAGAAAAGAATTCCTAAAATTCAATCACTAAGGGGGCGCCAGACAAGGGGCGAGGACGTCTACTTTTTTATAAATAAAACTCAAACACTAGGTAAAAAACAAAAGTTTCGAATGAAACTATAAACTGCTATACTTCAAGATCATAAAGTAACTTAATGATTTCTTGAAACATTAAGTACAGTAAGACCATAAAAGTAATTATTGGATTGCAGTTGGCCGTCCGCCGGTACTCAAAACAAAAAACTAAAAAACTTAATGACGTCATCATACCGAATTTTATTGTAAAGTTTAACGATTACGACACGCGGTAAAAAATGGTAAGTATTTACTTTAACCGAATATTCCCTTATACCTACAAGTTTTTTCAATAAAGTTTAACTTACAAAAATGCGTGATGAAGGTATCTAACCTGGTAGTGAGTGGTTACTCTATCTTGCTTTACGAGACGATAGAACTCTTGAGCCCATCTTGGTAGGTGCCACCACAGTGCTAGAAATTCTACTTTTGGGTCTGGCCACTACAGTGCTCAAATTCTTCTTGCGTTACTGGGTCTGGGATTTAAGGTTACTGGAGCAATTGAAGTTATTGGGTAATCAGTCAAAATAATTACCTATGAAACTAGGGTTGGCAATACGTATTACAAGCATTGGTATCTTAGGGGAGGTTATAATAACCACTTATGCCCTAATCCTGTTTGCCCAAGCATTGGTTATTGTAACTTAAGGGAGGTTATAATAACCACGTAAAACCAAGAGAGCCCTAATCCTATTTGTGGCATGGTTACAAAAATCTACCAAAGATAATCTAAATCCTTTAGAAAATTCTAACTGCTGGGTATATAAAAAAATTTCCAATTCTAAAACCATTTAGTTTAGACGAACCAAACTAATAAGATGAATCAATTTTCTATCACCCTCGTCGTTATAGATCAACTCATTTTATTACTTTTGCTTTCATCAAATCTATACAATACCTTTATTTCTCTAGTAATTTTAACTAGAAATAGTTTTTATACAAGATTTATTCAAATAATTTGTCTGAAGCATTGTAAAAACTTGAAGGATCATTTTTATGTAGGTAGTATTCTCAAACGAAATGAGCCACGCTTAATCATTGAAAAGATGACCTTCTTAGAAGTCACAGTACCTTAAGATTTCCGCAGTAGTGTAGTGGTAGCGACCCTGCCTCCCAGTCCTAAGATTTTGGGTTCAAACTTGGTCGTGCATCCATAGGTTTTTCCGTTCAAAAATTGTATGCCAATGCTCATACAGTGAAGTAAACCATCCTGAGGAAACCTGTATACCCTGCTAGAACTAAGGTTTGCAACATGCCACGTAAGACTCGGAACAAACATGTGTTCATTACACAACATTTTTGTCTTAGGTGAGAATCGAATCCACAAACTAGCGCAGACGGCACAGCTAGAACTCATCTAAACGTTGAAACAATATTGCTATGGTTGTCCTCACAGGACAACCATAGCAATATTGTTTCAACTTATTGTTTCAGTAGAAACAAAAGTCGATTTTCTAAATTCCCTGTTCCTTGGAACTTCACAACCTTTCACAAGACTGCGAAGCTTTGAACTTTCTTTGGATAACTTTACAGCAAATACTCGTAATTCAATTAAAATCTAGACAAGTTTTCAACAATTGCTGTTTTAGACATTTTGATTTTCATTCGTAGATTTTAATTATATTCAAAAACGTTACAATTTACCTACTGACTTACAATTTATTGATGCCAGCTGGTTTGATTAAATATCTACAGAAAAATTGTTCGATTTTGAAAAGCTCCTAACGCTCCCTACCCCAAGCCCCCTCCACCCCTGTTGTGTACACGTTACATAATCCGATAAATATTAATCTAGGATTAAAGATTTTATTTTTAGAACTCTCAAGATTTTGGTAAGCTTAAAAATATTAGTTAGAATTAAGTTAACGTCTACGTAGCTATAATATAGTGTATGAATACTCCTGCGAGTTTGCAGCAACTAATCTTAAAGTGAGTTGCTCTATCTTTTTCATAACGCATAGTAAACTAACATCGATTTACAATCTTAAATCAAACGGAGATGGGACAGAATCGAGTCATTTAATGCTGCATGACGTTCATACAATAATAATAATAATAATAATAATAAGTAATTGACGACCTCAGTGGCGCAGCGGGCGAGAGTCAGTAGTTAGGTATTCACCGGAACTGGCTCATGTGATCCAAACCCGAAATAAATTCACCGACTCAGGCTAAAAAAAAAAAAAAAAAAAAAAAAAAGTTTGGTGTCTTTTCCTAGGTTTTCGGGGTCGCTGAATCGGTCTATTGCATCCGTTTTTTGATAGCTTACACAGATCATGAGATAGCTAACCAATCTAAAGCTCTCCACTACACTGCTAATCACCTATTGATAAAATTAACCTAAATGTTTCCTTATCACCCAGTGAACACGGCGCGCCATTGTTTGTTTATCACCTCTGACGTCACGGCGCACCATTGTTTGACGTCAATCTCAGACTAATTAGCTTATTAGGATGTTCTAGCAAAACAACATTTTTTGGATCAATCACAAACCTTTATTTCCTCTAAAATAAGTACAGAATAGTTTGTATAAAAATATATCATTATTTATTGTATTGTTACTGAATAATTTAATAAAATCCATCATTGTATTTCCATAAAATTTGTTATAAAGATATGTTACACAATATTCTCCGCAAACTGATGTAAAATCATCTTGTAATCTATACCTATTAAAATCCCACCGCTTTGAATTCCTGATCAAGAAATCTCTATGATATCCTGTAGGCGGTCGTCCATATGAATCGAAATACTGACCAAACCTATTTCTATCTATGTGTATGGCCACCCAATGAGAACCTGGCATGCTGTCGGTGTCCAAATTGCTTATCAGGTACATAGGAACTTTAACATGTAAAGGTAACCTGTTTGCTGCATATACATTTTTTTGTAAAGAAGGATGGATCGTGTTCAAATATTTTTGAATCTCAATTGTGTTCATGTTTAATCAGCCTTTCGCATAAAGCTGTGCTATGCTTAACCTTCAAATCAAGAATGTGGAACTAAATATACTGAACTTCTTTATAAACATTGTGCAAGGACATAAATAAAAAGATTGGAATATGTGCAGATTATTTTTATTAGGTACTAACACTTATATATAGACAATAGTTACCTATTTAACTGCTATAGTCTACGGTTACATTACGGTTCTTATCTATTTCAATAACATTATCAAATTCTGCATAAACAATACAATTTATAGTCTGAGTAAGAGTAGACTCATGCTGTTTGAATGTTGCCCATTAGTCAGTTGTAAAATATGTACACAACCTAATGATCCTGATAGTTTAGATAACATTATCAAATTCTATACAAATAAGGAATGCTGTTTGAATGTTGCCCTAATGATCCTGATAAGTTTAGTTGGTTATATAAGTCGTAATTTTTTTCAAACATTCACTGTCGAGTGCTTGTTCATATGAACTATAAGTCTCCAGATTACATTTTGTGAAGTGTGTTTAAAGTGATCTACAGAACAATGGATGTAAGTACTTCTTTAAAACTTTTCTATAATTTGTTATGCATATAGATTCAAAACGTTGATAGTGGTTATTATATTGTTGCAGAACTCTTTCGAAGAAAATACATTCAAACAATATTATTACACTTGTTCAGATGATGAAGATAAGACTCAAGAACCCCTTAACATTTGTGAAGAAAAACCACTTAAAAAACAAATGAAAAGAAACAAATCAACTGAAAGCTTAGATAATTTGTTTGAAGTGAAACAAATAAAGAAGAGAAAGTTATCATCAACAGTTTCTCGTGCCCACCAAGAAGGTGGTAATGTTTTTATAACTACCAATGAAGATGATGGTCATCGATCGAATCATATGATAAAAATAGAAGTTTATAACATGCACAAAATAAATAAAATCACGCCTACAGAACAGTGGAAACATGCAAGCTATAGAGTAAAATATTTTACAAATGAATGCAATAACAATTATGAAAGTATAAAAAAAATAATATACTGCATATCAAAAGAAATAGCATCAAACCCAACATGTAAAAAATATCATTTTAATAAGTAGTAGTAGTTTACCAATTTTTATTTATAAGTTTCGATAAAATTTCATTCTTAGTAAATTTACTTATCCCTCATTTACAAATTTTAGTCATTAGAAAAAATATTAGAATACAAATACTTACCTCATAATAGAATCTTAGGAAACAATATCTCATCAGTGGGGTTGCTTTAGTAAGTACCTAATTAGACATACCTCATTATGTAAGTATTACTTATAACATGAGATCTTTCTACCTGTTCTTACTATAAATAGTTCTTGTAGACGCTTACATGTAGATACTTCTTGTAGACGCTTACGTGCAGATACTTACTGTGATTCCATCTCCACCAAAAATGGAAAATATGAGTGTAAACTGTGTTAGTGTCTTTTTCAATACGATGGATACCGATTTTAGTGATGAAATTTGTCAAAAATTTGATAACCATATGATGCTAGAAGACGAATACGATAAATACTTATATGATGAATGTGCTCTGGTTGAAGAAAAAATAAATGCTGAATCCGAATTCAAACATTGTGTGATGCTTGAAGATGAATACGATGAATACTTATTTGAAGAATGCGCTCTGGTTGAAGGAAAAATAAAGTAAGTGATATCTATATCTTCTCCTTCTAGTACTTTTGTTTATCCTAAACTGAATTCATATCTCAACTCTTTTAATTTATTATTGCAGTCTACAATCGGGGGGATCTCTTAAGAGAGTGAATGACTCTGAAAATGCTGACATTGTTGTGAAACGAGCGCGATATGAAGATGGACCATCTACATCATCAATGGGATCTAACAACACAAACGAAACAACATCTAACAATGGAAATGAACGTGATGATAAGGTAAATTGTGACATTTGTCAAGTTCTTGTTAGTAGAAGGTATTTTGCAAATCATTTAAAGAGTAAACTTCATAAAAGTAAACTTGAAAAAGTACATGACTCACTACAAAATGTTTCTATAATCGAATCAGCTTTTGGTAATAGAATAATTTCTTATAAGATACGTGGAAAGAATGATCAACATTTAAATAACTTTGAAACACCTGAGTTGTATTTGAATTCTATCAAAAATGAAATTATGCTTCTAATTGAAGAGTCTATTCAAAAGCTAACAGTTTTTAAAGTAAACTTTGTTCTGCATGCCGATTTTATTCAACAAACTAAAGAGGATTCATTTCAAACTTTTGATTTCCAAACATATAATTACATAGTATTTCAGGGGGATGATCTAAATTTTCTATATTCATCTTTGTGTGACACTTTGATAAATAAAATCAGTTCTTTTGAGAAAAAAGACAGTGGTTGGAGTCTTAAGGAAATAAAAGCATTGGATATGAATGTTAATAAATTTAATCCTCTGCGCGGTACTTCATATATTGAGTTGCCAAAGGATATAAGAACTAAAAAAGCTGTAGTTAATGTTAAAAATGCTGACAATTTATGTTTCAAATGGGCATTGCTTTCCGCTTTGTATCCAGTTAACAAAAATGTTGATCGAGTATCATCATACACAGTACATTCAAACAAATTAAAATTTAATGGAGTGGATTTTCCTGTAAAGCTGGTTGATATATCCAAAGTTGAAAAACTAAACAACATTAGCATTAATGTGTTTGGTTTAGAATTTAATAAAGATAAAAAGTGTCATAGCGTTGTTGGTCCATTGTATTTAACCAAAACTCGTAAAGATGTTCACATCAATTTATTATTAATTTCAAACGGAATAAATAAACACTATTGCTATATTAAAAACATGTCGCGTCTCGTTAGTAAACAGATTTCAAATCAAGATCATGCAGTCCATATTTGTGATGGATGTTTGCTACACTTTTCAACAAAAGAAAGGTTGATTGATCATCAACAATATGACTGTGCTCATATTGCAACAGAATTACCAAATGGTGATACAACGTTAAAGGATTGGTTTGGTCAACCAGTATCCAATGATAAATTGAAATTCGAAAAATACAATAAAAAGCTAAAAATACCATTTGTTATATATGCTGATTTCGAAGCTTTTTTAAACCCAATCAAATCATGTTTTAACGATCCCTCAAAACCATACACTCGCAATACTCATGAGCACAAACCGTATAGTTTTGGTTATTACATCAAATGTTCATATGATGATAAGTTGTCAAAATATGAGACTTACAGTGGAAAAAATTGTGCACAAGTATTCATGAAACGTTTGCATGAAGATTTAAAAAAAATATGTAGAAAAAATAGCTTTCAAATTTGTCCTAAACCTTTATCAGCTATAGATGAAAATAAAGTTTCAATTGCAACAACATGTCATATCTGTGAGAGTAATTTAAATGGTGAAAACACATTAGATTATGATTGGCAAACTGGTGATTTTCGAGGTGTTGCACATGAAATATGTGTAAAAAAGTTTCGACCACCACATTACATCCCAGTTTTTCTACACAATCTAAGCAATTATGATGCTCATTTCATAGTCCATTCCTTAAATTTTGTTGAAGGAGAAATTGATGTAATTCCTCAAACCAAAGAAAAATACATTTCTTTTTCCAAAACCATGAGTATAAATAATCAAAAAATTTGTTTAAGATTTGTAGATTCCTTTAAATTTTTACCATGTAGTCTTGATCAGCTAGCAAAAAATTTAAGCAATGAACAATTTAAAACTTTAAGAAATAGCTTTCCTAATAATGAAGATTTTAATCGTCTAAGAAAAAAAGGTATATACCCATATGAGTTCATATCATCTGAAGACTGTTTGAAAAAAAACAACACTTCCTAGTCAAGAAAATTTTTATAGTTCACTAACTAATTCACATGTATCAAATGATGATTACAACCATGCTAAAGATGTTTGGCAGCACTTTCAATGTCGTAATATGTCAGATTATTCAGATCTGTACCTCAAAACTGATGTTTTACTGCTGACGGATGTGTTTGAAAACTTTAGAACTTTGTGTTTAAAAACATATGGTTTGGATCCGGTTCATTACTACACAGCTCCTGGGTTAAGTTGGGACGCTATGTTGAAATACACTCAAATAGAGTTAGAACTTTTAACAGATTACGAAAAAATTGCTTTTATTAGAGCTGGTATACGAGGAGGTGTGTCTCAATGCAGTAATCGCCATGCAAAAGCTAATAATGAGTTCATGGAAGATTATGATAAAGATAAACAAAAATCATTTTTGACTTATTTCGATGCTAATAATCTATATGGTTGGGCTATGTCTCAATTTCTTCCAGTTGGTGGGTTTGAGTGGGTAAACGTTGATACAAATTTTGATGTGCCAGACAATTCAGAATATGGTTTTATTTTAGAAGTTGATTTGGAGTACCCCACTGAACTACATGATTTGCATTCAGATTTACCTCTTTGTCCTGAAAACATAAAAATAGGAAATTCTAAAGAAATCAAGTTAGTCCCAAACTTACACAATAAGATGAAGTATAAAATCCATTATAGGAATTTGAAACAATGCATTGAATTGGGTGTCAAAGTAACGAAGGTTCACAGGATATTAAAATTCAAACAAAGTCCCTGGTTAAAACATTACATCGATTTAAACACAACTTTACGAACATCTGCAAAATCTGATTTCGAAAAAGATTTTTACAAGTTAATGAATAATTCTGTATTTGGGAAGACAATGGAAAATATTGAAAAGAGGTTGAATGTCAAACTATTAACACATTGGGAAAATCGAGGTAAAAAGCTTGGTGTACAAGATTTTGTTGCGAAACCAGAATTTAAAAATTCATCCATTTTTGGAGAGAATTTAGTAGCGGTTCAGTTAAGAAAAACTAAATTGTATCATAACAAACCGATATACTTAGGTTTTTGCATTTTGGATATTTCAAAAACTTTAATGTATGATTTTCATTACAACTACATGCTTAAAAAGTTTAACAATAACATAAAATTGCTCTACACTGATACTGATAGTTTGATATATCAAGTTTTTACAAATAACTTTTATGAAAATATTAAACCAGATCTATCTTCTAAGTTTGATACATCCGATTACGCAGATGATAACATATTTGGTTATCCAAAAATAAATAAAAAGAAGTTAGGTTTTTTCAAAGATGAAAATAATGGTAAAATTTTTCGAGAATTCATTGGGTTAAGGTCTAAAATGTATGCATTAGATGTTGATGATAAATTTATTGCGAAAGCTAAAGGTGTAAAGAAATGTGTTACAAAGAATTTGAATATTGAAAATTATAGATCATGTCTTTTAAACAAAAAAATTCTGTATGGCACCATGAATCTATTTAAATCTTTAAAACATAGAATATTTACTCAACAAGTAAACAAAATATGTTTGTCTTATAATGACACCAAACGTTACATTTTACCTAATAATATTGACACATTAGCATGGGGTCATTATAAACTAAGATAATGTTATCATAGTGATAGATTGTAATTTATTTTAAGTTTGTATTGTAAAAACAAAACTATAATGTATCAGCTATTTAACAATACTTTAGTTTCCTATTTAGTTAGTAAATGTAAAGTTATTTTAAATAGGTACGATGAATATGAATTTGTTTTATTTTTAAGTTATAGGTTATTTTATGTTTATACCATTATTGTGTTTTTCATGTTATCTATAAGAATTTTGTTCATACTGATGGTTAATGTTTTAATTTTAAAAATATAAATACATGATGATTAAATAGATTGTTTCATTATTTAAACATACCCCTCACAAACAACACATTAAAATGTACCATTTTAATCATCCTTTTAGTGCAATAGTAGCAGGTCCAAGTGGTTGTGGAAAATCTAACTTTGTAACAAAGTTTATAAAGTATGTAAAAGAAATTTGTAGTGTTGATTTTACCCAAATAACTTGGTGTTTTGATGAAATGCAACCTTTGTATAACCTCAAAAACGTAAATTATTGTCAAGGCATACCAGATCTCAGTATGTTTGATGGAAAGGAAGCACAACTAGTAATCATTGATGATCTCATGAGAGAATCAGATGGACGTGTTGTTGATATATTTACAAAAGGCAGCCATCACAGAAACCTAAGTGTTTTTTATATAACACAAAACTTGTTTCATCAAGGTAAAGGACAGAGAGATATATCTTTGAATTCTAGTTATATTATCTATTTTAAAAATCCTCGAGATAAAACTCAAATCAGATATCTAACACGTCAAGTGTCACCAGAAAATACAAAGTTTATGGAAGATTCATACAAAGATGCAACAAAAGAAGCTCATGGATATTTGATGATAGATCTAAAACAAGACACTAGTGAAATGTGTCGATTTAAAACAAAAATATTTCCTTCAGATGGATATTGTACAGTTTATATCCCAACAAAATCATTTAAATATGCAAAGAATCAACAAATTCAAATCATTCATCAATAATGCATCGAAGCTTAAAGACGCATAAAGATTTACTAAGTGCTCTACATACACTTAAACCAAAATATCAAAGAGCACTTTTAAAGTCATGTGATGAAGATGAAATCAATTGCATTTGTGAAATCATCCATAACGTTTTAAAAGGTAAAGTACCTCTTGACGAAAAGGCAAAGAAAAAGTTACAAAAATATAAAGAAATACTTCGCAAACTAGTGCGTAAAAGTACAAACAAAATTCGTAAACACATAATTGTTCAAAAAGGAGGATCTTTTTTACCAATTATATTGGGTTCAATTTTGAGTGCATTAGTTGGTTCTATCGTTTGAAATATGGAACACGCTAAAAAAATGTTACTCGTTGATCCAAGTATATTTGAAAAAATAAAACAACAAAATTCTACTGATAGTCCCATATCACGATTAGACATAGAAATGCAAAATATTTTGAATAGTCATATGGAAGATAGAAAGAAGTGTATTTTATACTTACAAATTTTACAAAGATACTTACATTTTACTGAAGAAGGACGTCAACCTCTCGAATTACCATTACTTTCAAATACTAATCTACCAGAAGACGTACCAGATGATAAAAACAAAGACATTGACACTAACGATGCAGTTGCTATAGAGACATCAAACGGAGAAGAGAAACAGGATACAAATATATTTTTGAATAAAAAAAATACATACACACCTCGACATATACTCAGTTTAATACCGAAAACTTATACAAGAAAAGGTGAGTTATTATTAAATTTGGTGGCTTCAAATACAGACAAAATTGATTGGGATGATGTAGGTACAGTTATTATTAACAAAGAAAAAATTGTTGGAAGCAATATTTTAGACTTGGTAAATGATTGTGTAAGACCACTGAAAAATAATGATCCAATAGGGTGGCAACAGTTTGCTACCGCATTAAAAGAAATACAAATACCATTAACTTACATTGGAAACGCAAAAAGAAGTGAATTTATAAAACAGCTTCAGATAAAAGATCTTAAACAAACCACACCACAGCAAGAGGAGGTTTTTTCAACACCAAAATCCCGCAACAGGTATAAACACGTTCGAAAAGTCCAACAGAAGATAGATTGGGAGAAATGGACTCCCTATTAGAAATAAATAATATCTACTATAATCCATCGCATCCAGCTGGGTATGCTGGTATCAACAAACTAGTTAAAGCCATGAAGGGTAAAATGAACAGAAAAGATGTAATAAAATGGTTGCAATCACAAGAAACATACACACTTCATAAACCGGTACATAGGAAGTTTCCACGAAACAAATATGTATTATCTAATCTTAATGAACTATGGCAAGCTGACTTAAGTGATTTGAGAACTTATTCAAAATATAATGATGGTTTTAATTACATTCTGTGTGTTATTGATGTCTTTACCAAATATGCATATGCCCGACCAATGAAAAGTAAAAATTCGAGCACCATTAAAACATGTTTAGAAAGCATATTTCATGAGGCTGGTACAACACCAACTCATATACAATCTGACAAAGGAACTGAATTTGTTTCCAAGGATGTTCAGAGATACTTAAAAATTAAAAATGTTAATTACTATACAACAAATAACCCTGATATTAAAGCTAGCATTGTTGAAAGATTTCAAAGGACACTTAAAATGAGGATGTGGCGTTATTTTACCCACAAAAATACATATAGATACATTGACATTTTACAGGATTTATTATATGCTTATAACCATAGCTACCATTCTAGTATTAAGATGTGTCCTTGTGATGTTAATTCAAATAATTTAATGACTGTTTGGAACAACCTGTATGATAGAACAAACTATCGAATAATTACAAAATCCTTACCGAAATTACTCGTTGGAGACTATGTAAGAATAACAAAATACAAACACATTTTTCAAAAGGGTTATGAATCTAATTGGAGTGATGAAATATTTATAATAACTTCAGTTATAGATCGTTCTCCATTGGTTGTGTATACACTAAAAGATTTACAGCAAGAAGATATCATTGGAACTTTTTATGAAAGGGAATTACAGAAAGTGTCATATGATCCCACCTCTAACTATAAGATTGATAAAATAATTGGTTCTCGCTATTCCAATAACAGAAAGCAAGTGTTAGTGAAGTGGAAAGGTTATCCAGATAAATTTAATAGTTGGGTTTTGGTTTCTGAATTAAAAGAATTATGATTAAAGAAAGTTTTTATTTAACATTACTCAGTAACAGTTCTATGGAATATTATCCAAACAACATGACTACAAGATTTTCAACGAAATTACCAAAATCTATCAAGTTGGAGGGAGAATGGTCAGTTGGAGTGGTTGAATTTCAATACCCTTGTACCATGTTTACTGTACAAGATCATGAAAATATTATTTACATAACAAAATGGATATTAATGCCACATGAAGAAAAACCTTCACTGGTTTATTATAAGACCCACATTCCAGCCACGAATTATGATAATATTAATCACATTCTATCAGCGTTGAATAACATAAAGGAAAAAATTCGATTTCGATATGATGATATATCAAAGTTTGTTTCCGCTACGGTAATGGATGAAAATATCAAATCGTTAAAGTTATCACCCAAGCTTGGTATTCAACTTGGTTTTGAACCCGATAGAAATCTTGTAGAAAATGGATTTGGAAAATGTCCTGCAAATTTACATTTGGGGTTACCATCTCAATTATTTGTTTATTGTGATATTATCGAACCTCAGATAGTTGGAGATGTTATGACTCCTCTCTTGAGAATTATACCTTTGGATCCTGCAAAGTATATTTATGGAGCAAATAAAATGCATGTTTTCTCACCACCTCACTACTTACCTGTTATGCGTAGAGAATTCGACACGCTTGAAGTGGATATAAGATCTAACACAGGTCAAAAAATACCATTTCAATTTGGAACGGTGTGTGTTAAACTACATTTCAGAAAATTATAATGCATTCTCGTGATGATATAACTTGTCCATATGAACATTATTATTCACATCAAGCTGGTTCTGGGATCGGAGTAATTTATAAAGGGGCTCCTTATCAACGTGGTCATGGTATTGGTAGCTTCTTAGGAGGATTGTTTAGATCAGTTTTACCATTACTTTCTAGTGGTGCTCGAGTAATAGGCAAGGAAGCCTTAAATGCTGGTGTCGGCCTTCTATCAGATATGATAAGTGCTAGACCAATGGAGGATTCAATTAAATCTCGACTTAAAGAAGCTAGTTCAAATTTGAAAAGAAAAGCAGATAGTAAAATAGATCGATTGAATATGTCTGGCTCTGGATATATAACAAAGAGAAAACGTCTTTCCTCATTCAATCCACTACCGATCGCCAAAGTGAAAGCTACTAAAAAATCAAGAGCTAGACCTAATAATTTAAAAGATATATTTAATTAATAATTAAAGATGTCTTTTTTACATAGTCATTCTTGTGAGTGCATTAAATCAGAGTTAGATTTATTTGCTTTGCCATCCACACAAACTAGTATCGAAAATGGACTATGGATACACTACAAACCCATTTCATCCCTTGCTGACGATGGTCCTATAGAATTTCAAGTACCCGGAACCGGTGATGATTACATAGATTTATCCCACACGTTGATACACATCAAAGCTAAAATACTTAACCAAGACTCAACAAAACTAGCTGAATCAACAACTGTATCACCCATAAATAATTGGCTTCATTCAATCTTCAGTCAACTAGATGTATATTTGAATCAGAAGCTAGTATCACCTCCAAACAATACATATGCATATCGAGCATACATGGAAACTTTATTAAACTATGCTCCTGCAGCTAAAGAATCTCACCTAACTTGTATGAAGATACTGCTGGGAAAATGAACTCAACTGATGAAAAAAATGAAGGATTCGTTAAAAGACAACAGTTAGTAAGTCAAAGTAAGGAAATAGAAATGATTGGACATCTTCATGGTGATATATTTAACCAGGAAAAGTTTTTAATAAATGGTGTTGAAATGAGTGTCAAATTAGTTCGTTCTAGAGAAACGTTTAATCTAATGGCATCTTCATCCGATTTAAAATTTAAAGTATGCATTACAGATGCAACTCTTATTGTTCGTAGAGCTCGAATCAATCCAACTGTATTACTTGCACATCAGAAAGTTTTAGCATCTACTACCGCTAAATATCCTATTACTCGTGCTGAAGTCAAAGTTTTAACCATACCTTCAGGGATTCAGGGCAAGACTCTTGACAATATTTTTCTAGGACAAGTTCCTAAAAGATGTATAGTTGGATTTGTAAACAATGCAGCGTTTAATGGGTGTCTGACTAAAAATCCATTCAATTTTGAAAACTATGATTTAAATACATTTTGTTTATACATTGATGGTCAGCAAATACCTTCAAAAGCTTTGCAACCATCGTTTGAGAGTAATATTTTTACTGCTGCTTATCACACACTATTTTCAGGAACAGGTATACATTTTCTTAATGAAGGTAATGGGATATCTAGGGAAAAATATGCGAAAGGATACTGTTTGTTAGCGTTTGATCTAACGGCCGACCTTAGTTCAAATTCAAATACACATTGGAATCTTATAAAACATGGTAGTGTTAGATTAGAAGTTCGTTTTGAGTCTACTCTTACTCAGACTATAAATTGTATTGTTTATGCAGAATTTGATAATGTTATTGAAATAGATAAGAACCGTAATGTAACCGTAGACTATAGCAGTTAAATAGGTAACTATTGTCTATATATAAGTGTTAGTACCTAATAAAAATAATCTGCACATATTCCAATCTTTTTATTTATGTCCTTGCACAATGTTTATAAAGAAGTTCAGTATATTTAGTTCCACATTCTTGATTTGAAGGTTAAGCATAGCACAGCTTTATGCGAAAGGCTGATTAAACATGAACACAATTGAGATTCAAAAATATTTGAACACGATCCATCCTTCTTTACAAAAAAATGTATATGCAGCAAACAGGTTACCTTTACATGTTAAAGTTCCTATGTACCTGATAAGCAATTTGGACACCGACAGCATGCCAGGTTCTCATTGGGTGGCCATACACATAGATAGAAATAGGTTTGGTCAGTATTTCGATTCATATGGACGACCGCCTACAGGATATCAGCGGTGGGATTTTAATAGGTATAGATTACAAGATGATTTTACATCAGTTTGCGGAGAATATTGTGTAACATATCTTTATAACAAATTTTATGGAAATACAATGATGGATTTTATTAAATTATTCAGTAACAATACAATAAATAATGATATATTTTTATACAAACTATTCTGTACTTATTTTAGAGGAAATAAAGGTTTGTGATTGATCCAAAAAATGTTGTTTTGCTAGAACATCCTAATAAGCTAATTAGTCTGAGATTGACGTCAAACAATGGTGCGCCGTGACGTCAGAGGTGATAAACAAACAATGGCGCGCCGTGTTCACTGGGTGATAAGGAAACATTTAGGTTAATTTTATCAATAGGTGATTAGCAGTGTAGTGGAGAGCTTTAGATTGGTTAGCTATCTCATGATCTGTGTAAGCTATCAAAAAACGGATGCAATAGACCGATTCAGCGACCCCGAAAACCTAGGAAAAGACACCAAACTTTTTTTTTTTTTTTTTTTTTTTTTAGCCTGAGTCGGTGAATTTATTTCGGGTTTGGATCACATGAGCCAGTTCCGGTGAATACCTAACTACTAATCTAGACAAGTTTTCAACAATTGCTGTTTTAGACATTTTGATTTTCATTCGTAGATTTTAATTATATTCAAAAACGTTACAATTTACCTACTGACTTACAATTTATTGATGCCAGCTGGTTTGATTAAATATCTACAGAAAAATTGTTCGATTTTGAAAAGCTCCTAACGCTCCCTACCCCAAGCCCCCTCCACCCCTGTTGTGTACACGTTACATAATCCGATAAATATTAATCTAGGATTAAAGATTTTATTTTTAGAACTCTCAAGATTTTGGTAAGCTTAAAAATATTAGTTAGAATTAAGTTAACGTCTACGTAGCTATAATATAGTGTATGAATACTCCTGCGAGTTTGCAGCAACTAATCTTAAAGTGAGTTGCTCTATCTTTTTCATAACGCATAGTAAACTAACATCGATTTACAATCTTAAATCAAACGGAGATGGGACAGAATCGAGTCATTTAATGCTGCATGACGTTCATACAATAATAATAATAATAATAATAATAAGTAATTGACGACCTCAGTGGCGCAGCGGGCGAGAGTCCGCCTGCGACGCTAGAGGTTGCAGGTTCAATTCCCGCCTTGGAACAAATTTGTGTACGATCTGCAGAAATTTGTTTCGTTGGTCTGTAGAAAACAGTTTTCAATGTATAATAAAAATATATCTATCTATGTATATAATGTATTAAATATATCAGTTATCTAGTACCCATAACACAAGCTTTGAGTAGCTTACTTTGGGGCTAGATGATGCTGTGTGGATTGTCGAGCATTATTTATTTATTTATTTGTTTAAGTATGTACTGTAACAAGTAAAATATTTTGGTTTCAGATATCAATGGAATCAACTCACAATCCCAAACCAGTATAGAAACAACAGCAGAAAATCAATTCACTCCAACAACTAGCAACTTTAACAGCTCACAAGTACCAACACTGGGAATCAATCTCAATGACCCAATAGCTATTAGACCGGATAGACTTCAGAATACAAGCGATAGTAACGCAGATACTGAAGAAATCCACTCAAATGAGACTCCTTCTATCAAACAAAATAATCACAAGCCTCTAGAAAGTGCTTCTAAAGTCATTATGCCGATAAATGCTAATCCAGTGAACGAAATTGTTACACCGAATAAAAGCAAACCTATATCTACAAAGCATAGAGTAAAGAAAATAGAAATAGATGATATTCAAACGCTTATAGAAAAAAATGTACATAATAGAAATAATATAAGGGCGCATGTACAGTACGACGAGGTAACAGGAGAATTGATAGGCGGAGACCATCCTTGTCATAGAGAATGTAGAGAGGGAGAAGAACCAATGATCTGCTATTACCATTTCAACCTAGAATGGTACCAAACAATGAGCAAAGCTTGCTTCAACTGTCCGTACAATGAAACGGATTGTTCGCGGCCCGATTGTATACCCGCTGATGGAATGAATAGGCCGCTAAATGTTGTGAATAGAAAAATGCCTGGACCGGCAATAGAGGTTTGTATCTACAATGTTTCAACTTTTATGCGGCCATGTTTTATTTTTCAGTATGGGTCAGGGGTTAGGCTTATACTAGCAATTAAAGAAAAATCGAGCCAGTCACATCAGTTATTCTGATGCTTTTGTGTACAGGAAACAAAGAGGGATCCGTGATTTTACCATCGATCTTTATAAATTTTTGACAAGTAGTAACAAAAGAAAAAAAGGAAACTCGAAAATTTTTTTAGGTTATTTCATTTGTGACTTTGATTGTTAGCGTCAGAATGATGAGTCACTTCTCGTATTTAAAGTTGAAATACTATCCAAACATTGCTTCCGAATTGCTTCTATTTGCTTTCTTTTGTTTTCTATTCGTTTCTTTCTTCTATTGTCTATTTCTATTTCTTCTATTTGGAGTTATTTTTGATTGCCCACTTTGAAAGGAAGTGATAATACTAAAAAAATAACGTAATTTATAATATTGTGATTACGTTATTTAGTCTTGTTTTGAGAATACAAAACAAGCGGTTAAACTTTCCTGAAAAAATGTAGATCTCGCGGTTTTCGACAATGTTTTGCTAAAGAGTTGAAAAATAAACAAAAATTTAACATTATTTTTAGTTTGTATTTTACAAGGCCACAGAGCTTTCGCTGAAATAAGGAATTTAAAATGGAAATTTTGTTTCGCTTATCTCATAAAATAAACGTTCACCGTTTTGCTAAATTATATTTCGGCAATATTTACTGAAACACTTAGCCAAAATTTTTGTACAGCAATTTTCTACTCATTAAGCTCTTTAATTAATATTTTATTAAATTTATTTAAAGAGGAAACCCAAGCACAATAATTGTTTCATTAAATGAAACCATTTACAGTAAAATTACATTAAATTTCTCGAGGAATCATTATGAAAAACTTATTGAATTTCAAAATTACCTGAATGTTTTGTGACTTGATGTGTTATTGATAGATAGTTGTTGTAAATCTCAGCTATGTTTTCATTTGAAATTAAAAAAATACAAAACTTTAGGAAATATCGATCATTCCTTATGGAATGGAAAGAATTAAAATAAATAATTAGTTATACGAAACCGTCATTTATATATCAAAATCAGTGAAAGGAAACAACATGGAAGCATTAATTTAAGGGAAATATCCGTGAAACTATCCCACATCAAAATTCCTTCGTGGATTTGGCAAAAATTGATTAATGACGATTTTAATTGTAGAAAGGATGGATGAAAGGAGAATGACGAAACAGTTGTATAAGGATAGTGTGAATGGAACAGTTGGAAGGGGAAGACCACGGCGTACGTACCTCGATCAAATTGGGGACGTACTAGAGAAAGGCCCAGGTCCAGAGTACCCTTAACCGACGCGCATGTATGAAGAATGTAATGAGAGTGAATGAAGCAAAAGAAGTATGTCAGGATCGTAGCAAGTGGAGATCCGTGGTCTCTGCCTACCCCGTTGGGAAACAGGCGTGATTTTATGTATGTATGTTAATTGTTTGGGTTTTAATTGCCGTGCATGTAGATAGCTTATGGGATTTTTTTTTGGCATAATTGACAAGCCTCTACCACAGCACATTTTTGTATAGTAAAAGTTCACGTGTCGAGAAAACCTCTTCATGGTTTATGGATTCCTGGTACGATTGATATGAATAACGAATAACGAATCTGTCCAATCCAGAATCTGTCCAACACCGAATGCATTTCCGCATTCCACACCGCAACACTACGGTCATTTCGAACAGGGGTATCGTTTGATTTTAAAAGTGGGTCTTTTTTACCTCTGGGTGGCGATACCACCAGGGGTATCGCCACCCAGAGGTAAAAAAGACGAGGGGTATCGTGCGTCCGCAGTGGTAATTTTTTAGCTCAAAGAATGCTTTCATCTATTTTCCGTTTACTGATCAAAACCAAACAAGAGTGTGAGAATTGTTTGCTAACAGGTCTGCCAACACGACAGAGTGATCGTAGACGTGGAGAACGATCTGATGACCGAGGGTACGACAGTGCACTGGCACGGACAGCATCAGGTCGGAACTCCATTCATGGATGGGACGCCTTACGTCACGCAGTGTCCTATACCGCCCGAGACTACTTTTAGGTAATTATTCTCAACTAGCTTCCATTCAAATCTATCTGTGAATTGAATGGTACATTTTCCGGGATAAAAATTAGCCCATGTGCTATTTCAGACCATAATCTATGTCTATGCCAAATTTTATCCAGATCCGTTCAGCCGTTTCAGCGTGAAAGAGTATCTTATTTAATCTTATACCTTTAAACGAGCAATTCTTGTATACATATAATATATATATAATAGGAATCTCGGAAACGGCTCCAGCGATTTTCATGAAATTTTGTATGCAGGGGGTTTCGGGGGCGATAAATCGATCTAGCTAGGTTTCATTTTTAGAAAACGTCGTTTACCCAAAAAAAATAAGAGCAAAGCTCGGTCATCCAGGTACTTAATATTATACGAGTATGGTATAGAATAGATTTGCCAAGTTTTAAGAGAGAGTACTGAGACGACGAATGACAGAGGTAAATGGAAGATCACATGTTATGCCGACCCCACATAACGTGGGGAAAAGGCAGGAAGATGATGATGATGAATTACACTAGGTTAAATAGAAATAGTTAAGTACATGATAAAAATATCTCAATCCTGGCTTTAAGGCTTGGTATTCCAGATGAGGTCGCGCTCTGTGATTTTAAAATCATCTGAGACATGGGAAATAGCGTTTAGAAGTCGGAAAAAAAAGTATATATTACATAAGGATTTAATCTAGTCAAAGTTTTTTGAAAACTTACCACTAACAACTCATTCACAGGTATCAATTCAATGCGAGCCTCCCTGGAACTCACTTCTGGCACTCCCACTCTGGTATGCAGAGGGCTGACGGCGCGGCTGGTGCCTTCATCATCAGGAAACCCAAGTCCCAAGACCCTCATGGACGGCTGTATGATTATGATAGGTGAGTTGTTTGAAGTAATCATAATCATAATCATAATCATAATCATAATCATTTATTCATAATTCCAGGTCCATACAAAAGATCTTAAAAACTATTTTGCTCAGCCGAAATCTGCCTTTACAGGCGTAGAAATGTATCGGACATGCTAGATGAATTTAGGCGCCTATTCCAACCTTTTCCTGCCAGGCTAATATGGTTGCCACGACAAAATATTGTCGACGCTTTTATCAAGCATTCCTACGAGAAAGAGCGAGACAAAATAGTCAATATATTTATCGTGGGTGTTAGCCCGGCAAGAGAGAAAATAATATTAAATTACAGTATGACTAAATTCCTAAAATTACTAAGTTCTGTGTTACTAAGTTCTACTACGCAAAACGAAAACGATATAGGTAATCGGAGCCGAATTTTCGTCAAATTTATTCGAATGAACAGTTGTTTCGTTGTCAAATTGGAAATTCCGCGTCTTCCGTAATTGGTGACAGTAGGTTTACGAGATCGATTGTCAAAAGAAATGCCACTCGTTCTAACGATCGTTCAAATAATATCATAAACCAAAGATTTAAATCGTGGATATGCCCGTACGGTACTGAGTCCGCGCCGTTTTGTTGCCACACGAAATGAGATAGCTCGCTCATTTGACACACCAAATATTTTCAATTTCAGGGTACAAAAGGAATAAGTATATTTTTTTTACGAAAGATCGTGCAATATAATTGCACAATAAATGGTGAAATAACTGTTTGGTTCATTTTTTACTAATTATTATTGTGCATCGGCATTTTGTTAACACACACAAGTAAAAACCGTGCCACAGTTTTTGGCGTCCGGGCATATCTTCGATTTAAATCTTTGCCATAAACGATGTAACTAAGAGTAAGTTGTGCACGATTATTGTGCCTATATTATCGTTGATCGTTTTGCAGAGTAGACGCTTTGGATAGGTACTGTCCGCTTGGTAACCTTCGTCGCAGCGGTGGGAACAGAAGGAATTGAAGGCATGATAATTAACTTCTTCTGTTAACATTCAGAAGGTAATGACCGGCGACAGACGTTCAGACCATTGCCTTTGTTAGGTCATTGAATCATGAAATGACTATTTATCATTGTAAAAAGTGACATGACACGTGACTGAATTTTGTGAGTCCTTCTCATTACCAATGATCATTCAACCCAGTCTGTAGATACCTAAGAATCATGACAGAAGTTGTGACATGTTAAAAAGGACCTACTCACACTTTTTTGTTATAAGTTTACTTAATAATTATATTCTTTCGGTTATTGTGTGGGTTGAAACAGAATCAAACAACTAAATGGTAAGATATACGGAAAAATATTATAACAGATATACGGAAAAATATTCAACCCAGTAGGTTGAATATGTGGGTTGAAACAAATATACACCTAAGTATATTAATCTTGACTCTACCCAAAATCTATTATTTTTTCATCCAATGCAATCCTAATAAACGTATGCGTCTGTGTAATTTATACAGCATGTAAACTATATCTATTGAAATTCTAATCTACTTACCTAAACCATTTCTAACTACGTAGGTAAGTATGTGTTTTTCCCGTCGGTTTGTTAGGTAGGTACCTAGTAGTATTATTTTTATTTTTACCTATTTCACTTGGGTTTTAAATTTTACGTGAAGCATTGGGGTTTTGAATAATTAGTTAATCAGAGGTGGGATGATTAAGCTATAGTTTTTAATGTTGGAAAGTATTTCACAATGATTATTAACATTAAATGTACCTTGTATGATGATGGAAGACAGGTGAACTTTTTTCAGAAAACAAAATACAGTTAGAACTATTTATGTTTTGAACTGCTTTGTTGTGCTGTGTTTTAAAACCGATAATAAGAGCTACAACATTTTTAGAAACAGCCATTTTAGTATTCATCAGTTTAATTAACCTCTTAGTTGCCGATCGATGAATTGATTTGTATTCTTCTCGTAGGTACTTGGGTTAGGTTGGAATTGGCACATAGATTCACCTAGCATGTAAGATGTTTCAAAGTGATCCTTGTGATTTTACTGAATAAATGGTTTTCAATTTCAATATCAAATTTCAATTCCATTGTGTATTTTTGCTAAATCGAGATCTCTCTACCCCAGATCAGACCACGTGATGCTAGTGACAGATTGGATCCACGAGTTGTCAGTTGGCATGTTCACTGACCACCACCACTCCAAGGGAGACAACAAGCCGCCTACACTGCTCATTAATGGTGTGGGCAGGTTCAAAGTCTTTAATAACGACACTGAGCGGCCCAAGTACATGAAAGCTGCTAGGTTTAATGTTGAACAGGTGGGTACTAGATGGCGCTGTTTTAGTTTACAGCTTTTGAATAAAGAATCACGATCTACAATGCGAAATTCTGATTCTTTGATGAATTTGGTCAAGTTATACTTTTAAACTTACGCGATCTGAACACATTATTATTAGTATTAAACGGGTATTTATCGTGTCTAATCACTTATTTATTACCTATTTATTAGTCTACCCGTGACCACGACAGCGTGCAAACCTGTCGAAACGTCTGGAAAATAAATAGGTAATTAGAACGCGATAAATATCCGTTTAATACTAATAATAATTTGGTCAAGTTGTTAACTTCCACTTAAAGTGTTCCGTATGAAACCGAAGCATATTTCCAAAACCTGATACGGAACACTAAAAAAGTACTTCGATATTGGGGTTATTTAGAAAACCGAAATGTCAAGGTATAAGTTACAATGAACGGATTACACAATTTTTTTTTTTTTTTTTGTTATATTCGGAGGACAAATAGTTTTTCACACTTTACAAATAAACTTACATAAAATAACTAATAACCAATGATGTGTCCTCATGTAAAAGAATTATGCCATCAAAATAGAGTGTTGACGTAAATTCAGGTGCTATAATTTGAATCTTATTTACAGGGCTATAAGTACCGTTTCCGCGTGATCAACGCAGAGTTCCTTAACTGTCCTATTGAGCTGTCGGTAGATGGTCACAACATCACAGTCATCGCCTCGGATGGATATGACTTGGAGCCTATAACTGGTGAGATAAAAACTCATCTATCATCATCAGAGAGCGATGGTTTAGTGGTAGTGAGCCCGCCTTCCGATCCTAAGCATGGGTTCGAGTCCGGTCGTCCACCAATGAGCTTTTCTTTTCGAAACACTAGGTGCGCATTTACGAGTATATTTTGGAAAGAACGGAAAAAAATTAAAGTCCTATTAAATCTGACTTCAAAAAAAGAGGAGGTTCTCATTTTGAGTGTAGGTACTTATAATTTTATTATGTATTTGTATTTGGGAAATTAGGAAAAAAATTAAAGCGCTTTTTTAACCGACTTCGATAAAGGAGGAGGTTCTGAATTCTTCAAAAATCGTATAATATTTTTCTTTCACTCACTCCTATCGTTGGTCAACTATATAGGTACCTATCTGTATAGACTCAATCATCATTCCTGCCCTCATCCCATGCTAAGTGGAGACGGCACAACATGTTTTCTTCTTCCACTCACTCCTATCATTCGTCAATTCTGAGTCTAGTCCTGTTACATTCATATCATCTTTCACTCAATCAAACAACTTTTTATTCGGCCTCCTATTACTTGCGTACCCAAATACACTCATACTCATAACTTTATAGACTCAATATGAACATAAAATTTACTTTTTTCACACTTTTCATAATATTTTACCGCATAACTTTTAACTACAAACCACTATTTTATAGCGGTACACTTGCAACTCCAACTCGCCATTACGAGAGCTCTCGTTAAATAAAAAATACAGATAAAGTTAATTGAAACTCTGCCTGTCTCGTTATGGAATAAAAACGGAATCATTCGTTGATTTCCGTGCATGGGAGGATTTAACGCTAGGGCTTACGCAAGGGTGAAATTAAAAACCAATAGTAACTATAATCTACTTATTCGTCTATCTATACTAATATTATAAAGAGGAAAGATTTGATTGTTTGTTTGCATTGAATAGGCTCCGAAACTACTGAACCGATTTCAAAAATTCTTTCACTGTTCGGAAGCCACACTATCCTCGAAGGCTACAAAGGCGAAATAGATTTTGTTTTATTTGTATAAAAAAAATAGATATACTTTAGCTACCCGTGTGAAGCCGGGGCGTGTAGCTAGTAATAAAATAAATTCAATGCCATCGATTCCAACCGCAATGGACTAGCAATGTATTCCGTGTTAGGACCTTATATTAATTACTAGCTTTCGCCCGCGGCTTTGCCTGATAGGTAACTACATAAAATTGCCTATGTTTATCCTAAAAGTACTTTCTATCTTGGTGAATGAATTTTTGAATCGGATAGGTGGTTTCTGCGAATATCTCCTCCATACAAACAAACTTAACATCGCGCGAAAACCAGTAGGTCATAAAACCTAAAAAGTGATACGATAAGAAACATTTTGTTACAGCAACGTCACTTGTAACATACGCCGGCGAACGTTACGACTTTGTACTGGAAGCGAACGCGGAGATAGATAACTACTGGATACGGTACCGAGGTCTGATGGACTGCGATGAAGTGTAAGTATCAGGGTTGCTGAATCAATAAAAATAATTAATAAATAATCTTCAGGGTCTTATATTTGCAAAAAATGTGGTCGCGGCTGTCACTCCCGCATAGGCCTTTTTAGCCACGAACAGAAATGTTCGAGTGCTACGAATTGTTCTGTAGCCACTTAATCTTTATTAGATGTAAACAGGCCAATGATGATGATGATGCTGAATCAATACACCGACAAGTGTTACAACTTGTAACATACATGTATAGAACATAAAACCACAGTTACACACAAATTTCTAGCCCCAAACTGACAGAAAGACGGTTTAAGACCCTTGTCTTATACGAGTACCTACGTAACGTTTACAAATGTGTTTTGGCTTTGATACGTTTTTATTAACGTGATTGTCCTCCCGAGGCCTTACCAGAAGCTCTTTCGGCAATATCAAAGTAATATAACTTTGATATTTCGTACCAAAAATTATTGAAGTAGTGATTACATCAAGTTTGAAATGTGACGTTTCTGAAACATGATTGTTTGTAAGAGCTTGTGTTAAGACCCCAGGTGTGAGAGTACTTACATTAAAACTCAAATGTATCTTGAATTTTTTTTTGATGACAGATTCACAATGGCCAAGCAAGTTGGAGTGCTACATTACGAAGGTGCTATGGAATCAGAACCTCCTGGCGATCCCACCTGGCACGAACTACACAACGAAGGATTGGTTAGTTGAAAGTTTGATATACTTAGAGACGTGATTCAATGTAGCAATACAGACGCGATTCAATGTAGTATAGCAATACAGATGCGATTCAATGTAGCAATGCAGACGTGATTCAATATAGCAATACAGACGCGATTCAATATAGCAATACAGACGCGATTCAATGTAGTAATACAGACGCGATTTAATGTAGTAATACAGACGTGATTTAATGAAGCAATACAGACGCGATTTAATGTAGCAATACAGACACGATTGAATGTAGAAATACAGACGCGATTCAATGAAGCAATGCAGACGCGATTCAATGTAGCAATACAGACGCGATTGAATGTAGAAATACAGATGCGATTCAATCAAGCAATGCAGACGCGATTCAATGAAGCAATGCAGACGCGATTCAATGTAGCAATACAGACGCGATTCAATGTAGCAATACAGACGCGATTGAATGTAGAAATACAGATGCGATTCAATCAAGCAATGCAGACGCGATTCAATGAAGCAATGCAGACGCGATTCAATGTAGCAATACAGACGCGATTCAATGTAGCAATACAGATGCGATTGAATGTAGAAATACAGACGCGATTCAATCAAGCAATGCAGACGTGATTCAATGAAGCAATGCAGACGCGATTCAATGTAGCAATACAGACGCTTTTCAATGTAGCAATGTAGACGCGATACAATGTAGCGATACAGTGCAGTGATGCAATGTAGCTATACAAACGCGATGCAATGTAACAATACAAACTTGATGCAGCGTAATATTACAGACGCGATGCAATGTTGCGGTGCAGGGTAATGATGCATGTAGTTATGCAAGCGCAATGCAGTAGCGCAGTCATAATAAATTAATAATGTTTATTTACATCGTCTCAAAAGCACTATGTTGAGTCGATGTGTTGAGTCATCTCAAGAGGTAAACGTAACTTAACTACTTACTTATTATTATAATGTAGGTAATTGATATTTTGTTTGTAGCAGTTTATTCGATAATGGAAGTTTACATAAATAATGAGTTTGAAAGTAGCGCCGGTGATAGAAAAAAATGAAGAGTAATAGGTTGGCGTGGTATGGGCATGTTATGCGGCGGGAGGAAAGCCATGTCACAAGAAGGGTGATGAATTTGAATGTGGATGGATACAAGAGTAGAGGTAGACCCAAGAAAAGATGGATGGACTGTGTGAAAGGCGATATACGAGTATGTAAGAAGGGAGTGACTACTGAGATGACGGATGATAAGGGAGAGTGGAGGAAGAGAACCTGTTGTGCCGACCCCACCTAGTGGGATAAAGGCAGGAAGATGATGATGATTCGATAATGAAATAATATTCAATCATTTTGTCATAATGTTGTATGACACTAAGTGATAGCGCGCACGAGTTACTTTTGTCGCCGTGACTGTTTCGTCACTCTTAGGTTATGTATGGTGATGGCACCCAGTGTCTCGTGACATACGCGCATCTCCATACTAACCACGGACTTGTTAAGAGTGACGAAACAGTCACGGCGACAATAGTAAATCGTGCGCGCTATCACTTAGATACGATAAGAAAAGGAATAAAGTCTGTTTATTTATATCTTTTATAAATTGCTCAAGACAGGAAGCAATGGAAACTACTGGAAGAGGCCTTTGCCAAAAGGCACACTGAGTTGAGAGACATCCTATAGACAAACAAATCAAACGATACAGTCATAAAGATAAATCTCACCCAGTTTAATGGGCTAAATAAATAAATAAATAAATAAATAAAATTTATATCTTTAATTCCAGCAACTAAATGCCCTCAACAAAGGTGAAGAAGAAGATGAGACCATCAGCGTGGCAGAGATGAGGTCTCTCGAGGGATGGGACGAGAGTCTCAAGGAGGTAGCAGACTACCAGTTCTACGTGGCATATGACTTCTACGCGAAGAACAACTCTCATTTCCACCGGTCGCCTTATTACGGGTATTATCAAGGTATGTATTTTATATACATTGTGTATTAGATATATACTCGAAAAGGGCGATTCAGACCGGGTAGAATTTTTGAGGATTCTTGGACCAGATATTCATATTTTTTTTATTTTACTTAAATATGGAGAGAAGAGGGAGGGAGACTTTTGCCCTGCAGTGGGACACTACAGGCTCTTAATATTGTTAATAATAACACGTTAATAAATAAAAATGGACAATCCTTATTTGTCAACAATATATCTAGGTACATAAGTTACCCCAAGTCCAATTATTTAGGTATTGGAGTAAATTTCTTCAATGAAAATCAATAAACTCACAAGTCTAGAACTTGTAAGTGTCGAGAACAGTCTCCCCTCGGGATAATTACTAGATGCAGGACACCCTGTATATTCAGAAAACCTAGGTGGTTTAGGGACAAAGTGGCAAAGAGTACAGAACACTAAATTATTATTTTTTATTTCAGTTCCAAAAAAACAAAACCGCCTATACACACCTCAACTCAACCACATCAGCATGAAGATGCCATCCAGTCCACTCCTCATCAGTAGACCTTCACCAACTAACTTCTGCAACTCCTCCAGCATCGATGAGGAATGCAAGGCGGGCTACTGCGAATGCTCTCATGTCCTATCTGTGAAACTGAACTCTATAGTCGAAGTCATCATAGTAGACGAAGGTATCACCTTCGATGCTAATCATCCATTCCATCTTCACGGACATTCCTTTAGAGTCGTTGGTCTCAGAAGACTATCAACAGAAACTACGATAGAAGAAATCCAAGCATTCGATAGGGCTGGTCTTCTGAAACGGAATCTCAAAAACCCTCCGAAGAAAGATACAGTAACAGTACCGGACGGTGGGTATACTGTTATCAGATTCAAAGCTGACAACCCTGGTTATTGGCTCTTCCATTGCCATATAGAGTTCCATGTTGAAGTTGGCATGGCCCTTGTCTTCAAAGTAGGTGATCATCACGACATGCCACCGATACCTAAAGACTTTCCTAGATGTGGTAATTATATGCCGGATAATATGCTAGAACTGGCAACAACGGAAAAGCCAAAGACAGATTCGCATATTTCAATATCTCATTGGTGGCCAGTTGTTGTTGTTAATAACAATTCTACATCATCATCAGTTAGTTTGAGTATTTCATCATTTTTACTCGTATTTAGTTATTTTTGTATATTAAAGTTTAACGGGACGTAATAACAAGTGTTAGGTTAGACGTATGAAATACGAATTTGTACTTACGTTAATTTATGTTTTTCGGTTTATACAGGGTGATAAAAGTCCTTAAACTATTGAAAGATGTTTCTTAATTGTCATAATAGCTATTTGAAAAAATATACATATTTGGGAGTTTCTGTAAAACATCACTTTTTGATGTACTTTATACTTTTATTTCAAATTAAAGAATTACTTTACTGAGTCGTGTGAACTGGAAAATGATGGCAGTGACACTCTTTTTTCTAAACTATAATCTGATGACTTTGATATTTAATATGACTAACTGAAAGTGACTTTGACAATACCAAACAATACAGATAATAATTATACTATCATAGTATTTATTTAATTAGGTACACTCTATCTGAAGATCGTTACAAATAATCTACAGATAGCTCAACTAATCGAGATCACTGCCAAAGCATAGCGTCCCCAAGATGCCGGCGGCATTACTACATTGAATTGCAATGCTGATACGTTGAGATCCTAAATCATGTTGAGATAAATATTAGATACAGTCAGAAGTGGTTATTTTAGTTTGTTGTCTGTTAATAAATATTTATTTATTATATAGAGTTAGTTTGCACTCAATTTTAATTATAATTATAATTCTGATACCTTATTTAATTGTACCTATATGTTATTTAATTGTACCTATAGGTAAAATCATCTTACTGATTTTTTCCTAAACTGACGTCAAAATAAGTATTCTGTAAGTAATTCAGCTTGTATTCGTTATATATAAACATCTCTCGATAGAATAAGGACTCTTACGCCATATTTAAAACAATGCATAAAAATAGTGAAAGTTTTGTAAAACTATATGAGTTTAAAAAGCTTTTTACGAACATACTTAAAAAATCTATTTTTGAGGAATACTGACACATTAATTGTGCAGTTAGTAATCAAATTTACCTTGCGGTTGCACAACGCAAACATTAATTATTTGACCAAAATAATAGAAATTTAAATGAATCTGTCGAATAATAATGTCAAAGCTTGAATAGGTCATAGGGCAAGTGGAATATAGCTAATAACATTATTGAAACTCTTACTTTTCAAAACGCTGTGTTTATAGATTTTGTTCAATTATTTGTAAAAAGAGTTTTCTGATGACATTTATGCAAATGATATTAAGATAGAAATTGCAATCTTCTTCTTCTTCCTTCCCTTTTCCCGCGCTATGTGGGGTCGGCACAACAGTTTTCTTTCTCCATTTCCCTCTATCATCCGTCATCTCAGTACTCACTTCTTTCTTACCTATCATCTTTCACACAGTCCATCCATCTTTTATTTGGCCTACCTCTACCCCTGTATCCATCCATAGAAAATGCAATATTATATTATTTTGATAGAAAAGCGGTATTTTGTCTTGATTTAGTCTTATAGGGAAATTGATTGTAAACTGCCTTTTTACACCCTGTATAATAATAGTGGCAGTTTGTAGAGGTATTGTTTTATTTATTTTTATTTACTGCTATTCATGTTCGTTTTATGACGGTCACCGCAATTACGGAAACCAAGGCATCATTAAGCATTGTTTCTGTTCCTGAGATTCTTCGACTGTGATTTAACTTCGCCAAATTAAATTGACATTTTGAAAAAATGTTTTCTTCTACGCGAATTTATGATATTTGATGTCGCTGATAATTGTGATATTACTTAGTTAAGTTTAGTTTTAAGTTACGTTATTGTAATTAAGACATTTTGTATTGCAATAAGTACATTATTCGTGCAATGTAACAATGGTTTTATTTTCCTTAAACTTAACAGTGGCGGATTTACAAATTTTCAAGGTATAGGCTGTAAAGCTTTTGCCGCCCTTGCCTCCACAATTTTCAAATTGTCATGTCCTAGATTATTTTTACAATTCAACTATTTCGTTGGAATTGCACGTAAAATAATTTTTAGTTATATTTTTGAGCTAATTAAAGCTCAATCATGTTTGGAAGGCGGGGTAATGCATGCTATAATAGTCGATACATAAGATTAAAATCGGTAAAATTATTCACTAAATTATTTACTACATTCAAATTAAAATCACCAAATTATATACAAACCAATAGTAGGACTGGCTGTATGGGTTGACGGTAGGAAAAGAAAAATACATTTTCTATAATTTCGCTCTTTACACTCATTCAAAGTGCGGGGAGAGGGCGCAAAGACCGATTATTGGTTGGGGGCGGCGAACTAGCTGTTTTACTCTAGAATATGTAAGATTGCTAAACGGATTTACGGATCGTACAATGACAAATGATAAGTGAAAAGAGAAAGTCGTCGGAAAAATTTGTTGCAGACTTCTATCTGTAAAACATCAGAAAACAGAATACAGAAAACCGTCATCCAGAAATCTTTTTGATTTCTGGTAGCAAAAAAAAAAAAAAAAAATCGGTCCCAAATTTGCCGCCCCAAAAATCTGCCGCCCTAGGCTCAAGCCTACTCAGCCTGCTGGTAAATCCGCCACTGAAACTTAAGGTTTACTGGCCTTATCATTTTCAGGTTTGTTTATGTTAACAAATTACATAAGAGTAAAATTTATTACTAGTGGAACTCCTTTTTAGGGTTCCGTACCTAAAGGGTAAAACAGGACCCTTGCTGTCTGTCCGTCTGTTACCAGGCTGTATCTCATGAACCGTGATAGTTATACAGTTGAAATTTTCACAGGTGATGTATTTTTGTTGCCGCTATAACAACTAAAAAACAGAATAAAATAAATATTAATGGGGGCTCCCATACAACAAACGTGATTATTTTGCCGGTATAGATGGTTCGGAACCCTTCGTGCGTGAGTCCGTCTCGCACTTGGCCGGTTTTATTTTAATAAAAACTTAAACCTCGCGCTGCAATTCTTTTAGAGATTTAGCTTGTTTGTTTGTGCCTCAATCACGTACAGACGGTTAGACGAATTGGAAAAAAAATATAGACCGATCTAGAATAGCCTATTAGGTACAGGCTACTTTTAATGTAGGTACTATGTACGCAAGCAAAAACTAATTGATTAATAATAGGAAATCACATTTTGAAAATGAAATAATTGTAGAGGAAAAAGTGACATAGGAATAGTAACAGCTCACTGCATGACCCCATGTAACCAGTCAGTTTAATAAAATAATAATGGTTCGTTGAACTTTATGTCAATGAAATAAGATACAAAATGCAATGAGCCACTCTCTCACGACTCTCATTAAATGAATCTACCTATGTAGTAGCAATGAATGGAATTACCAATTCGTCCCCATGAATGAAACTCTTACTAAGTCAATTGGTTTATTTGAATCCATACATATATTGTAAATCCGAAAGTAACTCTGTTTGTTTGTTACCCTTTCATGACTAAACGGCTGAACAAATCGTAATGAAATTTGGCACGGAGATAGATTATAAACTGGAGACGGACAGGCTAACTTTTGTCTCAAAAAATAGGGGTTGAAAGTTGGTTGGAAGCATGGTTAAGCAACTCTGGGCGCTGTCAGTTTTTGGATGGGTGACCGCATCTTTTTGCACTCCATAGAAATTTCTCGATTATCAATAATTTCAGAATTAATTTAGAATGTTAAATTGATGGATTTTTGCGAGGGAGTTGAAAAAATTTACCTAAGCTATCATTACAATCATGGCAATTTAAATGAAAAAATCGTGGGAATAAATACATCAATGCGTTTTACAAAAATGTCACCAACTTCCGCATTTCCTGCACTGCATTGAGTACGGATATTGAGCTGCTGGGTTATCATCACTGCCCAAACACTTGACAATCTGTTTGTCCACTTTTATAGAATTTCCAGAAGCTCTTCTAGATAACGAGAATAGGTGTGGGTAATTACTTTTTCGTCATATTATCTGGAGTATCTATGACACTTGGTGTATTAATCCACCATGTCTAGTGGTAGTAATCCTGCTTTCCGATCTGAAGGTCGTGGGTTCAAATCCGGTCGTGATTCAATCGTTTTTTTTCAATTAAAAAATTTATTCAATTAAATCACAGGGATCATTTTGAATAGTCTTACATGCTAGGTGAGTCTAGGTGCCAATTCCAGTCCTATCCCAAGTCCGAGAAGAACTGACAAGAAACTCGCTGGGCCCTAGCGCTTTGTATGATCCTTGTTATTTTTGTTAGGGAGCTAGCAGGGTTGGAGCTGATTCGTCCCAAGCTTTTTTATCGTCTAAGTATTCTCAAACGATGAAGGAAAACATCGTGAGGAAACCAGTATATCGTAGAACTTAAAAAGTTCGAAGACATTAATGTAAAGTACACGACCTCTATGGTTCATTCAAACCTTTCACCACACTAATTCAAAAGAACTAGTGACAAGATAAAACGATGATTATCTGGAGTGTATTTATAGTAATAGGTAAAATATCGATAAGATAATGTAAGTACCTAAGTATTTATTATCTGTTCTATCAAATCTAAAGGCGAAAAGTAAAAGTCAAAGACCTAGAAAGGTGAGTGAGTGCCGTAAGGGCAAGACAAAATACAAAGACTTTGACAATTTCAGTTTTCTACAAAATTCTGATACTTCTAACCACAAGCTTAGGACACAGCTCAGTTGGTAGTAGCTTTGCCTTTTGCGCTGTAGGTTGTGGGTTCGATCCCCACCCAGGACCAACATTTGTGTGATGAACGCAGATGTTTGTTCTGTGTGTTAGTATGAATACTATGTACGTGTTTACAAAAAAAAAATATTTTAACTAATCTATCAGCTATCTGGTTCCCATTGTACAAGCTTTGCTTAGTTTGGGGCTAGATGGCGTTGTTGAATTGTCCACCAATAGTTATTTATTTATTTAATAATAGCGAATAACGCACCTACACTACGGGCACTTGCACTAGTTGCACTCCTCAACAAGTTTCTCCTGTAGTTCCAACATATCGACATATTTCCTTAAGTTCAATCTATAACCAGTTCAGATCATATTTAAGTTTCCATTAGTTTTCTATCTATTAGATCTAGCTAGGTTTTATTTTTAGAAAAAGTCGCTTACAAAAAAAAAAACCGACCACAGCTCGGTCACCCAGGTACTTAATAATAATATGATCATGACTGTAACTCCCAGGCTCCTTAAATATATCCCTATTTAATTAGATATTTTAATGCAACATTTCGAAAACTCAGAAATCAATATAGTGGTACAATACCGTCATAAGTGGTAGTCCAAACAGACCGCAAACCTCTTACCTCACAGCCTCTGTGCGTATAGTAAAAGCCCCAGAAAAAGTACATTAATGGCTCAATCCTATAATTTCCTTATTATTCAGGTAATTTACAGAAATTTATTCCATCTTTCGTTAAGTTACGTCACAGCTACGTCACAACTTGTATACGTGACTTAGGTTTGGAACTTCTGAGACGAAACTACCTAAAGGTAAATACACATAGCTACCTACTATTTCATTTATATAGGGGATAGAATATAATATCATGTCATTTAATTTCCAACGCTCTAAGCTTGACTTCATACATTCAAATAAATTAATTAGTAGCAATAAATATTATTTAGTGTAAAAAATTGGTGTGTCTAGTGTCGAAATTTAAAGTTTCATTAGAAACAAGTCGTAAGTGTTTTCAATTAGATCGTTATAGCGGAATTAGATAGCATAAGTACTATTAATCTTTAGTGCAATATTAAGTGCAATAACAAACGATTAAAAGATAAAATAAACAAATACCAGCAATAAGGACTTTTCCATTACTTAGTTTATAATGTCTACCTTTATGTTAATTGAGAGAAATGTATACTGCTTTTGTCAAAAAAATCTCTGTTAAGCTATTTTTAGAAAAAAAAAAACACAGAAACCGACTTCAAGATTATAAAAATAATACCAAATTAGAAAATTGCATAATCAAACATACAAAAAAAAACACAGTCGAATTGAGAACCTCCTCCTTTTTGAAGTCGGTTAAAAACAAAACATCTTGAAGAAACCAGCATCTTTTAGAACTAAAAACCATATTTCAGCCATCACTCTTGTTTGACAGTAGGCCAGGATCACTGTAGGCCAGCCGTAAGCATGTTATTTGTTATTTTGAGTTCTGCTGGGCTAACATAAGCCCCACGATAAATTTTCCCGACTGTTTTGTCTCGCTCTTTCTAGTGCGAATAATATGAGACAACATGCTCGACAAATACATAGCTACCATATCCTTACTAATATTATTAATGGGAAAATAACTCTGTGTGTTTCGCAATCATGCTTAAACTGAACCGATTTGATTTTGATGTTTATTACAAAGATAGACTAGAGCTTGAAAAAGAACACAGGCTACTTTTTGTTCCGAAAAAATTTAAGTTTCTCGTGGAATAGGTAGATATATTTTTGTTTTTCAAGGTTGTTTCGCTTGCGGAAGCTAGGACTATATAAGTATACATAGTTTAAAATTAGCTTTACTGGTGCCTATATATTTTTCAAAACAAAAACACACACGCAATTACATGGGTGTAAAAACCAAATCTCACACTATGATTATAGTTTTATCAAACAAATTGTAAACGCTTGCACATTAATAATGCAATCAGTCAATACTTAAATCAATTCAATAAGATAACAGTAATATATAGAGCGAACTCTTACGTTCCCTGTTTTATTCACTAACGAGAATTTTAAAGGTAAGAACTAAATAAGGTTTACATTGTAAAAATACAATTTTAAGCGCTATTTTCATTTTTTTATTTTTCTGAAAAATCTTTTTTCCGTTCAATTTTCCAAAAATCCATTTTTTTACAAATTTTCTGGCCAATTTTTTTACAAATTTTTCTTTCCCTAAAAATCTTATTCGGGCTGTTTTGTATGTAGTTGCCTTAATAGACTATTTCTTTACCTATAAATCGATGTTACGATATTTTCATACTCATTAAATTGATGTTAAAATTATCTTAAGAAATTTATTTATCACATAATTTTTTTTATATTAATCAGTTATATTTTATTGAAAATTTAAAATTCTTATCATAAAATAAACGTATATAAGTACCATCATCAATGTAATAATAAAAAACACTGATATAATATTATTCAGGAAATATTTTTATTATTGTTGTACGTAAATATGACTATGTATGTAAACAAATATATATTGCTACTACGAGTAAATTCATAATTGATGTTTTATAGGAAACAACAGTAATGTAAAATTATCTGGGCTAATGCGTAACGTAGTGGTACGCTCTACAGGAAAAACCTTAAGTGATGTGTTGTGAATGAAATATGTGACTTTCATGGGGCTTATGAACCCATCACCCGAGTAACTGATCACTAGTGATTTAGTGATAGTGCTCTCTGTCTTTCTATCATCGGTAGTTAAAATTCGGTCGTGCACTAAATGATTTTTCTGTTCAAAAAATATACCTGCGCTACATTATATCGATCAGTTCTCCCAAAAGATGAAAGAAAACATGGTTTCCTAACGATGTTTTCTAGTTTATATTCAAACTTTTCTTTAACATGCTGGTTTCCTAACCTAAAATGTTCGAAGACATGAAAATGTCTGAGTGCACCAAAGAAGGCTCTGAAGTCTTGTCACCACACTGGTTTAATACATCTAGTGACACAAAAAAAACCAACAACTAATCAAACTCTCATTTCAGGTTCGGCACGATGAGCTCCAACAGTTTTAAAGTCTTCATCATCTCTCTATGTAAGTACTAAGTGCTTTATTATAATAATCTTTATTTTTTTCCATGTTCCGACGTAAGTATTTCAGATTAACCCCTTACTAACTTGATATCTACTTCTTGTGTAGTCCGGCAATAAATACGATTCCAATTTATTTGATATATAGAAATTAATATACATAAATTAAGGGAGTGAGTACTGAGATGACGAATGATAGAGGGAAATGGAAGAAGATTACTGTTGTGCCGACCCCACATAACAGGGAAAGGCTAGAAAGATGATGATATAAATATTAATAATTTATTCTTATGGTTTTACAATTTAAACATTGCAATAGTCAATAGTCAATAGTCAATAATCTTTATTCAGTAATATCACAAGGATCATTTTGAATCGTCTTACATACTAGGTGAGTCTAGGTGCCAATTCCAGTCCTATCCCCAGTACGAGAAAACTGGCAAGAAACTCGCTGGGCCCTAGCGCTTTTTTTGTATTATGAACCTTGTTAACATTGTTAGGGACACCTAGCAGAGTTGGAGCTGATTCGTCCCAAGCTTTTTTGTGCAAATGACACATAGGTACACAACTGAGTGAAAGACATCCCTTGTTCTTCTAAGTCACGGGACATACAAAAAGGCGACAGACGCTGGATTTTTTTTGACTCTATGTGTCAACAGAAACGGTTTTTTTGAATAAGTATTTGCCTGTCAGCATTATCATGGTCATAATTTCAGCCACATAGGCCTCCCCATAGATTTTAGAGCGATCAATCTTGCGTGGCCTGCAGCTAACAGCTCCCAGCCACCTTTACTAGGTCATCTTTCCATCTAGTGGGAGGTAGTCCACTACTGCAATATCCGGTGCGTGGTCTCCACTCGAGAACCTTTCTGCCCCAACGGCCGTCAGTTCTACGAGCTAGTGCCCCGCCCACTGCCATTGTCGGTGACTTTAGTGCGTCTGCGGATCTCTTCATTTAATTTAATTTGCTTGTATTGAACGCTAATTTACTGCCAGCCTATGTTTTCACTTAACACTTTCATTGTCTGAATTTGGACTATATTTATTACTAATACGTTTTCTACCTACAATGGTAGTTAATTTAGTGTAAGTAGATAATGAAGCTGTTAAGGGCACACACTGGGCTAGTCCCGTCCTTAATTTCACCCAAATTAAGGGTAGGAAGTCTTGGATATCCCGGTAAACTATCTCTTATCTCCGCGCGGATTTATTTCGACCCTATTAAAGTGATCTTCAAAGGCCCATGATAAAGGTACGCAGTGCCATAGTAAGCTACAAATGCAGTATGTCAAAGCTCAACTTTATAATACTGTTTTCCACTTGACATGACGTTGGACACAATTTCTGTTTCTGACGGCATCAGAGTCAGTTTCAGAGGAATAGTCTATTTTAATTTCGTCAAACAGAGCAATAACTTAAGTTACCCGTATCTTGTGCTTCTATAGGTAAAAAGTCTGATATTTCAACATATTTTCCAAGTAATAACCAATACCAATATAATAAGTAGGTAGGTATCTAATGTTTCACATAACAATCAATAGGCAGGTACCTACTACCAACTTTTTCATCCGAACTTTCACTTATTTATAATATTAGACATTAAACAAATACGTTATTGCACTTTTGGTGTAGTAGTAGCGTAGCACCCCTGCCCCAAGATCTGCAGGTTTTAGGTTCAAACCTTGCAATGCATCAATGAGTTACTCTATTTTAAAAAATTCTGTGCGCAATGCCATTGCTCTTAAACGGTGAAAGAAAACATGGTGAAGAAACCGGCATACCCTAGAACAAAAAATTAGAAGGTGTGTGCTATTCTTTGCGATGAGCTTGCAACCTGTCACGTGCGGAGTACCTACTAACTACTGTGCAAAATGTAGGCATGTACCAAATATCATGTTTGGACGTTGATTACCCTTTTTAGTTATCCCCAAAAATCTAAGAAACTCGAGATCTAAGGAGACATCTACCGAGCCTGGGGATTAAAGTCGTGATCATGTTTTTTTGTTATTGTAGGTACCTACGTCACGATACGTCGATTCAATGTTGCCTTTCTCTTGTCTACTATGTCCACGGAAAGGTGTGTTTGCTAACCTGGGCCTAATCTTTATGGTTCACGAAACGATATGCTGTCAAATAACCGCTTTAGATTCATTCTGAAGGCCAGGGTCATTTATCACAGCCATTGTAATTTAAATAAAACACCACAATGAATAAACGTAAATATGATCGACTGTAATCCCCGGGCTCGGTAGATATCTCATCAAATCTTTAGTTACATAAACCTTTGAGGATATCTAAAGAGGGTAGTCAGAGGCACGTCCAAACATGATATTTGGTATATGCCTACATTTTGCACAGTAGTTAGTATTTTGTACGTGACAGGTTGCAAGCCCATCGCCGATAAGAATACTTACTAACCTATGAGACACACCTTCGAATTTTTGGTTCTAGGGTATGCCGGTTTCCTCGCGATGTTTTTACCGTGCCATTGCGCACATACATTTTTCGTATGGAAAACCTCATTATCTTTATTGAATAGAGGCCGGTTTGAATCCACGACCTTCGGATCGTGAGGCAGGGGTACTACCACTACACCACCAGCATCTAACAGAATACCACAATAAAGTAACGTACAAGAAATTAAATTACACTTGGTTATTATTATTATAATACTATTAATTTTTATTATGTCACCTAGACTCACAGTTTTTTATACATAGATTTTTTATATACAGTATTGAATATTATGTATTATATTATTCAACACAATTACTGTACTTGTAGTTACACGTATTTACCGCAAATTAATTTAATATTAATTAAAGTCCGCCACTGTGTGGTGATAATAAATATCCATTGTGCCCGCGTTACATATTTATGAGTCGAGGGGTTTTTGTGTGAAGCCAGTTCACACGATATGTCATTCGGTGTATTTTGAAAAGATTGCTGGTGAACAAGTGAAATGAATTTTAATCAGATTATATCTGAATTTGAAATGGTTTAAAAATAATCAAAGGATTTTTTATTATATGTATTATTTTTTAAAACGTAAGGCGCTACGACCAATAGGATGAATAAAAATGTTGCAAAAATGGAAAAAATATATTACTTAAGCCATGAAAAAACTGACTTTACATTTTGGGGATCAGAGCAGATCAAAACTAGCTTATCTACGGTTATATTTAACATTTTTATTATTTATCTTTATCAACTTATCAGCCACTACAGTCAGTCTGTCAGTTTGCAAAGCGTCAGCTAATTTATCGATAACCTGAACGACGTAAGTGAGGTCGCCACTCAACCCTCGTAAGAGGCTTACTTCAGTAATCGAGGGGTTAACAGGCTTTTTAGAAAAAAAAAATTATGTAGTCTGTTTCTTTGTCATTTGAAAATTTACATTTATTTGTAGTTACTAAATATTACTTACTAGCTAAATCTCGCGCAATTGCGTGTTTAAAAATTTTGATTTGATTTTATACCAAAAATCTAAAGCCAGTTTTTTTTTATGGCTTACGTGTTATTCGGTGAAAGATGTATCTAAACAATTACACTATATTGTTAAAAACACGAAACAATAGGTACACGGAAACTAGTTATTAGCCTTACTGTATTTTGTTGCTGCATAATATTTATTTAAGTATGTATCTGTTGTTTTTTCCTGTTAGTAAAATAAAAATAAATAAATAAATAAATATGATCACGACTGTAATCCCCGGGCTCGGTAGATATCTTCCTCAGATTTTTAGTTACTTAGATCTTTGAGGATATCTAAAGAGAGTAGTCAGAGGCACGTCCAAACATGACATTTGATACATGCCCACATTTTGCACAGTAGTCCTGTTAGTTCTTAATATTAAAAGTAAAATAATGTTACAGCATCAGTTCTAAGCTTGAGAATGCATTAGTAAAGATGAGTAGGTATTAATAGTTGTTGTAGGCCGGCACTGGTGTAGTCTCGATGTAGTGTGGATATGAACGGAAGACCAAATCTGTACCTGATTTACTGGGAACCAATAATCTTGATCCAAATAGCCGTCCAGTCATATGTATTGAGGTTATAGACCTTTCATACTCAACGGATCTTTAAATGACTGTTCAATTTCCCATTTAAAAGCTTGAAAAGAACACAACATAGAAGTGACGTAGCAGGAATTTTGAAAAATAAGTGGGAAAAATATATAAAAGGGTCTTTCCTAAATTTTTCCCGTATGTATCGTCTGCTATGTAGGTATAATATTCTAGGAAAGTACAGAAGTCAAAACCACTCCACGTAATTAATAAGATAGAATATGATTAGTGTTCTTTCCTAGCTATGACCAAGGTACTACTACGACTACAGTAGCCACAGTGTTAAAAAAGAGTTTACTGTCACCATTTATTTCCTTGTTTGTCATTCACATGACAAATAAATACAGGAAAACTAAGAAATAAACAGATTAAAAAATATGGGATTTTGGAAATAATACGTCATTTTGATGAAGTATCACCGAGAGTTTAGTAATAAAAACAATTTTAGACATTTTTTTGTCATTTATCGCTGTAGTTACCTGCGTTCACATCGAGCCCATATAAATATGTGTATATTATGTACATTTATACATGGTAACTGAATTGTAGTCAAGCCAATGTACTATATTATTAACGGCCTAGTATATGTTGATGACATTTTGGAAAAATTAAAGCACGTTAAATACAATATTTTACGAGATTTTCAATTATCAAAACTGGTAAGACCGAATACACGATCCCCAGATGAATAGCGCGATTAGTTGAGCAAGCCGGTACATCCTTGATTGGTGGTGTGCTATTGTAGACGATTGAGTTACGGGTTCCACTGACGGTGTAGACATACCCTTAGCACTGGTTTATGACATTTTGGTAATGGATGTTTTCGATGCTAGAATTATTTTTTAGGGTTAGATATTCGTCTATTACCAAACGACCAACCAACTAGTTGGACGGTTAGTATATATTTTTCTTAAAAAACAACCTAGTTTGTCGGTTGATATTCAAACTCAAATTCAAATTCAGTTTATTAAACTCACAATACGTGAGACAGATAAAATTATCCAAGGCGTTAGAGAGGAACATAAAAACCGAATATATATAAACAAAAACTAACATACCTTAGTTAATACATTTTATTCTTAACCGACAATCTGGTTTGTTGGTTGATATATTTTTATTCTTAATTGTTTTGCCATCTAGCTCAGAAAACCATTTTCAAGTTTCCAAAAAATTAAAATTTTCTACTAATTTTCGCTTATTGTTACAGGTATCGCTGGCTACAATCAACACTTTTTAGGGCCTCCAAATCCCCCCAAAAACTACGGGGAGCCCCAATCTGAACCTCATGATCACTTCCACGACTACTACGAGCACGGTCCCCCAGATCATTACCCCAACGACAAAGACCAATTCCCCCAAACTCATTACCCTTTTAACGAAAATGATCATCTCCCCCCAACTCATTACCCCTTCAACCAAAACGATCATCATCCCCAAACCGATAACTTTCCCGATGGCCACTTCTCCCCAGACTACTTCCCCAACCACCAATACCCTGAAGAACACCACCCGGATTTCAAGATCCATCCTTTTCCTGGCAATTGGGACCATCCAAAAGACACTCAATACAAATTTCCAATCTTAGACCAGGTTAAGAAGCAGGCTATTGAAGATCCAGGTTTAGACAGCATAGGCATGCCTAGGGATGGGAAAAACCACCCGTGTTACCGGGATTGCCAGCCCGGACAGAAAAAGACGTGTTATTATAGATTCCATGTGGAGTGGTACCATTCTATGAGCAAGGCGTGTATGGAATGTCCTTTTAATGCGACACACTGCGGGAATCCTGACTGTGTCCCAGCGAACGGGATAGGCCGAGCCATCACTGTCGTTAACAGGAAGATGCCTGGACCATCTATTGAGGTAAGATTATATTCCTTGATTTTGTTAATTCCATTCACACATGTCTTTATGTATCTGTATCATCCATTCTTTCTACCAAACCATCTTAGCATACCCTTCTAAATTTTTATCACTACGCCTTTTTTCACTTCACAACGTTCTTTTATCACACTGTTCTTCACTCTATCATTCAAAGTTAAACTAGGTACTCATACTTCTTAGAGCTCTCATTTCCTCTGCATTTATTCTACTCTGATGCTTCTTCTGACACACCCAGCTTTCAGTACTATTACACATTAATGCCGGCACTAACACTCCACCGTGCACAGTCGTTTCTTTTTGTACGTGTACAAATTACACAATTGTTAAATTTTTGATATTGATTTTTGTGACATAGAAAGGCTAACAATATACCAAAAAATCCGATAAGCGGCTGTAAGAATCTATTTTGAGATATTTTCATTTGATTTTTTTTGACACGTACCTAACATTATTTGTTATTCTGTCTTTAGTTCTTTCAAACCAGGGATTGAAAGGATAAAGTGCGCCTCAAAAGGCTTCTTTCATGCACTATACAACTAATAATGTGCCTTGCAAAACAGTGGGAATCGAACCTACAACATACAGTTTTAATATATTAGCGACGGCGACCACCCAGACTAGCCGGAACTAGACACATGGGTACTATAGCCTTTAGTAAACATTGAAAAGCTCTAACGCTTCTAGTTTTTAATTACTTACAGAACCACTAGACATATTGAATCCTGAATTTCCCACAACATTGTTTTAAATGAAACCAACGAGTACCAATTTTGTAGTTTCAGCAGTTAACCACACTGTTACAGACAAAGTAAAAATTTGCAAATAGCCATTGGAAAAATGTTCAGCGTTGCGCAGTTTTTTACTGTTATTTGGATCGTTTTGTTAAATTGTAAACGACCAAAATGTTTGTAGTTTAGGTACATAATATTTTTAGCTTGCAAACATCGTTTAAAAACGCTTAATGTTTATTTGGCAGAGCTTAAACGCGAGACCCATTTTATTTTGAAGTTTTAATTTTATTGCATATCTGAATTTAACGATGCAATAATTTTACTGTTATTTTACCATTATCAGCAACGATTTCAATTATTGTAATTTTCAATGCAATTCCTTTGGAATATGATTTTTTAAAGCATTCATATGCCTTAGTTTTTCAAGTTTGACTACTTTTGCTATTCACGACGTTGTAGGAGTATGTAACGTAACAACTATTAGGCCTAAATACATTCACGACGGCACGAGAATCATCCCACGTGTTAATGCGAGTTAAATTTATTTGTATAGGTAAGGTAAAAATGCCTTTATTTTCAAGTTTGACTGTACTTTTGCTATCACGACTTTTTAGGAATATGTAACAACAATTAGAGCTCCATTGACGACGCCATGTTACATGACGGCACGGGAGTCATGCTACGTGTTAATGTGGGTTAAATTTATTTGTAAAGGCAAAATACGTCATTTCTTGGTGAATGAAGCTACAACATCTTCAATGATTTTTTCGATTGTTACATAGTTACTATCAGTGCTGTTATAGTTACTAAAGTGACGTTACTATTGTTAAATTTATTTTTTTGACAGGTCTGTCAGGGAGACACTGTCGTCGTTGATGTGGAAAACAGTCTGCTGGCTTCGGGAACCACTATCCACTGGCACGGCATGCATCAGAAGGAGACACCCTTCATGGATGGAACTCCCTTCGTGACGCAATGTCCCATTCAACCTGAGTCCACTTTTAGGTAGGTAGTTAATATATTTTACTAGTTTTTAGAGTAGAGTTTTTTGGAGGTTACTGTACCTATCTACTTTTGTGTTAGTGCATTATCAATATTATTTCTGATTTTAATTCGAATACACAGTGAAGACTTATAAAAGAGCTTAATTGAACTTGTGTTGTTGTAACATTGCGTGAATGTAGTTGATTTGGAACTTGTATCCTTGTAATATTTATTTTGGTTATTGCTTAACATGAGTTGGAATTTTTATGGGCATTTTATGCGGCGGGAAGAAAGTCATGTTACAAGAAAGGATGATGGATTTAAATGTGGATGGGTAGAAGGGTAGAGGTAGACCTAAGAAAATATGGATGGACTGTGTGAAAGACGATATCTGTATGAAAGGACTACTGAGATGACGGATGATAGGGGAGAGTGGGGGAAGAGAACCTGTTGTGCCGACCCCACCTAGTGGGATAAGGGCAGGAAGATGATGAGTTGGGAATTTTCTAATTCTTCTTCTACTAATTAAGGCCAACGTTTGGATCTTTGCAGGTTTATTTATTTATAGTTCAATAACACTGCAATAGCTGGACGGATTAAAAACAATAATAGTCTGTGACCAAGACCATTATAGGCTTTACTAGGTGTACAGGCTAAAGCTGTGGGCAATACCTAATAAAATGTAAACTGAATTTCTGACAGATATGAGTTCACCACCACCCAATCTGGGACCTATTCTGGCACTCCCGCATCGGCCTGCAGCGCGTTGATAAGAGCACTGGTGGTGCAGTGGTAGCACCCTTGCATCACGATCCGAAGGTCGTGGGTTCAAACCTGGTCGTGCACCAATGAGTTTTTCCACTCGAAAAATTTATGTGCGCAATGCCAGTGCTCTTAAACGGCGAAGGAAAATATCGTGAGGAAACCGGCATAACCTAGAACCAAAAATTCAAAGGTGTGTGTCATAGGTTAGTATTCTTATAAGCGGCGATGGGCTTGCAACCTGTCACGTACGGAATACTAATTATTGTGCAAAATGTGAGCATGTACCAAATGTCATGTTTGGACGTGCCTCTTTACATATCCTCAAAGATCTGAGGAAGGTATCTTATCGGGGATTACAGTCGTGATCATATTGATTTTATTTATTTGAATTTCTGACAGATATGAGTTCCCCACCACGCAATCTGGGACCTACTTCTGGCACTCTCACATCGGCCTGCAGCGCGGTGATGGTACCACTGGAGCGCTTATCATTAGGGATCCGCAGCAAAACAACCCTCACAGACGCCTGTATGACGTTGACAAGTAAGTTGCCTATGTCTGAAGTACAGACCAGCGTTCTGGAAAAACTATTTTCCAGCGCATTCGCCGAGTACTACCTACTAGTATAGTTACCTGCTTAGTAGTTAGTTTTATTTTAGTCATAGTAATATATTGGGGCAACGAATTAAAACTGCTAATCATCATAACTACATGAATGATAATAAGACTGCATTATGTTTTAGCTCAGTTGGTAGTAGCTCTGCCTTCTGCACTAGTGGGTTCGATAGACCAACCTTTTTTTGTGATGAACGCAGATGTTTGTTCTGTGACAGGGTGTTACTATGTTTTAGAATAGAATAGAATAGAATAGAATAGAATAGATTTTTATTCAGACATGGACACATACAGGAAAATAAAAGTAGATAAAAAAAACAAAACAAAGGTAAAACCAAACAAAATTAGAAAAGTAACACAGAAAGTAAAATAAAAAAAAGATATAAATTGTCTTTCCTGCATGCAAGTCGCGTGGCTGAATAGAACCAATCTCAGCTTAATGCTACCACCTAATGTTAAGGAGTAGTTTTAGTATGTATGTATTTACAAAAAAATGTATATAATTAATCTAACAGCTATCTGGTTCGCATAGTACAAGCTCTGATTAGTTTGGGGCTAGATGGCGTTGTGTAAACTGTCCACCAATATTTATATATTTTAATCATAATTTATCATAAGTTTTGGCAAAGGTAAATTGAGAAATTAATCAAATCCTTTGCGGTTTAACTTGTCAGTAGCCCCTCAAACCACAAAGGTCTAAGACAAAGCCTCAAGACAAAGGTCATGCACAATTTAATGTAAGTATAATAATATGTAACTCTGTATATTTCGTTTCTAGGTCCGAACACGTACTGCTAATAACAGATTGGCTCAACAACGCCACGATCAACATCTTCACCGATCACCACCACTCCTCAGGAGACAATCGCCCCGGTTCTATCCTCATAAACGGCCGTGGCCGGTTCCGCATTATGGAAGGCCAAAGGACCACTACTATGAAAGCACCGGTGTTTGAAGTTGAACAGGTAAGGAAGGAAAATAATAAAGTGTATACATTGCGCGGGCGTATCTTTTCCGCATAGAGACTACCACGCACCGGCCAGCAATGGTTTTGTTCTAGATTTCTGTAAACGCTACGTGACGAGAGATAGTTTTCTACTTGAAGACAAGTAACGATAAGTCTACAGCGTAGGTAGAAGCCAGACAGAAGAGATGTAAGACATGGTGCATCTTTAATGTTTTTTTTATTCAAAAGTATAAAAACGCCGCGACGTAAAATAAACAGAATAGACGAATAGAATGGGGCGCGAACGCAATTGGGTTCAAACGGGGTGCGAGTTGCCATTTCTAATAAGTATTTCTTTTAAATTTTATTAAAAGCCTTATTCACTAATAAGTGATTTAGAGCTTTGAAAGTACCTACTAATTTATCATTATAAGAATCAAAGTCCTGCCGTGTGATTCTGTAAGACCTCATTCTAAACTTCGAATCTGAATCCGCTGTGAGTTTCTTGATTGGCATTCTAAAAACTCGGTTGATAATTCGAATTTACACTAGCGCCACTCTTGCGAGCGTGTCAGCGAGTTGAACTAAATTGACGGGGAGATTTTGACAGATAAAGTATGAGATGACGTAAGAAGGGCATTCTATACGGTAATTCCCAAGTCACTTCGACGCTCGCTTCGCACTCGAACCCGATTTAAAGTGTCAAATAAAAAGGTCAATGTCAAATGTCATTTTGAACCCTAGGCGAAGTGAGAGTGAATTGCGATGTGAGATGCGAGTTGATGTTTGAATTTTACAGAATCGACGTACTGACTGATACTCTCACTGACATAATAGACAATGCACAGTTTAAACCGCTGGTCGTAGAGAATTGAGTAGTGTATATTTGTCTTGGTTCGTATAGGTGTATTAATAAAGGGATTTTAAGGGTGTTTAATAACCTCCCGCTGTAGCGGGACAGGTAACAGAAACTAAAATAAAAACATAAACATTATCTAATAATGATGTCCAACGGTTATCGCTTGCCCGTGCTTGCATTCCGTTTGCGTCCCGTCTTTTCTATATAAGTAGACTACAGAACCTCTCCTGTTATTTCGTCGGTTAAAAAGTCGCGTTCTCGTCTCACGTTACTTCTGTCTGGCTTGCGCCTAAGAATTGTTCTCACTTAGACGCTCGTAGATATTCACGGCGCAAAGAGAATTTACAATTTGATGTAGCCACAGTATGAATAGTCCGAATAAAATGTGAAGTAATTTTTCAAACTTAAGGCACATTAGGTACAATGGCAGGACAAAAGCGTAATTTTCTTTTGTTCAAAGTAAAATGTTTTATCCCTGAGCATTACTACCATAAAGAAGAATAAGAAAAAACTTTTATTATAATAATGAAGCGTTACTCAAGAATATGCTTTGTTTCAGGGGAAGAGGTACCGTTTTCGCCTAATCAACGGAGAGTTTCTCAATTGTCCAGTGGAGCTGTCGGTGGATGGACATAACATCACAGTCATTGCCTCAGACGGCTCAGATTTGCTGCCTATTACTGGTAAGTGATCATTTAACGCTATCAATGTTCTGAGATAAAGTGAAATTCAAACATCGCTATCGAATAAAAAAAATCAAAAATCTATGCGAATGAACACGTGATCGTCACGTGGCTTATCGATGTGGATTGTCATTTCTTATTTCTTCTTCTTATTTGTTTGACATAACTCTTTTGAGAGTGCCAGTGTCAAGTGTTTAAATTAGTATTATTGTCAATGTCACAAAGTCAGTCAAATTGTCAAGTAAATTTCAAACAAAAGATGGCTGTTTTGTTCAAATTCTCGAGACTTACTCCGATGATTCTTATTTTAATTGGCGACATCGCTAGTAGGAAGACACTTTGTCTAGACACTTTGTGTATACTACCTGTCAAAATTTGACATAGCCCCAGTCCTTGGCAACCGGCTTACATGTGCGAGGTGGGCCGTGTAGCCTTCATAAGCTTACGGTAGGCTTATGCTACATAAACATAGGTAATATCTTTATGCAAGAACACATTATACCTAATATTATTAGGCACTGTCAACAATAATGTGCTCTTTATTTTTATCACCAGTCCTTATTACATCTCGATCCATTAAAATACTTTCTTGAGCGTAAATGTTGCAAAAACACTTTTTCTTTTTGATATTTCCATTTTGTGTATTTAAATTCAAATCCGGCATCTTCCTGTTCATTGTCCCGTTGTGTTAGTATTTTTCCCCCTCATTATCTATGTACTTTGTAGTGATGCGTTATACTTCCGTATCCGTAAATAATAATTAGGTAATAATAATAAATACTCAGTCATAATCATTGTCCAGCTGTGTTCAATTAGCATGACACTGAAGCTTTGTAATATTTTGAGAAAAGTAATAAAAAATATGTTATAAGTTTAAATTAATGAAGAAAACCAAATTAAATAGTTTTAAACAAAGTACTTCGCTCTCTTTGTAATCGGACGGCAGCGTATCCAGGCACTAAGTAATTACAGTATTATTTCTGTAAATGGGTAAAAAGTTCAACTTATCGCTTCAAAAATCATGTAAAATAGATGCAAAGTAGTTTATTTACCAGTGATTTGTTATAGTTACTAAAGTGATTATTTACCGTATGAAATAACTAAGAGCATTGTTTAGTTTTTTTCTGCACTCGTGAACCGGCACATCACTAGTTTTAATACGGAAGATGCAATACCTTTGTACCTTCCGCCTCTCGGGTTTAGGATGTGACTTGGCGAATTCTTTTAATTTTTGCTTTTTTAATCTCTTTTGTTTTGCCGTTGAACTCTACAAATGACTTTGTAACGCAGACGGCGTCGACTCAAAATTAAATAAGCTGCAGGAAAAAGTTTAGAATTCCGGCTACCTTCGTACAATTACGCCAAGTTGGTCTCTCAGAAGCCCAAGCACGAACTAAAATTTTGAAGGTAGGTTAAGTCATGTAGACGCTACTCAAATTAAACGTTTCCGAAGACAATTTACTAATTACTAGCAATAATGTCACAGCACTATTTGAATGGCTATCCGCCCACAAAGCTGTAAATCACTACCTGGTTTATAATATAACTTACCACTCATTATTTTAGCAATCAAAATAAATAGCGTGTCGCTCTGAGTATCCATTTAATTCATCTCTCTTCTATTATTTTTGTAAGTAGGTACCTACCCAGAAAAATCGTCAAAATTTTGCCAGTGTCAAGTATTTAAATTAGTTGTAGGTAGGTATTGTCAATGTCACAAAGCTATAATCAAGTTGTCAAGTCCCGATCATATTTTTATGGGCTTATTCCACTAAACCCCGTTGGCAATCCCCGTTAACGGTGATTAGTGAACTTATTGTTCTTATTACCCGTTGACGCCGATGCGAACTCGTAATGTGAACTAAAGTTCATAAATCCCATATCCATTATCTCCATTATTTTAGTTTATGACACTAGTATGAATTAGGACATTCGCAGAATTGTGGCATAAGACACAGATGCCAAGACTTCGTTTCCTATACTTGCACCGCCCTTAGAGCAAACTTACGGCAGTGGCGTTACGGAAGGAAACAAAACGAAATAAAATTACATTAACTATCATAAACCTGTACTAAGCCCCAGAATAATAAAGTAGATCAAGCATAGCTACCCTGTCACAGCTGTCAGTATAACTAGCAGTAGAGTGCCTCCGGGAGTATTATTAGGGAACTACTTATCTGTTAACCGCGACTACGTACGCGTTAGATGACTTTTACGCGTAGCGACCAACGCAGGGAAATAAGTAAAATTATCATATCTTTTTCATTTCTCAACCGATCTCTATGAAACACTGCCTAAGTTTCAATCCAAACTTATTTCTATACATTAGTGAAAACTGCATTCGTTTTAGATCAGCCGTTGCGGAGATTTACGTGCACAAACGCACAGATAAACAGACAATATTTAAAAAATGGTGGTTTTAGGCTATGTAGCGTCTTCTGTAGAAAGCATAAATTTTTGTTTGAAAATATCAATAATACAGTCACGGCTTCTCTACGATATTATTATATGTATATATAGATTACTATTATATGAAACTGGTAATGTATTGTGGTCTAGGTACACAATGTATTGAATCTGTTGTAATCCTTGTCTATCTGTCGAAGGCTTCAATCGCTCTATTGTTGGTGGCGTAGAGAATAGCTGTTACGGGCTAAGCTGGTTAGATTGATACCTATTCATGAAACAAAGAAAGATTATTGAATTATTAATCATCAAGTACCTCTGTTCAAACGTGCGTTAAAAATGGATATGAAGGGACGCACATTAATCCTATCAACACACTGAGTTAGATTAGTGGCTGAAGAAGAAAAGTATTTTTTTAATATCTCCTATAGACATCAGTACCCCTAGTATGAGTTTTTGATTTACGAAAACTATTTTCGAATAGTATCCTTTCATACATTTACCTCCATCGGAAACGTTAAGGAACTAAAATAAGGTCGATAATATCGAAAATATTATCTAATCGGCAGTCCCAGCAATGATTTTCAAACCAAGTTTTCACGATATCGACTTTATTTTAGTTCCTTAACATATCCGATGGAGGTAAATGTATGAAAGGATACTATTCGAAAAAAGTTTTCGTGAACTATCAAAAACTTATACTAGTGGTACTGCTGAGATGTAATTTCTTATAAATACTCTCTAGAAAAGATCTAAAGAGATGTCAAAGATTGAAGATTTGATTTTACATAGACACAGTTGCTCATTATTTTTCAAAGTAAATAGGTACCTATTGATGCTACTTGAATTTCAAATATTAATACATGCTTCATGAATTAAGATACGTAAAGGAAATTATTATTACGCTTTTTGACGTTCTCATTTCATCTTCAGTCATTACCTAACAAAATGCCCCAAATATTCAGATTACAATATTTATAAGCGACTTTTTTAGTGGTCCCCAATGCCTCCTTATTCATAATAACTGAAGTGTGAGATTTATAGACTCCTTTTTACGATATTTTTGTACACGTTCATTTCCAGTAAGCCGTTTAGTTTTTCTAGTTATTTTACTTCTTAAACTACTTATTAAATAAGGCTTCTACTCGTAGATTGGTAGTTTTTCTTGGTAAATTGTGAAGCTGGTGGCATAACTAATTGCTTCCAGTTCCATTGCAGTGCTAGTGGTATTTAGCTGATAAAAAAAATACATATTAAAAACCTTTTAACGAGCAATACGTGTATAAATGTATAGTACCTGGGTGACCGAGCATTGCTCGGTTTTTTTGATAAACGACGTTTTCTAAAAATGAAACCTAGCTAGATCGATTTATCACCCCCAAAACTACCTGCATACTAAATTTCGTGAAAATCGTTGGAGCCGTTTCCGACATCGTAACGGCTCCAACGATTTTCATGAAATTTCGTATGCAGGAGATTTTGGGAGCGATAAATTGATTTAGCTAAGTTTCATTTTTAGAAATTTCGTTTACAAAAAAAACGGTCATCCAGGTACTAAAAATACTTAAAACAGTAGCGTTATATACAGAAATGTACATATTTTGAATTATCAAACCAACTCGATTTAAAAATCGAGACGGGTGCAAAACAAAAATATTTAGGTACATTAAAATTGTTTCAGCTTCTATTATACAGATTATAAGTACGTTTAGGTACAATAATCTTAACCTTACAAACTAATATTACAAATGCGATAGTTTGTTCGCGTGTTTTTTGATTTGTTACTTCTTCACGTTCAAAAAGCCCAACAGTTCTGGATGAAATTCGATACGTAAAAACTAAAAACTCCACAAAGAAAACTGCATATTCGCGGGTGAGACAGCAAGGCGCAGAGGTTATCATAATAACGGCCTTGAAAATTATTATAAAAATACAATACACCTGCTGTAGTAAGAAAATCATGAAACTGAATTTTTTATCTTGCGCCAAAAGCAATTAATTCTAGTACCTAGTTGTGGGCCCTAGAGGGTAATTTATGTCGTTAAGATAAGATAAAGATAGTCCTATGTGACTGGGAGGTTAAGATTTCTTTGTTTCTTATTGATCGCGTGTTTTATTACAACCGAGAGGTTAATTAACGAGTCTTCAGATGAAGAAGAATAATAGCGAGTTTGTTCCCCTGAGCTTATAATCATGAACCATTGTACAATTTTATTTAACAAATGTACAAGTATTTTAACAAAAAATGTTTGTACATTTTTTAGTCTAACTTACATTTAAATTATACATGTATGAAGTACTATCACACGTTAAAGTGGAGTTTAAGTTATTTTTTCATAAAAATATCAAAATTAAGAATTCCTTTTTAGTGCATCTCTAGATTTAGAGAAAAACCTCTAAATATAGCTCTTTAAGACCTATTTTTTAGGTTATTCGTTTATATATAAGTCAGTAATGTAAGAATTTTATAAAATTTGATTTCTCCAAAGCGGTTTCTAAACTAAAACTCGATATTTTTTTATAAAAATAACAAAAAATATTGACAAATTTTAGTTTGGAGATAGCTTTTTTTAATTAATTAATTTTTTTAGTGAATTTTTTTTAACTAAAACAAAAAAATATGGTAAGTATATCGAGTTTTAGTTAAGAAACCGCTTTGGAGAAATATAATTTTATGCAACAAAAATAAATAAACAGATACAAGTTTTTGGGTTTTCCTGGGAGCAGACCCGGAAAATTGTGCGATTACCCTTCTGCCTTCAAAGTGTTATTTGTTCTGTGACCAAAGACAGTCACAAGAGTTGCCAACATTGTTGCGTTATAGGGGTTCCGAAGTCAAACACAGAACCTTTATAAATTCTGTAACTACATTTTACACTGTTACAGTTTGTGTGCTATGTATACATAACCACATAGATAAAAAAACCGGCCAAGTGCGAGTCGGACTCGCGCACGAAGGATTCCGTACCATTATCTATAAAAAACGACAAAATCACGTTGTTGTATGGGAGCCCCCCCCCTTTAGTATTTATTTTATTGTTTTTTAGTATTTGTTGTTATAGCGGCAACAGAAATAAATCATCTGTGATAATTTCAACCAACAGCTTGGTGACAGACGGACAGACAGCGGAGTCTTAGTAATAGGGTCTCGTCTTACTCTTTGGGTACGGAACCCTAAAAAGGATCTCCTTTTTTTAGTAAAAAATGTAGGTACTTAGTGCAAAAATTTAGAAGTTCTAAATACTTCTAAATACTTATTATAATAAATATTAAGTGTGTTCATCTAAACGCTCTAGGTTTTTTGTAGAAAATAATTATGTTCAAAAAAATATTTAAAAAACTGAAAATATCGACAAAATAAATAAGTTTACTCACTAAAGCTTTAAATCTAGCTTAAAAAATAAATAATCAGGACCCTTATTTCTGGTTATACCATTTAATATTTGTTTTTTAGCAATAATCAGATTAAAAGTAATTTTCATCAAAATAAAATTACGCAACTTTAAACAAAAACCTCTGTGAAACTAGTTATCAGATGGTCCTTCCTAGTTTCCAAGGTTTTGTGTACCGTAACGATAACGACACGACATGCCGTTAGAACCATGGTACCCAACCAAATGTATGTGATTAAAAAAATGTTTCAACGGATAACGTGTCGTGTGTCCTAACTACGGAGGGTACGCTCATTTTGTTCAAATGCTATTTTGTACTTATTTATTTTTAAAATGGAATAGATTATTGTCAGACAGACACAGACAACACAAAACGAAATCAGCACAGATAAAATAGAAAATGAATGAACTGGATGTTCTTTTTTCGGACTGGACAAAATGCTGTTAGGTAGTTTAACAACCTCTGACACACGACGAACATTATACTCTTTGGTCGGGTAATAACCAGAGACGTTAGTAAATAAAATGCATCGACCGACGATTGCAAACACAAATCGTTATTACAATTCCATAAAACCGAGCTGTTTTATAGACTAATGTCTATCCAAGTTGAATTTTTCGATAAAAATTTTCATCAGGAAATTGGAAAAGTTTCCCAACTGCGAGCGAACGGACCGGGCGAGGTTTTAGTTACTCGTAAACTAAGGCCAAACACTTTTTGGCTTTTAAATTCAGATAGTTTCGTAGTTTTACAGTGAGACGAATAAACATGATTGAAAAAATATGAATAAATAAATAATGTTGATAATGAGAATGTTGAAATGGAAGTATGGATAAAATATGAAATAAGTTATATAAGTTTGAAAGTGGTGCCGGTGACGGAAAAGATAAGGTGAAATAGATTAGCGTGGTATGGGCATGTTATAAGGAGGTATGGATGTCATGTGACGAGGAGAGTGTTAGGTATGAATTGGATGGATACAGGGGTAGAGGTAGGCCAAAGAAAAGATGGATGGACTTTGTGAAATAAGACATGAACATTTGAAAATGGAATATACAAAGAGAGGCCTATACCCAGCAGTGGGTGAAGAGATAGTATGATTATGATTATGATTATAAAGGTAGATTGCTATTAGTTTAAACTCGTGATACTAATATCCTCTCTAAAATCGATGTTTGAGGAGGCAGCCTACATTCTATGCATAAATCCGGAAATTTGAAAACAAACCGCTAGCACTAAACTAATATTAGAATTTGAATCAACATTAAATTCTGTAACGTGCCTTTGTCGCGTTTACACAGAAAGCAGATAAAAAGCTGCCTGCGTACCGGTAAAAACCTTTTACTTTAACTAACGACTAATTAATGACTAATTTTAAAAATGTATCAAAGTTTGTCATACAATCAATAACTTTGATATTGCCCACAAGCTCTTCAGGCAATATCAAAGTAATATAACTTTGATATTTCCTATCCTATGATATTTGTATTGATGTAGTTACTCCAAGCTTAAAACATGGCGTTTTCTGAAACATGATTGTTTGTAACAGTGTGTCAAAAATTCCTGAATCAAACTCGATAAAATTTATATGGATCACCTATAAAGTATGAATTACCTAAACAAAAAAAAACATCAAAATCAATTCATGATTCGCGGAGTACAAAATAAGACAGTCGAATTGAGAACATGAATTTAAAATATCAGGTATATTACTTTTTAGACATGTTAGGAATTTTGCTACAAATGCTCGCCTTCCACTAAAAAATGGTAATGAGCGGAAACTTAACTAATGATCTGAGCGGTCCGGAGCACTTCTATGATGTGCTTCCACTGTGAATGAGCGGACGGAGCGGATAAAAAGAGTAAAAAGAGTTACAAAAGTCGTGAAAGTAAAAGGCAAAATCTGAAACTCTTTCTTAGTGGAAGTGTACAACTATTTTTACTCCGGTCCGCTCAGATCATTAGCTCAGTTTCCGCTCATAACCCTTTTTTAGTAGTAGGCGGGCAAAGCGTTTTAAATGACCCGCTCATGAGCGCCCTTTTTGAAGTCGTTGCTAGCCGGCATGATCCTGCTTTACATGAAACTGTGCCCTTAGTTGGCTGGCCAGTCTCCATTTACATATTCAAATTTTCTGTTGGGATCAAAGAGCTGCCGTATGCTGAACTCACATTTACCGAACGTACGGGCTTGTCCGCGTGCTTGTGAAATGGATCTTCAGTTATTTCGCTGTATTCTTGCGGCTTTCTCCGTCAGATCATGCTGGGTTTTCAAAGTAAAATGCGGAAACAGCAAATATAGTTGAAATTGAACTTTGCTTAGTTTGTGGATAGATGGCGTTGTGTAAAATGTATGCGAGTACAAAAAAATAAAATAGAGTAATTTAAATTTTAATAAAATTTCAAAGTCCCTGACATAAAAACCTCTTTTCGGAGACACATCCTCTCTAAGATCAATGTATTAAAAAAATATTACAGTAGTGATAGGTTATCTTCTTTTTATTATACTCGTATTATAAAATCTAATAGAGCGCTGGTGGTGTAGTGGTAGCACCCCTGCCTCACGATCCGAAGGTCGTGGGTTAGTATTCTTATAAGCAGCGATGGGCTTGCAACCTGTCACGTACGGAATACTAACTACTGTGCAAAATGTGGGCATGTACCAAAAGTCATGTTTGGACTTGTCTCTGCCTACCCTCTTTAGATATCAAAGATCTAAGTAACTAAAGATCTGAGGAGATACCTACTGAGCCTGGGGATTACAGTCGTGAACATATTTTATTTTATTTTTTTATAAAATCTAATAAAGACACAAAGTTTCTTTAGGAATGTTTAAAGGCAGTTGCAAAAAATCTAAGTACTAAAAGATGATAAAATAGACTTTTAAAGTTTTAGTGTGCTAACAGCAAAAAGCTATATTACCAAGTCTCAAAGTTTCACTACCCCGAAAACCGCCAACATAATATCTCGGCATCATGCACACAACGCGGTTAAAATTCACAGAATCCAACTGTTTTAGCTCTAATGATCGCGCGTATAAAATTAAAACCCTTGTGAAGTTTTGCGCGGAGTAATACGCTAGCGAAATAAAACCGTTTTGGTGTTGAGTTTTGGCTTACATTTGGCAAGACAGAGCAAATAGGATTTTGCAACCCTAACCTAACGGCTATAACAGAAATACACCAACATTTTCACAAGAATTAGCAAATAAAAAAATGAATAACCTACGTACTGTTACGTCATTATAAAAAAAGATGTTTACGACTGTAATCCCCAGACTTGGTAGATATCTCCTCAGATCTCTAGTTACTTAGATCTTTGAGGATATCTAAACAGGGTAGTCGGAGCACGTCCAAACATGATATTTGGCACATGCCCAATTTTGCACAGTGGTTAGTATTCCTTATGTGACAAGTTGCAAGCCCATCGCCAATTATAGGAGTACCTACTAACCTATGACACACACCTTCGAAATTTTTCGTTCTAGGGTATGCCGGCTTCCTAGCGATATTTTCCTTGTTACGTCAATATAAAAAAACATTATCACGACTGTAGTCCCCAGGCTTGGTAGATATCTCCTCAGGTCTCTAGTTACTTAGATCTTTGAGGATGTCTAAAGAGGGTAGTCAGGGGCACGCCTAAACAAGATATTCTGCACTTTACGTCAATATCTTGGTGTTTAACCCATTTCTGCCCATTATTGATAGGGAACCATTTGAGTTTAACATACTCTTTACCGGTTTTTTACGGTTTAATACCGTTCCAGCTTTTATAGATTTTATAATGTTTTAACTTGATTGGTTCAGCTACGGATTTTATTACGTAGTGAAACTCCAAATCTTTCGTAACTATCATTTTATTTCTTTAAAACGTAATTTTTATTTGTTTTAAGAAAAGTAGTTTCATTTAGCAGAAAAAAATTAAGTAGCTAAGTAACACTAAATTGTAAGCGTTAGTTCAATTTTGAGTTTAAAGTTAAGGTAAAAAACATTTCATTTTCAAAATAAAATATTTGGTCTTTAAAATAAAATACCTATATCTACATTTATAAGTTTATTTGTTTTCAGTAATATAATATCCATTACTAAGTGCCTAATTTATAATCGTATTTAAACCTTTGTAGGTAGACTCCCTTATTTTAATTACAGTAACCAAATTTGTAGCAGAGGTTTAATTAACAAAGGTAGATATGACGTAGGTATTAAAATCCTAGATTCCTACGTAATGACGACACTCTGACAGTTGGCATGGTGACTGCGATTTTCAACCTTATTATAAAGAAATTATGTACATTTTTTATTTCATGGTCCAATGCAAAACGCTAATAACGAATTGTAATAGTCTTCAAAACAGACCTATTTTTGCCTACAACCCTAGCGATAAACTTTCCTTACTTTTTTAACGAAATTGATCTTTGTGATACTGCTAAATAAAGTTCTTTTGAGTTTATCGTCACCTGTTCTTAACAAACACCGGCTTACAAAGGTACTAAAGCTCAAACCGTTGTCAATAGTTCGGTTTTGTCTCCAATGGATTTGTAATTGAATGTTAGGTGATTGTAGTTGCCCCAGTCGTAACGGGTTTTGAAATGTGAATTTCTATCGGCTCTAGTGGTTTGATTACTTGTGGGCTACGAGCTTAAATTTGTTGTCAACAACACTTATAATAGGTACTCTTGCACCATTGTACCATCCCATTCTCTTCACGGCAAGAGTACGGAGTCTCTAACCCTATTTAGTCATCCTCGAATATATTGATGTGTCCTCGCATGTACCTAGTAGCTAAAAGACTGCTTGCTTGTAGAGGAGGATGAACAGTTCTGTCTTATTAATTACTAGGAAAAAAAGTAAACTTAAGGTACAAGATGACGGCGGACGACGTGTCGTCGCTTCATGTCGCCGTCTTCATGATGTCGTTACGTCCTGTCACTGCAGAAACTCGCTTGACGTGTCGTTGCTCCGGCGTCAGCAGCACTACTGCAGTGCGATTACGGAACTCTGATACAATCAACACTTGTCAAAACTGGCTCAAATTGATTGAATAAACACTCTTATGTCATACCAAATCACTTGATTACAATGAAAATGTATTGACATTGATTGTAAGCAAAGATCCATAATCGCCCCACTTGACATTGATTGTAAGCAAAGATCCATAATCGCCCCACTGATCCGCGGTCGGGCGACACTGGCGTCTGCCGCGCAACGACGCGTCGCGAGCTATCGGTATCGCTAACTACTGAGGGAATTTCATAGAAATACATAGAAACCAGTAGTGTCGCCTGCGATACGTCGTCCGCTGCTGCCTCATGTCGCCCGCTGCCAACTCGTACCTTAAGAATAACTAAAATAACCTGAGTATTCACAGCCATAATCATGTTTGTTATTGCAGCTTCAGCGCTGGTGAGCTACGCAGGGGAGAGGTTCGACTTCATCATCAATGCTAACGAGAAAGTGGACACGTACTGGATCAGAGTGCGGGGGCTGCTGGCCTGTGCAGCGTAAGTACCTACTAATAATTTAGGGGGAACCAACAGACATTTTTATTCCCGTTACTTTCCATATGGAAGAAAAAAACCCGTTAGTCCCCGATAAGGAAGAAGCGTGGGGATGAACGGGTGTGTTTTGTTTATTCAAGTAGTCAAGTAACATATCTCGTGCCCCCTGGTTCATAAAAAATAATGAGATGCATGACATCCTGAATGTCAACACAGTATCCGAAGAGATCAAAACTGCTGCTCAAGCTTACCAAATCAAATTAAAACACCACCCAAATCAGCTGGCACACAGATTAATAGCTCCTTTACAAATAAGGAGACTGAAGAGAAAGGATGTCATGCAACTTGCTGACTGAAAATGAAGAGTACCCACCGACTGTGACTGAGGCAGGGAGTGCTCAACCCGACACCAAACCCAAAACATTTGCTCATAGTGGGAAACTGATCGCAAACCATACTTAAAAAAAAAAAAAAAGTAGTCTAATATCGTATTCAAAACGGATTATTCACTAGTGTACCCCTGCTCTGTCCTCTTAGAGGGACAGATGATGCCAAGAGGGGGGCAAATGGAACTTTTATTAATTTAAACAGCGATATTATTCGCTCCATAACCGTCTGTATGTCTGGGGTTACAGAAACAAAATTATGTGATAATTCAAATATTATGAAAGGTGTTATGGATAAAACACCTTTATACCTTTATACCAATATGGTTCATAGATAAAACGTGGCTTTATGACTTGCGCGACTTGAAAAAAAGTCTACTTACAGAATACAATATACTATCTCTAGCATTCTACAATCTAGTTATAAAGACTTTAATGTTTCCACCCTCAGTGCCGACTACTCCATCAGACAAGTGGCAGTACTGCGGTACAAGGGCGCCCGAGCTGATGAACCAGCTGTTCTGAACTGGAACGTAACCCGTACTGGACTGGTAAGCTATCCTTGTTCTTCTCATCATCTCGCCTATTCTCTGTTTGTCTTTTTCTAAAATTACATGTGTCATATATATTTTTTTATATCTGGTTCCAATATTAGATTTGGGGATAGATAGCGTTGTGTGAACTGTCCACCAATATATTATGTATGACTAGCTGACCCGGCAGACTTCGTACTTATTTAGAAAACGTTTGTATGGGAAATAGAAAAGGGCTATTTTTAGGGTTTTCCCGGCAGTTATTCGAATTTTTCTTACCTTTTAAACCTTCCCTAGACCTCCACGAACATTTCAAGACCAAGATAAGATAAATCCGTTTAGCCGTTCTCGAGTTTTAGCGAGACTAACGAACAGCAATTCATTTTTATATATATAGATTATTATTTACCGCACTTATATAATCTTAGCACATAGTCCTGGGGCTTGATAACAAGCTCTTACAAACCATTATGTTTCAGAAACGTCAAATTTCAAGCTTGAAGTAACATTACTTATATTCAATTTTTACAAGTACGAAATACTTTCATATTGCCCAATGCTTGTGGGAAGGCTCTACATACATTTAAGAGGAAGCCCGCACGGGTTACTTTTGTCGCCGTGACTGTTTCGTCACTCTTATCAAGTTCGTGGTTATGTATGGAAATGCGCGCATGTTCCGTGGCAACTGGGTGACATCTCCATACATAACCACAGAATTGATAAGAATGACGAAACAGTCACGGCGACAAAAGTAACCCGCTATCTCTAAGTTATCCTGTATCATGGGTATCAGAAACTACGAGTACCATGTCACCCCAACTCCCCAGACGTAGAACAAATATTAGCAGATAATGCAAACATTGGTATTCGGTACCACTGTACCGCCTCTCCCGTCAGAAAACGGATGCAAAAACACTCCACATTCATAAAAAAATCAGTAGATTTCTCATCCTAAAAGACGTTTCTCTACAGCATTATCGAAACATCCTTAACCCTGGAATCTTAAAATAGAGGCTTATCCTAATCCCTTCGAAATTCAATACGCGAGTGTTGTGCACAGAGAGGCAAAAATTTGTACACAGCACATCCTAGTATTACGAAATGAAGAATGATTACCTTCATCATCATCATCATCCGCAGCCCGACTTCACCCACTGCTGGGTATAGGCCTCTCTTTGCATATGCCATTGATTACCTTATTTATGCTCATAGAAATTAAAGATCATTATTGCAAATCATCACTAGCGAAATCTTCAACGTGGTGAAGATCTATCTATTCATCTTATACCTATATACACACGAAAAAAAAAACATCTTCGCTCTTTTGAATGAAAGATCGTTGTAAATGGTATAAACAAACTTCCCCTTCTTCTAGTCGTATCGTTAGATTTTTTTGAACTAGTGTGGTGAAAGGATTAATTTACGCCTCAGAGACACACACGCCCCTAAACCACACCACAGCAGTGGATGAAGTCAGGAAGTGACGATGAAATTACCCTGTTTCTTCTGGTCTCCTCATTTGATCAGTAATTAAACTCGACTAGCTATTTCGCATACATTAGCTTTTAAGAATTTTAAACAGTTTTTGTATCTAATGAGAACGCTGGAAAAGTTGAAGCACCAACGCAGGATAAATGAAGGTAAATTAAGGATTGCAATTTGAGTCGGGAACTAAGTAAAATAATCCCCTAACTGCTTACGCTCGACTTTTGAGCGTCACTAAGCTCTATAGCTTAATTTTGCTCTTCTCTCGTTACATATTCAGAAGGCACTATCTCAAGGCTGTATTCAAACACCATAAAAGAGTATCAGTTTCTTACATCGTTTTGTATTGGAGGCTGTATTAAGTACGCCCGTGGTGCTCGTAAAAAATGTGACGATGTCCTTACAAAAGGAGAGCTGGGATAAGAAAAACGTACAAATAATTTATAGTACTATCCGCCTTATTTATTAGCAGTGGCACGCGGTGGCTAGGATTCTGAGAATTTACGAACGGGATATTTTAAATCCTAGTTTTTCTTACCATGACCTAATTTAACTTATTTGTGAGATTAAACGTCAGCCAGAGTTTGCAAAGATAGCATCAATCCGCGGCTTCGCCCGCGTTGTACCTTGAAAAGCAAAAACGCATCTATCCCACGGGAACCGTAAATTTTTGCAACATCAAGAGTAGCCTTAGTCTTATATCAGACTATAATATTTCTCTGTGCCTTTCCTCCAGATCCGTTCAGCCGTTTCAGCGTGAAAGAGTATCAAACATCCACAAATTTTCACGTTTCTAGTAGAATTGTAGCGTTTACAATCGAGATTTGGTTTTACGCTAAAAAAGCGAAAGCTTTTTCTGAAACCTCTTTGCTTGATGAGTAAATGAAGCTGTTAAATCTGCGCTCATTATTTAAAGATTCTCGGCTTATCTGTTTCTTGATACCGTCATTAAGTAAATAACTTGAAAATTATGGCCACGGAGATCTGAAACGCTGGAGCAATCTCGTTTTACGTTTTCAAATAAATTACCTACTGAACGTTTATATGCATGTGGATCGAGCTGTATGAATTCTGCAGAATTGGGTTTGATTATACCTAAAGATTGATAACAAAGTTTAGTTCGTGAAGTTCGTTAAACGTCCTAGTTAGTTCGTAAGGGAAATGTACATGTAGATTGAGCAAAAGCTGTATGAATTCTGCAGATTTCGGTTTGATTATACCTAAATCTAAAGATTGATAACAAAGTTTAGTTCGTGAAGTTCGTTAAACGTCCTAGTTAGTTCGTAAGGGAATCCGCGGGCTAGTCATATCCGCATTCTTGACCATGTTAACCTATGTATACGGCTGAGAGGGTGAAATAGGTTATAGGCATGCCTATTCCAAACTGTCGCAGGCATTATAGCAGGGTAAAAAGGTCAACTTGTATAAATCATTTAAATAGTTATTTTTTGCAAAAGACCTGTTACTAAACTCTAATGTCTTAAGATTCGTATTCCATATCTATTATAAATGCGAAAGTAACTCTGTCTGTTACCTTTTAAAGACCATGGTCCAATTTCACCAAACTTATGTTTACAAAACATTATATACAGATAATCCTTTTGGACATGGTGGAACACAAAACAACTTTAACAGGCGATTAAAAGACTAACAAGCTGTTAGTTTATTAACAGAGCATGGTGAAACTAGCCCTAAACAGCTGAACGGATCTTAATGAAAGGCAAGAAGATAGATTGTATTCTGGGAAAGGACATAGACTACGTTTGGTTTCAAAAAAATAGTTAAACGCGGACAAAGTCGTTGTCATAAGAAGTAACTAAGAAAACAAACCAAAATACATTATACATCCACGTAAACAATCTTGTGAACCGACGCGTGACAGTGGGTCCCCGAGTAGCACGCCAAAATAGTATTCCATTACCTACTTATGAATAAAAAACAGTACTCTGTCGCATAGGAAAGGGGTAAAAACTACCCTCTTATCGGATAACGGGCGCATTATGGAGGTCGCAAAATCAAATAGCTGGCAGTGCGGTACTGTCACAGATATTGTTTGAGATCGAACGTACAACCTTCTTACAGATACACACTTTGGGAGACTTAGGTTCACATGCACAAATAAATTGAAGCTAGTCACTAGTTTCAAGGAGTCACAGATTTCAATGAAGGTGAAATAGAAACAGAAAAAGTGTTGGTTACTTTTGTCTACGGGTCAGAACAGAAAAACATTTTAGTGCAAATTTGAACTTTACTTGATATTTTAAGTTTTCGTTTATTTTGCTATTGTAATCAAAGACTTCAATGCTTCAGTGAAACATCTACACTAATATTATAAAAAGGTATAGTTTGCTTGTATGTAGGAGGTAATCTAAGAAACTAATCACCCGTTTTCAAAAATTCTTTCATGAATGTTTAGAATTAAAGATAGGATCTTCACTTAAATCACGAAACAGAATTAAGTCAACTAACAGTCGTGGCATCAGCTTTTTGAACCAGTGTGGTAATAATAATGCTGATACTAATGAGTTAGTCCATTCTACCTCGCACAGCGCCTCCTATAACGGAATTATCCGTTGCGCCGTAGAAATGGTCTCTGGCCTAACGCCAGCCGCTATCGGAAGGCTTTACAGGAAGATTAGAATAATGTAGTGGCCAGCGTAAAATATTACGGTCTAATAAATGTACGCGGACTAGACAAATCGGTGCAGATTCAATTATTATCTACTAGCTTTCACCCGCGGCTTGGCCTTGGTACCTTGGTAAATTATAGCGTATGTGCTATTTCTAAATTATAATGGCAAATTTCATTCAGATCAATCCAGTCGTGTCAGTGTTATTGAGTAAAAACATCTATCCATCCATCAAAACTTTTGCATTTACATATAATATTACTAGCTTCCGCGCGTGGGTCAGCTCGCGTGGTACCTACTCGGATGAAAAGTAGCCTATGTGTTATTAGGTTAAAAACCGGTATTTTAAGTTTTTTTTTATTACTCAGGTCTTAAACGCAGTGCAAGAAGCAGAAGAACAAAACGTGTCAATGCCAGTCTCTAGAATGAGGGCTTTGAGAGCTGATGATGCTGCATCAAAGCCAGTTGCCGATCACAAGTTCTTCATCTCATATGACATGCGTTTAAAGAACAACACTCATTTCCACCGGCTGCCTTATTATGGAACCAATAAGGGTGAGTTTGCCTTAACGCTTTCTTGATTCCTCAAATTGTTCACTTCTGTTCTTGATTGTTCAAATACTCCTACAAAGCAGTTTAAAAGTTATTTTACCTGCCTCACGATCTCAAGTTATTCTATTCGAAAAAATTATGTGCGCACTGCCGGTGCTCTTAAACGGTGAAAGAAAACATCGTGAAGAAGCTGTCATACTCTAGAACCAAAAATTCGAAGGTGTGTGTCATATGTTAGTATTCTTATAAGCGGCGATGGGCTTGTAACATAACTACTGTGAAAAATGCAGGCATGTGCTAAATATCATCTTTAGACGTCCATCTGACTACCCTCTTTAGATATCCTCAAAGACTTCTGTCAGTGTATCTGTGTGTCTGTGTATCTACCTTGTGGCATCGTGGCTCCCAAACGGACGAACCGATTTTCGTTTAGTTTTTTTGTGTCATAGATAATTTACCCCGAGTGTACTTAGCCATGTTTCATGAAAATCTGTTCAGCCGTTCGAAGATCATCAGCTCTTTTCTAGTTGATGTGGGGATCAGACTAATATAAAAAATAAATATATTTACAGTAAACGAAACCTTCTGGGTGTACACACCTCAACTAAACCACATCAGCATGAAGCTACCCAAGTCTCCACTTCTCGTCTCGCGACCTTCTTCTGCTGGCTTCTGCAACCAATCCACCACAAATAAAACATGCGAGACAGAATACTGCCAATGCCCGCACGTGCTCAACGTGAAACTCAACTCCGTGGTAGAAATAATCATCATAGACGAAGGTGCCACTTTCGATACCAACCATCCTTTCCATCTCCACGGCTACAGCTTCAGAGTCGTCGGTCAAAGAAGACTAGGCACAAGTACTACAGTTGATGCAGTAAAGGCTTTAGATCGTGAAGGAAAAATCCAAAGAAACTTACGCAGAGCTCCAGTTAAGGATACTGTTACGATACCTGATGGAGGGTATACGGTTATCAGGTTTGTGGCTGATAACCCTGGGTACTGGCTGTTCCATTGTCATATAGAGTTTCATGCGGAGATCGGAATGGCGCTAGTGTTCAAGGTTGGGGAGCATGAGAATATGAAACCGGTTCCAAAGGATTTCCCTCAATGCGGTGATTATAAGGCCACTGACTATACATTTATAAAGAACACCCAACAATTGCTTTCATAGAGTTTTTTATTTAGAAGAGCATGACTTTTGACCAGGAACTGTACAAGCACGTGACAATTTAAAATTAGTCAAAAGATTGTTCAAAAATATTATCTAATCATATTAGAAACTTGACTTGGCCAAAACATTTACACGATCATTTTAAAATTAGCCAAAAGATTTGTCAAAAATATTAGCTAATCAAATTAAAAACAAATTCTAGCCACAAAAATATAGTAGGTAATTGGTCAAAAGACATTTTTATTACGCCTTGTCAAAACATTTCAAGATTCTTCCTACAATTTTTTTAAGATCAGCTAAACCCTATAATGTTTGCAAACACATAAAACTCTAGCAAATATCGATGCCCGAAAACTTTAAGTAGATAGATCTACTTGTAGTGTCACTAATTCTTAACCAGTGTGACGAAAGGATGAAATGTACTTTGCACTTATTTCGTGCAAAATGTGAAAGATTAAGTATAAATTTAAATTTAAGTACTTAAAATCCTAATGAATGAGGTGCGATTAACCAAGACGAGATTAATAGTATTTTAAGTTTAAAATAATTGAAAGAGGTTTGTTTACTTACGAACAATACAATAATGTTCCTATTTCAGTTTAACTAGATATTTCTATTCACACCTAAGCCCCAATTTATAGAAGCTATTTGTTTAAGTTTACATTTAACATTGTGTAGAGATTATGTGTACTTATAGAATTTTTATACGCCAATTTTATGCGCACTTTATGTAACTATAGGCCCGTTTATGCTATTAAACTTCATATATTTTTAGTAGTAAGTACTAATAGTTCTATTGATGTAGTGCCTATAATATACCGTAGAATGTAATTTCTGCACTTTATAGAAAATGGTGTTACATCAATTTACTGTGTATGTAATATGCTGCAAAGTTGTATAATCAAAGAGGGTAACGCGCTGCAAACGCGGCACAAACGCGGACCAAACGCGCTTTCATCAGTATTTAGCATAAGTTAAAAAATGGCAACATTGTTTTATAACCAGGGCTAAAAATTTAATTTATATAATAAGTATGTACTTAATAGTAGTTTATTAATTTAAATAAAACCTTTGCAGGTCAAAGAGTAATAAAACTAATAATTAAGCTTTGTTATAAACTTGTGCTGTTTTATTTTATCCTATAGAAAATGGGTTTTCTATGGGGTTCAAAACCATAATAAAATTCATCATAATTTTTCACTACATAAAAGGATCACAATAATATAATGGTGCCTATGTACTTTCCTATGGTACCTACAAAGCAATTTCCGCTCACCTTGATATGAAAAAACAGAATCTTATCACAAAAAGTAGATCACAACAAAAATATCTCCAGGGGAATTTAGCCAATTAAGATAGCAGAGACTTAAATCAAGTCACAAAAAGAAAAGGGAGTGATAAATAGAAGGATGGTGTCGGGTGAATGGGAGAAAAATAGGCTCAGGGAACCGGGGAGTAGTAACAAGTAAATAGAGCGAGGGAGTATGAACAGACGGATAAGTGAAAAACGCAGTTCTCTAAAGTTCATCGTTTTGATGTAAGTTAGACTCTCGAAATACTTATTTGTGTTCATAACCAAAGCAAAATAAAAGTTTTATTTCACTAGACTTGCTAAAAATTCGTAAATACACACACACACATAGACAGATCATACTTAAACTGCATATTCATTTTCCCTTATAAAAAATATATGATCACGACTGTAATCCCCAGGCTCGGTAGATATCTCTTCAGATCTTTTAGTTACCTAGATCTTTTTGAGGATATCTAAAGGGGGTTGTCAGAGGCAAGTCCAAACATGACATTTGGTACATGCCCACATTTTGCACAGTAGTTAGTATTCCGTACGTGACAGGTTGCAAGCCCATCGCCGCTTATAAGAATACTAACCTATGACACATACCTTCGAATTTTTGGTTCTAGGGTATGCCGGTTTCCTCACGATGTTTTCCTTCACCGTTTAAGAGCACTGGAATTGCGCACATAAATTTTTCGAATGGAAAAACTCATTGGTGCACGACCAGGTTTGAACCCACGACCTTCGGATCGTGAGGCAGGGGTGCTACCACTACACCACCAGCGCTCTCATAAAAAATGTTATACCAAATAACCTTTAGTAACAACAAAATGATAGTTCTCGTTTTACAAAATTTTAGCTAGTCTTTAAAACTTCCAAAGATAAAAATTACTTATGAGAGTACAGATATGTACTTAGAGTGATCTCTAAGTTCATATCTGTACTCAATAACTTACCTTATTGCTCTGACATAAGAACGATGGGAGCTTATGGCTAAATGGGAGAAAAATAGGCTGCGTTGCCACCTATCTCAGATCTCTCGCGTACATTTTGTAAGGTTTTAGTCACACTGGTGTGTAACACTGATTCTGTTAAATTTACACGAAACATTTATATACTAGTAGGTACCTAAGTATAACAAACACGCTTCGTATTGTTCTATCCAAAATTGAACAAACTTATGTATGTGTTTCACTTTTAATAAAATAGTGATCATAATTTTCTTATTATCCTGATTAGAATATTAATTCAAAGTTATGAAAATATTTTAGTATCATCGGTCCTTGGTATATGCAAATTAAAATGTTATGCAAATTTTCAAGTAATGTAATTTCTTGAAAGTGGCGGTGTTACGTTGTAAGATGAAAAGCGTGAAAAAAAAACTTGATGACGACAAAAGTGTAATTTTCGTTTAGCCAAATATCCAATTTTATATGTAGAGTTTTACTACTTAGATATCTTGTATTGTTGTTTCGCTACTTTCCCCTTGTCATCTGTGTGTGCTACAAAATAAAATCTTTATTCTTGTGCTATAGCTAGGGCTGGGGTCGGAGGGGAAAGGGCTATGTCTGTAAAGTAATTTAAATCTTAGAATATTTTATTATTTTCAATAACGCAGTACGTAACAAGTATAATTAATTTGCCTGCTCTTTGCCTGTTATTTATCGCCTGAAGCTGTGAGCGCTTGAAGAGAATTTATTAGCTGCTTTTTATCAAAAAGCTAATCTTGAAAGTTTCATGAAAACGGTCTGCAGTTAAAAATTAGCTGGTCTGAGCTATTTGCCAGCTTCGTTCCGCGTTGCACCAATCAAAAGCCACGGGCATAACGGAAACGCTCACTTTAATTCCAGTAGCGTTCATCACCTACTTATAATTCGTTTAAATCACTCCTACTGCCTAGAACCAAAAATTCGAAGGTGTGTGCCTTATGTTAGTATTTTTATAAGCGGCGATGCAACCTGTCACGTACGGAATACTAACTACTGTGAAAAATGTGGGCATATGCCAAATGTCATGTTCGGAAGTGCCTCTGACTACACTCTTTAGATATCCTCAAATATCTAAGTCACTAGAGTTCTGAGGAGATAGCAACCGAGCCTGGGGATTACTTTTTTTTAGATTCGGTTTGGTACCTAAGTTAAAAATCTAACCAAAAAGTTATGGTTATGAGTGTATCTGGGTACCTGCGCAAGTAGAGGAAGGCCGAAGAAAAAGTGGTTTGGTTGTGTGCAGGTGATATGAATATAAGAGGAGTAGACTCAGAGTTGACGAATGATAGGAGTGAGTGGAAGAGGAAAACATGTTGTGCCGCCCCACGCGTGGGATAAGGGCAGGAGTATGATGACCTAAGTTCAAAATCTACCTAAATCTGTGAACAAAAGAATGGCCACCATAATGATACAAGATCACAGTTAGTAAGTTACTAACATTCTTACCTTTCAAAAGGTCTCGTAACAAAAGGGTGACCTTTAATATAAAGAACTTATAAAAGGCATAATGGAGTAAATAATATATTCTTTTGTAATATCAGACCTTCGATTTAGTTATGCGTTTTAACATAATTATTATTGAATTGCTTTTCGTATATTCAAATTCAACAGTAATGGACGGCTTTTGGAAAGTCACTAATATTTTCAAGAGAAAATCATACAAATACAGAGCCAAGACTTTGCATAAAGAATCATGAAGCGATCAAAAAAAACCATGATCACGACTAATCTCTAGGTTCCCTAGGTATTTCCTCAGATTTCTAACTAGAGACTATTAAGCGATTAACAAGGCGATGTGATTTTGTGCCAAATAACATTTTTGAACGTGTCTCTGACCTATCTTTAGATATCCTCAAAGATCTAAGTACTTAGTTAAGTACCTCAAAGATCTAAGTACTTAGTTAAGTACTTAGATCTTTGAGAGACTTCGTCACCTTCAGAGACACGTTCAAAAATGTTATTTGGCACAAAATCACTGGTTAGTATTCCGTAAAAAGTTTGGAAAGTACTTACCTAGTTAGTACTCCGTTCGTGACAGGTTGCACGCCTTGTTAATCGCTTAATAGTCTTTCCAGTCAAAGGAGCTTCTGAAGCACTTTAATCCTTTCAACACAAGAATATAAAAAAAGAAGATAAAAGAAGAAACGCTTAATAATAATTATTGTACGGTTAAAACTTATATTGGCTTAGATCTATGAATAGAAGTCCAGTATTCGCATTTACTGAAATAATTATAATTAGTCTGAAAGACCCGGAACCAGACTTGTGGACGTCAATTGAGGAGGTACATTAAGGGCAGGATTTCATCCTCCCAGGAAGGTTTAATGCGGAGGTCGTGAGTAAAAGCCACCGCAAGGGTCACGTGACTTGCTATATTGGGTTATGGAGGTATTAAGCCATGAGACATCGCGGAATATTACTGTTTAACTTAACTTATTTGTCGCGTTTTGTTTACCTATTTTTTCCGACGTTCAGACAGGTTTACACAATGACACGGGGTCACAGTGTCATCCCGTGACCACGATAGTGTGTAAATCTGTCGAAATGTGGGGAAAAATAGGTAAATAAAACGCGATAAATACCCGTTTAATACTTATAAATAATAATGTGTTCAGATCGCGTAAGCTTAAAAATATTGAGAAAAATATTTATCTTAGAATCACATTGTCAAATCCACCTCTTTTTAACTAATAACCAATTTTGTGCATTGTTACAGCGTAAAGAAATTATGTTACTAGTATTTATTGTAAAAATAAAAAAAAAACAACTGAACGTTATTCTGAAAATACATTTTATAGTCGCAATATTTAGGCTTATTTTAGTCTCACGCTGACGGCACGCGCACCGTCAGCGCTGATGGCCGAGATATATGAATTTGTAGGAATCGTGCGCGCTGATAGCTACGCGTCATTCAAAAGCGCTTCCTACAAGTTCATATATCTCGGGCCATCAGCGCTGACGGTGCGCGTGCCGTCAGCGTGAGACTAAAATCAGTCTTAGATTTTTTGACAACTTATATAGCCTATGTCATTCTTGTGATCCGGATAAATCCAACGGAGGATTTTCTGCGGTGTATTTGCCTGACAACTACGTCGCTCTGGTTTTTATATGTTTTCTCGTGTTATTTTGAGTTTTATTGCGTAATTTTGGTGGTTATTTTGCCAATAAAGCCCGAGTTCTTGACGCGAGTGTAAAGTATGTGAATTAGAGTGAATAGTTCTCTTCAAATTCCATCGGAGGAAATCCCGAAAATTTTCAACAAAACAGCCATCTTTTGTTTAAAATTGACTTGACTACTTGACTATGACTCTGTGACGTTGACAATACCTATAAATAAATACACTTGACACTGGCAAAATTGTTCTCTAAGAGACAGATGCCATAATTGAAGAAGAAGAAGAAATCCAACGGCATCTCGTTTTATCAAAATCCATCCTGCCGTTTGGGCTACAGCCAAAGGAACTCGCATACATAGAAACAGAATTACATACATACACCCTAAAAACATTACCTTTTTTTGGGTAAAAAAAATGAAATAAATAAATCAGTCGGGTAATTCGTCATGTACAAATGCAGTTACTAAATGGCAAAATTGATCTGGCTACCTTTTTGGAAAAACTTCGTGTAAATTAAATTAATCTTATACCTTTTACCTTTAAACGAGCAATCTATCTATCTTATCTAAACTGAATCTCGGAAACGGCTCCAACGGTTTTCATGAAATTTCGATTTATTCCGTATTCGCCCCGCAGAGTTTCGTCGCACTTGTGAAATTCCGCATTTGCCCCACATTATATTCCACATTCTTCGTATGTAGGGGGTTTCGGGGGCGATAAATCGATCTAGCTAGGTTTCATTTATAGAAAACGTCGTTTACCCCAAAAAAACGAGCAAAGCTAGGTATCTCGGTCATCCAGGTACTAATACCTAATAAATGTAACAAGGTGCAAAAGCTAGTCTTATTTTCAATTGAACAAACGAGAAAATAAATCTCACTAGTTCAGTCAACTGAACTGGACAACTGAACTAGTGGGAATAGACGAAAATGTAGATACCTAAGGACTGTTTTTTTTTATCAATCGTCTATCACTTGCACGGTTTGCACAGTTCTATAGAGGTTGGACATTACGTCTGGGAGTCGGCCCAGTGCTGCGGGGTCACGAATGTTATATAGCAATTTATTAAAAAGGATGATTTTCAATTTTTTATGTAAGTACGTACTTGGTAGAATTTATGAGATTTACAAAGACAAGGCTTGTCTATCGAGACTTTTAACGAGGCGAAAAGAAGAAAAGAGGTTTTAAAGTTTTAAATCAATTTTTTGTAATGACAATTAGTCTCTGATTTTACTCTTTGTTTTTGTATCTAGGTGGTTCTGTAAAGGCTAAGTAACGTCAGTGACCTATCATACTTAGACTATTTTACCTATGCCAACACCTCCTTGTTTCAAAATATTGTCTGCAGCATTAATATAAATGCCTAGCTTCAGTTCGGCTTTTCCCGCCTGGTACCTTATTAAATTATAACCTATGTGCTATTCCAGACTATAATCTATCTCTTTGCCAAATTTCACCCAGATCCGTTTATTGGGTAACAAACATCCATACATCCATCCATCCATCCAAAGTTTTGCATTTATAAGATTACGAGTGTATTATACTATACAGTAAATGGTTTTTTTTATGTTAAACGACGTTTTCTAAAAATGAAACCTAGCTAGATCGATTTATCGCCCCCAAAACCCCCTGCATAGGTACCTACTAAATTTCATAAAAATTGTTGGAGCCGTTTCCGAGATACATATACACAAGAATTGCTCGTTTTAAAGGTATAAGATAGTGAGATAGTATCTACGCAAAAGACAATTTCGTCCCCACCTCAGTCAATTTGCACATTAATCATTTTCTTCAGGAAAGTGCTGAGAAACAATTCATTTTGAATCTTTAAAACGCATAAATTACAGAAGCTCATTATTTTTTCATTAGCTTTGAAAGGGAAATGAGTTGACTGATTGAAGATGAAAGTGAAGAGACCACGAAGCAGGCAGGGCTGGTTAAGATGTTACCTTAGGTTACCTACTCTACATGGTACTATGTCCATTATAATCAAACTTTTTTCCTTTTTAGGGTTTCGTACTTCAAGGATAAAAGAAACCCTAATAGGAACTTGTCCATCTGTAAAAATACGTATCGTTACCAAATTAGAACCATGAATTTTGAAAGAGCAAAAGAAAAATAATCAAAATTATTAATCAACTAATCGTAATTAGTTGTTTTATCCTTAAAAAAAATGCAATTTTAAACATGCATTGTACCTACATCGAAAAAGAAACAGGTTGCAAGCACATCCCCGCTTATAAGAATACTAACCATGACACACACTTTCGGATTTATGGTTCTAGGGTATGCCGGTTTCCTCTCGATGTTTTTCTTCGTCGTATAACACTGGCATTGAGCACATACATTTTTCAAATGGAAAAACTCTTTGGTGCACGACCAGGTTTGAACCCACGACCTTTGGATGAGGCGTGCCCGCTACCACTCCACCAGTGCTCTCACCTACATCGATGTGTGAAAAAATTTACTAGATAATTATGTATGTGTGTAGATAGCATGTAAATTATGTAGTATCTACGAGTACAAGTTGATACGGTTATTGTCTGATTGTTGTCTCAATTGGACATTTTTATGACTGGACATTTTTAGACTATTTCTCGTTTTTTATAATTGGACATTAGTCGTGCAAGGGACCTTGGTGCAAGAGTCAGATTCAAACTTGTCCGCTATTTTTAATAACCAAAGCCGTGCACAATGCCAAGTCAACAACAACTCAAAATGCATAGTGAAACAAGAAATATTTTACTGTATTTTATTTATCTTCGCAAACAATACTGTCCTCTGCAAAGCCATTGTGTTTTGAAAACGGGCGTCCATGAAAAGTTGTCGCCTACAACCAACTGGAATAATACAGACTGAATTCAGAAAGTAGTTTCATGAAGTGCCATATATTCATCGGATTATACATACGTACTACATCTTATACCTTTAAACGAGTACCTGGATGACCGAGCTTTGCTCGGGTTTTATTTCTGGTAAATCGTGTTTTTTGGAAAATGAAACCTAACTAGATCGATTTATCGCCCCCAAAACCCCCTGCATACTAAATTTCATGAAAATCGCTGGAGCCGTTTCCGAGATTCGTATTTTATATATATACATATATACGAGTATATACAAGAATTGCTCGTTAAAAGGTATAAGATATATGTATATATAATTTTATAATTGGAATCTCGGAAACGGCTCCAGCGATTTTCATGAAATTTAGTATGCAGAGTGTTTCAGGGGCGATAAATCGATCGTTTATCAAAAAAAGAAGCAATGATCGTTCACCCAGGTACTAATTATTTATTCATGCAACATTATACTTACTAGCTTCCACGAGCGACTCTGCTCGCGTGGTACTTACCCGGATAAAAGTAGCCTATGTGTTAGGCTATGTGTGAAAAGGAGTGAAATATCTCTTGTACTTTCCTGTTAAACTATTATGACTGCTGGTGGAGGCTGGATGCATCGAGCTGAGGTCAGGGCGCAATGGCACTCAGGGGAGGCCTATGCCCAGCAGTGGACTGCTATAGATGATGATGATGAGATCAAAACAGATGTAAATGGACCCAAAGCTTGCCGTGCCCCTTCTGTCTGGTCTGCGCCTAAAGGTCAAGGTTTAATACTGACTTTTTCATAAAGATTTCAAGAGGTTTACTTAGCGTTTTATTATTATCCCTTCTCAAGATTAAACAGATTTTAATCTTAATGATAACTCGAGGACAATTTTAAGCTCTTGAAATGGGCCGAAGTTTTTACGAGGAAATTTTTGGTATCTCCTTACGTAATGGTTTTTAGTAACACTAGGTACAACCTTACGGAGTTTACATTCCTCAAAATACATTTGTGTTTTTTTACACATCAAGTCAAATCGCATAACGTGGCCGCGTTTGTCGTTCAAAGGGCAGCGTATGTCCACATTAGTGACATTACGTTTGTCGTTCAAAGGGCAGCGTATGTCCACATTAGTGACATTACGTTTGTCGTTCAAAGGGCAGCGTATGTCCACATTAGTGACATTACGCCGTAGCAGATTTGGGCATGTTTTAAGCAAAGTTTAAAGACAACGGGTTGGATTTTCTGCATGCATAGTGGTTAACTTTCTAATAAAGAAAATTCGTGACGCGAATGTAAAATATGTAAATTAAAGTAAACAGTACTTACTAAATCCATCGGTGGAAATCCCGAGAATTTTGAACAAAACAGCCATTCTTTATTTAAAATTGACTTGACAATTTGACTTTGTGACATTGACACTTACTAAGTCAAACACTTGACACTGACATTAGCTCAAAAAAGACAGATGTTATAAACAAAGAAGAAGAAGAAGACAGCGGGTAAGCCGCTATAAACTCGACCACCGCACCCCTACACTAAGCACGCTAACGAAGCTGCCACAACTTATTCCGAACAAACGATACATTTTCGACTGTTTCACAGTAAACCGTCCTTATCCTACAATTTGTCACCACCCGCTGGCCATTGCAAATAAATTGTCGGTGCAGTAAAATAACTAGTAGCTACCCATAGAAGTGACACTCCCTTACACATTGTTACACATACGACACCTCTAGTTTAGTCAATGTTGGCTGCTTCTAAGTGATCGCGTCATAAACGACCAATAGGGACACGGTACGATCACGTGATAGTGCGCGCTAATTGGTTTACTTACTGTTCCCACACCCGCTATCCTAGCCGCTGTATTATTTTTCTGTATCATTACGTTCGCCATATTGGTATCAGCATGAACACTGCATTTTATTCAAAACTTCCCTATCTACCTAAATAAGTAGCAATCTCAAAGTTAAGTATGTACAAAACATTGTGTAGGAATCACGCCGCCACAGTCAACAATATTATTATATTCACATACTTACAAATCATGCGTGACTACAAGGTTTTAATATAAACTTTAATACTAGAAATCAAACAAATAAAATAAAAAAGTATACTATATACCTATGTGCGATTATACCCACTGCCGTCCGATCACTAAAAGGCCGTTAAGTGACATTTGGTCAAAAATGACTTTTATATACCACGCGAAAGCCCGCATTTTTCTCTATCGACCAATCTTGGACACATGTTTCTATCATTTATAGTTACTGAGTTCTGGACACCTCGTACACGGCTATCTACACCTTTTTTGGGCATGTCCAATTCTTAAATACGGTTAACTCGTATTAAAACACTACAATACGTTTAAATGCACTTAACAGTACATTTCAACATTAAATTATATTTATGAAACAAGCCTAAAAAACGGTTTAATGATGTTACTATACTACTTAGCCGTTATCCGACTTTAGATGTGTTTTTGTCATTTATAAATTGTAATCCTCAAAGGGATCTACTACGTCTAAAAGACAGTTTTCCTTCAACTGCTACTCTATAACACCGCTAGACATACTTTGCCGCTTATTTGTTTTTCACCTCACGTGGGTATAAAACTATTACAACTCTAAAATACAGTGACTGTTTTTTAGTCTTGAAAGTTATTACTGAATGCTAATAAATACAATATTAGAAACTATATAAACAACATTCCAACGCTAAAAAACGTCTATTTGCAGTACCTTCTCGTACGTACCGCACAATCCGCGCACTCGTTATTAGAGATTAGCATGGTATGGACACGTGATGAGGAGGGATGAATACCAAAACAGTATAAGTGTATAAGTGTGGCTGGGTGCGCAGGTAGAGGAAAGCCGAAGAAGAAGTGGTTTATTGTGTGAAAGATGATATGAATGAAAGAGGAGTAGATTCAGAGTTGACGAATGATAGGAGTGAGTGGAAGAAGAAAACATGTTGTGCCGACCCCACTTAGCGTGGATGGATATAAGGGCAGAAGAATGATGAATGATTATTTTGATATATCAATATTATGTATCGTTTTAAATAGATAGAAGGTTATTAAATAGTTGTTGAAGTTGTTCTCTCTCATAGGCTTGAGGTGATTGATGATTCATGATAGGCATAATCCTTACTTATATTATAAATGCGAAAGTAACTCTGTCTGTGTGTGTGTTAGGCAATCACGCCTAAATTACTAAACCGATTTATATAAAATTTAGTACAGATATAGTCTAGAGCTTGAGAAAGGACATAAGCTGCTTTTTACTGCGAATAAAGTAAGGAGTAAGTGTAAGAAGTTGAAATAGACGATTAAATTTGTGTGAAAATTACGTCATTTTTAAAGCTAGAAGCTTGGAAATTATTTGTTAGGCTTTGATTAGATATAAATAAATACAACATTCAAAGTTTGTAAAAAAAATACCCTAAAGGGAGTAAATATAGGAGATGAAAGTATTTATTTGATGACGTTGGCATAAAAACTTACGGCCCAGAAAATAAAAATATTATGGTCTGTTCGCCGCTTACCTCCTATCTGATTTAAAGAATGAGAGCGAATAAAGCAAAAGAGGTGTGTCAGAATCGTAGCAAGTGGAGATCCGTGATCTCTGCCTAATCCGTCGGGAAACAGGCGTGATTTTATGTATGCATGATTAAAAGAAGAAATACAGAGAAGTACGGAATCATTACAAAATGTGAACTTAAATTAAGGCAAGTAAGTCTAGCACGATAAAACTTGTTTGGTTAAGTAGGTACTTATTATTTTCTTATGTAACTCTTTATTATAAATTAAATATTTAACTTTGAAAGCTTTGAGAAGTATGTGTGGTTTAACTTTGAATTATAGGGAAGAACAGTATGATAAGATAAAAGAACGTTGTGGAGTGAAAGAAGACGTAGTGATGAAAATTGAGAAGCGTATGTATGGTTTGGGCATGTAGAAAGGATGGATGAAAGGAGATTGACGAAACAGGCGCATAAAGAGAGTGTGGTTGGGACAGTTGGAAGAGGAAGACCTCGGCGTACGTACCTCGATCAAATTGGGGACGTTTTAGAGAGTACCCTAAACCGACGCGCATGTATGAAGAATGTAATGAGAGTGAATGAAGCAAAAGAGGTATGTCAGGATTGTAGCAAGTGGAGATCCGTGGTCTCCGCCTACCCGGTCGGGAAACAAGCGTGATTTTATGTATGTATCTAAATATTTAACTATTTTCAGACACCGTTGGCGAGTTTTATTAACTTGAACTTATTTATTTACTAAATAATAATTAAGCAGGATACAGATAGGAGTTCAAGGATATCTTTTTATATTCTAAAAATCAAAGTCCTGACTAAAATATTCATTCTAGACGCTGACATTATAGACAACGCACAGTCTAAAACGCTGGTCGTAGAGACTTGAAATTTGGAGGATACGACTTTCTTAGTACGTGGACGTGTACTAAGAAGATTTTTTTTTTAATTCAATCTCTTAAGAGGTAAAAAAGAGGATATGTTTGTAAGAAAAATCGTACTCTATGCACTTGGAACTTGGAAAAAATATTCTTCAAGACATCAATGTTTATGATTCAATTATTTAAAAAAATATCCTTAAAGCGTGGTGTAAACGACACAAGAATTTTATAATACAGTTAGTACATGATACCTATATTATTATTATAATATAGTACTCGTACATCGGGGTGGTAATGATTGACTATGAACTTTTTAACTATTTAAAATAAAACACGCAAATGCCGTTGCGAGCGGGCCAGCTAGTAAGCACATAACATTAAGCTGTGAGTACTTTAAGTAAATTAATAATTGATTTCATTTAGTTCCTTGGAACATATTGATTAGACTTAATTAAGTTACTATAATAGTAAAAAGTTGTGCCATTTTATTTGTAAGAGCTCCTTATAAGTGTAAGAACTTCATCATCGAAAGCTTTTTAACTAACAAGTACTATTTCGTTCTATTTAACAATCATTTTCATAATATAATACCTTTTTAATGTAGGAAAAAGTTACGCTTAGCCGTTCATTTGACAGTACATCATAACATTTCAAATATTATTGCCAACGCTAAAAAACAGTTTTCATTGTGTGTTCATTCTAAAACTGTGTTTAAGTGTAGAAATATAAAAAAAAATTAAGTTTGAAAACAGTAAATAAACGGTTTTAGGCTTTTCACCTTGTTTTTAAAAATTATGTTGAATGTAATTAAGTTAAGTTTCAATTCTAGAAGAAGGTTATGTGACTTAACTGTTATATAGTATTGTAATTGTTTAAAACTGTGACTCATTTGGAATGAGTGCTGCAGTTACAATCGTATCCAACTCTATACAACGGTTGTACTTCAGCCATCCGTTTTTTAGTATTTTAAATGATAGCATTTTAAAAACATATGTCGATGGCTAAAACACAAAAACTTGAATTAAAAATTAAATAAACAAGCTACGCCTGATTGTAACATAAATAATAAAAGCTTATAATAATACAAAAAATTTGGTATAGCAAAAAAAATTGTAAGTCTTCACAATTTCTAGAAACACCATTTTCCCACGTTTTTGCTCATACCCAAAAATTTGGTTTTGTCACTTAGCCGTCTTTTAACAAAAGGACGGCAGCCCAAGTGTATTTGTATTTTTCGGAGTAAGAATCTGTTTTATTACTTTGCACAAATCTGATATGTCACTGCGACAATAACGGTCGAAGGTTGCTATGGGATAGAAAACGTGTCAGAAGTCTAAGAACATTCTGGGGCCTCACCACGGATTCATATTACATTACCGAATTAGTATTACATTGTTATTTCGTACCATGACCTACACAAATTGTATTGAAGTAGTGACGTTTCCATAATTTCCATTATTTCGTTACGGAATCGTTCTGGAAGACTTCGTAGTAACGCCCCTGTTCTGTGTTGTTTGTGTCTGTCAAAAAAAATTATTCTATTATATTAAACTTCAGATATGGTATGCAAATTATCAAGTGACTTATCGATTAGTCATTACTATACATTTTTTTCTCTAGTGACATCGCTAGTGGAATGTCATTTTGTATGTGACCCCTGACCGTGAGTTTCAGTTCTATGCATATCTTTCAATATGAAGACACGGCACCGGGCAACTTTGAGACTTATAGGGTACATTAGAGACTCTACATTGAATATAGTTGCTTCAACTATTTGTCCCGGAAACTATTAGGGTCGGTTCTTATTAGTGGCAATTCTGTTTTTTCGTTGGACTATCTAGATTATTTTTAAATACGAGCGATAGATAGGTGAATGAAGGTAGATGAATAATAATTCGAATATTTGGGAAAATCTCATTACTAGCCTCACAGCTCAGTTGGTGTAACTCTGTCTTCTGCGCTGTAGCTTGTGGGTTCGATGCCCACCCAGGAAAAACATTTGCGTGATGAATGCAGTGTTTCTGTGTCTGTAAAATATACATAGGTATAATTATAATTGAATAACGGGTATTTATCACGTACCTATTTTGTTTTTATTCCCGACGTTTCGAACACATTACAGCGTTCGTGGTCGCGGGCAGAAATAGGTACGTGATAAATACCCGTTATTCAATTATAATTATGTTATACATAGGTAATTAATTATATTATGTATTTTATACTATGTTTTAACAAAAAAAATGTGTGTAAGTAGGTAGGTATGTACCTAAATCTATTACATTATGTTCCCATAATACAAGCTTAGTTTGGGGCTAGATGGGCATTATTTAAAAACTTCAACAGTAAATACTTACATTATTATTATTTACTAGCCCTTCCCACTGATTTCGTCCGCATGACGATAACTTTTTTCTGATATCCGATTGTAATGAAACAAATGTTATGCTCTATCCGCCTGTAAAAGTTACATAAAAATCCGTTCAATAGTTTTAGGGTGTAACGGAATAATATTCTAAAAATTGCTGATTTTGTTCTACTACTCTATTTTAGTCACCTCCTCTTTTTGCTACTTTTCTTTAACGACCTTTAGACCTTTAAAGTTTTATTCAAGTTTAAATTTCTTAAATGTAGAACCAGTATACATTAAAATACCAATGAGACTTCGACGCGAGCTCCCAGTGATTCATAGAGTTGGACCGTTTAAATTGAACGCGTTTTAATTCTTTCAGAATGGGTTTAATAAATAAAATACTGTAGCAAGCACTGAAAAGTTTTGTAATAAGATTTTTATTAAGCCGAGTAATACGTTTTGTTTTCAAGATTTCAGTTTGAAAACATTGTTTTTGTTGAGCGGAATGTTATGAGAAAATATTATTTTAAGAAAATTTAAGATAAATAGGTCTAGCAAGATTATGATCATTTTATTTATGTTTCTTTTAAAACGAAATCTTTCAGCAGAGGGTTGGCCACATAAACTTATTTAACAAGTGCTGAAAATACTAAAGTAATTATTAACGATCTATTTTTGAGAAATCAGTGGCTGTTGAAGGCTTTAGATCGGTAAATACGGCGCTCTGCAGGAGGTCTATGTCCATCAGTGGACGTCTATTGGCTGACAGATAGAAGATCCTACTAATTTACTTGGTTCAAAATTATGCCCAAAACTTCTACAAAATACTGCGAATTAATTCTTGATAGGCAAGCAGACAATAATTTTCAACTCATAATAGCTACAAGTCCACGAAATATTAAGCTTCGTTCAATCTGACGCGGCACAGTGTTGTAAAAAGCGTGTCTGACGTTGATTGACTGAAAAACAGCGTCACTAGATACTGTGCGACGCGCAGTAGTGACTTTAAGTTGAGGCTGGACCAGTTCAACTGCACATGCAGGGAAAGATTGTAGGTAGTTTTATTTTAATTTTTATTGCATGTTAGTACTTATATAGTCTTTCTAATTTTTGTAATTAATTATTTAAGATGTCATTAGATATTAGTATTATTATTTTCTTTAGCTGATTTTGTATATCTTGTAAATAAATTCTTATTCTTGTTCTTGTTCTTGTTCTTGTTCTTGTTCTTGTTCTTGTTCTTGTTCTTGTTCTTGTTCTTGTTCTTGTTCTTGTTCTTGTTCTTGTTCTTGTTCTTGTTCTTGTTCTTGTTTTTGTTCTTGTTCTTGTTCTTGTTCTTGTTCTTGTTCTTGTTCTTGTTCTTGTTCTTGTTCTTGTTCTTGTTCGTGTTCTTGTTCTTGTTCTTGTTCTTGTTCTTGTTCTTGTTCTTGTTCTTGTTCTTGTTCTTGTTCTTGTTCTTGTTCTTGTTCTTGTTCTTGTTCTTGTTCTTGTTCTTGTTCTTGTTCTTGTTCTTGTTCTTGTTCTTGTTCTTGTTCTTGTTCTTGTTCTTATTCTTATTCTTATTCTTATTCTTATTCTTATTCTTATTCTTATTCTTATTCTTATTCTTATTCTTATTCTTATTCTTATTCTTATTCTTATTCTTATTCTTATTCTTATTCTTATTCTTATTCTTATTCTTATTCTTATTCTTATTCTTATTCTTATTCTTATTCTTATTCTTATTCTTATTCTTATTCTTATTCTTATTCTTATTCTTATTCTTATTCTTATTCTTATTCTTATTCTTATTCTTATTCTTATTCTTATTCTTATTCTTATTCTTATTCTTATTCTTATTCTTATTCTTATTCTTATTCTTATTCTTATTCTTATTCTTATTCTTATTCTTATTCTTATTCTTATTCTTATTCTTATTCTTATTCTTATTCTTATTCTTATTCTTATTCTTATTCTTATTCTTATTCTTATTCTTATTCTTATTCTTATTCTTATTCTTATTCTTATTCTTATTCTTATTCTTATTCTTATTCTTATTCTTATTCTTATTCTTATTCTTATTCTTATTCTTATTCTTATTCTTATTCTATTAACATTTTCGCCACCTTTTACGTCTTTTCTTGGTTTATAGCTTCATGTCACAACTTTGTTGCTATGTTTCATTGCGATAGAAGATACGAGGTCGTTTTTTTGAGATCAAGGAAAAGATGGATGAACTGTGAGAAAGATTACATGGGTAAAGGAGTGAGTACTGAGATGACAATTGACAAAAGGAAATGGAAGATCACAAGTTGTGCCAACCCCACATAACGTGGGAAAAGGGCAGGAAGCTGATGATGATACAAGATCGTTTGTATTGCAGTTGCTATAGAAATGGAGTCTCTTCTAAGATTTTCTTTTAATGATTGCGTCGGTTAGGTTGAAGCTTAATGTTAGATAGTAATTAACCGACATCTTGGCTCGCCGCCATACGAGCAAGATATATTCGCCATTAGTGTGTGTAAAAACTTAATATTTTACTCCGAGTCTGCAGGCCGTATGTTCTCGTGACGGGCGCAGAAATGCTGTGGTTTTATAAATCTTTTGTTTGGTTTGTGAAATTTGTAATGAGAGAATTTTTTGCTCACTAGGCACTTGCACAAAAACTTTTTGGGGAAGTAAGCCTAAAACGGGAATGGCGGTTAAGCCGTTACCTTGCCGTAACTAACGAGCTATGGCGCAAATTCTCACAAAACATATTAGCACAAGAAATTGAAGGTGAGTGAATTTGTTTAGTATTTTCATAACTGCCGATAGGCTGCAAGCCAATCATTCACCCACAGAATACTAAAAAAGGTGCAAAGCGTAGACATTCTCTAAATAATATAATGTTTAGAGGTGCCTTTGATTATTCTTCTTAAGATATCTACAAAAGGTCTAAATAACTAGTCTTTTGAGAAGAAATGTAGCAAACCTGGGAACTACAGACGTGACCATTGCTGTTTCTCTCCTCTAAATATTACTCGGTACTTAGATTCTTCAGCCATATATAGCAAAATCATATTTTTTCAATAGTCATATTTTTTCTTTAGTGTACAAGTTCCTCAAGTTTCCTTCTTCCTTCTTCTTCCTTATTTAGTCAGCCGAATCGCTAGCATCAAATCAGTAATGGTCCATTTTCATCACTTACCATAAAGTATTACGGCGTACGACAATGGAAATTATGTCCAATAAAGTCCAGTAGAGTTTTATTGGCCCTGATATGGAATCGACGGGCTGAAAACTGAATGCTTCAGTAGAAATATTCAGCTGTAACATTTGACACATCTAAAGTTAGGGCCAATGACTCATACACTAAGATATTGATACTTCTATTGTTTTATCGGGCTAGATAACATGCAATAACATGAAAAAAGAGAATAAATAAAAGTACAGCAAAGTCTTAACTAGGTAACGTCTGCCTAGGTAAGTCTTACCTAGGTAACGTCTACCTAAATAAGTCTTACCTAGGTAATGCCTGCTTATGTAAGTCTTACCAAAGTACCTAATGTCTAAAATAATCGAACCGTAAGCCGACCGATAAGGTATCAAAGGTTTGCAATAACGTTTAAAATCAAGTATTTATAAATGGTTGGTTTTTTAAATTATTTATTTAGGAAATCAAAGAAATGAAAGAAACACTTCGCTGAAGCTTCTAAAAACCTTTCTCAAAGATAAATTATTTGTGGGAAACGACTGTCTAAAAAGAAATTTTAATTTTAAATTTCTGCGGTCACTGATCTGAACTTTGTTTTCTATCTTTGACTACCTGCTCAGTTTTTGCGATTAGAAAATAAAGTTCAATTACGGTTTCCATAATTTGTTTCAGAATATTGTTCGTTAGTATTATAATTTATTTTAAAATTCCTTTGAATATTTTTCCAGTTTTAATATAAAAATATTGCTTGCGATCTCCTGTCATGCTTAGTTACTTACCTACTAGCATACGAGCTACTTGCTAAACCTTGTCACAAATGCTCGTTCTTGTATACATTGATTACTAGCTTCCGCTAAAAACAAATCTATCATACGGGAACCGTACATTTTTTCGGGATAAAAAGTCCCATGTACTTTTCCAGACAATAATCTATTTCTGTGCCAAATTTCATCCAGATCCGTTCTGCTGTTACAGCGTGAAAGAGTAACAAACATCCATCCATACATACAAACTTTCACGTTTATAATATTACTAGCTTCCGCTTGCGGCTTCAGTTGCGAAGTACCTACATAAAATATAGCCTATGTTCATCTTGAAAGTTCATTCTACACATTGGTGAAAGATTTTTTCAAATCAGTAGGATTTAAACTTCGTATTTACTCTGAACTAAACGTAACACGACAAGACAGGAAGGCCTGGAAGCATAACATCCACAAATCAAAATGCACTTAAAACGAATTCGCTTGTGGGGCACCTTCTGCAATACTGTACGTCGATTCTGTAAAATTCAAACATCAACTCGCATCTCACATCGCAATTCACTCTCACTTAGCCTAGGGTTCAAAATGACATTTGACATTGACCTTTTTATCTGACACTTTGAATCGGGTTCGAGTGCGAAGCGAGCGTCGAAGTGACTTGGGAATTACCGCATAGAATGCCCTTCTTACGTCATCTCATACTTTATCTGTCAAAATCTCCCCGTCAATTTAGTTCAACTCGCTGACACGCTCGCAAGAGTGGCGCTAGTGTAAATTCGAATTATCAACCGAGTTTTTAGAATGCCAATCAAGAAACTCACAGCGGATTCAGATTCGAAGTTTAGAATGAGGTCATACAGAATCACACAGCTGTCTACAAACCTAAGAATAACGGTACCTACATTTTACAAAGCTTACAAAGCTTATACGCTGAGTGAGCCAATATACAATGAGCCAAATGAGCCGACCAAATCTACATCCTCGTTATCCATCTGAACTGAATCAGCTGGTCCGTGAAATGCAAATGTTCATTTATCATGGTAATAACTCAAGAGATTTGTACCATTTCTGAAGTTTTTACTCCGAGGACGTGGTTAGCACGAGTTTCTGATCTCAGTGGCGAGGTGCCGACTAATTTGCGAATGATTGTACTATGGATCGATGACAGAGGATAAGGAAAATCCTTAGGCCTCACCACGAATTCATAATACATTACTGAATTAATATTGCATTGTTATTTCATACCATGACCTATGCAAATTGTATGGAAGTAGTGTTACTTCAAGCTTCAAATGTGACGTTTCTAAAACGGAATCGTTCTGGAAGCCTTTGTGATAAGGCCCCTGGATGCGATCCACTTTATCAAGACCTATATGGCATTAAATAGAGGCCTATACCCAGTAGCGGATAGACATAGACTGAGAATGATGATGATGATTAATATCTAAGTGCTTATACGATGAGTTCAACGCATTTTATTAATAATCTATTCTTATGTCTACCGCTTTCACACTCTTCCTCTTTCTTATTATAAAGCATCTGTCAATTAGATGTTAATTTTACAAGTGTTTTTGTCAGTCCTTAAAATTCAATACACAATTATCAATAACTTCTTCTTCTTCTCTCTGCCCTTTTCAAATTATGTGGAGTCAGCACAACAAGTGATCTTCTTCCATTTCCCTCTACTATTATTAACTTAAACTTGTTAACAGCCATTTACGTGTCAGTTTGAGTCTGAGAACAATTGAGAATATCAAAATCGACATCTTTATTGAGGTCAGGTAACATAAATGAAAAGCAGAAGAAGAGGTGAACATTGATTTGTTATCGAATCAGAAATTGGTGCCAGCTCTTGACCTTAGAGCTCCGTAGCAGTAGGCAATGTTTTCGGGTCAGGGATATTACTGCTTTGTATTTGCGAACGTCCCATTGAAAAAGGTATTTGTTTATGACCTTTGTTGACTTCTGACCGTTCATCCAGGTAATTTTTAAGCGATTTTACAAAAATAAGTAAATTATTTACTTACAATCTTTCTCAGTGGTATTTAATTTTAGTTTTGATCGAATTCTGGGTGTCTACTCCTCAAAACAAAAACGATATAATCGGAAACGAATATTCGTCGAATTCAGTAGAATTAACAGTTTTTTCATTGTCTATTTGGAAAATTCGTGTCGCCTGTAAGAAGTATGACAGTAAGTTTACGAGATAGGTTGTCAAAAGTAATGTCAGTCTTTCCATCGTTCAAATAATAGCATAAACGATGTAGCTTACAGTAGGTTTTGCACGATTATTGTGCTGATATCGTTGATCGTTTTGCAGAGTAGACGCCCTGTCTCGTTTATTCGTTCGTAATTTGTGTGTTTGTGGTCTTGTATTCTCGTTTAATATAGGCCGTCGGTGTTCATCAACATCTTCACCTGATACGCTATCATAAACCAACCACAAAGATGGCGTAGACACAGGGCCCTATTCTCATAAACGAACAATATATCGCGTGAAATAAAAATAAAAACATGATGACTGTATTTCCCAGGCTGGGTAAATATCTCTTCAAATCTCTTAGTTACTTAAATCTTTGAGGATATCTATAAGGAGCTAGTCAGAGGCACGTCCAAACACGATATCTGGCACATGTCCACATTCCGCACAGTGGCGTGAAATATAAAATAAAAAATTTTTACTTGGTTGCGTAATGTTGAAAAATTTCCACTGGACGATTCAAAATTCCATAAAGATTTAATTAAAAATTTATTCACTTGGTTATTCGATTTGGAAATTTTCCTTTGAAGACAATTGCGTGCAAATGAAAGTTTTACATAAAAGTCTTGATCTTCAGTAGTGAGTATATCGATGCAAGGAGGGTGTTGGAAGAGTGTTCATCATCAGCATATAGCAGTCCACTGCTGGACATAGGCCTCCCCTAATGAGCGCCATTGCGCCCTGTCCTCAGCTCGACGCATCCAGCCTCCACCAGCAGTCTTTCGCAGATCGTCACTCCACCAGGCCGGAGGGCGTCCTACACTACGTTTGCCGAGCTCCGAGGTCTCCACTCAAGAATTCCTTTATCCCAACGGTTATCGGTTCTTCGACAGATATGGCCCGCCTACTGCCAGCTTGCTAACTGAGCTATCTCGACAACCTTAGTTCTGTGTCGGATAGTCTCATTGCGGAGTCTTTTCTTGAGAAAAACTCCGAGCATAACTCGTTCCATAGCTCGCTGAGCGACTTTAAGCTGGTGGACTAGCTGTACCGTGAGTCTTCAGCATCTTTGATTAGAATAGAGCCTTTGGCGACTTTCCAAATATTCTGTCGCTAAAAAGAGCAGAGACTGAAGACTCCAATATTCCCTCGGCCTTCCTCTCGCAAGTTTTTAATCAGATCAGGCAATCTACTTGATAACTCTATTTCGTATTGTTGGAGTTGAAATTGTCTTTTAAGTCGACCTAAATAAAAATTTTCGCAAATAAATGTATGTTTCTTATAGGTAATTCTTGCCATAGAACTATTTGTTTGTATTAAATTCTACGGATTATAATTTATAGATGAGCGCTGGTGGTGTAGTGGTAGCACCCCTGCTTCAGGATCCGAATGTCATGGGTTTAAACCTGGTTATACACCAATGAGTTTTTCTATTCAAAAAGTGTATGTGCGCAATGTCAGTGCTCTTAAACGACAAAGGGACATATCGTGAGGAAACCAGCATACCTTAGAACCAAAAATTCGAAGGTGTGTCATTGATAAGTATTTTTATAAGCGGCGTTGGTCTTGCAACCTATCACGTATTTAATACTAACTATTGTATAAAATGTGGGCATGTACCAAATGTCATCTTCGGATGTGCCTCTGACTACCCTCTTTAGATACCCTCAAATATGTAAGTCACAACTGCAGGTCTGAAGAGATATCTACTAATCCAGGGGATTAGTCGTGATCACATTTTTTTTTATTACAATTTATAAGTATTTTTCATACAATTGTCTAACTACATAGCGCTTAGTATAAGTACTGAAATCCGATTTGAGCTCCAAAAGAGCGTTAAGCAAAATTCTAACTTCTTTAAAAGTCTTTGTAGTGATATTTTCCGAGGAAGGTAATTTGAATTTTAGAAGGAAAATTCTCGCGCAGACTAAAAACATAACCTCTCTCCGCTAAATTTGAACTACGGCCGCCCCATTTCCTTAATTTTCCACGGTTTATAATGATCCTTTATTTACGTAACCCAAACATTTTGCTCACAGGGATGTATCTAGGCAAACGTCTTAGGTACTAAGAGAACGTACCCATCCTACGTGATCCGTTCAGGGGGGGTAGAGGTCTTTAAAATAACACGCTTGGTCACAAGGTTGTTTCTTAGGTTTTCGTCAACGTAAAAAATATTTAAAAGCATTTTCTGAATGAATACGTAAAAACTGAGGGGTGGGGGGGGGGGGGGGGTTAACAAATACTACGGATGGTCACGAGGGGGGGAAATGGGTCGCGTAGTATGGGTACTAGTGGTACATGTGCCAAATATCCTATCTCTGACTACCTTCTTTAGATATCCTCAAAGATCTACGTAACTAGAGATCTGAGGAGATGTCAACCGAGTCTGGGGATTACTGCAGTCGTGATCATGTTACATTTTATAGTTGGCTGAGACTTGGCCATGACTTATTCCAGCTCTGGTCATAATTTCATCGTGTTCCGCGTACCCGCGTGTTCTCGCTTTAATCACGGGTCAAGTTCTTTTCATTCGAATACACTTAAGCGGCTTGTTTTGATGTATTAGCATGCGTTTCCTGTAATCATTTTATGAAAGCGTAACGTCAGGGACTATGACTATGGGTGTTATTATATATTCTAGTCTGTCTCTATGTGTACAAGCTTTGCTTAGTTTGAGCTAGATGGCGTTGCGTTGTGTGAACTGTCCACTAATAATGATTTATTTATTTATGACTAGCTGACCCGGCAGACTTCGTACTTATTTAGAAAACGTTTGTATGGGAAATAGAAAAGGGCTATTTTTTTTTTTTTTTTTTTTTTTTTTTAGGGTTTTCCCGGCAGTTATTCGAATTTTTCTCACCTTTTAAACCTTCCCTAGACTTCAACGAATATTTCAAAACCAAGATAAATCCGTTTAGCCGTTCCCGAGTTTTAGCGAGACTAACGAACAGCAATTCATTTTTATATATAAGAAGAAGACTACTACTAACAAAAGGTGATGAGGAGGGATGAAAACCATGTCATTAAAAAAGTTATAGCTATATGAGTGTATCTGGATACGCAAGTAGAGGGAAGAAAAAGTGGTTTGATTTTGTAAAAGATGATAGGAATGTAAGTGGAGTAGACGCAGAGTTGACGAATGATAGGAGTGAGTGGAAGAAGAAAACATGTGCTGACCCCACGCGTGGGATAAGGGCAGGAGAATGATTATACTACTAACGAAAGGAGCCTTTGAAATGCACTTTAATCCTTTCACCACACTGCTGCACTGGTTCAAAAAACTAACAACATAAGAAAAAGAAGAACACGTAGGCAAATAAACGTTTGTATTATTTAATAATAGTTTCTCAAACAATTCCAAGAGCAATGAACGTTAAATGTTTTTGAAAGATGATAGAGAAACAGTCGTCTCGTTAAAAATCCCCTTGCAACCAAAAACGGCCTTGCATTCTTACCGACACGTAGTCAGATGCCGTCGCGTTAGCATCGCATAGCTAGCCATTTATCTATACCTACCTACTACATAGATTATATCTGAACATCATAATTTTTTAAGCAACACTCCATATGCATTATATTGAGTGTTGCTTAAAATGTTAAGTGTTGCAGGACGCTTTTGACATGCGATAATCAGCGAGAAAAATGAGAAACGTCTTATTTTAAAAAATAAACACTCAAATTTAAGTCAAAATAAAACAGAAGCTCAGGCTTTTCAACTCAACGGTTTCATTCTCATATCATATCACTTTCATCATTGTTCGCAACAAACAATTGTGTTTATCTCGTAAAAGATTAGTTAATCCTTCTAATATTATAAACGCGAAAGTTTGTAAGAATGTATGGATGTACGGTTGTCAGGATGTCTGGATGTCTGGATGTATGTTTGTTACTCTATCACGCTGAAACGGCTAAACGGATCTGAATGAAATTTGGCACAGATATAGATTATAGTCTGGAAAAACACATAGGCTACATTTATCTCCGAAAAATTTACAGTTCCCGCAGGATTGATTTGTTTTTGTTATTCAAGGTGCCACGCGGGCGAACCCGTGGGCGGAAGCTAGTTCTATATAAATACATTCGTTACATAACTTATTATCAAGCAATCTTTTATTGCTCCATCTTCATGCTGTCAGCTTGAAAGAAGAGCTCCCAGATACTCACGAGAGTAACAGCGGTATTCACAAACAATACTTGTCTCAGTAAACTAGCATTACTATGCGAAGTAAGGCATTTCTCGATTCTCATTGGCTGATTGCCACTCAAGTATTAGCGATCGGCCAATGAGAATCGAGAAATGCCTTACTTCGCATAGCAATGCTAGTTTACTGAGGCAAGTATTGTTTGTGAATACCGGTAAAAGCGGTAAAAGCCGTGTCGTTAACGCTACGTGACTGAAGATGTAAATAGTTTTAAAGTTCAACTTCAAATTCAGCTAACGAGACGTCCTGTCAGTTTGTTTGACAAACAGCTTCGAAGAACAGTAACTAGGGGCAATGTTCACTGACACGTTAACGGATGGTTAACGTTGGACGTTGGACTAAATTTATGGAGAATTCGTAGAGAATCATTTAGCAATTTTTCAACAATGGCGGATTTTTTTTAGTTTCCCCAAACTATCAAAAAACATAAACGATTTTAAATAGTATTTAGTCCAAAAATTTTAAAACCATTATGAAAGTAATCGAAAATAACTTCTTACAGCCGCCATATTAAGTTTTTTGTTATTTTACAACGTGATACAAAAAAAACCGCATTTGTCAAAATCTGTTCAGCCATTTGGGCTCCAGCGACGGTCAAGGAACTTGCATACATACGTATATAACATATACACCAAAAACACATTACTTTTCTAATTTTCAGTCTAGCAATGAACTATTTCTGAGTGACTGGTTATAAGTGACTGGTGATAATGAGTAACTGGTCAATGGTAGCCCAAAACCGTGATGATTAGAGAGAAGGAAGGGAGGCTTGTAATAAATAAATAAATATATAAATGAGCTAATTATAGTCATTATTGATTTCACGTATTTTTTCGCAGTTTTATTTAGCTACAAGTGTACATCATTCCTTCCGATCGTGTGACCAGTTATTTATGAATCAGAGTGGTGAAAGTACGCCTCAGAGGCTCTTTTGTGTTTTTGACACTGTCAATTTAAGATAAATCCTTAAATAAATAAAAAAATAACAAGAATTGAAAGAAAAATATTTGGACAAAGAAAAATAAATAAATCGGGAAAAAGGGCAGATAACAAGTTCTAGATAGAGAAAGGATAAAACAATTAATATAACAAAATCACATTGAATTTGAGCAATTTTGAGCATAGACGGATATTTTAAGCTAAATTATCATTACATCATCAATATTTACTTAAAACGAGTATACTCAAACACACCAAGCCACTGCCTGTTATCTCTATAGGTATATCTTCGGTAACGAAAAGCACCTAACATTTATCTCAATCCATTGAATTGAACCCCTCTTCTGAAAGATCGAACGAAAAATGAGGCAGTCGATTTATAATAAAACTTGGCACAGAATAACAAAGTATACGCTAGAATTCTATCAAGATTAACAGAGCCATTCCATACTGCGGTGTTCGGTTCCCGTCGCGAATGACGTTATGCTAATGTTTATGCATAATGAGTATTTAGCAATAAGGTACTGACAGACCGAAAGCATACTTTTATTGAGCAATATATTTAATGAGCCCTTGCTCAAGCATGCTTTCATGCTAGTAAATGTGCACGTCTGTTATTACCTATAGTGCTAAAGAAATAGTTAAGTAGCTAACATCTTACTATAACTGTACTAATGTTATAAAGCTGAAGAGTCTGTTTGGTTGAACGCGCTAATATCAGGAACTTACGATTCGAAGTGAAATATTACTGTTGTGTTCATTTATCGAGGAAGGCTATAGGCTATATAACATCACGCTACGACCAATAGGAGCAGAGCATCAATGAAAAATGTTGCACAAACGGGTAAAATTATGTACTTATAACGCGCAAGGTTGCGTGCAGGTCAGCTAGTAATGTTAAAAATGCAAAAATTTGGATGGATGGATGTTTGTTAATCAATCACATTGAAACGGCTGAACGGATCTCGATTGGCACTGAGATAGATTAGAGTCTGGAATAGCAAATAGGCTTTAATTTAACAAGGTAACACGCGGGTGAAGCCGCAGGTGGAAGCTAGTAGCTACCTCCTCTTAACCTAGGAATTTCGAATTAATTTACAATTTGAGCACTAAGATGATGAATGATAGAAGGAAAAGGAAGAAAAAAAAAATAATGTGCCGACACAATATTCAATTTAAGTCAATTTTATCTCAATTTTATTTCATTATTTTAATGAAGTTTATGAAAAATTGAGCATTATTCCATATATTAAAATGTTTAGACGTGACTCTGACTATCCCATTTAGTTTATCAAAGATCTAAAGTGACAAGAGATCTGAGGATAGGTTACTATCAAGCCACTGGGGTTACTGTCGCGATCATATACATATTTTTGTTTGTCTTTATAAGGTAAGGTACATGTGTTTTCACTTAACTCCACCCAAACGGCTGGACCGATTTCGATAACATTTAAAGGTATTTTGCTGTCGGGCAGAAAAACAACTAGTTGCTTATAAGTTTTAAATTGTTCAATAGTGTACACAGAATAAATAATAAAAAACTCACATTAATCTCATGGTATTAAGTACTCTTGATATTCCACATGCATTGCAATTAAAAAACAGTAAAACATCTCATAAACGTGATTGCTCTATAATCAATTTTCTCGGTCTCAAGTCTTTGTTTATTCGTCTCCGAAGATCTTGCGGCACAATGGCCAGGACTATATCGATTCTCGGTGAGTGTGGCGATTAGTCTCTGTTTCAGTTGGTTTCAACTGATTGCTTTCTGGAATTTATTTTACAATGGCGCTGAATTTCAAAGGGTTTTAGGAAAGTGGGATTTCGAATTAAAAATTAATTCCAGCTGGTGTGACAAATTACTAAGCAAAGTGCTTTTCAAGCAATAGATAGTTATTTTTGATGATAGCAACGAGTGGTGTGATCATCTTTTTGATGGGTGACCTTGCCCCTGTTTAATGAACATTAAAAATTGTAAAATACAATCAATTGTAACCGGCTACAATTCAGCAAGTTTCTGTTTAATAAGAAATTACTATTTACAAAATGTAATGGTGGAAAATTTCCAAAATTGAAAATTTGTACCTACAATTCTACATAATTATTCTAATACAAGAGAGTACTGGTGGTGTAGTGTTAGCATACCTGCCTCACGATCCGAAGATCGTGGGTTCAAACCTGTTCATGCACCAATGAGTTTTTCCATTTGAAAAAATTATGTGCTCAATGCCAGTGCTCTTAAACGGTGAAGGAAAACATCGTGAGGAAACCGGCATACCATAGAATCGAAAATTTGAAAGTGTGTCTTATGTTAGTATTCGTATAAGCGGCGATGGGCTTGCAACCTGTCACGTACGGAATACTAACTACGGAATGCTATGTCGTCAGCCCATCTTGCTACCGGACGACCAACGCACCTATACCCGGTTCTTGGACGCCATTCAGTTAACGCCTTACTCTACCTGTCGTCACCTCACCATAATAAATAATAATAAAGCGATATAATTAAATAAAATCAGAAGATTATTACTTAGTTTTACAAGAATGCCTTAAGGTTATTTCTATGTGGTAAAACCAAAGTAGAAATATAAAATTAGGTAACGACGAAATAGCTTTATGATATCTGTGACTGAACAGGAATCTTCATGAAATTGGGTCAATTCACTTCAAAGAATGAAGGCTGTTTTGATCTCTCCAACGAGGCACCCTTAGCACTGGCTAAGTATTTTTAAAAGTCATTTTTTATTCGCTTATGTAGTAGAATTTCAAAAGATAAAAAAAAAAAAAAAAAATATGATCACGACTGTAATCCCCGGGCTCGGTAGATGTCTTCCTCAGATCTTTAGTTACTTAGATCTTTGAGGATATCTAAAGAGGGTGGTCAGAAGCGGCGATGGGCTTGCAACCTACGGAATACTAACTTCTATGCAAAATGTGGGCATAAGTATGTACCAAATGTCATGTTTGGACGTGCCTCTGACTACCCTCCATTCTATTCAATACATAGAATAAAATCGTGGAGAAACCGTGTCTATACTTTTGATATATTCAAATAAAAATAGTGCTAAATAGAAGAGACGCTACTTAGCCCAAAGCAACCGTTATTGAAAAAAAAAACTATTTGTCTGTAGGTATGTATATCTGTGCGTTTATGCACGTTAATTTCCACAATGGCTGAACCAAATAGAATGCAGCTTTCACTAATGTATTGAGATAAGATTGGATCGAAATCGGTTGAAAATAAAAATGATAAGAATTTAATATTATCTTATACAAAACTTTATCCATTCGTACAGCTCCAGTCACAGGATATTAAAAATTAATCTAAAAAAAGTGATCTAAAGTATTCGCGGGTATCAGTTTGTCTTAAATAAAAATATTAACACTATTATGTACAAAAATCCACTGGTGCACTACCGGATTTAAACCCATCATCTTGCTGAATAGAAATTCGATGTGTTAGTTAAATGCTATAGATAATAATACTTGTTGATTAATAATTTTTTTATTACATTAAGATGATAATGAGCGTGTTAATAGAGAGATAAACATAATATTTTGTTATTCTTTCTTTCTTTTTTTACATAGTCATAGTTTTAATCCGTTTTTGAGATGACTGTACTTTATAATGTGCGAGCGAGTTGACGGCAGAAAAACGAGGTAAAATCGGAAGGTGCCAACTCGCGCGTACTAGCGTGATTCTCGCTCGCGAGTTGACGAATAACTCTGTTTTTCAGATATTCTTGTAATTTTATGCATGTTTGGATACATGGATGCTTGGAGAAACTCCTATGTCAGACTGAAGAATGAACCAACGACCGAGTAAGCACCTTCTATATTTTTAAACCCCGACGCAAAACTGACGGGGTGTTTTATAAGTTTGACGTGTCTATGTGTGTGTCCGTCTGTGGCATCTCGACCGTAAGATCGTGGGTTCAAACCTGGTCGTGCACCAATGAGTTTTACAATTCGAAAAAATTATGTGTGCAATACCAGTGCTCTTAAACAGTGAAGGCAAACATCGTGAGGAAACCGGCATACCCTAGAACTTAAAATTCAAAGGTATGTCATTATTAGTATTTTTATAAGCGGCGATGGGCTTGCAACCTGTCACGTACGGAATACTAGCTACTGTGCAAAATGTGGGCATGTACCAAATGTCATGTTTGAACGTGCCTCTGACTACCCTCTTTAGATAGCCTCAAAGATCTAAATAACTAGATATCTACTGAGCCTGCCCGCTTAGCATAGAAACTGAAGACAACGGTTTTGTCGACATTACAGTAGAGAAAAATGACATTTGGGTGTAGACATAGCTATTTGTCTACCTACCAAGATAGTTTTGTCTTGATGTCATCCCATGCTCGGGTAGAAGAGAAAATTGGAAGTGTAGAGAACGTTTTGTCTTTCTTCCGATGAGTAGACAAAAAATCGCCATACTAAGGGGGCTGGGGATTACAGTCGTGATCATTTTTTTTTATTATGTTATCTGAATTTACAGGGAAACAACAACAGAAGCTCCAAGGGTAGTTGTGACTCTGCGCGCGAGTGACTGCGTATGTTCCAAGATCTATGACCCTGTGTGTGCCTCCAACGGCAGGTCTTACTACAACCTGTGCCAGCTGCAGTGCGAGGCAGCTGGCGTTGTTGTGGTACACCAAGGAAATTGTATTCCATTCCGAAGAACAGCTAATATAACAAACTAGCTTCCGCTCGCGGCTTTGCTCGCGAGGTACCTAAATAAAATGTAGCCTATGTTACTCAGCGATAATGGAGCATTCTAATGGTGAAAGAATTCTTCAAATCAGTCCTGTACTTTTTGGGTTTATTCGTTACAAAAAAATACAAAACTTTTCGCATTATAATATTAGTAACTAGCTTCCGTTCGCGGCTTTGCTCACGAGGTACCTAAATAAAATGTAGCCTATGTTACTCAGGGATAACGTAGCATTCTAACGGTGAAATAATTTTTGAAATCGGACTAGTAGTTTTTGAGTTTATTCGTTACAAAAAAAATATAAAAATACAAAACTTTCCTCTTTATATTATTAGTATAGAAGTATCCTTATTTCCCTGGTCACCGCATCACGTTTGAACGGCTGGATCAATTTAGATAATTCTTTTTAAGTTGTGTTTGTTATTGTAAGAAGCTAAAAGAATACTATCAATATTCATAATTAAGACAGGACAAGGTCTGTTGAGTCAGCTAATAGCTAGCGTCTCGCCTTGAGAGCGGTAATTGAATAGCGCATGTAATATTGCGAAAATAAAAATCTATTGTTTCACGACCGAAATGGAACCCACGACCGTTGGAAGTCAAGAGTCACTACTACGAGTACTAAACCAGTGGTGTTTTAACTTATAGCGAAACTATATTAAAGGTGTAAAGGAAGCTTTGATCAGCCACCACAGCTTAACAAGATCTCAAAACTTTCCGGTGAAAAGCGGAAAGTTAATTCATTAGGTCCCTGAAAGAGACAGACAACTATTCTATCCTCGTACCTTCTCACTCTGACCAGTGCAGTAGCTAGGAGCCTAGTGCGAGATGCAAAACTTAAAGAATCAAGTGGTATTCTAGTATGGCTTGTGAACTCTTTGTATTGTTGAGCATCAAGCTTTGTAAGCTTTGTTTTACTGTGGCTTTAAAAATGTGTTCACATTTTGTCTATGCGCTAAGTCGCAGATGAAAATATAGCTGTTTTCTTCGTATTGTAATAATAATAGTTAAAAAACAATAACTAACTGCGCCGTGACACTATTTAAATTTTTTAAAACTTATAAAAATACTAGCTTATAACACACATCTTTGAATTTTTGGTTCTAGCGTATGCCGGTTTCCTCACGATGTTTTCCTTCGCCGTTTAAGAGCACTAGCATTGCGCCCAAAAATTTTCGAATGTACTCATTAGCGCACGACCAGGTTTGAACCCCCTGACCTTGGGATCGTGAGGCAGGGGTGCTACCACTGCATCACAAGCGCTCTTAGCAATTTTCAAATTACGTAATGTCAGATCAAAATACACGCAGGGGCACTCGATGCGCGCAGCGTTCTTTCTGGCTTGTGCCCAATGTGAAGGAAATAAGCCTAAATCCAACCCTGGCGCAGAAATCTAGTTAATTAATCTGACGGGTTATTCACAGTTGTTTCGCTGTCGCATTCCGTTCTCCTGAATTATTTGACTTTGTACTACAGATTTTTGTTGAACAAAGACTGAAGCTTTTGTGCCGGATGTAAAAAACAGCAAAATGCATTCAGAATTTCAGACCGTGAACTTTCTGTTCAAACTTTTTATGAAAAGGATTTGGTTTGATGGAAAGCCAGTCGTTGTTTTAATGACATGTTTTCTGTACAAATTACACAATACGAGTACCTATACATAAAAATATAAACTTTCTTTAGATCATCAACGAAAAAAAAATGCTCTATCGTTATAATTTTACCCAAATGTGTTCATTGGCCATCTATTTAATCTATTGGCAAATACATTTACCTAGCATGTAAGACCTTTCAAAGTGATCCTTGTGAATTTATTGATTAAAATTGGTTTTATTTCCATATAAATTGAATGATAACTACTAGATACAAAAATACAAAAATTAAAATATTTTTGAATTTGAATCTGAATTTGAACCATGTTAGTTTGTAAGGTACTTATTTATAATATGGGCTAATGTCATCATAATAATATCTTTCTTATATTTTGGTACTAATATTCGCCTGAAATAAAGAATATTATTATTAGGAACATTTATAGTAAAATCTCAATACAAGAAAGGAACTCTTGAAACGCAGTTCAAACCTTTCACCACACTGGTAGGAAAAATCTGGCGTCACAATAAGAAGAAATAGATTCTTATTAGAAAAATTACTTGAAGGCTATGAACTATTAAAATATTTGAAAACAAAAGGTAAAGAAAGAGTAACTTTTAAAATTAGGGCATCAATTCACCCTCGTCATTGCTTTGATAATCTTTTTCGTGAGTTTGAATTGGCCATTGAAAGCTCAATTTCGAAGTAAACTCGTACGAACTTTGAAACTCCGTAATAGACAAATAGTCAATTTGATGAGGAAACTTTCGAATGAACTATAAAGTTTAGATTACACGGAAAATTAATGAATAAATTAGGAAGCTTTTACTGACATTTAGCGGCCAGTAGATATACTTTTATAAATGCTATTAAAACAAAAAAAAATACAACTTTACTGATTTTGCGCATATAATATATTAGTACCTGGATGACCGAGTTTTGCTCGGTTTTCCTTTGGGGTAAACGACGTTTTCTAAAAATGAAACCTAGCTAGATCGATTTATCGCCCCCGAAACCCCCTGCATGCTAAATTTCATGAAAATCGTTGGAGCCGTTTCCGAGATTCCGATTATTATACATATATATACATATATACAAGAATTGCTCGTTTAAAGGTATAAGATAAGATATCCGAAAAGGTTCCCCAAGAATAGAATTTGAAAAATAATTACTATTCAATGTACTAGTTAATCCTGATTGTATGGAAAACATACCCATTATGGGTATGTTTTCCATACTATTTTTTTAGCAAAGAATTTTGAGGTAGGTATAAGAGTAAAATAATAAGGTCTCACTTTCCACGAATATTATAGAAAACCTTATTTTAGGTTTTGTTACCAGCACTGGTGGTGTAGTGGTAGCACCCCTGCCTCACGATCCGAAGGTCGTGGATTCAAATCTAGTGTACTTACCGTACTTAGAGTTTTTATAACAAAATGTCTATGTGTGCAATATCATTGCTCTTAAACGGCGAAGGAAAACATAGTGAAGAAACCGCCATACCCTAGAACTAAAAGATCGAAGGTGTGTGTCATTATATTCTTTTAAGCGGCGATGAGCTTGCAACCTGTCACGTACGGAATGCAAAATGTGGGCATGTGCCAAATATCATGTTTGAACGTGCCTGACTACCATCTTTAGATATCCAGAGATCTGAGGAGATATCTATCAAGCCTGGGGATTAAAGTCGTGATCATATTTTTTTTCAACCACCTGGCGAGTGAATCCGCTGGAGGAAGCCAGTTATACATAATACCCGAAGGCGAAGCGAATTATTTGTCACGACAATGCATAAATATTATGATTAATTATGATAAGTACAAGCAAGAGTTTCCACTTAATAAAACTTTGTGAAAGTTGTGTCGTTTGGGATTTGTCGGGGCAACCGGCAAATATATGAAAAAGCCGGAATTATATCTAAGTAAGTAAAGCTACCCGCAACTTTTTGCTAAAAATGGTTTTCGTACAAACTTTAACCATGCCGTTGCACACCTTACGGTTTAAAATTAGGAATTCCTGGGGTGCGTAAAAGTATAATTTAACTTTACAAATTCCTGTGTACGCTTACACCCTGTAAAAAATATATTCTCTTGGCTGTGCATTGTCTGACAATCTTTCAAGTACGTAGGTACTTTTTAATCCTACTAATATCATAAACGCGAAAGTTTTTAAGAATGTGTGAATGTCTGGATGTATGTATGTTTGTTACTCTTTCACGCTGAAACGGCTGAAAGGATCTAGATGAAATTTGGAAAAATGTACGGTTCTCATGGGATAGATTTGTTTTTGTTTTTCAATGTACCACGCGGAAAAAGCCATGGGCGGAAGCTAGTTATGGATAATTTTAAAATTTGAAGATTGTAATAGTTCATCTAATTCTAAACTATGATCTTACATTTATACTTGGAAACCATAATTGAAGTTTTAGGGTTATAAAAATATATAGGTAAATAATGTACTTACGGTGTGAAAATTTGGCTGATTGAAAGTGACTCTAAAAATTTGAGCATGTTACTTAAAGATCTAAGCAGGTGTCTAGTGTACAATGGGAAAAATGCTGTGAGACTATCAAAACATTGAAAAAGTCTAAACTGAAAAAAAAAACAGCATTGACGAAGTATTCAGCACTGGGGCGTTACAACAAGCTCTATAAGCAATATCAAAGTAATATAACTTTCATATTTCGTACCATGACCTATAAATATTATATTGAAGTAGTGCTACTTCATGCTTAATATGAGACATTTCTGAAACATAATGTTTTGTAAGAGTTTGTGGTAAGTTCCCTGAACTTTTGGCCAGACAGCAGTCATAAAGCCGGACATACCCATCTCTAGAACCGTGCATGCGAAAGAGAGAGTTCTGAAACTTTTTATGGAGGAACTTGGCGCTCTTAGGATTTGAACAAATTAATATAACAATATTACGTAGATATCTAAGTTGGTAATTCTTTCATTACTCTGTTCCGATTCGGAGGGCGGGTCGAGGTATTTACAACTTTATAAGGAGGGAATAAGTTTATATTTTGAATGTATACTTTTTAAATATAAAATTATGTTACTTGTATCTTGAGTTCTTTAGTAGAATAGCAACCTGTAAAACAACTTAGATTCTTTAATGCTTTGTCTTAAATCTTAATTTCGATTTCTCAAGTTTTGAGTTGTGAAAAAATTTGATTTGAAACACATCGTGTGAGTAATTTTTATTTTTAATTTGCCATAGTTAATTTATATAAAGCAATGCGTTTAGACTCATGCTCACTGCATATGCATTGTCATGAACAATGTAAATAATAATACAATACAAAAATACTAGTTCGGCCTAAACTAGCCTTCTTTTTAGTGGTTTAGTTTCTGGGCAAATCCATTTTAAAATGTCCCAGACACCACACTGTACTATAAAGTTCTAATTAACGCTGTATAAGGTCCAATTTCAACAAACTCTTGTTAACAAAGCATCAATCAAAAAAAACAAGAATAATTATAGACTATCGTTATCTTTTTTACGTCATTTCATTTTACGGAAGATAATCCTTTATCAGGACATGGTGGAACAAAAAACAACTTTATCATCCGATTAAAAGGCTAACCAGCTGCTAATTTAATTAACAGAGCATGTTGAAATTAGCCTTTAATTATTTTAGATAAAAGCAAAGGTCTAATTTTGCTTATTTTTTTAAGACTATTACATATTATTAGCGTTAGCTAATAATATGTAATAGCTAATAGTTAACGTAACGTTAACGTTTTAGTAATAGCTAACGCTAATAATATGTAATAGTTCTTGTTAAAGAATAAATGAAGCAAAAGAGGTTTGTTAGGATCGTAGCAAGTGGGGATCCGTGGTCTATGCCTACCCTGTCGGGAAACAGGCGTGATTTTATGTATGTATGTATGTACTATTAATACTTACTTACTATAATTACTACGAGTTCCAATATTTGAGTCTTCACATTAGATTAAGCATAAAGGACATGAAACAACAATGACGTCATTTAACCCACGTGGAAATTGAATCCTCTCCATCATAATTCCGTCTCGTGTTGGTTTATAATTAAATATGGCTTAAGCCGTATCTAAGGATTATGACCTATTTTGATAGGTTATATACTTGCACGGGAAAATACTTACGTTGTATCTGCTTAGCACTTCCGGTATATTATGTAGGCGTGATTTTATGTATCTGCATTGTGAAACAGTTTTTTTGTGTGTCTTGTATTCTCATCTTAGTAATACTTTAGTTAGACTGTAAAGTTTAGAGGTAGATTATGTTTGTAAGCAAAGATTTAAATCGTAGATATGCCCAGACGCCAAAAACTGTGGCACTGTTTTTACTTGTGTGTGTTAACAAAATGCCGATGCACGCACACTTATGATTAGTAAAAATGAACCAAACTGTTATTTCACCATTTATTGTGCAATTATATTGCACGATCTTTCGTAAAAAAAAAATACTTATTCTTTTTGTACCCTGAAATTGAAAATATTTGGTGTGCCAAATGAGCGAGCTATCTCATTTCGCGTGACAACAAAACAGCGCGGTCTCAGTAACGTACGGGCACATCTACGATTTAAATCTTTGTTTGTAAGTTTATCCATGGTTCAATGACGTTGCAATGGGTGAATGAATTTGGAATGAATTCATAGTCTAAACACGTCGTTCACTGTGAATATTTTGATACTTTGACTTGTAACTACGAGTGTTTGCGGTTCCTTCGTGGAAGTATCATATTCCAAAAACTGCCGGTTTCGATTCGACGCGATTCACTGCGACGTGCGTTTCTAATAGACCCCAATTATTACCATATCGAATATTTTACGCTATCGACAAAACGTATAAAACAAAATTTACCTACACTACTTTAGTTTTCGGTGTAATAAGATGGTATTTATGTTGGTTAATCCGACGAAACAACAGAATCACGAATACGGATCAGGGGCTTTACCGCAAGCTATTCGGGCAATATCAAAGTAATATAACTTTGATAATTCGTACCATGACCTATTAATATTATATTGAAGTAGTTTTATTTTAAGCTTGAAATGTGACGTTTCTGACACAATGATGGTTTGTAAGAGCTAGTAAGGCCCCAGGTACCTCACCACGAACTCATAATACATTACCGAATTAATATTACATTGTTATTTCGTACCATGATCTATGCAAATTGTATTGAAGTAGTGTTATTTTAAAACGGAACCGTTACGGAATCGTTCTGGAAGACTTCGTGTAACGCCCCAGGTCGTTCACTGAGCAAAATGCTTTAGTTAGTAAAACGCCTAAAACGTAATACGTCATGGAAGCATAACGTCTCAAGGCAGAACTACCGGGGAGCAAAACGCCTGCATTTCTTAACTTCCTTAAAACAAATCCTCTAGAATCACATCTTTTAATGATTTCAAACCAATTTCAAGAAATTATTGAATCCAATTAATAAAATATGCAAACACCTCTTCTCACGACAAATACTTTTCCACCCAACTCTTGATTACATGTAAAAAGACATTCGTTCAAGTACGATATGTTGTTTGAACCGCACACAGGTAAATAGACGTTAGGGCATTCTTCACAAGGGCGACGTTTGTCCAGCGAAGGCAGATAGCGGTTCGCTGTGTTTCTAAATCTTGGTTTTACTTTCTTCAACCTTTGTTGTTGTGGGCTTGCTAACGTACTTAAAAGCAGAAGTATCTGAACTGAAATATAATAAATCAATGGCAACACTAAATTACCCCCCCACATCTAAACCTTATCCTAACATGTCATATTTAAAGTCATGGTTACCTTGCCATGTTCTTTCAATATCATTGAAGTAACACGGTACCAAATTTCGAATCGATAAGACATAATGGAAGGTAGTCAGATCCCCTCATCAACTAGAAAAGAGCTGATGATCTTCAAACGGCTGAACAGATTTTCATGGAACATGGCTAAGAACATTCGGGATAAAAACATCTACGACACAAAAAAAATTTAACGAAAATTGGTTCATCCGTTTGGGAGCTACCAGACAGATTCACAGATACACAAATACACTGACAGACACGTTAAACTTATAATACTCCTCTTTTTCGTTGGGGGTTAAAAACAAGCTTTTTCGATTTAATATGACGTTGTATTAGTTTTCGTGTTATCATAAGCATGCCTTTTTTTTTGATACCTACCCATACTGTTGTTACCAAAAAATACTATCAGTGAAACAAATTTAAATCAGTTAAGATTTTTAAGTTTCATTTCTTTTGATAACTGTAAAGACAGTTTATTTTGTTTTATAAATACTTACATAATAAAACAATGAAACAGTGTCTCATTTTATAATGCAATCAGTAAGAAAGTATACTTCAGTAATTAATCCTTGCTGATGTGACGATAGTTGATAAATTATTCGTTCTAAAAATAACCCAAACAATTATTACAATTTTTTTTTATAAAACTTTGTCAAAGATAACCAAACTAAAAAAATTACCTAGAGTATCTGTACAATAGTTTGATTTAATGATGATGATGATGTTTTTAGGGTTCCGTACCTTAAAAGGAAAAAAATAACACATATTGGATCACTTCGTTATTCGTTTGTATGCCTCGAAATTTTTATAGCAATTAGAAATTTATATCAAGTAGGTATTAAAATCTTCCAAGATTGTACAAAAATACAGCCGTATGTTGCATATTTTGACATTTGCCGGTAAATAAAATACACATGGGATACTTTTTATTGCTAGAATCAGAAAATTTGGCAAGAAACAAGATTTTAAATTAAAGTAATAAATCCAAAAGTTGTTAATTTGAAAATGAAAAGTCATCGAAGCAAATATCTTTGAAACTCAATTCTCGTGATTGACAAACATCTCTAAACAAATTTGTACGGAACACTCGGTGCGTGATTCAGAGTGGCACTTGTCTATTTAAGTCAGTGCTAGTTTTACGATTTAAGAACAATCTGGTTCGAATTAATAAGCCAGTTTAATAATGATTGGAAGTTTATTTTTATAACGCTAATTTTATTTCTCTTTTATCAGCTAATGACAATGGAAGTATATCATACCTCAGTGTACTTATAACTAATTGAAATGAACCACGTTGTGTATTATATATTATTTTGTAAGTTGTTCCAGATAGGTTTGGACAGAGACTGTCTGCAAAATGAACCTTGAAATATTTTCAAAAAAATATAATTATTGAAAATTATTATTTCTTATGAGGTCATCATTCACGTTTGCAGACCAAACATACGTTTCTAAACAAACCACTATGTATAATATTTGGGCTGTTTTACACCATTTTCAAATAATTAGAAAACTTATCTTAAATTATAACTTTAATTGAACTCTTATTTTGAAACGATTTCAAAAGAAGGAGGTTCTTAATTCGTCTGTATGTTTTTTTATTGGTTTATTTTTTAGTTTGCATAGTAGTTTACAGCAAAAATAATTACGATTGAGATTGTCAGTGCATGAAGTCGTTTTCAAGTTCTTGTAAAAAATATATTATCTAATAACAACAAATAAATGATATAATACTCGTATAGGAAACAAGTGTCTGAAATAACATAGACAATTTTAACTATTATTTATTACCAATAGATGGCGTTAATGTCGCGATAGCTGACATAAGGTACACCCTCCCGAACAGAACGATGACAAAGGTGGATAGATTGTTCGAGTTTCAAGACTTCTACATGGCCAAACCGCAAGACGTGCTACCTCACATAGAGGAGATCAGAGGCTGCACGTGTCCTAGAATCTATATACCTGTGTGTGGATCTGACGGCAGGACATACACTAATTTGTGTAGAATGAACTGCATTAACTTATTCAGGAAGAAACCGAGAAAGGCAAGACTTGCACATATAGGACTATGTCTGAGATTGGATCCCTTTGACTACTAATGAATAATTGAATAAATATTCGGGAAATTTAATTTTTGTTTGGTTTATTTCAATCCCAATACAATAAGGTGAAAAGGGGGCCAAGTTCGGTACAAACGACGTGCGGCGTTGATGGTGACGGCAATAAAATGGTTATAGTTCAGATCTGAATAAGTGCCAAGTTCTATAGGGATTCTTTAAATCGTAGCTTAAGGAATGAATAGCGTAGGTCATATCCTACTAATATTATAAACGCGAAAGTTTATTAGAATGTATGGATAGGTGGATGTATAGATGTCTGGATGTCTGGATGTATGTTTGTTACTATTTCATGCTGAAACGGCTAAACGGATCTGGATAAACCCAACAGTGAAAGAAGTTTTAAAATCAGTCCAGTAGTTTCGGAGGCTATTCAATGCAAACAAACAAACAATCAAATCTTTCTTCTTTGTAATGTTAGTATAGATAACATTAGAAAACTGTGTTTAGGCATTGTAACCGGTGCCAAGGGTCTAATCTAATCGCCATTTACGTTGAATACTTGTGCGTAACGGCACTTTAAACTTTGCAGACTGTAAAACCTGTTTTAGGTAATGTAACATGGTCGTTTACTGTGTTGAAAGCTTCATTTAAGTTTACAAGTACCTACGTACCCTAGTTTTAGTAGTGGGTACTTTTTGTTTCCACTGTGTTTTAAGTTATCATAATTTACTTCCCAAACCTTATACCATTATACGAGCAATTCTTGTACATATTTATAATATAATATATTCTGAGTCTCTGAAACGGCTCCAGCAATTTTCATGAAATTCAATATCGGATCTGTGGACCGAAAACAGGTTTATTAATTTTTTTTTTATTAATAATAGTGTTACTAATCATTACCCGCCAAAAGATTTGCCCCTTCATACTAATATAGGTTCCTAAGTTCTGTGACCAAAAATTTTCTGGAGCGGAATATAAACTTAATCTCATTATCATGAGCACATTCCACTTAAATGAAATTCAAAGGTATACAATTTCACCCTTGAAATCACTCGCTTAGTCTTGAAAGACACCCATGACCTAGTAAGGCGTAGTGAGCATAAGTGGGGTTTGATGCTTATTGAGTTGTTCATTGAACATCATTCTCGTTCGTTCGTACAGTCAGTATTCAATGGATTATGAAGTTTGTAAATAGATTCATGGACAGCCGTGTGATTCTGTAAGACCTCATTTTAAACTTCGAATCTGAATCCGCTGTGAGTTTCTTGATTGGCATTCTAAAAACTCGGTTGATAATTCGAATTTACACCAGCGCCACTCTTGCGAGCGTGTCAGCGAGTTGAACTAAATTGACGGGGAGATTTTGACAGATAAAATATGAGATGACGTAAGAAGTCAAGTCGCTTCGCACTCGAACCCGATTCAAAGTGTCAAATAACAAGATCAATGTCAAATGTCATTTTGAACCTTAGGCAAAGTAATAGTGAATAGCGATGTGAGATGCGAGTTGATGTTTGAATTTTACAGAATCGACGTACAGATCTCTAGTTACTTAGATCTTTTAGGATATCTAAAGGTACGTCCAATGATATTTGACACATGCCTACATTTTGCACAATAATACAATGACAGGTTGGGAGTCCATCGCCGCTTGTAAAAATACTAACCTGGCACACACCTTCGAATTTTTGGTTCTAGGGTATGCCGATTTCCTCACGTTATTTTTCTTCGCCGATTAAGAGCACTGGCATTGCAATATTTCGGATGGAAAAACTCATTGGTGCACGACCAGGTTTGAACCCACGACTTTCGGATCGTGAGGCGAGGGTCTTACCACTTCACCACCAGTGCTCCTTTCACTTTCATTTTAATTATAATAAAATTTGGCAATTATGCACTGGAAAGTTTTGTTATTTATTTACACGAGTATGTCGAAAATTATTTGGTAAGTACAACATTAATTTATTTTATCGTCACAAATGTTTTTCTCTACCGTATAAAAAACGCTGTTTACGCCTGAGGCAGGACACTTGGCAATAGATTTAGGTTCCTTTTGCACATTATAGACCTTACCATTCAAGAAATAAGACACTTTCTTCATATTTCTTGAGTCTTATGTTCCATTTCCATCATTTGTAGTTTTCCATCGGGTGAGTAGACAAAACGAAGATAAAAAACATTTCTCGATACTTGGCATAACACACAAAGAAATATGTTCTGAGTCTATCGACCACTGGCCCGCGAAAAAGAGTCAGACCAGTTAAAAAAAATCCTACTAATATTATAAACGCGAAAGTTTGTAAGAATGTATGGATGGATGGATGTATGTATGTTTGTTACTCTTTCACGCTAAAACGGCTGAACGGATCTGAGTGAAATTTGGCACAGCTATAGATTAAAGTCTGGAATAACACATAGGCTACATTTTAACCCGGAAAAATATAAGGTTCCCGCGGGATACATTTGTTTTTGTTTTTCAAGGTACCACGCGGGCATAGCCGTGAGCGGAAGCTAGTATTATATATTTTTCAGAGTAAATTCGGCTGAATATTTTGCTTCACGATCGATAGGTCTCACTAGCGTGAAACATCCAACTAGCAATACGTCTAAGTAGCAAAATGTAATTTCGAATCGAACTGAAGAGGTAAGGTTATGCTTTCATATATTTGGCTGGTGGTGTAGTGGTAGCAACCCCGCCTCACGATCCGAAGGTCATGTATTCAAACCTGGTCTTGCACCAATGAGTTTTTCCATCCAAAAAATTTATGTAGGTACGCAATGCCAATGCTCTTAAACGGCGAAGAAAAACATCGTGAGGAAACCGGCATACTTACCCTAAAATCAAAAATTCGAATAGGTGTTTCTAGGTTAGTATTCTTATAAGCGGCGATGGGCTTGCAACCTGTAACGTACGTAATACTAACTACTGTGCAAAATGTGGGCATTGTGACAAATGTCATGTTCGGCCCTGCCTCTGACTACCCTCTTTAGATATCCTCAAAGGTCCAAGTCACTAGACGTAATGTTTATTTTCCAGTAGAAAAAAATGGCGCTAGACTTAAAGAACTAGAAATCTTGAGACCTGTGCCCAGTAATGAGTTAGTTCGGGCTAGAAACAACAACATATTCGTAATGACGACCTCAGTGGCGCAGCGGGCGAGAGTCCACCTGCGACGCAAGAGGTTGCGGGTTCGGTTCCCGCCTCGGAACAAATTTGTGTATGATCTGCAGAAATTTGTTCCGTTGGTCTGGGTGTTTTCTATGTATAATAAAAAATATCTATCTATGTATATAATGTATTGAATATATCAGTTATCTAGTACCCATAACACAAGCTTTGAGTAGCTTACTTTGGGGCTAGATGATGCTGTGTGGATTGTCCAGCATTATTTAATGCATTCGTGAGATCTTTTCTGTGATTTATAAACACTAAGATAAATAAAAATGGTAATAATAATATAGAGTAGTAGACAGCTTACACAGCTCGCAGTATTTTTCTCAGAGATAGAATTCAAGTAAATCGGGGACATTACTACAAATCTAACAGGGACATCGGGATGGAACTAAAGCGTTGTTTCTTTAAATACGGTATCCGTAATATCATTACGTTAGCTCAGACATTAACGTCGTAACACATTCACACGTCGTTGTGCACAACGACAGTTATTTTTTAGTTATTCATTACTATAACTTCAGTTAAAAGGTTTCTTTATAACTTACTAGCTTCCGCTCGCGGCTTTGCTCGCGAGGTATCTACATAAAATATAGAATATGTTACTCAGGGATAACGTAGCATTCTAATGGAGAATTTTTGAAGTCGGACGAGTAGTTTTTTAAGTTTATTCGTTACAAACAAAAATACAAAAATACAAAACTTTCCTCTTTATAATATTACTATAGACTAGCTGCTGCCCGTAATTTTGTCCCCATTTAACTCATTACCTATTAAATATTTTAATAGCCTGCTATTTGTACATGCCCAATGATGAAAAATTACAAATAGTCTAAAAATCCATTTAGGAAAAACAATCATACATGATCACGACCATAATCCCCAGGCTCGGTAGATATCTCTCCAGATATCTGCTTACTTTGATTTTTTCAGGATATCTAAAGAGGATAGTCAGAGAAACGTCCATTTAGGAAAATGTCCGATATATATAATTAGTATTAAGTAGTATATTTTTAAGTTTTATGTCGTCATTAAGTTGAAACAATATTACAATTTATTTGATTATTTTCAACAATTATATCCTGAGCTGTGTACTTAATTTCAAAAAGAAAACTTAAATTCATAATCAATACGAATTTGGCCCGCTATATAACGGTTACCTATTTTTAGTAAACAAGGTTTTATACAGACATCGGGACGGAACTAAAGGGGCCAGATAAATGGGGCATTCCTATCTGTGTTCCCGTCTATTCCCGGATCGGGGTTGAATTGTATTCACTTTGGTAATGTTGAACTTTCTGCTATCATCTTGAGGCTGTTGTCTACTACATTACCGTAACCATTTGGTTACGGCAATCATATTATAGTTGAATCATTTTATCGCTTATTCCACTGTAACTTTCAAGTTTGATTGTTTGTAGGGATAAGAAAAAAAAATATGATCACGACTGTAATCCCCAGGCTCGGTAGATATCTCCTCAGATATTTAGTTACTTAGATCTTTGAGGATATCCAAAAAGGGTTGTCAGAGGCACGTCCAAACATGACATTTGGTACATGCCCACATTTTGCACAGTAGTTAGCTAGTATTCCGTACGTGACAGGTTGCAAGCCCATCGCCGCTTATAAAAATAGTAATCTATGACACACACATTCGAATTTTTGGTTCTAAGGTATACCGGTTTCCTTATGACGTTTTTCTTCACCGCTTAAGAGCACTGGCATTGCGCACATAATTTTTTGGAATGGAAAAATCTATTGGTGCTTGACCAAATTCGAACCCACGATATTAAGATCGAAAGGCGAGAGGCCACACCACTAGACCATCAGTGTTTTTCTTGTGTTTTCAATAGCCTTTAATAATAAATACAAAATTAGAGGTAGACTAGGTACCTACATAGGTACTTGTAATTTTATTTACCTACGAGATAACTTTGTAATTGTGTAAAAGTTAATTACCCAAACTTTGAAGGAGGCAATTAGGAATTATGTCATAAAACATAATTAGTCATTCTGCTATAAAGTACAGGATTAGTCATTTTATGGTCACGGATGAGAAGTTCCAAAATGAGTGTTTTTAATTTTGAAAATGCTGCATTACTGGGTAAGTTTGGCTGCCTTTGCTAGTAGTCATGACGTGGTGGGAATAGTTAGGAAATAGATCGCTATTCGCGACGCTATATCTATGTTACATGACGGTATGGGAACCATTCATTATATCTAATCAAAAAAAGTAAGAAAAACTAATGAAAAGTTTGGAAACGTGTTTATGTGTTTTGAGTGTATAATATATGTATGTCTGTATGTATGCGAGTTCCTTTGGCTGTCACTATGTTCTCTTCTTCTTCTTCTTCTTCAATTATGGCATCTGTCTCTTAGAGAACAATTTTGCCAGTGTCAAGTGTATTTATTTATAAGTATTGTCAACGTCACAGAGTCATAGTCAAGTAGTCAAGTCAATTTTAAACAAAAGATGGCTGTTTTGTTGAAAATTCTCGGGATTTCCTCCGATGGAATTTGAAGAGAACTATTCACTCTAATTCACATATTTTACACTCGCGTCAAGAACCCGGGCTTTATTGGCAAAATAACCACCAAAATTACGCAATAAAACTCAAAATAACACGAGAAAACATATAAAAACCAGAGCGACGTAGTTGTCAGGCAAATACACCGCAGAAAATCCCTATGTTCTCTTTGACTATAGCCCAAATGGCTGGACAAATTTTGACAAATAAGATGTCGTTGGATTCGTCTGGATCACAAGAGTGACAGGTTACAAAATGACAAAAAATATAATTATGTTGCTGTTGAAATCTATTTTCAATTACGTTCAGTCGGGTTATCTATATTAATAATTTCGTCAAGGGGTACGGTAGACTCGATCAAAACCTTGCCTCAATAATAAAGCATAAAAAAATAAAGATTTCGAGTCGACAACATTTAACCGCAAAATTCGGATTGTCGAGTATTTTGTAAAATTCTAATGGTGCTGAGAGACAAAACGCAGTCGCCATTATTGGCCATTATAGCGAAGCGTCACTAACACCCGGATGACATCTCGAGTAAGAACTCAAAGTAATCAACAGTGCAACCAACTTTTTTGTTCAGATGCCAGTTTACCTCCTGCACTACGTAGGTAGGTACTCATAAAAATAAACGCGTACGAAGTCGCGGGTATTAGCTAGTTTACAATATTTCCATAAAATACTAGTTTCATATTCTTCATCTTCCGACGCTATGTGAGGTCGACAACACATTTTCTTCCTCCATTTTCCTCTATCATCTGTCATCTGATTCTCAGTTCTCAAACCTTTTTTACTCATCATCTTTCACACAGTCCATCCATCTTTTTTCATATTGTGTAACTTTTTTCAGCTCTAGCAGCTTTAACATTGTCTAATGGGCAACAAACTGAAAGATTTCTAGAGTTCTTCAATATGCATTCTATGGATATTGTTGATTTGGACAAGTTTCAATTTAATCATAGTTTAAACAATTGCCATGTGTGTCCAAGGTAAGTATATATTTTATACTAATATTATAAAGCGGAAAGTTTTGTATTTTTGTTTGTAACGAATAAACTCAAAAACTACTGGTCCGATTTCAAAAATTCTTTCACCATTAGAATGCTACGTTATCCCTGAGTAACATAGGCTATATTTTATGTAGGTACCTCGCGAGCAAAGCCGCGAACGGAAGCTAGTCGTAAATAAATAAATAAATAAATATTGGTGGACAATTTACACAACGCTATCTAGCCCCAAACTAAGCAAAGCTTGTATTATGGGGAGTAGATAGCTGATAGATTAATAATATACTTTTTTTTTGTAAATACATAGGTACATGGAATAAATAATCACACCCAGACACAGAACAAACATTATGAGTGCATCACACAAATGCTTATCCTCGGTGGGGATCGAACCCACAACCTGCAGCGCAGAAGGCAGAGCTACTACCAACTGACTACTACTGTGAGGCCGGTAAAGACTTTATGATGCTCAATGTATTTTGTAGTTTGTGCTGATCAGCTACTTATGACGTTATGGTGAAGATTATGGGAGTTTTAGGGCCGCCATACACGGACCGCTCGAGCAGTCATAGGCAACAGCTTGAAACTGCCATTTACAAATGCTGCAGCAGTTGATACCAACAAGGGTGAGGGCGGGAGGAGCGCGCGACGTGGAGTGAAGAGCGCGGATGGAGGTCACTGCGTGAGAGCAGTCGACAGCTCGAGCATTCGACTGCACGACCGAAGCAGTTGCAACTGCTCGAGCGGTTTCTGTGTGTGTGCACGCACAAGACAGTAGTTTGCTGTGAAGTCACAGCTTGAAGCAGTCGATAATGGCTGGTCCAAGCTGATCGTGTATGCTGTCTCTTAATTTTCATTGATTGCTAGACATTCAGATACCCACGAAATCGAAGTTTCATAAATATTGCTGAACATTTTATCTAGCCTTAAACCAAGAAGCTTGTAGTAGTGATAGCTGATAGATTAACTATAAGTACCTGGATGACCGAGCTTAACTCAGTTTTTTTTGATAAACGACGTTTTCTAAAAATGAAACCTAGCTAGATCGATTTATCTCTCCCAAAACCTGCATACTAAATTTCATGAAAATCATTGGAGCCGTTTCCTTCCGAGATTCAGATTATATTATATATATACATTATATACAAGAACTGCTCGTTTATTGGAAAAGATTATTATAATCACCGTTTTTGTTGATAATGTTAATTTTTTCTGTACCTGTACCTACCCGTGTGTTTAAATAAATATATATTCTATTCAATTAAATATAATTTCTCTTCCAGGATATATATCCCGGTATGCGCTGATGATAATAACACATACACCAATGAATGCCAGCTGGAGTGTTCTAACACGCTGTGGTACAAAAACCCTAGAGTGAAAATCTTAAGGCATGGACCCTGCGAGCTGTTCCAAGATCTTGAGGGCATAATATAGATATTTGTATTTATTTTATTTTGTTTTAATGCTAACCAGGGGCCTCACCACGAATTCATAATACATTACCGAATTAGTATTACATTGTTATTTCGTACCATGACCTATGCAAATTGTATAGAAATAGTGACGTTTCTTTAATGGAATCGTTTGGATCTTTCTGGAAAACTTCATGGTAAGGCCTCAGGAAGAAAGTTATACAGGCATATGGCCAATATCAGAAAAAAAGCATTAACACGACTGTAATCTTCAAGCTTCTTACTTGATAGATAATCATTAATTCTTTCTAATCTCATGAATTCTTTTGTTATGTTTGAGTATACATAAATGAGGGTCACTCATAGGCATGTCCAAATTTATTTAAAAAAATCCAGTATGGCGGCTGTTGAAGCTGTTATAAATTAGCTACTTTCAGACGGACTTTTTGATTCCTTATATTATAGAAGTAGGTATCTGGAAGATTGAGTTTTGATCGTTTTTTCTTGGGTACTTACGGGGTTTTCTACGACGTTTTCTAAAAATAAAACCTAGCTAAATCAATTTATCGCCCGCGAAACCCCTACATACGAAATTGCATTTTAAATTTTATGAAAATCGTTGAGCTGTTTCCGAGATTCAGATAATTATAAACAAGAATTGCTCGTTTAAAGGTATTTTAAACATTATATTTGTTTTAGATACAAGGATTGCGCGTTTAGTGGTATTAGATAGATAATTCCTTTTTTGCATACTGTAAATATACACAGTGGTTTTCATGTGGAATAATTATAGTTGTACCTGAGGATTTGACCTCCGCCCTCCCATTAGACCACCATAGCGGAGGGCCAAGGGTCACTGTCATTCAAATACAGCCTCTCAAACCCAGGTAATGCGCTCATCCTTGCGAGAAGGACGCATTTACACTGGAGATGGTTCTTTGTTTACCTACAATGAGAAAATATTTTCCCTCGAAACAACATTAGTTAGTTATTAGAACCACAGCACACTAGCTACTTTTAGTATCGGCGATCGGCTTTTTAGAAGCTGAATACGGCGACCAAACTTTCCACGCTTTTCGGAAGCGTTCAAAATTGTTACTCATGGTACCAAATTCTAAGCAAATGAATAAAGCGCAAACGACAATCGCTGTAGTACGCTGTGACGTAGGATAGTTAACTACGTGACGATTTAGTACCCAACTATCCACTAGAGGCGCTGTACAAGTTTTCATACAATTTTTTAACTACAGCCGCTAGCGAGTGTAGATTGTGAAAACTCATGGTAGACCTACTGAACGCTACACTCCGATACCGCGTCATACTTAAAATAAGAACCTTATCCAACCTAGTGGGATAAGGGCAGGAAGATGATGATGATGACTATTATTTGCATAAAATTCTCAATTCGAACTTTCTCTTGCCCTTTGTCGGTATTGACGTTTCAAAAACAAGATGGCAGCATGTTTATGAGTACCTAAGTTGGTTACTTTCTTAGTAAGGTAGATCTCGTCTCACTAGATGGTGCTAAATATGTGAACTATTAATCATGATTGTTTTATAAAAAATGTTCCGCATAAAAGCTAAAAAAATAAATTTATTTTAATAACAGTGTGACTTTACCCGAAATACGAGTATATTCATACGTAACGACCACTTCTTATGGCAGAAATTCTAACCTTTCCACATTTGAACCTTTTTAACCTTTTTTCTAAGGTCAATACCTAATACATGGTTTGGACGTGCTCAAATACTGTTTTCAGAATGGCTTACATTTTTGCAAATCTTTTGAACGGTATTTAGTTGTCGTGTATCTTATCTTATACCTTTAAACGAGCAATTCTTGTATATATACATATATAGTACCTGGGTGACTGAGCTTTGCTCGCTTTTTTTTATTGGTAAACGACGTTTTCTGAAATGAAACTTAGCTAGATCGATTTATCGTCCCCGAAACCCTCAGCATACTAAATTTCATAAAAATCGTTGGAGCCGTTTCCGAGATTCAGAAAATATATATATATATATATATATATATATATATACAAGAATTGCTCGTTTAAAGGTATAAGATGTATATATACATATATACATATATAATCGGAATCTCGGAAACGGCTCCAGCGACTTTCATGAAATTTAGTATGCAGAGGGTTTCGGGGGTGATAAATCGATCTAGCTAGGTTTCATTTTTAGAAAACGTCGTTTACCCCAAAAAAAACGAGCAAAGCTCGGTCACCCAGGTACTAAACACTTATCAGTAGAAACTGAGTTATAAATAGTTTTTAGTAAATATTCAAAATTTATAAGTAACTACATAGGTACGTTTATTATTGTAGATAAAATATCAGATTTTTAATATGACCAAATGCTTGAGACTAATCTCCTCTCACTCGTCTCAGCATCCATAGTAATAAATAAGTAATTGATTGAGCGAGCGAAGCAAGCCAAAATCTCAATGGCAAGTAGGGCGATTTGGCGTTGTATGTTTGTATGTTAGAGCATAACTTAAGAACTGTTAATCCAGTCTGCATGAAACTTGGAAGGACAAGAGATTCTGCTATGAAGCTTTGCTGGGAAGAATAGGTGAACAAAAAATGTTTAATTTATTGAATATCCAATGAATGTCTTTACGTGTACATTACAAAATGAAGCACCAATCATAAAATTTATGACTTATACTTGGGAGAAATACAATTTGTGTCAATTCAATTCCGCCATATTGTGTAGACCAAACAAACTCTCCCTCAGCAATAATGGGTGGGTTTGAATGGTGATTGTAGTTTCCAGGTTCGTTCTTCAAGGTCTTATTTCCTATAGAATTATTCTGTGATTCGCCATTTTCTAGGAATGGCTACACTCACCATATTGCCGCCACCCCGTCTGCAAAAAAAAAACACGTGAAAAACGAATTACTTTGTTTGCTCATCACATTTTACTAGATTCTCCCTGAGGCTTTCACGCGTATCTACATAAAATTCTATAATGATATTATCACAGGCTACCTTAATTCATAATTTCACTAATTCCAATATTTTCCAATAAAGTTTTGTTATTTTTTGGTTGCCGCAAGGTCTTTGTCCCGGTCTAAAGATAGAAATTAGGTACCTGATAGGGCTAGGGGTCATAGGGTTGGCTCGTGTGGTCGGCTCTAGGCAGAGACGCGGGTTCGAATCCCGCCCGTTAAACAATTTAGTCCCTATTTGGGTGACACGGTTGGACAAGGTAAGGAATAAGTATATAACTGAAAAGATGAGGAGTGCTAGATTAGCATGGTATGGACACGTGATGAGGAGGGATGAAAACCATGTCACCAAAAAAGTTATTGGTATGAGTGTATCTGGGCACGCAAGTAGAGGAAGGCCGAAGAAAAAGTGGTTTGACTGTGTGAAAGATGATTATGAATGTAAGAGGAGTAGACTCAGAGTTGACGAATGATAGGAGTGGAAGAGGAAAACATGTTGTGCCGACCCCACGCGTGCGATAAGGACAGGAGAATGAATGATGATTGATGTACCTGTAAATGATGCAGGGGCCATCTCTCCTCTTCGTCTGGTTCAGGCACCGCATTAAACAGATGTTGACGTAGGTAACCCCGTTGTAGGCGCAAGTGGGGTAGTACACTCGAGGACAGTTGTCACAATCCTTGATCAATTCTAATGTGCAGATTATAATATTAGTAGCTATCGAGGACCCCGGCCTAACGTAGGATAATGGCATGTGAGGGCATGATGATGATGATTCAAAATGTGGTTTAGTGTGGTTATGTGCTAGTTTAGGTTATTTTCAGGAAGTTATATTTTTTACCTATTTTTAAAAATTTTGTGTTTTCTTCTGGTAACTGGTAGGGATCCACAAGCCCGTATATGCGCTTCATTTCATGGTAATGGTAAGTCGCATAGTCTGGATCGTAGCATTGGATCTTGTAAGCTGAAACACATTTTTGTTATAATCCTAAGAGGCTAAGGCTCCGTTTCCACCAAAGCAGAGAGGAGAGTAAACGAGAGGAGATGTGCTACAAAGCTGGCAGGTTATTTCTACCAGAGCGGAGAGGAGAAGCGTAGTGGAGAAAGTTGATTGATTGGAGATGTGAGCTAGCTGAGTGTGAGTGAGCCGCCCGAAAAATTAGACATCTCAGCTCTTCACTCCTTGATCCATTTCCACCGAAGCTAAGCGAAGAGACGTGGAAAAAACGAACTCTGATTGGTTTATTCAAACACATCTTCTCTCGTCTCCTCTTTTCTCCGCTTTGGTGGAAACTGGGCCTAATACTCATATAATATTAAGTAAATAATATAATATTTTAAGTAGCTTTTAGTGCACGAAATGAGCCTATACGTGCACTATGATCCTATTTACACTGGTTTAAAAAAAACATTGTGCTTTAGATAAAAATGATACTCACGGACATTAAGAACCATAACAATAAGGATGAAATTAGAAAATAACATATTCAAGACTTTGTTTAAAAATAAACCCATGTCTTCAGAAGTTATGACAAAGCTGAAATAAATACGAACTAATGTTTTGAAAAGAGGAATAACACGCCAACTATAGATTGATTGACGTTTTACTGCATTTTTATTGCATAATTTTTGTACGATTAAACGTTCATGTACCATAAAACTATGTTGTGAATTATTATAATCCTATGTAACAGAACACAACTACTTACTATAGTTGGTTAGGGTAGACTGCGTACGGTTGTGCCAATTTTCATTTGATTGTCCATAATTTCATAAGTATTCTAGTTAGCTGGAGGAAATGTGTATTTTATAGTAAAATGGACATTTGTCTACATATAAATACTTATTTTTTTTCCATAAAAGCAAAGGTTAACCCATAGCAGCCATTTGAAAAAAAAAGAAAAAAATGTCACAATCGTCCCCACCCCAAGGACGGTTGTGACAGTGCCTGGGGTCGAATGTGACAGGTTCAAAAACGCACATTCACACAACGGTCGTAAACCAACTTTATTGCACGTATTGTATGTCATACAATCACCTATAAATGTTTTACAATCAATTTATGATAAAATATAGAAAACAGTAACATTTGTATCACTTTATATAATAAGGCTCTTTAGCATCTTTAATTATTAGGTAAAAGTCTTCATATTAATCATATTAATTCTAATCAGGTATATAACAGCTTAAATAAACATTTTTGTAGGTGCTTAAACATGCAACAACAAAATCAACAAAATCTAAGGAAGTTCTTACTTTAAAAAATTTAACCTACTGAAATCTAGTCGGATTTTTCACAGTTATGACAAGTTTCACTACTTAATAAGCGTTTTCATATTCTTGCAGGTAACAATGACCTCATTCCGACTTCCTAAAATGTCGTTGCGGCATCTAAAACCAAAAAAAATTGTTTAATTATGTCACAACCGTACCCAGAAAATTTGGCACAATCGTACCCATGGTATCCATTCGCAAAAAAACAATTGCCATGACTATATCGACTAATCTACGTTCAAAGTAATCACTGCTATTTAACCACTAATGTTTAAGTTTTTACGACAATAAACACTTGTCACTCTAACTGTACACATAAAACAACAATCACACAAATAAATCGAACAAAAAAACTTACACCGGTATTCACAAACAATACTTGCCTCAGTAAACTAGCATTACTATGCGAAGTAAGACATTTCTCGATTCTCATTGGCCGATTGCCACTCAAGTTTTAGCGATCGGCCAATGAGAATCGAGAAATGCCTTACTTCGCATAGCAATGCTAGTTTACTGAGGCAAGTATTGTTTGCGAATACTGGTGTTACTTTCCATCGAAAAATAGTAATGTGGTACTCTGCAAGCCGCTACGTCGCGCGCCGAATGACGCAATACTGTGAAGCACATTCGGACAGGCACGCCGCTCCTTTCTCCCCTTGCACCCAACCCCGTATTCCTTATAATTTCGCCAATATGACGACTGTCACTACCGTACCCTGGCACAAACGTACCCAGTCTACCCTATTATGTAATAAATAGCTGATGCCCGCAGCTTCGCCCGCGTGAATGACAATTATCGCGACTTTTCATGCAAACTTTCATCCATTATTTTATCCCCTTGGGGGTAGAATTAATCAAAATCCTTTCTTAGCGGATGCCTACGTCATAACATCTACCTGCATGCCAAATTTCAGCCCGATCCGTCCAGTGGTTTGGGCTGTGCGTTGATAGATCACTATGTCAGTCAGTCAGTCACCTTTGAATTATATATATTTAAATTTAAACAAAAAGCGCGTGTTGTACAGTTGTAGCTAGGAATCAATAGAATAGAGTGTGAACCTGCGAAATAAAAAAAAGTATATTTTAAAACGAGCTGCATTTATAACTCTACTTTTTTTAGATCAAGTTCATACTCAAAGCCTTGAAATGAAATGAAATATATTTATTTCTTGCAAACCACAACAAAACCAAACATAAAATAGAAATAAGTTGCTTAAAAATATTATGTACCCACTTAACAAATGACGTAGGTATAGAAGTTATCCTATCTTATATAAATCTTCAGTAATACCTAATATATTGTTGTGGCAGAGAAATGGCCCATAGCTCAGCTTGATGCTCCAGCATGTCTCCATGCTGTAGCGCTGGTATTCTGCTAGGGGCTGCATTTAGGTCACGTGCTTATGCTAGGTCTCTGCATCTATAGTTAGTTATATTATTACTCCGTCTAAAGTTTCTGTTGATAAGGAATTGATTACAAATTATGTTTGTTTGGCTAATTATGCGATTAATATTTTTATGTTTAGAGCAATATCTACAGGTTTTAATTATTATTAATCTCTAATTAGGATTAAGTAACAGAGGCTCTATGTATTTAAGGTTTACGTTTTGGTCAGCCACAAAATTGAAATAATTTGCAATTGATATTTACCACATTTCTCAATTAACAAAGTTGGTAGTTGGTTGATTATCACGAAGTTTAACCAAATCAACCAAATTATAACTGACTAGCTTCCACCCACGGCTTTACCCGCGTGGCACCTTGAAAAACAAAAACAAATCTATCCCACGGAAATCGTACATTTTTCCGGGATAAAAAGTAGCCTATGTCCTATTCCAGACTATATAATCTATCTCTGTGCACAATTTCATAAAATCCATTCAGTAGTTTTTGCGTGAGAGAGTAACAAACATAAAATAACATTAAACGAAATGGTAGGTATAAAAAACTGATTGTAATTTACAATGAGCAAAAATGTTATCAAAATAAACCTCTTTGAGCAAGAAAGATGTGATGAGACTTTAGATTTGTCTAAACCATTAAAAAAAGATAAATTAAAGTGAGCAAAACAAGTTATGGAAAAGAATATCTATTTGAGTTAAAAATAAATTTTAGGATTCGTCTGGATAATTATAGTTTTAACAAGAAAGCGTCAAATAAACTTTAAACTAATGAACCACATTTAAATTAGGATGTTAAAATTATGAATATTATAAATTACGAAGAGAGTGTTAGGTATGAATGTGGATGGATACAGGGGTAGAGATAGGCCAAAAAAAAAGATAGATGGACTGTGTGTGAAACATGACATGGGTAAGAAAGGAGTGAGTACTGAGATGACGGATAGAGGGAAATGGAAGAAGATCGCATGTTTTGCCGACCCCACATAACGTGGGAAAAGTACAGGAAGATGATCATGATAAACCACATTTAAATTAGGAATCTCAAAACCTTCCAAAACTGCAGTGATTCCCACAAAATTAATTAAATGACAGCATATTGAAAACGCCCTCGAAATATGAGGGTATAAAAACTTTCTTACTGTTCTCACAGTTCATAACTCATTCTAAGCCGGAGGTAGCACACACTCCACAGAACTAGGCGGACCTCCCCTACTCCAAGTTATAAGCTGAAGCGACTTATCATTTCTGAGGTACTGTTCAATAAAAAAAGCTAGGACCCTCTATCCCAAAACCTACAAAATATGGAGTGTAGCAATTTAAGTAAAAACCATTCAGCTATTTTCATTATCTGCGGACAAAACTTTTTGTGTAGATACTTAATGAAATCATTTTTTTGATAAAGCTAAAAAAATTGTTTCTTACCTATTTTTTAATTTTACCTAGAGTAACTTGTGCCGAAACGCATGTATGAAGAATATAATGAGAGTGAATGAAGCAAAAGAGGTATGTCAGGATCGTAGCAAAAGGAGATCTTTGGTCTCTGCCTATCCTGTCGGGAAACAGGCGTGATATTATGCAATTTAATTTTTATTCTTTTTTCGGTCCTTTAAATTATTTAAGTAGAGCCTGCTCTGTTACTATCTTTTTTTTTCATACGCATAAAGAATGTATGTTTTTTTCCCTTTTCCACTTTTGGTATCACGGCGAGTCAGTTACTACAATAGCAGTTCAAAATTACCTGCTACACTACAAAAAATGATATCCTGAATTCGCTAGTTCTATGCTCCACACTCCACTCCGGCTAGTCAGTAGTAGATCACATCTAGGTCACCTGCTACGCCTATGTTAAATCTATGCTTCAAAACGGTGCCAACATTATTGAATGAAATAATTAAAGCATAAATAGCTGACACTTTCAAACAGTAAGCTATATTACCTATATAGATAATATTTCTTGTATCAGCTTACGAGTCGTCACGCCATGACAGAAACCGATGACTTTCGTTAAATTAAATTTCAGATTAGTTCAATTATCAATAATATGCAATAAATAAACACGAAATTCTTTTAGCAAGCTTTCTTCTACTTAGCAGAAAACTTTTGGGAATGTCGTAAAAAATAATCAAATAAAACTTGATGCAGACATCAAGGCGAAGTAATTGACGACATTTTAGGTAGGTACCGTGTTTTACAAACTCGTCAATTTGAGCAAAATGTGCTACAAACCAGCGTTTTCTAACGCGTTTCTATGGTATAGTAATAGTAAAAATCCGCGAAAAATATGCACATAACATAAGTAGGTTCCTACACTGTACTGTTCAATAATATACACCTCCTAAATAATGAGATCACCAATAAAATTGTCGCCCTTGTTTTTTGGCAGCCGAATGCCAGAATATGCCCCATCATAACCAAAAAAGGGGACAAGTTTGACTTTTTCAATTAATAAAAGTTCCATTTGTCTCACTCTTGGCAATGGGGGGACAAATGGAACTATTAAGTCCTATCTGTCCCCTTTAGGGGACACAACAGGGGGACAGATGGGAATAATCCAAAACTATTCTTGAACGAAAAAGATAAAATTTCTATGTCTAGGGAAGGCAAGGCGAGTCCAATTATTTTAGTGCTTATTGCAAGCAATTATAGTTTTAAGAGTTTTATCACAGTGATTTGAAAAACTCGTATCTAATACAAATCCTACGAATATTATAAGCGCGAAAGTTTGTAAGAATGTATGGATGTACATATGTTTGTTACTCTTTCACTCTGAAACGGCTGCACAGATATGAATAAAATTTGACACAGATATAGATTATAGTCTGGAATAGCACAAAGGTTACATTTTATCCCGGAAAAATATAAGTTTCTCGAGGGATAGATTTATTTTTGTTTTTCAAGGTGCCACGCGGGCGACGCCATGTGGGTAACAAATAATTTAAAGTATTTATTCCATGAAGGCGTCCGCACGTTTTCAGCATTAGATCGCTAAGCAGTTACAAGTCGCTCGTCTGCAAAATCCGAAAGATCTCGCCTTCATCAAAGAAACCAGAGTTTATTTAAGAAACTTGCTAAAACAAAGATAAATTCAAATCGAACTCCGAGATTAATGTACTAAGTTTGGATGGACCGCGCTCCGATGGAGGCGTATTAGCTTTCATAATGTTATTGATGAATGACGTCACAAGTATGACGATCAGTAGGTCTACCATGAGTTTTCACAATCTACACTCGCTAGCGACTGTAGTTAAAAAATTGTATGAAAACTTATCCAGCGCCTCTAGCGGATAGTTGCGTACTAAAACGTCGCGTAGTTAATTATCCTACGTAACAGCGTACTACAACGACTGTAGTTTGAGCTTACATTTTTTTAACTACAGTCGCTAGCGAGTGTAGATTGTGAAAACTCATGGTAGACCTACAGAATACTTATTCTGTAAAGACATTTTGATCTTCGATGTATTGAATCTGCAGCGAGATAAACGTATCCTTTAGAATTAGATATTGCCCGTTTGATTTAGGCCGGCGTTCAAAGGTTTTGTTTTGAGATTTGATTGAATTCGAGCTTGTATTTGAAGGTTTTATAGAATAAGCCTTCTGTTGAGAAATCGCTGTTGATTTTGAACTCTATTTCGTTACAAAACGGACCTAACGTAACCTTGATCTGATTACCAAATTGGAACTTGGCACAGCAGAAATTTGTGCTTAGGATTTTTAGCTCTCCTAAAGTTCTAAAAAAAAGTAGTGATAGTACCGTTGAATGGCTGAATCGGTCTATCCGAATAGTTATTTTGGGTAATTCCACCCTAAGTCATTTTTCTTCTTAAATTTTCCAGAACAACACACACACAAGAACACCCTTACTTCATTTGAATCATTATAATGAAACCTACTAATATTATAAACGCGAAAGTTTGTAAGAATGTCTGGATGTACTTATGTTTGTTACTCTTAAAAGTACTACTCTTAACTTATAAACAGCTGAGCGGCTTTGGATGAAATTTGGCACAAATATAGATTATAGTCTTGTATAGCACGTAGGCTACTTTTTATCTCGGAAATATGTACGGTTCGCGTGGGATAGATTTGATTTTGTTTCTCAAGGTACCGGGTACGCGGGCGACGCCGCGGGCGGAAGCTAGTACCAAATAATTTTGAAATAAACATTATTTGGTATAAAGTGTTTTCAAACCAACTATAGACTAGTCATAGACAATAAAATTGTTCGGTTATACATAATCTATTAGTACCTGGTTGACCGAGCTTTGATCGTTTTTTATTGTAAAAAGACGTTTTATAAAAATGAAACCTAGCTGAATCGAATTATCGCCCCCGAAACCCCATGCATACTAAATTTCATGAAAATCGTTGGAGTCGTTTCCGAGATTCGGATTATATAAACAAAAAAAAGGTATAGGATTTATATAAAATAAATAATTATTGCATAAAATCATATGATTCATCTAAACTTAAAGTTACGGTTTTAAACCCGCAGCTGCGGCAAAAAGCACCTCACATTTCTAACATCTATATTTTGCAATATGTCAATGGTACCTACCCCTTGCTCAATAAATGCCGGCCGTAAATTTACTGCGTGAAACCAAATGAGTGGGAGCCAAATAAAAAACTCCGCCATTTTGTGCAACCGATCAGAGGAAATAAAATTTTCATGAGGTTTTATCTGTGGGTTTATTTGTGAATCCTTGGTCGTGACAGTCTCTCATATTAGGTATGAATATTTTAGGTTACTCCTTTCTAGCAAAATTTTCTTCTTCTTCATTGTTATGACATCTATCTCTTTAGACATCATTGTTGTCAGTTTTACATAAATGACTAGCTGTCCCGCCAGCGACTTCGTTCACTTAAAGTATCTAAACTGAGTTTCAAACACATCACACAACTCATAATCCCATACTAACTTTGACACCCCATTTGACCACTTTATGAAGGTTATATTGAAAAATCCTGAAACGCGTGTCCATTTGTTTTGCATTTACAGTACACAAACAAAGTTTCAGGCCAATCGCACGACCCGTTAAAAAGTTCCCATACAAACATTGACCCCACATTTGACCCCTTTTTGAAGGTTATATTGAAAAATCCTGAAATACGTGTCTATTCATTTTGCATTTACAGTACACAAACAAAGTTTCAAACCAATCGCACAACCCGTTAAAAAGTTCCCATACAAACATTGACCCCACATTTGACCCCTTTTTGAAGGTTATATTGAAAAATCCTGAAACACGTGTCCGTTTATTTTGCATTTACAGTGTACAATCAAAGTTTCATGAAAATCGCTCCACGCGTTAAAAAGTTTCATGCAAACATTTTTCACCCTTTTTCACCCCCTTAAAGGTGGAATTTCCAAAAACCCCGCCTTAGTGGGTGGTTTTGTTATAAAAGAAAGCCACCTTCCAAATTTCAGCTTTCTATCTTCAGAGGTTTCGGCTCGGCGATGATCAATCAGTCAGTCAGTCAGTCAGTCAGTCAGGTTAAGCTCTTTTATAGATATAGATTAGTACGAGTATGTACGAGTATGTATTTTTTTAAAGTATACAATTAGTTTTTGCTGTGTTATCTTAATATATACAACTCATAGGTGACTGACTGACTGATTGACTGACTGACTGACTGACAGACTTAGTGATCTATCAACGCACAGCCCAAACCACTGGATGGATCGGGCTGAAATTTGGCATGCAGGTAGATGTTATGACGTAGGCATCCGCTAAGAAAGGATTTTGATTAATTCTACCCCCAAAGGGATAAAATAGGGGATGAAAATTTGATTTTGTTTTTCAAGGTACCACGCGGGTGAAGCCGTGGGCGGAAGCTAGTATTTTTATATTTCTTACTGTGTGCCGACTTAACTCTAAACTAGACTGAGTTGGCTGGTAGAAAATGCTCCCTAGGCATGAAGACCTTCTTTTGTCACACAATTTTGTATTCTGTGTACAATAAGATTAAAATCAATTATACCTACACCCCAATCACATTACCTTCCTTCCTCGCTTCGCAGTCGGATAAAGAGAATTTCGCATTGAAATAGCATTATCGTATAAACGACCTTAGGAACTTGAATATCCATTATCGAATTATCATTATGACTTATGAAAACGTGACGTCATCTTTTTATACGTTTTGCGAAAATGAAAATACGGGTCTGGAGTCACTATTAATAGCTATACTTTCATTTGGAGCCAACATATTTTTCTTATACCATAAAAACTTACGCTCATAAAATAATCATAAATCTTCTTACTACAAACGCAAAAATGTATTTTGTGAATGTTTTTGTGTTCACAGGGTGATTTTATTGAGTAGACTAGTAGAACTTTCCGTGACTTTGTTCACGTGTCGTTATTTCAAAACTATTAGAGCAAATTTGATGGGACATTCATTAGCTTTAAGCAACTTTTTGAATTTTTTGAACAGGTTTCATCACGACCCTAATCTCAGAAAAGGGGGGAAAAGAGGGTTAAAGTTTGTTGCCCTCGTAATTCTTATTGCGTTTGTACTTTTTTGTAAGCTAAAACAAATCACAAATGACTCAGCTACTAAAATAAAATAGTAGGTAGGTACTTTGGTTTTGTATCACCCTATATGTACCTATATCATATCAAAAATACCCTGTATAATGATAACGTAACACAACAACTATGTAGTCGAAAGTTACACAACACTTTTATAGAGTTTATAGAGAGGCTATTACAAGTTATCATAAGTGAGGTCCAAAGTCAATATTCTAGGTCAAGTTAGGTCACTCAAAGATCAAGTTAGGTTACTAAAAGGTCAGTTCAGGGCGAAGGTTATACAAAGGCGTGCCCATAGGAATACTTTATTACTCACACGAGATTGTTCATTTAAAAGTTTGTGGAAAGCTATGTTAATACTTATTTTTTAACCCCGACGCAACCGAGGTGTGTTATTAGGTTTAATACGTGTATGTTATTAGGTTTAATATACTCAATACCTATTTTTGACGACCTCTGTGGCGCAGCGGGCAAGAGTCCGCCTGCGACGCAAGAGTTTGCGGGTTCGATTCCCGCCTCGGAACAAATTTGTGTAGGTACGATCTGCAGAAATTTGTTCCGTTGGTCTGGGTGTTTTCTATGTATAATAAAAAATATCTATCTATGTATAAGTATAATGTATTAAATATATCAGTTATCTAGTACCCATAACACAAGCTTTGAGTAGCTTACTTTGGGGCTAGATGATGCTGTGTGGATTGTCCAGAATTATTTGTCCAGCATTATTTAAAGTCTTTTTAAAGTAGGGTTTTTTTATTTGATATAGGTAGTATATTTTCTTGTTTTGTAACTGGTTTTTGTTGGTCACCCTGTATTTTGGTCAGTTAGGTAGTAGTAACTCTGTAAATTTCAGTCAGGCTAGGCTGGGTCAGATAGACAAAAAGCTTATTTGGGACAATTCTTGTTCTTACTTGAGTGTAATACCTACTAAGTAATCCACTTTAGACTAGCAACACTGAAAAACCGTCATATCATGTAAAACAAAGCCAGTATTGTGTCGGATCTACTACTCATCTACCTACTTACAATTATTATAAGGCAGTGTTGCCAGAGTCATGGTAGAAAAAACACTTTTTATACAGACATGGTTACTTAAATCATGTCTGTATAAAAAACGGTTATAGCACTATTTCCTATTGATATTTAAGTTGGTGGATTCAAACCCGATCGTACACAAGCGGGCTGTAATTAAAAAAACAAGATTTGGTACCGATCAAACATAAAATATTTGGAGGTAGGTACTATGTTGGTTGAAAAGAAATTAGATTCGAATTGGTGACCACCGACGTTCGAAAAAAAAACTGAAGAACACCTTTTTTTTATCTTTCTACCTTCGCCTTCTAACATCGCTCGGTGTATTCCACGCCAAATACGCTATACAATCTATAACTCTCTAGTTAAACCACACCTAATGTATTTAATTGAAGTCTGGGGTAGTGCAGCGAAAACAAAATTAGCCGATCTTCAAATTTTACAAAACAAAATTATTAAATTATTATTTCAGTATCCACGCTTAACTCCAACAATCCAAATATACAAAGAAACTAAATTATTAAATATTAAACAACTATATATATACAGCACTATACTTATTCGTAAAATTCTGAAAAGCTCACTCCATATCAACTTATCTTTTGTCAAACAGCGTGATATATCTAAGCGCAATACACGCAGAGCCAGTTTTTTAGTTCTACCCAAAACGCGTACTAATTATGGAAAAAAAATGTTTACCTTTGAAGGTGCACAGCTTTACAATGACATACCCTCTAACATAAAAAATGTAAACTCATTCAATGCATTTAAAACAAAACTAGTACAATTTATTTCTGAAAATTACTTCTAAATGCATCGAATGGGTACCTACCTACCTGTCTGTTTTACCTGTTTATAATTAACACTACTTAGATATACGAAAACGACCTACCGAATCTTTTTACTAACAGATGTTTCTCATGTAAGTGACATATTGTGTCTTTTTGAGAATAAATTTCTTTCTACCTACAATGGGGATGGTACAGTTTTGATTGATAATAATAATTAAATAAAAGCATCGATTTAAAAATGTATGGAGAAATAGACGAGTTGGCAACACAAACATCCAGTACGTCTATATTTATGAGTACATCTTGTCTATTGTTCTAAGTTCTCGTATTAGGAGGCGAAGCGTTTTACAAAGGTAGTGCTTAGAAATTTGAGTCTTAGGTATTGGAACTTCACGAGTCTGTTGAGCTAGCTATAAGTTTTTTACTAGATAAAAGTCCAAATATTTAAACAAAATTGTTTTAATGATGATGCTACACAATAGCTATGTACACATAACACAGGTATTCTTCAATGTTATACCGTATTCAAAAGTTGAAATTTAAGCATTGGTTTACAGACAACCAAAAAAACATAGTCTAATTGAGAACCTCCTCCTATTTTAAATCGGTAAAAAAAATGTCAATAATTAGTCTTTGGATGAACAAAACAATTTTTTTTATAATTAAACGTTTTTGTTCGAAAAAACTGCAGAAATAGCAAAAACAGTGACAATTTTCTTAACATCTTTATGTTGAAAATCTATGCTCAATCTCGATTAAAACTCAAATTGAACTGTGGAATCGTAATCAACCTTTTAATTACTGCCGTCTCTATAAACGAAAACCATCGCTCAGCACTGCAACAATAGGGTTCAGATTATCATCACAAAGACAATATTTCTGGAGATGTCGAGGAGTGAGATTTCTCGCATAAATCTGGGGCAGTCCTGCGATTTGTCTACGTCATGGTGAGATGGACGACCATTTACGCACGGACAGAAACAGTGGTCTGGATGAATTGAACTCTGAATCTAAGACGGAATCTCTGCCACTTGAATAGCGATCACACTGTACCTCCTTATCACGACAGGAACTGACAGAAAGTTCATATGGGCTGTATGTTATTTGACACTAGCTTTCACCCACGGCTTCGCCCGCGTTGTACTTTGATAAACAAAAACAAATCTATCAATATAATCCCACGGAAATCGTACATTTTTTGGGAATAAAATGTAGCATATATGTTCTTTCGGACTATAAACTATATCTGTGCCAAATTTCATCCAAATCCGTTCAGCCGTTTCAGCGTGAAAGAGTAACAAACATATGTACATCCAGACAATATCTTGACATCCTGATATCCATACATCCATACATTATTACAAACTTTCGCGTTTATAATATTAGTAGGATATTCTTTTGTAAGTGCCTTAAAAACGTTTATTTTGTGTTACAAAATAATTAATAGATAACGTTTATTATTATTAGCAATCGGGGATCTTACCACAAGCTCTTAAAAACCACTTCAATACTGTTTTTATAGGTCATGCATGGTAGGAAATACCAAAGTTGTATTATTATGATATTGCTTGAAGAGATTGTGTTAAGGTATGGTGGTCTAGACAAAGTAATATTTAATAATAGAAAAAAAGCTAAAAATATGGGAGTGACTCCTGATCTCCTGATCGATTAGTCACAGTCAAGCTTTTTCAATTCATCATAATTCAGAAGCGTCAAAGTTTGAAGCTTGAAGTAACACTACTTCAATACATTTTTTATAGGTATGAAATATCAAAGTTTAGTAGGTACTTTGATATTGGCCGAAGAGTTTGTGGAAAATAAAGGCCTAAATCTCAAGAATCAAGAAAGATTATTTGCTAAATAAGTGTAACATGTGTTGGTCTTAAATTTAATGTTGCACTTCAAACTTATCCGCCTTTGTCGAGCATTGTCAAAATTATACCTTGGCGGCATTTTCTAGTTTAGTTAGATCAATTATCTAAATATATATAACTCAAAGGTGACTGACTGACTGACTCACATATTGATCTATCAACGCACAGCCCAAACCACAGGACGGATCAGTCTGAAATTTGGCATGCAGGTAGATGTTATGACGTAGGCATCCGCTAAGAAAGGATATTGATTAATTCTACCCTCAATGGGATAAAATAGAGGATGAAAGTTTGTATGAAAAGTCGCGATAATCGACATTCACGCGGGCGAAGCTGCGGGCGGAAGCTAGTCTGCTATAAATATCAAAGTTAAGTTATTTTTTTTTAGTATTGTCTTGTGTTTGTAAGTATGACTATTCAGTACGTATCATTAAAATATCAGAGAGCATGTTTAAGCAGTCCTTTTAAACAATCCCACCCTAAATTACATGTTCAAAGAGACGAATAAAAACATAACAAAGCGGAAAATAGAACACTTTAGGTTGTATTCTTTTATAATTGTTTTCCTTGTTTGTCTCTGAGACAATGGCAATTTAGCTCTTGGCGAATTTTTATTGTAAGATTTTGGTATCATGAGCAGGGATATTCCGGTTAAGGTTAACAACCGTAATGAATCGGTTGTTTAACACTTTCAATTACGGTATACCGAAACTATAGGTTACCGAAACATTTCTGTTAACATTAACCGAAATAATAAAGGTTTTTATCTTAAGGTTTAAATTGGCGCATTTTCATCATGTACTGCGTGCAAGTAGCGCGGTAGGTAATATGAGTGCGAAGGAAAATAATGTCTCACTCATCTTCTGTCGTGTTAAACCGTATTGTTTGAATTTGTGTTGTTTGTTACCTGTATTTGCGGGTTGCGGTAATGTAATTTGCGGGTATCGCCGTGTTTTTTTTAGGTAGTTACTGCCTACGATAACTACCCGCTTTTAGACAGATTCTTTCTTGCCAAAGCGGTGGCGAATGTATTATTCAGTTATTGTGAGCACCTTAGTAAGTTGTATTGAATACTACAAATTATTTATTCCATTTCAAAAAATTAGTGTTTTTTATTAATGCCTCGCAAACAGTCAAACGCCGTTCACAGACATTTTGAATATAACAAAAGTACTAATTGCAGTTTTTTTAGCATTTAATTTAAGGCTGCAGTCTGCGAGCGTGGGAACTTCTGACACAACACCTACATTGATAATTTCTACTCACACAAATGCATCGCTCAGTATTGAATACACACCCTGGAAACGAATAAATCTACTTTCGATGTTTCGTACAAGTTACGCATCCATACGCGTTCGTCTCTGTGGGATGTTTATAAATGTCATAGAAAACACGCAAAGTATTAGTAGCATCGTGAAGCGCTCGAGCCCGCGGCGAGTTACCGGCGCGCGGATAGCTCGTCACGGCGGCGGCAAAGGGTTGGGTCAGAGTGTATGCTTTTTGATATCATTTTAAACTATGTATTTCTTTTTATGGAAAAATTCAAGATAATTGTCAAGCCAATGTTCTGTGTGTTATGAGAAATGTGGAATTTATAGATGAAAAAACTATTATTAAAATCAAAGAATATTTAGTACAAACATGGAATAAAATATGTAGGTACAGATTAAAACTAATTTAACTTTTTTACTCCGAAAGATTGAAAATAAAAAATATTTATTTAGTTATTTAAAACATAAAATTTCGTAAAACCATTTTCAATCGCAATATAAGCGTGACTTATTAACCCCTTCAATAATTTCAGCTAATAATGAATTACCCTATAATATACTAGTAGTTCGCCCCGAACTGAGATCTTACGCGCGATTTCCACAATCCTCATTTTGTATTTACGCCCTGCAGTTTTTGGATACACTTTATGTACTAAGCATAGGTGCATATTTGCCATACTGCATAGGTGCCATGCTTACGAGTACGTAACCTAATTACAAACAAATATTTTATTATCCTACTTAACTAGGTACTTATGCCCGTGCTAAGAAAATCTTGTTTTTTTTTATTTTCGTTAAGTATATTTAGAAACTATCCATCCTGGAATAAAAATTAAAACCATTTTGTAATGTACAAGTATACAATAAGTTAAGTTTTAGCATCCTGAGGGGAAAACTACCTTCCCACTAATCATTATCTAACAAAGAAAAGAAATGAGTATAAAGATTTTATGTATTATATTGCAAACCTACCTTTACCATGTACCTATTTACAATAAATTAAAAAAAATGTAACTTCTATCTATCTCTCTGAAATAGGTAGAAAAATGTTACAATATAAATAAGTAAAAAAAAAAAAAAAGAAAAAAATTAAGATGTATTTTATTATTAAAACAGTAGTGAACTAAGTACAAGTTAAAAACGATGAAACTGCTAAAGTTTAAAAATAAAACTGTGACGCAGTCTCAACGCCCACCTCCAGAACTGATGAGTAGGTTCTGTTCGGTTAACATATTGAACAAAAATAAATTAAACAAAGGTTAAATGACATTAATAAGGATGAGCTGGAAAAATTACTGAGAATGCTGAGGAGTGAGTACCTACACTAGTTAGTGTTTGATATTTAATTCGTAAAAAAAATACGTAGTAAAAGTCACGTACCTAGTTCGTCGGGTTGCTGAATGCTGACGAATCGGACAAAATTTATTAGGACACAGCGTCCCAATTGACAGTTTTTATTTTAATATATTTGTTACTGTCGATTCGGACACCATTAAAAATAAGTGCATTGTAAAGTCAGTTAAATAACTTTTTTTTAATTTCATTGATTATAAATAAATAAATAATGCTGGACAGTTAACAACCTTCTTAGTCGATACAAATCCTACATCGTCTTAAAAAGGTTTCCTTTAATCGTATGAAAGCTATTTTAAGTGCCTTAATTTTTTTAATTCGTCCTGTCCTAATTTTGTTCTTAATTCGGCCATATTGCTGATTTCTTTGGCATAAACTAATTCTTCGTAGTCATTTTTGGTTAGTTAACAAACAAATTAAGCTTACCACCTTAAGAATTTTCCACCTTACCGTCTTTGAAAGCCAATTTTAGCCAAAGTAGCCTATTAAGTACTACTTTTTTTTAATGATTATGAAAGCTGAGAGTCTGGAGAATTTTTAGACTTATTTAAACTTAGACGGATGAAAGAAAAGTGCATGCGACGGAGATGCGAATGTTGAGATGGATGTGTGGAGTGACGAGGATGGATAAGATAAGGAATGAGCATATTAGAGGGAGTTTGAAAGTAGCACCGGTGACAGAAAAGATGAAGAGCAATAGGTTGGCGTGGTATCGGCATGTTATGCGGCGGGAGGAAAGCCATGTTACAAGAAGGGTGATGGATTTGAATGTGGATGGATACAAGAGTAGAGGTAGACCTAAGAAAAGATGGATGGACTGTGTGAAAGACGATATGTGTAAGAAGGGAGTGACTACTGAGATGACGGATGATAGGGGAGAGTGGAGGAAGAGAATCTGTTGTGCCGACCCCACCTAGTGGGATAAGGGCAGGAAGATGATGATGATGAGATGATGATTTAAAAACCATAAAATCACTTTTTAAGATTTTTAATTTAAAGTTGAAAATTTAAGTCATAAGTATAACTCACCGAATGTAATTATTTGACTTTACACTAACATTTTCATAGTTTTCATCAAAGTCACGTAGCTGATTATTTTATGCATAAAAGAACAACTCATTAAAATTCAGTAGCAAAAAAAAATCTCAAGAAAGTTTTCTACTTTTTTTGTAACAATAGAAAATCACGGAACATACATGGGGGTGATTCGGGTACCCCAAAGGTGTTCTATCTCTGGACTTTCGCTTGACACTACTTTTTGGGACACCCTGTATACATAGATAGATATATTTTTATTATACATAGAAAACTCCCAGACCAACGGAACAAATTTCTGCAGATCGTTCACAAATTTGTCCGTGGCGGGAATCGAACCCGCAACCTCTAGCGTCGCAGGCGAACTATCGCCCGCTATGCCACTGAGGTCGTCCATATAAATATAAAGTGTTTATTACATAAAACATTGTGCCAAATGCTGTGTAAAATACTGTTATTGTTGTAGGTTAGGTTAGGTTATAATCAAATACCTAAATGATCATTATAGATCTTAGGTATACAAGATAATGAATCGACAATAAAAAAAACCAAAAGTATTAGTTGGGATACTGTGTTCCAATAAATTTTGTACGAATCGTCCGCAACTCTGTGCGTCAACCTGCTCGATGAATACAAATCAGTAGTCACAAATTAGTATCACTTTGCCTAGTCCTAACAGACAAAAGAGCTCGGCGTGGAACTACAAACGGACGTGCGGTCACCTTGGAGACTGAGACGGTACTGAATATTTTTGACGCGCCTATTCTATTATAATGCATATTTTGGCAGGCGCTTGCTCCATACTAAAATGTATGGCGGCGGGGAACAATTTGTGCTCAAAAAATTAACATTGTTTAGGCTCAGATTAATACTTTTTGGTTTGAATTAGTAGAAAAAATTCACGGTAACTGTGTTGTTTAACTTTTTGTCTCACGATTTGTCTAAAAATATTATAAAAATAACAACGATAATTTCGTAAATACTCATAATAGAAAAGGTCGATTTCGATGTTTTTAATCAAAGTTGACGATTCTTTTTCTCAAAAATTAAGAATTATTTTAGAATAATCACACGGTGTTAGTGTAGACTCATCTATTAAGAATTCCTATTATTAATTTGTGTCCTTCTATGAAGTGATTTCTTATGTTTATTTCTAAAACCGTAAGTGCATGTTCGCGCGTTTCTTAGGGACGCGGCTCTTAACACTTTCCGCTTGCTCAGTAGTATCCATCCAGTCATCAACTAAGTCGAAAAACATTCGCATAATATCGCACGCACTCAATTTCTACAAAGTATTCACCCTAATAATGCAACAAAAAATACAGTTTTAAAAAACCGAATTATTTCGGTATACCGTTTTATTCGGTAACAGTTATTATTTCGGTTAAAACCCAATGTAAAAGGGTTATCGTTTCAATCGCTTACCGTTTCTATCGGTAACCGTTTGAAACGGTTACCGTTATGAATAGGTTTTCCGATCCCTGATCATGAGGTCATTATAATCATGAACTTCCTGTCCCTTTTCTACGTTGTTTGGGGTCGGCACAACATGTGATCTTCCATTTCCTTCATCATTCGTCTTCTCAATACATTCCTTTGCTGATGTCATCTTTAACACAGACCATCCATCTTTTGTTCAGCTTTCCTCTAAATCCATCCATAAACACAGTTAAGAGCGCTGGTGGTGTTGTGGTAACACCCCTGCCTTACGATCCGAAGGTCATGGGTTCAAACCTGGTCGTGCACCAATGAGTTTTTCCATTCGATAAATTTATATGCGCAATGCCAATGCTCTTGAAAGGTGAAGGAAAATATCGTGAGGAAACCGGCATACCCAAGAACCAAAAATTCGAAAGTGTGTGTCATAGGTTAGTATTCTTATAAGCGGCGATGGGCTTGTAACCTGTCAAGTACGGAATACAAAGTACTGTGCAAAATGTGGGATACTAAATGTCATGTTTGGACGTGCTTATGACTACGCTCTTTTATCCTCAAAGATCTAAGTAACTAAAGATCTGAGGAAAATATCTACCGAACCCGGGGATTACAGTCGTGATCATATTTATTTTTTAAACACAGTATTTTATAAAGACGACTGCCAAGTGTGGTCGGTATGAATTTCAACCGTGGTAAAAGATTGATTGTGGTGTGTCCTAATGCTTGACATAAGTAGAAAGATCATCTTGCTCGCATTTACGACCGATAACAGATATTCAACCGCGTCAGTTTAGCTGTAGCTTTAAATATAAGAGTCAATTATTATTGCCACTACGGCAGCAAATTAAATTGAAACAAAATTGGTAAACAGTCAAACAACAACGAAGAACTTCTTCAAATATACGTAGTTACTACCTACGTTTTAATTAGCTTAGTATGGACAAGAGTTCAATTAACAGTTTGAAGCAGGCTAGTCCAAGAGACAGAACTATCAATACTTACATCATAATTATTATCAGAAATTGCTGGTAGCTTAATTTTTCGAAATTTAACGACTTTTGGTTTAAATCTACATAAGAGGCGCAGTAATTTTAAAACATTTACTGAATAGAATAAATAATTTTGTATAAGTTGCTAAACTTAAGCACTGTAAATACTAAATAAATTGGCATTTGACACAGTTTATATTTCATGCAAAAATGTATGATATTTCTGCCAATTATTACCTATATGCAAAATAATTTAGGTCAAAATAGTAGAATATTAATCAGCGTGAAAGACAACTGGCAGTGTAAGTTTCAAATGATCGTGCAAAGTAAAACAATAAATTGCATTTGCGCACAATATTTGCGTGTTAGCAGTGATTGATCACCACAGTCACTACCTACAGCTGACACTAAGTGTGAGCTTGATCGCTACTGTAGCAGTTTGACGTAAAAATAAGATTGCTTTCTCCTAAACTAGAAGAGCACTTTAATGTTGGTTTTAATTGGAAGTAGTTGAACATCGCAGCTCAAATTATGTTGGTCACCGTTGAATGAAACATTTATAAAGCAAAGTAGAAATTATCATTCACAGCACTTATCGAAACATTCAGAATGTTTGTTTATTGTAAGAAATATATTTTTTAGTAAAAAAGTTATATAGAATTGTATTTTAAAGCTGCTTTTTGGTCTTGTTTAAAAAAACTTAGTTTAAAATAGTTGTATGTATGTAGTTAGCCAATGCTAAGATAAAAGATTAGTAGGGTAGTAGGTACCTATTAGATATTCGTCATCAATTTATACCTGTAGGTCTACCATGAGTTTTCACAATCTACACTCGTTAGCGACTGTAGTTAAAAAAAATTATGAAAACTTGTACAGCGCCTCTAGCGGAGAGTTGGGTAGGTACTAAAACGTCACGTAGTTAACTATCCTACGTCACAGATACTACAACGACTGAAGTTTGCGCTTCAATAATTTGCTTGGAATTTGGTAGCAAGAGTAAAAATTTTGACAGATTTCATAGTAACGTACTATTACTACTGTAGTAACGTCAGCCGATCTAAATGTGACAACTCATGGTAGACGTACTGTTTGCTTTGATTGCGTAGTGATGGCATTAATATATCATGTCTCGACTTTTAATAGTGAGTTCAATAAGTTAAGGGGATGTACCATAAAGGGCTTTTTCATAAAGAAATTCGTGTGTAAAGTCTTGTTACTCGGTAGGTACTAGATGGCGTACCCATTACTCAGTACCAAGTACATACGGTTTGCTACAGCTTTAATAATGACGTTGAGAACATCTCTGTTCCTGTTATTAACAAATGGTCTTCATCAGCGAAATAGCTCATGTTTTCCATCATCGCCACATTAAAAGTTAGGCCCGACAGGCTTTAATGTCGTAACTTAATGAGACAGCACGTCGGCGCATGTCCCAGAATATATTACGTCTTATTTGCACGGGACATTGTGACAAGGTTGATATCAGTGGTTTCTGGGTCGTTTTGACTTAAGGACCAAGGGTCATCTATCAAGTGATCGTTGAAGTAATGCAAAAAACAGGGTCAGTATCATTTTCTTACCTTTTTTCCACGTCATAATGGTGGCACAACATGTAAGTACATCTTCTTCCATTTCCCTCTGTCATTTATTAGATACTCTACTTACTCCATTCATACCCATGATATCTTTCACACCAGTTAATCTTTTCTTTGGCCTACCTCTACCCCTATATCCATCCACATTAATACCTTACACTCTCCACTCTATATCGAATGCAAAAAGCAAAGTAATTGAAAAATCATGGTCAGAAGGCCTAGTCAAGATAGCTAGTGAGATGTCACGTGACTGCTAAAGTAATTTCCATACAATTTTGTCTTTCCACAGGGGCGTAAGCGGCAACAGAAAAAGGATTTAGTCTAGACCCCAGGTGATGGGAAACGATATTTAATTTAATGAAGCACTAGGTGTGCCGACAGACGTTGTCCTGCTTTAACTTTTATATATAAAAACCTTCTCCTTACAATAACAAACACAACAAAAAAATAATTAGCGCAATTGGTCCAACCGTTCACACGTGATGCCGTGACCAATAGAGATTCATTTTTATATTATAAAAGATACATCGCGTGGTTAATAGGTGGATCACCTAACTTAAATTATACCACTTTTGAAACAGTCAACTTAATCCTTTGTTCGTTTCTGATTCAATTTGATATAAACACATTTTATTATCTGTAAAAGGCGTAAAAATATTATTGAAAATGTCCCGATTAGCAGTAAATCCAGCATTGAACAGCAATATCCTCACGAATAAATATTGCTACCGAACGCGGTATTGCGATGCATCCGTCACCCTGAAACCTAATATCCTGTTATGCTCTAAATCGAAACGCATAAATAAAACAGGATCCTGTAATTGAAAACATAACCGAGCTTCGCTTTGTGGGTAAAGAACTATAAAGTACTAATTTCCAAGCTCCGAGAACTTATTAGATAGAAAAGAAAGAAAGAAAAACAAAAAAAAACATGGTCACGACTGTAATCAGTTGATATCTCCTCAGATCTGTAGTCAGAGGCACGTCTGAACATGACATTTGACACTGTTCACATTTTGCACAGTAGTTAGGTATTATTCAGTACGTGACAGTTGGAAGCCCATCGCAGCATAAGAATACTAACCTATGACACACACCTTCGATTTTTTGGTTCTAGGGCATGCTAGTTACCCTACGATGTTTTCTTTCACAGTTTAAGAGCACTGGCATTGCGCACATACATTTTTCGAATAGAAAAACTCATTAGTGCACGACCGGGTTTGAATCCATGATCTTCGGATCGTGAGGCAGGGGTGGTACCACTACACCACCAGTGCTATTAAAAAAAGAAAGAATTACCATCTAAATTAAAATAAAACTTTCAAAATATTATAATTATTGACAAAAACATTACAGATCCTACGGTCGTGGATTTAAATCCGGTCTTATTCTTCTCGAGTCTACACTTAAACTAAAAATATACCAAATTTACCAGTTTATAAGAACCATGTGCTGCCCCTAGCTGGTATTAGTAGATCTCTCACTTACATTGCCCTTCGCAGTATCAGGAACGAAGAATGATCTGTAAGCTTTTGCTGTCAAAAATAATCAAAATCTTCTTTACTGAACGAAAAGTAAATGAAAAATGACTTTGAATATCAGTAACAGTCAACGATAAAACATATTTTAATTATTTATGTAAGTAGGTACGAAATTTGTTTATCGAAATCTTGCTTATATCTCACATGAGCCTATCGTACCGTACATAGCTGTTCAAGCCAGATTGAACGCTGTATGCTGATCCATAAAAGGTTTACAATCTACCGAAACAGGGGAATGTAGAACAGGGATGTATTCAGTCACACGTCGGTATTTCTAGCAGCCTTGTTGAGCGTCTAGATTGGTGGTCAAGTGGCCTTGTATTCTGATCATAAGGTCGTAGGCTCAAATTTGGTCGTGCACATTAGTGGAAAAACGGGAAAAAAACATTATAGGTATTTGGGATTTTTATGGAAGGAAAAACTGGTAAGTCGTAAAACCTAAAAACTTACTGGTATCAACTGTACGTAACGAGTCTTTGAGGCGCCTTTTTTTCTCCAATTTTCGAAATACTGACCTGGAGTTGACGACGGGCTAACACAAATCATCATGTTTCAAAGCTTGAAGTAATTCAATTTTTAAAGGTCATGGTACATATAAAAGTTATATCACTTCAATTTATAAGAGCTTATGGTAAGGCCAGGGGCACTACGTTTCTGCCCCGCTTTACATCCTTGTCACATCCCTGCTCGCGAGTTGGTATCACATTCATCTGATTTACATACCCAGCCTGTATTTATTCAACCGGATATTATGAATTTTTAATAAGAAATGTTTACGTAAAAAAGAAACGGGAAAAAAACAAAGCCATTTATATTTCTGTAACGTAATTAAGGAGCGTAAATATTTAATTGAGCAAGAGATTTTGTTTGGTTTTTGTTATCTGGGCATTTTTATTTGTAAGTTAAATATTTCGGTAGCGAATCAGATGAGCTAGCAGAGTAACCTTAGGTATATTTGACTATCCTTATTTAAAACATCAAACGTTCTCAAGATAAACATTAGCCCCCAAACAGAAATACGCGTTTCAAAATTCTAAACTGGAATAAAATCTGAGGCTAAGGGCAAAAATACATAGCCACGACGCGTCGTAACGTGGCACGATGCGACACCGTGGAATCAAAAGAGTTGTGTCGCGAAAATTTACTGTGAAAACCAACGGCGTCTGTTGTAAAAACTGACCATGGAACCCAGTCAGTCTAGGTATAAGGTTCTTACATGGTTTTTACGATGAACACCGTAAATTTTCACAACATGACATTGTTTGATTCCACGGTGTCGTAACGTTACGACGCGTCGTGGCTATGTGTTTTGGCCAAAACCCCAAATTCAAGACAAGTCAAAGTTTCGACTTCGGTTATTTTCATACAAATAATGTCCTGTTTCATTCCCAAGTAAGTTCTTTAGATTTAATGGCATTAAAATTACTTATTTTTAAGCTACTAAGGTCTCGCCCACGGCTTTGCAATTATTATTGTAGTCTGTTATCTACATCAAAAGTAGCCTGTAATTCTATTATAAAATATATTTTACATTTATTTCAATTATCATCTAAATCCCCCTGGCTGTTGAAGCGTGATTGAGTCACAAACAAAAATCTTAAGATTTAAAAATCTTAACAAACTTTCGTGTTTCTAAAGAATTTTAAAGCGTTAGTTTTTGTTAAAATCTAAAATGATTGTACAAATTTCTGCGCACTGAAGTGGCACTAAGCCTCGCCGCATGCGGGCCACAACAACAAAACGCGTCACCATCTAAAAGCTGAAAGCGGCCACTAACAGCCACTTGTGGTCGGTGGCCGCAACTATTCAAAACCAATTGCTTGCAGTGGTATTTGTATTAAAGTTTTTCAATCGGTGGCAACGACACGAAAGGAAGCGCTTTGTTATTATAGTGACCAACGTACCTGTGTGGCTAAACATCTTTTCACCACACTGGTTCAAAAGAACTAGTGACATGATAAGGAGATCTTCTAAATATAATTATACAACTTTCCCGTTACGTTGAAAGCCAAAGAAGGAATTCAATCTGTAACAAGTAGGTAGTGAAAATTGAAAGTTTTATAAAAAAAACGTTTATTCCCGTTGTCCCCGTAACGTAGATTTGTTGACGTGGACCACGGGAAGTAAACATTTCACGTGTCGTTGTTCCCTTAAATCTGTATCATTACGACAACTAAATAAAATTCAGACCACACAGTTCAGTGGTGATGTTGTGTGGCAGTGTGTAGCCTGTGTGCGGCGGCACTAATAGAACTTTGAGCAGAATATGATCTTGTTCGTTGATTGAAAACTGCTTTGAATACCTAACTCTGTGATACGCATTTTGAATTTAATTAAATAGTTTCTAAACTAAATAAAGATGTACTAAGCTTGGTATATCAATTTGTATAACTTAGCGTTAGAGCACTGAATGAATAAAATGGCGGCTTAGATAGGCGTTTTATCATACTTAGTTTCAAAGATTTTATTCAGAAAGCGTAACTTTATTTGTCTAAATATTTTTTTTAAAACTTTAACACTAATTGAACTTTCAAGAAATTGAATTTTGAGAATGTTTTTCTTAACACATACAGTACAGATCTTAAAGAAAAACTTTCAAGTTTCTACGACCAGCGGTTTAGACTGTGCGTCGTATTTTTGTTAGTCAGGACTTTGATTTTTAAAAATGTTGATATTATTAAAACACGTATGAATAGAATAATTAATGCATCACATTTTCAGCCATAAAATAGATTTTAACGAGTTAACGAACATAAAAGGTGGTGATTTACGGTTTAATTATTTTCGATGGAAAAAAATAGGGCTAGAATATCACAATAGATATTATAACAAACACAATTTTTTTATCATTTTTCACTCAATCACGGAACAGTGAACTGATAGTGTTAAAATTCAGTAGGTATGTGTTATGTTTAGATAGATTATAACCTGAATTGTTTATGATATTTTACACCCGAAAACAATGATAAGGGAGCCAATATTTAATGTTTAGACGTACCTCTGGCTACTACCATCGGACATCTTCGATGATCTAGTCTGTCAGCTAAGTCTAGAGTATGATCATGTTTTATTTTATTATTTTTGTTTATAATAGAGATGTTTATCAAAAAAAAAACAGTCAGATGCATGTCCAAACATGATATTTGGCACATGCCCACATTTTTGACAGTTAATATTCGGTACGTGACAGGTTGCAAGCCCATCGCCGCTTATAAGAATACTAACCTATGACATACGCCTTCGAATTTTTAGTAATGAATGCCGGTTTTCTCACGATGTTTTCCTTCACCTTTTTAAGAGTACTGGCATTGCGCATATAAATATATCGAATTGAAAAACTCATTGGTGAGCGACCAGGCTTGAACTCACGACCGTCGTATCGTGAGGCAGGGATGCTACCACTATACCATCAATGCTCTCAATGTTTATCAAGCCTTGTTATTACAATTTGCGAGATACTCTTTTAATTTTTGTACATATTAGTAGGTACAAGAAAATCTAGGTATTACTTTTCTCTTTCTGTTTAACAACAATTATATTTCGTCCTTGCAATTATTTCAAAGCTCTGAAATTCTTTTGCTGAAAGCGACCGCCCACTTAAGTAGGACATACTTTTGTCTGTTATTTTATTTTTATGAATTCCCAGGCTTTTAGGATCAAGCCATAAGTTTTAGCATACCTCAGCATTAATAACATCTACTAATATTATAAACGTGAAAATTTCTATGTATACATAGATGTTTGTTACTCTTTCACGCTGAAACGTCTGAACGGATCTGGATGAAATTCGGCACAGAGATATTGATCAGAATGGAACAAATTAAAGTCTGGAATAACACATAGGCAAGGGACCACGCGTGGAAAGCCGCGGGAGGATGCTAGAGTTGTACGAGTATAATATTCCAATATTCAATATGCAATACTTGGTATTTGAATTATCACTTTGTGTTTTTATTTGTTTATAAAATTATGCATATATTATTGCTAAGCAAACCATACTATGTAAATATGCATAAGGTATTAAAATAGTTTGTTTATATAAAAACCGTCATTTTAAAAGCTAAGCTTCCATTTCATATACCACACTGAAAAACATGGTAGCAGCTATTTTACATATATTTCAGAAATGTAATAAAGGGGAATAGAACTGAAACTGGCTTATTCAATTTTCAACCCAAAAAATAAAAGAAACGTCAGTAATCTTACCATGTAGTGAGAAGCTGTTTCTTATTGGTAGGCAAAACCATAATATAGCAATTTTGAATTTTCAACAATTATAAATACAAAAAATCGTGCAATTAAACGGTTTTAAAATAAATGTATGATTGTATAATAAACCTTGGATTAACACAAAACTAACAATAAAACATTATAAGTTTACAATTGCATAAGTGCGGGCAAAACTTATGTTTTCCACCATGGGCCACTAGTGTTTGTAAACAAGAAGAGGCAATACACGAATTTATTTTGGCTTTCGTAAATACGTTAAAAATTACCGATTGCCTTCCTAGTAACGCAATCTAAGCTATCCAAATCCTTATTACAATAACCCAACCTACTCAATAACACAACGTATTCACACGCGGTATTCACTTCTATCCGCAGATTTTTAGCTTTTGTTTCAGTAATAGGGTATTATTTACCAGGTTTTACGACGAAGTATGTATTTATTTTATGTTCAGTGGATGCTCTCAACGTGAACGGTCAACGAAGCGACGCGACTAGATATTTTAAACATTTTATATGTTTTTGAAATGGCTCGATCCTCTTTTATGAGAATTATTATAGCTGTTCAAACTGATAGATGAGAGAATTTACTTTCTGTTTAATAGATAAAAAAATTATCATTGTAAGATTATAACATTAGTACCTGGGTGACCGAGCTTTGCTCGTTTTTTTTTGGGATAATCGACGTTTTCTAAAAATGAAACCTAGCTAGATCGATTTATCATCCCCGAAACCCTCTGCATACTAAATTTCATGAAAATCGTTGGAGCCGTTTCCGAGATTATATATATATATATATATATATATACAAGAATTGCTCGTTTAAAGGTATAAGATATTCGGCACATAACCACATTTTGCACAGTAGGTATTCCGTACGTGACAGGTTGCAAACCCACCGCCGCCGCTTATAAGAATACAAACTTATGACACACACCTTTGATTTTTTTTTGGTTCTTGGGTATTCCGGTTTCTTCACATTTTTTTCCTATTACCGTTCAAAAGCTCTGAAATTGCGCACATCAATTTTTTGAATGAAAAATTCATTGGCTTAAACCACAACATATTTATTCTTATTTGATTTTTAATAACTTGTATAAAATATTTTAAAACAACAATTATGAGTCCTTTGCGATTTTTTGAAGCGATACTATCAGATGCTGTGATAGTATCGCTAGGTATGCTTGATTGTGACTCTTAATAATTTTGCTTTAAAAATATTTTATACTAGCTTCCGCTAGCTGCGTCGCCCGCGAAGTACCTACTTACATAAATTATAGCCTATGTTAATCCTGAAAATTCATTCTACACATTGGTGAAAGTGTTTTTCAAATCGGTCCGATAGTTTCGGAGCCTTTTCAATGCAAATAAACAAACAATAAAATCTTTTCACTTTATAATATTATAGTATAGACAAGTAATTAAAAATAAAATAAAAATTATATCTTTTTAGATGACCTTGATTAAGCCTTGATGCTCAATCCCCCTAGTTGCACGGAGCATCTCTTTCCATATCCCGTTGCGCGACTTCTCAAACATAGTTTGAAAATCAATCATCGTCCCCAATCAGCAAGTACCTCCTGAGCCCTTGTCAGTCCGGAACGGAACCGGTGCGTTTCCGGATCCGACCAGTTCCAGCCTATTAATTCCATTGATTCGGAATTATGTCCACAATCTATCGGAAACTACGGTCACAGCAGTGTATTTTATAAACAGTAGAATCACTTTCGTAGCTTGATCTTACGAAAATATTCGAGTGAAGGTTCGTTGTGAACTATTCAGCATTTTTCTCTCATGAGTTCTGACGTGTCAGTTTGAGTGAAAGACATAATTAATTAACCGTATTTACTTCATCTATCTTTTTATGTATCTACTATTCTTACTCGTGAAAACCTAGCCTTCCGTTTATATTTTCCTAATTTTTATTTTTTCGTGTCCTGCTGGTTTATTTAAAATTAAATCTTCTTCTCTTATATATACAAATGAATTGCTGTTCGTTAGTCTCGCTAAAACTCGAGAACGGCTAAACGGATTTATCTTTTCTTGGTCTTGAAATATTCGTGGAGGTCTAGGGAAGGTTTAAAAGGTAAGAAAAATTCGAATAACTGCCGGGAAAACCCTAAAAATAGCCCTTTTCTATTTCCCATACAAACGTTTTCTAAATAAGTACGAAGTCTGCCGGGTCAGCTAGTAAATTAATAAATTAGTACCTGGGTGACCGAGCTTTGCTCGTTTTTTTTTGGGGTAAACAATGTTTTCTAAAAATGAAACCTAGCTAGATCGATTTATCGCCCCCGAAACCCCCTACATACGAAATTTCATGTAAATCGCTGGAGCCGTTTCCGAGATTCCGATTATATATATATATATAAATATATACAAGAATTGCTCGTTTAAAGGTATAAGATAATACTAGTTCTTTCAAACCAATGCAGTAGAGGTCAGATCGCACGTGACTTGAGAAAGTGATATTACTTCTAATATCTTGTTTTCTCTGCTACGGCCTATGGTTTCAGCCGGATGCCTATTGATGGAAGGCTTTAATGGCTCGTTGGAGATTTCAAAGGCAGCTTTTCACTGAAGTTATATAAATAGATTTACATAAAAATTCTAATCTTGTGAAAAAGAAGCAATTCAATGCTTCTTTTTCAAAATTAGAAGTTTTTGCCTAAAGCTTTTACGAAAAGTCTTTTTGAGTTAAAATGTATTGCAAGGCTATTTTGGCTACACACTTCTGCGTATAGAATATATTCAATACACAATGGCTGGATACTTTATATAATACTTATGCTATGCCGAAGAATTTATTTTAAAACTCTTCAGAATGAATTTAGGAGATGAAAATGTTATATAAATAGTTAGACGGTAAAATCATAACAGTTGGGTATGAGAGATCAAAAAATAACTATAAAAAGATGAAAGTACATACAGCCAAATTGTAATCTTCTAAAGTCGTTTAAAAAGACAAAACCGATGTAATGTCGTATTGGACAGAAAAATGCAAATTATAATAAAATACCAAACTATCTCTAGATCCCAGACAAACGATATAAGATGGCAACTTAGATCACTGTGAGAACGAAGCGTCCCTAGATGCTGCTGGCAGCATTTTGTCGAAAGGCAACTTGATTTGAAATGGTTCAAAATATTGCACTATTTTTTCCCACCCTTATCACAAACTGTTTACTCAGTCACCGAGCCTTACTGTGGCAGAAACTTCCAAGCGTTCACGCCTTCTGTTATTTCCGACGGCAAATAAAAATAAATTGCAAAAACTTGAGTGCATTCCGATATTTTAAAAATGCTCCGGATTTATCGCGATGTTTTCACTGCTCGTAAATTTTAAATGGAAAATGAGATGAACGAGTTTCTGTTATTTCGATTACTTATGTGTACTTATATAAATGTACTTGTATATATGTAAGGGTGAGGAGGAGAGTGTTAGATATGAATGTGGATGGATACAAGGGTAGAGGTAGGCCAAAGAAAAGATGGATGGACTGTGTGAAAGATGACATGGGTAGGAAAGGAGTGAGTACTGAGATGACGAGTGATAGAGGGAAAAGGAAGAAAATCACATGTTGTGCCGACCCCACATAACGTGGGAAAAGGGCAGGAAGATGATGTGGGCTTGTTTTTAACCCCCCAAGCAAAAACGACAGGGTGTTATAAGTTTGACGTGTCTCTGTGTGTGTGTCTGTCTGTGGCATCGAATGAATCTACCGATTTTGATTTAATTTTTTTGATTGAAATGTGAATTAGTCGGAGTGTTCTTAGCTATGTTGAAATCGGTCCAAGATGGCTGCCGCCACAAAATGGCGGACTACATATTTTTTTACAACTTCTTCAATGTAATATGTATTAAATAAAAGGGATTGACTAGAAGAATACTATACACTATGAGAAATTACAAATCCAAGATGGCTGCCACCACAAAATGCCGGGCAAAGTTTGTGTCGGGAGTTTTTTAAATTTTTAATTTAATTTAACTAGGGTGGTGATTAGATGTTTTTTTTTGTTCATCTTAAAACTTTTTTGGCTCTATGACGTGGTGGTTTTCTCAACTCATAATTTGGTGTACGAATTTGAAGAGTACTTCCCTAATACTGCGCGTTCGGGAAATTCTTAAAGAACAATCGAGAAAAGATAGATGGATAATAGTCAGAAAACTCATCAAAGTAATCTAACGAACGTTTGCTCAATACTTGACTTCTGATAACGCAATATTATTTGCCGATCAGCACAAGTTTCTAACATAGAAAAACTACAGCATATAGACGGAACGACAACATTCCCCAAGAAGTAGTGATAAAACTTATTATACGTCGGTCCATGAAGAACTGACAAGAAGCTTTATTCGAGCTAGAGATGAGTTTCTAAGACTACGTATTGATAAGATTATTTATTTAATAATTGGATAATTTTGTTTGATTTAAGCTTGCATTTTCATCACAATATTTACAAGAGTTTACTCGATTCAAAGCGCCTTAATTTTAAACTGTGTTTTTATCGTGAAAACGTAAAAAATCTATCGAATGCATACTCGTTTTAAAGTTAAGACCATAAGCTTTCAGTTATTTCAAACTAAAATAAAATGTGAGCATTTGATTTTACGGCAGAGACTTTTTAACGCGAGTGTGATGTTTTGAGTCGATTATTTTGCTCACAAGTGTATTCATATCTCACGCCGCAATGCATTGCAATGCTCAGTAGTTGCGACGAACTCGCTATCAGCTCGATAACATCAGATTACTGATGCTGGGGGAACTGAACTCTGGAAGTGGAGCAATTTGACAAGTTTGCCAATCTCGAAAGTTGCTCTAACACCGGTGTTTTGTACCAACTTTGTCACATGCATAGTTGAGAGTTGTGTAGTATGTAGATATACCTACATAGTATCACGTTCAGCCGGGCTAACATGGAAGCTGCAACTAAATTTTCCCGACGATTTTACGTTGCTAGTATAAAATAACTAGGGATCCGAGGAGATGTTTAGTCAACTTGAGGAATTTTAGTTGATTAATTGACTGGCCTAACAGCTCAATTGGTAGTAGCTCTGCCTTCTTCGCTGTAGGTTGTGGGTTCGATTCCCACTCAGGACTAACATTTGTGTGATGAATACAGATGTTTGTTCTGAGTGTTATTATATTGTATTCTATGTGTATTTACCAAAAAAAAGTACATAATCAATCAACCATCTGGTTCCCATTAGCTCTGCTTAGTTTGGGGCTTGATAGCGTTGGGAATATGTCCACCAATATTTATTTATATAAATAACTTTGATATTTTGTACCATAACCTATAAAAAAATCTATTGAAGTAGTGTTAATTCAAGCTTGAAACTTGACGTTCCTGAAAAATGATGGCTTAAAAAAAGCTCATGATAAAGCCCATGGTTTAGCGCATAATACTTTTTTTGGACAGAAAAATCATGATTCCTATCACGTAACTACTGCGTATAAAACTAGTTATATGTCAGCACACAATTGCAGTCACGTCATGTCCACACTATCCATCATTTTTGTCATAAAAGAACCAGCTTTTAGCAACAGGTGGCCATCGTACAGAGTGGAACTGACCTGTGGTAAATTGATAATACATAAGTAAGTTGGTATGAGTGTGACCGAATCAATCCTACTATCCCGATAATCATAATGCCCTAAAATATTCCAATAGCTTGGGCATTATCGGGAGCAGAAGCGCAACAAAATCATCTCAAATATTTCAGACGCCATTGTCTTTCAAATCGAATAAATATACTGAAACGATGTTTTATTCAACAAAATCACTAGGATCACGCTAGGTGAATTTGGGTGCCTATTCTCTTCCTATTCTAAGTGCGAGAAAAACAGGCAAGAAACTCGTCTTGGTCGATTATCTATTTACCCTTCTCTCGCTTTAGTGGATTACTTCCTTATAAACCTATCTGTGTATATCTTCAGACAGTAAAAAACCTTAATCCCCGTACAAAAGTTTGGTCTCTCGGCTTTTCAGGAATAGTCGTCAATGTCTATCCGGGCTATTTCAGGTAAAATACACTTTAAAAATCACAGGTTACGTTTTTCAGAATTTAAATGTCCCTTAACCATTGCGAATAAAACTCAAAGCACGGGTATCATCAGGTGGTAGGACCCTACAGCTAGAGGTACCACCACTGTGGTATGATTTATATTTTGTAAGAAGGATCATAATAAAAAAGCGCTAGGACCGAGACGAGTTTCTTGCCTGTTCTTCTCGGACTTGGGTTAGACTGGAATTGGCCTACCGCATGTCAGACGTTTCAAAGTGATCCTTTTGATTTTATTGAATAATTTATTTTGACTTGCTTTGTGCTGTATGTTGTGTCTTTAAGCAGCTATGTACAAGTTTTTAGGTTAGAATTTGGTGGGGCATTGGAAAACAATGACTGGGTGAATAGACAAAAATAATAAATTTAGATCAAAAAACTTAATATAAATTGATAGCTTGTTATGTTTGTGATCATAGCCTTTGTCTCGCAATCGCTTCAAAAACCTGTGCTTTCCTCCCAGTATTTAAACTAGAGAGAAAATGTATACATTCGAACACGCTGATATCAGTCGTGGGACTTTTGTTTATTTTCTATTCGGAGCCATGCATGTAAAGGTTTTGCGCCAAAAATTCAGTTCTAGGTTTGAATATTGGGAATAAAAAACCATACTATTTTTTAAAGCCTTTTTTAAATAAAAAAAACGACTGCAAATCTTGCTATAGACATTCCGTTTAAAGAATCGTAGACAAATGGCTATGTAAAACACAAAAAGTTATTGCGATTGTAAGTACCTACAGCTCGTAATATACATATTTAACTAAAAACATTTATTGTGTAGTTCGTTCGGTACGGACAGACATTATTGTATTTTATCTTTTGAAATTTTATTATTTTTGCAATAAGCACTTAAGTAATTCAACGGTTCGTGTCTAATTATGCTAGTAGTAATAACATTACACCTAGCAGTAATACGTTCTGTTTAATATCCAACACTTTACTGTAATAATATAAAAATCAAAGATTACAATCAAATTGCACATAAACAAGCATTAGTCGTAACTTACCCTTATGTTACCGTTATATTACCGACACTGGTAACTAGAGCTATAATAGGCTAGTAGAGCTTGTTTACATATAACGGACAAAAATGTGAACTCTTCTTCTTTCTGCCCTTCTCCCATGAGAATAATGTGATAAATAAGGTTTATATCACTCTCCCCAGAAGAAAGGGGTGTAGACAAAACATTCTAGCAGCGATTTCGCTAACGTAAATGAGAAAAATGAAAATAACATTTCTAATCGATAAGTGACAATTGATTACTTATAAATTTTTGAATTTTTGATACCGGAAATTTTTGTTTTTTTTTATTTCATAGCGATGTTCGAATGTCACTTTGTCTATTCTTTAAGGCCAGTATTCCAGTGAAAATATTAAGCTGACTCAGTGATTATTTCTCTGTGCTATTAAGAAGCGATGATATCTGTGAAATCGCTGGCTTGGACGCTATAAATAACTTAAACTACGTGTCTTTTGCTAATTAACTTTTAGAATCACAAATACTTTGATGTGGTTCATTTTGCAGAGAAAACGAGTAAAATCGTCTAAATAATTATATAAGATTTTTATTGCTCTTACGTTACTGACTGGCTGATATATTAATGCAAAGCTTGGGCTCGATAGGTACGTAATTTCGTAGGCTACTTTTAAGATCTAGAGGTGTCTGAAAATTAAACCTTTAAGAGGCGCATCGGAGGATTGAAATTGGTATGCAGGAAACATTTGAAGAAGTTGAGAAAATGTAAGTAATAAGTATTTTCACAAAAAACGATGTAGCTAACTTTAAAACGGCACTTGTTTCATTGATAATTGCGATAAAAAAAAAAATATGGATTTTGTAACGCATCCAAACTCTTTTGTGGTTCTGTCGCCAAGTGTCCATTATAATCTTTGATCGTATTATTTTACCACGTAGCCATTACTCACCGTTTACTGGTTAATGACGTAATGGGAACCTTACTTAAAATATCAACAACATGTACATTTTGAACCTTGACAGGAGGTATTAAAGCATTTATTTCAATACCACAATAAAAACTTTAGCACAGGTAAAGTACCTACTTGTTGCTAATTTGTTTTGCTAAATAAAATTGAGTGGACCTTTACTCAGTGATCAGATGAGCTATAATATCGTCTAGTCACGGCTTTAGATAGGGTAAGAGTTTTTCATGGGGTACGCATGTTTATAACCTATATTCATTTATAATCCGACTGCGAAGAGGGAGTAATGTGTTTGGGGGTGTATGCATGCGAGTTCTTTTGACTGTTGCTGGAGTTGAAACGGCTGGACAGATTTTGACAAATGAGGTGTCGATAGATGTAAAATAAAAAATCCGTACAGTTGCTTCATAGATGTGTGATTTTTTTTTAATATGCTGTTACAAGCTAAAAAGTTCCACTGTTACAAGCTAAAAGAAGTTCCGGTAAATTAGAAAGAAAGAAGAAAAGAGGACGAAAGTCGAAAAACGAAAGTCGAGTGATTCGAAATTAAACAAAATGTTTGCTTGAAGGTGGAAAGTCTATTTATTGATTGTTAATTATACACAAGATTATATTATTTAAGTGGTAGGTTTCTAGTAGGTATTATATTTTAATTAAATTAAAGAATATAAATGAGCCTCGGCTAAAACTCAAAATGAGAGATGGGGTCCCTTGAGATGAATTGTGATGCAATCAGGTACTAAAATTAAGAATAAATAACCCGGTTCATTAATCCTAGTTATTAATATAATTTAAAGTTAAGCGCTATATGTTCCCATTCTTCCTATGGAATCACCGCACTGATATTTGTGATACAGTTTAATAAAAGGTAATAGTATTTAAAGTTGAGCGCCAATAGCAGTTTAACCGGCTGCTATTCCGGGTAAAAAAAGTAAAGATAGGGCCTGCTAAAGATTCCTCGGGCCGACTGGGTCCAGACAGCACGGCTCCACCGTAGAGATGGCTCCGCCCTCTAGACTGAGTAGTGTTGGCGAGGTAGGCCGGCAGGTAGCACGAGGAAGGAGGGAAGTAGACCCGTACATAAAAACCCCCTGTAATTGAGAAACATCTCAATTACAAAGTTGTAAAATAAATGTGAGAACGGCACTTGATTTTACACAGTAAATTACTCCATAGCTTTGAGGAAAACTGTTAGATAGTTCTAACAATAGCTTCAATGGGTTCTTAGCCGGCCACAAGAGGAAGGTGTGATGAGTCACGGGGTGCCACATGGCAACACGAAATCTAGGACTTTTAACGGTAACAAAAACAATATGAAGGCATACCTGTCGTATAACGCAGGGGGTTCACACTAATACAGCCTCAGCAGAACAACGAAGACTCCAGCAGGGCTCCGAAACTGCGCCGACGCAACGCCGGCCGCGTGGGTGGAATCACGCTCCAAGGTTTGACAAAATCTGTGGAATTCCCCACAATCAAAAATACTTGCACGATTAGCGGACCCAGCAAAGTCGAGTTAACTCACCGAATTCAGGAAAAATAGCACTTGGAAGATTTTGAGGACCGAGTGCCTCAACCAAGTAAATTTGTAAAAATGAAAGTCATCCGAACTGGAAGCAAGCTCTGACACCCAAAGGTCAAACAAAAAAAAAATATAATGGTCAATGGAGAAACACAAACCTCATAACAAAGCTATGTCAACGTCATCTGATAATAAATCACCAGCTGGAATGTCAACGTCACTTGACAGAACAATAATTAGGAAATATTATAAAATCGATGTACGCGTGGCGCCATCTAGGGAGCCCTGTAATTACTACGTTACAATGACCCCCCCAATCGGAAGAATTTTGCTAAAGTAAAAGCAAAATTCAAGCTGGACCTCCAGCTTATAGGCATAGGACCCTGCAACAACAAAAAAAAATAACAAGAGTTACTGCTAGGATTAGAAGTGTAACCTAAAACAGCAAAACGAGCATGTAAACGAAGTTGGAAAACAAGAACAACCCTACTTCAAGCAAAAAAAAACGAATAGCTAAGAAATAACAACAAGACTAATAAACAATAGGTTCTAAAAAAATAGGTACAATACTTAAGCAACGAGGCGCAGGCGACCTAAGTCCTGAGACTCTTAATACAGCTACAACTAGGGTATGGAATAGGCTTGTTAATTAGTAGGGGTTTCCAACAAACCGCCCCTTAAACACATGCTAGACAAATACAAAAGAAAGGGTAGAATTGGTAAGGGTGGGTAGTTGTTAATAAGGGTAGTAAGGGTAGTTAGTATGGGGTATGAGGGTATTAGTAAGAATAGGATTTGTTAGTGAGGGACAGGGATTCAGGAGTTAAGGTAAGAAAGAGAGACATACAAGAAATATATAATAGATAAATATATAAGATACTCATTTCAAAAGTAATCGAAACCAATAAAAACCAACTGCCAGGACTGATGTTATCTAACCAAAATATTCCCTACCGTCCGAGCTTCACAATCTAACAAATAACAAAATCAATCAGAACTATCTCTCTTAAGATATTGAATATGCCAAGCACCCAAGTGCTTGCCTGTACTGCAGCTTTCTAATTCATAGACCAGAGGTGAACGTTTACCAATTACACGACATTTTTCGTATTTAGGGGCCAATTTGGCCATGAAAAATTTACTAGCATCACTTTGAGGAAAGGTTTTCTTCCAAACCAGATCACCTATACTGAATTCGCAAGAACGACGTCCTTTATCATAATAGACGGCGCTTTTTAGATGAGCTTTTGCAATGGCTTCCTCAACCTTACGGAAAATATCCTGTAAACCCCCAAGCTTAGAAACGTAGTCCTCCCGCGAAGCACATGTAAGGTCCGACAGAGGGTAACTGGCGGGACCGTAAAATTTACCACTGGGAACAGCTTCGCGACCATGTACCAGAGAGAAAGGGGTAAAACGAGTCGTCTCGTTGACCGCCGAGTTCAACGCAAATTGAACCTTGGACAAGGTAGTGTCCCACGAACGGTGGTCATCTTTCACCAGAATAGAAACAGCAACAACGATAGTTTTATTATATCTTTCTACCGTGTTGACTTGTGGACAATAACGAGGAGTGTAATGTATCTGAGGAATGTCGTACTTCTGGAACAAGGATTTAAGTTCACTTCCAGTGAATTGCGTACCATTATCTGCAATCACTGTGCGTGGGACACCATGCATCAAGAAGACGCCATTCTCCAGACACTGTGCAATAGACTTACCAACCGCTCTTCGTAGAGGAAATAATAAACAATACTTAGAAAAACAACAAACGACGACTAATAAAAAGGTAAAACCAGCTCTAGAACGCGGAAGTGGACCAACCAAATCGATACTTATGGTTTCAAAAGGACGAGAGCAAACTTTGGGATCACCCATGAGACCTTTGGGTGGCTCCTGCGAATGCTTGTAAGCAGAGCAAACCTCACACGAGTTAACAAATTGGACCACATCCTGATACATTTTAGGCCAAAAATAGCGCAAAGACAATTGTTTAAACGTTTTAAAAATACCAAAATGAGGGGAATTATCACGACAATGAATAAACTCTAAGACTTCAGATCGTTTAGAAGAGTGAACGACTTCCTTCCAGTCGAATTCACTCGAAAAACCGAACTTACTCTTAGAGTACCTACACAACCTACCATCGATTACAGAATAATTTGGACAAGATTTAGGGTATTTAGTGCATTTATTAAGTAAGTGATCAAACCAAGGGTCCTCCTCCGGAGGGCGGTCGGAATCTATAGCGAGAACAGGCACGGCTCGCGATAATGCGTCTGGAACTACGTTATCCTTCCCCTTACGATGTTCGATAACGAAGTCGTAGGGAGAAAGACGACATCCCCAGCGGGCGAGACGGCCTGTGGGGTTAGACAAATTAAAGAACCACTTCAGACTGGAATGATCAGTAATAATTTTAAATTGAGGACCACCTTCCAAGTACGGACGAAAGTGTTCCACAGAAAACACCACTGCCAAAGCCTCTCTCTCAGTTGCAGAGTAATTTCGTTCAGCCCTATTCAGAGAACGACTAGCAAACGCAATCGGGTGTTCAAGACCATCCTCTAGAATTTGAGTTATGGTCCCCGCGATTCCGTAGCTAGATGCGTCACAGTGAACGGCAAAGGGCTTAGAGAAATCTGGGCAAGCTAAGATTGGGGCCGACACTAACGCTGTCTTCAATTCTTGAAAAGACTGTTCCGCGACTTCAGTCCAACAAAAAGGTGGGGCGTTCTGACGGGTTGATGTAAGAGCGTTAAGTGGCGCTGCTATGGAGCTGAAATTTTTAATAAAACGTCGGTAATACGACGCAGTTCCTAAGAACATTTTAACCTCTTTGCGGTTCGAGGGTGTGGGGTATTCTACAATAGACTGTATTTTAGCAGGATCAGTATGAAGACCTCGATCATCGACTACATAACCGAGGTATTTTAGTTCTTTGCGGAAAAATTGGCACTTGGAAAGGTTAATGGTAAGATTAGCTGAAGTTAAACGTTGTAATACACGGGAAAGCAACGAAATGTGCTCCTCAAAGTCACGACTCACTATAATAATATCATCTAGGTAAACAAACACCCTGTCATTGAACTCAGGACCGAATAGCTTATCAATGAGTCTTTGCTGGGTAGCAGGGGCTGAAGTTAGGCCGAAGCACATGACTTTAAAATGGAAGAGCCCACGTCCTGGGACGGTAAATGCGGTCTTTTCACGCGAAGTGACATCTAAAGGAATCTGCCAAAAAGAACTTTTAAGATCAATGGAACTCAAAAACCTTGCATCTCGAAGTTGATCAAGGATTCTAGATATATAAGGTAAGGGGTATGCGTCATGTTTGCTCACAGAATTTAACTTACGACTATCTATGCAGAAACGTAACTCGCCGTTGGACTTGGGGGTAAAGAGCGTAGGATTGTTCCAAGCGCTACAGCTAGACTCGACGACGTCTTGCTCCAACATCTCGTCTAACTGTCGGTTAAGCTCTTTAATCCTTTCAGGTGACATTGGATAGTACCGTTGCTTAATCGGAGGCGAGTCTCCCGTGTCGATAGTGTGAGCAAGGAGGGTAGTACGTCCTAAGCCTTTTTTGTCGAAGGAAATGGATTCAAATTTTTCCATCAACGAGGACGCGACGCGCTGTTGGTCGGCAGACAACTGGTCTAACGGCCGTAAAAATCTAATTTCAGAAACATTTGAATGCGAAAAAAATATATTGTTTCCAAAAATTTTAGGAGCTAAATCGAAACTCTTCCAAAAATCAACGCCCAGAACCAGGGGAGTAGACACTTCCGGAACAACAAAAAGTTTAATAGTTTTAATTAAGTTATCAAATTTTACTGGTAATAAAAGGTAACCACGAACTACGGCACTAGAGTCGGTAGCGGTGGAGATGTGGGTAATACCATCACAACCGTGTAGAGTGACTCCAGCCTTCAAGAAAACCTCAGAATAAGTAGATCCCAAAATAGAAATAGTAGAACCAGAATCTAATAAACCACGAAAGGCGTGATTAGAAATTTCAACCGAAACATACGGACGATTATCTTTATACAAGTAATTATTACGAACTGTCGAGACTTTTTTGTAGGTAGAAAAGAAAAAGGATAATTGTTTTAAGTAACGCTTCCAATCAGCAACATCAAATTTATCGGAATTGTCACGAGAGTTCGCAGTAACTAGTTTTTTGAACCGCTAGCCGAGTCCTTACTCACTGGGGTTGCCAATGGAGATGGATGGCAATCAGGGCACTTTGGGAAAGCGAACCCACTTTTACCACAACGGAAACACACAACAGCAGTAGACTTACACTCAGACAAAGAGTGAGTTTCAACACGACAACGTGGACAGGACTTTTTTCCGGTAGAGACAGCGGCAACCGTAGCCGACCGAGCCTTAAAGGTTTTACAAGCTAAATCGGGTGCTACGGAACCACTGGACGGTTTAGGTGGTTCGACAAAAGTCTGTTCACGATATTTGCCGCATTCCAACATTCTACACAACTCCTTGAGTCTCTTAAGTGAAGTTACTTCAGTCGTGCATAACGGGACCGAGTACTCGGGGCGAATATTTTGGAAAACAATATCGAACTTTTCTCTATCTGAAACGGGGTAAGACAAACGACTAAAATAGTTATGCATAATAGCTACAAATGTTACGATATTTTCGCTGGGACCCTGAGTACGTGTGCGGATTTCCTGCATGAGCCGGCGATCAAAGTCGTAAGGTAAATACTCTTCTACCAAGCACTGCCTGAGTTCGGACCATTCTTTAAGCTCAGACCTGACACTTCGGAACCAGCATAAAACATCACCCTCGAATAATTCTGGTGCCGACGCAAATAACTGAAGCTCGGATATTCCGCGCGAGCCGCATAACTCTTCTAGGCGTTGCAGAAAAGCACGAACGCAAGATGTTCCGTCAAATTTTAAATTCAGTGAAGAGACAGACTGATGCTTGCCGATGGGAGCTAAGGCAGGCACAGCCGGAACGTCGGTAACACTCTTAAAGGCAATGGGGTGTTCCTCCATGTTTTAAATTGTACGAGATTGCAATCAGCTCAAGTTTACAATTTAGGTATAAATATGTTAAAGTAAGTGTTATGTTAAGTTAAATCTATGTTTAGGTAGTAATATGCTTAAGTAGTATGTTAAAGTAGTAATAATTAATTATAGGTAGTACCAAATATACACACAATTTTTGTCACAGCTAAATTGACATGACAATCATCTCAAGGAAAGCCCCACGTTGGGCGCCACTGTTACAAGCTAAAAAGTTCCACTGTTACAAGCTAAAAGAAGTTCCGGTAAATTAGAAAGAAAGAAGAAAAAGAGGACGAAAGTCGAAAAACGAAAGTCGAGTGATTCGAAATTAAACAAAATGTTTGCTTGAAGGTGGAAAGTCTATTTATTGATTGTTAATTATACACAAGATTATATTATTTAAGTGGTAGGTTTCTAGTAGGTATTATATTTTAATTAAATTAAAGAATATAAATGAGCCTCGGCTAAAACTCAAAATGAGAGATGGGGTCCCTTGAGATGAATTGTGATGCAATCAGGTACTAAAATTAAGAATAAATAACCCGGTTCATTAATCCTAGTTATTAATATAATTTAAAGTTAAGCGCTATATGTTCCCATTCTTCCTATGGAATCACCGCACTGATATTTGTGATACAGTTTAATAAAAGGTAATAGTATTTAAAGTTGAGCGCCAATAGCAGTTTAACCGGCTGCTATTCCGGGTAAAAAAAGTAAAGATAGGGCCTGCTAAAGATTCCTCGGGCCGACTGGGTCCAGACAGCACGGCTCCACCGTAGAGATGGCTCCGCCCTCTAGACTGAGTAGTGTTGGCGAGGTAGGCCGGCAGGTAGCACGAGGAAGGAGGGAAGTAGACCCGTACATAAAAACCCCCTGTAATTGAGAAACATCTCAATTACAAAGTTGTAAAATAAATGTGAGAACGGCACTTGATTTTACACAGTAAATTACTCCATAGCTTTGAGGAAAACTGTTAGATAGTTCTAACAATAGCTTCAATGGGTTCTTAGCCGGCCACAAGAGGAAGGTGTGATGAGTCACGGGGTGCCACATGGCAACACGAAATCTAGGACTTTTAACGGTAACAAAAACAATATGAAGGCATACCTGTCGTATAACGCAGGGGGTTCACACTAATACAGCCTCAGCAGAACAACGAAGACTCCAGCAGGGCTCCGAAACTGCGCCGACGCAACGCCGGCCGCGTGGGTGGAATCACGCTCCAAGGTTTGACAAAATCTGTGGAATTCCCCACAATCAAAAATACTTGCACGATTAGCGGACCCAGCAAAGTCGAGTTAACTCACCGAATTCAGGAAAAATAGCACTTGGAAGATTTTGAGGACCGAGTGCCTCAACCAAGTAAATTTGTAAAAATGAAAGTCATCCGAACTGGAAGCAAGCTCTGACACCCAAAGGTCAAACAAAAAAAAAATATAATGGTCAATGGAGAAACACAAACCTCATAACAAAGCTATGTCAACGTCATCTGATAATAAATCACCAGCTGGAATGTCAACGTCACTTGACAGAACAATAATTAGGAAATATTATAAAATCGATGTACGCGTGGCGCCATCTAGGGAGCCCTGTAATTACTACGTTACAATGCAGACACACTGTGTTCTATTGTTTTACTCAAAAAATTAAATATGGCGACTGTAAGAATTTTCAATTAGTTTATTCAGTCGGGTTGTTTAATTTTCTTAATAAATACAAGTAAATTAAGTATACTAACGTTAAACTAGCGGTTTAGTTCTGATAAAGATATCTAACTAGGTAGGTAGATACGGCGATTATTTCAGTTCACGTATCTTTTGTACGTGACTCTCTGTAATAAAGCCTAGGCGGTAAGCTTCAGGCAAAGCTTGTCATGAAACAGATAGGTCACTCTTGAGTGTGTAACTAAGCAAATAAAATAGGTTTACTGGTATATTTTATTTCAAAGTTTTTAGTGTCAATAAGTTTAAAAGAATTTTTATTTCAACTTTGATCCTTTTTGTATTTAAAATGATTGTAATCTGTTCTCTAACTTGCCACAAGTAATTTATATATTTTTTGTTACCTATATGAAGGTTAAGTATATAACTTAAGAGGTGGTTCGATTTTTTGATGAAAAGTCCAAACTTTAAATCTCTAGATTTTAGTAGCAATGTACCTACTCCAATCTTAGAGGGAGCTCGGTTTTTTTTTGATGAGGAGAAATAACTAAAGTAAGCGAGTTCTTGAATGGAGACCGCGGCTCGGCAAACGTAGTGTAGGACGCCCTCCGGCTAGGTGGAGTGACGATCTGCGAAAGGCTGCTGGTGGAGGCTGGATGCGTCGAGCTGAAGACAGGGCGCAATGGCGCTCATTAGGGGAGGCCTATGTCCAGCATCGGACTGCTATAGGCTGATGATGATGATGATGAAATAATGAGTGGTCTAGCTAGGCGTAATACCTTTTGGCTAAGCTGTATTACTGTATCGTAGGCATGGAGGTTGATCCGTTTCATGATAAGATTGTATGATGTAAACTTAATGGCTATCGACTTTAGTTTTTGCTCTTTTATTACCTCTGACGTTACTTCAGATTGCTTTATAAAGAAAATGAGCGTTGGAATATTTTACCTCACGCCATATTATACGAGTATTAGGGCTACCATCCTTACTAACCTGTCAACAGCTCAATAAAACAGTTATATAAAATTTTCAAATTTAACTTCATATAAATACTTATAAAAATAAAACTAGATCACTTAGCTTGTTTCTGTAAAAAGTAATATGATCTTGGATATATTTCTGTGTTTTACGCACAAAAACAAAGGCATATATACTTACATACATACAACCTTTTTGGATTTGCATATATACATCCACACCTCCTTGGTCCTACTTGACATACATATGTACTTATAAAATGAAAACTAGACCACGTAGCTTGTCTCTGTAAAAAGTAATGTCATTTGGGATATTTTATATGTGCTTGAGGACACTAATACAACCGAGACTGGCAACAATTTATTTTTATGAGTGAACTGCCCTAAAATTATAAATGTGAAAGTAATTTTATCTGTGTGTTACGCAATCACGCCTAAGCTACTGTACCGATTTTGATGAAATTTGGTACAATGATAGACCCTAGTCTATCATTGTTCTAGCTTGAGAAAGGACATAGGCTAACTTTTATACCGAAAAAATGTACGGTGCCCTTGGGATGTAAAAAAATATAAAATAAATAAAAAAAAACATTATGGAACACTAATAATCACAATTATAAAAATACTTTGATTGAGGTAGAAATTTAATTGCTTTCAGATAAATTGCTCAAACTATTCTAATTAAACCGTTCAAGAGCACTTTTAAGTGGTATAAAAGTGATTTTGTTGATTAATATTTCAGGAAAACCGATAAATAATTGTATTTTTATCAGATTTATATCAGTACAGTATCATCAATTGAATATTTATGATACTCATTGATGTATTAATACGTTTTTGATGTCAAGTTCACGGCCTTAATTTTTATTTTACCTTTATAATACCGTGAAAATGAATGAAAATACTTATTTGGTCGTTTTAAAACGAATTGATAAACCTGGTGCGCTGGTGGTGTAGTGGTAGCACCCCTGCCTCACGATCCGAAGGTCGTGGGTTCAAACCTGGTCGTGCACCAATGAGTTTTTCCATTCGAAAAAATTATGTGCGCAATGCCAGTGCTTTTAAACGGTGAAGGAAAACATCGTGAGGAAACCGGCATGCCCTAGAACCAAAACTTCGAAGACTTGCCTCTGACTACCCTCTTTAGATATCCTCAAAGATGTAAGTAACTAAAGATCTGAGAAGATTTCTACCGAGCCTGGGGATTACAGTCGTGATCATATTTATTTTTATTTTTATTTATTTTATAAACCTTCTTTTTTACCCTCAAAATAAATGAAAAAGACAACGCTACCCAGTATGAAAGGGAGTTACATACACTGAACTGCGATTGACGTTGCCTTGACGATCAATAGGGCCAGTAAGAACCTAAATACTGTACAATAAATGTCAAACAGTAAACAGACCCAATAACTTTTACATCCACTCACACAAGTAAACAATTCAGATGAAAGTGGTGAATGCTTTCATTGGCTCCGTTTTGCATGCTATATTATTCCTACCCTCAACCACACGTAATTTCACCCTTATCCTCCTGAGATAAAGTCGATGTTTCAAAAAGGCAGTTCAGTGGTAAGATTGTTAGGCAGTCTTGCCAAATTATTTGTTTAATAGCAAGGCTTCTACGTGAGCCAAATGAAGTGGAAGATTTCACATCTATAACAAAGTCGGATACAAGGAATATTTATTACTATGGAATTTATATATTTGTTTTTCGTGCATAATTGGAGAGGCTTGAATATTTGCTGGACACTTCGATCGAACAAAGTATGCGAGTTAAGAACCCCCCGTAGTAAGGATAGATGGAAGGAGATTGACGAAATAGGTACATAAGGTGAGTGTGAATGGGACAGTGGGAAGAGGAAGACCTCGGCGTACGTACCTCGATCAAATTAAGGACGATTAGAGAAAGGCCAGGTCAAGAGTACCCTAAACCGACGCGCATGTATGAAGAATGTAATAAGAGTGAATGAATTAAAAGAGGTATTTCAGGATCGTAGCAAGTCGAGATCCGTGGTCTCTGCCTACCCCGTCGGAAAACAGGTGATTTTTGTATGTTAAATGTAATATAATACTAGCTTCCACCCACGGCTTCGCCCACGTGGTACCTTGAAAATCAAAAACAAATCTATCCCACGGAAATCGTACATTTTTCCGGGATGAAAAGTAGCCTATGTGCTATTCCAGACTATAATCTATATCTGTGCCAAATTTCATACAGATCCGTTTAGCCGTTACAGCGTGAAAGAGTAACAAACATAGGTACATCCAAAAATCCACACATTCTTACAAACTTTCGCGTTTATAATATTCGTAGGATGACTTTTTTAGTAGAAACTAACTCGGTATATAACTAGCTAGAGTGGCTTTTAAAACGCTTCTTTGCTTCGGAGAGCTGGACCACATCACATTTTAGCTTCTTCATATCGTGTCACTAGTTCTTTATAACTAGTGTGGTGAAAGTATAGAAGTGCTTCTCAGAAGCTGCTTTCACCTACTTGACGATATCTCAAGCCTTTCAAACGATAGTTACTTCTTCATAGATCAAGGACATTGTTTTCCGAGTGAATTATCTAAGTAGTTAATTCATCATCATCATCATCTTCCTGCCCTTATCCCACTAGGTGGGGTCGGCACAACAGGTTCTCTTCCTTCACTCTCCCCTATCATCCATCATCTCGGTAGTCACTCCCTTACACATATCGTCTTTCACACAGTCCATTCATCTTTTCTTAGGTTAATTATGACGTGAAATAACACATTATTCTATTTCTATTTCTGTTATTAAAATATCAATTACATCAATAACCTTTAAGAAAGGCCAAGTTGGTTTACTTTAATATTTATGAGGTTTTCTTTGTGTAGATATTCTTGTTCAACTTTTGTTTACAAGAACAAAGTTAATAGCCTCATTGCAAGTTAAATAAAGAGAAATTATGAAATTAAATAAACAAAAAAACTTAAATCAAAGATTTATGTTGAATTATTATATCGGTGCCTGCAGTTCAGATAATATACGAGTGCTAAGTTTGAGATTTTTGGTAATACCACAGATTTTATAATGTAATACTTAGGTATTTAAAAACTGAACGTTTAGACAAAATCAATTTTCTATTGACATTCACGCCAGCGAAAGATTTTGTTCGAAACCCTAAAAACAAAGTCGAAGTGCCGTTTCAATGCGATTTTAAAATTTATGAAGAAATCATAAATGTACGGTTGAAAAATGTACAACCAATTTCGCTACACATTCTTGAACTGAAATTACTTTTCGATTTCCTGGTAACGAAACACTCAGGTATAATAATCGAGCCAATTTCAACATTATACCTTATTCACAGTTCGGCTAACTTCAATCAAACATTGAGTTACTGTTGCATTGGTAAACAGTCACCGTCAATTGCCGGCCGTTTTCAAAAATTATTCCCTCCATAGCCCAAATCCAGTGGCCCATGTCGGTCCAGTGGCCCATGTCGGCCTATGGTGGCACTTTCAAAATTAATATTATTTTCGTTCCCCGGTATGTTTATATTAAGGTAAGTATATTTCTATGGATTGAAGTACTGTCGCCAACAAACTTCTTAAGATATTTATGAAAAGACCTTAGAATACAGAAAGAACCAGAAGCCGCGTTCGACTGTAATCGCAAACCGCACGCTGTGTCCAAAAACCAAACAAGCGTCCCGCACCCACCTCACTTCCCACCCGCGTAATGTTGCTAGCTAGACATCGCTTACTCGTTTTTTTGGGTAAGCGTTGAGAGTATTGAAGGTAAGATAATAAAATCGACATTGTCCTTTCTTATAAATGTATTCATATTTTATATCTATGTAACTAATAATCTCAAGAAATAAAAGTTTTAAAAATAAAACACGAAACTTAAACTCAAACTCAAAATAATTTTATTCAGCGAAATCAAAATGTTAAATGTTTTTTAAAGACGTATTCAATAATTTAATATCACTCAAAATAAAATCCCTCAGTACCTACCTACGTAATAAAAAGCAGGGAAAATCAAAACTCTTACATTGGCAACACTAACAAGATGGACGCATCATTCTCTATGACAATTACAAACAAAACAGTTTATTCAGTAATTAAATAAAACGACATCTAAATGCACTACTTACACGTGAAATGTGATCCCATCCTGTTTTTTTTGTAGCCCCGCTGTATTTTTACAGGTAGGAACGACTCAAGACGGCATAATTTGTTTAAATTGCACACCGGTAAGTCACGCGTCACGCGATACAACGTCCACAGAGTGACTGATCGGCTGCGCTTCAAACTACTCATTTTATGAGTAGTATTTGACGCTTCAGTATTAGGCGCGTTCACGGTTTCCGTTCTTTCTGTATTCTGAGGAAAAGACAAAAATATTACCTACGCTTTCTCGAATAATCTTAACCTGTAAACGAAAGTTAAACCAATGCGGTACCTAAAAGGAATATAGTACGTCTCAGAAGCTTTATTGGTGTACTTGTTTCTGATTATATACGGGACCAGCGCGGCATAGAACCAAAGACTAGGGCCAGTCAGTGAATTGTAATAGTTACTAAAGGGGCCAGTATTGTTGATTGGTTCTTATTCTTTTTTTATGGCATCTGCCTCTTTTGAGATCAATTTTGTCTGTATCAAGTGTTTAAATTAATAGTACTGTCATTGTCACAAATCATAGTCAAATTGTTAAGTCAGTTTTATTCGGAAAACAGACAAAATTATAAACTAGATATAAAAAAACTTAAACAGACTGTTTCAAATTATAGATTTTTGCTATTTAAAAAATACTGTGAAAAAGTTGAGGACAAACGATCTATTGGTTATAGATTCGTATTATGGCGGTCGATGTTTTTACAGAAACAAAAACTTAAAACCTCTGTAATAGGAGAACATGGGAGTTAATAGCGACGAGGCACGGCACGATCGAAACAGTACAGCTGTTACAACCGCAGTGATATTACGGGAGAGGCACACATACAGAAGATTTGGAGAGCTTGTCTGTCCGTTAGATTGGTAAGTTTGACCTACTTACCCAACCTACCAGCTATATTTTTTTTCATAAAAAGCTAAGGTCTGTGTTCCAGTAGCCTTTTTTCGTTCTAAGCTGTTTCGTCTAAAACGCCACTGGCGCCACCTTGCGTACTCAATCAATAACCGATGGAGATTAAATCATCATTGCTCAATCATTAGCCAAGAGAAGACTTTGTATTTTGTTGTTGAAGGTACTGTGGTGTTTGTTTATATCTCTACATTTCTTTATTTTGTAGTACCTGGGTGACCGAGCTTTGCTCGTTTTTTTGGGATAAACGACGTTTTCTAAAAATGAAACCTAGCTAGATCGATTTATCGCCCCCGAAACCCCCTGCATACTAAATTTCATGAAAATCGCTTGAGCCGTTTCCGAGATTCCGATTATATATATATATATATAAACAAGAATTGCTCGTTTAAAGGTATAAGATATTAAGTACCTAAGTATTTTTTATTATTTTGTTTTGTTTTATTTTTCCTCTTTCGTCTTACTATTTTTTCTATGTTCTGTTTGTTGTGTAGTATTTAGCTGTTTTTTTTGTTTTGAGTTTAAAAAACTGAATAAATTGAATTTGATTTTTTTGCTGAGAAATTGATGTATTCTACTATTCTCTGACCGAATTCGGAAAGGCTACAAATATTTTATGTTTTGCATCTTTTTACCTTTATCACTGTTTTTTTCGAATCAGTGTGATAAGGTGTGAGGAATAAGGGCAGAAAGATGATGATGATAACGTTATTACATTAAGAATATCTAATGATAATAAAAATATAAAAATAAATAGATTAAGTAAATGTTATCGACAGCTTTAAGCTCCGTGTGTCAGATACTTGGAAGTAGTATTTCCATCCCGCCATTGCATAGTCATAATTTGACTGGGAATTGTGCCATTTTGTTCGACATTGTTTGTGAGGCGTGCAACGTGCGTTGCATTACTTGCATGGATACCACCATTACATTCTATATTATACATTGGCGGTGTAGTGGTAGCACTCCAGTTGTAATCCAGAGGTCTTGGGTTCAAACCTGGCCGTACAATAATGGATTTTTTAGTTTCAGAAATATGCGCGCATTACCAGTGTTCTAAGCAAAGCAGGAAAATATTATCGTGTAAAAACTGGTACACCTAAGAAACAAAAATTTTAAGATGTGTGTCTACCACACACCTTAACGGCGTACCTATTATACATCTTATTTTTCTTGTATTTATGTTTTATTATTTTGCTCATTATAATAAATCCGTTTGTAAACAGTTTCATTAAACGTTTTACAGTAAATTAAACCGCTACCGAATTACCTGAAAACCCGAAATGAATACCTAGAATGGAGTGTAATTTATTTAATTTTGGTCAACTATTAGTTACCACGAATTGAACAAAAACTACTTATCGACGGCTTATACTGAAAACTTTCATAGTTCAATTTTACCAAACTCCCTTTATGTTAGTGTTATGCCCCCATTTTATCCCTTTGGTGGTCTTTTTGAAAACTGGTTAAAAAAGTATAAAGGCTATTAAAGTATAAACAACATAACTAGCAAATCTATACTAATTATAATAAATAAATAATAAATAATGCTGGACAATCCACACAGCATCATCTAGCCCCAAAGTAAGCTACTCAAAGCTTGTGTTATGGGTACTAGATAACCGATATATTTAATACATTACATTACATACATAGATAGATATTTTTTATTATACATAGAAAACACCCAGACCAACGGAACAAATTTCTGCAGATCGTACACAAATTTGTTCCGCGGCGGGAATCGAACCCGCAACCTCTTGCGTCGCAGGCGGACTCTCGCCCGCTGCGCCACAGAGGTCGTCGAAAAGATGTTTGTTTCAATGAACGCGCTAATCTCAGGTTCGAATTGAAATATTAATGTTGTGTTGTATAGTCCATTTATCGAAGAAGACTATAGGCTATATAACATCACGCTACGACCAATAGGAGCGGAGCATCAATAAAAAGGTTATTTAAAATGTGTAGACAAGGCTGCACGAGAGTCAGATAGATAAATATTGGTGGACATTTTATACAACGCCATCTAGCTGCGAATAAGGCAAAGCTTAGTGGAAACATTGGATATGTATACATTGTTTAATATAAGAAGCGGTGAACATTTCCATGTATGAAATAAACTTTAAATTTTGCTCGTGAAAAATAACGAAAATCAATGATTATAATCATGGCTGTTAAAACTAATGAAATGAAAATTAGGCTCGCAACTGTTCTGCCAAAATAATAATTAATTGCCTCGTACACACAATTATTTGAACAAAGGCATATTTACATTATTATTTGTGTTGGCATATTTTACAAATTTCCATCCAAACATTAAGCATTATATAAAATTATATTTCGTTTTAATTATTGTAAAATATACCTACCGTCGGAGTTGGTTCAAATAAAACAATACTATAATTTATTTTAGGACAAAAACACTAAGTATTATGTAAGTACCCGTAGGGATAAAGTTCAATTTTTTTTTATTATAATGGTACAACTACATAAGTATACATTTTTGGAATAATCTAATGTGTACCTACATGTAAAATATTTAATTATTATTTTAGTGATATTTTACTTAAAAATATTTTATGAAGATAAGTTTTACCTTACATTTAAGGGAGGTTTTTTTTTCAAAGGGTCGCTGGGATGTTGTCCACTTTTCCGGGATTTCCGAGTAAGTATTTTGGATGTGACTGTACACTCGTAATACGTAACCTGAATACAATTTGTGTACAACTAAGTTAACCTAAAATTGAAACACAAATATTATTGTAGCCCATTTGTAACCCGTCTTACCATTGTTTACAGCCTGTCAACATTTTGTTTACAATCTACGTCTATCCGTATAAGTACAGTTACGTAATTTATATCTTTGTCTGACAATGGTATATCTAATAAGGGGTGGATTTGACCAAACTAGTTAAAAGCACTATCTAAAGAATAAATGGTAGGTAACGAAGAGTAAACTGACATTTTACTTGCATTTGATATCAAATTAGGTACTCTGAGAATAGTTATACCAGAAGATGGTCAAATCTACTTTCCGTAAAAGCATCTGTACATAATTCGCAAACGAAAGAATGAGATGAAACCCTGTCAAAAAATTACGGTAGTGTCAGCAAAATGGGTTGATACTAGCTTGATAGATATTTTGTTACTTAGTTTTGGTTACTGTGACTTAAGATTATAATGTCATTGATAATTACTAAGTAACTGGGTGAATAGACATAAAAAGTTTTTATGTGTTTTTGTAACCGTAGGTATTTACATAATTACAAAGATAATGCGTTAAATCACAATCCGTATGGACTTTGTCAAATTCAGATATTTATTGTTAAGAATTTCTTTGCTCTACTACGCTCGAGAACTGTCACTTTTTATTTCCTTTGACAAAGTTCCATCCCGCTCTGATCGTGTGCGAGTTGTATGTAACACTCGTTGATTTCCCTGTTCCACATCGCACACTTCAGTGAGCAACCGTGTGCATCCAAGACGTGGATTTCCCACAAATCCTTTGATATTCAGATTCGATTTAAATTTACAGCACAGCGAGAATTGTTTGATGTTCACCGTTCTAATGGATAGGCTGCTAATTTGTATCGTGGAAATAGTTATTTAGTTCGTTGGTTTTGTGACACTACCTATACTTATTGGCATTCAACTCCAATCCATACCAGCTGCCTATAGCTCGCCAAGCTGACCAACGCAAATGTAAACAAGGACAGAAGATATCACCGCCTATTAGAAACTCTTCCTCCATTTGGTCATTTAAAAGTTCAATTATGAAACATTTATTAAATTCCCAAACACAGCAACACATTGGTAGTCGTTCTGGACCTTAAACAGTTTATAACATTTAAGCTAAGTATATGAGTTATGCTTAAATACTTATTTGTACTTGCAAACTTTTATTTTACTTAATTATTTCACATTATAATTTTTGTATAGTTGTGCTTACCAGATTGTATTTAACTTTTAACTTTAGGCTATGTTTTGTCATATTAATTAATTATTTTAATAAAAATGTAATTGCTGAGCGACGATGTGTGTACCACAGTTGCCGCACGCGCTCACCTGCGGCGTCACGGAAGACCAGCGCTATAGCAGCACTAGACGCTAGCGCTACTATAGCATACAGCTGAGTGACGACCCTTTTTGCTGTCATAATTAATTTTAGTTAATATTAAGTTTCTATTATGTTCTGTTTTTGTGACGCAAAATAAACTTATTTGATTTGATTTGATTTTGATTTAGATAGCTAACCTACGCCAACGCACAAACTCGGCAAGCCTACGTACTTAGTACTACGTACGTAGCCTACGTACTATACAAACTACCTCTCCGCATGTTGGACATTGGCTAGCTCGGTGATCTACGGCCAACGTGTGGCACCGGCATTACGAATATAGTGAGTTACGAGGCGAGAGAATGAGTGTGGAGGCAGAAGATCATATTCATAAAACCATGTAGGTACTCTGCAAAAAGCGAGCATGTGCTTTGGCAATTTTTTTTATAATCACTTTTGTTTTTTTTTAAAAGATCATCCAATTTTTAGACGACTTCAAAAAAAAGAGGTTCTTAATTCGTTTGAATATATTTTTATATTTATATTTATTTTATATTTTTTTGTATGTTTGTTACGCAATTGGAGTAATTGAACCAATTGAACGGATTTTTTTTCATTTGGTAAGTCATACTTCAGAGGTGACCATATAAATCACTACATAATTATAAAGCAAAATTCTCCACCGCGTCTGTCTGTTTACGATTTACTCAAAAATTACCACTACTTTCCTTTGGCACTACCGCTTGGCTCACTGCACCAATTTTCATTCTGTTTTCATGAACAATTACGATTGAGATTGTCAGTGTATGAAATCACTTTAAACTTAACTAAAAAAATAATATTATTTCGGTTCTAGACTTTTCTTTCTCAGCCTCTCTAGACCCTTGCTCTTTATTCATGCAAGTGTATGTTTATAATAGATAGACCCAGAATTGTGTTCATAAATCAAAGTGTAGTACTGGGACCCGTTGTTATATATTTTTCATGGGAAGGTCCGACGATGAGCTATGGAAAATGGAACAGTGTTTGCAGTAGTTTTAGCTGGAACATGCAGGTTTTTGTGTATTTTGTATCTATAGCTGCAATTAGGAAAATCAATAGGAGATTTAGGGATTTACTGAAAAGGAGAGATTGCACCCTGTTGAGTACTTCCATCATAATTATATAAGTCCGTAGGTGGATGCGTCCAGGAATTAGATCCCCCTCCCCCTATAAATCCCCTCAAAGATCTTAGTAACTGGAGATCGAGGTTAAAAGCTCTGGTGGTCTAGTGGTTGTGACCAAGCCTTCAGATTCTATACGTGGGTTCAAATCCGGTCGTGGTCCGGCACCAATTGATTTTTTGACTCGAAACATTTAGGAAAACTTCTACTTTAGAATAGCGAACGTAAATACCTAGTCATGTTTAGTGCCATCAGTAATGTATTCGCGAGGTGAAATTTAAAATCAATCACTCTCGTGCGAATGTAGGTAAGTGTTCCAGTCACACTAACTAATATCTAAAATACCAAATACTCGTTCCATTCAAACACCAAATATATTCCACTACAAAATAGTGTCGAATATCAAATGCTGGATTACTTAGAACGAATGAATCTAGGGTAAATTCAATTTACCACCTACCTCTGTTGCTCTACGTTCGAGTAGACCGTTTTTAGTTCAGTGAATCGAATTAATCATGTACTCTAGAACTGATTGATGATATGATGGAGAATTTATGAAAATTACGAGTCAATAATAAAATATGTATTTGTAGACGAGTGGACAAGACTTGATTTGACTTGAAAAAAGAGTGCTGGTGGTGTAGTGGTAGCACCCCTGCCTCACGATCCGAAGGTCGTGGGTACAAACCTATCTACGGAAAAGATAAGCAGTTATAATGGACATGTTATGAGAAGAGATGAATGTCAAATGACAATGAGAGTGTTAGGTATGAATGCGGATGGGTACAGGGGTAAAGATAACCCAAAGAAAAGATGGATGGACTGTGTGAAAGATGACATGGGTAAGAAAGGAGTGAGTGCTGAGATGACAAATGATAGAGAAATGGAAGAAGATCACATGTTGTGCCGACCCCACATAACGTGGGAAAAGGGCAGGAAGATAATGATGAGTAGCAATAAAATAATAAATAAAAAATAACTACGCCAAAATTAAGATTAATCCGAAACTACAATGACGGTGACATTATCCCAGCAAATCATGTGGTTATGCCGGTCACGAGCGTGCATCGGTGTATCGTGACCGGACGGCAGTAACGACGCCGGAACGTGCTGCCTCGCCGGTTCAGCGAGGTATGTTGAGGTTTAAGCACTTTGTCGCCTTAAGCGAGTTCGCTGTTTATATTCACACTTGTTGAATCACTTGATGCCTACCTACCGAGAACCAGATATGCCCGTACGATACAGAGACCGCGCCGTTTTGTTGCCACATGAAATGAGATAGCTCGCTCATTTGGCACACCAAATAATTTTCAATTTCAGGGTACAAAAGGAAAAAGTATATTTTTTTACGAAAGATTGTGCAATATAATTGCACAATAAATGGTGAAATAACTGTTTGGTTCGTTTTTTACTAATCATTTAGTGTGCGTGCATCGGCATTTTGTTAACACACACAATTAAAAACAGTGCCACAGTTTTTGGCGTCCGGGCATATCTACGATTTAAATCTTTGCCGAGAACTACCGAGAAATTGCAGCATAAATTTAATCAGGCGCAATCACTTTGTTTTCCTTATTGAATTAATTTGGTTGTACCTACTTATATTGTAATCTATCCTTCTGTCTAAACTTACCCTAAGCCGACGCGCATATGTGAAAAATGTAATGAGAGTGTATGAAGCAAAAGAGGTATGTCAGGATCGTAGCATGTGATCCGTAGTCTCTGCCTATCCCGTCGGGAAACAGGCATGATTTTATGTATGTATGTTGAAAATCATGTTGTAAGTTAATATGTAAGTGCAAACTGCCACCGCCACGTCTTTTGTGTAATCTTGGGCCATTAATTCATTCGTTCGTTCACTCACTCGTTTGGTCTTTGTCTCTTTTATTTTTGACTTCTTTCGTCTCATAGCTGGGCAAAGGTCTCTCCCAAATCACGCCAACCATCCCTTTCCTTTGAGGTTTTCTACCATCCTCCCTCGAAAGTTGAGATCATCCCTCCAACGCTTGCATGGCCTACCACGACCTCGCCTTCCGTAGTTCAGGGATCAAATAAAAAAAACTGAACTGGACTGGAGTTTCATTCATTCATTCAGGCCAGACTGTTCTTTTTTTATTGACAATGTACTTATAAGTTTTATAGATGCAGTCGCGAAAGGGTCATCTAGTCAAATAATCCAAACAGCTTACAATAGAGCAATACAAAGATTGCCAGAACAAAGGGCCAGTAAACCTCATCTGAGCTCAATCTTGTACAAATGATTCATTAATATCCTTCAAGACAGAATACGTAACAGTATTCACTTATGGGAGTCTCACTTCGAATTATTTTTGACATTGTGACATTTTTTTGTGTGAGAAGAATTGGCCTAGTAGGATGATACTCCGACTTTTGTTCCGGAGTTCGTGTGTTAGGACCCCAATAAGCAAAATATTTTTTTGAAAAATGTTTTTGCTAATTTTTTGTTAATCAAAATAAGGAAATTGGGTTTTTGCTTCTACTCTTGCATGCTTAAAAACTATCCTTATTCTACCAAAATGTTTCAATTGATTTTGGACCCGCATTTTACTATTTTAAATTTGAGCTGAATTTTCGAAACATATTTGTATATGTTTGTATCAAATATACTCAAAAGCTACTAGACCGATTTCAAAATTTTTTTCACCATTTGAAAGCCACATTATCCCTCAATAACATAGATTCTATTTTTATGTTAAAAAAATAAATATATTTTCACACGTGTGAAGACGGGCGTGTCGCTAGTAAAGAATAAAACTGATTAGCGTTCATGACTAATATTAACCTTAAGACAGTGAGTACAAAAACCAATTTGCAGTGAGACAGGCTCACCTCAGGGACATTCAAGCCGACCTAGTTTAGCACATACACTATGTATATCTACATGTCTTTATTAGCACCTCAATGGTACAATCAAGTGAATAAGTGAACACTAAATTTTATCAAAACAATTAGGTACTACGTAAATAAATGTACCTGGATGACCGAGCTTTGCTCGGTTTTTTTAAAACGATGTTTTATAAAAATGAAACCTAGCTAAATCGATTTATCGTTCCCGAAACCCCCTACGTATTAAATTTCATGAAAATCGTTGGAGCCGTTTCCGAGATTCGGATTATTATATACTAGCTTCCGCTCGCGGCGTCGCCCGCGAAGTACCTACTTACATAAAATATAGCCTATGTTCATCCTGAAAGTTTATTCTACACATTGGTGAAAGAATTTTTCAAATCGGTTCAGTAGTTTCGGAGCCTATTCGTTTCAAACAAACAAACAAACAATCAAAGTTTTCCTCTTTATAATATTATTATTAAGTATAGATAAGTATAGATATACAAGAATTGCTCGTTTAAAGGTATAAGATTGGTGGACCAGTTCACACAACGCCATCTAGCCCCAAACTAAGCAAAGCTTGTACTATGGGAACCCAGATAGTTGATACATTAATTAAATATTTTTGTAAATACATTATAGAATAAGTACATTATTATGTTTTGTTATTACACCCAGACACAGAACAAACATCTGCGTTCATCACACATAATATGTCTGTCCTAGGTGGGAATTGAACCCACAACCTACAGCACAGAAAGCAGAGCTACTACCCACTGAGCTGTGAGGCCATATTATGCACGGATAAATCGGGCCATCTCTACATTTTTCTGTCTAGATTTTAGGTAACTATATCAAACTTTAGCGGGTCTATATCCCATTTTCACCTCTATTATCGTTGCAATACGGCCGAAATGCCAGAAAAATAATTAAGGTTGTCTTGGGTTATGATGTCTGAAATAAAAAATGCTTCCTTATAACTTACTTCTTTTGCCTTTTGTACGTAATGAATGAAGGCTTCTATTGTACTTTAGGTAGGTACATATGAAAATACCTGAATTAATCTTACCTTCCGGCCAAGGGTGAAATAAACAGCTGACGCTACGCAAGTGTTATAGGTACTTACTCTGTAGGTCTACCATGAGTTGTCAAATTTAGATTGGCTGACGTTACTACAGTAGTAATAGTACGTTACTATGACATCTGTCAAAATTGTTACTCATGGTGCCAAATTCTAAGCAAATTAATGAGCGCAAACTACAGTCGCTGTAGTACGCTGTGACGTAGGATAGTTAGCTACGTGAGGTTTTAGTACCCAACTATCCGCTAGAGGCGCTGTACCAAGTTTTCATACATTTTTTAAACTATAGTCGCTAGCGAGTGTAGATTGTGAAAACTCTTGGTAGACCCTCTGTTATTCAATTTGTTGGAGCTCGGGAAATATTATTTGATTCAAAAATTGTTTCAAAAAAAGTTCAGATCTTTATCAGTTGAGCAATTTTTAGGATAATTTTTAACAGTCTTTAGTAGATAGCTCAACTATTTCACATGTACTTTATTCTTTCCGGATCCACGGTACAACTGCTATGCTCAAATAGTTGTGCCGTGGGTACTTTTGAAGGATTTGTAAATATAGATTTTTAAAAAATATCTGGATAAATTGAAAATGTATGAAACTTAGAAGGTCTGAAAGCGACTGCAGACCATCTAAAATTGGCACCAACTCAACTCCACGGCACTTTATGCCCCTTCTGTTAAGGAGGTCCATGAAAATAAATAATTTAAAGTAGAAAAGTTTCCGAACTCGAGAGGAGTTATGAATCACATCAATTTTCTCAAAGATCATCTGAAAATGACAATTCCGAAGAAAAATAAGCCATTCCGTCCAAACGTTCACCTAGTTTAATAGATTCTACCGGAGAGCAATAAAAATATAACTATTACCTACCATTAATTACAAAAATACCTATGATATTCTCACTACATTATCTAACAACACCTCATTTGTTAAAATCTGCTCAGCTTAAACGGCTTTAGCGAAAGCCAAAGGAACATGCATTCAACCATACACCGTAAAGATATTACCTTCTTTCTTTGCAGTCGGGTAAAACTTAAAGCGATGATTTCAATCATATAACATTAGAAAAAGTCTTTTTTTTTAGAAAAAGCGGTTTCTATTCGGCTATATTATCTCTTTTTAGAATTTTATACAAAACAGCCATCTTTTGTTAAAAATTGACTTTACAAATCGACAGAGACTCTGTCAGACAATACAATCAAACAAGAACGTCAGAAGATAGAATGTCTTTGCAATCAAATTAAAAAATATGGCACTGGCCAAATTAATCTCAAAAGAGACAAGACGCCATACTTAAAGAGAAAGAACTGTCAAGTGACATGTTTTTGTTTTGTGGCTTTCATTTTTGTCCATAGCTTAGTTTTTCCCTCCAAGGACTTTACACTTAACGGCACCCAAACACCACTTCCAGGAGGTCTCTGTCAAAGCTCGTCCTTTCCTCTCTCTAATCATAAATCAGTAGCGAGGAGGGGAGAGGCAGGTGTCAATTTATACTGGTAATGGTTATTAACGATCACGACTGTTGGTCTGCGTATAATGGACAAAGTTGGTTAAAGTTGAACCATCAATAACTGATGACACAATTGTGTGCGTTTTATAGCTATCGGGTCGACCGCAGTGACCGAGAATAACCATTGGAAATGAATACACTTCACTAAGATCTAGAAAGCTGTGGCCGTAGCTTAGCGATAGTTTAGGTAATGATAATAATAACTATAAGAAAATAGAAAGAAAGAAACTTTATTCGACTCACACATAGTAAATAATCAATTTAAAATAGGACCGGAAAGAGATAAACACATTTTAAGGTACATTGAACACTATAAGGTACACAAAAGAGACTAAAACATTGTGTGAAACATTCACACAAGAGACTAAATGACGTATACCTAACTAACTACGACCCAGTCAGCATAGTGCCAATCCCACTTCCACTTGTTTTTTTGCACATATACAGGGTGTCCCAAAAAGTAGTGTCAAGCGAAAATCCAGAAATAGAACACCCCTTGGGGTACCCGAATCACCCCCATGTATGTTCCGCGATTTTTTATAGTTTTCGAGTTATGAATTTTTTTCCGAATTTTTGAAAATTTACGACTTTAACAACTTAAAAAGTTCCTTAAAAAAAAGTAGAAAACTTTCTTGAGATTTTTTTTTTGCTACTGAATTGTTATGAGTTGTTCTTTTATGCATAAAATAATCAGCTACGTGACTTTGATGAAAATTATGAAAATGTTGGTGTAAAGTCAAATAATTACATTCGGTGAATTATGACCAAAATTTTCAACTTAAATTAAAAATCTTAACAAGTGATTTTATGGTTCATAAATAAGTCTCAAAAATTCTCCAGACTCTCAGCTTTTATAATCATTAAAAAAAAGTAGTACTTAATAGGCTACTTTGGTTAAAATCGGCCTTCAAAGACGGTGAGGTGGAAAATTCTTAAAATTAGCTACCTGATTAACAAATAGATTTTGGCCATTTTATCATTCCTAAGCTTAATTCGTTTGTTAACTAACTAAAAATGACTGCAGGAAAGTAAGATTTTATTAATATTTTAAGGTTTTATTTATTAGTTTAGCTAAATTTATGAAATAAAGCAACAAGTCAAATTTATTAATTTTTTACAAAAAGTTTTCAAAATGTCAACCTTCTAGGTCGATACAAATCCTACATCGTCTTAGAAAGGTTTCATTTTATCGTATTAAAGCTATTTTAAGTGCCTTAATTTTTTCTTCGGCCTGTCTTAATTTTCTTTTTAACTCCGCCATATTGCTGATTTCTTTGGCATAAACTAATTTTTTGTAGTTATTTTTGGTTAGTTAACAAACGAATTAAGCTTAGGAATGATAAAATGGCCAAAATCTATTTTCTAATCAAGTAGCTAATTTTAAGAATTTTCCACCTCGCCGTCTTTGAAGGCCGATTTTAGCCAAAGTAGCCAATCAAGTACTACTTTTTTTAATGATTATTAAAGCTGAGAGTCTGGAAATTTCTTTAGATTTATTTAGGAACCATGAAATCACTTGTTAAGATTATTAATTTAAAGTTGAAAATTTAAGTGTTAATTCACCGAATGTAATTTTTTGACTTTACACCAACATTTGCATAGTTTTTATCAAAGTCACGTAGCTGATTATTTTATGCATAAAGGAAAAACTCATAAAGATTCAGTGGCAAAAAAAAAATCTTAAGAAAGTGTTCTACTTTTTTTTAAAGAATATTTTAAGTTGTTCAAGTCGTAAATTTTCAAAAATTCGGAAAAATTTCATAACTCGAAAACTATAAAAAATCGCGGAACATACATGGGGGTGATTCGGGTACCCCAAGGGGTGTTCTATCTCTGGACTGTCGCTTGACACTACTTTTTGGGACATCCTGTATATGTACATATATGTATGTATAGATAACAAATTATAATGTTGGAGTTTTAATAACGTACTCTAACTAAATAGATGCAATTTACTATAAAAAGTTCTAAGGGCCGCAAGTCTCTTCTTTTTTCTTCTTCCTGTCCTTTTCCCACGCTATGTGGGGTCAACAACACGTTATCTTCTTCCATTGGCCTCTATCATCCTTCTTCTCAGTTTTCATTATCATCTTTCGCACAGTACATCCATATTTTTTTTTGTTTACTTACACCTCTGTATCCATCCACATTCTTAACACTCTCCTCGTCACATGACGTTCATCCCTCAGCATAACATGCCCATACTACGCTAACTTATTACTCCTTATCCGTCACCGGCACAGGCTTCCTCTAATAGGTAGTTCTCATTATCATCTTTCGCACAGTACATCCATCTTTTTTTTTGTTTACTTACACCTCTGTATCCATCCACATTCTTAACACTCTCCTCGTCACATGACGTTCATCCCTCAGCATAACATGCCCATACTACGCTAACTTATTACTCCTTATCCGTCACCGGCACAGGCTTCCTCTAATAGGTAGTTCTCATTATCATCTTTCGCACAGTACATCCATCTTTTTTTTTGTTTACTTACACCTCTGTATCCATCCACATTCTTAACACTCTCCTCGTCACATGACGTTCATCCCTCAGCATAACATGCCCATACTACGCTAACTTATTACTCCTTATCCGTCACCGGCACAGGCTTCCTCTAAATATACTCATTCAGTATTTTATCCATCCTCGTCACTCCACACATCCATCTCAACATTCTCATCTCCGCCGCATGCACTCTTTTCTCATCCATTCCCTTGGTGGCCCAACACTCAGATCCATACAATATGATAAGGTCTTAAGATCGTTTTGTAAATTTTCCCTAAAGTTTAAGGGGCATTTGTATACTCACTTTAATATAGCCACTGACCGCAGGTAATGTAGGTACTCAAAAAGCTGGCATCGTTACCTCTGATCTTAGAATAGTTAATTAAATATTTAAATAGAATTGAATAACTATTTAAATAACACTGAAGAGTTGTATATTGTGACCCAAAAAAATCTAGTGACTAAAACTCTTTCGCCCCATTTTATACGAACGTTTTTATCCTTAATAATAAATGGAAACAAAGTTTCACACATAAAGCAAATAGCAGGTTTCACAGTTCAGTTGTTGGGTTTATTTTTGTCAATACGTCAGAGGATCTAAGGGTGTGGCAACACTGGCGAGTTAGAAGTGAGTATCGAACACTGGTGGTTTAATGGTAGGGAGGTAATAAGTTCAAATCCGGTCGTGCATTTAGATTTTTGTGGTCGAAAAATGTAAGAAAATGTATAGACAGTAGACTGTATAGTATTTCTAAACGGTGTAGGAAAGCATCGTTTTAATACTTATATAATAGAATAGACTATAATTTTATTTGGTAGACACAAACAACGGAGAAATATTTTTAATAAAAAAAAAATAGATATGACATAATAGATAGGTATATAAATTACCTATATTAAATAGATATTCAAGTCATTCGATTGTGCTCTCGTGTGGGCATACCCTAACGGCCGACCCCTATATATCAATGCAGTCTGCTATGGGACTGGCTATGGGGGCCAAACTGCCTATTTTTCGCTCTTAATAATAGAAAAGAAACTTTGTTTTAGATATATTTTGGACCATTTATAGATAAGGCTTGATACAACATACTTTTTTGCGTACATTAAGCAGAGATAAAATATTTATTCACTTCTGTTGCAAAATTTATTGCAGTAAAAATAATAAATTATATTTCAAGTGAAGTTTGATCATTAATGTACGAATCGTTTCATTCGAATATCCTACTAATTTGTAAGCCCTCGCCGTTTATAAGAATAGTAACATAATCTTCAATTTTTTAGTTTTTGGGTATCCCGCTTTCCTTGTGATGTTTTCTTTCACCGTTTATGAGCATCGGCATTGCGCACATAAACTTTTAGGTAGAAAAAATCATTGGTACACGACTCGGTTTGAACCTACGAACGTGAGGCAGAGGTGCTACGAATACACCACCGAAAGATTTAAATCTTCTATAAATAATAGGAAAACTGATGTTTATTTTCTGCAAATTGCAAAGAACAACCTCACAGGATGGTAAACTATTTACCTCGTCGACTACTTACAAAATATAAAAGCAAATGAAATCTTTCAGAAAGAGATGAAATCACTTTCTTCGCCTTACGAATCATCCAATCATATAACTATCAAGTAATAATGAAAAAAGTTTCGTCTGAAAGTGTTGGCTGGCTGAACTCACACCAATAATAGGTATTTTTGGTACCATTTTTAAACTTACGCGATGTGAACACATTATTATTAGTATTAAACGGGTATTTATCGCGTTTTATTTACCAATTTTTCCCGAAGTTTCAACAGTTGACTCTATCAGTCATCCCGTGACCACAACAGTGTGTAAACCTGTCGAAGCGTCGGGAAAAATAGGTAAATAAAACGCGATAAATACCCGTTTAATACTTATAATAATTGTAGGTACCAATACCTTACCACAAGCTCTTCAAGCATTATCAAAGTAATATAATTTTGATATTTTGTACCATGACCTATGAAAATTGTATTGAAGTAAGTAATATTACTTAGAGCTTGAAATGTACCGTTTCTGAAACATAATGGTTTGTAAGAGCTTGTGGTAAAGCCCCTGGTTTTATTAATAATCGCTTATTAAATAATAGTCGAATTCTAGTTTTGATTAGTCTAAACCTATGACAAGGTTAGAATACCAATAATTATTATTGAAGTCAATTTAGCCTCGATTCGGTACACTAATAAATTTGTTAAAGATAAATACGCAAGGCTTTCCGATATTATTATATTTACTCAGATGAAACCTGGAACGAGATTTAGTTTAATAATCTTTAATAAACTATCAAAACATATAATACCAGTCTAGACGTAAAGGTAGGTCACTAATATAGATTCCGGTAAGTATCTTATTATATTATAAAAGCGAAAAAAACTGTTTGTTTTTTTTAAATACCTTTTGACGACTATACGACAAAAGAATCGGTAAGATGTATTTTGGGATTTTTAAAAAAGTTATCTATAAGCTATTTTTGTACCAAAAACGGAAGGCCTTATGCCTTTATAAAAGTGAGTAAACCAGCGCCGAAAATAATGTTTTCTATGTCAATATTATGTAATTCTTCTTCAGAAAGTCATGATCAAGTCATAACTAAGACAAAGAACTGATAAAACTAATAATTAATTATTTATCACATTAACATTAGTAAATCGTATCGTTATTAAATGGTAAGGGAAAACATTTATAAGAATCTCACAGCTCAAATATTCTGAGGATTCAGATCTCTAGTTACTTAGATCTTTGAGGATATTATGTAAAGAGGTTAGTCAGAGGCACATGATATTTGGCACATGCTCACATTTTGCACAGTTAGTATTCCGTGACAGGCTAATCTATGAGACACACCTTCTAAATTTGGTAAACGGGTTTCCTCACGATGTTTTCCTTAACCTTTTAAAAACGATGGCATTGCGTACATATTTTTTTTTGGAAGGAAAAACTCATTGGTGCACGACCAGGTTTGAATAACGACCTTCGGATCGTGAGGCAGTGGCGCTACCACTACACCACCAGTGCTCTCTTACCATTTATGTATTACTTGTAAAGAACGCATGAAAAGCAATCAAACATAGATCAAAATGTATTTCAGCATGGCGCTAAACTTTCTCCCAAGCGTTTGGTAGTTTACTGCAAAGGAGGCCGGTGGAATATGCCGTACTTCTGGCCCATATTGACATTATTAGGGCAAAAGGGTCCACCCCTTCGCTTTACCATAAGTTTACTTCAAGAAAAGGCCATTCTCTTTTTATGACCCGATGCAATTTTTTAGACACTTTTGGTGTAATGTTTTATTATTTGTCATTTATAAGCGCTCAGTAATTAAGGATAATCATTCAAATCCTTCAAATTACTTCTAAGAAATAGCGGTTTATTAGAATATACCTATCTAGGTTGGTAAATAAAATAACTTAGCGATGAAATTATAGTGATTCGTAATGCACTCAAGCGTAAATGCCTATATAAATTAGTCTTAAATTCTTAGTTATCTACATATTATGTTATTGTATATTATTATCATCAAGTTTTCAACAACCTTTTAGCTGTTTGTTTCTTTATAAAACAAGTACCTGGGTGACCGAGCTTTGCTCGGTTTTTTTTATTGGTAAACGACGTTTTTTAAAAATGATACCCAGCTAGATCGATTTATCGCCCCCGAGATATCTCCCTCTGCATACTAAATTTCATGAAAATCGGTGGAGCCGTTTCCGAGATTTCAATTAAGTATATTTAGTATATATACATATAATATATATATACACAAGAATTGCTCGTCTAGAGGTATAAGATATATAAAAAGATTTTTAAGTCAGGAGCGTGTTGTCTTCAAAATTTGACATTTGCGTTGCCATTTGCATTACACTGCATAGAACTATTCAAATTGGTTTGATGAACGTAGCTGCGACTAGCCTAAACACACGAGCTTAAACAAACATAAATGTCATCCAACACAACAACAATGTCGCAACATTCGCTAGCAATTAAAAGCATAATCAAAAGTTGTTAACACGAGTCACTCCAGTGGCTGTGTCGAAAGTTTAATGAGTTATGACGTCACTCGTCGTGGCCTGTGGAATAATGGATACGTCCACAGTGCACAAGTGTACTAAAGTAAATAAGTCAAAAGGTTCACTGTTTGAAACACTGTGTCAATTTTGACACTTTTATGATCGGCCATCTTGGTTTTATTTAGAAAATTGGGGCCTTATAAATATAGTTGACAAAATGTTTTCTGTGAAATATAGTATTATTTGAAATAAGCTATAAAAAAATATGGTACACTTAGAACTAATATTTCTTGCAAAAAATTAATAAAACCTGAACATACCTTAAAATATTTGTTTTTTCAGCCGGCATTTTTAGATTTTTTTCTATTCGAAAAATTTATGTGCGGAATGCCAGTGCTCTTAAGCGGTGAAGGAAAACATCGTGAGGAAACCGGCATACCCTAGAACCAAGAATTCGAAGGTGTGTGTCATAGGTTAGTACTCTTATAACCGACGATGGGCTTGCAACGTACGGAATACTGACTACTGTGCAAAGTGTGGGCATGTGCCAAATGTCATGTTTGGACGTGCCTCTGACTACCTTCTTTGGATATCCTCAAACATCTAAGTCACTAGAGGTCGGAAGAGATCTCTACCGAGCCTGATTACAGTCATGACCATGTTTTTTTTTTAATTAATTTGTTGATCATGTTTTATTAATTAATTTTTTCTGTAAGTAATAAAACATAAGAAATTTGATCAAAGTTTTATCAACCGATAGATACACCTAGGTATAAATAAAATCCCAAAATTATAGCACCCCCTTTAATTATTTATTAGAAACATAACAAAAGCCATAAAGTTAAAACAATGAATCGGAAGGTGAGGCGTTGCTAAATTATGAGCTAAGTTGCTATTTGCAAATTGTTTCCAATTTCGCAACGAGAATTTGGCCCGACTTTGAAATCTGAACAGAGATTAATGTACAGAGTTCGCATATTTTGTAGGCTTTCGTTTGAGGCTCTTTTTGTTGGGAGACCGCTGCGGTGATTTGACTAAGTTAGTTTTTCTGTTTCACTGTGCACAAATGGGTTTTTTCTAAAATATTTGATAATAAATCTATGCGTTGGGTATCATTTATCACGAACTAGAAACGTCAATGTAAAAGCGTCCATCTACCACTTATGACGTTATGGTGTGATCGTGGCTCCGTACCATAACAAAATCAAAAATAAATAATAATTAAAAAATAAGACGAAATCTCAATTTAGTGTCATCTCTATGATTTTTCTATCGGGCCTATTATTATCGTATCTGCAGTGAACAGCGTGTGTGTGTATTTCCACAGCGCTTGTAGATTTGTGTTATGTGTAAATACTTATATATTTTTATTCGCACAAAATTCACATTTTAGTAGACTTACCTACACAGGTTAAAATAGCCTAAAATGTAGAAAACATTTACTTTAAAAGATCAAAATAAAAAATAAGTATTAATTATTCATAAAACTATTGATTTGAAAAAACCATTCAGAGTAACTATTTAACTGCATTTCGCATTACACATGTTTTGGAAAATATTATAGACCTACGAGTATAAGAGTTTTATTAACTTGCGTCTTACCTTTGAAGTAACTACGATAATATCTCAAACGTTTATAGCTTCCTTAAAGAGCTGCTCCCAAAAAAGGTCACATCATCAAAAAAGTATTCACACACCAGCAAATCCACATGACTCCATAAAACCTCTCATCCGAAAATATTAAAACGAGAGGCATAACTCCGCTTATTTAAGCTGAAATGAAGCCAACGATCCGTAAGATGATAATCTGTGCCATCCCCCAAACGCGATTACCCGAATGGTACGGTAATGATTAGGGGAAACGATTCGGCACGACTTCGGCCGAATAGCTTCAGTCGATTTGCATACTATATTTTGGGAGTTCCATCCCGGTATGTAGTTATTCTGTAATGACGATCGCATTTTGGAATCTTATTGGCAGCAACAACAGATTATTATAAGTAAAACGGGTATTTATCGCGTTTTATTAAATACCTATTTATCCCGACGTTTAGACAGGTTTGCACGCTGTCGTAAGACTAATAATACTAATAATGATGTGTACAGATCGCGTAAGTTTAAAAATATAGCAACGGATAGATTCCAACACATTATTATTAGTATTATGGCGGCTTCACTCGGGTAACAAAAGTATCTCAATTTTTTATAGCATGTTACTCAGGTATAATGTAGCATTCTAATGGTGAAAGAATTTTAGAAATCGGTCCAAGTTTTTGAGTTTATTGGTTACAAACAAAAATATAAAAATTCAAAAATACAAAACGTTCCTCTTTTTTAATATTAAGTACTTATAGAGTATAGAAGTACCTATAGAAAACAGAGTTCAAGTCACTTACCGTAGTGTTACTTCGTTGGATAGCCATACTGATTTTCTAATCAAGGTAAGCCTTTTAATCATTGTTCTGATCAACCAGTCTTATGGATAATTCTATGAATAGGAACCATGCTTCTAGCCCCCACGGACCGAATTTTTTACTCCAAAAGGCAGAATTAGTTTAAAATTGTTGCTTTCACGATCCTAAGGGGCGTCTAAACGGGCTATATTTTACGACAATTTGTGGCTGCAATTATTGGCAAACATTGCCCAGCCATCAAAAAAACATTTTAGTGCATTTTATGGCTGAGCAATCAATTGCAGGCAACATGTTGCAATATGGCTGCAATAGTATGGCCTTTGATTCAGAACCCTTTAATGAGCCACACAATCGAAACGAAATGACGCTCATCGCAGCCGCTTACATTGTTTTGGCAGAACAACGAAAAAAAAGGACACGAATGTAGATTCGACCCTACCTAAGTAGTAGTAGGCGATCGTTCGGCCACACGCCGGCTACAGATAAAAACGTTTTGACATACCAAAAAATATTTGGCTATAATGCCGGGCCATCCTTAAAATATTGCATAGTGTGGCTGGTATTGCTAGCAATGTTGCCGGCCACAGTATTGCAGCCACAAATTGTCGTAAAATATGGCCCATTTAGACGCCCCTTAAGAAGAAGATAGATCATTTTATTATAATAAAATAACTCTTTTTTTACTGACTGCTACTTCGTTATGACCAGCGTTTAGGCTATGCGCCTAAACTAAGACATAGAGAGCTGAATTTTAGAGGGTAAGTAACTTTCTGGACCTAGGATTTCTTAAAGTTCGATCTCTTTAGTATTGCGAGAGGTTAAAGTTTGTACGAAGAAAAAAATACGCTAAAGAAGTCACGGTGAATTCTACAGATAATTTTATCAAATAAGAACAAAGAGATGATAATAATAATAGATAATAATTTAGTATGATAACAATACAAAAGTATCTAAATAGTTATAGCTGGTAATGGGAGACCTGTTAGGAATGACTAAGCTAGTAATTTCATGGAGATCAATAGCTCTAATGAGGTGTGAAAGTGATACAGAGGAAAGGTCGATTAAGGATATCGGCGGGTGAGGCGCAAATAACCGGAACATACGTGAGATACATACAGACAACTTACAAGAGGGATTTCTACATTATTATTAGTCAAAATACTATTGTCAACATGTGGAACTCCCGCGACTTTGTTCATGTATTGTATTTTCATAAAAACTTCAACTTTCCACTGCACATCTTAGAGTTTTAGTTTAAGAAACTCTTTTATTAGTTTGTAGACATTTGAAAGAAACCTACTTTCCAGATTTTAGCTTTCTAGAACTTATAGTTTAGTCTGTCCGTTGATTATATAACAACAATCTGTTTGTTAGTAACGTAAAACTATTATAATACGTATTTAGATTATATTATAATTTATAATTGTATCTTACACATCTTATTTATTGTATTTTTAAACAAAATTTAAACGTAATAATAATACTTTTTAGCAAAATATTTTTTTTAAAACTGTATCGCGTGATCATTTTTCAATCGCTCAGGTCTAAATTAATTGAAAGATAATGTTTGTTTAAGGTGTTTTAATTTCAATGAACTTCTGCTAGTATACTTCGTTTATACTACGATTAACACTGAAACAGCTAACAGCATTTTAATTAATAGATGATCTATGTCGTCGGAATAACGATCAAAGTTGAATGATGGATGGTAATATTGATCGGAAATTGTAGTAATTACTGTGTTGCGTGATGACGTTGCGTCATCGTTCACTATACTTGATAGTGCAAGAGTGCAAAGCCACATATCGAATTAAAAAACCTTAATATTTTGAGAAACTGGATATAGACTAAGTAGTTAAAGTTCGATTCATTCCGAAAAACGGGGGTGCACGAACGGGAACCGAGAATATAATTATAATTATTGAAAATATTCATACAAGTCAAAATTAAATCACAAGTGCCATCTTGAAACATCATTTGCATTCAATCATTCTTTATAGAGTTGGTCAGAGTCCGATAATTTGAATATATTTTGGATATAATTCTAAAGTCTCTAAATAAGTCAAGAAAAAAAACCTAAATAGGGTTTTAAAGTCACCCAAGTCAACAAAAAAACCCTTGGTCTCTTGCACTACACCTGTCATTACCATCCATTAATCACAGTATATCACTTATCTATACGGAATCATTTCTGACTGTGAAACATAAAATGACTTAACTTTTATGCTAAATGGTCTGAAATAAAAAAATCCGATGCATTTTCGATAAAAAAATCACGGGAAATCATAGTGCTGAATATAGAAGCATAACTAAACAAAATTGATCGTATTTTTTCCAAAGAAGGACTCAATCAAAAAGTACGGTAAAAGTATTTTTTTCTGTAGATTTTGTATACCTAGAGCGTTCTAAGGGCTTATTCCCAAAGTACTCCACATTTTGTTCCCAAAGTACTCCAAGAAATATTCTCAAACTACTCCACAAACAAAATATTGTTTTTTTAGTTAAATTCGACTCCATCCTACTGGTGTCCAAAAATAATTATCTCATACATTCGTTCTCAAACTCCTCCAAATATTTAATATTAGTCATCAGTAATGTAAATAGTACTGATTTATTTCGCATTTTACTCCACAAGGTAACTGACGTACAGTCAGCTTAAGAAATACATATTTTAATAGTACAATAAACAGATTTTTCTACTCTTATTATAGCGATAACCGCCTATAACGTCATAAAATGCCTTACCTAAACCTAAATGAATGAAGATTTAAAATAAAATACAGTACTTAACTGATTTAAAAAAAAATATTAATCTAATCAACATCAAGAAAAAGAAGAAGAAGATCAACATAAGTACACATTTTCAAAAATAGACGGTAGAATAAAAAAAACAATATACCTACCTACTTAATTATGAGAAACCAAAATTTAGAAGTTTACCATAAATATTGATAGAAAAAAAACCATGACGTATTAACAGAAGGGTGTTTTTTTAAAAGCTTAGAAACTTTAAATTGAAATAAAAAAAACGCTATGAATAAAGCCAACTGGATGTATAAATTAATAACGTTTTTCTCTGTTTTATTTCAGTTTAAAGTTCTTCGCCTCTAAAAAACACCCGTTATTATAACTTACCTGTAAAAATCAGTCTCTTTAGCTATGCATTATGCTAATGCAAGACATATTAGGTCTTAGAATATATTCAGAAATAAAAAAATAAAATAAATAAATAAATATGATCACGACTGTAATCCCCAGGCTCGGTAGATATCTCCTCAGATCTTTAGTTACTTAGACCTTTGAGGATATCTAAAGGGGGTAGTCAGAGGCAAGTCCAAACATGACATTTGGTACATGCCCACATTTTGCACAGTAGTTAGTATTCCGTACGTGACAGGTTGCAAGCCCATCGCCGCTTATAAGAATACTAACCTATGACATATACCTTCGAATTTTTTGTTCTAGGGTATGCCGGTTTCCTCACGATGTTTTCCTTCACCGTTTAAGAGCACTGGCATTGCGCACATAATTTTTTCGAATAGAAAAACTCATTGGTGCACGACCATGTTTGAACCCACGACCTTCGGCAGGGGTGCTACCACTACACCACCAGCGCTCTTATTATCAGAAATTAAATCATTTGTAATTTGGTATTTGCTTGTAACATTAACATACCTAGGTGTACCTAAACAAAACTTATCTCTTTTGCTACCCTTTTTTTCTAAATAATAATGCATTAAAAGTATGTACCTAAGTGATATTGAAGTGATATTACAATTTACTTTATTTACCGCAGACGTAAACGTTCTAAATTCCTAATTTGAAGAAAACTTTTGCCAGCATACCTAATTTTATTACAGACTAGCTTCCGCTCGCGGCGTCGCCCGCGAAGTACCTACTTACATAAAATATAGCCTATGTTTATCCTGAGAGTTTATTCTACACATTGGTGAAAGAATTTTTCAAATCGGTTCAGTAGTTTCGGAGCCTATTCGTTTCAAACAAACAAACACACAATCAAAGTTTTCCTCTTTATAATATTAGTATAGAAAAATACTGTGACAGACTGTACTCCTAACATTATTTTGTTCCGATGTTTTGAATGGAGTAGTCTTGAAACTTAAACGCACTATTTTTATTTTACCTTTTTTTAATAATAATTCTTTGGAGTAGATTGGGAACTAATGTTCGAGATTCTTATCTTTTTTGAACAAAAGAATGGAGTACTTTGGGAATAAGCCGTTCTAAGCCGGTAAGATTATTATGCTATGAATCTGACTCTACTTTCTAGGCTTAGTACGAATAAATACTATGAATTTAGTCATAGTATGTATCTATTCGTACTAAGCCTACTTTCCTAATCGAATCAACACGTGGCATTTAATGTAACAATCAAGTACGGCACTTTAATAGATTGCTACACACAAGAAAAACAAAGACGGTGATCTCGACAAAGACAAATTAAAGTTGGTAAAAAGACGTTAAACGCTAATGGGGTAGGGTTGTACGAGTTATATGTTTTGAGGGTTACTATCTTTTGGCCGGGTAGATTAACATTATTTTACAAGAGCTCTTGGATAGTTCTTTGTATGACCCTCTGACGGCAGAAGCAAAAAGGCACAAAGGAAATGTATAAGGCGACTTTATGGCTAAAAGCACTTTCTACCTGCCAAGATAGGCAGAGAAGTAAACAAGTCAATGCATCTATTTTATATTTTTTATTTATACAGCGTCAAGTGGGATTTCTTTTTTTAAATGGAGTAGGCATCCCCCCACAATCTATACTATATTAATTGAAAGCGAAATTGGGGTGCTTAATTAAATATAAGAAATTCAAGATGTTTCATTATTTAACGTTGTTTAATCATTCTCGACCTCAGTGGTTTGGCGGGCAAGGGCTCGGTTAACAAGCAAAAGGCTGTGAGTTTGAATCCCGCTAGGTAACAATGTTTTAGTTTATACCTTGTATAACTCAGCTACGCATTGATCTCTTACTATCATTCCGGCCATTTTTATTTTAAAATAAAAATAAATAAAAATAAATATGATCACGACTGTAATCCCCGGGCTCGGTAGATATCTTCCTCTGATCTTTAGTTACTTAGATCTTTGAGGACATCTAAAGAGGGTAGTCAGAGGCACGTCCAAACATGACATTTGGTACATGCCGACATTTTGCACATTCGTTAGTATTCCGTACGTGACCGGTTGCAAGCCCATCGCCGCTTATAAGAATACTAACTTATGACACATACCTTCGAATTTTTAGGGTACGTATGCCGGTTTCCTCACGATGTTTTCCTTCAACGTTTAAGAGCACTGACATTTTTTTTTAGCATTTTTATTTTACTATGCATTTACGTCCGACTAATATTGTCAACTCTAAAATTAAAGTACAAGTATGTTGGTATCTAAATTGAATTTGCTAGTTTTAAATGGTCAAAGAAGTAGAAAGTGACAATTCCACCGTATAATCAGGTCAAGAGCGCTTGGGGCGCCCACGTTTCTAATTAGTGTGTCAGCTGAAAAAGTGTTTTAAGTTTGAAGTGGCGGGGTTGATTCTGTTTAAACAAGGCTGAAATTAGTCGTAAATGTTGACAGAGCGCTGGTGGTGTAGTGGTAGCACTCCTGCCTCACGATCTGAAGGTCGTGGGTCGTACACCAATGAGTTTTTTCATTCGAAAAATTTAAACGTTGAAGGATAACATTGTGAGGAAACCGGCATACACTAGAACAAAAAATTCGAAGGTGTGTGTCATAGGTTGGTATTGTTTTTAAGCGGCGATGGGCTTGCAACGTACGGAACACTAACTACCGTGCAAAATGTGGGCATGTACCAAATGTCATGTTTGGATGTGCCTTTGTCTACCCTCTTTAGATATTCTCAAAGATCTAAGGCACTAGAGGTCTGAAGAGATATCTATCGAGCCTGGTGGATTGCTATCGTGATCATGTTTTTTTTTATGTTGAACTAAGCTGAGGTTTTGTTGAGCTATGCTATAGCTACACAAGTTAGCCAGTGAATAACGTAAGAATTATAAATATTTAGATTATTATTCATCTCTCATCGATATGTGTATTCTGCCCGTCCTTACCTATGGTGCACAAACGTGGTCTTTAACCGAATCTCAAAAGTCCAAACTCAAGATTTGCCAACGAGCTTTGGAGCGTAGCGTGCTAGGGGTGAAGAGAACAGACAGAATCCGCAATACAACCTTGCGCGAAAAGACCAAGATCGCAGACGTCGGAGAAAAAACTGCCAAGTTAAAGTGGAGTTGGGCGGGACACGTCAGTCGGATGGGTGACGACAGGTGGACAGAGGCCGTCACACAATGGGTGCCTGATGGGCGACGCAGCCGGGGCAGGCCGAGGAAACGTTGGCGGGACGACCTCGATGCGCTTCAGAAAGGCTGGTGGAAGATGGCGGATGACCGGGAGCATTGGAAGGAATTGGGGGAGACCTTTGCCCAGCAGTGGGACAGTATAGGTTAAAAAAAAAAAAAGATTATCATTAGGCTGTAGCCCACTGGGCGAAAGCTTCCTCTTCCATTTATCTACAAAAGCTACTGTAATAACAACCTTTTTCATTTATAAACGAAAACCGTGTGGGATTTAACACAATTCTGATAAATTATAGACCCCGGCCGCAAGGATTGTTTAAATTCCCAAATTTACGATGTGTTAATAGGAAAAGTACGAATACGATTCGGGAGAGTTTTTTGTTTTTTGGTATTTATTTTCGTAATTGTTATCATCCGGTAAATAATCAATTTACTCTTCGTAATTTTTAATTAATATTTTTATTGTCATCTTTTGATAATAATATAAAAATCTACAGTATATTGATTTCCGGTGTCTAGTATAATGACGTCATATCCACAGCACATCAAAGAGCAGTCAGATTACAGCTGCTTCTGTTGGTTTTCGTGTGCTTAATTATATTTTTCACTTTATTCATAAATATTGTGAAATTTTAGGAATTAACAAAGTATTTTGTGATCGAGGTTACTTACTGATTTCAACAAATATTGCTCCAAATTTGAGTGTTCAAGTTAAAAGATCTTTACAGCCTTCACATCTCATGGTAATTTAAACCTTAAACCTGAGTCTGCCTATTTGAACAGAATGTGTGTCTGTATCGTAAAAATCCCAGTCACCTACAAGCCATGGAAAGTAAGTAAACTATGAAAACAGTAAAGTTACTTCAGGTCAGTCTGGAATATTCTAGACATCCTGTTCGAATTTTGGTGTCAGTGTGCATAGAAGCGGTGCGATGTCGAAACACTTTTTTACGTGTCTATACAAATCATAAAATGTGACAATAGAATGAGTTGACCGATTCAAAAATGCATTAGGTCAACTTATCCCGCGGGATAAGATGACAGCGGCCTCAGTTGACTAAAGACCCCGTTGAGCATTATCGCGTTGTGCGTATCATCGTTATTTAATTAGTAATCGTAATAAAGGTACAGAAAATACTTAAGTGAAGATGGATCATTAATGTTAACCTGAAAGTGTTGAGGGTCAATAGTTTTTATATTGTGGTTTTATACAAGTATTTTTGCTTATGTGTTTAGTTAACTATGTTTTTTTAAAATACTTTGCCTAATACTTGCTGTACTTTTTATTAATATAGTTATGTTATTGCTGTAGTATCTATACTGGTTTAGAAGTTTTGTTTTGTGTAAATAGGTAAGCCTGAAAAAACTGGAGCCCTTTCCGTATCAGTGAGAACGAATTGACAATAAAGCTGGCTTTACGATTCTAGTATAGTCCTTACTAAAGTACAGTATGGTAAAGGAGATGTTGCATAATGGGCTATGTAGAGATGGTGAAAAAATCTGTGTATTTCGAAAAAACACACCAACTTTAGAACCAAAATGATTTGTAGAGAAAGGTTTCAAATACGAAGACTTTATAAAGAGTAACTTAATTTCCATGACCATGGCCATGACAGTGAAATAGTTCACAGCTGTCACTGTCATTATGTCTGAATGAATACTGACTTCCACACGTGGTTTTGATGCCGTCATTTATATTACGATAACCTACCATATTGTCAACAGCTGTCAAAACAGCACCCACCATATTGCTTTATGTTTTGTGCTGTTGCTCCGTGGTATTTTAAAAACATACATTCAATAAAACAAAATAATAATTAATTGGAAAAAGTTTTACATAAATTTAGATAGGTATATTTGTTTGGAAAAATGGACAACCACTTGGCTTTGGTTCCATATATTCTGCAACATTTTTTTTATTTATGCTACCGCGGTACGAAAATTTGTATCAAGAAAACTGATTATTTGTTTTTCGTATATACTGAGATTTAGTGGGGTTGAAGAATAAATGATTGGAACACAACCTTATTGGTAAGTTATATAAAATACTAGATTCCGCCCGCGGCTTGACTTTGTTAAATTATAGCCTGCTATTTTCAGACTATTATACATTACAACTACTATATAGTCTATATATATATAATTATATATATAGACTATATAGCCTGAAATATACCTATAGTCTAAAGAATAGACTATATAGTCTATATATATAATTATCTAAACTAATATTATAAAGAGGAAAACTTTGATTGTTTGTTTGTTTGTTTGTTTGAAATGAATAGGCTCCGAAACTACTGAACCGATTTGAAAAATTCTTTCACTGTTGGGAAGCTACATTATTAGCGGGTGACATAGGCTATATTATATTTTCAAAAAAATTAGGGATCCTTACTAAAACTTCAATAATGTAAGCCAAGGTGTAAAAAAATTACCTAAAATATTCTTTATATCGCGTGCGCTGCGAAAACTATTGACGATAGAATAAAATAATGTACTACGACTTTGTAGAACACATTATTATTTACAAAAAGTGTCGCGATAGCATATGTCCAACTATTATAGTTATGCCACAATAAGAGTTCTTTTATTTTAAAATTTTAATTGAAAGGGTACTCTTAGAAAAACGCTCTTTATTTGTATCTTAGTATTAATCCTTATCAAAATAAATCACATCATATTCTAGACTGCTTCAATACCTTTATATAGTTTTTTGAATTACTCAATTCGGACATTCCATTCAAAAGATACCATTAAATTAAAAATGTAAGCAATAGAAAAAAGTTGCGTGAGAGCCGTGCTAGCTTATGCACTGTAGGCGTCACTGGGTGTACAGGATGTGTACCTACAGGATGGAGTCAATGTGAAAAAATAAATAAAAAATATAAACAAAAAAATACATTATAATAAAAAAAAGTTCATTAAAATAATAATACTAAAACTTTCTATACTTACAATTTTCTTTTTTAGTAACCTGACGCAGGGTATGGTTAGACGTATGTATGTGTATTATAAATATTGAATTTTGAAATTTTTGTTAAATTTGAGAGCACTGGTGGTGTAGTGGTAGCACCCCTGCCTCACGATCTGAAGGTCAAACCTGGTCATGCACCAATGTGTTTTTCTATTCGAACAATTTATGTGCACAATGCCTGTGTTCTTAAACGGTGAAGGAAAACAGCGTGAAGAAACCGGCATACCCTAGAACCAAAAGTTCGAAGGTGTGTGTCATAGGTTAGTATTCTTATAAGCGGCGATGGGCTTGCATCCTGTCATGTACGAGTACCTACTCAAAGATCAAAGTAACTATAAATCTGGGAGATATCTACCGAGCCTGGGAATTACAGTCGTGACCATTTATAGGTATACATATATAAATAACCGTGCGAAGCCGGGGCGGACTACTAGTATACTATATAGACTATATAGTCTATTTCTGAGTCAAATTTTCTCCAGGTTTGTTTAGGCGTTTCAGCTTGTTTGTGTTACAAACATCCATTCATCCATCTAAATACACTTATGCCCACAAAATATAATATCTAAAAACGAAACAAACGATCTATAGATAGCTCAATTGATCCCAAAATTTATCAGTTCAATGTTGAAATCCAGGTCATGTTTTCAATATTATCATTATAAAAGCCGTATTATGCTTGAAAATCAGGTTGACCTGCAAAATATGAAACTTTGTATTCCTTTACAAATATTATAGGCCGTCTACTTGAATAGGAGCACTTTTCCGCCAAAAATGACTTCTTTTGTTGCCCACAACAATACATGATTTATTATCGCATACCTCCGTGTAGTCGTGACCTCAAACTTGTATTCAAATAGGCGTGAAAGTAGTTTGAATCTCCTTGAACTTACTTTATAAAAAGCAGTGCCTGTCTATGCCTTATTTTCATTTACAACTGTCAGAAAAAAGTTTCGATTCAGTATTTCAAGACAGAATACACCAATATTTATAGCAATATTTTACCCAATTTTCAGGCATTAAGCATAAAGTGTAAATTAAACAGAATAACGAAAGTTTAAGACTTAGTGTACAAATATGCTTTGAACACAAACTAAAAAAAAACAAATGTAGGAGAAAAAAAACATGGTCACGACTAAAATCCCCAGTTTTGTAATCATTTCATCTGATAGGATAGGTACAGCAAGAAAAAAAAGTTACATCTGACGCTGTATAAATCATTTAAAGAAAATGCAAAGAATTTAACTCGTAGCATTTCGAATTGAAAAGTTTTCAAGAAAAAAACATCGCGGACAAACTCGCAGGGTACCCTACATTAAATATGGCAGCAAATAAATGCAAATAGCCAAAAGGTTTAAAGGATTACTAAGAGCTTATGTCCAAGAACGGACGGCTATAAACTTATAATATGGGTAACCATTTGAGAATATTCACGGCTTACGGTCGCGTTATATCGTGAACGGGTCACGAGCGAATAGTGAGGCGTGCTTATGAGATTATAGAAGTTTATCGTGAGTGACCTTTTTATATGACCTTGGAAACATGTGATGTTGACCTTCTGTGCGAATGTGCTTAGATAAAATTAAATGGAAGACATTTCTATATCTTCAATTCAAATTAACAATAAAAAAATATCATAAATCTTTTTTTAGGAATACTCCTTCTTAGACCTTTGGCAATTAAGGCATCGCACATTTTAGACCTTTTATATTTAAGGCACAATGGAACTTTAGTCATTGTTCTGTTTGTTTTCTGCAAAATAAACATTTTAAATTTTAGACATTTTGGAAACTAGACTTTCTGATCAGGAAGGTTATTAGTTCGTCCAATTGTGTTGTGTCCCTGTTAAAATCAGTGTTGCCACGATCAAAATATTGCTAAATAGCTATCAACTTTGGCTAAACAGGGGGGCGATTATGGATCTTTTTTTACAATCAATGTCAATACGTTTTCATCGTAATCAAGTGATTTGGTATGACATAAGAGTGTTAATTCAATAAATTTGAGCCAGTTTTGACAAGTGTCGATTTTATCAGAGTTTCGTAATCGCACTACAGGTTTTGATCGTGTCAACGCTGCTTCGAAAAGGTTCAAAGTTTCAGGCGTTAAATTACACTTGTACCTTTGATTATTAATTTATCGGCTGTGAAAACCCTTTTGCGAATGAGAAGTTATGTATTAAGGTCACCTGAGATGCTGGTTAGTAGCGATTGTGCGAAAGCCACAGCTCATTATTATGTCAGCTGGCTCACATCAAAAGCGAATCAAAGTCAAAGTATTCACAACAACATTAAGGGTGAAATTACAAAAATCAATGGTTTTTAGGTACCATTTGAAGAACCAGGAATCACAACTGTAAAGATGCTATGACATCAAATTAATTTTTACTTTTTTTTACTTTTTACTTTACTTTAAAAAATTAAAGGTCAAATATTCATCTTTGCGGGTAGCTAATAAAAACTGGACAGTTCTTTACAACATTTTCATATAAATATGGTTTTACCATCGCAAGATGCTTGAAAAATGTCGAAAAATGGATTTTATCTCCCTGTCATTATCCCACTTTATGTGATTTGTCACTGTTACCTATACTCTTTTTCACTCTTCTATTAGCTATCTTTCAAATAGTTTGTTCATTCGTTTCCCTATCCATTCACATTCATACCTTCTTACGCTTTTCGTTACATGATATTCATGACATCATGCCCATACCTCGTTACTGAATTACTAGTCAACTTTTTTGTAGCTATATTTAAGAAAAATTGATGATATTTATAAGTAGTTTTTCATAACTATGTTTAAAAAAAATATTGCTTTGGTGGCTCTACAGACGATTGCCAGCGTTTAAAGGGTTGGGTTTGATTCTCACGGTGGCAAAAATGTTTGCATGACTTATTTTTGGTTGCTTTATCATTGATTTGTACTTTTGTAGTATCACTCGGTTCAGAATTTTTTTTAAATATTTTAAGTTAGATTACCTATGTGTTATTCCAAAACTTCGTTCAAACAAACGTTCCGATTTCATCGAAATCGGTTTAGTAGTTACGGAGCTAACAAACGAACACAAACACGCCCTTTTATCCAAACTCTTGCATTTATGATATTAGTAGGAAGTGGGGTAATTATATCGTGGATTATTTATTTATTTTGTGGATAAGCTTACGCGTCACTGAGCTGTGTTTGTTCCCAAACTCTCAAAGGAAATAACTAACATGTAAATTTATTCCAACCTAATTAATGTTCGGTTGGGTAAACCTTCGGACTGACAGGGTTTGATAATTAAATGGATAATTTTCTTGGAACGGTAAGCAAATATGAAATTTGGAATTAGAAATAACAGTGTTAGCTTTTGCTAGTTTAAAATTAAATTTGAAATCACAGCATAGCTAAGCTTAAGTTCTAAGGGTCAATCGCTTGTAAGGTACCAAATACTAAGGGTCGTTTTTGGTGACCATTTATTACGGATTAAGAAACTAAGCATGATCTTTGAGTTTGAACCAAATGCTTGTAAAATCCTCTTAGATTTACAAAATAAATTGTATGACTTAAATAATGCAGTTACCTTCTTAAAATAGAGCAATATGTAAGGTTAGCTTTTGAATAAGTGATTGTAAGAGGGGTTAGTTAGAGAAAATTTACCTTTTTTTGCAATTGACTCGTTAAAAATTTAAATCCGGTAGTTAGCATGCTAGCTTTAACTAAAATTTTACTAAAAATGTCTGTGAGATACGAAAAAGATTTACTAATGACTTACGTAACTTTTTCAGACCAATTTACTTGAATCTAAAGATGCTCTTTTTAAATTTAGTTTCTTAAATAGCGGAGTCCGTTTCATAAATTTAAGAAAATATCTTATATAGCGTAAATTGTGTACATATTATTATGTACGAGTATATCCAACATTATATACAGTAGAAAGAGATCTGTGAATACACGCTTGCCAAAGTAGTTTTACCCGGCTGTGAAGGAGGGTAATGTGTTTGGGTGTATGTATGTATGTATGTTCTTTTGGCTGCCACTGGACCCCAATCGGCTAGACAGATTTTGACAATTGAGATGTCGTTAGATTCGTCTAGATCACAAAGATGACAAAGGCTATACAGAATGTAAAAAAATCTAATACACCGGCTGTCAAAACTTATTTTCTGTTACTTTGAGTCGTTTTTTTTTTAGTTTTTGCAATAGATACTAGTTACATACAATTATTTTGACTGGAATTACGGTTAGTAAGCAATAAGCCTTCCTGCTCTATATTTTCTTTGCGTTTCTGTACTTTCCTTCGCTGTTGTAGGTTTTGGATTCGATTTCTCACTACATACTTGTACATACATATATATGATGAACATTAATGTTGTTTCTGCTCTAATAATAAAAATAATGCTCTTCTGTTAATATAATTATCATGTATTTATACCTTTAAACGAGCAATTCTTGTATATATACATATATATATAATATATACTCGTATATAATTGGAATCTCGGAAACGGCTCCAGCGATTTTCATGAAATTTAGTATGCAGGGGGTTTCGGGGGCGATAAATCGATCTAGCTAGGTTTCATTTATAGAAAATGTCGTTTACCCCAAAAAAAAACGAGCAAAGCTCGGTCATCCAGGTACTTATATTAATGTATATAATTGTTTAAGTGTTGCACCAGTTTTCTGGCTCCTATTGTAAAGTTTTGTTTAATAGCGCGATGTATAATGTCCACCAATATTGATTCATTTTATTTGGTATAACATAAAATAACGGTCGCAATTTTCTAAAAAGAATACCTAACTTTACGATTTTATGAGTACAATCCTCAAAGTTTTTTATTGCTTAATCGTCGGAGGGTAGATTTTTATTGCAAAACTGTAAAAGTCAAGAACTTGGCCGAGCAAAGTGAATGAATTTGAGCGTTCGTAGATAAAAAGAATTGCTCTATTGTTAGTTTGGAATTTTGTAACATAGAAGTAATGCCAATTTACATTGAGACAGTTGCTGGCACCAGTCCACTTGCCAAGTCAGTTTTCTTTTATCGAGTCAATGGCTAGATTTTTTATTCCAATAATCGATTATTCTTACGCCCCTCGTATACCAACGAACTTTCCCTATTGAAAATTTATAATTATGCGCAATATTTGCTCTCAAACGGTGAAGAAAAACATCGTGACCGAACTTGTTTGCGAACGTAAAATTGTTGGCCCCGGAACAGTGGCCTATAGGCGGCCTAATAATTCTCACCAGTGTTGTGGAGAATAATCGGGATTACCGCCGATGTTGGCTCACCACAACGCGATTGTTTCGGTAGGTTGCTAGTGATGTCCCTTTACTTTAATCCTCACGGGATTAAGATTCGGATACGGAACTACACTTTTATATACCAAGCCTAGCGTACGGGTCTACTTGAAATGGTGCGGACACTTGCAACACCAGAATCACATGCGCGTTGTTTACTATTATTTGAATCGCCCAGAAATTTGCATGTAAGTTAGACATTTCCACTAATTTCTGGTTTGGTTTAGTCTATTGCATTTAACGTTGGAGACAGTAGTAAGAGCAATGCCAAATATATATTATTTCAAATAAAGCACATGGCAACAATTTGATCGGTAGTTAGTATTCCGTACTTGACAGGTCGCAAGCCCATCGCCGTTTGTATGAATACAAACAAATAACATACTTTTGAATTGCTGAACAACACTGCGTTGGTTTCCTCACGATATTTTCCATTGCCGTTTATGAGCACTGACATTGCAAACATACCTACATTTTTTGAATGGAAAAATTTGGTGCACGACCAGGTTTAAATCTACAACCAGATTCAAATCGTGTGGCAGGATCATTGTTGTATTTTAAGCATAATCAGTTTTATTATTAGTCTCATAATGTCCGCTGGTTTTAGCTTAACTTTCCGTATCTAAATAATTAATCAATAATACGGAGAGTTTATCCATGTCTAGCACCTACACCGGTAATAGAGTCAGTATAACAGTTTCGACGATTATCGTACCGTGTTGTGGTTTTAATATACTTCAGTGAGCACTGTGACTTGTACAAGGGTTTTATAGAGCTATTTTTGAGTAGATTTCAAAACTATGATTTTCCAGCTTCATTTGCGTAAAGTAGTTTTTATGTGCGTAATGCCAGTGTTCTTAAACAGTGAAACCGGCATACTCTAGAACAGTGGTTCCCAAGCTCTTTTCTTTCATAGACCACTTTCAAAATTTTGCTGGATCCGGTGGACCCTCTGCATCTACATTACTACCAATTTCTAAATCTTGAAAAAAAAAGTGAAGATTAGATCTATCTATCTATGGAAACTTGCGTTGTGGCTGAGTTTGTGGACAACATTTTAGTTTTTCACTATCGAAACCTAATTAATTTTCATGCACCCCCTGCTTACGATTGTAGACTCCATTTTTTGTCACGTTCAACGTAGACCCCCGTCGAGTCTCCCGTGGTTCCCTGGGGGACCACTTTGGGAATCAGTTCTCTAGAACCAAAAACCCGAAGTTGTAAGTCATAGGTTAGTATTCTTATGTGTGGCGATGGGCTTGCAGCCTGTCGTAATACTAACTATACCATGCAAAATATGGGCATGTGCCAAATTTCATTTTGTAAAGTAAATTTTTGATTACAAAATATTAATTGTATTTGCTGTTAGATATTATCATTATTTTAGAATTTATTTAATCTTCATTGACTAGCCTTATTGTTACTGAATGTTTTAATTGTATAAATTAAAATTATTTGATTTTGTATTATAATTTAACATAATATTTTATTTGGCTATTCATGCGTTTTGATATTAATTTAATTAGATAATGTAAGTGGTTCGTGACTGTTTCATTTAATATCTAATAAGTACTTAATAATAATAAATATTTACTCAAATAAATAATTCTTGTGTTCACCAAAAAATCGGGTGCTAATCTTCTGTATTTCCAATCGAAAAAGCGGAAAAACATTAGGTATACCATTCAGGAAATCCGCATCATCCATCATAAAAAATACATTGAAAAATAGCCTCTATCCCACACTGATAACGTCCAACGGACATTGGGCTGATAGACGACATTGTGAATAGTCACCGCAGAGAAACAAAGAGATGACGTTATTGAAACACAGTCTATTGATAATAGCTCGTTCACTTCTTGCCGAAAATAATTATCAATCAAGGAATTTAGGAATTAACGGACTCAAGTATCTTTATCAAAAATCATTTTTATATTAGTCATTATCAGTTTATTAGGTTGTTTTTAATAACTTTTCTATTTTTTACAATAAGTAGGTACCTAGGTCACCTAGGTACTTTTTCTAATTTTCTCAAGCTAACTTTTTATCTACAAATCTATTAAAAGTTAAACTATAGCCGCATATAAATATGATTTTTGTTTCCAAAAGCCTAAACGTGGATCCACACTTGTGACATCCTTCTGTAACTGTGTAACTACACCCACTTTTATACGAAGTCCCTTGAAAATTTGTCAAATTGTCACACGTTTTTGTTGCGGTACGGAGACATGGTCGTGACAGTTTGTCACTTGTTTGGATTCGTTGGTCTACAATTAATGTACCTCATGTCTCAAATAATACATAATACCTCATCATCATTCTCCTGCCCTTATCCCACGCTAAGTGGGGTTGGCACAACATGTTTTCCTCTTCCACTCACTCCTATCATTCGTCAACTCTGAATCTACTCCTTTTACATTCATATCATCTTTCACACAATCCAACCACACCACTTCTTCGGCCTTCCTCTACTAGCGCACCCAGCCACACTCATACTCATAACTCTTTTGGTGACATGGTTTTCATCCCTCCTCATCACGTGTCCATACCAAGCTTATCATACCTAAAACATTAAAAAAACTACTTTATTTTGTGCAGTAAAGTTTTTTGAGATTGTTCTTATAGCCGTTATTTCCGAAAATCTGCACAACTGTTTGAAGATCATCGCTTTTTTCTAATTAATGCAGAGATTACAATATTAAACAACTTTGACAGGTTTGATCAATTCGTAAGTGATCCCATCACTTTCTCTATGACATTATTTTTGTTCTTTAAATTTTTAATTCTAACTACTGTGCAAAATGTGGCGGTGCGCCAAATGTCATGTGTGCCTCTGACTTAAATATCCTCAAAGATCTCAGTAGCTAGAGATCTGAGGAGATCTACCAAGCCTGAGGATTACAGTCGTGATCATGTTTTTTTAGCTATATTACACATAGGTACGCGTACTAAAATTACGAAGTACTTAGCTTTTGAAGATCATCGCCTCTTTTATAATTGATGAAGAGAAATAAACAACTTTCTCAGGTCTGATCGATTCGAATTTGATCTTGTCACTTGTCAACATCTTGTCAATGTCATTGTTCTTTAAATTTTTAATAAGCTTAACTAGCTATGATATGATGAGCTGTGGCTAAAGTGTCTGCGTCAGACAGCCCCTTACGGCGCGTCACTGAGGTGGTATTCGGTCGTTTTTCAACGGACGTCGGAGTTCTGTGAAATGTATGGACAATGCTTTAGAAACTAAAAGGAGATTTGAAATTCGGTTACATTGAATTCGATGTTTTAGCTATTTGTTTGATAACATTTTTATTACAGTTTCTATTAACTTACTTCTGAGTGTGTTTAGGGGTTTAGTGAGTCTCGATGATTGTTTCCCGAAGGGCTAGGCAGAGACCACGGATCTCTTCTTGCCATGATCTTGACATGCCTCTTTTGCTTCATTCACTCTCATTTCATTCTTCATACATCATCATCATCTTCCTGCCCTTTTCCCACGTTCTGTAGGGTCGGCACAACATGTGATTTTCTTCCATTTCCCTCTATCATTCTTCATACATGCGCGTTTTAAAGGATACCTTTCTCTAAATCGTTTTAAAAAAAACTTTTGAACTGTCGGAACAGGGATAAAAAGTTTTAACAGTTCTTTGACGTCATAGTCCTATAGAACGAATGGGAGTTACTGGGAATAAATACATTGTAATATATTTTTTTACCTGGCTGCGAAAAAGAATGAGGGTAATCTTTAGGGTGTGTATGTTTGTTTCTGTGGCCATTGCTGTAACCCTAACTGCTGGACTGATTATGACAAATAAGGTGTCGTCGGATTTGTCGGAATCACTAGAGCTGTTCATCATCATCATCATCATCATCATCTTCCTGCCCTTATCCCACGTTATGTGGGGTCGGCACAACATGTGATCTTCTTCCATTCCCCATTCATTCATTCATTCATCAGCTATTATGAAGTCAAAAATCTAAAAACTGTTTTCAATTATTAGTATTTTTTTTATTTTTGAATCAACTAAATTAATTTAGTATTAAGAATTCCTTAGATGCCAAGATTGCAGTGCTTAGATTTCAATCAAGAAAAGTTAAAATTCCAATAAATAAAAAAAAAACTATTTTTGATCAAAGATTTATAAAGAAGGAAAAACTATTTCAGTTTTCAAGTTATTTACACCTTTGTAACAACTCATGGGCAGCGAATAATTTCAGCAATGGACCTAACAAAAAAAACACGATTTTTAATCAAAAACTTACGAAAAAGTATAGGAAAACTGTTTCAGTTTTCAAGCATTTTACACCTGTGTTAGCAAGTTTATGGGCTGCGAATAATTCCTTAAGTTAATTTCAGCAATGAACCGGCCAGAACCAATTAATCATACCTAGGTACTGAACACCCAAGAAGCACAATGGCACACATTTCCATTCAATTTCATTACGTGTAAGATTTGCCGTTTTGCGGCTGACAAAATGTAGGACGCCTTTTGACAATTAATTAGGACCGTGATCGAACCCTCGGAATATTGCCACAGGTAATAAACAAACGAGCTAGTTCACTTACTTTGGTCGAAGTTATAATGTCGCAAGGAAAACCAAACAACCGATATGCCAACCGAAACGTAGAAGTTTTATTTTTGATATTTACCTGTTTTTATGATTAAGTTCTATTATTATATACAGTACTTCTATTATAATTATACTTTATACCACCAGCAGTCGTAAACCAAAAGGTTACTTGCACCATACTTCCTTCTTCTTCTTCTTCTTCGTATCGTATTCTACGCAAGATTTGCGTGCACGAACGCACAGATAAACAGATACAAACACACATTTTTTTCAAAAATGGTTGTCTTTAGGTTATATTATTTACTTAACTAATATTTATTTGAAAAATATCAAAAGTAACACGGCTTCTCAATGATTTTATTATGCGTATAGATAAGTATGTAAAATTGCCTTGAGTGGGTTTGTTTTTAGTTTTAACCGTTCGTCATTTAAATTACTTTTTTTATTTTCAAAACGAACAAAATCAATTTTACCAGCTGTTTGACTGCTTAGCTGTGAAATCAAGCACAATGTCAGGTAAGGGTCTCTTCACACGGAAACCGCTGACGGTGCGACCCACGCTCATATGTTACATAACTATACGAATAGGGATTTACATAGGTCGGGATAATGTGAACTGCTACGGAAATAGATTGGATGGATTTTTGTGAAGTTTCTAAAAACGCTCGTTTGGCGGTAGGTATAAAGTTTGACGCATTGCTAATGAGATCTAAAAGACACATTTAAATGGAGCGCAACTTGTGACGTAACAATTAACCGACCATGCGAGAAACTTAGAATAGAATTAAATATAAAAAGTTGTATTGAGAATTTGTAAAGAGTTTTTAATGTTTAAAAACTGTGTAGAAACGAGTTTTTATAATAGTATAATTGGGTTTACTTTATTTTTAAATACTTACCATTTTAAACATGATTTTAAACACTTACCTTATAAAATTTAAATATTATATTATGTAAAATGATGATAAGTGAGTATTTTATTTTATACAGTTAACGAGCACGCTTATTTTAATTATCCTTTATTTATCCTTTAATTTTTTATTTTCTTTATGTTGCCATCTTCCAAGTGCTTGCTGGTGTTGCCATTTACGTTTCATTAAAACTAGTCTATGCCACAGATTTTTTCCATTACACAGTATTCTTCATATTGCGTATTTTTTTAATTTAAGGTTATCAAAAAAGGCGTAATAAAATAAAACAATAAGACTTGGCACGTTAAATTCAAAATGTTATTTATTTTTAATTTCAAAAACAGATAATTACATTTTCTTAAACATCACCTTATCTAAGAATATATTTCACATATCATTCATTATATACATTTATCATTATTGTACTCACGTGGTATACTTTTAATTCAACCATTAATTTCAACATTAAAAACATTTCAGCGAGAAAGAGGTTACAGTTTTTACGTAATTTTTATTTACGCCTCGTTGGGTTTCAACAGCGAGGAGTAAATAAAAATTTACGTTTTATTTATTGCCCATTGAGAATCTAATTTATCTGAAATTGGCTGTAATGCGCAAATTGTTGTATTTTTTATTTTGTTTTTGATTTATTGTAGATAACTACTTATTCTTACACGTCTTAAAATAAAAACATTGTTAGTAGATAATATTATTATCAGTACCAGGATGAGTTTAGGTAAAGATAATTTCTGTTTTCACAATTGGCGTTTATATTCATTACATAAATTGGATTATAAAAGAAAAAATATGTATCAAGACGATCTTTTTCTAATCGTGTCTTTTCTTTGAAACCAGTGTGGTGAAAGGATTAAAGTGCGCCTCAGAGCCTTCTTTGAAGCAAAAAGATGAAAGTAAACTTAAGAAATACCGTTTGAATTATCGACGAAAATCATTTGTTTCAAAAAGTAGCGTAATATGCGCTACTGAAAATTTATGAAACCGGGAAGCTTTGAAAAGTTTCCTGAAAATACATTGACGTCTTTGTAAAGTCATACTTATGAAGATACCTTCCATGATCGTAGAATCCAATGTTCTAGAAAACTGCTTTCAAAGGCTCTACCTCCCCGGCACAGCCGAGCATGAACCATTCATATTTTGGACTAAAAATTTTAAAGGAACGTCTAAAATATGGTTTAAGCCAAGTGTACCGTAATATTCATAGAAGTGCTATTTGAAATAAAATCTGCTAATCCAAAATGTTCGATTTGTCAGTCAGCTTGGAATATTTCTGTCCAAACAGTTAGACAATCGAATTACTAGTAGGAATGGATGGAATAAACGTTGTGTTTGACTCAGTTGCACTCAGTTGAATCAGTTTGACGCACATGCACACTGGTGGGACGTCACGGAGGACTAGGGCTATAAAAGTAGCACTAAACGCTACTATAGCATACTGCTAACTGACAACCCTTTTATCATAATACTAGCTGACCCGCGCGCGACTTCGTCTGCGCGTATTAAGTAAGTAATATACATACGTTTTCTTACCTTTTAAACCTTCCCTATACCTCCACGAACATTTCAAGACCAAGAGAAAATAAATCCGTTTAGCCGTTCTCGAGTTTTAGCGAGACTAACGAACAGCAATTAATTTTTATATATATAGATTTGCATTATTGAAGCGGTTTTCATGCCTAAACTTTCATAAAAAGTATTAAAGTACTTTTATAAAAAAACTTATGATAATTTGAGGTCTATGGTGTGGAAGTTGAAACAAATGATCTGCAAGATGCTTATGTACTGCAGTATAGTGTAACTACTTTGCAAAATGTGGGCATGTACCAAATGTCGTGTTTGGACTTGCCTCTGACTACCCCCTTTAGATATCCTCAAAAGATCTAAGTAACTAAAAGATCAGAGGAGATATCTACCGAGCAGTCGTGATCATATTTTTTTTTTTTTTTTTTTTTTTTTTTAATTAATTGCTGTTCGTCTACGTACCTACCTATATTTTGATTGTATGACCTATGAGGTAAATCATTGTGTAGATACAATTTTTTGATAATTTACTGCCTTTGTAGATGTTTAATTTTTCTCAATTGATGGTGAATTTAAGCACTCTTTTTATGATTGGTTACTAGCCTTGAATGTTTCGGCCGTTAAATTTGTGTCTCGTAGCAAAGCCTCTAAGACATCGTCCTACCTTTACGTGTTCTGTCAACTTTAATGTATTAAAAACTTCCGGAGCCCATTTCAGAGAATGACTTCGACTCGGCAATTTTCTGAACGATTTCTTATTTTCAATTTAAGTTTGAAGCGGTTTTATTCAAAGACAATGTCGGCTGTGTTCCGAGAAATCGACTTGAAAGCGTTCGAGTGTTGTTTTTTATTTAAAGAGTTTATCTATTTTGTAAATTAAATTGGAAGGGCTCGTGCAAAAGTATAATTTTGTTATTCTAGTAGGTATTTAGTCAGAAAAAAAGGCATTGAAAAAAAAACATCTATGTTATTTTACCGTGAAGTACTGAAAATGCCTGGCTTGGGTAGATTAATGAAAATGAAAGTCTTAAACAAATATAAGGAATATAAGATAATATAAGGCAGAGATATAAAATTGGCTAAAACACCGAAATATTGACGTATTAGTGATAGCGCGCACGAGTTACTTTTGTCCCCGTGACTGTTTCGTCACTCTTATCAAGTCCGTGGTTAGTATGGAGATGCGCGTATGTCACGAGACACTGGGTGACATCTCCATACATAACCTAAGAGAGACGAAACAGTCACGGCGACAAAAGTAACTCGTGCGCGCTATCACTTAGAAAAGATTAATACAAAGTCTAACATAGGAACTTTTTTTGTCATTTGTTTTTTTAAACCAGTGTGGTGAAAGGATTAAAATGCATCTTAGAGGCTCCTTTTGTGCCCTGTTCTAACGTACTGGAAAAGTCCTTTTTATAGAGAGAACCCAGTGATACAAGTACTATCCAAAGTGTTAGTTTATTTAAATGTAATACATCACCGACGTTGGATGGTGACATTTGGGCTGTAAAACTTTTCATTGGGATATTAAAGGCCACGGCAGACCAACAGTATTGTACTCAAGTACGTTGTTAACTTACACCGTGTGAAAGGAACTCAAAGAAGGTACAGTCAGCATCAGGTTTTGGTTTATTTTAGCGAAGTTGTTTTGACATAAAACATAGATAAATATTAGCCCTAGATAAGTTCATAATGTAATTAACTAAAAGCACTTCATATATCTTAAAATGCATAATATTATTTACCTATTATATAAAGCAATTTGAACTATGTCTAATGTCATTTTTATCTTCTTTGGATAGTAGCTTAGATCATCATCATCATCATTGGCCTGTTTACATCTAATATATATGATTTAGGTGACGTCAGGTTATAGAACAATTTGAAGCACTGGAACATTTCTCATCGTGGCTAAAAAGGCTTATGCAGGATAGAATATAGCTTATTTAAAAGTTTCGTAACCCAGTGGGACAGTCACAGTTTAAAAAAAAATGATTCTTACAAAAATGATAAATCTCCAGTATGAAAGCAGCTGACTGTACTCTACTTAAATAAAAGAATACTGCCAGTTTCGTCCGAGTTCTCAGATGGAATGGAACGAGGCAATTAGCTCGTGTAATTCAGAGAACATTTCTCGGAGTGCGGGCGGACATACTAGTTGCTCTATTTGCCAAATGTAAAAGTGTATATTTCACTAGTTTAGTTACCAACCACTAAATTCTAACTAAATTTAGTGGTTATCATTTCAGTGGCAAACGGTAGCGACATCTTTTAGCAACAGCAACAGGAATAAGCGACCGTGCTGCCGACTGAAGCGACACTACTGGTTTTTACAATTTTTTTATGACATTGAATGAAAAATTCCGTAGATAGCACGGCACTTTCACAACAGCAGTGACGAAGCGACAGTTTTGCTGTACAGTAGGTAAGGCAACACTGTCGCTGCAATAGTGAACAAAATATACAACATAGCTGCTTCAATAGTAAATCATACTTAATACAAAGACAAAAAATGTGAACCAGTTGTGTCGCTTGCGGTTGGCGACATGTTCGCTTACATCTGTCGCGTCGTGTTTATTCAAGAAATTAATAAATAAGAGTTCGATGATTTACAGTTTATTTTTTTTATTCTAATCCCAGTGAAAAGAGATGGGAACATTAAGTATTTTAAAACACACTTTGGCTTTGAAATGACGTCTTTGATAAGAGAATAGGTAAATCAAAGAACTTGTAACTCACTAATGAGTGAATGAAGTAAAAGAGGTATGTCAGGATCGTAGCAAGTGGAGATCCATGGTCTCTGCCTACCCCGTCGGGAAACAGACGTGATTTTATGTATGTATGTATGTACTTGTAGCTCAAACCAAAGTGTAGGGTTTAATAAAATAATGCCAACATACTGGATATTTGCAATACCTGCGATTATTTTTACACTTAAAAATAAATAAAGTACCTTTTTCTCGCTAGAAATCCATTAAAATAAAACTATACTTACACAAAACTTTACACCTTATAATATCTTAGCATAAGAACCATAATCCGTTATCCAAACTCCTGGTGGATTTGTATGAGGAGCATTCTGAGAGCGATCACGGTTACAAACAAATGTATGAGATTGTGTGTATGTTGTTTGGATGCTGGAGAATTATTTCCATGTTGCATGGCCGCTGGGGTCTCGCCTGCGAACAAATAAACATATTAGAAAATTTTATAAAAAGTTACGATAGCCGACAACCACGCGAGCGACGTCGCGGGCATCAGCTAGTAATATATAAAAATATGATCACGAATGTAATCTCCGGGCTCGGTAGATATCTCCTCAGATCTTTAGTTACTTAGATCTTTGAGGATATCTAATGAGGGTAGTCAGAGACAAGTCCAAACATGACATTTGATACATGCCCACATTTTGCACAGTAGTTAGTATTCCGTACGTGACAGGTTGCAAGCCCATCGCCGCTTAAAGAATACTAACATAATGACACACACCTTCCAATTTTTGATTTTAATGTATGCCGGTTTTCTCACCACGTTTTCCTTCTGGCTTAAAATAATGTAAAAAAAATGTTTCAACAAATCTTACTTATGACAAGTTGATGTCACAAAATAATTTCCTATGCGGAAAATATAATTTCTGGGACATAATTAATTTTGGGTTCTGTTTTCTTAAACTCGAGTTTACGTCAAAAGCTAATAAGTGTAACTTAATAAACAGAAACAAAAGACAAATTATATAATTTCATTCTGCGGGTACAAGTTGGGGCTCTTTGTCGTAATTAGGTTTGTATTTCAGGCTTTTTAAAAAACAAAGCGAAATGTTCTTGACGTTGGAAAAACTAATATTAATTTCAACAATGACGTTTGTTTTGCTTATTTTCTTTTAATTTTTCAAGGAAAACCAACTGAGCAAGAAATATACTACGTCGCAAAAGTACCTACGCAAAAACGTACAACTGTTTTTTTTTGTCACATTAAACCTTCGTCTTTCGGCACATAATCAGGGTCCGAGTTTCGTCATGGCCACAACGGCCAAGGAAAACATCAAAAGGTGTATTGTATCACTAAATAGGTAGCCAGGTACTGGTCCCGTGCGTAGGATTAAAGCCCACACACTCAGTGCAAACAAGGAAAAAGGTAGATAAATAATAATCTTCTTAGTATATAAAATGAATTTTTGTTCGTTAGACTCGCTTAAATCAAAGATTTAAATCGTAGATATTCCCGGACGCCAAAAACTGTGGCACTGTTTTTACTTGTGTGTGCTAACAAAATGCCGATGCACGCACACTAATGATTAGTCAAAAATGAACCAAACAGTTATTTTACGATTTATTGTGCAATTATACTGCACAATCTTTCTTGAAAAAATATACTTATCCCTTTTGTACCCTGAAATTGAAAATATTTGGTGTGCCAAATGAGCGAGCTATCTCATTTCGTTTGGCAACAAAATGGCGCGGTATCAGTACCGTACGGGCATATCTGCGATTTAAATCTTTGGTTAAAATTTGAAAACGGCTGGATGATTTTGGGAGTCCAGGGAAAGTTAAAATGGTGAGAAAATATGAAAAAATTGCGTAAATGTATGATACAAAGTTCATCGGGCCAGTTGATAAATAAATAAATACTTATTATACCTAGTATTTATTTATTTATTAATCCTAAACCGACGCGCATGTATGAAAAATGTAATGAGAGTGAATGAAGCAAAAAAGGTATGTCAGGATCGTAGCAAGTGGAGATCCGTGGTCTCTGCCTACCCCGTCGGGAAACAGGCGTGTTTTTATGTAGTATGTTATTACACCTAGCAAGGTACGAAGATGCGACTACTTACTCTGGATGACGTGGACAGTCACGGACGCAGCCTTGGCATTGGCAGGCACGCAAGTATAGTTTCCAGCATGACGCGGTTCCGCTTTTCCGATCACTAGCTCACTGGTCTGTCGGCCATTGTGGACACTAACGCCATCTAGGGACAAAACAGAATTATATTTAAAACTAGCACATTCATTGAAAAAATAAAATTAAAAAATCTGACATAACGCAAAATAAAATAGCTTCTTATTGCGTCATTTTAGATTTTTGACAAATTTGTTGTCTGTCTTGTGATGCAGACGAATTCATTGACACCTCATTTATCGAAATTTATCGAGCCGTTTGGGCTGCAGTGGAAGCAATTGCCTAGGGCATCACGTCTGGGGGGCCACCAGAAAAAGCACAAAAAAAATCCGTCCTTAAGGCATCACGTATCACGTCACTCACGTCACCAAAAAAAGTTTCTAGGTCTAATTTGAAAATTCGCGCGTTTTAAGTAGAGTCATAACCATAGTCTTATGTTACAAGGCGTATTTCAATAAATAAATAAATTATGCTTTGGTTTTCATTGTTGACGCACCTACTCCACTTCTACAAAGGTACGTTACATCTCATCATCTTATTTTAGAAAAAACTAATGTGTTTAGGCAGACCGATTCTAGTTGACATACGGAGAGGGGGGTTCTCAGGCGTGGATTGCTTAGGGCATCAAGTAGTCTTAATCCGTCACTGTACAGTGGCCAAAGAAACTCACTATGTATTTGACGACCTCAGTGGTGCAGCGGGCGAGAGTCCGCCTGCGACGCAAGAGGTTGCGGGTTCGATTCCTGCCGCGGAACAAATTTGTGTACGATCTGCAGAAATTTGTTCCGTTGGTCTGGGTGTTTTCTATGTATAATAAAAAAAAATATCTATCTATGTATATAATGTATTAAATATATCAGTTATCTAGTACCCATAACACAAGCTTTGAGTAGCTTACTTTGGGGCTAGATGATGCTGTGTGGATTGTCCAGCATTATTATTTATTTATTTATATGTACATCCCAAACATATTATTTTTTTTTCCAACTGCGAATCAATACGCAGTCGAGTAAAAATAAAAAAATCCGAATTCTGCTTTTTTTTACAGCCGCTTTATTAGATTTTTGACATTTTGTAGTCTTTCTTCTTCTTTTTCTTCAATTATGGCATCTGTCTTTTAGAGAACAATTTTGCCAGTGTCAAGTATATTTATTTATAAGTATTGTCAACGTCACAGAGTCATAATCAAGTTGTCAAGTCAATTTTAAACAAAAAATGGCTGTTTTGTTGAAAATTCTCGATGGAATTTGAAGAGAACTATTCACTTTAATTCACATACTTTACACTCGCGTCAAGAACCCGGGCTTTATTGGCAAAATAACCACCAAAATTACGCAATTAAACTCAAAATAACACGAGAAAACATATAAAAACCAGAGCGACGTAGTTGTCAGGCAAATGCACCGCAGAAAATCCCCATTTCGTAGTCTATGCCTTGTGATTCAGATAAATCCAACGACACTATTAGTCAAAAATCAACCAGCTGTTTGGACTACAGTGGCCAGCAGATACATACACTCCCAACACAATATTATCCGCCTTCGCAGTCGGGTAAAAAATAAATATGATCACGACTGTAATAATCCCTGGAACGGTAAAGTGGTTACCATAACCCACGGACACTTGCAATACCAGAGGTATAACGCGCGCGTTGTCTTGCTAATTGGACAACTCCAGTGCCCTATAAAACTAAAAACAGCAGTGTTTGCACAGTACGATTTTAAATGTTCTGACCTATTCAGTTTGTTTAACACAAATATAAAATATCGGATAGAACAACAAAATTTGGGACAAATCAGCTCCATATTTAACAACATTAAGGATTATACACATTGATTATGGAAATGAAGGTGTGTGTCATAGGTTAGTATTCTTATAAGCGGCGATGGGCTTGCAACCTGTCACGTACGGAACACTAACTACTGTGCAAAATGTCGGCATGTACCAAATGTCATGTTTGGACGTGCCTCTGACTACCTCTAAGTAACTAAAGATCTGAGAAGGTATCTACCGAGCCCGGGGATTACAGTCGCATTATTATTTACATAATATATATATATATATGTATATATTATTTAAATTATATTATTGTAGTTGATGCCCGCGTGGCGAAGACGGCTTATTTTTTCTGACACTCCCAACAAATATCATTATATTTTAGCCAATGTATACCAAAACTTGACAAATTATATATTAAAACCTTTCTCTTTAATCACTCTATTAAAAACAAACCGCATCAAATTCCGTTGCGTAGTTTTAAATATCTAAGCATATAATACATTCCTTTTTGTCTTTTTTTGACAGCAGGATAAGTTGATCAATTCAAAAATGCATTAGTCCAACTCATCCTGCGAGATAAGTTGACAGCGGTCTCAGTTGACAGCATCAATCATCAGCTTCATCATGAAGAGTCAAGCATAGATACATACAAAGGAACAGACAGACAGCGGGAAGGGACATTGTTTTATGCTATGAAGTGAAACACCAAGATTTTCAGATTTAGTTTCTTGCTTTTTCTCGGACTAGAAATTATTCACATAGCAAGTAATACAATTCAAAATGAATCGTCATTGTTCTATTGAATAAATATTTTCAATTTGAATAACTGGGTTTGCCTGTGCTCTTAAACAATGAAGGTAAACATCTCGTGAGGAAACTGGCATACCCTGGAACCAAAAATTCAAAGGTATATGTCATTTACGTTAATATTCTTATGCAGTGTTGGTTACTGCAATGTAGGCATGTACCAAACGTCATTATTTGACTTGCTTCTGACTACCCTCAGAAATAGTAGATTAGTAGACAAGGGCTGTAAGACATCAATTGCAGCCCGAGATATTTAGGCGAACGAGCGCAGCGAGGGCGCCTATAGTTCGAGGGTGCAATTGATGCTTACACCCGAGCTAACTACTCTGCTTTACATCTCGATTGTGAGGTAAGTAGAAAAAAACTGGCATTACAAGAATAAAATTATTTTTTTCAAAAACGAAATTGGTCTTCACCGTTCGATATTTAAAATTGATGACTATTATACTCATACGAAGACAAGGCTGAATAGCGATGCGACCTCTTTTGTCATTGGGCTGAATGCATGATGTCTATTGCCCGTATGATGGTTAGATGTAGGTACGCGAACTTTTTGAAAGAGTGAAGTTTTTTTTTTAATTACCTACCGCCCTAGGGCTTTTCTAGCTACATTATTACCCTAGAGCGCTAATTGGTCCAAGCCCTATACAAGCCCCATTGGGGGTAATAAAGACCTACTTACCGAATATGAGAGATATAAATATATTATACTGCCCTCTTTAGATATCCTCAAAGATCTAATTCACTAGAGGTCTGAAGAGATATCAGCCGAGCCTGGGGATTACAGTCGTGATCATGTTTTTTTTAATTGGGTTTGTTAGTAAGTATTGTACCATGTCCTTGAGTAGGGTGCCAAAATACATTTGCTACCGTCTGTTTCCTCAATAAAACCCTATAAAACATAATAATTCTCCAAAAACAAGCCCAATAAGGAAAATCGATGAGCCGCTCGCACTATTGATAGAATCTTCCAGAAAATAAGCAGACGTTATGTAAGTTGTTTTAACAGTTTAAACGGTATTATACTTTTAGGGCGCTGGTGGTGTAGTGGTAGCACCCCTGGCTCACGATCTGAAAGTCGTGGGTTCAATCCTGATCGTGGACCAATGAATTTTTTTATTCGAAAATTTTATGTGCGCAATGCCAGTGCTCTTAAACGGTGAAGGAAAGATCGTTAGGAAACCGACATACCCTAGCACCAAAAGTTCGAAGGTATGTGTCATAGGTTAGTATTGTTATTAGAAGCGATGGGCTTGCAACCAGCCACGTACAAATTAGTACCTAACTACTGTGCAAAATGTGGGCATGTACCAAATGTCATGTTCGGACGTGCCTCTGACTACCCTCTTTAGATATAGTCAAAGATCTAAGTAACTAAAGATCTGAGGAGATATCTACCGAGTCCGGAGATTACAGTCGTGATCATTTTGTAAGCAAATCACTATATTAGTAAATAATGTTAGAATAAATCACTAATTGAATTTAGGTAAACGTATATTATATAGTTTGGTTATTACATTAGCAATATATTTAAAGGTAATTTTATGTTGAGAAGTAGACGGTGATTGACTCATGACGTCATTAGGAACGCGCGAGCGAAAAGTGTGGGTCGGTTGTGGAGATGTAAAAAGATTAGCAATAAATGTAATGATCGGAGAAGTATCTAACAATAAATACAGTTCTATCGCTTTGGCTTGTTTGTTATGCTCGAAGTAAACCCGTAGCAAGTTTTCAATCAGAAGTGGGATAAGCTCATGTGTTGGACTTGCTGCAAAATTGTGAGTGATTTTGAAACTTTGTTTGTCTAAAGCTCTAACGGCTGACTTTGTCTGCATTTTCGGATCATGGTACCTACTGTGTGACCCTAGAAAATGAACAGGTCTGGTTAATAACGGTGAGGTGTAATCATCTGTGAATAATTAACTTGTTTTGATTATCAATCTTGGATAAAAGTGATAAAAAGATTTGAGACGTTAGAAAAGTTATTTAGATATAATGTTTTTAATTTTCATTGTTCTATTCATAGTAAGTTAGAAATGAATCTTTATATTTAGTAAGAAGTTAGGTATTTATTTTATTTTGTTGTTCTGGGTAGTAGGTAATAATTTGTGATTAATTAATCAACTTAATATTTATTGGATTTTTGTATCCATTAGAGATCGTTTGAAATAGCTAGCTATGGGGTCCGATTCGTCAAGTAGACGAAGTAGATCTCGTAAACGACACGTATCAAAGCGGCGCCGTCGTCGTCACCTCACAAGTAGCGCCAGCAGGTCGACGACCGATTATGAAAGTTCTCACAAACGCCATAAAACGTCTAAATCGCGATCTAAAAAAGATAAAAAGCGTCATCATGGTCGTTCTAAAAATAAATCTTATAGGTCATCGTATAACACTGCGGGTAGGTCTAGGACGCCGCCGCTGGCGCAAACTCCGCTGTTGCATGGGCGACCTCGGGTCGACATAAGTATAAGTAATAACAATGCTGGGTCGAATTCTTTGCAAATAGGCGGTAGTAACCCTACACAGGTTCTAGCACAAAACGCGTTCACAACTCACACTAATGTGGTACCAGAGTTTGACCCAAGCGATGGTTCCCAAAATATTGAATCATGGATACATAAAGTAAATGAGTGTGCGCAGATATATTCATGGAACGATATACAGGTTCGTCATTATGCTCTGGCAAAACTTACTGGTCTTGCCAAACGGTGGTATCAAGGGTTACCGTCATTGTTGTATACATGGGATCAGTGGATAGAAAAATTAAAATCTGCTTTTCCATCAACAGAAAATTATGGTGACATGCTACAAAAAATGTTACAGTACCGATGCAAGATAGGTCAAGCGTTAGACGTATATTATTACGAAAAGATGATACTAATAAATAGATGCGAAATATCAAGCCGTAAGGCTGTAGGATGCTTAGTGCATGGTATTGATGACAAATTTGTTAGGATGAGTGCAAATGCGTGCCGTTTCGAGGAACCAGAGCAACTATTTTCATACTTGAAAACTTTGGCACAAAGTGACAATTTCTTAGCCAACAAGCGGAAATTGAATTTGAAAGATTCAGGGCTTCAACAAGAACCAAGTGGCACTGATACCTCGAAACCAGGAAATGCATGCTGGAATTGCGGCGAGGTAGGTCATTTAAGGTCAAAATGTACTAAACCGATGAAAAGATGTAATAACTGCCGCAGAGTTGGTCATCTGTCTAAGGATTGTCGTACTAAGAACACAATCAACCCGACAGAGAACAGCGACTCAACTAATCTTCTGCAAATCACAGCTTCATCTAGTGATAAGAACGTTATGCGCATTCAATCAAATAACGTGGATAGTGACAAATTTTACAAAGATGTCCACATTGACGGGTCTTTGATGCGGGCTTTTATTGATTTAGGTAGTAATTGTACTCTGTTAAAGGAAAGCCAAGCAAAGAACATTTTTAACAAATATGACAAAAAGGAGAATATTCCAAACCTTCGAGGGTTTGGTAATTCAAGTGTGAAGCCTTTAGGAATAGTAAAGGGTACATTATCTGTTGATGACATTCGTGCTCAGGTTGAATTAGTGGTGGTTCCTGATTTTTACATGCCTTGTGATGTCATAGTCGGTCAAACCTTTACTGAGTTACCTAACATAGTCATGTATAAAACGTCGAATGACTTAATGTTCTACGAAGCATTTAACTTGAATTCTTCGGAAGATAATGGTCTTAAAACCAAACTCAACACACGACAAAGCATTATTATTGAGCCATTGACTACTTCACCAGTAGAAGTAGTTACATCTACAGATTTTTCTGGATCTCTATATGTTCCATCTGGATTTCGCGACATTGATGGTAAGAAGTTTTTGGTGTTGCCCGGAATATATGACTTCACAAGTGATTCTGGGTTCATCATGGTATCAAATCTAGGTAATACTAACCTTGTTATCGATGAGGGTCAGTCAGTGGCCAGAGGGTTTGAATATCATGAAATCAATGAGAATTATGTTGGGTATACTGTGACTTCTGAGTGTGAGGAGTCCCCCAGACCCTTGGAAGATATTAATGTAGGATCACAAATATCAGAAAAAGAAATGCAAAGTTTAATTCAACTTCTGAACAAGTATAGGGACTGTTTTGCAGTGAACTTATCTGAACTTGGTAGGACTAACTTAACCGAAATGGTAATAAAAACAAAAGATGATACTCCAGTAGTATATAACCCATACCGTATGTCACTTAAAGAAAAGGAACAGCTTTCGGAAATAATAGAGGATCTTCTCGTGAATGGTATTATTCGGGAAAGTTCGTCTTCATATGCAAGTCCCGTCTTACTTGTTAATAAAAAGAACGAACCTTGGTACTTTGGGCCAGAGCAAATGTTAGCATACAATACTCTGAAAGATAAATTAGTAAGCCGGCCAGTTCTAGCACTGTATAATCAAAAGGCTAAACTGGAAGTTCATACAGATGCGAGTAAGTTAGGGATAGGCGCGATTCTTCTTCAAGATGATGGTAGGGGTCTCCAGCCCATTTCGTACTTCAGTAGGCAAACTTCACCAGAAGAACAAAAATTTCACTCGTATGAGCTGGAGACCCTCGCTGTTGTTACGGCTTTGAACAGGTTTCGCATATATTTACTTGGAGTAGAATTTAAACTTGTGACGGATTGCAATGCAGTTAAGAGTACAATGACTAAAAAGGACTTGATTCCTCGTGTTGCGAGATGGTGGATTGCGATGCAGGAGTTTGATTTCGTTATTGAGTACCGAAAGGGTCTTAAAATGGCACATGTAGATGCCCTTAGTAGAAATCCAATTAAAGACATTAAAGACCCACCATCTCGCGATGACGATGATCATGTGTTTTGTGTTATGGTCGATGTTGCCAGTATTGATGTTCAAGATGAAAGGTGGCTTCAGACGGTACAGCAGGCGGACACTGAATTACAAAGAATCGTTGATATTTTAAAAGATCCGGAAAGTAACAATGTAATAGAGGTGAAAACCAATTTTACCATTAAGAATGAAAAATTATACCGAATAGTTAAAAAAGAAGACAGTGTTCGGCTGCTGTGGGTGGTCCCAAAATCTGTGAGATGGCAAATCGTAAAAAGCAATCACGATGATGTCGGACATTTCAGTTTTGATAAAACGTATGACCGTGTTCGAAAAGTATATTGGTTTAAGAAAATGCGTCGATTCATCAAAAAATATTGTGAATCGTGTTTACATTGTGCACACAATAAAATACCGGGTGGACCAAAAGAAGGTATGTTACACCCTATACCAAAGCCTGGTAAGCCATTCGAAGTATTGCACGCCGATCACTGCGGGCCATTTCCTCAGAGTAAAAAAGGAAATAATTACATCCTGGCCGTCATAGATTCATTTACGAAGTTTATTTACATAAAAGCAGTGAAGAATTGTAAAAGTAAAACGACGATACGCATATTTGATGAATACTTTTCTCTCTTTGGTGTACCACATCGGTTGATAACAGATAGGGGAACAAGTTTTACTAGTCGAGAATTTTCTAATTTCATCAAAGAGAAAGGGATAAGCCACACGCTAAATGCTGTGGCAACTCCTCGCGCCAATGGCCAAATTGAGCGTTATAACCGTTCCATTGTAGATGCTCTTACAGCCAGCAATAACGGTAGGCCCGATAACGAATGGGACACTATGATTCCACGTATTCAGTGGGGTTTGAATAACACCATAAACAAAACTACAGGTAAAATGCCGTCTGAAGTGTTATTCGGTGTAGCACCGACTGGTATTTCGGATGGCATAATGAATTCGGTAGTGTCCGAAACTAATGACTATGAGGACTTTGAAGATATGAGATCGAGGGTTAGTGAGCGTATTATTAACGAACAAAGAAAGCAGAAAGAAACCTTTGATAAGAGACGTAAAACCGCGCATAAGTATAAAGTGGGAGATCTCGTGCGTGTAGAAAGGGAAATTAGTAATGTAAACCCGGGTCAATCGAAGAAGTTGTTACCAAAATGTAGTGGACCATATAGGGTTATGAGGGTACTCGGTAATGATAGATACGAAATAGAAGATACACCTATTACAAAAAAAAGTGGAAAACCAACGTATAAAGGAGTTTTTGCGGTTGATAAAATACACCCATGGTTAGTGTTTTCGAACGATCCTATAGGTAGTGATTCCGATAGTAATAGCTCTAAAGATGAATGAAATAAGTGTTCTATATTATTTCCTGATTAATAGCTATAGGGGTGCCTATGTTTAGTTGACCCGCTATGAAGAACTTCACTAATCGATTAAAGTAAATTAAAATTGTAACAAAATAGCTAAGTATCAGATAATTATGGAATTATGCAGCTTAAGAAGCGTTAAAAGTATAATGATTTATAATGTAAATGATAAATAAATTATGTATATTGTTTATTATAATAAAATAAGAGTTGTGCGCTTTTTCTTGTGGTCATACTAGCCCCTTGTGGCGTTAATAGCCCCTTGTGGCGTTACTAGCCCCTTGTGGCGTTACTAGCCCCTTGTGGCGTTACTAGCCCCTTGTGGCGATACTATAGCCATTTGTGGCGATACGAGCCATACATGGCGATACCAGCCGTCGGTGGCGATACCAGCCATTCGTGGCGATACCAGCCGTCGGTGGCGATACCAGCCGTTGGTGGCGATACCAGCCGTTGGTGGCGATACCAGCCGTTGGTGGCGATACCAGCCGTTGGTGGCGATACCAGCCGTTGGTGGCGATACCAGCCGTTTGTTGTGATACCAGCCGTTGGCGTCTTGGTGACACTGGTGACTTAAGGTGGTCTAAGTATTAAGTTAGTATAAAAGTCTATGTCGTAAATGTTCATTCAAGATATCACGCGAGGACGCGTGCTTAGTCAGATTGGCCGAATGTAAGCAAATCACTATATTAGTAAATAATGTTAGAATAAATCACTAATTGAATTTAGGTAAACGTATATTATATAGTTTGGTTATTACATTAGCAATATATTTAAAGGTAATTTTATGTTGAGAAGTAGACGGTGATTGACTCATGACGTCATTAGGAACGCGCGAGCGAAAAGTGTGGGTCGGTTGTGGAGATGTAAAAAGATTAGCAATAAATGTAATGATCGGAGAAGTATCTAACAATAAATACAGTTCTATCGCTTTGGCTTGTTTGTTATGCTCGAAGTAAACCCGTAGCAAGTTTTCAATTTATATACGTTTTTTGCTAAAACAATCATCCCAACCAAAACTATAATATGTGAAAAAGGGGCAGAGCTCGGTGTAAACGACGTTCGGGGTTGACGGTGACGTCAGTCGACAAAAGTAAAATATATAAATAGAGAGATGCGTTTTTATAGCTTTACTACTTTTTCTGTAGTTGTAGTTTACCATCAGGAAAGAATTCTTCCACAATTACATAAAAGAAATAGAAGTATTTTCTGAGTGTTTATAATTCTGGAGCCTGAAAACGTCAAATTTACTAAGAGCTTTAGGCTAAATTCTACCAACACATTAAAAGTTTAATTAAACAGCATTTGCAGCCATAACTAATTATGATAAAGTAGTTCGGATAAATTAATACCCGGGGTTGAAATTGTGGCAATACTTTTTATTGAAATGTTTTGAATCTCTTTTATAACAACCAATACAAAAATGGAAATCATGGGAAAACGATATTTTCATATTGTTTTTCCATATAGCCATATGGTAGATATGTTAGTATTTTTACTTATAGTGTCTGAAACATAGTTTAAACATGGATAATGAAAGTTACTTTCCATGAAGTACTCACTAAAAGGTAAGCAAAGGTCAGAATAAAAGTATGTTCACATCAGTTTGACTTAAAAACCATGATAATTAAACTCATAGGCCGCTTGATAGGTATGCTTTAGATACGATGACAATCTTATCCATTTTATATAAAACAAAGTCGGGTTTATTCGGAAACTCATAACTCAAGAACGTCTAGACCAATATTTATGATTTTTGATTTGTTGGATTTGTCTCCGCCCTAAATAGCATGCTAAGTAAGTATTAAAACATTTGGAAATAAATTGAATGGTGACCAAGTTGCGGGCAACAACTAGTAGATATAGAATTATAATTTACTAGCTTCCACTCGCGGCGTCGCTCGCAAAGTACCTACATAAAATATATGTTTATCCTGAAAGTTCATTTTATACAATGGTTAATTTTTTTTTCAAATCATTCCAGTAGTTTCGGAGCCTATACAATGCAAACAAACAAACAATCAAATCTTTCCTCTTTATAATATTAGTATAGGTATACCAAAACAGCTCAACATAGGTAGGGTCCTACTTGACCTGAAAGACTAGGTAAATTATTATTAGTATTAGACGGGTATTTATCGCGTTTAAATTACCTTATATTTTCCCGACGTTTCGACAGGTTTGCACGCTGTCGTGGTCACGGGTAGACTGGAGTACTGGAGCTACCGCCTCCGCGAAGCGGGGGTCGCATTATTTGCAACTACCCTCACTTCGTTCTCGACAATAGGGATGTCCATCTGTACACTCGGACGACACACAACACTAACAGTATCCGCGACGCGCTGAATAACCGGTCTACGACGAGTACACTTAGCTAGCACTGGATTCCATGAGGCAGAGAGTCTGAAACCGTCTTCACGATTGAAATTAGGATATTTCTTAATCTCAATCGCTTCCCGAACCTTATGAAGACTTAGACTTAAACTTATGAAGACACAGGATTATGACGCTAAAATACGGAAATTGCTGAGTGACAAGAAGGTGTATAAGCCAGTTAACTACAATCCTACGGCTAGAGTGACAAAACGGGTACGAGCACTGATACACGAATATAAGGACCTGTTCACTGAGGATGTCTTTGACCGTCTGTACAGACCAGCCATTGTGCAGTCGCCGAAGCTATATGGTCTGCCGAAAGTACATAAAGCAGACGTACCACTACGACCAATAGTGAGTCAAATAGACTCGCCGACTTACCATCTGGCGAAATATGTAGCTGGGGTGTTACAGCCACTTACGGGGAAGACATCGTCTTTTGTGAAGGATTCGCGCCATTTTGTCAGCATCATCGGTGACATAACGTTGGAACCGGGAGATTTATTGGTGAGCTTTGATGTTGAATCTCTGTTTACCAACGTTCCACTTATTGATTGTCTTGATGTTGTGAGACAGAAATTGAGTGATAATGAACTTCCTGAGCAACACGTATTACTTTTACAGAACTGTCTTGATGGCAATTTCTTTTTATATCAAGGGCAACATTACCTCCAGATAGACGGTGTAGCAATGGGTAGTCCTGTGGCACCTGTACTTGCCAATATCTGGATGGAACACTTTGAATCCAGGATAGACCTTGCAGCTTTTGGTATAAAACTGTGGAAGAGATATGTCGACGATGTGTTTTGTATAATGAAAGGAAGTTGCCAGGAAGTGAATCAGCTGACAGAGCATCTGAACTCCATACACCCTAAGATCAGGTTTACGCATGAAATGGAGGAGAACAGATCGTTGGCTTTCCTCGATTTAAAAGTAATGGTAAAATCTAACGGGACCTTAGCACACACTGTGTATAGAAAGCCGACACACACGGACCGATATTTAAACGCTGCGTCACACCACCATCCGTCACATCTGGAGTCAGTAGCATCTTCTTTGGTAAACAGAGCTCATGACCTCTGTGACCCTGAACACCTACACAGTGAGTTGGAACATGTTCAGGAGGTTCTGAAACGGAATGGCTACCAGACTAATATCAGATGGCAACCCAATCGGAGGCGCAAAGAAAAACAGGTTGAAGCGACTAGACAGCCGGCGTTTCTACCTTATGTGAAAGGAGTGACGGACAAAATTGGAAACATTCTTAGGAAGTTTTCGATTAAGTCGATCTACACTCCGCTCACTAAGATGGCGAAACGACTTCGGACACCTAAAGACGTAGTACCCTTGCAGGTTCCAGGAGTCTATAAGATCGATTGCAGCTGCGGGCGTTCCTACATAGGCCAGACTAAACGCACGGTCGCAGAACGCGTAAAGGAACACATAGCAGCGGTCAAAAATCGACAAACATACAGATCGGCAATAGCTGATCATGTTGTAGACTCAGGACCCAATCACTGGATTGAATTACACAAACCGCAGGTCATCTGTAATGAAAGGCATTACTACAAGAGAATGGTTCGGGAAGCGATTGAGATTAAGAAATATCCTAATTTCAATCGTGAAGACGGTTTCAGACTCTCTGCCTCATGGAATCCAGTGCTAGCTAAGTGTACTCGTCGTAGACCGGTTATTCAGCGCGTCGCGGATACTGTTAGTGTTGTGTGTCGTCCGAGTGTACAGATGGACATCCCTATTGTCGAGAACGAAGTGAGGGTAGTTGCAAATAATGCGACCCCCGCTTCGCGGAGGCGGTAGCTCCAGTACTCCAGTCTACCCGTGACCACGACAGCGTGCAAACCTGTCGAAACGTCGGGAAAATATAAGGTAATTTAAACGCGATAAATACCCGTCTAATACTAATAATAATGTGTTCAGATCGCGTAAGTTTAAAAGTACAGACTAGGTAAATGTCTCGAGCTCTTCAAATTACGCTTATCAAGCCACTCAAATTACGGTAGCGAAAGAGACGACGGATCAACTCAGTTTTCTAGGTCACAGCTATATTTATTTAAAAAGTTTCCGCTTTGCTTATACAAGTCTGAGTTTCAAGGAAACGTTTTTTTTCTGTGGATGATCCAGTACTGTTTTAAAGCAGCTACTTCAGTACGTAGCCTTTGAAGTGCACTTTAATAATTTCACCACACTGGTTCAAAAGATTTAGTGACACAACAAGAAGAAGTCTTAGTACCTAACCAATATAATTATTTACGTTATTAATTGATTAATGGTAGATTTGACTAACTTTTGGCATTATTATTAGTATTAAACGGGTATTAATCGCGTTATATTTACCTGCTTTTTCCCGACGTTTCGATAGGTTGACAGGTTTTTAGGTGTTAACCTGTCGAAACGTCGGGAAAAGCCAGGTAAATAAAACGTGATAAAACCCGCTTAATACTTATAATAATGTGTTCAGATCGCGTAAGTTTAAAAACATAACTACTCAGAATAATTTAATGGCAAACGCAGGAAAATGTAAATTTCCTCTTCGATAACTACGATTGACTCTGGGATAGTGCTCGGACTACTTTAGCCGAATTCACCCTTTAAATAGTGACTTTAGAATAGAAGAATAGAATATCACTTTATTGTACACCTTAAAAAGAAATACAAAAGAGAAACAAACTTAAAATTAATGTAAAAATGGGCGACCTTAGCGCTAAAAGCGATCTCTTCCAGGTAACCTTTTTTTTTTTGCTTTACATAATACATAGCAATAAACGTCACATACATTATGATTGGTACAATTATACAAAACTGTTATTAGTTTAATCGATTCGGAATTATTTTTAAACAAAGACGATGTAATAACAAATAATAAATAATAAATAATAAATAATGCTGGACAATCCACACAGCATCATCTAGCCCCAAAGTAAGCTACTCAAAGCTTGTGTTGTGGGTACTAGATAACTGATATATTTAATACATTATATACATAGATAGATATTTTTTATTATACATAGAAAACACCCAGACCAACGGAACAAATTTCTGCATATCATACACAAATTTGTTCCGAGGCGGGAATTGAACCCGCAACCTCTTCCGTCGCAGGTGGACTCTCGCCCGCTGCGCCACAGAGGTCGTCAAATAACGTAGTAAGTCAAACTATAATAGTGTTAGATTTACGTATAATTTAAATATATTACCTTTTAAGTTCTTGTGTTTCCTGCAAATATTTTGTTTTACATACAAAACAAGTTAAGGTACATAGCTACATAATTTCGATTCTATAATTTTCTGTGACAGTTCATTATTATTGATATTATTAAGAGACTGTAGTGTTCTACTGCAGAGCAAAGGTCTCCCTTCCTTCTCTCCAATAATTATTATCACGGTTTTGGGCTACCGTGGACCAGTTCTTAAAATAGGCATAATTTTCGCCCCTCCACATCCATTATTATACTACTTAGAAATTATTTACGTTATTGCCACGACTAAGGGTCACCAAATATCTAGATCACCCAATTCTGAATTGTCATGGAATGAGCTAGCCAATCTAAAAGTTCTATATTCAACAACTGAGCGCTGAAAGTTTGTACGATCTATTATGTGAGCTACTTTACCCTACTTTACCCTATGAAAGTTTTTCGTGATTGAACTCGATGTATTGGATTGCGAATTGAATACTTTTACTGCGAAGAAGTTGTGAAACTAGCAAGTAACTTGTCATTTAGATACTACTAGCTTCGCCCACGGCTTCGCGCGCGTGGTACCTTGAAAAACAAAAACAAATCTATCCCACGGGAACCGTACATTTTCCGGGCTATAAAGTAGCCTTTGTGCTATTCCAGATCATTATTTTTAGCTGTGTCAAATTTCATCTAGATCCGTTCAGCCGTTTCAGTTTGAAAGAGTAACAAACATCGAGTAGGTATCCACGCATTCATACATTCTTACAAACTTTCGCGTTTATAATATTAGTTGGATTTATTTTTTCCACGTTTTAAACAGTTTAATTAGGATATTAATATCAAGTAAGCAATTAAAATGGTAATTTTATTGCTTAGAATTCATATAAAAAATAGGTAAAACTGAGAAAAATAGTAACTGTTTAAAATAAGATACTTACTACTTACTTAAAAAAATACCCATTAGTATGTAGTAAGTACTTTTCAAATCATTATTTCAGCCTATTTGCCTGGTGAATATAGAGCTTATTGTGTACTTACTAAGGTCGTAGTTGATCATCCGATTCTCGAAGTACCAGAACACGTACGAGGGTGGCTCCGTAGACCTCTTCACGACACAGACCAGCCGCAGCATAGAGCCTTCGTGGATAATCTTCTCAGATTCTCCAACGATCTCTGCATACGCCGCTGTAACAAAATATCACTTAAAACTGGCAAGAAAATAGCCTTATTATGTATACTTGGTACATGATAGTTGGTACACGATACTTGGTATTTTATACTTGGTACATGATTCTTGGTACATGATACTTGGTATTTGGTATTTGGTACATAATACTTGGTACTTGGTATTTGATACTTGGTACATGATACTTGGAACATGATACTTGGTTCATGATACTTGGTACATGATACTTGGTACATGATAGTTGGTTTATGATACTTGGTACATGATACTTGATAAATGATACTTGGTACATGATACTTGATACACACTTAGTACCAAGTTACATACCTACTTGGTACGCGTGGCGAGTACCTACGCGTTCGTACCCTTGCCAAATGTCAAATACTATGCAAGGACCAAATGTAGGTAAATACTCGTTTTATAATTAACTATATAAAAATATTGCTGCACTATGTGGTGGTGGTAAAACCCATGCCTTACGATCTTTAGATTTAAAGATTTTAAATTTATGATAATTGATAGATTTTTCAAAATCAGTGCAGCCGTTTCGGCTACAACGGCAGCCAATGGAACTCGTTTACATAATAACTACTTGTACATAGATACACTAATACAATTACCTCCTTTTTCGTTAGATAAAAACCACTTGACGCTAGCAAAATGACTGCCATTAATAAAGCAGAAGAAGAAAATGTTAATATAGCTCTCAAAATAATAAAATATTTAAAAGGACTACGAGTACACACTACAGTAGAAAAGTACTTCAACATAACTCTCAAAATAATAAAATATTTAAACAGAACTACTGCACGGTAATAATAGAACTGGGTAGCGACTAGCGACCCTCGATTCGTAAATTGACAATGGGTAAAAAGGTAAATTGTGAAATGAACTGAAAAATTTCGGGCCCTTCGATAATTTTTATTTTGCAAGCAATTGCCTGTTGGATTTTTTTATTTGACCAGTTTTTTCTCAGTAATGCCCGAAAATAGCTTTGATTTTATTGCAGTGATTATTTAAAGGATCACGTCTCTTTTTAATGTCGCATCTGATCACGCAAAGTCGCGTCTGATCACAACACTGAGTTTAATGTCACAAAACTTTGTAGTTACACTTTTTTGTTTATTTTGCTATAACTCTATGGTACATTAACCGGTTGAGAATGATTGCTTGTAAATGTGATCAGACGGGATGTTTTGCGTGATCAGATGTGAAAAGACCCGTTTTTCCTATAAGGTTTTTTATAAAGTTAATCGAATTACACAATCGACTTGGCTCTTCATCAATAACAAAAATATAACATTATATCAACAATTAAAACCAGAAAAACAATGCTTTACTCAGGTACTATGGTTAATCGTTAATCTTATTTAAAATATTTTATTAAGTACTTTGAATAAGGCTGTGTCCCCAGTAGGCAAACTGTTAGCGACCGACTGAGTTTGCGGCGTATCGGTTTAGTACGCCCTTCCATATATTTGAGATGGAGTGTCCACAGTTTGTGAGTTTTGCGCTCACTTTACGCAGTTTGCAGCGTTACGTGCGCATTGTTGTTTTTTACGCCCTTCCATATATTTGAGATGGAGTGTCCACAGTTTGTGAGTTTTGCGCTCACTTTACGCAGTTTGCAGCGTTACGTGCGCCTTGTTGTTTTTTACGCCCTTCCATATATTTGAGATGGAGTGTCCACAGTTTGTGAGTTTTGCGCTCACTTTACGCAGTTTGCAGCGTTACGTGCGCCTTGTTGTTTTTTACGCCCTTCCATATATTTGAGATGGAGTGTCCACAGTTTGCGAGTTTTGCGCTCACTTTACGCAGTTTGCAGCGTTACGTGCGCCTTGTTGTTTTTCGCCAGTTTGCCTACTGGGGACACAGCCTTAGTATCATGAATAGCTCAATTTGTTTACTTTTACGATTGTTCTCTATTTTACATTGAAGGTATGTGATATTTTTTTTAATTTGACTTACCGACTAGAACGAGTTTGAAGAATATACTTGTAGGAGGATGCGTAGGCACTTGGCACTCATAGTAGCCACCATCTACAGACGTCGCAAAGCGTATGTGTAACGCCCAGTCCTGAAAAAACAGTCACGTGTTATTTTTATCCCTGTTTTACGCTATAGGAAAATTCTGAAAATATACATTGGTGGTGATTCTGTTGTTACGCGGACTAACTAAAACTAACTAAAAAAATGCTGAAATATACGCGACCTTATTTTGTTCACATCAAATACTAAATTAGCGTAAACATTTTAAATTACAATTCTAAATTTGACTAAACTGACGTATGATTGACGTGTTTTAGCTTATTTTAGAAGCCATGCAAATTGGTGTTGACTAAAGCTACGTGAAAATGGTGAAAAATTAATTAAATTAGAATGATTATGTCAATTTTAGATCTTTTTAAAACTGTCATTCAAAAATGTTACGCTAATTTGGTCTTTATAGTAAGCCAAATAAGATCGTACCTATGGTAGCATTTTTTAAGTTAGTCTGCAAAACAACCGAATTACCACCATTATCATTATAAATTAATTAAAGTGTTCAAGATTATGGCCGGCATTTTCTCAGCAAATAATTTTTGTTGATTATGGAGTTTTTTTTATAGAATAGTACTTTATTCATATAAGTACCTATGAACTACGTCACCATATTACATTGTCATTGAGCCTTTATCATATTTATTCACAAATTACTGTTGAATAACCTAATAATATTTTTTGATCCCAATAAACATTGATAAACAACACGTTTATAAATACCTCCACATTTTTTATGTTTTCATAATGCTGAAAATGTTTTAAGTCTAAAAATCTAGTAAAATATGCTTTTTTCTTTGTCACAATAAAACACACAACATTAAATCGAATAGCGAGCTAGTTTTAGCTCTCTCATATTATTTTTTATTGGGGTTCCGCACCCCAAAGGTAAAAAGGAACCCTTATAAGATCACTTCCTTGTCCGTCTGTCTGTCGAGAACCTTTTTACTCAATTCAATAGCAATAAAAATTACAAGCCCGAACCCAATATTGATTTAAAACACTTGACCTCCAACGCCGGTATCTTTTATATTGAAAATTCTCCATTTCACCTTTTGATTAATGTGAAATTAGTTGTTGTTGCCGGCAAAATTTAAGCAAATTTCTTTTCCTTGTAATGGAACCTACATTATTGGGTAATATTCCTAATAAAAAATTAAGAGCCTTGTCTTAGCTAACCTGAACAATGAAGTACTCGTATCTTTAGGTAAAAATGATATCAGATAAGTATACTGCCGTCTGTAGGAGAAAAAACACAACTGCTAAAAACTAAGTTTCGAGATATATTGAAAAATCTTTGCGTTTTAGTTCAATTGTAACTAGAGTAACTAGAGATTTGAGATGTCTACCAGTCGTTATCATGTTTTTTTTTATTAAGTGAATAAAAACAACATACGACAGTGTTGCCAACTATAATCATTAGCAGTGAGCCGTTTAAAGAATTGAAAATTCACAGAGAATCCTTAATTTCAATTCATGGGATCCAGTGCTGGCTGATTGCCAATGCCTGTAGGAACCAATAAACGGATGGTCGAAGAGTGAAGCTAGTTATCGTCAGGCGCGACTTTTTGTCGCATGAAAAATAAATAAATATTGGTGGACATTTCACACAACGCCATTTAGACCCAAACTAAGTACAGCTTGTACTATGGGTACCAGATAACTGATAGACTAATTACATATTTTTTTTTGTAAAAACATACATAGAATACATAAACACCCAGACACAGAACAAACATTTTCGTTCATCACAAAAATGTTTGCCCTGGCTGGGGATCGAACCCACAACCTGCAGCGCAGAAGGCAGAGCTACTACCAACTGAACTGTAAGGTCAGTGTAAATAAATACTAAGTTTTGGCAGTAACTTTCAGTTATAGGTTTAATTTATTAGCATTAAAAAGAGATGTTTATCATTGACGAGATGATTTAACATACCTAGATGATTAACGTATTTGGATTTCCACAAAGTCACGCATGAATCAATCATTTAAATACCTCAGAAGTTCTACTTTTATTGCATGTTAATTTAATGCGACTTAAAGTCGCGGCTGATGAAACGTGATAAGCTTAACCCCGTACTGGGATTGGTCATTAAAATGCAATTGGATTAGTTTGAACTTTTGTTCAATAGGAGCTTCAGAATATAGTTTATTGAGTTTGTTTATTTACTAGTACATGTTTACATGAAAATCCTCGATTTATATTCTCACTAGCTGCTACCCGCGACTTCGTCCGCAAATATCCATTAATTATTACACCTTGGGTCACATTATAGAAGTTTTAGTAGGTATCTCTAATTTTTTCTAGTAATAAATATAGCCTATGTTACTCAGGGATAATGTAGCATTCTAATGGTGAAACAATTTTTGAAATTGGACCAGTGGTTTTTGAGTTTATTCGTTAAGTACAAACAAAAATACAAAACTTTCCTCCTCAAATATTTAGTATAGATAAGTTATGCACAAAATTGTTATACAATGGTGAAAAAAAATATCATGAGAAAGATTCATGCTAATTGTTTCATGTACCCACTAGTTTTTGTTTAGTAAGCGGACGAAACTATATTAGTAGGGGAGACGTGGAAGAAGGACCTTCGCCGATCAGATAACCAGACTAGACGTATTTTTTATAAAATATAATTCATAAACAAATATGTCTATGATAGCTTGCCTATTCAAAATTGTTCATAGCTATGTTTAATTTAAATAATTTTAATCCATTTTTTTTCATCACCTTCACTGTTTTGTTAACCGAATTAAAACTACATATCTCAACTGATAGTTTTTAACACACAGAATATGAAGGTCTGATCGGTGAAGGTCCCTCTTCAGCGGCTCTTAGACTATATTAAGTACGTCATGGACTAACTTTTATGTAAGTATTTATTTTTAGTCAATCACTTGACAGTTATACCATCAGCATCAATAAGACCTTGGCTTTACTGGTCACAAGAATTTTCTTATTTCACTTCAAGAACGCTATCTGTTCTAAGAAATTTCAATAAGCCGCCTTGAAATGCTAAGCTAGGTAAAAGAAAATGTAAGTTTTAGAAAATTGTTTCATGCTGAAATGTCTGTTCTTTATATAAATATCAGAAATTGGCAAACGTTCCTGATCCGGCAGCACCTGTATTGTCTCTACGTACTTGACATAGATAATAAATACTGCATTGCGCGTTTTTCATAACGCTGAAACAGGCGCTAGAAGACTTGATAGTGAATAACTAAGCAATACTGGCTTTGGAGGTAAACTGGTTCCATCAGGTCACGCAAAATAGTCTCTGATCATCAAGTGAGAGTGGGACGGCAATAAAAATTATGACAGCACCAAAATATTTGGAGCGTATATTTGCGTACCTACTTATACTTATACCCACTTTCGTAGTTCGAACAAAATGGCAGTGTTCACGTTTAACTACTATATTGACATGAAGTTTTTTAGCCGTACCTATGTGGGATATAAATATGACTTTTTAACCCAGTGTCTGTTATACATACATATATATAAACATAAGCGCTGGTGGTGTAGTGGTAGCACCCCTGCCTCACGATCCGAAGGTCGTGGTTTCAAACCTGGTCGTGCACCTATGAGTTTTTCCACTTGAAAAATTTATGTGCGCAATGCCAGTGCTCTTAAACGGTGAAGGAAAACATCGTGAGGAAACCGGCATACCCTAGAACCAAAAATTCGAAGGTATGTGTCATAGGTTAGTATTCTTATAAGCGGCGATGGGCTTGCAACCTGTCACGTACGGAATACTAACTACTGTGCAAAACGTGGGCATGTACCAAATGTCATGTTTGGGCTTGCCTCTGACTACCCCCTTTAGATATCCTCAAAGATCTAAGTAACTAAAAATCTGTGGAGAGTTATCTACCGAGCCCGGGGATTACAGTCGTGATCATATTTTTTTTTTTTTTTTTATATATAAACATATATAATAATCTTCTTCTTCCTGCCCTTTTCCCACGTTGTGTGGGGTCGGCACAACACGTTTTCGTCTTCCATTTCCCTCTATCATCCGTCATCTCAGTACTCACACCTTTCTTACTCATATCATCTTTCACACAGTCCATCCATATTTTCTTTGGTATACCTCTATATCCATCCAAATTCATAAATTATGCAACACTCTTCACGTCACATGACATTCACCCCCCCGCATAACATGTCCATACCACGGTAACTTATTACTCCTCATCTTTTTTGTCACCGGTGCCACTTTCAGGCTTCCTCTAATATACTCATTCCGTATTTTATCCATTCTCCTCACTCCGCACATCCATCTTAACATTCTCATCACTGCCGCATGCATTCTTTTCTCATATTTTCTCTTGGTGGCCATAAAATTAAATAACCTCATTATTTCCTCATTAAATAATTACAATTCAATTAGTATTTTTAAGCACTTGACCTATAAGATATTATAAGATTTAAAATTTATAATTTACTAGCTGTCCCGCCAGCGACTTCATTCACTTAAAGTATCTAAACTCAGTTTCAAACACATCACACAACTCATAAAAATCCCATACTAACTTTGACACCCCATTTGACCCCTTTATGAAGGTTATATAGAAAAATCCTGAAACACGTGTCCATTTGTTTTGCATTTAGAGTACACAAACAAAGTTTCAGACCAATCGCACGACCCGTTAAAAAGTTCCCATACAAACAGTAATCCCACATTTTACCCCTTTTTGAAGGTTATATTGAAAAATCTTGAAACACGTGTCTGTTCATTTTGCATTCACAGTGTACAATCAAAATTTCATGAAAATCGCTCCGCGCGTTAAAAAGTTTCATACAAACGTTTTCACCCTTTTTCACTCTCTTAAAGGTAGAATTTCCAAAAACCCCGCCTTAGTGGGTGGTTTTGTTATAAAAGGAAGCCACCTTCCAAATTTCAGCTTTCTATCTTCAGCGGTCTCGGCTCGGCGATGATCAATCAGTCAGTCAGTCAGGTTAAGCTCTTATATAGATATAGATAGATAGTTGCATTTTAAGTACTTAATAAAAAGAATTCAAAGTCATGTACGACGGAGTAAGTGAACTTACCTTGACATGCCTCCCATGTGCTGAGAAGAATCTACTATCAGCGCTGTACGTCACAAGTCCCACTGATAACAAGGAGTAGTCTTTTTTCCTTATCCACGTGACCTGGTAAATAAAAACCTTATTACCTACTAGCTTATCCTATTAATCTAGTTTCATTAGCAATTCCTAGCAATTTTCTTCAACATTGCACGGTTCTTTTTATACATTATTTACCTTTTGAAATAGATAATAGATTTATAATAGGGCATAACAACTCATGGAATGAAACATAAATATAAAGCAAGCGGTGAGAAATACACAAAAAAAAATTTTTGGTTTTTGAGTAATAAGAAGGAGGCAAGTGCTAAGAAAAAAATTGAAACCATTGCTTTTAAAAGTACTGAACCTTGTATAACGACGCTGTAAAATTTTATACGAAATATTCCCAAAATAAGATAACACTCCATGGTAATGAAGTAATTGAGAGAGGTTCTACCTGCTCCCCGACGGTTATAATGCGTAAACAAATTTTTATAATATCGTGTGAAACAGAACAAACATTGCAGGAGTTTTCTAAGTCGTTTGTGTTTGAAAGTTACGGGGGAAGTTAGGAAAATGTGTGTTAATTTTGCGTTTCTGTTTTTGTATTGAACAAACTTTCTTTAGCAGTAGCATTTTTTCGGGGCTTAATTTGTTGCGAAATTTAAAGTGAATTTGAGTGTACCTTTTGTAAATAAAAATAGAATTTAATGTTTTTTTATATGAAAGTGATTCAAGCTAAAGATTAATATAACGTTATAAGCGTAGCAAGTAGAAATCCATGGTTTCTGCATGCCTCGTCGGGAAAAATTTCATTACAAGAATTTCAAAACTATTTACCTTATTTATTTTGTCTAATAAATGTAAGAGGAGTAGACTCAGAGTTGACAAATGATAGAAGTGAGTGAAATAAGAAAACATGTTGTGCCGACCCCACTTATCGTGGGATAAGGACAGGAAATTGATGATGACAGATGCTCTAATAATTTTATCAATATTATAAAGAAGAAAAAATAACTCACCGTATTCTCTGTGATATCACTAACTTCACAATGCAGAACCGCTGTCGTTCCTATTTGAGCTATAACCGTAGTACAGTTTTCCGTTAAAAAAATACCACCTCTCCCTTTCGCACTTATCTTATTTACATTCGACCCCGCGGAGTCTCTATACATTTTCTTAGTCCTACTCATAGTAGCTAGAGAACTTGATTGAAGTTCTTCAACTGCTTCTTTGTTATATCTAGCTATTTTATCTTCTAGGTTATCTATATGTACATCTTGGTAGTCTAGTTCTGAGGTCAGGCGGAGTGCTTTTGGTAGTTTTGGGTAGGGGGTTTCACTGTTTAGTTCAGTGCTGTATACGGCTTCGGTGATATCGCTTGGAGTGATAGTAGACTGTGTTGAACTAGTTGTGGTTGTCGTTCTTCTCCTGTGACCTGTAAGAGAATGACCTTTTAACTAAGAGTAAGTAAACTGTCACTCCCGCATAGGCCTTTTTAGCCACGAACCATAAGTTGTCACATTTAGTTGGCTGACGTTACTATGACATCTGTTTAAATTGTTACTCATGGTACCAAATTCTATGAAAATTAATGAGCGCAATCTACAGTCGCTGTAGTACGCTGTGACGTAGGATAGTTAGCTACGTGAGGCTTTAGTACCCAACTATCCGCTAGAGGCGCTGTACCAAGTTTTCACACATTTTTTTTTACTACAGTCGCTAGCGAGTGTAGATTGAGAAAACTCATGGTAGACCCTCAGAAATGTTCGAGTGCTACGAATTGTTCTGTAATCTGACGTCACTTAAATCATCTTTATTAGATGTAAACAGGCCAATGATGATGATGAAGTTAACTAAGAAGTAAGTTTCGTCTGTAATGCCTAAAATTACTCACCAGTTCTTTTAACTTCTTTGATGAATAATGATTGGTTAGTATTTGACTGTTTATTGCTCAGTAAAGTATTATACTTACTCAAATATTATTTGCATCTTTCACGTTATGATTTAGTGTTGATTTACTTCACAATACAGTACATTTTAAGGTTTCATTTTTTAAAAAACGTGTCAAAGCAAACGGCGGGAACTGTCGAGCGTGATAAGAATCTCTCAGAAAACCGTTTAAGAAATTTCCTCAAAGTAAAAGCACACATCCTTGAGATTAAAGTTCATTGTTGAGTTTTGAAAAATGTCAGAAAAGTGAACAGGAAAGAAGTCTTTGCTTCCTGAAAGGGCCATCAAGACTACAACATCTGTGACCTAGTGACACGACTCAGTAGTACGCATCGTTTGAAATTGACGAAGAATAATTCAGAAAAAGTGCATCAAAGCGTCTATTCAGGCTCAAAAAGTTCTCATCGAGTATTATGGTGTTTAACAGCAAAGCAGGGTAAAATAAATATCATACTGATAGATATGGCTGAGGCTATGTACGTATCACCATTTAACTTGTCATCTTTACTACCTTTATCTAATGGTACTCGCAATAATATCGTTAATACAATTAATTCCTTTGATATTGAAGCGTTTCACGGCACTCCTGCGACTATGAAAATGGTTTTTAATTAGAAAATGATTATCTAAATTTAATCCAATTTAGAATTAATTGGTGACGAAATCCTTTCTTCGAAATTTAATAAACCATGACAATATAATACTTGTATAATTTATACTGAGGTCAATGTGATAGTCAATAAACCTCTTATTATTGTGTAATAAAAAGTTTATTGTCTGTATATGGATATTTAGATCCATAACTTCTTTAAAATAAAAACGTAAAGACTAGTTTTTCGTTGTATCTATCACATTTCCAAAAATTATAAATATTTGACTAAGTTAAAGGGGCAAACGCTTTTTGTATGAAAATTTACAGCTCCAAAACCTTTTTAAGAAATTGATGTGATGGTTTTGATTGTCATGGTCATGTTTGTTTGTTTTGTTTTTTATTTCTCAATAACGCCAACAAACAAAGAGGATCACGACAAATGTAAGTGGAATAGCAAAATTTGTCTCACCTTTCTTATGATGCCTGGTGAAATTACCGAAAACACTGCCAAGTCTCTGCTGATTTCTTGAAATGCAGAGCTCCAACGACTTCCAGTCATCAGCGTTCTGCGCCACCAGGATAGAAGACCGCTTCGACTCCATAGCACCGCCCAGTAGCTCAACTTCCATTAACAGAACAATTGTCGCGTAGAGTACTTGTAGTTCTCCACAGCAATACATTGTTTGAAACTGTGACAGTCAGATGGGTGCACTAAGGTCGCTTAAATTGATAGTCATTTTTACAGCTACCTCCTCTTGGTGCGTGGAAGCATTCTGGAAAGAAAAAAATACGCTATAATATTTAACTAGTAGTATCTGGTGGCCGAGCTTTGCTCGGTGTTTTTTCTTCGTAAACGACGTTTTCCAAAAATGAAACCTAGCTAGACCGATTTATTACCTTCGAAACCCCCTGCATACTAAATTTCATGAAAATCGTTGGAGCCGTTTCTGAGATTCCAATCATATATATATATATATACATATATACAAGAATTGCTCGTTTAAAGGTATAAGATATAATAAATTGTTCAAGAATCTTTCGTGATCAGAGGACACTGTTAATATATTTTTTGTGATCAGATGGATAGTAACATGAGTGAACATATTCCAATTATAGTGCCAATTGGAAAACAGTAATTTCAAGTAATTAGAGTTCATAATTATTTATGTATTTTACAAAGTTTGTTGATAGGTTCAAAATCCAATATTTCATCGGACTTCGCGCCACAGAATAATATTACCAAATTCGCAAACTACGCTCTAAATATTGTTAACTTCTGATTTGGTTTGTAGTGGAATAGTATAATAATAGGCCTGTTTAAACTGGTCTGGAAAACTTTTTTTTGTTAGATCTTAACAAACTTTTGATAGATAAATTCGTATTCAAATTTGTGAGAGCGTATCCCAAATATTAATACAATATAAAAATTTCATATAATTGTAGAAATAGTTGATAAAAAATCATACAATTGTACAAATAGTTGATTAAAAAAAACTACCAAATCCGTTGCTTTTCACTAACAGTAGGTAGATACTATAAAATTTCGCAGCGGTAAAATATGTACAATGGTGTTTTACTAGTATATACATATTTGTACCAATGTACCGAGTATTCAAAGGTACGAGGTACCTTTATTGAATTGAATTGTATTTTCTTTTATTTATTGATTTCATATTTTATAAAATGTTTGTTTTCAAAACTGCGCTGAAATAATTTTGTTTATTGAATTCAGTCTTAGAACTCTTATGGTGCAGATAAACTAAGCTCAACAAAATAATTTAGTCATACAAGTTGGAAGGTAAAATTTGGCGCGGTAGATTTCACTAGAAACACATTCACCCTTAGCAAGTCTTACGTAAATACCTACTATTGCGTCTGTGTCTATTTAGGACGGAATTTAGTGTCAATAAATTATTACTCTGATTGCCCCAATTGATTGGCTGCGGCTCCGGATACACTATATTGATCGTACACCCTATTTTGAGACTTAGTTCTATGTTCCCTAGAATGAATTTCCTAGATAGTTTTTAGGCAAAGGCTTAGCCAGCACTTATAAGATCCTCTCAGCTTAGTCAGTCTTACAACAAAAAAAAATGTTAATACGTGCGCGGGCTACCTCACGATGTTTTTTTTCACCGTTTGTCAGTACCTACTAATAGATATAGCGCATAACATTTTCGAACGTAAAAATCCGTAACTATTATAGTAATTTATACTCACTACCACTGCCTTGCTAAAACAGTAACAACACCTCCGAAAACAATTAATTTTCTGAGTTTTCAATCAGTAATGTATGATAATTGTGATAGGATAATCATACTAAATTCAACCTTATTCTCACGGGAGGATAATTTTCCTAGCCTAAAAGTAGTTTCACCTCAATCTAATATTTATTCTCTGCTTCAACCTTGTAGCCAAAGTGATGTTAGAATATATTATTGCCATCGCTCTTTATTGATATTTGAGAGAGAAGGAGAGATGTTTTTACAAGACTAAAAACAAAAATTAGGTGTCCTTGGATTCGTCTGAATCACATAAGTGACATGACATAGGCTAATATATGAAAATGTCAATAAATCCAAGCTGTAAGAAGCTTTCAATTACTTTCAGTCGGGTTTTTTAATTTTGCAATAAAAAGAGTTCGCGACTTTTTAAGCCAAATTGACCTATAAAGTTAGCAAGAGATGTAAGTTAGTTAAATCAGTGTTTCGCCAATATTCCAGTCATAAAAATAAATCTTCCAACTTCAAAAGCATCGTAACTAAATTGCAACCTGTTATAAAAGCTGGTAAGCGAACTTACAGTCAATAACAATGTAAATTGGCCTCAGGAAACACGCTACGCAATCGCTTCGTATCAAGGACGGAAAAACATCTTTGTACAAAAAATTTCCTACTGAAACTCGTGATGTTTTATTCATAAAGCCAGTCAGATGAGGGAATACTTTCATAGCGCGAGTAGAGAAGCTGGGTCATTTCATGAAAAAAGGTCAAATAAATTTACTAGTAAAACAAAATTATGTAGGTTTTTATGTAGGTACTATTTCTATTAGGTATTTATGTAGGTACATAGAAATTTCAAAATGGTTTGCCGTTTTCAAAATAGCTGATTTTAGAATAATGATATACAATTCATAATTAAGTAGGTATACTTAAATACTTGTTACGTTTTATTTACTTTTATGTATTTGTGCTTCTTATTTAAGTGAGTATTACATTACCTGTCTAACTAGATGGCGGCACGGGAAAAATTAAAACGCGCTATCGTTACGTTTTAGTGTTGACATATGAACTTTTAGTGAAAATGGAATATCCTAGACTCTAGACCATAGAGAAAATAAAAACAACACTATGTTCTATTTAAGTCTTTCTGGTAGATAGTAATGGCATGGTAATATTCTAGCTATACCCACAGTTCTGTGACTGTGTGCCTTGCCGTGCCGTGCGTGGTACAAAGTACACTTGAACTAAAAATGGTGAATTTTTCGTGATACCCGCGAGAGTGACGTGAGCTTCGATGAATTAATAAATGTCAAGGGTTCAAAGGAAATGTACCAGGTAATAAATAACAGCTTGATATCAACCATGCAGGTAAAGTACTGCCCATAAGAGAGGAGATATGCGACGACCGTAGCTTTCCAATTGGCCGACTCAAGGTAAGAGCAAGACGCATAGATACTCGGCAATTGTTTCGTTTCACTTATCCACTTTAACTTGATCCGTGATATATATTAGTAAACTATCGAATTAATGCTCCTAACTTATTAAATTTGATAGATTATGTGGAATAGGCACATAGGCTACTTTTAATCTAGGAAAATGTACCTACGATTCCCGTGGGATAGATTTGTATTTGTTTTTCAAGGTACCACGCGGGCGGAAGCTAGAAGATCATAAATATTTGCTACAAGTCGGAAACTTATTGGGATAGGTAGGTAGTCATATATCACTGAATTTCTAAGAGCCAGAGGCCATTGTCAAAGGTCATAGACCGATAGCACTCAGCAGTTCCTTAACGAGAGACGAGGTCAGAATGTTTTGAGAAAAAATATATTGGGATTCACTATATCTAAAAATGTATCATCATCATCATCATCAGCCTATAGCAGTCTACTGCTGGACATAGGCCTCCCCTAATGAGCGCCATTGCGCCCTGTCTTCAGCTCGACGCATTCAGCCTCCACCAGCAGTCTTTCGCAGATCGTCACTCTACCTAGCCGGAGGGCGTCCTACACTACGTTTGCCGAGCCGCGCTGCCGTCCGATCACTAAAAGGCCGTTAAGTGACATTTGGTCAAAAATGACTTTTATATACCACGCGAAAGCCCGCATTTTTCTCTATCGACCAGTCTTGGACACATGTTTCTATCATTTATAGTTACTGAGTTCTGGACACCTCGTACACGGCTATCTACACCTTTTTTGGACATGTCCAATTCTTAAATACGGTTAACTCGTATTAAAACACTACAATACGTTTAAATGCACTTAACAGTACATTTCAACATTAAATTATATTTATGAAACAAGCCTAAAAAACGGTTTAATGATGTTACTATACTACTTAGCCGTTACCCGACTTTAGATGTGTTTTTGTCATTTATAAATTGTAATCCTCAAAGGGATCTACTACGTCTAAAAGACAGTTTTCCTTCAACTGCTACTCTATAACACCGCTAGACATACTTTGCCGCTTATTTGTTTTTCACCTCACGTGGGTATAAAACTATTACAACTCTAAAATACAGTGACTGTTTTTTAGTCTTGAAAGTTATTACTGAATGCTAATAAATACAATATTAGAAACTAACTAAACAACATTCCAACGCTAAAAAACGTCTATTTGCAGTACCTTCTCGTACGTACCGTACAATCCGCGCACTCGTTATTAGAGATTAGCATGGTATGGACACGTGATGAGGAGGGATGAATACCAAAACAGTTTAAGTGTATAAGTGTGGCTGGGTGCGCAGGTAGAGGAAAGCCGAAGAAGAAGTGGTTTATTGTGTGAAAGATGATATGAATGAAAGAGGAGTAGATTCAGAGTTGACGAATGATAGGAGTGAGTGGAAGAAGAAAACATCTTGTGCCGACCCCACTTAGCGTGGATGGATATAAGGGCAGAAGAATGATGAATGATTATTTTGATATATCAATATTATGTATCGTTTTAAATAGATAGAAGGTTATTAAATAGTTGTTGAAGTTGTTCTCTCTCATAGGCTTGAGGTGATTGATGATTCATGATAGGCATAATCCTTACTTATATTATAAATGCGAAAGTAACTCTGTCTGTGTGTGTGTTAGGCAATCACGCCTAAATTACTAAACCGATTTATATAAAATTTAGTACAGAGATAGTCTAGAGCTTGAGAATTAAGCTGCTTTTTACTGCGAATAAAGTAAGGAGTAAGTGTAAGAAGTTGAAATAGACGATTAAATTTGTGTGAAAATTACGTCATTTTTAAAGCTAGAAGCTTGGAAATTATTTGTTAGGCTTTGATTAGATATAAATAAATACAACATTCAAAGTTTGTAAAAAAATTACCCTAAAGGGAGTAAATATAGGAGATGAAAGTATTTATTTGATGACGTTGGCATAAAAACTTACGGCCCAGAAAATAAAAATATTATGGTCTGTTCGCCGCTTACCTCCTGTCTGATTTAAAGAATGAGAGTGAATAAAGCAAAAGAGGTGTGTCAGAATCGTAGCAAGTGGAGATCCGTGATCTCTGCCTACCCCGTCGGGAAACAGGCGTGATTTTATGTATGCATGATTTAAAGAAGAAATACAGAGAAGTACGGAATCATTACAAAATGTGAACTTAAATTAAGGCAAGTAAGTCTAGCACGATAAAACTTGTTTGGTTAAGTAGGTACTTATTATTTTCTTATGTAACTCTTTATTATAAATTAAATATTTAACTTTGAAAGCTTTGAGAAGTATGTGTGGTTTAACTTTGAATTATAGGGAAGAACAGTATGATAAGATAAGAGAACGTTGTGGAGTGAAAGAAGACGTAGTGATGAAAATTGAGAAGCGTATGTATGGTTTGGGCATGTAGAAAGGATGGATGAAAGGAGATTGACGAAACAGGCGCATAAAGAGAGTGTGGATGGGACAGTTGGAAGAGGAAGACCTCGGCGTACGTACTGTTACGGGGTGGGTCGAAGAAGTCTTTTTAAAAAAAGATATATTTTAATCCTAGACGTTTATTGAATTTGAATAAGAATAGAAATAGAAATAATAAAGTTGCCGCGGCAAAGACCAAACCCGAACTAACTTCGAATACCCGAGAATCTGATTACTTCCCACAGAAACGCGAGTGCGAGCAAGCATTATCTAGAATGCTTGCGATGCACTTTTATTATTTTGCATTTTGTGGGAAATAATACTGTAACATCCCCCCCGTTAAGATTTATCATCACAGGGTAAGTGATGAGAAATGGAAAATGCGAGATAGAACATTAATATTAGGTATAGTGGGTTTGATCTTTACTTTGGTCTGAAACAGAGAACAATGAATATGACATAGAATAGAATTAGAACATTGAATTAGAATTAAAATATTTTAAACTAAGTACCTACTTAAACAATCTTAATACAACCTTAATTAACAGAGTAAACTTTTTATGACAATAGAAGACTTACATAGTATTTATTTTATCTATATAACGCAAAGATTTAGAACCTACATAGCTATTTTGGGTTGGAGCCTCGACGTCGCTATCTGAATCACGGACATGGACAGTCGTGTGACGTCGAGATTCAAACTTCTTTTTATTATTATTACATTGGTTATATATGGTTACACAGCAGCCCGAAGGGTTGGTTTTACATAACCATTTACGACTTCTATATAACAAATAAAATAGTATAATTATTATTATGACATAACCCCCAGACAAATAATGCACTCCATACTTATGGAAGTGCGTGGGACTTTCTATGTCGCTTAATTGTTTTTCAAAAGAGTCTAAATAAACACTAGCATGAATTAATGAATCTAAATTATCTATATTACTAAGCTTTGATAAACTTATCCTAGAAAGAGTTCCGTTTTTCATAGATTTTTCACAACAATCGTCCTGAATAATATTGAAACTGGAAATGTTCGTTGAAGAATTCGTGACCACTATTTCGGAAGGCGTGAACTGGATAGTCTTATAAAACCCTTTGCACTTCCTTGGTAGAGACAGAAAACCCGTACCGAAAAGTACTTCGTTATAACTGACCGGGTCGCTGTCGCACGTAATATGGCATTGTCCGGGTTCAGATTGCACGTAAACCCATCGGTTTCCACTAATTTTGTGAACTACATCTACTACACCTTTAAACACTTTGACATCACAGGACCGAGGTAGCTTCGTAACAACCTCGGTCAGCAGCACGGTTTCACAGACTGGATTGGCCATGACCGAAAGAATGTTTACGCCACTCAACTCGCAAACGTAACACTTATTGTCTATGAGCTTGCAATTGTTGACGGAGTCAAGCAGCGAGTAGAACATGCGATCAGCTGTTATTGTCACATAGGGTTTATTAGGTACTACAAGTGCATAGGTATCAGGTTTCGTGATGTCATAAGGAACTGGGAGTGGAACGACATGGAACAGATGATACGTCTGTGGCAAGACAAGCGGAATTCTAACAACAATAACAATCTTATCTTTATGATAATAACTAATCAACCTTGCAACGTCAACTAACTCGTGGACGCTTTGCAATGTCAAGGTTATTGGGAGCTCGCAATGCCTAGGCATATTATTTTTATGCTGATTAAGCGCATTGTACAGCTGTTGCGGACTTAGTACGGTCGGATGTAGAATATTTAATTTACTAAATAGTACCGCGTTACTAATATCTTCTAAATCGAATGACAGTGAGATGATGATACCTTCTAAAGAATTTAGTAAAAGATTCAATTGAGATTTAATTTCTAGTTTATCATTGCTATTTGCCATTTGGTCAAACGCTTTATTAATTGTTTCTAAATTTTCATTTAAACGTTTTTCGTTTTCGCTAAGCTTAGAAATAGTACCATTAAATGTTGAAATAGTCGACTTTATAACGTGAATATTGTCTCTCATAAGATGAGCTAACTTTTTATCGTCTAACTGTACTTGCTCGATGGCTTCTGAATATTTGATAGCATCTTCATTATCTAAAGTACCAAAAATGGTTTTTAGTAACGATCCTCCAGCGTCAATAAGTCCACGTTTTACTCGTGTTGATTGGTTTCCTTCGATTAAATAAGATATAGAAGAGAACTTTTTTATGTTGTTTATGTGTTGACTTTGTAGAGACGACAACGAGTTAAGACAGTCGGATTTTACTTTAGATGAAACATAACTCTGACACAGCGACACAATTTTCGTAATGAGATCTTCTACGTATGTAAGATGAGGATGGATGTTATGAATATCGACATATGTTACTACATCCCAATAATCGTTATTGAACTTAACATTAAGAAGTTGATCAAAATAGAGTCCAGGACTATGGACTATAGGTGTCGTAAACGGCTGGCTGGAAGCGGCCGTAATTACGATTTTTCTGAAAAGAAAGAAAATTAGGATGAAGGACAGTTCGCGGCAGGTTTTATTTCGTCATAATGATGACGTACATGCCGTCTACTGATTAACACCGTTACGGTGTGATTACCATTTATTTTAATGATTTTATACGGTCCTTTCCAAACCGGAGCAAAAGCTTTGTTTTGTTTATGGTGGCACCGGACATACACCATATCACCGACACTATAAGTTACAGGTTTAGTATGACGGTCGTAATAGTTTTTAGAACGCTCTTTTGAAGACTGGATGTTTTGAGAAGCTTTTTGTCTACTATAGTATAAGCGGTGATTGAGCGCTCTTATATAGTCCGTATAAGTACCACTTTCTAAAACATCGATTGACTTGGGAATATATGGTTTAAAACCGAACAACAGTTCGAAAGGGGTAAAACCTGTAGTTGAATGTACATTGGTGTTATATGACAACATAGCAGTGTTTACATAAAGGTCCCATGTGTTTTGATTTTCGGAGATAAACGACCTGATATACTCCTTGAGTGTCGAATGACTTCTTTCCAGGGCACCGCACGTTTGTGGGTGATAAGGAGACGCGAATATATGTTTAATTCCGAAAAGCTTTGCCAACTGTTTAAACATGTCAGAGCAGAAGTTTGTACCTTGATCTGTTACGATCATCCGAGGGATACCTACATGAGAGATGAAATGAACAAGGCGTTGTGCAGTTTCCTGAGCCGAACAAGACTGTATTGGATAAGCTTGTGAGTATTTCGTTAGGTCATCTTGTAAGGTTAAAATGAACTTATACTTATCAACCCTAGTCTCCGGGAGAGGTCCTACGATATCGAGATAAACCTTTTCCATCGGTCGTGTAGCAGTTGAAGTGATTATCATAGGGGCTTTGTTTGTTCCTCTTAAGGGTTTATTGACCTGACAAGACTTACAGCCCTTAACATAATTTTCGATGTCTGAACGCATATTCTTCCACCAATATTGTGCCTTTATTCTTTCTAGCATTCGAGCGATTCCCGGATGACCAGCCGAAGGTAAGTCATGATTGTCGCGTAATATCTTTTTCACTTCGACAGGTGTAGGAAAGTAGATGTTATTATGATAGATATGCACTTTTATATTGGAATCGTGGAATATAAAAGCGATTATGTTGTAGATTTTAGTAAAGTTAAGTTTGTTGAACGGATTTGAAAAATCTGACATAGCAATTTCTTTTTCTTCCGGGTACCAGAACTTTACCATGTCCCTATAATCGCGAAGGATGGAAAAGATGTCCTTATAAGATATTTCGTCATAATGGTGCACTGTGATAAACAGATGAGAAAAGATGTGTTTATCGTTTGATGAATTTAGTGCTGTACCGAGTTCGCGTTCTTTGTCACGAATGCATGGCTTATCTGTCGACAACTCTATGATTTCAGTGCAATAAGGAATGGCATCATCTAGGTCGATTGACGAAGGGTAAGCTATCAACTTACACTTTGCTTTTAAAAGTGACTCATTGTGTTCTTCGATGACGCTATTATATGAATTAGAGGAGATGCGACTAAGCTGTAAATACCTTTCGTATGTTTCAGAGCAAGAAGGCGACTGAGGATTAATCACTTGAGGCGACGCAGGAGCAGGTGGCGATGCCGGCAGCGACGGAAGACTGAACGGTGGAGACGGAGGGTTCAGCGGAGTGAAAGGAAGGTCTGCCGGTGGAGATGGTAAATTCATAGGTGAAAATGGAAAATCTGACATAGGAGACGAAGGATTCTGAGGAACGTTTTGAGGAACAGGTGTAGGATCTTGTAGGTCATTTTCGACTGCTAAGACTGGGTTTCGAGAAAGAGAATCAGCGTTGCTATTGAGTTTACCCACTTTATGCCTAATTTCGTAATCGAACTCTTCCAACTTGAGACGCCAACGAACTAGTTTAGAACCTGGGTCTTTGCAGTTAAACAACCACTGAAGAGGTTTGTGATCTGATAGGATCAAGAATTTGTGACCGAAAAGATAAGGTCGAAATACCTTAGTGCCGAATATAATTGCTAGACACTCTTTTTCAGTGGTTGAATAATTGCCTTCAGCTTTGTTTAGCGTTCGAGAAGCGAATGAGATAGGTAAGTCTTTCCCGACTTCCCCTTGTGATAAAATCGCAGAGATGGCATAATTCGAAGCGTCGGTAGTAAGCAAGAATGGTTTACTGAAGTCCGGAAATTGTAGAATAGGAGCTGTAGTTATTCTTGTTTTTAAAAGATCAAATGCTTTTTGTTGTTCCGGGGTCCACGTAAAAATTACATCCTTTTTCAATAGACTAGTTAAAGGTTTCGAAATATGTGAGAAATTGTCAATAAATCGGCGATAATAACCTACCAACCCGAGAAAAGATTTAATATCTTTTGGAGTTTTAGGAGTAGGGAATTTTGAAACGCATGCTATTTTCGACGGATCGGGTTTCACCCCCGCATCAGATATTATGTGACCTAGATATTGTACCTCTCGTCGAAGGAACTCGCTCTTATCAGGTTGTAACTTGAGATTATGTTCGCGTAGCCTTTTGAAGACAAGTTCAATGCTTTCTATGTGTTGATCCAGCTGTGAACTATGTATTATTATGTCATCCATATAAGTATAACAGTGAAGGCCTTGTAGACCTGTGAGTACTATGTTCATCAGCCGCTGGAAGGTGGATGGGGCATTGCGTAGCCCGAAGGGCATTCTACTGAACTCGTAATGTCCTGAAGGGACACTGAAAGCTGTGACTTCACTATTTTTTACCTCCACTTGATGAAAACTGGAAGCAAGGTCAAGCGTGGTAAAATATTTACTATGTCCTAACTGATCTAGAATTTCATTTATGTTAGGTATCGGATAGGCATCACCAACGGTTATCTCATTGAGTTTTCGATAATCTATGACAATTCTCCACTTGACTTTACCTGACGCGTCAGGTTTTTTAGGAACGACCCAGATTGGTGCAGACCAAGGTGAAATTGAAGGACGTATTATCTTTTGGTTTAGCATTTCTTGGACTTGACGATTAACTTCTTCTTTATGACACTCAGGAAAACGGTAACTTTTCACGTTGATAGGAGTATCAATTTTTGTTCGGATTTCGTGACGTATTGATTTAGTACATGTTAACCGATCACCTTCGAGGTAGAATATATCAGAGTATTTTGAACAAACTTCTCGTAACAACATCTCTTCTTCCCGATTCATATGAGAGCACCTGAGTGCACTTTGCACTCTGTGGTCACGGTCCGATTCTACGGTCATTACATATGGAATTTTGGATGGATCCAAAGAGATATTATTTTCATTAGTTTCGAGGTCACGTTTCGATTCCAAGATTTGCAAGACTGGCTGAATAGTTAACGCTAAGTTATCTATTTGAACCCTTTTTTCTGCTGTATTAAGAACAGAGACTAACACCTTATTGTTAGAGTTTACTCGTACGAGACACTTAGCGAAATAAATATCCGGATATTGTGGAAGAACATTGTCTAAAATTACCCCTTCTTTTACCTCAGGGTTAGTTACACAACATTCTATGAACATTTCGCTTCGTGCAGGGATAGTGTAAGAAGGCCTAGTCATTATCATATCAAAATACCTATTTGGATCATCTGATATTACTAGCTTCGACTTAGAATAGAGCAAATTGACTTTGTATTTTCTTAAAAAATTATTACCGACTATACCGTCGTAAGGAAGATTAATATCGTTTCCGATGACGTGAAAATAGAACGGCAGAATATCATTCCTTTTTAAGTATATTGGTAAGATAAATTTTCCTTTTGTCTTAGCGTAAGAATGGACATCATTGATGCCTTTGAATTTAATTATATGATTTTCTAGAATAGGTTTTGGTGACAGGCTCGATTCTTTAATCAGACAAATGGAACTACCCGAATCTATTAAGAGGCGGAGTGGGGCTTTTGAATACGACGTTAAAACTTGTATGTAAGGTAACGAAACTTTTTCGTCAAGAATATCATATACAATAGTTTCTTCATAGCACCCTGACTTGAAGTTGCTTTTAGCAGTTTCACATATTTTTTTAGGTGCGGCGGTGTGTTCTAAAGAAACAACAGGACCACGGGACTCGGCGAGCTTAGCGAGTTGAGAACCTTTCTTGAAAATATTTATTACTTTAAATTTTTCAAGAACAGGTTTAGAGGAAACAGTGGGACTATCGGACTCAGCGCATTTGGTTATTCGAGAATCAGTGGAGCCGCTAGGGCTTGTCGAGGATTTAGAAGAAATAGTACGTTTAACACAATTTTGTGTTGAGGGACTAACAGAAACAGCGGGACCCTGCGAATCAGAGGACTTAGAACCACTTTTAGCGGCGTCTGCGTAAGACTTATAAGGTACATGAATGTCTTTAGAAACAGAGGGACATTTAGAAACAGCGGGACATTTGGAAACAGAGGCTTTAGCACTAGACTTATGTACTACGTTAGGACTATTTAAGCTATTAGAATTATATAAAGTTCTAGAATTAAACACCTTTGTGTATTTTGTGCCTATTATACCATTATCGGATACACGTCGGCACGGATTCGTTATCCGATTTTTTAGTTTAAATCAGGGTGATTTTCACCCTCGGCTATGGGACAAGGTACAGGGGATAAAGGTGGCGATTCAATTTGGGGCACAGCGTGATGTACTCCTCTGCGTGAATTATTTACGCGTCGTTTGATGCACTGACTGATATCATGTCCTACATTCTTACAATACCTACAGACAGCTTGTTGGCCAGCTTGTTGTATTTGTGGCCGATCTTGAGATGTTCGAGGTTGAGATGGGGCAAGAGCCCGGTTATTAGGTTTACTGAAACATTCAGTCTCGGAATGCCCGGGTTTACCGCAACGTTTGCATGATAGACGAACAGCTTTAGGCTCAGGTTTAGAAAGGAAATTGTTAATTTTTTCTTCACTCATGGCAACGTTTATCGCTGCATTCAGGGTTTTAATTTCCCTACAGCGGATTACTGTGCTAAGCCGTGGGTGAAGCCCTATTATGAAGGTATGGAGAGCTAAATCTTCCGTCATAGCAACCCTACCGGACAAATCTTTCTTTAAAGTGTCAGAGCAATGGATTTCAGATATCAAGGCGGTGACGCAGCCTTCCACTCTGAGCGCGAATTGGGAAACTGTTTCACCCGCTTGCTGTCTACACAACTGTAAATCTAATAAAAGATGGTTATAGTGTTTTCTTTCACCAAAATTCTGCCTAAGAAACTCCTTTAACTCATCAAAGGTTTTAAAAATCCTATTCGAACAGGCTACTTGAGCTCTACCCTCTAACTTCGAGATTATGAACTTTAGTAAGAGGTCTTTTTGATTTGCGGATGCCAGACTCAGAGCATTTTGGCAGTTTGTCAAGAAAGCGGTTAGCGTGTCTCTTTCTCCTTTGTACGTTTTTATAAAGTCACACAAAACTTTTATAGGGAAAACCTCCTGTAAAACGGGATCAGTGGACTTACTATCGCTTTGAATAGACATCGTTAACTCTATAGGATCTACTAAAACTATTACCTACTAAGTTATTTTACCTAAGGTTATTTAGAAATAGAATTAAGTAGGATATGGAATTGGAAGACTCTGGAAACAGTGACAATAACAGAAAATAGAATATTCTACTCACAGTACAACCGCAACTTGAAGTAACAGGCTCATCATAGAGAAATCCGGGTCTTCAATACGTGGAGCACACTATGATGACACGACGGACTCTGACTGGGCGGCGCACGGATCGTGCGGCGGCGGTGGAGACGGTGACGCCTCGTCTAAGGCGTCTCAGGATCAGCGGCGACGACGACACGACGGACTCCAGCTGTACGGCGCACGGACCGTGCGGCGGCGATGACGCCTTGACCAAGGCGTCTCAGGATCAGCGGTGACGACGACGGCAGGAACGGCGGCGGAGTTCCGGGTTTGTTTGATGAACCAGGGTGGTACTTCTACAGCGGCAACAACGGCGGACAACGGCGAGATGGCAGGGTAGCGCGTAGACCTCAGATGTAGAGACTTGGGCTCTACGTGATGGAGGTTACGGCGGCCTTGGGTAGCGACACTGGTTTTTTTTTTCACAAAACTTGTTTAACCCGTATGAGATGATCAGCTCGACGTTTGGTAGCTGATATCCCACTTCTGACACCACTGTTACGGGGTGGGTCGAAGAAGTCTTTTTAAAAAAAGATATATTTTAATCCTAGACGTTTATTGAATTTGAATAAGAATAGAAATAGAAATAATAAAGTTGCCGCGGCAAAGACCAAACCCGAACTAACTTCGAATACCCGAGAATCTGATTACTTCCCACAGAAACGCGAGTGCGAGCAAGCATTATCTAGAATGCTTGCGATGCACTTTTATTATTTTGCATTTTGTGGGAAATAATACTGTAACAGTACCTCGATCAAATTGGGGACGTTTTAGAGAGTACCCTAAACCGACGCGCATGTATGAAGAATGTAATGAGAGTGAATGAAGCAAAAGAGGTATGTCAGGATCGTAGCAAGTGAAGATCCGTGGTCTCCGCCTACCCGGTCGGGAAACAAGCGTGATTTTATGTATGTATCTAAATATTTAACTATTTTCAGACACCGTTGGCGAGTTTTATTAACTTGAACTTATTTATTTACTAAATAATAATTAAGCAGGATACAGATAGGAGTTCAAGGACATCTTTTTATATTCTAAAAATCAAAGTCCTGACTAAAATATTCATTCTAGACGCTGACATTATAGACAACGCACAGTCTAAAACGCTGGTCGTAGAGACTTGAAATTTGGAGGATACGACTTTCTTAGTACGTGGACGTGCACTAAGATTTTTTTTTAAATTCAATCTCTTAGGAGGTAAAAAAGAGGATATGTTTGTAAGAAAAATCGTACTCTATGCACTTGAAACTTGGAAAAAATATTCTTCAAGATAAATAAAAAGAGAATAAATTTATGTATCTTTTCCCAAAGCTACTCTTACGAAGGGGTGGTAGGGGTGTTAAAGTTTATATAGGAACTTTTTAATGTGTGATGCGATTTGTTTAAAACTCAGCAAAAAATACTCTTCAAGACATCAATGTTTATGATTCAATTATTTAAAAAAATATCCTTAAAGCGTGGTGTAAACGACACAAGAATTTTATAATACAGTTAGTACATGATACCTATATTATTATTATAATATAGTACTCGTACATCGGGGTGGTAATGATTGACTATGAACTTTTTAACTATTTAAAATAAAACACGCAAATGGCTTTGCGAGCGGGCCAGCTAGTAAGCACATAACATTAAGCTGTGAATACTTTAAGTAAATTAATAATTGATTTCATTTAGTTCCTTGGAACATATTGATTAGACTTAATTAAGTTACTATAATAGTAAAAAGTTGTGCCATTTTATTTGTAAGAGCTCCTTATAAGTGTAAGGACTTCATCATCGAACGCTTTTTAACTAACAAGTACTATTTCGTTTTATTTAACAATCATTTTCATAATATAATACCTTTTTAATGTAGGAAAAAGTTACGCTTAGCCGTTCATTTGACAGTACATCATAACATTTCAAATATTATTGCCAACGCTAAAAAACAGTTTTCATTGTGTGTTCATTCTAAAACTGTGTTTAAGTGTAGAAATATAAAAAATAATTAAGTTTGAAAACAGTAAATAAACGGTTTTAGGCTTTTCACCTTGTTTTTTAAAATTATGTTGAATGTAATTAAGTTAAGTTTCAATTCTAGAAGAAGGTTATGTGACTTAACTGTTATATAGTATTGTAATTGTTTAAAACTGTGACTCATTTGGAATGACTGCTGCAGTTACAATCGTATCCAACTCTATACAACGGTTGTACTTCAACCAGCCGTTTTTTAGTATTTTAAATGATAGCATTTTAAAAACATATGTCGATGGCTAAAACACAAAAACTTGAATTAAAAATTAAATAAACAAGCTACGCCTGATTGTAACATAAATAATAAAAGCTTATAATAATACAAAAAATTTGGTATAGCAAAAAAAATTGTAAGTCTTCACAATTTCTAGAAACACCATTTTCCCACGTTTTTGCTCATACCCAAAAATTTGGTTTTGTCACTTAGCCGTCTTTTAACAAAAGGACGGCAGCGCGGTCTCCACTCGAGAACTCGTTTACCCCAACGGTTATCGGTTCTTCGACAGATATGGCCAGCTCACTGCCACTTCAGCTTGCTAATTCTCTGAGCTATGTCGACAACCTTAGTTCTGTGTCGGATAGTCTCATTACGGATTCTATCCTTCAGAGAAACTCCGAGCATAGCTCGTTCCATAGCTCGCTGAGCGACTTTAAACTGGTGAACTAGCCGTACCGTGAGTGTCCACGTTTCGGCTCCGTATGTCATGACAGGTAGGACGCACTGGTTGAAAACTTTCGTTTTCAGACATTGTGGTATGGGTGACGAGAAGACTTGACGTAATTTTCCAAAAGCTGCCCAACCCAGCTGAATCCTCCTCTTAGCCTCCTTCTCAAAGTTGTCTCTACCTAACTGTAAAATCTGTCCAAGGTATGTGTACTGCGAAACAACTTCAAGAAGGTTGCCATTAACAGCGACAGGTCTCGGGTCAATTTGGTTATTAACCATGACTTTGGTCTTATCCAAATTCATGCCGAGACCCATCATCCGCGAGGCTGATGCTAGGTCGTCCAGCATCTGTTGCAGCTCCTCCAGTGACTCCGCCAGTAAGACTATGTCATCTGCGAATCGTAAGTGTGAGATGTGCTCGCCATTTATGCTTATGCCCATGCCTTTCCAGTCCAAAGTCTTAAACATATCCTCCAGCGCGCTTGTGAACAGTTTCGGAGATATAACATCTCCCTGTCTCACTCCTCTGCGCAGCTGGATGGGCTTAGACTGCTGGTCCTGTACTCGGACACTCATGGTAGCGGCTTCGTACAGACATCTCAACACTTCGATATAACGATAGTCTACTTGGCATCGCTGTAAGGATTCCAGAACAGCCCAGGTTTCAACAGAGTCAAAGGCCTTCTCACAGTCCACAAAAGCCAGACACAGGGGCTGATTATACTCTTCTGACTTCTGTATAATCTGCCTCACTGTGTGAATATGGTCTATGGTGCCATATCCTTCGCGAAATCCGGCCTGCTCCGGTGGCTGGTATTCGTCTTCACCGTTTTTCAAAACAACTGGTATTGCGCAATATTTTTTTCGAAATGAAAACTCATTAGTCTACGACCAGGTTTGAAGCCACGACTTTGAGGCAGAGGGCCTACCACCACACCACCAGTTTATACGTGGCCTTAATTGAGTTTCACACAAATCGCCTAAAGGGAAGGTCGTACAATAGACGTTGTATTACATATGGTTTCCGTTACATAATGGAGAGTTTGTAAGCAGTTTGATATACTTAGCTTTATCAAAACAAACAAAAATACAAACATGATCACACTATACATACAATAAACCAGGCTTAGACAGTTAGATCTTTGAGGATATCGAAAAAAGGGTCGTCAAAGACACGTCCAAACATTTTATTTGGCACTAGCTTCCGTTCGTGCTTTGCTCGCGAGGTACCTACATAAAATATAACCTATGTTACTCAGGGATAACGTAGCATTCTAACGGTAAAAGAATTTTTGAAATCGTACCAGTAGGTTTTGAGTTTATTCGTTACAAACAAAAATACAAAAATACAAACCTTTTTCTTTATAATATTAGTATAGATATGACCATATTTTAACATATTCACGTTTAAGAGTAAGACACACTTTCGTTTTTTTTATGTTAGGTTAGTAAAAATATTAAAAAAAATAACATAAAAAAAATTACTTAAATATTAAAAAATTAGGTAATTTATTGCGCATATATATTTTTTTCAAAAAAAAATCCCATTAGTCTAATTTGAACTCATGACCTCCGGATCGTGTGTCAGGGCTACCACGACACCACCACTCCTCTCTACCAATTATTATCATATTCTTACAAAAGGTTATATAAACGACCGTTTTGGCTACGCTGTCTGAGCTAGGGAATTATTAAAAGACCAAAGGTATTTTCTAAGACAAAAAGTTATTTTATCCAGGCAAAAAATGTTTTATTAAGGTAGACTTTACGCGTGGGTAGTTTTATTAGTAAGGCTTATGCCGCGTTCACACGAGGAGAGTTACTGTGATAGTTATATTATACTACTTTTCGTCAGTTATTGGTATTTTGCTTTACATTATGCATATACTATATACATATTTGACGACCTCAGTGGCGCAGCGGGCAAGAGTCCGCCTGCGACGCAAGAGGTTGCGGGTTCGATTCCCGCCTCGGAACAAATTTGTGTACGATCTGCAGAAATTTGTTCCGTTGGTCTGGGTGTGTATGTATAATAAAAAATATCTATCTATGTACCTACATCATGTATTAAATATATCAGTTATCTTGTACCCATAACACAAGCTTTGAGTAGCTTACTTTGGGGCTAGATGATGCTGTGTGGATTGTCCAGCATTATTTATTTATTTATTTATTTTATATACATATAAATAAATAAATACTGTTGTATTATTTCTGCAACCATATCTTAGGCTTATTACAAAACGAAAATGCTGGGATAGCGAGTTACCTAAATTCTATACAGACTCATGTATATACGTAGCTCTAGATCAGGAAGTCTGGAATTAATGGGAGGACTTTTCCTAACAGTAGAACATGAATAACTGTTATTATAATAATAATAAATAATAAAAAGTGAGCTCATAAAGTCCTCTCCATGTAAAACTAAGCTTTATTTGAACTTTCACGTAGTTTTAACCAACACAATCAATAACTTTGAGTGTTATTTAAATATTTATTTATGCGTACGCTTTTAGGGTTTATTATAAATTATTGTACAATAAATCTGGACTGGCTTCACAGCTCAGATGGTAGCTCTGCCTTTTGCGCTGTAGGTTGTGGGTTCAATTCCCAGGACAATCATTTGTGTGATGAACGCATATGTTTGTTCTGTGTTTGGGTATATTTATGTATTTATAATATGTATTTACAAAGTCAAAGCATACAGTAGCTTTATTTACTATGTGCTTCCCATAGTAAATGCTTGCTTTCTTTGGGGCTAGATGGCGTTGTGTGAAATGTATACGAATAGAATTAATATTCAGAGCAAAAGTTTTAAGATAAACTAACAATCGAACTGAAAATAAACTTTCTCAGAGTTGGTCATTTGGTTATGCAAGTTTTAATTCTACCCGACTGCAGCAACACCAGATAAAAGAGGACTATGATTTTTGAAGGAAAATGAAATATTCTAGAAAAGGTTTATAAAACAAATATTGGAACTACACACGAAGTTATGTTTTTTATACTGAAAGTAAAAATACTTAGTCGCCATATTGGATTTTTTGACCTTTATACGTCAATATCCTATCCGTCAAGCCGTTTGGTCTACAACTATAATATAGGGATTTTCTGCGGTGTATTTGCCTGACAACTACGTCGCTCTGGTTTTTATATGTTTTCTCGTGTTATTTTGAGTTTTATTGCGTAATTTTGGTGGTTATTTTGCCAATAAAGCCCGGGTTCTTGACGCGAGTGTAAAGTATGTGAATTAGAGTGAATAGTTCTTTTCAAATTCCATCGGAGGAAATCCCGAAAATTTTCAACAAAACAGCCATCTTTTGTTTAAAATTGACTTGACTACTTGACTATGACTCTGTGACGTTGACAATACTTATAAATAAATACACTTGACACTGGCAAAATTGTTCTCTAAGAGACAGATGCCATAATTGAAGAAGAAGAAGAACTAATAATATATACTACTACGAGTATATACTACTATACAGCCAACAAAGACAAGAAACTCACATACATATGTATGTACATACCTACGTATTTATGCGTAGAATAAATCACAGTTGTGTTAAAATTGTAAGTGTAAAATAGTAATTTTGAAAATAAAAAAAAGAGGTATCTTCATAAACTTTTATGCTATAATTGCTTTTACCAAATATGCCAAAAATTACTGATTTAACTCAAAAATTACACCAAAGTATTCAAATATTGAGAATGAAATACACTGAAGCAGATATTAAAGTTGAAAATGCCGCAACCGTTTTTGACCTAGTTGTTTGAAATTGGTAGTTAGTGTATCAGTCTATAATTTTATTGCAATTTAAGAATTTTCTGGAAATATTATACTTTGTTTTATTCGTAAACTAGATTTTTCGACCATTGCGTTTTCTGTTTAAAATTATTCAAACCGTAAACTCTATATTATTATGAATAAATACGTTGTAATACACTCTAATATAAAAGCACTTTAATACTTCTAATGACACAATAAAAAATATCATTGGTGTAATTATTATATTCACACTTAAGAAAATAATTTTAGTATTAGTATTAAACGGATATTTATCACGTTTTATTTACCTATTTTTTCGTGACGCTTCGACAAGTTTACAGACTGTCGTAGTCACGGGTAGACCAATATAATATTTTTAATCAATTTAAAATTTTATTAAATACTTTATCCTAAATATTGTCCAATCAATAATAGGTACTATATTTTCACAAGTTGTATTCGTAACGTAAAACGTTTTGTATGTTACGAATATGCATTATACGTAATAATCAAATAACCCGAAAAATAACCCATTAATTAATCCCTAACAAAACAAGCCTCGAAACATTGTTGGATTCTTAATCACTCATTAAATATAATCTGTAAAGAAGTAATTAGCCTTCAAAAAAGTTAATATCAAGTATTTATATGTATAATAGGTACTTAATTAGGTAGATACCAACTTAATAATGGAACAAATCGTTTACAAATGTTTAGTCTAGCTTTCTGTTCTAATTTTATTTCGTTATTTTGATCGACGCACAAGACATGTAAATAAGAGTAGGTAGAGCAAAAAAAGGAGAGCGGGAAAAGTAACGGAAATAAAGTCTATTTTATATCTGATTTCTATAACCATTCAAGCAAAAATTTCTTGTTTCGCTTAGCAAACTTGCGGATCGTACTGTAATATTTCATAGTTCGAGGCTTGCATTTTGCAGATTGAAACTCTTGGACGAGATAATATTATTTCGAAGTTGCAGACAGTTTTCAATATTATATTGAAATTTTATTTAAGAAATGGTTAGGTATTGGTTTGTAATTTTATTTTAAGAACTGGATAGATTATGTAGCTTCACTGATAAAGTAACGTCACCTATATCATCTTCATTAATGTAAGGCCAATGATGATGATGGTTTAACCAACACGTATTTTATTTTTATTTATTTTGTTATATTTGGAAGACAAACAGTTTTACACCCTTGTCAGTTAAACTTACATAATAACTGATTTATTTTTTTTGTTTACAATAACCTTTCATGTATATCTATCTAATACCTCGAGATATCTAATATATCGAGAATTTTTTGTATAGGTATATTAAATAACCTTAATCTTGGAAACGGCTCCAATCATTTTCATGAAATTTAGTATGCATGGGGTTTCAGGGACTATAAATCGATCCAGCTAGGTTTCAGTTTTAGAAAACGTCATTTTACCCGTGTTTTCCGAGCAAAGCTCGGTCATCCGGGTACTAATGTATAATGTAGTACCATTATAAAATGGTAAATAGCTAATATTGTTACGCTATGTAGAATGACAAAACTCCTAAATATATGCGTAGGCGTTTATTAAGTTTACTAAGTGAAGCGTTTAATTTAAATTATTAAGTGGTCCTTTGAAAGTGACATTAAATGTTCTAAGAAACTAAATTTAATTAAATTTAGTAAGTCGATTAATTTTAGTTTGTTATCATTTAAGACAATAATCTTGTTATTGATACCATAGCGTTAGAATACTAATTATAAAATCAAATCACGGAAACAATATTTTTTTTACTCTTTATACCTGAATACCTAGAATTTAGTTGTATCTAACAAAAATATGCATACTCAAATGTATGTAAATATATGTATTAGATAATAAGTTAAATTAATGAAAAGATGAGGAGTAATAGGTTAGCGTAAGGGCATGTTATGAGGAGAGATGAATGTCATGTGACAAGAAGAGTGTTAGGTATGAATGTGGATGGATAAGGGGTAGAGGTAGGCCAAAGAAAAGATGATGGACTGTGTGTATGATATGAGTAAGAAAGGAGTGAATATTGAGATGACGAACGATAGAGGGAAATGGAAGAAGATCAATGTTGTGCCGACCCCCCACATAACGTGGGAAAAGGGCAGGAAAATGAAAATGTAATAAGTTATTTTACCTTCAAACTATTTTATATTAGTAAAACCTTAACAATATCGAGAAAACGAAGGAAGTATTTCTCAAACTATCGTTTCACGCATAGCTTGCTCTCAAAGAAAACAAACACTTCACAAGAAAGGCTCCCGGTTACGTCACTACTCTTGTTTGAAAGAATTGAAAGCGTTTAATAGCGCCATCTATATTTCAAACAGACTTTATGTCAATAACACAAGACGCAAAATGCTGTGATTCGCAACTCTTCCTTTATTGAACACTAGAAATGTAGCCTCTATTTTACTTTTAACAATCGCGTCAATAGCTTTATAATATTCTCGAATAATCACAGTAAGGTATTCTTATAAGGATAAAATAGTAAAGTTATTTTTGCAGATATATAAACATAAACAGATATCTAGTTACTTAGATCTTTTAGGGATATCTAAAGAGGGTAGTCAGAGGCACGTCCAAACATGACATTTGTTACATGCCCATAGTTTGCACAGTTGTTAGTATTCCGTACATGACATGTTGCAAGTCTATTGCCAAATCTGAATATATAAACCAAAGTCAGGTTTGTTGGAACACTTATAACTCTAGAACGGCTGGACCGATTTTCATGGTTTTTGATTTGTTGCAATTTTTCTCCGTCCCGAATAGCAGAATAACTATTAAAAACATTGAAAAATTTACGAAAAAAACAAAATGTTTTCGCGATACTTAACTGATATTCGACTGATATACTTGACTGATAACGAAATCGCGGGCAACAGCTAGTATCATAATAAAATATACCTAACTATGCGTGGGTGCTCATGTTAACAATAGTTCTTTTGAACAAGTGTGGTGAAAGGACTACAGTGCGTCACAAAGAGGCTCTTTTTATAGACACAAAGTCTTCAAATTTCTTAGATTCTACGATATTCGATTTCCTCACGATATTTACCTCAGTTATTAGATATTAGAGCGCTGGTGGTGTAGTGGTAGCACCCCGACCTCACGATCCGAAGGTCGTGGGTTCAAACCTGATCGTGCACCAATGAGTTTTTCCATTCGAAAAATGTATGTGCGCAATGCCAGTGCTCTTAAACGGTGAAGGAAAACATCGTGAGGAAACCGGCATACCCTAGAACCTTAAATTCGAAGGTATGTGTCATAGGTTAGTATTCTTATAAGCGGCGATGGGCTTGCAACCTGTCACGTACGGAATACTAACTACTGTGCAAAATGTGGGCATGTCCCAAATGTCATATTTGGACTTGCCTCTGACTACCCCCTTTAGATATCCTCAAAGATCTAAGTAACTAAAAAAGATCTGAGGAGATATCTACCGAGCCCGGGGATTACAGTCGTGATATTTACCTCAGTGGTGGCCTAGAGATGGGAAAAGGAGTGTCGGCCGTCCGCAGACAAGATGGGTCGACATAGTTAGATCCACAGGTCGTACTGGGCTCGCCAACCTGGCGAGAGGCGAATGGCAAAAGCGAAGAGAGGCCTATGCCAGCAGTGGGATGAGAAGGACTGATGACGCTGATGATTTGCTTCCTCAAAGAAAACTGATAATAACTTTTTGATCAAAAAAATCTATTGGTCAAATCATGAGATTACTACGAGTTTTGATAGTTTACTTTCGTGGCCTTCTTGCAACGCCCCTAGCGGAAACTTTGAGGAACTAACATTTGTAGTGAGGCAGTATAAAGGAGATATTTCACAGTGGTCTAACCTAGGCCAACTGGATTTCTATTTGTATAAACATATGTAAATATGTAAAACCTTTTCTCATTGTCATAATCTTAATTTTACCGTTTAATTATACTCTGATGACCCTTTAGTTAGACAGCAAGTATTAGGATCTTATTCATAAGGCCAGATGATCAAAGGTTTTAAATGCCCTTAAGTCATCCGGATACCCTTTGTTGATTATTACGGCTTTGCGTTAAAGGTCCTTTAATAAACTTAGGGTCGACTTAAGTAATTGGGTAGTAATACCGGTTTTTAGTTTTTCCGGCTAAAACTTATCTAGTATTTTTATTAAACATGAGCTCTTGCCCACGACTTCTCCCGCATGGTACCTTAAAAAAAAACAAATCCATCCCACGGGAGCCGTACATTTTTCTGGGATAAAAAGTAGCCAATGTGCTATTCCAAATTATAATCTGTGCCAAATTTCATCGAGATCCGTTTTGCCGTTTCTACGTGAAATAGTAACAAACATCCATACATCCATACCTACATACAAACTTTTACGTTTATAATATTTGTAGGAAGAAAAGTCTACGTGTTAATCTATGAACTTATTTATTGACATTATGATATTTTGGTACAAAAAAACTAAAATTTTGAGGTCACTGAAAATAGTTGTTGCCATAGTACCTCAATATATATATATCTCTTGTTTGATGGAATACCAATACCTATAGGCTATTTTCTCAGCTGAGTACAATAGCTTTTGAACGATAGCTCAAAATCAGTTCCCCAACCCAAACGTTTGTAGTTTTAGCCGTGAAATGTTGCTACAAGATCTACAATACAGCCGATATAACTCTTAATTGTCGTAATCGCAAGTCCGCTTTCGTAACCAAGTTTAGTAACTAGTTACGTGCGAAGGTATTTTAACACTATATTTTTCTATTTTGACATTATTTACGTTTGGTTAGCAAATATCTTTTTCTCTTTAATTAACGTAATTGGTTTTCTGGCGTACTAAGTAAAGTACCTAAATAATTAAATAAAATACACCTTTTGGCAAAACCTGAGCATGTGGAAAATATAATATTTGGACACACTTTTGACTACTCTCCTTTAAATATCCCCATTGATCTAACTAAATGACTAAAGATGTGAAGATTGTTCACCAAACTGGAAAATAAAGTCTAAAAATAAATTACTTATTTAATAATGTTTCTTCATGTTACGAAACTAGGTTGCGAAACAAGAAAAATGAGCATGGGAGTATAATGATCATGGTTACTGACGAGCAACTTAAAAAACTGAGTGTGTCAAACCATTAGTGCTTAATGGGCGTCCACCCTAAGGAAGGTATACACCACGAACGTTGAAATATAACTGAACAAAACAACAATATTTCTAAATCTATATATATATAAATGAATTGCTGTTCGTTAGTCTCGCTAAAACTCGAGAACAGCTAAACGGATTTATCTTATCTTGGTCTTGAAATGTTCGTGGAGGTCTAGGGAAGGTTTAAAAGGTAAGAAAAATTCAAATAACTGCCGGGAAAACCCTTAAAAATAGCCCTTTTCTATTTCCCATACAAACGTTTACAAAGTACGAAGTCTGCCGGGTCAGCTAGTGTATAATAAAACGTTTCCATTACTGACTGTTACATCAACAAGACCTATCACAAGATGGGAAGATGACATCAAAGCAATAGTTGGTCCGAACTGGAGACAAGTAGCTGAAGACAGAGACAAATGGGCATCACTGGAGGAGGCCTTCACTCATTCTGGGGTTCTGGTAGATTAAATAAAAATTAAGCAATTACAAATACATAAACATATTACATAGGATACACATCAAATTATATTAAGTAAGAACAAATAAGTAACATAGAATAAACTAAACAAAACTAACACATTACATAGATTTTAAGATGTAAATTTACTGGAAATAAAAGGCTTTTATATTTATATATCAACAACGCAAAACAGACCTGGGGCCTTACTACGAATTCATAATACATTACCGATATAATATTACATTGTTATTTCGTACCTAGGCAAATTGTATTGAAGTAGTGTTACTTCAAGCTTCAAATGTGATGTTTCTAAAACGGAATCGTTCTGGAAGACTTCGTGGTAAGGCCCCTCAAATTTGAAGGAGATGTTTCTTTTAGGGTTTAGAGGTGTTAGAGCGCTGGTGGGGTAGTGGTAGCACCCCTGCCTCACGATCCGAAGGTCGTGGGTTCAAACCTGGTCGTGCACCGATGAGTTTTTCCACTCGAAAAATTTATGTGCGCAATGCCAGTGCTCTTAAACGGTGAAGGAAAACATCGTGAGGAAACCGGCATGCCCTAGAACCAAAAATTCGAAGGTATGTGTCATAGGTTAGTATTCTTATAGCGGCGATGGGCTTGCAACCTGTCACGTACGGAATACTAACTATTGTGCAAAATGTGGGCATGTAACAAATGTCATATTTGGACTTGCCTCTGACTACCCCTTTAGATATCCTCAAAGATCTAAGTAACTAAAGATCTGAGGAGATATCTACCGAGCCTGGGGATTACAGTCGTGATCATATTTATTTAATTTATTTAGGTGTTAGGAATTCCAAAGAAGGTCAATCAGATTTCATACATGTTTGGGCCCATACGAACGCTTTAATTTAAGTTATAAGAGGGGCGTAGTGGTTCAAGCTTTTATGAAAAAATATTACGCAAGCAGAGTCGCGAAAATTCCACTTGTAAGATAATATTTCTTCAGCTGAATTTCAACACTGTCAATAATAGGGCCGTGTTGCCAAGCATCCTTTTCATTTGGGGAATAAGCATTATGTGATAGGAATTTCGTTTATAAAAGATGTGAAGAGAATTCCCGTCCATTGATGATCCGTAAACAGACGGTTAAATATATTTTCTTTGACATTATTTACTTTTCAACGGAAAAAACAATAAAAGTTAGGTTCTCAATTCGACGTGTATTATGTTTTTTTTATGTATGATTATGCAAAACTTTTTTCAGAGCAGGGGCCTTACCACGAAGTCTTCCAGAACGATTCCGTAACGATTCCATTATAGAAACGTCACTACAATACAATTTGCATAGGTCATGGTACGAAATAACAATGTAATATTAAATCGGTAATGTATTATAAATTCGTGGTGAGGTCTCTGTCCGTAGTTTGTCCCTTAAAAAAATTCTAGGGTTTTCTTATTTTACTTCACTGTGAAGCTAAGGAGGGTAAAATTGTGTTTGGCGTGAATGTATAATCTAGTTAAATTATGTATGTATGCGAGTTCCTTTACGGCTGGCCAGATTTTGACAACATAATTAGGTGCCATTATATTTGTCTGGATTACAAGAGTGACATAGACTTTACAAAATTTCTAAAAATCCAAAAGCTATTTATTACTTTCAATCGTTTTTTTTTTTTGCAATATATACTATTTTTCTGTAAAACTTCAAAAGACGTAATCTTTTAAAATTAGGATACATTATTTTTTCTGTGGACTATTTTACTTTTATATTTTGATGCAGGTCATAATTATATATTATTATGTATTGCGATTGTACTCAGCATTTGAATCGGTTTTTAGTTTTACATAAAAATATTATATAGCACCAATAACTTACTTGATCACCGATAATCTGCAACATATTATTCTAAGCGACGCTGAATGCGATGCCTTTGTGTGATTTCCCGCAATTGTTCGCTATTCCAGAATTATCCCATAGCACCAGTTTTACATTCTCCGTCAATGTTTTATCCAATGTGATCGAAATCTATAACTTTTGTTCGACAACAGTTTCGACGTCATTAAATGTGTATATTTTATTTTTCAAGCTGTAATTTATTTTGAAACATGTATTGGTTTTTACTTTTTACTCGCAACTTGGTCCAGCGCGCGTAAAACAAGCATATCTTTTTTATTTGCTAACAGATTTCAATGAAACAAAGCGTAAGTTTTAATCCAAGCTTATTTCAATACATTAATGAAAATTGCATTCAATTTGGTTTAGCAGTTGCGGAGATTAGCGTGCACAAACGCACAGATAAACAGACAAACAGACATTAATTTGAAAAAAAAAACGGTTGTTTTAAGCTAAGTAACGTGTCTACAGCACTAATTTTTATTAAAATATATCAAAAGAACAGACAATGCTTCTCAACGATTTATTACGTATAGATGGCACCCAGTACCTACGAATAATCTTCTATCTATCTATATATATATATAAAAATGAATTGCTGTTCGTTAGTCTTGCTAAAACTCGAGAACGGCTGAACGGATTTATCTTATCTTGGTCTTGAAATGTTCGTGGAGGTCTAGGGAAGGTTTAAAAGGTAAGAAAAATTCGAATAACTGCCGGAAAAATTCTATAAATAGCCCTTTTCTATTTCCCATACAAACGTTTTCTAAATAAGTACGAAGTCTGCCGGGTCAGCTAGTCTATGTATAAAAGTGACGTGTAGTTCTAGAAATATACGAAATAAATTATTATTGATTATTTTTTACGACACCGCTGAGCGACGGTAAGCAGGGCCATACCACGAAGTCTTCCAGAACGATTACGTAACAATTCCATTATAGAAACGTCACTACTTCAATACAATGCATAGGTCATGGTACGAAATAACAATGTAAAATTAATTCGGTAATGTATTATGAATTCGTGGTGAGGCCCCAGATCTGCACTCCGGTGGGGAGTGCGTTTTGATGCGATAACATCAGAATCTAGTGCTAAGGGCTCTTAAGCCTTTGGATAGTCGTTAGGGTTGCATCGGTCGGATCTTCACTTTGGTTTCAGGCGTTCAGCAGAATACAACGTCGTTTTGCGGTTACGTGTGAAATATGGTTCAGTGGCGACAAACGCGTTAATTGTAGCCATTTTGGATTTAATCCAACATTAGGTATAACAGAAGTTCTTAGTGTTAATATACTTAGTAGTTATGTCCTTAGTGGTATTTAAAAAGTGAGTTTAGAAAGTAGAACTTTATAGAATTCATTTTTGCGTGAAACGTAAAAGTGTAAAATTTATAGACAGACTGAAATTCCAAAAATGCTAAAAACCCGTTCTGCCGATTGGTTTTTGTACCTACCTATTTATTTACTAAAAAAGTAAAACAAAAACCCTAAGTATTGACCTAGTATTTGAAATGGATTCTTACAGCCGCCATAATGGTTTTTTTGTCATTTTATATAGCTTATAGATCACTCTGTGATCCAGACAAATCGAATGATACCCAATTATATAATTACTCCATAAGTAATTATATTTCAATGACGACATTGCGGGCCTTTTTCTTTATTAAATTACGTCGAATCATTTTGACAAAAGCGACAGCCAAAGAACACACATACAAAAAACACGTAGGCGGGCAAATATATTTTTGGTGTTCGACTTTTTGACCTTTTACCTAGATCTGACCTAGATATATTTTATTTACAGTTATGACAAAGACATGAAAGATTTACGAAACTTTCACAACAAAAAACTGACTATTGACATTTAGGAGTATCTCAGTGTTCGATAAAAAAACTCACGAGTCTTTTGTTACTGAAAAAGTTTATTTTCAGGCGTATTTATAAAAGCCACAAAATGTCACAGAATATCACATTAGGTACCTACATTTCATTGGTAAACTTTTTTTAATATGATCACGACTGTAATCCCTAAGCTTGGTTTTTTGATTTCTCATCAGATCTTTAGTTATTTTAGATATTTGAGGATATCTGAAGAGGGGTAGTCGGAAGCACGTCTGAAAATGGCACATGCCCTCATTTTGCAAAGAAGTTAGTATTCCGTACGTGACAGGTTGCAAGCCTATCGCCGCTTATAATAATACTAACCAAGGACACACACCTTCGAATTTTAGTTCTAGGGTATGCCGGTTTCCTTCACCGTTTAAGAGCACTGGCATTGCAAACGCATTTTTTAATAGAAAAACTCGCTTACTCATTGGTGCATGATCACATTTGAACCCACGACTTTCAGATCGTAAAGCAGAGGTACTACCACTACACAACCAGCGCTCTTAAACGCTCTTAATTCTCTTTTTTATTACATAATTAATTGAAAAGCGTTCTATTTAACGTTATATAGCGACTGATTTTCACTACAAAACCGAATTATCCAGATACCTACCGGGCATAATTTAGGGTAGGCTTTGAATAATTAAAAACAAAGGTACGGTCAGAAACCTAGGCCTAGGCGTAAATAAAATATTTGCCAGAAACGCTCTGCATACCAAACTATTGTTTAGTTTTTAACGGACTTCAGTAAAAGGATGTTTTTAAAGGTACGAGTTGGCAGCGGACGACATGAGGCAGCAGCGGACCACATGAGGCAGCAGTGTACGACATGAGGCAGCAGTGGACGACATGAGGCAGCAGCGGACCACATGAGGCAGCAGTAGACGACATGAGGCAGCAGCGGACGACGGGTCGCAGCGACACTAATGATGGTTTCTATGTTTCTATGAAATCACCTCCGTAGCGACACGAAGCTAGCGACGCGTCGAGACGCCAGTGTCGCCCGACCGCGGATCAGTCAGACAATGAACCTGGATGAATGTATGGATGTGTGGATGTAAGGATGTCTGGATGTAGTATGTTTGTTAATCTTTCATGCTGAAACGGCTGAACAGATCTGGATCAAATTCGGCTCAGATATAGATTATAGTCTCAAATAGCACATAGGCTGCTTTTTATCCTGGAAATATGTACGGTTCTTGCGGGATAGATTTGTTTTTTTTAAGGTATCACGCGGGCAAAGCCGCAGGCGATAGATACTCAATAAGTCTAAAGACATTATTATTAGTATTAGACGGGTATTTATCGCGTTCAAATTACCTTATATTTTCCCGACGTTTCGACAGGTTTGCACGCTGTCGTGGTCACGGGTAGACACGTAGCGTGCAAACCTGTTAAAACGTCGGGAAAATATAAGGTAATTTGAACGCGATAAAACCCATCTAATACTAATAATAATGTGTTCAGATCGCGTAAGTTTAAAAGTACATAAGTCTAAAGACATTATACAACTTCGTTAAAAATAGGTACATTTCTATAGTTTTAGAAATGTGCTTTATTACTTAGGTGTATGGTGTTTTTTGGTTTACCTAGCACGTTTGATGTTTACTAAGCAGACCATTTTAATCATCTTATTTCTTCGCTATTTTTCTTATAAAACACATCAATCATTTTCATAATGAATCCCTGAGAAAAGAAGAATTCAGCCTAAAAATAAAAGCTTGATATATGAGCGCAGGTAAAAATATAAGGAGGGTTTCCACGATGGATATTGCTTCTGGTTTGGGCAAGCGAGGGTGCTTCATCATATCGTCAATGTGTACTTCGCTTTGTACCTAAACCAAATTGGTGTGGTGTAAGTGACAAAGATGGTAGGATACTTTGTTTTACCTTAGCGGGTCTTTTCATAACGTTGTTCTATCTAAACTAGTATGATTTACCTTTGTTATGAAGTCACAAGTCGTGCTGTTACCCGACTGCGAAACAAGAGTATAATGTGTTTGGGGTCTATGTATGTATGCGAGTTCTTTTGGCTGTCACTGCAGCCCAAACGGCTAGATAGATTTTAATAATTGATTCGTATCGATTAAAAAAGTGACATAAACTATACAAATGCTAAAATACCCATACTCGTTGGTGATAGAATTACTAAGTGAAATTTAAAAAACATGATCACGACTGCAATCTCCAGGCTTGGTAGATATTTTCTAAGATCTTTAGTTACTTTGATCATTTAAGGTATCTTATCTTTACATAAATATAAACAAGAATTGCTCATTTAAAGTATAAGATAAACCAAGGCCTGAAACAGTAAACATTCATAAAATCATTTTAAGTGAGCAGGGTTTGAATACGAAATCGACTGTTAGCAGGTTACAGTTAGTGTGATTTCAGTAATAACCATAATATTATTTACCGTCTGAAATTTACCTGTATGAAAGGCAAACTAATTTATGGTAATTCTTCCTATTACCATTAGAATAGAATAGAACGAATGTCGTATTTGAGGCCAAATTATATTCTAAAGTTGTTTGTCAGGATAATATGGTTATAGGTACACAACCATAATATTTTTGTGTGCACTTAAAAGTTTTGTGTCCAAAAGTAAGTTTAGTCGTATTTGTCAGTAGCCAAAGATGATATCAAAGTTGAAAAGCCTCTCAATGGAAGTCATCGCTTTTTAACTTTTATATCATATTTTTTTGATACTATATCAAAGCCTAAAAACTAAGTATTTAAAGCTGAGACTGTCAGTTTAACTTGATCTAGGAAGCAAAAAAATGTTCAGATGAAAATACCACTGCGGTCACCATCCAAGTACACATTGACCGCGTAGAATGTTGCTTAGCCTCAAAGATCTGTTAAATAGGGCTGAGTTGTTCCACGAGTGCTTAATGGATAGCAATTGATGTATGTACAAAGGTTTAAATTAGAGTAAAAGCGTTTCCGTCTAATTAACATTTTAAACAAAAAAAAACAAATCAAAATCGGTTCATGCGTTCGCGAGCTACAATGCCACAGACAGACACACTCAAACCTCACACAGACAGAAACACGTCATACTTTCAACACCCCGTTGTTTTTGCGTCGGGGGTTAAAAAGAATGCTAGCGGAAAGCTTAAGAATCACACCAAACCCCGACTTCCACTTAACTAGCGCATCGGATCAAACAGCCCGGCCCCAGGGGATTCGTATGTTTTAGCTGGATTGGACTACCGACCGGCAGTTTTAATTTTAACATGAAAATGAGAGCTGCCCTTGAAAAGTTTGATGGGCGTAGTATAAAGCCGCTGTCACACGGTCAGTTACGTAAGGACTGTGTAACGTAATATTGAAACTCGAAATCCTATTATAATATTATACTCGTAAACGTGAAAGTTTGTGACGATATCTGGATTTATGTTTGTTACTCTTTCACGCTGAAACGGCTGAACGGATCTGGATGAAATTTGATATAGATTATAGTCTGGAATAGCACATAGGCTACTTTTTATCCCGGAAAAATGTACGGTTCCCGCGGGATAAATTTGTTTTGGTTTTTCAAGGTACCACGCGGGCGAAGCCGTGGGCGGAAGCTAGTAAAGAATAATAGTATTCCTTTCCGGTTTTACTTTGAATGATAAAGTGAAGAACAGTGTGATAAGAGAACGTTGTGGAGTGAAAGAAGACGAAGACATAGTGATGAAAATTGAGAAGGGTATGCTAAGTCGGTTTGGGCATGTAGAAGGGATGGCTGGAAGGAGATTGACGAAACAGGTACGTAAGGCGAGTGAAAATGAAGCAGTTGAAAGGAGAAGACCTCGGCATACGTACCTCGATCAAATTGGGGACGTTTTAGAGAAAGGCCAGGTCAAGAGTATCCTACACCGACGCGCATGTATGAAGAATGTAATGAGAGTGAATGAAGCAAAAGAGTTATGTCAAGATCGTAGCAAGTGGAGATCCGTTATCTCTGCCTACCCCGTCGGGAAACTTGCGTTATTTGTTTTTGTTTTATGTAGTTTTCCGAAAATACAGGAAACTGCATTGAATCGCGTTTTGTCTCGCGATATGCGGTTTCTCTAATTTCTAATTTCTAATTTCGATATTTAGAATAAGAATAAAGAATAAAATAACTTTATTTGTTCGATTAGACTAACATACGAAAACAAAAAAAACTTATAAAAAGTCTAAAGAAACAAAATGGCGTCTGCCTCAGCATGGGTTGGTTGCTAGCGAGCTAGCAGCCAACGCTGGTCTTCCGTCAGAGCCCTTTTTCTTTTTTTTGGCATTACGGACAATCTATTCACACACACAAATTATGAATTACATTAAATTACCCTAACTATTAACTAACACACTATTAACCACCTTAAACTACCAAATGCGATTATATAACACTCGTGTCATGTCTTTCAAGAATTTTTTTAACATATTTCTAAAACCGTATAAATTTTGCAAGTTTCTAATCGGCGGCGGCTAATATTTCGTTGTCTTTCGTTATACCGATCATTGTGTAGATTGGTAGCACAATGTAGGTAACGCGCGCCGCCGTAAACGCAACACGTACGTAAAGTTGGCAAAATATTCTCATAATGTCATCACTGTATATTGTTAACCCTCACACGTCACTGTACAGAATTCGACAATCAGGCTTGGGTCTTGCAAGTACGAGTACATTGGCACCAATTCACATTTTCACGAGCGAGGCTCGAGCCTACAACAATGTAAAGGCACCTTTAGAACTACCGCAATTTAAAATACCTGCCACAGATATAAAATATGTTGTGTAATTTCGTTTGATACCGTTATAAGAAAATGTGGATTTTTTACAAAAAATATATCACAAATCCGAAATCTACTTTCACGGTTCGTAGCTCATCGTTGTTAAATTATAATTTATTCCTTTTATCATCTGTGCCAACGAGATTGGCAAAAAGGTAGGTCTTCTACTTAGGTTTTGCTCTCAAATAATAATAAACAGACTTTTACATCTCTAGATGCTGAATTTTATACAGCATATAGAGCATATAGCAAAGTTTTATATGAGTGGACAATTATCTAAGTTTATAGTACTTAGCCTGCCCAATCGATAGAAAATACATGGTCAGTCTTTCACGATGTTTTCATCACTGTATGAGAATACTGGCATTACGCACATACATTTTATTTAGCAAATCACCGCCACACCAAATACTCAAATCTATCTCTTTTTTTGTGTAGACTAGATGTTCGTAAATATTCTATTTTAAGATTTTTTTATGTAGATACCAGTAATACTTTTTTTTTTATATTTTTTGTCACCTTTATTATATCGTTGGCACACAGGCCTTGCTTACACTTGTCATCTATTTGTGACTATGATCGGTTAAAGGGTTAAATAATTTTCATTTTGAATAAAAAATAAACAAAAATATCGCGTTGACAAGTAACTAATTTTTACAACACTCGTGTTAACAAAAAAATATTTTTTTATTATATAATTTGTTTATAATAGATTTTTAACAATGGCTCTCCATTGAGACTCAAGTTACAAAATATAAAATAAATATTATTTTGTAGGGTTGCTTTTTATATTATTCTGGAGAAGGGTACTGAAAGTCAAAGGTTAAAATGTTTTATTAAACAATTTACGCAATAAATAAAGGTACGCTTGTTTTTGAATTAGGTGTTGATTTTAGCACTCAGAATATAAAGCGGTGGCTACACTTTCACAATATCAGCCTTCTTTTAAGGTTTTTAGATAGGGCAAAATACACTGAAACGGTTTGTGAAACGATTCTGGATTATTCTATACACGTTTTCATACAAAGTGCTACTTATTTTATACAATTAATTGAAACCCTTGTAGTTATGATAAAAATGTAATGGGATATATAAAATAAATAAATATGATCACGACTGTAATCCCCGGGCTCGGTAGATATCTCCTCGGATCTTTAGTTACTTAGACCTTTGAGGATATCAAAGGGGGTAGTCAGAGGCAAGTCCAAACATGACATTTGGTACATGAACACATTTTGCACAGTAGTTAGAATTCCGTACGTGACAGGTTGCAAGCCCATAGCCGCTTATAAGAGTTCTAACCTATGACACATACCTTCGAATTTTTGGTTCTAGGGTATGCTGGTTTCCTCACGATGTTTTCCTTCACCGTTTTAGAGCACTGGCATTGCGCACATAAATTTTTCGAATGGAAAAACTCATTGGTGCACGACCAGGTTTGAATACACGACCTTCGGATCGTGAGGCAGGGGTGCTACCACTACACCACCAGCGCTCACCTTGGATATACAAAACCAATTAATATGCTAAATTATTGATTTAAGGCAAATCTATAGAAGATCAAAGCAAACTTTGTTAACTAAAATTAATTTGTGGCCATTATCATCAAACATTTTGAGAGAGCTAACAATGACAGGATTGAAGTTAATCCCAGTGGTACACTTTGGCTGTGTTAACGTGGAAAGCAGGTTACACGACTTCCGGTAAGCTTATATCAGCTCTGTGAATACCTATTAATAGGACGACCTCAGTGGCGCAGCGGGCGAGAGTCCAGCGACGCAAGGGTTGCGGGTTCGATTCCCGACGCGGAACAAATTTGTGTACGATCTGCAGAAATTTGTTCAGTTGGTCTGGGTGTTTTCTATGTATAATAAAAAATATCTATCTATGTATGTATTAATGTATGAAATATATCAGTTATCTAGTACCCATAACACAAGCTTTGAGAAGCTTACTTTGGGGCTAGATGATGCTGTGTGGATTGTCCAGCATTATTTATTTTATTTTATATTCCATACATTGATGGTCAGTTTGTACACTCCTTCTTTAAGGTTGAAATTTGCACAGAAAAATATACAGTTCTTGGCAAAAGTGTTAAGTGTTTTGAATACAGACAACAATTAATCATCATCATCATATTGAAAATTGTCCCATGAAGAGATGAAAACTCAAGTCCGTATCAATGGATAAAAAAATCGAAATGTGCGTCGAAGCCTTCTCCAAAACATCTGAAGTTAGCGTTGGAAATAGTTTGGAAAATTTAGTAAGTACAAAGTCTTTAGTTAATAGAGAGAGAATGAGAGATAAACATATTTTCTTCTTCTTTCTTTCTTACTTACTAGATAGTCGGTACTTAACTGGTTTCAATCAGTTTTTTAGCATGACTGTACTTTAAAATGTGTGCGCGTGAGTTGACGACAGAAAAAGTAGGTAAAATCGAAAAGTGCCAACTCGCGCGCAGTCGCGAGATTCACGCTCGCCAGTTGACGAATAAGTCTTAGTTATTATACAATAGCCATTTTGTTTTTTTTCCGCACGATGAAAGTTGTACCTATACATGGCAATAATGATATTTATTAACATTTTTTGTTTATCTATGTGTCATCTATCGATGTATAGCATACGCCAATAATAATGTTCAAAACCCCTTTCCTGAGAAGACCTACCAGCTTATTTTGCCCTATCCATTTTATATCAGTTTCCGATTTCAACTCGATGTAATAATAATCGATAGAACCAGCTTAACAAGTAAATGTTTCTTTAGAAATTACGTGACAAAGTTACTGATTAATAGCTTCTTTGTGTAAATGACTTGGTTTGACGAGCTTTAGAAAGTCTGAATCTTAGAACTCGCGATTTAAATGTAAAGATACAGATAGAAACTTTGATTATGAATTTTCTTCGACAATTTATTTTGTTTGTATTTTCCACGTTAAATGACGAACTCGGTGGGCAAGCGAGAGTACGGTTGAGACGCGTGAGGTGTGGGTTTGATTACCACGACGGAAGAAAATTAAATGTTCTGCAAATATTTATTTTGCCAACCCTGCTAATCGAAGTCTTCTATTGATATACCTTGATATAAAGATAGTATAGTTTTAACGTAAAACTATTTTTAAATCGAAAAACATTTCAACGGCAAAGTAGGCTAGGCTAAGTTGGAACTAACAATACAATTTAAAACTTTTACGGTGTCACCGAGACTTAAATTTCGAGATATAAACTGGATCTTGATCGAATTGAAATTGTTTTTAAAATAGGCGGTCATTTTGAGGAACATAAAATAAAACTTTGATCAAAATAATAAAGCAGCGGCAATAACAAAATATCTAGACTAGGATATTATAACAAAAATTGACTTGGGGTCTTACCAAAAGCTCTTTAGCCAATATCAAAGTAATATAACTTTGATATTTTATACCATGACCTATAAAAAATGTAAGTAGTGTTACTTCAAGCTTAAAATGTGAGATCCCTGATAAGTAAATTTTTGTGTCATTCTGTCTTTGTATGTTAATGGAGGCTTTGTCATAGCCATATTATGTGACCTTTATCATAGCCATATTATGTGACCTTTGTCATGAATATAAGGTTATAAGTGTAATATTTAGAACTATTGCGCCAATATAAATATTTCACTTGAAGATAGCTAGATTATACCTAAGATCTATGTTTTGAAGAAAAGTAAAAAGTAAGTTTTGCAATAGAGTAAAACTGCGAGATAAGACAAGCTCTTGAATCGGGTGAGCGATTGAAAAACTTGAGTCAATAAGACTTAAAATTTGAGTCTATATGAATAGAAAATAGGCCACGAGGGAAAGACCTAGGTTTCATGTCACCAAGCAGTTACAGACACAAATTATTATGCGTGTCTGTCACGATATTTTAAAAGTAAACTTTACTTGGCGAAATTGATACTGTGACAAGGCGAGCCTTCCTATTTTACTGACGTCAGCTCTACCAATATGAAATGAAAGATGTTTGAGGACTGACGGATTTTGTACTACCGTAAAAATCCCCCTAAACTATCACCGAAGATAGCGTTATTTTTACGAAATAGAACAGTAATTTTGTTATGTGACGAAAAATGTGACAGAAGTCGATCGAATCACAAAGTTTGTCCAAACAAAAAACGTCTTTTTCGTCTTCTTTTAGAAGACAAAAACAGTGACACGATCAGTGGCAGTGAGATATTGGGACACGATCTCACGAAAAAGGTGACTCGAAGGTGAAATGACTAGCTTGGTTTTCTCAATGCTAGTGCACACAATGTGCGCAAAACCACCTGATAAACTTTTGATAATCAAAAAAACTTTTGACTATAATCTAATATTATTCAAAAGAAAGCGTCAAAAGAGTTCTTTTTGTGACTACTGATTAACGCTCTGATTGTTTTAGGTAACAATCTAAACAGAACACTAACAAAACCATGATTGTACTTAGCTATGTAGATAAGTACTAACTAAACTATAGGTAGCGTAACACAAAAAGGGTTCGTCGCGGTCGTGACATGTGGTTTTGCATCGATTCGTTTGATCAAAACTGGTGAGCGATTATCTTTCAAGGGTATGCAGCAAAAAGTGTCATAACCTGAATTCCGACTTTATTCTATCTTAGCTATGCGGACATTGGAAGTGTCTGATAAAATATGGATGGCTGGTCTGAATGGAATTCATATTGAATGCAGTTTCACCAAATAGCTGACAGTTTATTTCAAGTTTTTGATCAATAAAGTAAGTAAATTGTTTTCATCAATTCTGAAAATCGAAGTAAGGAAATAGTCGTACGTTTGATCGAGCTCTTTGTTATTTCTATGGTCCTGGTACTTTTGCCCCAAAACATAACAGACCTTAGTGAAAAAGCAAATTTCAGGCACTATCAAAAGATCCTGAGATTTCTTTTACACTTTTTACGCTTGCGATTAGGTACCCCAAAATTTTGAGGTCAAAGTAATTTTGTTGATAGAAGTAAAATAATCATTTTAGGTGTGGTAGCATTTAAGTTTCCTGAGCACGAGCCATTACTAGAGTTTACTGTGGCGTCTTTTGCATTTTGTATCTTATGCTCAATGATATAAAGTTTATCTGACGAGTTTCCGTGATGTGGAACTATACTTACAAGGTTTACTACAAATGTTGCGTCACAATTGGCATCGTTTCATCACAGGCATGTAAAACACGGTTCGTACAAACCTCAAGCTTCCTCAAATTGCCTGGATTTATACGCATCCGTCTGTTACGTAACAGAAAAAATAAATATAAAGATGCGTCTACGTTCAAAGACATTATTAAGCACCGTTTTTTCTTTTTAATTTATGTTTAAGTTTTCATCTTCTTCTTCTTATTATGTCACTAGTTTTTTTGTGCCTGTGACATCTGTGGAGAAAAGATTATAGTGCGTTTTACAAAGGCTAGTTTTGCAAGTGTTCATCGACTTCTATTTCATATTTCCTTATTAAACCAACCAATGGCCACATCCATCAAAATTACAAATAAACAATAAGAAAAAGCCAAATATATTGTTTGTAAGATGGCTAAAAATAACTCATGAACAATGTTTAGGACTTTTGGTGTGGAAAAACACCCGCTGCCTTAATAAAAAATAAGGTCATGGTAGACGCACAGACTAAACAATTCTCTGACAAGAATGTAAAAGAATTAAACAAAGAATAGGTTAGCGGGAATGCCTTTGCCCAACAGTGTAATAAATTTAAGCAAAGTTTTTGTAATTGTTATGACAGGTTATGACGTATTCCAAATAGCCTAACGAAGATTAAAAAAAATAATATCTGTAAGTAATTGAAAAAAATGGCCTGTACTTTTTTACCATTTTAATTTCAAATTCATCTAAATCAGATAACTATTTGTAAAGTATGTTAGACAGTGCATGTTGGATTGTTAAGTATAAACAAACATACATAAACTGTGCTTCAAATATGCTCTCCTGTTGACTTTGCATAACGTTTATAAATAAATAAGATCTAACAAAATGTATACAACCCTTTACAAAAAAAAATAAGGAAGACAGGAATTCCGATAAGAAGAAATAGCGGGCAAGGGACGGGATTACGCCACACTTACGGTAGCTTCGGTATCTGTCCGTGTTACCGACTGGGGTGGCCAGAACTTACGAAGGTTTTTAGGACAGGCCTATAAATCTATCTATTTGCGATGATTTATACACGTCAATTACAGTCGTTATCATTATTGTTTGTAATGGTCTATACAAAAGTTATGAGACAAATACTTCAAGCATCAATATATACGTCATGTTTGGACGTGCCTCTGACTACCCTCTTTAGGTATCCTCAAAGATCTAAGTAACTAAAGATCTGAGGAAGATATCTACCGAGCCCGGGGATTACAGTCGTGATCATATTTTTTTTTTATTTTTTTTTTATCAATATACAGTAAGCGGTTTTAATAAATAATTCATAAAAAAAATAACAATCTAACAAACAATTTAATGAAATCCAAAAATCATACAAATTAAATATAAAAACAATTTGAACAGAGTAACAGCTTATAATTAAAGATACCGACAATACCAAGGAGTTGTTGTCTGCACGAAGTCTGGAGCAAAAGTGAGTCCGAGTCGAGCGAGCGCTCTGTATTTATACTAAGGCGGTTGCAAATGGCGGATATCATTTTATTTCTTCTGATTCGGCTTCTCCTGACAAGTGGTTGTCCTCGACCACACAAAATATTTTAAAGTTCCGGATGGTGTCCTTCGGCGTTAGGAGCACGAGGCTCGGCAAGTGGCCTCTGAGTGATGTCTGGGCTTGTGTCGCGTGCTACGCTGATGACGGTGTCACCGAGTGGACCCCGGCGCTGATCTTCATCAGCAGCAGCTGGATCAGGCTGCGATGGACCAGCAGCGGTGTCTTCTATAGCTGAAAGTACAGAAAACACTATTGTTAACATCAGTCTTAACAATCACCAAGATATACAGAAGTTGTGTATATCTTGAAAATACTGACAGAGGCACCAAGTTAGCGTGTCCCGTACGAGCTGGTGCTCAGTGATATGACAGAGGCGCCAAGTTAGCTTGTCACACACGAGCTAGTGCTCAGTACTCAGTGATATGTGACAGAGGCACCAAGTTAGCGTGTCACACACCACCACGCGTTCAGTGTTATGACAGAGGCGCCAAGTTAGCGTGTCACACACTACCGCGTGCCCAGTGACAGAGGCGCCAAGTTAGCGTGCCACATACTACCGCGTGTTCAGTGACAGAGGCGCCAAGTTAGCGTGCCACATACTACCGCGTGCCCAGTGACAGAGGCGCCAAGTTAGCGTGCCACATACTACCGCGTGTTCAGTGACAGAGGCGCCAAGTTAGCGTGCCACATACTACCGCGTGCTCAGTGACAGAGGCGCCAAGTTAGCGTGCCACATACTACAGTGTGCTCGGTGACAGAGGCGCCAAGTTAGCGTGCCACACACGATAAACAGTTTTTAATGCAGAAAACAATCGTGGAGATGCCAATATACAGAACCTAATTCAAACACAACGGGACTCAAGCCCGCACTTTGAATGATTCTCAAATAGTAACAAGTACAACGTACTTACAATCAAATAGTGTGACACATGACTCGGGGGTCCACTCTCCTCGCCAAGTTACCATATGCTCGGCGGCAGCACAGGTGGTTTTACCGTACGAACCACCGATCAGCTGTAGCTCGTATCTACCATGTGGCAGAACTTTCTTTACGCGATACGGCCCTCGCATCCCCGAGTCCAGCTTGCCTGTAATTTGAGAAGTTTTTATTACAAACACCATTTCATTAACCTCGAATAATTTTGCAGGTTTTCGGTTCTTGTTAACGCGCTCATCTTGTCTTAGCCTATGTTGATAGAGTAACTCGCTAGCGCGCTGTCTTTGAATCTCCCTTAGACCTTCACGATTTTGGGAAGAATCATCTACCGCAACGTCACGAATAAGTGACCGTATAACCGGCGTAACTGCCTCGATGCCTATCAGTAACTGCAGTGGCGAAGTTTGGGTGGTTCTTTGTTTAGTGCAGTTGATAACAAGCTGCATATTCCACAAGGACTCAGACCACTTGTTATTTGGTTTAGAAGCCTCTATGCGCAACATATTAAGCAATGTGCGGCAGTAGCGCTCGACCTGTCCGTTCTCATTGTGCATTTGTGGGGTTATAAAATGAATTTGACTACCCATTTCAGCAACCCAACCCTGAAAAGTTGAACTTTCAAACATACGTCCGCGATCACACACGATTAGTTTCGGGGTTCCAAATAAAGATATCGCGTTGGAAACTGAACTTTTCAGCGCTTCGGAATCTTGTTTTTGCATGGCATAAAACAGACAGTATTTTGAGTAAGCATCTACAATGAGCAAGACATACTTAATTATTGTCATTTGATGGGGGCAACGGACCTGATAAGTAATAGAGTATGTATCTACGGAAGTAACTGGCAAGACCTAGTAACTGTCGGACCTGTTTTACATTTGTGGGTACAGGAGAGTCTGTCAAAACTTTGATTTTACTCTCGCTCGGTCTAACCTGACCTTCAGAAATCATACGACCTATAACAAACCGGTGTGTTACTAATCAACTCAATGCGCTTTTTACCGGTTATTACTGTTGACGTGGCGGTACCAACAATAAAAAAATGTTTAAACTCGTTAACTGTAGATAACAGTTTTTCGCGATTGCTACCCTCAAGATGAATCTTGACTTCTAAACGTTCGCTTGAGTTGACGAGCATCACACGTTGTTGGTCATTATCAGAGCTAGGGATTCGAGTAATCAGTTGTTGATTATTTGCGCGAATGTATGTTACACCGTCACGGTTCAAGACATCTGTTCCTATTAAAACCGGTATATTCATGCATTTCTGAGGGACAATGAACAAGTCAACCTCCCAAAGAAATGTCGCTAAACTTGACGATTAGAGTGACGCGGCTATCACACACAATGTTTTGGCCACCTATTCCTCTCAAAACTTTGTGTGTGGGTAGTCGTGAACATTTAAAATGTTTCTAAACAGAGTTGGAAATCAGAGTGAAGCGCCTTTCAACTCGCGACAGAAATTCACATTATTTTTTATTACGTTCTTCGGATCGTTGTTTGGCAAAACAGATGGTGACGTCATGGCCTATCTTTTTACAAAAGGAACATTGAACTTTCGTCTGCCTGGCACCGGCATCTGTACCAGGGTCTGTACTGGCTTTACTGGTGCTACTACCTGAATCTACCCGCTCCTCAGTTTTAACTTTTTTCGTGCACAAACGTTCGGGGTGGCCATAACTTCCACAAGAAAAACATTTTAGCTCATGTTTGTTATTGTGAGGTCGTTTTCGATCGTAAGTTCTACCTGCAGATGATCGCGTAGAAACAGAGGTTATTTCGGATTTTGTTTTTGGTTTCGTATAGATGGACAGAAACTCGACAAGATCTTTGGGCAGTAAGTGTGCATTTGTGGCAGCGGCGCGTACTTGTGCGTCAGTTATTCCACGTATTACGATAGCGGCAGTCAGTTCTTCGCTTAACCCTCTCACAACATTGAGACGCAAAATGGAACGCCTGGCGTACTCGCCATAGGTGGAATAACTGTCAGAGCTTGTGCTCATTACATCGTAAAGAATGTTGGCGATATCGACTCTTCGTGAGCATAGTGGTTTGAACTCAGTTTTGAAGTTCGACCACGTGCGGTCATTGGTTATCCAATCATTGAGCCAACTACGAGCATCTCCCTTCAAGCAGTTAGCAATCCGGGATAAACACTCATTGTCGTCCCAACTATTGATTTTACGTGCTCGTTCTACCTCCTCACACCAAGAATCGATATCGTGCAAACTCGGATCAAAGTTAGAAATATAATAATGGTTTGATCTGACCTTGCTTAACGCGCTCAATGCTCCAATGAGGCGTTCAGTGACGTCCATTGAAGACGCAGTACTCCCAGGAGTCTCGCTGCTGGTGCTGGCATCAATAGCATGCACGGACTCGGACACCGTGGTTACAGTCTCGGCAGGCGGAAGCGCTGACACCGCTGGAGGCAGTGATCGTGGCGTAGACGATATGACTGGGCTGGCTGCGGCAATGGCGCGCGCATCTGGTGTCATTGGCACCGACGCAGCACTCGTCGAAGACCCATGGTGCTCCAGTGCGTTGAGACGCGCCAAGATGGTTCCTAAAGTCTCACGAAGGTCGTCATTTTCACTATTAACACGTTTGGCTTTGCCCTTACCACGAGGTTTAGGTCGGTCAGCCATAATAAATAATTTTCGCCGTAGGCCAGAGCAGAGATAGGACTATGGAGCCCTATCCCACTTCTGAAGTAAGCGGTTTTAATAAATAATTCATAAAAAAAATAACAATCTAACAAACAATTTAATGAAATCCAAAAATCATACAAATTAAATATAAAAACAATTTGAACAGAGTAACAGCTTATAATTAAAGATACCGACAATACCAAGGAGTTGTTGTCTGCACGAAGTCTGGAGCAAAAGTGAGTCCGAGTCGAGCGAGCGCTCTGTATTTATACTAAGGCGGTTGCAAATGGCGGATATCATTTTATTTCTTCTGATTATACATATATTTCACAACTTTTTCATCAGTATCGTTTTTAATAGTTTTAGATTTTATTTTACTTTTATCCAAATAAATATAATTTTTCAATGTAAGTATTTGTTTAATTGTTAAAATTTTGTTTACTTTGGATCAAGCCTACGTTTTTAGTCAACTAGACAGTATTCCGTACTTTTTATAGGAAAACTCTAACTTCCACTTTTTTGGTTGTAAGTTATGCCACACAAAAAAAACAATGTATTCGTCAGAGCACTATGCACAATGTTATTTTTTAATAAAAATTTCACTGGGGGAACAAATCTCATATTTTACGTGTAAATGTAAGTAAGATGGTACTTATCGTTATTGTTAGTTTTTTTGGCAGATTTTTTTATCATAGTCACCCTAAGGTCTGCATAACCTCAATACCTTCTTGTTGTTCACAACACGTTTCTGAGGCAGAGTTTTGGTACAATTCGATGTGATTATTTATAATTGGATCCTATTTATATAAATTGCCTATTTATAAATATTTTGAAACATTGAATTGTATGTTCTACCAGTTTTCTTGTTCTCATAGTAGGTACCTAAATTTGGTTACTTTGGGACCTCTATTCCTATACTAATACCGCTATCTATAGCTTTGTGTCTAATATTCACTTTTATGTAAATCATCCTTATTTATAAGAAACTAGATATCCTAAAAGAACCTAACAGTTTTAGAATGAGTTGATAAAATAATATTCGATTGGCAATTATTGTTACAACGGGCTATCCTCTTTTACGAGGCATTATGTAGGTTCAAAATTACGCAACAGAGGGTAGCCAGTTATAGACGCTGTATGTACCATAACTTTTCAACACATTGGTTCTAAAAAAACTGACACAAAGAAAAAGACAAAAGAAATATACCTTCATAAAAACGAGCTGAAACTAAAATATTTTTACAAGGTACAACAATTTTTCGTGTGCGCATTGAAATTCCCGACGAATCGGAATCCCACAATAACAAAGTTACACTTTTTCCTCCAGCCAGCTCGAAACAATGCGTTTTGCATACAAAAGCCAATCATGCTAGGAAGCGGTTGAAATTTACCCTTAAATTGCTCGATGGAAAATTTCCATATTTCGTCTACGAATTTAAAAACAAAGAATACGAATGTAATCCCCAGGTTTGGTATATATATCATCTCGTCAGATCTCTAGTTACTTATATCTTTGAGGATATCTAAAGAAGGTAGTCAAAGACACGTCCAACCATGATTATCATTATTATTAGTATTAGACGGGTATTTATCGCGTTTAAATTACCTTATATTTTCCCGACGTTTCGACAGGTTTGCACGTCGAAAAATAATAAACGTCGGGAAAATATAAGGTAATTTAAACGCGATAAATACCCGTCTAATACTAATAATAATGTGTTCAGATCGCGTAAGTTTAAAAGTACATACATGATTATCATGCCTACATTTTTCATATTAGTATTCCATCTACATACATAGATATACGGTACCTACACACACCCTAAACAAATTACCTACTCACCTTCGCAGTCAATTTAAGTCAGCTAGTTGGTATCCATAAAGGAGTTCCCAGGGTCAAAAAAAAAGTTCAGACGTCACAAGTTAAAAATATATCTACAAATATCGTGATATAAACAAAAGTATGATATTATTAATTCAGTAAGTATGCTAAAAAGGATAGTAAAGTGTTTCTGCATCCAAATCTACATAAAAATTTTTGTTTAAATTACTTATAGGAATCCTACTTTATTATTATTTATGAGTTTGTTAAAAAAAAATTATTTTGCGAAAGTTTGGATGGATGTTTTTCACTCAATCACGCTGATACGTTTGAACGGATCTGTATTAGAGACACAGTGATGTAATATACTTTAGGATTGCACAAACAAGGTACCACGCGGGCAAAGCCGTGGGTGGAAGCTAGTAAAAATAATTTAAAACACTGTAACTAAAAATATATTTTATACCCTTACAAAAATAATAATTCAGCTTCGTATCCGAAACGGTCGTACATTGAACGAGCCGACATTTGCACGATTCAGTGGTTTCCTCAGAGTAACAATAATATGGTTTAGAACGCTTGTATGAACCAATGAACCGTATGATTTGATTTTTCTTAAAAAACCAACAGCTTATTTTTTTTGTCGGTTAAAATCTATATCTGTACCTATATAAAAAAGAAAGTCGTGCTAGTTACACTATTTATAACTCAAGAACGGCTGAACCGATTTGGCTGAAATTGTTGGGGAACCAGGAGACGGACATGCTACTTTTTATCCCGTTCGACCGCGTTCCCGCGTGACGTGACATAAAACGTCAAAGAGAATACAATTCACTATCTAAGGCGGTACGAAGTTCGCCAGAAAAGCGTAATATAAAAGCTATCTTTGGAGCTTTGTCCAAATAACTTATTTTATTTTATTTGTTGTACACGGAGAACAAACAGTTTGACACACTAAATAAAAAAGCTTTCATAATAACAGATAACGATTTATGTGTCCTCGCACATAAAATTATATAAAAAACTATAGAAAAATAGATACAAATAAATGAAAACACTTCACACTAGCTAAATAAAATCACCTACCTACATAATTATGTTGAGCTGTAGCTTCTGAAACAATTATTAAATTGCTTGTGCACACATAATAAATCTAAACATACGCAATACGATATCAAATCTAACCACTCCCTTATAGGACACTACTCTTAGATTTCCTGTATTAACTTTCAATCCTTGTGCGATGTATTGCTCTTATTACTCTGAGGTCTTCTCACTTTTTTCAATTTATCCATACCCATCCAATTTTACTTTTGTACGGAATTTTTCGCATTGTTATATAAATACGAGTGTGTTCAGGCTTTTATAGTAATTTGAAAGTTTGATCAACTGATAAAAACCACAATAAAGTAAAAAAGTAAAGTAAAGTAGTTAAACTCATACTCATACTCATACTGTTCCCTATAGTAAAATATTGATGACGTCATAGTGGATTACAAATAGACTACTGTTACAGCCCAGCTGTTTCACACTATTTTATACAAGTTGTGTTTTTTGACTTCGTCTGCGTAGAATTGTGACTAACGGCAGTATTTTTAATTTTTTGGTTAACTTTTTTACCAACGTCATCACACAAAAACTTTCATCCGTATTTTTACCCCCTTTAGGGTAATTTTTTTACAAATTTTGAATGTGGTTTTTATTTATATTCAATTAAAAGCCTAAAAAATAAATTTCAAGCTTCTAGCATTAAAATTTAAGTGATTTCCATAAAAATTTTCATCCTCTTACAGCCTGTTTGTCGCATTAAAAAGTAGCCTATATCCTTTCTCAAGCTATTTTTGTACTGAATTTCATTAAAATCGGTTTAGTAGCTTAGGCGTGATTGCGTAACACACACACAGACACCCTTACTTTCACATTTATAATATTAGTAAGGATATTATAGTGTGTATAGTAATCAGGTATCTGTATATTTCAGTATATAATAATAAATATGATCGGACACGAAACTCAACCTTAATATAACTAATTTATGTATAACCTTATTTCATATTCGGGTAAATAAGTAGTAATTTCAGAGCCTTGACGTGAAAGCCTATTATTATTTTTACTTTAATTCCTAGCATTACCTAACGCAACCATTATTCAAGCAAATGACACACTATGAAGCAAAAAATCGAGCTCAATCGAAACTTATTGGTCACCTTCACCGATAGACGTATTTTAAATTATATACATATAATAGCGCTGGTGGTGTAGTGGTAGCACCCCTGCCTCACGATCCGTAGGTCCGTGGGTTCAAACCTGGTCGTGCACCAATGAGTTTTTCCATTCGAAAAATTTATGTGCGCAATGCCAGTGCTCTTAAACGGTGAAGGAAAACATCGTGAGGAAACCGGCATACCCTAGAACCAAAAATTCGAAGGTACATATGTGTCATAGGTTAGTATTCTTATAAGCGGCGATGGGCTTGCAACCTGTCACGTACGGAATACTAACTACTGTGCAAAATGTGGGATACCAAATGTCATGTTTGGACTTGCCTCTGACTACCCCCTTTAGATATCCTCAAAGATCTAAGTAACTTAAAATCTGAGGAGTTATCTACAGAGCCCGGGGATTACAGTCGTGATCATATTTTTTTTTTTTTTTTTATATAATAGATCGTTAAAAGTCGGTTTGTCTGTACATTGACAAAAGTAATTAAAAAGAAAGGGTGTAAAAAACCAATAGAACACAAATCGGTACACGAAACGGCTAAACGGATCTGGATTCAATTTGGCACTGAGATAGATTATCTGGAACAGCATATAAGCTACTTTTTATCCCGGAAAAATATACGGTTTCTGTAAATCCTCTTCTATTAAAAACAAAAAAATAAATAAACATAGATAATGTACATATGTAACATGAATGTAAGAATTAAGTACTCCCCCAGGCTAGGTATATATCATTATTAGTATTAAACGGGTATTTATCGCGTTTTATTTACCGATTTCCCCGAAGTTAGTAGACATCTTCTCAGATCTCTAGTTACTTACACGACATATTTGAGGACACCTAAAGAGGGTAGTCAGAGCCACGTCAAAACATAAGAGCACACGCTCACATTTTGCATGGTAGTTTCTTTCAAAGTCAGTCAAAAAGTTGTCCAAAGGTACCCTCGGTAAAAACCCTTTAATTTAAAATAAACTATTATTTCGGGTAAATTATTGCTTCACAGACTGATAACGGTGGCGTGAGAATTACAGCCTATTAATAACGTTGAAGTGTTATGATCGTTATTGACGCGATAAAATGACCGCGTTTGAATAACCGACTATTTTGAATAATATAGGTAAGTTACATCGTCACAAAATGAGAGTGGATTCGATCAAAGGACACAGTTTATCGATTATCTCTCTATTGATATCCTACTAATATTATAAACGCGAAAGTTGGTGAGGATGTCTGGATGTTTGTTACTCTTTCACGCCTGAACGGATCTGAATGTAATTTCGCACAGATATAGATTAAGGTCTGGAACAACAAATAGGCTACATTTTATCCCGGAAAAATGTATGGTTCCCGCGGGATAGATTTGTTTTTGTTTTTCAATATACCACGCGGGCGAAGCAGTGGGCGGAAGTTAGTTATCTATAGGTATAAGCCGAGATTCAAAATGATACCTGTGATTTTATTTAATAAAACATTTTTTTTGACTTCTGACTTTCCAAAGTTATTTATCTAAAGTACTACCCACAATGCCCTTATTTTTTGTACAAAAATAAACTTAAATACGTCATCGTGAGTAGAATTCTCCAAAGCATTGATCGTCTAGCTAACTAGTTGTTATGTCCAATTATTAGTTTACTGAAGTACTGGTAAGTATAGTTGGCTCAATTGTAGAACTCTCCAATTAAAAATGCAGCTCCACAGTAATATTAAATACTTTATTTTAAACTTGCTTCACAATTATCACAGGTAGCTTGTTACAATAATACATCTGCTTGGAATCGCAGTCGGTGAACCAATGCCCCCGGTTATGGCGCCATCGCCTTTTATAAAGCCTCATTCGGTAAACAACAAGATGGCGGCCGGCGGGAATCAAACGGATACTGATTGACCGGAAAATACACAAAATAATATTCTAAAATTAATTAAAATATAGGTATGAATACCTTCCATAAATCATGATTTTAACAACTTCTTTATATATTTTACGATTAACTTTCATGATAACTATTATTAACGAACTATTCTAAGACAGTCATCTTAATTAGTACCAATAAATTATTATAAAAATCTACAAATAATTATAAAAACAGAAATAACTTTATAAAATAAGGAAATAAATAGTCTGAACCTTACACTCGACCATCCTGATAATCATGTATGTCCCCATATATGCCTCTGTTGTAAAACCTTACACTCGGGAATATTTATATTAAATACAGGCAATCTTAATCAATTGAAACATTATTTTTCATCATAACAAAAAAAAAATTTTTGCGAACCCATCCATTCTCGCTTCTAGAACTATTTAACCAAACTGACGAAGACAAGTTGCGAACCCATCCATTCTCGCCCTTGTCTCTCGCTTTATTACTAAGTCAAGTAACGAACCCATCCATTCTCGCTCTTGACACTTTAACGAACCAATCCAAAACCATGGGTCAAGTCGCGAACCCGTCAATTCTCGCTCTTGACCTGAAACCAAGCAAAAATTCTTTTGTAGTCACAAAATATCCAATATCAAACTTAACTATTCTGACATATTCTCATCATCGCTTTTATTATTCATAGTATCATCACCGTCTAGCTCTAAAGAGGCTACGTGTATCCATGGTTGTAACCGATCTGACGCAACAGTAGTTTTGCGTTTATTTTTCATTCCTGCAAATCCAGGAATAGGAGCCACTTTATATCGGTCATTACCCACTACTTTAACTATTCTAAACGGTCCTTCGTACGAAGGCATTAACTTAGTACTTTTACCGTCATTTTGAAAATTTGTCTTTGCTAACTTTACTAAATCGCCGTAACTATATAACCGTGCAGGTCTACGCCCTTTATCGTAATACTGCTTCTGTTTTTCTTGTTCCCTATCAATTCTATCTTTGACTTCCTGACGCACAGATGATAGATCACTCGTACCACGGGTGATATCTGTGATTTCATTTAATGTTGGATTACTCTGACTATCAATCACTATCCCGAACATAACTTCGGCCGGAGTTCTACCTATTGTTTTCTGCAAAGTATTATTTAGACCCCATTGAATCTTCCCTAGTTTATCGTCCCAACATTTTTCATTATCCCTTAAATTTTGAGCAGTAAGAGAATCCAAGATGGTCCTGTTGTACCTCTCTACCTGTCCGTTGGACCTTGGGCTAGCGACAGCGTTTAATACATGCTTGATGCCTCTGTCTAGACAAAACTTTTTAAAAGCGTGAGAGGCAAAACAGCTACCTCGATCACTAACAAGACGGTCAGGTGTCCTAAAAGTATCAAAAATGTTTTCCAAAACTTTGATCACATTTAATGTCTTGGTGTTACGTACTGGTTGTATGAACACGAATTTGGTGAACGCGTCTACAGTCACTAGTATGTGCGTGTTTCCCCTTTTTGACTTTACGAATGGCCCGAGATGGTCGGTATGCAAAGTGTGGAATGGAATTTCAACCTTATTGATTGGGTGCAAAAAACCTTCATGTGCGCTACTGGCGTTCTTTTTTGCGTATGCGCACTCAATGCATGACCTAACGTATTTCTTTATGAAACGAGACATATTCGGAAACCAATAGCTTTTTTTTATACGATTCAAAGTTTTATCACACCCTACGTGTCCGATATCATCGTGATTCATTTTGCATATCTGCCATCTCGAACCCTTAGGAACTACCCATCTTACATTATTTTTATCCCCATCGATACATTTAAAAAGTTTATTATCGCGGATTATAAAATTTTCCCGAATATAGTCAAGTCCTTTAGTATCTAAGTTACTGTTAAGGATGTTACGGATTCTTTCTAACTCTGTATCGCCTAACTGTAAAGTAAGAAGCCAATCATCATTACTTATTGTTAATACGCTAGAATGCACAGTGTCTGGCATTCCAGTGTCCGGGATTGGGTTTCGTGACAGTGCATCTGCATGGGCCATTTTCGTTCCTGCTCTGTACTCTACATTACAGTCGAATTCCTGTAGTGCGAGCCACCATCGCGCTATTCGAGGAATGAGATCACGTTTTTGAAAAGTAGAGCGTAGAGCACTACAGTCTGTGATAATTTTAAATTCTTTTCCCAACAGGTACACTCGAAACTTTTTTAGAGAGCAAACCACCGCCAAGGTTTCGAGTTCGTACGAGTGGAAATTTTTCTCTTCAGGGGTAGTTTGCCGACTGTAATATGCTACGGGCTTAAATGATTCAATACTACCTTGTGGACGCTGCAGCAGTATCCCACCAATACCGACTCTGCTAGCGTCTGTATGGAGTTCAGTCTCTGCAGTATGATTGTAAATAACAAGAACTGGTCTAGACACTAACCTTGCTTTCAGTTCGTTGAAAGATTTTTCTTGGTTGTCACTCCACTCCCATTTCTCATCCTTCTTGAGCAGCCTTGTAAGAGGAGATGCCAGCTCTGCAAAACCTTGGATAAACTTGCGGAAGTAACTTACCAGTCCTAAAAATTGACGCACTGCATGCACGTTTTGGGGTTTAGGAAAATCAGTTACGCATTGAATTTTTACCTGTGATGGCCTCATACCTGTCGAACTTATCTCGTATCCTAAGTAATTTATTTGGTTTTGTAGAAAACTACATTTAGACAGATTTAATTTTAATTTAGCGTTATCAAGAAGCTGTAGCACTTCTTCTAGTCTTGTAAGTGCTTCATCTGCGTCCTTACCGTAAACTAATACGTCATCGATATATACAGTGGCTTTATTAAATCGTACTGATGCCAAGACATGGTTCATCATCCTTTGAAACACTGCAGGTGCGTTTGCCAGCCCGAACGGCATACGATTGAATTCGTATTGACCGTCCGGAGTGACAAACGCCGTCAGATGTTTATGTTGTTCAGCAATAGGCACTTGATAGTAACCAGACATTAAATCAAGGGTGATAAACCATGCCTGGCCTGATAATCTAGACACCTCATCTTCAATAATAGGCATTGGATATCGCTCTTTTGTGGTGATAGAGTTAAGCATTCTATAATCTATACACATACGCATTTTTCCATCTTTCTTTCGTACCAAAATGATGGGACTGGCGTAATTTGACACAGATTCTTTAATAATGCCGGCTTCCAACATTTCGTCTATCATAATACGTACTTTATCGCGCTCATGATGTGAGAGTCTATATGGTCGATAAACAACAGGACGATCACTGTTGAGTTCGATTTTCATTTCAGTGACGTCAGTGCAACCTAGCTCTTCTAAATCAAATGCAAAGCAATGTTTATATCGTTGGAGTAATTCCAAGAGCCTAATTTTGTCTTTTTCTGAAACTGAATCACCAAGTTGCACATGACACTCATCTATTTGGTTACAACGAGAACTGTCCGGCTCAGATGAGACAGTAATTACTCTATTCACTACTTCTATTTTATCAGCGCGAGAAAATATAAAGTTCTCCTGTAGTAGACATGGTATAGAGCAAGGTGTTACTGTGACATAGAGATAGCCGTTTCTAACTTGATAGATTCCACCCAGTATCACAAATTGTTCATTAGGCTTTCCTACAATGTTTGTATTGATCAGGACACTGCTGTCCAATACAGATTCTGTTGCTGCTTTAACAGTAGCTGAACCATAAAGTTCACTATGACCTACTATTTTGAGCTGTATTGGTCGTCCTTGATCATGGTAACATTGAGTAGGAATTTCAGTTCCGAGATCCAGAAATTGCAACTTAGTTGAATCTTTGACAACCATGATGTGTGGTTGTTCCGAAAATGTTTGACCTATTAACATTGGTTTATCGAGTAACTGATCATCTACCACTTTACATATAACTACTGCGGAAACTCCATCAATCATTAGGTTAAGTAGCATTGAGCCCACAGACTGTACCAGCCCATTGCCGAAACCTTTCATGGTTGAAGGTATGCCATCATGTATGGCATTTAATTTAGCGGCATCAGATTTCCTAATCAAGGTTACCTCACTACCGAAATCAATGAACGCTTGCAATGTCACATCGTTAATTATAACTTCCTTAACAAATTTATCGTTTGGGTTTGAACTTGATATACACATTGTTTTGTGAACAGTGCTAGCGTTCGTTGATTGGACTCCTGGTCTAGCCTGACAATTTTCAGTTTTGTGTCCAATTTTGTGGCAATTATCGCACTTAACTATTGGCTTAGTACATTTGAGATACGGGTGCCCCTTTTCTTTACAATTATAACAAAATAGACCTGTGTTTTGTTTGGTATTATTTTTAGTTTGTTGACCGTTATCACCCGCATTATCTACAGAACCCTTATTCCTAAACTGAGACTGATAAGAGTTTTCTTTGTTGCTCATCAAAAACTGCAGTAATTGATCAGGCTCAGTGCACCGTAACGCTAGTGCACTTGATTTTGCAGTTCTGTCACTAAGACCGTGAATAAGGCAATCAACGGCTCGTTTACCGGTAATTTCACATTGATTGATAAGAGCGAGTTTTTCATAAAAATAGTTTTCGATTGGTTCGCTGAATCTACTTTTACGTTTTAACATATCCTCCAAGGACTGGCCATAGTTTTGTTCACAGGGGAAAGCTTTGAGAAGTTTTTCCTGCCACTCTGGCCACGTAAAAAGGATTGTGGTGAGACTTTGATACCATGTTTTGGCCAGTCCTTGTAGTTTTTGCATGGAGAAAAGGATGGTTGTTTTATCATCCCAGCCGTAAACAGAGGCACATTCGTTAACTTTTCTAAGCCATACGTCTATGCGTTGGTTTTTTCCAGAGGGGTCAAACTCTGGCAAAATATTTTTAAAATCAAGTTTATTGTTTGAATGTACACTATGTTCATTCGGCTGTGATGATGAGCTAGTCTTAATAGACTGTATTATTTTTACAATGTCTTTAGCAGAAAAAGATGGGCTACATGACCTTGAACGGGGCCTAGGACTGTGCTTCCGCCGACTTTCTCGACGCTGCCTGTAGTGATGCTCGCAGTCCCGGCGACGCCCGCGTTGCTCGCTGACCAGGCGACGGCCACGTTGCTCGCTGTCCAGGCGACGGTCGCGTTGCTCGCTGTCCAGGCGACGGCCGCGTTGCTCGCTGTCCAGGCGACGGCCAGGTTGCTCGTTGTCCAGGCGACGCCCAGGTTGCTCGCTGTCCAGGCGACGCCTAGGTTGCTCGCTGTCCAGGCGACGGCCACGTTCACGATCGGCATGCGCCACGTGCCCGCTGCCCCTGGAGCGATGATCCCCGTCATGCTCCGCTTGAAGCCTGCGCTCCAACCGACGAAGACGCTCTCGTTCTTGCTCCAAATCTTCTCGTAAATGTAGGCTCTGGCTGCGACGGCGGCTGCGTCTGCTGTGACGGCTGCGTGACCGGCTTTGTCTGGGAGTACTCACTCGTCGTTGCTCATCATTAGGATTGTCCATTTCCTAAAACTCACAAATATTTTCAAACTTTAGTACCTAGAGAAAATAAAAATAAAAATAATCTCTTTTGAACAAGCTATTATATCATATAAATTAATAGTCCGTCATGTTAAATTCAAAATAACCATGTATAACTATGCTAACCATGTATTATCATCTAAATTACACGTGTATACAAATTTTCAAATTTGAATTGCAAAAAAAAATTCTACCCGAATAAACATGGTTACCTACAGTCATACATATATTGCAAGTTAAAAAAAAAAGAATAAAAAGGAGGTATAAGCTAATGATTATCATTGTGGGTAGGCTGAGCAAAACATAAATGTATTTATAATTTTATGTTATAATACACAAAATCTATATCAAAAATAGGTATTTAAATGCATTGGCATAAACCCTTGATTAACATATTAACCAAAATTACAAATAATGGACGTGTACTTACGCAGTTTATGCGCTGTTCTATCCCACTTCTGATATGTAGAACTCTCCAATTAAAAATGCAGCTCCACAGTAATATTAAATACTTTATTTTAAACTTGCTTCACAATTATCACAGGTAGCTTGTTACAATAATACATCTGCTTGGAATCGCAGTCGGTGAACCAATGCCCCCGGTTATGGCGCCATCGCCTTTTATAAAGCCTCATTCGGTAAACAACAAGATGGCGGCCGGCGGGAATCAAACGGATACTGATTGACCGGAAAATACACAAAATAATATTCTAAAATTAATTAAAATATAGGTATGAATACCTTCCATAAATCATGATTTTAACAACTTCTTTATATATTTTACGATTAACTTTCATGATAACTATTATTAACGAACTATTCTAAGACAGTCATCTTAATTAGTACCAATAAATTATTATAAAAATCTACAAATAATTATAAAAACAGAAATAACTTTATAAAATAAGGAAATAAATAGTCTGAACCTTACACAATGAATCTAGGCATTCGTGAAGTTAGCCGCAAGAGCTGCGCATTATCGTTTTTCAGGAGCAATTGGAGGTATGAGGGGGGGAAAGGACTGTACATGCGCGAACTCGCTGTGGCTAATTTCACGAATGCCTAGATCCGTTGGATGATTTATAAGTAGGTGGTAATATTATAACTGTGAAGACTAGATTTCAGGCGTTCGTAGCAGAGTCGGTTATACCTACTTATGTTTTTTTAATTGAATTTATTTTTTTACACGACTGCGAAGCGAAAGAGGAGGGGTGTTTGGGGTGTATGTATGCGAGTTTCTTTGGCTGTCGATGTAGTCCAAACTGCTAACGGATTTTGACAAATAAGGTGTCGTTGGATTTGTCTGGATTTCAGAAGTGATACAAGGTGTACAAAATGTCAAAAAAAAATATGGCGGCTAGAAGAAGTTATTTCAAATATGTTCAGTCGGGTTTTTTAATCTTCAAAGGAAATATATCTGTTGTTCCTGGTTACCAGTTTATATCATCAAACAAATGTTAGTATTACTTTTGGAGCTGACTGTACTCGTATCTTAAAATTATTATTATAAGACTAGGAGTGAAAATGAAATTTTACGAAATACCTTTTTTGTTTAAGTTTTTAATGAAGTTACGAAATAAAAAGTCCTCCAAATTGTCTATGGTCCAAATAGGAAATACCTACCTACTCGTAGCCAAACAGGAACCAAATTCAAATGTTTTGGGTCAAACGGGGAAAAACAACTACTGGGTAGAGAAATCTTGGGTCGAACGGGAAAACACTCCCTAAAAAATATGACTCCAGTACTTGCCATTCATTTTCATTAATTACAATGACACATTGTCAAGTAATTAATAAGGTACTTGATACCTACTTTAAGGAAACTCTAATTAAAACTAACCAAATATTTATTGATCGAGCGAGCGAAGCGAGCGAAGATCTCAGTGGCAGCTATGCGATTTGGCGTTGTATGTTTGCGTGTATGTTTGTTAGAGCATGACTTAAGAACTGTACATCCAATCTGCATGAAACTTGGAGGGTTTAGAGATACTGCTAATCAAATTTACTGGGAAGCATATGAGCTTAATCGGTGTAGTATTACTATTTATTTCTATTTATAATTAAAAACTTATTATAATAAAACCTTTTTACTGTTATCTCGAACTAAAAAGCAAATGAAAAAACGTCATATTTGAAGGAATGAGCAAAAAAAGTATAATATTTATATTGATGGCAAAAATGGAAGATAAACATATTAAAAATCGGACGCTGGTCTGATCTCAAGGTAATATACATACGTTTCGACAGGTTTGCACGCTGTCGTGGTCAATATAAGGTAATTTAAACGCGATAAATACCCGTCTAATACTAATAATAATGTGTTCAGATCGCGTAAGATTAAAAGTACATAAATCAAATATTTGTTTGTGATTAAGCTACGTGGCATAGTACAAAAAGCGTATCCAAAAACTTTAGGGCATGAATACAAATAAGGATTGTGGACATCGCGCGCGAGATCTCAGTTCGGGGCGAACTACTAGTTATTATGTGGAGGGATACTGTTTCAAGTCACGCAAAAAATGTCCTTACACTTTCATTAACTTTGTTTTAATATATTGTTATTACTAAGCTGTTATATAAAACATTAAATTTATGTAAATATCTACTTAATTTCCCCACAACTTTTTTTGTGTTTTTTTTTTTATATGATCACGACTGTAATCCCCAGGTTCGATAGATATCTCCTCAGATCTTTAGTTACTTAGATCTTTGAGGATATCTAAAGAGGGTAGTCAGAGGCAAGTCCAAACATGACATTTGACATGAGATATCAGATATTTGACATGCCCACATTTTGCACAATAGTTAGTATTCCGTACGTGATAGGTTGCAAGCCCATCGCCGCTTATAAGAATACTAACCTATGACACATACCTTCGAATTATTCGAAAATTTTTTGTGTTCTTTTTTCATAATTCAAAGCGTGATACCTTGAAAAACAAATTCAAATCTATCCTGCGGGAACCGTATATATACCGGGATAAAAGTAAACTATGTGCTATTTCAGACTATAATCTTTATCTGTGCCAAATTTCATGCAGATCCGTTCAGCCGTTTCAGCTTGAAAGAGTAACAAACATGCATCCATACATCCATACATTCTTACAAACTTTCGCGCTTATAATATTACTCGTAGTAGAATAATCATCCAACTGGAACTAAGCCCACGACTTAAGGATTAAATGCAAAGGTTTTAGCCACCCAAGTTTCTAGTAGGCACAAAATACAACATCCCAAATATAAGCATCAATATTTCAGAAATATATTTCACGTCAGTCTCAAAGTACTAGAAAATGTTCAAGAGCTCACTCTTTATTGAATAGAAATCGTCTGTAAATGGTTGAAATATGGTTTGGAACGAACGATACGCCTCACGTAAAACAAGAACCAGCAAATGCTGAAATGAATATTTTATATCGCCGAGCAAGAGGTATTGTTGCAAGACTGAATTCAGAGTTACTACATACAATTCAACAAGCACCCAAGGGATATGGTTACTGACCAAATTTTGTAGGCTTAGTGGCAAAGCACAGGCATTATTTAACAACTTGCCAGAAAAAAGTGTACTTAATACACCTAGGTGAATTAGCTTAGGTGAACTAAGTATACGAAGCCGAAAAAAAAATCACAATAAAATTTATTTAAAAGTTTAAATTTTTAAAAAAGACTGTCTTTGCAATATCAATGAAAACATTGTTTTTCTAACAGAACAGCCGTCTATTTTTTACACTGAGTTAACAAATTGAATGTGACTTTGTTGACAAGATAATAATAAAATACTAGACACTGATTAGGTATAACTTAAACCAAATTTTTATAAGATGCCTTAGAATTAAAATACATTTTTTCACTATAATAATGTTGTGTTCCTTTTAGTTTATAACACTTGCAATAAGCCGTGCAATTACATACAATTAGAACTGAATTATTCTTCTCATAATGTCACTAATTTTCAGAACTAGTGTGGTGAAAGGATTAAAATTCGTCTCACAGGCTTCTTTTGACTAAATTTACGAAACAGATTTACGCGTACCGTTTTATTTAACCCAATCATCTTTCCCTACCATCATTGGTTGGCAGAGTACGTCTAACTAAGCCTAATTCAATAGTTCTTTGAATTTCAGCCTTACTATGGCGGCAAAGGATTGAAAATCGTTACTAAGACTGTTGAGCAATTTGAATACCGATGAATGCTACAGTTGAATTTTAAGTCAAAGCTTACACAAAGCTGATCTATTCAGGAAAATAGAGTCAAATTTTTAGTAACTCTTAGGTATGCAATCTCAGATTCTGTGATGATTTGATTGAGTGCTTCAACTACACATAAATAATTTTCATGAGTCTTTATTATAAAAAAAACATGGTCACGATTGTAATCCCTAGGCTCGGTAAGTCCCTCAGACTTCTAGTGACATGACATGGTACATGCCCACATTTTGCACAGTAGTCCGTATTCCGTACGTGATAGGTTGCAAGCCCATCGCCGCTTATAATAATTAATACAAACCTATCATAATTATAATAAAGCCGCTTATAATAATTAGTACACATACTTTTGAATTTTTTAGTTCTAGGGTATGCCGGTTTTCTCACGATTTTTACCTACACCATTGGCACTGGCATTTTGCACACCTATTTTTTTCGAATAGAAAAACTTATTGGTGCACGACCAGGTTTGAACCCACGACTTTCGGATCGTGAGGCAGGGGTAACACTACACCACCAGCGCTAGTTGTAAATCACGAAAAACTAAATTTATATCTATTTATTGAATTTAGTCCTATATAATAACAACTAGCTTCCGCTCGCGGTGTCACCCGCAAAGTACCTACATAAAATATAACCTATGTCCATCCCGAAAGTTCATTCTACATATTGTTGAAACCATTTTTCAAATCGATCCAGCTGTGTGACCTCATTCTAAACTTCGAATCTGAATCCGCTGTGAGTTTCTTGATTGGCATTCTAAAAACTCGGTTGATAATTCGAATTTACAATAGCGCCACTCTTGCGAGCGTGTCAGCGAGTTGAACTGAATTGATGGGGAGATTTTGACAGATAAAGTATGAGATGACGCAAGAAGTGGCATTCTATACGGTAATTCCCAAGTCACTTCGACGCTCGCTTCGCACTCGAACCCGAATCAAAGTGTCAAATAAAAAGCGTCTTAAGCGAAGTGAGAGTGAACTGCGATTTGAGATGCGAGTTGATGTTTGAATTTTACAGAATCGACGTACTGTAGTTGCAGCCTATTCGATGCACACAAACAATCAAATCTTTCCTCTTTATAATATTAGTAAATGTAGATGATAAACTGTGTTAAAACAAAACCATGCTAGTACAATAATTGTATATAAGTACTTCATCTTTACTACCAGTGTGGTGAAAGAATTAAAGTGTGCCTCAAAGGCTCTTTTCCTGCACAGCCTGCTTAGTACGATTTATGAATCTGTGCCCAAAACTTTATTATTTGGCAAGGCACCAATAAATCCTATATTCCCTTTCAAGCCTCCGATTTTAGGGAATAAGTAACAAAAACGGAAGCCGATAATGATGATGATACAAACGCTTATCCTGAAATTGAATCCGGGAATTTAGGGATATTTAGACCTCTCTCACTAAACTCACTTTGTGTTTCGTCAAAGACATTTTAATGAAGTATCTTGTGAATGACGCAAATAAGTAAAAAATCTTTGATCGCCGTCGGGATGATCGCACAAATTATTAGTCCACCAGAAACTACGTGACGCTAGCTTCCGCCCGCGGCTTCGCCCGCGTGGTACATTGAAAAAACACAAATAATCTATCCCACGAGAACCGTACATTTTTCCGGGATAAAAAGTAGCTTATGTGCTATTCCAGACTATAATCTATGTCTGCTCCAAATTTCATCCAGATCCGTTCAGCCGTTTCAGCGAGAAAAAAATATATTCAGTCATCCATACATTCTTACAAACTTTCGCGTTTATAATATTAGTAGGATAAACTTTGTAATATTATCCTTATTGAAACTGTGAGAGCTCTTGTCTAGTGTCTAGTGGTAGTGGTAGTGGTATCTGATCCTAAAGTCAGGGTTCGAATCCAGCCCTCAATTATTTTTTCTAACCTAAACTAACATTTCAATAAAATACCTACTGGTAGAAAGAACTATTAGTGATAAGGCCGCCCATTGATATAGTGAGTAGTTAATTTTCTTTATCGTTATTGTGTGGTGTTCAATAAAGTGTACATAATGAATATTCGTTTGCATGTCTAATAAGTTGATTTATATTATTTTAGACCAAAAATACTATATTATGTAGGTACATTTTATATTATATACCTACTCTTAAGGATGTACCTGGATGTCCGAGATTTGCTCGTTTTTTTTTTGAAAACGACGTATTCTAAAAATGAAACCTAGCTAGATCGATTTATCGCCCCCGAAACCCCCTGCATACTAAATTTCATAAAATCGTTGGAGTCGATCCGAGATTCAGATCATATATTTTATAATATACATACATTTAATATACAAAATTACTCGTTTAAATGTATAAGATAATAAATAATTATACTGAATCATTCTTAAAAGTTATCTTAATAACTCGTCAAGTCATTACATAATATCCAGTCTTCACATTGTTATAAATTGGATCTTGCAAAAAGAATCTTGGAAATAATTCAAAAGAGCGTATTTCCCAAAATATTCCATTAACAGTTCGGAAAAACGCCCCTTTACCATAATTTCCCATAAGATTATGTGAGATGTTGAATAAATACAAAATGCGTATCGCGTGAAAAGGGACGACTCTAGGTATTACGCATTTTCCTTTGGAAACAATTTATTCTAAGAAAAGCTTTCCTTTGTAATATTTTATTTATTCTTATTCTTATATACTCGTACGTATATATATTTATGTACCTAATAATTAATTATTATTGTTTTTGATAAATACTAAGTATTTAGAATTTAATTTTCAATGTATTTTTAGTACTCATAGCACAATCCAAGTGGCCAAAAACATCATAATTTTGAATTTTAATAATAAATTACTAAAGTTAACCTACTGAGTAGTTACAATTATTACATCTTGATTTACTAAACTAATATCAAAATCTTAGAAGAGTTTTTAAATATTTTAACCTATTACCTACGTATGAAACCTTGCAGATTTTAATTTTAACTGTTTGGTTTAATAACTTGGTTTGAATTTTCACGTGTAATTATTAAAGTCATAGTAAATAAGCCATCAAAATTAAAACTTAAACTATAACACGAATAAAAAATTATTCACGTACCTTTTAAATCCTGAATTAGTTGCACTAAAACTAATCACAAAAAATATTCACACTAAAATCACTTTTTTTTATGATAATATTTTTTTTAAGTTTCTACTCTCATCACTGTCACTAATCACTAAAGCATTTCACGAAAATAAAAAAAAACACATCGCATTCGAAATTCAAAATTGACGTGAACTCGATCCGTCTCCGTCATGCGTCCAGCTCTCGAGACCAACGAAAACGTACTGGTTTGCGTATATACTGTAGTGCGAGGGAGACAACAAACCAGGGGTGAAATCTATAAGCTTATGAACGCAGCAAGACTTGCAAGCTACAGTAGTTGAAAAAGTTTGATAAGTGACCTTGGGGACATTTTTTACTATTTTCCGTTGCGAATCTCTCATAATATTTAAGACTTTTTTTCGTACCTATCGCATTCCTATTCCTGTTTTATTTATTGGGCAATAACTTTGTATTTTTTTTTAAGTTAGATTTTCAACGAAAAATAAGAGGAAGGAAAATCCTGTGGAAAAAATACCTAAGTTAAATAAATTCATAAAACGATGTTGTACTAACAAAGAAAAATTTATTTTTTACGATTTCCTTCCACCTTGAATACTTTCTTGACTTTTGACCCTGTTATATTATACTTACCTAGCTACCTGCTATTATTAAAATAAAATAAAAAATACAAACATTTTACGAAATTAAGTACCATTAAGTACCATTAAGTACTAATGTAACAGGTAGTATTTAAATTATAGTTGGCTATATTGGCTAGTTATTAAGTTAAGTTATGGCTCTTTAGTCAACTGGGCCGCTGTCAACTCATCCCGTGGGATAAGTTGAACTAATGTATATTATGAATCGGTCAACTCATCCCGCTGTTAAAAAAATAAAAAGGAATATTTTATTTGAAATGTATGTACACACGTGAACATGTTTGGGGAAAAAAAATTATACACTATATAATTGTTTGGTTGTAATCATTGTATAAAAAAAAAATCATTGTCTAGGTTGTAACCTAACCGTTACAAGAAAATTCAAAAATTTTCAATTTCCCACTTCATATAAACACTTATAAAAATAAAACTAGATCACTTAGCTTGTTTCTGTAAAAAGTAATATAATCTTGGATATATTTTCTGTGTTTTACGTACAAAAACAAAGGCCTATAAACTTACATACATACAACCTTTTTGGATTTACATAATATACATCCTGCAGGATTTAAGACACAGGGCCAAAAAGTAACAAGTGAAGTAAAGTACTTATGTGTTTACTTTTTGTCTTTGTATAGAACGTGATGATCACTGAAATTGCCAGTAACACGTTTACACTTGCTTTTAGAAGTTAGGTGTTTTAATATTCGACTGATGAAATTTTCCCGCGTGTCAATTTTGACGTTGTAACTTCTGTAAGTAGGTAAAACTTTTTGTAATTAGCTAAGTTCTTGGCTGAACGAAAGGACTGGTATGACCTAAACTTATCACTCCAAAACAAGCATAAGACCTCTTTTTGTAAGTACTTGGTTTTATGATGAACTATTTTGTAGGAAAAGGGATCTTATTTTTTTTTTGCATGCTGCGTAAAAACGTTGTTCTGCCTATAGTACCCACTTACGTAGTTACGATAATTTTAACAAATACATTAACCTGTGGTATGCCGGGATTCTAGACATAATAGAAAATCTATTACGTCTCGCGTGGATCTGCGTTCCGGCAAATCTCAGGTTAAGCTATCTGGTGTATCTTTAGACTTGTGGACTAAAACACGAGAGAGGTCATTCAGGTTACATAATGATTAGGCCCTAAATGCCAAAGTGCCTGTTTTAAGGTTAAACAATCTGATTCCCATACATTTTATTAAAAAAAAAACAACTGAATAATGGTTGTAGAGACTTGTGTGAAAAATACTTAGACTCACTCTGTAAAAATGGTCACACCTTTTGGTTTGCTAACAGCACTTTGGCTTTTGGGCCCAAAATGAATGACCTCCTTTAAGCTGGTGGGTATGTACCCTTACTATCGTTACAATGAATTTAACCCTTAATATAATTTTGCCTCTACCTCTAAATTAATCTTATAAAGTAATTAAGTATGTAATTTGAAGTGGAATTTTGTATTTTTTGCACTAAAATAATAGTTACCACTCGTATGTTGAAGTGTAGGTTGAATATAAAAGTATTTTCATATATTCCGAACGATATAAAATACGAGAGGCAACTTCAAAACTGCCTTAAAAGCGCACAAAGGACTCACTAAAGTCTAATAGAGACAGAAATTGCCAACATTTCTTGATAAACGAGTTACATCTTGAATTTTATAAGCCTTTAGTACAAGTGAACGTAATAATGTCTCAAGGGTGAAGTATATCGCACACAACGATAATAATAATATAGCGCATGAGTTTTTATTTCTACCCTACTTTAAAATAGAAGGAGGTTCTTAATTTAGTGTATGTTTTTTTTTGTGGTAGGTTATATTTAAGAGGTGGTCTCATATAAATTTAGTCGAAATCTATTCAGTACTTTTTGGTAAAATCAACAAAAACCAAGTAAGTTTATACGGGAAACGTTGGGCGCAGTCATTTTTTTTTAACGTTTTGGATGGATGGCCGCCATCTTTGCATAATCACGATGTAACTCTAGATTTGGGAGAGATTTTAGATCTCTAATTACTTAGATCTTAAGGGATAATAGATGAGGGTTATATCCCTATATTTTATGGGTTAATTTTAGTAGGATTCCCGTTCGTACTCACGTTTCGTTCTCAGAAAGTTTTTACTTGCTCGTCCTTAAAAGAGACTATGTGGCTTGACTTCATATATTTCATAGTCCCGAAAAATCATGATAATTTAAAATAATATGTAGTCCTTGTGATTTTTTTTTAATATTTTTGATAACCGGAATTCGCGGCGAAGTCGCGGCCAAAAGCTAGTGTAGATTATAGTTTTCAAAAAAAAACGCTAGAACCTAGCGGGCCATTGCCAGTCTTTTAGACTATAATTTGATTTTTTTTTATTATGGGTATTATGGGTCCGCAATGGGAATTTTCCTTGTTAGCGTTTTTTAAGGTTTCAAAGACGGATATATTCCGCTAATAGAAAAAAAATCCGTAATAATTTTGCCATACTAGAGTGATAGAGTCAAATGCTGTAAGTAGAGATTTTCACAGCATTTTTGTATCTCCGTAAAAAACGGCTTATCAGTTGCAGCTCTACTTCAACCTTGCCAAGCAATTTCTGCTTTATCAACCGAAAAATAAGGTCGAAACTCGCGTCTAATGTCCCGGTTAATCCGTATATCTGTTACTGTTATTGCAAGGGTGTCCGCTTCTTCTAAAGCGTTATTTGTGTGAAGATTACGAGTTATTTATGCGTTACGGCCCCAGAACGTTGTTTTGGGAATTCTGGACAGAAAAGGTAAATAAAGTGCCAAAGACCGCAATTGTAACAAGGTAGAATGGTACATTGTGTTTAAGAATCTAACTCCTGATTTGATCTACAGAAGGGAACATAAAATAACGTATTGTGACGGCAAAAGTGTCATTTTTTTTGAGGACGTACCCACATTTTTGACGTTCTCGAATTCAGTAACATTGAGAAGTAAAAAGAATAGGGAAAGGCTTTTGCCCAGCAGTGGGATGTAAGCGGCAAATTTTTTAAAGATCTTTAATCTTAAAATCCAAAACCGATGTGCGCAATACCTAATTTAATTTAATTAAACTAATGGATATACCAAGCAAGTGATGCTAGATGATAGCATGTAATAGTTAGTTTTTTTTTAATTCTATATTTAAACTGACAAGATTGACTGATGCCTGCATGAGAGTCTAACGGACGCCTTAGCAAGCAACGACAGTTCTATCTCGATCTAAATCTGTATCTATCTATTTTCGTATACTTTCACGGAGATGATACTGAAATCTTTTAATGAGGGTTTAAAATTTTATTCGGCCATGTGTTTTATTTAAACGCCTTAAAAAGCTCAGGAATTATTCAGTTTATTGATTGGTTTAAGAAGTCATAAAAGAGGATTGTAGGATTAAGTGTCTGTAAATATACTTAAGGCAGTTTTCTGTAAATGTTTTGTCCTACACATTACATACTATACAGGGTGTCCCAAAAAGTAGTGTCAAGCGAAAGTCCAGAGATAGAACACCCCTTAGGGTACCCGAATCACCCCCATGTATGTTCCGCGATTTTTTATAGTTTTCGAGTTATGAATTTTTTTACGAATTTTTGAAAATTTACGACTTGAACAACTTAAACCATTCTATAGAGAAAAGTAGAAAACTTTCTTGAGATTTTTTTTTTGCTACTGAATTGTTATGAGTTGTTCTTTTATGCAAAAAATAATCAGCTACGTGACTTTGATGAAAACTATGAAAATGTTGGTGTAAAGTCAAATAATTACATTCGGTGAATTATGACAAAAATTTTCAACTTTAAAATAAAAATCTTAACAAGTGATTTCATGGTTTTTAAATAAATCTAAAGAATTTTAAAGACTCTCAGCTTTCATAATAATTAAAAAAAAGTAGTACTTAATACGCTACTTTGGCTGAAATCGGCCTTCAAAGACGGTGAGGTGGCAAATTCTTAAAATTAGCTACCTGATAAAAAAAATAGACTTTGGCCATTTTATCATTCCTAAGCTTAATTCATTTGTTAACTAACCAAAAATGACTGCAGGAAAGTAAGATTTCATTAATATTTGAAGGTTTTATTTATTTAGTTTAGCTAAATTTATGAAATACTAGCTTTTGCACGCAGCGTCGCCCGCGAAGTACCTACATAAAATATAGCCTATGTTCATCCTGAAAGTTCATTCTACACATTGGTGAAAGAATTTTTCAAATCGGTTCAGTAGTTTCGGAGCCTATTCAATTCAAACAAACAAACAAACAATCAAATCATTCCTCTTTATAATATTAGTATAGAAAACAACAAGTAAAATTTATTAATTTTTTACAAAAAGTTTTCAAAATGTCAACCTTCTAGGTCGATACAAATCCTACATCGTCTTAAAAAGGTTTCCTTTAATCGTATAAAGCTATTTTAAGTGCCTTAATTTTTTCTTCGGTCTGTCTTAATTTTGTTCTTAATTCGGCCATATTGCTGATTTCTTTGGCATAAACTAATTCTTTGTAGTCATTTTTGGTTAGTTAACAAACAAATTAAGCTTAGGAATGATAAAATGGCCACAATCTATTTTTTAATCAGGTAGCTAATTTTAAGAATTTGACACCTCACTGTCTTTGAAGGCCGATTTTAGCCAAAGTAGCCTATTAAGTACTATTTTTTTTTAATGATTATGAAAGCTGAGAGTCTGGAAAATTCTTTAGACTTATTTAAGAACCATGAAATCACTTGTTAAGATTTTTAATTTAAAGTTGAAAATTTTAGTCATAATTCACCGAATGTAGTTATTTGACTTTACACCAACATTTTCATAGTTTTCATCAAAGTCACGTAGCTGATTATTTTATGCATAAAAGAACAACTCATAACAATTCAGTAGCAAAAAAAAAATCTCAAGAAAGTTTTCTACTTTTCTCTATAGAATGGTTTAAGTTGTTCAAGTCGTAAATTTTCAAAAATTCGGAAAAAAATTCATAACTCGAAAACTATAAAAAATCGCGGAACATACATGGGGGTGATTCGGGTACCCCAAAGGGTGTTCTATCTCTGGACTTTCGCTTGACACTACTTTTTGGGACACCCTGTATAGTGGCCATGTTTTTTCAGTGAAGGTACATATAGTTGGCTCAACGAATCTAGGCATTCGTGAAGTTAGCCGCAAGAGCGGCGCAGTATCGTTTTTCGGGAGCAATTGGAGGTATGAGGAGGGGGGGAGGAACTGTACATGCGCAAACTCGCACCTGTGGCTAACTTCACGAATGCCTAGATCCGTTGGATGACCTGTACATACGCGTTAATTTGAGAATTTTTCTGCTTTTTGTTTTCGTCGGTTGAAAAGCGCACTTTTCATTAAGTATCACTTAGTACATAATATATTTTTGACCTGTACACCTATAACATTTTTGCTCAAAAATGTATAATATAAAGGCAATAGCCATTTTGTGTTGATGTTTTTAAGTAATGTTTAGCTTTAAAAAGGCTGGTTTACACTATTTCTGAATTGTTGTCTATTGATGGTGACAAGCTGCATAATTTTAAATGTTAGAATTTTTATCATTAAAAAAAAATATAAACATGATCATTGGGTATGTGACATAATTAATATACAACATGTGAACTTGTCCCCAGGATTTGCAGACATCTCTTCAGATCTTGGAGAATATATAAAGAAGAATATCCTAAGTTATGCCGGTTTCTTCATAATGTTTTCCTTCTACATTCTAAGAGAAATAATATTGTACAGAAAATGAGTTCAAACATTGAATTGCTCGAGTATTTCCGAAGCAAAACTTATCAAACTTCAAACATCTGCCGTTTTCCGCTCAAAAATAGTTTTTCCGATCAAAAATAAGTTTTCGAACCAGATAGACGATGTTGAGTGGCTTTGAGATGTGACTTCTCAGTTTTATAATAGTGTAGATATCTAACTCCCCGTGCTTCGTCCGCGTTGTATTTTAAAATATTTGTTTTGTTTTTGAATTTTTATAGGTAAGTATCAGTTTTTTTTAATTAAGTACCTATCTTTTTTATATGTGTACAACTAACTAACCATTATTTTTTTAACCAAGGAAAAATAATAATTAGAAAATTCATCTCGTATTTTTAAAACGACGTAAGCAACCTATAACTATTTACAAAATACTTTTTTATTATTATTTTAACGCTCCAATTTTTATTAATTTACCCCACGCATTATGCAGGGATTTAATTTCGGAAATTCCGTTTTTTTTTACCCCGTATATTTTGTGTTGCTCTCCGTGAGTAAGGTATTTTAGAAAAATGTTATAAAAAAAAGCAAATTTAATTAAAAAATACAATAATAGGAAAAGGTATCACATTGCGAGTATTATTATAGCTGTTTATATAATGTGGATACCTACCAGGCCTTGGTTCTATACAGTGAAATACCCTCTCTATAACGCGTTGATTGTCAGTCAGTCACTGAACAATTTTTTATATAAAAGGTTATCCCGGTATTTCTAAAGTTTTCTTTGTTTCACAGACTCCAAGGTAGGAATTTCTTTGACAAACTTTTTGTTTGAAATGAATTCGTAGTAGAACCGATTGTAAAAAGTAATCTGAATCTAGACAATTCTGGTTAATATTAGTTCGAGTTATTCGTCAACTCGCGAGTGAAAAACTCGCGAGTGCGCGCGAGATGATACCTTCTGATTTTACCTTTTTTTTGTCGTCAACTCTATAAGTATAGTCAGAATATAGGTCCACTACCTTGGGTAACTGTGTAGTGAAAGGATAGGTAACTTACCTGAAAAAAACTGGCCCCTATTTAATTAACATTATAAGTCTACAAATTTGTAAAAAAGTGACAATATTGTCGAATTTTATGACAAGTGTTGTTTAAAAAAAACCTACAAATGTAGGCACAATTTTACAATTTTGTAAATTTTTCAACATTACATTTTTTTAATAAATTTTTTTAATTAAACAGAAACTTGTAGAATTGTAGCGGGTTACAAATAATTGTATTTTACAATTTGTAATGTTTGTTAAATAGGGGCCTGGTGACACTGAAAAAGTCATCCACCCAAATTATGACCGCGCTGATTCTAAAGTCTAGAATCTCTTAATGAGAAACAAAATCACTCTTTAGATTATAACCAAAACTAGCTGAACTTCTCACTAAAAGCTCAACAGCTGTTGTTCAAAATTTACTATACACTTCGGTTCATTAGACTACAAACTTTGTTCGTTTGCAGCTTGCTAGAACTAGAAATTTGTGCTAATATTAGTGTCAAAGAGAATATGCATATTTAAACAGGCTTATTGCTTCGTGTTTAGAGTTCAAATTGGCTGTAGAATTGTGCTCTTAATTTTCTTAATAGTTTGGAACAAAACTATTTCGCTGAATACCTAGTTTTAAAAGCTTGCAAACTGCTTCTAAAATACAATAAATAGGGGTAGTTAGAGGCAGGTCTTAATTTTATTTAATTATAAAGGTTTTAAGTGATAGACTGTACAGTGCACAATTTCTTGAATAAGTACTTAACACCGCTGGTCGTAGAGGCTTGAAATAAATAAATAAATAAATAAATAAATAATGCTGGACAATCCACACAGCATCATCTAGCCCCAAAGTAAGCTACTCAAAGCTTGTGTTATGGGTACTAGATAACTGATATATTTAATACATTATATTACATAGATAGATATATTTTTATTATATATAGATATATTTTTATTATATATGAAATGACGAAGTACAATTACAAAGTCTAAAAAATGTACAAAGTCTAATTAACACCTTAAAATTGCAGCGGGTAGATTGAATAATTTATTTATTTATAATAATTTATTACTATCATTAAAAAACTGCTTAATTTTATTATAAGTAGAATCAACCCCCATAATAAACAGGACAGTTTACTTATAAATATACACCATTTTCTGTAATAACGTTCACTTTTACTTCACTTATATCCGGCCGTATTACGTAGTCTACGTTATCTAAGTACTTACTACATACCTAGTTAGAAAATTAGTATTCTTTACGCGTCCTCGACGGAAATGATGCCATTCAAAATGCTACTCACACTAACATCTCCCGATTCGTAGCTGTGTCATAATGAAGGCGTTTGTGCGAAATTATAGATAATTTCTCGGAAATAGATAAAAACACGCTCGCATTTGCCACAAATGTCAAGGCAAATGATTTGTGCAGAAATGGGAACAATTTTAATTCATTATTTTGGGAATAAATTCCCACGAACGGCACAAAATGTGAATTTCATTTTTGCAAAAATGGGAAAAAAAATGTGCATAAGAAATTTTGCTGTTCGTGGAAATACCTACAAATATCAATTTCCACGAAGTCCAAAAATGGGAATAAAAAATATGAATTAAAAAAAGTGTCCAGAAGAAAATTTGCTGTTCGTGGGAATACCTACAAATATAAATTTCCACGAGGTCCTGTGTTGATTTCTGCGTGACATTAGGTCGTGGTGGTTATCCGCGTGACAATGTGATTGACACGCGTATTTTTCACGTCGTAATGTTACGAGTGTGGACAAGCACTAATGGAGGTCGTTCGACTAGAGATAAGAGTGAAAATGCTACGTTTTTTAAGATTCTGTAAAAACAAACTAAACTAATTTTACGCCGTCCTTTCATTTATACGAGGAATACAGAGTTGTAACCAATAAAGTGGGAAAAAAAAATACATTTTCACGAATGAAGTAGGTGCCATAAGTAAAAATTTTTGGAGTCTAACACACATCAAATTTTTAGACGAGAAATTTAACAGTTACTGCGATAGTTTTTCAAAATAATACGCTGTTTTTTGCATCAGATCAATACAAAATATTGGGTTTCGAGGAAAATAAATACTTGGTTGAAAAAAATGTGATTAAGTCGAGAAGCATTAATAAATATGCATTTTTTAACGGTACCTAAATACTAGGTTAATTGTTTTTGTCAGTTTCAGCTTGTACATAATAGGTATCAATAAGTAAGTGATTCTCATTTTAACCCATGATATTTCAACGGAGTCACTATACTTCACAATTCTCATTTGGTTTAGGTCGGCCTCATCAAAATTTAAGCTTTGTTTTTGACCTTTTTTTCCCAAATTGAAGCTTATAGACCAAACTTATCGTATTATCTTGGTAAATACCTACTTGTCGACAAGTTCCGCGGTTATTATGACGTATCACCGGAACCGGAAGTCCGTAATTCAATGTAATGTCGTCATCAATTGGACTAAGAAAATTATTTTACCTAGCTCTAGTTGGATATTCAGATTTATAATACTAGCTTCCGCTTGCGGCTTCGATTAGGTACCTACATACAATGTAGCCTATATCCTTTCTCAAGCTCTAGTCTATCTTATCAAATTTCATCAAAATCGGTTCAGAGGTTTAAGCGTGAAAGCTTACAGACTGAGTTACTTTTGCATTTATAATATTAGTATGGATAAAATAGAAATAAGAAGAGGACTAAAATTACGTCCGTCTTTTGATAGCGGGCATTCTATTTTAAGAGGCTTCCACTTAAATGGACGTTGATGCATTTTTCCTCGCTCAGCATATCACACTTAAATTCAAAGATATAAATCAAACGCAGCTGACTTTATCACTCTTCAAGTCGTCTAGACATTTAGAAGGAGATGCAAGATTTATAGCGCTCTTGTTTTACGAACTCCGCATAATATTGTCGGTTTTATGCAGAACGGCTTTTTGCAAGATCTTAAAAAGAGACGATGAATAGATTTAATAATATTTATTATAATTATTTTATTTCAGGCAACTTAAATCATCATCATCTTCCTGCCCTTATCCCACTAGGTGGAGTCGGCACAACAGGCTCTCTTATTCCACTCTCTCCTATCATGAAATAATAAACCAAAATGGGTTAAATTCAGAAAAATATAGATACTCTTCTATAAAGTATCTAAATAGTTCTATTCGGGGTTTGAAAAATAAACTACTCATAGTCCAACTATAATGGTGGTAATTCTTTTATTTTGAAGACTTAAAAAGTACTATAATAGTTTCGATCTTATTTGGTTCACAAGAAAGACCAAATTAACGTAATATTTCTAAATGACAGTTTCAAAAAGAGCTAAAATTTACTTTTAATTCTCAGCTAACTGTCCCGAAATTAGGTACATAATCACGTCAATCACATGCCAGTTGAACTGATATTTAAAATGTTTACCCTAATTTAGTCTTTGGGGTGAGCGAAATACGGTCGGGCATATTTCAGTATTTTTTTAGTTAGTCTGCCGAACAATAGAAACCACCAATTAGGTACTAAAATGGTACTATTTTATCTCGGCTAACGAAAATAGCATGTGAAATTTACCAACTAAATTGCCTATTTTATATTTATTTTATTTAGGTGCTTATTATACGAATACTTAGTCATTTTATTTGCAAACACATTTTGGGAAATATTTTAACTGTTTACCTAAAAGAATATAACTGAAAATAGCCTATTAGCATATTTTATATTTATTTTATTTAGGTGCTTATTATACGAATACTTAATTTTATTTGCAAACACATTTTGGGAAATATTTTAACTGTTTACCTAAAAGAATATAACTGAAAATAAGTACGTGAAGTTTTATTAATAAATATTGTTGTTTACACTTAAGAAAACATTATTATTATAAGTTTTAAAGAGTGTTAAGTGCTGGGCGTTCTGATAATGTATTTTTTGTTTTATTGCTTTGTGAATTGTGAAAGTTTTGCTCACATGACCATTTACCTAAACTCATTTTTATCATTCATTTAATAACAATGACATTTTGACATATGCTTTGCCAAAGCAATACCTTTTCAATTGAAAATATTTTGCTCCCATGACGTTTTACATTACAGACATTTTATTATCGAAGGTATTTTGCTCTGCATTATACCTGATCCGTATTTTTTTTTTCAAAGTATCTACTCGTAAATTTTCCAGGGATAGAATATTTACAGGAATTATCCTCGAGATTTTGTAAAAGCAATAATACACTTTGTCTCAAGAAAAGCTTTCAAACATAAATCCAATAAAAGTGGACAAGTGCGAACTGCATTCCATTTCCAGAGTAAATAATAGAAAATGTCTTTATTACCTATAAAAAACACTCAAATAATAAAATGAATCGCCTTGGCAATGCACCCGTAATTGGGTTTTAAACTAAATCATTAGACGTCATTATAAACTAAATTAACAAACGAAAAATACCAGAAATAAGTTGATAACTTCAGCCGATTCAAAGAAAAAAGACAGGCAGCAAAGTGATGCTTTAAAAAAAGGTTCCGTTTTTCCTGTTGAGATACGGAACTCTAAAAACCATCAAAAACCGATAAACTTCGTTTTCCGTCACCAATAGCATAAGATTACGGTTAAAACTAGGATTACTCGGCATAGCGACATCTTGTCACGATAATAATCTCAACTTGACACGGGTCTGAAATCAACGTGCAAATGTAAGTACTCAGCTGAACGGTCCATGGGCCAGAAGGTAATATTTGAACAGGACAAACAAAAACTAAAAACGAAATTATGATCACGACTGTAATCCATAGGCTCGGTAGATATCTCATCAGAATCTCTAGCTACTTAGATCTTTGGTGATATCTAAAGAGGATAGTCACAGGACGTCCAAATATTATATGTATTTGACACGTGCCCACATTTTGCACAGTAGTTATTATTAAATACGTGACAGCTGCAAGCCCATCGCCGCCTAGAAGAATACTAATTACCAGCATAGGACACATTTTAGAGTTTTTGGTTTTAGGGTCGGTATGCCGCTTTCCTAACGTTGTTTTCCTTCACCGTATAGGAGCACTGGCATTGCGCACATATTTTTTTCAAATGTAAAAATTCATTGATGCACAACCTTTGGATTGTGAGGCAGAAGTGCTACCACTACACCACCAAAACTTTACACAGTTGTGAACAGGATTTGTATTTATAATAGATACTGCTGTATTTTAATGTAAGTACTTAATAATATTGCGTTGTTTATAATAATTCAAGTTTTAATATTCGGTTGTACTGTCGTCCATTGTATGACGCCCATAAATATTGAAATTCAAATCAGGTGCCTTAAATAGTATTCAGAAGTTTTAATGAAGATGGATCAATATTATGAAAGGAAGAGTAAATAATATAAATATTATGTAAGTGGATAGTTCACACAACGCATTCTAGCCCCAAACTGTGTGATGCAGTTGTAGAGGTAGGGCTAAAAAAAATGGACAGTATGAAAGATGATGGTTTATAAAGTAAAACACTAATTTAATTTATTAAATTAGGATCGCCGACAGCTAATCGCATCATAGAGTGATCATAGGTAATTTTCTGATACAGAAGCCAATTAACGGCAAACACATTGCGTCAAGACTTAAATGGTCAAGGCTGGTCGTACAACTTTTACTTGCAATACCGAATAACAGTATTTCAAAAACACAGGAAGCCGCATCAAGAAACATAATACATCCAAGCTCGAATGTGATGAATTTGAACAATGAAAATGATGAACGAACCTAGATTACGATTATTACTAAGTAATATTATGGAGAAGAAAACCTTCATATGGTCAATCGTATACCATCTTAATACTGATAGATTAACCTGCCAGCTCTTCCCAGCATCTTAATTCTCCCCACAAAGGCCGGCCTGAACAAAAGCTTACGTTGAAATATCGAAAGGTCTATTGTCCAGTTGATATATAGACTCCAGCAGCGAATGAGTTATGATCTCTTCAGGCGAAGTAACTCGGAAATCTTTTCAATAACTTTTCTAAGAGACTTTTTGAGGGAATGGTTTTGAACGATGGAATGTCTGACCGAAATTTAAGAAAATGAAATACTAGCTGTCCCGCCCGCGACTTCGTTCACTTAAAGTAGGTATCTAAACTGAGTTTCAAACAAACCACACTAATAAAAAAATCCCATAAATAACTTTGACATCCAATTTTACCCATTTTAGAGGGCTATTTTGAAATATCCAGGAATATGTTTCCATTTATTTTGCATTTAAAGTATCCAAACCAAAACTAAGACCAATCACACCACCCTTTAAAAAGTAAGTACCCATAAAAACATTGACCCCACATTTGACCCCTTTTTGAAGGTCATATTGAAAAATCCTGAAACACTTTGTTCATTCATTTTGTATTTATAGTACACAAAGTTTCAGACCAATCGCACCACCCGTCAAAAAAATCCCATACAAACATTGACCCCTTTTTTACAGTTATATTGAAAAATCCTGAAACAGAAAACAAAGTTTCAGGCCAATCGCACCACCCGTTTAAAAATTCCATACAAACATTGACCCCCTTTTTAGAGTTATATTGAAAAATCCTAAAACACGAAATCAAGTTTCAGACCAATCGCACCACCCGTTGAAAAGTTCCTATACAAACATTGACCCCCTTGTTTTAAGGTTATATTGAAAAATCCTGAAACACGAAACAAAGTTTCAGACCAATCGCACCAGGTTAAAAAGATCCCATACAAACATTGACCCCACATTTGACCCCTTTTTGAAGGTTATATTGAAATATCCTGAAACACGTGTCCGTTCATTTTGTATTTACAGTACATAAACAAAGTTTCAGACCAATCGCTCCACCCGTTAAAAAGTTCACATACAAACATTGACCCCACATTTGACCCCTTTTTGAAGGTTATTTTGAAAAATCCTGAAATACGTGTTCATTCATTTTGCATTTACAGTACACAAACAAAGTTTCAAGCCAATCGCACCACCCGTTAAAAAGTTCACGTACAAACATTGACCACTCATTTGACCCCTTTTTGATAGTTATATTGAAAAATCCTGAAACACGTGTTCATTAATTTTGCATTTACAGTGCACAAACAAAGTTTCATGAAAATCGTTCCACGCGTTAAAAAGTTTCATACTAACGTTTTCACCCTTTTTCACCCCCTTAGAGGTGGAATTTCCAAAAATCCCGTCTTAGTGGGTGGTTTTGTTATAAAAGGGACCCACCTTTCAAATTTCAGCTTTCTAGCTTCAGCGGTTTCGGCTGGGCGATGATAAATCAGTCAGTCAGTCAGTCAGTCAGTCAGTCAGTCAGTCAGGTTAAGCTCTTATATAGATATAGATAGTTTTAAACTGGCGTTCAGACTTTTGTGACAGCAGTGATATCCCTTGACATCCTCATAATTTGCGTATTTTGTTGATCTGCTTGTCTGAATCAGATCCTCAGATCTCTAGTTATTTAGATCTTTGAGGATATCTAAAGAGGGTAGTCAGAGGCACGTCCAAACATGACATTTGGTACATGCCCACATTTTGCACAGTAGTTAGTATTCCGTACGTGACAGGTTGCAAGCCCATCGCCGCTTATAAGAATACTAACCTATGACACATACTAAATAAGTAAGAATTCAAGAGTAACAGTTTTAGGTCGGTCGATGAACTAAATTTTAATGATAAAATAATATATTAGAGAAGCCTAAATCTGCAATTAACAGATAATGCGTGACTTTTTGGTTTTGTAAATAAATAATCAAAAGCGCCATCATAAGACTTTTTAGACACATTTTTATACAAAACTGCAAAAAGCCTAGATAAATGTGTACGAGCTCTTAGAATACCTTGGGGAATTAGGCTGTTTATCTAAATCAAGTAAAGCAGACAGCTGTCCCGTGTGGTTTCTCATACACAGTTTTGCTATAACAATCAACTCGTAACAACACTAGCAACCAAAACCTATCTGCTCGCCTCAGACATTGGCTTCGTTGACCTTTCACAACTAGGTCATCTGTCTTTCTACCTTCCTCAACCGTGTAGACATACTTGTTTTAGTTTCTCTTAATTAGCGATGGCATTTTAGGAAATAGCATTATGGAACACAATGAAAATAATGAGATCTAAAAAATCGTTCAATAATACATACAATTCAAAATGCAATGATTCATGATTTTTCTAAACAAACTTTAAATATCATCGTCATCTTCCTGCTATTATCCCACTAGGTGGGGTCAGCACAACAGGTTCTCTTCCTCTACTCTCTCCTATCATCCGTCATCTCAGTAGTCACTCTCTTCTTATTCATATCGTCTTTCACTCGGCTCATCCATCTTCTATTATTAGATCTACCTCTACTCGTATATCCATCCACATTCAAATCCATCTTTTTTCTTGTAACATGACTTTCTTCCCGCCGCATAACATGCCCATACCACTCCAACCTAATAGATTAACACATAACGATAGGAATGTATTTTTGAACCAAAATAATGTCGCGTTCCAAAGAATAGTATAAATTAGAATCATTAATTCTTCTTAGCGTGTTCATGATTCTTTTAAATTACTGAAGAATCCTATAATTTGCTTTTTATCCTGTTTTACTTATGCTTTGTTTATTCTGTGCTCATGGACTACAGACTAATCGATTTTCTAAGGCCTCGTCCATACAACTGACAGTCTTTTCCGGCGTTTTCCCCGTATAAGTCTATTATAGATCACTGGTATAGGTATGTCTAACATTGACAGACGCATGTCGTTGGTTTATTATTAATCACTTGTGCAAGTCTTGTTAATTGACTGAGAATTATTTACTAGAAAGATAGGAAAATACTACTTAAAATAGCCCATGAAGTTATTATAAGATCGTACAAATAGGCGATCGATAAATCTCCGGCTAGCTCAGCAAAAATTTATTGGGGTGTCAAAACCAGTCGATTCAAGGAAACCCGTATGTTATCATACACTTTTTAGGGCTCCAAAGTCTGACAAGGGAGCCTTAATTTGCCTGTTTGTTTGTTTGTCCCATTAATCAGAGATATTACCTACTCACAAATTATTAGTGATATCAAGTGGGGTTAATATTTTTTTATTGTCATCTAATGTCGTTATCGATATTTGTAAAATAAATATTAAAATTTGAAAATAGCATTTTGGTTAGTGCCTTTATCCATTAAAAAAAATTACTTAAGCTTAAAAAAGTTCTATTCATTCATACATTCATTATAATAGAGGGAATAACCCATTCATTTATTTCACCCATATAAGGTAAACCGTTGTAAAAAACGTTCGATACGATTATTTGTTTAAGCTAACTACGTGATTATTGTTTTGGGAGCTCTCCACTCGTCAATCTAATCCTTACTAACTTCAGAAGCCTTTGTCATGCATGGTCTGACTCGCGCTTGGCCATTTTATTTAGTATCTGGTTGCGTCAGCCATAGATAAAGCAAACGAACCATAAATTGTAATGGCTCCTATCCTATTTATCAGGGTGAATTGTTATTGAATCCTACTTGGACTGGACAGACGAGCAATTATAAATGATTATTTGAAAAAAAAACAAGTAAGTTATTGGAAGTTTGAATTATGTTACTTTTAAAAAAAATATGGTGAACGTCTAATAATGAACCCATAAAAGATGGTTCAATAGATCCATTTACAAAAATATCATCTTTATATTAACTTTACTTGTATCTATCATTATCTGTTTATGTAACGGAATCGTTCAGCGTAATTTTTACCACTTTCAAAACGTTTGATTTACTTGGGACCGATGACAATACAGTATTTTTATAACTTTGAACTTATATTCTAACCAGATTCACCAGGGCAATAAAAAAATGTAATAATTATCCTTACCTAATTCAAATTAAAACACTTATATTTATATAATATAATGCGTAAGACAACGCAAAAATTTTTAGTTTTCTTAAACTATATTATGTTTTCAAAATACAGTCGATATCATTTCAAAACACGCTTTACAATCCAACTAACTACGAATCAGAAATCAATTTATCATCTAAGTTAAAACACAAAGGTTCATGTCCTGAATTAAGTCAGTAAGTCTTAGGACTAGCTGAAAGTTTAGTTAAACTGCATCATAAAATTTAAGTATTTTTTTAAGTAAGTTAATTTATTGCATAAATGATTGCCCGTTTGCTCGCCCCGTAGATAATCCAACACGAATCGTCAGCCGCGTCCAGGGTACCACAACTGTACCATAAAGTGTTAGTAATTCGATACAGACAATGTTTTTATCTTGATATAGAACGGAACACAGGAAATGTGCTACATATCGATTTTGTGTGGTTTTGCTAGGATGAGGTTTTTTTTCTTTTACCATACCTTTTTTTTTAGACCATCATGATTCAATGATAACGTAGAAATCGTAATATTAAAAACGTAACTTTAATACAAATCAACGATTGAAATTCACAACTTTATAAAGGTAAAAAAATTGTGTTGCAAATATTATATTCATTCGCCCACGCTGATTTATTTTACATGTGTTTTGACCTTGCTTTAAATAAATACAAATAGAAAAGTTCTCAAAACACAAATTGTGTGTGACTCTACCGACCTATATCTCAAAATAACTGCCCATCAATTTAGTTTTAATTGATATATAAATTATTTCAAAGAAATTGATCATCAAAATAAACTGCTACAATGGTTACAAAATAAATACCCCTAAAAGGCCTTGAAAACTCCCTGTGCCAACTATTAATATTTTACACCCTCCATCAATAGCAACTTTTACGCCCCAACACACCCCACGCCCGAGGGGTAAACTAACTCAAAGCGACAACCCAGAGTAGCAGCAGGATCATATCCCTATGGATTCCATTGCATATTGTATCAAAAATCACCACTTTCACCAGACCCTTCATATCAAGAGCCCAATTGCCATAAAACCCAAGCACATGGCTCTAAATAGTTTGGTTTTCATACCCCTATAAGATGCTTTGAATCATATTACTTATCGAAATGAGTAAGAAGTCGAATGTAGATATTTTGGAGAATATGTTTAGCTGCCAATATTCGGGTGGAATGTAATGTATGTATACTTATTTGATATTTTATTCGTATTAACATAGTTTTTGCAAAATGTTTTATGTCTCCTTTAGGGTTCAGAGTTGCAATTAGAAAGCAATTTCCAAAGTTGCACGAAACACTTCTTTATATACAACTACCAGAAAACCGATTTATTTATTAAATACCTTTGAAATATTAGCGTTCAATGTTCCAACTATGACGCATTGGACAGCCATTATGTGTATATTATTGTGACTTTCAAAAAACTGAATTTGAATTTAAACGTCTTTCACTACATACTGTAAAACCGTGCCCCTACAACTCGTAAATATCACGAAATTATATTAAGTCTTGGTAGGGGCAAATTGGTATTTATCGCGTGTACAGAATAGGTGAGAATTATTTTCACGGAAATAATTCGCAGGACGAAAACTTACGATGTAACGATAGAGATTAAAAGTGTATAATTATATTTGATGCAGTCGAGATAAGTCGACCGATGACTTTTAAGTTTTCGGTTATTTTTATTGTAAAAAATTTTGAATTATAGAGTTCTATAAATTTTGTAGTTGGTGTACCTAAGGTCTCAATTCTAGTCTATCTATCTATTTCAGGCATACCTACAATAGGAAGGAGTTTTGTTTATTGTAAACTTTGGTATAAAATATGATCATTGATATTAAATACAAAATACGAGTAAAATAACTAAAACGTTTCATAAACCATAATCTATTACTTCAATTATTAAAAATATAACAGAAAACGTGTCTGCTCTAGTATTTCCGTACTCTACGACGAAAACGAAATAAAATTTGAACATGAATGTTATTTACTGCCGGAAACGAGGTAAGTACATAGCATTATAAATCCTCATTTAGAATTGGCTAAGTAGCTCTGATGTTTAATTGTGAATGAGGGGAAATTTTCTTAATAAAAAACAAAAACAGATTTACGTTTGTAATGCCCAAGTTTGAAACATCTCTATCTCTCGTTACTTCCCGTACATTGTAGTAGTACTCTTTATTTTTCGTATTTTTATTTGTTTAAAAACTTAAAAACTAATTTTAATAAATACTTTTTACTATGTTTTTATATTTGGAATACGAAAAAGCCAATTTGAAAATTGGAGATGAATGACATGAAAAACGTCAAGGCGAGCTAGCCGGACGAGACTGGAACGAGGAATTAAAAAGAAAGGAGTGGAAAATTAAAAGATTTGGAGTTGAACCTAGATTTTTACTAATATTATAAACGCGAAAGTTTATTTCAGGGACTGAAAGCGTCCCTGGTTTTATTTGGATGTCTGGATGTTTGAATATAATATTGACGAACGACCCTGGAAATACCAGACTTGATACCATAAAAGGAGCCTGCTAATATTGACTTAAACAATAACAGTGAGTAAAGTGAACCTATAAAGACGAGTCATCCCACGGACTCAGGCGAGCATTTTTTTTTTTAATAACTATCTTGAACAGCGGTCAGGGGGGCGATTATGGATCTTTTCTTACAATCAATGTCAATACGTTTTTATTGTAATCAAGTGATTTGGTATGACATAAGAGTGTTTATTCAATAAAATTGAGCCAGTTTTGACAATACAGTTCTTCATCTTCCGTGGCGACACGTCCGTTGTCTGCAGAAGTTGGAGACATAATGCCGTGCTACTCGTTTGTTACCGAAAGTTATTTTTTGTTATATTTTGTGAATGTATATTACTGGCGGTATGGATGCAATGAGTAACATTCAACAAAGTAAGAAGTAAAAAATAAAGTTACAGATTTTTACCTAATGTTACCGTATTGCAAAGTATTGCTCCACAAAAGGTACCGGGTGTAGATTCACCGTTAGTTATCTGAGGATGTCTAAAGGTAGCGTTACCACTGTAGTACAGGTAGTGTTACCTTTAGATTATCTAAGTTACAGATCGTCAAAGCCAGCTCTCGTCAATGGAAATGAATAAAGCTGAAATTGTATTTCAGTCAGGATTATGGTAAAGATCTGTAGTCTGTGCCTTCCCTGTCTGGAAATGGACACGATTTATGTACCTATGTATACTATTGTATGTGTCCTTAATGCACATGTTTTCTTTACTGACACTAAATTACTGCAGATGAAGTCATTGACAGGTGAATGACATTTTGGGAATGTTATTTTGAAGTCATGTTGAATTTTCTGCGGTGCATTTGCCTGACTGTTATTTTGAATTTTATTGCGTGATTTTGGTGGTTATTTTGCCAATAAAGCCCGGGTTCTTGACGCGAGTGTAAAGTATGTGAATTAGAGTGAATAGTTCTCTTCAAATTCCATCGGAGGAAATCCAGAGAATTTTCAACAAAACAGCCATCTTTTGTTTAAATTGACTTGACTATAACTTGACTATGACTCTGTGACGTTGACAATACTTATAAATAAATACACTTGACACTGGCAAAATTGTTCTCTAAGAGACATATGCCATAATTGAAGAAGAAGAAGAAGTCATGTTGGATTTTCTGCGGTGCATTTGCCTGACTGTTATTTTGAATTTTATTGCGTGATTTTGGTGGTTATTTTGCCAATAAAGCCCGGGTTCTTGACGCGAGTGTAAAATATGTGAATTAGAGTGAATAGTTCTCTTCAAATTCCATCGGAGGAAATCCCGAGAATTTTCAACAAAACAGCCATCTTTTGTTTAAAATTGACTTGACAACTTGACTATGACTCTGTGACGTTGACAATACTTATAAATAAATACACTTGACACTGGCAAAATTGTTCTCTAAGAGACAGAATAAATTAATAATAATTGAAGAAGAAGAAGAAATCATGTTAAAATAAAAATGAACAAAATTTATTGAACTTTTGTATGAAACAGCTGTTTTTTGTTGCTGTGTCTGTGTTGGTTTCTTAAAAAAAAGTTGTTTATATTTATGGTTACTTTAACCCCCTGAAGTTTTCGGAAGTATTCTGGTAACACCCTGTATATCTCCCACGTTAAAACAACAATGCTGAATCAAGACGAATGTCTTTGTTCTAGACTTGGATTAACAGAAACAGTGACTTTGTGAAACTGTTTCATTATTAATTTATTGCGAGAAAGTGTGTTACTCGGAAAATATCCTTTGAGAGAAACGATCGGTTTCGTAGCAGTCATTATTTTATTAAAAAAATTTGCTCAAAAAAAGCTCACAAAATTATTTTATAAGACCAAAATACCTGCTTTTAATGTTGCAGAAAACCAAATATTGAATGTTTGAGAACAAACCCGGTCTTTTGTCTAGATTTAAAACAAAAAAAACTAGTGACTATAGAAAAACCTAAGTATTCCAAGCTAGATAGGTATACTGATACAATGGCTAGATAACATTGAATTACTTGTTAGTGCTAAGGGACAAAGAAAGAAAAAATATTTTAGCCTTAGAAGCAGCTTTCTTTGGCAAAGATTAGCGATGAGGCACAATGATAAAAAATCCTTTTGTTGTGCCACGTAGTGTATAATTAAATGAATTAAGAAGGTGCGTAAGTATGTATATTAGTTATATAAAAGTTTTTCAGGTTTCATGTCATAACTAGCTGCGGTTCGCGTTTTTGCCCGTGACTTTACAGATTTTAACTTTAACCCGTTTTTTGATGAGAAAAGAGGGTTAAGTTTGGGGTTAAGCGGGATTTAAATATGAGTTAATCCAAGGTACAATATATACTTACACCAAGTCTCGTAAAATCTGTTCAGCTGCTACAGAGATATCTATAGATAGATATATATATATATAGATCCCCACAAAATCCCCACCAAACTGTTTTTATTAGTAGGGGTTCTATCATAATCCCCAATAGTCATTTCAAAATCGGATTGTCATAGAGTAAGTTCTTGCTTTGTCATGGACAAGTAATCATGTAATTCAAAATAACAGCAATTTTACTATATTATTTTACTGTCATTTGGTACCTTGACAAATTGTTGTTTTTCATTCAACCTTTTCCATTATTCATTTAAACGCCTGAGTATTACAATTTGATTTATCCGAGAACACGTTTGAATCTAATAACATAAATACCCCATGACTTGTGAATGTGTTCCAATATGGCGTTTGCAACTTTAGGAACTGTGAAAGTATAATTTCAAAATGATCCTTGCATTTTGAATAATAAAGTTCTATTTAGTTTGAGTCTAGGATGTATCACTGACAGCAGTTATATCAATCAAAACAAAAATAATATTTTATTATTTATCGCGTTTTATTTACCTATACTGACATTTCAACAAGTTTACACACTGTCGTGGTCTCGGGATGATATACGGGATACTAATAATAATGTTTTCAGATCGCGTAAGTTTAAAAAAAAGTTTTAAAGTAAGTTATTATTTTGGTTTTTGTAGTATGTAACTACTATTACTGCTGAATGAGGCCCTAATTTGTAATTTAGAATTTCAACGAAATCTGTCCATATAACCTCCATTATGTTCGCTTACTATGCAATATGGATCTTTTGAAATAACCTTTTAAATAAAAAATCCTCCAGCCATTTCACCTCGATTGAAAAACAAACAAACACATTAGGTAGGATATCACCATAAAATTGGCCCTCACTTAAATATTATAATTACCATAGCACCCTGCTTATTACCATGTCGTAATTACATGGTAATTTGTAAACAGCAATTTGTTACAAAAATACCGCTTCCTTGTGTCGCCACACGTGCTAAACGTTTTTGCCCTCATAAATAAAAGGGGTAGGTAATTATGCAGGGGTAAAATTGTTACTTTTTAAATAATATCGTTTCTTTTCAATGTAAACGTTTTGCTGATAGCTGCTTTAAAGGTTTACCGTTTACATTTGTGCCATACAACGAGTTTTTTAGGAGCGCTATTTTCTTCAGTTGTACATTTTTGTGTCTCTTTTGACCGAAAATGTACAGTGTGTTTTTACCCGACTGTATAAATGCATATATTTTGAAAAATGAGATGTCGATTGATTTTTCTAGATCACAAGATTGACAGAAGCTATAAAAACAAAAGTATAAAAAGCTAAGCTATAAATGTTACATTTGTCCCCCTCTTGGCAACGGGGGACGAATAGAACTTTTAAGTTTTATCCATCCCTCTAAGGAGCAGAGATTTTTTAGTCCCTTTTTATCTGTCCCCCTAAAGAGTAGAGCAGGGAACAGATGGGAATAATAAAAAAATCAACTATGCCGGCTGTTAGCAGATATTTTCTATTATTTACAGTCGGCTACTTTGTTTTTCTTAATAAATACTAGTTAGATAGACGTATTTACGAATATAATCAATACCTTTAAACGAGCAATTCTTGTATATATAGGTATATAATATATGTATATAATCTGAATCTCGGAAACGGCTCCAACGATTTTCATAAAATTTAGTATGCAGAGGGTTTCGGGGGCGATAAATCGATATTCATTCATATTTCATTTTTATACGTCGTTTACCAATAAAAAAAACCGAGCAAAGCTCGGTCACCCAGGTACTAATCATTAACTGAGTATTTTTATCACAACTAGACATCTGAAGAAATTAATCTACCAAGCCTGGCGATTAGTCGTGATCATGTTTGTTTTTTTGTTTATTTTTTGATATTTTTAGACTTTTTAGAGCATTGGTGTAGTGGTAACACCACTGTCTCACGATCCGAAGGTCGTGGATTCAAACCTGGTCGTGCACCAATGAGTTTTTCCATTCGAAAAATTTGCGCGCAATGCTCTGCAGTACTCTTAAACGGTAAAGGAAAACATCGTGAGGAAACCGGCATACCCTAGAACCAAAAGGTCGAAGGTGTGTGTCATAGGTTAGTATTCTTATGAGCGGCGATAGGCTTGCAACTTGTCACGTACGGAATACTAACTACTTACTTATGTTTGGACGTGCCTCTGACTACCCTCTCTAAATTAATATCCTCAAAAGATCTAAGTAACTAAAGGTCTGAGGAAGATATCTACCGAGCCCGGGGATTACAGTCGTGATCATAATTTTTTTTAGACTTAAATATAGGTCGATGGTTGAAAATTAGCCTGTGATGTGTTACTTCCTCTTATTAACGCAAGACGCTAAAGAATTCTGTTCCGGTACTTGACGAGCCCATTCATCAATATGATTGATAGCTTTATAATTGAGGATGTGAGTTCTCTTTAAAATAATAATTACAGGGTCTCAAGGAGAGTAGGTTATCAAAGAAAAATATAGTAATATCGATAAAAAATTAATATAATATAATAATATAATACTTTAGTACTTTTTTTTGCGGAAACTTATAAAGAATAATTAATTAGCCGTTCATCACACATAACTTTTGTAATATAATTACCTAGCTGTTAGTTTTCCTAAAAGTGTAAAATAAAATAAAATAAATATTATAAAATAGTTCTATTAAAGAAATATTCACATCATAAGTTTATAAAATTGTGGAACAATTGAGCTATCTAAGGATCGTTGAAAGCAATCTATAGATAGCTTGACTGATCTAGATCACTGGCAGAAAGAGCGTTCCCAAGACGCTGGCAGCAGTACCTCGTTGAATGGCAATGCTGATACGTTGAGCCAATTATAAGCCAGATCTAGGGTCCAAAGAAACCAAACTGGTTTTATTATATTGTATGTTAAACCGAAATCATATATTTAAATTATGAGTGTTTTTTTTTTCAGATCCTTAAAAAAATTCAGGTATTTTTTTAATGTTTTTTATACTTAGGTACCTACTGTAAAAATTTATTCAACCGCTTTGCTGCCTTAAACATAGATTTTTTTAATTTTGTTTATTCACCGCTTGTAGGTAGTACAATTTGACTTTGTGTTACCAAGATGAACTCATACTGAAGAGTCTCCTACTATTAATACCTAGAATCAAAATCTGCTATCGTAAACCAATTTCTAAAATTTTGCATGAAAAATTCACTTTGCGCTGACGCGTTATTTATTCAAAGCGAGATATTAACATAGAATGTGCGATTATGAATTTTGTTAAATATGAGTATGTTTATGAATACCGAGATGCGACTGATAAATTGTCGAGCGCACGCGTCCCTCGTTTATCATAATCTGAAGGATGGTGTGATAAATTACCGAGAAGGATTTTAATTTGACGTGTTTATAGATTACTGATTTTAAGTTGTGGGTTCGAATCCAGACTTGCAAAGATGTGGATCACACTTCGACCACACAAGTATAATTCAGTACTACGAGTATAAATGTAAGTTTGTAGGTTTAAATTTTACTATGCATACTTGTTGCTCTATCGAATTCAATTCAATTCCAAAATAATTTATTCCATAAATTCACAAGGAACACTTTGAAACGTCTTACATGCTAGGTGAATCTATGTGCCAATTCCAACCTTACCCAAGTACGAGAAAAACAGACAAGAAACTCGTCTCGTCTTTTTTGTATCATCAATCTCCTCAAATCAAAGCTCAATCACGCCATAACGGCTGGGCAGATTTGAATGAAATTTGTAGTATAGTCTGTGATCTGAATTAATACAATTTTTTACTAGCTTCCGTCCACGGCTTTGCCCGCGTTGTTCCTTGAAAAATAAAAAACAGTCTATCCCGCGGGAACCGTATACTTTTCCGGGATAAAAAGTAGCCCATGTGCTATTCCAGACTATAATTTATATCTGTGCCAAGTTTCATCCAGATTCGTTCAGCCGTTTCAGCGTGGAAGAGTAACAAACATACATCCAGACATCCATAAATTCTTACAAACTTTCGCGTTTATAATATTAGTAGAAGCTAACTTGATATTATGAATGGATGCAGCATCTTATACCACTCGTCGTAAAGATTTAGAGAAGATTGAAGAGTGTATAAGCAAAAGTCAATCCCTTTGGATGCAGTGGGGGAGTCAAAAATCGTATGAAAATAAGATTTAACAAACAAAATTTCGGGGATTTTCACTAGTAAGTACACAAGCATAAAGTTTCAAACTGAAATCTGTGGAACATCTGAAATATTTTTGTTACATTCACAAGTTCCATGGAGGCGATGACCTATCTAAATATTTACAAACCCTGGACACAGTATTGGTGTCTACTACCAACAGAAGTGACACCAAATACATCTGATATTAAAAAAAGCTTACTAGGTACCTACCTCTACATAGCAGAATTTTATTTTAATGCAGCAATAATATTAGATGGCTCATACAAAATATAAGAATATGGTTTTTGCAATGCAATGCGCCGGATTTTAGACACCTGAGATATTTTTTTTCCAGATTAAAAAATGCATAGGGTATGTTTTTTTATAACTCATCACGTAAAAAATGTTTTATATAAAAAAAACGAGCTTTTCAATGTGACGCTTTGTTAAATGTGTCTCTTCTGTATTTCCATGTTATATTCTGTGTTTATAGCGTAAGTAAGTTGCAAACTGGTTGGTTTGTTTAGGGCCCTAGCTAATTGCGACCTTCGGACAAAGGTTTAAATAGTTCTAAAGCCTTTTATTGACTTTTGAGTTACGCGTAGTTTTTGCATTTTTCATGAAGAATCTTCTTTTTAATTATTTATATAATAGTTTTTTGTTGTGTCTACCATTAATTTAAGTTTTATGTTTTTTGTGGACTATAAAATGACTATAACAATGTAATTGATTATGGTTAGGCTCGGATAAGCCTAGTTTTCATATAAAATGATGCACAAATAGTGACTTATTCCAAAAGCTTCGGTTATGCCAATTTCAGAACAATACGAAACTCCCCATTCAAATAGTTTGTTCATCTAGTTAGACGTCATAGTAAATTCTGATTTCGTCATTGAAATACTGCCGTTCAATTTGATCTACAGGATGTTGTAGGGACTGGTAGGGTGCAAGAGTAACCCGAGAGTTATAAAGTAATGTATTTGGACATTATTTTTGGGGTAAAGTACATAATAATGTTCCTTTGCATTATAGAGTAAGTTCCTTTGCAAATGGTTATAAGTTATTGGAAGTTTACTTGTAAAGTGTGTAAAGTTTGTCCTCCGAATACAACAAAATAAAATAAATATGTTTTTCTTTTTAATTCTTTTGGGAGATTTTTCAAGGATAAGCGTGGCATAATGTTAATCCAGGGTATACATTTACACCAAAATAAATAGTTTTTATAAGAGTGTTTTTTCTGAATATTATCTATTTTTCTGTCTGATACACCTAAACATAATTAAGGATATGTGAAAACACCTATTCAAATCCGTTCAAAATTTTAAAAGTAAAGAAAGGTAAAAAAACAAATACTGAAAAAGACGGAAATATCTAGTACTTTCCCGCTATTATCTAATGAGCTTTTTTTTGTCTGTGTTCTGTTATGAAAGTACTATATATTTCCGTCCTTTTTAGAACATACGCATTTATAATAAGTAAGTAAGTATCAGTAGTATTACTCGCTGGCTCCTGCGCTTCCATTCGTTGGATTTGCGGATTCCAACTTCAATGTATTGGAATAAACCTCTTTGTTCCGTCCTCATATAATTCAGTCTGGTATTTAATAATTAAGCCTCTTGAATTGTGTGTTTTATTGTTATGTGAACATGTTTCAAATTATAGTGGTCGTTCAGAGAAAAGGTTGGATTAACATTGACAATGGAATTTGGATTAGATAAATTGTGAAGATTTACTATAACTATGATAATATTATCTACTATGCTGAATAGATTTTGCTTGACAACTAATTTATAAGAGCTTTACTCTTATTTCAGTTTTAGAAGCTTTTTTTCAAAGTATGTACCTGTATGTAAAGTGCTGGTGGTGTAGTGGTAGCACCCCTGCCTCACGATCCGAAGTTCGTGGGTTCAAACCTGGTCGTGCACCAATGAGTTTTTCCATTCGAAAAATTTATGTGCCCAATGCCAGTGGTCTTAAACGGTGAAGGAAAACATCGTGAGGAAACCGGCATACCCTAGAACCAAAAATTCGAAGGTATGTGTCATAGGTTAGTATTCTTATAAGCGGCGATGGGCTTGCAACCTGTCACGTACGGAATACTAACTACTGTGCAAAATGTGGGCATGTACCAAATGTCATGTTTGGACTTGCCTCTGACTACCCCCTTTAGACATCTTCAAAGATCCAAGTAACTAAAGATCTGAGGAGATTCTTCCGCGCCTGGGGATTACAGTCGTGATCATATTTTTTATTTTATGTACCTACTTACACTGGTTGTACAATTTTGAATAATTGCTCACGTACTTGTATATTATTAGAAAAACTTCCAGGAAATTGTGATATATGAAGTTTATTGCTACGAAATTGTTTTAATAATGGTGTATTGCTTTGTTTGTATCAGAAATACGTTATCACAGATTGGGCTCTTGATAGACATTAATTGTAATTGATCTCAACAAGAGTGGCTATTGTCATCCAGCATGCAGTTTTATTTGTTAAAAAATAAGGTGGAATTTTTCTTGCTCTGTGATTGTTTTAAGAAAATGATGCAAAACGATGCCAAAAACCAAATCCAATAAACAAGGTATTGTATTCATACAGTATTGATGTATTTTCAATGTACAAGCCACCAATAAAAGCGAATTTGTTCTACTGTTTGGCAAAGTCATCAATAATTAAATCTTTTTACGTTGTTCTATAACTAAGCGTCTACTTGCATAGCAATTTGAACTGTCTTTTCCGAAAAATAAAGCCCAACTTTCTACAACCATATTTCGTTCGAACGAACTTGCTATTTTTAAACATAAATTTCATCAGCTGTTACGATACATCAGCAATTTGAACTTTATCATGTATATCATAAAGCTCAAAAATGATTTGTTACGAGTTTAGGAACAGTATCATCATTAGGTCGAATACACATTAATAAATTAATACAGGGTAGACACCCTTACAATGTCGCGAGCGCAGGGAGCTAAGGCTTATTTTAATTTTAAATCAACGCTATGCTAATAGGGTAAAAGTTATACGGGGATAAAGTAAAGGTACGTTCACACCAAAGCGTCCAATCTGCTTCACAGTGGTGATTAGGGACCTACTCTAAAATTTCCGTTCTAATCTTGTTTCGAATTTTTAGGGTTTATTTTTTTTATTACAGAGACACGGTATAAAAAACCATCGTGCTATAGCATAATGCATAACATATTGTTAGGCTGTAATTCATCAAATTTATGTGTTTTATTCATAGCTAAATATGATTATTCAAATTAAAACTATATAACAATGTTATAACAAACAAAAAAAAACAGTTTCTGATTCTTTGTTTATGGCATCTGTCTCCTTTGAAATCAATTTTGCCACTGTCAAGTTTTTAAATTAGTAGTATAATGTCAATGTCACAAAGTCAGTCAAATTTCCAAGTCAGTTTTAAACAAAAGATGGATTTTCTGCGGTGCATTTGTCTGACAACTACGTCGCTCTGGTTTTAATATTATTTCTCTTGTTATTTTGAGTTTTATTGCGTAATTTTGGTGGTTATTTTGCCAATAAAGCCCGGGTTCTTGACGCGAGTGTAAAATATGTGAATTAGAGTGAATAGTTCTCTTCAAATTCCATCGGAGGAAATCCCGAGAATTTTCAACAAAACAGCCATCTTTTGTTTAAAATTGACTTGACAACTTGACTATGACTCTGTGACGTTGACAATACTTATAAATAAATACACTTGACACTGGCAAAATTGTTCTCTAAGAGACAGATGCCATAATTGAAGAAGAAGAAGAAACAAAAGATGGCTGCTTTATTCAAAATTTTCGGGATTTTCTCCGATGAGGTTGACAACACTTAACTATAAATACACTTGACACTTGGCAAAATCGTTCTTTACGAGACAGATGCCATGATTGAAGAAGAATAAAAAATGTGCATACCGTAATGTAAAAAATTACCGCCATTGCCACCCAGTTGGGGCATTAAAGATTTTGTCACGCCAAAGTTCCCCTTACTTGTTTCGAATTTGTTGAATAAAATTAACGAGTATATTGTTGAACATGTTTGCGAGCACGTTCTGCATGTAATTGCTAAAGTTGTTTTTTAGAAATTAAATTAAATAAGGGAAGAAAAGTGTCCTTTTTGGGAAAATAACATTTTAGGGTCCAAGGTTTATCTTTTGAAAATACCAGTCTCTTGGCATCAACAAGGTATTTATCTATATCTATATAAGAGCTTAACCTGACTGACTGACTGGCTGACTGACTGACTGACTGACTGACTGATTTATCATCGCCCAGCCGAAACCGCTGAAGCTAGAAAGCTGAAATTTGGAAGGTGGTTTCCTTTTATAACAAAACCACCCACTAAGGCGGGATTTTTGGAAATTCCACCTCTAAGGGGGTGAAAAAGGGTGAAAACGTTAGTATGAAACTTTTTAACGCGTGGAGCGATTTGTTTGACATGAAACTTTGTTTGTGCATTGTAAATGCAAAATGAATGGACACATATTTCAGGACTTTTCAATATAACCATCCAAAAGGGGTCAAATGTGGGGTCAATTTTTGTATGGGAACTTTTTAACGGGTGGTGCGATTGCCTTGAAACTTTGTTTGTGTACTGTGAATGCAAAATGAATGGGCACGTATTTCAGGATTTTTCAATATAACTATCAAAAAGGGGTCAAATGTGGGGTCAATGTTTGTATGGGAATTTTTTAACGGGTGATGTGATTGGTATGAAACTTTGTTTGTGTACTGTAAATACAAAATGAACGGACACGTGTTTCAGGATTTTACTATAAAACCCTAAAAAAGGGGTCAAATGGGGGGTCAGTTTTTGTATGGGAACTTTTTAACGGGTGGTGCAATTGGTCTGACACTTTATTTCGTGTTTCATGATTTTTCAATATAACTCTTAAAAAGGGAGTCAAATGGGGGGGTCAATGTTTTTATGAGATTTTTTTAACGGGTGGTGCGATTGGCCTGAAACTTTGTTTCCTGTTTCAAGATTTTTCAATATAACTCTTAAAAAGGGGTCAATGTTTGTATTGGATATTTTTAACGGGTGGTGCGATTGGTCTGAAACTTTGTTTGTGTTCTGTAAATGCAAAATGAATGGACATGTGTTTCAGGATTTTTCAATATAACTTTCTAAAGGGGGTCAAATGGGGATTCAATATTTCTATGGGTACTTTTTAAAGGCTGGTGCGATTGGTCTGAATATTGGTTTGGATACTTTAAATCCAAATTAATGGAAACTTATTTCTGGATATTTCAAAATAGTAAAAAGGGTAATGTGTTAGTGTTAAAGTTATTTATGGATTTTTTTTATTAGTGTGATTTGTTTGAAAGTCAGTTTAGATACTTTATGTGAACGAAGTCGCGGGCGGGACAGCTAGTAATATATAAACCCATAACATTTGAGTAGCTTACTTTGGGGCTAGATGATGCTGTGTGGATTGTCCAGCATTATTTATTTAAAAAAAATAATAATATTGGCTTAGGCCCGTGCATCTTAGTCGACCCCCAGTTTTGTTTAGAAACTGAGTAACGAAAAGTTAAAAAAAAATAAAAATAATAATATAGGTATTATGAGCGGTGTATACGAGTACAAAGCATATCCAAAAAGCAGTGACAAGTTTTGCAAAGTGAGATAATGTCATAAATATCTACTATTGATTGGTTGAGAGTTGATATTAAATCTGGAGCCTTAAGCTTAGAAAATTAAGTTATTATTAATTAGGCATATTTCTGCTTCCTAGCATGAAAACCGTAGATAGAGATTTTCTGTATGGAAGAGAATTTCTCTTAGATTTCTGGGCCCTAAAAAAATGCTGTGTACCGTACACAGCATTTTCTCATGCTAAAGTTCTGGAGGGAGACATAAATCTGCGTCTCAACATTGGTTGTCATCTATTTGCGGTTTTGAAATCACCTATTCATTAAGTATATCATTTATTTATCTTACTTTTCTGAACATAAGGCCCCTAGTTTCATTAGTGGCAAATATTTCCTGTTTGATACGGTGACTGAGATCCGTTGTCTTGTTAGTGGCGCCCTAGCAGTAGTTTCGACTAAAATAGTCGCTAATATAGGCCGTAAAGATGGTAACATAGGGTTCATTTTAAGGTATGGCTACTATATTATCAGATATGCAGCTGTGTTCATCGCTCGGTGGCCACCTGTAGCAGTAAATGGTCTTACTTCAAATCCTATTATTGATGTGAAAATTTAGGAGTGTATGCTTTTACCTAACAAATAAATAAATAATAAAATGAATGTACATGACATAAATGAAATGATAATAAGAAAGATAGATGAACTGTTTGAAAGACGATATTTGTAAAAAGGGAATGACTACTGAGATGATGGATGATAGGGGAGAGTGGAGGAAGAGAACCTGTTGTGCCGACCCCACCTAGTGGGAAGAAGGCAGCAAGATAATGATGATGATGACATGACATAGAAGAAATCAAAGAAAAGATAGGTTGAACAGAAAAACATTGTTGTGCCAACCACATGAAGTGGGAAAAAGACAGAGAAATGATGATGATATAGATAAATTAGATGAACTCAAGGAGGTAAAACTGAAAACATCATTATGCTAGATGAACTAAGCATGGCCACAGCGATTCAAACAGTTTAATTTAAATCAGCCTAAAACTGTTTAACAAAATTCAAACTCTACCGGCACCTGCTGGCTAATTAACTACCTCATATATTAGATCCTTAGAATTTACAAATAAGCTCCCAAAACCCGCCGGGTAATTTATCCGGGAACAGCTGGCAAACTCTTAATTTACCTGATAATAACAATAAGAAACCAGTTGAACTGATGAGACTTAATCAACTTATTTAGTTTCTATATTGATTTGCGATGAAGCTTCAACCTAGGGTTGCCAGATGGCCGGGAACTCCGGGAAAGTCCCGGATTTTCGGGTTGCTGACGACTCGGACAAAATTTACTGAGACACAGTGTCCCAGTTGACATACTATAAAAAATATTTTAACGCTAGTTTCATCTTCCATCGAAATTCATTATTAATTTCATTTTATAGTTCATCTCTTGAACGTAGCTTAATTGCAAAACTTGTATAGAATAAAAAAACATTGTTGATCTTTTGTTTTCTGTTTGGAGTTACTGTACAACCTAATGTGTTTAGCGAATTTTTATAAATGAAACATTTTGTTTCAGGCAAAATTATAAAAATGTGTTTAGCAAAGTTTATAAATAAACCATTTATTTTAGACAAAGACATTATGAACAAAAATATACTTAGTAGAGGAGCCCGAAAGAGATTGCTTTGAGTAATTAGACACATTTATAATTACACATTGCAAGTTAACATCAGATGAGTCGTTTGCTTGTTTTGCAAATCACAGTTTTATACATGTTTTATTAAGTGTCAGTATAGCCAGCCCACATCATCGCAAATGCAAATAAAAACAACAAAATATTATGGTACAATCACCAACAAATGCCAACGAACACCTTAAAACCTCAATAACTCATAAACACCTAAAACCTCAAATGTAGCTAATCAACACAAGCCATCTTCTATACGTAAAGAGCTTAACCTGACTGACTAAATCATCATCGCCGAACCGAAACTACTGAAGCTAAAAAGCTGAAATTTGGAAATTGGCTTCCTTTTATTAAAAAAACCACCCACAAGGCAGCATTTTTGGAAATTCCAACCTTAAAGGGGTGAAAAAAGGGTGTAAAGAATGTATGAAACTTTTTAACACGTGGAGCGATTTTCATGAAACTTTATACTGTAAATTCAAAATGAATGGACGCGTTTTTCAGAATTTTTCAATATAACCTTAAAATAGGGGTCAAATGGGGGTCAACGTTTGTATGGGAACTTTTATCGGGATATGCGGTTGGTCAGAATTTCGATTAAGATACTTTAAATGCAAAATAAATGGAGAAGTGTTTCTGGATATGTAAAATTACCCCTTATAAAAGGGTAAACTGGGGTGTCAAGTTTGATTGGATTGATTTGAAACTTGGTTTGGATACGGTTTTTTACACGCAAACGAAGTTGCAAGCAGGTCAGCTAGTATAATGATAAACATCATAAGTTTTTACAATGTTCAATTACTTTTGACTGTACAATGGCGAAACAAAAAGCCGGCACATGGTGTGAGAGCACTAATCCACGGCAGGCGCGGTGAGCCGCGTTTCAGCCATTTAAACTATTACTACAGATTGAATAAATAAGTGGACGGACTAAGGATGTAAAGAATAAACGTGTGAAAAGGACAGAATATGATGATAATGATGAAGAAATAGTTATACATAAGTGTAAGAAAAGTCTACTAAGCGCTATTCAGACGCCTTGTGGGTAAAAAGTGATTATATTAGGCTGATGTAACTTTTATTTTCTGAATTTGAACACAGGTTGGTTAAAAAAAATCTGTCTAGAAATATCCGGACCATAACATTGCGAGCACGTGCGTGACAAGGGGTCACGCGCGTGATCACACGCGTGCCTACGTGCACTTGCTGAATACATGGTTGTGTCTTGACACTTAACATATCAAGTTGACGTATTGAAGAACCGTATCTTTGTATAGACACATCTATCAATCTTTCTACTTATTTTTTACAAAAAAATATATGGTTCCCTTTTAATTCCTTATTGATCGATACTTTTCTCGTAAATTCATTAAACTCATTCTCTCTTGTAATTTTTTATCTTTTTAAGTAAAACTTCTTTACGCACGCTTGACTTGGAGAGTAAGCTGGTGAATGCGTGACGAGAGCATTACGAAAAGTGTGATCGAGCAAGGTGAACGGAAGTTGAGATATAACTTAGTAAATAGAAAGAGAAAAAGTTATATTACTATGTATACGTATATTACTGCAAGAGAGAAAAGTGCAAAAAGCATTTTCTTTTCCTCTTTCTCTCATATTCAGTTACGTTTCGTATATCTAAGATACAGTGCAGGTCTGCATAGATAAAGATGGAGCTAAAGAAGTTTTACTTCAGTCGTGTGATCTAAAGCACACTCGATTTTTTGTACGTTTTCCTAATTCCACCCCTGTGTCTATTAACGAATACCACACTGTTCTTTGTCCGCGCCCCTCCGTGGCACTAAGCCGCACATTGTCTGTGGATTCGAACAACTGGACTTTACACATTGTGAATGAATTTAATAATGGGGTATTTGTCGTACAACTTAACCCTAGTAAAGCAAGATTAATGAAATGAAATGTTGTACTTACTTAATGAGATTTTGTTTAAAAGAGACTCAATTTTGATGGTTTTTGTTAAGGACTATTGTGGTTTACGTGTGTTTATTGCGTGTTATATAATAAAACCTCATTCGTATGGCGACCTGTGGTTTTGAGGTGATACATCATCAGAGATTGACTGACAAATGTCTGAGGACATGGTTTTGGCAGAATCTATATACTACAAAACTGTAACTGGTCAAATTCTGTATATTGAAAATATTTTTTGGAGGTCTCCTTATAATCGATACTGATGCCAAAACTCTATATATTTGATTGTTTGTCTGTCTGTCTGTCTGTATCTAGGAGGAGCATCACGCCGAAACTACTGAATGAAATCAAATGAAACTTAACACGGTTTGAGTTCATACTACGAGGTAAGACATAGGATACTTTTTATTCAGCACGGTTCCCTTGGGAGAGGGGATATAGTCCAAATGTGTACTTAGCTGTAATTGTATATAATTAATGTATCAGCTATCTGGTCCCCGTAGTAGCTTTGCTTATTTCGGGGCTAGATGGCGTTGTGCGAAATGCCCAACAATATTTATTTAAATTATTTTTACAAATTGGAACTCTACATTCGTATGATTAAACGAAGAGTTGCATCCGCTTCAACTCAGCAATGCACTAGCAATAATAGTCGTTCCGTCGATTAAGGTTAGGGTTGTCCAAAACTTATTTTTCGGCCATTTTGAGTTTGTGACAACCAATAAATAATAAAAAGTTGCTAACTTCGATGGGAGTTGCGAGTGCGTTGAGTTTCTTACCGAAGTGGACTTTTGAAAGATTGAGAGTCATTATCATTGACTTGACCGGTAAGTATATCGATCTAGCGAGACATTAGATAATTCATTATTTCGCCCTAAAAGATTATTATAATTGACTAACTCTAGGGTTCCACCGCAGTTTTTCGGGTGGTTCCTTCTTAATTAATTTTAGTTTTCATACCCTTAGATATCTTGTATTATTGTTTCGCTTCTTTCCCCTTGTCATCTGTGTGCTACAAAGTAAACGCTTTATTCCTTATTCTTTATTCAAGGATGTATTCAGAACACTAGTTAAATAGGTATTTGATTGTTTTGCAATTTATTGTTTCTATGACTAATTTACCATTTAATTGTGTAAACTGTTGTTGACAACCCTAGCTCTGATCCGGATTTACATAAGGCCCGTTCTCAAGCGCACTTGCAATAGCGTAATGTTTAGTTGGAACAATGCCTCTGATGGATTCAAGTACTTTCTTCAAACTTCAAGCATTCACCGGTTTTGAAAGAGAATTATCCCTAGTAGTATATCCAAGAAGGTACCTCGCGTGGTGTTTTTCTTTGGCTCTTATTTTGTATCATACTTATTCGATTTCTAAATGTTATATTCCTTATTAAAAAAAAAAAATCGATTGATTCAGGTGTGACTTTGCGGAAATCCATTACAAATACTGAAAAGGACGGAAATTTTTGAAACTTTAAACTTTCTGAAACATGGTGATTTGTAAAAGCTTGTGGTAAAGCCCCAGTCATAGAATATTGTTCTTTTCTCACTAGAAAAAAAGGCTGGCTTTAGGTGAGAGATTGATTTTTTATAACCATAGTTTTAAACATTGTTAAAACTCCAATAGGGTGAAAAAGGGTGTTAATTTTTAAAACTGCGGTAGAGACTGCGGAATGCCGCTGTTCAATAGACTCGATAGTCAGACATCACAAAGATATATCAGCCTATTCAAACACGATTCAGACCCTCAATAACTCATCACCGATCTAATTTCATCATAGATTTATGGTGAAGTCCCTAGCTTTCACACAATGCCAGTATCTTTCAACAGCCATCGACAATCGACACGTGCCAAAACCATAGCGAAACCAGAGATAGTCATTAATAACAGACCCTAGTTAGAGGGGTGTTTTTTGCTACTTTTTGCGGTTGTTAAGTAATATATTTTTTGGTTGTCAAAGAACCGAATTTAGTTGGTCCTTTCTACTCAACGGTTTCGTCATTATTCGGAACTTTGTTTATCTCGTAAAACATTTGTTTATTTTATGTACTCTTCGTGAAATAACTTATTACCAACCAATCTTTTATTGCTCCATCTCCATGCTATCAGCTTGAGGGACAAGCTGTAAAATCAATGAACAAAAGTTTTTTAATAGCGGTGAATATCAAATTGAGTAGAAAAGCCCTGGTATTATCAAGTAACTACATATGTGGTTGCAACCTGTCCCGAAAGGAATACTAAGTAACTAGATAATTATATGAAACGAATCCTTTGCATATTTTCAATCACATAATTGGATACTACACTTATGTAGATAATTTGAACTTTATTTTCAAGACAATTGAGCTTATCATCATCGAGCACTGTCCATATCCGGGCCGTTTTATGCATATTCAGCTTTATAGTTATATCAATATAGTTTAAATTCCCAGCGGGGTTCGGCCTGGTAATGCTTCTCATTGTGAAAACATTCAGCCGTCATTGTCGCTTGTCGCGAGACAAAGAACAGTGGAACAAAATGTTTGCGACAATCTGAAACCACCGTGACAATATCTGTGCACCCCGCTCCTAATCACGTCACAAACAGCTGATACAGAGATAGCTAGGTAACTAGAGGTATTCCCACGAACAACGGCACAAATTTTTTCTGCACACTTTAAACTGCATACTTTTTATTCACATTTTTGCACAAAATCACATTAAGTGCCATTCGTTGTTTTTTTGTCATTATCCTGAAGTTGCTAAAATATATTTTGCGGTGAGACCTTTTTTTTACAAAAAATGCTGAAAACTGATTTCAAACATACCCTGAATACTACAAATACAATCTTATTTTCATTTATATTCATATTAAAAATCGGTACTTTGTACTTTGGAATAACATGGTGACACTATAAGTTTTACCAAAAAAGTTACTCTCAGTAATATTTATATGGGATTACCTCGGGATCATTATCAACCATCAAAAAATCGTCGGTTAACATTACAGTCTTTTGGCTGAAGATAGATAGATAGATATATTTTTTAAGTCAAATAGCTGATTTAGGTATAGGCTGTGACAGCACTCAGAGTATAAAATCGATTCGCGACTTTTGCGTTAGTTCGACAACGAACTCGCTACGAAAAAATATGTCGCCCGAAACGAAAATTTACTGGAAAGGACCCAAAGTTTCCAAACTTTTGTAAGAAAGAAACAGTCAGCAAAAAAGTTACCAGCTGATATGGGACGGAATTGAATTTGCTGGATATATTTTGGCTAATCACGTTTGGAGAAAAGTTTTCTCAAAATCATTACTCATGGTGATTTTGGTGACGTGACGGTGTGTCCGTGCTGTGGTGCGACCTTTGTGCGAGATGAACATTAGTTCAATTACGGAACTCATGTTACAATCTATTACAATCCGCTTTTATTAACTGACTCGCTGACCCGACAAACGCTGTCCTGTCATCGACGTACAGTCGATAGAATCACAATCAAATTTCGGTATAACTTACGTTCGATTTCAATCCAAATGTTACCTTTCGTAATACCAATTCATCGATAGTGACTGCGATCGATAGCGGCGATGGGCCTGCAACCTGTCACGTACGGAATACTAACTACTGCGCAAAATTCGGGCATGTACCAAATGTTATGTTTGGACGTGCCTCTGACTACCCTCTTTAGATATCCTCAAAGATCTAAGTAACTAAAGATCTGAGGAAGATATCTACCGAGCCCGGAGATTACAGTCGTGATCATTTTTTTTTGACAGTGACTGAAAAAATAGTTTTATTGTTTTGTTAGTATCAGAGTTCAGTAATGGCAGCACAGGTTAAATAATTTTAATCTAACTATTCTAACTAATCTACTAAAATTTTCCCGTTTTGATCATGTAGCATTTTAACGTTTTTTCGTTATGGTGGGTCCATTTTCTAACAAAGAGGCTTTTCAGTGTTCAATGAACTCTATCACCAAAGATGGCTACTTCGAACTTACTTTCCGGACATTCTCAAGTTAAACTTAACTTAGTTTGGGATTTAGTGAGTGCAACTTCCGCTAAGTTTTGGGTTTTCAAAGTGTTTTCCGAACAAAGAAAATTTGGCCAAGCTAGTGCTACTTTTTAGAGTTTCAAAATCTGGCAAAGAACCCTAAGTTTCACTATGATTCTTGTCATTTGCGTATTTTTTCTATAAAAAAATATGATAAGTCTTTTATAACTATTGTTTTTAGGTGACTCGTGTTATTTACGATATATAAATCAAAAAATAAAAATCAAATATTGACAAATTAATTATCTTGCTACTGTAATTTTAATGTAAGTTTTGATTATTACCACTATTTCTGAGCTGTTCAGAACTAGTTTGACTTTTAGTCCTATTCAATAATATTGGAAATCATCGTGTTTGCATTGCAACTATGAAAATTGTTCAAAAATAGATTGTCATTGGGCTCCCAATCAACCATAACATAAGATAAACTATTGGGAGCTATTGTTCAATGTCGATTCACCACCTATCTGTTTGGGAACCATCACACAATTCATTTCATAAATTAATATTGTAAATTTTTGAGTGTAATATTATAAGTTTAATAATTTTGAGTGTGTACAATTATACAGTGTAAATAGTCTTATTATTCTTCTGTACCTTATTATTTCATTTCTACTTTTGAATGTTTTACTGAGTGCTAGTATTAACATTAATTTAAGGTAGTGAATTTTCATCATGACTGTCCTAAAGCGTGCTTCACGTATAGCTCATTGGACGAACCAAGTATTAGGATATTTAAGAGTTTGACGAATCACGTATTTGACAAATTTAGGTTTGGATCAGTCTCTAGTTTGATAATTCAAGAATTTGACGTGTCTTTATTTTGACAAATAAAGATTTGACGAGTATAAAATTTGACAAATCAATAATTTAACGACCGTCTGCGTAATCGTGAAAGTTGGGTATGGCAGAAAAAGCATCAAAGTATGCAATAAAAATGTAGAGCTTTGAGTATTAGGTGTGGTTTAACTTTGAATGATAGAGTGAAGAACAATGTAATAAGTGAAAATTGAGAAAGCGTGGTTAAGGTACCTATGTGATTTTAGACGTTTTACTAGTAAGTCATTTTACTTTTATGCCATTCATCCCACAAGGGCGTTATGCTAGATTGTCCTTCTGATACGGACCGGATACACCCTATCAAATAATCAATTTAAAACAGAACTTAAAAGAGATAAACAATTATAGGAAGATACTATAAGGAATAGAAGAGACAAAAAAATTACACGAGAAATATAATGGTGTACTTATATAACTAAGTAATCTGAATGAATCGATTCCAGAGTTGTTATGGGCATCCAGTAGCTTTAGTTCCCTGATCAACATATCACTGTTACCCCCAGGTATTCCCGGTTCATAAATTATGAATCTCGCGACTCGATACAATCTCCTGCCGATGGGAATATTATGCCGATACCTATCGACGCGGTAGCTAGGTATTTTTCAAATTTTTCGCTTACGTTTTCTTTCATATGTTAATTTGTGGGGTTTGGTGCGAGCTTTTAGTTAAAAGGTAGATTTTTTAATAATAAATTGTGATGGAGCAGAGAAATTGTTAAAAATTTGAAAAAAATAACAAAAGTAAAAATGAAAAAATAACTCCTATAATTACACAAAGAATATTAGCTGTAGTAAAAAGATAGACGTAACAATTTTATACCTTTAATTCTTGTATATATATATATATATATAATTGGAATCTCGAGCAATTCTTGTATATATATATATATATAATTGGAATCTCGGAAACGGCTCCAGCGATTTTCATGAAATTTAGTATGCAGGGGGTTTCGGGGGCGATAAATTGATCTAGCTAGGTTTCATTTTTAGAAAACGTCGTTCACCAAAAAATAAAACTGAGCAAAGCTCGGTCACCCAGGTACTTATAATAATAAGATTTCTCAAAATTCAAAGAGCCTAAATTACAACGAAAACGTGATCACGACTGTAATCCCCAGACTTGGTAAATAGCTATTAACTTAGTTCTTGGGTATGCCTCACGATGTGCATGACCAGGTTTGAACCCACGAACTTCAGATCGTTAGGCAGGGGTGCTACCCTTTCACCACTAGTGCCTAAATAGAGATCTTTGAAATCTATTACATTGAAATCAAATTTAAATAGGCAATCATAGAATTAGGCTTTAGTATCCAACATTTAATCTATACCTATGACTGACCGATTCATTTTCGCCGAGTCGAAACCGCTGAAGCTAGAAAGTTTGGAAGGTGGCTCCTTTTATAACAAAACCACCCACTAAGGTGGGATTTTTGGAAATTCCACCCATAAGAGGGTGACAAAGGGTGAAAACGTTATTGAACAATAAATGGTGTATTGTATGTCACAGATAGGTAGGTAAAAACCTGAAATTACGAATAAGCACCGTCTGAAAGCAGCTTTATCCCGTGATTTCCCCGTAACGTTGAAAATTAGGCATCATTTATACTATTGACTAATGCCCTCGTAAAACAAATGACATTGGCCATTAGCCTAACGAGAAGTCATGACTTAGGTAATGTGTGTACTTACCTTGGGCAGAGGTATTTATAGGGGGAGTGAGTCCGACCAAATTAATGATAAGAATCACTGATTTGATGTAATTGACCGAGCGAGCTAAGCGAGCCAAGCGTCACAGTATCGAGATTGACCAAAAAATGCTTTTGTCCTTCTGTCAGTCTGTTCTTGTCTACAGGTCGCATTTTGTAATAGATTTTTTATTTTTTTTTAAGTTGATCGCTATTTTTGATTGAGAGGTAAATAGAGTGGGAGGGGGAAGTTTTCTGTAGCGTTATTTATAAATGTGTTTCAATCAAATTTGAGAGGCACACTAAAAACTTCATTCTACACAAGATGTTTAAAAACAACGAAAGGGGAGAGTGGAGGAGGAGAAAGAGGAGGAAGTTAGCTGTATTGTACACGGGCATCGAGGTCTGCTGTTCTCACAAAACCACTACTGAGTAGATTCACTTAATGACATAATAAAAGAATAAAGCTTTTTGTGACATTACTAGAAACTCCCCTTGACTTTGTTCGCGTAATCCTATTTTCGTACGAATTTCTCTCGCTGTACTCCCACGTTTATTCCTACAAGCATCTTTGATACACGCTATCAACAAAACAAGCCTTAAACATGTTTTGTTTCAAACAATAAAACATTTTGTCTTTGATACGTTTTCTGCAAGTTTTGTATACAACAGTGTAAAAGTAGGGTTAAAGGTTAAATTTCTGGAATACCTTTCTTAATTTTCCTTATGACCCTTTAGGAACCTACCCTCCAAATTCAGCTCTCTAGGACTTATAGTTTAAGCTGTGCGCTAATAAAATATTATTCAGTAAGTAGGTACATAACGTAAGGTCGTAAGATTTTTTATAATATATTTAAATTACCAACTTTACCCTCACTCCGTAAACTATGAAAGTTTTATTGTTAGTAGGTACACTTAGTACCTACATTATCTTGATAGTCATTCACCCCAATAAAGAAAAAAGAAGATTATGATTTTGTGTTATTTAAGACGTTTTACTAGTACTTTCATACAACGCCATCTATTTTGAACATTGAAAGCTAATTGGAGACGAAATGGAAAATCCTTTCGGCATCCCTTTCAAGACTTCTTTCACATGTCAATGTTTCAAATATCAAAGGGTTCAGAAGGTATAGAATTACACGTCCGTTGCGAGATACAAATAAATAATTTGATTTACCACTTCAAAGGCCGACGAAACGGCAAATACATTTATGTTTACAAAACATCTAAAAAGGTAAAGCCGTAAACGCTTCCCACTAATGGACAAAATGATACTTTAAATAGCTGCAACGCAGAACGATCTTTCCAGTCATAAATTCACGAAATTTATGATGACACGGGATAGTAACGGACACGGAACGAAACGACTTCAACACGTGTTTTCAGTAGAGATAACTACTACAGCAATCATGTACCTATGTGGTTCAAGTTGATGAATGATAGTGTCTAGAACCTTAGTGTATCTAGTGAACCTAGTGAACCTAGTGTCTAGAATACATGGTGTCATGTGCAATAGAGGAACCTCCGAAGATATATATTTTAATCCTCTCATCAGATTGGTTGGAAATCCTGGTGACACTATTAGAAAATTACTGATTTTATATGTATGTTTTGGTATTCTTCTTCTTCGTCTTTGTTTAAGACATCTGTCTCTTGTGACATCAATTTTGTCGGTGTCAAGTTTTTAAAGTATTGTCAGTGTCACAGAGTTATTGTCAAATTGTTTACGTTATTAGTTTTTACATGTAGTTTTGACGCCCTAAAGTCAACTTACATTTGCCGACAGCGGGATGACAAAGTTTCGTAGTAGGTTCGACTGTAAACGTGTTCGACCAGTTCAAATGTAAGGTCATTGTCAAAACAGATTCTAATTTAGAACTGCACTCAGTAATTAATAGTAGCACTCAATGACAAAAAGAGGACCAGTAGTTTCTGGTTAAGTCTACCATCTGGACTTGCCATTAATAACCACTAGAGTTAGGACACTAAGCACTTACTAGCTACCATTAATTGAATTGTGAAAGAGTTAATGTAGCTTATTGATTGTTAGTAGATCAATTTAACGAAATGAATGAATGAACGAATGAATGAAAATACTTTATTGTATACCTAACATGGAAAAAAACATTGTATCGTATTATTAAAAAGTAAAACGGGTGGTCTTATCGCTAAGAAGCGATCTTTTTGAGACGACCTTAGCAATGTTGAGTAGAGAAATGTTCGGATAAGATTTGTTTTGCTTGCTTCATAGCTATACCTAATATCGTTCTTGTCATAGTCTATGATCAAAACTACGCAACAACATCACTTTTTTGACTATGGGAATCAGACGGCTGTTATCCATCGCCCACTGTTGGGCTTATAAGCCTTTCCTTGTAGGTATAATAAGTAAATAATTGAGTGCCAATTTTTTCGGTTCTATAAAACCCAATACTTTTTTTGACAATTGCGTCAGAAATATCACAAAATATAGGTAACCGCTAGTTAAAAATCTCCAAATCCCAAAAGTTTGCTGAAAGATAACTTTTTTTAGGGTTAAACTCGCCTGTGTTCATACTACAAGATTTACAGTGTAAATTAATTTGTGTATAAATAATAAAGATAAAATAAATATAGATAGATAAAGATAAGATATAAGGGTCCTACTTAACTAAACGCGATCTCGCGATCTCATACATTCTCAAAAATCAAACAGCTGATATATCGACATTTACTGCATCTCTATCTCGTCTCTTTTGGTTAGGTCGGAAATGCAAAAGATTGACGTAAAGCAAATGATCTGAGAGGTTTTCTCATAATGTGCAAAAAGTGATAAAACTGTAGAGTAGACGTTTTGCTATAACATGATTATTTATGTAAGAGCACTGGTGGTGTAGTTGTAGCATCCCTGTCTCAAAATCCGAAGGTCAGGGTTTCAAACCTGGCCGTGCACCAATGAGTTGTTCCATTCAAAAAATACATATGCGCAATACCAGTGCTCTTAATCTTAAACTAAAAACTTAACATTATAAACGTAAAATTTTGTAGTATGGATGTTTGTTACTCTTTCACGCTGAAACGGTTAATCGGATCTGTATGAAATTTGGCACAGAAATAGATTATAATCTGGAATAGCCCATAGGCTACTTTTTATCCCGGAAAATAGTACAGTTCCCGTGGGATAAATAAATAAAATAAATAAATAATGCTGGACAATCCACACAGCATCATCTAGCCCCAAAGTAAGCTACTCAAAGCTTGTGTTATGGGTACTAGATAACTGATATATTTAATACATTATATACATAGATGGATATTTTTTTATCATACATAGGAAACACCAAGACCAACGGAACAAATTTCTGCAGATCGTACACAAATTTGTTCCGCGGCGGGAATCGAACCCGCAACCTCTAGCGCCGCAGGCGGTCTCTCCCGCTGCACCACTGAGGTCGTCAATAGATATGTGGGAATGTGGTTGCCAGTAATAGAATAGGGACTCGAAAAGTACGAGTTGGCAGCGGACGACATGAGGCAGCAGCAGACGACGTGTCGCAGCGTCATATCTATGAATTTCTATGAAATGCGTCGCTAGCTTCGTGTCGCTAACTACGGAAAGAATTTCCTAGAAATACATAGAAACCAGTAGTGTCGCCTGCGACACGTCGTCCGCTGCTGCCTCATGTCGCCCGCTGCCAACTCGTACCTTAGTGATGGTCGTATTAAATTGTCAACATTCTATTTAAGTAAGCATATTAGACATGCTGTCCCGCCCGCGACTTCGTTCACTTATAGTATCGAAACTAAGTTTCAAACAACCCCCCATTTGACCCCTTTTTGAAGGTTATATTGAAAAATCCTGTAACACGTGTCCATTTATTTTGCATTTGCAGTACACAAACAAAGTTTTAGGCCAATCGCACCACCCGTTAAAAAGTTCCCATACAAACATTCACCCCACATTTGACCCCTTTTTGAAGGTTATATTGAAAAATCCTGAAACACGTGTCCATTTATTTTGCATTTATAGTGCACAAACAAACAGTTTCATAAAAATCGCTCTACGCGTTAAAAAGTTTCATACAAACGTTTTCACCCTTTTTCACCCTCTTAGAGGTGGAATTTCCAAAAATACCGCCTTAGTGGGAGGTTTTGTTATAAAAGGAAACCACCTTCCAAATTTCAGCTTTCTATCTTCAGCGGTTTCGGCTCGGCGATGATCAATCAGTCAGTCAGTCAGTCAGTCAGGTTAAGCTCTTATATAGGTATAGATAAGACCCTAACTATCAGGTGGACCGTCTATATCTTCATTGGGTACCTGGCTATAGTCCCCCATAAATAAGTTGGCGAAAAGCTTGGGTCGGTCTCGTAAATATAAAGTTACGAGTTTAAGATGGTTAGAAATTACAACGGGTAAGATTTTAGGCAGGGGTGCTATCACCACACCAGTGCTCTTCAGCAGAAGGTCGAAAAAGATTAAATTAATTAAGAGCGCTGGTGGTGTAGTGGTAGCACCCCGGCCTCACGATCCGAAGGTCGTGGGTTCTAACTTGGTCGTGCAGCATCGAATTTTTTTATTCGGAAAATTTATGTGCGCAATGCCAAGGTCCGTTTAAGAACCTTGGCATTGCGCACATAAATTTTCCGAATTTATGTGCGCTGAAGGAAAACATCACGAGGAAACCGGCATACCCTAGAACCAAAAGTTAAGAAAAAAAAGTAAAGCGGTGATGGGCTTGCAACCTGTCACGTACGGAATACTAACTACTATGCTAAATGTAAGCATGTGCCAAATGTCATGTTCGGACGTGCCTCTTACTACCCTCTTTAGATATCCTCAAAGAAAGTCACTACACTTTTTTTTTAATTAATGGTAAAACCACTTTTTAAAAACAAGCTTTTTAACTTGTCCGCCATCTTGGAGGTCCCGCTATATTGGATTTATAGAATAGATCTTGGATGGTCTCACATATTTTGGATTTGATGTGACGTTGTATTAATTTTCGTATTCTCGCCAGCAAGACCTTTAATTTGATACGCTTATTGTGTTAGTGAGGAAAAAATAACTAGTCGGCCATCTTGGATGATCCACCATATTGGAATCCAAAATAAGCGTGTTTACCAAATTTCAGCTCAATCTTAAAGATAACTGATTTAAAATTCAGTTGCAAGATTCCAACCGGACAAACATACATTGCAAGTTAAATAAAAGCTTGTAAATATTATAATTTATACGAATGAATGCTCCACACATCTCATGTGTCACACAAAATTAATGCGAACAGATGTCTGTGTCATATTGTACACTTCGCAGAACCCAGGAATCTGATGTTTTATTTCAGGTTTTGCATTTGTGTATGTCAAGTTTCTTTGATGGATTTCCTTTACAATCCTTTGGCGAACAGTATTTATAATTATCCTTGTATATATAGACGGGTCCACACCAGGCCCCTACATTACAAGTCTACAAAGTAAAAAAGTGACAATATTGTCGAAATTTACGACAAGTGCTTTTTAATAAAACTTACAAATATTATGTAGAATTGTAAGTAAACTTTTCCAATTTTAAAAATCGTATTTTTTTATTAAACAGAAACTTGTAGAATTGTAGCCGGTTACAATTAATTGATATTATATATTACTAGCTTCCGTTCGCGGCTTCGCTTGTGAGGTACCTACATAAAATATAGCCTATGTTACTTAGGGATAACGTAGGTAACTAACGGTGAAAAAATTTTTGAAATCGGACCAGTAGTTTATTAGTTTATATAATAAAGTATAAAGTATCATTACAAAACTTTCCTCTTTATAATATTAGTATAGATAGATATGTATAATACATGCATAATTATAGTAGAGAAACACTGATCATTTTAGAAGTTTCTAATGTGATTTTGTAAATGAACACATTTAGTATCAGCATTGCACCCGTACGAAGCCAAAGCGGGTCGCTAGCTTAATATAAAGTAATCTCTGCACATACTTATAAACTTTTCTTCTTGTAGTTTCACTAGTTTCGAACCAGTGTGGTGAAGATTAATTAGAAAGAAGATTAAATTACTCTTTTCGGTTTGAGCTACATGAAACGCAAAAGTCAAACTTATTGCACCTAAGTATGAATGACCTCTCGCCCACAGGTGACTTCGCGTTTTCAGCAAGTTTGACTCCGAAAATTTTATTAAGTTGCTTTATCTAAGCAATAGTCTTAATAATTGAGTTATGATCGATCTAGCCCATACGTCTCAATCACCTGTCGGTCTACTCGCTCAAATCTCTTTATTTCCCGCGGGAATTTGTTCTTTGTTTACCAGTATCCACTGGTTATTTGCCACCGCAACCAGCTTGTTAGCTAAAGTCCCTTGACGTTGTCAACTTATAGGCCAAGGGTAATCTTATTATTAGAATTTCTTCTTCATATAGTATCACTACTTCTTTGTAATTAGTGTGGTGAAAGGTTTACAATGCACTGTTAATAAACGCATTCTTATAATAAGTATCTACAGACATACTATTGCCATTCAATGTTGTAATGCAGCCAGAAATATGGTCAATTCTTTAAAGCCTTATTTGGAATGCGATTTAGAGAGGGTAGACTTATATTTATTTTTATTTATTATGTGCTACTTACTCTAAGTTGTCCAAAATAAATGTTTTTTTTTAATTATTAAGAGGTAGCAAAAGTTTGTCGATTATGGTGTATTAAAAAATTCCAAGTTTTTAAAGATCTGAGAAAATCTCTACGTATTTTTTTTGTCATGATATCTTGTAACCTCTGAAAACTTTATCTACGGATAGAATAAGCACTAGCACAATGTTATAGGTATCTAAGTATTAGCGCACTCCATACAAATCGGATACCTATCCTGTAAAAGCAATTACGAACGTCTGTAACTCGTTCTAATAAGACTTCACTGACAAACACTTTACAATCTCGAGAGTGTTCCATTAATTTGATCCTGATTTAGTTCAAATGAAGCTTTACCAAAACCAGAGTTTTAAAGATCCTAACACCCGTATTTATAAATATGATGACGATTGCAATTTTGGATTTTGTCGATGATATCTGAATAGTGAAGAGTGAAAACGAATGGTCCCAGAATATATCCCTGAGGGATCCCTTTCAAACTACAGAATTTTGGTACTTAGATAAGATAATTGAATTATTTAGCTGTGAAGTCGGTAAACAACTTTAACCTATTGTATGCAGATCTTCTAAATTTGTTTAATAGAAAACAAATTTGTTATAATTTAAGGTCTTGGCTTGAATGAGAATGTCCATTTACAAAAATACTATATTATTAGTTTATTTTTAAATAATTAGTCCATTTTTAATATAAAACACAGAATCACTCACAATATGCTTTCAGCAATTTGCCTAACAATGATTTCAAGGAGCTCGTTGATCTCGTTGCGGTACTCAGCGATTTTTCCAGGAATAATCACACCCAAGAAAGTATTGACGTTATCTGAGATGTCCTTGCCATGAACGATAGCGTTAACATCAGACTCGATGCCCCCAAGAGTGAAGTCCATATCCACACTTCTGATAGAAATCCCGGAAATAATACCGATGCTCACGCGAATGTTGCCCTCCAAACGAATGCCGACGATTGCTACTCTACCATCAAAGTGAGCATTAGTACTGCTACCAAATAGAATAACATCTTGAGATGCTTTCTCAAGAAGAGCTTCAATCAAAGGAAGGCGTATATCAAACGTAAGACGGTTGGTGAGGATACTGTAGTTGATTCTATGCACCACAATGTTGCTGAGTCCAGTGATAAGGCACTCTACGACCTCAATCTGCGTATTGAAGAGAACTTCAACAGGAAGAGCTATATCAGCTTCGTAGTTTTCAATGTGGAAGGGATCCAAACCGGCGTCTTTGATGGCTTGGCTGACTTCTTCAATGGCTTGTACGATATTTCCAGTGATAAAACGCTCATCGTTGCTGTTGATTGCTTCAACTAAGTTTAAGGATGTTTTGGGTAGAGCAGCTATGCTCACGATGAGCAAAGAAAAAGCTACGATAATCTTCATGTTTTGTATGTCGTCGAATGCCGTAGTAATTGCCAATACTCTTTTATATACCTTGCATTGATTATCATCTGGCAGGTGTATCTGCGTATCAACAGATTGAATTCCAATGATAATTTTCAAGGTTTATCTATTTAATAATTGCATTTTATCAATTTTCTAAATCAAGTCCCAATCATTGTTGATAATCTATCGAATTTTCGTATTGTTATTTAGCATGTATTACCCTTGAAAGGAGTAATCAGATCAAACAATATATAAACATGATTAACTCGCTCTTAGTATCTGAAACTGTTTAAATGACGTGAGTTCAGCATCCATTCCATCTTCTCAACTTAGCCGTATCCATTGGTGGGACAAAGCTACACGTACTGACTAAACTACGTTTTCTCACAGGTACTTTCAGGTTATTTCATAGGTACTATCGTTACACCACCAGTATTCTATCCCATCTATCGCTAGTGCATCCCAAGCTCTGTATCTACGTCACAAAATACGTCAATGTGTATTCCACCTTATAGGCAGTGGAATGACCGAATGACTGATTTCATTCTACGGTCGATTGAAATAGTCTAGACTTGTGACTGAAACAAGTACAATGATTTCACTTGAAATCATTGTACTTGACTGACTGACTCAAAATACAGTACCTACAAGTATAGAGAATATAAAGATGATGATGCTGTTTGGAGGGTAAGTTTAGGTACTTACCATGTTTGTTTTGGGGTTTATTATGTGCACCTAAAAATAAATATCTGAAATTCAACCTTTTACGAATTGAGAATATAGGATAAAGTAAGAGGTCTCTCTTTTTACCCGGCTGCTAAGACCCCGTTTAATAATTTCTTAGCTAATGCATTTCAGGCGTGATTTTGCGGAAATCCATTGCAAAATATTGAAAAGGTTGACGAATATCCAATACTATTCCGATACACTATTAATTATCCAATGAACTAAACACAATGCAGACTAGTGCACCACTCGCCCGTTAATAAAAAGCCATGCAAAGCGCTGAAGGTGGCACACACAATCCGCAGATGCAACCTTAAGCAGAAATTTGACAAGTGCTTCGTTTCTTCACGATGCATCTTCAAGTCCATTGACTTAACTTAACACTTGGATAATGTATAAATCTTCCTACTATTTGTTATATCCTAATGCCAAAGTTTAGATGGATGGATATTTGTAACTCAATCGCGCTGAAATGGCTGAACGGATCTGGATGAAACTTGGAACACTCGTAGTTTATGACCTAAAATAATACATAGACTACTTTTTGTCATATACGATACCATGCGTGTGCCGCGCGTGGTTGCTAGTAAATAATAACTCGTTAGCTATACATTACGGTCACTCTATATAATTCTGTGATACTCCGTGTTATGTAGTGAGCAATACCCGAGCATCCGACAGGTAAATCACAATAACCCCGAGGCATACTCACCGCAGCCCTAATGGGGTTAAGAGGATTGCGAAGATTTAGTAGATGGATCTTATTTATAAGCCTGGAATAGTTCTGGTTTATCAACTAACAGATATGATGACTAGTTTGTATGGTTGAATAACTACTAATAGGCTTTACTTTATCAATCACTAGCTTCCTACCAGGTACCTACATAAACATACATACATAAACCACGCCTATTTCCCGACGGAGTAGGCAAACCACGAATCTCCACTTGCTACAATCCTGACATACATCTTTTGCTTCATTCTCTCTCATTACAACCCGGTCACATTATCTCGAGACCTGGCGTCGATGACGTCGGCGCTCTCTCTCTCACTCTGGCGTGCTAACCGTACGGAGGTGAAAGGAGAACGGGGTGGGAGGTTCGCATTCCAGCGAGGTCTCGAGGTAATGTGACCGGGTTGTACATTTTTCATACATGCGCGTCGGTTTAGGGTACTCTTGACCTGGTTCTTCTCTAAAACATCCCCAATTTTATCGCGGTACGTACGCTGAGGTCTTTCTTCCCCTTACAATTGTCCCATTCACACTCTCTTTATGCACCTGTTTCGTCAGTCTCCTTTCATCCATCCTTTCTACATGTCCAAACCATCTTAACATACCCTTCTCAATTTTCAACACTACATCATCTTTTACTCCATAATGTTCACTTAACACACTGTTCTTTACACAACAAAATGTAGCCTATGTTTATCCTAAAGTTCATTCTAATCATTGGTGACAGGTTTTTTTTAAATGGATGGGTAGTTTCGGAGATTACCCCTTACATACTCGTACAAACCACCAAATTTAGTCTGTTTATAATATTAGTGTACCTAGATTGGTTATAGTACCTACAAATCAAGCTATTAATCCATCTTATTACAGTAGGTTTTCTACAACATTTTTATGTTTCTCATTGTCGCTTCAAATCATTATTACGTCACAAATCGTTTGTATAGTTTTGACATTGATTTAAGGGTGAAATTACAAAAATCAATGGTTTTTAGGTACCATTTCAAGAACCAGGAATCACAACTGTAAAGATGCTATGACATCAAATTAAAGGTCAAATATTCATCTTTGCGGGTAGCTAATAAAAACTGGACAGTTCTATACAACATTTTCATATAAATATGGTTTTACCATCGCAAGATGCTCGAAAAATGACGAAAAATGGGGTCTGGTTAGGTACCAAAATAGCTTAATCTACTGCATATTATAGAGTAGAAATCATAAGAAATTGTGGCTTATATAGTCCTCTATACGTCTATGTTATTATTTCGTTTTCAAATAAATTACTTTTTTACTTATGAGAAAGAACAGCCCATAGCTGAATTCGAGTACGTCAAAACTGTAATAACGTCCTTAAGTAAGTTCAAGAAACAAACTTCGGAAGTCTACTGTCGTAGTCCTACACGTTATGTGATTGGATAATACATTTTTAACTCACACTATACACTGGTACCTATTATTGACATGGCGTTATTGTTCAATGGTCAATCTTGGGTTAGCTAACTATGTTTACTAATAAGTACCAGTGGATAGTTTAGTAGGTATAGGTACAATCAAACGCTAGTACATTGTCTACAATTTAATCGTGTAATACAAGGGTATTTTATTGCAGGTAATTACTAGACATTATCTTTGTCTATTATCATGTGTGTGTATCTAAAACGCAAAATACTAATAATCTATGATACTGTGTGTATCATAGATTAGTATTTTTATAATTGGCGATGGGCTTGCAACTTGTCAGTACGGAATACTAACTACTGTGCAAAATGTGGGCATGTGCCAAATGTCATTTTTGGACGTGCCTCTGACTACCCTCTCTATATATCTTTAAAGATCTAAGTCACTACTAAGATAAAGGTCTGAGGAGATATCTACCGAGCCTAGGGATTTCAGTCGCGATCATATTTTCTTTTTCGTTGACTTTGATTTCTTATATAAACTTAGTATTTTGAAACTTACATTAATTTACAGAATTTCATAAATTTTTTTGTTTCCATCAAATCAAAAGTAATAATATTATCTGTGTTTTTCACATGATGTTTTGTTTGCAATTGAGAACCTCTTATTTTTTTAAGTCGGCTACGAATGAAAAACACCTTAACACTTAGTATTCTCATCAAGTCGTTCCATCGCATTGTATAATTTTATAACCGCCGTAAAACACTCTACAAAACATCTTGCCAATAGAAATTGAAGTACCTTTTCATTTTAACCGCGGTTTTAAAATATGAATAAACTGAGAGTTCCTGACCTATTTCTGGAAAGGTATTCTTTGTTAGAACCATTTTCTGCCGTACCCAAGATTTATTTTCTTCTTAATATATTTACTAGTACACGGTTTCGCCCACGTGGTACCTTGAAAAACAAAAAAATATATCCCGCGGTAACCGTACATTTATCCGGGATAAAAAGTAGCCTATATGCTATTCCAGACTATAATCTATATCTGTGCCAAATTTCATCCATATCTCAGCCGTTTCAGCGTGAAAGAGTAACAAACATACATCCATACATCCACACACCCTTACATTCTTACAAACTTTCAAACAAAAAATAATAGTAGGATATAGGTATACCTAAGTAGGTTTTAGGTTGTTAAGCGGAAAGCAGTCCTATTAGCATAAGCACTCTAAAGAGCATTCCTTACAATTTAGAGTCAAAGATTTTGGAAGAAAAGTCAAAGTTAATTTTAAACTAACATCTCATGATTTTGCCAAACAAAAATGACATTTTTAGTCGTCGAGAAAAACGCCTTTATTCCTCATACTTGGGACACGAACATGGCTTCTATTCAAAAAGTTATCAAATAAGATAGCTACCGTAATACGCTTCTTTTCTTTATAATTATAATAATCTTTGCAGATAATTTATTTCAGTTGAGATTTTTGATAAAACAAAGACGCAATTATAATCGAATTAAAATTGATAACAGATTAGCTGACAACGTTATCTACAGCTTAAATTGCTGATCGTAAAAGCGGCGATGGGCTTGCCACCAGTAAATTTCGTTTCCTACTCAGCTGTCCCTACTGGTAGGTGTAAGTGCACATTTTTGTAGATCCATTTCTACTGGTGAGGATAGATGAACGTATTTTTTTAGCCTACAACACGTCACACAAAAATATAGCTTAAAAATCAAAAATGTATACACAGCTATATATTATCTAAATATAATATATCTAAATCATTACAAATGTTTAGTTAGCCACCTATTTGTAGGTAAAAAAGATCTATATCACCATTAGTGATTGGTATACAATGTAAAATACACGTGTATAAAATGTTTGATTATGGTCGCCGATAAAATATGGTCTGACATACGCACCGTCGAAATATCGTTCGACTAAATATCACTGTTACAATCTTATCAACATGTTTTGAGCTAGCTAAGTAGATAGTCACTTGATTGCGGTCGTTTAATTTTCTGTTCTAAAATCAGGCATCATCGGATAAAGATGCCTATAAATAATAAATCAAGAATATTGAATAGAATATTTAGTAGTATTTGCGATATTCATAAATTACATATTTTATAATATTATCAATATTGTCAAATTTTACATGAAATTGCAAATTTTATGTCCTTTCGCGATGTAGCCAGTACAACTTATCTAGCCAGTTCTGAACAGTTTTCCCTCCACATCAGTAAAGCGTACTGGCAATAACCATAGCGGAAATCATTTGTTAAAGCCTTGATGTAGAGTCAACAAAAAGATCAAAATATTGAAAATATAATATAACGAAGTCATGCTACAGATGAAAAGTACCTAGTTTTAGTGACACATTTACCATAAATCAGTTTGACGTTAAATTATCCTACTAATATTATAAACGCGATAGTTTGTAAGAATGTATGTTGATGGATGGATGGATGTATGTATGTTTGTTACTCTTTCACGCTAAAACGGCTAAACGGATCTGAATGAAATTTGGCACAGATATAGATTATGGTCTGGAATAACACATAGGCTACATTTTATCCCGAAAAAATGTACGGTTCTCAGGGGATAGATTGTTTTTTATTTTCACGCGGGCAAAGCGGGCAGAAGCTTGTCCATAATATTATCGTTGTGAGTATAAGGCCCAATTTTACCAAACTTTTATTAACAAAGCTACATGATCGGGCATCAAAATTTACAAGAATGTTCAAGTATTGTTTTCTATTTTGCGTCATATTATTTTACGGAAGATAATCCTTTTTCAGGAAATGGTAGATTACAAAACAACTAAAACAACGATTAAAAGGCTAACAAGAAGTTATTTTAATTTAAACACAGCACAGTTCGCAACAACATTTGCACAACATGCCAAATTTTTTGCAAATATAAGACCCTGTAGATGGTACCGGGTTTGCTGTGTTTTGATGACGTTTAGCCCGTTTACGTGCTAAAAGGTTTACTAAAATACACACACAGATACGAGTATAACCAAGATTTTAAACTTTTAAACTAAATTGTGCCTCTACACACAAGGATTCATTGTCTTGTGAATTTGCTGACTGTACCTGTACCTTGGGATGCAGTTCCTTGTGGATATTACCACTTACAGCGGCAGCCACGCTGCATTTCCAACTTCAGTGCTTTAAATTTATTTTATTTCAATCAACAGTTCATTTTGTAAATAAAAGTCTTTAGAGTTAATCTTGTCTTTGCCTGGAGTCAGTTTACTTACTCTATAAAAGATTGTAATTATCTCAAAATTAAACATACTTTTGCATCTGTTCTAGATTATGGTGGATCATTTTATTCTTTTACAAAATGGCTAAATTGTATTGTAAGTGTATTGTGTATTGTAAGTATGTAAAGTGTTTTGTGATGGCAAATAAATGATATGTCTATGTCTATGTCTATGTCTATGTCCTAAATTTGTGTAGTCTGGTATATACAAACAGATATGTAGTAGACTTACTTGCTCAGCTCAGCACCCAAATATTATCTTTAGCCAAATAGGAACAGACAAATCCACGGTCACGTACGGAGCTCTCCAAGCTACAGGTTTACTCACAATGTTTTCCTTCACCGTTTGAAAGCTGGAGGTCTTTGAGTGGTGTACAAACTCCGTTGCAACGTGGAATCATGACCGTAAATATAGAAGTATTCCCTAAGAGCCTTTGTCAAAGAAACAAGTGTACAATCCATCAGTTTTCCAAGATCAAAAGTTAATATCAAACAAGAGCTAATTCCACATAGCTCCGTTATTTGCATAATATCTACCTATCATGTTATTCTGAGGTCCTTAGAGAAAAGCCCTTTATCATCCCTATTTGATTTGCCCTTAGGTGGATAGAGTTGCGTTACGTCCGGCATTTTACACATTTACCAGGCTGTAGTAATTTATTCTGGCCACATACTCATACTAAATGATCTGATTTTCTTTTCGTTTCCCGAACGAGTCCCGTTCACGTTTGGCTTACGATTTCAATTGGACATGCGCTCGGCGTTTGTCCTAACCAAACTCAGTGTAAAATCGTCGACCATGAAATTGAGGCTTTTGGCGCCTGTGATGTCTGACACCTATTCCACTAAGTTCAACTATAAGTTCAACCGTTGAACTAATTGCACCAAAAAATTCCAGTTCTTTCAACTTTGTTATTTTTTTCTAAAAATTGAACTTTCTGGACAATATTGGTGCTATTAGTTCAACTTTCATACTGGCCATCAATAATACTATATTACAAACCAACAAATGACATTCTATGACATTCTGCTTTTTCCTGCATGTTTACTCTATGTTTTCGTCTATTATCTTAATATAATACGCTTCAAAATATATTAAAATGGAAAACAGTGAGCTACCCCAAGATTATGTGGTTGTAAACTCACACATCGCTAGCCGGACACTCAGTACAGGACTGCTGGTGGGGACGTGTACTTTCACATAAAGTATAAAAGATTCTTTACCTAAACAGGCTACCCAGTAACCGGAGCATGTACGAATCTTAAGTCGTCTACTGTGTAACAGCATCTATACCCTCGTCTCTAATACCCTCCACACAGTTTCTACAATAGTTAGCTCAGGTAGCTCTGCAATTTGATTAAGGGGATACAATAGGTGCTCTAGAGATTTGGCGGTCTATGTTTAGTTTATTGCAAACTGGTTTATGTATACCATATAAGGGAGTATATGAATTGATTCACAGAACTTTAAACCATATTTGGGTTACCACAGAACAAATGTGTGAGGAATTATTCATTCAATCTGAAGCGTTCTCTGCTTCTAGTAAGGAGTATTAGAGTTATTGAATCAAGATAAATGAGCTCATTTCAATAGAAATCTTGTAAAAATCAGCTGTGTGTTAGTTTTGCGACTGCATACAATAAAATAAATTTAGTACATAATAGCTTAGTGCAAACAATCTCAAGACTTGATAAATTACAATCATTGCAAAGACTCATTCGATCAGTGTATTTTATTCATCATTAAAGTAATTTTACTTAATTTAATTAAAGCCTATATAAGAAAACTAAGGATTTCGAATCGTCCAGACTGCATCAAAGTCAAAATCTTTACTTTCCAAAGGTTTTTCACCTTTTAATATTACTGCTTTGGTATTTTACTTGTTTATTTACGCTCGTCAAACAGAATGTGAATAGCGTGACGGTACCTTCAAGCTCAGTTCAAAAACCTTCTGTAAAAGCTAAGCTAATGAAGCAAGTAGACAAATTACTCATGAGAGATGAATTTATTTCTTTCAGTTTGCATTGATATTTTTAGATCTCAGATTCGTTAGATCTAGCCAATTATTTTTAGTAACCCGGCTACAAAGCCATGGAAAAAAATCTTTACTTGCATCTATGTATATAACAGCTGGTTGATAATGGGATCTTCTTAACGAGTCATTAGTTCTTTTGAACTAGTTTGGTAAAATAATTAAAGTGGGCCATAAAGACTCATAGATGAGAAATCATATCAATTTCTAAATCTTATTAGATTATAACCTTGTTTTCAGCTGCTTAGGTTGATGCAGATTTTCTTATATTATTATTGAAATTATTCTGTGAGTTTTAACCGAATATTATAATTTTTGAAGTCCTGAATAATATTAAGGACTTCAAAAAATCTAGCATTCGAACGATAAAAATCGATTTGCAAGAGTAGTATAAATATTATGTATCCTAATACTGATAATTTAACTAGAAAGGAACGATGTCTTTAATATTTTTCATGACTCCAGAGGATTTGGTGTTTTTGCTAAAGTCAGCTTTCAAAAAACCAGGCATGTGAGACCCATTTTTTTTACTTTCAGTAAGCAGCTATAACATTTACATAAAAAAAACAGAGATGAATAACCTCAAAATTGGTAACACGGATTCACAAATGATTTATTACTGAACCCTAATTGGCGATTCGAGTAGTGCTCGAAAGGTATCTTAAATTTGGGTTCTCGCTGGGTTTTCATCGGATTCCTTACCTTGACCCGTTTGCAATTTCCAAGAGTTTAGAGACAAGGATGAAATTTTGTTGCTGCCTATATTTTTAGCGTAAGATTTTCTCAGTACCTAGTTAGCAGAAGACGCTAGGCACCGCGACATTTTAATCACTGTTTTTCAAAAACAAACATAGTTCAGACCATGGTTTTCTATCATTTTGTAGGTACCATCATCTTCCTGCTCTTTTCCCACGTCACAACAGTGATCTTCTTCCATTTCCCTCTGTCATTCGTTATCTCTTTTCTTACTATTATCATCTTTCACACATTCTATCCATCTTTTCTTTGGCCTACCTCTACCCCTGTATCCATCCACATTCATAATCTAACACTCGTTTCGTCACTTGACATAAAATAAAAAATAAAAAAAATTTGGTCTTTGAGACATTCATTAGCTAATTATTTTTAAATTTGAGCCCGTATTAGCCAGAAATTCAATTAGCACACGTGGATGCTCATATTAAGTCATTCGTAAGGCTTTATCGCTACTATTCGCTAGCCAAGTTTTTCACCATACTTTTGTAAGCAAAGCATAACCTGATCGTGCATCAAAATTAACAAGAATGTTAAAGTATCGTTATTTGTTTTACGTCATTTCATTTTACGGAAGATAATCCTTTGTCAGGACATAGTGGAACACCAAATAACTTTAACAGTCGAATAAAAGGCTACTAAGCTGTTAGTTTAATTAACAGACCATGGTGAAATTAGTCTTTATTATTTTATACTAGCTGTCCCGCTCGCGACTTTGTTCACTTAAAGTACCTATGTATATAAACCGAATTTCAAACAAATTTATTTATTTTATTTTATTTTGTTATATTCGGAGAACAAACAGTTTTACACACTTTACAAATAAACTTACATAAAATAACTAATAACCATTGATGTGTCCTCGCACCACCCGTTAAAAAGTTCTCATACAAACATTGACCCCACATTTGACCCCTTTTTAAAGGTTATATTGAAAAATCCTGAAACACGTGTCCACTCATTTTGCATTTACAGTACACAAACAAAGTTTCAGACCAATCGCACCACCCCGTTAGAAAGTTCCCATACAAAAATTGACCCCACATTTGACCCCTTTTTGAAGGTTATATTGAAATATCCTGAAACACGTGTTCGTTCATTTTTTATTTACAGTGCACAAACAAAGTTTCATGAAAATCGCTCCACGCGTTAAAAAGTTTCATACAAACGGTTTCACCCTTTTTCACCCCCTTAGAGGTGGAATTTCCAAAAAACCCGCCTTAGTGGGTTGTTTTGTTACAAAAGGAAACCACCTTCCAAATTTCAGCCTTATAGCTTCAGCGGTTTCGGCTGGGCGATGATAAATCAGTCAGTCAGTCAGTCAGTCAGTCAGGTTAAGCTCTTATATAGATATAGATTTGATCTATAGTATATTTAGTAGGTATATTTTCCAATAATACTAAACTAAACAGCCCTCTTTTGTTTAAAAATTACTTGAAAATCTGTCTGAATTTGTGACATTGACAATTCTACTAATTCAAAAACACTTGACACGGGCAAAATTGATCTCAAAAACGACAGATGCCATAAACAAAGAAGAAGAAATACTACGTTGTATGTATGCTTGCATTTAAGCAATTGAGATGCAATGTTTGCATTCTATCCACTTGAGGAACAGGCAACTCAATAGTTCAGAGCCAGCAAACACGAACGTTCAATTATTAAATTAGTATATAGACAACGCATTGTGCTAGTATAGGAAGGAGGTATTGCTAATTAACATTGCCTGTTTAGTGGTTGGGAAGGGAGTACATAAAGCTACGTACAGAGTAGGGCTAACCTATGTTAATGATAACGACTATAATCCCCAGACTCGCAGGTCTCTAGTTACTTAGATCTTTTGAGGATATCTATTGAGGGTAGTCAGAGGCACCAAAATATGACACATGCCCATATTCATTGCATGTGGTTAGTATTCCGTATGTGACCGGTTGCAATACTAACCTATGATACACATCTTCGAATGTTTGGCATGGAATATAATATAAGTACAACAAAAACTAGATAGGGACAGCAAAATAACAAATTTCAAACTTCTTTTCAGTAACATAGTGTTCTATGTTGTGCAGGAAACTTACATAATATGGAAAAACTTAGAGCGGTAATGTTTGCTTGTAGTAATGCAAGATTTTGTCAGCATGTGATTTTGCTCTTTATGTTTTCTGCACTGCAAATAATACGGGAATCGGGCTGCTGATCACGTGCTAATACTTTTTCTTCTTCTTCTTCAATTATGGCATCTGTCTCTTAGAGAACAATTTTGCCAGTGTCAAGTGTATTTATTTATAAGTATTGTCAACGTCACAGAGTCATGATAGTCAAGTTGTCAAGTCAATTTTAAACAAAAGATGGCTGTTTTGTTGAAAATTTTCGGGATTTCCTCCGATGGAATTTGAAGAGAACTATTCACTCTAATTCACATACTTTACACTCGCGTCAAGAACCGGGGCTTTATTGGCAAAATAACCACCAAAATTACGCAATAAAACTCAAAATAACACGAGAAAACATATAAAAACCAGAGCGACGTAGTTGTCAGGCAAATACACCGCAGAAAATCCCCACGTGCTAATACAACCGCAGTGTAACTAAGTAAAAAACTTATTATATTCGTAGGTGGGTACCAACACGCTCAGGTTAACCTATTTCCGTGAAATTTTACAGAGAAAGTGTGAAAAGTGGCGAACATAAGAAATATAATATCGTGCGTTTACCGTATAAGCTAGAACTAACTAGCTACTGGACGAGAAATTAAACTGGTTTTCTCATGTCATTAGTTCCTTTAAGTCAGTGGTGAAGGGATTAAAGTACGCGTGTTTCAAATCTTAGGCAATATGAGATTAATGAATTTAACATTACGGCATTATTACATTTAAGCCGTTTTATACATGTTAGGTATTTTCTACAAAAGATAAAAAGCGTTTTGATGACCAGTTCATGAAGGTAAAATACTGGTAAAATGAGTGATTATGGTACTTGGACTTCTACATGTTTCTCTCTCACACAAATCTGCCTATTTCATACCTTTTTTTTTAGATTACCGAAGATTATTATTTACCTTAAAATATACCTAATTAAGTAATTTCCTTACCTACTTTATATAAATGCATTTGTGTGTTTGTTGTTGGGTTGTTGTTTTTGTAAATCTTATGTCGAAACACTTTTTTACTATATCTATACAATAATTATAAAATCTGACAATAGGAGGAGATGAGCGATTTAAAAATGCATTAGGTCAACTTATCCCGCGGGATAAGTTGACAGCGGCCTCAGTTGACTTAAGTAAATAACCATTGTGTTGTTTTGTAATTTGATTAGTGTTTTTGTAAATTATTGTGTCAATTTTATGTAGCATATGGACCCAAGTAGTCTGAAATAAATGATTAATATTATAAATATTTGCCCAGCTATGAGACAAAATAGGAAAAAAAAATACTTGATTGACGATTCCGAGTTTGTCCAGTGCCTGAACGATAGAGGAGGTAATATCTCGAGAACACTTTGCGCGGACTATGATAAATGAACATCTTACACGATACTCTAGTTTTATTCTCGTGTTGCAGAGCGTTGTTGAATTTTCCCGTGTAAGTACAGATTTCTCGTCGAGGTTGACGTTAAATAAGTGTTTTCGATTGTTTCGGAGAGTTTTTACCAGACTGCAAAGAAGTAAGTATAATACTTGGATATGTAAATAGAAGTACCTACCTGGTGACCGAGCTTTGCTCGGTGTTTTTTCTTCGTAAACGACGGTTTCCAAAAATGAAACATAGCTAGATCAATTTATCACCCCCGAAACCCCCTGGATACTAAATTTCATGAAAATCGTTGGAGCCGTTTCCGAGATTCAGATTATATATAAATATATACATATATACAAGAATTGCTCGTTTAAAGGTATAAGATTGCAGTTATTTTCAATACTAATTCTACCTTTTGTAAATTTTTCTTAATTATGGCATTTGTGTCTTAGAGAAAAATTTTGCCAGTGTCAAGTGTAGGTATTTTTATATTAAAAAAATGAATAAATAAAAATAAAATTAGCATTAGAATGATTAGCATAAAAATAGATCTCCATTCGCGACGCCAAGTTACACGACGCCACGAGAATCACCTTACTATTAAATATTATAATGTTATGTTATGCATGAATTCATTGCGATTTAAATCTTGATGTTTTTGCGCACTAATATAGATACTTACCTAATTTTTTCTTATCACTTGTATTTAAAAAACTTAGTTATAACCGTTAATTAGGTACGTAAGTAGTTAGTTAACCTATACCTACCTACTTACCTACTTCATTGTCCAAACCTTAGGCAATAATTTGAATGTGGCCTACAAAGGCCATTCAAGTCGAAATACCATTATTACGATCGCCTAAAACATTCAAACCGTCCATTTTCTCTTGTAATTGACATCCCCAACCTCAGAGTCAGTGTTGCAAACGGTCATGGGCTTTATGGTCGGAAATTCGTGGTTATTTTGACAGCTAATTTCTAAGGTAAGAGGTTTCTAACCGTGTAGCTGTGAAATTACTGGCTTTTGAAGCAGAGTAGTATTGATAATCTTATTCTGGTCTAGATAAATATTAGGTATACATTCAATTGGATAGAAAATTTTAAATATTATATTATTCAACCAACGAAAACAGGAAAATTCTAAAGTCAACATGTCAGTAAAATTTGTATTTAAAAAGTACTTACCAGTAGGTAACTGTAGTAGGTAGGTACCTACATAACTTATTTAGACTGACTGTGGCTAGATTTATCCAAAAATATTTAAGTTGGAAACACCACAGGCGTCCAACCGTTGTAAAATCGAGTTCACCCTTGAAAGGGTTTTATCGCGTCATAAAATTAATAACAATAAATTTGTCCTTGTCACTGTCACAACGAGGAAGACGTCATGCCTGATTATAAATCCCGAAATGTCAGTAGCAGGTGTAGCGTGACAGGAGATTAGGTACTAAGGCTATAAGCGGTTAGATTATTGCTGGAAATGTAAGGCCTTGTCTACAGAGATGCGGTGCGACGGGCGGCGCGGTGCGTTGTGCGTCGCGTTTTGCGTTATATCAGTTAGGTTGTGACATTATTCGCTCATTTGAGTAGGCTAAAGTCTATAAACCTGTCTATTGCTTAGTCTTACTTAAATAACTTCTTCCGTTTTCTATAAAATCTAACTTAAAATCTAACCCAAACTAACCGCCATTTTTTTTTCTCTAAAAACAACTACGTCCTCAATCAGTTAGGACGATTTATAACAGTTTGATGTTAGTAGGTTTGATGCTACGTAAAGTACTAAAAAGTTTTGACGCGCCTGTGTTGATAAACGACGTGTTGAAGTGTGAGTAAAGTTTTTTTTTGTTTACCTACTCACTTAAAGGAGGGCAATCGCGTTAATTTAACGTATTTAAGTACCAAAGCTACACCACATTCGTAAACGTTACGTTAAGCATATTTCGTAACGTCAAACGTAGCGTAGGTAACGTATCTCAAAGAGTTTCTTGGCCCTAACTAAAAAACAAAAAAGTTTGTTTGACAGTGTTTGAAGCTATAAAATCAGAATGGCTTAAGGCTAGTTTCACTAAGCTCTGTTAATTAAACTAACAGCTTGTTAGCCTTTTAATCACCTGTTAAAGTTGTTTTGACTTCCACCATGTCCTGACAAAGGATTATCTTAAAATGAAATGACGTAAAATGGATAATGACACTTTAACTTAGATGACCGATTAGGCAATTTGTTAAAATAGTTAGGTAGGTGAATTTGGACCTTAGGATAAAGACGCTGTCAAACTGTTAAACGAAAATCTAATTAACTTAATCCTTACCTACGATGTGTTTTAGATCTTATAGATAAATACGTTAAAAATTACCAGGATTGCTCCCCTAGTTACTAACTATCTACGCGTTGGAACTCAGTAACCGAATTAGCAGCTCCATTAACCCCATTAGGTGGGTACTACCTAATAGGTTACTTTACACGATTCTAATCACCTACCGGGCTGGTTTTGGGAATATTTTGACACGGTTGTCACCGTTCATCAACAGTCAATAGGTAAAATTTTTCTTGAGCTTCTTTTCCAACACCAGTTCTTCTTTTTACCGTGTCACCAATTCTTTTTTAACCAGTGTGGTGAAAGGATATATCCTCCTCCTATATCCTTAACTGATTTTAGGTCGTTTTTTCTAATAGGTAGGTAGGTACCTACCTACGCAATGATCGACATGTGACACGTAGGTATTGTGTGCTAGAATAAAAAAAGTACCTACTTATATAAATACTTACCTACTTATCGTGTTTTTTTGCCGTTTTTTTAAATACGAGCGGAACCCTTCGAGCGCGAGTCCGACTCGCACTTGGCCGGTTTTTTATTCTTCATCTTATTAATTATCTCAGACAAATACATTAGGTAGGTATGTAAAGATTTTGTAGATGGACAGTTACGTAAAAAATCGCTGTAGATAATTAGTTGTGACTTGACGTACTGTGACGTGACGTGCCGTGACGTCACTACAAGGCCACGAAGTGGACGACGAAGAGACAGCGACTGGCGGCCGCGGCGTGCGGCCGGCTGACGTAGGACGTAGCTTGTCTCGCTCGCACCCGTACGGCTTGCCATTCATGCACATTGAGAGGTGAACGATTCTCCTTATTTCGATATTTTTCAAGTTATATTAATAACTTTTGTAACCTTAATTTAAGAGCTCGTATTTCAAGCATGAAGATGTAGTAATAAAACAGATTAAGTAGTTGTTATTAAATTATTTCGTTATAGGGTAGGTACATCTAAAATTGACTAATATTTTACGAGATAAGTATAAACTTATACTTATCTCGTAAAATATTTGTTGTGAACAATGACGAATAGTGAGAACAATCATACACCGTTGAGGAGAATTACTATGTAATACCTTATTTAGGTTATAATATCTATTAGATACGGATAAGATGTACTTACCTAGCTACGTCTAAGATAAAATCTAATCTCAATTCACTAACTATTATTATCTAATAAATAAGTGATAGTGGGCTCCTAATACTGAACGATTAGGTATATTATTATTATAAAAGTAGGTAGGTCGTAGGTACCTACTTAAATAATTCAATGTTTATGATTGTATTGAGTAAGGTTATTAGGTATACCTACTTGTATAATTGAATGAACCAGTTTTTTTTCAACTTACAACTGGTTACCATGAATGGCTGGCTTAAATTATCTGTTCTTTCGTACTACGCACGGCGCGCGCCGTCTTCAGTCCCCCGCCCCGCGCAGCGCTCTGTTAGTACTTGTCTCGCTCCGTCGCGAAGCGGATACTGTCGCGCTTTCTCTCTCTATCGCACCGGTTGGCAACGCCGCATCCCCGCACTGCGCCCCCCAACCCAACCAAACCAGTCAGTACTCTGTTGAGTTTTGAAGACATTTGTTGTGGATTGTGTATAGGTAATAATACAGTTTACTATGGACGATGTAACGCGCACTTACATTGCTAAACTGCTAGATAAATCGTTTGACAACGATGCTACTGAATCGAAATATTTCGAAACTCTGAGGAGTAAAATTAAGAAGCGAAAATCAATGGTATACGACGACCTGTGGGACCGAGATAGCGTACAGAATATTATCGCAGACGTAAAATCTAACAGAGGAATACCCGGCCTGAAGTTCGATGTGCTAGAAGAAAATGGTGTCGACGTCCTCATATTGAAAAAACCGTACAGGATAAGAACACATAAATTAGTTCACCGCAAAGTTATGGTGCTAGAAGATAGCTATGAAATCCTATCAAGAGTTCACAGGGAGCTCGGTCATCAAGGTTATAAGCCGATGCAAGTAAAATTGAGAGAAAAATGGACTTTACCAATTGAATACGTACGCGCGTTGGTCGGAGCTTGCAACGTTTGTAAGATATTAAGAAACATTCAATTTATAAGTGATCTCACAGCTATATCCCAAGATTCCAATAATAAGGTATGGCGATTCAATTTGTTAGATTTAGAAGAAGAATGTCCCTATATCCAAACACCCAAGTATATTTTGATTCTAGAAGATGCTGGTACAGAGTTTTTGATTCTACGTCCGATAAATGATAAGACTGTTGATATAGTATCAGAACAGCTATTAAAGGTGTTTTTCCAATTTGGAGCTCCAAGTAAAGTTATTGCAAATACATCACTCATTTACGAAGTTCTAGGTCCAGCTTTGAAGAAGATAGCAAAGTTGTATCCACAGTTTTCTTCGACCACTGACGATGACAGAGAATCACCGATTGCTATTACTAACAAAGTAATTGTTGATGCCCTTAAAAGCTGGATAGAAGAAGTAGAAGTATCGCACTATGAGATTGACTGTGAGATTGGATGTCACATAGTGCAAAGAAGATTGAACACTCGTCTGAGAATAAACCACCCAATAGGAGCTCAGAAATACGCAGCTTTTATTCCTCACAATCTGTTTACGAAACATGATTTTGTTATCTGTGATTTATGGGACGAAGAAGTAATAATAAGAGAAATAGCAAAATCCACGATTTTAAAACGCAAGAGAAGAACGAAACACGAAGTCTGGCATATATCTAAGAAACAAAATGTAGATTTGGAATAGTTTGTGTACTTACTACTTACCTACTTCTGAAAGAAATAAAATACTTAGTTTTAAAGTTTAACTGTTATTGACCATCTAATTTTAGTACCAAGGTACCTATTTAAAGTTAAGTTCACTAGACATAGATACTTGTAGGTGTATGTAGGTATTTTCGATAAATACAAGATATTCTCCTTTTGACACCAATGCCTCTAAATTTGTGCATATTATTACGAAACATTCGTAGTATGTAGGTACCTACCTATAAGTTAAGTTTCTTACAAGACGTTTTTTTTCAGGAAACCACTTATTGAGATATGTAGATGCAAGTGGCTCAATGAATCTAAGCATTCGTGAAGTTAACCGCAAGAGCTGCGCAGTATCGTTTTTCGGGAGCAATTGGAGGTATGGAGAGGGACGGTGGGACTCAATTGCGCAAACTCGCACCTGTGGCTAATTTCACGAATGCCTAGATATACGTTGGATGAACTGTATGTAGGCAAAGATTTAAATCTTTGTATGTAGGTACTTAAGTTCGTCTAATCTAGTGGCCAATTATAGCGACGGAGTTCCTAAAAACTTATGTTATGGCTAAAAGTTAGACCGTAAGAGTTTTTACTTGCATTTATCTGAGTGGTCTACGTAAAAAACGTCTTACTAATGACCGGTTTCTATATTCTATTTATCAGTGGTTTTGGATTTTGATTAGATATTTGACAAAAGGTACCTAAAAACCATTGATTTTCGTAATGTCAAATACTTATCCAAAATCCACATATCACAGATACTCGTAGATAGAATATAGAAATCGTTAGACGAACTACCCTCCTAAATGATTTTAGTTCCCAAACCACCCTATAAGCTTTTATGTAGGTAGAGATGATTCAATCTAAAAATGCACGCCCCTCCACTTGTACTTGTACCTACCGTATGTAGAGGAATTAGAGTAGCAAATACATTGGAGGGGCGTGCATTTTTAGACTGATCTACCTCTACTTAGAATTTATCTACCATTTTAGACTGAATTTAAATATTGTATGCCGAGCAACCACGTGACTACAGCTTTCCGAAATCTGTCACTATTGTCATACAAAATGTAGAACTCGCGAGTCAATACATTCCTGATGATTCTACTCAATTTGATATTTTACTGTTATTTAAAAAACTTTTTTAACCTTAATTTTAGAGCTCGTCTTTCCAGCTGATATTATAAAGATGAAGCAATAAAAGATTGGTTGATAATAAGTTATTTCACGAAGGGTACATTTAAAATTAATTACCTATTACTTAACGAGGTGTACTATTACAAACGTGAGAACAATGACGAAACCATTAAGTAGAATGGCCCTTTTACACAGCTGACTTTTTAACACGACTATACCTGTGAAATGTGTATGCAATGTTAAGGGTGTGTGCGTAAAGTGTCTAGGACTGACAGACACTCTAGCAAATGTCTACGTACAAGAAAAGAATCACTCGTTCACAGAGTAGTCTTTGTTGAGTTTACAACAATGATGTGCGAGGCGAGGTGGGGTGTCTAAAACTGGGGGGGGGGTCGTTTTGTATGCAGTACTACTAGATTATTCTGTGCCGGTGTCCTACTTTCTTTTACAACTCATCCATTCAAGAAGGTAAATAAATAATCATTGAACTTTGATCTTTACTGTACGAGCAAGGAAAGTAATTATTTCTTTGTGTTTTGACTCGCTTTTGACAGTTGTTGAAGAGTTTTCAACGTCATAATGACTCTTGAAACTCGTTATTTGTCTCGAGATTTTGTTTGGTGAAATAAGATATTTCCAGTCCAATTGCAAAATGATTTTTGTTTGTCATTCTAGTAGGTTTCTAGTTGCCTAAAAACATGATCACGGCTGTAAGCCTCAGGCTCGGTAGACATCTCCACAGATCTAAAGTTACTTGGATCTTTGAAGATATCTAAAGAGGGTAGTCAGAGATACGTCCAAACATGACATTTGGTAGGTAAATGCCCACATTTTGCACAATAGTTAGTATTCCGTACGTGACAGGTTGCAAGGCCATCGCCGCTAACAAGAATACTTATTATGACATACACCTTCGAACTTTTGGTCCTAGGGTATGCCGGTGTCCTCACGATGTTTTCCTTCACCGAATAAGAGCACTAGTAAAAAACTCATTTGTGCACGACCAGGTTTGAACCCACGAACTTCGGATCGTGAGGCAAAGGTGATACCACTACACCACCAGTGGCTATGATGAAAAGAAAGTAAGCTGGTGTTTTTCCAATAAACAAATAACATTTTATTGTCCACTTATTAATGGGATTTTCGTCCAAGTCTTTTGTAGGTGACTGTACCTGTACAGTCAAGTTGAAAAGTTCGGTCACCGTTTTCATAAAAACCAGGGCAACACGTATGCGAAGGAAAAGTACCCCAAAAAGTTTTTTCAGATAAAGTCACGTTCCTTGATACCTTCAATGATAACTTACATTTTCACATAACTTACTTCGCTTCTATCATGTGAAAAGTTGGACGTTTGCTTCGTTGAAATGTGGGTTAAAAGTTATTTTTACAGAATTCTTCCTATTACCACCTCGACTTTCCCCGCAAAATCCATCAATATGACATTAGTAGGTAATTTTGAAATTATTGATATCGGCTAATTGAAAATTTTCTATGAAGTGTAAAATGAACTGGTCACCCATCCAAAAACTGACTGCGCATAGCGTTGCTTAACCATGCGTTCCCCATACAAGCTTTCAACTCCTATTTTTGCCCCCTCAATATTATTTTTTGATACATAAGATGCCTATGTCCGTTTCCACGATATAATCTATCTCCTTGTCAAATTTGATTACGATCCCTTCAGCCGTGAAAAAGTAACAGACTTTTTTTTCATTTTTAAATATTAGCAAGTATTTTTAGATACGAGAAGATACCTTATTTTCAACACAATAACAATCAATATCAATTGTAAGTACCAGTACCTACCTGGGTTAGTCAGTTACCTACTGCTCGTTTAAAGGTATAAGAATATCTTTTATCTAGATAAATAGGTTTATGACAGTGTCAAGTGCATGAAAGGAGCCTCTCAGGGGCACTTTAATCCTTTCACCACACTGATTCGAAAGAACTAGCTTAATGCTAAAACCGCTATTGATAGAAAACTGATATTTGGGTAAATAGACCAATGGAATGTAGGGAATATAGGGAATGGATCCGAAATTCAACCTTCAACAGATGTAACGGAAGATTGAAGTTTGTATGAAATAAATATTGTGCGAAGTTGTGAGTACCTAGTTCAGCGGGATAACATGGCAGCCACGACAAAATTTTGTCGACACTTTTATCGAGCTGTTGTCTCATAATCGCATGAGAAAGAGCGAGACAAAACAGTCGACAAAATTTTGTCGAGCATGTTGTTTCATATTCGCACAAGAAAGAGCGAGATAAAACAGTCGACAACATTTTGTCGTGGTGTTCATGCTACAACCTTCTTGTATTTTTACGAAAAAGGGTTAGAAGTAGAAAAAACACATAAGCAGAACAAACCCACTGTCCTAGAAAAGTAATCTAAGCCCTTTCAGTCTCAGCTGTGTGATTCTGTAAGACCTCATTTTAAACTTCGAATCTGAATCCACTGTGAGTTTTTTCATTGGCATTCTAAAAACTCGGTTGACAATTCGAACTTACAATAGCGCCACTTTTGCGAGCGTGTCAGCGAATAGAACTAAATTGACGGGGAGATTTTGACAGATAATGTATGAGATGATGTAAAAAGTGGCATTCTATAAGGTAATTCCCAAGTCACTTCGACGCTCGCTTCGCTCTTGAACCCGATTCAAAGTGTCAAATAAAAAGCGTCTTAAGCGAAGTGAAAGTGAATAGCGATGTGAGATGCGAGTTGATGTTTGAATTTTACAGAATCGACGTACTGATCATGGAGTTAATAGCCGCCCAAAGACCCTGTCATTGTTTTCTTACTATCACGAAATTCCTTGACTACCTAAAAGTTAGGACAAAATGCTATCAAACGCCAAATCTCTTTGAATAAGATTTGGTAAACAAAATTTCTTAGAGTCAAATTTAAAATTTCCGTTGGGAGCTACAAACAAAAGCTTCTTTAGTACCTACAAATCGTAGGAGCTAGCTTGTAAAATCTTTCTAAACCACGCCAAGTACCTACTTCTTTAAAGAAAGCAGAACCGTATGAACTTGCTAGTAAAAACAAACTAAAGAAACCGTTTCTAAAACTTAGTAAAACACTACGAGTATAAAAACAAACATTTTGCGCACTAAAGTATTCTTTTGAATCGCAGTTCCACGAGCATAGGTTGTTTTAGTGACCTTTCAACTGACTCAAACGTGAAAGAAGCTGGGTTGTTCGTGTGCAGAGTTATTTCACACAAAGAAATGCATTTTGGTAGAACTTAGCAGGTGCCTCCCTAACGTGAACAAGACAGCGTTTCTCTATACTTACGAAGAGAGACAGAGTAAAATGGTGACAATAAAACAGACGTTTTTGGTCGGCCAAATAACAAATTCAAAATATAATATCTAAACCAACATAACAATGAAGTAAAGTTATTTGCATTTATTTATTTATTTATATTCGGAAAACCAACAGTTAAAACACAATGATCCAAAAAAATAGGGGAAATATCTAAGGGAGGTAATCTTCAAAACAATCCGATTTCAAAAAATATTTCACTCATGCTTAGAATTAATTTTCAAGGTGAACGTAGGCTATATTTTACAATTAGCTCGCAGGCAAAACCGCGGGAGAAAGCTAATTTGTTAATAAAATCACAAAGATTTCAGCTTTCCAGTTTCAGCTGTTTCAGCTTTGCGTTGTCCCCTGAAAAAATATTTTTGTTATAAAATTATAATAATAATAATAATAAGCCATTTATTCCGAACTTAGGTTTACAAAATGCATTTAGGTAGTGTGTTTAATTATAAGATGTCCCGAAGTTCGGTGTGCCTCTTGGCATAGGCCTCCTCTAACCCTTTCCACTGGTTTCTGTCGAGTGCTACCCTTCTCCAGTGTTTACCAGCTGTAAGTTTAAGGTCGTCTTCCCATCTTGTTTGTTGGCGCCCTCTAGTGCGCTTACCGTCCCTGGGGTACCAATCTGTGACACCAATGTGTGTTATAAAATAGATAGATTTAAGTTTACAAATAAAGGTCCTAAAGTAAAAGATAAAAATAATGCCCCATCTATTGAATGACAAAGTGAAAGATGAACGGAACAGAGCCTTGGATGTTCCCAAGGAAATATCATTTATCGAAGACACGAGAATTATCACGTGGCGTGTCCCAGTGGATAAAAAACGTGGACACTCGAAGAAATATGTACTTACTTACCTAAGTTATATTTTTAATCGACTCCAAACTTGGAGGTTTCAATTCGATTATTTTAATCCCCGAAGAAAAAGATGGGTGGTATAAGTTTAACGTGTCTGTCAGTGTATCTGTGTGTCTGTCTGTGGCATCGTAGCTCCCAAATGGTTGAACCGATTTTTGTTTAGTTTTTTTTGTGTCATAGATAATTTTATCCCGAGTGTTCTTAGCCATGTTTCATGAAAATCTCTTCAGCCGCTTGAAGATCATCTGGGGCCTTATCACGAAGTCTTCCAGAACGATTCCGTAACGATTCCATTATAGAAACGTCACTACTTCTATACAATTTGCATAGCTCATGGTACGAAATAACAATGTAATACTAATTCGGTAATGTATTATGAATTCGTGGTAAGGCCCCAGGTCTCTTTGTAGCTTGGGGATTGTTTTTTTTGATGCCAGATTTTTGCTTTTTTCCCTCAACAGTCCCAACAAAGCAAAGAAACGTGGGTGCTACCCCTGTCTCGTCCAAGACCCTACCTTTTACAGTTCACCGGTAAATTAGGTTTCGTATTAAACTCCTTTTCTTATATTTACCCTCTAAAATGTGGACATAATAGGGTCAGTGGTTACACAACTACTTTAATATGCAGCCCATCTATTTTAGGTCACGAAAGTTTAGGGCCATTTACACTAACCCATAATGCTGTGTGGCTAAAGACGCGTCCACACTTGTGACATTCTGCTGAGACTGTGACAGTAATGTGGCTCCGTACAATATACGTGGTTTGTACGTGACACGGCAAAATATTTGGCTGTTGTTTGTGGTACGGAGACACGATCACGGCAGAATGTCACACGAGTGGACGCATTTTTAAATGATTTTCGAGTGATTTACATAATTGCTGGGATATTTAAATAAAGTAGATCAGTACTTACCTTTGAATAATTAGTCTCTAGATGTAACTTCATCGACGAAAAAATAATCAGTGAATCAGCTGAATATCAAAGCTAACGGTCGTATCACTAGTTTTAAATAGTGTGTTCATAATGTTCATTTAAGCTAGTCAGTTATAAAGTGTTAGGGTAAATCCCGCCTCCTCTTGCGTTTTTTTTATACTCAGATATAAACCCTGTATAGGGTTTCGTATATACTCGGACGTTGAGGCTTTCAAAGCGCCGAGGGCTCAAGCCTTTTCAGTGTAGCTGTGCGATTCTAGAAGCAACCTTTGAAATCTGACATTTACACCGGTCCATTCAATTAAATATAGAGCTCGCCTGTTCCCGCCCCGACACCAAAGCTAGAGCCCATGTGAGCATTTAGAATTTTGCCTACAAGGGACTGGGCTAGCAAATGTGGAATGCGCCATTACGATATATCTTCTTATTTAAATGGCATCTGTCTCATTTGAGATCAATTTCGCCTGTGTCGAGTTTTTTTTAAAGTATTGTCAATGTCACAAGTCATTTTTAAACAAAAGATGGCTGTTTTGTTTAAAATACTCGGGATTTTTTGCCGATGGATTAAGAAATTATTCACTTTTATTCATATTTTAAAGCTGTGTGGAGAACTTGGGCTTTATTGGAAAAGTAACCACCAAAATTACTAACTAAAACTAAAAAAACACGAGAAAAATATAAAAAGTAGAACGATAGAAGTTGACAGGCGATTGTGTCAGGAAAAATACAACACTATTATTTATCCACAACGCAGCTATCTACATAGTAAGAATGTCAAACCGCACTTGTCACTTGGAGTCAATTTAAGCAGCGCCATCTAGCGATACATTAATTAGACTGTAACTGCTACAGTATCTTTTTTTCTTCAGTTACTTTGCTTCGATAATTTAATTAGCATAATCTAATTCATCCCAAAATCGAATAACGTTTCTGATTTGAATGGCAGACGCTTTCATTTTATAGATACCTACGTGTTTTATTTGTGATGTAAAAACATTTCTTCCGAAATGATACTTCTGGGGAGACTCAGGTTTATGAATGTTCAATATACACGAGTGAGTTTTAATCTGCGAGGAAAATTTCTGATTTTTAAGTCCCGTTTTTGTGAAAGCGAATTTTGTACCTAGCGTTTATAAAGAAAAGTGGTTTGATTGTGTGAAAGATGATTGAATGTAAGAGGAGTAGGCTCAGAGTTGACGAACGATAGGAGTGAGTGAAAGAGGTGAGAGTGCGTGGGATAAGGACAGGTGAATAATGAATCTAGCGTTTATAAAATTATTTCCAGTATGAAGACTTGATTACCAAATTTTCTACTCAATACATTATCGATCGGGGGATCGAATTTGGTCGTGCATTATTGTTTAGAAAAATTAGTTGCGCTATTTATAAAAGTACTCTCAAACGGTGAAGGAAAACATCGTGAGAAAACCAGCAAGAAACCTAGAAATTTCGGTTGGTTCCCGTTGCGTTGCGTAGGTACTATTGCGTACTGCGGTCAAAGCTAAAATGCCATTAAATACCTACAAAGTCTACTTTTTGAATTACGAGATAAAAACCATTTATTGTTTGTGATGTTCAGTGGTAATTTATTTCTTCTTAAATTTTAAATTTATACCATACATAAGGTTTTGCTCGCTCACAGTCAAACCGCACGTTAACAAACGTTAAATGAATTCAAAATTTTCTGTTTCAATTTGATAGCAGAGCACATTAGCATAGCGTCGCGTTGATTTCATATAAAATTTAAATTACAACGAATAATTCTGCGTAAAAATCTGTTGCTGGGTGTGTGTGAGCATATTCTATTATAATTGACTAGCTTCCGCCCATGGCTTCGCCCGCGTGGTTTGAAAAACAAAAATAATCTGTCCCGCGGGAACCGTAAATTTCGAGAAAAAAAGTAGCCTAGTGCTATTCCACACCATAATCTTTATCTTTGCCCAATTTCATCTAAATCCATTCAGCCGTTTCAGCGTAAAGAGACAAACATACATCCATACATCCACACATCCATACCCACACATTCTTACAAACTTTCGCGTTTATAATATTAGTAGGATTATTTCTTAACGTCTCATAATGTTACCATGAAAAATCTGAAAAACCTTTTTTTATAACCTCCATTATAAAAAACACTAGAAACAAAACACTCAGAAACAATTTTGAGATTTCAAATCATCAGATAGATCTAGACTTTCTTACAAGTTTTATTTCTAGACTAGCTTCCGCCCGAGGTTTTCCCGTGAGGGTCCTACTATAGCCTATGTTCATCCAGAAATACATATCATACATTGGCAAAACAATTTCTAAGATCGGATGACACAAACAAACAAACAAGCAAACTTTACCTCTTTATAATATTAGTGTAAATGAGTAGACGATAAACATCAGGTGAACGACTTCATCGTATTAATTTCACTTACGCAGCTAAGGTGTTAGAATTATCACCTGAGAGTTTTAAACTTATTTTATCGCTATCGAATCCACTCAAGTTTCAAACATTTCCACACTTTATAATACTTGTAAGCTCATGAAACGAGTTCCTGAACACCTCAAACATCTTAATATCTGCATAATGTTAGCACGGCAAGTTCTAAGACAATATTATATAGCCTTACAAGCTTAGACGCATTAATTAGACGCAAATTTTCCTCTAGATTGCGAAATAATTATAAATGTACATAATTACATAGCTGCGGAATATATTAGAGGAAGATAGTGGTGGATTTATACAAAATACTAGCGTGATTTATGTTATAGCTTAGAAATAAACAGCTACTACACACAATAAAGTAGGTACCTACACTACTAGGTATACTTGTCATCCAAAAGCTCGGCAGCATAATGATAAAAATGAGCAGAGAATTCAATACTCAATGTGTTAATTGATTATGTCGTAACAGAAAAAAAAGGAAATAAATATACATACTATTCAATTTCATCATCATCATCTTCCTGCCCTTATCCCACTAGGTGGGGTCGGCACAACAGGTTCTCTTCCTCCACTCTCCCCTATCATCCGTCATCTCAGTAGTCACTCCCTTCCTACACATATCGTCTTTCACACAGTCCATCCATCTTTTCTTAGGTCTACCTCTACTCTTACTCAACAGTTTACTTAAATTAAACTGCTTTAGGTTTTTTGTTTACAGTTTTTCTTATTTCTTTTCCCTGTGTGTGTTTTTGACAAATACATTATTTTTCTTGTTCTTATATTCAAATAAAACAAAATAGGTAGGTATTTTTGGACATGAATCCTAGTTGGACATTTTGTATTTTGGACACTATTCGTGCAAAAGTTAAAGAAACATGCATACAATTTCTTATAACTAAAACAGTTATTTTTTAGGCAACCTTTGGACAAGACATAATTTGAAAGTTATGGACGGTGAATGTGTCTAGCATATTATTTTGTGGTCTAGCTATTGGGCTTATCAGCTGTGTCATTGTTGAATTGCCATCTGTTACCGACTAGTAACAGTACTTACCTTCAACACAGATTAACTCCTAGTTGCCTGCTTGTAACAGGAGCACAGAATAATTGTGTCAAGATTGCGTATCTCAGTGACCTTGTAGGCCAAGTGTGGTGAGAGATAGTGGAGCTCGACTCAGACACTTTCAAAATTTAAACAACAAATTATTCTCCTGCCCTTATCCCATGCTAAGTGGGGTCGGCACAACATTTTTTTTTCTTCCACTCACTCCTATCATTCGTCAACTCTGAGTCTACTCCTCTTACATTCATATCATCTTTCACACAATCAAACCACTTTTTCTTCGGCCTTCCAATACTTGCGTACCCAGATACACGCATACCCATAACTTTTTTGGTGACATGGTTTTCATCCCTCTTCATCACACTTTCAAAATTAATATGATTTTCATTTCCCCACATGTTCCATTGCTTTTTAAGGTTGAAATTTTAAAATGAAAAGTTGTAAGAAACAAAAAAATCATCAAAAATAGTCAAATTGTCAAGTCAAAAAAATATGGCTGTTTTGTTCAAAATTCTCGGGACTTCCTCCGATGGATTTAGCACTCGCGCCTAAAACTCGGGCTTTATTGGAAAAATTACTGAAGCTCACAATAACACGAGAAAAAATATAAAAGCTAGAGCAACAAGAACAACTGCATCACAGAAAAACTACGCCATACCCTCTTTCATCTATACTTATTCCTGTCTTTTTCCTGTATGTAGGTAGATATCGCATCTAAGACTAGCTAGGTACCATAAACAGCCAAAATACAAAGTGCCTAAGCGTTCGTAACTCCAAAGGCTCTGTCGCGTTTAACGCTTCGTTGGACTGGGGAATTACCGTGTCACACTTATTCCCTGTTTTATTTCCTTGCCGACACTCAGGGCCAACACAATGGACTATAATTAAATCAACTGTCAGCGTTGCTGAACCGGGCTTGACTCGATTTGAAATAGCTTGCAGTGAAAAATGTGCTTTATTGGGCATTACTTTAAATCCAAGAAAGAGTTACTTGGAAGGAGTTCGTTTTTTGTAGATACTTGTAATATGTAGGTTCTTTTTTATAAAGGTACCTAAGTATTTTCAAGATTTTTAAATAGGTAAAACCTCAAGCTCATGGTAATGTATAAATAAAACATACTTTTGCATAGAATTAGCTTAAAATATGATTACTGTGATGTAAATAGTTATTTCTTTACATAAATCTATACAAATATTATGAAGAGGAAAGTTTTTTATTTTTGTTTGTAACGAATCAACTGAAAAACTAATGGTCCGATTTCAAAAACTCTTTTACCATTAGTATACTACATTATCTCTGAGTAACATAGGCTACATTCCCAAATTATTATGTATAAAAAAAAATTGAGATACTTTTCTACCCTTGTGAAGCCGGGGCGGGATTAGATCATTCGTAGATATTATAAAATAATAATGTGTGCGTAAAATCGTGACCTTTGTAGCTCAGTGACTGATGGAAGTACCTACAACTAGTGCAAGTTCGATGCCCGCTGAATAATTTGTAAACCAAAACCTCACTAAACAGTTTACTCGTCTGTGAATATCGTACTTTACAATGACTGAAAGACTGATTAATTATCTTGTAAACTGACTGAGGGTCTTATTGGGGTACTTGGTTTAGTTTCCGGGTCACTTTGATAATTAACTTCAAGTATTTGATTTGCGTCTAGAGTGCTTTTCTATGATAATGAGGTCCTAGGGTCCTGTTTTGGCCGTTTACTCAAAATTAGTCAAGTCTTACATGCCTTAGGCAGGCCGCACACCAGCGCCACATGCTACACGCATCGCACATTTACGTCGGCACAATCATTGCGCTACAATTCGTATGAATTTACTAATAAAAAAAATATGAATTATGAAAATTTATGAATACAAGGACACATTTGTAGCAGGCGCGCTGTACGTAATGTGTCCTTGTGTGCGTGCACAAATACTCGTATACGGGGGCGTCAAATGTGTCGCGTTTCAAATGTGCTGCCACAATTATCAAGACAAGTGTACCTATGCTTGATTGCGGCCTACCTTAAACGTTGTTTGTTCGGAGTACTGGTGGTGTTATTTTTTTTGAACCCACGACTTTAATATTGGGTTACCATAAACAAGCAGTGCTCTCTACCTTCACGAATACAAACTCTTAAAAAAAACAACTAAACATGATCACGACTGTAATCCCCATCGGTATATTATCTCCTCGGAACTCTAGTGACTTGATATCTAAAGAGGGTAGTCAGAAGCATGCCCGAACATGACATTTGGTACATGCCCTTTTTTTTCACAGCAAAAACTCATATAAACACAAACTCTTAAAAAGTAATATATCTTTTCTGATTCTTTTATCGCGTAAGCTAGGATTCGCAAAATTCCATTACAATTGGAATATATGGCAAATTCTTCTGTATACGCTAGATATTTGTATTATATCCTCCAAATACCTTTGAAGCGTTGCGAATAAGTAATCCTACTCTCTACTAATATTATAAATGCGAAAGTTCGTATGGATATATTAATGTATAGAGGTTTAGTACTCAATCACGCTGAAAGGCGGGACGGATCTGGATAAGACTTGGAACACGCGTAGTTTATGACTTAAAATAACACATAAGCTAAATTTTATTCTATCTTTTACTTTGCCCTCCTTTTTCACCTCTTAGGGGTAGAATTTTGGAAAATTCTTTCTTATTGGGCGCCTACGTCATATTAAGAACACACCTTCCAAGCTGTCCATACGTCAGTCAGTCATTCAAGCCAAAAATATGTATAGATAATAGACCATAGATACCTTGCCGGCAAACTCGCTAGCAGAAGCTATCATAAAATTAGCGTGCATACTAAGACGTGTAATCAAAATGTTTCTAGAAAACTTACATATTCTGTCTCACGCAAAGTTCAAACAATAGCTTTTCAAAACTTATTTTATAGTTCCGGAGGATGCCTTAAGCCAACTGCCGCATCATCTGTGGCTTAAGTTTCATTGTTACATTGCAAAAGTTCGGAAAAGGCTTGGATTTTCTAAAAAGCGTCTACCGTCATCTGCAGATTTGGAAAACGTGACTTCGAACTTGAAGTTTGAAGTTAGCTTACAAACTTTAACCTGGTGCATTGCCTTAGGGTCTGAGTTTGGAGAATTCTTGTTTTATTGTTAGTACTCGGTTCGAGTTTTAGAACGAAGTGATGATAAAAACACAGTTTTGGAAGAAACTGTTTGGGTGAAAATTAGTTTAGTCATTTTATTAATTCACTTATTTCACAATATCTATATGAAAAAGGTTTGTTAAAACTTGAAGTAGATAAACAAGTTCATTTGTTCTTGAACCAGTGTGATAGAAGGATTAATGTAAAATAATATACATAAGATTAGAATAATAGTGTTTTAAAAACTAAAAAAGAAAACCGACTTAGAAAATTACAAGCGAGGCTCATTTTTTCGATAAAATTGTTAACCTCTCAGGAACCAAATTTATGGGACAACTTCTGAAGACCTACAAAAAAAAAGAATCATCGAAAATTAATTAATAATTAGTGGAATAATCGAATAAAAAATATGAGTACAGTCGAATTGAGAACCTCCCTTTGAAGTCAGTTAAAAGAAAACTGATTTACCTTACAGTCACTCTCGTTGAATAACCGTTTCTTAAGAAACAAAGGCTTAAATTGGTAGCAAGACGTCATGCAAATTACTGTTTTGCAAACTTATGAAAGACGTTTCAAGTATGATTTATCATTGTTTTGAACTTCTTTATTATGTGTTAATGTTTTGCTATTTCTTTGGGTTACGGTTTCTTTGGTAAGACGCCTGAGGTTTTGTTTGTCTAGAGTTATTCCTTACTTTAACAATCTTCGACTAGCAGATTTCTCTGTCGCACTTTACCAAAGCGTGTCTCAGTGGCACTTAATTTAGATTATTTTAGAGTCATGTTCCTGCGAACCCGCGTGAATCCGGGATTTAGCTGACCGTCCACTAAGGGTTAAATTTCCGATATTCCTTTAATATAATTTATACCTCAATAGAATGAGCTTTTAAGGTTTTTAGACTTAGCCGAAAGATACCCAACAATAATTGTATGTCTTTAAATCGACGTATTCCCAGTTCCCACAAACAGCACAAATTTCTTCTGCACACTTTTTATTCCCCTAACTGCACAAATCAAAATCACATTTTGTGCCATTCGTGAGTATATAATAAATGAATTGAAATTGTTCCCAGTTCTGCACACATTAACCTAGTATCTGACTCAACAGAAATCCCAAGAATTTTGAACAAATCAGCCATCTTTTGTTTAAAACTAAAAAAAATAAAGTCTTTTACTACGACAATTTGACTACGACTTTGTGACATAGACAATACTACTAATTCAAACACTTGACAGTGGCAAAATTGATCTCAAAAGACAGATGCCATAAAGTATAAACAAAGATGAAAAAGGAGGAGTGTACAAATCGGGCATAACCTTTAATATAATATATCAATGGAAATATATCCCGTTTACATATTACGAGCTGGTGCCCGCAGCTTCGCCCGCATGAATGTCGATTATCGCGACTTTTCATACAAACTTTAAATCCCCTATTTTATCCCCTTGGGGGTAGTATTTGATTACAAAATCCTTTCTTAGCGGATGCCTACGTCATAGCATCTACCTGCATGCCAAATTTCAGCCCGATCCGTCCAGTGGTTTGGGCTGTGCGTTGATAGATCACTATGTTAGTCAGTCAGTCCTTTGAGTTTTATATATTTAGATGTGACAGTTGAGTTTCGTTCATTTAGTGCCTACGTTAACAACACTGCTATCTGAATACGTTACACCGTTTACGGTGCCAACAATAGAAACTTAGTTTCAATGTTCATTCCATGTAGATTAGACCAGTTTGTAGGTTCTAACTAGTCCAGCACAAAGTTTGTTAGCAACTTGCCAAGTTCTACTAAAAGTTAATAGGTAAGTACGTACAACTGAACATGCTTTATTGGTTTTGTTTTGACTTTTAAAACAACCAAAAATAAGCAATCAAATCTCCAGGTTTTATAGACATTTTAAATCTCTGGTCACTTTCTAAGCCACGCAAGCATTGGCGGGATGGTCTTGACACCTTTGAGGACGCGTAATTTGGGGGAGACCTTTGCCCAGCAGTGGGACGATACAGGTTAAAAACAAAGTTATTTTCAAATTATATATTTGGCATTATGCCATGATCCTTCATCTTCCTTTCTTCTTTCGTTTCTCATCATCCCGTGGGTGAAAAGTTGCAAACAGTTGTTGTTGACAATTGTTTTATACATGGTTGGGCCCAAAAAATGCCAAAGTGCTGGCCAACAAAAAAAAAGATGGGGCTAGGTTTGGGCATTAGCGCACCAATATTCCTTCAGTTGATTTTTAACCGTAATGAAAAATACTCACATTGACTTCCCAAACGTGGTAATACCTTTTTTTTATTTGCCGGCACTTTTGCATTTTGGGCCCAAAATGAATGACCTCCTTTAAAGTAAATTTTCACTTTTACCCACAATATTATTATAAATCTAGTAAATCTAAAACCAACATCATTAATTTTGCTAAACAATAGCTTTATTTAAATTGTTTAGAATTAATTACAAACGTAAGTTACTTATTTTCCAGTTGGTTGTATAGTAATAATATTCAGTAGCTCAACTTATTTTGCCACATTTGTTTGATTGTAGGTTTGATTTTTGGCGGACTTTAGCTCTTCTGTTGTTTTCCATCTCCCACTACATTAGTGCACAGTAAAAATACTTAGGTAGGTATAATTCTTTTCCCATTCAGGATAACAAACACTTTTAATATACTGTGTAGTATATGCTAGCAATATGACATTTACATAAAAATAAATTTAGCCAGAAATGAGAAGCAAAGGTCAAAGCTCTTAATTAAAGATTGAAGATTATTTATTTCTATAAAACATTGTTACACAAAAACACATAAAGACTATCAATTTCAAAGGGCAAATAATATACAATGAACCCCGCACTAGGCTTGAGCCTGTGTCGCGGGTGTCCGAGGGAGAGTTTAATAAATTAATATAACTTAAAAAATATAAAAAAATAAAAAGTTTGGGCTATTGTTATAAAAATAGTCACTAAAAATGTATAAGTATATACATAAAAGACATTTATTAATAAACTACTTAATTTTATGCGGGGTGTCTCGAGTCAGTCTGCCGATAAACTTCCTGAACACAACACCCTTCGGCCAAAAAATTATTTAAATGGCGGTCGAGACAATCACAGATTCCAACTAAAAGTAATCATAATTAGTTACTATGACGTTCTTTGACGTGACGTCACTTTTGAATTTTTGAGTTGCGCCGTAGACAAGTGAAGACCTCAAACATTAGTACCTTAACCTGATTTAGGGAAAGGCACCCTAAAAATATAAGCATAGAGCAGGGGCCTTACCACGAAGTCTTCCAGAACGATTGCGTAACAATTCCATTATAGAAACGTCACTACTTTCGCATTTTGCATAGGTCATGGTACGAAATAAAAATGTAATACTAATTCGGTAATGTATTATGAATTCGTGGTAAGGCCCCAGAGATATCTACATCTTTTACTGTTTAGTGTTACACTGTGTCACATCGTTGAAACAGAACTAAAAGCTGTGACAAGGGATTGTAATTAAATATTAATCTAAGTTTATTATTCAGTTTTGAGTACTCCATCATGTAACAATATAATTTACTTGTGTTGGTTTTAGTTTTTGCAAAGTTCGATCACCTCTGGCAACCTATACATACATGTTTTTTTTTGCATATTCTTTGTATTTTAGGGTTCCATACCCAAAGGGTAAAACGGATTACTAAGACTCCGCTGTCTGTCCGTCTGTCACCAGGCTGTATCTCATGAACCGTGATAGTAAGACAGTTGAAATTTTCTCAAATGATCTCGTATTTCTGTTGTTATAACAACAAGTACTATAAAAACAGATAAACTAAATATTTAAGGTGTCTCCCATACAACAGCATGTTTTTTTGCCGTTTTCATAGATAATGGTACGGAACTCTTCGTGCGCGAGTCCAACTCGCACTTGGCCGGTTTTTATTTATATTTAGAGTTTATTCTGTAATTCTGACGAATGCAAAACCACCTCATTTGTCAAAATCTGTCCAACGGTTTGGACTCCAGCGATAACATATAGCAAAAGTAAGTCCCATACATAGTACCTACCTATAAACATATAACATGACATGTATACATAAGGTACACCCCAAAAACATTACCCATCTTCTCCGCAGTCGGGTAATTAGCTACTGCTACGCAAAATCAGTGCTAAGCTCTACGCACAGAAACACATTTCCGTAAACCACCCGATATGATTTGCGGGTATTTACTGTAATATAAACGCCTCGCTTTGCCAAATATGTTATCCGGTGCTGCCAGCTGAATTAATGCTGACAATGGGTATTGGCAAGAACTATTGATGGCAACTCTGACGTTTCAACAAAATCCATGGATTAGGTAAATTAGAATGCAAATATTTTGTCATTATATAATAATAATTATTTTTATATATCTAAGAGTAAATTGTTTATGTTAACATTCTATATTCTATTGTCTAAGTTTTTCTGTGAATATTGTCTCCATTATTTTATTTTAGTTGCCGTGCCCCACCCGGGCCCATGTTAGATGTATACAATACATGTGTATTGTATATGGCTCATGAATGCAATAAATACTTTGAATTTGAATTTGAATTTGAATAATTATTTGCATATTATTTCAATCAATACATGCAAATAGTTTAATAAGTATCAACATTGAACGCAATCAAGAAATTTTCTGCCTCTATCGGAAACTAGTAGTAAATAGACGCTCGCCCCGCGGTTTTACTCGCATATATTACATAGTCTCATTATACCAATGACACAATAAAAATTCGTTTTAGTAGTTCCAAAGATTAAAACATAAAAACTTAGAAAGCTTATTATATATGTAGATCGTTATTACAACCAATACAGTTTTTTTACAAATAAGATGCGTATCTATACATTTTAATGTTAGTTATTTTCTATTTCGGCTCATCCCCTTTATTAAAGTATAATGATTAACCAATCAGCTATCTGGTTTCTATAATACAAGCTTGCTTAGCTTGGTGCCAGATGGCGTTGTGTGATTTTTCCACCAATAGATATTATACTTATATTATTTTTAAATTCTAATGAGTTTGAGAGTCTGAGAATACTGAGTGAATTTTACTCACTAGTTCTGCCTACAGAATTTTGTCATGATGGCTTTCAAAACTCTTAAAATTAATGACGATTTCGCGAAACATCTTAAGATAATTATGTTGTCAAAGTCTTTATAAGTAACCAAACAGAGGAAAATATATAAAAGAAAAATTGCGAACGACAGAGAAGCGTTACGTAGGTTATTTGAAATTAAATCACAAAAGACGCAACGCGACCGAAATAATAACAAAATGGTACCGTGAAAACCGCCAACCAAAATACACGGATATATAAATAAATGGAAACAACTTTAGCCCTGTTATATATAACGAGCTTACGCCATTTCTTATGGGTGTCATATTTCGGCGATTCCGTGGAAGGCTTGGTGACACCCCCCCACTTCCAGCTCCCAATAATTAGTTTATTATGTATGTTAGACTGTAAGGTATATATTTTATATGGGCCGTAGTTTTTAAGTATTTTCCATCTTGTACACTTAGACTAATGTTGCCTGAAATAAAGTTATTATTATTATTATTATTATTATTATTATTTTTTTAAACTCTTCGTTACTCAGTTTCTAAACAAAACTGGGGGTCGACTCAGATGCACGGGCCTAAGCCAAGTGCATATCAGTGTCTAATAGGTACCTAGTTGAGGTTGAAGGTTGAAGGTCTTCAGCCTGTAAGAATTTCCTCACGATCCTGCAGGTGTTCAGTACTACTGATTTTTGGAGAAGAGCATACGTGTGTCTTGGGATCTTTAACCGGTCAAGGGATTGAAACAATTGTTTGGGAATTACTCCTGTAGAAGACAAGACTATTGGGACTATGGACACATTTTGGAGGCGCCACATTCGGGTGATTTCATTTTTCAAATCAACATATTTAGATAACTTTTCGGCAATGGTGTTCTGCAAGTTGTGTGTATTGGGGATAGCAATGTCTATTAGGAGAGCTGTGTTGTTATTTTTATCTAGAAGAGTTAAATCAGGTCTATTGTAGTGTGTTGTCTTGTCAGTCAGGATAGCTCTGTCGAAGTAGAGCTTGTGAGTGGCGTTCTCCAGCACTGCTTCAGGGGTGTATTTGTAATACGGAGTAGGTTTTACAGATGTGTCGATCAAGTTGTACATAGCAGCTAGCCTTTGGTGGATGATGTTCGCCACCTGGTCGTGTCTGAACTTGTAGTCTGTTTGTGCCAGTGCTTTGCATGCTCCCGTTATGTGCTGGATGGTTTCAGAGGAGCTACTACATCGTCTACAAGATTCCGGTAAGTTCTGTATCTTCATAATATGCTTTTTGTAATTCCGGGTTTCAATCACTTGGTCCTGAATAGCTATCATGAACCCTTCAGTCTCGGGAAAGAGTTCACCGCGATTGAGCCATTCGTTCGACGCCTGTTTGTCGACGGTAGGTTGACTCAAGTCGTGGTGGTGCCTTCCATGGAGAGACTTTCGGGCCCAATCTGTCATTAATGTCTGTATGTCTGTGAGTACTTCGTTATCTTGTTTCTCATGATTTTGCAAGTTAAGTGGAGTATACTTACGATCCAATGCTGCTGCTGCCCTATGGAGTATGGATGTTTCCGATTTAGAATAAAAGTAAGATCTGAGTGTGGATATTTGTCTGTTGTGTAAATTTTGTATGTTAATAATACCCCTACCTCCTTCTATCCGTGGCAGTACCTGTCTCTGTACGCATGCTCTCGGGTGATGTTTTCTATTTTTAGTCATTGTTACATTTATAAGCCGTTGTAGATTTTTTAATTCTGTTTTATTCCAATTTAATATACCAAATGAATATGTTAGTACTGGGATGGCATAAGTATTTATAGCCTTAATGGTGTTTTTAGAATAAAGTTGTGTTTTGAGAATGGAGTTTAGTCTGTGTTTGAAATTCTGGGTAAGTTTAGTTTTTATTTCTTTATGTTGTATCTGTTTTAATTGATTGTATCCTAAGTATTTATATGTTTCATGCTCACCGAGTGCCTCTATTGTCTCACCAGTTTGCATCTCGTAAGTATGTTGGTAGTTCTGACCAGCTTTGATGGAGTTAATTTTACATTTATCAATACCGAAATTCATTGAGATATCTATAGAAAATTGTTCAGTAATTTGTATAAGGTGTTCTAATTCTTCCTGTGTGTTAGCGTAAATTTTTATGTCATCCATATACAGGAGATGACTTATCCTACATTCTACATCGTTTGTCAGTCTGTCATGTATGTTTTCTAGCAAATAACCAGAGTGTGTTGCATTGAGGCTGTTTGAGAGCGGGTTTAGAGCAAGGCAGAACCATAATGGACTAAGTGCATCTCCTTGAAAAATACCTCTCTGGATTCTGATAGGTGCTGTTTCTACAATTCTACTGGAAGTTTGTGCCTGCAGTCGAGTGGTCCAACTGCACATAGCACTACTTAAAAATGAAACAATTACTGGGTGTATTTTATATATATTTAAGATTTTTATTAGCCAAGTGTGTGGAACAGAGTCATAAGCTTTTTTGTAATCAATGTAAATAGAGTATAGGTCTTTTTTTTGTTTTTCTGCATGTTTTAAGATAACTGAGTCAAATATGAGCTGCTCCTTGCAACCCTGGCTAAACTTTTTGCATCCTTTCTGTTGTTCTGTTAGTAATTGGTTTGTGTTTATATGACAGTAAATTAATTGGGATATACAAGCTGTAATAATTTTGTAAATTGTTTGGAGGCATGTGATTGGTCTATATTTAGCAGGGTTTGTTAAGTCATTTATGTCTTTGGGTATCATGTAAGTAATACCTGTTGTTATGTAAGCCGGCATAGTGTGGGGGTTTTTAATGAAATTGTTTATGTGGTTATAGAGAAAGGGGTGTGTGCGAGTGAATTTTTTGTACCAGTAGCTATGTATATGATCTGATCCTGGGGCTTTCCAATTATGTATTCCTTTTAAGACTTTCTGAAACACATCAATTGGTATGTCTAGGTATTCCATGGGCTCTGTAGCCAAACAGTTCGTTTCTTCTTCTTTTATCCATTCTGCATCTTTGGTATATTCCATAGGGTTTTCCCAGATGTTCGCCCAAAATTGCCTAAGTTCTGTAGAATTTAGCGAATTAGTATCATGTTGCCTGTTTCTATCCGTGTGGTTGAGAGTTTTATTTTTCAAAGACTGGTAGAATTTCTTTTCGTTATTACAAAACTGATTATTTTGAATTTTGCGACAAGTACAAGCTTTATAACGTCTCAGACGACTGCTAACAACTATTAGTTTCTGTTTTAAGGTATCTAAGTAGTGTGAGAGGTTGGAGTTTGGTTCTTCATGTGTGGTATGTGTTTTATATTGTTCCAGAATTTTATTTATTTGTTTGGTTAGTGTCCTACTTCTATTTCCGTTAATGTATTGAGTCAGCCTACCTATTTTTTTCCTAAGATCCTCTACCTTCCTTTCGAGACGTTTCTGCCAATTAGGTTTTGAATCCCGACTTATTTGGTTTTCTGGCTCCAGTGGTGGTAATTTAAGTTTTGTTCCATTTATTTTAGCTGCGGTCCAAGCTGCACAGTAAATCGTGCTTTGCAAGGTTTCAAAAGTTGTATCAATGTTAACATTTTTGGGTAGAATTATTTCATTAAGGTAGTTCACAATATTCGCTAGTTTCTTAGTAGCTCTTTGTTTGGGAATAAACGGTCTTTCAGTTGCAGGCGTGTCCCTAAAGTACTGCTGGGCTTGATTAAATATTACATCTATTTCAATGTTTTTTTGTTGTTCGCTACTTGACTCGTTTTCCGTTTGGGATTGTGGTGTTTGTGTATCATTAGCACTAGAGCTATTCAATGCATTATCGCTAACTGCATCGTACCAAATAGTTGTATTGAGGTCTTCTTGGGGTTCACTATGCGTTATATTCGTGTTTGTATCACTGCTTTGTGTTTGTATGCCTAATTCGCTAGCTACTTCCTGCCGAATAAATTTTAGTCTATCATCATCAATAAACTTGTTAGCTATGATAATCCTTCTTTGATCTGCAATCCTTTGTTCGCTAATATGAGATAGATGAGGGAAAACACTAATGAATTGCTGGTGCAAGGATTTTCTATACGCTGTTTTGTTTGTCTCTAGCTGTGTTATTCTATAGTATGTCCTAATTATGGTTTCATTATGTTCTGTGGTCCAACGCATTCGTTGTGTTGGTGGTGTTTGCAGGACAGATTGTTGTGTTTGGTGTTGTTGTGCTAATAGGTATGCTTCAACTTCAGCTTTTATTTTAGTCACATCTCTTTCAGTCAGTAGGTTGTTCCTAACTATTGCCCTACGTTGGTCGCCTACTCTCTGTCGGCTGACTTGCATTTCCGGGAATTTATTGTCAAATTGATTATGTAGTTCCGTGAGGTATGCTCTGGTGTTCGATTCTAGGTTGGTGATGATGAGGTATGTGCGCAGGATAAAGCTGTTCATTTCTTCAGTCCATTTTTTTCGCGCACTTGTTTTAGCCTTAGTGGGTACAGGACTAATGGCTGTTGCCGCCTGTACAACATCCTCGGCTATTGAAGATGAAAAATTGCATGAAGGTGGTGAATGTGAAGTAGAAGTAGGTTGTGAAATGGAGTCTAGAAAAGAAGGAGAAGAGGAAGAGATTGAAGAGAAAAGAGATTTAGAAGAGGAAATAGACGATTGGGCTTCGAGATCCTTTTCAGCCCAATTTGAAAGGCTAGGCCTCCTTTCCTCAATAGAGGCCAGCCTCGTTGCTCCCGCGTCAGCTGCACTCGTGCCGCTGAGTCCTCCTGCGCCGGCTGTGGATGTTCTCCGGCTTCTAGATAGTGACCGTAGGTTATACCTTCTGTTGGGCTCGCATTGTTCGGGTTCCCCGGCAGAGGGCCGCCCATTACCCTCGCCACCGATGGCTTGCATGCTGTAACGTCCAGCATCGGCTCCAGACGTGCCCCGGCGATCACCCCCGGGAAGCGACCATAAACGTTTACTCTTACTTGGCTCCATCATGATGGGTTTGCCATTGCCCTTTTTAGTCACCCGCTAGGTTATTTTGTTGCGGGTGTCCGCCCCTCACGTGGCTTAGATGGTCAGCACGGACGTAGGGTTGGGCTTTGAGGGGCTTATTATTATTATTATTATTATTATTATTATTATTATCTTACAATCCTATAACAGATTGACCAACACCAAGGCTTGCTTAGTTAATTTTAGAACTAGAAAAAATATTTTTGATAACCAACTTTATTAGTACGATTATGTATTACATAATATCATCATCTTCCTGCCCTTTTCCCTCGTTATGTGGACACATGTGATATTCTTCCATTTCCCTCTATCACTGGTCATCTCTTTCTTACCCATGTCATCGTTCACACAGTCCATAAATGTATTACATAATATAAAACCCAATATTTAAAGCTATTTGCAATTCTGCTATCCAGTTGGGTGACAATCCGACAAATCGAAAATCATGAAAAACTGCCCAGCCGTTCTCGAGAACTAACGGCACTTTGTTTTCTACGAGTATACCTAGATAAAATTTTAAATAGATTTAAAAAAGTTTGAAATCAATTCGAAATTTAAACTAAGCCCTACATCCTTCTAATTTACTTTTTCCACAAGTCAACCTCTTTTTTTTCCACCTACTTAATTGTATTGTGTTCAAGCCGTACGCCTTACTTATTTTATTAGGTATCTGTGTTGGATCTTATTGACATTGTTCTGGTTTATCTGTTAGAGGTATATTTTTATTTTTGAACTTTTTTACCCTTACGTATGTCTATAGAACAATGTAGATTTTTTAAAACATTTGTTATTCTTCAACTGGTAGTTATGTGAACATTTTTTTATGGAAAGGCTATATATTATATCAATATCAAAAAAAACTTGAGAGGTGTCAAGGGACACCCGGATGGAACGAAGTTCCTTTCCTTGCTTTCTATGAGAGAGAGAGAGAGAGAGAGACAGACAGAGAAACACGCGCACGCCGCACGGCTTACAACTATAGCAAATAGATAGTGTCGTTATAACTTTTCGTGAGAATTTTTTCCGTCTTTTCCCCCTTTCAAAACGCGCGCTAAGGAACTTCGTTCCAATAAAATGACAACAGACCTTACAGACTTGGCATCGATCAGCATTGATTTGACTATGGCAACTGTCTGGAGGGGAGGTCTGTAGGTATCTAAGTACCTATAGTTAATTTTCAAAAAGAGAAATTATCAAGGTGTTACTTTTCGATTTTTTCCTGATGCATTCGACTGTCAACTCTTATCGCTAAATTTAAATTATTTAAGTTAATTTTATTTTGAGTTTGGGTAATTTCGGTGGTTATTTTTCCAATAAAGCCCGAGTTCTTGATACGGGTGTAAAAAATGTAAATTAAAATTAATATGTAGTTAGTGAACAGTAGAATTTTAAACAAAACAGCCATTTTTTTGTATAAAATTGATTTGAGTTGTGACGACATTACTCTGCACTGCCAGTTTTGAGTAAATTGATTTCAAAAGAGACAGATTCCATATAAAAAGAAGACGAAAAAGATGTTAATCTATATCTATATAAGAGCTTAACTGTTATATGGGATGTCAAATTAGTAATTTTAATTTCATTTCACGTTTTTAAATGTGATACGTGAACATTATAGGTATATAAAAAGAATTTACGTCATTTCGAACCTATAAATTTGACTAATTATTTTATAAGTAAACGAAAGAGCATACTTTTTAAGGTTAAAATTATTAGCTGATACTACCCAAAATCAGGTAACTAATTGGTAACCACGGTAACCACGGCTACCAGGGTATACCACGGTGACCATCGTAATGCAATACCACAAACTGTGGTCATCACAGTTTCAAATAGGTTGCGGCTCACAACACGAGTAACAATGTGCTACCACACATAACTAAGGGAGTTAGCCTTTGGTACGAATCCAAAGAATTGTCGATTGCAGATCTTTGAGGATTTGTAAAGGGGGTAGTCAGAGGCACGTCCAAACATTATATTTAGCTTATGGCCACATTTTTCACAGTGATCGGTATTCCGTACGTGACAGGTTGCAAGCCCATCGCCGTTTATATAATCTTACTAATATTATAAACGCGAAATTTTGTTAAGATGTCTGGATGTCTGGATGTATGTTTGTTACTCTTTCACGCTGAAACGGCTTAACGGATCCGGATAAAATTTGGCATATATATAGATTATAGTCTGGAAGAACACATAGGCTACATTTAATCCCGAGAATATAGATTTTTGTTTTTCAAGGTACCACGCGGGCGATGCCGTGGGCGGAAGCTAGTTTTTTAATATTAGTAGGATTTGTACAAATCGCTTCCAGTCACGTCTTTCATTCCGGGAAGGAAGGATTCATTTGTAAACAGTCCGCACGGATTGTTTCGTCTGTCCGGCCGTCCGTCCACTCGGACGCACTTCCTAATCCCACTCGTGGTTGTACAAATGACAGGTGAATAGCCGGGCTAAGGGCTACAACACACAGGACGACGCGGCGTTGCGTCGTAACGTTTTTTGCCGTAGCCCGTTGTCCTAGGCAAGCGACGCATCGCTGTACAACTTAGAGTAAGTAATAGAGTGGAATAAGTGTAAGGTTATTTTTTATTAATACATAATTATCTAACAAAAAACATACCTAGGTAATACACGTCCGCATTTCATCGCGTCTTGACGCAGGTTAATTAGCCCAATAACGCAGATCATACATACAACGACTGCTTGATATTTTCGCTTCGCGTCGCGTTGCCGCGATTGTCGTTTACCTTGGACAACAGGTAAAATGGCAACTACGACAAAATGTTGTCAGCACTTATAATTTGTATCATATTAGCACGAGAAAGAGCGAAACAAAACAAATTTTTAGCCGTGGCGCGCATGTAAGATCGGCATTGTGCAGGTAAATTTTATAATTTTTTACATTTTTTTTAGACTTCCTTATGTCAGTAGTTCTAAAATATTACAACTACCTAGATAGAAACTTTAAATAAGTATAGCTTTACAATAACAATGTAGATAACATCGTAATTATATTCTGTGTCGAGTAGGTTACTCTAAAAAAGCATTGAAGACAGTTTCTTAAAAATATTTTGCACACGTAAAGCAAATAAAATGAAACAAAGATTTTAATAAACCCGTGAAAGCCCTGACAAAAGTCCTAATAAGCCTAAAACAAGAATTTCAAAGGCTTGTGACATTATAATCCCCATTTGCGTGCCCGATTATTTTGTCCAACAGTGTACGGTCTCATACAATTTCATTCCTTTATTATTCTCAATGAAAGGGACAAAAGATATTTCAGATTTTATCCTACAAGCGGATTAAGATGAAAGGAACCTGTTTCAGTGCCACTAAGTATGTGTGCTAAGCCGTTTTGTATGAATGGAGAAATGTTTGCATTGTATTTGGCCACTTCAACATGTGCTTTGATATATAAGTAGGTAAGCATTTCTCCCGCCTGAAAAGAAAATAATGTTTGAAATCTGACCAAGTGCTAAAATATTTGAACCTACACATTTTGATAATGCCTTAAATAAATTAATTAAAAATAAATAAAATGTTCCAAAAGTCCATCTTAGTTATTAAAAAGCTATCAATGTTAACATTTTTATAATTAATTAAGAGGAAGAGAGTTTTGTTTATTAGAAGAGAGCCAAAATTTTTATTTATTTTCTGCAGTAAAAATCCCTGTCTACTGTGTTTATGCGAGGGCCGACCGAAGCATACCAAATATTTTAAAGTTTGGATTAACATACAGGCAAAAACCAAGGGATGAAAAAAGAGTTAAAGCTTAAAACTGAATAACCGCAAGTCAAGCCCGAGGTAGTGTTAGTCTAAAAGAAATTGAAGACCTGCCAGGCTAACATAGCAGCCGCGACATAATTTTCTCAACGTTTTTGTCATGCATTTTCTTTCATTATACGAACGAGAACGAGTGAGAAAAAACAGTCGACAAAATTTTGTTGTGGCGCTCAAGTTTGCCAGGTAGATTAAAGTAGGAAAAGAAGTGATCAAATGTAAACTCTATTTGTGAATCTATGATAATTATACTCGCTCGCAGCTATTGCGCTCACGTATACACACAATGGTCAAACACGCTCATTCCACTAAAGCCATACCAAACTCTTCAGCAAAAGTTCAAAAGTTTCAGCAACTTTGTAAGTAATCGGCCGTCCAATCTAAAGGTCAAACATCAACCTTCAAACACAGTCAAGTAGGCCATTTTCAGCAAAAGTAGTCTCAACGCCATTGGGCCACTTAAATAGACTGTAAAAATCTAATTTAGTGACTAAAACTAGGTTTAGTTTTAAGCCTAGACCTTTTTACACATTTTCTTCAAAGGTATTTTATTTTGTGGAGCAGAATAAAATATTTAGGATGCATCTTGTATCACGAGATTGGATTGGATTAATAAAGTGAAGTGTATTAACAAAGTTGTTTTGATTTTAAAAATAAACATAATTATGTACAATTATATTATTCGTAGTATCTAAGTAACCAGCCACGCAAGTTTTTTTTCCTTTCGAAGCAGTGAAACAATACAAGTCCGGCGCTAGTCCAAAGACAATGTAATGTTCTCTGCACTGAAACAAGCTTTATTACTGAGTGGGGTGGTCACGATTTATGGAAGATTTCATGGGATTTATTTACACACTGATGTTGTAAATCTGGCTTCAGATTATGATCGTTTACTTTGTTCAAAGTTTTTGAGTTGGATGTGTGGAGCGACTGTTGTTTAAAAGAAGAAATGAGTATCAGAAACTTTCTTGGTGCTATCTTTTTAATCGTGATTTGCAAAGTGAAATTCTTCAAGAAGTATTTATTTCAATTAAAAAAACTACTAATGTAATGTAAAATGACATTTTACAGCCGCCAGACAAATCTAACAACACCTCATTTGTAGAAATCGGTCCAGCCGTTACGGCCGTGATGTTTTTACAGTCGTGATGTTTTTGCCCATCTCGTTAGAAGGTAAGGTGATAAATACAAAACGGAACCCTAACATTTTGTTTAAAACATTCCATTAGTAAAAGGCGTAAGCTCATTCGAATACCAACAATTTATCTAAAGTAAAGTGGTATTTTCAACAACTTTCTTCACCAAAGAAAGTTTGTTTCGGTTGTTGTTGGTTGGTATCTAATCTTACTTCCAATACAAAGTTTTCTTTACCAAAGAGAGTTCTTGAAAAAACCCACAATCAGAATAGGATGATAAAAGTATAGACCCATTATTCTTCTTACTATAATATATTATATCCTACTTATATTTGAAATTATTTAATGCTTAAGTTTAGATGAATGTTTGAATGTTTGTAACTGAATCACGCTAAAATGGCTGACCGGGTTTGGATTAAAGTTGGAACAAAGATAGATACTAGTCTGAAATAGCACATAGGCTACATATACATAATTTAACAATGTACCACGCCGAGTCGCGGGCGGAAACTTGTATTTGTATAACCCAAAATCAAAATCGGATGGATCTTGTCAAAGTAAATCGAAACTGACAGTTCTAGCAAAATACTTACCAAAGTAATCAAATTAACTCTGATGGACTAATACAATCAAGGACTTTCTTACGTCAGTAGATAAAATGTCTTTGAATACAATAGAGCCGTTTTGCGAAATACCAATTTAGGGCATGTGTCAAATTTAAATTTGAGTTAACAAACTTAGGGCTTGACTCTGACATCCTCAAAGATACTTCTACCAACTAGAAATCTGATCTACTAAGCCAGGGAATCCCCAGATTTTCCACAATCGTGACCATTTATGTCATTTTATATTTTTAAATTTTACCCAACTGCGAAGAAAGAGGGTAATGTTTTCGAGGTGTATGTATGCTATTGCTGTACTTCAAACTGCTCTTATACGCTCAATATGAAATGTCAAAAAATCCATCATGGCGGATGTAAGAATCTATTTTCTACTCTTAGTCGGGATTTTTGATTTTTGCAATAAATACTTGTTAGGTGGATACAGAGGTATAGGTAGGCCAAAGAAGAGATGGATGGACTGTGTGAAAGATGACACGGGTGAGAAAGGAGTGAGAATGATGAATGACCGAGGGAAATGGAAGAAGATTGTTGTGCCGATCCCACATAATGTGGGAAAGGGAAGGAAGATCATGATGAATAAATACTAGTTATAGAAGAAGAGCCCAGAACAGCCAGACCTTCCATAAATTATAAAGCCTGAGGCTTCCCCTGTAAAAGCCCCCTAAACAGATAAGAATGACCAGCGAATATGGAGTTTGGGTTGTGGTTACTTCGACAGGTTATAGGTAGTAAAGGTGTATAAAATAGCACCTTTAATTCGTTAAAATATTATATAATAAGGTTTCAAGTAATCGTGGTCACTTCACTGCAGGCCCAAGAGACTTTTGTCTGGTAGACAGTAGGTAGAGCGGAAGCGTCCCGCGCCTCAGGTGTCGTTTCCTGTGCCCTCCATTCTCTCTGATGTATTACCTCCTTTATTTTAGTTTTATTTTACGAAATAAATGCAAATGTAAGCTATTATGACGACTATATTTTAATAATTTAAACATTGTTATTATATTATATCACTACCAAATGTTAAAATAGTTAAGTTAAATTATTATGACTAGTAAGCAGGACTTTTGTACGCAGTTTAGAACGCATTGTCGTTGCATTTTGGGGTTGTTTAATAAGATATGTCATGTTTCTGTCACTTTTTTTGTACTAAGAGCAAAATACACGTATGTACTAAAACTGAGGTTAGAGAGTTATGGTAGAGTCTAGTTTAAGCACCTTTTAGACTTGGGTTTAGTTTGTTCACTAACACAGGTTTACTCAAAGGATTTTAAAAATTCAAAAATAGGCATCTTTTACATCTTGCTATTTTGTTAATAGAACCTGAACCTCAATAATAAAAGCAAAAGCCTTAACCTCATCGGGTACTGCGCATAAAAAATAAGAATTTTTAATGTTTTTCATCACCGCAGTGTTTTCTTTGCCATCGACTTATAACTTTAACTTATCTACTTAATATTCATTAGAAAGTTGTAACATTTTCACACCTTTTACTGGTTCAAAAACTTGGATATTACCTTCGAACTTATTACACCCTTTCTGAATTTTCTTGTCGTTACAATTTCTGGAACACCCATAAACCTAATTTGGGTAAATCACATCAAAATCATTATGAATTGCAGCAATAAAGAGATCTCAGTTCTTACAGACGATGTCTCGGTTATAGCGTTAGTTCACAGACACTCATAGTTCATATCAATATTGTCTTTTTATATAAGATTGGCTAAACTCGATGGGAGAACTCGAAAAAACAATATTATAATGAAAATCAAATACATAGCCTATGATTAAATAAAAAAACCCGCGAAATTTATATTTGACTGTTCAAAAAGAGGTTTGAATTACTTCGATATTTAAACTAAACCCACCTATCTTACACGAGTAGTAAAACTCCTGTCACATATAACCTCCTTTTGCTAACCTTTTTTAAATATCGCAAAGGTGTTTTGACTTCTACTGACTTTATTGCGTTCCCACTTAGTCCAGTGGAGCGTTATGGATCTTTGGTTACAATCAATGTCAATACGTTTTCATTGTAATCAATAAAATTTGCAGTACTAATCACATAAGAGTGTTTATTCAATCAATTTGAGCCAGTTTTGACAAGTTTTGATTGTATCAGAATTTCGTAATTGCACTACAGTTATTTTATAAAAATAAACTTTCGCATAATGAAAGGAAACGTTTGAGAAAATTAAATAGAGAGAGATACCGTAACATCTCGAGTTTTTTTTACAAACAGGTTTTTTTTACAAAACAAAACAATTTTTCTCAATGGTTCCATGAACAAAGATTTGCAGATTCCTAAATATTTTTCCTTAGTAGAACTTTTACTTATCTGATCATTCACTAGACGTGAAATAGATCGTAGAGGTCGTCTAATATAACATTCCACGGAGGTATCTTGTGCAAGAACATCGGTACATAAAAACTTTATTTCCTCTTACCGCCTCGTAAAGCCCCTGAGTCTTTAAAAAACTGTAACCACCAAGACTACCTATAAGTCAGAAAACTTTCAAAATTATTTGACTTTCTATTGATGCAATATACGAGTACTTATATAATAATTAATTCGCTAACAGAAATATAAAATCATATTATACACTCTATACAAAAAATACTTGTGAAACAGTGGAGCGATCTTAGGAGCCTTACAAACGATCTATAGATAGATCATTGTCAGAGTGAAGTATCCACAAGACGGCAGTATTACTAATTATATGTTTGAATTTATTGACTTTTTTTTTGCCACTTTAAAGAATACCCATTTCCTTATCACCAGCATCCAAAAATATTTAGTCTTCTTCCTTTTTTGCCATGTCACTAGTTTTTTTATGCCAATGTGGTGAAAGGTTTGATATGCGCCTGTAAAAGCTTGTTTCGTGGACAAAAATCTAGTGAACTGCTCTAACAATGGTGGTGTTGCTACTACTGGTCAAACAAAAAAAAACAAACATGATCAATCCTCAGATCTCTAGTTACTTAGATCTTTGAGGATATCTAAAGGGTAGTCAGAGGCACAACATGATATTTAGCACATGCACAGTAATTTTATGATACGGTCCCATCGGTTTTATGATACGACAAAAATATGATATTACGGTCGACACTTTTAAGAAATCCGAAGTTTAAGTACGACCAATAAAGTATAATAGCGGTGGTATACTGGCAATTCCAAGCGTCAAGTAAATCTGGCAGCCACTTAGAAGAAATGTTCGACATGTCTCCTGCAGTGGAATAGCACTTTTCCTTAAAACAAATCCTAAAAGCGAACGCGTTAACAGGTTTGACATACCACAAGGCACACATTCGGGTGTGTGTGGACGGGGATGGATAGGAGAAGCGATTTCGGATCGCTTTTTCTATCCATTCCTCATTATACCCAATTTTTAAAACACAACCAAGGTACTTTTACCGGACTTCGAAGGATAATAATGTGTTTGGGGTGTAGTCACATATTTAAACTTTGAGAGTGAAATTTAAGAGAGAAATGATCTGAGTGCGTACAATAATATAAAGTGACATTATAGCGGCTGTAATAAGTTATTTTTGCTTCTTTAAATTATGTTATTTATGGATTCTGGTATAACCTGTCACGTACGGAATACTAACTACTGTGCAAAATGTGTGGGCATGTGCCAAATATCAAGTTTTGACGTGCCTCTGACTACCCTCATTAGATTAGACCTCAAAGACCTAAGTAACTACTTCGGGCAATATCTAGTACATAGTATCACTTTGATTTTTCATACTTTTAGGTCTTAATAACTTGAAGCCTCTCGCTGATGAGATAGGTAGTACTTAGTTATATTAATAATTGTATTTTCTATATAATTGTACTTTTCTTAATACCCCAATGGGCACTTTCAATATAATCTTTTAGGAAGGTCGAATGGGGCACACAGATAAGGTCCAGTGGGTAGAGTTGCAGTAGGGTCTAATCCTGAAGGTCCAGTAGGTACCAGGCGAATTCAAAAAAGAGGTCCAATAGGCGCATCGAATGTATTTTTTTTTTAAGAAGACCGAATGGGCCATACAAATGAGGTCCAATGGGCACTTTTTGCTTTTGGGTCGAATCTTGAAGGTCCAGTGGGTACTGAACCTACTTATACCTATAATTGTAAATTGTATTGACGTAATGTTACTTCAAGCTTGAAACTTTGACGTTTCTGAAATATGATAGTTTGTAAGAGTCTTGTGGCCTTGGCTTTACTTTAAAACATACTCAATTTGATCGAGGTACGAAATATCGCTACTAAATTAGCCAATTAGAGTTTGCCACTATTACCAACTTTTTTGTATTTCCCGGAAGATCCACCCAGCTCACACCCGAACGGGTGATTATGCCAAATAGCCGACATCCGTAAATGGGAAAGGGAACGGAATAGCAATCGTTTGGCGTATTGCCTATTGTGCCGGTTCACTTAAGCTTTGTATTCTTAAAAACACGTTTCCACTATTATTCTACGCTGATTAATAATAGTTATAATACTGGACAGCATGGTTGATCATAGAATCATAGAGTTGATCATATTTCGTGATAAACACTAAAATCGTTACAATAACCTTCCTCAAAATCCAAAATAGCCAGATTTATTTATAACAAATTCTGTAATATTTTTTTATGAAAAACTAGCTGTTGCCCGCGACTTCGTCATCAGCTATCGTAGAACCCATGAATATTTTGTATGGGAAAATGTTTTTCTTTTACTTTGTTTTTCGTCAATTTTCCAATGTTTTTAATAGTTAGTCTGCTATTCTAGGACAAAAACAAATACTGCAAATTAAAAACCATGAAAATAGTTTCAGCCGGTCTAGACTTAGGTATAAGTGTTCGAACGAACCCGACTTTGTTTTATATACGAGTATTAAGATAACATCAAAACTACGTAAAATAAGTTCCCATTCCTTTTAAGTTACTGACTCCCGGTACACCGGCCACGCAAATAATTGTTTGGAGTTTTATATTACCGGCAGTAGATGGCGGTATCCGTTATTAGGAAACTAAAGCTTTAACACGCACTTCCCTTCACTTGCCATTATGACGTTATTACAGGAATGTTTTTATGGTTTGTTTAACATAAGAGCTGAGCGCCTATTTTGGTAGACATTTACGTTACAACTGTTACAAATATTTGTCATGTTAGTAAAAAACATAAAAACTGGCAGAGCTGGCATTTAGAATATCTAAAAAACAAATTTGGCGCAGCCGGTACGGGGCGCAGTCTTTGGTTCTCTGACCAAACTTTTGTCAAATCTATATTTAACGGGATACAAACCGCAAAGCTTTATGGAATTACAAGCTTCCGCCCGCAGCTTCGCCCGCGTGAATGTCGATTATCGCGACTTTTCATACAAACTTTCATCCCCTATTTTATCCCCTTGGGGTAGAATTAATCAAAATCCTTTCTTAGCGGATGCCTACGTCATAACATCTACCTGCATGCCAAATTTCAGCCCGATCCGTCCAGTGGTTTGGGCTGTGCGTTGATAGATCACTATGTCAGTCAGTCAGTCATTCAGTCAGTCAGTCACCTTTGAATTATATATATTTAGATATATTTATCATTTTTATCATTTTATTTCACGCTAGCTGAGCCGACAGACGTTGTCCTGTCTTAAAAACTTCTTACAGTAACACAACAAAAAAATAATTAGCGAAAATGGTCTAGCCATTCACGCGTGATGCCGTGACCAAGGAAAATACGCTTCGTAAACTTAATTCACCTGAGCTACATCACCTAGGTGTATTTAGTACACTTTTAGTAAACTTTAAGCACCTGGGTGCATTAAAATTACTTTTTATACTTATACGAGTATAAGACTAGCTTTCGGCTACGGCTTCGCCCGCATGGTACCTTGAAAAACAAAAACAAATCTATCCCACGAGAATCGTACATTTTTCCTGTATAAAAAGTAGCTTGTGTGCTATTCTGGACTATAGTCTATATCTTTGCCAAATTTCATCCAGATCCGTTCAGCCGCTTCAGCGTGAAAGAGTAACATCCATACATCCATACATTCTTACAAACCTTCGCGTTTATAATACGAATATTTATAGGATAAAGGAAACTACACTACTACACTTGACTGTACTCTAACGATTTGAAAGGGTGACGATTAGAAAGAGCGACTATTTGAAAATCTGACCATTTAAAAGTCTGACCTTGTGAAAATAAAGCGATATTATAGATAGATTTACGTAAGTGTCAATTTACTAAAAACCGTGGCCCGTGGTAAGCAACGAGTTAGTTACATAGAAATAGCTTTTTTAGCATTTTTAGAGTGTTCGACGTTTTTCTCAGCGAACGGGAAGAGTTCGGGGCTTATCCCGATTCTGGTGACTCAGTGACGCCGAGGTGGGAATCTACTGGATCAGATCCCTGTTAGAAACAGAGGAACCTGTGGAGAAGTTTTCAGTATTAAGTGGTTTTACGTTAAGATGGCAGTTTCACTTTTTTTTGCAATAACATTATATATGTGTTTTTTTATAGGTGTTTTTCTATGTATAATAAAAATATATATCTATCTATGTAATATAATGTATTAAATATATCAGTTATCTAGTACCCATAACACAAGCTTTGAGTAGCTTACTTTGGGGCTAGATGATGCTGTGTGGATTGTCCAGCATTATTTATTATTATTTTATATTTTTAAACTTACTTGAACCATTATTATTAGTATTAAACGGGTATTTATCGCGTTGCTACTGCTAAAAAACATGATCAAAACTGTAATCCCCCAGACTCGGTTGATAATATCTCCTCAGATCCTAGATCTTTGAGGATATCTAAAAAAAGTAGTCAGAGGCACTTAGAAACATGACATTTGGTACTTGGCCACATTTTGCACAGTAGTTAGTATTCTGTACTAACTACCGTCTAGCCCCTTTTCGCAACGCGCGATAAAAAAAATGCAATACGTGTCTACAGCTTTCTTTGTCTGAGAAAGGAGGCAAGAGGCTACATTGGCGTAAATCTTCGTTTGTCGCAGGGCGTCCCACCATCTGTTCGTAGGTTCCGATTCTCGGCTGCCAATGTATTTTTACTTTACTAAATGTCCGGGCCGATTTATGGGGAATTATTATGGGTGCTTTTCAAAGTAAAAATGCAGATTTTGTCCCGAACCTTAAATTTATGTGGCACTTTTTGAATCTTAGTCAGGCAAACTTTTACTTCAAATTACAATGTGAAAGATTTACCAAGGCCAAAACTGTGGTTGTTTTGGCAACACTAGCAACTCATTAGTAAAATAACAAGCGATGCTAGCAACATTGGTATCGTGCGTGACCTGAATGCAACCGGTACCGCTATCAAAAGAAACCCCTTTCATTTATGATAAGCTTTGATTTGAATTATATTGGAAAAGAGATTAGAATAAGGAAATTATTGGGAAAATTTTCGGAGAAATTGTAATGTGAACCGTCACGGAAATAACGGAAATGATTCAGCTACGTGGTTTTTTGGCATTGGAGCGTAATTCTGTTGTACAAGGTGAGTTTTTTTATACACGGAACCTAAACATTTTCTTATAAATGCGAAGAAATGTCTCCCTACTAGAGTAATTTAATGTAATTCATAATTTGTGTGTGTGAATAGATTGTCCGTAATGCCAACAAAAAGAAAAAGGGCTCTGACGGAAGACCAGCGTTGGCTGCTAGCTCGCTAGCAACCAACCCATGCTGAGGCAGACGCCATTTTGTTTCTTTAGACTTTTTATGTTGTTTTTATAAGTTTTTTTTGTTTTCGTATGTTAGTCTAATCGAACAAATAAAGTTATTTTATTCTTTATTCTATTCTACTAAAATTATTTATTTCCTTATTATTTCAATTTCTAAAACGAATACGCCAATTCGAATACTAATAATCGAAAGTGTGTATCATAGGTTAGTATTCTTATAAGCTGCGATAGGCTTGCAACCTATCACGTACGAAATACTAACTACAATGCAAAATTTGGGTATGTACCAAATGTCATGTTTGAACGTGCCACTGACTACCCTCTTTATATAATCCTCAAAGATCTAAGTAACTAAAGATCTGAAGAGATATCTACCAAGTCTGGGGATTACAATCGTGATCATAAACTAGAAAGTGTCTATACTGAACAGAATTTATTTTTACTCTTCCCAGTTGTCCTGTACAGAACAACTACACAAGACAACTCGGAATAAGCGCATCAGACATCGGTGTACTCTGAGCATAGTATGTATATTGTATATTTCTTACCAAGTAGACGACGTGTGTGAATTGGATATGACTGTACCAAAGCAGACGATTTGAAAGGGTGACATTAGAAAGAGCGACTATAAAATCTGTGGAGCGATTATAGATCTTTCCTTACAATCAATGTCAATACGTTATCATTGTAATCAAGTGATTTGGTATGACATAAGAGTGTTTATTCAATCAATTTGAACCAGTTTTGCCATAAAAATAAGAAGTTGAAGTTGAACCAGTTTTGACAAGTGTTGATTGTATCAGAGTTCCGTAATCCCACTACTGACCATTTGAAAGTCTGACCTTGTGGAAATAAAGGTTATTTACCTACATCTGCATCTAGCTATTTCCGCATACGATGTCTCATTTCAGCCGGCTAATTAAGAATTGTAATTCAAACAGGCGCTACGTGCAGTGGCCATCACATACGTCCCCTAGTTGCAAATTCAGAAAGCACAGTTTCATTACAGGCGACGAGCGGTACTCCGTACAGAAACGGAATACGAGCAAGCCTTCTGATTGCCACAGAGTAGATAATGGCTTGGGTATTACGTGAATAATAATGATATTATACTTCTCTTTAAAAAATATAGCCACGTTTAAGGTTATGATTTGATTAAATATAATTACCAAAATCTAGAGATCGACTGAAAAAGTACCATTACTCTACAGTTCTACCTTAAACTATTTTCTATTATTGTTTACATCTACAAGTTTCAAGAATAATGATATACATAACTTGTAGAAAACGTGTCAAAGACTGTCAAAAATGTTTCTTTGTTTAAAAAAAATGACTCTTTTATACGATTTGTTTTTATTGTGTATCAATCATTGTTGTTATGCTTTCGGATAACATGCGTAAGCTACACATTTATTAGTGGTATAATACTTCATCTAGATCAAAATGCAGCGATGGCTCGGTTTTTTTGATGAGTAGTTTATTATTTTCTTTTCGACTACACTAGAAAATTACATTATCTACTCACGAGTTCCATCTAGGTACGGACAGCCTATAGAAATAACACAATTATAACTAGCATAGACTGGGTTGTTTATGAAACAACGATACTATATTTTACATAAAAAGGCCAATGTAAAAGGGTGTCTAAATTTTAACCGAATCTAACTAAAATTAAGTTATTCCCCGCATAGGGAACAAGTTTTTAAGGCCTTTTCTACTTTTTTCTGAAGTTGAAGATGGGTTACTCAAAAGATTTTTAGATCTCAAAACAAGCAGTTTTGTTACAATTTGTCAAGTAGTTAGTGATGGTTTTACATTTAGAGGTTATGTAACAAGAGTATCCCCATCTCGCTCGCACTCTGCGAAACAGTTCGAACTACTTGATGTAGAGATTGTGTTCAACTATTCAGTCAGCTTATACATTGATTTATGTTACTTTAACCGGAGGTTGTGGGCGAATTATTGTAAATTTATAATAGTGTCGGGATATGTTTGCTTTATCTAACTAAAGGGTTCCGCATTAATTTATTGTTTAGGTTCAGTATGGAACAAACTTTCATAAATAGGATAGCAAATATACTAATATTAACATTGCCTGTTGTTAATAACTAACTCTGATGCTTAATGATAGATACCTACTCAAATATTTAATTTCTGCACGATTTTCTTATATAATACCTAGGTACATATTATAAATGCGAAGTAATACTGTCTGTTCGTTACGCTTTCACGCTTATACCGCTGAACCGATTTCGTTGAAATTAGAGTTTAAGACAGGCCTTTTACTTTTTATGCTTAAAGGGGTTGAAATAAGGGATAAGATTTAAGTGCAAAATAAGAATTTTGTTTTTATTGTTACAGTATTAAATATTAATAAAAGTGTAGTTTTAGTTTATGTATGGAAAATTTGTGAGTGCATAAGTTTAAAAGGTTAAGTCAAAAGTTTAGCGTAATATAATTTTAAACACGTTGATATGAAATGATAATTTATTAAACTCAAGATTGTTTATAAAACAAGAAACTTTTTTGATAAAAAAACTAAAGTGCTAACAAGATTTAGACAAGACATTAGCGAAGTTTTATAAAAGCTGTGACTCTCCAAATGTTGGATTGCACATAAAATACAATTTAAATGTTAGTTCAGTTATAAAGCTAGTTATCATAGAGTTGTAACATTTTTATAACTATGATGCGCGTCGAGATTTCCCCTGAGAACATGCGAACTACAAGGTTTGCATGGCGTCGTGTCTGGAATTCCCAGCTTCAGGTAACTTGAGTACTGTACCCCTAGTATAAGTTATTGATAGTTTACGAGAACTTTTTTCGTAAACTGTGTTTTTTTATTCATCTTCACTTTGACCACCGGTGTTATTGTGTACATTAATGGATTTTTTTAAATAAATTAGTAGGTTCTTTGTTCAGTATTTAGATTTTTCGTCTGTTATTTTTAGTGATTAATTTTCCGTCTGTGACACATTTGACAACGCCAGTGACAATTTTGACAATAGTCTCAATATGACAGAACACAATTATGTTGATTTTCTATGCAAAGCGAATACTGATATTTATTTTGTTTCAAACACATTTTTATTGTATTTAATTATCCTGCAGCCATAAAGATGAATACAAGCCATCAAATCAGAGAGAACAAAAATACCAAATCAGTTTCAAACGTACAAAACAATGTGGATTTACAAATCCACGAAACTGAAAACACAAAGAATGACAATAACAAAGACAAAAACACAGCCGTTGTAAACATAGAAGAGGTGGCTAATACCAGTAACGTTATAAATCCAAGAAGCAATAGGTATTGGGTTATGCTTTTTGGGACTCAAAAAAAAGAATCTGCGGAAGAGACTGGCTGTTTCCCTTGGAGTAAGTTTACTTTTTGGAGGTTTCTTGCTTCAGGGTATAGTATAGTTGAAAGGAAACCTTGTTCGTTTAAAACCTGTATTTTAGGTATATCAAATCTATCACATAAGCGTGCGTGTTTCCGCCTCCGTGGTCCGGTTGAGAGAGAGAGTTGTCAGGTCAGAAGAAGCGGAAGGATATTGTCGTTTGGAATACGGAGGCGGAAGTTTTACATAGACAATCTATTGGTCAATGGTCATAGACAACTAATATTATTATACCTACTTAAAATTAGGGGCGATAACTAAACATCACAACTTATTAATATCTGAGGTTACAATTTACATGCTCTCGATCACACCTATTTTAAACGAGCCTACTGAGTAATGGTGCGTTCATAACTAGAGATCTGTGAAGTCTGAACAATTTTGAATGCAATTCAGACTCAAAATAACACTATCTACGAATAGTTACTGGACTCGTTAAATAACTTGGAGAACGTTGTACGTTCCAATAGCTATGATTTAAAGAACTGTAGAACTTGGCACCCATTTCAGAAATCTACCCTTTTTTCGATGTCACTGTCAACCCCGAACGGCGTTTATACCGAACTTGGCTGCCTTTCTCAAATTTTATTGTTTTTTGGGATATAATAAATATAATACTGAATACTAACTACTGTGTAAAATGCGGGCGTGTGCCAAATGTCATGTTTGGACGTGCCTCTGACTACCCTTTTTGGGTATCCGCAAAGATCTAAATAACTAGAGATCTGTGGAGATAACTACCGAGCCTGGGGATTACAGTCGTGAGCATGTTTTCTTCCTTCAGGTTATGTTCCTGGCTGTGGACCTCCACCCCCCCCTCCCAGGCCTCCCCCGCTGAACTACAAGCCAGAAACAAGGAACTCATTTGTGAAGCTAATTCTAAGCATCGTTTTGATCATGATCATTGCCACAGCTGTTTTCATTGCCATTGTTCTTGCAACGTTAGTTTGTTTGATCATTACCTTTCACTTTTATTGTAACGTTAGTTTGTTTGATCATTACCTTTTACTTTTTTGTTCGTTTATCGTGCAACTTATTTTTTTGAGAGCGCTAGTAGTGTCGTTGTAGCTCCCCTGTCTCACGATCCGTAGTTCGTGGGTTCAAACCTGTTCTTACACCAATGAGTTTTTCTATTTGAAAAATTTATGTGCGCAATGCCAGTCCTCTTAAACGGTGAAGGAAACATCATGAGGAAACCGACATACCCCAGATCTAAAAAATTCGAAGGTGTGTGTCTAGGTTAGTATTCTTATAAGCGGCGATGGACTTGCAACTTGTCACGTACGGAATACTAACAACTGTGCAAAAATGTGGGCATGTGCCATGTCATGTTTGGACGTGCCTCTGTATACCTCCTTTAAATATCCTCAAAGATCTGAGTCATTAGAGGTCTGAGGAGATATCTACCGAGCCTGGAGATTAACACAGTCGTGATGATTTTTTTTTTTAAACCAGTGTCGTGAAGGTTAAAAGTGCGCCTCAAAAGCTCCTTTTTTTTGAACTTTTAAGTCCTTTATAAGGTAATTTTTTTTTCAGGCCCGATGTAAAAGAATTCTTTCAATTTAGTGGCTGGTCCATTTTACTTCCAGCTATGTAAGTACTGCTTCTGCATTTTGTTTGAATGAAATATTTTTTTTAATATTATGAAAATTGGTTCAACCGTTCTAGAGATTTAAGTGTTCATACAAATCTGACTTTGTTTTGTACATTAAGGTTTATTGGTTGGTGGTGCATTATTAATTAATTTTCTCTTTAAATAAAATTAATATTTGTTCTCTTTTCAATTAAATAAACACAACGCGAAGCGTGTTTTTCTAGTTATTTTTAACAAACTCAAACTCAAACTCAAATCATGTTTATTCGGTAAAATCACAGGGATCATTTTGAATCTTCTTACATACTAGGTGAGTCTAGGTGCCAATTCCAGTCCTATCTCCAGTCTGAGAAGAACTGACAAGAAACTCGCTAGGCCCTAGCGCTTTTTTGTATGATCCTTGTTAATTTTGTTAGAAACACCTAGCAGAGTTGGAGCTGACTCGTCCCAAGCTTTTTAGTCATCTAACTTTATTTTATTTGGCTTTGCAAGGGCTCTGCTAATGATTGTTAACTACGGCATGATGTGTTCACCATGCACGAGACAGCCGCCATGCAACATCATCTTTCTAATTTTAGCGGTGAGTTCATAAGAGCCAATGTGTAATATCACTTTTTACCCGACTGTGTGACTTCTACAGAAGCCAAAATAAAGGGCCCATCAGGCCCGGTTTCCACCAAAGCGGAGAAGAGAAGTGAGTAGCTGAGAGAGATGATTGATTGGAGATGTTAGCCGAGTGTGAGTCTGCCGTCCGAATAGACGCTTCTCCGCTCTGCCGCACCGCTTGCTCGCTCGCCGCACAAAATTCTATACAAAAATGAGACATCTCTTCTCCACTTGATCCATTTCCACCGAAGCTAAGCGGAGATGAGGTGTGGAAATAACGAAATCTGATTGGTCGACAATTTTTTTCGACTGTTTTGTCTCGTTCTATCTCTGAGGAAGAGATCTGAGGAGATATTTACCGAGTCTGGGGATTACAGTCGTGTACATGTTTTTTTTTCAGAGGCTCTTTTCGTTCACTTTAGAGATCTTTTTCGCGCACTTTTTTCGTGATTTTATGTAAACAATGTTTATTTAAGGTGGTTGGAATGAGCATCATAGCGGCGAAAATCACAGCGCACTATAGAACTGAAGTGGTTCTGTACGCTGTCATAGCTACGTCTGCCGTTGTTCTCGTGTGCGTACTGCTAGCCTGCTCTGGAGTTAGTCTTAATATCTATACATATAATAAAATCGTTAAAAAGCTGTGTCTGTACTTCTGATTTTCAAATAAAAATTAGTATTACCTAAAGAAGATACTCTACTTAGCCTAAAATAAACGTTTTTTTAAAATCTGTTTGTCTGTTTATCTGTTCGTTTGTGCACGCTTATTCCGCAACAGTTAAACCAAATCAAATGAGTGAATGAGTAAATTTGTGATTGAGTGTTGAGTGAATGTGTATTAGTGAGTGGCATGTGAGTTTCTAGCTGCCGCTGTAACCAAAACGACTGAACCTATTTTGACATAATGAGGTGCCGTTGGGTTTGTCTGGATCACGAGAGCGACATAGCCTATTTAAAATGTCAAAAAAAGTCTATATGGCGGCTGTAAAAAGTTATTTTTCAGTGACTTTCAGCTGGGTTAATATTTTTTTTAATAATTGTTATTTTTTTCGTTGAGTCGCGAAGAGTGGAAGAAGGGAAGGGAGGCCTTTGCCCTGCAGTGGGACAGTAATGGCTAAATAATAATATTAATATTTTTTTTTTTCAGTTTGATTTCACGCGTTGGCTTCTGTATGTGATAGTGATAGGAGCAGCGATCTCCATCGTCATGATAATAATATTTGTCGTGAAGATCGCCACCGGCACTATGATGAAGCCGCTCATTATCGGCATTTTGATCGCGTCAACAGTCCTTCAAAGTATCGTGAGTTTAATAACGTACCTTGAATTCAAAAACTTTGAAACACATACATTTATGGCTAGTTTCACCTTTTTCTTCTTCCTGCTCCCTTTTCCCACGCTAAGTGGGGTCGGCACAACATGTTTCAACATGGCATAACATACGATATAGTTACCGAATCAGCACATTTTAGAATTTTTATCTGTCTATTGTCTTTTTGAAATCTCATACTGTGTCAAAACTACGCGATGGTTTTTGATAAAACTAAACATAAGTCATCACGCTCACTCACGATTAACAAAATTTGCGCTTTTCGCAGACGAAGTCGCAGGCACAGCTAGTGCTTAATATGATTATACAACGCTGAACAAACCTCATAGCCCATTGCTAGTTAACTAGATAACTAGTTAACCAGAGACCGCAAGAACTTCAACTGAATTATCGCACTTCGCGACTAAGACTCGGCGCAAACGGGCCACCGACCACAGCCACCGGTGGCCAGCGACAGCAACTTAACACACTTTTTCATACATTTTGTATTGACGCGCCGCAAACGTGTAGCCAGCGGCGGCCACTCGCTACTGGCTACACGTAAGTTACGTAAGTACGTTACGTGAAACTGCGTATCAGAGAGCGGGTATGAAATGTGGTGGCTTCCGAACACCGGTGGCGGTCGCTCGCTTCTGACACTGATGCAAACGTAGCGGAAGCGCGCGACACCAGTGTCTGTGGTGGGTGGCTCGTTTGCGCAGAGCTTAAGCTAGCTTAATTCATCGCATGTTGCTGCGACAGATGAATCCCTAAAAAGTTGCGGCGGTGCTCAGGCTTACTCTCTCATTATTTATCTGTGTCACAGTAAAAACTCCAGCTGGAACACTCCAAGAACCACTAAATCTAATTTTGATCAGCGCACACATTAACAGCTAAGATTAGAGTGCGCATTGTTATTGGTCAATCAATTTTGGCCAATCATAAGTCATAAATAACGTGCTTAACTTTGGAGTTGGCCAATCATAAGTTATAATGATATAAGATTCACGCGTTCTCGAACTTTTTTTGATAACTGCTCTTATTATCTTCATCCTTATTATTGTTTTATCATATTTAAAAATACTGAAAAAGATATTACTCCATCTTAAAACTGCTATCCCAAGCAGCCTCTTATGATTAAAAAGTCCAACTTTGCTGTATAAAATACACACGAAAACGCCTGTTTACTTTTTAACATCTTCACAGCTAAAACGGAAAGGTTTTTCCGATAACATTTTTTTTCATCAGTGATTTTATAACGAAGTGAACCAGCTTTTAGATTGCTATACTGTATTTTTGGGTCGAGTACAAAACCTCTCATGTCAAAAACATTCTCGAAACTGTTAGAGGTTTTTATTTGCTACCATGCGTGATTTATTTGAGCTTCACTCGCGTGCGGACCTCAGCCCTTAATAATTCAGAGTCAGGGCATAATATGTACTAAAACCCAAACTTCTTCCTAAGTAAATCGTCATCATCCATAGCCCTAGGACACGAGCCGGGCTAACATGGGAGCCGCGGCATAATTTCGACTCTTTTAATTTATCTTTTCCTCTTTTGTCTCATATTTGCACTAGATAGAGCGAGACAAAATAGTCGACAAAATTTTGTCATAACGCTCATCTTACCCAAGCGTTACTTTGTCTTCTTTTCTGTAGGGAAAAATGCTATCTACATCGCTTAGTATAGGGTGTTGCTGTATAGCAGCTATACGAAGAAATTGGTTTCAGATGCTTACAATTCAACTTCAAATGATTCTCGGCGGGAAGGCTGTGGAGTTAAGTGAGACCGACTACGCTTTAGGCGCTTTTATGGTCTATACGTCTATCATAGACATATTCCTTCATATGGTGCAAATTATTGGACTATCTAGCAATTAGCGGTAAAGAGGTGGTTATATCTACAATGTTATTTATTCGGAACAACAAACAGAACTAATTTATAAACTTTCATTCATCATTTCATCATCAGCCTATAGCAGTCCACTGCTGGACATAGGCCTCCCCTTATTATAATTTATTATAAACATCATCATCATCATCATCATCATCTTCCTGCCCTTATCCCACGCTATGTGGGGTCGGCACAATATGTGATCTTCTTCCATTTCCCTCTGTCACTCGTCATCTCATTACTCACTCCTTTCTTACCCATGTCATCTTTCACACAGTCCATCCATCTTTTCTTTGGCCTACCTCTACCCCTGTATCCATCCACATTCATACCTAACACTCTCCTTGTCACATGACATTCATCTCTTCTCATAACATGCCCATACCACGCTAACCTATTACTCATCATCTTTTCTGTCACCGGTGCCACTTTCAGACTTCCTCTGATATACTCATTCCTTATTTTATCCATCCTTGTCACTCCACACATCCATCTCAACATTCGCATTTCCGCCGCATGCACTCTTTTCTCGTCTGTTCCCTTGGTGGCCCAACATTCAGACCCATACAATACGACAGGCCTTATGATCGTTTTGTAGATTTACCTTAAGTTTAAGGGGCATTCTCGGATCACACGTGGTTCCTGTGACCTGTCGCCATTTCATCCATCCCGCATTTATTCTATTTCTTACATCCCGATCAATCTCACCATCATTCTGTACTACTGAACCGAGGTACCGAAAATCGGAACAGACTGGTAGGGATACACCATCTAAGGCAATAGGGGTAAAACTAGAGGGACCACCGAAGTCGCAGAACAAGTGCTCGGTTTTTGTTCTGCTGATCTTCAATCCGACACTCTCTAGTTTACCTTGCCATTTTCCCAGCCTGTTCTGGACCTCGGTTGCGTTTTCTCCGACAAGAACAATGTCGTCGGCGAACAGCATACACCAGGGTGCCTCCTCCTGTATGTCCGATGTCAGAGCATCCATTACCAGGAGGAACAGATAAGGGCTTAGAGCCGATCCCTGGTGCAAGCCTACAGCCACATTGAACTCATCGGTAACGCCAGCTTCGGACCTAACATGTGTACTAGCTTTACTGTACATGGCCCGGATAAGCTGCAGGTACTTCCCTGGCACTCCTTTCTCTTTCAAAGCCCACCACAGAACCTCCCGGGGTACTCGGTCGTATGCCTTTTCCAGGTCAACGAACACCACATGTAAGTTTTTGTGTGCACGTCTGTGTTTTTCGCACAGCTGGCGAAGTGCAAATATGGCGTCCGTTGTCCCTCGCCCTGGCATAAACCCGAACTGGCTCTGTGATATCTCACTCTCTTCTCGCATTCGTCTCGCTATCACCTTTTCCCAAATTTTCATACTATGTGACATGAGCTTTATTCCTCGGTAGTTGTTGCAGTCCTGTACATCACCCTTGTTCTTAAAAATGCAACACCTCTTGCAACAACTTATTGAAGAATAAACTCAGCCACTTCCATCCATCCGCCCTTAGTAACTTATTATAAATTATTATAAACAAAATCACAAAAATATGTCATAATCCAATAAAGTTTTCAATATTATATAAAATTTACAGCGTGAAGATAAGGTGAACAAAGTGAGGACTGAAATAAGTAGGTAAGTAAGGAAGGTATTTTTATAACTCAGTAAAAATTTATAAGTTAAAATATTTTATTATTTATTAGTGTTTGTTGCCATGATCACCAATTTTGCGTCTGTACTTTTTTTTAATAACTTGTTTTGAATTGTGCTATTTGATAAAAAAATCCATTTAAATAGATCATGGTATGAGCTGAAATCAAATCAAATGCTTCAGTGAATTTGTTGTGCCAGTAATGGAATGATACTACGTTATAGAGCTATGCAACGTCCGTAACGGATACTTACCACTGCTACTTATGCTATGGCGTAGAATACCACTACCACTGAATATTTACCATCATCTACTACTAGATGACCTTCTCAAGAACTAAAACCTTCTTTCTTCTTTTAGTGAGTTACAATTTCTTGTCAATAGCTGTCAGTATGTCAAATTGACAAACTTTTTCCGTGGCGATACATGATTTTATGTATTTTTTTAATGTAAAGTTAACTGTATTGAAATGATATATTGATAATAAACAACTCAAACGAATGAGCACCAATCCTAACGAAGAAGTTCAAAGAAAGGCAACTGTAGATGAGAGTCACATTGTTGAAATCAATGCAAGCAACACAGAAATTGCCGAGAACACCAATACAAATGATGCCGAAGAAAAAGAAAATAAAAAGTTGGGTAGTGGAGCGGAAATAGTCGTTAAAATAGATGAAAACATACAAAAAGATTTGAAAAGGAATATAAACGATCCAGATTTTATGGTATACGGTTATCATGGGCAAAATCAAGCTTTGCCGACGACATGGGTGTATTACCAGAGTAAGTTTTTTATATGTAACGAAAGAGCCACTTCAAATGTAAGAGGCTGAGCAACCGATGGTGAATGGACAATCCGCGTTGCACTCTAAAATAACAACCATAGTTATTAAGCAACAACAACATACAGACGAGTTTGATAAATCTAGCAAAGTTTTGACATACTGCAGTCGGCAGTGCGTAATAGAACGTTTATCATAATTTTATTGAATTAAATGTTATACAGAATAATAACTGCGTAAACGTGGATATGTACGAAATACAATGTTACTGACAACTCTTTTTGAGATATCCTCAATGATCTAAGTAACTCAATATCTACAAAGTCTGAGACCCGCTACACAGATAATCCTATTGTGGGATCGGGACGTCTATTGCTAAAACGACAACAATATAGTATCGGCATAATGATCAGAATAAAATATGCTGTATGTTTACATTTTTAATTTTCAGCTTGTCAAAGCCTGCCTGACTTTGAGGAACCTCTGGCGTACACACCAGCTGATCAAAACGATTTTGTCAAACTAATTTTCATATTAGATTTCATGATGGTCCTAACCACTGCCACTCTTAACTTTACGGTTTACGTGTTGTGAGTATTATTTTAGTGTAAATCCGTTCGCTGCTTTGAGTCGATCCCAAGACAGGTATCCATCGCTTTGAAAACGACGATCGGGTTTTAGTAATCGGGATCATTAGGGATCCCTTCTAACGCAGCGGACGGATTAAAAGTTATGTGGCCTTATCTAGACTGATTGACTACCTCTGTTGCAACCGTGGGCACGATGGTAGCACTCATATTTTGTATCAATCATTGTATTGTACTAGCGATATTTTGAATGATCCTTCTCACGACATGAAAACCAAAACGTTAAGACCGGCAGTGAGTGGCAATGCAGATACAAATGGCATAAGGATCTTTAAATTGCAGGGGTTAAGACTAACATGCAAATCCTTATTTTTTATTTTACTTGTAATTTTCAGCACCCGGTCGAGCGCTACCTGATGATGGAAGCAGTCCCTTGGACTATTCACCTGATAGGAATGGCTTCGTCAGATTAGTTTTCCTCATAGTTTTTGCCATGATAGCCGTCACTGCCGGTCTTAATAGTGTGGTTTTAATGTCGTAAGTATTACTGATTGATTAACCAGCAACCAGTACGTAATATTTGAACCGAACCCGTTGTTTGTGAACCGAACTCGTTGATTGTGAGACGAACTCATTGTGTGTGAACCGAACTCGTTGTGTGTGAAGCAAACCAGTTGTGTGGGAACCAAACTTGTGTGTGAAACGAATCCGTTATTATATGCCTTATCCTACTAATATTATAAACGTGAAAGTTTGTAAGAATGTATGGATGTCTGGATGTCAGGATGTATGGATGTCTGTATGTATGTTTGTTACTCTAATTTGGCACAGATATAGATTTTAGCCCGGAGAAATTTACGGTTCCCGTGGGATAGATTTGTTTTTGTTTTTCAAGATACCACGCGGGCGAAGCCGTGGGCGGAAGCTAGTTAATTATATTTTAAACAACTTTTTTTTTGTTGCAGGGAAGATTTATCAGATATATTCAAAGAATATGGATTGTTTTTGGCAATAGGTGCAATGTAAGTTGATTTTTATATAATAAAAAACTATACAGTTTAACTTTCTCTACCTCAAAAACTAGACCCGGAAAGACACAATTCTCCCAAAGCGGAAATGAAACCCGCACCTTTCGCATCTCAGCCGGGCATTCGTCCGCCACGCCACCATGATCATCTAAGGTGAAATGAAATGGGACATTTGACAGGAGTGAGATTCCCAGCTGCTGAATAGGTAAACACCTAAATAAAACGAAGTCACGGGAGTTCCCCTAGTGATAAACATATACAGGGTGTTACCAGTACGTCTACCATGAGTTGTCACATTTAGATCGGCTAACGTTACTACAGTAGTAATAGTACGTTACTATGTCATCTGTCAAAATTGTTACTCATGGTACCAAATTCTAAGCAAATTAATGAGCGCAAACTACAGTCGCTGTAGTACGCTGTGACGTAGGATAGTTAGCTACGTGAGATTTTAGTACCCAACTATCCGCTAGAGGCGCTGTACCAAGTTTTCATACATTTTTTTAACTACAGTCGCTAGCGAGTGTAGATTGTGAAAACTCATGGTAGACCCTCAGACTACTTCCGAAAACTTTAAGCGTTAAAATACCCATCAATATAAGCAACTTTTTCTAAAAAACCAACACTGAGCGCGAAAAAAAAACAGCCGTTTCATACATTGTAGCCAAGTAGGTACCTATTGAACATTTGTATGAAAAAAAAGTTTTTTTCGCGCTCACAGTGTTGGTTTCTTAGAAAAAGTTGTTTACACTGATGGGTACTTTAACTCCCTGAAGTTTTCGGAAGTAGTTTGGTAACACCCTATATTATAGCGTTCAACACTTAGTACATATTTTACTAACATTATAAATAAATAAATAAATAATGCTGGACAATCCACACAGCATCATCTAGCCCCAAAGTAAGCTACTCAAAGCTTGTGTTATGGGTACTAGATAACTGATATATTTAATACATTAGAGACCAACGGAACAAATTTCTGCATTATAGGTCTTTTAACAGAACCTACTCTAGTAGCACTTAATGCTTAAGGTTCCAAAGAACCCAATCCGGGAAAATATTGAGTATTTTTACCTATTTTGAAGGAAAGACGCATGTTTTGTGATATTCTTATGTTTTTTAGGGTACTCATGGTTGGTTTGAACTACGCGATGGCGTGTTCTCCTTGCACCAGAGTTATGCCTTGTAACATCGTCTGTCTCGTTCTAGCGGTAAGATTTGCTTTTTACAGACAAAAAAACGAGGTGTCAAGGGACACCCGGGTGGAACGATGTTCCTTTCCTTGCTTTCTATGAGAGAGAGAGAGAGAGAGACAGACAGAGAAACACACAGAGAAACACGCGCACGCCGCACGGCTTACAACTATAGCAAAAAGTGTCGTTACAACTTTTGGACTTAATTTTTTCCGTCTAGCTAGCCCCCTTTCGCAACGTGCGATAAGGAACTTCGTTCCAAAACAAAACAAACATGATCACGAGTGTAATCCCCAGGCTCGTTAGATATCACCTCAGTACCCTTAGTATGAGTTTTTGATTTACGAAAACTTTTTTCGAATAGTATCCTTTCATACATTTACCTCCATCGGAAATGTTAAGGAACTAAAATAAGGTCGATAATATCAAAAATATTATCTAATCGGCAGACTCAGCAACGATTTTCAAACCAAGTTTTCACGATATCGACTTTATTTTAGTTCCTTAACATTTCCGATGGAGGTAAATGTATGAAAGGATACTATTCGAAAAAGTTTTCGTAAACTATCAAAAACTCATACTAGGGGTACTGATCTTAGTCAGTGGCACGTCCAAACATCATATTTGGCACATGCCCATATTTTGCACAGTAGTAAGTATTCCGTACATGACGGGTTGCAAGCCCATCACTGCTCATAAGAATACTAACCTATGACACACCTTCCAATTTTTGATTCTAGGATATAAATGTCTCCTCACGATGTTTTCGTTCGCCGTTTAAAAGCTTTAACATTATGGACATACAATTTTTGAATGGAAAAACTCATTGGTGCACGACCAAGTTTGAACCCACGACTTTCTGATCGTGAGGCAGGATGCTATCTCTACACCATGTTCTCCATATTTGCTTTTTACCCCTTTTTATATCTTAATAATTTCAATTTAAATATTAAATGGTCGGTCTGACCAAGTTAAAAACCTAAAAGTGGTCTTAAGCCAAGTACAGATTTATTTAAGCTTACGCGATCTGAACAGAATATTATTATTTGTATTTAACGGGTATTTATCGCGTTTCATTTACCTTTTCTTCCCGACGTTTCAACGTTGAAACGTAAATACTAATAATGATGAGTACAGATTATTTACAAAAAAGCATGCTAGAGCAGCAACCCAACTATCAGCTGGAACAAATGAGCGCGTTGGGAATGCACATAGCATGCGCGCAAAGTGCGCAAACGCATTAAAGAATGGAAAATGTTGCTTTGCTTTTTCTGTTGCAATAAGAACCCGGCTATAGAATGTAGGTCGGAAATAGCCGTATGCTTTTTTCAAATAGGCTTTTAATTTTAGTATTTCATTGTTGTGACAGGTTATAGGCATGAGTGTCATGTGCTGCTACGTCACAGTGCGGTACGACACGCGAATTGTCATGCTTGCCGTGGTGGCCACTGCCGGCGTTGTTCTCGTGTGTCTCGGTCTTGCTTGCACAAGTGTTAGTAATATAGCAATTATTATAAACTATAAGTCTTCCCACGACTTTGTCCGCAATGTTTTTTCATTCGAACTTCAACCTCCCACTGCACTTAAAAGTTGAATTTCGGAAATTCAATTTTTAGTGCATCTTTAGACACTGAAAGAAGACTGAATAGTAAAACAGTATAGTAATTGAAACAGTATAGTAACTGAATAAATTCCATAATTCAGGGGTAGCCTGAATCACAACTTTACCCCTTTTCACCCCCTTAGAGGTAGTATTTCCGAAAATCCTTTCTAACCGTACGTCTATGTGCTATACCTAACACAATTCGATCATTTTTCCCACAGTTCGACTTCACAAAATGGCTGCTGTATGTCATCGTTATAGCGGCCGCCTTTGGATTAGTTACCTTAGTGGTGTCTCTGTATATGCTCATATCGGGACATTACATCAAGATCCTGCATCTCGTGATGCTGTGTGGTGGAACTGTCATAAGTGTTGTGGTGAGTATTACTTGTTTATCCATTGACAATATAAAACTTGAAAAAACATGAACAAGACTGGTAATCCCCAGGCTCGGTAGCTATCTCCTCAGATCTCCAGTTACTTAGATCTTTTGAAGATATCTAAAGAGATTATATTCTTAAAAAATATTATTGAGAAAATATTTACCTTATATTTTTTGGTTCTAGATGTTGATTTCCTTCAACGTTTCAGAACCCTTAAAAATTATATCTAAGACAAAAAAACTAAAATAATCACGACTGTAATCCCCAGGTTCGGTAGATATCTAAAGAGAGTCAGAGTCCAAACATAATATACTAGCTTGCGCCCGCGGCCTTGCCCGCGTGGTACCTTAAAAAACAAAAACAAACTATCCCGCGGGAACCGTACAGGGATAAAATGTAGCCTATGTGTTATTCCAGACCATAATCTATATCTGTGCCAAATTTCATTCAGATCCGTTCAGCCGTTTTAGCGTGAAAGACTAACAAACATTCAGACATCCAGACATCCAGATATCCAGACATCTTCACAAACTTTCGCGTTTATAATATTAGTAGGATAGCACATGCCCAAATTTTGCTCAGTTGTTAGTAATCGTACCGACAAATAAGGGTACGAGTTGGCAGCGGGCGACACGAGGCAGCAGCGGACGACGCGTCGCAGCGACACCACCGGTTTCTATGAATTTCTATGAAATGTGTCGCTAGCTTCGTGTAACTACGGAGGGAGTTTCATAGAAATACATAGAAACCAGTATTGTCGCCGCGACACGTTGTCCGCCGCTGCCTCACGTCGCCCGATGCCAACTTGTACCTTTAGGAAGAAATTGTGTCATTTTATTCGATGACGACATGTTTCATACAACAAATGGGAACTACCCACTTATAGGTACGATTGTTTCAGGTTCTTACCATAGAGCTACAAATGATTCTTGGCGGAAAAGCTGTAGAGCTGGGGGAGGATGATTATGCGCTAGGAGCTTTCTTGCTATACACTTCAATCATAGACATATTTCTGAAGTTAGTGCAGATAATGGGTATGGCGGACGACTGGTGATAGTTTTTGTATAGTTTTTACTAGAATTTGTGAATAAATGCTTTAATGCTCGCGAATATAACTGTTTTTGGTAGTTGTAGTAATTTCTCTCAATATAGTCTGGGTCTACCATGAGTTTTCACAATCTACACTCGCATTGTTATTTCGTACTATGACCTATGCAAATTGTATTCAAGTAGTGTTACTTCATGACGTTTCTACAACAGAATCGTTACGGAATCGTTCTAGAAGACTTCGTGGTAAGGCCCTTGGTCGTTCACCAATGGGTAATTATTAAAAAAATGTGCGCAGTGTCAGTGCACAAAATGGTGAAGAAAAACATCTAGGAAGTCTGTGACTTAGCCAACTCCGCGCGTATTTAGTATGTTTTTACTGTGAACACGATCGGCTAGGCTGAGTGAACACTTGGCCGTGTTCCCAGGCCAAGTAGGTACCTTATTTGCTGTAAACTTTTATTAAAAAACTGCGAATGAAAATTGCATCAAGTGGAAAAAACTAAACGAATTGAGTATATCAGGTTCGGCCGTAGAAATTCGCTGAAGATAGAATTGATTTCCTCTCTAATTATTTTTGTTATCATGATAAATTTTCTAAAATGTGTGCTTAACTACTACATTTTGATAAGATAGTAAGAAACTTTTTCAAATAATTATCAATGATCAACGATAATAACGCTCTTTGGGCAAAAAGACTGAAATTTAATTCAATGATCAGATCTAGTAGGTAGTTTTTATTAATACGTCATAAATCGTAAACCGCAATTTACCTATAATTCAATCAACTCAAATATAAAATTTAAAAAATAATTTAATTTTATAAATTAACCGACCCCACATAACGTGGGGTAATAAAGAGGGCAGGAAGATGATGATGATGATGAATTTAATTTTATAAATATAAACTTCTTATTATGTTACTTGCTGCTACGGAACCCTTCATGGGCGAGTCCGACTCGCACTTGGCACTTTCTTTTTTGTATATGGCATCTATCTCTATTGAGACCAATTTTGCCAGTGTCAAGTGTAATTTGTTTGTGTATTTATGTGTTCTTCGTTTAAAAGTTTTATACCTGGTACTAAAAAAAAATTTTTGGTGCCAAAAAAAGAGGTTAATAATGGTAAGCTGTATAAAATAAAACTTAAAGCTCTTTTTGAAACATCAAATTTAAAATTTGTGTAATTTTAATTATATTAATTACAGACTACCTACATATATATTGGCTTTGAAATAACGTTGTTTTTTAAATGTCGAGTTTTTCGGGTTCTAAGATTAGGCTTGAAATTAATTTGGGATTTTGCAAAAAAAACAGTACCTGGATATTCTATCTTTGCACTAGTCTGAGCTCGACAAAGTATCCGGGGCTTGAGGCGGTCCAACCTTCAGGATTCAATTTCCCCTCCCGTATATCTTACAGTTTAACTTATAACTTGTATATTTATGAAGGAAATTTCGTGGCCTGTTTTATTTATTACAAAACGGGAATTGGGAACTTACAAATTACTAGGAAATTAGTTTGGTATTGCTGATTTATCATTATTATAAAATTGTTTTGGATAACTAAAGGCAAAGAGTTTACAGTTTATATATTAGGTATGGTGTTCAGCTAATGTGTTTACAAAAATATTTATAATGTAACCACATACTTTGTGCAGTGTTTTACACTCCTATCATAAATTGACGGGTAATGTGAAATAATTTAAGAATCTTTTGGTCCACAGACAGTTTAATGATTACTTAGTTAAATAATATACAAAATATATAACTAAAGGTTAGGCCTGTTAGACATCTGGTCCCACGAAATAGTAATAGCTGACTTTGTGTTTTTCACTAGTGAAAGGACAAATTTCTAGAGATGTAACTATGGTCGCCACAACTTTTTATAAATACTGTGTTAGATGTGATAAAATATGTTTTAGGAAGGTACAACACTAGGAACAAAAGAGCGCTGGTGGTGTAGTGGTAGCACCCCTGCCTCACGATCCGAAGTTCGTGGGTTCAAACCTGGTCGTGCACCAATGAGTTTTTCCATTCGAATAATTTATGTGCGCAATGCCAGTGCTCTTAAACGGTGAAGGAAAACATCGTGAGGAAACCGGCATACCCTAGAACCAAAAATTCGAAGGTATGTGTCATAGGTTAGTATTCTTATAAGCGGCGATGGGCTTGCAACCTGTCACGTACGGAATACTAACTACTGTGCAAAATGTGGGCATGTACCAAATGTCATGTTTGGACTTGCCTCTGACTACCCTCTTTAGATATCCTCAAAGATCGAAGTAACTAAAGATCTGAGGAGATATCTACTGAGCCTGGGGATTACAGTCGTGATCATATTTATTTTATTTTTTTTTCTTTTTTTACAACACTAGGCCTTTAACAGGACCGTTTTTTTCTACGGAAGAAATGTTCAATCAAAAATGAATTTGGTCTTCTTTTCCGTGAAAAATAACGCTTTCTACGGTGTTCATGTTAATTAGCGGGTGGGGGATTTTATTCTGATGTTTTCAAATAAAATAAATAAATAATGCCGGACAATCCACACAGCATCATCTAGCCCCAAAGTAAGCTACTCAAAGCTTGTGTTATGGGTACTAGATAACTGATATATTTAATACATGATATAGGTACATAAATAGATATTTTTTATTATACATAGAAAACACCCAGACCAACGAAACAAATTTCTGCAGATCGTACACAAATTTGTTCCGAGGCGGGAATCGAACCCGCAACCTCTTGCTTCGCAGGCGGACTCTTGCCCGCTGCGCCACTGAGGTCGTCGAATGATAGCTTATTGCTCTAATTTTTATATTTTGAGTTTTGTTGTGTCATTTTAGAGATTATTTTACCAATAAAGCCCGAGTTACGTACGAGTTACGAGACACGGGTATGAGATGTGATAAATAAAAAATTCTTTTCTAAATCCACAAAAAAAAAGACAATAATTTTAAGCGAAACAGTCATCTTTTGTTTAAATTGACAACTATGACTCTGTGAGGTTGACAAAACTTAATAAACTTAAAACTGGCAAAATAGTTCTCTGAGAGACAGATGCCAAATATAAGGACGAAGAAGTAGCAGGTGGATAGATAGATAGGTCTAACACAACATCATCGCAGGCTTAGTAGATAATAGATTGTCCACATCGCTCAAAGCATCCATTGCCTCAATAAAACCCCTGTTGAAATGCTCCATTGATCGAGTGTAAGATGGATTAGTCCGTTTTGGAGTTTAGAAGCGATATTTCATTGAGAGCCAATCCATCATTGCGTACAGCTTTGGTCGGAGTGAAGTCGATTGATTTCCACATATTTTTATTGATAAAGTTGCTGTTTTGGAAGTTATCTTTGTCAATCATATAAAGCCTACTTTCCTGTGCAAGATCTGTATGATATTCACTCAGTAAATACTACAAACAGTTCCTGCAAGAAATAAAGAGTATTTTATTTGGTACAGTGCGTAAATGGACAGAGCGTGCAAAAAAAGTACTGAAACACAATAATATAACATAAAAAGAAAATAATATTACTTACATACAAATTATAATAACACGTATTTTTACAAAAAGTTAAAAATCGACTTTAAATAATACACTTACCCTGAATATTTGCAACCTAAATCGCAATAAATATAAAGTTTTTTTGTGCTATAGCCAAAAACAAAAGAAATTGTCGATCCCGGAAATTGTCTATCATAGTAATTATAATTATATCTAACCTATTACGAGTATACTGTTTATCTATAGCTCGTGTTATTTCTAATCACAAAAGGTGGAGTGAAGTAGGTACTGTTGTCAAAACAAACTGATGGAAGTGGATAAATATACATAGTTGACCAGAATATTTATAAACACACTAGTAAAGCTGATTGTGTTAATAGACACATAATTAACTATCTTTCGTAACCTCGACGAGTGAATTTGGTTATATTAGTATTCGCGATTATGCATTTGGATTTGACACTGTGCCAGCGAGCATAATATTAAATCGATTTCGGTTTAATTTTGCCTTGCCCAGCATTGCCGTAATGACTGCGTTGAACGCTACTTAACAGAGCATCATAACTCTCTCCTTATTTAGATTCATGATACACCGCCAGAAATCGTTTATCATTACTTAACCACCTCTCTACTGAATGACTCTGAAGCTATTAAGGTATACCATGTTATATTTACTTTTTGTCTCTTCTTAAAAAACTCTTGCTTAACTGATGATCAGCTGATGTCCGACACTGAAACGTCATTTAGCTATTTTATATCATCGAGGCCGAAACACACTAAACTTGATTGTTTTGCACATTTGCGTATTGCATCGTAATGTATGGAATTGTATGAGACATGACACACCGCATAAATAAATAAAATAAATAAATATATATACATTCATTTTATACTTTTTTTGTAAACACATACAAAGAATATAAAATAACACCCAGACACAGAACAAAACATCCGTGTTCATCACACAAATGTTTATCCTTGGTGGGGATCGAACCCACAACCTGCAGCACAGAAGGCAGATCTACTAAAACCTGAGCTTGAGTATTTTTTTCAGGACTAATGACAAATACTGAAAAGGACGGAAATATCTAGTACTTACTTTTATAATGGATTTCTGCAAAGTCACGCATGATTTAACCAAGTAATACTGTACTTGCTTTGCCTATTTTGACACAAGTTCGGTCATGAGGATATATGAATCCTCGTAGCCAAATCAGTTAGGCCATGAGGAAAAAGCCGAATCAATCATTTAGGACTAATGACGACACAGTACTGAGAGTATAGGGCACTTCAGGGCAGTTCCCTCGAGCTCTTATTAGGTTAAAGCGAGGAATATTAGATTCTAGGCGCCTCGTCAATTGTATTAATATGAGTGCTATCGATGGGTTAAGATGTCTGATTTAGAGGTATTACTTGCACGGTTTTGTAGTGTTAGCAACTTGTTAGCAACTTCATATTCATGACTTAGGGTCAATTTATACTAGCGCAGAGTCGAACCGCTCGAAGCGTCTATCCAAAACTGAACATAACAAATTCAACCTTAACTCCACAGCGTAACGCTCACATTACTTCTGAGATTTGAAAAAGACGCGCGCATTCTTCGGAATTCACGCGTCTGCGCGTGACCAACGCTGATTGGTGCGCGCGCATTCTCGCGTATCCGTGCGCCCACTAGCGAACCTACGCGTCATCAGTCGGAAATTGGCCTGCGTCGGTGTCGAATGTGTTGATCACGATGGACTCGTATTGTATTGGGCGCGTATTCTAGCGAATTCTGGCGAATACGCGCGTATTCGTGCGGCTTCGCTTTACTTATAAAGAATTTGAAGCTTCGATGCGCTTCGACTCTGCGCTAGTATAAATTGACCCTTAGGCACAGAATCGCAGAGCAATCACTGATATTAAAATTGAAAAATAATTTATTCAATAAAATCACAAGGATCACTTTGAAACGTCTTACATGCTAGGTGAATCTGGCATAAGTAATAAAAGCCACGCCTGGTTAGACTGTATTTATTTATTTACTTTTTTATTTATTCACTAGCTGTTGCCCGCGACTTCGTACACATTCAATTTATTTTTAAATGTTTAATTCAAATGCTATTCAGGGCTAAGACAAATGCAACAAATTATAAATCGTGAAAAGCGGTCTAACCGTTCTCGAGTCAAAGTGTTCGAACAAAACCGACTTTGTTTTATATATTAAGATGGGAAAACCGGCTTAACATACAAAAAAAAAAATGGGAAAATCAAAACGGAATTAAAAGGCTAATAAAAGGTTTTTACGAGTAGAAGAGTAGACTAGCTTAAAAGAACGGGTGTCTAAAAGTGAAAAAAATGCTCAATGATTAAGTATTCCGTTTTGTGTGTGGCTGACTGTAGGTAGTATGTATTCTAAAAACAATAAACCGAAAAACGAGGGCAAATAGTGAAAAATGCATCGTGTCGACAGGGCACGTATCAAACCTTTTGAATGGGCCTCGGGTTTCCGGGTTCCGTGGGCCTAAAACAAAATTATATATTTTCTAACCTATAGTTATCAGGCCAAATTCTCTACTAAGATACTTATAACTAAGTATCCCTGTATAACTATGTATGGATATATAAACAGATGTAAAAGTGTGTGTTTTTTTTCTTTTCCTAGTTCTTTACTTTTAGCTTTGCTTACATTGGGACCAGATGGCGCTGTATGAAATGTTCAACAACATCGATTGATTATCTAATTTTATTGTCTCTCTTTTTTTTTCCTTTCTTTGTTTTCTCAAAGGTATCGAGTTTACCAATTTACAAGGAATTCTTCCTTGAAAGAAAACACACATAGGATGATTTTCTTCAGCGCTCATGGCATGCCCTGACGATTGAGGAAGCAGTAAGGTGCATTTGGCCGAGCCGACTAGGCCGAAAGAATTTTAACGAAAGCATTCTGCCCTTGGAATTTGGCTGCCAAATTATTTCGCCACGGTTGACTCAGCGAGTTGCGGCTTCACTGCAAATATACCCTTACAAGAATGACGAAACTTCCCCAGTCAGATATTATAATCCGGTCCAGATATTATAATCTTTAAGTCAAATTACCGAACTGCACTTATGACTTTATGTTAAAATAGCAACTTACCATATCATCTGAAAGTCAAAATCAAGTCAAAATAATAATGATACGTTACTAGCTGACCTGCAGACGATGTCTTATCTTGACTTTAAATATAGTTATTTTTTCATAAAAACCTTACAATAACAAAAAAGAAGTAACAAAATTGGTCCAACCGTTCATGCGTGATTCTGTGACCATGGAAAATAAAGATTATCTTTGATGTAAGTACATAGATTTTGTCTAAATTAATGTATCAAGTTTACTAATTACACTTATTCATGTCTTGTCTCAAGAAACGCCATAATTACACTTGACATTTCCTGAGTATTCTGTGTTAGAATACATAACACGTGTCTGCAATTAGCGCTTGATGATTACTTGATGAGATCTCGTCGTAGAGACAGCTGCATTAAAATAAATTAATTATATTTCGTTGCATTGGTGGTGTAGTGGTAGCATCTCTACTTTCAGATCTTAAGTTACTCGAACCTGGGGCCTTACCACGAAGTCTTCCAGAACGATTCTGTTTTAGAAACGTCACATTTGAAGCTTGAAGAAACACTATTTCAATACAACTTGCATAGGTCATGGTACGAAATAAAAATGTAATATTAATTCGGTAATGTATTATGAATTCGTGGTGAGGCCCCTGGTTGTGCGCCAATGTTTTTTATTCTAATAAATTATGTAGGTACCTGTAAAAACATCCCCAAGAAACTAACATATACATTTAACTTAAAATTCAAAGGTGTTTTAAAGTTTATTTAGTGTTTCTCGCTTAACAGCATTATATTTCAACCCAGTCATTATATTTCTCGACTCAACCCATTTCTTTTAATGTTAATTTTCGTTTTAATGTAAAATATTTCACCTAGGTACTCTGTTTTTTATTTGATAGAGAATAGAGTGCACGTTTCATAAATTTATTAAACTTCAAAATGTGTACCGACAAAAAATAGTTATTAAGTAATTGATTTGAGTTTTATGCATTTTGCGTTTGTTTGATAAAAAAACTGTTTACTGTACAAAATTCCAAAAGCACAAAAGTTAAAAACAGTTTTCGAATTTTTTTTTTTTGAAAATACATAGAGGCGTTTTAAATAATCGTAAATGACAATAAAACTATGATAATTCAAGTTAGTACTAGAGATAGGTACCTACCCTTTAAAATAGATAAAAGTTTTCAATTCAAAATCTATTTATACTTAATCATATTTCATTAAAATCCAGGTACTTAAACAATTCAGTAACAAAATATTAAAGCCAAAACCCTTTCATTCTCTAAATAGTTTGATGCGTTAAAGCTGAACTTAGTGCTAAAAAGAGCTTTCAAAAAATTCTAATCAACTCAATGTACTTTCCGGAAAGCCCGCATCAACTTTGGCGCAGCAAAAAATGCAAGGAACCCTCAAAGCTTCGTGTCGTTCCAGCCTAGCCGTTGTTTTTCGTAGACTTGCGAAGGCTACCAGTAATGGTTTGTTTGTTCTGCCGTTGAGAATTTGCGAACACTTGGGACATGGAATAAATAATACGTTATAAAAGTAGTATTGGTATTCCTATTAGCGGCGATGGGTTTGCAACCGGTCACGTACGCAATAGTTTGACGACCTCAGTGGCGCAGCGGGCGAGAGTTCGCCTGCGACGCAAGAGGTTGCGGGTTCGATTCCCGCCGCGGAACAAATTTGTGTACGGTCTGCAGAAATTTGTTCCATTGGTCTGGGTGTTTTTTATGTATAATAAAAAATATCTATCTATGTATCTAATGTACTAAATATATCAGTTATCTAGTACCCATAACACAAGCTTTGAGTAGCTTACTTTGGGGCTAGATGATGCTGTGTGGATTGTCCAGCATTATTTATTATTTATTTATAGTAACTACTGTGCAACACGTGTGCATTATGTAAAATTTTGTTTTAACATGCCGCTAAATATTACTTTTAGATATTTCAAAGATATTAAAGGATTTTGCTAGAAGAGGCTTATTCGCGTTGCTCTTTGTGTACTTACTCGTATTTGTCATCTTGTCACTGTCAGGACAATGATACAAATAAACGCGATATAGTTTAATTTAAAGTCTGGTAATTGCATAATTAAAAAAAAACACTGTCTGAGGAGATGTATAACAAACCTGAGATAACAGTCGTGAAGACGATAGTAACTAGCTTTATAATATCGATGGTAAGTAAAAATTCGTCCCTCAATCCGCATTGGCCTCGCGTGCCAATAAATTCACTAAAAAAAATAAGCCAAATTAACGATGAAAAATATTATTAATTTTACAAATGAATTGGTCTGAACGGTAGAGTTTTTGTGGGTCCAAACAGTTCTGACCTCTATTGGTGAAATTAATAGGCCGCTGAAAAACCTTCATCACGGCGTAACAGCTTTTAAAAACTCGAGATCAACGACTTAAATGACCTCTGAAGAGCTTCTGTGTTGAGTCAAATCAATCTTGCTTTAAGTCGTTCTTAATTGATCAATTGCCAATAGCAGTCACTATCTTATATCTTATACCTTTAAACGAGCAATTATATATATATATATATAAACACCATCCTGCACACTTAGTTGATCCAGCAGTGAGTCAATATAACTGACTCCACCTTTCGGGCGGAATAACTTGACTCTGGTTTAATATTTTTCGATCGGAGTGGCAACGTCGCTTTTCACTCGGCGACGTTGCCAGACATATCCGTTAAAAAACCGTATATTCCATGTTTTTTTTCATCTGAAGTTCCTCACAAAATGGATCCGTAACGGCCAAATGTTTTATACTCAACCATACTTATTGGGTCCATATATTCTCTCAAACCGTATAAGTAACAGGTACATTATGTGGCTCCACTGTAGGTATATACTTATAGGGTTATGTGAATGCATACCTACCTTGATCCAACATATAATATTATAAGCGTAGGCAAATGTTTCAAGCATTGTGAGATCTAGCATTAAAGACTTTTTGGCTCCTTTGGTATATACTTATTGGGTTATGTGAATGCATACCAACCTTGATCCAACAGATATTATAAGCGTAGGTAAATGTTTCAAGCATTGTGAAATCTAGCATTGAAGACTTTTTGGCTCCTTTGACATCGGAACCTGTACTTATGTGGTTCCATTACGGTTTTAATTTAGATACCTACCGATTGCTTAACACTATGTGGTTCCGAATATACTCTTCTTTTATCCGTCTTCTTCATTGCCCAACACTCTGATCCATACATTGCGACAGGTCTGTTACCGTCTTGTATATTTTACCCTTAATCTTAAGGGGCATTCGAGGGTCACTATCGTACCTGAGACCTGTCGCCACTTCATCCATCCCGCATTCATCCTATTATTAACGTCTCGGTCAATATTGCTGTCGTTTTGGATAAGCGAACCAAGGTACTTAAATCGGAGTAGGCTGGTAGGGTAGGGTTACACCATCTAAGGCAATTTGGGAGATACTAGAGGAGCCACTGAAGTTGCAGAACAGATGTTTTATTTTAGTGCGGCTGATCTTAACGCCTACTCTCTCTAGTTTCTCTTGCCATTTGCCCGGTCTGCTATGCACCTCGCCTGCTTCCCGTCCGACGAGAACAATGTCATCGGCGAACAGCATGCACCAGGGTGCCTCCTCCTGTATATCCTGATGTCAGTCAGAGCATCCATTACCAGAAGGAACAAATAAGGGCTTAAAGCCGATCCCGGGTGCAGACCTACAGCCACATTGAACTCGTCAGTGACGCCGGCTTTGGACCGGACATTTCTTTCAAAACCTTTTGCACATTCTCATTCCACCACCATGTATCCTTATCAATCTTACCTTTGCCTTTCGTCTCACCAAAAACATCCTTAGCCACACTCCCTAGACATGCAGCCATTTAATTCCAGCAATCATTCACCGTCTTTTCTTCAATTTTATCATCCATCTCAATCATTTTTGTCCACCGCTGTCTTTAAAAATTCTTCCGCACTATTTTCATTTCCTAGCATTATACCACCTAACGTTCGAGGAGGGCTTAGGCTTACATGTGGCTGTTTGCATGGTCATCTTTACTCCTAAGAGCAGTCGATGTTGAGACGCAAGTGGTTCACCCGGTATGACTTTACAGTTCTCTACTGCGCAAACGTTACTTCTTCGTGTTATAAAATAATCGATTTGGGTGTTGTGGCTGCCACTTTTGTACGTTATAAGATGTTGGTCTCGTTTTTTGAAGTAAGTGTTAGCGATTGCCAAATCAAAAGCAGTGGTAGCCTGCGGTAATGTCTCGCCTTCCGGGTTCCGACTCCCAAAGCCCCACCCCCCGTGCACACTATCATACCCTCCTTTCATTTTCTCTACATGTCCATTAAAATCGCCTCCAATATAGATATCCTCCCTCTGTGGGATACGAGTACCCATCAAAACCGCATCAAAGTCCTCCCAAAACTTCTCTTTCACTACATCCTTACATCCAGCCTGCGGCGCATACACACTCATTATGTTCAAAGTTAAATCATCCATCAATGTCTTTACTACTATAATTCGATCATTCACTCTCTTTACATCCGTCACACATTTTTTAAAATCTTAATCTAAAACAACTCAGTCACTTCAATAAAATAACTTATACCCCATCCCTATTTCCCTAGCTCTCGTACTCTTTCATCTCGTCTCTTGCAAACATGCAACATTCCTCTTCCATTCATCGTTCCTATATTCCAAGTAGCCATCCTCAATCTTACTTCCCGAACTCCATCTTACGTCGCACCCGTCCCTAATGCGACAACCCTTGTCCACTTCTCACATGCGCCGGTTGCTGCGCTTGTGCGTCGCCTGGGGGATGCGCCCTAACATTATTGCGCATTCCGCATTTATTCCTATTCATGTTGTAGAGGTGTTAGCTAGTAGATTTACGACCGGCCGCCTGCCTGACTTAAAGGGTTGACATCAGGCATACTTGTCAAAGTAGTAGTCGACGATCCCTGTAGACCCTATCGCCGATTTGCCTCGCCACCGTGGATGGATTGCCAAAGGCCAAGGTTAATTGCACTGTACGGGGGTCAGCCGTCAGGACTTAATGCCAAAGCAGTTAGTCCCTCTTCACCAGGTTTAGCCCACAAGCCGATGTGGTTACCGGGATGTGGCCGCTGCATGCAGGGCAGCTGCTGGGAGCCACTGGTGGGAGTTTGTGGGTTGTCATGTCAACGCATTTAAATTCTATTCCACCTCCTGTCAGACAAGCCGGCTGGTAGAATAGGTCGCATAACATCCCGCGACATCCCAGAGTAATTCTAAACCTTAAATTCAAGTTTCAGGGGTCTTTTACCAACTGTTATGGTTTTGTATGGATGGCAAACTAATATTTTCTAGTGATGAAGAAAATTTAGCGAATAGGTGAATCGGGTGCTTTTAATTTTTTGTGTAATTAACTTTTAGATTACAATGATAATAATCAATACTCGATACATTTATTAATTTAACATGATGCATACATAAATCTTTTCTACTAATCAGTTCGAAACACAACAGTCTATCTCTATTTATGTATAGTACAGAAAGACCTAGCCAATGACAAAGGCCGTCACAAATGGTACGCTCTCATTGGCTCATTTGAATTGGATCAACTTGTGCTAAAACGCAAAAAAGGTGGATTTGTATAAAAACACCTTAATTATTATTATTACTCATAGTTACACTTCTGACTCCAATCAGAGTCACATATGTATGGTGAACTACAAATTGGATCAACAAATACTACCCGGATCAACAAGTGAAAACGGATCAACAAAATACTACTTATATGGCACGATGGAGCCACTAAGTGCGCGTAGGGATATCTATATATATATATATAATCGGGATCTCGGAAATGGCTCCACCGATTTTCATGAAATGTAGTATGTACGTATATACGATCTAGCTAGGTTTCATTTTCCAAAAAACAAGATTTACGAGAAAAAAAAACCGAGCAAAGCTTGGCCAACCAGGTACTGACAGTGAAAATCGGTAAGTGTAGTATTTCTTTAATCAAGCCATACTAAATTTAAATCTAATTTCAGAACAATTTCATTGAGTATAGGTTTCTAGTGGCATCAATTTATTATTAGCTTTGTTGAAAACGAGTAATATTATTTTGATCCGTTATCAAAATAAGATTTGGACACTTAAGTACTAGAACCTTGAAATAGTGAATCGGAGTATAATTGAACGTTTAATTTAGATGATAACGTTGAGTTGTTTAGTTTTTAATTAAAATTTGCAGTACCTATTATATTAATGTTTTATTTACTACGTCAAAATATATCTTTCGATAAACATTTCACATTACATAAACAAAGCAATGCTAGTAGGTATTATGGGCACCAGTAATCGAATCACTACATAAGTTGGTAAGTAGGTATACTTATATTGTTTATAATAATGGTGACTTGTAGAGTCAATGATAATGTATTGGTACGCACTTGGCCAAACTGACCATGCATTCAATGAACAATTTCATTCGTCAGTTGATTACCAAATTGTAGAAATTGAATATATTATTGAATATATTAAAAAAGTGTAGAACAAAAAACATTAAGAGTAAAAATATCAAGTTTCAATTTCAATTTTCAATTAAAAAGCACGAAAAATGTGCCCTGACCTATTTTTTATGGACGTTTCAATTTTATATTTGATTAATGCGTTTACTGTTACGATTGAGGATTAGAAGCATTATAACCTCATTGTTCGGCGATCAGAATCGAATTGAAGGGGCAGAAATTCATATTGTGAGTCGTTTGTCATTCGTCCGGCGGAACGATTTGTGGAGAGACGTGGATGGAGGTAGAATGGTTCTTGATGTGTTAGGAAACTATAATTTTGAGGCTTGATGCTCACAAAATCTACTTTTAGTCTTAGCGTAGGTATATTGACACAATGATACCTTCAGACGGTGTACAAATAGCTCGTATTTGTAAATATTTCACAAGATCTCAGGGATGAAGCAAACAGGCTTTTTGCACCTATCTATACTAATATTATAAAGAGGAAAACTTTGATTGTTTGTTTGAAACGAATAGGCTCCGAAACTACTGAACCGATTTGAAAAATTCTTTCACCAATGTGTAGAATAAACTTTCAGGATGAACATAGGCTATATTTTATGTAGGTACTTCGCGGGCGACGCCGCGAGCGGAAGCTAGTCGTAGATAATTTGATAGCATCAAGAGGTACATTTTCCTCACTTCTGTAGTACCTACCTAAGACAGTATTTAGACTGAGTCTTGAAAAGATGGACGGTGTGAAAGATGATATTAGTAAGAGATAAAGTGAGATAATGGGTGATAGAGGGAAATGGAAGAAGAAAACGTGTTGTGCCGACCCCGCATAGCGTGGGAAAAGGGCAGAAAGAAGAAGAAGTCTTACCCAGCATCCCATTCTCTCAGCTTAGGTGGCTGTATACCCCAGGAATAACATGCCCCACGGAACTCTACAAGTATAAAATAATAGCACAATATTACAATTAGCAAAGCTCTCGTTATCTCAACTGTTCTATCTGATATAATATCTATCTCGCCGTATAAATTCATTTCACCCGGGTACCGCTTATGCGAGGTTTTTATCCGGAGCCCGGGTCGGCACGTCGCACCGCTATTCCGGAGCCTTTGTCCTTTTCCGTATCCCCGGAATCAGTTTTATCGTGTTATCGTTGCATTATGATTGAAACTCGAATGGGAAAAGTTTTAAATTGCATGATGAGACGAGTTCTATCTATAGAAGTAATGGTAACGAAGGAATAATAGAAAAGTTTTACATTTTTCATGTGGGGTAATATTGTTCTGCGTGGTTTCTGAAGTTTTCATTCCAGAGAGTTTGTAAGTTGGAATGAGGACGATTAAACTGTTGGGTATTTATTTGGAAGTATTGATTAAGATTGGTAGTGCAAGGAATAGAAGAAAACTGGTTCTCACTATATTCAATAGATTCTCCAATGTCTTGGATTTGCATATAGGTGTCATGGTGTACGCGATGCCAGTGCTCGGGGAAAGGTTTTAAGAAAACCTCTAATACGGATTCGATACCCGAACTGAACTACATTTAAAATTAAATTTATTATTAACCCAACAATTCATCTTTCACCCATAAATTACACACAAAAACCATTTTTAATCCCAAAATAATTACCCCAATTTATTACCCCAAATGTAACATTCAGACGTTTGAAATGGACAAATTTGAAAACGCCGACAATTACCCGTGGCCGGAAGGCATCCGTCACCTTGTCCGCTCGTCCGGCCACCCCGACCATCCGCCGGATAACGCGACCGGATAATTTACTGCAACATTTCATGGTAGGTACGCGTTACGTAAAACTACGTCATAACATCTCATCTCAAAAACGAAAAGAAAGTGTTATTATTAGTATTAGACGGGTATTTATCGCGTTTAAATTACCTTATATTTTCCCGACGTTTCGACAGGTTTGCACGCTGTCGTGGTCACGGGTAGAGTCTACCCGTGACCACGACAGCGTAATGTGTTCAGATCGCGTAAGTTTAAAAGTACAGAAAGGAAAGTGTGCGAACATCTCATCTCAAAAACTGTGCGAAAGGAGCTCTTTGAGACGATGTATTCCCGTTGTCCCCATTGACGGTGACCCCATTCAATGGGGACAACGGAACTCAATAATAATAATACAAATTTATGCCCGTTGTCCCCATTGACGGTGACCTGTTAATGGGGACAGCGGAACTCAATAAACGCACTGTAATCCTTTCACGACAATTATTGTTCGAAATAAATGGTCCTCTTCTTCTTGCAATCGTCTATCGTGTCACTGATTTTTTCGAAACAGAGTGGGGGGAAGGCTTTTATTATACACCTTAAAAGCAACTTCTCCCTCTCTCTCTCTTTTTAAATCTCAAAAACTACGTCCTGAGATATACCGATTACAGAAAAAGAAAAAAGCATTGGTATCTAATGAAAAAACTCTTCTCAAAATGTATATCAGATTGATATAATTTTAATTTTAGTCGACAAGGACGAATAAAACTGGAAAAGCCGTTCGTGCCAGATATATTATGCACGAGCTTTGAGCGAATCTGTATTGCCACCTATTAATATTCTAATGTCAATCATGAAAGCAGTTTGAATAGCGCATTTAAATGCACCAACGAGAACAAAATTGCCAAATATTCAGGGAATTTATTATAATTTGATGTTCAACTTTAACGAACGTTATGGCAATTTTATAGACTGCTCTGTATTATTACCTACACTCAATTCATCATATCAAAGTATCTGTTAACTCGTCGTAAAAAAAATAGTAGCCAAACTAAATAAAATTTGTTGCTAAGTACTATGTAATTTGACGAAATCTATTATAAACGTTGCTTTTTTTTACCGTCATTCATTATCATACGAATATAATCATAAGAAACAATTACTGATGAATCTTTCTCCACTTAGTTCTTTCCAGGGCAACCTCATTGACCTATTTATACGACATGACAGCAACCTTCTCTTTCACTCGACTCGTATAGCTTATCCACGGTCTTCCATTTCCTCTATTTTCTTCCACTTTTCCTTCTATAATGTTCTTGATGAAACTATCATGTCGTGTAACATGACCAATCATTCATATTCATCATCATCATCATCAGCCTATAGCAGTCCACTGCTGGACATAAGCCTCCCTTAATGAGCGCCATTGCGCCCTGTCTTCAGCTCGACGCATCCAGCCTCCACCAGCAGCCTTTCGCAGATCGTCACTCCACCTAGCCGGAGGGCGTCCTACACTACGTTTGCCGAGCCGCGGTCTCCACTCGAGAACTCGTTTACCCCAACGGTTATCGGTTCTTCGACAGATATGGCCAGCCCACTGCCACTTCAGCTTGCTAATTCTTTGAGCTATGTCGACAACCTTAGTTCTGTGTCGGATAGTCTCATTACGGATTCTATCCTTCAGAGAAACTCCGAGCATAGCTCGTTCCATAGCTCGCTGAGCGACTTTAAACTGGTGAACTAGCCGTACCGTGAGTGTCCACGTTTCGGCTCCGTATGTCATGACAGGTAGGACGCACTGGTTGAAAACTTTCGTTTTCAGACATTGTGGTATGTATCATCATTCATACTGAAGGCAAACATTATTATTACTACAGAGCGTGGTACAATGTACTAACTTCTACTCGTATATTATAATGTAAACCGAATGTATAGGTAAGTACCTATGCTAAAACATAGTGAAACAGAGAAGATGAGATTTTTCTGTTTTTTTTTCTAAGTTCTCGTGCAATAACTAACAAACTATACATCTTGAAATACGAAGCTGTTCGTTATCAAGACAGTAAGCTAGGTACCTACAACTGTAAGGACACTATTTCAAAATGTTTGTCGTCTAGATATCTACCTATTAATTCCAACCGACACGGAATTAATTTGCTAAATCGGACATTACATTTGAATCTCGCTTGTTTGACAATAGCAGCGTTTGGTCAGCAGCCAAAATCGGATATAATCGTGCCTAATGGACGAAAGCCGAGACTGGCAAAGCTGTGTTCTTAAAAAAACGTTCGCGTAATATTCCGTTGGTGCTTGGAATTTCGATATGCTGGTGAGATATTGTCGTCTACTGCTGATCTACATGACGCAACTCGATGTGCAACATGTCATATGACGGGGACTTTATATTAAAAACATAGTTTAACGCGAATCTAATATTAGAATTACTGTTCGTTTAGCGTATTGCCCATAGGGATAGTGAAATAGGTGGTTTTAGACCAAGCACATAGTAGATTATAGAGAGTACTGTACTCAGATGTAGTGCACACACAATGAACCAAAATGATGATAATTTTCATTCGAAAACAATAGCACGACTTGCTGCCCGATTATTGCCTCCGCACCCAGTTTAGCTGTTGCAGACTGAATAGTATAAATGAGGATTTAGAGACCAGATCATAACATAATATGTCTGTCAATGTTACCTAAATAGCTCTGTACGTCCCCCTATCAATGATGAGGGGACAAGTAGAAGCATATCAATTTATAAAAATTCTATACATCCCCCCGTTGCCAAGAGAGAGACAAATAGAATGTTTTTATCCCATCTGTCTCCCAAAAGGGACAGAGCAGAGTGACAAATAGGAATAATCCGTTCAAACAGTATTCACTGTGGCATTAGCCACACTTATTGTGTGTTCTTTGGGCCTTTATACCTGAAATTGAGAAGACCTCAACGCAGTCACAGATAGCTTATTTTAGGTGGCCACATTCAAAAACTGATAACACGGTAAGAAGAAAATTCAAAAAGTCATGGCCGCCAGTGTTATAAACAATTTGCTAGTTGGGCACGAGCGATAGATATTTATCATCGATAGTTCAGATAGCGAATGCGAAAATAATGTAGCTTTTTTAGCAACCCAGACATACTTTACTTTTTTTCAGTCGTCAGCCGTTCTTTCATTCGACCAATTCCATAATCACATTTATGGAGGAGAAAGAAAATTAGATTTTCCAATATCAGGAAGGGTGCGCAACGTAACTTGAGAAATCACGTTTTTTGTTGACAATGCTGTTAAGAACGTTGTCAACAGAAAATCTAATTTGTGAATCAATCAATGAAAGTTTTATTTCATAAGTGGAGAAAATGACTGTTGAAATAAACCAATTTAAAAGAAATAACTTAGTTATTATTATGTTCTAGATTTTATATTTTAACATTCAAAAACGAAACCGGAAAGTGAAAAGCAAAGTAACATATTGTGTGAGGAAAAAATTTATATTAATTTGTGTAGGTACTTACTTATAGTTTGATAAAAATTTAATGAAAAGTCACAAATTTTGATATCGGTCAATTATCATTTTGGTCGTCTTAAATTTTACTCATCTGTTCATGCTGAGGAGAAAGAACACAATCTTGATGAGGCGTGGTGACGACAAGTGCATCACATTTAACGGATGAAATCAAGAAGTCTAATCCAGTAGTAGTTGAAGTAGGAGATGATAATGTATAACCTCTGATTCAAGAAAAAAAACCTATAATAGAATAGCCTTTTGGCGGCATTTTTTCCATCCATTACGAAAATATACACTAGCTGACCAGCGCGCAACTTTGCATTGCGGGTTTGTGTGATATAATTGCCGTTTTTGTAACATTTTGCATTGATGCTTCACTCCTATTGGTCGCAGTGTGATATTATAAAGCCTAAAGCATTCCTCGATAAATAGACTATCCAACACAAAAATATTTTTTCAATTCAAACCTAGTAGTTCCCGAGATTAGCGCGTTCAACCAAACAAACTCTTCAGCTTTATAATATTAGTATAGATTGTGATAAAATCGCAGTTCAATAAGTAATACTAAGAGTAGGCGCGCTAGGAATTTCGATAAGTATTCCATTTCCAAGAATCAAACAGGAAAGGGGTGGAATACTTGTAATATCAGTGATTTACTCGAGGTTGTATTGCGACAAATCTGTTTGAGATCGCGCGATTTGTAGTCTTGCTATTGCGTCTGTCAGTGGAATTTTGATTATCAATATCTTACTGATACCAATTTGATTATCTGATGCGTGATTCAAAAAGAAATATGTTGGTAGGTTAGTTGGAGTCTCAGGCACAGCACATCTTCAGATTGGGCTAAGATAGACACGGTTCCAAAATAGAGTGCCGCCAGAAAACGATTTTGAGAATATACCTCTTCTTTTTCTTCTTCTTTCTTACCATTGTGGTGAAAAGTGAAATGCGCTTCAAAGGCTCTTTTCGTGCACTATCCGTTCGTCACATTTGAAATTGTATTCACATTATAAACTTAGATAAACTTGCAACGTGTCACGTATGGAATACATCAAACTACTTTGGAAAACGTGGACATGGTCAAATATAATCGTGCCCCCCTTTTAGATATCCTAGTATCTACGGAAACGTTCGCCGAAGTGAGGATAACATTCATGATCATGTTTATTTTGCTCTCTAGTCTTCAGCCCGTCTAGCCTTTACAAATTAAGATATTAGGTGCCTTACGTTTGTAGAGGCTACATTATTATAAAATGCATAATTTCCAGCATATGTGTTTCTGCATTAAATATACATTGTTTTGGTTTCATTAATGCAAAATATGTGTTAAAATGCATAGGTACGTTGCTCGCTTCAGGAGTACATGAATTTTCTCATAGTTGCCGTTTTAAAACTTTAAACTGCTTATAATTCAATTCGTTTTATTTAAATTATGTTGCAGGAATAAAGAAATATTTTTGGAGTGGTTTACAAATTGCCTAGAATCAGAATTCTGATTGAATTTGATTTTAGATGGTTACAGTAGTTGGAAGTAGGTTAAGTTATATACTTATACGGACTATTATATATATACCTAATGATACAGCAGGCTAATAATTTATGTAACATAATTTTTTATATTTTTTGTTTTCAAATTACAATTGTGCTTCTACCAAATCAATCTATGTATATAATATTTACCGTTAATTAAAACAAAAATTAAATACAATACCTACAAATATAACGCATCGATATAAATACACACGCAAGAGTAAAATGAAAATACCAATAATTGACTTGAAGTATTTCAATGGTGTAGTCTATTTGATAAAAATGAAGGAACATACTTTCAAAAGATAAAGTTAATTCCAGAGCCAATAAAACTCTGTAATTCTAAGAAGTAAAGATCAAAGGTTAACTTTTGTAAGTTTTCCGTTTGCGTGAAATTTGCCTATCTATGCTGTACCTTCCTACTGAAAATTAAATGTAAAAAAACCTACGGTATTACCATTTGATTACTGTCCTACTTACACACCTGCTATTTCTTATTTTTGTTCTAATTCTTATTTCCTGGGTGTCAATACGAGGACCATAGAACCACTAGTTGTACCTTCCTACTGAAAATTAAATTAAAAAAAACGTTATCACGCGAAATGGCGCCTGTGGGAAATGGACTAGGGTTGTTGCACCAGGGACGAGTGCAACGTAAGACGCGAGTCCAGGAAGTACGAATGAGGTTTGCAAGTTGACGAGGAGAGTGTTAGATATGAATGTGGATGGATACAAGGGTAGAGGAGACCAAAGAAAAGATGGATGGACTGTGTGAAAGATGACATGGGTAAGAAAGGAGTGAGTACTGAGATGACGAATGATAGAGGGAAATGGAAGAAGATCACATGTTGTGCCGACCCCACATAATGTGGGAAAAGGGCAGGAAGATGATGATGATGATGATGTTATCACCTTTGGTTACTCTCCTACTTACACTTTGAATTGAAACAGTTATTTGCAAATCATATTTATCTTGCCAAGGAATTCAAATACGCAATCTCTCGCTTTTATCCAGGTCACCACAAAGGTAAAACTTATCTACATTTTTGTTATTTCCATCCTACATTTGTTACGAAACGATTCTATAACTTAAATAACTTGGCATCGTATTAGCTTGTCTTACCTACACTACCCCAGTTACACAATATTTCTACATGCAAATATTTGCTAGGAAACTGCAAATACTTTGACTACAGATGCTAAAAGTAAGGCTGTTCTAGACTAAAGTTTAAGAAATGCAGCTGTATACATACATACAGAAAATCACGCCTGTTTCCCGACGAGGTAAGCAGAGACCACGGATCTCCACTTTCTACGATCCTGACATACTTATCTCTTTTGTTTCATTCACTCTCATTACATTCTTCATACATGCGCATAGGTTTAGGGTACTCTTGACCTGGGACCACGAAGTCTTCCAGAACGATTCCGTAACGATTCCGTTATAGAAACGTCACTACTTCCATACAATTTGCATAGGTCATGGTACGAAATAACAATGTAATACTAATTCAGTAATGTATTATGAATTCGTGGTTAGGCCCCAGGCCTTTCACTAAAACGTCCCCAACTTGATCGAGGGTTGTCCGCCGAGACATGACATACACTGACACATGTATTCTGATATACATATTCATTTATTTACTGTTTCATGTATGAGTGACAGAGATGACGCTCTACAAACGACACGTCTTTCGTTATAATTTTTTCGAGCTACACGCACACTTGCGATACAATTCTTGAGAATTGATTCAGAGGATACTATAATAATAGGCACCGTACCTACTGGGACAGGTGGTCTTACCGTTTTTATTAATAAAACATTTATAGCAAGTCTAACACAAGCACAGTTATTGTCTTGTGTGTGACCGAGCTCTTATCCTAAGTTGTAGATACCCTATTTGCTCCACAAAGAAAACTTTTGTTTTTATTGTCTCAGATAAAATAGACTGAATGGGTTCTAGAGACAAAGCGTGGAAGTTTCTTAGACATAAGGATAGTAACAACACAGTCAAAACAACTTACGGCTAGATCAAACAATGGTAAAGACAAGTATCTTTCTTTGTAACTAAAAGTCACCCATAAATAACCTTAAACGTGCAGTAAATTGATATTTTTTGATTAATCGTAACGTCTTTTTATTCATCACTGTTTGAGGATATTGAACATTTAACGAAAAGAAAAATCTTTTGGTTCACGACTAGATTCAAACCCACGACCTTAAAATCGGAAGGCACTACCACTGAACCATCAGTGACCTCGTCAACGTGTCACCACTGAATTCAACTTGGTAGGTACAGAAAAAAGTTCAATAATGGTAAATTTGAAAAACATTATTCTACTTTTATACTTAGATCGTAGTGTTTCAGCTGTTCTCTTGCGCCTGTGTCGACGGGTTTCTTTACGTAGTGCGTAAGCTTTTCAATCAAGACGAGTTTCTTTCATTGTATTCCATCATTCGTTCATGTTATAGATTTTTTATACTGACACTGAATTTATCCAAGTTAGTTTTATCGGGGTAATTACAAATATAACTTCAGGGATTCTTTCTTTTACTAACTAAACTTTGGTACTGATATTAAATATTTCTACCAATAACTAAAAAATGTGTAACTACAGTTGGACGCCATCTAACAGATATCATTTTATGTTTAAGCTCTATGCCAATAGGTAGTGAGTACCTACTTTATAGATAGCAGTTCTATGCAAAGACTAAAATTTTAAAGTCTGATAGATTTTAATCTGTGTTTTTATCTAATGCATAATTGGTCAGTCCTTGAGAAGAAAGTTTTGATGGGACATGTCAATTCACACATCATTTTGATAAAATTACATTTTATTTATTTTGCTAAAATCGGATGGATTATGTTGGGATAATAGTAATCATAATACTGGTTTTGACTCTGATTTCTCTTTATTTGCGCAAGAAGTACAATTGTTGCAATGAACCAATTGACCCGCGGGAAGACATCAAATAAATTATGTAATTTGAAAAAAAATCTGTTATAAATTCAACTAAACGTTGTTTACACGAAGAGAGTAACTTGCCTCAAAGTTATTAAACAGCAATTTGTATAGCTAAATTATGTACTCGTATTGTTAGATACCAAAATGTGGAAGAGCAATGTGTATGGGCAACTATGAAATCTTTCAAATATTTGAGTTTCCACATGCATTTCGTCACAGGGTACCTTCCCGACATCGGCTACAAAGTTGAGCGTATGAGCCCACATGCGGTTAGCGGACATTCTATGAAGAAAGTTTTCCAGTCGATTCGTGTCTGCCAGAAACTCTCTTCGTGTAAACATGTCTTAAAGTCCTAAACTCCGAATCAGATAGAAAGGCAGCAGTTTGCAGTAGCGAACAAAGTTGATTCGGTTTTCTTGCCTCGTCATTGATGGCTGGCGGATTTTATAGTCATGCTGACAGTCGGTGTGATGCTGACCGATTTCCAGAGAGTTATACTGGCTGGTCAGCACGGTCAGTAACTAAAGGCCATAGCATACGCAATGGGGAGTAGGTACAAGCTAAATTTCTTGCTCGTAATGGGCGAAACAACGCGCAATGAGCTTTACTTGCAAGAAATTGGTTTGTATATAATGCCGATTGCGTATACTATTGTATAAAAATAACATGCCGCCTGTTAGTGTGACTAGAAAATTAAGCAAAAACGTGCTTGCTATTCTCCTGTGACGATAGTATTATTACTTACAGATTGGAATCGACGAAAACTACGCTGTAGTAACCAGCCCAGTTTGTGTAAAGGAAATTGTCTAATATAAATTATCGTCAACAACAATGGACCAGTCAACTTACGCATATCTAATAATTCCTGCTATTATTGTGATTTCGCTTATATTTTATTGTATCCGCGAAAAATATAACTGCTGCAGACATAATGATCCAGTGTAACCCTTTGGACTGAGGGTGACCTAAGAGAGGGACAAAGCTAATGTGATCGAGAAAAACCAGTGATGTGAGAGAAACTTACTTGCTAACAGAATTATGAATCTTACACATCGCTTGAACTTGAACGATATTTATTTGACGATAAGTGAACAATTATTTATTTATCAATGTATTAAAGTTTTGACATGATTTAACTTTTTTTTAGGTATTATCAGTAAGGGTGGTAGCGCATCTATATTAATCGATCTCACAGAAAGATTCGAAATTCGAAATTTCGGAATTTGTTGTAGGTACGTTATTGTATGAAACCAAATTAGTTAAAGCACTATCATCAATCTCCTGCCCTAATCCTACGCTAAGTGGGGTCGGCACAACATGTTTTCTTCTTCCACACACTCTTATCATTCGTTAACTTTAAATAACTCAAAAATTTGTTAAAGCATTATACCCAGAATAAATCGTAGCAATGCAAAAGTACCTGCACTGATATTTTACTTGCATTTGACATTAAATTATTCTGAGAATTTTATATTACAAGTTGGTGAAAGTGTGGCAGCATTACTTTTGTAATGTAACAGTGAAACCAGTGGACAAAACCAAGATAACATTGACTTTCTTACCGATGAACTCGCAAACGGTCGAGCAACTGAGCAGCAGAATTCCAGCAAAAGAATTTAAAAGCTACAATTTCTTCGAGATACTCCCACGAACGGCACAAATTTCTTCTGCACACTTTTTACTACACACTTTAAATTCCCATTACTGCACAATTTCAAAAATACATTTTGTGCCGTTCGTGGGAATAGTAACTTCGACTAGATGCGCGTTCACCGTATGTGGCTACACTTAGTTTTTAAGTTTTAAATTTAAATAGCGTACTTACGCTCTTATTACCTACCAAGAGACCAATTTAATGCTCTTTTGCAGAATTAAACGTTATTTCTAACCTATTTAAGTAATATAAAACGCACCTGGCTTCTTATCATGTAACTAGTTTCTTCAGTGTGGTGAAAGGATTAAAATGCCCCTTAGGGGCTCGTTGATAAAGGTCAGTGTGTGGCAAAATGGGAACTCAGCATAATGATACAATATCAAGGAAAGTTACCTATATCATAATCTTGACAGATTACGACGTAAACAACCTTTAACGCCATCATTTGGATGGGTGATCGCTTGTGGCGTTCGTATCTGACCGCTTCCATGTTTCGAAAGGCACGTAAAAGCATTGCTCCAAATGTTCCCTGATTTGACCTAATAGAAAATCAACTCAACATTACAATTATATTCTCATTGAGTCAAAGAACGCATTTTTATAACTATGATATAGGTAAATAACTGCAATAAAATTTGGCATTCATATCTTAACTCTTTAATTGACGCCACCATCAACAACGCCTTTTGCTATTACATTTCATGTTTTGTTGGGTTTTTTTTTACAATAGAGCAGATTGTATAGAGATACCCACAATGATAACAAAAACATCAGCATTATGTAAAGTAAACGCTCGTCTATGGTTCAATCTGCAAAGTGCAGGTCCTCATCGCAATCGGGGAAATATCGACCGTGTTCAACGCAAAACGATTCAAAACAGCGATGCTCAACATAAGGGCTAAAAACCAACAGAAAGGGTGAAAAAAAGAGTCTCAAAAACATGACCGCTAACTTTTATCTCCAGGCTTGGTAGACACCACATCAGAGATCACCTAATCTCATAGTTACTTAAATTTTTGAAGACATCTAAAAGGTGCATGTCCAAACGTTAAAGAAAAGGGACTAAAAGCCTGCTGAAACATATGTACATTTATGACATGCTTTCACAGGGTAGTCCAAACAGCTATTTAAATTTCGTTATTTTCCTTTTGTCGACTGACACCGAAACGATCAACGGACTAAAATTTCCCGTAACTTTTTCCGACACGTGTAAGCAGAATGAAGACATTTAAATTTTACCGGATTTCATCTCTGAATTAAATGACTCGATAATATATCGGTTCAATCGATCAATATTTAGCGTTCGTATAATATTATCTTTATTTTCCTTATAGACTGATTATGCTAGCGATGCGACTGTCACAATTTGAATGACCCAGATGATTGATAGGTACTTATATAGTGGTATTCAATCTATCTAAGCTCTTCTAAACTCTGAAGGGGCCATTAAGGCTGTAACAATCATGGCGGATACTATTAAATAAGTTATAAAACAACTGATCGCCTAAAAACTTAACTAAATTCTGACTAATTTAAATCTGACTCTTGAACAGGTTGAGCGTCCCTGGTTCAGTAATAAGATCACGTACTCAAATAATTGTGGAAACAACACTTTCACTAAAGCAATGGTGATAGTTTGAAGTTTTAAAAAGATCACTTGTCTTAATTTTCTACTGTTGGTTTTGGATTGGAGACAATTTATTTATTCCAGTTTCCATTTTTCATGTCAATATTATAAATGAAATTGAAAAAGTTTTGACCAAAAGGAGCCAAAAGGTCATCGAAAAATTGCTGATGAATACAAAACATTTAAAAAATAGAATTTTAACCTTGCTGTAATCCTAATATACTGGCATATTGTTTTGTCACTCGTTGTCATAACATTCATATTATAATGTAGTTTCACGCTGGTTTAGGGTACTTCTAATATTGGCTCAGCAGAACGCGTCATCATAGGCTTTCTTAAAAACCAAGTCTCCTTCATTCACCTTTTTTGTGGTGAGGTTCCCCATACTATAGTGTTCTTGAAATAGGATTGCAAATTATGACTTGTGTTATATCGAACTTGTAGGTACTTATTTGCAATAAATTTTATGTTCTACAGCATTGAGAAATCAAACTGCGATGGAGGCAAAGCTATCAATACACGATACTAACGCATGAGCTACCAGGACAACATAAAACAATAGAAGTTTTTTTACGAGCCGCCAGTTTACGAGCAATCCTTTCGGTAAGGTCCGTCATAAAAGCTGGAACATGTGTTTATAATTTTACGGTGAAATATCCACAGCAAGTTACATTATACGAGGAGCTCGATGATGCGTATTTATTTTGGAGATAAGGATAGTGTGAAGGTGAAAGAGAGCGGTTTTATGTCTTTGCAAAAGGCTAAATATAGATTTTATCTTAGACCAACCAGATAGTTGATATTATATGTGGCAATGTTACACGGACTTTAGTATTGCAATGAGCCTCAAGTTTTTATCGCGCGTTGAAATAACATACCAATGCGTCTTTTGTTTCATTAAAATCGAATCGGTCATGTACGAATTTCTAATCGATTAACTAGCAAGCACAACTAAATCGGAGCGTTATCGTATAGTTCCGATTATTATCGAAATAGTTGTGCGGATACGCCCTGATTTTCAAATTGTCTCTGCACATAGAGGCAACAAAATCGATATAAATATTACTTTAAAAAAATCATGCATAATTGGCGAAGTAATCGCGTAACAAACATAAAAAAAAACATACAGACCAATTGAGAACCTCTTTTTTTTAAATCGCTTAAAAAAATAACTGGATTTACCAAATGTTCGGGAGCATTAAGCCAAATAGTTCTAAGATGATTTCACTATTTCTAGATGCAATCATACATTGGAAACACACTGTTGATAACACTCAAATTGTTGAGAAACTGTGACATAGAACTACTACAAGTTTGGATGCGTACCTAAATAGTTTTAGTTATTAGGAACATTCCAGAATATTCTAGCAAATAATGAGGCTTTTCAGACTGACGACGTATAACAGAAATTTTATATTGGGCTAATTCTGAACAATATTGTCTGTTTGATCAATTATTTGGTGTAGGCAAATATAGTTATATTGATTCATCTAATTATTCTTCCTTCACTGTAACTTTACAGACTGCTAATTGTGAAAACGTTTACTTTTTGATTCTAATATCAAAAACAACCAAACAAAATAAATGCCAGAGCGCTTTTTTGAAAACGCTCAGCTTATGAATAAAGTGTGGACTTAAAGTAACATTTCCGCGAAGGATGAAGCTTTAAATATTTATTTTCGACGATGAGTTAACGCTTCTCCTTTAACTAAAATATGAGACGCCATTACTGGGTAATTTGAGAGAAATTTAAACATTCACACGTCGTCAAAGCGTAAATTTGAGGGAAAGTTTCACAAACATTTACTCAGTTATCAATGAAAACTTTACCTAAAGCTACTTACCTACTTACTGTGATATAGTTTTGCGTTTAAATATTAGTACCTGGATGACCGAATTTGCTCGGTTATTTTTGGGTAAACGACGTTTTCTAAAAATGAAACCTAGCTAGATCGATTTATCACTCCCGAAACCCCCTACATACTAAATTTCATGAAAATCGTAGGAGCCGTTTCCGAGATTCAGATTATATAGATAGATGTATACAACAAGAATTGCTCGTTTATAGGTATAAAAAAAATAAAGAGGATATCTGGCAAATATAACGTTTGCACATGCTTCTGACTACCTTTCAAAAATCCTTAGTGACATTAATTCCTGTTTAAGATATTCCTCAGCCAATCTTGAGCTTATTTACCTCGTTACAATTGTCACACAACTTTGTCGATTTGTCTGGCGCGTGTGCCTACCCCTAATACCTCGGGTTCATCACGTTGCCATATCCACAAGTAAAACACTTCTTCCTCCCAGGCACGTCTTGTTCATGCACTTAACACGATTGCGCTCAAATGGGCACCGATTTTTAAATATAAATCGCTGTTCATTTGATTTAGAGTATTGATTTTACGGAATCTTCTTAGGGTTGTTTTGTTAAATTGCAGCGGGGGAAATAGGTCATTGTTTCCAGCTCTTAAATTACGCTTTACGCTTACAGTTTTCTTTAAATGTAATTTAAAAGGATCGAACCCTTGTCGGTTGTCGGAATGTAGTTTCTTCTTTTAGGTCGTGATACCATCGGGGTATTTTTTTTTTATATAATGAACCAGGCCATAAATGTATAATTTTCGGCTTTTTAGACAGTCGTCTCTGTCACTCATGCATGTATACATTGGCCCATTATAGCCAAATACTTACGCCGTGATGTTTTTACTTTCTATTCCTTTATAGGGTTTGATAAATTATTTTCCTAATTATTGTCTATTGCTAACCATGAAGGACACTATTGAAGATTTAGACTTAAATATTTAATTCACCATTGAAAGCTAAAGTTCCTTTGAAGTCCAGTTAATTGGATCATTAGGTAAGTATAATAATTTAATATGATTAATCCAAAACAGCGCTAAAAACGCTGTTCAATAAATATTGATGGACTCGTAAATTGTGAGAGTCGTGAAATTGTAAGCATTTTTACCTGGTTTTATTTTTTGTAAACGACGTTTTCTAAAAATGAAACCTAGCTAGATCGATTTATTGCCCAAAAAACCCCCTGCATTTAATTCAGAGGTTATATACAAGACTTGCTCGTTTAAAGGTATAGGTATAGGTAAACGGAGTATTCTGCTTTTCAAAACCTTGAAATGAACAAACTACCTACCCGAAAGGTTCTCGTTTCGTTTCTTTAAACAAACGTCACAAAGATTTATTCCCAGTGATATAAAACTCGCAAGAAAACAGATGCTAAACATGTGAGATTTATAGTCTGGCAAGTGGATGCATTCCGCAACGTGTTTCCTGAAGAGGCGATTCGAATAGTCTGGCTTTTCGGCACCCACGTTCTGTTTGCAGATGCTCGCGAGACACGACACGACATGTTAGCAAATATAACTGCATACACGCGGAGTATGCTGTGAATATTTAGTTGTGAAAGACAAATTCATTTTGTAGTCCAGTAGCTTACAGCGGTGTTGCTTGAGCTCAAAAGAAAAAAATCATCGGCACGGTAAACATATTATTATAACAAGTAAAAGCAAAATTTTGAAAAAACCCACTGTTAAAAAGAGTTTGTTTGATTTTGCTTTTAAAATTTGTTTGCTGCAGCGACCCTTGGTGAGTTCACCGTAACACTTATAAAAACATGCACCAATCAAACCCGAACCCATAACTGAAAGAATACTAACTTATAAGAATACTAACCTATGACTCACATCTTTGGCATTGCGCACATAATTTTTTAGATTGGAAAAACTCATTTATAGACAACTAGGTGAGAACCCACGACCTTTGGATCGTGAGGCGTGGTGCTACTACTCCATCAGTGCTCTTGGCAATCTTAAAAAACATGACTTACTAAAACTTTGCACCAGTACGAAACAATTTAGGTAGCTATGGTTATATGATTACGGTTTAATGTCGTCCACCTCAATAACTGTTATATACTCGTAGCACTAATGAAGCTGCGGCCGTTAGCTGTATTGTGTCCAAATTTCCCCAACCAGTTGGCTAGGCCGGGTTTAGAGATGGGGCAAATATTACAGTTTCATATACTTTACTAGCTGATAAACTTTTAGCCCCATTGGCCACGTAGACAGCAACGTAAAAGTAGCTCTCATGACGACCTCAGTGGCGCAGCGGGCGAGAATCCGCCTGCGACGCAAGAGGTTGCGGGTTCGATTCCCGCCGCGGAACAAATTTGGGTACGATCTGCAGAAATTTCTTCCGTTGGTCTGGGTGTTTTCTCTGTATAATAAAAAAATATGTATCTATGTATATAATGTATAAAATATATCAGTTATCTAGTACCTACTCATAACACAAGCTTTGAGTAGCTTACTTTGGGGCTAGATGATGCTGTGTGGACTGTCCAGCATTATTTATTTATTTATTTATGTAGTAGTAGGTGCCAATCCAAATGACAGTCCGTCTTACAGACCAACATAGTCATGCGAATGTGACACATGAATAGTAAACATCCACTCAACTCTAATTCAATTTCTCACTCAATTTCTAATCGGGGAAATAAACCTTCCGTAATACCAATTCAGGCGCTGAGAGCTGTTAGTATGAACGTTTTGATAGTATCCGACTTCCGTAATCGCACTACTGGTTTTCTGTTTGAATCAGTTAAACCCTTAGTCCACCCCACCAGAGTCTGTCCATTGTGCCTGTAGAATATTGTTTTCCTGGATAATGGCTCCTGCCTGGCAATGTAGCTGCGTCGTTAAAAGTCACGCATGTTCTTTGTTAGCACAACATTTTAGTAATTCACTGGTTTTTGCTAATATTATTCTCTGTACAGAATGTGACACATAAACGAATTGCGTTCGGCGTATCTTTGTCACGTGGTTCGCCAGCGGACATTGTTTGTCGCATACTGTCACATAGTATAACGTCTGGGTTGGAGTGGTCAGTCACTACTAAATATTTCTGTTCGATTTATACCTATATTTTATTCATATTATACTTTTTTACGTAGTCGGGTAAGACGGCGAAACGACGAAGGGAATGTGCTTGGAGTATGTATGTATGTGTATATATATAATCCATACTTAAAATTATAAATGCGGAAGTAACTCTGTCTGTCTGTTACCTTTTCACGACTAAACGGATCGTAAAAAAAATTTGGTAAAGAAATAGATTATATCCTGGAGATAGACGCTATCTTAATTTAAAAAATAATCTCGAAGGGGCTGAAATAGGGGCTGTAAGATTGTATAGGAAATGCATGGTTAAGCATTACTGGGCGCAGTCAGTTTTTAGATGGGTGACCGCGTCTTTTTGCACGCTATAGAAATTTCCCAATAAACCGATATCAATAGTTTTAGAATTAATATGTTAGTTTGATGGTTTTTTGCGGACAAAGTCGCGGTAACAGCTAGTAATGTATATGAACTTGGCTTGACCCGCTACCGCGTGTCTAGATATACAAATTCATTTGACTGTCAGTGTAGCCCAAACGGCTAAATGGATTTTGGAACGACGTTCTTTATCGCGCGTTGTGAAAGGGGGCTAGAGGGAAAAAATTCTCACGAAAAGTTGTAACGACACTTTTTGCTATAGCTGTAAGCCGTGCGGCGTGCGCGTGTTTCTCTGTCTGCCTCTCTCTCTCTCATAGAAAGCAAGGAAAGGAACTTCGTTCCATCCGGGTGTGCCTTGACACCTCTCAAGTTTTTTTATGATGAGGTGTCGCAGCACGCTACGTGCAAACAGTAACATTTATACAGGGTGTCCCAAAAAGTAGTGTCAAGCGAAAGTCCAGAGATAAAACACCCCTTGGGGTATCCGAATCACCCCCATGTATGTTCCGCGATTTTCTATAGTTTTCGAGTTATTCATTTTTTTCTGAATTTTTGAAAAAATTACGACTTGAACAACTTAAAACATTCTCACAAAAAAAGTAGAAAACTTTCTTGAGATTTCTTTTTTGCTACTGAATTTTAATGAGTTGTTCTTTTATGCATAAAATAATCAGCTACGTGACTTTGATGAAAACTATGAAAATGTTGGTGTAAAGTCAAATAATTAGATTCGGTGAATTACGACTTAAATTTTCAACTTTAAATTAAAAATCTTAACAAGTGATTTCATGGTTCCTAAATAAATCTAAAGAATTTTCCAGACTCTCAGTTTTCATAATCATTAAAAAAAAGTAGTACTTAATTGGCTACTTTGGCTAAAATCGGCCTTCAAAGACGGTGAGGTGGAAAATTCTTAAAATTAGCTACCTGATTAAAAAATAGATTTTGGAAATTTTATCATTCCTAAGCTTAATTTGTTTGTTAACTAACCAAAAATGACTACAAAGAATTAGTTTATGCCGAAAAAATCAGCATTATGGCCGAATTAGGAACAAAATTAAGCGGGCCGAAAAAAAAAATTAAGGCACTTAAAATAGCTTTCATACGATTAAAGGAAACCTTTTTAAGACGATGTAGGATTTGTATTGACTAAGAAGGTTGACATTTTGAAGACTTTTTGTAAAAAATTAATAAATTTTACTAGTTGTTTTATTTCACAAATTTAGCTAAACTAAATAAATAAAACCTTCAAATATTAATGAAATCTTACTTTCCTGCAGTCATTTTTGGTTAGTTATCAAACGAAGTAAGCTAAGGAATGATAAAATTTCCAAAATCTATTTTTTAATCAGGTAGCTAATTTTAAGAATTTTCCACCTCACCGTCTTTGAAGGCTGATTTTAGCCAAAGTAGCCAATTAAGTACTACTTTTTTTTAATGATTATGAAAACTGAGAGTCTGGAAAATTCTTTAGATTTATTTAGGAACCATGAAATCACTTGTTAAGATTTTTAATTTAAAGTTGAAAATTTAAGTCGTAATTCACCGAATCTAATTATTTGACTTTACACCAACATTTTCATAGTTTTCATCAAAGTCACGTAGCTGATTATTTTATGCATAAAAGAACAACTCATTAAAATTCAGTAGCAAAAAAAAAATCTCAAGAAAGTTTTCTACTTTTTTTGTGAGAATGTTTTAAGTTGTTCAAGTCGTAATTTTTTCAAAAATTCAGAAAAAAATGAATAACTCGAAAACTATAGAAAATCGCGGAACATACATGGGGGTGATTCGGGTACCCCAAGGGGTGTTCTATCTCTGGAATTTCGCTTGACACTACTTTTTGGGACACCCTGTATATACAAAAACTTCTAAAAAACATAGTTCTAATTACTCAGTACTAACGAGATAACTGCCAACGGGTCCGGCACTAATATCCAGTGTCGTTTGTGAAATGCGTGGCGAGAATAACTTTGGTGGTATAAGTTATAGGATTCACCAAGTTTTCAGTGTTTCACAACTCTGAAAAGCGTTCAGTCCACCTGATGTAAAAGTACCTTAAATTATGGGTACTTGCAGGTAGAGGTTTTAAATTTAGAGATTGTTTTTTTTCAAAATTTGCCTGAAAATACGGTGCTTGCTAAATCGTGCTCTTAAACGGTGAAGGAAAACATCGTGAGGAAAGCGGTATACCTAGAACAAAAATTCGAAGGTGTGTGTCATATGGGGGATAAGCTACAGGATGCGTCACGTACGCGAACACGTCAACACTGTGTCCGTAAACAATAATATTTGAAATAGTAAATAGCGCTCAAGTTGTCCTAAGTGTCAGTGCAATAGAGTCGTGACCATTTGGTGCCGCTGTGTGAGTGTCGGTGCTAGTGTGGCGAGTTCTAGACTGCTGTTATCCGGTAATAAACACTGAATCGAGAATTACTTTTTTTACACTACTGAGGGTACCGCTATATTATTCCGTCATAGCACGAACAGACTTCTTGGAACGTCATAGATCCATTTATTCCAGTGCCATCTATGTTTGAGTAGCTAGGTCCTTCTAGCACCATCTGTCAGCTAATAGCGGTAACCAAGTTGACCTGAAGATCCGCAGCGCCACTGTCTGCGTGAGAAACTTACCTTTTTTGAGTACAATCGACACGGAGAGGCCATTTTCGACATAAATCCAGTGAGTGGCCAACAAATAGCGAAAACCATCACTTCGCTTAAATCAAACGCTGAAGGTACTGACAAAATTAATCTTAAAATGTTACTCTTAACTCTACCGGAAACTCTCGAAGTGATCACATCGATTGTTAACACGTCAATTACCACGTCTACTTTTCCTGATTCCTGGAAAACTGCAACTGTCTTACCGCTACCTAAAACTTCTCAACCGTTAGTAATCAAAGATCTCCGACCTATAAGTGTGCTGCCCTGCACGTCGAAAATACTTGAAAAAGTTGTCAGTAATCAGTTAACCAAGTTTCTTGAAAGGTACAATCTATTGCCAGAGGCTCAATCTGGTTTTAGAAAGGGTCGTAGCACCACCACTGCCCTTTTAGAAATAACTGATAATATACTCAGTGCACAAGATGATGGATTGATTACCTTACTTGTTCTCCTTGACTTTTCACGTGCGTTTGATTCTTTAAATATCACCCTACTTTTGTCTAAGTTGAGCTATTTTGGCTTTACACCGGTATTCACAAACAATACTTGCCTCAGTAAACTAGCATTGCTATGCGAAGTAAGGCATTTCTCGATTCTCATTGGCCGATCGCTAATACTTGAGTGGCAATCGGCCAATGAGAATCGAGAAATGCCTTACTTCGCATAGTAATGCTAGTTTACTGAGACAAGTATTGTTTGTGAATACCGGTGTTAGTTCTAGCGCCGTCAAATGGTTTAATTCTTATTTGAGCGGGCGTCGTCAGCATGTTAAACTACCAAAGTTGGATGGCACTTCGATTGTCTCTGATGAAGTATCAGTTGAGCGAGGCGTATCCCAAGGGTCAATCTTAGGCCTTATCCTCTTTATAATATATTCTGCTGATATTTCTAATTGCATAAAGCATTGCAAATTTCATATATATGCTGATGACGTTCAATTATATATTTCCTTTAAGCCTGATGATGTGAATACCGCTATTTATAAGCTAAATAATGACCTGAATAGGATTGCAGATTGGGCAAGCCGGAATAGTTTAGTACTTAATCCTTTAAAAACCAAATATTTAGCCAAATATTTAAAAGTACAAATATTTAGCTATTGGTACCAAAAACAAGCTTGCTAAATTTGATACGCCATTGGATATTTTGTTGATGGGAGAGCCTGTTGAGAGAGTATATGAGGCACGCAACTTAGGTCTTCTGTTTGACTCTAATTTAAGGTTCGAGAAACATATATCTGAGTCCGTTAGATCTTGCTTTTATTAGCTTAAAGTGCTTTACAACATCAGACCTTACTTAAGTGAGGAACTTCGTGTTCAGCTCGTTGAGTTACTTGTACTCTCTAGACTTAACTACGTGGACACTGTAACTGGACCTCGATTGCTGGGCCGCACGCAGCGTCTGATTCAGAGAGTACAAAATGCGTGCGCTCGCTTTTGTTTTAAAATTCCTCCCCTGACTCACGTCACTCCTTTTCTGAATCAGAACTTCATACTTCGTATGAAGGCGCGTCAGAAGCTCCATCTCGCCTGCTTACTTGTTGGGGTGATAAAGTTTCGCACGCCTGGGTATTTATACGGGTGACTCAGTTGGATGTCTAAAACGAGTTCTTTGCGCCAATGCTCTAAACAGCTGTCAACTCATAAACACCACTCGGCAGCTTTTAGAGGCAGCTTCCGTTACGCTGCAGCTAAGTGCTGGAACAATATCCCACCACCAATACGGGAGCTTCAGTGTTTTTCAAATTTTAGGGCCAAACTCAAAAAGTTCATTTTAGATCACCAGAAAGATACTGAAGATCTCAGACACGAAATTTCTATTTTGTAGTAGGTACTTTATGTGTATGTGTACTCGTATTGTGTAGTATGTTCTCCTACCTCCTCTAGCCTATCTCTTCACTTTCTTGTTGGGGTTACTTGCCGTGCTTTATTATAATATTATAATGTATTGAGAGCCTTGACACTATTTCATTTAGTCACTATTTCGTTTATTAACTTGTCTGCTTGGTACAAGTATGTTCGTTTGTTTTTTTTTTTTTTGTATTCGTAGGTACTGCTATATAGTATTGTCCAATTTCAAATCATAAAATTGTAAGTATTGCTCGCTGTGTATTATATCATTTTTTACATAGTTATGTTGTTATGGTAGGATTTTTAGTTAATATTATAGTTTATCTTTTTGTTAATTTATATGTATTATAGTATCGCGTACGTGACGCAACGCAATGGTTTCGACGGAAGATCAGCGTTGTGTTAGCTATAACCTATAGCTATCACAACATAATGCTGAGTCGAACGCCATTTTGTAGCTTTAAGGTAGGCTTTAAGTGGGTTATTTAGTATATAATGGTGTTGGTAATATATTAGGTTAGTAAGTCAGGATTTTTTATATTAATGCCTACTACTTTAGCTACAAATAAAGTATATCTTTATCTTTATCTTTTATCTTTATCATAGGTCAGTATTCTTTTAAGTGGCGATGGACTTGCAAACCGTCACGTACAGATTACTAACCACTCTGCAAAATGTGGACATGTGCCTTATATTATGTTTGGACGTCTACCTCTGACTACCCTTAGTTCTTCAGTAACTTAGTTCTTTGAGGATATCAAAAGAGATCACATTATCCTTGAGTAACATAGGCTATATTTATTACTAGAAAAAAATGGGGATCCTTACTAAAACTTCAATAATGTAACCCAAAGTGTACTATGTAGTATAAAATGTATAATTAATTGATTTTTGCGGAAAAATCGCGGGAAACAGCTAGTAGTTACTATGCCCCTGAAGCTTCTAGAGTATTCGCTATTTTCCCGCTATCTAAGCCACACAGTGCCCCACCGCCTCAGTGGCAAGTAATTTCAAATGAATACAGCCCTGAGAAGTTATCATTCAGGCTTAGCCACCATTTATTCTCATTTCAGGTGCGTTTGTGTTAATACTAGTACCCCTAGCACGATCGAGCACTGATGGTTTAATGGTAACACTCCTATATACAGACGCAGTATTTTCGCAGTTCTAGTATTTTCAGACAGTGAAGGAAAAACTGAGAAAACCTATGATCAACTGAGAAAACCCATAGTGTTGATAATGTCTTTCCTAAGTGTCTAAGTTAAAATTTGGTACAGTTTACAATTAGAATTAAAAAAAAAATAACTGCAGAAAAAGTCGCGGCCAACAGCTAGTCTAGAACAAATCCAAAAACTAATGTCTACGAGTTATTTTTCCTTAGCCTAGCTCACCATAGTTGTGCAAAAGACGTGCCTATCCACGAAAAAAACCAACAATCCAAAATTTTGTAATGTTGTGTTGACTCTACTCCAATGTTCGTGGGTTTGCCCATAAGTGGGACGATGGAATATAAATATGAATTTTTTATTGATGTTTCACACAGCGCTATCTAGCTACAAACTCAAAAGCTCTGGAAACCAGAGATAAGACAGAATAGTGTAAAACGGTAAACTTTTTTTAAAAACCTTCTGTAGGCTTATATCATCGAACATCTCTGTTTATCACACAAAACTGAGAATCGGACCCACAATCCACAACGCAAATTATTTGCGATAAATTCCAAGGGCACACATCATGCTATGGGTACTGAAATTTAGTTTTATTTACATTCAAGAAATAGCTTTTACTGAGCGCAAAAGTAATTTAATTTTTAAGGAAAAGATTTTGTCATTTCGAGGATATGTTAAAGAGGAAATACGGCACTTTGTTACAATAAAGTTAGTTGGTAAGGTTATGTGTGTTGACATGCTAGACATCAAGGCCAATAATTTAAATAAATATTGTTGGAAATTGCACATAGCGCTATCTAGTCCTAAATTAAGTAACGCAGAAGGTAAAGCTGCTATCAACTTAACTGTGAACAGTGATCTGTCTTACTCGTAGTTACTAAACTGTGAAGCCATGCTCTGTATATCCCACTAGCAGTCGCCCATCCAAATTATGGCCCCGATGAACATTGCTTAACTAAGTTTCCTGCAAAGATATTTATAAATACTTAAAGACAACTTAAGTATTGAATTTAAAGACGTTTTTTAAATATTTTGAAATATTACATTAAAACATTTAAAAAGAACTAAGGCTGTTAGGACGTACTTTTAAAAAGAAAACAAAAATATGATTGTAATGACTAACCTGGGATTTTTTGCGATGCATTAGACTGACAACTTTGTCGCTTTAGTTGTCACATTTTTTGTCGTGTTATTTTGAAAGCTGCAGTTTCCGACGCAAGTGTATGATTATGTAAATTAAAGTTAATACTTCTTTTCTAAATTCATCGGAGAAAATCCCGAGAATTTTGGACAAAACAGCAATATTTTGTTTAAAATTGACTTGACAGTTTGAATGATTTTGTGACATTGACAATACTACTAATTTAAACACTTGACATGGCAATATTGATCTCAATGAGACAGATGCTATAAACAAAAAGGAAAAGAAATGCGTAACCCCTAAACAGTTCTTGTCTTTGAATTCTAGATTTAATTTCATGTCATTAAACTTGAATTAAAATCTCAACTTGCATAAATTGCACTGAAAATGAGTAAAGCGCTCATCAGCCAACACAAAAGTCTAGCGAGCTGGAGGGCTTCTGCTTGAGATGTCTCAAGTTGCTGCGGTCCTGGTTGGATTCTCATTTAGAGCTAGAACTTTAGAATAGTGAAATGTAAGCACTGGTGGTATAGTGGTAGCACGAAAAATTTATGATGATTTCGTTCCGATGTAAGCTATCGTAAAACGGATTATCTCCAAAAACTATAATTATAATAATTCAAAAAAACTATATGTGTTATAAACCTATTCATATTCTTATGTTCGTTGTCAAATATTATAATTGCAGGATAGAGATATTCTAAAGCTTGAGAAAGGAGGACCTAAGCACACATTAACTACATTTACAATACATTTTGTAAAAAAATGGAAATTAAATACGGACAAAGTCACGGCCTACAGCTAGTGAACCGCTCTCCCAAAAAGTTACGTTTTTTTAGTTTCGATAGTTTACGTAGGGACCCTCGATATAAAGCAAACCTGACTTATTATTGCAACTAATAACATTTCAGATAGCAATTATTTAGTAAACTACCACACAATGCAATAAACGCTTAACTAGCAACACTGCAATTAGAGCTAAACGCAATACAGACAAAACTTCGTTAACTGAGCTTGTTCTACTTATTTCGCTAACTACAATTTCAATTTGCTTGATTTTTGTACATAACTTTGGTACTTACTCTAATGTTTGATACAAAAGACAAACTTTAATATTTCAAGACTGTAAATTCATCACTTCACTACATATTATAAAATAAAGTCCTCCGCCGCAACTGTCTGTCTGTCTGTTCGCGATAAACTCAAAAACAACTGCACCAATTTTTATGCTGTCTTCACCAATGGATAGAGTAGTTCTCGCGGAAGGTTTTTAGTATATAATTTGCCACGTTTTTAAGTCTCTATAAATCCTACTAATATTATAAACGCGAAAGTTTGTAAGAATGTGTAGATGTCTGGATGTCTTGATGTATTTTTGTTACTTTTTCACGCTGAAATGGCTGAACGGATCTGGATGAAATTTGGCACAGATATAGATTATTGTCTCAAATAGCACATAGGCTACTTTTTATCCCGGAAAAATGTACGGTTCCTGCGGGATAGATTTGTTTTTGTTCTTCAAGGTACCACGCGGGCGAAGCCGTGGACGGAAGCTAGTTTAAGATATTAGACGTCACTCGTCTGTGTCATGGTGCTGTGGCTGGCTGTGGGGTGGGAGACGCTGGTTTGATCTTGCGGTGAACCGAGCACCGTCACCTTACGGCGAGATGCAAATAGAAGTGAACTAGCTATTGCTAGCGACTTCGACCGCATTAACATCCGACTCCAATTATTACCTGTCCTCGTGTAAAATTTTCATGTAAATCCGTTCAGTACTATGAATGCGAACAACCATATAACAGATAGATAGTTCCTTAGCGCGCCCTTTCCTTTTAGTTTTCTTCAATGTACAGACATACCAGTACATTTTTTATATTTAGGTAGATATCTGGAGTATTAGTTTAAATATACACTGCGGCTAAAACCAAACCTGCTTGCCTATAACTTTCGATTCTCAGCCAAAGTTTTCCATTTTGCTTCCGTAAAAACCTACAAAAAACTTATTCCAAGCATACGATACGTCTCACTTGACGATTGCTTATTTAGAAAAGATGTTAGTATTTATTTTGTACAAGTAGTAAATTTATATTTTTAAAAAAATATTATTATATCTGCACTGTTGTCAAGGTTTTTTGGACAATAAGCTCAGCAGTTGGCGGTTATTGCTTGTAATACGAGCACGCGCCAGCAATATCTCGCGGATGCTTTTATTGTAGTGTAATGTGGACGAATGCGGGTAAGTAGGTGCTTGTTTTTTACCCGACTGCAAAGATGACGGGTAAAATGTTTGGGGTTTATTTGTATAGAAACGAAACGAAATAATGTTTCGGAAACTACGACCGTAATACGCTCCCAGTGCGGTAAACAGGCGGTAAAGCGAAACTATACTTTGTGCCTGACTTTGATTTGCTATGATTGTTTTAAAATTATAAATAACTAGCTGTTGCCCACGACTTTGTCCGCATTTAATTTATTTTCAAATGTTTTATTAGTTGCTGTACGTACATCACGTCACGAGAAAATAGACTTTGATAGTGGTAGTCTGCTGGGTAGCATGCTACCCAGCAGAGCCACCAAGATTAAGGTATTCAGGTAAGATAACCGCTAGGTACCTACTGTGTTTTTGTTGAAAATTGTTGTACGTATCGTGTTTATTATGTAAGTATATTATGTGCCTCTCATATCTCAGGTGCCCCAAGCTTTTCGAACAATATCAAAGATGATACTTTGACATTTCGTACCATCATCATCTTCCTGCCCCCTCCCACGTTATCTGGGGTCGGCACAACAGTGATCTTCTTCTATTTCCCTCTATCATTCGTCATCCCAGTACTCACTCCTTTCTTACCCATGATCTCTTTCACACAGTCCATCCATCTTTTCTTTGGCTTACCTCTCAAGAGAAGAACTGAAAGAACTTACTGGTAGAAGTATTACTTCGAGCTTGAAACGTGACATTTCTGAAACATGATAGTTTATAAGAGCTTATGGTGAGGCCCAAGTTGGTGATATCTTTGTCTTCTACGCTTTAGGTAAACAGAACTTTAGCACAAAACTTCCCGCTTTTCTTAAGTCTGTAGAAGTGCTCTTATGGGGCGAGTTTACCCTAAAACATTTGCTTTTTATCCATAAAAGTAATGGCCAGTCCACATGGCGTAGTTTTGGTACTATGGTCGCTAGCTTAGCTCGCTGAAAATTGAACTGTCAGTTCCAGAGTTGGCCGGGATCCAACCGGCCAATGGTGATTAGATATAGATACCTACCTACCTACCCATCGTATAGGTGCATAATTGAATATTGAAATGCAGATAGAATTTTTGTTATTGTTGAATGATTTCACTGACAATTTAACTGGTCTCTCAGCTCAGTTGGTAGTAGCTCTGCCTTCTGCGCTGTAGGTTGAGGGTTCGATTCTGACCCAAGACACAGATGTTTGTTTGTGTCTGGGTGCTATTGTGTATACTATGTATGTATGTAATTACAAAAAAAAATATAATTAGTCTATCAGCTATTCTGGTTCCCATAGTAGGTACAAGCTTTGCTTAGTTTGGGGCTAGATGGCGTTGTGTGAAATGTGTACCAATATTTAATTTATCTATTAAATCATTTCTGGCACAAAAATAATCTAGTCAAACATTGCCAAAACTTTGATGAGTTGAAAAATTGCTGAATTAAACAAATACACATGTTAAATTGAAAATTTACGTTACAGAATTGATTAACGGATGAAGATAGATCCTAAACGCATGTGGTAAAGTGTGGAATTGTCACATAAATTCACCTAGCATGTAAAACGTTACAAAAGGATTTTATTCAATTAAAATATTTTGAGTTTCATTTGAGTTTGACTTTCTACAAGCATATCTCAGCAACCCAGCAGTTACCACTACCGACGCAAAAATCTTTTTATTGGTCCCTGATAGACACGAAGCGATTGGCGAGCGGAAATAAACCAATTTTTTGAGGCTGACTTGCACCAAAAGTTATATCAACTTAAACCTAAGTTTCACCATGCTCTGTTGATTAAAATAATGTTTTCCACCATGTTCTGACAAAGGATCATCTTCCGTAAAATGAAATGACGTAAAATAGAAAACAATACTTCAACATTCTTGTTAATTTTGATGCCCGATCAGTAATGTTTTGTTAACAAAAGTTTGGTGAAATTTGACCTTGGCTTTGTAAAGTTTTACGCTGTCATTCGACTAATTTGAGGATCAACTCGACGTTGCAAGTGCCGGTTAATCAAACTTTTATCAAGTTCTAACCCAAAATTATCCACGGTCAATTAGCCAAAAGGTAGTATAAATAATTGCACAAGGGCAGCCCTAATTACCTTTTAATTATGATTTAAAACGAACGCCTAGTACGCGGACCTGTCCAAACTTACAAATCATGGCAACAAATTAATTAGAACACGTATAGAATGGAATCTCCTGAGATCTTGCTAATTAAACTGACCTGTGATAAACGAGTGGCTTGACCAGGGTGTCTATTCTACAAAACGACAACGATATAATCGGATGAACCGTTCGTCAAATTCAGTCGAACGAATAATATTTTTGTTGTCAAATTCAAATTATCCTATCGTCCGTAAGTGGTGTTATGGTAGGTTTACGAGATTAATTGTCAAAAGTAATGTTTTTCCTTCAATCGATCTGATTGATTCATTGACTATCATTTGAACGTAGGTTTCACACGATTATTGTGCCGACATATCGTGGTCGTTTTGCAAAGAAACCACTCAGGCATGAGAATCTCATCTCTCGATAAAACAAACTAAAATTCGAATGATCTGATAAAAAAAATTACGTTTTTGCTGAGTTGACCACTCTGTTCTTGTGCCGTACCGAATAAAAAACTTCTTAGATCTTTAAAAAAATAAACTCACGCGTCTAAACACTCAGCGTGTAAATTACGTCAGAGTTTCAGTTCTAATTGATATTTATAGCGTTACCTGGTAATAGATTAATCAAACACCCGTTAGAATTAACTGAGCGATGGTTAATTTGTTAATTACGAGGAAAATATTATAGTCCAGTTCATTTCCTTTGTTTGATTAATTAAGCTTCTGTTTTTTGTTTTTTGTTAATGGTTGTTACGTATTGTTAGCAAGTTTGAAGGGTTTTTGTTTAAATAACAGTACGTTTACTGGTTTTTAATTAGTTATGTTTTTATAGCCATTGTTTGTAATACTAGGTATTAAAATACAAAAAAAAAAAAAGCCTACTTTTCGATTTTAAGGTCGTGAGATCGAATTTGGGGGACAATCGTGGTAATTTAACGTATTTAGCATTTATTTAGTAAGCGCTGCGTTATGCATTTTTCGTATCGTCAAACGTTGCTCAATGTCTCTGAACAAAAAACTCAGTACCAACAAAAACATTTTTTCGACAGACAGTTTGACAGTGTTTGAAGCATTTGTGAAGCATTTCGAACGGACTTTCAAAAAATCACGCGATACTGAAATGTGCATAGCGTAATTTACGAATTTGTTTTGGATTTGGTTTGGCTCACTACTGTAATAAACAGGCTTGATAAATATCTCCTTAGATCTCTATTTATTTAGGTCTTCAAGAATATGTAAAAGAAGCAAGAGTGCTACCTCTAATCTCTTGATGCTTTTGTTAACCAATTCTCCGAATAGAACTCGCAGATTGCATGAATTTTCGTTTTCGAGCTGAAAAAAGACTTCATTGAAAACCGAATGTAAAAGCAAATCCGACGATCCGTTAACAAAAACCAGGTCCCATGCCAAAGCTGCCACGATTCACTAAAGCAGTTTTAACTAAAAACGGAGCATCAGAATCCATTTCGATGGCAATGGCTTTAAAAACAAAACGCTTCTTCCGGCGCCGTCAGCTGTTACAGAAAAACCACGAAAATGTTCAGTAGTCTAATCTTTACTTTGATTTGTCTATACTTACTTACTTTAATAAAGAGGTCATATTCACAAAGACCTGTTTTAAGAAAAGTAGTGCAACCTTTTTGTTAATTGACACATGTGTCTATTTTAAGTATTTAATTATTATTTTTTTGTTGTTAATTTGAATTATTATTTAAGTAGTTTTAATGTAGATATATAATCCAATTTCAGACACAATTGTAAATTGTTATTGAATAAATGAAATATGAAAATATGAAATAACTACATACAAAGGGACTCATCTTTTTTTTAAGTTTGGAAAAACTTGGAACTGTGGTTAAAGGTTAAAAAACAACCAATGGTTAAACCCAATTAAACTATAAAAACAAATCAAAATTAAATTATTATTATATTATAATATTTGTGGTGGCGTCCATCTTGAATTTGAAATTTTTCAGTGTTATTCTTCTATTCAAGCCCTTTTATTTGAAAAAATATGTACCTAATCCGTCGTTTTGTGGCGGCGGCCATCTTGGAGCGACTTCTATAAAACATAGCTAAGAACACTCCCAACTAATTCACCTTTCAAACAAAAAAATAACAAAATCAAAATCGGTTCATGCGCCCCGGTTAACACCCCGTCGTTTTTGCGTCGGGGGTTAAAAAGCTGAGAAACAATAAAGTATTATCACAAGATAAAATCAATACATTTTATATTATAGCAGTTTGCATGAAAACATGCCGTTACGACCAGGCCCCTATTCAATAAACATTACAAATTGTAAAATACAATTAATTGTAAGCGGCTACAATTCTACAAGTTTCTGTTTAATAAAAAACTACGATTTACTGGAGGAAAATTTACAAAATTGTAAAGTTTTCTTACAATTCTACATATTTGTAGGTTTTATTAAACAGCACTTGTCATAAAATTCGACAATATTGTCACTTTTTTACAAATTTGTAGACTTGTAATGTTTATTGAATAGGGGCCTGGTATATTACACGAACATTTAAAAACTTCGAAAGTGCCTTCCTATAATATCATTGAAATTAAAGTTCACCCCTGAAACTGGACTAATTTTGGAAACTGCCGGTGAACAAGAAAAATTGATACAAAATAAATTGAGTTTGGAAACTTTTTCGATCTAATAACGGACACGACCGAAAGTTGCGCCTAAACGGAGCTAACAGATTTTACTTGAGTTTTGTATTTTACGGGACGTTTTGAAGCAGTAAAAGTTAGTAGCCATTTTTATTTAATACAAGACTGAATATAAAGTTAAAAACAGAAACGTGGGCGCTGACCTTAAACCCAAGTATTATGACTGAATGTGCACTGTTGAGCATTGGTCTAGTTGAAAATGTAGATGTGCTATAATACTCTTAAGCGGTGCAGGAAAACATCGTGAGGAAACCGGCATGTTGTAGAACCTTAAAATATCGAAATGCACAAAAGCCTCTGATGTGCCTTTCACCACACTGTGCGAAAGAAGCAGAAGGAAACTTAATACGGCCTAAGTTTTACAAACCCACCTGACTGGGTGGTTCATTTTTGCCGTTATTTTAAAAACTTTTTTAACCTTGATTTAAGAACTCATTTTTCAACGTGATAGCATGAAGATGTAGCAATAAAAGATTAATTGATAATAAGTTATTTCACGAAGGGTACATTTAAACATTGACTTTACGAGATAACCAAAATTGTTTAAACAATGACGAATAGTGAGAAAAACAAACTAAACATGATCACCACTGTTATCCCCGGGCTCGGTACCTCTAGTGATTTAGATCTTTAAGGATGTCTAAAGAGGGTAGTCAGAGGCACCTCCGAACATGACATTTTGCTCAATAGTTATTATTCCGTACATGATAGGTTGCAAACCCATCGCCGTTTATTAGAATACTAGCTGACCCGCGCGCGACTTTGTCTGTGCGTTTTAAGTAAGTAATATACGTTTTCTTACCTTTTAAACCTTCCCTAGACCTCCACGAACATTTCAAGACCAATATAAGATAAAACCGTTTAGCCGTTCTCGAGTTTTAGCGAAACTAACGAACAGCAATTCATTTTTATATATATAGACTAATAACCGCTTAAAATAATAGTGAGAACAAAGATTAAATAGTAGAGAAGAATTGACTAGATCTCATATTTATTATCCCAATGCATTCGCATCATAGATATACACAACACTTTCCTCGAGTATTAGGAAACTTCAGCGCGTTCAAAATCTGAAGGAAAGTTCTCGAAATTGGCCGGACCGAGTTCGGGCGAGCGCGGCATACGAATCGAGGGAAAATATGACGCTCACTCGAAGTGGTAACTTCAACTTCTTAATTGCATTTGGACCTTTTTTCCGAGCAACAGAATTAAGATGAGCGGGTTACTTCGCACTTTTGTTGAGGAAAGGTTGAGAAATTCTTTTTAACTTGATTTTCAGGGGACATGGACTTTTGATGGGGGAAAATCTTTGATAGTGGAGAAAGTTTGTTTTATCGACTTGTTCCGAGAAGCCGTGCAGGGGTTTTTTGATACTTTGAACAGTAGTCTATAGTTTTGAAGTAAGTTTTTCAGTGTGATACGCGTAGGATATAAAATATAGCATCCCGTAAGGTTAGGGTAAAGATAGTTTAAATATACTAGTTTCAAGTGGCCTCATTGCAATTTTCCAAGCCATATATTATTTTAACAGCTCCTTATCTTCTTAGGCCATGGTCTATCCTGATTTATAACACACGCCAGTGCCTTTAAAAGGATCTGAAACTATATTAAGATATCACATTCACTACTTTTATACGGTTGGCTCTAACAGTAGGTGATAGTACCTACTCGTGTAGTCAAAAGAACAAAAAAAAGAGTGAAAGTATGATAAAAGGAAGTTACAATTCGCCTCGAAGAGACTCTTTGTTCTTAAAACTGTATTTTATTTTTTGGATTCTTTAACCTACTGGTTGTACACATGCTGTTTTCCTTCACAATTTTAAAGTGGACGTTTTCGTAAAATTTTGTCATCGACCCGCATCGATCCCAAGTAATTCAGGTCCGATGCTAGCGTCGTTTTTTTTGGCATCAGTTCGACTATGGAATTTTGAATATATTGGGATCGGATCCCGGCATCGTGTATTGGCATCGTTTTTCAAAATTGTTTTTCTCTCTACATATCAATGTTTGGAACACAAAATATATGACGACCAGACTCGAACCTACGACCACGAAAGGCGAGGCCAATACCACTAGAACACTAATGCGTGCATGTGAAAAGGGTCAGATGGAATTTAGTTAAACAAGCTAGTAAGTAGTTGAAATAGTTAAAGTTAGTCCACTTTAGTTAGTTAATTATAAAGACTTTTAACCACAAGTTGCGGCTAGAAGTATTTAAACTTAAATAGTTAGTGAGGGTTAAGAATGAAAAATGTTTTAACCTTTTGATCGCCATGCCAAAAACGCAATTTCAACCTAAATTCAACCTCTACTGGAGCAGCGGGAGGTGGAAGTTTGTATGAAAAAAACATTACGCGAAACCAATTTTACTTTTTGAATTATGTATAAAAATGTATATTCTTTGAGAAATCCAGCAACAAGTACATGGTTTCAAAACGCAAATAGGAAGTTACGTCACTCCAGAGCCTAGGGGTACACTTTATTTCAAAAATACATTTTCTTAGCTCCATTGTTTTGTTCTGTAAAGTTATACGAGTACGTCCAAGCTCTGGCCACAGTTTGATTTGGAATCAGTAGCCTTACTTTATTATTAGAGTTGTATGCCGTTGAAACCTAAATTTAACTAGTATACAAGATTTTTCGAAACGAATCTTATGATTTTATCCGGATTTTGATCAATAAAATGATTTTGACCTTAACTTTTACCAGATTACGATATATCTTCGATCGTTTCTTCATATCGTAGTATTAATTATTTCAAACTAGTGTTGTGAAATGATTTAGTTTCATATCGTTCGTTATAAATATTATTTTCTTACAATCTTTAATCTACCTTTTTAAACTATAGGAGTGGAATTTAAAATTTATAGTGCTAGACCCTGAAATAAACGTGCGTAATAAAAAATGCATAAAGAAAAAAATCGATAAAAACGTCGTTCAATTTCAAAACAATTTGAATTTCAGGTTCACAACGAGGCGATGCCAATCCTGTGTCGAGATGGGATTGTGTGGTGTGACAATACGACGCGTTGATCGCATGGTGGAACGATTATTGGCCTACTGTTTACTGCCGTCCGATCACTAAAAGGCCGTTAAGTGACATTTGGTCAAAAATGACTTTTATATACCACGCGAAAGCCCGCATTTTTCTCTATCGACCAGTCTTGGACACATGTTTCTATCATTTATAGTTACTGAGTTCTGGACACCTCGTACACGGCTATCTACACCTTTTTTGGACATGTCCAATTCTTAAATACGGTTAACTCGTATTAAAACACTACAATACGTTTAAGTGCACTTAACAGTACATTTCAACATTAAATTATATTTATGAAACAAGCCTAAAAAACGGTTTAATGATGTTACTATACTACTTAGCCGTTACCCGACTTTAGATGTGTTTTTGTCATTTATAAATTGTAATCCTCAAAGGGATCTACTACGTCTAAAAGACAGTTTTCCTTCAACTGCTACTCTATAACACCGCTAGACATACTTTGCCGCTTATTTGTTTTTCACCTCACGTGGGTATAAAAATATTACAACTCTAAAATACAGTGACTGTTTTTTAGTCTTGAAAATTATTACTGAATGCTAATAAATACAATATTAGAAACTAACTAAACAACATTCCAACGCTAAAAAACGTCTATTTGCAGTACCTTCTCGTACGTACCGTACAATCCGCGCACTCGTTATTAGAGATTAGCATGGTATGGACACGTGATGAGGAGGGATGAATACCAAAACAGTATAAGTGTATAAGTGTGGCTGGGTGCGCAGGTAGAGGAAAGCCGAAGAAGAAGTGGTTTATTGTGTGAAAGATGATATGAATGAAAGAGGAGTAGATTCAGAGTTGACGAATGATAGGAGTGAGTGGAAGAAGAAAACATGTTGTGCCGACCCCACTTAGCGTGGATGGATATAAGGGCAGAAGAATGATGAATGATTATTTTGATATATCAATATTATGTATCGTTTTAAATAGATAGAAGGTTATTAAATAGTTGTTGAAGTTGTTCTCTCTCATAGACTTGAGATGATTGATGATTCATGATAGGCATAATCCTTACTAATATTATAAATGCGAAAGTAACTCTGTCTGTGTGTGTGTTAGGCAATCACGCCTAAGTTACTAAATTGATTTATATAAAATTTAGTACAGAGATAGTCTAAAGCTTGAGAAAGGACATAAGCTACTTTTTACTGCGAAAAAAGTAAGGAGTAAGTGTAAGAAGTTGAAATAGACGATTAAATTTGTGTGAAAATTACGTCATTTTTAAAGCTAGAAGCTTGGAAATTATTTGTTTGGCTTTGATTAGATATAAATAAATACAACATTCAAAGTTTGTAAAAAAATTACCCTAAAGGGAGTAAATATAAGAGATGAAAGTATTTATTTGATGACGTTGGCAGAAAAACTTACGGCCCAGAAAATAAAAATATTATGGTCTGTTCGCCGCTTACCTCCTATCTGATTTAAAGAATGAGAGTGAATAAAGCAAAAGAGGTGTGTCAGAATCGTAGCAAGTGGAGATCCGTGATCTCTGCCTACCCCGTCGGGAAACAGGCGTGATTATATGTATGCATGATTTAAAGAAGAAATACAGAGAAGTACGGAATCATTACAAAATGTGAACTTAAATGAAGGCAAGTAAGTCTAGCACGATAAAACTTGTTTGGTTAAGTAGGTACTTATTATTTTCTTATGTAACTCTTTATTATAAATTAAATATTTAACTTTGAAAGCTTTGAGAAGTATGTGTGGTTTAACTTTGAATTATAGGGAAGAACAGTATGATAAGATAAGAGAACGTTGTGGAGTGAAAGAAGACGTAGTGATGAAAATTGAGAAGCGTATGTATGGTTTGGTCATGTAGAAAGGATGGATGAAAGGAGTTTGACGAAACAGGCGCATAAAGAGAGTGTGGATGGGACAGTTGGAAGAGGAAGACCTCGGCGTACGTACCTCGATCAAATTGGGGACGTTTTAGAGAGCACCCTAAACCGACGCGCATGTATGAAGAATGTAATGAGAGTGAATGAAGCAAAAGAGGTATGTCAGGATCGTAGCAAGTGGAGATCCGTGGTCTCCGCCTACCCGGTCGGGAAACAAGCGTGATTTTATGTATGTATGTATCTAAATATTTAACTATTTTCAGACACCGATGGCGAGTTTTATTAACTTGAACTTATTTATTTACTAAATAATAATTAAGCAGGATACAGATAGGAGTTCAAGGACATCTTTTTATATTCTAAAAATCAAAGTCCTGACTAAAATATTCATTCTAGACGCTGACATTATAGACAACGCACAGTCTAAAACGCTGGTCGTAGAGACTTGAAATTTGGAGGATACGACTTTCTTAGTACGTGGACGTGCACTAAGAAGATTTTTTTTTAAATTCAATCTCTTAGGAGGTAAAAAAGAGGATATGTTTGTAAGAAAAATCGTATTCTATGCACTTGAAACTTGGAAAAAATATTCTTCAAGATAAATAAAAAATGAATAAATTTATGTATCTTTTCCCAAAGCTACTCTTACGAAGGGGTGGTAGGGGTGTTAAAGTTTATATAGGAACTTTTTAATGTGTGATGCGATTTGTTTAAAACTCAGCAAAAAATACTCTTCATGACATCAATGTTTATGATTCAATTATTTTAAAAAATATCCTTAAAGCGTGGTGTAAACGACACAAGAATTTTATAATACAGTTAGTACATGATACTTGTATTATTACAATATAGTACTCGTACATCGGGGTGGTAATGATTGACTATGAACTTTTTAACTATTTAAAATAAAACACGTAAATGCCGTTGCGAGCGGGCCAGCTAGTAAGCACATAACATTAAGCTGTGAAGACTTACAATACTTTAAGTAAATTAATAATTGATTTCATTTAGTTCCTTGGAACATATTGATTAGATTTAATTAAGTTACTATAATAGTAAAAAGTTGTGCCATTTTATTTGTAAGAGCTCCTTATAAGTGTAAGGACTTCATCATCGAAAGCTTTTTAACTAACAAGTACTATTTCGTTTTATTTAACAATCATTTTCATAATATAATACCTTGTTAATGTAGGAAAAAGTTACGCTTAGCCGTTCATTTGACAGTACATCATAACATTTCAAATATTATTGCCAACGCTAAAAAACAGTTTTCATAGTGTGTTCATTCTAAAACTGTGTTTAAGTGTAGAAATATAAAAAAAAAAATAAGTTTGAAAACAGTAAATAAACGGTTTTAGGCTTTTCACCTTGTTTTTAAAAATTATGTTGAATGTAATTAAGTTAAGTTTCAATTCTAGAAGAAGGTTATGTGACTTAACTGTTATATAGTATTGTAATTGTTTAAAACTGTGACTCATTTGGAATGAGTGCTGCAGTTACAATCGTATCCAACTCTATACAACGGTTGTACTTCAGCCAGCCGTTTTTTAGTATTTTAAATGATAGCATTTTAAAAACATATGTCGATGGCTAAAACACAAAAACTTGAATTAAAAATTAAATAAACAAGCTACGCCTGATTGTAACATAAATAATAAAAGCTTATAAAAATACAAAAAATTTGGTATAGCAAAAAAAATTGTAAGTCTTCACAATTTCTAGAAACACCATTTTCCCACGTTTTTGCTCATACCCAAAAATTTGGTTTTGTCACTTAGCCGTCTTTTAACAAAAGGACGGCAGTTTAGGTCTACCATGAGTTTTCACAATCTACACTCGCTAGCGACTGTAGTTAAAAAATTGTATGAAAACTTGTACAGCGCCTCTAGCGATAGTTGGGTACTAAAACGTCACGTAGTTAACTATCCTACGTCACAGCGTACTGCAGCGACTGATGTAGTTTGCGCTTCATTAATTTACTTAGAATTTGGTACCATGAGTAACAATTTTTACAGATAGTAACGTACTATTACTACTGTAGTAACGTCAGCCGATCTAAATGTGACAACTCATGGTAGCCGTACTGACCTTGGTACTCTGTGACCAAGTTTATTTAGTGTTACGAGTATAGCACGCCTGGTTTTATGTGGCTAGGCTTTACATACGACCTGCATTTTTATTTTGCATGCACGCTTCCTCGCTAAGAAAGTAAGCAATGGAATTTAGAAGCATTTTTTCCTTACAAAATAATAAATACAAGCTTCGTTCCATTCGCTCTCATGGTACTTATTCAGATAGAAGAAAGAAAACAGTTAATGTAACTAGAGATCTGAGGAGATATCTACCGAGCCTGGAGAATACAGTCGTAATAATCATTGTTAATGTAAGAAAGAAAAACAATTTGTGACTTTAACTTGAAATATAATCAAACAAACATGCTTTGAGCTGTAATCTCCAAATTTTCGTAGACATCTCAAATCTTTAGTTAGATTAGTTCAAATATTTAGTTACTTAGTATGACCCTCCAAATCCGAAGTTATTATCCTACTAATAATATAAAAGCGAAAGTTTGTGAAAATGTATAAATCTAATTATAATTGAATAACGGGTATTTATCACGTACCTATTTTGTTTTTATGTATAAATCTATGTTTGTTACTCTTTCACGCTGAAACGGCTGAACGGATTTGGATGAAATTTGGCACAGATATAGACCATAGTCTGAAATAGCACAAAGGTTACTTTTTATCCCGGAAAAACGTACGGTACCTGCGGGATAGATTTGTTTTTGTTTTTTGAACTATGCGGGCGAAGCCTTGGGCGGAAGCTATTTTAGAATAAAAAATAAAACCCCATCCCAATCTCAAGTCTAAATTGTAAAGCTTTGACTTGGTTGTCTGTCAATCAGCCAGTATGAATCAGTTATACTTATTATAGTTGAGGCGCCATCGACAATCAGCGCTGTATCAGCCACCATGTGTGCTGCTGCAGCTCATGCTGAATGGTAGCCTATTTTATTGTCACCTTAGCAACGCTTTATAATGAAACCTAAGTTATATGTAACGTGAAATAAATGATTTCTATTCTATTCTATTCTATACGTAATCTGTGTCTCAACTTCCGCGTCCACACTGAGGAAATCCACCGGGAATTATACCGCTGTTTGTAAAGCTGTTATTGTTTGATAAAGGAGTTAAGAATTCCACATGAACTTTTGTTGTTTACTCTGCACACTTCCGCGGAAGTGAACAGGGAAGTGAGTAGGGAAGTAAGCGGAGGAGTGGGCAGTGAGATAATCTAAACGGATAACTTTTCGATATAATTAGATTTTTATAATTATTTGGATGTTTAATTATTCCCTGTACAAGCTAAAGTGTAGGATAATACCCAATGTGGGTGATTCTTCTCAACGGTTTGGTCATTGTTCTCACTATTCGTCATTGTTCGTAACACACAATTTTGGTTATCTCGTAAAATATTAAAAAAAATAAAAAAATATTTATTTATTTATTTATTTATTTATTGGAAAACCAACAGCTTACAATTCTTCATATAACTATCAATAGCATCAGAGAGCCAATTAAAGGTTTTCACGTGTAATTAAACATTGTACATAAGAAAAATGTGAACTTAATTATAATAACATGGTAGCTAAGTAACATAACGAAAAAATGTAAACCTACTCGTTAACATAATAAAAACTAATTATCACCAAAAAATTCTGCATTCAGCCGCCGCCTGGCTGAACTAACACTAGTAAAGAATAGGTCAAGGTCAAGTCACCTACACAGTTCATTGAAATTATCGCTTGCTCGCTACAGAAATGTATTCTGCCGGTAATTAGTACTAGCTGGAGGTACATATATAATGGGGTTGAATCTTAAAGGTCTAGAGGGAACAATTAATTTAATTTTACTAAGTAAATCTGGACAATTACTGACATTAGATACTATTTTTAATAAAAAAGAAAGGTCAGCTACTTCACTTCGCTTAACTAGAGGGAGGATATGAAATGTTTTACAAAGACTTAAATAATTATATGATTTAAAAGGAATTTTCAGACGAAAGCACAGGAACCTCATAAACTTAGTTTGAATCCGTTCAATTCTATCAATGTACACATTGTAGCGAGGGTTCCACACCTGCGATGCGTATTCCAGGATGCTTCTGACGAATATGCAGTAGAAGATCTTAAATGTTTTAGCACGATGGAAGCTAGCTGCACTCCTCATCACAAAACCCAAGGCTTTAGATGCTTTACGAACAATTGTTTCAATATGATCATCAAAAAGAAGCTTAGAATCATGCAAAACACCAAGATCCCTGACCACATTACATCTCTGAAGAATATGATATTTAAGTGAATAAGACGAAGATCACGACTGTAATCCCCAGTCTCGGTAGATATCTCCTCAGATCTTTAGTTTCTTAGATCTTTGAGGATATCTAAAGAGGGTAGTCAGAGGCAAGTCCAAACATGACATTTGGTACATGCCCACATTTTGCACAATAGTTAGTATTCCGTACGTGACAGGTTGCAAGCCCATCGCCGCTTATAAGAATACTAACCAATGACACATACCTTCGAATTTTTAGTTCTAGGGTATGCCGGTTTCCTCACGATGTTTTCCTTCACCGTTTAAGAGCACTGGCATTGCGCACATAAATTTTTCGAGTGGAAAAACTCATAGGTGCACGACCAGGTTTGAACCCACGACCTTCGGATCGTGAGGCAGGGGTGCTACCACTACACCACCAGCGCTCGTAAAATATTAGTTAATTTTAAATGTACCCTTCGTGATATTACTTATTATTAACGTATCTCTTATTGCTCCATCTTCATGCTATCAGCTTGAAAGACGAACTCTAAAATAAAGGTTGAAAAAGTTTAACAAAAATAACAAATTGAGAAGAAAAATAAAAAATACATAAAACTACAGTAAAAACAAAAATATACACAAAAAATATTTATTGCACAGTTGGATAAACTAATATTACATTAGTCAGTTGTCACCCTTGTTGGTTACGGTTGGGCAACCCGTATCAAAATAATCGGGCTGTCAGCACGTGTGGACAATTCCTTATAATTATCTGACGAAATCAGAGTAGTCGGTTAAGTTTTCGAATTGAGTTAGTGAAAAGTTTTGGTTTCTTCTTGAGCCCATCATACAAGGTCCCAATCTGAAAATGTCATTCATATATCTTTTGTAAGTTTAATGATTTAAGTTGCCTGAAATAATTCAATAAATAGAGCGCTGGTGGTAGCACCCCTGGCTCACGATCCGACCTCACGATCAAACCTGGACGTGCACCCATATTTTTCATCCAAAAATTTATGTGCGCAATGCCGGTGCTCTTAAACGGTGACGGAAAACATCGTGAGAAAACCGGCATACCCTAGAACCAAAAATTCGAAGGTGTGTGTCATTGGTTAGTATTCAGGCTAGTATATAGGCGGCGATGGGCTTGCAACCTGTCACGTACGGAATACAAACTGTGGGTACATACCCACAGTTTGTATTCCGATGTCAAATCAAATGTCATGTTTGGACGTGCCTCTGACTACCCTTTTTAGATATCCTCAAAGATTTAAGATCTAGATCTAAGACCACTAAAGATCTGAGGAAGATATCTACCGAGCCCGGGGATTACAGTAGTGATCATTTTTTTTTGGAACGAAGTTCCTTATCGCGCGTTGCGAAAGGGGGCTAGCTAGTTTGAAAAAATTAAGACCAAAAGATGTAACGACACTTTTTGCTATAGTTGTAAGCCGTGCGGCGTGCGCGTGTTTCTCTGTCTGTGTCTCTCTCTCTCTCATAGAAATCAAGGAAAAAACTTCGTTCCATCCGGGTGTCCCTTGACACCTCTCAAGTTTTTTTTATTATTATAGGGGAGATGAAGTTCTTACCTTATCATTTTGACTGTTTCATTAGGAAATCGTTTTGAGTTTGCACAGTTCAGCCTACACTCGTTGACGTATGTTCTCTGATCGCTTCCACATAAGGGCGCGTACACACGCTCACAGTCATCGCAACCCAAGTACTTGAGCGGTACCCAATAGTTAACGAATTTTGACGATATTGTAGATGCATAGAGTAATATTACTGGAATTTTAAGAATATAATAATGTGCTTTGATTGTTATTACTGATTATATTCGGTCAACGAATTTGCGTGGCACCTACTTAAAAAGAAGTGCACAAGTAACACAGACTTATAGGAATACTGACTTCAAATTTCATATAAATCTGTTCAGCTGTTCCGGTGTGATTGAGCAACAAAAAACTTCTAAACGTTAAAACTTTATAGCCTTCTATGAAAGCCTAAACAGCCTAAAAAAGTTAATCAAAAAGACCTGAACAGGTCTACATCCATAAAGGAATTTTCTATTTTCCATTTCTACATAAATTTCTGTCTCAATTACTAGGAGTATTTACCTGACACAACAATACGTGCGCTCGCCGCCATTTCGTGCAAAAATCACTGCTCTAGTAATCAACTGCACTAATTAATTCGTCTGTAATCAACGATAAAATACTCGTAAAATATTTATTGATTTGGGTGGTTATTAATTGCATATAAGCTAATGAGATAAACAATATAGCCAGTCAAAAAGCAGATGAAAGTTAATCCATAAAATACGCATCGCGTACAAGTGCGATTCTTCTCAATTTGTTATTTTTGTCGTTATTTTAAATTTATTTGGTCTTGCTTTTAGAGCTCGTCTTCCAAGCTGATAGCATGATGGAGCAATAAAAGATTGGTTGTTAATAAGTTGTTTCACGAAGGGTAGATACATTTAAAATAAACTAATATTTTACGAGATAACAAAAAATGTTTGCTGCGAATAATGACGAATAGTGAGAACAATGATTGAAATCGTTGAGGAGAATCGTGCACAATCATTACACAGCTTCACATAATTCACGAAGCAAAATTGTCTGATATTTTAGCATTATATATAGAGTTGTATTTATAGCGCGTAAAGTGCTGACACAGTTACCTAGGTACTACAGATTCATCATTTTTGTTAGAAGAATCATAGAAAAATCTTTAGGACTGAGACGAGTTTCACGCACGTTTTTAGGTTTGTTTGAAACAATTATTGCAGTAATCCCCTTCGATAATCCCCTGCGAAAGGGATTAATGGACTTTCTGTCTAGAAATGCCCTTCCGGCCTAGCATGTAAGACGTTTCTAAATGGTCCTTGTGGTTTAATCCGACTAATATTATAAACACAAAAGTTTGTATGATTGTGTGGATGTATGGATGTATGTTTGTTACTCTTTCACGCTGAAACGGCTAAACTGATCTGGATAAAATTTGGCACAGATATAGATTTTAGTCTGGAATAACACATAGGCTAATTTTTATTCCGGAAAATATACGATTCCTGCGGGATAGATTTGTTTTTGTTATTCAAGGTATCACGCGGGCGAAGCCGTGGGCGGAAGCTAGTAGACTTCTATAAACCGTCACTGAAATCATTTACAGCGAACTGTTGCAAAGTTATGCAGGAGTAATGACCCGACTCAAAATTGGACAACTCCTGGCGGAAGATAATGACATCATTTTATGAGGAAGTACAACTGCTCTCTCAGGGAAATAAAAGCATTTAGAACGGATTATGAGAGCCTTTAGCTGTAACTTTGAATAGCGCTTTTACAGTGTGGTTTAGTTTTTGGTTTGTTGGTAGTAAAACCTTGGATTTTGTATTTTTGAGTTTAAAATTAGACAGAAAATACCAACTAAATATAATTTACCACAACAGTATATTATTATTCAAAAATATTTTCTAGCCTCGTACGTTAGAGTCATACTTACTTTAACGTACAGAAAATAAAATAGCATTGTCTAATTTAGGTATTAGTTTCAATTGGTTTAAATAACAACAAAAATGTTTTGAAATTTAAAAAAAAATGGCTTGTAACGTAAGGATTTTAAATTGAAAGTAATCTATACTTCTATATACTATACTAATAACAATAGTATAAAGAGGAAAGATTTAATTGTTTGTTTGCATTGAATAGGCTCCGAAACTACTGAACCGATTTAAAAAAATCTTTCACTGTTGGGAAGCTACACTATTCCTAGGTGACATAGGCTATATTTTATATTAAAAAAATAGAGATACTTTTGCTGCGCGTGTGAAGTCGGGCGTGTTGCTAGTATTTTAATAAAACAAAAACACTAACGTTTACGAACATTTTTTTAATGCCTCAGGTCTTTTCTACCTTGGTTATCAATAATGGTAAATGCAGTAACTCTTTTTATTGCTCACGTTTATAGCAGAACAGATTTAGCCGAGAATTTCATTATCAAGGAAGAATGTAATGTCTTGTAATGAAGTGATTAAAAGGCTTCTGAAATGCCTTCATCCTGTGACGTCATGGACTGGTTTTTCTTAACATGTCATGTTTTAAACCAGTGTGGTGAAAAGCCGGAAATCGCAGTAGAGAACGGCCCCCACTAGATGGAACGACGACCTAGTGAATGTTGCTGAGAGCCTTTGGGTGCAGACCGCATAAGATCGATCGATCTGGAAATGTATAAGGGAGGCCTATGTTCAACAGTGGACGTCATGCGGCTGATATGATGATGATGATGATGTGGTGAAAAGAGTAGGTTCCTTATCCTTATCATTCTCCTGCCCTTATCCCACGCTAAGTGGAGTCGGGCCAATTAGTGCCTCTAACTACCCCCTTTAGATATCCTCAAAGATAAGTAACTAGAGATTTGTACCCCTAGTATCAGTTTTTTGATAGTTTACGAAAACTTTTTTCGAATAGTATCCTTTCACTAAGGTCGATATCGTGAAAAATTTGGTTTGAAAATCATTGCTAGGACTGCCTATTACCTACATACATCATTTCAATATTATCGACCTTATTTTAGTTCCGATGGATTTCCTATGGAGGTAAATGTACGAAAGGATACTATTCGAAAAAAGTTTTCGTAAACTATCAAAAACTCATACTAGGGGTATTAGTATACTGAGTAGATTATTTACCGAGCCTGGGGTTGCAGTCGTGATCATGTGTTTTTTTAAATGGGGTCGGCACAACATGTTTTCGTCTACATACTCTTATTTTCCTCTCGCCCCGCCTTGTGAAATTGTTTTACGGACAGCACAGTGGATACTTGAGACGACCTCGGCGCATCGAGTGACATTTTTACAGATTTTTCTAACAAGATTTTTCTAAGTGTCCTACACTTCGTCTTTCAGTTCGCACTCGAAAATCTAGGTTTCCTTCTTTCTGCTATCTGTTTTTAATCCTTTTTTTATGTTTTTTAGTTTCTTCTTACTTTGCTTTTATCTAAATTGTCAGTCAGCATGTCAATAGGTATTGAGAAGTTTTAAGTTCATTATACTTCTACTTTATAAATATGTAGGTTTCATTTACATTATTTTTCTTTTTTATAAATAAGTACACTTTTCTTTTCTATAAGTGGAATCTTTTGATTGGCCATCAGCAAACATTAGGCACATGTTAGTTTAATTAATCTATTTCTATGTTTTTTATCTAGCTGTAACTTTTTCAAAAATTAAAAAAATATATTTAAATTCATAAAAATAAATAAAATGAAGAGTTGTCATCACGTCTTTACACCAATAAAAATTTAAAGAGTTTAAAAGTCTATCTTAACCCATTAGTGGCCAAATGAAAACCAAAAATATTTTTACTACAAAAACTTTATTTATGTATGAAAAAGAGGTTAAAAAAACATAATTGAGAAAGAAAAAAAAATAATCATCATCATTGACGGCATGAGGGGGGTGTACTCAATTGAGTACAATGGCTCCTTACAGGTGAAATTGTTCGAAACACGGTTTTTCTATGCACAGTGTTTTCAAACATTTTTTGCACTGCCAGCGTACTCTAGCATGGCACAAAACACATCGCAGTTGTTTCTCCAGTTTTTTTGGATAATGTCCTGTACCATCTTGAGGCAAACCAGGAACCAAAGATGAGGACACTCTTGTTTTCTTCTGGATATCTTGACGTAAGTAGAACCTGGCTATATTACGTCGAAACAGCAATTGATCCATCGTTTCATCACTGCTCAAAACATGCAAACGCCAAGCATTTGCTATAGTCATGTCTATCATGTAAGTGAACAATACCCACCACCATTTTTTGCCGTGAACTGCAATTCTGTACAACGATATAGACTGATCAAGCTCATCTACTCCTCCCATACTTCTATTATACGTTTGGAAAAGACGTGGGATGTCCACATCAGCTTTCTCCCGTTTTATTGGACACCAACGTTTTACCACTCCCATTGGCTCAATGGTGTCAAAGTTCGTAGCCATGGTGCACACACTATTATCTTTCCATCTGACTAGCAAGACTTCATTGTTCTTGTCAAACCTGTAATCAAATGCCGCTCGGCTTTCCTTCTTCATTTCTTTTGTACTTTTCATGGGACACCTTTTAGTTCTATTTTCTCTTACTGTTCCTGTAGCACGGTATCCTAACTTTCGCAGATCCACCAAAAGGTCATAGTTGGTGAAAAAGTTATCAAAGAACACCTGATGAGCCAACCATCAGGTGTTCTTGTTTTTTTGTTCTTGTTCAGGGTTTGTTCCGAGTTTATTGAGCAACGATTTCACGACTCTCGATCCCAACGGCTCAGTAGGATTGGGGCCAGGTTGTTTCCCACAGTAAAAATCAAAAGTGTAGCAATATCCAGACGAACTAGCTGCCACCCAGTTTTTGTAGCCGAACCGAACCGGTTTCCCACGTATAAATTGTTTGGCTGGATGGAGACCAAAATATTTGACCATGGATTCATCAATCGATATTTTTTCATGTAGAACACCCCACTGGTTGAATTTTTTCATTAGAATATCTCCCAAAGCTCTTACCTTGAACATCTTATCTGTGGTATTGCTGGCGTCATCGTTATTTACGAGATGAAGGTTTCGCTTGATGTCTCGGAATCTGTTTCTTGCCATAGCGTTAGATACTAATGAGACACTTACATCTTCATCTACAGACCAGTACATGGCTTCTCTAGGCAGTTTATGGTATCCAGATAATATCAGAATACCTATGAACTTTTTCATTTCCACTGCATCAACTTCAAAAGAATGCCTATTATTTTGATTTGCATAAAGAACGCTATTTGAAACTATAAGGTCTATTACCTCTTCATCAAACAGTTTTTCAAATATTTGGACAGGCTTTAGACTTTTGAGCTCTTCTTTTGCTGCATTTAGTCGATCTTCTACTTCAGTAGTACTCTGTGAAGTTGAACAATAATTCGGAGGACACTTACGCCACACTGGAGTTTGTTGTTGCGGCTGCAGGCGGACTCGCTTTGCAGCCAATGGTTCAACATAACTGCTATCGCTGTCACTAGAATCGACTTCTCTGGCGTTAGTAAATACTTCAATATTACCAGGAACATCTCTAGGCATTGATCCAGTAGCAAAATTTTCCTCTTCACCTTCTTCTTCATCAGTAACAACGCTGGGATCAGGTGGTATGATGGCTAAATCATACTCTGCTTCATCATCACTATTGTGCAGGACAGCTTCAATAGCTTCTTCAAGCCCTTTGTAGTTTGTCGTAACACTAAACTGATTTCGGCTCATTGTTGGTTATCTGAAAAAAATAATATATTTTGCATACATATGTGGCCACTGTACTTGATTGAGTACAGCATCAAATATATCGCATTATTTCGACAACACAGCTAATAAAAATTTTAATTTTTCGTTCTAGTTCATGATAAAGATGCCTTTCATAAATATTACCGCTAAAAACAGAATTTACTTTCAAATAAAACAAAATATTTACATGACAATGCACTTACCTCAGCACAACTTCTGTAGTGTAACTTCAAGTGACGAAAAATTGCAAAAAAATTCATAACTACCCTCATTTATTTTCATTATAGCATGGCGGATGTTATTGTGTTTAATATTTAGAAACAACAAAATTGGTCAAGAAGACAGTTTTTTTACAAAAAAATAGTAATCAACTGTGCTCAATTGAGTACGGCGACAGCTAATGGGTTAAACAGTTTTTAAGAATATTACCAAAATCTAAGTCCAAAATTGCTACCTTGCACAAACGGAATAATGTAGAAACCAAAAAGTTTTCAAAATTAAATAAAACTAATCCTTTGTATAACGGAAATCCTTTGTCGAAACTTGGCAGAGCGTCCTCGGAAAACCTCTTTGTTTTTTCAAAATTGTAACAAGATTCTAACAGAATTGTAACAAATTACAAATACTAGCGTCAGTCAGACGAAGATGATATATGAAATGTCACGAAATACAATCTGTGGCGGTGGAAATATTGCACTGAGCAGGGCCTGTCTTTGCTAAAGTAAAATGATTTTTATTGCAATAACTTTAAACGTAGTAATAGCTTAACATATTTACACTATTCACATTTTATTGTTACACAAATTATATTTATTGCAAATTGTTACACAGATTATTAAAAATATCATACCAAAACCACTTCAGTTTCAAGAGTATATATTTACCAAAAAAACTTATAAAACGACCAAACAAATGATACCTAAGTACACACAATGAATTTTATTAAAAACTCATGCTTATAGGTACAAGCATTATTAGCAAAAATATGTTAGATTTAATAGGCAAGACGAAAAATAATGAAAAATAGTAATAATTTATGTAGGTATAACTACAAATCCTGTGCATAAAGTTATATTTGATGCTTTCTATACCATTTATAACAGATGCAAAAGGTCTGATTATTATATGTGAAACTTTTCTAATAAAACTATTGTTCATTCTACGGTTGAAACAGCTGAAACAAGTAGGATTATTACATTTGCTATTCGAAACGCAAAGCCTTTGAATTAAAAAGGATACATGATATGAATTTTGTTATTCCAAAATGCAACGACACAATTTTTGCATAAGGAAACGGGATTCCTATCAGTAGGTATAGCGCTCAAAAATCGAATAGAAATCGTGAGAATTCTTATTTCAAAGTGCTACCTCGGGCATAAATAGTTGTATAATTTTTTTTAATATTCAACGATTATTTATGTCTATAGACAACTTTGTTTTTTTTTTTATTCAAAAGGCTGTTGCTGCGAAATTGTTCTACACAATACGATGATATTAATAAACATTCATGAAGATTCATTATTATGTTACTATTACCCGCGACTTTGTCCACAAAAATCCATCAAAGTAACTTATTCATTCTGAAAATATTGATATCGGTTAATTGGGAAATTTCTATGGAGTGTAAAAAGAGACACCTAAAAACTAACTTTCAACCCCTATTTTTAGCTCTTTCATGATTATTTTTTGAGACACAAGATTGCCTATGTCCGTCTCCAGGATACTCGTAAGTATAATCTATCTCCTAGCCAAATATCATTACGACTCGTTCAGCCGTTTAGTCGTGAAAAGTTAACAAACAGAGCAACATTCGCATTTATAATATTAGTATAGATTCTATCATGACTAGCATTCCTATAGATGAAGCTATTAGTATTCCGCCAAAATAACCTACCTACCTGTAGCTGTAATGTCAGTAATGTGACTGTCACATCGAATCCTTTCACTACACTGGTTCCTACTCTATGCATAAATGTTTGTTAGGTCCATAGATATAATATAGTTACTATGGTTCGACCGGTGCTCGATGAGAATTAACTGTAGAACCTTAGAACAGCTAGGTCACTTTTTACAACAGTTAAAACTTTGCTGATTATTTTACGCGTGACTATGCGCTAACAGTGAAAAAGTTTAATTCTTATGAGTAAAATAATTTTAGTTTAATTTGTACAAATATAAAAGCATTTTTTTTATTTCTTTAAAAAGAACATCGTTATACATATCTAACTAGCATGAACGGAACGTCTGCAAGAACATTAATCCTTTAACCACACTGATTCAAAAGAACTAATGACGCGTTAAGAAATCTCTATGTAAAAAGAAAATTCCGCTTTTTGTAACGTACTATCCTAAAATAAGGCCTTATACGAAAAATACAGAGTATCTATGTTAGAAAAATATAAAGCAAAATTGTATCGAATTACAAAGCAATGTCATAATTATGTGACTTGTGAAAAAGTCTTGAACTATGTTGAACTAAAATAAAATTACATCTGTGATAAAATTCCAAGTTTCACTGTAATTCTATCGAAGTATAATATAATCTTATACAAATCTGTACTAATTAAAAACCAAATATAAAATGGGTTTATTGAGTTGCAGTTATTAAATGTGTTTAATTTTATAATAATAATATATAAATTATTTATCCTTTACCCTTCACTGTTTCATATATAAACCAGCTGTTTTCAAAGGACTGTGATGTCATTCGATCGCTTTTTGAAATTGGATTGAGGCGCAACGCGTTGGTCGACGCGTTTAATTCGCAAGAAAATTGAACAATTCCACGCGATTTGATATTTCTACGTGTGACCTTTGGGACCCGCTGACAAATCCAAATACGGTTTTTGCAAAAGCTTTCGAAATGGGAACATGTTTGTTTTAAACAGTACGTCTACCATGAGTCACATTTAGATCGGCTCACGTTACTACAGTAGTAATAGTAGTTACGTTACTATGACCTCTGTCAAAATTGATACTCATGGTACCAAATTCTAAGCAAATTAATGAAGCGCAAATTACAGTCACTGTAGTACGCTGTGACGTAGGATAGTTAACTACGTGACGTTTTAGTACCCAACTATCCGCTAGAGGCGCTGTACAAGTTTTCATAAAAAAAATTAACTACAGTCGCTAGCGAGTGTAGATTGTGATAACTCATGGTAGACCAACAGCTTTGGTTTCAGATATTATGCAATAGATGATAATGTTGAGTGTTAACAGGCGTGTGTGAGCCGTGACATGCTTAGTTTAGAGTTCATTATTGATTGCACACAGTTTCTGTGCCTCAGAGTCGCGGTAATAGTGCGTTTTTGTGTTGCAAACTGACAAACATTCTTATACAGATTGCAAGCCCTTCGCGCTTATAAGAATACTAATGTATGACACGCACCTTCGAATTTTTCGTTCTGGGTATGCCGGTTTCCTAACTATGTTTTCCTTCGCGTTTAAGAGCACTGGCATTTCGCATATACATTTTTCTATAAAACTCATTGGTGCGCAACCAGGTTTGAACCCACGACCTACGGATCATGAGGCAGGGGTGCTACCACTACACCACCAGCGTTCTCATAATAATATAAAGATAGATTAAGTGAGTTTTATGAATAAAAAAATCAATTAACGAAGAAATTAATTATTAAACACTCCAGCGGTCCGTAGGTATCTTCTAATGAAAATTTTCAATCACTCAATCTTAAAGTTCCATTATTTTCTAGCTCACAATTCTGAAGATTGAATTGAACAGACAGATATTATCTTCATTTCAATATCTTAATGAAATGTTTGATAAACAGCTGCCATATCTTGAGACGTTAAACATCTGTGAATTGTCTGCGATATGTCTTCAGGGGCTCGTTTATTTGTTTCCATTTGTCTGATAAATTAACATTTCAAGCTTAATTATTTTATTCAAAGTTGTACAAAAACATTTTGTAATGCGAGTAAGTGATAGCGCGCACGGGTTACTTTTGTCGCCGTGACTGTTTCGTCACTCTTATCAAGTCCGTCCGGTAATGCATGGAGAGGTGTGCATGTAACGACGTGACACTGGGTGACATCTCTATAACTCTAACCTAAGAGTGACGAAATAGTCACGGTGACAAAAGAAACTCGTGCGCGCTATCACAAATATTTTCGTCCATTCGATAGTTGCATTCTGACAGTTCACAATTCCATTCAAGTAAAATCACGGTTATCAAAAAAAATCTAAAGGAATAGGAATACTATATTAGGAATAGAATAGTATACTACCGAGTTTATGAATAATTTCCTAAAGTTTTGGACTGATAACGTCTTATCGCTCTAGTTTTTATATATTTGTTCTCGTGTTATTTCGAATTTATTTTTTACTAGATGAAAACCCGGCTTCGCTCGGGTGAAATGAGCCTCATCATATTACACAATAATGTGTCTCTGAGCACCATTAGAAATTAACATAACAAATAATAACGGATATTATACTACCAAGTTTGCGATTACCTAGGTACCTACCTACCAACCTACGTAGTGCAGTAAAGCAAAGAGGTTGGTTGCACTGTTGATTGTACCTACTTACCTACTTTGAGTTTTTATTACCCAAGGTGTCATCCGGTATCAGTGACGAATATGGCGACTGCGATTTGTCTCTCAGCACCATTAGAATTTTACAAAATACTCGACAATCCGAATTTTGCGGATGTATGTTGTCGACTCGAAATCTTTACTTTTTTATGTTTTATTACTCAGGTAAGGTTTCGATCGAGTCTACCGTACCCCTTGACGAAATTATTAATATAGATTTTAAACAAAGCCATCAATTTTTTTTATTGACTTGACTTTTTGATTGACGTCAAGAAAACGGGCTTTACTGGAAAAATAACCACCAAAGTTACAAAACTCAAAATAACACGAGAAAAATATAAAAACTAGGGCTATAAAGTTGACAGTCGAACATCAGAAAAAAAACTAATAAAACGTATGGATTTCAGTTGACAAGTGTTCTTTTATTCTTTTTTATAAACCATAGACAGACACAAAGTTTACATATTGATAATCCATAGAGACAGATCTACAATTACTATGTTCCATCAAAGACCACTAGATGGCATTAATATATATTTTGATATCAATTTATAACACCCCCACTATATCAAAATAACTAACTCTCTTTACATAATGAACACCTTAGGTAACATAACAACAATAAATCACTTTTTAACAATACCAAGTAATTTCATGAACTTATAATGTTTTACCCCAGGCAAACCCTTGGTCAATAAGTCAGCGGGCATTTCGTTAGTTGGCAAATGCTTTGTTTCAACAATATCATTATTTATTGTCTCTCTAATGAAATTGTAACGCACATCAATGTGTTTAGAACGTTTGTGAGACTGATGATTATTTGCCAGCTTCAATGCACTCTGACAATCATTGTATAGTACAATTTTACCACAAGAACCTGTTATTTCTAATTCTAAGTTTTGTAAATAAATGACTTCACGGCAAGCTTCCGACAGCGCCATGTATTCCGCTTCACAACTACTTAGAGCTACTGTTCGTTGTTTCTTACTCCCCCAAGAAATAGCAGAACCAGATTTCATAAAGCAAAATCCTGTGTATGACCGCCTATCTATAGCGTCACTTGCCCAATCGGCATCTACAAATCCTTCTACTTCTGCTTTTCCTTTAGAGTATTTTAAACAATAGTCTTTTGTCTTTAACAAATACTTCAAAATTCTTCTTGCATAATTCCAGTGAATGTGTGAATAAGAATTGTTAAATTGACTTAAATAACTTACTGGATAAGCTATATCTGGTCGAGTCATTATAGCTAAATACATCAAGCTGCCAATCAATTTTTGATAAGGCAAATTCTCTTCACAGATGTTTGATTTTTCAATATTTAATTTACACTCAATAGGAGTGTCAGCTGTATTACAGTCAGACATATCAAATTTTTTTAACAATTGCTCGATATAATGCTGCTGATCTATAGTAATTACATTTGAATTTCTCTTAACATTAACTCTCATTCCTAAATATTGTTTGACTTGACCCAGATTCTTTATTTTAAATTGTTGACTTAAAGCTTCTATTAGACTATCACTTTCAGATTTACAGTTTGAAAATATCAAGAAATCATCTACATAAATACCAACAATAGTTTTCTTATCATTGCTATGATTTTTTATAAAAACACAAGGCTCTATTTTACTTTTACTAAATCCTAAAATACACAATGTTTCCTCTACTCTTTGGTACCAAACAAGTGATGACTGTTTCAAGCCATAGACAGCCTTTTTTAATTTTAATACTTTATTTGAATTAGTGACAGGAAAACCTTCTGGTAAATGCATAAAAATGCTCTCTTTAAGGTGACCATTAAGAAAGGCTGTTGTGACATCTAAGTGAGTAATGTCCATATCTTGCTGTACACTCAAAGCTAATAATAATCGCAAAGTCGAATGTCTGATAACTGGAGAAAAAGTTTCTTGGTAGTCCACACCGGCTTTCTGCGTATAACCTTTAGCTACTAATCGTGCACGATATCTCACTGTATTGTCACTATTGAGTTTCTTTCTTAGTACCCACCTACACCGCACTACACTCATGTTCGCTGGAGTATCAACAACTTCCCAAACATCGTTATCTTGAAATGACTGCAGTTCCTCTGCCATCGCCTGCAACCACTGTTGCTTCTCAGGACCACTGATAGCTTCTGAGAATGACATTTCATCGTCTCCTACATAGCTGGTGCATATATTGGCATATCCATACCTCTCTGGTTGCTTCCTCTGTCGCTTTTGTCTCTCTTCACTGAGTTTCATAGGTTGTGAAGTACTCTCTGACTGTTGCAGTTCTCTTGCTTCAGTCTGCACATCTTCATCTTCAACATCTAGATATTCTAACTCACTTGAGTTTGACTCGTTAAAAGGTTCTATTTTGATCGCAGATTCCTCCATTAACTCCCCCACTGAATCTGTGTTTTCTATAGGAATAGTGACAGTGCTCTGTTTTTTCTTTTCTAGAATCACAACGTCTCTGCTGGTTGATACTTGGTTCTTTACTGGATCATAAATTCTGTAACCTTTAACATTCTCAGGAAATCCCACTAGTATGTGTTTCTTGGATTTTCTGTCCCACTTGGTTCTCTTTTCTTTCGGCACATGAGCCATAACTGGACTTCCAAATATTCTTATATGTTCTAAATTTGGTTTTCTTCCGGTCCACATCTCATATGGAGTTTTTTTAATGCCTGAAGCAGCTGATCTGTTTTTTAAATAAACTGCAGTATTGGCTGCTTCTGCCCAAAACTTCTTTTCAAATTCAGCTTCGAAGAGTAGACATCTAGCCCTTTCGACAATGGTTCGGTTAGACCTCTCACTAAGACCGTTTTGCTCTGGTGTATAAGAGTTAGTCTTCTGGTGAAGTATGCCTGCACTCTTCAAAAAATCTTCAAAATCTTTGCTACAATATTCGCGCCCATTGTCAGTCCTTAAGATTTTTATTTTTTTGTTTTGACAATTTTCTACCATCGACTTGAATTCTTTGAAATAACTTAATGCTTCACTTTTTGCCTTCAGGAAATAGATGAAAGTCATTCTACTAAAGTCATCGATGAACAGTAGAAAATATCTGGCACCACCAATTGAATTGCACTCCATTGGACCACAAATATCTGAATGAATGATTTGAAGTGCTACTGTTGCTCGTGTACCCGTGGGAAAAGATAATCTCACTTGTTTTCCTTCACAGCAAATCTCACAGTTTGACTTGCTGGTCACAAATGTGTCAGGATAATCCATCCCTTCCACTAATCCATGTTTCATTTTATTCATATCATTGCTATTAATATGTCCGAGTCGCCTGTGCCATGTATCACCATCAACAGCTGATCTAGAAGTAAGTAGACAGCTCTCTGTTGCTTTTAGACATAACTTATAAACTCCATCAATCAGTGCAGCCTCCGCAACTAAATGGCCTGATTTGTTTCGTATAAAGCATTTGTTGGGCTCAAACACGACGCTGTTTTCATTTTTTATTAATTCACTGACTGATAAAAGATTAGTCGTAAGACTAGGCACGCACAACACATTCTTCACGTTTATTTCATAATCACGACTTGTTGTGAACTCGACGTCTCCCGAACAAACAACGGGAACTTTTGTCTGATTAGCAATAATAATCTCAGGTAAATTCCGTGAATGCAATGGATTCTTTATCCAATTTTCGTTGGCAGTCATATGCATGCTGGCTCCGGAATCCACGTACCAATCACTTTTATTGAAGTTTCCGCTAAGAAAAACAACGCTAAAAGCGTTAGACTGTTTCTTCTTATCTGCTTTTTCATGTAAAAGAGGACATTGGTTCCGATAATGGCCGGTTTCTTTGCATTTATAACAAGTAATTATTGTTTTCGTATTTTTGTTGACATTTGAGTTTGACGTTGACATTTGGGAAGTCTGACCATGCTTGCTAGTGTTGCCATGATTATTTTTCTTTTTGATCCAACTTTTTGCTACTAATGCTGAACCACGTTCCGTTTCACTCATGTCGGCCGATTCCATATCCAATAGTTTGGTCTTGATTGAATCACCCGTAATATCGATTCCTGAATGTTCAATAGCCATGATCATTGGCATAAAGCGTTCTGGTAATCCAGCTAGCATCAAAGATCCAATCCACTCATCGTTGATCTCGAAACCTGTACCAGATAATCGCTGCGAGGTTTCCACTATTTGTGTCACATAATTCGTCATATTTTCACAGCTTTCCAATCTGATTGATATTAGATGACGAAGCAAAGTAATTCTTCTCGAAAATCCTGAATCGTCGAACAAAGTCTTTAGCGTTGTCCACAATTGCTTCGTGGTCTTTGCATGCTTTATGTGCACAAATAACGATGCATCGATCGTCAAAATCAACTTCGCACGTGCCTTTATGTCTGTCGCGTCGACTGCTTCAGCAGAACTAGGAGTTTCTTGCTTCAGATACTTGTCCGCGCCTTCGAGTATCAGCAAGTTTTCGACGGCGAATGCCCAATCGTCGTAGTTTTCACGACCTTTAAGCTTCGGCACGTTAGCCAGATAGTTGGAACTCATTTTCAACAACAGAAACACAAGAAACTAACAATAAACTATTACTTTTTTGCCAAAAATTAACGGTCTGGGCCATAACCTAATAAAACGTATGGATTTCAGTTGACAAGTGTTCTTTTATTCTTTTTTATAAACCATAGACAGACACAAAGTTTACATATTGATAATCCATAGAGACAGATCTACAATTACTATGTTCCATCAAAGACCACTAGATGGCATTAATATATATTTTGATATCAATTTATAACAAAAACCGTACCATAACCTTTATACATTGTATTGAAGTAGTGTTAATTTAAAAAAACATGACAATGGCAAAATCAAAGATACTTTAATAAATAAGAAGAGTTTGTATTGAATTAGTGTTAATTTAAAAAAACATGACAATGGCAAAATCAAAGATACTTTAATAAATAAGAAGAGTTTATATAAACGTAGCATAGACTCTTGATTAGGTACTATAATATAATTATCTAGGTCTAAGATACTTTTTAACCCAAAAAAAAACTCAAGGTAGTGAAAAGTAGGATGACAGTGGAAAAATTGATCTTATTGAAATTAAATGCCGTACTATATAGAAGAAGTATAGAAATAAAACTAATGCTATTTTGATGCTTCTGCAATCGCATTACGTCACCACAAGACGTCGTAGTTTTCGATACATTGGGAATCGTATTGCAATCCTGATGCGGTCATGACTTTAGGACCGAATTTAGGAACCCCTTTATTAAATTGCGCTTCAAAGACACTCAGAGCTGGAGTGACTCTGATTTCAATTCCAAATCACGGATTAAAACTATTTCGAAACAGTGAATTTTCTGCATGAAAACCTAAAACAGATTGAGCTATATTAATCTAGAAAATCGCATCAAAATTGCTTAGTACCTAATCCCCTACCCACGTCCTGCCTATGGCAAAGTAGAAGGTAACATTTATAATTAGATAAATAACGTTAAAAACCCTTAGGTTTGGGCATGTAGAAAGGATGGATGAAAGGAGATTGACGAAACAGGTGCATTAGGCGAGTTTGAATGGGACAGTTGGAAGGGGAAGACCTCGGCGTACGTACCTCGATCAAATTGGGGACGTTTTAGAGAAAGGCCAGGTCAAGAGTACCCTAAACCGACGCGCATATATGAAGAATGTAATGAGAGTGAATGAAGCAAGAGAAGTACCTATGTCAGGATCGTAGCAAGTGGAGATCCATAATCTCTGCCTACCCCCTCGTGTAATAGGTGTGATTTTTTGTATGTATGTCCCTTAGGGACTGTTGGTAATAAAATCAACAAAATTATCTGAACAACTCAATCCAACAAAAGTTCGATCTCAATCTAAGTTTTACATTTTATAGAAGTTCACCGAATATTGTGTTACAACGGAGTTTGGTATTTTTTTGTCATCAAATAACATTATTATGTGATGAGATCAGCCACGTTTGAAGTTTCATGTGTTCAATTTCATGTATTTCGTAAAAATATTTATAACCAGTGATGACCGTTCTGCTTCAGTGTTTCACTGTGTCGACTATTAGAGTTTAAACAATAGAAATTAGGAATTTAGGTGTAGGTAGAAATGGGTACTTAATTCTGGGGAAATGGGAAAAATACCTACTGGGTACAGAAATCTTTGGTCGAATGGGCAAGCACTCTGTATAATCATAGGAAGTTTGAGTTTTGTTGACCTTTGTCGGTTGTTTCTGAAAATCGTACCTACAGGTAACTTTCTCGAAAATCGGTGTGAAGTAGGTACCTGTAGAAATATTAGGTTTATTGTCATAATTCACACTAAGCTGCCCGCACCCCAGTGGGGATTTGACAATTTTACACGTAGGTACCTATTTTATACGTACGCAAAAATTCCACATACCTACCTGTTTTGAATAAACATGCGACCAATAAAGACTTTAAGTAAAATAAGATTTTAAGTACCTTGCGATTTGAAAACCAATCGCGAGCGGTGGCCAGACGCTTAGTGGAAAATGAGCCTTTCAAGAAGAATTTATATAAAAAGGTTATTTTGATTGCCAGTACATACCTCGAGCGTTGATGTTGAGCGATAGGCCCAGGCCGCACGTTCTATACACATTCCACGCTCCCTGATAAATGAACACGCACGCTGAGATTCGTTGCCATTTTTTTCCGCGTCCGCCCGCCGAAAATATAAACACAGACGGAAAAAAACGTGTTGATAGAGACAGTTTTAAAACTGTGCATATCGCTGGGAGGATAAAAAGGCATAACTAGTATGCATGTGTGTTCAAAGTTTCGCCACATGTTGCCGCAATGAACTAGCAAAGCCAAAACCTTGAAACTCGTATTTGACTTTTTCACGACGCGCAGGAAACGCGTGACCACGGATTTTCATGATCTCTACATCATCATCATCTTCCTGCCCTTTTCCCACGTTATGTGGGGTCGGCACAACATGTGATCTTCTTCCATTTCCCTCTATCATTCATGATCTCTACAAATAAAAAAAATTGGTTGCACATACGGCTTATTCCACTAATCCCCGTTGACGATCCCCGTTAACAGGGATTAGTGAACAAACGCCCTCTTACCCCTAACTATGCAAAGCTACTGATAGAATATATTATACACGTTTTTTTTATAAATGCACAGTATAACACTATCTTTGGTCATCTTTAAGTTAAATCTACAACTTAGTGTAGAAGGTAGCACTACCAACTCTATACGTGAGACCTTATATTATGGTACAAGCTTTCCATACTCCATGGTTTAAAATAAAATAAACTTCCATCTGGTTCCTCACTCTTTATTATTTATTGCGCGGCCATTATATAGGATTTACTCGTATTTGTAAAAACTGGACCATTTGAAATATGAATGGATATCGAAATCTGTTGTTTAAACGAAATTTTACAAAAAATATACATCTTTTTGAAATCTTTTGAATATACAGCAATTTTCTAATGTAAAGAAAATGCATTACATATTAAGCAACAATCAGTATAGTCATCATTAGATTGGAGTACACTCAGTAAGTAACTATTTTATTTATCTGCAATTGTCATGCGTTTGAAAATAGTTCAAACTATCGATCACTGATAAAAAGCACAGCAAAAAAGTAAACAAACATTTGCACCAGAAACTGAATCAGTATAATGTATCCTATTACCTACCCACGTTGGAAAGCAAATATAATATTTTTTCCTTCACCAAAATCTGATTTGTACCTACCTACAGCTTCGAACAACAGTCAAATAAAAAATACCAAACTTCCGAATTCAATCCATAATGAAAGCCCAATTTGCTTATACGATTCACAAATCGAGACGAGGTTATAACGAGACGATAATCGAATCAAATCGATTAATATATGTGTCAATCGGATACATTAATCAATTAGCCATTGTACGGAATTTGAGTACTATGTATGTTCTGACACAGTTACTAAAAGTTGCTCGAACAATTATGTCATTTTGAACTAGGCTGATCTTTGCTGACGTCAGTTAGACATGGAACTATAGGATTTTGAGTCTTATTTCAATGAAATAAAAGTCATAGCATCGATTTTTATAAAACAGATAAAACTATTCTACATTACAAAAGCATTTTTTATTATGACGTACTTACAACCACTTATAAGCTTAGGTACTACTTTAGCTTACTATTTTTAACGGATCTTTTAATAAAAAAAGTTACTGAGACCTAAGTATCTTTAAAAATATTATAAAAAGGAAAGAAAAATAAAATAAACACATTAGGGATAACCTCTTTTCTTATTTCATAGTTTTATGGGCGCAACTGATAAAATCAATTTTATGATGTTCACCGAACAAAACCTCAGTGTGTCACTAGTTTTACGATTTCAGCCCAAACGCGAAATTATGTGGATTACGCAGATAAAGCTGAGGGCACACTAAAAACTTATTAACGACTTTTTAAAGCCTGTTTACGACTGCAAGATATAAAGCGCGATTTAGAAGCGATTACATTTTACCCTTAAACGGAAAGCATTGCGGTCTATAAAGATATTACTGTTACTTAAAGTATCTTATTTTATTGTACAACTTAATATCAGAAGAAACAACAAATAAACAAACATCCAACAGACGCACATATATCTAAATACATACTTACAATACATACATAGATTATACGTACGTACATACATACATAGATTCCCTGTAAAACAGACAAATCATGCTAAATGTTCTCGATTTGGATGAGACTTGAAATATATTAGTCTGTGATTTCGAAAAACAATATTTTTTGGATTATAAATGCCAATAGAAGAACGTGTTACATTGAGAAAAAATGCATACGAAAAAATAGTGAGGAAAATCCATGCAAATGTAGAGCTAAAAGTCTATTTTAAAACTGTCATAATTATAACTTGTGACGATAATTTACTCCCTAAGCTGAAAATGAGATAGGACGTATTTTTAGTATTTTTTAGTTCGTGGACAATACCTAGTGCTCTCAATGCATCACCACCTGTATTTCATTACCTCTGTCTGAGCTGTCGACACGTCGTCACTTCCGCCGGGGTTAATCAGGGCGCTGGAGCGAGTAGACACCTACGTCATATCCTCAATAGAAACGATAGCATCCGAGGTAAAATGAGATTGCTGCAACCTCAATACTGCACCTTATCTTTGCGTCTGCCAACATCATCTTCCTGCCCTTATCCCACTAGGTGGGGTCGGGACAACAGGTTCTCTTTCTCTACTCTCCCTTAAGGGTATATCAGACGGTTCCTTCGAGAGAACATTCACACGAATTAATGCGATATTATCCGAGGTAAAATGAGATAGCTGGAACCTCAATACTGCACCTTATCTATGCGTCTGCCAACATCATCTTCCTGCCCTTATCCCATTAGGTGGGGTTGGCACAACAGGCTCTCTTTCTCCACTCTCCCTTAAGGCTATATCAGACGGTTCACTCGAGAGAACATTCACACGAATGAATGCTTCATTTTTGTTTCATACCATGTTCACATGGAATTAAAGAAAAGACAGTGAGTCTTCAAAAGACAGTGAGTGGGAGTGAAAGATGCCGAATGAAAAAATTTGACATCGTCGGATCGGTTCATTAGTGAATTCATTCGGCACTCTTGTTTCATTTGGGGTTCAGACGAATCATTTCGAGTGAAAGATGCCGAATGAAAGACAAAGATGAACGAAAAGTGAACCGTCTGATATCGCCTTTATCATCTGTCATCTCATCATTGCATTCAGTGCGTCTTTCACCATAGCCATATAATATTAAAGTAGAGATGATTCAGTCTAAAAATGCACGCCCCTCCACTTGTACTTGTGCCGCATGCAGAGGTAAATACATTGGAAATATATTGGAGGGGCGTGCATTTTTAGACTGATCTACCTCTACCTGGGTGACCGAGCATTGCTCGGTTTTTTTTAGTAAATCGTGTTATTTGGAAAATGAAAACTAGCTAGATAGATTTATCGCCTCCGAAACTTCCTGCATACTAAATTTCATGAAATTCGTTGGAGCTATTTCCGAGAGTTATTATAATATACTAGCTTCCGCCCTCGGCTTTGCCCGCGTGGTACCTTGAAGAACAAATCTATCCCACGGAAACCGTACATTTTTCCGAGATAAAAAGTAGCCTATGCTATTCCAGACTATAATCTACATCTGTGGCAAATTTCATTCAGATCCGTTCGGCCGTTTCAGCGTGAAAGAGTAACAAACATACATCCCTACATCCATACATCCATACATCCATACATTCTTACAAACTTTCGCGTTTATAATATTAGTAGGATAGGTACATACATAAATATATACAAGAAAGGTATAAGATAGATAGATTTTTTAAATATTAGCTTCCACACGCAGCCTTGCACGCGTAGTACCTTGAAAAACAATAACGAATCTATCCCACGGGAAACGTACATTTTCCGGGATTAAAAGTAGGCTATATGCTATTAATTCCAGACTATACCTATTTCATTACCTTGTCCAGGATAAAAAGTATATTTGTTAATCCAAGGTAAATATAATCTACATTCATACCAAATACAACTGATATAATGTTCAGCCGTCATAAAGATAAAGGGGGTCAATCATACAGACAAACTTTCGTATTTATAATACTGGTAAGATAATCTATTTCATTTATTTATTTAATAGGCAACGTCAAACTGCACACACAACAAAACATTTAAAAAAACAACATGAAAACAAACTATACCATAAAATGTGTGCCAATTACAGGCATGCACAACATTTACCATAATGTTTAAAGAAACAGACGACACCTTAAAAATATAAAATTAATAAAAAAAGTTTATCAAATAAAAGGCTTAATAAGGTAAGATAAAAAACAAAACTAAGTGTAGATAAGTAGGTTTATCTCAAACAAATGTAGTATTATTTGATATTGGCACAACTATTGCTAAACTGTTAGTTCTCAACTTTATAGTTGAAGTTAAAATACGAGCTTTTAGTAAACTATTATGATTTACGAAACGACTACCTACATATTTGATTTACTAAACCATTTCCCTGCGGTGTCACAGATTATTTAACTGCGTAGGACAATCGAAGTCTGGACACTAAAAGTCTTTTAAAGCCGCGATTACACGATCAAAATTTGCTTGAACCTAGATTTGACAACCATTTGAACGCTATTCGGAGACTGACAGTCTAAAAAATGTAAACACAATGTAAGCACAGGTAAAAATGTGCCAGGGTCGTCGCAGGGGAAACCAATCAAAATTTAAACATCAATTTGACAGTTTATTCATGAACAAAGGCATTTAGAAAATCAGTAATTTTGGGATTTGTGCCAAACGATATTAGTACTTTATGATTTTCAGTCCAAACAGATCGCAAAAAGTTTGGTTTTGAGATACCAAACCAAAATTGTTTGGTGCGAACAATGACGAATAGTGCGCTTAGGACGAATCAGCTCCAACTCTGCTAGTGTCCCTAACAAATTAACAAGAATCATACAAAAAATTGCCCCGCGAGTTTCTTGTCAGTTCTTCTCGGACTGGGGATAGGACTGGAATTGGCACCTAGACTCACCTAGACGACGTAAGACGTTTCAAAACAAAAATAAATCTAACCCGCGGGAACCGTACATTTTTCCGAGATAAAAAGTAGCCTATGTGTTATTCCAGACCATAATCTATATCTGTGCCAGATTTCATCCAGATCCGTTCAGCCGTTTCAGCGTGAAAGAGTAACAAACATACATCCATCCATACAAACTTTCGCGTTTATAATATTACTAGATGATAACCCGGCTTCGCTCGGGTGAAATGTGCCTAATCATAATACACAATATGTGTCTCTCAGCACCATTAGAATTTTACAAAATACTCGACAATCCGAATTTTGCGGATGTATGTTGCCGACTCGAAATCTTTATTTTTTTTTGCTTTATTATTCAGGCAAGGTTTCGATCGAGTCTACCGTACCCCTTGACGAAATTATTAATATAGATAGTAGGATTGAGAACAATAATAAAACAGGCTCCTGGTAAACCAGAGTGCAATCCAATGGTTAGTTCGTCTCTACCGCTACTGGTGCGCCGACGGACTTCAAACGATGCTCATTTCCTGTAGGAAGCTGGATGCGAGTCCCGTTTCCTATCCAAGGTCGGTCTGCTTGTTGGCATTGCATAGAGTAAACACGATAGACGGTTCGAGTGCTTTTACCTCGCAGTCTTTACCCATGGAAGGTGCACTGTAGTGCTTCTACCTCGCAGTGTAACTACTTTACCCACGCAAGGTGCACTGTAGTGCTTCTACCTCGCAGTGTAACTACTCTACCCACGGAAGGTGCACTATAGTGCTTCTACCTCGCAGTGTAACTACTCTACCCACGGAAGGTGCACTGTAATGATTCTACCTCGCAGTGTAACTACTCTACCCACGGAAGGTGCACTGTAGTGCTTCTACCTCGCAGTGTAACTACTCTACCCACGGAAGATGAACTGTAATCCTTTCAACAAACTGGTTCCTACTAATAAAAACTTGGTCACGACTGTAATCCCCAGGCTCGGTAGATATCTCTTCAGATTACTTAGATTTTTGAGACCTAAAGTCGATTTGAATACGCAGCTGACGTCAGCAAAGAATGCCGAACTGGAAGCAGTCGATTATCCAATTTAGATAATGTAACTATAAATTATGTTAAACATTGATTAGTCTCACGGCTCAGTTGGTAGTAGCTCTGCTTTCTGAGCTGTAGGTTGTCGGTTCGACCCCACCCAGGACAAACATTTGTGTGATGAACGCAGATGTTTGTTCTGTGTCTGGGTGTATTCTATGTATTTACAAAAAACTATCTGGTTGCCATAGCTTTGCTTGGTTTGGGACTAGATGGCGTTGTGTAAATTGTACACCATTATATATTTATGTGACCTAGTTAAGACGGCATAATCTGGCAACACCGAGCACTCACCCTTACAACATTACTTAAACTAAATGTGAAATGTAATAAAATGTAAACTAGCGGAAAGTTTTAAGATGATAATAAGTTGCAGCGTAAATAAGGCTAGGAACAGACACCCATGGGAGGTTTTCGTTGCGATTTTCCCTGCAGTGGCAATTTTCAGATTTTCTCGTCGCAACGTTGAGGAAAATGAAAACTATGGCTTATGTAGCTATTGTCGCGTTGGCTACATACAGCGGTTTGTTGGAATATGAATATTTTGCAAGTTACATTTGAAACATGCTTGCATTTTGTATTTTTTATATGCAAAAAGATTTTACTATTTTTTATGCCTAAGTAATACATTTCATATTAGTCTATCGTGTCATTGGTTTTTTTAAACACTAGAGCCTGCAATTTAAAAGTTAATAACTAATTAGAGCTAACTAAAGAGCGCTGGTGGTGTAGCACCCCTCCCTTACAATCCGAAGTTCGTGGTTTCAAACCTAGTCGTGCACCAAAGAGTATTTCTATTCGAAAAAAAAGCAGTGAAGGAAAACATCGTGGGGAAACCGACATACCCTAGAGCTAAAAATTCGAAGGTGTTTATCATAGGTTTGCATTCTTATTAGAGGCGATGGGATTGCAACCTGTCACGTACGGAATACTAAACTACTGCGCAAAATATGGGCATGTGCCATGTCATGTTCGGACGTGCCTCTGACTACCTTAGATATCCTCAAAGATCTGTCAACAGAGATCGAGATATCTACATACCTAGCCTGGGGATTACAGTGGTGATCATGCTAAAATTCAACCTTACGTAGCAAGTGTGATTAAACACATCTCCAAAGAAACACACATGTAAACAACATAGGAACACAGAACACGTGTGAATAAAGATGACATTAGTGCTGAAACATTTCTTTACCGCCATAAAGCTTAGTCAGCTATTTGTTAGCATTGATGTGGGTCCGACTTGCAGACAGAGCTAGTAATAACATAGTTGGTCCAAGATTACTGTGCGAAATGTTGAATCTCCTCAAAATGATGGGAATTACAATGAGAGAGCTGAATACGATTATGAATAAATAATAATATCGGTTTTTGAAAATGATATCAGAGCGTCTGATCAAAGCGGCCTTAACACAAGCACTTCGGTTAATAACAAAGTAATGTAACTTTGATATTTTGTACCATAACCTATAACAAAATGTACTGAAGTAGTGTTATGTACTTCAAGCTTAAAACTTTGACGTTTCTAACCCAATATCTTCATAAACCCTTCACAGATTAAGCTCATTATTATCCTTTTCAGCAAATTGATATATAACAAAATCTCTTAGCCTTCCAAATTCATACAGATTGGATTAACGGTTCTTAAGTTATGCTCTAACAAACATAGGTATATCCACAAACATACAACGCCAAATCGCCCTATTTTTGCTCGCTCAATCAATAAGCTTTTAGACACCGTTTTTGTTTAAGCTTGTATTTTGGTTTTGTATAATTATAGGTACCTACCAGTAGATTTTTTAATTTTGTTGTTTATTTTTAAATAATTACATACGTATGTAAGATATGTTAGTTTATGTTTATATTATATTCTGTTCCTCTAATAACGCATCGGATAATTATCTATTAAGTTATTTTGAGTTACTTATATATACTGAATTTGAATTGGAATCTTACATTTTTTAATTTATTAATCGATAAATCAAGCATATCAGCATCTCGCTACAGAAGCGTTTTCACAGATTTCAACCTACCTCCACCGGATCGTAAATCAGAGACGCTCCAAGCTCGCAACCTTCAAATTACCATCGAAGTAATCCGTTAGTCGATAGACCACGGATCGCTATATCAGCGCGTCATCTCGTCCCCAAGTGGAACCTGCTAATTGATTAGCAAACCAATAGGATTAGCTAGATTCATTTGTGCTGGAGAATAGTGAGAATCCCGGGAATTAACTGGTTTATATTAGGGTTGGGACAGTGTCGATGGATAAGATAGAGTGTGTGTAAACAAGCCCGTGTCATGACGCTGTATAATGGTCATAGCACACATATCAACTCGTAAACGGAACGTTAACGTTTCAACTCTAGCAATTCAGTATTCTTTATATGAACTCCCTACTGCAACGCACACTAATCGGAATCGTAACGTAATCTCCTCGCCTCAAGACAAGCTCACGAAGCGCGGAACGGTGCGTGGTCGACTTGTCGGTCCTGCGCTTACGTCTCACCGTACGCTATCTAACGACTCTCCGTACCCTAGCTTACGTTTCTTGCTCTACACCCCGCACCGCGGCTTGCGCTGTTTTGACGATCGTGCTGTCATTCACAAAGCACCCTGCCTAGCCGTCAACCAGTGGCCGGCGAGCCGTAAGCGCGGCATCGCCTAGCCGTAGCCGAGTCGACTCAGAGCTGCTGATCGCTTGGTAACGCGCTTACGTTAGGTTGACGCCTGGTTGACGGCGAGGCGATACGGTTACGTTCCGTTTACGAGTTGATATGTGTGCTTTGACCTTAAATATTTATCATCTTAAAGCGGATTCGACCAAACTTAGGTAAGTCTTATTGTAGTTGATAGGCGCTACTACTGATTTAATTTTAGGGGATCCTACTTACTGTGATTGATTTTGCGGAACATAAGTACCTAATTTTCAAATAAAGCATAAATAAATAATTAATACATAAATATTTGTGGACAGTTCATACAACGCTATTTAGCCCCGAACTAAGCAAAGCTTGTGCTGTGGGAATCAGATAGCTGATAGATTAATTCAATACTTTTTTTTGTCAATACATACATATAATACATAATAACACCCAGACACAGAAGAAACATTCGTTTATAATTAGGTGGGGATCGAACCCACAACCTACAGCGCAGAAGGCAGAACTAGGTACTACCAACTGTGTTATGAGGCCAGATGCGTATTCGTTCCTTATTAAAAGGCGTGTATTCTACCATTACAAAATTCAAGGAGAGAGGGCATGGAACAGTTAATTTTAACCAATGGCCGCACACAGTTAAATTATCACGTGATGCCAATCTCCCGTGATTAGTAGATTGAACTCTAGTTAGCGAAAACAGTCTGATTCACCGTGAAAAAACATCACGACTGTAATCCACAAGCTTAGTTGTATCTTTTTAATCTCAAGTTACTTAGATCTCTGCGTAGGTATACCTAAAGAGTAGTCAGAAGCACATCCAAACATTATATTTAACATAATAATATGTCCACATTTTTCGCAGTAGTTAGTGTACATGATAGTTTGCAAGCCCTATGACACGTACCTTCGAGCTTTTAGTTCTAGGGCATGTCGGTTTTCTCACGATGTTTTCCTTCACTGTTTAAGAGGACTGGCATAAAGCACATCTTTTTTTTAAATAAAAATTGAACCTGTAAAAAATTGAATAATCGTTTTCATCAAGTCTGGATTCAATAAACTGAAAAAGCTATTCAGAAAATATTAAAAATTCATAAACTTTTAATATTGTCATAAAATTTTATAGTTCATTCATTAAACTCTAGGCTACTAGGGCTTTAAACAAAACTTCAGCACGACAAACTCTCGGTCCCGGCAGTGACCCGGCTATAGATTTGTTCAGTCATTTGGATGCCCTTTGAAATTCGTCTCTAAAGTTATTTTCAAGAGCATTACTGTACAAAATATGTATTTATGATTTATTACTAGCTGATGCCCGCGGCTTCGCCCGCGTGGTGAAGACGGCTCATTGTTTTCCGACACCTCCAACATATACGATTATATAATATGTTTAAAAAAACGCGATCTCAACGCGTCAGCCATCCCGTGACCACGACAGTGTGTAAACCTGTCGAAACGTCGGGAAAAATAGGTAAATATAACGATAAATACCTGTTTAATACTAATAATAAAATATAATTATATTTTAGACAATGTATACAAAAACTTGACATTAGGGGAGGATGTCCAACAGTTATACCTACTGTAGGTGCAACAACTAACCAAAATTAACTTGTTTAAATAAACTTTAAGGTTACTTCATGATATTTACGTCCATCTTCTCACACAAAGGTTAAATGACTATTAAATTCACTGTTAAATTCTCTCTAATTATGTTGGCGCTTTCCGACATGTTTATTCTTGTCCCAACGGATGCCCTGGGGTCAGCCTAATCCCTTCTTCTCTAAGAAACGATGAGCGTCAATAAATGAACGTAATAATCACAACGGCAATTTGTAAGCGTCTGGACACAAACAATTAGGAAGCAATTATTGGCATATATAGCTACTAGCTTCCGCCCACGGCTTCGCCCGCTTGGTAGGTACCTTGAAAATCAAAAACAAATCTATCTTACGCGAACCGTACATTTTTACGGGATAAAAAGTAGCCTATATGCTAATCCAGGCTATAATCTATATTTGTGCGAAATGGATGAAATCCAGATCTGTTCAGCCGTTTCAGCGTGAAAGAGTAACAAACATACATCCAGACATCCATACATTCTTACAAACTTTTGCATTTTATATTAGTAGGATAGTAGGATCAGTGATTTCACACCGAACATGGTCTACGACGTAGAGTGACTGGCCATCCTGACGACAGGATGGCCGGTCACCTCTAAATGTTTAATTTCTTCTAAAATATTGAGGAAGCAATTCTATCATTGACGGAAGCAAATAGAAGTAATTCGGAAGCAATTTTTGAAATTTCAATGTTAAATACAAGAGGTGACTCATCATCCTGACGCTAACGGCAATTTAACACAATACTGAAATAAATAAGAGCACTGGTGGTGAAGGTAGCACCCATCACGATCCGAAGGTCGTGAGTTCAAGTCTGGATCGAACCCACAACCTAGCGCAGAAGGCAGAGCTACTACCTACCAACAGACCCTTATGGCAAGAGAAATAGAATAATAACTTTTCAGTGTTTAGATTGGTGCGTCAGTGTCTCTATGGGATATAAGGCATAGGTATATTAGGTATTACTTACTAACAAATGGGATCCAGAAAACAGACTTGAATTCGAAGTTTTTGGAGCTTGAGAACTTCGGAAAATTTTTGAAAGACTATTCATAAGACGTGATTATTCAAATTGGAAGGTTGGTCTCGATTGTCTGTTGTACGTGACTTTACTCGGTTTACTAAACACAGGACATTATAAATAGCTAGGTCACTACAGGCTACAGCATCCTTAATTATATTTAAGGAAATCGCCGATGGAGGAGGCTGGATGCATCGAGCTGAAGACAGGGCGCAATGGCGCTCATTAGGGGAGGCCTATGTCCAGCAGTGGACTGCTATAGGCTGATGATGATGATGATGATGATGAAATCGCCGATTTACAAAAAAAAAAAAAATTGGTACATCTCAGATTTTTTATTTATATTTAAAACTAGCTTCCACCCGCAGCTTCGCCCGCGTGGTACCTTGAAAACCAAAAACAAATCTAGCCCACGAGAACCGTACATTTTTCCTGAATAAAATGTAGCCTATGTTAATCCTGACCATAATCTATATCTGTGCCAAATTTCATCCAGATCTGTACAGCCGTTTCAGCGTGAAAGACTAACAAACATACATCCATGACATCCTGACATCCATCCATCCATACATTCTTACAAACTTTCGCGTTTATAATATTAGCAGGTAGTATTAAATAAATAGATTCAAAAGGGATAATTGTGCCGACCCCACATAACGTGGGAAAAAAGCAGAAAGATGATGATGATGACGATCTAAATGGATAGTCAGAAGCACGTCCAAACAGTCTATTTGATGCATGCAAAATATATTGTTTGGAAAGTAGTATTCTATATAGGACAAGTTGCAAGGCAATAACAATTAATGACACCATTTTTTTTTCATCTAGGATATACTGGTTTCTTTATGGTGTTTTCCTTCACCGTTCAAAAGCACTGCGCAAACAACTTTTTTGAATAGAAAGTACCGTTTGAGCACAGACAACTTTTTCGATTAGAAAAATACGATGGTGCCTAAAAACAATCTGATTCGAACCCACGATCTTATGATTGGAAGACAAAGGTACAACTACAACACCCATCTCTCTCTGATTATAAAGTGACCTAGCTATCCAGTCACAACTGTGAAACGGCTGTCTGACTGACAGTATTGAAATGATTTGGATTTATTCAGTACCCGTAGTCGGGCAAAAGTTTTGTTTTCAGCAAAGGCATAAAGTTACTTTTAGATAGTTGTGTGCTATTTTCGTAGACACTGGCTCCTAATTTTCAATTTGCATTTAGGCGTACTGTTAGACTGGTTCCCTACTTTAAATAAATCCGGACAAGTGCGAATCGGACTCGCGCATGAAGTATTCCGTACCATTATCTATAAAGACGGCAAAAAAATCACGTTTGTTGTAAGGGAGCCCCCTTAAATATTAATTTCATTCTGTTTTTTAGTTTTTGTTGTTATAGCCGCAAAAAAATAAATCATTGTGGAGATAAGCGCGAACGAAAGCAAAGACAAACACACAATTTTTTCAATAACGGTTGTGTTGAGGTCCTCTTTAGTAAGCACTAATTTTTATTTAAAAATATCAAAAGTACAGACACGGTTTCCCAACGATTTTATTATAATAGATATTTCGATGTTTAGATGTCGCTTTCGCAAAGTGAGACCCTAAACAAAGAACGTGGTCTTATAATCAAATCCGAAACCACCATGTCATTACGAAAGTACCCCTGAAATTACTCCTAAAAGCCCCTTTACATCCCCCAATGGTATGTTGCACTAATCAGCAACCCTCTTTAATAAAAGCAGTGATTTGCAACGGTGTGCTGCCATCTGCCGCACCCTAGGCGGATTTAAATCACAAACTTGTCATAGAGCTTGAGAAACGACCACAGATAGAGAAAGTCATCAATAATATATTTTTTGAATAATATTTTTTTTTAATAATGCTGGACAATCCACATAGCATCATCTAGCCCCAAAGTATGTAAGATACTCAAAGCTTGTGTTATGGGTACTAGATAACTGATATATTTAATACATTATATACCTACATAGATAGATTTTTTTTTATTACTTTATATGTACATAAAAAACACCCAGACCAACGGAACAAATTTCTGCAGATCGATAATACTATGACTATGGTCGATAAAGCCCGCGGGCTGAATTGACTTTAAAAAAATATAATTAGATTTCGTAGTAGACATTTAGGCCTTTGGGCTGAGTGAGGTGTGGGCTGAGTTGACTAAAGATTCCTATATTTTCTGATAGGTACATTTTTGATATTTACTACTACATATTTTGCTTTTGTATTTAGTACTTAAGTTCTTAATTTTAACCATTTGTTTTAGTTTTTTCGGTGTTTCGATTAAAAAGTAAGTACTTAATTTATTAGGTAATAGGCATGTAGGCATGGTAAGTAGGTATATTCTATTCTATAATCTGAATTCAAGAAATTCAAAAGCTTCTTTAAATAACCAAATTCGAGAAGAAATGGCAAAGAAACTTGTCGAGGCCTTAGCATTTATTTCAAAATAACTAGGTACTATCTTCGCATATTGCACCATAAACGACTTCCCATTTCATTATCAAATTTAATTTCGAGTTACAATTTCGCCTCTATTCCTGTGCATATAAAATATCACTACACTCCGCATGCGCTACCAAATGTTACGTGTAATTGTGATTTGTATCAAAGGGAGATGTGATAGAATTAATAAGGTTTTATACAGACCGTAACATTAACATTGATTGTACCTAAATTCCGTGCAAAAAAGAAACGGCAAGTGTTCTACCTATTTTGCTTACTGAAAATATTTCACAAAGAGTAGAATCTAATCTAAGATTTTTTTTCTTTCTTTTTTATTTATGGCATCTGTCTTTATGAATAACATTTTGCAAATGTCAAGTAGAACTGAATATTTAGTTCTAAATTTAAAGTGAAAAAGATTAAAATACTACAATGATTATTGTAACCTAATGATTATAAATGTAAGGTGTGTTTGAATTTGGAATAAAGTCAACTCCTAAGAAAAAATTTTTTTTTTTAATCTACCAAGGAGTTTGAATTTTGCTATATTACAATCCATTGAGGTTTTTTAACTATTGTTAGTAGCTTAGTATACCAATATTAGAATCGCGAGGCCACTACATTCTTACTGATTAGTCAAATTCACAGGTTATTTTAACTAAATAACAGTCATTGTATTTAGGCTTCAAAATAAGCACTATGATAACTCCCGAATTAGTTTAATAAACACACAAAATTATCGTCCAACTGGGCATAGAGATTAGTACTGATTTGTTCACTAAACCAGATAATTAGTTGGCTATTACGACACTGGTATTTATAGATAAACTAGCTTCCGCCCGTGGATGCCCGCGCTGTACTCAAATAAAATATACCCTATGTTCATCCTGAAAGTTAATTCTACACATTGGTGAAAGAATTTTTCAAATCGGTCCAGTAATTTCGGAGCCTATTCAATGCAAACAAACAAACAAACAATCAAATCTTTCCATTTTATAATATTATTAGTATAGACAATAATGTTAAAATTACCGACAGCGCCATCCTACGTCCTAAACGGTTAAAGCGGGAAATATGTACCTATGTAAATACAAATAACAAAAAAAAAAAAAAACATGATCACGACTGCAATCCCCAGGGCTCGGTAGATATCTCCTCAGATCTCTAGTTAGATCCTTGAAGATATCTAAAGAGGGTAGTCAGAGGCACGTCCGAACATAACATTTGGCACATGCCCACATTTTGCACAGTAGTTAGTATTCTGTACGTGACAGGTAGCAAGCCCATCACCGCTTATAAGAATACTAACCTATGACACACACCTTCGAATTTTTGGTTCTTGGGCATGCCGGTTTCCTCACGACATTTTCCTTCACCGTTTAAGAGCACTGAAATTGTGCACATATTTTTTTCTAATAGAAAAACTTATTGTCGCACGACCAGGTTTGAACCCACGACCTTGGGATCGTGAGGCAGGGGTGCTACCACTACCGCTTTGTATGGAAATAACATTTAGCGAAAGTAGCGAGTAGTTCCACTAACTTACAGAATATAACTCACAAGCCAAACGCTACATATTTCATTTCAGCGCGATGCCAATGCACCGTGGCCTATCTCTGGCAACTCCATATCTTCACACTCCGTGGCTTGGGAACTAAAACTACGGTTCTCTATAAACCTACTGGCGATATCTTACGGCAAAACATCCTAACGTGCCACTAGTTTTTGAAGTAAAACTTTTGTAGGGCTTCCACATCTTGGTGAGGATTGGTCAGTGTGACAAGAACAACAAATTTAGACAAGGATGGCGATAACACCGGGTGATAACAACTATTGTATGCACGCTTGGTGTGGGGAGTAAGCTGGTGAATGCGTGACGCGAGCGTTACAAAAATTGTGATCGGGAGAGGCGAACGGAAGTTGAAAGCGTTATCAGTTAGTGAAGATAGTAGATAGAGAGATACGTTTCGCATATTACTTTAAGGGCAAGAGAGAGGAATGTAAGCACACATTTGCTTAACACAACTATTAATTATTAATTAATTGAGTGAATTATATCATTATTATTTTATTACGTACTTAATATATATTTTAAGCTTTACCATAAAAAGTTTAAAAAATGTAATTTAACTTAATGTGTTACAAAAGTTTCTTCTGTGTCCGGGTGTTACTATGTGAGTAATCTATGTAAGTACCTATTCGTATGTATGTATTTACAAACTAAATATTAAAAATTTAGTAACAACAAAGTTAAATAATCTATCAACTATCCGGTTCCCATAATACAAGCTTGTGTAGTTTGGGGCTAGATGGCGTTACGCGAAATGTCCACCAATATTTATTTATATAATCTACGATCAATAGAAATAATATAGGTACCTTAAACCACTCAATCACCACTAATTGATGTTGTCTGATTATATAACGTCCGCCACGTGACGGTCGCTGCTTTTAGAAGACTATTTCCAAACTTCTGGCTGCGGCCTGACTCTATTTGCGAAGAACATAGTTTGGGCATTATTGTTATCGTTTCGAGTTTTGGCTGGAATCAGTTAATTTGGATTGGCAGTACCTTAAGTTATCTTGAACTTTCAACCCACATCTTTCCACGGGTTTATTTTCCTTTTTAAACGTAAGTATTTAAAAAAATAGCGTGGTTTGTTCTGCGTAACATATTTTTTTCAAAGAAAAAGTTTCAATGTCGACATGATAGGTAATTATGGAATATATTAAATAATCATTACAAGTCTACTTTGTACAAAAGTGACAATACGAGTATAGTCGAATATCATGACAAGTGCTGTTTAATAAAAAAACTTACAAATATGTAGAATTGTAGGTACAATTTTACAATTTGAAAATTTTCCTGCAACACAAATTTATAAATCGTAATTTATTATTAAAGAGAAGATTGTAGAGTTGTAGCCGGTTACAATTAATTGTATTTTACGGTTTGTAATGTTTATTAAATAGGGGCCATGTAGTCTATTACTTAGCTGTATAAAAAAAACTGTCTTTTACTGACTGTTTATATATAAACTAGCTGTCCCGCCCGCGACTTCGTTCACTTAAAGTAGGTATCTAACTAAACTGAGTTTCAAACAAATCACACTAATAAAAAAATCCCATAATAACTTTTACACACAATTTTACCCTTTTTAGAGGGTTATTTTGAAATATCCAGGAATACGTTTCCATTTATTTTGCGTTTAAAGTATCCAAACCAAAATTAAGATCAATCACACCACCCTTTAAAAAGTACCCATTGAAACAGTGACCCAACATTTGACCCCTTTTTGAAGGTTATATTGAAAAATCCTGAAACACGTGTCCATTCATTTTGTATTTACAGTACACAAAGTTTCAGACCAATCGCACCACCCGTTAAAAAAATCCCATACAAACATTGACCCCTTTTTTAGAGTTACCTATATTTAAAAATTCTGAAACAGAAAACAAAGTTTAAGGCCAATCGCACCACCCGTTAACAAACATTGACCCCCCATTTGATCCCCTTTTTTAGAGATATATTGAAAAATCCTAAAACACAAAATTAAGTTTCAGACCAATCGCACCACCCATTGAAAAGTTCCCATACAAACATTGACCCCCCATTTGACCCCTTTTTTAAAAGGTTTTATTGAAAAATCCTGAAACACGAAACAAAGTTTCAGACCAATTGCACCAGGTTAAAAAAATCCCATACAAACATTGACCCCACATTTGACCCCTTTTTCAAGGTTATATTGAAATATCCTGAAACACGTGTCCTTTCATTTTGTATTTACAGTACACAAACAAAGTTTCAGAACAATCGCACCACCCGTTCAAAAGTTCACATACAAACATTGACCACACATTTGACCCCTTTTTGAAGGTTATTTTGAAAAATCCTGAAACACGTGTCCATTTATTTTGCATTTACAGTACACAAACAAAGTTTCAAGGCAATCGCACCACCCGTTAAAAAGTTCCCATACAAACATTGACCCCACATTTGACCCCTTTTTGAAGGTTATTTGGAAAATCCTGAAACACGTGTCCATTTATTTTGCATTTACAGTACACAGACAAAGTTTCAAGGCAATCGCACCACCCGTTAAAAAGTTCCCATACAAACATTGACCCCACATTTGACCCCTTTTTGAAGGTTATATTGAAAAATTCTGAAATACGTTTTCATTTATTTTGCATTTACAGTACACAAACAAAGTTTCAGGCCAATCGCACCACCCGTTAAAAAGTTCCCATACAAAAATTGACCCCACATTTGACCGCTTTTTGAAGGTTATTTTGAAAAATCCTGAAACACGTGTCCATTCATTTTGCATTTACAGTACACAAACAAAGTTTCAAGCCAATCGCACCACCCGTTAAAAAGTTCCCATACAAAAATTGACCCCACATTTGACCCCTTTTTGATGGTTATATTGAAAAATCCTGAAACACGTGTCCATTCATTTTGCATTTACAGTGCACACACAAAGTTTCATGAAAATCACTCCACGCGTTAAAAAGTTTCATACTAACGTTTTCACCCTTTTTCACCCCCTTAGAGGTGGAATTTCCAAAAATCCCGCCTTAGTGGGTGGTTTTGTTATAAAAGGAAACCACCTTCCAAATTTCAGCATTCTAGCTTCAGCGGTTTCGGCTGGGCGATGATAAATCAGTCAGTCAGTCAGTCAGTCAGTCAGTCAGGTTAAGCTCTTATATAGATATAGATTTACCTACCTACCTACATTTTTTTTTTGATTATTCTAAAATGCAAAGGAGTTTCTATTATCGCTTAGATCTTTGAGAATCCCTTCCTACTAAAGGGGTAGCTAAAATAACGTACCATAAAATCACAGAGTATCATTCCGAATCGTCTTACAAGGTCTAACCAAGGTGTTAAAAAGTATAATAAAAAGTATTTCTATCGAATTATGCATAATTCTATTTGCGTTTTATTCGTGTCCCACATCGGGCGAAATAAAAATATTTTTACCTTACATCATAATATTTCCGCCATTTGGCTTCATCATCAAATGTTTACGACACATGCGTTTACGAGCGGGCGATAAAAGATGCCACCTTCGGTTTTGTGGTACTGAGTGTAATGGAGTCAAATAATTGTGAAGTTATTTAGATAGCATTGTAGTTTCATTATATAATGATAGGGGTGAATGGAAGAAGAAAAGATGTTGTGCCGACCCCACTTAGCGTGGGATAAGGGCAGGAGAATGATGATGTAGTTTCATGGCGTGTGTGAAAAGAGTGCATGCGGCGGAGATGCGAATGTTGAGATGGATGTGTGGAGTGACAAGGATGGATAAAATAAGGTATGAGTATGTTATTGCGTCGAGCTGAAGACAGGGCGCAATGGCGCTCATTAGGGGAGGCCTATGTCCAGCAGTGGACTGCTATAGGCTGATGATGATGATGATGATGATGTTAGAGGAAGTCTGAAAGTGGCACCGGTAACAGAAAAGATGAGGAGTAATAGGTTAGCGTGGTATGGGCATGTTATGAGAAGAGATGAATGTCATGTGACAAGGAGAGTGTTAGATATGAATGTGGATGGATACAAGGGTAGAGGTAGACCAAAGAAAAGATGGATGGGCTGTGTGAAAGATGACATGGGTAAGAAAGGAGTGAGTACTGAGGTGACGAGTGACAGAGGGAAATGGAAGAAGATCACATGTTGTGCCGACCCCACATAACGTGGGAAAAGGGCAGGAAGATGATGATGTAGTTTCAAAGCGTACCGTGTCTAGGGACATAATGAAGACATGATCACGACTGCAATCCCCAGGCTCGGTAGATATCTCTCCTCAGACCTCTAGTGACTTAGATCTTTGAGGATATCTAAAGAGGGTGGTCAGAGGCATGTCCTATATATACTGTTTAATAAACATCGTTTAGTTAATTTAGTAATTAACTGTGTTCTTTGAACCAAGGTCATGACCAACAGCGTTAAATCCAGAGTAAAAGTAGACGGGGAAGAATTGCAATATGTCGAGGACTATATCTACCTTGGCCAAATAGTCTCTTTCAGTTCCAGGCAAGACAAAGAAATCGCTCGGCGAACTGAGAATGCCTGGAAGAGCTATTGGGCCAAGGGAGATCTGATGAAAAGTCCAGACTTTCCATTGTCGCTTAAGCGAAAATTAATGGACACATGCATTCTCCCCGTCCTCGTATATGGTGCGCAAACTTGGTCATTGACACATCTTCAGAAGGCCAAACTCAAGGTTTGCCAACGAGCGATGGAGCGCAGCATTTTGGGTGTCAAGTTAATGGATAGAATCCGTAACACCGAACTGCGCTCCAAAACGCAAATCACAGATGTCGCTACGAAGGCCGCCAAGCTGAAGTGGAACTGGGCTGGACATGTCTGCCGCATGCCAAGTGAGCTGTGGGCGAAGGTAGCCACCGAGTGGCGCCCCGACCCGGCGAGAAGGCGACGCGGCAGACCGAAACGGAGATGGCGGGACGAACTGGACAAATTTCTAGCTGACTGGGAGAAAATAGCACAGGATCGCGACAACTGGAAAGATTGGGGGGAGGCCTTTGCCCAGCAGTGGGACACAAACGGCTCATAATAATAATAATAATAATAACTGTGTTCTTTGTTTATTTTTGATAGAATTTGGTAGAAAGATAGGCTATATCTTGAAAAAAGACAAAGGCTACATTTTATAGAGAAAAAAATCTTGAAAGGGTTGAATTAAAGGATAAAAGTAAAGTGCAAAATAAGAATCCGAAAAAAATTTAAATACTGCCTAAAAAAACTATTCCACGTGGAAGAAGTCGCGGGCAAAAGCTGGTAGGTACTTACATAAACAGTTGAACTATCTAAGGACCGTTACAAGAGATCTATAGATAGCTCAACTAATCCAGATCACTAGTTACAAACAATAGTGATAACGTTAAGTCTTGTAGATTGATCAAATTACGTGATTGTTGGCCCTACCCTCTACGGATACAACGAGACCGAGCGAAAGCCGATTTATAACAATAACAATCTGACAAGTTTAATTAAGATACACGATATATAACCACCTTTATCGATCACAGTTATACACCGTGAAATTTTAATGGTTGTTTTCCCGCAGCGAAATGATTTTGTCTTGGTAATACAATGGTTGTATAAACAAATTAAATATTAGAAACAAAAAATACAGATATACCATTGTGAAAATTTAATTCGAAAGCGACCACGCACCAATAGTAATTCATCCCGATATCTACGCGAAGGCGGCCGGCGGCGCGTGCGATTCGAATAGTACCTACAAGTTACGTCTAATGTTACTATTGTCACAGAATAACTAGTACTACGTACAGAAGCGCTACTTCGCGCAATAATTTATAGAAATAGCGACTCTAGATACTAAGCAACAAAGTGCAATTCAGCTCGCAGAAACCATACCTAACTACCGTAATATTAACCTAAACGTTGCCGCTCTCTTCTAACGCGTAACTCTGTCGCTGTCTGGCGCGGAGTGAAGCGTTGGCTTTTACGCTATGGTTGTCAGCTTGCTCATCTATTCTGGTTATTCACATTTTCACAATACTAATTCTTAATTATCTCTTAAACGCGTAGACCGATTTTAATGATTCAAACGGATAAACTGGTTTTAGACCTAGACCTTTCATTTGACACCACCATCGTCAAAATATATCAACAAACGAAAATCGCATTTTCAAGTTGCTCTCGTAATTATACCTATGAAAACGCGTAAGTAACAATTATTTTAGACAATCTTATCAAACATTAAACGTTTCAACTAGGGTTTTATAAGACTGTACCTACTTGCTAACTAATTAACTTGTAGATGGGGTTTCGTTGTCGACATAATATGACACACTCTCGTCTCCTTTTTTTGACACACATCCATCGAATGAGCAATGCTTTAAGCCAGACATTCTTGTTGTTCAATTTAATTAACTCACTCTCAAATACGCACGCGCGACCACTGCGCGCGGGCGGTGACAACCGACTGACGGATGGCGCTGCGGCCATCCGAAATCGGTAGGTACTAATGTTAGTAGGTAAGGAGGAGTGGTGCCCTGCTATTGTTCCTCACGTTTTCGAGTTGATGATTATTCTTTAAATTATTTAAAAGAAAAACATCTTTTTTTTTTACTTTTACTCTATGTTTCGAAAGCACTCCTTAAGGAAAGTTGTTCTGCCGCGGGAAAACAACCATTCAAATTTCACGGTGTATAATACTCTCGGTGAAGAAAAACATCGCGATGAAACCCGTGGCGTAGTTATCTCCGCACGTATTCAAAGCCTTCATTAAAAGTAATCTCATAAAGAAAGCGTATTATTATAAATGAATATATTGATGATAGGAACTCATGCAGAGTTATCGCTCGTTCGTTATATTACTCGCAGATTATCTGATTTCTTTTTGTGCTGATTAAACATTACATTCATTCATTCATCCATTCATTCATACATTCATTTTTAATAGTACCTCAGTACTAGTAGATTTATACCAATCTAATCAATTAATGTCATTTGAATGAATCGATTAGTGAATGATAGATAATTTATTTGAGATTTTTTAAGTATCTACCAATTATCTTATACCTTTAAACGAGCAATTCTTGTATATTTATATATATTTGGAATCTCGGAAACGGCTCCAGCGATTTTCATGAAATTTAGTATGCAGAGGGTTTCAGGGGCGATAAATCGATCTAGCTAAGTTTCATTTTTAGAAAACGTCATTTACCAATAAAAAAAACCGAGCAAAGCTCGGTCACCCAGGTACTTATAATTATAGAATTACACCATGCTTCAAATTATCTTCAGATATGAAAATGAAAATGAAAAAATATTTATTTCAGCATGCAAAAATACGTACTTAAACTTAAAATAGACACAAATGTTAAAATGCATTAAATTTGATGCTGCTAGATTTTTACAAGGTTTGAGCTTACAGCGGTCTTCACACTAGGCAAGCCTGTGTCGTAAAGACCTATGATACGATTTACATTATAAAAATTAAAAGTAACCTCAGTCAGCAGCAGATCTATATCCAATCTATATCTACATGGACATAGATTGTTGACCTAAATCGAAAAGTTCATACTCCGCCGAGCACAAAATCAGTTCACGCCTGATTTATGCACCCTGGTGAGTTTTGAGGTCTATCTTGATAGATGGTCTGGTGCAGACTACTTATAATAATACCAGTGGAACTACCCCGCAGCAGGAATGCGACAGTTTATCTTGGTTATTTATGTTAATAGGTAGTCAATTGTTCGGTGTTATTTTATTTATTGTTTATAATAAATTAGTCATGTTTTTTTATTATTTAGGTCGGTTACTTTATTAAACTTTATTTTTAAAGCCCGTCTTATTCTTAGAAAAACCTAGTATTTATTATTTCAAAAATCAAACAACACGAATGTAAATAATTGGAAATAGTTTCTTAGAGCCGCCATATTAGATATTTTGACATTTCGTATAGTTTAAACCAGTTGTTCCCAAACTCTTTTGTTTCATAGACCACTTTCAAAATTTTGCTGGATCCGGTGGACCCCCTGCATCTACATTACTACCAATTTCTAAATCTCGAAAAAAAAAGTGTAGATTAGATCTATCTATCTATGGAAACTTGCGTTGTGGCTGAGTTACAACGACGATTAACAGATTTTGAAAAAAAAATCTTTTCCGTTTCCAAATTACTATTTTTTTCTCAATTTATTTATAAATTGTCATATTGAAAAGGTTTATTTAGGTATCATATTAAAATAACAAGCCAACATTTTAGTTCTTCACTATCGAAACCAAATTCATTTTCATGCTTACGATTGTGGACCCCAGTTTTTTGTCACGTCGAACGTAGACCCCCGTCGAGTCTCCCGTGGACCCCTGGGGGTCCACCTGGACCACTTTGGGAATCACTGGTTTAAACCAATGACGTAACGACACCTCATTTATCAAAATCCGTTCAGTGCATCCGTTTGAGTAGCAACAGTCAAAGAAACTCATCTTAACAATAGCCCACACAAATGATCTTCCTTCCATGCTGTCATACATTACTACATTCGTAGGTACATCTTTATAATACAAAGTTCCATATTCGCTTAGCAGCTCAACTTTTGCATAAATTTTAGTACATTTTCAAAAAGTTAAGTCTCAGTTTAGCACTGATGTGATGTATTGTAACACCAATATTATAGGCACACGATAGGCGGACACAAAATAAGGTAAATACATATGTACATTATAATGAAAAGATAAGGGCTACTGTAAACCTACATATTAAAAAAATGTGCAAAATACTGCAATATTGATATTCTGTTCACCTACCTACCCACAAGTATAGCCAAAAATATTGGATTGCAGATATTTTTTTTCCTTTTAAATCTAGGTGAAAGCTATTAACCGCGAAGCTTAAATCTCTAGACACCAAATCTGATTTAAAATACCGTTCAGCGCGGGCACGTAATAACCAATGTTTTTAGAAAAAAGATTTAAAAAAAAGCCGTATTGCTTTACAAGCCAATTTTGATCAATTGTTAGAAGCAGTTATTGATTCCAGACACTAAACCAGCCTAGCCGTAGGTTAGGTACTCCACATGTCACAGATCGCATTAAAAAAAGCCGTATTGCTAACGGCAATCTATGAGTCAATTTTGATCAAACAGTCAGTTTCAAGCAGTTATTGATTCCAGACACTGAACCTGCCTAGCCGGGGTTACTCCACATGTCACAGAGCTCACCGCTCAGATTTGTCACGCCAAACGGGCAACGTTTCAGTTTTGATTGCACCTAACGTAGCCGGGAGTAGACACCCCTACTAGCAGAAAATAGAATTGAAACAACTCATCAATTTCTTACTGAGTTCATAGACACGATTTTCTGCAATGCCTTTGACTCTGAACTTTGTTGCTCTAGTTTTTATATTTTTCTTGTGTTATATTGAGTTTTATTGTGTAATTTTGGTAATTTTTCCAATAAAGCCCGAGTTCTTGACGCCAGTGTAAAATATGTGAATTCAATTCATCTGGATAGTTCCTTTCTAAATCCATCGGAGGAAATCCCGAAAATTTTGAACAAAACAGCCATCTTTTGTTTAAAATTGACTTGACAGTTTGACTGACTTTCTGACATTGACAATACTACCAAACATTTTTGACACTGGCAAAGTTTATCTCAAAAGAGACAGGTGCCATAAATGAAGAAGAAGAAGAAGAGTTCATAGACATAAGACGTCAATTTTCACAACGTCTGCGACACACAAAATGGCTGTGGCATCATTGCAACCGTTTTTCATCAAATTCTCAAAAAAAAAATATCTAGGGATTTAAGGATACGCCTACATCAATTTCTAAAAAGGCAGATTCAAAATATATTTATTCAATCAATCACAGGATCACTTTGAAACGTCTTTCTAGGCGAATTAAACTGCCAATTCCAGCCTAACCTAAGTCTGACAAGAACAGGCAAGGCTCGTCTCGGTTTTTTGTATCCTTCTTACAAAATATAAGTTTTTGGTCTTTTTATAGCTAAACACAGAACATAAAAAAAGGAACGGCAAAGTATAAGATAATTGGCAAGTGGCTGTCGGAGGGCAGAGCATCATCGAGACAAGAGTCCCTATCAACAATATAGGTTGGCATTTATATTATAACTAGCTATTACCAGCGACTTCGTCGGCAAAACTCCATATTAATTCTGAAATTACTGATATCGGTTAATTGGGAAATTTCTATGGAATTCATAAAGAAGCGGTCACCCATCCAAAAACTGACTGCGCCCATCATTGCTTAACCAGGCTTCACCATGAGTTCCTTATACAACTTTCAGCCTCTATTTCAGCCCCTTCAAGATTATTTTTAGAGACGAAATCTTATATGTCCATCTCCAGGATATAACCTAACTCCTTGCTAAAATTCATTACGTTCCTTTCAGCCGTTTAGTCGTGAAAAGGTAACAAACAGTTACTTACGCATTTATAATATGTATTAGTATGCATACTAACGGTTTCTTTGTAAGATTACTAGCTGACCAGCGCGCAACTTTGTGTATTTTTGCAACGTTTTTTATTGATGCTCTTATTGATCATAGCGTGATGTTATTATAGCCAATAGCCTTCATCTATAAATAGACTATACAACACAACAATAATATTTCAATTCGACCAGTTGTTCCTGAGATTAGCGCGTTCAACCAAATAAACTCTTTAGCTTTATAATATTAGTAGGTATAGATTTATAACAAAGACTTTGAATTCTGAAGAAAGAACCAATCAGTAATTCGATTCCTAATAGTACTGACTACAGACACACCATTACAACAAATGTTTCACACAAACACAACGTCAATCCAATTCTACAAATAAGCATGACAAGCGAAGACTTATCAGCCACTTTACTTTCGCTTCTGTTTCTACGTTAACAAGATTTAAAATCGAGTAGCAGTGGTAGTTTCTAAAGTCAGCGGGACCCTCGTTACGAACGCTTTTTCTATTTCTAACTGAGCTAGACTACAATCAGAGTGCAGAGCTGGCTCAGCTAAATGTTTACGGTTTGCCGTCTACGTGTTTGATGATTCGGTCGCCATTTGTATTGCATTCCTGTATTGACTGGCCTCGCAGCTCAGGGGCCTCACCACGAATTCATAATCACACCAAAAACCACAGATAGATAGAATATAGAAACCGACCGTAAGTTGAGAAGTTTGATGTTGGACGTACTTCATCATTACTGTCACCGGTACAATGGCGTCCTTAGTGATAGCGCGCACGAGTTACGTTTGTCGACGTGACTGTTTCTTCACTCTAGGTTATGTATGAAGATGTCACCCAGTGTCACGACGTAACTAGCGCGCATCTCCATAGTATGAGATGCGTGACTGTTTCGTCACAAGTCCGTGGTTATGTATGGAGTCCATACGTAACCACGGACTTGTGACGAAACAATAACGGCGATAAAAATAACTCGTGCGCTTGACGCAAAACGTCTACAAAACGCCTTTTAAATCTAGGCGTGTTTATTTTAATATATTTTGAGAAGGTAATCTCAGTTATTTTTACCTGCGCGGTTTTATTACCAACACGAAATTGTTTATGAGAGTTCTTTAGCATTTTTTACATTTCTGGGGCAAGTTTTATGAGTAAAAATAAAAAACGATTTCCTCTCAAAACAAAATAACAGTTGAACGAAAGTGCTGTATTAATAACTTTGTGGTAAAACAATTTTCAGACGCCCAACAGTTAAAAATAAAGAATTAGGTTAGGTTGGTAGGTAATGTTAAAACGCATCTACACTAGTGACAAACTGCCGTGACTGTATCTCCGTGCCGTAACAAACGCCCGCTTAAAAAAGCGTGAAAAAGAACAGTTATTTTGTCGTGACACGTACAAACCCACGTGACAAATGTGGGCGTGTTTCGAACACTGACACGGTCATGTCACGGCAGAATATCTCGAGTGTAGACCCACGCTAAAGCATTTTAATTACGAATATACGCACTTAAACGCAAAGAAAACGACAAAGGTAAGGTAAACTTCCTGTGGTCAGCGCTTTCGTTGAAAATACTCATAGTTCAAAATTAGCTAAACCAGTTTTATAATTACAAAATACGAATATACAGATATAAAATTATATAGTTTTAGTTATTAGAAAGGTGAATATGAAAACGCATTGAGTGAAGCTATAGCACTATAAAAAAAAACTTGGACAACATCACTCCAGGATTTTCGGGAAAATTTTCCGAAAACGACGAGAATTTTTCCGAAAATTGTCTAAAATTACCATGGATATTTCGATGGCGCACAGCCAGGTCGAGAGTCAAACAAATAACTTTTATAGCGGCGTATATTTCCGCAAAAGGCTCGCCGTGGTGGGGGTTTTGTTTATTCGTCATTGTCCAGGATCGTTGGGCACTGGACCGTGAGTGACTGAAGCGGGCTTGTCAATGGCTCTTGCGCGGAAACTAAATTATACAACCTTTGGCTTTCCAACTAAGGGTTGACGATACTGTAATTTGCGTTAACTTTACTTCAATCGCTTCAATTGCATTAAGTTAATGATCAATAAACGAATCACATAAAAATAACATAAGTTATATTAATTATAATATGATGAGCGCTGGCGGTGTAGTGGTAGAACCCCCCGCCTCACGATCCGAAGGTCGTGGGTTCAAACCGTGGAACCAAAGAGTATTTTATTAGAAAAAAATATGTATGTAAGTACGCAATGCCAGTGCTCTTAAACGGTGAAGGAAATTAGGTGCGTGTCATAGGTAAGTATTCTTATAAGCGGCGATGGGCTTGCAACCTGTCGCGTACGGAATACTAACTACTGTGAAAAATGTAGGCATAATGCCAAATATTATTTTTAAACGTACCTCTGACTACCCTCTGTAGACATCCTTAATTAAAGATCTAAAAATAATGATCTTAAAGATTTAACCTAGCCTCGGGATTACAGGCGTGATCATGTTTGTTTTTTTTTAATTAAAAATTATAAATGCGAAAGTTTAAGGCACCTACTTACTCTGTAAATTTGCAACTTTTTATGTTGAAGATACGTATGTAGATGAAGAACGAATCTGCATATAAGATAATTAGGTTGGTAATAGTTGAACAATACGTATAGTAGAAGCAATTCGTCATCATTTTCAATATTTTATTTGGAAGGTCCAGTTTTAGACTCTTTTAGGCCATAGACTGGCTTTGCTAATCAAAAGCGTGCAGCACCAGATGCAACTCACAACAAAACGTTTTGACTCTGCGCCTATTTCGCATTTTGCAATCAGTTATAAAATGGGTATGAAATATCGCTAAATGTACACCGTATACTCTTGGTAGCGGTGTACATTTAGTACCTATATACTTGTTCTTTTTTTACCCGATTGCGAATCGAAGAAGGGTAATGAGTTTGAGGTGTATGTATGTATGTATCTGTTTGTATGTATGCGAGTTTCTTTATCTGTCGTTATAGCCCAAACGGCTCGACGGATTTAGACAATTGAGGTGTCGTTAGACTCGTCTTGATCATAAAAGTGACATAAGCTATACAAAATGCCAAAAAAACTAATATTACGGCTGTAAAAATCTATTTTTAGGTTTTTTATTTTCGCAATAAATACTAGTTGAGTTCACATTTCTACGCGAACGGTATTTTCTATCTGGAACAAAACTAGCTTGTCCAAAATGTTAATGTTCAACTTGTCACGTCAGTTAATTTGGAATATAATTATGACCACACAGTTAGATCATCGAACTTCTAGGACTTCTGTGTCCCACTGCTGGGCAAAGGCCTCCCGCTGTCAAAAATTATTTGCGGTAAATTCTAAACATTTAGTTGACCTACCTACCAACTACGACAATCTTTTTCGAGATCGAATCTACGGCTTCCTTTCGGGCTTTAGAAGGGCACCATCAATTTACTGTCATTCAACCTCACCCTTTCCACGCCAAAAGGTCGAAATTTTGAATAAAAATAATATTATTCAATGCTCGAATAACGTCGCCAGAAAGTTCCACTGCAAAAGGGAAAGGAATAAATAATATCCAATGCGGCAATCTAATAAGAAATAGAAGAACAGTACGTTTGAATGGAAAGCTGTGACCTAGATACCCTCGGACGCATACAAACGGAAGTAATTCGCGGTGGCAGCTTAGTATGTAATTAGTTCTGGTGCAAGCTTTCGCTTTTAGTCAATTTCGTTTAGATTTTCAAATGACGAAATCAAAAAAACGAGATTCTTAAGTCAATAACTAGATAGATAGGCAAACTAGTAAAAGTAATTGGAAATAGATTTTTACAGCCGCTTTATTAGATTTTTTTACATTTTGTATAGCATATTATATATATCACTATTTTCTGATCTAGACAAATCTAATGTCACCTAATTTATCAAAATCTGACAAACCGTTTGGACTCCAGCGACAGCCAAAGTAACACGCATACATACAAACATATATACCTACATACACCCCAATAACATTACCCTCCTTCTTCACTTCGCAGTCGAGTAAAAATAAACTTTTGTCGTTACAAATGTCACTTGTCTTGTTTTCCGTAGAAAAAAAACAGGATCAAATTGCGATTCTGGGTACTTATGCAAATTAAAGTTAGCTTAGCATTTTTAAGTTTATGTAGTAGGTACATTTTTGAATGTCCAAGTGGTTTTGCAATACCATCCACCAACAAAATAGTTTTACCTATATTTAGCTATTTCAGCTTTTCATATTTCGTCGTGTGGTTTTAACTTAAAATATGACTCTTCTGAAAAACGCATTAAAAACGATTTAGTAGCTTAATAGTGTCGCTGGTTGTAGCAATATTTTTAAAATTACTCTTTGCATCATGTAACATTGCATTTTACCTGTTATAAACGTGAATATAGGGTTCAAATCTGTGTAGCTTGAACGTTTAATATCTCGGTGTTTGATGTCTTGACTGAGACTTATTACATTCAAAATGATCACCTTCAAGAGAACAAAATAAACATTTCCATATGTAATCTAATCTAACTATAATATTATAAAATGCGAAAATTTAGATGAATAGATAATGATGTATGTATGTATGTCGGTCGTCCGGTAGCGAGATGGGCTGGCGACATGGCATCCGTCGCGGGCCGGACCTGGATGAGGCTAGCAGCAGACCGTGGACAATGGCATATGCAAAGAGAGGCCTATACCCAGCAGTGGGTGAAGTCGGGCTGCGGGTGATGATGATGGTGATGTATGAATGTTTGTTACTCAATCACGCTGAAATAGCAGAAAGGAATTGAATGAAACTTGTCACAGAGATAGAATAACACATAGGCTACTTTTTATTCCTGAAAATGTACGGTTTCCGTGGGATAGATTTATTTTGATTCATATAAAGGTACGCGGGCGAAGCCGCGGACGGAAGTTTGTGTATGCTAATAAGTTTTGTATTTTTGTTTGTAACGAATTAACTAAAAAACTACTGGTCTGATTTCAATTTTTTTTACCATTAGAATGCCACATTATCCCTGAGTAACAGGCTTTATTCCTTAATTATTATTTTCAAAAAATAAAGATACTTTTTTACCCGTATGAAGCCGGGGCGGGTTGCTAGTATTGTATAAAAGGTATCTAGAACTTTTATAACAAAACAACATATAAACTTATATAAATAAACGATGTTTTATACTTTTACTTTATCAGTTTCTAGTCAGTAAATGCAATCAAATGGTGTACAAAAGGAGCCTTTGAGACGCTATATTTTCCTTTCACCACACTAGCTCGAAAAAACTGAAACGACGTGGAAAATGGTGCTTTTACCCTATAAAGGTAAACTTCCACTAATTTGCTAGCGATACTATCTTCTCGAAGCGTGTTTGAAACCCATAAGCGTTGACTGTCCCTTTACTTACAAAGAATCCACAGAGCATCAAACACTGCGCTAAGATAGAACTGGAAATATAAAACTTAAGTTAACTAATGTAATTACTAATGTTGTCAAAAGTGTAATACTAAAAAAACCCTAAAAAGAAACAAAGTTTTACCTTTGTTTCTTTTTAGGGTATGTATTTTTTTTTAGGTATTTAACTGGTCACTACCGTTCTGACGTGTAATAGTGAAGGTACTATGTAAGTACCTACTCGTAGATAACTCTCGAATAATAATTAAAAAAAAATACGATCTGAAAGTTAGGTGGTGGTGATTCGGTTGTGCCCCCCGGACTAACTAAAAAAATGCTGAAATATAAACGACCTTATTTTGTTCACACCAAATACATTTTGAAAACAGTTTTAAAAAAAGCTAAAATTGACATTATTATTCTAATTTTATTCAATTAAAATATTTACGCTAATTTAGTATTTATTGCTTTTAAAATAAGGTCGTTTATATTTCAGCATTTTTTTTGTTAGTACGCGGAACAACCCAATCACCACCATTGTGTCAAAGTCTAGGCTAGTAGAAAATGTCTCCTTGGCACAATTTTGTCACAGTTTTTGTGTGCAATAATATAAAAATATTTAACTTTTCAGCTTCAACACAAATTTAAAAGAGATAATGTCAGGATCGTAGCAAGTGGAGATCCGTGATTTCTGTCTACCCCGTCGTTGTAAATATATGTATAAGTAGGTAGGTAACTTAAATTCATTAACTGAGGAGAAGAGGTAGAAGAGGTAGTACTAGAGGTAGTTTTCAAGTGAACGCGTACATATTTTAGTAAATAATCCATTAAATAGCGGCTCTATGTACTTAGTAAATAGAAGTGTTCTATGGACAGAATCTTGTCTGAGGAACCATCTAAAGAATTCCTATTAATAGTTTTAATCAGTCGCGCCATTGCGCCATCATTTAAAAGTTTAGACTGCACAAAATGCAAAGTGCCAATTTGTAGATGGGGACAGATTAAAAGCCTTTTCACATCAGCGATTTGCGAGCTGGTTTAAATATTTTTGCGGTTAAAACACTTTAAAAAGTTTTAATAAAAAAATAAAATAAAAATATATATGTTCACGACTGTAATCCCCAGGCTCGGTAGATATCTCCTCAGATCTTTAGTTACTTAGATCTTTGAGGATATCTAAAGAGGGTAGTCCGAGGCAAGTCCAAACATGACATTTGGTACATGCCCACATTTTGCACGATAGTTAGTATTCCGTACGTGACAGGTTGCAAGCCCATCAAGCCCAAGCTAGATGATGCTGTGTGGACTGTCCAGCATTATTTATTTATTTATTTATTTATTTCATCGCCGCTTATAAGAATACTAACCTATGACACGTACCTTCGAATTTTTGGTTCTAGGGTATGCCGGTTTCCTCACGATGTTTTCCTTCACCGTTTAAAAGCACTGGCATTGCACACATACATTTTTCGAATGGAAAAACTCATTGGTGCACGACCAGGTTTGAACCCACGACCTTCGGATCGTGAGGCAGGGGTGCTACCACTAAACCACCAGCACTCTTTTAATACCTAATACAGGGTGTTTGGGACACCCTGTATTAGGTATTATAAATTAGGATTTATTAGGAATTAGCATTTTATTAGGAATGATAAAATGGCCAAAATCTATTTTTTAATCAGGTTGCTAATTTTAAGAATTTTCCACCTCACCGTCTTTGAAGGTCGATTGTAGCAAAAGTAGCCTATTAAGTAGTACTTTTTTTTAATGATTATGAAAGCTGAGAGTCTGGAGAATTCTTTAGACTTATTTAGAAACCATGAAATCACTTTTTAAGATTTTTAATTTGAAGTTGAAAATTTTAGTCATAATTCACCGAATGTAATTATTTGACTTTACACCAACATTTTCATAGTTTTCATCAAAGTCACGTAGCTGATTATTTTATGCATAAAAGAACAACTTATTAAAATTCAGTAGCAAAAAAAAATCTCAAGAAAGTTTTCTACTTTTTTTGTAAGAATGTTTTAAGTTGTTGAAGTCGTAATTTTTTCAAAAATTCGGAAAAAAATTAATAACTCGAAAACTATAGAAAATCGCGGAACATACATGGGGGTGATTCGGGTACCCCAAGGGGTATTCTATCTCTGGACTTTCGCTTGACACTACTTTTTGGGACACCCTGTATATAAAAAAGTTTTAATACCTACATATATCTATTGAAAGGCAGTCAAACATCGCATTGTTTGAAGAAGTTATAAAGCAAAAGTTCTATGACGTAACAATCTTATAGAAAATGGAAGTTACTGAATAAAATCACGTGAGATACTCGTACCTAGGTACATGTATAGTATGTACTCGTAGATATTTCAGAAAATCAGGGGGGCGATTATGGATCTTTGCTTACAATCAATGTCAATACGTTTTCATTGTAATCAAGTGATTTGGTATGACATAAGAGTGTTTATTCAATAAATTTGAGCCAGTTTTGACAAGTGTTGATTGTATCAGAGTTCCGTAATCGCACTACTGATAAATTATTCAATTTTGAATCTTATATCAAGGTCATCGCAAAGTAATTTGCGATGACCTTGATATAACCTTGACGACATAGATGAGATAGATAGTTTACCACTTATCAGTCAACGTCATATTACTTAAAAACCTTAAAAAATATTTCGAAAAAAATAAATAAAAAAACAATGCTAATGTAGACCTCAAATTCAAATTAAAAATACATCCTAAGTGCAACGGTACTATGGTTCAATCCTTACTTATTTTATAAATGCGAAAGTAGCTCTGTCTATGTGTTACGCAACACGCCTAAACTACTGAACCGATTTTGATGAAATTTGGTACAAAGATAGACTAGAGCTTGTGACAGGACATAGGCTACGTTTATCCGGTTAAATAAACGGTTCCAGTGGGATAGATATATTTTTGTTTTTCAAAGTAACATGCGGGCAAAGCTGCTGGCGGAAGCTAGTTGTATAATAAATGTACGGTCAATATTTTTCATTTTTTATTCATTTAGGAAAGCATTAAAAAGTCGCTTAGAATTCTTTAGATTGGAATAAAATGCAGTTGATTTATGGGTAAGTTCATTCCGCGCGCATCACGGTGGCGAATGCATAATGCATCTTCGTAGTGGAAGAATTCCTTTGAAAAATGCTGAAAAAATAAAACAATAGACCACTTGAACTAGTATTTGAAAACCCCGTCTGAACGTAAAATTATAATTGGATTTTTTGACGTTTTGTATAATCTATGTCATTATTGTAATCCAGATAATTTCAATGACACCCCATTTGTCAAAATCTGTCCAGCCGTTTGGGCTACAGGTCAGTAGATAAAATGTCTTTGGGCTACAGTGACAGCTAAAGGAATTCGCACTGTGTGTGATGATAGGAGTAAGAAAAGAGTGAGTACTGAGATGACGTATGATAGAGGGAAATGGAAGAAGAAAACGTGTTGTGTCGACCCCACATAACGTGGGAAAAGGGCAGGAAGAAGAATAAGTAAAATAACGTACAATTATATTTGGCTCGATTATTTTTTCGATATTAACTGATTCGAATAAAATAAGAAAAATAACTAAAGCAACAAACGCTCTGAGTTACGCACAAAAATTGAAATGGAAGTGGGCAGGACATGTTGCGCGGCTAACAGACTATAGATGGACCAATAAAGTAACATTCTGGAACGGCCCACTAGGCAAGAGAACAAGAGGTAGACCTATCGCAAGATGGGAAGATGACATCAAAGCAATAGTTGGTCCGAACTGGAGACAAGTAGCTGAAGACAGAGACAAATGGGCATCACTGGAGGAGGCCTTCACCCATTCTGGGGTTCCGGTAGATTAAATAAAAATTAAGCAATTACAAATACATAAACATATTACATAGGATACACATCAAATTATATTAAAAGTAAGAACAAATAAGTAACATAGAATAAACTAAACAAAACTAACACATTACATAGATTTTAAGATGTAAATTTACTGGAAATAAAAGGCTTTTATATTATATTGTTAGCAATATCGTCCGACGATGACTAATAGGGGACAGCGCGCCTATAAAAGCGGGCGCAAAGCGAGCTGCAAGCCAGTTGCGCACGAGCCTTCGACGAGTGAACATCTAAGTAGTTACGATTATCGGTGATTGTGAGCTACCTACCTACTTACCTATGTGGTTAGATTACGAGTAAGTTACTCTGAGTTCATGTTAAATTTAACTGTGGTTTGTTGTAAGTTTGATTTGATTCCTTTTGGTTATCTTTATGTTTAATTTTTATCAAATTGTAAAGGATTAAAGTTAATCCGCCGTCCGTCTGTATTTTTTTTTATTTGAATCATTACTTGGTTCCTAAAATCAGAAGTGGGATAGGTCTGTGTCCACATACAGCTTTCTCTTTCTTTTCTCTGTAAAACGCTACCTTTGCACTGATAAACAACCAGACAAAGGCCTATAAACCAGAAAGGAAGCAAAAATACAACTACCCACAGTTAGTCATTTTTTGTGTTTTGTTGTTTAAATTGATGAATTGAGAACTCGTGTTAATTCTAGACATTGTTTACGAGGTAGCTCACATAACCGTACACGTAGTCCTCGTTAACATCACAGATGTCACAGGTCTCGCATATCGAGGCAGTTCTCGTCCAATTAAATAGATCACGATCCCGTTCCCGATGTGTCACATCGTCGAACGCCGTGGCGCACATATAGGGCTCCACGGAGTAGGAGTGGGTTTCAGTCTCATTCTCGAAACGACAACAGGCGTCTTACATACTCCCGAACGATGCGTGACACTGATCGTTCATATGACGTGATCTATGGCAGTTGTTATCTTGAAGCTAGTTTGCGATATCGCCGCTCTCTTACTCCTAGTCGGGAAAGGTGTCGCGAGCGTATCTGAGAACGGTAATCATCGTGTATGCCCGTTCCGATGAGCCGTGCTGTATTTCGACTACCCTCGAGTCGAAATGACCTTTCTTCTCCCGCTTATATAACGTGTACCTACTGACTTAACTGACTTGACACCAGCTGATTTCGCGTCTAACGAGACAACTCAACACTCTGAAGGCATTGTAAGCCTTACGCACTACTGGTGATCAAAGTAAACATGTTGACAATCGTATAACCGTTGTTTGTGAGATTTCAGAGGTATTAGACAAGGTCAGGTGAAGCCGAGCGTTTGAAGAGTGGAGTACGGCAGGCCGATCGCGAGGCGGTCGCTGTCGCTTTGCTGCTTCCGTCGCTCTGCTGTCGCTACTCGTACAGTGTTATCAAGGGTTTGCCAAGTGACCGTTATGAACTTAAACTACTGAGTGGTGCGCGGGGTAAAACTACCCAAGCCGCAGCTCAGTACAGTACTCCTTTGAAAAGAGAATGGTATCCCAAGAGGTTTGCTGCATTTTAAGTGTGTGTTAATCTGAATGTTTTATGTTGCAGTCACTTATTTGGATCACACATATCCTAGCGGTGTGTATGATGGCATACGTGAGGCGTTTCGCTTCGCGTGGTGGGACGAGCATGCAACGCGAACTTTCTACTTACTGCGCGCGATGCTTCCCTTGGACTTCTGGCCCTGCAGACGTGTTTCTGAACGAGTACAGGTGTAATCCAAGCAGACGCATTTCTCAGTGCGTATGAACTCATGTCTGGCAGACCAGTGGCTAGTGTGTAACACTAGAACAGGTAGACGATGTAATCGTCGGTATGTTGGTAAGCTAAGTGTTCCTATTGTTTTTATAAATACCGCCGCGCTGGCGTTATTGGGTAAATTAGATGTGAGACACCGCACAGTGAGCGTGTCTAGTAAGTTTGCTATCGGTGCAGTTTGCAGTTAGTCTCATTATTTCGTGTATACTTCATGGTAATTCACTGTTTGGTTTTATTGTGAAACAATGGTTAGCCGTTTCCAAATTAAAGTTAAATTAACAGAGACTAATAACTGGTAGAGTGAACTACAGGTTAGAGGTTAAAACTGAAAACTGTAGGCCAAATTGTAAAGCCTTGCGTAAAATATTGAGATGTCGGACTCGACACCTTCTCGAGTAGAACCAAGTCTACCAAGACGAGTATTCCAAACGGAATAGACGGTTTGCACTTGATGTGATGTGATGATTTTGTGTTCGTGCTTAACCTTTCCTGTTCACAGGGAAGTTAGATCTGAGAGTGCGTTGCCCCTACGAGGTGGTCAACGTTCTGTGCGCTTACGCTGCGCTATCGAGCGGTAGCTGTGGGCAGACCCAGCCTGCAGTGCAGTCATTTAATAGGATCACACGTGTCCTAGCGAAGCTGAACTCCAGGATGCGCACTGCGCAGTCCCTATGAGGTCGTGTGATCGTTGCCGTATCACCGATACGAGCTCGAGCTATTGGCTGTTTGTACGGAAAGAAGACTATGACTGCCGCAGAACATTATGGTTCAGTGGTGTGGCAAGTCGACCCTGGTGAAGTATGAAATATTTTTCTGTAGTAGTGAGTTATACCAGCAGCCCCGACATAATGGCTATTTGATCCGACATTTAGCAGTTTGCTATTCGTAGCTTCGACATTTTTGGCTACCTTTTTATTTCGATAATAGTTACCCGGTGGCTTTGCAGTTGTTTTGGTAATGATCGAGGTCCGGAACTCCTTCATTGGTGAAACAACTTGCAATCTGCAGCTTATTTAGAGGCAGTTGCTTGAAAATATGCTTGTGCTTTCTGTATGACAGGAAAACTGAAAATATACTTGTGCTTTCTGTATGACAGGAAAACTGAAAATATACTTGTGCTTTCTGTATGACAGGAAAACTGAATCTGGGAGTACGTGGCCTTTACGAGGTGGTCAACGTTCTGCCGAGCGGTCGGTGTGAGCTGACGCTGCGCTGTCGAGCGATAGCTGTGGGCAGACCCAGGCTGCAGTGCAGTATGGCGCTGTGGCGAGGCGATCGATGTCCAGAGGCATCTCTGACTCCGGTACAGACTCCGGTCTGGCAGACGTGTCTAACACGTACAGGCGCTGTCCTGGCAGACGCATTTCTCAATGCGTACAGACTCCGGTCTGGCAGACGTGTCTAACACGTACAGGCGCTGTCCTGGCAGACGCATTTCTCAATGCGTACAGACTCCGGTCTGGCAGACGCGTCTAACGCGTACAGGCGCTGTCCTGGCAGACGCATTTCTCAATGCGTACAGACTCCGGTCTGGCAGACGTGTCTAACACGTACAGGCGCTGTCCTGGCAGACGCATTTCTCAATGCGTACAGACTCCGGTCTGGCAGACGCGTCTAACGCGTACAGGCGCTGTCCTGGCAGACGCATTTCTCAATGCGTACAGACTCCGGTCTGGCAGACGTGTCTAACACGTACAGGCGCTGTCCTGGCAGACGCATTTCTCAATGCGTACAGACTCCGGTCTGGCAGACGCGTCTAACGCGTACAGGTGTTGTCCTGGCAGACGTATTTTTCAATACGTATGGACTCATGTCCGGCAGACACGTGTGGGGGGTTTTAGTAGATTTGTACGTACAAAGTAAGAGAATGTGTGACACTTGTCAGAAGACGTATGTTGATACGAAGAATGTTAGTGAAGGACTAGGTACCTAGCTAAGTGTTTTTCGTTGAAAGAGGGCCTTGCCAGATGATGAATGAAAGAATAGGCAATTTCTTTTGATGTTATTACTTAACCCGTGTTTTACATCGACAGACTCTTAGATAGACGCTTGTGCGCGTGTGACGCACGTGCGCTGACCTCCACGACGTGAGGTGATGCAGAACGGTCTGTGGAAGACCCGATGCTGCGTCGAGACATGATGGAGAAAAGTATCAGGGGCCCTATTTTTTCTTTATTATTATTTGAGACGTCTCTGAGGTGACTCCTGTGAGACTCGAGTTACGAGATGACGATTGATGTGCGATGTATTAATTAAGTGAAAGAGATTATGAACTGAGAATGAATAATGAAGTGGCAGTTTTAAGAAACTGCGCACGTATTTATACATGTCGTTCTTTCACAGAAGGTGAATCTGATGAGTCCTAGGATAGCTCATCAGACTCCGCAGCAAGGGTTCAGCGGTCTACGCCCCTGCTAGATGCTGGCTGATCCTGAAGCCGGACCTTCAACAGCTCCTGGCACCAGTCCTGCCTGTTGCTACCACGCTTGCGGGCGAGGACGACCCGTCGTCAGGAGAGGCCGTGTTAGCAATATCGTCCGACGATGACTAATAGGGGACAGCGCGCCTATAAAAGCGGGCGCAAAGCGAGCTGCAAGCCAGTTGCGCACGAGCCTTCGACGAGTGAACATCTAAGTAGTTACGATTATCGGTGATTGTGAGCTACCTACCTACTTACCTATGTGGTTAGATTACGAGTAAGTTACTCTGAGTTCATGTTAAATTTAACTGTGGTTTGTTGTAAGTTTGATTTGATTCCTTTTGGTTATCTTTATGTTTAATTTTTATCAAATTGTAAAGGATTAAAGTTAATCCGCCGTCCGTCTGTATTTTTTTTTATTTGAATCATTACTTGGTTCCTAAAAATATATTAACTGATTCTCTTCATTTTTCTGTCTTGTTACATCGATATAGACCACTATGAAACATCTTCTATATCGAAATCTAATTGTGCCGCTTTTACGAGAGTAACAGTCAACCAAACTTGCGCATATTATTATAAAGTCTGGATGACCGAGTTTTGCTCGGTTTTTTTTCATACCTAACGATGTTTTCTAAAAATGAAACCTAGCTAGATCGATTTATCGCCCCCGAAACCCCTGCATACTAAATTTCATGTAAATCGCTGGAGCCGTTTCCGAGATTTAGATTATATATATATTATATATATACAAGAATTGCTCGTTTAAAGATATAAGATGTGCATGATTGTAGTTTCTCTTCCACGTAAATATATGACGTCACGACACATTGCAATTTAGCCTGTAATCTGCATCTTAACGTAGGAGTTAATTAACTAAGACGGGAGCCTTGCGTTTGTATTGTAAAATGAACTTTAGACGTGAGGACTTAAGGTTTTTATTAGCATGATGGAGAAGCATCAGAATTCATCGCGCCTTAAGTTCGTTAGTCAGGCTCATTTGAGAGTATTGAAAGCTTGCAGGAGCAATCGTGCAAGTCATAATCCGTGGTGTCTACTTCGTGAACATTCTAAAACATTCTAAGTGAGCTTATCCATACTAATACTATAAATGCGAAATTGTCTGTCTGTACCGCTTTCACGCTTAAACCGCTGACCCAATTTGATGAAATTTGATACAAAGATAGACAAAAGCTTGAGAAAGGACATAGTTTACCCTTTATCTCGAAAAATTGCTTGAAAGGGTTGCAATAAGGAATGAAAGTTAAGTGAAAAATAAGAATCCTATAAAAAACAAAATTAACTAAAGTACCTAACTATTCCACGTAAACGAAGTCGCGAGCAAAAGCTAGTATGACCATAAAAAAGTGCAGTGGCCTAAGCTTATACACAAAACGCATTGATAGTGCGTTTACCAGCGCCATCTATTATGAAATTTGAACTAAAGTATGATTTTCGGTTTAAAGATCTTTATTTATACTCAAAAAAGAACAAACTAGTCCACTTAGAATGAGTATACATTGGTATCTAAAGATAAAGTATTATTTAAGCAAAGTTGCGGTAGATCTATGGCGTTAACAGTTAGGTATAGATGAAAGCGGTACCTAAAAAAATAAAAAATAAGTGACCCAACAAAGGTAGGTACATAGTTAGGATTAAAATAAAATAAAGTAAAGTGGGTACCTAAGCGTAATAGATAAGACAAAAAACATTGTGTGTCGCATCGTTGCGAATGCATTCCTAGCGCAAGAAATCGTGGAGTAGTTATTAGTTTTTTTTTTTTTAAATAGCGATGTTACTTGTGTCTTTTATTTCATCTGGAAGGCTGTTAAATATTTTTGTTCCATCGCACAATATACTTCTACTTCCCAACGTTGTTCTAGGTGTATATCGTAAAAGTTTGTTTGCGTTTCTCATGTTATATCTATTTATTTATTTATTTATGTTACAAAATCCACAGTCCTTAATCTATATAATACTTAAAAAAAAAAACATTTTCTTCTTATGACCAATAATGGATTTACATTTTATAGATGAATAATTTTGAACAGACAGCCAAAGCAAGTTTATATCTACAAGATCTCTTGGTAAAAACAGTTTGGGAGTGTAGGTCACCTAACATGATCTTTTTAATTAGAGTACAGATGTTTAGTGTATATAGTTGCGTAAGGTTAAATAATTTAGTTTCTTTATATATTATTGGGGTATGAGTATTTTCTTTGCTGTTGCTTTAAACACTCGGTGTGCAGAGCCTTAAATTCTTGAAGTCATACAATCGTATTAATTCAACGACAAATCCTCACGTTTCAGACTGAAGGAACTCCTACAAACGCTAAGTCCGTATTATTTTGGTGCGGCAACTTTCATAAATAATACAGACCAACTCGGGATAGAAGCTAGTGAGGGTTTTAAAGAAGGATTCCACTTTTGAACAATTTAAAGACAAACATCAAAGAGCTTAGTCGGTAAGTTTTAAACTTTAGTTCAGTGTTTTCTTTATACTTTAGCAGTTTGAAAAACCAGTGTCCAATCTTGTTACCCCAATCAAGTAAATTTCGTTTTTTAACGACTTAAAAAAAGAGGAGGTTTCAATTCTTCTGCATGTTTTTTTTGTACTTATGTTTGTTTCGCGATTACTCCGCCAATTATGAACAAATTTCATTTTTTTCAGTTGTCATATTTCAGAGGTGGACATAACTTATTTTCGAAATTATAATATAATAATAATAATGCTGGACAATCCACACAGCATCATCTAGCCCCAAAGTAAGCTACTCAAAGCTTGTGTTATGGGTACTAGATAACTGATATATTTAATACATTATATACATAGATAGATATTTTTTTTATTATACATAGAAAACACCCAGACCAACGGAACAAATTTCTGCAGATCGTACACAAATTTGTTCCGCGGCGGGAAACGAACCCGCAACCTCTTGCGTCGCAGGCGGACTCTCGCCCGCTGCGCCACAGAGGTCGTCGAAATTGATTCACACTTTTTTAAAAAGTCAATTACAACAAAAATTATATACACGATGACGTTTTCGCTATATTTGTGCAATAAATTAACGAACAAAATTTTGGGGGGATTCCATCTGGAAGTGATTTGGATCAGTTGAGCTATCTAAAGATCGTTTGTAACGGTCTTTATATAGCTCAACTGTTTCACAAGTATTTTATATAGTGTATATATTAAGATAGTTCTATATATTTATGTAAATAAAGTATTTCTTATATTAATTATGTTATTGAATACTACTTTGCAATATGTGAGCTAAGTTATTGCCAAACCAGAGATCTCAAGAAATGTCTACCGAGCTTATGAATTGAATTGACGATCTAACAGAAATGTCTAGCAAATCGATGTTTGTGTATACTAGTAGGGGAAATTATTATGAAAATACAAGTCCTTACAAAAGCACCCTTATGTTAGAGAATTATAATTAAAGAAAGAAAATATTGTGACAACTAACATGCTCACAAGCCTAATGAAACAGTTACGTACAATAATATTATTTAGCTTGGTCGCTTAGTTAAGTAAATAGGACTTTACTACTTTTATGCTCTGTTTAGATGGGCGAATTGATCAAATTTGTTTCATAACGATGTCTTTCTTCACCGTTTAATAGCACCGGAGCCTTACCATAAGCTCTTCGAACAATATCAAAGTAATATAACTTTGATATTTTATAGCATGACCTATAAAAAATGTATTGAAGTTAGTGTTACTTCAGGGGCCTTACCACGAATTCATAATACATTACCGAATTAGTATTACATTGTTATTTCGTACCCTGACCTATGCAAATTGTCTGGAAGTAGTGACGTTTCTATAATGGAATCGTTACGAAATCGTTTTGGAAGACTTCGTGGTGAGGCACCAGGTCTGAAATGTAACGTTTCTGAAACATTATGGTTTGTAAGAGCTTGTGGTTAAGCCCATGGTATTGTGCACATAAATAGTTCGAATGGAATAATTTATGGTGTTCGACCAGTTTCGAACCCAAGACTTGACACCCAAGATTGGAACAATTAATCGATTCAGGCGTGAAATCTAACTTCCAGACACTTTTGGGGACTTACCTCCACCGGTTTGGATAGTTTAGGAAAGTTTATTTCGTTTCGTTTCCTTTCCTACATTTATATGCACTGCTATCCTGTTGATTTAAGTTTTTCAAAATTTCTGCTAGAGGTGTTGTATGGAAGAAAACAACTTGCTATGACATTCTCATGGTAGTCAATTACTAAATATTGAAAAATAAGACGAATAAACTATACTATTCCGCTGAATGTGCGAATTATGTGTGTTATCGTATGCAATTCGTGTGGTTTTATTTGCGGTCGGGCGGGTGGTGCACGAATCTGCATTGTGTTTAACTCATAAGATTAAAAAGAATGTTAGTTAGTACCTACTTCTGTTAGCATAACAATATGCTAAGAATTTGGTCTTAATACCTAATCGTCTTCTTTTTCTAATGATATAACTAGATAGGCATTTAACTCAAATTGTTTTTCTAGCATTGATGATTGCTACCTGTACTTTTGAAGATAATAATATAAATAGTATAACAAAACTATGTAGTCCTTTATCTGAGTTCTATTTGCTCGAACATGAGTATAATGTTGCGGCCAAATTCTTGCAACCTTCTGGGATCGGATGGTCCCCTTTTAATTTGAAAGAGAAATCGAAATCGGTATGCCAATTGGCATAGTAAACTTTATACAGTGCTGCGTGTCGGTGCTTTGCATTTTACAAAAGGTGTTATTACTGCACAGAATGTAAAAATGTTGATAATTGACCACATTAGATCACAACATAGATAGTAAATAAATATAAATAAATAAAAAATAATACCAATAAACGTAAATTAAATTATAATTTTTTCAAATTTGTTAGTTACTAATTAGACGAATATTTAACTAGTTTTTTGAATAAAATTCTATAGAATCTAAAGCTTTCGTCAGTAACTATGAGCTTATAACTAATATGATGACTTTATAATCCTAAGTTTTTAAGCTGATCAATTTTATCAAATGTTAAACTTGGAAGAAACTTAACGAAATACTTATGAAAGATTTTGAAGACACTTTTACCAGACCTGAATTATTCGATGCTCGTACTAAAATTGTATTATTTTATCTGTATATTTTGTATTAATGTACATACATACATACATACATAAAATCACGCCTGTTTCCCGACGGGGTAGGCAGAGATCACGGATCTCCACTTGCTACGATCCTGACACACCTGTTTTGCTTCATTCACTCTCATACAAAAATAAGGTAAACCTATTTAACTTTCCTGATGGAATTTTATATGTGGCTACAATATGTCACTCAACAAAATGAATATGATACTAGATGCGCTACTTTATTTTAGTAGTTTTACTATGCTCTTATGCCCGAGGCCTTTGCAACACGAACATAATAACTACGCTGCGCAGTCGTTATTTCCAAGCAATAAGGTTCAAATTACATTATATTCCCGAAATGTGACCGTTTACATTTGGACGTGGGTTTGTACTTAATTTTATTATGATATTGTATTATTTACTTTTGTTTTTCGATATTTCTGTTAATGGTATCAAAGAGCGAGTGAGCGGGAAATTGTAATGGGTTTAATAATTCGAATGTCATCAACATTTTAACGGTAGTATCTTTGATCACAACGATTTTATTATTGAATTTAATAAGTGGAATTATTTTTGTTTACGTAGAGTTATTGTACTTCGTGAGTACGATTAATTATTAAATTTTGTATCTTAAATCATAGTTGTAATCATCGCAGGATATTTTTAAGAGATTTTGAATAAAATACTAGTTCTACTCTCCTTGACTTTGTTCACGTAATATTTTTTTTCATACAATCTTCAACCTCTCGCTGAACCTGTTAAAGGTTTAATTTATAAATTCCTTTTTATTAGAAAAAATGTAAGTATGTTGGGTCGGCACATCATGTCTTTTATCTCCGTCTATCAGCCATCATCTCTATCACTCTTTTATTTCTCATACTTCACACAGTCCATTCATCTTTTTTATGGGCTACCTCTACCTCTATATCCTAATATACTCTTATATTTACCACTCCTCTCGTCACATGACATTCATCCCTTCTCATAACACGGCTCCTAACATATTACTTCGTTTTACGTATAGGCAATATCTAGGTATATAACTATGTACATTTGTACGAAACATTTTATTTCCGGTTGTGTTCAGAGTCTCATTTCAGATAGCGTCCCTCACACGTCCGCTGCGTTTACAGGCAAGCTGTGGCCACGAAGACAGCTATTTAAATACTGATCAATAAAAAGTGGTTTGATTGTATGAAAGATGATATGAATGTAAGAGGAGTCGACTCAAAGTTGACGAATGACAGGTGTGAGTGGAAGAAGAAAACATGCTGTGCCAACCCCACTTAACGAAAAGGCAAGACATAAGGTCAAGAGAATGATGAATGATGAATAAGTTGAAGAAAATTTAAGAGCGAAGGTTTTTCACTGAAGTATGTATTAACACCGGTTAAAGCTAAACCTACGAGTTGTGGAGAACAGAAGAGGAATGATGATTATTCATCTTATACCACATGACAGTTTCATCAAGAATAAAACAGAAGAAAACGTGGCAGAAAAAAGAGGAAGAGGTAGACCGAGAATTAGCTATTAGGTATGAACCAAGTGAAAGAAGCGGCTCCGCGAGCGATTTGCAGATTTTTCTATTATTTACTATCTGAGCCAACATACGTTGTCTTAAATATAAAAATATTCTTCTTACAATAACAAACACAAATAAAAAAGAATTATCAAAATCGGTCCAGCCGTTCACGCGTGATGCCGTGACCAAGGGAAAAAGGGATTAATTTTTATATATCAGAGATAGATAAAAGATAGAGCATGCATAAAATACTACAAACAAAAGACCGAAAGAAAAAAAATTAGGTTTCTTATCCAAAAAGGTTAAGGTTACTCGCTGTTAAATAAAGTTGCATTAAATCCAGCCAAAAAAATAACTCAATCCGCTCGTTTCGTGGCATAAATGCATAAATAATACGAGATGAAACTCGCCTTAACAGTCTCAAAACCAGTGGAGGTAACTTTAAATCCTTATAATATTTCCTGAGTTTTTATATTAACCTCGCGACGTCTTTAAAAATGTGTATTTATTTAATACATTACTGGTAGAAATTTCCGTGACTTTATTCGCGCAATGTTTTTTTTATATAAACCAAAACCAAACTTAAAGCAGCGTTAACTTTAAAAGTTGAATCTTAAAAGTTAATTTCTTAATGCACCTCTGCCTAGAAAACCCTCATAAAATCAGTCAGTTAAAGCGGTGCAGCGGAAGGTTGAAATTTGAATGAAAAAATATTTTGCGAACAAAGTCTGGTAGTTCCACTAGTTATCGATATTAGTAGGATGGCATGCCATTAGGTATTCCTTACCCCCAGCTCTGTTATTTTCTTTTAACCTGTGTTGTCCCACTGCTGGACAAGTCTCCCCAAATTAAATCCATTATTAATTTTTACTACGGAAAAGAGTTAGGTAGCCTAAGGTTGAATTTGACCAACTTCTAGTAGGTATATTATGTATTCTATGTATTTATTTTTATTAATTAATCTATCAACCATCGGGTTCTCATAGTACAAGCTTTGGTTAGTGTAGGGCTAGATGGCGTTGTGTGATTTAAAAAATTCTTTCACCACTAGAAAGCTACATTATCCCTGAGTAACATAGGCTACAATTTATATATAAAAATAGAGATACTCATTTCATTTCCACCCGTGTGAAGCCGGGGCGTGTTGCTAGTTCCTTATATAACCTACCCTAGGTATTCCCAATCCAACTCCCAGTAGGAAAGCTAATGAGGGTCGGCGCAAACATTTTTTCCCGCTCAATGTCTGCGCTGACAGAACCGCTGACTAATCACCTTTCCCACTGCTATGCGGTACGTTTCAGTTATTTGGGTTTTTAATCATACTGGTTTTCCATCGTTCAACCATAATCATTACTTACATTCAAAATTATCTTTCAAATAATCAAACCACTTCTTCTTCGGCCTTCCTCTGCGTACCTAGTTACACTCATACTCATAACTTGAAATGATTTGTCTATAAATATTTACAGAAATATACAGATAGTACTTAGTATCGTAATATGCACTCTACCTATAACTACATAAAATACTAGCACTTGGCAAATGTCATACTGCCCTACAGCGCCACCTATCGGGTCCAATTTTGTTTTTAACCCATCCAGGAACCCATTAAAATATACACACAAAATTTCATCCAAATCTGTTCAGCCTTTTAGAAGTTAGACGACACACGTACAGAAGAATTTTATCTAATAAGATTTATAAAACAGTTGAGGTAAGTTCTAAAAAACGTTCAAACGATCTAAAGATAGCTCAAGTGATCCTGATTTGGATGGCAATAGGTAGGAAACCAATGTAAGAAACACGTTGAGACAAATAAAAAAAGCTCTTTCTTTTAGCTCATTTTCGTTCAACTTGAGTAATGTCATGGATGACAAAACTTACAAACAACCTAGGTACCTACAGCAAAATCACTAAGAAACGGCGCTCAAAACTTTCAAGTACTTAATCTAAAGACCACAAAATCTCTTTAAAAGTACGAGTACTTATTTCAGATCTAAAAGGAAGCTTTGAGACCTAAAGTTTGTCTTCAACTTCCAGACCGTTATCATCCACGTAGGCATTTGATTCAATCCACCACAGAATGGAGTCAGCTTTAACGTTTAGTTTCCTAAAAATCAGTGACCGTCATACTGACGATCGCATAAAATTTCTTAAAATACAAATAAAATCATCCTTAAAAATCATCCGTAAAATTACTTTGTATTTATTTCAAAAATCAAGAAACCAAGAAACTAATAACTTGAAAAGAGCTTAATACAGCCTCCATATTTGGTTTTTTGACATCTCATTTGTCAAAATCCGTCCAGTTAAGGCCAAAGACATTTTATCTACTGACAGGTCCTTGGTTAAGGCTACCTACAGTGACAGCCAAAAATACTCACATACATAGATAAGTTTACTTACATGTTAACGCTAATTTAGTATTTAGGGTGAGCCAAAATAATATCGTCGAAATTAGAAATTTTCCAACTTATCAACAAAATAACCTAAAACCTATGTGTAGATAAGGTTGAAGATCCGAAGGCAACTCCTACCTAAACTACCATCCAATGAGACGAAAATGATACTAGCCCTAGTCCAAATTGGTTTAAATAATAGGTAGTTAGGTAGATAATATAGGTTTTTATTTTAATTCTTGAGTTGTAGAAGTGTTTTTAACTGTATTTGTTGTAATATGGGATATAACATATTTGCACAGCGAATCTTAGATAATATAAAATAAAGTCGGCTTTCTTCAAACACTTAAAACTCTAGAACGGATGGACTGATTTTCATGGTTTTTGATTTGTTATATTTGTCTTCGTCCTGAATAGCAGAATAACTATTACAAACATTGGAAAATAGACGGAAAAATAAAATAAAATAAAAAAAAAAAACCCTTGATTTTTGAGGTTAGTAAAAAAAATAAAAAAAAGCCCTGAAGAAGAAGAAGAAAAAAGAAGACCCTGAAAAAATCAATTGGATACCCAAACAGCTGATTCGACGGATGTAAAATTACATCCGCTATATGACGTCAACAGCTTAAACCAAGGTCTGAGGAATTAAGTTATCTCCAGTCAGATTGCCTCGACGCTAGGATTAGATTTTAAACTACGTCTTAATGAAGTCGATTGAGTTGTAAGAGGTAGCGAGAGTAAGATAACATTCGTAGCATCGTGAAAATAAATGATACAATAGGTCTACCATGAGTTTTCACAATCTACACTCGCTAGCGAGTGTAGTTAAAAAAATGTATGAAAACTTGTCTACAGCGCCTCTAGCGGATAGTTGGGTACTAAAACCTCTATCCTACGTCACAGCGTACTAAAGCGACTGTAGTTTGCGCTCATAATTTGCTTACAATTTGGTACCATGAGTAACAGTTTTGACAGATGTCATAGTAACGTACTGTTACTACTGTAGTAACGTCAGCTAATCTAAATGTGACAACTCATGGTAGACCCACAGATAGTCAAAACCGCGGTCAGTTCGTACAGTTATTTATATTTACCACACACCATTCTTTCATTTTTCAATATTTATTGCGATTCGTGCGATGGAAAACACGTATTTATGTAAAAATGTTGTAAAGAACTGCCTAGTTTTTACAAATATTTGTCAACTTTGGAAATGAATAGGTATATTATATTTATTTATTTATATTATATTACCTTTAGTTTTATACCATATCATTATAGTTGTGATTACTGATTCATAAAATGGTACCCAAAAACCATTGATAATTGTTAAGACATCCTTAACTGTTAGTGGGGTATATAGATAATTATATAGGTATAGTCTATTATTTGAAATAAATAAAATAAATAAATAAATAATGCTGGACAATCCACACAGCATCATCTAGCCCCAAAGTAAGCTACTCAAAGCTTGTGTTATGGGTACTAGATAACTGATATATTTAATACATTATATACATAGATAGATATTTTTTTTTTTATTATACATAGAAAACACCCAGACCAACGGAACAAATTTCTGCAGATCGTACACAAATTTGTTCCGCGGCGGGAATCGAACCCGCAACCTCTTGCGTCGCAGGCGGACTCTCGCCCGCTGCGCCACAGAGGTAAGTACTTAGTTTATTTTATGCAAATTTTTAAAGCAGTATGACATCGTTATTCCTCAGGCTTTGGTTGAGGCGGTCGCTGTCGTGTAGCGACTGTAATTTTACAACCAAAATAGTTGGTATCTACGCAATATTTTTTTATATTTTTTTTTATTAGAGACTAAAATATAATCGGGTTTTCCGAATGGTTAATATTGTTTGTTGATACGTCGGACTAGCTATTTTTTTTTATTTTTGAAGCGATTATTTTGTTCTCAACGTAAGCATTTTAAAGTTAAATGAAAGTTATTTTTTACATTTTCACAAGAAAGACTGGCGTGTGCTTATCAGTTACTTTAGAAATTAGTGAGATTTTAAAGTGCTCTTTGACTTTTGTTGGTGAGTAGTACTTTAGATCTAATCTCTATCACTCCACGTTACCACTTATGCCTTGCGCCTGAACAAAGAGACTGCCTAATACGCTACTGCGATTAAGAACCAGCCAGCCATGAGTTCTGAATGTGCGGTGGCTACTAATGCATCCTTCCACCACTGAGGCTCAAACTACACTAGTTCAAGCGCACGTCAGGTACATGTTTTTACCCGATTTCGAAGGAGTGTTTATGAGTTGGTGAGTTTCTTTGGCTGTCGCTGTAGACCAAACGGCTAGACAGATTTTGACAAATGAGGTGTCGTTGGATTTGTCTGAATTACTATAGTAACATAAGCTGTGTAAAATTTCAAATGGTTATTTTGGATTTTAGAAGCTATTTTCAATATCTTTCAGACACTTTCTTTGCTCTTTGAAAAACTAGTTAAAGATTTTACTTGCTTCGTCAGTCTTCTTCTTGTAGGTCACTTCGTACCAGTGTGGTGATATGAATAAAGTGCGACTTAAAAGCTTCTTTTGAGCGTAAGAATGAAAATGAATTCGTACTACAGCCACAATGAAAGCCTTCGGATAAATCGGGTAACTTTCGATTTCAGTCATCTTAGTTAAGAAACAATTTAATTGATAAGTTGTTGAGCTTCTTCTACACCGATACATATTTGGTATGTGTACATTATGTATCTTCAAAATTTACTCAACGTTTTCAATAAAGAATTCCGCGAAATAAAATACGCAACACGGCGTAGAGCGCCTACGGCGAAGATCGCCTAAGGCGTAGATCACCTACGGCGTAGAGGCTCTACGATTTATCCATCCATTCGAGTACAAGTTTCTAGAACAATCTATTCGCCATGCATGCAAGTATGTCAATAAAAGTTTACCACAAAAAAATCCAAATAGCTTATTCACATGTATTGCATTATATGGAACCTTTTGAAGTATTTTGTCACGGAATTTACATGGACAGGAATTTGTAAGCACAATCACAATACTATATAAAGGCTATTGTAGTGACTGACTGACTGACCTATTGAGAGACAACGGAGAGCATTAACCGGAATTCAAAGACTTGAAAGGGGGTCTTTTAGTTTGTTGCCGGTAGACATCTTGTATTTTGGGCCAAAAATGAATTACCTCTTTTTGAGGGTGCATTCTTTACACCAGACATACACTGTAAAAGGAATTTCTGAAATTCAGTCTCTTAAAAGGAGCAGTGAGAAGTTGAAATTAATGTACAAAATACATTACACGAACAAGTCGCGGGATATCCCACTAGTTAATTATAAAAATTAATAAAATAATCCACATACTGAGCATAGCTTTGGTATAAACTATTTGATGTGTAGTTTACTATGAAAAACGACCTTAATTGAATTGATTTTTCAACATTTTTTCGCAGCTACTCAGCACTAATTTAAAAAGCTTCTGAAATTAGCAAAAAGACGCTAATCATGCGTCAATTTAAAATGTTTACGCAAATTTAGTCTATGGTGCGAACAAAATAAGATCGAGTAGTACCTACTTACTTATTAGCATTTGTTAGTCCGTGTAACAATAGAATTACAACCAATATAATTATTCTATTAGTGGCAACGGTCGATTTTTTCGGGTCATTTAGCCATTATAGGTATATGATGTCCAAAACACATAGATACTTACTACCTACACATGACACGACGTCATAATTTACGATGCACACCGTTAATAACCACGACGTCGCAACGCAACGTGGCAAGTTGCGTCGTATCGTGTATTTGTTACCCTTATCCGGTCGACGCGTACATGCGATGATATAGCATGTAGCCTTAAATAGCATGCTTCGCCATACTTAGTCCATGCGATTGCTATCACTTGATGATCGCGCTGCTATCGCATAATTAGTTGCACACTGCTCTTTGATTGAATCTTCAGTAAGTTTTAACTGTAGAAGATTCTATCATTATAATCACAAGACTCAAAGAAACTTACTAAGTAAATTTAAATACCTACTAAAGAGTTATTTCGGTTGCTTCGGTGGACTAGCTTAAGATTTTCCACAAAAAATATATTTTAAATTTCAAGATACGCTAATTTAGTGGTGGTATGTAATGTAGTTCTTTGACGTGACCAAAAAAAAAAGTATTTTACAAATTTTAGATAGTCCGGAGGTAAGTTCTCATTCTGTTCGAACTCGTGCTGAAGTTCAAAATTCCAAAAAAATGTTACAAAAGCAAGTAACAGAAACCAAGAGTAAAACTAAGAGATAGCGCGCACGGGTTACTTTTGTCGCCGTGACTGTTTCGTCACTCTTATCAAATCCCTGGATATGTATTAGATGTCACCCAGTTGTCACGTCGTAACATGCGCGCATCTCCATACAATTAACAGTCACGGCGACAAAAGTAACCCGTGCGCGCTATCTCTAATAGTTAGAAAAGTTATAGAACTGTGTTAGCAAAATCAGTAAATAAAACCTTTTCCATCGCAACCTTCCGAGAAGTACCAGTTAGTAGACAAACTAAATCCAAAACAAAGTTAAAACCCTGTTTAAAATTCGGTCGTTAAGTATTATGAATCGGAAATCCTTTATTTTAGTCAGCCTAATACGACGTACAACTTTCGAACAAAAGACATAACATTATTATGTGACATATTATTTTGATGGAATCTTGGATTTTACAGTTCCTAGAAATTACGTTTCAAGTCGTAAAATGAGCATAAACCTCAAATTCTAAATGTTAAAGTTACATTGCCACAAGTGATGTCCTTAATTTTAAGTACTTGTGCCTTATACGGCTACTAGCTACTGCCAACGGCTTTACTCGGTAAAATACCTTCCAGTGGGGCTCATGTTGCAGACACTAATTTAAGATCCAACAAAATATGAACAAGAAACACAGATTTAAAGAATGTGAATATGATTATCTATATTTCAGGTCAATTTATGCATTTTCCAATTTTATTCAATACCCGTCTCTAAGGGTAGTAACAAATTAAATTCTCATAATATATGCAGAGCAGAAAACGGACAGACAAGTCACGAGCTGTGAAAACTTACGCATTCGTCATAAGAATCTTACATGACGTATATAATTTTATGCCACCTAATACTTCCAATTGACCATGGTTTTTGTGTTTCCTAAACACCACAGAATATGAGAATTTAGTTGCATAACGTTGATAGTCAGTCAGTAGATCAGTATATTACTCTCGGGGTTGGCTTATGAAACAAACCGAATCAAATAAAAGCCAGCAAAATGGAGTAACATGAATTTGTGAGTAGTCCCCTATCTATCATACTTGCACACTGAGTGTCAGCGTTTATAACACTAACAATTTATGACCAATCTCGATTTTACGAGATAACCAAGGTTGGTCACGTATAGTTCCAGTTGGAGAGACACTTCGGATTGTGAATATCGTAGAGATCAATGACATTTTATATCTAGATGTGGCACCTTCGAACCTTCTTTGAACATATTTCAGCCAAGAAAAAAAACTTTTTTTTCTTCTTCTTCTCAACTCACAAGCTCTTCAGAACCAGTGTGGTGATAAGTCAAAGTGGCCATCAAGGGCTCGTTTCGTGAACAAAGAACTAAGTAAACTGATCATGGCGCCACGCGACCTAAGACCCGAAATAAACGTTTTCAGACCATAGAATCTTTTGCCTAAAATCGATAACCGAACCGTCAAAACGCTGCTACATTTTAGCCCAATTCGCAACAAAAGTTCTCTTGAATTATACAAGTTCCGATTGAATTTTCTGTACGATTTGATATCTTACTTTAGCGCTATCAACATAACTTGGCAACAGTTATATGTTATGTAGAGTTTCTACAGAATTTAGATAGATACCTACGTTAAACTTCACCGATATATAAGCCTTATAATATTGTTCACTATTCAATTGTTACCGACTGATTTAACATTTTACGATGATAAACTGTGTTGTTGCCGTAAGATAAACTCAGGAATTGGCTTCGTTGGCGCTTAAAAAATAGCCTGGCTTTATGAATTAATTTCACGCGCGCGGCACATCTGTAAATATAAATAGCATCAACGGTAGAAATAAAAACAAATTAAATTCGATACGAATTGGGAGTGCGAAATAAACAGAATTATTTTAATAAAAATTTACATTTGTATTGAATTTTCAACAAGATGAAAACTAGAATATCGATACCTTTTGATATTATTTCCACAAATCGCTAGTTTACATATTTATTAGGTACTATCTGGCGTACCTTCTTCGCATTTAAAATGTTTTTTCTTGGTTTTAAAATATAAGCTTTAAGGTACTACGTATCTAGGCACTTAACTAGCTTTTGGTTGGAAACGAACGGCTGAAATAATATCTATAGTTATTACAACTAACTCATCATCGTCGAGCTGAAACCGTTGAAACTAGAAAACTGAAGGAAGATATCTTTTTTGGTTTAAAGATTCACTGAGAAAAGAATTCTAACACTTCCTTTGAGTGGTACAGAAGGTTGAAGTTTTTATGAAAAAAATATTACGCGAGCGAAGTTGAGGAAGTGCTACTAGTTATAAAATATACTGTAGCCTTTATTGTCAGTTCCCCTCGAACTGGGGATTGGGCTGAAATTGACACCTAGATTTTTATTTATATAATTTTGAGTTTTAATTTGAATTTGAATATTATGAGACTGATTACCTAGTGGTGGTAAATTTCAAAGTAATTGACTATCTAATTCCATCCAACACGTCCCATTAGTATAATGTTACACCTAATTTAATCGCGCCTATGGTGTAACGCAAATTGATTGTTTCCGATCCTATTTATCTACATCAATTTATATTAATTACAATGTTCAATCAACAAATTACATAGCATCCAAGGCTATAACAAGCCGTAAGCGTCCTGGATTAAGGGTGGTTTTAGTGTGAGGCAGATTTATCGGAGTAAACGGGCCAGATTAGTCGGTAGAAGCCAAAGATAGGCGTCATAAAATGTCACCATCTTTGTAAGTACAGACCATCCGCTTACCACCGCAGTCGGGCCACGAAAACTGGAGTTCAGTACGTCTACCACGAGTTGTCACATTAAGATTGGCTGACGTTACAACAGTAGTAACAGTACGTTACTATGACATCTGTCAATATTGTTACTCATGGTACCAAATTCTAAGCAAATGAATGAAGCGTAAACTACAGTCGCTGTAGTACGCTGTGACGTAGGATAGTTAACTACGTGACGTTTTAGTACCCAACTATCTGTTAGAGGCGCTGCACGATGTACAAGTTTTCATACATTTAACTACAGTCGATAGCGAGTGTAGATTGTGAAAACTCATGGTAGACCTACTGCTCGTGTTCTAGGTACCACCAACCGAGTGTAGATTGTGAAAACTCATGGTAGACCTACTGCTCGTGTTCTAGGTATCTTTTGCAACACCAAAAGAAGTACCTATTTAACGCTACACCTAGCCACGACCTCAAAACATTATCGTGTAGCTACTCTTGTTTAGGAAATTTTGGCAGTACCCTTGAGCTGTCATATTACGAACTTAGTGGCGTAGTTTTGGTTTTTCATTTGTTGGAGTAGGCTCGTATAAATCTAACGAAACGAAATACGATATTTCGTACTAGTATTGTTTAATCTGTGTGCGTAGACCACAGATTAAACAATACTACAGACAGTAAGCCTCCTGAAAACGTTTAGACGTATTGTACTATCTGCGTAGTATATTCAATAACTGATTGTGTAGTACTTTTTGCATAAAATAAAAAAACCCGACTGAAAGTAACTGAAAATAGGTTTTGCTGCCGCCATATTGGATTTCTTTACCTATGTATATGTCACTCTTTTAAATTTTAATCCCATATTCTCTTAGCGAATACACTAATAAAAATAATTTAAAAAAACCTCAAAAACGTTTCCCTCCTTCTTTGCAGTCGGGTAAAGAACGAAAAACTTTTGTTCGAGCTCGCTACATAACATTATCGACAGAGACAATAAGAGCCCGCGCCCACAGGCAGCGGTCAGGAGTTCCGAGTTGCGAGTTCCGCGTTCGGCGTTCATTAGAATATACTGAGTCTATAACAACAACGCACACAGCGGGCGGTCTGACCGCGGCGGTCAAAGCGGAACGTCGCGTTCCAAGAGTTCTTTTCCCGCCAAGACAGAGAACGCCGGAACGCCGCGATGTCTGATGAGTTTACTATGTATTTTCTTATGCTTAATAAATAAATACATACCTTAAAAATATAGCCAGCCTTTCTTTTGATGAAATACATTTCCTCCAGTTAGTATTTTGTTTTTCGATATCAGGTTTTATGATGTTATACAATTCATTAAAACTATTAATCGACATTCGAAAATAAATATATAATCGTTTTTCATCTTTAAGTAAATTCTGAAAAATATTAATGAATTCGCCTTGTTCTTCTCGCGTTGTGTTAATTGGGTGCACCCAATACTTCCTTTTCTTCTTAGAAGCTGCTGAATAATTCTTCATCGGATGACGAACTTTCTGGTGAAATGTTGCATGTGCAAAGACCCAAACGAAACTAGAACGCGAGAATTTGCACGCCGCTTGTGTGCGTTGGAACTCTTGGGCGGTCAACGGTCACTAGAACGCAGAACTCTGACCGCTCTCTGTGTGCGCGGGCTCTAATCGATCAAGAAAATTTTTACTAAAGTGTTTATTAGGTTGCATGATTTTTTTTAGTTAACCTTTGGGAGGTATTTTAGGAGGCGGTGACAAACAAATACCATAGGGATATATGTACTTGACGGCGTGACGCCTTCGTTTCATTGTAAACAACTCGTGCAACGGGCCGCTCAACCGGTAGCAGCGCATTCTCACCCCTCCAAACTAGTTTTACCTGGCGCTCGGGTATAAAGCGAGCGCGCCAGAGTGAAGGCGGCATTCTTGCTTTGGCTTCGGCCCGATGCACATGTTGTCATAGCGCTCTAGGGTTGCTAATTATTGTGCGATAGTGCTAATTAGTTTAAATTAATTAATTATTGTTATGTAAGCTGATAAGCTGATTTAAGTACCTCCTGTTTGTTACAATAAAACCTTTGAAAACGGATTCATTTCATTTCTTTAGACCATGTCTGACTCACCGCCTTTATTAGAAGTGGTGGATCCATCCTCACAGCATTCTGCAGCCGATAATTCCGCTAATCTAATATCAATGTTCTCCTCCAGTATGGAAGCTATCTTTCAAAAAATAGCCAACAACATGACTTCTCACCCAACTACACTTAGCTCCCATGCTAAATTAGTGTGTTTCGATCCTGACACACCTGAATCTGACATAGTTAATTGGTGTGCACTGTCTGACATGATAATTGAGAAAACGAAGTTAGAGGGAGTAGACCTGATTTTGGCTTTAACTCATTCATTAAAGGGTCGTGCCGCCTTGTGTCTCACAAAAATTCAGCCGGACAAAATCTCTTGGGGTTCAATCAAAGAAATGTTAATTTCAAAATTTTCTAAGCCTATGATGATGCAGGATCATTTTGATCTTGTCATCAAGTTTCAAATTGATGCTAAAGAAGGTCCTGCTGAAGCGGGTATGCGATTATGGCAACTTATAGAAAATATTCCCGAAGCCAATTTATCAGAAAAAGTTACGACTGGTTTCGCTATTTCCATTTTATCGCAGTGCGATGACAAAATTCGCCGCGAACTCAACTCAGTAGTTATAAATGATAAAAACCAACTCTTTCGTACCTTGCGGGGTTTTACGCTGAAGAGAAAAATCGATGAAACAACTAATGATCCAGACTCAAAGAGGTTTCGCACAGCCACACCATTTCGTGGGAACTGCAATTCCTGTGGAAAAATGGGACACCGTGGCTATGAGTGTAGAGAAAAACAACGAATGTTGTCTAAAAATCAGCTTGTTACAGCAAAACCCGATCAATCCAAATCAGCTGTGACCTGTTACGTGTGCAGTGATAAAGGACACGTAGCCACCGCCTGCCCCAAGCGCTGGAAGAAGAAAGAGGACGTCACACCGAGTACCAGCAGCAAGCAAGTGAACCTGTGTTCCAGAGCTTCGCGAGGTGTGTTAAAGCTAAGTGATATTCAATTACCATTTATATTTGACTCCGGCTCAGAATGTAGTCTTTTGAAGCAAAGTAACTGTGACTTAGTTGAGGGTGAAAAGTTTCATGAACAGGTTGTTTTAAAAGGCGTAGGACCTAACAACGTCGTTTGCTCCTTGCAAATAAAATGTCCAACCATTGTACAAGGCTCTTTGTTCAATGTTAAGTACTATGTGTTACCAGATGAATATCTCAGTGAAGACGTTTTGCTAGGTCGTGATATTTTAGAAGAGGGTTTATCTGTGAAAATTTCAGACGAAACTATTACTTTTTCTAAAAATAAAGTTTCCAACAGTTGTTTGAAATTAGATGAACCTTTTGATAAAAATTCAATTGATACAGATCTTACTGGTAATGAAAAACAACGTTTAATTGAAATATTGACCAAATATTCGGCTAACTTCATACAAAAACTTCCGACTTCCCGCATAACTACTGGTGAACTTAGGATTGACCTCATAGACCCTAACAAGACTGTACATAGACGACCCTATAGACTAGCTCCTACCGAATTGGAAATTGTAAACGAAAGATGCCAAGAGTTGTTAGACGCTAATATCATTCGAGAAAGTTCATCTCCATTTGCCAGCCCAATTCTTTTAGTAAAGAAAAAGGATGGTTCTGATCGTATGTGTGTGGATTATAGGGAGCTCAATACTAACACACGTCCAGATAGTTACCCCCTTCCATTAATAAATGCTCAAATTGATAAATTACACGGGGCACACTACTTTTCAAGTATAGACATGGCTTCTGGATTTCATCAGATCAAGGTCCATGAAGATTCAATAGAGAAAACCGCTTTCGTGACACCATCAGCTCAGTTTGAGTGGCTAACTATGCCTTTTGGTCTTAAAAATGCCCCTCAGGTTTTCCAAAGAGCCATAAATTCTGCGCTAAAAACCCTAAATGATAGTAGAATTCTAGTGTATATGGATGACGTACTTTCTGCATCAGAAACAGTAGATGAAGGGTTGTTCCGTCTTGACCTATTGTTAGATACCTTGTCTAAAGCCGGGTTCTCGTTTAATTTCAAAAAATGTTCTTTTTTAAAGAAAAAGATTGAATATTTGGGTTTTGTTATATCTGCAGGTGAAATCAGACCAAACCCTCGAAAAATCGAGGCTTTGCAAAATGTCCCTGCACCCAAAACTGTAACGCAGGTTCGACAGTTTATAGGATTAGCCACATATTTTCGGCAATTTATCCCCAACTTTTCAAAATTGATGAAACCTATGTATTCTCTGACCACATTTGGGAAAGGTAAAATTCCATGGACTACAGAGCATGACAAAATTCATAAAGAAATAGTTAGTTATCTTATTAATCACCCAGTTCTTAAAATCTTTGAACCCGCCTTGCCTATAGAACTACATACGGACGCAAGTAGCGATGGGTATGGGGCCGTTCTAATTCAAAGGAACAACAACCTTCCTCATGTGGTCGCTTATTTCAGCCATAAGACATCTGATGCAGAGAGTCGCTATCACTCTTATGAATTAGAGACGCTGGCGGTAGTTAAGTCTGTAGAACATTTTAGACACTACCTTTACGGACGTAAATTTACAGTTTTCACCGATTGTAATGCCTTAAAAGCGGCACATTCAAAAAAAGATCTGACCCCGAGAGTTCATAGGTGGTGGGCTATCTTGCAGTCATATGATTTTGATATATTTTACAAAGAGGGGAAAAATATGACCCATGCAGACTTCTTTTCGCGTAACCCGATTGAAAATCCGAAAAGTAAGCAATATGTTTCAGGGGTAGTCAATTCCGTAAAATGTGTGAATTTGTCAGAGCTAAATAAGGGATGGCTATCTGTAGAACAGTTACGTGACTCTGAAATTTCAGATATTATTTCTAAACTTCGTTCTAATGAGTTACCCACTGAAATATTACATACCTACGATATTAGACAAGGTATTCTTTACCGCAAAATTGAACGTAACAAAACCTCAAAATGGTTGCCCATTTTACCTCGATCATTAATTTGGTCCCTAATCAATCAAGTACATAATGAAATAAAACATCTCGGTTATGAAAAAACCCTTGACAAACTATATGACCTTTACTGGTTTCCAAACATGTCAAAATTTGTAAAAAAGTTTGTAGACTCTTGCGTAATCTGTAAAGCTTCAAAAGGTCCGTCAGGTGCTCAGCAAGTGCGCCTACACCCTATTCCAAAAGTAGCTATTCCCTGGCACACGATTCATTTAGATCTGACAGGAAAACTTAGCGGAAAAAGCGAACGTAAGGAGTACTGCTCTGTCATCATAGATGCTTTTACGAAATTTGTCATACTAGAACACACACTGACTTTAAACTCTTTAGATGCTATAAAAGCTGTTAAAAACTCTGTACATTTATTTGGTGCCCCAAAACGAATAATAGCCGACCGAGGACGTTCGTACGATAATTTAGATTTCAAAAACTTTTGCAAGGATAACAATATTGAACTACATTTAATCGCGACGGGGTCTAGTAGGGCAAACGGGCAAGTGGAGCGGGTCATGCGGACCCTCAAGAGTTTGCTTACTATAGTAGAATGCGACTCTGATAGCGTGTGGCAAGACAATTTAGGTGACATTCAATTGGCTCTTAATAGTACACGCTGCAGAGTAACTGGTTTTACCCCCATAGAACTCATGTTTGGTATAAAAGGAAATTCATTAGAGTTGTCCAAAATAGCTGTTTTCTCCTCCGACACTAACAGGTTAGATCTTGATACAGCGCGATCAAATGCATCAAGTAACATTCAAAGACTATCTCAATCCGACACCATCCGATTCAACAGGGGAAAAGCTAAAGTACGACCATTTTCTGTAGGAGATTTCGTTTTTGTTAAAGGTGAAGAAAGGCATCAAACTAAATTAGACCGTAAATATAAAGGCCCCTTTAAAATTACTGCAGTATTAGAAAATGATCGGTATGAGCTTAAACATATAAATGGGACTAATAGAGTGTACAAGTACTCTCATGAAAATTTGAGAGAAGTACCTCGTGGACAGCTAGGTTTAACAGAAGTTGCGGAAAATTATAGTGATGATGATGACGTGACGGCGGTAAATGGTCTTAATAATGATCTTGTTCATGAAACTACCCACGAAAACTATATTATGCCGGTTACTTCAGATAATAGCGATACTATCTCTGTTAATAGTGATACTATGTCCGCTGACTCTCGTACCTTGACAGCTAGCAGCGAGGATCAAAATGTTAAACGTAGTTCACGTTCCTTGTCAATAGAATCACTTAACCCAGAACCTATACACATTGTAACAAGCGCTGTGGTACATAGAGAGGATGATATGTAAAATATAAGTTTAGTGCAGGTACTTATCATAGTATATCATTGAAGGGTTTATCTGGGCCAATGATATTAAGAGTAGAATCCGGACCAGTTTAAAAAAAATAGTGAACTGAAGGGATCTTGCAGGATCATTGATGATCGGACCAAGAATTATGCTTCTGAAGGGTCAAAGGACTGGACCATGCTCTAGCATGAAGGGTCAAACGACTGGACCATGCTCTAGCATGAAGGGTCAAACGACTGGACCATGCTCTAGCATGAAGAGTCAAAGGACCGGACCAGGCTTTAGCCTGAAGGGTCAAAATATAGATACTGGACCAGCCTTTAAAGCTGAAGAGTTGACAGACCGGTCCAGACATTAGAATTAGAGCAAAGTCTTAAGATTTGTTTGTCAGGATGAACGAGCTAAGCCCTGTCATTTTCTTTCTCAGATAACAACTTGTGAACAGCGCGTACGAGGACGTACGCACGTCAGCATGGCCGTGACGGCGTGACGCCTTCGTTTCATTGTAAACAACTCGTGCAACGGGCCGCTCAACCGGTAGCAGCGCATTCTCACCCCTCCAAACTAGTTTTACCTGGCGCTCGGGTATAAAGCGAGCGCGCCAGAGTGAAGGCGGCATTCTTGCTTTGGCTTCGGCCCGATGCACATGTTGTCATAGCGCTCTAGGGTTGCTAATTATTGTGCGATAGTGCTAATTAGTTTAAATTAATTAATTATTGTTATGTAAGCTGATAAGCTGATTTAAGTACCTCCTGTTTGTTACAATAAAACCTTTGAAAACGGATTCATTCCATTTCTTTAGACCATGTCTGACTCACCGCCTTTATACTGTTACCTACGTTTATTTTTGAATTTGGCCAGAACACCAAACAGAATAATTTTCATAGCCATCCACCGATACTACGTATCGCTAAGGGCAGCCATAAACCGAGAACCACAGTGTTTTCCCATAAAATTGAGCCTCGAATCAGGAATAACATACTACATCAAACATATCCCTACCCATCCACCCTTATACCGATCGCCATAAGGTTTAGATTCGCACCGTGCGCAGTCAGTTGGAAACGGTCTACTAAATCAATAGTTATTGGAAATAGTTACGTCGTTTTATGAAGTTAGCAATTTTCTGTAATGCAGTGGATTTTTCGAAGGTTATTTTGACGGATAACTAGGTTAAGCTGGAATAAGTAGGCTTCGCTGGGATGAGCTGGACAAGTTATAGACACATGTCAGGGATTTTATTTTTTCCAAATTGGTGAAAGATTTGGGAAAACTATTTTCGTTGCTGTTTTTATTTCCGGTCGCCTGTTGCCCGACGACGTAGGTAATAAGAAGTGTTAAGTTTGTTTATGACATGTTTTTCTTCATCGTTTGAATTAAAGAGCACTGGTGGCACCTTGCCTCACGATCCGAAGGTCGTGGGTTCAAACCTATACATACCTACCCTTGAACCAATAATTCTAAGGTGTGTGTCATAGTATTCTTATAAGCGGCGACGGGCTTGCAACATGTCACGTACGGAATACTAACTACTGTGCAAAATGTGGGTAAGTGCTAAATACCATGTTTCCTCTTTAGATATCCTCTAAGACAGTGGTTCCCAGACTCTTTTGTTTCATAGACCACTTTCAAAATTTTGCTGGATCCGGTGGACCTCCTGCATCTACATTACTACCAATTTCTAAATCTCGAAAAAAAAATGAAGATTACATCTAGGTATCTATCTATGGAAACTTGCGTTGTGGCTGAGTTTCAACGAAGAAATAACAGTTTTCGAAAAAAAAATCTTCAATTCTTCCATTTTTTTTCAATTTATTAATAAATTGTCTTATTGAGAAGGTTTAATTTAGGTATCATATTATTTAAACAGGCCAACATTTTAGTTCTTCACTATCGAAACCAAATTAATTTTCATGCACCCCTGCTTACGATTGTAGACCCCCATTTTTTGTCACGTCCAACGTAGACCCCCGTCGAGTCTCCCTGGGGCTCCACCTGGACCACTTTGGGAATCACTCTAAAATGTAGTACGTAACTAGAAATCTGAGGATATAATCTACCAAGTATGAGGATTACAGTCGTGATCATGTTTTTTTTAATTATCACTTCTCAGCTAGGTACTCTGATAAGTGCTTAGTGTTCAAGTGTTTTTATTTACTCAAATTATTAGTTTTTCACTCAAAAGCCAGTTGTAGGTAAATTCTTCAAGTTGTATGATTGAAGTCATATGAAATAGCTCATCAGAGGTACCTACAGCTTAGCTTAGTATGCTGCATTGCTAGCTATCCTTTCTGAGAACTAACACACGAAACAAACTAATCTAGGAATTGTGGATCCGTAGGATAGGTAGGTACTGTTGAGGACAAAACAATATAGACCTAGAAAATGTTTTTTGGAAACTAAAAAACATAAAAAGTAACTTAAGTGTGGTGTTTGTTTTAGTATTTGGATTTCTTGACATTTAAGTAATAAGTAACGTAAATAATAAACGTCTAAAAACGGTCCCGCTAGTCATTAACTTTTTGCTAATATTATGTTGTTACTAGCTTCCGCCCACGGCTTCGCCCGCGTGGTACCTTGAAAAACAAAAACAAATCTATCCCGCGGAACCGTACATTTTTCCGGGATAAAAGTAGCCTATGTGTTTTTCCAGACCATAATCTATATCTGTGCCAAATTTCATCCAGATCCGTTCAGCCGTTTCAGCGTGAAAGAGTAACAAATATACATCCATCCATACAAACTTTCGCGTTTATAATATTAGTAGGATGTAGGTAGCATTATTTACTTACTTAGATAAAACATATTTTTATAGGTAGGTACAGTGTCCCACAGATAATATGTACTCGTAGGTATACGTAGATAGGTATACCTACGAGATAGATACCTAGGCAAACAGTCTTCGTTGCAATAAGCTTCAGCCAATCAGTTTTTGGTTGGCCAAGAAGGTATCCAACAAACTGTACCACTGCCCGTTTAGAACGGATATTTTCGTGCCACAACGGACCTTTTTATCGTACCTAACTGGCCGAACCGTACAAGACGTTGCTAAAGACATTTTCCACGCCAGTACACCTACGTACAGCTGTAGTCGAAAGCGAACTTAATTAAAACCGACTGCAAGATGCAGACATAATGAACGGTAGTTGCTCATGAGTATTCTATGCGTCTCTCAATTTATTCTCTACTAGCTTCCACTCGCGGCTTTGCTCGCGAGGTACCAACATAAAATATAGCCTATGTTACTCAGAGATTGTTTAGCATTCTAATGGTAAAATAATTTTTGAAATCGGTCCAGTTGTTTTTGAGTTAATTCATTAGAAGCAAAAATACGAAAATTTACTCTTTATAATATTAGTATCCAGACTAGCTATTACCCGCGATTTTGTCAGCAAAAATCTATCAAACTAACGTCACCATCATTCTCCTGCTCTTATCCCACGCTAAAGTGGGGTCGGCACAACATATTTTCTTCTTCCACTCACTCCTATAATTCGTCAACTCTGAGTCTACTTCTCTTACATTCATATCACCTTTCACACAATCAAAACACAATCTATCAAACTAACATAATTAATAATTCTAAAATTATTGATATCGGTTTCTTGGGAAATTTCAATGGAGTCACCCGTCCAAAACTGACCGCGCCCAGAGTTGCTTAACCATGCGTTTCCCATACAAACTTTCAACCCCTATTTCAGCCCCTTCAAGATTATTTTTTAAACAAAAGATAGCCTATGTCCATCCAAATTTCTTTACAATCCATTCAGCCGTTTAGTCGTGAAAAGGTAACAGACAGACAGAGTTACTTTCGCATTTATAATATTAGTATGGATTGGTGCTTTAACAGGTGATAATTAGATTATTCCCTCTTTGTGAGTGCCTTTGGGGAATGGACACGTAATGGCAACAAGACTCAATTCGTTAGCTATTCGAATTTGATTATTTGGCACTCTGTTTTTACTAAGATATGCCTGCAGGTTCGTTCGTACCAACCTATCAGTACAAAACTAACATATTTCAGATCACTAGTTATATCTACTATTTGTTCCAAATTGCATCCAAGTTGGTTCAGCTAGTAAATACAGCGTGAATTTGGAGACCTACCTATTTACGTATTTATATTTAGCAGCTATAATAAATTAAATTAATATTAATTAGCTTTCGTAAGATTACCTAAATGTTATTTTTCCACGACCGCGCAAGTCTCATAACGTTGTAGGTATTTGTATAAAAATCACTGTTTTCTTACGTCTTTTGGCTCAACTACTAATATTTCTCAGCGTAAGTAGACATTATTGCGATATTACTCATGTTTTTCGTAATCCTTACCAATGCTCAGTGCGCTGCCATAAATCGGGATATTATAACGCCTAGTAAATACAGTCAACCTTAAAAAAGCCTCATGAAAAAATCGCAAAATGTAGGTCTTTATGTAGAGTCTCTAAAAACATATTTTTTTGGCTTAGGTAAACGTTTTTGCAATAGCTAAAGGAGTTCTTTGTTATGAAATGATTTTGGGACTGTAACCAAAATTTTTGGAGTTTTAGGTACCTACGAGTATCAACTCAATGTGACCTTTTAAGTAGATAATCAAGCGAAAACCAACTACAGTAGGTATATTGTCGTGTCAAAATCTAACGTTAAAGTAGGTGGGTACTTTGGATATTTAATAGCTACATCACTGCATTGAGAACTTCATACTAATCTATATTAAATCTGTGATACTAACAAATTGACATCAAATTTTAAGGTCAGACAGACAAACGTGGCCCGAACAAACCCATTTTAATCTACCCGCTGGCTGTCCGACACACGATTTGTGTTTTTATAGCTACATAATATTTTGATATCAATTTACGGTTCTTAGAAATTAGTCAAGTTAAACCGAGCTTGTTTAAATTTGTGAAGTTTAACCGGCGTCTATTTACTCAAGGCCTGTGCTAACTTAGCTCGTGCCATGTGGGACACAGAACACATACAACTCCGAATGGAATTCGAGAAGTGCTTTACTTGTGTAAGACTGAGTAGTGTGCCAGTTATCACAAGTTACTTGCATGTTAGGTGGGCTTGACCATTTTTAAAAGAGGGATAGGGATCGACTTTAACTTCTATCTGAGACCTCACTGATACTTAACATCCAGGGAGAGTGACAGTGATCTGTTATAGAGAGTGAGGTCAAAACGAAAACCTCTACAATACTAAAAAAAAACTTTGGTTATTAGGTACCTACTTGGTGTGTTGGTATTTTTGTCGCGTGTCTGTCTAAACGGCTGTACGGATTTTGACTGAGACAGAACGCGTGGAGAAAATAAAAATATTCAAGAGAGAAAGCAGTTATAATTACCTACCTTATCAAAATAAAAGTAAGATCCACATAGACTAATGTATCAAAACTTGTTAGAAGTGCCGAAATGTTAACAGACTACAGATGATTAAAACTTTCTAATTCGTAAATTCAGCGAAAAATTTTCTCTTTTAAAACTTAGGGGGCTGGGGCCGGATTACTCGGTGTAATTTCAATTTTTAATAGGGACCGGGAAAGTTTGACTGTCTCGTGAAGAAATCCGAAAGGGTTATTATTGTGATAATTAGGGAGGAATAATTTAAAACTTTTAGGGTACAATAATGATGGCCATTGTCCATTCAGGTGCGAGAACAAAGTTTAGGGGTGATTTGTTGCGATGAAGTTTGTTAACTGTGTTAATTTGAGACCCTTAATTATCTACATCGAATGCTACTTTGTAAATCACAATAAAGACTCGTGAATGACCTATTGAATAACCACGCAAACCCTAAACCACAGGTCATAGAGACTTGAAATTTTGAGGGTGCATTCCTTAGAGCACGTAGACTTACAATATGAAAATAATTTCCGAAATTTAATCTCTAAGGGAAGCAGCGGGAGGTGAATGTTTGTATCTAGACTAGACCAATAGTGGATTTGACAATGGAAATGGACTAAAAAAAATATGCAAACAAAGTCACGGGGAGTTCCTCTAGTCCTTTAAAGTCTAGTTTTTACCTCTGTAGTGGTAGGTACTGGTAGGGCTGGCGTTACGTTATCTAATTCCTACAAGGGGCTACGTTGGTAGTAATGTCAGTTATCTACTCCCCATACCTCAATATAATACCTCAACGAGCAAGCTAAAACGCTTGCTTGCAGATAAATTCTTTTTGGACACCTAGTTAATTTAATTTAATACCAAATTGTTTCATTCTTGTGTACTAAATTTTATATAATATGCATTTTTTTGGCTTGTTGTCCATGGATACTGTATTCTTAGAGTATAAGAGTATAATAATATATTTATCTAACTTAATTTTAAATGTACCTAGCTGCTAGTTTCCCTAAGATTATAAAATAAAATAAAATAAAATATATCTAGGTAGGTACTAATCAAATAAATACCCACCTACTCTTTGTTACCTTGGACCTAAACCACAACTAAACTAAGTACTTAGGGTGGATTTGACCAATTTCTGATACAACTATACTCAGAATAAAATCATTTCAAATAAAAGTAGATTGTCAGTTTACCTATACTAAGCAGGTAGTTTGGTCGAAACCACACTAAGGTTCAATTTCACCAAACTTTTGTAAACAAAGCAATACTCGACCGGCCATCATAATTAACAAGAATGTTAAAGTATCGTTATCTATTTTACATCATATCATTTTACAGAAGATAATCCTTTGTCAGGACATGGTGGAGCACAAAACAACTTTCATAAATGCCATTAAAGGGCTAACAAGTTATTTTAATTAACAGAGCATGGTGAAACTAGCTCTTAATCTGGGGAAGAAAGAGTCGTATGAAATATCAAAGGTCCAAAAATACCTACTTAAGATAATTATCATCATTAACAAAAGAACGGCTAATTAGACTCCAAGGGAAACAAGGGATTTAAAAAATCGTAGGTATCCATTTGTTTACAAAAGAACGTAGGATAATCAAACAATCTTCATTACGAGAGATTTATACTTACCGTTAAAATCTGCGAGTAACCATAGATTATGTTTTGGTAGGTAGGTATATTACCTTAGGAGCGGTTACGCACTGCGTCCGATCCGCACCCGTGAAAATATGGATCTAGAAAACTCGGATCGAATTCGGATATTGCTTACGCACTAGTCCGATCTCTGATACAAATCCAAGCAATTCAGCCGGAGCCACCTTTTGGCACACGTAATTTTACGTGACGGAAATGACGAATGACGGAAAGAAATTGGATGACGGAAAACGGATGTAGTGCGTAAGCTACCATAGAAAGGCTTATTCCACTAATCCCCGTTGAAGATCCCCGTTAACGGGGATTAGTGAACTTTTTGTTCACTTTTCCCCGTTGACGCTGATGCGAACTCGTAACGGGGATTAGTGAACTAAAAAGTTCACTAATCCCCGTTAAGTTAAAAATAAAACACCAATAGTTCTACAACTAATCCGGACCATATTTTAACAGGTTCGGATCGGATTCGGATCGGACGCAGTGCGTAACCGCTCTAACCGTAAAAAGGGCCAACTCAGATCGGTTTAATTCGGCCGAACGTAAATTCTCGAGGTCGTATAACACAGCTGAATGCTGGGTCTATCTGACCCACGGGTACTTTCATTACACTAGTTATAAGGGATAATACATACTTTACGGCAGCTAAAATAAATACCTACAATTTGTTTTCCGATCTTATGGCCAGTATAAAAAGGAATAAGTAGGTACCTACATGCTTTTGGTGATTAGGTACAGATTTTTAATTACAGCCATAGTCAAAGTTTAAACAATAATTAACATTTTAATATCACTAGGACATTTTGAAATTTGAAACGCCTTACTAAGTGGATTTGGGGCAAATTCTTTTTTTGGGTTAAGCTGGATTTGGCACTTAAATTCGCCTAGCATTTAAGTCGTTTCAAAGTGATCCTTGTGATTTCTTCTTCTTCTTCTTCAATTATGGCATCTGTTTCTTAGAGAACAATTTTGCCAGTGTCAAGTGTATTTATTTATAAGTATTGTCAACGTCACAGAGTCATAGTCAAGTTGTCAAGTCAATTTTAAACAAAAGATGGCTGTTTTGTTGAAAATTTTCGGGATTTCCTCCGATGGAATTTGAAGAGAACTATTCACTCTAATTCACATACTTTACACTCGCGTCAAGAACCCGGGCTTTATTGGCAAAATAACCACCAAAATTACGCAATAAAACTCAAAATAACACGAGAAAACATATAAAAACCAGAGCGACGTAGTTGTCAGGCAAATACACCGCAGAAAATCTCCTTGTGATTTAATTGAATAAATATATTTTGACATTGACTTTAGACTTTTTTGTTTTCGTTACACGGAGATAATCTGCTAACTGCTTATTCCATATCGATGTTCTAATGTTAGCTACTGTCGCTTTATGTCAGGACTAAAGTGTGTAGGAGTGTGCCTAGTCAACAAAAAATCCAAAAATAGGAATAAAAATGCTTACCTTCTAAATAAGAATCACAATAGGTACTTAACTGTAATACCACGTTGAATAATCATTTATCATAACCCATACAATTTCAATTCATCCGCTAGACGCGTCCATACTCAGAGACGGCACTTATAAAATGGTTAATTTTAATTTTTAGCTTCCAAACTAGAATAGAATACTAGAGCCTTTCAAGTCGCCAATAACTTTACCTATAAGGGCGGATATCTGGGGCCTTACCACAAGCTTTTCAGGCAATATCAAAGTAATAAAACTTTGATATTTCGTACTAAAACCTATATTTTTTATTGAAGTAGTGTTACTTCAAGCTTGAAGTTTGACGTTTCTGTAACATTATTTTTTATTAAAGCTTAAGGACCTGACCTTTTCGACACGAAACTTTGAATGGTAAATGGTCGTGTAACTTAATAATTGTCTAGGCAAATTGGGTCATCGTCATCCACATCCCAACTTGACTATTTGCTTGTGTAAATTGAGTATAATTAGTTTGCTATTAGTTCGCCAATCTCATCTCACGACCGGTGACTTGTTGTCGAGCTATTTCGCCAAAGGATGATAAACAAAAATTACTTAAAAACTGGGAACGGACAATACATGGAAGTATTCCTTGAACTAAAAAAATGACCCCACAAAAAGAAGAGCCCTGGTAGACGTGACTTATCAATTATGCCAAAGAATTAGGTATATCAAAAATTTACAGAAGCTTATTACACGTTACACAGCAATTTAAACCCAAACGTCTAGTGAATAAATTCAACATCAATAATTTTTTGGCAAATCCGCGAAGGAGTTTCGATGTGTGAAATTTGGTGTCATTTTTCGCGGATTTCCCTTGAAGAAAAATTTCCATGTTTTTTTCCGTTCACTGCTTAAAACACTTTACAATACCGAGACACTGGGTGTGGCCGCAAATGACGCAACACTCGTTTCGTGTATATTTTTATCGGAAACGGTTTAATAAGGAATTTCTTTGAAGGCACCTGGGACCGGATTTCAGCAATTCAAAACATTCCAATTTAGATGAAAAACTCGGGATTTCCGCGGCAAAGAATGAAACTGGTTGTGGGCGTGACGGTTTTGTAATTGTAGGGTTCCATAGTTGAAACTTTAAAAGAACTTTCTAAGACATTATATACTTTTAAACTTACGCGATCTGAACACATTATTATCAGTCTACCCGTGACCACGACAGCGTGTAAACCTGTCGAAACGTCGGGAAAATAAACAGGTAATTAGAACGCGATAAATACCCGTCTAATACTAATAATAATTTCTAAGACATTGACAAACTAAGGCAAAAATTTTGAGTTCCTTCAGAAATTCTTACCTAAGCCTCTAACATAAGCACGGTAGGAAATGTTTTTTGTTACGAAAGAGAAGTTTTTTAAATGTTTTTTCTGATCTTTTCTGTTTTGTTTCATGGCTTTGCCTTCCGTAGAGGAAACCGATATCTATGGTGCTCTAACTAGAAACGACAATCAAATCGAGATCGTCAAAATTTAGTCGTCAGGTGACGAAATATACTGCGGTATATTTCGTTTGGCATTTTAGGCATGCTGCCGGGCACGATAATATTGTCAAATATTTTGTCTCGCTCTTTCTCGTGCTCGAATATGAGACATGTTCGACAAATTTTTGTCGCGGTTGTCATGTTAGCCCAGCTGGTCACTGAGTCTATTTAGCCAGTAGATCAACATCCCGTCTCGCGATCCTAGTGTCTATATCTTTGCTATTTCTTCTTCTTTGTCTACCTATACCTATCTTTATCTTGTTTGTGTCTATTGCTTGATTGCGGAACCCAAAAATGGCTTCAATACCCGTTGCTCTAAATGCTTAGTATTCCGCCCTGCTTTTATAATATAAGTCGGGTTTTAAAGCGATGATTAAGATTACGGTTTTGTCAGAAGCTTTTGACTGCAACAGCTTGTTTTGGTATTATTAGAAAAATATGTATAGGTAATATCGACACAATTAAGTCTAAGTACTTAGCATTATCATCGGCAATTTCTCTGTACTTAATCCATGTGTACGCTTCTATAACAAGATCCCAAGTGACATGCTTGATTGATCAATTGGAAAATTCAAAAATGTAATTAAACAGAAACTGTCTAGAAAAGCTTATTATAAAATATCAGAGTACTTAAATGATAAAAAAGCTTGGGATGAATCAGCTCCAACTCTGCTAGGTATTCCTTACAAAATTAACAAGGATCATACAAAAAAAGCGCTATCACTTCATGTCACTTCTTCTCGGACTGGGGATAGGACTGGAACTGGCACTTAGACTCACCTAGTATGTAAGACGTTTCAAAGTGATCCCTGTGATTTGAAAATAAACATATTTTGACTTTTGACTTTGACTTTGACGCTTTAGGGCTAATTTCATCATGCTCTGTTAAATAAACTAACAGCTTGTTAGTCTTTTAATCGGATGTTAAATTTGTTTTGTGTTCCACTATGTCCAGACAAAGGATTATCTTGCGCAAAATGAAATGACGTCAAATAGATAAAGATACTTTAACATTCTTGTTAATTTGATGCTCGTCAGGTAATGCAAAAGTTTGGTGAAATAGGCGACCGGCACATGTCTTATTTCATTTGCTTCTGTCGGCTATCATCTAGTTCCCACGCCTTTATTCTACAAACTTAAAAAAATATTAATATGACTTTTTAAGGGATTGTTTTAAAAAAACTACAATAGATTTAACAATTTTGTATTTGCATTGTCAAAACTAAGTTGAAGCAAATCAACTTTTGGTTGTAATAGATGGTAGAAATATTTTTTGAACTTTTAGTGAAATAATTGTTAGCTCTTTTAAAACAAACTTTTATAAGGATGGTTCATGGATTATTTATTTACATCGTTACATAATCAGTAGGTACCTAATCTATACCTACTTTTTCTAAATATATATCTTATACCGTTAAACGAGCAATTCTTGTATTTATAAATAAATAAATAAATAAATAATGCTGGACAATCCACACAACATCATCTAGCCCCAAAGTAAGCTACTCAAAGCTTGTGTTATGGGTACTAGATAACTGATATATTTAATACATGATGCAGGTACATAGATAGATATTTTTTATTATACATACACACCCAGACCAACGGAACAAATTTCTGCAGATCGTACACAAATTTGTTCCGAGGCGGGAATCGAACCCGCAGCCTCTTGCGTCGCAGGCGGACTCTTGCCCGCTGCGCCACTGAGGTCGTCAAACATTATTTATTTTATTATTTTATTATTTATGTATTATATAATTTGAACCTCGAAAACGGCTCCAACGATTTTCATGAAATTTAGTACTTACAGGGGGTTTCAGGGGTGATAAATCGATCTACCTAGGTTTTATTTTTAGAAAGGTCGGTCATCCAGGTACTTAAGCTTAATCGATTCGGGGGAAAATTCTTAAATTAAATTGCAATATTTGACCACACAACTAACAACATAAATAAAAGCTTGTAATAAAAACCACAGACAACAAAACTTTAAACAAGTTTACTTTATCCTATTTGAATACCCGGCAAACTAATGCCACAGTATACCGCAGAACGCCATCTTACTGGACTTGCCCGAGGCGCGGAGTTGTCCATTAGGTAAACTTGGACAAAGTTAGCACCTAGCCTGCCTTATTCAATAACGTGGACGGAGCTAGACTTAAAGTAAAGGGGCAACCACAAAACCTTGCCCTAAATGCTAGTAATTGGTGTAACTTTTAGGGTTTCGAAGTCCTACAACGAACTCGTATGTCAGTCTGTACGTCAGTCCGTCTTACGGCCCTACCCTATTCAGAGCCGTCACTTATAATTATGATAATAATAATACTGTCCTTAATTTCTGCACGGTGATACGTATGAGTAGACAATCTAGTTATAAGTACTGTGATTTTACATTAATTGTTTACTAACGAATAAAACTCTAAAGAAACAATTAGGTATAGGCTTATAAACGACTTATGCCTCTTAGGCATAAGTCGTTAGTAAGTTATTTCTGTTAGTAAGTTATTTTTGTCCATTATATAAGTGTTGTCTAAATCCTGTGTAACTCAACCCTGACACTACTGTAATGACTAGGACCATTTGCACTTGATTGAGCTAAAATTCAAGCGCGGTATAAGTAGGTTCTTTTTGTCCATTACATAGATTTTGGGTCTAAATTGCCTCTATAACACCTAACCCTGACACTACTCTTCTGCCGATACCATTTGCACTTTGATTGGGCAAGTTGAAACTTTTTTGTCCATTAAACAAGCGTTGGTTCTAAATTTCCCCAGTATAACCCAACCCTGACACTATCCCACTGCCGGTACCACTTGCACTTTGATTGGGCAAGTTGAAACAATTCGACGTCGGGTACAAGTGGCCCGTGCATCGTTACGGAACACGGTAACTCACGAATAATTGTAGGGTTAAGTTTGCGAGGCACCGATCAAAGTAATACTTAGTCAAGAGTTAAGTTGAGAACTCGGGGTATTCGTGTTTTGCTTATACTCGATCTACCTATTTGTTGAATTACAGGTATTTGTAATGGCAATAGTTTACTTGGATTGTACCTGATCAAAGATTATGAATGAAGACATTATTCAGGCGACTCTTCCGCAAACCATTATAAAAAATATTGAAAAGGAAGACAAAGATCTAGTAAGTACCTACTTGTAGTCTATTTTCATGCTGTTTTGTTTTTCTCTCTAAACCCCAAAAGGAACTCACTTACTTTTCAGTTGTGTGCTCACTAGAGAAATATTACCCACTAAGGTTAGATTTGACAAACTTTTAATGTATAACTAGGTATAACCATTTTCAGACTAATGTAGCGTCAAATGCAAGTAAAATGTCAGTTTACTTTTCAAAAACTACGATTTATTCTAAGGATATTGCTTAACAAGAGTTTGATCGAATCCGTCCTAAGTGGAATAGTAGGTACCTACTAGATATTTGTTTTGTTTTTCAATACATAGGTAATCAAAGCTTGATAAAAGAAAAGATAGATGGACTGTGTGAAAGATGACATGGGTAAGGAGTGAGTACTGAGATGACGAATGATAGAGGGAAATGGAAGAAGATCGCATGTCGTGCCGACCCCACATAGGTACCTAACGTAGGAAAAGGGCAGGAAGAAGAAGGTAGGTAATGAAAGCTTGAGTAGTCATTGATCTTAGTTCCGTGCGGATTTTGTGTCTGTTTACTTATACAGTCGCAAGTAGGTATTGTTGATTGTATCGTTTGAGTGATTTATCTAAAATGATAAATTCAAACTTAAGTTAGAAAGGACACTTACCTACAGCACGCCGCCACTTCTCTGTAAAACAGAACACGAAATTGGCTCAAACTCGAGGTGATGGTGAGATGTTTTGGAATAATTTATTATAAGTACCTACCTCCTTAGTAACATTGAAATGCAGATTAGAACCATTGTAGAATAGAGTAAGTATACGGTCGGTGGGTTTGCAAACGTAAAATATGCTGTTTTAAGAGGTTGGTGTAGTAGCTAAAGAGACAAAAATCTTCTCGTACTTGGGTTAGGTTAGAATTGGCACATAGATTCACCTAGCATGCCGTTTAGACGTTTCAAAGTGATCCTTGCGATTTTATTGAATAAATATATGTATTTTGAATTTGAATTAGAATCAAAGATTGCGAACTATTACAATTCACTGTTGCGAAGGCATTGGCAACTATTGATAATTCTATCATAATTCTGTTTTTTGTCAGAATAGCTAAACATTACTAAAATACAGCTAAGTGACATTTTATTTTTTTCTGCATTTATTTCGCGCAGTTTTACCTACTCAAAACCAATTTATATAGCTAATTATTCTTCTTCTTCTTTATTAGGGTTCAGTTACTTTAGAGATATTTTTTTTTAGATAAGCGTAGATTAGTAACACGTAGATCACGCGCCAATTTCATAAAATTAAGAACTGTCATTTATAGGTATGTTTACGTTATTTTAGTCTTTGTGATGAACAGGATCAGACAGTTCGTATTTTAGGCATTTTTCACTTGTCCTACAATGCAACAGAATTACCACCATTTATATAATTCCTAAAAATATATTTCCACCCACCGACAAACCAAAAAACAAATCCACCGACCGCTTGCTATAGAAACTCGCTTTGTCTCTTTGTGGTGGTTTAATTAGCACTGTGTAAACCAATAATTGGGAAGGGATTGTAATGCAGTGGTTCAGTTAGCTACAAACCTGAGGCCTTACCATAAGCCTTTCGGACAATATCACAGTAATATAACTTTGATATTTCGTACCATGATCTACAAAAATTGTATAGTAACACTACGTGTGTAACTTCAATCTTGAAACTTGATGTTTCTGAACCATGATGGTTTGTAAGAGTTTGTGGTAAGGCCCCAGTTTTATTAAATAAGCGTAAACGGGTGGCACTACTCTAGATTTTTGAAAATTAAAATAGGTATGTACAAAATTTGTTTTACGAGTATGTATTTTTATATTTGTGTAGTTTTAAGTTAAATTAAGATAGTTTTAAGTTTATTATAGTTAGGTATACCTAGGTTTTATTGGTAGTTTTATTTTATTGCGCGTCGACCTATCTCTCAACCAGGGTTGGCTGGTAGAAAATGCTCCCTCGACATTAAAGCCATCCTTTTCACATGTTTTTTTGTTACAATTAAGTTATTCATTTATTATTTAGCTATAGACTGTTTATTTTGCAAGACAATAAACTATGTAAGACTGGTATTGCGCGAGTGATTTCTCTGGTAGCATGCGTCCATAGATTACGTTAACGACATACCAACACGTGGTCCGTATGCTTGTTTTCTTTGAAGATATCAAAAAATATATTCTGCCCTGCCGATTTCCTCGGTGCCTTGGGACCTTGTGGTGACCTCTGGGCCGTTGACCCTTATTTAGGTAGGTATAGGTATAAATTAGTCATACTAGCGTAGAAGTGAAACTCGTCAGTTTGGTACATGCGAAAACTTTTTAGCCAAAATACGAATTGTTCCTTGTATTATGTTCAGCATCTATGCGCTAAAACTATCAAAATCTTAATAAAGTTGAGTTTTTGCTACATATTACGCTTCCGATACGACTATGTACTGGCTGTTGGCCGTGACTTTGTCCGCATTTATTTTTTTTGTTTTTTACGAAATGTAACCTGTCCTATCTCTGTACCAAATTTCATTTGAAACGGTTCAGCATTTTAGGCGTGATTGCGTAACACACAGACAGAGTTACTTTCGCATTTATAATATTAGTAAGGATGTTGATCCTTGAGCCCTTGGAAGAAAGGGAGATGACAAGAACTTATTTGTTTCGCTTCTCTAACAGAGGTATATATGTTATTTCGAACTAAACGTTAACTAAGTATCATTATAGTTTTTAATAATAGGTTATTTATAGTTTTTTGTCAAGGAGCGAGCTCACTTTGACGTTATGAATTTATCTAATTCGAATTTCATTTATGTTTTATATGAATAATTTTGCTGATAGTTGTAAATAGTAATTTGAAATTTTAACAAAAAATATCTACGATGACTGTTCACAATGATAGAAACAAAATAATATACGGACATTTTGTTATATTTTATTATTCAAGCAGAGAATAAAAGCAGAAAAAAACCTAATTTTAACTTCATCCCAACCTACATACGAGACAAAAGCGAGTTTCTAATCTATAATTATTCTATTCTACATTATTCTAACACACATTTTGACCGCTATGAGCCCAACATTCGAATAGAGTGGGCTTTAAATATATAGTAGAACGAATTCAAACCTTATTCGGTTACAATAAAAACTAAATTGCGTGTGAAAGGAGCAACCAACGAGATGTATTGCATCCTTTCATCACACTGGTTCTATAAACAGGTCAAAGACCTTTTCAAGGGCACACAAATACTATCGTATCGTTGTATTTATAACAGCGTTCCGAGATCTCATACGAATTGACAGAATGATGATACGCATTGACAACCCGATGATACGCATTGACAACCCAATGATACGCATTGACAACCTGATGATACGCATAGTCAACCTGATGATACGCATTGACAGACTGACGATACGCTTTCGATACAATAGTATTTAGTACTTAGGACTAACCATAGACCTAGGACAGACACGATCACCAAACATACAATAAAAACAAAACAGTCAAGTCAAAAGGACCATTAGACTAGAGTGAAACAATCATATTTTTGAAACTTCTCTATGTTCTCATACATACAAATATAAACAAAAGTACAACCACAATTTAGTGATTTAAACTTTTTGGATTATCATTTCATACACACATTTATACATACATACAAAAAATGACAGTATCCTTTGCAGCATTTAAATCTAAACCAAATATGACACCAGTAGCTGTATAACTAATGATAATTTTTAGTAATACCAAACAAAACCAAAAAAAACATGATCTCAACTGTAATCCTCTAGATATCTCCTCAGCTCTCTAATTATATCTAGAGAGGGTAGTCAGAGGTACGTCCAAACATGATAGCACATTATGCACAGTAGTTAGTATTCCGTACGTAACAGGTTGCAAACCCACCGCCGCTGATATGACCGTCTAATCTATCCGACTAACACACCGTCGATTTTTTTGCTCTGACTACCCTTTTTTATATCTTAAGATCTGTATGACTAGAGATCTGAAAACATGACCAAACACTCTTGAGTTAGTTTTAAAAATAATCACGACTATAATCATTAGTTGTGACTATTTTAATAAAATACTCGTAAGCAAGTTTGTTAATTTTGGATGATGTCAAATTCAGTTTAGGACCTTTCTATTCAACAATTTAGTCATTGTTTGTAACAAACAATTTTGTTTATCTCGTAAAATATTAGTTAATTTTATATTTACCGTTCGTGAAATAACTTATTATCAATCAATCTTTTATTGCTCCATTTTCATACTATCTTGGAAGACAACCTCTAAAATGAGGATTAACATTTTTAAATTAACGGTAAACTATCAAATTGAGTAGAAAGACCCTTTAGCTAATGTAATACATTGACGTTACCGCTTGCAAACGGACAGCTGTCTCGCGGAAACTAGAAACAAATGTAATAGAAGCTAAGGTTTTACTTTTGTCACCGTGACTGTTTCGTCACTCTTAACAGTCCGTGGTTATGTATGGAGATGTCACCCGGTTGTCACGTCGTAACATGCGCGCATCTCCACACATAACAACGGACTTTTTAAAGCCCAGCATTTTGATAATTGCAAGTATTGCAACCCTAATCATTCTATTACCGCTTAATAGATTACATAGAAATTGAACTACACGATACTCAAGGATATAAGCGATAAATCAACCGTTAAAAATCACGTCAAAAACACCTCTGAAAATTCAGAATTTCCCTAATTTATCCAAAACAGTAAGGTATTTTCAATTTCTATTTCACATGAATGTAAATCAGTTAATTTGAAACAAATCAACCCAGCCCTTTTTTTGAAATAAGCTATTTACTTGAACATATTATATGTTTTTTATAAATTGTGGCTTTCGTTATGTAATTCAGAGCAGCCATATTATCATGCCGCACTCTACTTATTTGTCCTTTGGGTATTTCGCTTCGTGCTATGTCTGATTCCGCGGAGATCCGCGTTGTTATACGGACCTATGTCACTTTTTTTGTAACTATTACGTAAGGAATAGTGTGACGAGTATTTTGGGCCTTAAGAGTGACGAAACAACGGCGGAAAAAGTAACCCGTGCGCGCTATCTCTAAAGGAACATAATACAATGTAATGGTACCATAAACAAAGAAAGTGATAAATTAACTTTTTAAATGGGATATTGTAACTTTGTCAAAACGTTAAAAATACGCTTTGCATATTCAACAACATTTGAAACTTAACAATGGATAATGGTTTACATTTTGCTATTGTAACTGTGACTCCCTAATAATATTTTTCTAAAATTTATTTACCTTATCTTATGTACAATTTTGAGAATAAGTGAATCTTTTTATACAAATAACAATATTAGGTTTATTGAAGCACACATTTTAGTATGAATAGTACAGCTAATCGTACAGTTATCTCGTCCTGAATGTATTAAAGTATTGTAGCTGCACTGTCTATTTGAGTTTTCTTATATTCAGACTGAAAACAATGTGAATGCCTCAAAAAACCAAATAATTTCTCTCTATTTACAACAAAATAATATCTATCCAACTGCCTTCATGTGTCTATGTATTCCCAATACAAGATCCTCTATTTTCCTAGATCAATACACAATCAGGGTTTATAACTTGGCTCTTTGCTGCATCAAATATTGGTGCAGTCATAAGTTAAAACTATATTTCACCGTTCACTTCACCAGAATCTCTGCGGCCTAGGCCCTGTCCATCTGTTCCTAGGTCCGTTTCTAGGCCAGAACTGGCCCCCGAAATTAGGTCCGGGCGGCCTAAAATTGTTTCTCGGGCTCCAATTTCTCGGAAACCGTTGGTTCATTGGTCGCGGTCGGTTCTGATAGTCACTGTATTCATCGAAATCGTCGGGACGATCTTCGATGTCTCGTTCAAAACCTCTGCTTTGTAAGTCTTCCTCATACGCATCGTTCGAACCTTCATCGTCGAGGTCGATGACCTCACGGAAGCTAACTCTTCTATTAGGAGGCATCACATCAAAGGGATTCACCATTTGCGAGAGTATCGGAGCGGAGTGCATTGATTGTATCTCTTTCTTGTCGCTGTTGATTTGTATGAGGTTAGAATGGTTCTTCTCATGTGTTTTACCGTTGTCGCCTCCGACTAGAACTTTATTGTTGTTGAAACTGTGACGGCGAGCCTCTGATTGGTTGTACATGCCTTCTGGAATAAAGAAATGAGTAGTGTTACTTTTATTCATTCAAGAAACAAGGATAATAGGTTTATTTGAGCGGTTTTTTTTATAAGCGACGATGGGCTTGCAACCTGTTACGTACGGAATACGAGTACTAACTACTGTGCAAAATGTGGGCATGTGCCAAATGTCATGTTCGCACGTGGCTCTGACTACCCTCTTTAGATATCCTCCTAAGTCGCTAGAGGTCTGAGGAGATATCTACCGAGCTTGGGGATTATAGTCGTGATCATGTTTTTTTTTATTAATATATTAAAATACGTCATGACAAATTTTGCCCGGTGTCGCACAACGCAATATTTTGCAGAGACACCAATTCGTAACAACGCATTTGGTCGGTTACAAGACACTCATTATTATTATCTGGCTCCTTTCTTTTCTTTGATGTTTTTGGATGTTGTTATAAACAAATACCTATGTTGTTATCAATACTAATATTATAAAGAGGAAAGTTTTGTATTTTTGTATTTTTGTTTGTATTTATTGAGTTTCAGAAACCACTGGTCCAATTTAAAAAAATCTTTCACCATTAGAATGCTACATTATCCCTGAGTAACATAGGCTATATTTTATGTAGGTAGCTCGCGAGCAAAGCCGCGAGAGGAAGCTAGTTGTTAATAAAGTTAAAACACTTACGTTGGTCTTCGTCTTCAGACAGATCCATATCGACGCTCTCCACGATATCCGAGGGTGTCATAACCGGCGGAGGCATGGGCGGCACTCGGTAATCCTAATAACATAATTAAAACATTTATTTGCTTCTTCATTTTATGAGACAGATGAATGTTATGTGACGAGGAGAGTGTTAGATATGAATTTGGATGGATACAGGGGTAGGCCAAAGAAAAGATGGATGGACTGTGTGAGATGATATGAGTAAGGAGTGAGTACTGAGATGACGAATGACAGAGGGAAATAAATAAAATAAATAAATAAATAAATAATGTTGGACAACCCACACATCATCATCTAGCCCCAAAGTAAGCTACTCAAAGCTTGTGTAATGGGTACTAGATAACTGATATATTTAATACATGATATAGGTACATAGATAGATATATTTTTTTTATTATACATAGAATAGAACACACCCAGGCCAACGGAACAAATTTCTTCAGATCGTACACAAATTTGTTCCGAAGCGGGAATCGAACCCGCAACCTCTTGCCGATCACATAGCGTGGGAAAAGGGCAGGAAAATTATGAAGCTTCTCTATTTTGGTCAAGTGGCAGTGGATTTTCGATACTAAGGTAAGGAGACAACACAAAGCGTTAGTTCACACACTTTCTCGGTGCAAGTGGTTCTGCGAACATAGGTTTCTGGGTTTTATCCTTGAGTATTTGTGTGCATCATCGCACAAAACTACCCTGTTTTTTTTTGTTATTTTATTTTTAACACTTGTTTCTTTTGTATAAATTTAATTATTATAGAATACCGAAAGCTCACTGTATTTAAGATAAATGTAAATACTCTGTAGTATATAATAAGGTTTCTCAGTAAGTGATTTGTTGTAAATCTTATGAGAAATAAATAATCTTTAAACTTAAGGTGAGGTTCCGAATCGTTCACTAATAAAATGTAATAGTGTACTCTTCGACAGTACTTTCAAACAGTGAAGGAAAACATCGTGAGGAAACCCAATGCTCAGTCGGCTCCTCACTTTATGACTAGATTTTTTTGTGAATACGCGAAATACTCGAAAGGATAAGTGATACTTCATCTAATACTGTTCCAAGCAATTAAGGCCCAGAATACTCGTCACACTATTCCTTACGTAAAAGTTACAAAAAAAGTGACATAGGTCCGTATAGCAACGCGGATCTCCACGGAATCAGACATAGCACGAAGCGAAATACCCAAATGACAAGTAAGTAGAGTGCGGCATGATAATATGGCTACTCTGAATTACGTAACGAAAGCAACAATTTATGAAAAACATAAATATGTTCAAGTAAATAGCTTATTTCAAAAAAAGGGCTGGGTTGATTTGTTTCAAATTAACTGATTTACATTCATGTGAAATAGAAATTCAAAATACCTTACTGTTCTGAATAAATTAGGGAATTTCTGAATTTTCAGAGGTGTTTTTGACATGATTTTTAACCAAGGTTTTCTAACTAATTCGTGTTTTAGTTGATTTATCACTTATATCCTTGAGTATCGTTTAGTTTAATTTCAATGTAATCTATTAAGCGGTAATAGAATGATTAGGGTTGCAATACTTGCAATTTTCAAAATTCTGGGCCTTATGCGCCTTGAAAGTAAGTAAAAAGTTTTGACCACGACAGCGTGCAAACCTGTCGAAACGTCGGGAAAATATAAGGTAATTTAAACGCGATAAATATCCGTCTAATACTAATAATAAAAAGTTTTGCTAAACGCAAATAAATGATGCAAAGTTTTGTTATTTAGGGCCTACTATCAGAATTTATGTTTATGTAATACCTTACGAGTAATTCTTAGATATAATCAGAATCTCGGATACGACTCCAACGATTTTCGTGATATTTAGAATTCAGGGTGTTTCGGGGGCGATAAATCAATCTAGCTAGGATTCATTTTCTAAAAAAAAAAAACGATTTACAAAAAATAAATGTGTGAATGTGTACACATATAAATACATTTTTGATTTCTTGCACAAAGCAATGTAAAACCATAACTAAAAAACATTTGGGGCTACATGATGCTGTGTGATTGTGTCCAGCATTATTTATTTATTTATTTATTTTATAACTAAACCCAGTAGGTCTACCATGAGTTTTCACAATCTACACTCTCTAACGGATAGTTGGGTACTAAAACGTCACTTAGCTAACTATCCTACGTTACAGCGTACTACAGCGACTGTAGTTTGCGCTTCATTAATTTGCTTGGAGTTTGGTACCATGAGTAACAATTTTGACAGATGTCATAGTAACGTGCTATTACTATTGTAGTAACGTCAGCCGATCTAAATGTGACAACTCATGGTAGACGTACAGGTTCCCATAAACAAGGTTTTAGTAATGGTGTCGTTATGTCTCTACCTGATCCAAGTTGACGATCGGTCTGGGTACCGGCGGCGGCGGATGGTTCAAGTTCAAAGGCACTGGCGGCTGATGCGTTAGAGGTATTAAATTTCTATGATCTACATCTGGAAGAGAATTATCACATTAATACAGTTTGTCATGAATAAAATAAATACTTTTCAGACTATAAATGTACTTAATACGTTTTTTTATCATATTAATTATAATATTACTAGCTTCTGCACGCGGCGTCGCCCGCGAAGTACCTACATAAAATATAGCCTATGTTCATCCTGAAAGTTCATTCTACACATTTGGTAAAAGAATTTTTCAAATCAGTTCAGTAGTTTCGGAGCCTATTCATTTCAAACAAACAAACAAACAAACAAACAAACAATCAAAGTTTTCCTCTTTATAATATTAGTATAAGTATATTAGTAATATTATAAACCGACTGCCTGCCTAACTGACTGACTGAATGACTGACTGACTGACCAACACATAGCTTAAACAAGAAAGATAAGGTCCAAAAGAATTGTTTCTCGTCATTTTCGGGGCTGAGGCTCGCAGCTCTGTTAAATTGTCACCGTCTGTCATATTTTTTTTTTTTTATAACGGTCTTAGCCAGTGAACGACGTGAAAGCATTACTTGCGCTAAAAAACGACCCCAAAATGAGCTCTGATAGGCGGGGCTTGTCAATTAATTATGCATTGCATTATAAAGAAATTTCCCTTGAAGTAATGCTTCTATACAATAATACAATTTGAGGTGACAACTGGCACAATGACTGTACCAGAAATAAGTATAAGCCATTGTAACATTGTCCAAAGAAATCATTTTCATTATTTTTACTAACATTTAATGATTATTTTTGTAGCTTTACCTTGGTGTGGGCCGGGATGTCTGATACCAGCGGCGAGCGAGGGGGGCACGGGGGGCGGAACCGGGGGTAACGACCTGTGATCGACATCCTCGATATCTGAAAATAAGTTGCTGAGATTTAGGGATTTAAACTGATAACTAGTAATTTTTTTTAATCAAAAAGCCTGGTTGAATACTTCTAAAATAACTTCTTACGATCGCCATGTTTTTTTTTTTCAATTTTTATAGCATATGACAATTTTGTGGTTCAGAATGCGTCCAAACACACATACCTTCTTCTTCGCAACGAGGTAAAAATAAGGTTTTTCGGGTATATGATAGACAAGTAAGTTTATGTATTTTGCAATATTTGAGATATTTAACAGCTCTTTGGTTCAACTCTAGTGAGTTTACTACAATTCGTGATACTTACGTCCCAATATAGGTAAGGAGGGCGGAGGCGGGGGGGGCGGCAACGTCCCTCTGTGGTCCACGTCTATGGCCGGCATGTCCTGTTACGTCATTATCATTATTTTATATATCAAACAACAACAAGGTTTTTTCACCCCTTGAAGGGTAAGTTTTTTTACCCCGTTGAGGGTACGTTTTTTTACCCCTTTGAGGGTAGGGTTTTGAACCCTTTCTGGGTATAGAGGTGCAACGTGATTACGACTGTAATCCCCAGGCTTGGTTGACATTTTGAGGGTAGGTTTTTACCCCTTTCTGGGTTCACTAAGACTTTTTTCCTAAAATTAAACCTTTAAGGGGTTCCACCGGACGGGAGGGTTGAAGTTTGTGAACTTTACCCTTTTCTGGTCTACTCTAGATTATAAGCAATGCAAAAGCCTGTATATAGTACCTGCGGCGGAGGGAATAGCCTGGTTATAGGCGGCGGGACGGGCGCCGGCGCGGGGGGAGGGGATTCAGGCGTGTCCGTCACGTGAACGCCGAGGGATAGCGGTAATGCGGGCGGCGCCTGAAATATTACCACTTTGTTTATAGTTAACTGTTCTCATAGCTCAGTTGGTAGAAGCTCTGCTTTCTACGCTGCAGATCGCAGTGGGTTCGATCCCCACCCAGGATAAACAATTGTGTGTCAATCCTTGTGATTTTATTGAATAAATTATTTTTCTTTTTTTCTTTCTTTCTTTCTTTCTGTGACGAACTTAGATGTTTCTTCTGTGACAGGGTTTTATTATTATCTTTGTATGTATTTACAAAATAAAAATATATTTAATTCATCTTTCAGCTATCAGGTATCCATAGTACAAGCTTTGCTTAGTTTGGGGCTAAATAGTGTTGTGAGAACTGTCCACCAATATTTATTTATAGTTTTTATAACAAAAAAAACGTGATCCTTGTTGTTGGTTCTTCGTGAGATAATGCCAGGGGCCTCACCGCAAGTTCTTCCAGCAATATCAAAGTAATATAACTTTGATATTTCGTACCTTGAGATAAAAGTTGTTTTATTTCAAGCTTTAAAACTTTGACATTTCTCAAACATGATGGTTTGTAAGATCTTGTGGTAGGGTCCCATTCTTAATTTTAATTGAATTTACTAGCTTATTATAAACGTTGCATTCTCAATTATGACACTTACTGGTATACTCCATGCATTGTTCCATTTATTCATCCTCTCTGGATGATACGGCTCTGGTTCATCTGAAAAACAATGTAAGTATTGGTTATTATAAGACAATACAACAATGTATAAGTGCCAGGATTTTTTTAACCTATTTCATACCCTTTTTTATTTATATAGAATGACTATTTTTGTTTGCAGCTATCAACTTAGCCCACTGTTATTTAATAATGAATCAATCCTACTAAATTATAAACGCGAAAGTTTATAAGAATGTATGGATGAATGGATGTACATAATATGTTTGTTACTCTTTTACGCTGAAACGGCTGAACGGATCTTTATGAAATTTGGCACAGGTATAGATTATAGTCTGGAATAGCACATAGGCTACTTTTTATCCCGGAAATGTACGGTATCCGTGGGATAGATTTGTTTTTGTCAATTTCAAGCTATCTAGCGGGCGAAACGTGGGCGGAAGCTAGTATTCAATTATTTAAATTTTATATTTAATACCATAAATAGCCCACTGTTTTTTCCAATTACCATCCTTTATTTATTCCCATTCCAATTGAAGAGCTATAAATCATTTAGTTATTGTAATTCATTGATTGAATATTTACATACCACACGCCACTGCTCCTTGAGCGCAATAAGAGAATAATTAACATTTTAGATTTATGGAACTTTAAGCCTACTGTATAATAAAATAGAGCCTAAAGTGGAACATACCATTAGCACCTTTTTTGACAGTAATTCCTTGATAGCAATTGGGAAAGATAAAACATTAAAATTGTATCATACTGATGAAGTGAAAATGGTGATATTCTCAACAACTCCTTATATCAGAAGCCTACCGGTGAAGGAAAACACCGTGACTCCCGCGGTTTAGTCAGCACTTATAGGTCATTTTTCTTGTTGATACGGGCGACTAGGCTGAGAGAACGAAAAAAAATGACGAGTTTTGTCATAATTCCCACTGGTGGGGACAGCTTAGTAGGGATTATGACAATAAACCTTATTTTATAGCCTCTCCATCTTGAACTTGGTTTAGCATTGACACCTAAATTTACATGTACAACCCGGTCACATTATCTCGAGACCTCGCTGGAATGCGAACCTCTCGCCCCGTTCTCTTTTCACCTCCCCGCGCTCGCACTTTCGTTGCCGAGAGAGAGAGAGATCAGAGCGCCGACGCAACGTGACGTCATCGACGCCAGGTCTTGAGATAATGTGACCGGGTTGTAGGACCTTTAAAAATGGGCCTTATAAAATTGAATAGTACATAATTTGTTCTTATATTCTCACCATTGAGCAGATCTATACTGCCATAGAATGAAGGGGGCGCGGGGTTTCCCGTACTCTCAGGAGTCAAAAGGTCCAGCCCAGGTAATGCATCCTGCGACTTTTGTGACAACGTACCGCTGGCCACTAAAAACATTAACAGGTTAGCTGTCCCGAAGCAAGTTTCGATCTTCTTTGTACACGTCCTCGTAGTAAATAATGACAGCTAACGCTCATGAAGTTTAGTATTAAGTTACGTCATTCTCTTCAAGTATTTTATGATACTTTATGTGTCCTAGTGATTGAAATTAATTATATCGATAATTGCTAATGTTAGATGAGTATGATAAGAAATTAATTATTTACGTTTAATGATAAAATGTACGTTTATGTTCGTAACACTTTAGACATCTGAAAAATATCTAAAATGGTATCAACTGAGTGTACAATATGTAACATTTCATATTGTATGCTATGTTTTAAAGAAAAACATACGTGAGGGAATATAATCGCAGGTCTACAATCGCCATTTCGGTTTTGATGATAATAGGCTAGTTTCCTAATTTTTATTGGCAACCCTAGTTCAAAGGGTCTCACAATAATAGTAACATCGGTGAAAGAATAATTTTGTGTTTGAATAAGGTTAATGTTAATTTTTAAGTGAAATTTATTTTTTGTTTAAGTTCAATAATAAATTGATTGGTAGAATTTGGTTGTAGTATAATTTACTAATGCTACAAATAATATAATTATTAAAAAAAAATATCGATAGATCGATTGCATTATCTACATCATTGGCCATGAGGCACATATGCCTCATGGACGTACCAGTGCAATCACCCATGAGGCACATGTGCCTCATCGGACAGCTAACCTGTTAACTTTCAATTAAGAATGTTACTAGGTATGCTAAATACGTTGAAAGTTTGTTACACTAAAGCTTGTATGTATACAAGTACACTAGTTTTTGTTCTAGTCAAAAATACCTAAAGTTTTTATTTTACAGGCATTTAAACTTCGCTCAATATAGAGTCCCGCTAAAAGTCACGTGATTGCATGTGACGTCAATTTCCAACGCTCCGCTTAGTAGTTGTTGTGCGATGACGTCACACCGTTACACGCTTTGTACGAGTCCGCATCGCACGTTTACTTCTATAAATCGGAAACTAATTGACGTATAGAAGTAATTATTTCACTTATATTTTTTATTTTTGACCGAGAATATGCAGAGCTAATATTCACAATAACTTAACATTCTTCATTACTTTACTAAAACTGATAGTAATCATCATCTTCCTGTCCTTTTCCCACGTTATGTGGAGTCGGCACAACTGTGATCTTCCATTTCCCTCTATCATTCATCATCAGTACTCACACTTTCACACAGTCCATCCATTCTTTCTTACTTTACTAAAACTGATAGTATGATATTGAAATCAATTGAGACACAACATACAAATTACTATTAATGACTAGAAAACAGGATAAGTTCTCAACGAGTTATACGGTTATATTGGGAATGAAAACTATTATGTCTATGGTTTTAAACGCACAAAATAAAAAATAAAATTATTTACAGTCTTGTGGCACAAAGATTGTGCTTTTTAGACTGAGTGAAGATGTCATGTGTAGGATCTGCACATAATGTAATACATACCTGAATTGTTATCTGACGTAGAGATGTTAGTTTCATTTGGTACGAAAGTCTTCAAAAAATCATTGATATTGAAGTCTTGTTTTTCATTCGGCCTTGAGTTGAGGACTTCTATTTTATTATTGACTGTAACAAACATCATAAAATATAGCTTTTATTATTAATCTTATCTTATCTTATAATACTAATATTATAAAGAGGAAAGATTTGATTGTTTGTTTGTTTGTTTGAATTGAATAGGCTCCGAAACTACTGAACCGATTTGAAAAATTCTTTCACCAATGTGTAGAATGAACTTTCAGGATGAACATAGGCTATATTTTATGTAGGTACTTTGCGGGCGACGCCGCGTGCAGAAGCTAGTATATATATAAAAATGAATTGCTGTTCGTTAGTCTCGCTAAAACTCGAGAACGGCAAAACGGATTTATCTTATCTTGGTCTTGAAATGTTCGTGGAGGTCTAGGGAAGGTTTAAAAGGTAAGAAAAATTCGAATTACTGCCGGGAAAAACCTAAAAATAGCCCTTTTCTAATTCCCATACAAACGTTTTCTAAATAAAATGTAGAGTCAATTCGAACTTTATTACTATTTAATAAAGTTCATATTAAATTATAATCAATCACTCACTGTTGTCTAAGCAATGTAGAAGGCGGTAAGAAGTTTGCCGGGACAGCTAGTACATAATACATTCATATAAAACTTGAACCAAATCAGTTCGAGTTATAGAAGGAAAAACATACACAGACAATGATATGTTACTCAAATTTTCGTATTTATATCATTAGTTGGATAGGAGCTGAAAATAACAGGCAGATCCTACTATATAATATTATAAACGCGAAAGTTTGTGAGGATGTCTGGATGTCTAGATGTTTGTTACTCTTTCACGCTAAAACAGCTGAACGGATCTGAATGAAATTTAGCACAGATATAGGTTATGATCTGGAATAACACATGGGCTAAATTTTATCCCGGAAAAATGTGCGGTTCCCGCGGGATACATTTGTTTTTGTTTTTCAAGATAACACCCGAGCGGAAGCTAGTTTGAAAATAAAATAGTCTTACCACTATTGCTTATGAGGTCTCCTTCGTTGAACATCGCCAATGGATTGTCGGAAGTGAGAAATGACGACAGTCCGAGATTGTAGAGAGAGCCGTCTGCCGCTAGAGAAGTGTTGAATGTGCGGTCGATGTTGTACGATACTGTAATAAGAAATAACAGTGGACGTGCCTCTGACTAGCCTCTTTCTATATCCTCAAATATCTAAGTAACTAAAGCTCTGAGAAGATATCTACCGAGCCCGATGATTACAGTCGTGATCATATTTTTTTTTTTTTTACTAATAAACTACTTAGGTACTTCATAATAATAATGCTTACTAAATATTTCAACGGTTCATCTTATTAGATAACATTAAATAATTGTGGCATTAATTTTGTGAATGTTTGCTTGATAAAATTACCAAAAACTTTGGTTTATTAATAAATAATGATCTCACTTCTTTCTCCATTGATGCCTATAAATGGAGAGAGAAGTTAGAATTTTACCATGATTCTGTCAAACAATATAAGTTAGAGCCATATCGATACATTAGCTAGGTGTCCCTAACAAAATTAACAAGGATCATAATACAAAAAAAGCGCTAGGGCCCAGCGAGTTTCTTGTCAGTTTGGACTGGGGATAGGACTGGAATTGGCACCTAGACTCACCTAGTATGGAAGACGATTCAAAATGATCCCTGTGATTTTAATGAATAAATAATTATTGACTATTGACTATTACCTGAACCTGGCAACAAAAATACCAAAAGAAAGAACCATAAGAAGTCGGAAACCAAACTTTCTCCGAGAAAAAATATTTAGACATTTTCAATGTCATTCCTTGATAAGCTTTTAGTATCACTCACTGTCATCTTCCGGCTCATTTTCAATCGGAGGAGGTAGATCCAGGTCCTCATCAGGACCCGGAGAAGGCACATCTTCGTCTCTCGCGGGGGGAGAGGGCGCTGCGTTCGGCAATGTCGGTATCAACTCGTCCAGTTTCCTTTTCAATGCGCGGACGCGTGAACCAAAGTTTTTGTATGCCTGTCAACAAAATATAACTTTTACTGGCATAATTTATTATTATTAGACAAAGACCAATCAATCTTTTCAAGAGTGGTTTTGGTGATATTGGATCTTTGATGCTTCAGATTCAGATGCTTCCTGCATGGTCTGCAATGATTGATGGTGGAAAGGCTTTTAAACAAAAAAATAGTGAAACAAAAGAATAGAAGTGAAACTTGTCGTCGCTAACGCTCGCGCTGGCCTGTAACAGGTAAACTACGCGCATGCGTCTGAGTGCCACGCATTCACTTTGTCTCTTTCATACCACGACCATGGTAGCGTTAAATGTTTAACACAACCTTGTTGGAAGCCGCATTAGAAGTTTTACTTCAATAACATGATATTTAGACGAATGACTTTGTTTTAAATAGTAGTCTGACAAACAGAATAAAGCCACAAGCTATTTTTTTTTGCCAGATTTATTATAGCATTGGTCTAGTATTATACAAGCTTTACTTACATAAGCCACCACTTTAACTTCTCCTCGTTGCGTTGAATAGTATTGGTTGGCTGAGGTGAGCAAAGCCAGTAACGCTTCTCTGGCCACAATCTCCCGCTGCAATGCCTGAGTGTACCTCTCCACTCGTGATATGCCATCATTTAGTTCTTTGTCAGTGTCTTCTTTATTACTTTTTTCTGTAAAAGTAATGAAATATAATTTCGAATTGGTCCATCTTATTTGTGCTAACTTTTAAGATACAATATAAAATAAAAATAAATAAATATATATGATCACGACTGTAATCCCCAGGCTCGGTAGATATCTTCCTTAGATCTTTGAGGATATCTCAGAGGCACGTCCAAATATAATAATATAAAGATACAATATGAGATATTTATTACATCAGTCAGCTGTTTTCTCTTTGGTTGTAATGATTATGACTGAGCAAATGATATGGAGTGGTGAGTAGGGCACTGTTGGGTCACCCATCCATAAAAATGCAAATTTTGGTGTTCATTATTGATATTTTAATCTGAGTGTTTCAGTGTTTTGGAACACATTAAGCATTTGGCCCTAGCTATAAAATCTGATGGACAAATACATGACAAACCACAATTAGTCTACCCGTGACCATGACAGCGTGCAAACCTGTCGAAACGTCAGGAAAATAAAAGGTAATTTGAACGCGCTAAATACCCGTCTAATACTAATAATAATGTGTTCAGATCGTGTAAGTTTAAAAGTACATATGACAAACCACAAGACCCTAGTTTGGGTACAAGTTTGTCTGACATTATCATGTATATTTATTTGTATTTATTAGATCTTACCCTTTAGATGTGTAGATAACCCATCAATATCATTCAATTGTAGAGTACATTCATGTATATGCTTGAGTTTCAGGTCCGTGTCAATTTCTAAGTCTTGGCATTGCTTTATTTTGTTTACTAGTTGTTGAGGCTGAAAATGTAAGAAAAAGTTATGCAAAAATAGATACTAAAGCTTTAATTATAAGATATATAATTATTTTACAGTGCATGAAAGGAACCTCTGAGATACACTTTTATCCTCTCACCACACTAAATCGAGTAAAGATAATTTTAAGAAAAAAGCATGTAATAATAAATAAATATATGTACATTGTTATTGTTATGTACGCTGTATATTGGTGGACAATTTACAGTACACAATGCAATAGCCCCAAACTACCGCCCATGGCTTCGCCCGCATGGTAATTGAAAAACAAAACCAAATCTATCCCACAGGAACCATAAATTTTTCCGGGATAGAAAGACTACTAAAAAAAATACTAAGAAAAGATGTACTATTTGAGACTATAATCTATATCTGAGCCAAATTTCATCGAAATCTGTTCAGCGGTTTTAGCGTGAAAGAGTAACAAACATACATCCACACATCCATAATATTCTTACAAACTTTTGCATTTATAATATTAGTAGGATGTAATGAGTTTTTTTTTAATATGATTATAACTAATATCTCAAAAAACTCACTTGAAAATCCAGAGGATCATCATCTGTCTTCTTTACAGCTCCAGCGCTGAGCAGACCTGTCAAGTCCGACAGGAACTCATCATCGTAAACTGATCTCTGTTCCCAAATTTTGAAGATACGCAGAATCTTGGGCCGGACTTTATCATCCCTGCAATTAAAAAGTAACAGTATGAAGTTGGCCACTTTTGCGAATTAACAATATTAAAACAAAAAATATAATTATTCATCGTTCTCCTGCCCTTATCCCACACTAAGTGGGGTCGGAACAACATGTTTTCTTCTTCCAAACTTTCTTAACAAAAAATTTAAAAGTTAGTTATAAATGTTTGTTCTGCTTGACAAAGCATCATAATTAACTACGATAGTGCAGTCTGAACTTTCAATGAAAACAACAGAAATGTTGTTGACTGAATCGTTTGTACCAATTTAATTTGGTTGGTGATTTGGTGGTGGTTTGAACCAATTTTAATGTGGTTGGTGGTTGATAGTTGGTAATATCCTGAAGTTATAAGGGTAACTGACCTGACTAAAGGTGTAGCTTTTTGTAAATTCAGCCCCCAACTCTCAACAAACTCATAATTCTTCCGTTTGCTGTATTGAATCACATCATTTGCCAAATAGAATAGCACAAGTCTTTGCTCAATTTTCACTCGTTTCAACACATTTAACCAGCTAGCCACTATTTTTTTATGGTGAGACCTCTGCTTCAGACACCATGAAGATAACCCTTGAATACATTCCTGGGTGTCTTTTAGATTTACCAATCTCTTCTCAAACGTTAGGGGGTTGAAGTCTTCCGTATCACCCATGGTCACAATTCACTGATACTTTTACTACGAATACCGTTTCTGTCCATGATAATAATATAACAGAATGTTTTGAAAATTGTAATCACAGAAACTAAGGTTAGCTAAACATCTCGCTTGATTGTTCACGAGATGCTAAGCAAGCAAAATAAACGCGGCGCTATGACCTAGGAACCGCTTTTAAATACTTCGATTTGGATGATTTATATAGCGTAGGGAACCGAATGTTTTCTTGAGATAGTAACAATCTTTCAGAAATTGTTTACCACGATTCCTATCACAGTGCAAGTACAACGCGTAGCGACATAACTACGCTGCTCTTGTGAAATAACAACCGACCGCCATTTTCTAAGGAAAAATTTTACACTCTGTTATCGTTCGCAAGCAAGCAACAAAAAGCTTACATGCTACAGATTAAAAAGTAAAGGTAGTTTCATATAATCAATCAACGTCAAAGTACATAAGTACAAATAATATGAATGGAGCAGGGAGGCGCGACTAACCTTGCTTGCTTTGCTTGCTTGCCACCACAAACACAAACATTTTAAAAAGTTCAGCACAGAAGACTTGCATTTTTACCCGACAGCGCGACGTAAAGGAAGGATTGTTATTGCTAGTAAAATAATATTCTAAAGACACCTTATATACCTACCTTCATAAGAGTTAAAATTTTTCAAAATTTCAAAAAAGGAAGTTATTATAGATAGGTACCTATACAGTGATCTGTTATAGTTACTAATATTTTCTCTATGTACCTATAGGTAAATTATGAGGAACAATCTAGACACGCGGCAGCGTGTCAAGCCAAGTTCAAGCGAAGCGAACGGGCGATGCGCGCCTAGTGTAATATTACAGGAACCATTTGGGTGATTTTTCACCCCCTCGTAACTCAAAAACTATTTCACATAAACAAGTCAAATTTGGCTCATCTATTGCCACTTGCGAGTAAAATATGTGCACCGAATTTCATAAACACACCTCAAACGGTTATTTAGATATTAACGTCCAAAAATGCCTGGTTATGGAAAATTTTATCACTGACTGACCTATAGACGTTAATTATAACCCAGTTCCAGATGACCTAGAACGTTCAAATTTGGCATCCAGGTAGGTAGTGGGGTGGATACAAAGGAAAAAATCTGAAACTTGCAAATTTTTATATTTTTAACGTACTTTTTCAATTAATTGATTCTCCTAGGAACCCTTACTAGCGCCTGTAATATAAAAATAGCAATCTAAATAGATGACAGTCGGTCATTATGTGGATTTTAATAGGGTCTTGACGTGAAGCCAAGTTAGACCTTAGGCTTCAATATAATATCCTAAATTATGAGATGAAATGATATTTTAAAGTTGTTAAAAATATTTCATATTGTTATAAATAAGTTTTAGGACTGACCATTGTACTTGGCACCCGTTTAGATCTCACTTCTTTTGTCGCTGAAGTCAACGACTAAAGCATACCTACTTACTTATTGAACTTGGCTCTCATTTCACATTTATGTTTTTGATGGGATAATACTTTACTAGGCACTTTGATACCTACGAACCTATCGCTACCTACCGGGGTGATTGCGTTTATAATAGTTCGAACGAAAATGGAAGGTTTAGCTGTTTTATATGCAATAATTTTTAATTAATTAAATTTAGGATCATCATCGATCATCATCATCATCATCATTGGCAGCTCTGATAATGACCCACTATAGATTTAGGATAGGATAAGTAAAATGTGGCGATTTAGTAAAAACCAAGTTAATTTTGCAAACTTAATTTTATTGTTCTACCATAAAAATGCAATATCCAATAATACATTCGTATAAAAATAATTGCAACACCGAAATCAATTTGCTCCAAGAAGCTATTTGGAAATTAATTATCACATTCACATTAACATCCACATCAAGAAAATAAACGCAAAGAAATAGGAAGACTTGAAAACCTTAATTATGTAAGTATGTAATAGACAGAGTTTTTTAGTTGTTTTTCTAAACCCTACGTTTACATCTACAAACATTTTCGAAACACGATAACGACAAAACGCATGAGTCTTGTACATGTTTTGATTTATTTATAAAGGCACACAAAACCAAAATAAAACCAAATTAAATCAGAACAGAAATCACAAAAATTAAAACTAGATTGCATCTCTAATCGTGTGTAGGTAGGTACACAGCATGATAACAAAAATAAGGCTATTTAAATAGCTTATACATATTTTGACAGTCTTTCCAACGTTTTCTACAAGTTTTGGATACATTTACTCTTATGTTACAACTCGTTTAGGTGTAAACAATAAATTAAAACAGTTGGATACAACATGAAGAATACGGTGGAGTCCCAAGCTTATACCAAAGTATAAAACAGGTATTCTACATGTTGTTTCGATCTGTTTTAAATTATTGTTTACACCGAAAACAAGTTGCGAGAATAAATACATACAAAACTTGCAGAAACGTGTCAAACACTGTTAAAAATGTTTTCTTGTTTGAAACTAAAGTCGACGTTTTGTTTCTAACATGTCTCAAACATGTTCTTAGATATAAACGAGGGGTTAAGAGTACAGAGATGACTTTGTAAAAACCACGTTTTTATTTTTATCATTACTTTTTTATTTTAAGTTGAAGAAAGAGATAGAAGCATGCAAGTATGAAAGAGTAGAAAGTGACAACAAAAAACACAAAAACAACACTAATGTCTAGTATTTCTTCACATATATTTGGACGTTTGTATTTATTTCAATTACGTTTTGTGGGATTAAACATAGATAACAATTTCTCATAACAATAATGATAATTACTTATCAGTTTTTAATAAGTTCCTAATTTATTGTAAAAAAGACATCATGCATTGTGCTATGGTTTGCAATAAGCTTGCATGGCATTTATCATGTAGTTGATATAAATAATAAAAAAATCAAGAATTACATGCCATTACTAGTTATTCTGTTGCCTTTTCTAAAACTTTATTTAATTACAGCTGTCCTTATTATTTTAGTGTATAAGGAAAAGGACAGCAAATATTTTAGTTACAATTTCAACAGAATCTCTATCTCTAAGTACCTACAGGCCATACAGGTTGTGCCTTGAGTTAATACATGACACTTAGACAAAATATTACTAATCTAGTAGATACATTACACAGTACATAGATATAGTTCAAATTATTCATTATTCTCTCGTTCGTTACTTGATTAGAATAAAAACATAAATTAGTCATATTAATAATTGACTTAGAAACATATCTAGCTGAGCATAGCATAAATTTAATGTTTCATTCATATGTGCAGATACCTATGATGACAATAAAACATGATTTTGTTATTTCGTACTAGCAACACACCCCGGCTTCACACGGGTAGCAAAAGTATCTCTATTTTTTTTAATATAAAATATTGCCTATGTCAACTGGGGATAGTGTAGCTTCCCAACAGTGAAAGAATTTTTGAAATCGGTTCAGTAGTTTCGGAGCCTATTCAATGCAAACAAACAATCAAATCTTTCCTCTCTATAATATTAGTAGATGATGTAATTGTATTGTAAAGCTGCATTATAAATTCATATAAAGCACCAACTAAATGCTAATAAATAAATGGAAGACATTATCTAAAAACTCGTTACAAAAACCGCAAAGAACTATAAAAACTCCTATTTCTATATACTAGACTTAAGAATAGACAAGGAAGGATTCCCACTAGGGATAAGTAAGGGTTAAAATGGACTTAACATCTACATTTTTAAATAACGATTGGAACGGAAGAGTTTTTCAGAATTGTTATGAATTTAAGTACAAATTAAAAACTTTACCAAAAATTTCAATCGAAACAACATGGTTTGTTATACGGTTATACCTACTTACATATTTAAAATGTTAAACACGGCAATATCCAATTGATTTACAAAAGTTCCTTTGCATGAATTTTAAATTTTAATTTTTAAGTAATTTAATCTTGAAATATTGAAGTTTCTTATTGTCAGAAAATATTATTTTGCAATATATTGAATCATGATTTAAACATAGATTTACAAACTATAAATTAACATCAACTTTGAAAATGTATCAAAATGCTTCGAAATTCTCTCAAAAAGCCACCTGGCCATCTATAACAGGCCATTTTTTTATTTAAACAAAGCCTTACATACAAGATCGATCCATTTATATCACATACAATGTTGCGTGTTTCATTACTCTATCGTATTATTTGAGATATGATTTTGGAGTAAGTATGTACTTCTACTTATTTCAGATTTTACTTCTATTAAAACCATTGAAATTATTTAGAACTAGCTTCCGCCCTCGGCCTCACCCGCGTGGTACCTTGAAAAGAAAAACAAATCTATCCCGCGGGGGCCGTATATTTTTTCGGGATAAAAAGTAGCCTATGTGTTACTCCAGACTATAACCTCTATCTGTTTCAAATTTCATCCAGATCCGTTCATCCGTTTCAGCGTGAAAGCGTAACAAACATACATCCATACATTATTACAAACTTTCGCGTTTATAATATTAGTAGGATAGGTAGGATTAAGTTATCTTTCAATATCAAGATTGATTATTTTGAAGTTATGTCTGACATTTCTGTGAATTGTACTCATAATTTCGACTTTACTGAGTTGTATAGGTGTTAATAGTCTTCGTTTAGTATGAGAGTTAAAATATAATTGCTCAGCTATTTGTGATAACGACTTTTTTGTACGGAACAGCGTCTTAAAGAGATATTTAATGCTATTTTGTTGGTAGACTATATTCCAAAACTTACATTTCTTATACCTATCGCCTATCATTTGTACTTTTCAACATAACAGTAAACAACTTGGTAAACAATAGACAGTGAAAATAATTCATCACAACTTCTGCACAACATACGCTAAACATTATTGCAACAAACTACTTAACTATATTAAAACGAGTTCCATTTAGGAAAGTAATTAATAAATAAATATTAGTGGACATTTTACACAACGCCAATTTTTTTGTAAATACATACATAGAATACGCAATAATACCCTGACACAGAACAAACATCTGTGATAATCACACAAATGTTAGTCCTGGGGGGGAATCGAACCCACAACCTGCAGCGCAGAAGGCAGAGCTACTACCAACTGAGCTGTGAGGACCCTCAACAATATTTTTCTTACCGTGTCACAAGTTCCAGAACCAGTGTGGTGAATAGATTAGGACGATTCAATAGATTAGAACACAAAATTATATTTTTTAATCTGTGGTAGGTACTTATCCACAGATAGAATTAGTTCAATGACACAGGAATTTATGATATTATTTTTCTTAAATTCATATTGTGATATTTTTTATGTTAAAACAGTATTTTCGTAAATGGAACTCTTCTTAAACTATTACCTACATAATACTCATATTACGTATAAACTATGCTAGTTAGTCTATGTCTATCTCAACAGGCGTTATCTATGGTTCAGTGTTGCTAGCTTCATCATTGTACTTCACATTTTTATATTGAGTGTGAGAAATATCTTCCAATTATAAATAATAATAATGCTGGACAATCTACACAGCATCATCTAGCCCCTAAGTACGCTACTCAAAGCTTGTGTTATGGGTACTAGATAACTGATATATTTAATACATGATATACTTAGGTACATAGATATTTTTTATTATCCATAGAAAACACCCAGACCAACGGAACAAATTTCTTAAGATCGTACACAAATTTGTTCCGCGGCGGGAATCGAACCCGCAACCTCTTGCGTCGCAGGCGGACTCTTGCGCGCTGCGCCACTGAGGTCTTCAAATTATAATTGAGGTTTATAATATTAGTAGGATTGTCATGTACAGATACCATCTGATTTCACTCTATGATATTTGTTTTTAATATTAGTAGGATTGTCATGTACAGATACCATCTCATTTCACTCTAAGATATTTGTTTATAATATTAGTAGGATTGTCATGTACAGATACCATCTGATTTCACTCTAAGATATTTGTTTATAATATTAGTAGGATTGTCATGTACAGATACCATCTGATTTCACTCTAAGATATTTGTTTATAATATTAGTAGGATTGTCATGTGCAGATACCATCTGATTTCATTCTAAGATATTTCTCACACTCAACGCATCTTTAAAACAGAATACAAAAGCTTAAGAAGAGGGTGTTTGTCTAGGTTTAACATCGTCCACTTGTATCAGCTGTTCGATGGGTATGAGGGATAGCTCCCCGCCTAGCATGGGCGCTGGTAGGGCCTGAAAATAAAATATAAAAAAAATATTATATAAATATACTAGCTGACCCGGCAGACTTCGTACTTATTTAGAAAACGTTTGTATGGGAAATTTGAAAAGGGCTATTTTTAGGGTTTTCTTGGCAGTAATTCGAATTTTTCTTACCTTTTAAACCTTCCCTAGACCTCCACGAACATTTCAAGACCAAGATAAGATAAATCCGTTTAGCCGTTCTTGAGTTTTAGCGAGACTAACGAACAGCAATTCATTTTTATATAATATAGATATGCTGGTGGACATATAACACAACACCTCAAACTAAGCGAAGCTTCTACTATGGGATCCAGTTATATATTTCTATTTTGATTTAATATGATATTATGTCAAAATGAGGATCTTATAAAATGTATACTCAGATCTCTAACATCAAGATACTAAGGGTGGGTTTGACCAACTTCTGGTATATTCTGCAGAATAATGCAATGTCAAATACAAGAAATATTACAGTTTAATTTTCTATAACTACGATTTATTCAAGGGATAGTCTTTAAACTTTGGTTGAATTTAGCATAGAGGAGTAGTCAGAAACATGATTCGGCAGAGTTTTCTAGGACTTGGACTATGGTTTAGGCTGTGTGTTGATCTATCAGAGAGTCAGCCAATCGATCGATCATCGAACAATTAATTAATCAATCGTTCGGTCGGTCAGTGACGATCAGTCAGTCAGACACGTGTATTCCCGTTATCCCCGGACACCCTGTACTGTTTTGGGCTGTGCTTTGATATTATAGATCACTATGTCAGTCAGACAGTCAGTCAGTCACCTTTGAGTTATATATATTTAGATAGTTAGGTTATTAAAGGAAGCAAAAGTTGAGCCATAAATAAATAATAAATTAATAATAATAAATAAATAATGCTGGACAATCCACACAGTATAATCCAGCCCCAAAGTAAGCTACTCAAAGCTTGTGTTATGGGTACTGGATAAACTGATATATTATATACATTATATAGATAGATATTATTTTTATTATACATAGATAGATATTATTTTTATCAAACACCCAGCCCAACAGAACAAATTTCTGCAGATCGTACACAAATTTGTTCCGAAGCGCGAATCGAACCCGCAACCTCTTGCGTCGCAGGCGGACCTGTCGCCCGCTGCGCCACTGAGGTCGTCAAAACTAAACGTAAACTACTAGCTACGGGTGGGCAGTCTTACGGTGTTGTCGGGCGTGTGCGGCGTGTGCGGCTTGTCCGCCTTGGCGGCCGCCTCGCGCGCCTTGCGCAGCCCCAGCGAGAACACGGCCACGGTGCGCACGCGCTTCACCAGCGCCGCGCGCGCGCGGGACCTGCCTGCAACAGTTCATTATATTTGGTTAGAGGCTGTCCAGATGAAGCGTTTCACGCGCGTAGGCACTCGCGCGTTCTCAGGCACCTACTACGTAAAACTACCTCCTACCTAGGTAGGTACATAATTTTCTGTCCTTGAGTCCCTCCCGAACACAACGCGCGTAGGAACGCACGTGAAACGCGGCATCTGGGCGCAATATAAATTGCTACGCGCGAGTGCTTACGCGCGTGAATCGCTCCATCTGGACAGGCCCTTAGAAACGGCACTTTTGTCTACTTTATTAATCTTATAGTAATCAAAGCGGAGTCTATGAAAGCGGGTGGATTGTAGGACCATGTTAATTGCAAAAGGCCACGTCAAGTGTACGCTAAACCGACGCGCATCTATGAAGAATGTAATAAAAGTCATCTTCTTCCTGCCCTTTTCCCACGCTAAGTGAGGTCGGCACAACATTTTTTCGTCCTCCATTTCCCTCTATCATCCGTCATCTCAGTACTCACTTCTTTCTTACTCATATGTATATAGGTTGAGAAATAATATTAATTGAGAAACGTATGTACTGCTTTTATCCTTGGGTTTGTCGTCCTCACTGGATGTCGCGCTGGCGTCGATAGATGTCGCTGAAGAGGGAACCGCGTTCAAATCCGGTTCGGAGCCACCGGCACTGACACTGCCCGACAGCTCCTGAAAAAAACACCATGACAATATACCTTATGACGTAAACAATAGGAATTAATATTCAACAGCAGATTATTTTGGCTGTATTTAGTCTTATCCCGACGGTGTGTAACTAAGCGTGCGCAGTTTTTATAACGATAACTGTACGTCTGTACTGACAACTGTACCATGAATTGTCACATTTAGATCGGCTGACGATACTACAGTAGTAATAGTACGTTACTATGACATCTGTCAAAATTGTTACTCGTGGTACCAAATTTTAAGCAAATTAATGAAGCGCAAACTAGTCGCTGTAGTACGCTGTGACGTAGGATAGTTAACTACGTGACGTTTTAGTACCCAACTATCCGCTAGAGGCGTTGTACAAGTTTTTATAATTTTTTTTACTACAGTCGCTAGCGAGTGTAGATTGTGAAAACTCATGGTAGACCTACTGACCGACGTCAGTACTGACCGTCGGGGTCTAAATACGGCTTTAGTACACAAAAGCGATAGTTTATTTATATGCGATGTACATTTAGCTATCCAATAGACGCTAGCTTTCCACGACCGCCGTCAGTAAAGTCAATTAACTTGAGCACCACGACAAAGTTTTGTCGACTGTTTTGTCTCGCTCATTCTCGTGCGAAAATGAGACAAATGCATGACAAAAGCGTCGACAAAATTCTGCCGCAGCTGCCATTTTAGCCCGGCTGACCGTCAGGATAAAATCCTACTAATATTATAAACGCGAAAGTTTTTAAGAATGTATGGATGTCTGGATGTATGTTTGTTACTCTTTCACGCTGAAACGGCCGAACGGATCTGGATGAAATTTGGCACAAACATAGATTATAGCCTGGAATAACACATAATTATGCTACTTTTTCTCCCAGAAAAATGTACGGTTCCCGCGGGATAGATTTGTTTTTGTTTTTCAAGATACCACTAAGCTAGTTAAATAATTCCTTACCTGTAAAGTAGGATTGACAAGCGGTCTGTGTTGTGTAGGGTGAGGTATGCAATGCGCTGATCTATGCAACGGTTCGTCTCTCAGCCCGCGGACCCCTAACAGCGAAAGTGGCGCCCCTGGTGTCGCTTCCTGAAAACAGTTAATAACATCTTAAGACACAGTAAAATGTATCGTAGGTCTCAGGCAAGAAGTACTAAAAATTTGTCCTGCAACGGGCATCGATCCTACACCTCTCATCGGGATTATCACGTTGCAACACGAATTACACAATATTAAACAAGTGGCAGAGATGGAAAATGTTGAAATAAATAAATATTGTTGGACAATTCACACAACGCCATCTAGCCCCAAACTAAGCAAAGCTTGTACTATGGAAGTTTGGAACTGATAAACTAATTAAATACTTTTTTGAAGTAAATACGCATAGAATAGATATTAACACCCAGACACAGAACAAACATCCGCATTCATCACACAAATGTTTATCCTGGATGGGGATCGAACCCACAGCCTACAGCGCAGAAGGCAGGGCTACTACCAACTGAGCTGTGAGAAATAGGGTTGGTCAAGACTTGCCTTTCGCCTGATTGGTTTCGTAGGACTAACATCCTGAAGCATTTGCAATGATCCCGTCACTGTGGTAGTGACTGGAGGCTCCGTTTTACACGCGGCTTTAGCTCTGAAAACGTAACGAAAACTTAGTTATATTTTATAGATTTTATATATTTAGTTTTATCCGGACAGTCACTGTCGGTCAGTGCTCACGAATATATTTTTAAACTTACGCGATCTGAACACATTATTATTAGTATTAAACTGTCATCCCTTGACCACGACAGTGTGTAAACCTGTTGAAACGTCGGGAAAAATAGGTAAATAAAACGCGATAAATACCCGTTTAATACTAATAATAACGTACGAACTTAATTCTGTATCGTATGAAGACGCGGTCAGTGCCTAATGCTGGCCATACACCATACTTTCTATCGTCCAATCGGCATGACGCTGCAGCTTGATCCAATCTGCAGTTTGTCCATAGAGACCACACACACAACGTTTGAATTGTCCAATCGGCAGCAACGGTCAGTTGCTGCCGATTGGACAATTCAAACGTTGCCGGTGACAGACGACGATGTTTTAGCCGTTTTGGGCGTTTTACTCGTAAAAATGAAACAAAAAAAAAGAAAAATTCGAGCAGAGTGGTGCAAAAAAATGGGTAATGAAAAGAAAACAGTTTACTCATACAAATTTATTACAAGAATTGAGGACTACGCCTAAAGATTATTGTAATTATTTACGAATGAATGAAGAAACATACACGACGATCGCATACCGCCATACACGGTCCAATCGGCACGGCATGATCAAGCCAAAAGAATCGAAATTCGATTGTTCCGTCAAGTATAACTGTCATGCCAAATAATGCCAATCCACTCCCACACACGGTCAGTTCTAACTGATCCAATCGGTAGCGTCATGCCGAATGGACGATAGGAAGTATGGTGTATGGCCAGCATAAGTGCACAGTATTTACAACGATAACTGACCGACGTCAATACTGACCGTCGGGATAAGTCTAAATACGGCCTTAGAACACAAAAGCGATAGTTTATTAATTTCCTTCAGACGATATTGTACAGAGAAAGTGCATGGCATTAAAATTCAAAACATGTGACAAATAGAAGCGAAAGAAAGATCTAGTGATACCAAATTTATTTCTTCATACAAAACATAATAATGCTGTCTCACTTTTTATTAACAACCATAATAATTTTGTCTCACTTTTTGTTTAACCTCTGATGTGTTTTAAGCAGCGAAAGTAACTTCAAATCTTTCTAGAAGTGATTTTTTCGAATGGATTTATTGAGAAATCATTGTATATTGTTCATTCGTTCAGTAAGATTGTGCCAAAATAAAAAGAAACCCTAAAACGTAGTTATACAGTTTAATATTCAGTAAAAACCAACAGGCGTTATTTGTCGCGGATCTGTGTCTAAGCAGACGACGGTAGTAACCAGGATCCGTGCTTAAACACACGAGAGGTTAAGGAGCAAATTCTTGCTTTTCGAATTGTAAAGATATTGGTTTCCAATATAGCGTTGTCTGATTACAATATAGCGTTGTGTGATTACACACAACGCTATATTTGTTATTCAATATAGCGTTTTCTGATTACACACAACGCTATATTTGTTATTCAATATAGCGTTGTCTGATTACACACAACGCTATATTTGTTATTCAATATAGCGTTGTCTGATTACACACAACGCTATATTTGTTATTCAATATAGCGTTGTCTGATTACACACAACGCTATATTTGTTATTCAATATAGCGTTGTGTGATTACACACAACGCTATATTTGTTATTCAATTTAGCGTTGTCTGATTACACACAACGCTATATTTTTTATTCAATTTAGCGTTGTCTGATTACACACAACGCTATATTTGTTATTCAATATAGCGTTGTGTCTGATTGGACAACGCTATATTGGAGATCAATTTGCTCTATAGGTATAATTTGGTAACATTAGTATCAACTATACAATAAAAAATAAAAATTACCTTATAACAATACTCTCTGCTTTACTTGAGATTTGGTAATTTGGAGGATTAAGTAAAGGAACACTCATAAAAGTTAAAAATATATTTTAAAATAATAAAATTAATACATTTTCAAGCGTTAATACTGAAATTATACTACTTTAAGGAATATAAAAGTTAAAATGCACTTCAACTACACACCGATCCAGGCATACTTTGTCAAACTAACTGAAAACAAACAATAAAAAAATAAAATTATAACCTAAATCACTACAAATAAGTCTTAAAATTAAGAATCAAAGAAAATAAACTCTTCTACACAATCGGCTATGCCATTTTAGTGTCAAATGGCAGAGCCAGTGGAATGGCAAATGCCAGTGCCAACGGAAAGGCATGCCAGTGTTAATATAAATGAGCAATGCCATATTACTGGCAAACGGCAGCCAATTTAACTGGCAAATGGCACTGCCAGGGACGTGGCATGTCATTTACATTTGTGTAATTTTACCCATGCCTATTTTTAAACTAACGCGATCTGAACACATTATTATTAGTATTGAACGGGTATTCATCGCGTTTTATTTACCTATTTTTCCCGACGTTTCGACAGTTTTACACACTGTCGTGGTCACGGGTAGGCTGGAGTACAGGAGCTACCGCCTCTGAGAAGCGGGGGTAGCATTATTTGAAACTACCCTCACTTCGTTTTCGAAAATAGGGATGTCACCGAACACTAACAATGTCCGCGACGCACTGACATCCGGTCTACGACGAGTACACTTGGCTATAACCGGATTCCATGGCTTCGGAAACCGTCTTCACGATTGAAATAAGGATATTTCTTAATTTTTTTACTTAGAATTTAAAATTTAATAAAAACGCGATAAATACCCGTTTGAAACTAATAATAATTTACCCATGCCGTTGATTATATATAAAAAGATACTTACCTAAAAGGCGGTATTTCTGGGATCTTTCCAATACTAATTTTCTTTTTGTCCTTCTCATTCGGCTTGTCATTCTGCTTGGGGGTGGTCGGTGTGACGGTGCGGGGAGTGTTGATTCTAGTCGCCCTGACGTCATCTTGGCTAGAGTGTTCCGACTAGATGACAAAATTATTATGTAACGAGACGACATCTAGACTTGGAATAAAAGTTTTCATCAAAATCATCATCATCATCTATACTAATATTACAAAGAGGAAAGTTTTGTATTTTTGTTTGTAACGAATAAACTCAAAAACTATTGGTCCGATTTCAAAAAATCTTTCACCGTTAGAATGCTACGTTATCCCTGAGTAACATAGGCTATATTTTATATAGGTACCTCGCGAGCAAAGCCGCGTACGTTTGTAAGAATGTGTGGATGTATAGATGTATGTTTGTTACTCTTTCAAGCTGAAACAGCAGAACGGATCTGGATCAAATTTGGCACAGAGATAGATTATAGTCTGAAATAGCACATAGGCTACTTTTTATCCCGAAAAAATGTACGGTTCCCATGGGATAGATTTGTTTTTGTTTTTTTTTACCACGCGGCCGAAGCCGTGGGCGGGAGCTAGTTTACTATAAAGCTCATAATGTTTCCTTGGACTGTGATGAACCATGTAAATACAGATTTTTCTGTGGAGCTTGAAATACGTTGAATAGATAATTAGAATACATACCAAAAGCGGAGCGTGAGCATTTTTGATAGCCTCCCGCCGTTGGAACTCCACTTTAGCCATTTCAGTGGCAAGCCAGGCCGGTATCTCGGGTATTGCCAGCCGCAACGCTAGCACCATAGCTAGAATTACATGCTGAAACAAATAACCATCAGTTGATATCCACACTAATATTATAATGACGAAAGATTTGTATTTTTGTAACCAATAAACTCAAAAACTACAGGACCGTTTTCAAAAATTCTTTCACCATTACAATGCTGCATTATCCCTGAGTAACATAGGCTATAATATTTTATGTTATATTGATGGATTTTTCGCGAGTAACAGCTAGTTAAGAAGAAGAATAAAGATTTTATTTTGTAGCGCACACACACACACACACAATAGCAAAACAACAACACAAGATATCTAAGGCCGGTTACAGTGCTCAACCGATTGTCGGTGCGCACGGTCGGTCCTGACGATACACACGGACCGACCGTCAGTTTGTATCATTCAGTGCTCTCCTGACCAACAAACTGACCAGATGAAAAATGATACAGACATCCGTCGTAGGTCCGTACGGTCGGTCCAACGATCGGTGCAGCACTGAACGCGTTCATACGTTTCCATAGCGCGTCGGCCGACCGACGGACGCATGCGGACGCGCTCGACCGACGGTCCTCGTACGCAGTGCGTAGCAATATACGCGTGCGTACGGTCGGTCCAGCACTGTACGATTTATGGATTTTCATATTAATGACAAGCGCGACTGACATACGCACCGACGGTCAGTGAAGCACTGTAACCGGCCTTAGGGTTTAAAAAAGAAACTTAAGTAAAACTATTATTAAATATAAACAAAAATATCCTACCGACTACGCCAAGTAATATACTCATTGGCGCAGACGGTGGGATAAAAAACATTACGAGCAAATGCAGTGAAAAAGCCGTATTAGACTTTACCTCCAAAGCAACAATGACTAGTATTGTCTGCGCAGGCGTGGCTTCAGGCAGTAGTCTATGCACGGGTCCAGAAAGGCCAATCAGGGCACAGTTTACCAGTACCGCTACAGCTACCATAGTTTCCATTGCGTGCTGAGGACAAGAATATACACTTGATATGCAGACAGCCATTTTATTGCATCTTTATCAACCGGTACATACCTCGTCTATAAAATTTACAGTATACATTAAAGTCTGTAATGACCTTTTTTAATATGTTTTACCTAACTATAAGGAGAGATATGTGTTTATATTTATGTATGTATGGGTGTATGTATGTAAGTATGTATATATTTCTTCTTCTTCTTCTTCTTCAATTATGGCATCTGTCTCTTAGAGAACAATTTTGCCAGTGTCAAGTGTATTTATTTATAAGTATTGTCAACGACACAGAGTCATAGTCAAGTAGTCAAGTAGTCAAGTCAATTTTAAACAAAAGATGGCTGTTTTGTTGAAAATTTTCGGGATTTCCTCCGGTGGAATTGGAAGAGAACTATTCACTCTAATTCACATACTTTACACTCGCGTCAAGAACCCGGGCTTTATTGGAAAAATAACCACCAAAATTACGCAATAAAACTCAAAATAACACGAGAAAACATATAAAAACCAGAGCGACGTAGTTGTCAGGCAAACACACCGCAGAAAATCCATGTATATATTTGTATGCGAGTTCTTTGGCTGCCGCTGTAGCCCAAACGGCTGAACGTATTTTGACAAATGATTGTCATTGGATTTGTCAGGATCACAAGAGTGACATAGACTATAAAAATGAAAAAAAATCTAATATGGCAGCTGCAAAAATCTATTTTTAGTTACGTTCTTTTTTTAATTTTTGCTATATACGAGTATTAAGTGTATAAATACTATTTAATATTAGAATAACAAGTACCTTTACCCATCGTTTTGAATTTAGAAACTTTGATAACATTTATATGTACAGTTGGCCCAACTAGTCGAGGCATTCGTGAAGTTAGCAGAGCGCTGCGCAGTATCATTTTCGGGAGCAATTGGGGTATAGAGGGGCGTCAAACTCGCACCTGTGGCTAACTTCACGAATGCCTAAATCCGTTGGAAGAACTGTACATGCACTCTCTTTGTTCTCTTGTTTTTTTTTCCATACCTGCCAACTACCGATGCTTTTGACCCTTTCTCCGAAGGGCCGCTGCGCCACGTGGCACAGTTTGAACGCGTCCGCCCTCACTTCCAGCGTGTTGTTCATCATCCGTCATCTCAGTACTCACTCCTTACTTATATTATCTTTCACACAATCCATCTATCTTTACGTACCTGCCAACTACCGATGCTTTTGACCCTTTCTCCGAAGGGCCGCTGCGCCACGTGGCACAGTTTGAACGCGTCCGCCCTCACTTCCAGCGTGTTGTTCATCATCCGTCATCTCAGTACTCACTCCTTACTTATATTATCTTTCACACAATCCATCTATCTTTACGTACCTGCCAACTACCGATGCTTTTGACCCTTTCTCCGAAGGGCCGCTGCGCCACGTGGCACAGTTTGAACGCGTCCGCCCTCACTTCCAGCGCGTTGTTCATCATCCGTCATCTCAGTATTCACTCCTTACTCATATCATCCTACTAAATATTATAAACGCGAAAGTTTGTATGGATGTCTGGATGTATGTTTGTTACTCTTTCACGCTTAAACTGCTGAACGGATCTGAATGAAATTTGGCACAGATATAGATTATGGTCTGGAATAACACATAGGCTACATTTTATCCCAAAAAAATGTATGGTTCCCGTGGGATAGCATGTTTTTGTTTTTCAAGGTATCACGCGGGCGAAGCCGCGGGCGGAAGCTAGTCTTTCATACAATCCATCCAACTTCACGTACCTGCCAACTACCGATGCTTTTGACCCTTTCTCCGAAGGGCCGCTGCGCCACGTGGCACAGTTTGAACGCGTCCGCCCTCACTTCCAGCGTGTTGTTCATCATCCGTCATCTCAGTACTCACTCCTTACTTATATTATCTTTCACACAATCCATCTATCTTTACGTACCTGCCAACTACCGATGCTTTTGACCCTTTCTCCGAAGGGCCGCTGCGCCACGTGGCACAGTTTGAACGCGTCCGCCCTCACTTCCAGCGTGTTGTTCATCATCCGTCATCTCAGTACTCACTCCTTACTTATATTATCTTACACACAATCCATCTATCTTTACGTACCTGCCAACTACCGATGCTTTTGACCCTTTCTCCGAAGGGCCGCTGCGCCACGTGGCACAGTTTGAACGCGTCCGCCCTCACTTCCAGCGCGTTGTTGAGCAGCGCGCACACCGCAGCCAATGGGAACGCGGACGAGAACAGCACCACGTGACCGAGCTGTGTCAGCATTTCCAGATACTCCGCGAAAGTGCCGTCATACTGTAACTCAAAGTTACTGTTGAAAGTAAGGATTCTTCTTATTATAGCGTTAAGTACTAATTCTGTCGGACCAGTGTGGTGAATGGATTAAAGTGCCCTTCAGAGGCTCTTTTCATGAACTTGACTGACACTGTCTTCAAACCTTTTATTATTTATGTCATGCCGGTTCACATACATTTTTTTAACAGGATAATCTATTGGTGCTCGACTTGTAGTAGCTGCAAGCAGATCGCCACTTAAAAAACTTATTAAACCTTGAAGAAAACGGGAGTATCCTGGTAATCTAGTAACTTTTGACTACCTTGGTGGCAAGGCGATCAAGTGTCCGCAGGAGAAGCTTGGAATGTTCTGCAGATATCTTTTCCGGGTCTGGGCGTTGTGGTACTACGGTAGGTACTCATAAAACAGGGAGTCTTAGTGTAGATTCAGAGGCCTTAACACGAATTCATAATACATTACCGAATTGGTATTACATTATTAATTCGTACCATGACCTATGCATTGTATGGAAGTAGTGACGTTTCTATAATGGAATCGTTCTGGAAGACTTCGTGGTAAGGCCCCAGAACTATATGTGACTGTTGGGTTTATTTAACTTCACCATTCTACCTTGAAAAGCTGCGATTCCAACTCCGCCTGATGTATAACCTTCTGACCGACAACCGGCGAGTCAGAGTCGCGACGGTCGTTCCTGTCCGAGCCACCGTTCACGAGACTATTCTCCGGAGCCTCGCCCGAGGAGCTCGTCCGTTTGTCGAATAGCTCATTAAGTTGTGCTGCTGTCGGTGCTAGAATAATAAGCTGACTTAAGCATGGGGACCTTCTGTTTGTAAATGATTGATTCAGGCGTGACTTTGCGGAAATCCATTACAAATACTGAAAAGGACGGAAATGTCTAGTACCTTCCCGCTAAACTATTATCTAATGCGGTTATTAATTAAGATTACTAATAAAGACCCGTTCAGCCGTTTCAGCACGTAAAAAACATCCATACATGCTCACAAACTTTCAAGTTTATTATATTAGTAGAATAGTAGGTTTTACTACCAAATATACAAGTATTTATGATACTCACTTTTGTTAGGGCTCAATGCGCCAAAAACGTCGACACATATCTTAGCCAATCTAAGGTTCTCAATCAAATATGGCACAGCCGATTCCTTCAGGTTGCCAATCACTTGTCTCGTTATAAGTAGCACTGCAAGTTGCTGAAAAAAGTACATCTATTATTACTAGTTATTGAACGAATCTCACACCTGCAGTTCTAAACTTTAATCTCCCTTTTTGTAATAACAAACTTAAACCCAGAAAAAATACATAATAATAAACCTAGATACAGAAAAAAAACCGGTTTTTTTCGTTATAAAATGTAGCCTATGCGTTAAGACATTCGTACCAAATTTTATGCAAATCTGTTCAGGCGTTACGGATATAAAGAGGTACAAACATACATAAACACAATCTTTCGCATATACAAATATCAAACATTCAGATTTATTATATTGGTCTGAACTAACCTCTTTCAACTTATCCATGTCCTGAAGATAGAACGCAATGAAGAACAAACTCATGAACGAGTTGACAAACTGAAACTGAAATAAAGAACGGTTTATTGTCAAGTTTTAACAATAACATCATGACTGCTAAATAATCTAAAGCATCTACAGTTTCGGGAAAGAAAACTTTAAGAAAAAATGATTCACACGAATTACCAATAAAAGTTGAATTTACAGTGAAATAAACTTTGGCAAACGAATGGTGAATTATAATATTTAGTCAGTTTTATCGCGATATACACAAATATCAATACAGTCCGACCGCGATGTTGTTGTATTCAGCTTTAGTCTTACAGCGATCTTGTCTTTTTGACAACCTAGTCATATCGAGATGTTGTCATAAAGCTTCTAACTTATTTTTACTGTCTTGATTATCAAAAAACCAGCACTAAGTACTTGAGCTATTGGTCAAATCTAGCAGCGAACTACGTGCCCTCCGAGGCACAGAAGCGCTTATATGCTAGCTTCTAGCGCTCATAGTGAGACTCTGAACGTTGCTCAAACATATGGCACAGTATAAGTTCTTGAGCTATTGGTCAAATCTAGCGAAAGAAATCTTTGTAAGAAAATAATTTTAAATCTCATTCGTATCGTCCACCACACAACACACTGATAAATATATTTAGCGAAACTACACTATTATAATTTTTAGTCAAGTTGTTTATGATTAGCAGAATTGCGTTACTTAATTCTAATTCATTTACATTGGTTTAATCATGTTTAATTAAGATGTGATAGTTTGGGTATAATGGTAAAAGTATGTTAAAATCATGCGACAGTTAGGTATTAAAATTGCTAGCATGCAAGCGTATTTTGTCGTGCAAGTTGTGATATTTATCACTATTCCTATTATTTGTCACACTTATTATTATGTATTGTTTATATTCACATTTTGCGAAATTGACAAAGTGTAAGTCACTAATGTATAGATAATGATGTATATTGTTCAATTCTGTTATGTTATTTTATTCTATGTTAAGCAAAGCGTGATGTTTTTATGAGCTTAGCTTCAGCGTTATTTTTAAATACAAACCAACGCAATTTTCACAATCAGATGATTCTCATACTTTGTCTCCAATCTGTAGTTTTCTGTTGTTGAAAAGAATTTTGTATTTCATTGTTATAATTTTTTATGTTTTGTTTTTTTTGTAGTCCAGTCCATTTGGTAAGCAGAAAAGAGACAAAAATTATGCACTATATAGTCTTGTAAAGCTACAAGTGTTGCTAAATTTATTCTATTAAGTTTCTATTTTCATTAATTAAATAAATTTACTATTTTCGTCTATTTAAATTTTGAATTAAAAGACTATTAATAAACCTTTTGAACGAGGATCTAAGAGGGGATTTCTAAGGGATGTCTATAAGTGTCATGCAAATCCCAATTAGACATAGCCTTTTTATTAAGGCTAAACTAACCAAAGTTTAAATTTAACTTTTTAGTAATAAAACTATAAATATCCACACGCAAAACAATCACAATGGTGATCTAAACAACTCGGGCCAATGATTCACGTATGTAAAAGTTAAAATAAGTACAAAACTAATTCATAAAATAGGTACTTAAGATTATTCTGGGAAATGGTTGTGACGGGACTGGACGTTTCGGGATTAGGTGTTTTGGAAACGGGTATCGAACCAAACGTATAGATTGCGAAAGTAATTATTGGAAACACGGGTATCGGAAAACATATTATCCCACCAAAAACATTTTCATGTAAAATATTGCCAAGAAGAGACGACGTACTTATGACTCGCACTGTCAAAAAGTTATCAGATTCCGGGTAGAGCCAAGTTTATAACTCTACACGCCCTAACTCTACAAGGCCTAACTTTACAAACTCTACGCCTTGGTCAAAACATGTAGCTTGGCCGTTTTGTTATTACAGCCAACAAAACACACTTCTTTAAATATAATGCTACTTTTCAACACACTTCAAACTATCTGGGGCTATTAGTTAATGTATTCATGCTGGATTGTTGAATATCTTAAGAATCTCATATAATGGGTTTATACTCATTAAGTGATAAGTCAAAGATTAGTCATAATACCTATGCAGAACTATGAGTATTCGCAGAATCATTGGCCCGTGTAGACACAAACTAAACAGTTAACTTAATTTTTACTAAAATGTGTAACTATTTACCATGATTGTAAATTTTACCCCGTCATTTCACAATTTCCTCATGCACTTATGTCGAGATATAAAATTTACAAATCATGGTATTTTTGAATTTTTAGTAAAAAAATATCTTTATAACAGTGATACTTTCAAATAATAAATTTACTACATATTTCCATACCTTTATCGTTCAGCCATCTGGCAATTCTCGCATAGACCTCTTCTTCTATAGCTATGATGATTGCCAATAGCGCTCGGGGTATCCATGTGAAATATATTATGTTCGTTTCCCACCAATCCTAAAACGACACATTACGTCAAGCTCAGTATATAATATAATTCAAATTAACTAATGTTTGAATCCTACCGGCTGCGCCAAGTATTTTTTTAGAAGATTTTAACTCATATGACCTGCACGAAAGCTTCTGAGGCGCACTTTAAACCTTTCACCACACTGGTTTGGAAGAACTAATGACACGATAATAAGCAGACTATCATGATCAAACATTACAATCGGGAGCATATTTATTTTTCTTTTTATTAAAAAAAACTACAAACTATTACAGAGCGTACTTTAATGTTGCAGTATAATCATTGATATTTAATGTATCAATGATCTGTAACGGTATATTATAGTAAGGAACTTACCTGAGCGCGTAAAAAAGCGAATGTAGCCACAGATGCGACAGAGATGCAGAACAACGTGAGAGGGAAAGAGACACAATGGCGCCAAACGCGTCGACGCCACGCATTGTAGTGCGGTTCAGGGCGTCCGGTCACTTCACTCGTACCCATTTCACCCTGTAGATATAACAAAAATGATAAAGCATTTTATAATAATAGACATGGGAGAGTGTTAGATATGAATGTGGATAGAGGTAGACCAAAGAAAAGATGGATGGACTGTGTGAAAGATGACATGGGTAAGAAAGGAGTGAGTACTGAGATGACGAATGATAGAGGGAAATGGAAGAAGATCACATGTTGTGCCGACCCCACATAACGTGGGAAAAGGGCAGGAAGATGATGATGAGACATGATACACAATAGTACGAGTATTGAATAAAATGAACAGTTTAGCCCTTTTTAAATAGGGCTTTAATAACAGCTTGTTAGCCTTTTAATAGTCTGTTAAAGTTTTATGTTCCACCATGTCCTGAGAAAAGATTATCTTCCGTAATATGAAATGACGTTATATAGATAACGATAAGTACTTTAACATTCTTGTTAATTTTGATGCCCGATCTGGTAATGCTTTGTTAACAAAAGATTGGTGAAATTGGACCTTAACCATAATGATAGTAAACTTTTGTCACTTTCCATTCTAGACTTTTTAGACATTCTCTTTCGTCGCCATATTTTATTTATTTAGGTACTTATTCACTAATTACTTTATGAATAATTCCTTAAAATTACCTGAAATAAAGGTCTAGGCTCCACCAACAACTCATCTCTCTGATCTAGGGTTCCCCATTTATACGCTAAAACGTTTGAGTATCTGAAATAGATATTTAACAAAAGTAACAACACTGATAAATTATTTACTAGCTGTTGCCCGCAACTTCGTCCGCATTTAATTTATTTTCAAATATTTTAAAATTTAGTTTTCTGCTATTCAGGGCGAAGATAAAAATAACGAATCAAACCATGAAAAGCGGTACAGCCGTTCTAGAGTTATAAGTGTTCGAACAAACCCGTCTTTGTTTTATATTATTAATATATATTTTTAATACATGTGATATTATTACCTTTTCCAAGTCTCGAGATAGACACAAGCCCACAAAACGTTGAACAGTGAGAAAAGAACATATGCAATGTCCTTCCAATTTTCGTTCGCCGTTCCGAGCCAAATCTGAATAAAAAATAGATCTATTTTTACGCCGAACTAATTCAAAATTTAGTATAATCACATAGGTTATCATTTTCATTATCTTACCCAAAATATAAACCCAACAACAGCCGGCACAGTAAGCGATTGTGTATAGTGTCCAAGCCAAGCAAAATACATTGCTATTTTAACGCCGAAATATTCACTTATTTCATCTGAAAAATACCAAATTATTTTTAATTCTACTTCCCAGAATCTTGCATAATTTATTTATGTGACAAAACAAACATGATCACGACTATAATGCCCAGGCTCGGTAAATATCTCCGCAGATCTTTAGTTACTTAGATCTTTGAAGATCTACAGAGGGTAGTCAGACAGAGGTATGTACGTCCAAACATAATATTGGCACATGTCCACATTTTGCACAGTAGCTAATTATTTATGACAATATCGATAATCCCAAAATAATTACAGAAATTGCTTACCTAATGGTTGAGGTGAGAATACAGTTTTAACCCATCTTTTTCGTAGATTTTCTAATGCATGTCTCTCGTGCAGCGGAAACATGCTAGCTACCACACCTCTGCTAACACACGCTGGAACTAAAACATACAATTATGTCAATTGTACAAGTATATTTGGATCCTACCGACTGCGCCAAGTAACACATTCGTAAAAACTTATACGTGAATACATTGACGTAGAAAATAACATGGACGTTGCGTCACAAACAATATCAAAGCTAAAAGCTGTCCGCTTGACTATACCTATACAGCTACATTTGTTTACTATCGAACTGATACGAAAGGTTTTAAAACAGTTCCTAATTTCAACCATGGCACCTAGTATTAAAGTCACAAATCTTCAACATATGATCGCAAACTTACGACCATTCGTCACAAAAAACAATACATATCACTAAGAAATGAAAAGACGTAGGTCAACATCTAGTGTAAATTAACCATAAAACGCAACAAATAAGGTATATTTTCCGTTATTACGCGATTAATACTCTTTTTGATTTTTAATACTCTTTTAGCGTGGACACTTTCAACGATAACCCGAAGTCCATGTTTTTTTTATGTCAATGCGTGAATATTATTATTTTTGTATTTTAACTGGCGCAGCTTTTGGTAGTATTAAAAGGATTTTTAAATCGCATTGTTGTTATTTTTGCGACTACGAGTAGATAATTTTAACTGGCGCAGCCGTTTGGTAGTATTAAAAGGATTTTCAACGCAATGTTAACAGCTTACCAATGCTTTGTCCAGGGCGGAGTGTGAGCGCCGGTTCTAGAGCATGCTCGTCGCCCCGCTCGGCTCTCGCAGATTCCAAGACGTGTTTAACAAGGGCCCCACGTTCTTGAGAGTTCAGCAGTTCTGATGCTGAAGAGCCCTGATGAAAAACAAGATTTAGTCGCTCAAGCTTACTTTTCAGCGAAACCATTTAGTATCATCGTTGTCATCATCAGCTTATAGCAGTCCACTGCTGGACATATGCCTCCCCAAATGAGCGCCATTGCGCCCTGTCCTCAGCTCGCATCCAGCCTCCACCAGCAGCCTTTCGCAGATCGTCACTCCCCCTGGCCGGAGGGCTTCCTACACTACGTTTGTCGAGCCGCGGTCTCCACACAAGAACTCGTTTACCCCAATGGTTATCGGTTCTTCGACAGATATGGCCAGCCCACTGCCACTTCAGCTTGCTAATTGTCTGAGCTATGTCGACAACCTTATTTGTTACAAGTGAAAAACTATGTAAAAATATAAAAAATCTCCGCGACAAAACAAACATAGCTAAGAACACTCCCGACTAATTCACCTTTAAACAAAAAAACATAATTAAAGTCGGTTCATGCGTTCGGGAGCTACGATGCCACAGACAGGCAGACAGACACACACACAGACAGACAGACAGACACACACATAGACAGACAGACACGTCAAACTTATAACACCCTGTCGTTTTTGCGTCGGAAGTTAATAAAACAGAGATCAGTGACCTTTCATTCATCTAGCTAGACTATTAGAGGTAAAGTTTGAATGTTTGTTTGTCCGAACATAAGTTGTGGACCGGGTTTGTAGGTTGTACTTCAGAAATAATCGTGGTAATTATAATCTAAAGGCATACGTCATACACTCGTTTCAAAGCTTTTTATATTTTTTTGCTATAGCCCTACGGTTCGTTTTGTTAATGCTCAAAACTTGAGTAATAAATTATTATCTTTCATTTTATTCATTTATCATCTCCATCTAAAGTGGGTATTTATGTTAATACGCTTTAGCATAAGTAGGCCTACCCTCTCTCCGTAATCGATAACAGAATAATCGAGTACTAAAGTATCGATACGAATGGATATAGCGGAACGATTATTGCCGATTACTTTCGCTTAATACGCAAATCGCCCTTCCGTGCGAAACACTTGTAAAGTATTCATAGATACCCGAATCTGCCAATGGTTTGCAAATTCAAATACTTTATAGATGCATATTTAAATACTAAGTTCTCTATGTATGTTATTTATATATCCTAGTAATATTATATATGCGAAAGTTTGTAATAATGTATGGATGTGTGGATGTATGTTTGTTACTCTTTCACGCTGAAACGGCTGAACGGATCAAGATGAACTTTGGATACAAGGTTGCCTATGTGCTATTCCAGAGTATAATCTATCTCTCACCAAATTTCATCCAAGCCATTTACGTAAGCCGTTTCAGCGTAAAAGAGTAACAAAAATCCATACCTACAAACTTTCACGTTTAATATAAGTATTAGTAGGATTACATACCAAAACATACCGGATATGACTTGTAATAGGTCAAATATATTTTTCGGTCAAAACGTATTCAGTTTTAGGCAATCATAGCGTGCCTTTGTGCGTAAGTGGTAATGGAGCGTGGTACGATTGGGGTGTTTTCACTTCTCGTGACCTAATTCCAGCATAATAATCGTTTCTTAGCACGGATACCCCTGCTTTAAAAGGTTACACGCAATCTTATTCAAGAACCTAAATTAATAGGGCTTTGAAACACTCTTTCGGCTGACATTCTGCACTCAGTTTGCACTCAGAGCAGAGATTTGTGAGATGAATGCACATGTTTGTTCTGTGCCTGTGTGTTACTATGTATTTAAAAAAAAATATTTATCAGCTATCAATATTCATCTATACTTATTTATTAATTTAAAGTGTTACTAAAATAAAAAACTAGCAAAACACTTAAAAAACCTTATTAGTTTGCTTATGATGAGTTGTGGGCAAGAACGACCACATAATGAAACAGGTCATTATTGCAAATATCAAAAAACCCGACTGAACGTAACGCAAATAGCATATCTTTACTGCCGCCACATTACTTTTTTTGACATTTTGTATAGCCATGTCACTCTTGTGATTCAGATGAACCGAACGACATCATTTGTCAAAATCTGTCCAGCCGTTTGAGCTACAGCGACAGCAAAAGGAACTCGCATACATACAACATAATATACACCCCAAAAAAATTACCCTCCTCTTCATCTATACTAATATTATAAAGAGGAAAGTTTTGTATTTTTGAATTTTTGTATTTTTGTTTGTAACGAATAGAGTAAAAACGAATGGTCCGATTAAAAAATTTTTTCACCATTACATTATCCCTGAGTAACACAGGCTCTACGAAAACTTCAATAATGTAACCCTAGGTGTAATTAATGGATTTTTGCGGGTATAAAAACATAGAGAGCGCTGGTGGTGTAGTGGTAGCACCCCTGCCTCACGATCCGAAGGTCGTGGGTTCAAACCTGGTCGTGCACCAATGAGTTTTTCCATTCGAAAAAATTATGTGCGCAATGCCAGTGCTCTTAAACGGTGAAGGAAAACATCGTGAGGAAACCGGCATACCCTAGAACCAAAAAACTCGAAGGTATGTGTCATAGGTTAGTATTCTTATAAGCGGCGATGGGCTTGCAACCTGTCACGTACGGAATACTAACTATTGTGCAAAATGTGGGCATGTACCAAATGTCATGTTTGGACTTGCCTCTGACTACCCTCTTTAGATATCCTCAAAGATCTAAGTAACTAAAAAGATCTGAGGAGATATCGACCGAGCCTGGGGATTACAGTCATGATCATATTTTTTTTTTTTTTTTTTTTTTTTATAAAAACTTACATGACCTTGGCTGTAATCCCAGAACCGTCTACAAAATTGTGGTTTACCTACCCTTTGAAAGCAGTGCATGTCTCTAACGGTGAACTCCTTGTAGCCACCTCCGAATTCTGGCTTCAGCTGCTTTGGTAGATGGACTTCTTCAGCGGTTTGTAGTAATCTGCAAATTCAAGGTCATTATATTTGATGGTGTTATTCAACTAAGGCGCGAATGAAAAGAAAAGTATTTTTCGAACAGATAAATCCATTGGTGCACGACTGAATTCGAACCCATGACTTTAGGATCGGAAGACTACTAACACCAGACGGGCCTTTCTACTCAACGGTTTAGTCATTATTCTCACTTTCGTCATTGTTCGCAACAAACAATTTTGTTAATCTCGTAAATATTTCTTTTTCTTTAACCTAGTTCGCCCCACGGCTGGGCAAAGGTCTCGCCAAATCACACCAACCATCCCTATCTTTCGAGGTCTCCCACCATCCGCCCATCATAAAGTATTAGTTAATTTTAAATGTACCCTTCGTGAAATAACTTATTATCAATCAATCTTTTATTGCTCCATCTTCACGCTCTCAGCTTGAAAAACGAGCTTTTTTGATAACGGTAAAATATCAAGTAAAGTACCGAGACGAAAGGCCCAGACCACTAATGCTCTCTACGCATTGATACACGACTGATGAAAAATACGCAGATGGCTGCTAACGCTAGATACGCGCGTTCTGTTTGACCGAGCCTTTATTAGCATTATCTTACACATCATCATCAGCGGTTATGTAGAAGGCTGAACATTGAGAAGACGCATGCTGCCTCACACACACACGCAAACGGGGCCGACTGCCTCGCAGCTTCTGCAGCAACCAGAGTAGCATGCTGTCAGGAAGACCTGGAGACAAGGTTAGATGGTAGAATGCTACGTCATTGTCTAGATGACCATACTATTCAAATATCAGTAGGACTACCATGAGTTTTCACAATCTACACTCGCTAGCGACTGTAGTTAAAAATATGTATGAAAACTTGTACAGCGGATAGTTGGGTACTAAAACGTCACGTAGTTAACTATCCTACGTCACAGCGTACTACAGCGACTGTAGTTTGCGCTTCATTCATTTGCTTAGAATTTGGTACGACGGGTAACAATTTTGCCAGATGTCATAGTAACGTACTATTACTATTGTAGTAACGTCAGCCGATCTAAATGTGACAACTCATGGTAGACGTACTGACTACTTAGATGACAAAAAAGCTTGGGACGAATCAGCTCCAACTCTGCTAGGTGTCCCTAACAATGTTAACAAGGATCATAATACAAAAAAAGCGCTAGGGCCCAGCGAGTTTCTTGTCAGTTCTTCTCGGACTGGGAATGGGACTGGAATTGGCACCTAGTATGTAAGACGATTCAAAATGATCCCTGTGATTTTACTGAATAAAATATTATTATTGACTATTGACTAAAGGTTTCGTCTTTGTCTAGATGACCATTCTACTTATCGGTTTCGTCATTGTTCGCAACAATTTTGGTTATTTTTATTCTCGTAAAATATTAAAAATATGATCACGACTGTAATCCCCAGGCTCGGTAGATATCTCCTCAGACCTCTAGTGACTTAGATCTTTTAGGATATCTAAAGAGGGAAGTCAGAGGCACGTCCGAACACGACATTTGGTAGGTACATGGCCAAATTTTGCACAGTAGTTATTATTCCGTAAAATATCAGATAATTTTAAATGTACCCTTCGTGAAATAACTTTTCATCAACTAATCTTTTATTGCTCTATCTTCATGCTATCAGCTTGAAAGACGAGTTCTAAAATCAAGGTTAAAAAAGTTTTTAAAATATCAAATTGAGTAGAATCGAAGAAGATAAACCTATTTACATCTACGAGTACTACTAAATGATTAACTATTCTAGAACGCTGGAATAACAGGTCTACTCTGCAAAATGACAAAGATATAATCGGAGCGAAATGTTCGTCGAATTCAGTCGATTTATCACTTATATCCTTGAGTATCGTGTAGTTCAATTTCAATGTAATCTATGAAGTGGTAATAGAATGATTAGGGTTGCAATACTTGCAATTTTCAAAATACTGGGCCTTAAAAGTTGTTTTGTTGTCTAATTCAAATTATCTTATCGTCCGTAAGTATATACTTAGCAGGTATACGAGTTCGATCGTCTAACTAAAGTAATGTCTGTCCTTCCATCGTCCAAATGAAAGTCAAAACGATTTAGCTTAGATAATATAGTTGGTCGTTTTGCAGAGTAGACACCTGAGTAGGCTTGTTACTCGATCCTAAAGTGTTTAAATCTACCAACATGTTCGATAAGCAAGTCTAGACCCGGCTTTATATAAATGGGTGCACTGACGGCTGCCAAAAAATTTGCAAGAGCGCTGCTTCTGCCAAGTTACGGAAATCGGAAGTATTTTGTATCTTGTATGAGTATCACGAACGAAGCTCTTTCTTGGCTTCCCATTTAGGTCAATGAGGGTTTTTAAATTTGCTAGTGTTTAAATGCAATCACATAATTAAGTTTAAAAAATAACTAGGTAAATACCTATTTTGAAAGATGTCTAGAAATGCGGTATTATTCTTCACACACAAGTGTGGCCTATCGAATAAGTACCAGAAAATACGCGTAGATTTTCTTTGCTACGGGAGTCAGTTAAACTTAAAGGAATTTTCAATAAAATTCATGCTAGGTAATCATTAAATATTTGTGGAAATTTCACATAACACAGTCCCAAACTAAGCAAAGCTTATGCTATGGGAACCAGATAGTTGATAGATTACTTTTTTTTGTAAATACATACATAGAACACATTTATCACACAAAATGTTCATCCTTGTTTGAGGATCACAGCCATAATCTACAGCACAGAGTTACTACCAACTAACTAAGCTATGAGGCGAGTCATCATTCCACAAAAGTTGCAATGTAACAATTCTATGGCCATAAAACACCACACATTTGGACAGATTGGCTTGTTGCCAAGACAATTTATTGACCAAGCTGAGAGCTAGACTTTAGGACAATAAATGTAGGTTCATTGAACTATGGTCAGGAATTTGTAGAAGAGTTCAAGTTTACAAGACTACTAGCATTTATTGCTTCCAACAGCCACCATAATGATTTTTTTGACATTTTGTATTTTGCCTCGTCTCTCAGAAGAATTCTTTGTCACTTCATTATTCAAGATCTATCCAGCCATTTGAGCTGAAAGATAAGAGCCATTGGACTTGATAAAGTAATTTGTATTGACCTTGGTGTGGTTAATAGCAACCCTACTAAACAAATGCCTTTTTTGTAGCCTAACAAAATCCAATCCAATGGCATTACATAATGTTTGTTTGCAGTGATGTACATTTTGCTACTACATAGTATCACAAGTTCTTTCAAATCAACATCAAGTGTGGATGACGGATGATGAAGGATGAAACATTTTTAGGTTCTTCAACAACCTGGTTTCCTCAAGCAGCGAGAGCTCAACAAATTTGAATGTTAATCAATTTATTTTGTGGCTTGAAATAGCATTATAGTGCTTATTTGAACCTGTTTTGAGGGTCATCTGTTTATTGTTTAAACAAATGTTAAAAAATTACAGTAATTAGTTACTAAACTTTGTGATTGTGTTTTTTTTTAACTGAGCTTGAATTACACTTTTTAGGGCTTAGTTATAAATTGTTTAGTTTTATTTAACCCTGGTAGGACCCCAAAATTATCTCCATGTAAACATCTAAACATCTAACTCCATCCAGGTAAAAGCGATAAAGGATAGAGAACCTAGTGCCAAATCTACTATTGTTCAAGTTGAATACTTTTGGAAAATAAAAATATAAGAATTATATATAGGTACCTACTTTTTTGTAATAAAACAACAGTGAGCAGAAACTAATAGGCTTACCTTTAGGGAATATCAGCACAACATCTGTATGTTGAGTAGGAGTGGAGTGCAGAAGCAGGCGACGAGGATGATGCATTAGATGAGCACCAATCTGACCTGCCATAGGAAGACGTCTACGTAGCTCTCTGCCTGCTATTGGGGAAAATAATATTGCATTAGGTGACCTTGTATACTCTTCATTTTATTAAATAGAGTAGTTTGAGGGAGACCTTTGTCCAGCAGTGTTAAAAAATCAAAAGAAAAAAAGTGGAGTTTGGCCTGTTCAGTTGGATTAAGTTGAAAATTGTAATGTAATATAATTTATTCCTCTAATTTTCAACATTATTTGTGTATAAACAAGCTAAGCAAGAATTGAACTTTTAAATTTTAAAACAAACAACTGGTTTTATTTATTATTAGCTAAGGTAACAGAAAATTATCTGAATAGTGTTCCTTTTTAAAAAACTCACCACTATCTAACTTATCTTTTGCAAATTCAGCAAAAGATTTATGTTCTTGGGGTGTGGAGTGGGTGCTTCCATTGTAATCATCCTTTTCGGAGTTCCCTGCATTTTCTTCAGTATCCATCGCGTATGCCAATAACAGAGAACTAGAACTACGAATTAACAATAAAAGAGCGCGCACTCTCGTTTGAAAAGACCTTCAATTCTTACATCATCGGCTACAATAGCCGTAGGTACGAGTAGGTACCGTAGTAAGTATATGTACGATTTATTATAAAATGGAAAGGCGACTCCTAGAGTAAGTACGAGAATGTGAAATTGTGAAGTAGGCACCAGAAGTAGGTATGTTTTACGCGCAGCACGAAGTTTTATTTACTCAGTAAATAAATTATTTAATTCGAGCTAAATAAAAGAAGTTAAAGAATAGAACGGGCGCCCATAAACTGTAGGTAGCTGCATTTGAATCTAATTTTTAGATAAATAAATGTAAGTTCTGATGGTAGTAAAAATCGCGATTGATTGTTTGTCTTTTTATAGTACTGCTGCTACTTAGTAGAACTTGGAACTTGGAAGCTATTGGCGAATTGGCCGCTAATTGGCGAATGCTATGCTGCTCTCTGTATACCAAAGACATTTCATCTACTGTACTGACGTGACGTAGAAGAACGTCCTTGCTATCTACTTACTAACCACAGAACATATACTCGCTACCAACTAACATAAGGAAGGCTAGGCGAGACGGCGAATACCAATGTATCGATATTTTGGACCAAAGTATCGATACATGCAACCCACCCAACCCAAGTGATACTACCTACGTACAGTTCATCCAACGGATCTATGCATTCGTGAAATTATAAAATAAATAAATAAATAATGCTGGACAATCTACACAGCATCATCTAGCCCCAAAGTAAGCTACTCAAAGCTTGTGTTATGGGTACTAGATAACTGATATATTTAATACATGATATAGGTACATAGATAGATATTTTTTATTATACATAGGTACACACCCAGACCAACGGAACAAATTTCTGCAGATCGTACACAAATTTGTTCCGAGGCGGGAATCGAACCCGCAACCTCTTGCGTCGCAGCCATTCGATTAGCCACAGGTGCGAGTTAGCGCATGTCTTGCCCACCGCCCCTCTCCATACCTTCAATTGCTCCCGGAAAACGATACTGCGCAGGTCTTGCGGCTAACTTCACAATGCCTCGACTCGTTGGGCCCACTTTACGAAACAAAGCATATTGAAGAAAAAATGATCACAACTGTAGGTAATTGGCTTGGTAGTTTAACTGCTTATACCTTAAAGAGGATAGTCAGAGCCATGTCCGAACATGACATGGCACATTCATGGCACAATTTTGCACAGTAGGTACCTAATTATTAATCCGTAAGTGACGAGTTTTAGGCATGTCGCCACTTATAAGAATATTAACACAATGACTTTCGAATTTTAGTTCTAGCTAACGGTGAACGTTGCGAGTCTAGGAAAACATTGCGAGGAAATCAGCTTAATTTCCTCGCAATGTTTTCCTTCACCGTTTAGGAGCACTTCGATTGCGCACATATTTTTTTCGAATAGAAAAACTAATTGATGCATGACCTGGTTTGAACCCACGAAATTAGGATCGTAAGGTAGGAGTGCTGCCAACATACCACAGTGCTCTATAGTCTATAAAATGTAACTATAACTAATGTAGGCAAATTACCACTCCTAGAGTAGCAAAATGAGCGAGCACTATTTTAGTTTGAGTATATGTATAATATCATGATACGATAACCAAATACAAACTTTGTTTATCGATTGTATCGACCTAACGTATCACTACTAAGATTGTCTCCCAACTGTCAAAATTTCAAAATTGATTTTGGTTGGCCAGCCATTTTCTTTTTCAAAAGAATGAATATGTTGCCAGAAAGAAAACTAATCATCATTCATCATTCTCCTGCCCTTATCCCTCGCTAATAAAGAAAATTAGTAGAATAATAAATCTGTAAAATATAATGATCACTTAATGTTAGCACTTTTCTTTTATTAGAAAATAAGAATTATAATAAATTATAATAACTTGACACTGGCAGTATTATCATCGAGTGACTTCACAAAATCAAAAAGACAGTAGCTACCTCAGAGTAAAGATAAGTAGCTACCAAAGAGAAGAGAATTTAATATTATAATCACTACGTGTAGCTGAGGTGGTAGCTACATAATTTATCTTTACTCTCAGCTACACAAGTATGTAATAGTGATTATATCCTCTTGGATTAGATCTGTCAATCAATCAATTCATTCATTCTTCTTGCCAACAAACAGCGCTCTTTTTTACTCCTATCTACCTAATAAAAAAAATTCAGAAGTTAGTTGTTGGTTGAGTTGAGTGTTTAGCGTACAATACAAAAACGAATTACGTATGTATTGATTCAATTATAATTTGGTCTCATAATTAATACATTCACGGACTATGAAGTAACTCTAAATACATTCATATAATTATTTATCCCTATTTAAATTGTGATGTTATATTAAAATGGACGTGCAGTGTAATGATTAAAATACAGTCGCAACTTTCTTTTATAGTAAGTACGAGTGGTTTGCGAAGCAAAGTTTCCCACAGCGAGCTTACAAACAGCCCGAACAGCGAACTGTTATTAGAAATTCTCAAGCAAAGACTCCGATCGTAAGTACTTAAAAATCTTGAATTTAATATGACCTTTCTTTGTACCTACAGTACTTTTGGATTCGTCGCAATTTTATTTTTTTGCGATCTATGCATAGAAAAAAATAATACGCAATTAGTTTTTGTTTTATTTATTTGTCGAATGGGAGGTATTTGTACTTATTTGGAACAAGTGTTTGTTGTTTTCTAACACCTTCGTAAAACAGCTGTTATGTCGTCACGCCATGTACAACAGCTGGGCGACCCAGCTGTGTGTTAGTTATAAATAATTATTTTTCTTGTACACAAACAAAACATTTGTAAATAATAAAGGTAGGTTGAGAGTTGTCTTTTTTACCATTGTCTTGTGCATGACCCTTATAACATTTACTTTAGATTCAAAATCCAATTCCTCATGAATTCACTATGTAATTACTATACCTATTTAGTTACCTACATTTTCAAGTGCTTAAAATGACACATTTGAAATGGATAAACATATTCCATCATAAAGCTTTGCATCATGGCCAAATAACAAACCACCACTATTAGTCTTCGAATAGGAACCACTATAGAATTTCAAATACATATTTGAATAAAAATCAATGTTTGGACGTGCCTCTGACTACCCTCTTTAGATATCCTCTAAGTAACTAAAGTTCTGAGGAAGATATCTACCGAGCCTCGGGATTACAGTCGTGATTATATAGTTTTTTTTATTATTTATCAAATAAAGTTCACTCAGTATCCAAGCATCAATGTATTGTGATTTTGTCCACAGATGTCGAGTCCGGCTTGGGACAGCATACCACTCCTTGCTTTAAACTGTATACTCGATCATCTGGAAGTAAATGATGCTATGGCTGCCACTGCCACCTGTGTCCACTGGCGTAGTGCATTGCTGATGTATGAAGGACGAAGGTAAATTGGTACTTGGTACTTGAACAGACTGGTTTCGGAAATAGGGATGTAGATGGGCCAATTTTGCGTGTCTCGTGGAGGTTGCTACTCCAACCATGTCCTCCAGGAAAGCCAGCAGGTCATTGTTGTTGGTGGGTGACTCTGGGTGTTCTTGTGTCCCAAGGTGTTGAGCTTGTTGAGTCATTGAGATATATGACTATTAACCTGTGATATGCCAAGATTCCAGACATAATAGAAAATATTATGTCTCACGTGGATCTGCAATCTGGCATATCACAGGTTAATGCTAATACAAAAATTTAACTGAAGACATATTTTTAGATAGACACTTTGAAAATGCTATTGATTAGCCAATAATGAGCTCAATCCACCTCTAATAGGCAGTGCTAATTAGGTTAGTCAGCAAAAAGTACAATGTATACACTGCAAAATGGAAAATGATCTTCATCACCCCCACCAGTGATGATTATAGATAGATAATTTGTTCTATTAGCTGTCACCAGTATTTAGCAGTATTTAGTTTCAGACATATTTTTACTTGCTGCAAAGAAAGAGTGCTTGATGTTCATGTATATAATGTCCTTTGGATGCTAAAATCAAACGGCTGGATAGTTTTTGTACAGTAATTTTTATAACTTTTAACATTTTAACAGGGATCTCCTGAAACTACATGTGCTGGAACTAGAAAAAAGTAGCTACCTAGTTGGAATATTCAAGAAGTACACCAAAAAACTCCATGTCTACATAGATGTTAAAGTAACTGAGGAACTCGACACATTCATGTGTTATGTATTACCGCAGTAAGTGAAGTTTTATCTTTCTTCGGACCGCTAAGTTTTTCATCATTTAGTGACTTCAAGTAGTAAAGTTTTCCACTGCGCTCATCACTCCAAGACAATTTTCCATGGTCCTGTCGGACATCCAACAAACAAATTTACAATCTCATTCAGTTTATACAGTTTCTGAGGTAATGTATACCAAGTCTGGGATTGCAGTTGTGATCATATTTTTATCCATCCAGTTATTTTACTTGCGACAGTGTCAAACCTCAACAAAAGCACATGTTAATCCTTGCACAACTTGTCCTAGCAGTAGTATTATGCAGCACAACTACTGCTTAGAGACTGAGGGATCTGAACCTGCAGTAGTAAATCGTGCCAAAAACCTCTCAGTATCCAATTCCAGTTAGACTTTAGAGCTGATAGACCGCCCAAAATACAGCTTTGAGCTTATACTTAAAAATAAGTAAGACTTTTTATGTTTTGTGTACAACAAGGTTTTTGGCAAGAGTAATAAGTACGTGTAGTTTATGACACGAAGTCTTCCAGAACGATTCCGTTTTAGAAACGTCACATTTGAAGTTTGAAGTAACACTACTTCAATACAATTTGCATAGGTCATGGTAGAAATAGCAATGTAAGTAATATTAATTCGGTAATGTATTATTAATTCGTGGTGAGGTCCCTGAAATAACACATAGGCTACTTTTTACCCCAGGTATGTACCACAAAGGTACCATGTGAGCGGAACCGCGCGCGGTTGCTAGTAGAACATAAAAACTCTTACTTATTTTTAGATATAAGGTGAAGATGATCGTTTGGGCGGTCTATTAGGTCTAACTAGAGTTTGCTACTGACTCATACGACCTTACCCTTAGCCCCTCCCCTATTGAGACTCACATTGTTGGACGACTATGACCTACTATATCCTATTTCAATCCGATTTCCGCGGCATTCTTATTTGACCTTGCCCACTAACGCCCTAGAACTGAAGACGACCTTCGTCGCTATATTAAACTTATTCGGTACATAGATAAAGGGCAGTATTGAGTATAGCGGTATCAGAGTGCCTATTGTATGTATTGTAGAGTTTTGTATTCTAATATTTATGATATCGTTTGGATCTAAACGATCTAAGGAACAAGAGATCTAAAGATGTATATCATGTTTGTTTTTTAAGAATGTTTATTTTAACAACAAAATCTGATACTTAAGTACCTTTAATAAGAAAATCTTCTACAATTCTAATTAAAATTCTCACTGGTCTCAAAGATTTGCTGGTAGAAAAGTCTTTAAGGGTTAAGCTCGTCTTTGTCAAGGGCGGATCCAGCTTTGGTGCCAGGGGGGGGGTCACATAGTCGTGGTCAAGTTACAAAAAGTTATAATCCTTATCTTCTTTATCTATATATACATATAAAAATGAATTGCTGTTCGTTAGTCTCGCTAAAACTCGAGAACGGCTAAACGGATTTATCTTATCTTGGTCTTGAAATGTTCGTGGAGGTCTAGGGAAGGTTTAAAAGGTAAGAAAAATTCAAATAACTGCCGGGAAAACCCTAAAAATAGCCCTTTTCTATTTCCCATACAAACATGGCGGTACGAAGTTTGCCGGGACAGCTAGTTATATACAATTTTAATTAGTGATCCACCTAGGTCATGGGGGTCATGACCCCCCCTGGGCTGAGTCCAGACCCCCATGCCCTCCCCCCCCTGGATCCGCCCTTGGTCTTTGTACATGTACTTTTCAATTACATAGAATAAAGAATTACAAGAAAAAAAATCGTATCAACGGTAGTAGTTGGTGTAATAAACCTACAGAATACGTCAACACGACAACAACTCTACGTAATTTTAACGCAACATTATTGCTTGATAGGTACCTTACCTACCTGCTTTGGTAGATGCTTGCCCTAAGTCGATACAAAACGTCGCAGTAGATATTACATGATCACGTCTTAACCACAGCTGACGTAACAGTATATACACAAGTCAAACGAAACGAAACACGTAGCCTTTCATGATAGATCGATAATTAGTGATAACGTAACTTTCATTGGCGATAGTAAGTTTTAAAATGCATAGTTTGATTTATAACATCGGCTATGAACAGCCTGTCAATTAAAAATCACTAAACTAATTTTTTCCGCGTAATATTTTATTACAAACAAAAATACAAAACTTTCCTCTTTATAATATTACTAGCGACCCGCCCACGGCTTCGCCCGCGTGGTACCTTGAAAAATAAAAAACAAATCTATCCCTCCGGAAACGTACATTTTTCCGGTTTAGAAGGTATCCTATGTGCTATTCCAGACTATAATCTATATGTGTGCCAAATTTCATCTATTTATCCGTTCAGCCGTTTCATTGAAAGAGTTACTAACATAATTACATCGATACATCCTATCCATATTCTTACAAATTTCCGCGTTTATAATACTCGTATTAGTAGGAAGTAGGATAGGAAGTATAGATAGATAGTTTAGTGTAGGTGTGTTGCTTCACTGTTTTCAACTTTGTACCGTAGGAAATCGTACTTTGTAAAAGAATAATGCTGGTTTGTTAGCACTTCTCGAAATTGATACACATTACCTAAACAAATGCTTACACATAATAATAAACGGTTAATTCGTTGTGCAACATTCTGAACTACATACGCACGTCACACATATGTACCTAATTGATTTCACTCGGCGAAACTTGATTTAAATTCCAATATAGTCATAATAATGAATATAAATAGATGTTTATATTTACAAACGAATATGATTACGAAATAGAAAATTAGTCAAGTTGGAGAGTCTCGCACGGTGAAGGCTCCGTATTAATAAATATTGGTGGGCATAAGAACCCATGCAGCCGTAAACTAGGTGTAGCTTGTACTATGGGAACCAGATAGCTGATAGATTAATTACTTGTATAGAATACATAATAACTCCCTGATAAAGAACAAACCAAACATTCCATTCATCACACAAATGTTTGTTCTGGGTGGGTATCGAACCCACAACCTACAGCGCAGAAGGCAGAGCTACTAACTACCAACTGAGCTAGGCCAGTCAAAGTATGGTTGTGTTTTCCTAAATTGGCAGATATTAATTGACATGTAGATATCAAAACGATCTTTTCATATATTTTATTATTAGTATTAAACGTCGTGGTCTGTCGTGGTCACGGGTAGAGTCTACCCGTGACCACGACAGCGTGCAAACCTGTCGCAACGTCGGGAAAATAAATAGGTAATAAAGTAATTAGAACGTGATAAATATCCGTTTAATACTAATAATAATGTGTTCAGATCGCGTAAGTTTAAAAGTATATTTTTCATATACGAGTATTAGTTCTGATTGAACCCTAAAAAAGAATTCACTAGGTAATATACTTACTCGTAATACTTACTTACAACTTAGGAGCCAAAAAAATATTTTGTATTGTTTTTATATGTTTCGACCCAGGTTTCAAACTATTTACATTATGTTATTAAGTTTTATTCAAAATCGGTTCAGCTGTTATAACGTGATTAAATAACAAACATCCAATGTTTCGCATTTATAATATTAGTGTGACTAGCAAATTTTGAAACATTATTTTTTATAAATGTCGACTTTAATAAAAAAAAAAATTTTCAGGTTTTTGGACTCTGTTAATTTGAAAGAAATAGTGTTTGTGGGACCACTTTATGTAAACCTAAGCAAGTCAATGCCATTCGCCCAATTGAGAAGGTACCTAATCATTATTGCCTGAAGCTATGCAAGATCATCTTAAATATAAAGAGTTTAAGAGTGTAAGACGCCGTTAATGTTTATTTATTTATTTTTAGAGTAATAACAGAAACACTGGCGTACAAGCATGCTCACGTGTTGGAAACCCTAGCGATGATCGGCTGTGATATGAGCATTGTCGATGAAAACGATAGATTTACGGTAAGTTACTATCTATATTTACTATCTAATACAAATCTATACTAGCTAATACAGCCGGGCTAATGAGCGCTACGACAAAATTTTGTCAATTGTTTTGTCTCGCTCTTTCTCATGCGAATATTTTATTTATTTTATTTTATTTTACTCGGAAAACAAACAGTAATTATAAACTATACAAAAAACAAACTTAAACATACTATTTACCAATTATATGTTTTCGCATACATAGGTACATACATACTTACATAAAATCACGCCTGTTTCCCGACGGGGTAGGCAGAGACCACGGATCTCCACTTGCTACGATCCTTGTTTTCGCATAGGTACGAATATCATCATCATCATCATCATCTTCCTGCCCTTATCCCACTAGGTGGGGTCGGCACAACAGGTTCTCCTCCTCCACTTTCCCTATCATCCGTCATCTCAGTAGTCACTCCCTTTTTACACATATCTTCTTTCACACAGTCCATCCATCTTTTCTTGGGTCTACCTCTACTCTTGTATCCATCCACATTCAAATCCATCACCCTTCTTGTGACATGGCTTTCCTCCCGCCGCATAACATGCCCATACCACGCCAACCTATTACTCTTCATTTTTTCTGTCACCGGCGCTACTTTCAAACTTCCTCTAATATGCTCATTAATATAGCATAGGTACGAATATATGAAACTAAAAAGATAATACAAACTGAATTGACGAACACAATAATAAAGGAAAATAAAAACAAAATAACAATACCTAGCGAAAAAGTACAGAGCCAAGTATATGTACATAAATAAATATTTACAATCTAATCAACCTGTTGAGTTACCGACTGAAATTGAAATTGAAATTGAAAAATATTTATTCAGTACAATCACAAGGATCACTTTGAAACGTCTTACATGCTAGGTGAATCTATGTGCCAATTCCAACCTAACCCAAGTACGAGAAGAACAGGCAAGAAACTCGTCTCGGTCCTAGCGCTTTTTTGTATGATCCTTCTTACAAAAAAATGTAATCAAGATTATCTCATAATAATAACATAAAAACAAAAGACAAAACAGAACATAAATACATAAAACAAAAGGACAGCGTTTACATTGACTCAAACCCACGGTTCATGAGAACACGCTTGATAGAATATGAGACAACAAGCTCGACAACGCCCGCTCGCTCTGCGGGGGAGGCCTATGTCCAGTAGTAGATATGATGATGATGATGACTATCTAATAGATTATAAAACATTTGTCTGCACATTGACCAAAAGTAATAAATAATGAAAGTGAGTGACTAAAGAAGTAGGTAGTTAGAAGCTATTTTCAATAACTTTCAGTCTTTTTTGATTTTGAATTAAATACTTAAGTACTTGTTTTTTTTCTGTTACAGAATCGGCAAGTGGAATACTTCTCGAAACAGCTTTCCTTCCAAACTTCGTCTATTAATCGGGAAGATTTGGTGCTGATCCGGAGTAACGTCAAAATGCTAATGTTTTCAAACATCAAGGTAAGTTATTATCCCAACCAACTTGAGGGTTGAGGTGAAATTTGGCACAGGTATAGGTTATAGTCTGGAATAGCACATAGGCTACTTTTTATCCTGGAAAAATGTACGGTTCCCGTGGGATATTTGTTTTTTGAGATACCACGCGGGTGAAGCCGCCGGCGGAAGCTGGTATTAGGTTTAAAAAATATTTATTTCCCAAAGAAGAAATTACATTTCATTTTTTATGAGACATAGATTTAGATAAGTTGAATAGAGCTTCGAGCGTCAGTTAATGTTAATCGTACACAAACGTTTTAGAAATAACCTTATACATTTCAATATTAGTATTAAATATTTATTTATTGAATTTCAGCACATAGTTTTTGACTACGAGCTAATATCAACCGAAGCCTTAATCACGCTTTCAAAATTAGACAATTTGAGAGTGTTATCATTGAATTTCATGACGCTGAAAAGTTTAAACCTGCCGACAGTGGACTGGGGCACTGTTACCCCCTTGTTCACTAAGGGGTTGGAAGTGGCCGTGAATCTTGTAAGTACAGCTAACTGTTTGTCAGCGACTTCGTTCGCATTGAATATTTTTAAATTATTGTTTCTAATCCTGTAAGATGATGTAAGGAGATGTTTATTAAGCTTAGGGATTACAGTCGTGATCATTTATTGTTTTTAGTTACTAGTATTTATTTTAAAATTTAGTAAAACCCAACTGAAAGTAATTGAAAATAGCATATCACAGCTGACATAGAGATTTAAATTTTTTGACATATTGTATAGCCGTTCGTATAGTCCAGTGGTTCCCAAACTCTTTTGTTTCATAGACCACTTTCAAAATTTTGCTGGATCCGGTGGACCCCCTGCATATCTAAATTACCTACAACCAATTTCTAAATCTTGAAAAAAAAAAAGTGAAGATTAGATCTATGTATCTATGGAAACTTGCGTCGAGGCTGAGTTTCAACGACGATTAACAGATTTCGAAAAAAAATATCTTTCCCATTTCCTAATTACCATTTTTTTCTCAATTTATTTTTAAATTGTCTTATTGAAAAGGTTTACCTAATTTAGGTATTACATTATTTAAAATAACAAAGCCAACATTTTAGTTCTTCACTATCGAAACAAAATTAATTTTCAAGCACCCCTGCTTACGATTGTAGACCCCTATTTTTTGTCACGTCCAACGTAGACCCCCGTCGAGTCTCCCGTGGACCCCTGGGGGTCCACCTCACCTGGACCACTTTGGGAATCACTGGTATAGTCGTTTGGGCTGCAGCGATAGCTAAAGAAAGTCGCATACATACATACACATACCCCAAAAAAATATTATGTTTTCGCTGTCGGGTAAAAAGAAGGTAGTATTATCATTTATACAATTTATCTTTTCAAATGTCATGAAGATGTGTTTAGCTTGTCGTCATGGCACGTCATCGGCGCCGGCGCAGCTCCTCTATCTCGCTTGCACTTTAAGCGAATAAACATTTTTCTTTCAGATGTATTTGTCTGAGAGAAGAATGGAATACGTGATATCTCATGCTCTGTGTCCCGAGATGCCTGTGACTTCTATGAAGGTTATGTTCTGTAAAAACGTAAGTAAATAAATATCTCTTTCGAAACGAGATTTTTTATAGAATTCCGCATATTGCTACCAGCAATGCTGCTATAGCGTTGAATGACTGACTGACTGACTGACTGACTGACTGACTGACTGACTGACTGACTGACTGACTGACTCACTGACTGACTGACTGACTGACTGACTAACTGATGGACTGAGTGAAAATAAACACAGTGTGTAGTTATTTTCTGGGTTTTTTCGCCGCATTGTATCAGTTTATGTTGTTTATATAATTTTGTGTATATCAAATCCGTTATTATTATTAAACTTAAGAACTAAATTTTCAGTGCTAGTGTAATGATGCAATTTAAAAAAAAGTATATTAGCCTATCAGCAATCTGTTTCCCATAGCACAAGCTTTGCTTAGTTTGGGGATGGCGTTGTGTGTAATGTCCAACAATATTTTATTTATTGTCTTTAATTTGGATCATGTAGTTAATTCCTGGTTTCCATTTCAGTTCTTCTTCTTCTTCTTAATTTAAGAGTTTGACTCTTGTCGATATATACTATAACTGATAAATCTCTCTCCATTTAGTTATTTCCAGGGCAATATCCTTGACCTCTTTATACGACATGACAGCAACCTTCTCTTTCACTCGGCTCATATAGCTTATCCTCGGTCTTCCTCTGTCATGTCTTATAAGATGGCCAATCATTTTTCCTCTTCTGTTCTCCACGACTTGTAATAGACTCCTTTTCTCGTTTACCCTACGCAATACTTCCATATTTTATTTCAGTTCCACATGAGTTTAATTCTACACGTGACACAAACGTACGGGAGTATCCTGAAAGAGTTTGTATACGCTGATCCCCCGACTCCGGCTGGTACTAAAAGAAGAATGATCGAAACTTTATACGGTGATGTAAGAGAATTATATGTATAAATATTACTTAATGGCTGAGATATCAACGCATAACCTCAATATGGTAATATGGTAGCGCGTATCGCAGTCATTGCTGCGCTGCTCTGAGGCGCCATCGAAAATCAGCGCTGCGTCATCCACTATGTGTGATATTGCAGCTCATGCTGAATGGTTGCCTGTTTTATTGTCACCTTAGCAACGCTTTATAATTAAACCGTATTATCTGTGACGTGACGTAAAATAAATGATTTCTATTCTATTCTATTCTATTCAAACATAGGTACTAGAGAGCTGCTTTTTGGGTCTATTTTGGGTGTAGAAGTGGAAAAAATAAGAGATCTTAATTTTATTTATCTATCATCATTATCTTATAAAGTGTTTTTTTTTGTACTGGACCGATTTCAAATCATATCTCTGATAAACATAGGCTATATTAATTAGGTACTTACTCCAAAAAAATCGGCATCCCTTCTAAAATTTCATTAATGTAACCCAAGGTGTAAAATTAATATAAATTGATGGATTTTTGCAGACAAAGTCCGGGTGATAGCTAGTTTATAATACTTACACTTCAGATGAAAAAAACCGAGCCACCTTAATCCTTTGATTCTGGCTCGATAGAACTATGCCCAAATAAAACAATTTTTTTTCAGACTGTTAATGCTCCGTACAACCGTGTAAATCCGTTTATATACCTCTCGTGGCAATGCTTCAATCTTAAGAAACTGGTCATACACGGTAAGAATTAATCTTCATAAAAACAAAAAAAAATATCACGACTGCAATCCCCAGGCTCGGTAGATATCTCCTCAGATCTAGTGACTTAGATCTTTGAGGATTTCGTTATAAAATTAGAATGTGTGTCGGTTAGTATTCTTATAATCGGATGGGCTTGCAACCTGTCACGTACGGAATACTAACTACTATGCAAAATGTGGGCATGTGCCAAAATGTCATGTTTGGACGTGCCTCTGACTACCCTCTTTAGTATCCTCAAAGATCTAAGTAAGAGATCTGAGAAGATATCTACCGAGCCTGGGGATTACAAATAAATAAACGAATAATGCTGGACAATCCACACAGCATCATCTAGCCCCAAAGTAAGCTACTCAAAGCTTGTGTTATGGTGGCCATACACCATACATCCTATCGTCCAATCGGCATGACGCTGCAGCTTGATCCAATCTGCAGTTTGTCCATAGAGACCACACACACAACGTTTGAATTGTCCAATCGGCAGCAACGGTCAGTTGAAGCCATGGCGTCACCGGTGACAGACGACGATGTTTTCGCCGTTTTGGGCGTTTTACTCGTAAAAATGAAACAAAAAAAAAAGAAAAAATCGAGCAGAGTGGTGCAAAAATGGTTAATGAAAAGAAAACAGTTTACTCATACAAATTTATTACAAGAATTGAGGATTACGCCTAAAGATTATTGTAATTATTTACGAATGAATGAAGAAACATACACGACGATCGCATACCGCCATACACGGTCCAATCGGCATTATCCAATCGCCATGATCAAGCCAAAAGAATCGAAATTCGATTGTTACGTCAAGTATAACTGTCATGCCAAATAATGCCAATCCACTCCCACACACGGTCAGTTCTAACTGATCCAATCGGTAGCGTCATGCCGAATGGACGATAGGAAGTATGGTGTATGGCCACCATTATGGGTACTAGATAACTGATATATTTAATACATTATATACATAGATAGATATATTTTTACATAGAAAACACCCAGACCAACGGAACAAATTTCTGCAGATCGCACACAAAATTGTTCCGAGGCGGGAATCGAACCCGCAACCTCTTGCGTCGCAGGCGGACTCTCGCTCGCTGCGCCACGATCACATGATCACGTCTGTAATCATGTTTTCTTTTATAATTCTTCAAGGTATCTATAATATTCCAGGGTACTGGGTATGCGAATACGATCTCCTGGGGGTGACGCGTCTCCGCGCGGGACTTGACCTGGACGCTTCCTCGATCTACGACTCCACCAGCTATTTGTTTGAGCAAGCGCCGGAAGTGATCGGTGGGAACGTGCTAAGGGTCATGGATACCGACGACCCGCCCAGGGTCAAACCCCTCAACAAATCCGTGAGTTTCACTTGGTTACTTATGAGAGCACTGGTGGTGTAGTGGTAGCTCTGCCTTCAGATCCTAAGATCGTGGATTCCAATCCGGTCGTGCACCAATGGATTTTTCGAATGGAAATAATCGTTGTTGCACGATCTGTGGGGCGATTATGGATATTTGCTTATAGCCCGGTCAATATAGACTATAATATAGATCATGGTACTAAATAACAATGTAATATTAATTCGGTAAGTACTTAAAGTATTATGAATTCGTGGTGAGGTTTGAACCCAGGAGCTTCATATCGTGAGGCAGGGGTGATACCACTACACCTCCAGTGCTCTTTTTTTAGTTAATTGATGCTGAAAAATATACATACACTCAGCATAAATGAGATTGAAAAGTTAATCATATTTTCATTAGCATTACGTTAAGCCCTTGAATAAGTTTTAAGGACTACCCTAATGACCTACATCGGTTCAAATTATTACAGATTTACATGAACCGTCTAAACGAGGTGCAAACACGTCAGCTAACGCCAAAGGACTGGACCAATCTGCCCGCAGGACTTAAATCTAAAGCCACTCACGCGCAGACTACAGAATACCTAGTCAGCGAAATACTTCAGCCATTGTCGATCACATCGATCAAGTAGGTAGAGTTACCTCGCAACATGCTTATAGTTTTATATATAAAGCGGAAATTATATATTTATGCAACAAGCACGAAAAACTATCGTAAAACAGAGTTATAATTAATATTGCCTTTTAAGACAAAAGTGGTAGAATAGCTTGTTTTAAGCAATGACAAGCGTGACTTAATATGTCTAAAATATCGACGGCATATCACATAAATAAAAAAAAAATCGAATCATCCTCAAAACACATTTTCAAAGCTACCCATTTTCAAAATAAATCGAAAGGAGTTCGCATCAATCTAAGATTAAAACAAAGATAATTATAGCTCACTAGAAGACAGCTTAAAGTAAGTAGCATACATTTTATTTGTGTGAGATATACTTAGTTATTTATACTTAAAAAGCGGTGTGTATAATCTCATAATGATACTGCGATAGTTTTTCGTGCTAATTTTTCTGTACTTTTGGCATCACGGCTTGCAATGTTAAACTATGACAAAGCTCCCAAAAATATATGGCGCAGCCAAACGGATTTCTTATATGCCGCGTTAGCTCGACCATTCTGTAATCTGACCAGAGTTTAACATGCTCAAAATCCGCAAAAGGGCTAGGAATATTTCGGTTATTTAATCTTCAAAACGAATTTTACACTGCGTAGTTATTACTATAATCGAAACATATATAAACTCCTTGCTAGATTTCAGCAAAAAGGTCAAGAGAGTTTGTCGAATTGAGCCTTATAAATTGCTAAGTCGATGCCAACCTATATTGTGTTTTACCTGAATTCAAATAAGGATTCAAAAACCATTATTAAGATTACTATTTACTATAATAATGTATGACTGTGCCATTGCTTTACTAAATCATACAAAACCGATTAGATTATTCATATACAATGTTTTATCGTATTATCTACACTAATAATGCCTCAAAGTATTTTATTAATATCACGTGTTGCTAAAACCAATTATCAATATCAGTGATCTATTGAAAGAAAATTAATATAAACAGCTCTTTCATTCTCAACTATTGAGCAAGGTGAATTTGACATAAAATTATCTCAAAGGCAGATTGGCCATTTTATGCAGGTAATTGAATTTCATGGTTCGTTTACACAATGACAGTTACTAAATGACTTGCATGTTATGATGAATAAAGGTTCCTCCATAAATCTTTATTAGCTTTACTAGACGATTGTGAAAACTGTTAGTTTAATATCTAGTAAAAATTACAACAGTCGGAAGATAGTGAACTAACTAAATTTTATTCTCAGTTTACAATCTCCCAACATTTATTTTTATTTTTAACCGACTTCAAAAAAGGAGGTTCTCAAATCGACTGTATTTTTTTTAAATAATAAGATTCACAATCGTCCGGTATAAATATTAACAGTATAATGTTAAATAATTCTATTTTATGGAGTTTGAAATAACTGCAGATTTAGTTGCATCTAATCAAAATGTTGAATCTTTACAAATCTCTTCTAGACATAAGTAGTAAGCAATTTTAGAACCTATGTTTTTTGCTTCTAATGACTTTTTACTACATTAATTAATTTGTAGTTATCATTTTCATATACATAGGTAAAGTATAGACTTAACATTGTGACATAAAGTGACGTTATAATCTTTAATTATTGTTGATTTATTTTTCGAAAGTTATAAAATGTCACATTCCATTCGTTTAAAACAATTTTAGGCCTCAATTCAACATTAGAATTTATTGTTGTTATAGCTACATTATTATTATTATTGGTTTGGGTTTAGCTAAATGTTATTGTTAGTTTATAAGAAAATATCGTAACTTAACACTATGTATGGCCTATGATATTCTTAAACGATACAAAATATTTGTTTACAACTATTTCCTTGACTACTAAGTTTTACCTAAAAATATTTGCAAAATAGAAGACATTTTTCCATAACTAGTTGTTATAAAACACGTTATCTATTCAAAACGTTACATTTTTCATATTTAAACGTTTATAGCACAGTATAAAACTTATTGTTATTATAATATCACCCGCTGTAAATTGCTAGATTTTTTTATATAACTATTTAAAAACTGATTTAAATCGATGCGTAAAATTTAAACTAAACCAAAATTAAAATTATTTGCTTATTGTAAAAACTACATGAAAATCCCCACCTTGACTTTTAAAAATATAAACAAGGCACTTTTTCTGTTATAGTATGTTTTCACTGAGTACTAAAGAGAAAACAGTTTTTTTTTAAATCTAGTCATGTATCTACTAAAGACTACTACAAAACAATCTCTCTACTTACCCGCTAAAAGCAACAACTGTTTCACTGTTTCCAAACTCACTGGACTCAGTAACTAGCTCAGAGTAAATCAGTCTTCAATGATATAAGTTTCTTTATTAATGTAATGTTTATAGGGAACTGAGAAGGGCCGAACGATATGTTTACTGGCAACATCTCTCAAAAAATCGCGAATTACTATCATGTAGTTGTAATAATGCAATGTTAGGACCACCCAAAAGACAAAGGTGATACTAAAATGAATATCGAGAAACAAAATATGTATGTAATTTTTTAATTCATAAAGTATATGACAGACTGACAATCTGCACAGCCTGAATTGCTGATCGTAGAGACTTGAAATTTGAGTGTATTTTACAGGGTGTAGGCTAAAAACGAAAAAAACAATACGTAAATTAGATTGGGGGAAATTTCACTAGTCTTGTTGTAAAAAGTTACATTTATATTAAAAGTTTAAGCTCAAAATTTAGTACCACCTTTGGTAACTCACACCGAAAGCCAAAGAGTAAATGCTCACTAAAAAATTATTTGCGATAGGTACTACAACTTTTGTTTAAAGACAGTTGAGTTCTCGAAATATTAATGCACAATTTGTGGACATATTAAATGTGATAATCATAAAACGTACACCGTGAATTCTGAGTCGAATGAAAAATTACGTTATGTTAGATCGACAGCAACTTCACGGTTCAAGTTTTGCATCAAAGTGTACCTGAAAGTTCTAATTGTGCATTCTATATCAGTGCTATTTCCTTGAAGATACTCTAGATAGCCATTCCATAGGAAACCAAGCTATTATTAATATTTTTGACTAAATTCAAAGAAATCAGCACCGTTTTTAATCATTCCATCGAGACAACTGGTCAAAATCTTTTGGTGTGACGATTTGTGTTGAAACAAACATCTAGTCAAGACCCGTATCTGTAAATATAGAACACATCAAAACGGGAAGATCACTTAACATTGCACAAATATAAACAAAGTATTACAAATACATATCTGCTGTGTAAAGGAACTATAGAGTGTTTTCTAAAGCCAAAACCCCTCAACTATGTAACTAAATTTACATGTTTTTAGACACATACCTTTATTTTCATTGCCTTACACTTTCGTCAAATCTTATTATTTTCGAATTCTGTATCATTTTAAATCCTGTTTTTTCACAAAGCGAACTCTAAGCTTATTCATAAAAAGTATACTTAAATAAAGTTGAATAAGGTTATCTGGCTTAAAGACTACTGTATAATTGTTTTACACAGTAAAAAAATATCAAACTATAGCTTTAAGAGAATCGCGACGCTGTATCAAATACAGCAAGTTTATAAGTGCCACAATAATGATCGATGGTATTATGAGGTCTGAAATGCAGCCATTTCATAGCTTTAACACTCCCGGCTGCATCGACTAAAGTATTCATATTTAGTGTCAAAGTTTAAACAGATTATTCTTATATGAACCGTTGTAACATTACTCCATTTTCCGTTGTAAATAAATTGAAATGTCCGCTCAAAGCGTAATTTGCTGTAAATAAATGAAACAAAATAAAATGAATACAAAAGTTCACATATGCCGTGGATCTGATATTCTGTGAAAGTGAAACGTCAAGTCAAGCCGTATTCAAGTGGTGACGTTTTAACACTCGTCTCACTACTAGACAGTTTCTCGGTCCAGTAACTCGTCTGGTGTAAACAAGGCATAGATAATAACTAGTGAAGTAATATTTAATTTTAAAATAGTCTTCACTATCTAATCCAACAGTTATTGATCTTGAGTTGACAACATTTAGTTATTGATGTTTATTACATTTAAAATGTATCGATAGCGTTACGACGATAAGCCAAGACGAGCCAAGTTACTTGTAGACTACTAGACAGTCATCCGTCCCATACACTCAATTGCATTTCAGAGTATAGACTGAACTTTCAATGCGGCAGCAATAAAGAAAGGTTTCCGCTAGCCGCTAGACCATACCGTAATAAAAACCAAGAAAGTTATATCACTTCTGAAATAATCTTTGTCTCAATGCAAATAGCACTAAATGATAAAAATATTCTGATCGTTTGCTAATTTAAAGAAAAATAGACCTTATTTCTGTGAATTAAAGAACAAGTTTGTAAACCAGCCAAAAGTTAAGTGTTGCAAACGTAATAAATAAAAATCTTGCCAACTCGTACCTCACTAACTGCCTAATTACGGTAAGAAATTACGTTCTTGTAAAATGTATAAGGTCCTCCTTTATAGAAACTATAAAAAAGGACCTCTGATAAATAGTCAAATCGGTATAACTAGTCAAAGTGCTAAGCGGTCTAGTGTGATTCATGCTTAAAGAGTTGTTGAATTTAAATTATTACAATGCTTGTTATCTAGAAAATATCTAGAATACCCACCCGGTTTCTGAGACTGATGAAAAATATTACAAAAATTACTCAAACTTTACATTAGAATAACCCCCATAATAATGGCGCCTCCAATCTGTTACGATATAAATGAATGTAACATGAATTCTGAATTCATTGTATACACATAAAGGCTACTGTTCACTAATACATAAACGTGCTAAACTATATCGATGATACTAACTAATACATAAACGTGCTAAACTATATCGATGATACTAAAAAATCCTATAAAAATTCGGATCAGTATCAAGAACCGTACTTGTACTTCAATATTTTTTTATAAAACCAAGACTATTATAGACGTGTATTTAAACCGAAAAGTATAGTCACGCACAAAAATCATGTGATCATAAAAATGTGAAAATACAAAACTACATGCCTTTACAAACATAATTGATACAATAAAACATATATTTAAATAATCAAATTATATATTTTAAACGTGTAGCTAATGAATAAAACTACTGTTGCTTGTTTAGTTCTAGATATAAGTCTTATTAGTAGATATTCAGAATGTAATTTATTATCGGACATTTGTAATCATTTCTTTATTTTATATGAGAGTTTTATATGATGTTGGAAGTGAATAATATTTTCTAAGGCAACGAAGAGACTTACCAACGCGCATTCCGGAGACTGATCATGTAAGAGGCTATAAACAGCATTATAAAATGTTAAGCTACTAGACAACAACGTAGTAATTGTGATAAAGACATCTATTTTAAGAATTACCATCGTGTACCTGCCTCTAAGTCAATATCTAAGCGTTATGGCTCTGTCCTACGATAACTTTTATCAAAACGAACTGAAAAGATACTCATATGTATACATTTTTGCTCATTATTGCATTTTAAGTGCACTCAGCCGCATTCCATGCCAAACACTGTGATAGTTTTCAATCTTTATAACAACGCTTTAAAGATGACAAACAACTTTTGCTGCTGACTGTACTTTGTTATCATTCTAGTAGGACAGAGGCATAGAAAAAGTTTTATCTAAATCAAGCGAGACTTAAAAAGGCTGTGAAAGATATCTATATTCGGTTTGGCTAAAAGGTACTTAAAAATATATGTAGCAGATTAATCAAAACCCTATCAAAATCGTGTTAACAGTTTATTGTAAATTAGAGCATATTCTTCAAACATCTACCTCAAATGTATAAAATATGAAAAACAAAAAATTTTTTTGGAAAAATACTGTGCCGAATACTGAACAGTTTTGATAAAACATGTTATTTTTGGAGGATCTATCCAAGCTCAATATAAAAAGATCACTAAATTATACATTGTCCATTACAACTTGACATCGACTGGACCGATTTTGATACAGTTTTTACCATCATCGTTTATCCAAAAAAGTACCTGGTACAACTCACGGATAAAAGTTGCCTATGGTAAAGTTATTCCATTTAACAAAGACCGGTAAATTATTGTAATTTGAATCTTATATCATCGACATAATGATCATCGTATCTGTTTTAAAGAAATATAAACTTTACCTACTGTGAAAAGGCCGCTTGAGCTGTCATCCACCAAAGCGGAACTAAGTTTGAACATCGGAGAGTACGAGAAATAATCCAGAAAGCGTGATGGCTAACAAAAAATAATCTTTTCATTTGACGTACCTAATGTACATTGACATATCAGTAAGGAAGGTTTGTTAAAATATGCATTGAAATTGACAGTTCTATCCGGTGACACATTTCTCCCGCTTTGGTGGAATTTATAAATAAAGGCCAAACCGAATAGCCTAGAGTTAGACCAATCGTACTTATCCATCTAGTGATATTGATATTAAAAGGAATGACGGAATGATGAGGAACAATATGTGATAATATCGGTGTGAAAGATCCACGATTATTTGGTCAATATTTTATTTCTATATAAGTAAACTAAATTGATATTTTTGAGAATTGTTCAAGTAGGTCTAATTTGTTCAATAAGATCTGAATGTTTGTTTGTTTTTAAATTTTGATGTTAGTGTGTCATTAAATAAATGTTTGTAATTTTAAAATGTTTTTAATTATGTTATAATATGATCGATTTTATCATTGTAATTGCATTCGCTTTTGCAATTTCGTTAAAGGCCGCTATAGACTAAAACATCTCTACAACACCTCTATAAAAATCTTATGAAAACTCAAACTTGCCTCGTACCTGCAATGCTTTAGTGGATAGCGGCCTTATTAATGTTATTAATTGTGATGATATAATCTCAATGTACAATCCTATGCCTTTTACTGCTTTTATGATAAAAGTAGTTTAGAAAAATATTTACAGAATCAAAAAATACATTATACCTACAGTTAGTTAAACAGTTAAAATTTAAATATATTGATGCATAATTGATATTTTTACACGTTCCTAAAGTGTCGGCAAATGCTGAATCGATTTTGGTAGAATTAGACTAAGATAAATTAAGTGCTTAAATTCAGTATAAAATAATAATAATTCTACTTAATCGCCGTTCTTAATTAAGACTTCAATACGAAATATAATGTCAAAAATTAAATATTTTATATTTATTCAATTCAATATCAAAATATCCAAACAATAATTTTATAAATGACACTATGAATAGGTACTACTAACTATTTATCAACATGTTATTTTTATGGCATCAACAAAATAAACAAATTTATGTAACTTTACAGTCTTAGATATTAGTTTCCACAATATGTTATGTAATCCGGATATTGTTAGTGTGTTTCTCGATTAAATATATGTTCTTATGTAGTAAACATTTGTTTTTTTTCTACTTATAATGCTTTTAATATATTATGGGTATAGTTTTAAGAATAAGTCTGTAAAGCCCGTGCATATTATTGAATGGCTAGGTTATAGGTAGTATCAATTGGCTTTCTCTTAAGTAATAAGTACCTGGGTGACCGAGCTTTGCTCGTTTTTTTTTTATTGGTAAACGACGTTTTCTAAAAATGAAACCTAGCTAGATCGATTTATCGCCCCCGAAACCCTCTGCATACTAAATTTCATGAAAATCGCTGGAACCGTTTCCGAGATTCCAATTATAAATATATAATATACAAGAATTGCTCGTTAGTGGGGATTATGACAATATACCGTTTAAAGGTATAAGATAGAGCAATTCGATAACACAAATATATTACTTTAGCGGGGCATGAATTGAAACTAAATAACTCTTGAGGTCACGAAGACAAGAGAAATGTGTTCATATTCATACTGTCACCTCAGATAAGCCATCTCTTTCTAACCTAAGAGTGAACGTGAGATGGAGATCTATTGTATGTTTCGTGGGAAAAGGAATTACTCATCCAACCTAGGTAGGTAAGTTGTAGGTTGGGAGGAAATTCGTTTACCTTCGTACCGTATTTGGTAACACCTTGGAAACAATGTCTAGGCCGTTATCATCTATTTAGTGGGATTCATTCAATATACAATAGCGTTTGTCTGAACATGAAGTAGTGTAGGTAGAGATGTTTCAATCTAAAAATGCACGCCCCTTGTACTTGTACCGTATGTAGAGGAAATAGAGTAGCAAATACATTGGAGGGGCGTGCATTTTTAGACTGATCTACCTCTACCTACCTATCTAACATCGACTTGAACTATATAGTCAATTCAAACTTCGGACTTTAGGATCAGAAGGGATGTTAAAACTATTACTTACCACCAGCAAAAAGTGACCTAACTCGTACTGCCTCGTATTACCTTGCTCATTGCACAATATAAATATTTGATGCTCGATTTATTTCAAAGGAAATTCAGTCCAGTCGATTGCGACAGGTCATAAATTATTTTAAAGTTACACCATCACGATTTTTACATTATGTACACAGCCTTAGAACCCGTTTGGCAAAACGTCACTTTGACGAATGCATTCCCGCGTTTTAACCGCCAATCGTGAGGCAGTATCGCGCCGTTAGTCAGCGCATGCGCGCGCATACCGCGAATTTAAATTTCGAAACAGCTGTGTTTATTATTGTGATAAAAAGTTTGGTGTCTTATTTATAGTTATTATAAATAAAAAGGTGGATCGGAAACTCTGGGGTTTCAAGTTTTAACTCAAGGTTTGTTAGTTTTTACTCTTTACATTTACTTGCAGGTAGGTAGGTAGGTAGGTACATTATGTAGGTAAGGTAGGTAAGTATAGGTATTTCAGATGAGGTAATGAGTAAATAAATAGCGCCAAATGTCTTACGAAATATTTATGGCTAGGCCAGTGTAGTCGGTACTATATTTCAATAAGTACCGCACAATGAATTAATAGTTACCTATTCAATGTAGGTATTTAGGTACCTACAATACAATCTAAATTAACTACGTAAGTTTATGTAAGTACCTACATACCTAGTTAGGTACCTGACTAAAGTAGGTAAGTACCTATGTACCTGAGCGCTTAGGTACCTACTACTACTGATAGCTTTTTTATTATATAAGTAGGTATATCTATCTAACAACTAGGTAGGTAGATACCTACCTAGGTAAGTAGGTAAATCGAAATGGTTATTAGGTACTTACCTAGGTAGGTAGGTAGGTACCTATTTAATTTTAAGTTTCTGCGGTGTATGTAGGGTGGGACAGACATTAGGTAGGTATACATAAGTACTTACTTACATAACACACAGTCACAGAATTAAAAAGGAACAATACCTAACACTAGGTAAGTATATAATCTACCTACATAACGTACATATACGTACGTCTATGTACCTAACTAATCTAGAATAAATTATCTCGTAGCCTGATTGATGATCATACCACTACCGATCGTAGCGTGTAGTAGGTAGGCTAGGAAAGTACCTAATTATATTTAGTTTAGGTACCTACTAAGGGCAGAGTCGACCAATACAATAAATATCGCAAAAAACCGCAAAATCGAACAGTAATCTCGCATTTCACATTACATTATTCTGAGAATAGTTAAATTATACCAGAAGTGGCTCAAATCTTACTTTACTGTTCGTACCGTAGATAAATTCGTAGAAAAGATTTAAACGCGCTCTCCCTGCGCGCTTCTCTTATTCAAGAAGGATTCAATCAAGTTATTTTTTCTCGTTTGTTCCAACAACAAGACGAACAGAAACAAAAGATAATTTTATTTCTCGTTTGTCTATACTAACAGTTTCTTGCTATAACATCAAAGAAGACTAGCAGCAGCTACTGGCCTAGTGCAAACGGATCCTTACACCGCCGGCGCGTGCGCAAACCGGGCACTTAAATAAAATGTAAGCAATGGCTTCCTATAATGATATAAGTATAAAGTGTTACGGGCTCGGAACCTGATGGTCGATCATCGGGCACGCTACAGTCGCATTTATATAGAAAGCAGGTAAGCAGGTTTTCCGGCATATGCCGACGCCGGTGCAGACTCAGTAGGTACCTACCAAATAATCAACCCGTTGTCAGTGGGTACCTACTATAGAGGAACATTATTTTTCGTATTTGGTACTAAGTATAAGTGGGTACCTATTTGGTTTCCGTGGCGATTGTATGCTTCGGAAAAGTTAGGTATGGTGCAGCTGTATGAATGTAGGATTAAGCGTACTTATGTATTTTTATCCCAGAAATAAATATGAACATGATCACGACACGACTGTGATCCCCAGGCTTGATAGATACCTCAGATCTCTAGTTACTTAGATCTTTTGAGGATATCTAAATAGGGTAGGTAGTTGGCAGTGCACAGTGGTTAGTATTCCGTATGTAAACATGAAACCGCCAGGCTAACATGAAAGTCGCGAGAAAATTTTGTAGACGCTTTAGTGGTAAATTTATATCATATTCGCACGAGAAAGAGCGAGACAAAACAATCAACAATCGCGCCCGCCCGGCTGGTTACGTAGCAGGTAAACAAGGCGAAAATTTTGTCGATGCTAGTCATGAATTTGTCTAACATTCGCACGAGTAAGAGCGAGACAAAAAAGTCTACATTTCAGCCCGGCGCTGTATCTATCTAGCAGGTTAGCAATACGCTGACCAGCTTTCTACGTAACACAGTTTTACGCAACGGTATGTACCGCAAGATGTTTTTATAGAAATGTACAATTTTCCAACAGTTAAATATTAGTTTCGAAGCTTCCGTTAATGTTCTTAGTTATTTATTACATAATCTTTAATTATTAAGATTTTGCTAGCATCAGGTACATACGTAAACTGGCAACGTCTATTCTGAGTTAAAGTTAGTTTTAAAGTAATGCCAAAAGGATTCTTATGTTAAGGCCGAGTAAAAAAATGTTAGTTTTTAGAATATCTCTAATCTCTATATACCTAGTCTACTATGATGGTCAAATCTACCCTTGAGAAATCTAACCAAATAGCCTGTAGCTAGGCTTAGTTTTTATAGAGTAATTTTATCTGGCAAGTTTGAACATTATATTTGGCACCTTATTATGCCCACATTTTGCATAGAAGTTAGTATTCTGTATGTTCATTTTTACCTGCATTAGTTTAGTAGTAAGTACCTACATTATAGAATTATTTATTTTTCTGTTTTTGTTATTTTTTTCTTTTGCTATAATTTTTTTCTATATGCGAGTAGCTGTAGGTACCTACGTATTATGAATGATTCAGAGGCAAAACATTTACGTGGGTGCGACAAATGACACCGTAAAACAACTCTTACTACTACGGATTAAAGTTCTAGGTTCTGTTTGCGGTTGTTTGTAAATATTGATACTTGCTGAGTTGACTGTGTTCAAAAATAAATAAACAGGTTTGAAAGGTGGTTGCGAAAACGTAAGTATGTAGCCCTTTGTGTGTCTTTCGGACTAGGAAATAGAGTTTTTGCACATGACGGTTGCCAACTTGGAAGACTTGGAAGACACACGGATTTTCTCACTATTTCAGGAAAAGTATCCACAAAATAAAAATTACCTAGGTAAAAGAAAGAAAAACCATAATTATATTTACAACCATTAAAGGAATTGTAGTGTTTGTATCTATAAAATAGATAAAATTATCTGTCTCACGTACACAATTGACTAGTAGTCTGCCAACGTCATGCACCTGTCAACGTCAACGGAGGTACGCGGGAAAAAGCCCGGTAACGAGTGGCGGCAACACGGGTGAGGACGGGCACGAGAAGGTACTTGGTGTATGTGTGAAAGAAATAGTAGATAGTGGATTCTACAGGAATAAACAAAAAAAAAAAAAAATCAGGAGGTAATTAGATCTAGTTACCTTATTTTTATTTTTTTAGGTATCTATATTTATAACTATTCTTACTTACCTAGGAACATACCTAGATAAGTTTTACCTATTCGTTCTATAAATATCACGTAGCTACGTAGCTACTACGAGTGTGAGTAAAACATAAAAAAATGTGGGTTATTTACGTCCTAGTTGTGGTTCTAAGTTCTTAATTTTTTATTGCTTTTGAAAACATGCGTGTGGTGTGTGTGTGTAATGGGTATAAATATAAAACTTCTGTGTCAAGTCCTACATAATGTACCTACCTAGATAATATAGTTTCTGTGTATTATATTACTCTACAAAAGACTCCAAAGCCAAAACATATTTTTTGCTTTACCTAGTTACTTACAGTTTTTATTTCTAGAACAAAGGCTCTGAATCATAATCTAAGTAGGTATTATAAATACCTAGTCATTACAGATCACTGACCTACCTATATACCTCAGTCCTCTACCTACATCATCCGAGGCATCAAGTTAGCCGCAAGAGCTGCGCAGTATCGTTTTTCGGGAGCAATTGGAGGTATAAGGAAGGGGGGAAAGAACTGTACATGCGCAAACTCGCACCTGTGGCTAACTTCACGAATGCCTAGATCCGTTGGATGAACTATAGGTAGGAGGTACCTACCTACATAACGCATTCACATCACGAACAGAACCGATGAACTCTTCAAGGCAGATCACGTCCTCACATCGTCATATACCCAACGGAAATGGTCCTAACTGTCCACTGTTCTTTTACGACAAAATGAATCCTAAATGAGGGTATGTGGGTTGGTTTTTGAGGGCACCGGCTCCTGTGCAAAGAGGTCACACCTCTATGGTAACAAATAAAATAACTGCTGTTTTGAGACTGGTAAAAAACTGTGGAATTAAAGCGAAGTCGCCTATAAAAAAATTATAATGATTAGGTCCTTTAGAAAAATTATAACTAAAATTAGGTTTACTTACCTTTTATGTGCTTTTTCGTGAACTAATGCGGAGTCTCTTTGACTTTTTGCTTACAAGTGACGAGTCCTACCTAAGGTCGTGGGTTCGAATTCAGTCGTGCACCAATGATCTTCTGCTCGAAAAATTTATATGCGCTATAAATCAATTCTCTCAAACAGTGATGGAAAACATCGTGAGGAAAATGGAATGTCACAGAACCTAGAAAATTCAAAGACATTGTGTCAAGTGCACAATAGAGCCTCTTAAAGCGGTTTAATCCATTCACCACACTGGTTCAATAGAAATAGTGACATATCGTGTCATATCGTCTCTTGTAAGAGAATTATTTTATAGGCTCTCTAGTCAACTGAGGCCGGTGTCAACTTATCCCGCGGGATGAGTTGACCTAATGCATTTTTGAATCGGTCAACTCATCCTATGGGAACGAAGTTCCTTATCGCGCGTTGTGAAAGGGGGCTAGACGGAAAAAATTAAGACCAAAAGTTGTAACGACACTTTTTGTTATAGTTGTAAGCATGCTCTCTCTCTCTCTCTCTCAGAGAAAGCAAGGAAAGGAACTTCGTTCCATCCGGATGTCCCTTGACACCTCTCAAGTTTTGTCATAATTTATGATTTGTACAGACAGACACGTAAAATGGCGCATATAATTTTTACGAGCTAAAGTTTCGCCACCACGACCTTAGTTACCTAATTGTCACTTGTAAGCAAAAAATAAGTGCAGTTCTAAATAAGAAAAGAAGCTAACAAGTTTTTTGCTTACAAGTTACTTCGACTTTGTAAGAGGTCATACAAAACCATGCAATGATTCTCATGTTCATTCAACCCAGCAAACAATAGCAAATATCGTGCTCACGCTGTGGTGCAACCAGTTCGCCTTCCGCGTTTGTAACTAAGTTTTTAACTTGGTTAGTAGCTAATTAGGTAAGCATGATGAGTGATGACAGGAAGACGGACCATAAAATGAGCGCCACGACGAAATTTTGTTGACTCTGTCTCGAAAATCGAAAGAGCGCTAGTAGTGGTAACACCCCTGCCTCACGATCCGAAGGTCGTAGGTTCAAACTTGATCGCACTAATGTGTGCCCAATGCCAGTGCTCGAAAACATCGTGAGGAAACCGGCATACCCGAGAACCAAAATTTCGAAAGTGTGTGTCATAGTCTAGGTTAGTTTTCTTATAAGCGGCGATGAGCTTGCAACCTGTCACGTACGGAATACTAACTACTGTGCAAAATGTGGGCATGTGCTAAATGTCATATTCGGACGTGCCGGACTACCCTTTTTAGATATCCTCAAAGATCTAAGTCACTAAGGATCTACCGAGTCTTGGAATTACAGTCGTGATGATTTTTTTCCCTTTTTTTTCTTATGTCTCGCTCTTTCTCGTGCGTATGAGACATCTCGTGTCGTAGTATCGTATAACATTGAAAGCAAACAATTCGCAAGGCCGTCTCTTAGTTTTCCAATTGCCCTGCTATATAATACTTACCTAGTTCATAACGCATGCTTACCTGCCAAACTGCATGTAATTGTTATGCACATTGCACAAGCAGGTTTCGTCTCAAACCAAACAAAACCAGTAGTAATTACTGTTTTCACCACGCTCGGTTCATTGGTCGATAAGGACTTTCAACTGAATAAATAACAGCCTTACTACACTTTTACTGAGGAAAGCGAAACAAATCGATCTGCGCGCCAGTTAGGAACGTGCTTTGTTTAAAGAGCTTGGAGTATAGGAGACTACAGGTTGGTTGGCGAGAGGGAAAGAAAAGACCACACGGAGCTTTAAACTTTTTGAAAAAACAAAAAAGCAGTAGCACCAAGACGAAGCTTTTGTTGTAGACGAAGCCTGTTCTTCTCGGACTTGGGATCTGGAACTGGCATATAATGTTCACCTGTAAGAATGTGAAACGGTTCAAAATGGTCCCTCTATATTATTACTTAAGCTATACTCACCGACTTTATCTTTAACTTGTGCCAGGGGGGAGTTTTTGTGGTTATACGTGGACGTCCACAAAATTGACAAATTTAAACCACAGGGCTACTAACTTATCTTATTATCGGCCGTTATTTGACGCAAGTGCGCACACTGATAACGATTCAGTATCGGCCGATAGAAAAGTCGGTAAACTACTCACCACCAACCAGACTGCAACTACTTATGTATAAATACCTAGTTGGCCTAGTGTACACGCAAGCAGCCCAACCCTACCAAACTATCGGTCAGTAAAAAGTCTATAATCTGCTATGGGTCACTATACCTACTCATGTCTGTCGGACTTCTTCTTCTTCTTCCTGCCCTATTCTCACGCTATGAGGGGTCGGCACAACACGTTTTCTTCCTCCATTTCCCTCTAAGTATCATCTTTCATATCCATTTTTTTGGTCGACTTCTACCCTATTACCCTTATATCTATTCAAATCAATCCTGTCTGTCTGACTATCATAAGGAATACCTACTGTATTTGTATTGTACCTATCCTGACAACTTTGGTGACCATCTGAATCACCACAATGGAGCTAAGACAATGCAAGGACATGGAGTATTTGTGATTCATCACAGTGTCCACGCCTTTGGGGACTTTCTGATGTCTAAGTACCCCCCTTTGCTACAAGCTCTTCAGGCAATATTCAAGTAATATTACTTTGTTAATTCATGCCATTAACCTATATTCTTCTCGTACTTGGGTTAGGTTGGAATTGGCACATAGATCCACCTAGCATGTAAGATGTTTCAAAGGGATCCTTGTGATTTTATTGAATAAACTATTTTTCTTTCTTTCTTTGTATAAAAAATGTATTGAACGAGTGTTAGTTCAAGCTTGAATGTTACGTTTCTTCGCTTATCTTCCAATTACAAAACATGGCTCTCAATTTGTTTATCAAAGATATCTTGCTGACACTTTCGGTCACAAGGTCAGAGGATGTCATTCAAGGAAGGTTTTGATGGGTTTTCAACGAATAAATCGCATATATGAAAACAATAGGATTTGCTGATGACTTATGCCTACTACCTCGACAGTAGGCCAAGGTTTCAATGCAAGACTCCAAGCAAGGAGAAACAATGATTTATTTACTGCCTACAGTACAACTGTGCTGTACCTACATACAAGTAATCATAACTCCTACATGGTGTTTTTTATTGAATACAAAGTAGGTAGTAGTAATTGTAGTAAAGGTCATTTATAAAAAGTTATAGATACCTACTGCCTACCTACATGGTTCTGTTATAGAATATTACCGAATTTACAAATTTGATCAGAATACCCGATAACGTCGTGGAACGGTTCATTTAGAACGTTTTCATCAACTGCAATGATTCGCGATACATTTTGACGTGACAACGTCTTATAATTCGATGGAGCCGGCTGCACGCACGAAAAAACATGACGTCATGCGGCGTTACCTCGCTCGCTCTGAGGCGTTCGATTCTTATGACGTTGTCACGTTCAACTATCGTCAGTAAACCTACTTTACAGACAACCGATTTTTTTTTCGAGAACACAACTTTTTAAAACGTAGATGCTTTAAAATCTATCACTTGAAGATCAAAACAATTAGTTTGGTAGGTACTTACCTATGCACAGACATTCTATTTACTTTGGTATAGCACTGACCTACATAAACCAACTGTAATTAAGTTCAAAAGACTAATACCATTCTATTAGAATAAGTAGGTACCTACCTAGCTTAGGTGCCTACTTGAGTAGTTAGAGGTCATTGCTCGATATTTGATCTAAATACATAATTGTGAGTATAAAAAATCATATCTAGGTAACTAACTGACTGACTGTAGAGAGTATAGTTACCAACAGTTGGAAATAAAATTATAAATAATATCTTGTATAAAATTTACATTTTAATTTACTGATTAGGTAGATACATAATTCTTATATTTATCTATAATGTCACAAATTAACAAGTTACTAAGTAAGTACCTTACCTACTAAGTATAAAAAAATATATTACCTAAGTAAGTTCGTGTATTTTCATAAATATAATAAATAAGATATTTAATCTACTGAGCCCGGGGATTAGTCTTGATCATATTTATTTATTATTTTTTTATTATCTTATAAATAGATCTAGGTAAGTACTTAAGTATTTTGTTATTAGACGAAATTTTCCGAGACCCATATTAATAACATAGCATTCTGTTTCTTGAAATTCAAACCCTTGGTAATAAAAAAAAAGGGTTACGCGATCGAAGTCACGGGGATTCATTCGTTTTTTATTATTTACATACAAAACTAGCTAGATCGTTATTAACACCTTTATCTCTTTGTTCTCAGTATTGTTTGTGCTATTGTGACGAAAGGTCGCGGTTCCCATGAGATCCATGGTGTCTGTGGACTACCAACATTCCAATGGGGCGCTCGATGTGTGATGCTTAGCTTGACTAGTCACACAACTAAGCTAAGCATCCTGGGGTGAAGAAATTGAAATTGAAATTGAAATTGAAAAATATTTATTCAGTACAATCACAAGGATCACTTTGAAACGTCTTACATGCTAGGTGAATCTATGTGCCAATTCCAACCTAACCCAAGTACGAGAAGAACAGGCAAGAAACTCGTCTCGGTCCTAGCGCTTTTTTGTATGATCCTTCTTACAAAAAATGTAATCAAGATTATCTAATAATAATAACATAAAAACAAAAGACAAAACAGAACATAAATACATAAGGCTTGAGTTATTCCCTTCTAAGAAAGTGAGAATCACTGGATTTCTTCATGGTAAACCGTATTACTTAGGTTAGACATAGGTACCTACTTATCACAAGGGCGTTATCACAAATTATGTTTCCGAAACTTCACATTCCTTTCAAACTGGAAGTAACACCACTTCAATACAAAATTCATAGGTCATGGTACGAAATATCAAAGTTATATTACTTTGATATTACCCGAAGAGATTGTGGTAAGGCCTCTTGTGGTAAGGGTCATAGATAGACTTAATTAACCACCTACCTATAAGTTCCCATTCCTACAATACTACCTTATAGTTACTTTTTTGTTATTTTGTAAAGGCATTAAATGCCACAATTATTTTTATATTACTAAGAGGAAACTGTTTATGTTAAAATTCTATATTCTATTGTCTAAGTTTTTCTGTGAATATTGTCTCTATTATTTTATTTTAGTTGCCGTGCCCCACCCGGGCCCATGTTAGATGTATACAATACATGTGTATTGTATATGGCTCATGAATGCAATAAATACTTTGAATTTGAATTTGAATTTGAATTTGAATTTGAAATGATGAAAAAGTTCCTGCAGTCACCCATGCACGGAATAACCTCACTGAATATTGTATAGCTGCATTGATTGTTAGGAACGACTAAGTTAATCTAAGCTATGTTATAAGTATTAAAGTAGGATTTGCTCGAACACTTATAAGTACCAAGAAAGTATCTGAGGCTGGACCGATTTTCGTGTTTTTTTTGTTGTAGGTATTTGTCTCCGTCCCGAATAGTAGAATAACTACTAAAAACATTGGAAAATGACTTGAATACGAACGAAGTCACGGGCAATTGGTGCAATTAAATTTGACTTGATTTTTGAATGGATTTTACCATTTTTTAAGGATGCCAGGATTTTGGTCATAATAATTATATTTGACGGGATTTCCGGGCAAGTCTTTTTGATGTGACTGTACATGAAATGTACAGTCACCTCAAAAAGACTTGTGTGTTTGCTATAAGCTGGTTAAACCTGGTATCAGAGCCTTGTTATAAACTCGTTTCCGCGTTTTGTTCATTCAAACAAGAAACTTTAACAAAGGAATATCTAATTAGGCTTCTAGCCAGAAGAATTCCCATCCTATTAGGTAAGTATGCAAAGTTCTGTACCTCTAGGTAGGCAGTTATTAATGTCCTATTTTGTATGCACAACTTTTTATTACGGACAGGAAGGAAATGTATAGGATACACATGCACTTAAGTACTTTACATTCTTTTGAACCACCGTTAAACGTAGTTCTCTACAGAAAAAGGAATAGTGGTAAAAGTAAGTACCTACCTACTACCTACGTAGGTACTTCGTTACGAATCTAAGAATGCAATGCAAGGGATTATACCTACTTAGGTAAAAAGTGGATTTAGGTATTAATATCATAATTTACCAACTATAACAATGTAATTTTTTTATTTTAACAATGTTTTTTTTTTTATTAAAAAAACCGTATATGCCATAATTGTACACGAATAATGATTAAATTGTGTTAAAATTATTTTCTTTTTGTTTCAGGGTCATGGACCATTAATTATCATGAAAATTAATGTAAACCATCTCAGTGTATTTGAGACAGTTAATATTTTCATTGAAAATAATTTTTCAAAATAACATTAAGTGGGTAAGTAGGTAGGTACTTACTTACCAAAATATTTATTACCAAAGAGTTTTTATACATGCGATTTTTTAAGAATATATTAAAATGGTGAAAGAAAACTCATAACAAAGCTATTGAAACGACTGAAAAATAAATATGAGTGATCGTTGTATAATGAACACCAGTGATGTAAGGATTAAACAACGAAGGAAATATGAATGAAGGCAAAATGTCAGCTAGCAATGAGTTCAGTGATGTGGAAACACCGAAGATGCGTATGCGGCCGGCTGTCAACAGGATATTCTGCTGTAGCGTCACGGCTGCGTCAGGGTTCATTGCTGCCTATGCTTTGGTAAGAAACTTACCATTATTCTCGCAACTCTTTAGTCAACTGAGGCCGCTGTCAACTTATCCCGCGGGATGAGTTAACCTAATGCATATTTTGAATCCGTCAACTCATCCAGCGAGACTTAAGTGGCGCTGGGCAGGGCACTTGGCCAGATTTAGTGATGGCAGGTGGTGTAAAGCGCTGACAGAGTGGTGGCCAAGGGAGAGCACTAGAAGCCAGGGCAGACCACCAGCCCGGTGGGTGGATGATATAGAGGTCATAGAGGGAAATACCTGGACAAGAACAGCACAGGGTCGTTTGAAGTGGCGTTTGAGGGAGGAGGCTTATACCCAGCAGTGGGCCATTATTTGAGCTGCCAATGATGATGATGATGAACTCATCCAGCTGTCAAAAAAGACAAAAAATAATGTATTATTTATTTGAAATTTTTCAAAAAAAAAAAAAATTCACGTACGAGTAGGTACGTGATCAAAAATCACCACGTTTACACCGAGGTATAAAAGACAAGTTGTGAAAACAATTTATAAAACTGTGTAAACTATATTTGTCCAAAATAATCGGCCCACCCCAAGATATAAGATTTGGAACATTAAGGCCCAGAATTTTGAAAATTGCAAGTATTGCAACCCAAATTATTCTATTACCGCTTAATAGATTACATTGAAATTGACCTACACGATACTCAAGGATATAAGTGATAAATCAACGGGAGCTAAAACACGAATTAGTTAGAAAACCTTGGTTAAAAATCATGTCAAAAACACCTCTGAAAATGCAGAAATTCCCTAATTTATCCAGAACAATAAGATATTTTGAATTTTTATTTCACATGAATGTAAATCAGCTAATTTGAAACAAATCAACCCAGCTCTTTTTTTGAAATAAGCTATTTACTTGAACATATTTATGTTTTTTATAAATTGTCGCTTTCATTATATAATTCAGAGCAGCCATATTATCATGCCGCACTCTACTTACTTGTCATTTGGGTATTTTGCTTGGTGATATGTCTGATTCCGCGGAGATCCGCATTGCTATACGAACCTATGTCACTTTTTTTGTAACTTTTACGTAAGGAATAGTGTGACGAGTATTCTGGGCCTTAAAAATCAAAAACTTGGGTCTATTTTTAGCACGCAAGCCGCAACTGTTACTTATTATGTCAATTTGTTATGTATTTATCATACAAAATTTAAAAACTTGCTGCCCTCGGATATTTGAAAATTTTTAGTGCATCCACTTTTACCAAAATGAATGAAAATCTGGGGGTCCCCATATCCCCTAAGTAGCTAATTGTAAGTAAGTTGGTACGTTTGATTTCCATGCAGCGGAACATATTTTTTTATTTAGATGATCTAAATCAGTGGTTCCCAAACTATTTTGTTTCATAGACCACTTTCAAAATTTTCCTGGATCCGGTGGACCCCCTGCATCTACATTACTACCAATTTCTGAATCTTGAAAAAAAAAGTGAAGATTAGATCTATCTATCTATGGAAACTTGCGTTGTGGCTGAGTGCCAACGATGAACAGATTTCGAAAAAAAAAATCTTTTCCATTTTCATATTACCATTTTTTTCTCAATTTATTTATAAATTGTCTTATTGAGAAGGTTTAATTTAGGTAAGTATCATAATTTAAAATAACAAACCAACATTTTAGTTCTTCACTATCGAAACCAAAATAATTTTCATGCACCCCTGCTTACGATTGTAGACCCCCATTTTTTGTCACGTCCAACGTAGACCCCCGTCGAGTCTCCCGTGGACCCCTGGGGGTCTACCTGGACCACTTTGGGAATCACTGATCTAAATAATCATGGATGTTGTGATTGTATGAATCCTTGAGAATACCCAAGGACGTAGAAATAAGAAATACAGAAGAACATTTTTATAAGCCACCACATTATATCTACAACAACTCTGTGATTTCTAGTTTAAAGTAAACTATTTTAGTACCTATGTTTGTAAAAATCACGCTTTCCTCTTCGTGCAGAACTAGTAAATTATTGCGCACGAGTTTAATTCACGGAACAAGGCATAGGCGTGCAATTAGATAAAGTTTAATTTATAGCAAGTCTTAACGTTATACAGCATAGCCTACCTATTTACTTACCACTAATGTACCTATTATTTTTTCTGCTTGGACCTAGTTAATTTTGTCGTAATTTTTTTTTAGTAAGTACTTACCTACAAGATTTTGTTTAGTAGAATTTTAGGGATTTTCGTTCCGATTTTTATTCACTTAGGTATTTGACAGAAATTTCGAAGTCTTTTGGAGGTGACGGTACTAGATAGGTACCTACCTATACTAGATAGGTACCTACCTGCTATACAATTTACATATAAATTCACTCAACGTCGGAAATCGTATTCCCAATCTTACTTGAACCCTAGGTAATTCAACATTGCTCTAAAGCTCTTGTTGCTGGCTTGATCTCACAGACCTGTTACGCTGGTCATCTCGAGGCCTTGCAGTTATCTCATGGGATGACGAAACGAGGTAGAAGTGAGAGTGTATGGTGTAACATGGACTTTATGGGGTTCGCTAGGCTTCGCGGGTTCACGCATTATTCAACGCAGTACAGGTTAGGCTACATAAAAATGTAGGTAGGTACCTACCAAAAACAATGATTACCGACCTCGTGTTTCACTAGTGAGGAGACAAATCTCTACGGATGTAATCATGTCACTAGTGATGTCTTGATAGTCGCCACACCTTATTCAATGGCCAACGATTTTCATAGTAACTACGAGTATAACAGATCACTGTTTTCACAGGTAACACTTCCTTGCAAGACTTAGGTATCGAGTTACTGACATACGAGTATTGAGAATATTTTAATTTTGATGTAGGTACCTAGAGGTGCCCTTTTTTTTCTTTTTATGGTGTCCCCAGTTTGTATGGTGAAAGATATTAAAACGTGCATCAGAGGCCCTTTCATGCCTAAGGGGTGCACTAAGGAACTCCCAAAATTAATCCTGGGTTATAATAACCTAGCTAGGTAATAGGTACCTACATATTGAAAAGCGCTGGTACCTATGGTTTTGTAGGTTTCAATTTTGTGGGTCAAAGCTAGTGATGCAACAGATATCTGTTTCCGTTTCCGCAACTGCGGAAGTTCCGCATGCTTTTTGACATCCGTTTCTGCTTCTGCTTCCGCAACTTTTTTAACGGAAATAGGAACGGAAGTTAACGATGGCGAGGTGGTTGACAGCGCTGGAGCACGGGGCGGCGAGGTGCGCGTTTGACGGTGAAGCCTCGCGCGGACTTTCGTTACTTGTCGCAACTTTGTTTGTTTACCTACGTACTTTTTAGTTTACGTCGCGCCGCGATGTGAGTGTAAGCGAGTAAGATTTTCTGCTATTGTTTGTTTTAGTAAGAGCTGGTCTTAGAATATGCGACAAATACCGAAAAAATTGTTAGGCAAAAGCGGCCAAACTACTTTTCATATAATATTACTTACCTACCGCAACTTAACTATGAATATTAACTATTAGTTCGCCTAGAACCGAGATATTTCACGCGCAATGCCACAATCCTCATTTGTTTATGTACCTACATAAGTCCTAAACAAAAAAAGATTATTATTTTGATTATCCTACCTAGATAGGTAGGTACTTATATCCGTGCTATAAGATGTTAGCGGGTTTCTTCCTTATTTACAAAGATTTAAATCGTAAAATTCAGTTTTTACGTTATATTTCATAAACTATACATCCTTGAAAAAAAATTAAAATCATTTTGGAATGATCAAGTAAAGATCTTTTATTTGATAACACACTCAATTATTATATATCAGTCATTAGTGTCCCACTGCTGGGCAAAAAGTTTTTTTCGTTGTAGAACCCTGTAGGTACCTTTACACCGATTAAGCTCATATGCTCTCCAGCAAATCTACATAGTAGAATCTCTAGACCTTCCAGGTTTGAAATTATGTTTTTTTTTCATATTATTTACACTTCCGTTTCCGTTAAAATTTACTTTTGACATCTGCTTCTGTTTCTGCTTCCGCTAATACACTTCCGTTGCATCACTAGTCAAAGCTAACACTTTTAAATTGTTTGTCCAGGTGGCATACGCGATAGCACTTATCTACGAAATAGTATGGGTGGTGGAGTCTCAAAGTGGGCTGCCGGTGGCTTCCGCTCTACTGATGGCTTGCTACACTGTCGTCATAGCGGCTACTGTCACACTGGTCCATGGATTGATCTCTGTAAGTATTCTTCTATTGAGTTGTTGAACTCTCTGTTCACTGATATTATTTTTCTTATTTTTCTGTCCGTCAAATTTACTCCGTCTACTCACAATAAGGTATTAATGTGTTTAAATTGTTATATCTATCGGAAATAAATTGTAGACCGTACAGTCCATCAAAACTGTTGGTGTTATGCATAAACAATTTATGCTTGGTATTCTAAAGCTAAGGTATTTACCTATCATCCCAGCTGCGCCAAATAAATTTTCCGCGTTAATCATTAGATTTTTCTGTGGTTTCAGAAAAACAACAGATATTTGATGGCGTGGCTAATAGCAGTGATACTGGTACTGATACCAGAATGTGCTCTGGTCTTCTACATGTCTATTAGTCATTGGGTAAGTAAAAATTTATCTTTGTTGTTATTAGCAACTTTATAACTGATGCCAACGGCTTTTTTTTCCGACACCTCCAACAAATATCATTATATTTAGCCAATGTATACAAAATTTTGACAAAGTATATATACTAAAACCTTCCTCGAGAACCACTCTATCCATTGGTAAAAACAGCATGAAAATCGGTGCAGTAGTTTTTGAGTTTATTGCGAACAGACAGACGCGGCGCGGAGGACTTTGTTTTTAATATGTAGTGATTTTTGTTCCATCTTCCAGGGTTTGCAAGGAGTGTATGGAGGTGCGGAGTTGGCTTGCTATGTAGCTAGGTTACCAGCCATCGTGTGTGGAGTTGTTTTAGTGCAGTCAGCATACGCTCTTCGAGAAGCCAGGTCAGGTTTATATTAGAAATAGATGCTGTCTTTGAACTATTACCGGATGAAAGCGTTCGAGCTAGTTTTGACTTTCTCCTTAGTCCTATAGCTAAGCACTTAAGCATTCCCTAAGCATTGATTTCGTTGATGTAAGTTTCCTTAATAGCCTACTCGTAATTTTAATATTCTGTCTTTGAATTTAAGTAGAGGTAGATCAGTCTAAAAATGCACGCCCCTCCAATGTATTTGCTACTCTATTTCCTTTACATACGGTACAAGTACAAGTGGAGAGGCGTGCATTTTTAGATTCGCCTTCGTATCTAAGTAGGTGTCCTACCTACAAAAAAAAACCTAGAATTAGAACAAGAGCTTTTTTTCTCTTTAAAAAGAGAGAGAAAGAAAACAAGATCGTAGCAAGTGGAGATCCGTGGTCTCTGTCTACCCCGTCGGGAAACAGGCGTGATTTTATGCATGTATAATGTAAAAATAACAAGGATATTACTAAACAAAAAAATGCTCGTCTCTGACAAAAAATAATTTGATAAAGTGTGGGTAAATATAACATTCGGCCGTTTGGTATTAAACAGAAGTTGTTATAACAGCATTTTATGCAGTACGGAAAAATAACTGTCGAATCTAATGTGCTTGGTCTTTGATTTCAGGAATGCGGGTTACGGCACCGGCCCGGCAGTCAGTGGTAGTGAGTTCGATGCCAGCCACTACGTGCCGGACGCGCCCAGTGCTTTTACTAATGATGGCTTCTTAGGAGACAATGGTAAGCCCAGAAATGCTTCCTACTAAATTATAAACGCGAAAGTTTGTAAGAATGTGTGGATGTCTGGATGTAGGTAAGTATAATGGATCTGGATGAAATTTGGCACAGATATAGATTATAGTCTGGAATAAAACATATGCTACTTTTTATCCCAGGAAAATGTACGGTTTCCGCAGGATAGATTAGTTTTTGTTTTTCAAGGTATCACGCGGGCGATGCCGTGGGCGGAAGCTGGTAATATATAAAACAAAGTCGGGTTTGTTCGAAAACTCATAACTCTAGAACGGCCAGGTATAGGTATTTTAGGTAGGTATATTGGGTAGGCAGGTACCTAGGTACAGAATGTTAGAAGTGGTTACAAATGGTTGAATAGGTACACCAGTTATAGTCCACTGTCCACGCTATGTTGACTTTCTACTCGTAAATGATTTGTGGAATTTTGCGGTTTCAAAATAAATGACGCTTGATTCAATGATTGTTTCTTCTATTGTTTATTTCTTCGCAAATTGCGATGACAAATTTACCCGGTGATAAATATACCCTAAGTCCTCCTAACCCATATTTCCCAGAGGAAATCATCGATTTGAACATGACTTCGACAGTTATCAAACGATGATAATCATCATTATTGTAGCAGTAGATTGTACTCAGGTATGTAGGTAATCTTTCATTATTGACTTACCCCAATATCAGTGAACGGACAATACATAGAAGCATTCCCTACAAAATGACCTAGACGGGGCTTGTCAATTTATGCCAAAGAATTATATCAAAAATTTACTTAAGTACCCAAGCTTATTACATGGCAATTTAAACCGAAACGTCGAGAGAATAAGGTACTTAATTAAAGTTTTGGCAAATCCACGAAGGAGTTAACATGTGTGAAATTTGGTGTTCTGTTTCGCGGATATTTCCCTTGAAGAAATGCTTCCATGTTTTTTTCCATTCACTGCCTAATATCATAATTTACCTTTATAGGTAACTATCTTACAGCTATGCTTATGATCTATCCAAGCTAAACAAGCGTGCTCACACATCAACAAATCGTTATTTTTACCGGAGTGAAAAGTCACGAAAACGTCGTTACTGTACTGTCCTGAATTACCTAATAGAAAGTGCTATATTTCCAGGTAAAGCCGGCTCGATGCCAGATCTTCGCCGTCACCTAGCCTCGCGGCAATCCATGAACCACTACCCTCAAATGTTGCAACCCCCGCCGGCGTACTGGCAACACCTAGCCGACCGCCAATACGCGGCGAGTCTACGCGGCGTCCCCAAACCGTACCAACAACCGCAAATGTACGGAACATGGGTGGGCCCTAGATCCGGACCGTACGATAATCCTTACAAACGAAGGCACTCAATAGTCGGCGCGTTCGACGAATACCCAGCAAAAGGCTACGATTTCGACGACCGTATGGATTGTAAGAGTGAAATGGCTTATCCGTACTATCGTCCGTATCCGTACGATCCGCGAGGCTACGGAGAGTACGATCCCCGGTTTTATCCGGAATTTAAGAGAGAAGATGCGGCGTATGGCGTCAATTTACTAAGGCACGAACCATACCATTTTGGATCTAGAGAAAGAGTGTTTTACAGTTTGAGGAACAGTCATAACTCTGTGGGCAACGAATCTGATGACCTTACTAAGTATAAAGATGTGGCTTTATAAGTGACTAGCTTCCACCCGCGGCTTCGTCCGCGTGATACCTTGAAAAACAAAAACAAATTTATTCAGCGGGAACCTAATATTTTTCCGGGATAAAAAGTACCCTATGTGTTCTTCTAGACTATAATCTATATCTGTGCCAAATTTCATTCAGATCCGTTCAGCCGTTTTAGCGTGAAAGAGTAACAAACATACATCCATCCATCCATCCATACATTCTTACAAACTTTCGCGTTTATAATATTAGTAGGATTCAATTGTGTAAATAGTAATGTCCCTACTGAGGTTTTCAAACTGTTGTGAAATATGGTGCTTTTTTTAAATGTGACTGAGAGCTGATACCTACCTACTCTCGATCACAATGTTATATTCAGAGCCAAAATATGTAGGAGTATATTATCGTAGGTAGTCATTATGTCTCATTATATCATTAGTTGAACTAATGATTCATTATACCTAGTTGAACTATTATTAATGAACGAAAGAACTTACCTAACCTAAGTGCCTACCTACCTACCTACTTACCTACTCTACTGTATGTTACGTAGGTACCTACATCATATCTACTTGTAGGTAGTCTTTGTATTGTTGGTAGATAGGTAGGTAGTAAAGATAGAATAACAGATACAACTTGTTGGTAGATAATGTAAGTCGTTTGAAAAATTAAGTAGGTAGGTATATAATGTTGGTACTTAGGTAACTACATACTTACTACCTAGGTACCTATACTGAAGTACTTACCTAGATATTTATCTTAGTAATTACTAAATTATGGCGTTTTAGGTATAGATCAGTACGTTATTACCTAATTTGTACTTTGGTAAGTTTACCTTATTTTTAACTGTATCTACCTAAGCCTAAATCAGTGGTTTCCAAACTCTTTTCTTTCATAGACCACTTTCAAAATCGTGCTGGATCCGGTGGACCCCCTGCATCTACATTGCTACCAAATTCTAAATCTTGAAAAAAAAAAGTGAAGATTAGATCTATCTATCTATGGAAACTTGCGTTGTGGCTGAGTTTGTGGCCAACATTAGTTCTTCACTATCGAAACCAAATTAATTTTCATGCACCCCTGCTTACGATTGTAGACCCCCATTTTTTGTCACGTTCAACGTAGACCCCCGTCGAGTCTCCCATGGACCCCTGGGGGTCCACCTGGACCACTTTGGGAATCACTGGTCTAAATCAAAGTAGGTACCTATATTATATCACTTTATAGGTGGTTAGGTAGGTAGGTACGTACCTACTTACCTAAAATAAATAGAGTATTTTTTTATATAATTTAAATAAAATATTACTAAATCTAATTGCATTTGACATATTATTCTGAGAAAAGTTTTTTTCTAGAAATAGGTCAACCAATACTACGTGATGTCCTACCTACCTGCCTAACCTGGGTACATAATCAGTTACCTAATTAACCAAAGGCACCTAAAAGGTGTATTAAGTACCTAGGTAGATAAAAAGTAATTATTAGGGAACTTAATTACTTTTTATTGATTTAAAAAATCTCACGAAAAGTCACTAGGTAGGTAAGTATTATCTGAATAAACTAGCAACTAACAGATGGTTTAATAATTATATTTTTGAAAAGTAATGGACTATTATTATTTTCCTACCCCCAGTCTTAAGGATAAGAGAGGCAGAGTACCTACCTACCTAAGTGGTTACCTACAAAGTGATTCTACCATTTTACTCGGTAGGTATATTGTCATGTCATAATCCCCTAAGTTGTCCCCACCAGTTAGGATTAGGTATATTACTCATCGGTTTCTTCATTGTTCTCAGTTTTGAAATTTTTGCAACAAGCTATTTTTTGGTTATCATATCATTTATTTTTTGGTATAAATATACCTAAGTTAAGGCCGTACCCAATATAAGGCCAATTTCGCCCACAAGCTGTTTTTAAAAATTTATAGCTCAAAAAATATAGTCAGTAGGAAATAGCTGAAAACTCAACTAATTTCTTCAACATTTTATCTACCTGTCAACGGGCGGAATCGTCCCGGGGCGTTCTTGCAGCCGAGCCACTTGAAACTCAAATTTCGGTGTAATAGAGTTTACTTTTGTTTGAACAAGTTTATGTTATTAGCAAGCGGGATAAATTTCCGGTCTGTAGAAGCCGTTAAAATATCTCCTTGCGTCTTTGGTAATATGTATAAGTGTGAGTCATGGATGACGTCATAGACTAGCGAAACAATGGGTGTCGGCAGTTCACTCATAAAAATAAATTTTTGCCATTCTCGGTTGTTTTAGTGTCCTAAAGCACAGATAAAATACCCCAAATGACATTACTTTTTACAGAAACAAGCTACGTGGTCTAGTTTTCTTTTTATAAGTATTTATGTCAAGTAGGACCAAAGAGGTGTATATCCTGCAGGATGTATTTACGTAATTCCAATAAGATTTTATGTTTGTAAATTTATAGACCTTGTTTTTGTGTGTAAAACACCGTAAATATATCCAAGATTATATTACTTTTTACAGAAACAAGCTAAGTGATCTAGTTTTATTTTTATAAGTATTTTATGAAGTGGGATATTGAAACTTTTTGAATTTTTTTGTAACGGTTTTACCTCCGTCCGTTGGCAGATTAAATGTCATGATTGAAAAGTTTATTTATCCTTGTGTTTATGTAATAACAACCCAACAAAAATACCACTAAAAATATAAATAAATCGTGATTGTCTTATAAAGTTGTCGTTGTAAAACTTATTATCAATCAATCTTTTATTGCTCCATCTTGATGAGCTAAAATAAGTTTTTATAACGGATTGTATAAATATCAAATTGAGTAGAATCGCATCTACCTTACATGAGGAATTCTCTCCATGGTGCACGAAGCGCACAAGGATTAAACCTTTTATCATCACACTGGTTAAAAACAGCAAATGACACTAATAGAAGAACCTAAGTAGGTCTAGGTAGGTACCGTTAAATTTTTTTGATTTTGTAATATTTAGACACTTCCTACAAAGTCAGTCGAAGTCAAAATATAATTAGGTGCAACAATAAAATCTCAAGGATCACTTTATTGTAAAAATGTTCAACAATGATATATCGTGTAGTTGGCTACCCTACCTGCTACCAGAGATGTATTTTTTTTTTTTTTTTTTTCTACCAGAGATGTTGCGATGAAAGCCAAATTCCCAATGTTTTTGTGCATAAACCCAGCACCTGGCAACTCTGGTACAAATCAAGATATTTTTTTTGGCGTCGCATTATTTATACATTTGCTAGTTACACAAGATAAATTGTCAGTGTCAAGTGTTTCTTCAACATTTCAAAATGAAACACGTATGCCATCGATATGTTGTCAAGTAGATGCCAAAGTCATTGCTCGCAAGTTGTCACTGTCAAAGTGTCACGGCAAAGAAAGGTTCATTCATTCGTATATGTAAGTGATTGACTATGACGGGGCAGTAAAGTTATCGATAAAATGGCGGCTTGGCCAGTTGGCTCCTTCGTTAACTTCGTGTTTTGCTACTCCGTGTACTTTTGAATTGTTATTTAACACCGTTTTAGGAATCAGATAATTTATTCAAAATGTTAGTATGCAGTTTTTCAGCCTGATTATAAATAAGCCTAAATCACTTGCATTTTTGTTTATATTAAATTGTGAATTTTTAATACTTAAAGTTTTTGTATAATTAATGTTATTGGTTCTGTGATGTAATACAATGATTTTAATATTTTCATCGATATCGATTCTTTTCAAGGTTTTCGCTGTTCTTAATGTTGTCAAGCCAGCTTACAATTTTTTGTTCAAGTTATTTGCAGTGTGTTGTTCATTCACATTCATTCAGTCCAAAAAAAATCGTAAAGTTGAACCTCGTCACCACAACTTTTGTAAAGTTTTGGAAACTACTAGCTGAAATAATAAACAGTATTTATCGACAGCTGTATCATTAGGATAATGTGTGATTGTTGTTGGACAACTTTTTGAGTGTTTATGTGATGTACGAAAACTGTAACTGTATTTGTGGCTGCTGAGTTTCGTGTAGGTGGCTTTGGTGTCCCAATCCGAAGCGATGTGAAAGTGTTAGTGTACTAAATTAAAACCCATTGTTCTTTTTCCTGGTAACCTGGGAAAAACTGCACTTTCGTAAGATACGGGCGTTTCAAAACTGTATTTGATAATGTTCGTGCGAACCGATTACTGAAAGTTTCTTTTCGGTAAGTTTGGTAATAAAAAAGTTTTTCAAAACTTAGTAGAGCTTAGTGTAAGTACTTTTGTTTTGATAAAATTAGTTCGATAAAAAGTTCAACTACATAGCTACTGTTTACAATCAATGATAATATGGTATAAAACCAAGTTATAAAACTTCAATTAATTATTATAAAAAATACTTTTCTAGCTAAAGTACCTTCCCTACTGACATGGTATTTTATTTCAAACCAGCTGTATTCGCCCGGTTTCACTTCCGTAGAGGTTTTAGTACTTACTTGGTTGTCATGTTTTGTACAACAAATACCTAGAATAAATATTTAAACTTGTGTAAAGCTACCTATTCTTAAAGTTTTAATAAAATCTGTTCAGTAGTTTTAAGAAAAGCCTGAACAATTAGGTAAACAAATAGTATACTTTTTACATCCTATGATTTCTGTTTTTTAAAGTAAAAATATATTAGACTATACCTATAATATAGCCTATGTTCATTCATAGGCTATATTTTATGTAGATACATGGGGGCTGGAAGCTAGTAAAAAATAAATGTATAAAAAGTTTCATTAATTCATGAATACTTAGGTAATTTAAATTGTTGACTATCAAAGAGTTGTCTGTTAAACGTAGGAGACTACAGCATTTACTAATATGAATTAAATATACTAACACTAATTATTAAGCCATCGCAAATCATACTCGCATATACATACAATATTTTAGTTGTATGCACTCCATTAAATTGCTGGGTATAATATTATTTTAAATTTACATTCTGTGTAAACAGATGGCAATACAATCTGTTATAATACAAAGTTAGTTTATAACTGTTACAACCTATACCTAGGTTCTCACCATTAGATTTTTTTAAAATTTGTCATCAAATCCACTAATTTTGTCTGTATCTTGGCAAGTAGTAAGTACCTAAATGATATTTGGATTTGGCATATACATAGTACCTACATATCAGGTTTTGGTTCGTCTATTCCAAATCTATCCAACCATTGCAATAGATCATAAAAACTCATCTTTACATTCGGAATTCGATCAGTTTTCCTCGAAACTGAACCGTCACAACACAACATTATTTTTAAAGCCAAAAACAACAGTTTTCCATGCCTTCTGAAGCATGGAAGTTGAAAATGCCTCTGTGGTCAATCCAAGGTGCTGACCTCAAAGAGTGTTGCATACTTTCGTTAAGGCCCAGAATACTCGTCACTCTATTCCATATGTAAAAGGTACAAAAAAAGTGACATAGGTCCGTATAGCAATGCGGATCTCCGCGGAATCAGACATAGCACGAAGCGAAATACCCAAATGACAAATACGTAGAGTGCGACATGATAATATGGCTGCTCTGAATTACGTAACGAAAGCGACAATTTATAAAAAACATAAATATGTTCAAGTAAATAGCTTATTTCAAAAAAAGGGCTGGGTTGATTTGTTTCAAATTAACTGATTTACATTCATAATAAAATTCAATAAAATATAAAATATTCAAAAAATATTCAAAAAAATATAAGTGAAATAGAAATTCAAAATACCTTACTGTTCTGGATAAATTAGGGAATTTCTGAATTTTCAGAGGTGTTTTTGACATGATTTTTAACCAAGGTTTTCTAACTAATTCGTGTTTTAGCTCCGGTTGATTTAACACTTATATCCTTGAGTATCGTGTAGTTCAATTTTGATGTAATCTATTAAGCGGTAATAGAATGATTAGGGTTGCAATACTTGCAATTTTCAAAATGCTGGGCCATAATGTAGAAATGTCTATGTGAGCTATGAGCAATGTTTAACTATCAATTTATTTCAGGCTGGTGAATAAGCAGCAATGATGAATGTACCATCACAGGAGAATGCTGCACTTCTCTCATCAGGTATGTTGAATATGTCTAGGTACAAATATTATATACTTATGTACATAACATAATAGTACCTGGATGACCGAGCTTTGCTCGTTCTTTTGGGGTAAACTACGTTTTCTAAAAATGAAACCTAGCTAGATCGATTTATCGCCCCCAAAACCCCCTATATACGAAATTTCATGAAAATCGCTGGAGCCGAGATCGAGTTTCCGAGATTCCAATTATATATATATATATATATACAAGAATTGCTCGTTTAAAGGTATAAGATACAACTCCTTTGAGGCAAAAACTCAAATAGGGCCAAAATACAACAATGGATTATGATGTCAACTTATTATGTCTTCACAACCTGGGGCCTCACCACGAATTCATAATACATTACCAAATTAGTATTACATTGTTATTTTGTACCATGACCTATACAAATTGTATGGAAGTAGTGACGTTTCTATAATGGAATCGTTCTGGAAGACTTCGTGGTAAGGCCCCTGCTAGGTAACCACGATATAGCAATAGAGGACGCGACAAAATTTTGTCGCGAGTATTTTGTTCGATATTCGGACGAGAAAGAGCGAGACAAAACATTCGACAAAATGTTGTCGATGCTTTGGTCGAGCATGTTATTTCATATTCGCACGAGAAAGAGTGAGACAAAACAGTGACAAAATTTTGTCGCGGCGCTCATGCATTAGACCGGATGACATCGCATTGCGACACGACACATTAAAATAGCGACGTGTCGTATCGTATTATGCTTTGGACCAGACTTCTGTTTGAATTTTTTTAATTATTTTTATATATTTTTTTAAAATTTAATACCACACAACTCCTGTCAACCCTTTCTCCTTTAGCTATTATGATAGAGGTGAAGTTACTATACTTGCGTGCAAAAAAATCAGCGCCCTCCAGGCTTTGATTTCACTGTGGGGTGGGTCGATTTTTTTGCACGTAGTGTAGTTTGAGATTTGAAACAGCGATCTACTTATGCATCGGTCAAACCTACAACTATCTAGCTAGAGTGTTAGTATTAGGTCTTGGTAGTATTCGTCCGTGTGAAATCTAAGCACTTGTAAGTACTTGTATGTAAGTAGGTACTACAAATATTCTCCTATTAAGTATTAGGTTATCATTTATTTCCGTTATTTTCTTTGTTTTGGCCTCTTTGTCTAATGCCACAATTCTGCCAATGTCCGTATTCATACTAGTGTCATAGACTAAATGGATAGGTATTAGTTCTACGTCAGTAGATAGAATGTCTTTGGTATTAGGTTATCTAAACTGTCTATTCTGACCTCTGCCCTTTGACATTGTGTCATGGCTTTTCTAACCTACAAACTGTTGATGCATATGTACTAGGGAATAGATTCTAGATTTATTTATGTCATTTATGATGGGTGGGAAAGTAGGTCTTACGATAAGATTCATACCTTAGACCGTATACTGTCTTGTGGTGCAACAAGCTTTGACTGAATATCAAATCTCGTTTACTTAATGTAAAATAGTCGAATAGGAAATTGTTTATGGCATCAAGCAAAAAACCACTTTATTTGAAGCCCTAAAAGGGCTGAGATAACTTAATACACAAATTGATATTGTTTGTAATGGTATCAAAAAAAGGCCTTGATTCGATTTTCTTACTCGGTTCAAAGTATTTCTTTGAAAGCTACCTGGAACTAGAGCTATGGCGGTTTAGTGGTAGAGCCTTCCGATCCTAAGGTCGTAGGTTCGAATCCAGTCGTGCACTAATGGATTTTTCTGCTCGAAAATTGTATGTGCGTTATACCGGTACTCTCAAACGATGAAGGAAAACATGTAAGGAAATATGCATATCGTGGAAGTTAAAAAAGTTTGAAGACGAGTCAAAAGCACGGAAGCAGCCTCTAAGGCGCACTTTATACCTTTCTCCACACTGGTTCGAAAGAACTAGTGACAAAAGAAGAAAAAAAGAAAAAAAAAATTGAAACAGAAAGAGAGACGAAAACCCGTGGTAAAATGCGTTCGAGTTTTTAAAGTAACTATAAATGGCTTCACAGGGATCGATTTCGCGCGTGCGCACCATCCCCTAGCCCGTACAAAAACCAGCCAGCTCCCATCGCGGCTCGGACTGTCAAAATAAAACACCGTTTTCGCGATTTTCACTTATTATTTTAATAAAAACTCCTTAACCTTCTCATTTCGACTATCGTTCAAATGAAAATGATGTAAAATCGCTTATATAAGCTGTTTTGTGAATGACGTGTGATCGATCGGATTAATTTTCCTTTTTTTGTAATTCCATGCTTCTATCATGTGTGTTTTTTGTGTTTCGCAATAAAATTGATTTGGTGTGCCGTGAAAATGTAGCAGTTCTTGAACTTTAGGTATGTCTTAATAAAACTTGTAGCTTTCTTTTACTTGTTGCGCTTAGATTTTAATCTAAGATTATGTAATAGCTCATAAATTTTAATGGGTTCTTTATTTTTCGGCTCATCACACGTCTTTTTTCTAAACGCGGAAAATACATTGCTTACGCTGGGTGCCAATCGTCAAATAATCTTCTTAAAACTTTATTAATTAGATCACGATTAAAATTTATTTTGTAAACAGTGTTTTGTTCGTTACACTGAAGGTCACCATTCAATTTAGCAAGCGAAAACTATCACCTATGTTAGTGATTGCCCCGTGTTGGGCGCCCATATAAAAAGTATTGAAAAGAAATGTCTCTTTTTTGATTATTCTGCCGCATTTAAAGATTGGTAAGTATTTTAAATAACCGTGTGTCATATTGGCTATATAATATATTTTTATTTATATTGGCTATTGGCATACAGTTACGAACACACTTCATTATTAATAAAAATGGCTCACGATGAATTTAGTCACGATAATAACTATTAAAAACCACTAACGTTTTTAGTGTTATCGTAAAAGGTATGACCTTTGCGATATTAAATCTGTGGATCCTTTTATTGACTCCTAAAAATTACATTGTAAAGAAACTTACTTTGAGGCATTAAATTGTTCTATTTTATTTTTAACCGACTAAAGCGAGGAAAAGGGGTAATGTGTTTGGGATGTATGTAGGTATGTATGTATGTATGTAAGATAGGCTAAACAAAATGACAAAAAATCCAATATGGCAGTTGTAAGCACCTATTTTCAGTTATCTAAGTTCAGGCTATTACATTCAGTCGGGTTTTTTAAGTTTTTCAATAATTAATAGTTAGAGGACACGTTTGGCAAACATTCCTAAGGTTTCCTTTATTGTAAAATATGTTGGGCTTAGCAGACAATATAAGTCATTCATAGCATCTTCAATATGTAGAAAATATGTTTGAATTCGTAACGGTCGGTTTTGTATTTCGATATGTTACGGTCGCTTTGTAATATTACATTTACTAACAAAGTTATATTGCTCGCTCTACGATGACATTTTGAATTAAGACGTTTTTGAGTCATTTATTTCGTTTTAATGATGGCGGTATAGTTTCTAGATAATAGAAGCACAAAAATGACTTTTGTAACTCGCAACGATATGAAAATGTGAACAGATGGCTCTCATAAAAAAGTATGATATCGTCAATATACAATTCTAACAAGGATGCGACCTTTGTGGTAGTATTGCGGTTACCTACCACACTTACTTTATGTGACCTAAGTCAGGTGAGACTACCACTGAATATCTGTTCTTTGCTTCATTAAGAGTTTGACACTATCGAATAATCTACATATATCCTATTATTATAAACGCGAAAGTTTGTAAGAATGTATGGATGGATGGATGGATGTATGTTTGTTACTCTTTCACGCTAAAACGGCTGAACGGATTTGAATGAAATTTGGCACAGATATAGATTATGGTCTGGAATAACACATAGGCTACATTTTATCCCGAAAAAATGTACGGTTCCCGTGGGATAGCGATGTTTTTGTTTTTTAGGTATCACGTGGGCGAAGCCGCGGGCGGAAGCTAGTACCTAATATTATAAAGCTGAAGAGTTTGTTTGGTTGAACGCGCTAATATAAGGAACTACTGGTTCGAATTGAAATATTATTATTGTGTTGTATAGTCCATTTATTAAGGCTATATAACATCACGCGACCAATAAGAGTGGATCATCAATAATGTTGCAAAAACGGAAAAAGTATATTTATTCGCGCAGACAAAGATAGTTACTGCTCTAACTCATCTCTGGAAGTAGACAATTCTGTACATTCATAGAATGTCGTTTAAAATGAAGCGATTCTGCCAAGAATCTGCTACGCTTTATCCGTAAATTCAACACAGCGTCTGACGCAAGTATTGCGATCCCTACTTGACTTAAGTACTCTGTAATTCCTGTTGTAACGGCTGGTATTATCCGTTGCCAGCAAAAAGTTATATGTTACGCATGCTCGTTCACTCGAGCCTTTATTGAGCTAACGTGTATGGTATGTTACGGATCATACGTACAAGTATTTTGTTTTGTTTTAGATAGTCTTGTAACCAAAATTATTTATGGCCATCTCTTTGAAATTCAGAAGAGCGCTGGTGGTGTAGTGGTAGCACCCCTGCCTCACGATCCGAAGGTCGTGGGCTCAAACCAGGTCGTGCACCAATGAGTATTTCCATTTAGATATTCTCAAAGACTAAGATCTGAGGAAGACATCTACCGAGCCTGGGGATTACAGACGTGATCATATTATTTTTTTGACATTCAATGAAGCATTGAAATTGGACACAACATAAAATTCAAAGTAAATAAACGGTAAAGGTATTGGATAATGTTATTTTTTTTAAAATACTTAATTAATTTTTGTTCCACCATGCTTTTGGAACGTAAAAAATAATCAGACATTTATTACCTACGTTATTATATTAATTTTTAATGGTCAGTTCCTGTCGTGCGATTTCTTCCATTACTAGAGAGAGCAAAGTAGTCTCTTTAATATCTTTATACGACATAACAGCGACCTTCTCTTTTATTTATTACGCTGTTTATAAAATAAATACTGAATTATGTAGTGGAATGACGTGATCAACTCGCACTCCTCTCAAGGTCGAAATGTGGAACGACATGTGGAGCGGCCTTTATTTTCTTCATACTTGCACGTACGATGTGCTATAATCTGCTTAACGACCGTAGTAATTACTACAAGTAACCATAAATATTCTGAGATGGGGTACGCTTGAACACAAGAAAGGGCTTGAGAATTCGAATGACATAGTTTTGTAAAGACAATGAAAATATTTCATCTCGTGTTACAAGGTTAAAGAAAATTGACGTGCGAAAATAACTCGGCTTTATACGACGCATTTGAAAAGTAAGATCGAAGCTTATTTGAAAATTTTCAAAATAAGCGGTGCATTTAAAAATGGTGGAAAGACCAAACATTGATTAGTTCTTGCACTAAAGATGATTAATACTTGACTGGCAGTGTTCTTTAATAGTTACTAAAGTTGACTGGCCTCACAGCTCAGTTGGTAGTAGCTTTGCCTTCTGCGCTGTAGGTTGTGGGTTCGATGCCCACCCTAGGTGTTTCCAATAGTACAAGCTTTGCTTAGTTTGGGGCTAGATGGCGTTGTGTGAACTGTCCAATATCAATTTCAATTACCAGTAGAAAGGTACTTTCTTGGACAAACCCGATTTGTTTCTGTTATCTGGAATGTGGATATCGTTCCTATTTCTTGTGGGAAAAGTAAACAGGATATCAGATAACACTCGATATAATATTTCAGGTTTGCAATCAGCAATGCGTGATCGTACACTGATAAACTATCAATCTTCCTAGGGAAAAATCTTTGCTAGGTTGACTAACTAGCCAAAGATGAAATAATGGAAAATTAGTCAAGTATATGTGAAAAAAAGTTCAAAGTTAGGACGAGCACACTGAAGACATACATATAATTGCCTCGCAAATATGTATATAAATAAATAAATTTTGATGGACATTTTACACAACGCCATCTAGCCCCAAACTAAGCAAAGCTTGTACCATGGGAACCAGGTAGCTGATAAGACTAATTATATAGTACTTTTGTAAATGCATAGAGTAAATAGTAATACCCAGACACAGTTCACACACAAATGCATCATTGTTACCTATCATCGGTCACTCTTTTCTTGGCTCTTTTAGATGAATATATACTTTATCAGAAGATAAGGATTTATAAAATTGTATTATGTAAAACCAGTAAGAGATTGTACTGATTCATTTTGATCTATTTGAACAAAGTATCTGTTTCGTGGTTCTCTACTGCTTCGCAGGTTTCCTCCAATTAAGGATCTTGGTTACATTAAACTCTATTTACGTTTTATTGCCCAATTACAAGTGAAGTTTAATAGCTTTACGCTGATAAAGCACGTCTAGTAGATGCTACTACGGCCTTGTTCCTTTACACGACTTCAAAATGTTACCTACATTTAGAAGTCCAATAGACCAATAGAGCGTATATCTTATGTATAGGTATTGCCATATGGGCGTTTCTACTCAATTTGATTTTTTACAGTTAATTTAAAAACTTACAGTTGATTTTAGAGCTCGTCTTTCAAGATGATAGCATGAAGATGGAGCAATAGTAAAAGATTATTTAACGAAGGGTACATTCAAAATTAACTTATATTTTATGAGATAAACAAAATTGTTAGTTGTGAACAATGACGAAACCGTTGAGTAGAAAGGTCCCACATACAATATTATAAAGACGCTGTAGTTAAAAAAATAATATTATATCAGGCGTAAAAGCGACGCTAGAGCGAAAAGTATAACAGATTTAATTAAAAAAGGCAGATGTTTTCCAAGTCCCGAAGGTTTTCATTTTATCAACGTTTGAATTACCCCAAAGAGAGTTAAAATTAGCTGTTATGCAAATGAGACACGCGAAACAAAATTAAATTGATAATAATGCGGCGTTTTATAATCTAAAATGAAGGTTACAACAATGACAGGTAAAAGTAGGTTAAAGGAACGACAGAGAACCTTCTTCGTATTGAAAATGACAGAAAATATCACTAAAAATAGACCAGCCGCTATTTTATTTGCCTTAAGTTATTTATGACATGATAACTTTGGCTATTGTTAATGATGCCATTGTGCACCAAAACAAACGCCCAACGCGCAGAGACAACCCGTCAGTCGTCCAACATCTCGAGATCTGTTTCATGCGGGCCCATTTCCTGTCAACCCGCTGCCTTTGTTCGGATGTCTGCGGCGAACAGAGCTCTTTTCAGAATGGTTCTCTCGCGTGACTTAGGGTTGTACGTAATAAGCCTTGACCCAGTAAAGTAGGTCATTCCCGTTCGGCCTGAGCGAAATGATTATGCATTTTGTATGCTGCTAATCGGGAAAATGTACAAATGGTGTTTTATAGGCTTTGTTTCGTTTTGTTTGTTGATATTGAGGTCGTTTTGGTGAATGAGTTTTTAACTGCCTTTGATATGGGTATGGCAATCTATATTCGGACTGCGTTATTATCTCTTACATTGTCTAATTGCTCGGTGGACTATTGCTCTTTGACTTTTTGAGTAGTTTATAGCTCTTATTACTTGCGAGTACTATCTTATTTGACGTGAATTATTTTGCAGTTTCCACTAAAATAAAAAGAAGGTTTGAACCATCATTTAACTCATCTTGGAGTTAATACCTATTATAAAACTAATGATTTATATCTCCCTCTACGTAAACGGCCATCAAAAATGGCATATTTGAAAAGTTTCCATCCTCACACGAGACTTAACCTACCTTCTATAAGCCTCACATATTCGCTTTTAAAATGAATCGATGAGTGTTCATCTCGTTGTAGTCTTTCAACTAGTCGACCGGGATGAAGGTACGGAATCCAATATCCCTTTCCGTTTACCGGCCTAGATGACGTCATCTAACTAAACGAACATTTCTTTGTATTTGCTATCTATAAAAATATTTTTTTATCCTATTTGCTTGTGTTCTGTTGACGGTTTGAATTCGGCCTTGATCCTATCAAAATATTCCCCTAGCATCATAAATTTCCTTTGTGTTATATTTCATAATATAACTTATACAAACTTACTTTTCACACAACATCTATTGAAACGCGTTGCGATTGTCCGTGAATCTAGAACTTTCTTACTCTAGCATAGAAATGTCTTCCAACTAGGGATATGCGACTGAAAACCAATATCCCTTTCCGTTACCCGTTCCCGTTATGGATAACTTGGTATGGATTTATCGTTCTCTGTGATTTATTGCCGGCATTTGCATAAACTATGAGTTATGAATGTCGGTACATCCGCTTTGTGTCCGACTGAGTTGGATGTTGAATAAAAATTCTGACTTTAATTATACCGTAGGTATTGTTCGGAAGTGGACACCTTCCAAGTTTCACCTGATCCATTTCAAAGCCATTTGGACAATGAGAATCTATGGTATTACATAATTAAGTATCTACCTATTCGTTTAGACATATTCACGCATAAACGGCCTACGCAAGTGGTTTAGAGGAGTGGGACCATGTGTAAAGCCTCCAAAAAAGTCTTCTATACACATTATGCAGTATTTATTGTACGTAGGTGGATATAGACAACTGCATAATTATAAAAAGCAAATACTGCTAAAACGGGTCCCAATCCGAACAATAGAAGCACTAGTCAAATGATGACTACAGCCTATTGTACGTTTGTTACAAACTTATCTCAGGAACTAAGTTGACGGGTTGAGCTGTATAGAAAGCCTTTGTTGAAATATGGCTGGAGTTGAATTGAATTGTTATTGTAGCGTTTGAACAATTTAACCAGCTAACTTGTTGCAGTTGTAAAGTGGATTGATCCTTAAAACTTTACCTTTGAGAGTCAAGTTGCCGTAAGTTACGAAACTTTTCCCTTAAAAGTACGGAATAGGAATCTGATTGCTGAAATATGATAATGAGATTTTATATATAAATAAAATCTTATAATGAGATTTGAGACTATATTTGGATTCTAGTTGGATAAAGATTATAGTCCCTTGAACGACAATTTGAGGGGATAATCTAGCTTACGTTTTCAAGGTCACAGATAAACCTGTAAGTCTTAGATACTTACTAATAATGGTACTTATACGTGATTTCGCGTATTTCCTCGAACACCATTCTCTACTCCTTGGATAAAGCCGTGATTATTTATTTATTTACATTGTCATTATAGTATTAGACGTGGAAGAAGGACCTTCACCGATCAGATAATTGACAAATAAAATATATCAACATCCTCATCTGCACATAAACTACTAAAAGTGCGAAGGGCCCTTGTGAACGGGGACTTGCTCAGGAGGTTAGTTCTTGCCCTCGGGATTGCAAGTAGTCTAGGTCTTCGGCGCGCGTATACATATTTTATTTAAACGTAAGTATACATTATGCATAACGTGATCATTTATTTTTTTACTCAAAACGGTACATTGGTTTATTACTATCAGTTATCGTTTTTTTCAGTTGGTTATCAATGCAAAAAAAAAATTAAAAAGATCACGACTGTAATCCCCATGCTCGGTAGATATCTCCTCAGATCTTTAGTTACTTACTTAGATCTTTGAGGATATCTAAAGGGGGTAGTCAGAGGCAAGTCCAAACATGACATTTGGTACATGCCCACATTTTGCACAGTAGTTAGTATTCCGTACGTGACAGGTTGCAAGCCCATCGCCGCTTATAAGAATACTAACCTATGACACATACCTTCGAATTATCAAAAAAAGGGATGTCCCGTTAATTATGCATGAAGTACCTAATGCGAATGCTTTCAGACGAAGGCGGCGGCAGCTCAGATCCTCACACGGATAGCAGTGAGGATGAAGTGACCGAGCACGTGCCTCGCTCCACACCCGCAGACATGGCCGCTGCCAGGGCCCAGGTGCCAACTATAAGCGTGACCCCGCACAGTCCAGGGGTACTTGACGACAGCTTGCAACAACTAAGGAGGTTACATGCGGCTGTACAGCGAATGCGGGCGGCCCCGCTGCCTTTGATAGTAGGTTTTCTTACAATATTGTTTAAAAATTTTAACAAACAAATAAAACGTTGGCAGTTGTAAAAGTAAAAACTGTAGCAGTGTCAACGCCCGCCTCCAGAAACAGAATTTGTTGAAATTTTGTTGTGTAGATAAACAAAATGTATGTATGTGCTTCAACCCTAAAAGTACCTATTATGCAATTCAGGGCTATAACTACCACGTAATCAACAAAGGGGTACCAATCCATTCGAAATATGTATGTACAGTGCAGTGAAACATCGAAATGAAACCCGCGGATTAATTAGTTCCGCTCATATTTACTACTTATTTTTTTTGTGGATAAGTAGAAGAGATAATGTGTTAAGTAAGCCTAATTCATCTAAATCTAAACCACATCCCATGCACTACAGCGTCCTGTAAAAGATCCAAAGGCCTGTTAAAGGAATATTACATTTCTACCTTTACAATTCTCCTAACTACAGTAAAAAATAAATATAAACATTGATGGACATTTCACGCAACGCCACCTAGCCCCAAACTAAGCAAAGCTTGTACCATGGGAACGAGATAACTTTTTGATGATATACTTTTTTTTTGTAAATATATGACAGAATACATAATAACACCCAGGCTCAGAACAAACATCTTTGTTCATCACACAAGGTTTGCTTTGGGTGGGGATCGAACCCACAACCTACAGATCAGAATACAGAGCTACTACCAACTGAGCTGTGAGGCCAGTCTAGTGTTACAGGAATAAATAATAGCAGCTAAGGGTTATAATTTTCCTCAGGCAACGGGCAGCAGTAGACTCAGCACATCATGTCCATCGCTCTGCAAAGACGGGGTCGTAGAACCGGACTGCTCGTCGCCAACACATCTCGACTTCTACCCACAAAGTCGTAAAGGCAGCGGTATGTTTGTCAAAGTCTAAGAGCGGATACGACCAAACTAGTTTAAGCACTATCCTCAGAATAAATTGAAGTTATTGAAGCGTTAACTGACATTTTGTTTGAAATTAGTTATACCAGAAGTTGGTCAAATTCCTGTGATGGGAGTCAATCAGTGGTTTATTTAATGGCATTTAGATCTGAGCGCTTTTGTTCTTCACTCGGCACATCACAAGCTTCTCTTTTTGGCCATCATCAGAATTTGCCACATCCTACAAACATACTAAACCACTTCATGGTAAAATAAACTCTAAACCGTGGTTTTACAGGTGAATCTCGGTCATGGGGCTTATGGGAGCGTCGCGATGAAGGTCGGAGGAGTTCCTGGGCCGCTCTTGAACCCGGCACCTGCCCTGACTCTCAACGGCAAAGGAAGTAAGTATAACCAAACCAATAATGAAACTAGTGGAACGCCCGTGTGTTCGTTTGCGTAATGCTTTTTTTCATACAAACCTCAACCTTCAGAACTTACCCTCCGAATTTCAGCGAGGTATTCCAACGAACGGCATAAATTTCTTCTGCACACTTTTTATTCCCACTTCTGCACAATTTCAAAAATACATCCAGCGTTTTTAGGCGAATTAGGCTGTGCGTTGATCCGTCAGTCAGTCCAGTCAGTCAGTCAGTTAGTAACGGAAGAAATTTATATATTAGTAAATATAAAAAACAAAAATAAATCTGTAAGTATCTGATGCAATGAAAACGACTAATTAAAACTAGTTAAGTTTAAGACTGCAGGCCACTATATGAATCGTATTACATGCTAGGTTAGTTTATGCTTGATTCGCGCGAAATCATTTGTTACAAAAGCCTACACAAGCCCAAAACATGATAAAAATTCTATCATTTTTAGGTATGGCAACGTTGGGGATTATAAAGAAACCCTCTAAAAGTGGATTGCACTGTGGCATTGTAATTATAAAAGCTCCATTATAAATTGACTTGTTTCTAAACGTTTTCAGCACTCTCAATGGGCACAGTGCATCGCTATCTTCCATGGAGTCAGAAGGCGAAGTCCCAAGACCAGTCAGACATTCTACACATTCCTTGAATGACAATGATCTAGCTGTAAGTTATGTTTAATTATAAGTTATCTAAGATCTTACACTTATTTAGGACCATCTCTGAAGTATGACCTACTAAACTTAAAAAGAATAATCGAATTCCATGCATGTCCTGAAACCCGGAAAAAATATACCGGAGAAAAAGATTTAGTCGTAAGGAAGTCTCCATTTTTTTTGTCTTTCTTTGAACAGGTATATTAGCTCACCCAATTCCGATCACTGGTAATCGTAACAAACATACAGTCGAATTGAGAACCTCCTTCTTTTTGAAGTCGGTTAAAAACTAAATAAAACATTAATAATCTAGCCCCAACGCTGGTTCTATGGGAGAAACCATATAGCTGATAGATTAATTATATACTTTTTTATTAAATACATAGGATAGATATTAACACCCAGACGCAGAAAAAACATCTGCGTTCGCACAATTATTTATCCTAGGTGGGGATCGAACCCACAACCTGCAGCGCAGAAGGCAAAGCTACTACCAACTGAGCTATAAAGTCAGCTCCCCAGTAACTGAAACTTTCTTACTCTTCCAGAAAGACTTTGAGAAGGTAACGGCGGCGCTACGAGCGGGCGCAGTCACCGGCGCAGCTTGTATTACCGAAGGTTCTAGACTCATGCCAAGGCTACCGCTACAAAAGTCTGTGTCCACGCCCAGTATAGTAGCGGCAGTGCAACCCCCGCAACCGCCGCAGCCGATAAACATGTGAGTTTAGATCTTATTTTCTGGGGAGTACGGATGGTTTTACTACAAGAATTCGATACAGTGAACGGAAAAAACATGGAAATATTTCTTCAAGGGAAACCCGCGAAACATGACAGCAATTTCACAAATCGAAACTCCTTCGTGGATTTGCCCAAAATTGATTAATGTTAACTTTAGTTTTAAATTGGCATGTAACGTGTAGTAAGCTTCCGTAAATTGTTGATATAATTCTTTGGCATAATTGACAAGCCGCGCCTACCAGGGCTCTACTTTTGTGCGGTAATTTTTTAGCTCAAAGAATGCTTCCATGTATTGTCGTTCACTGAATTCGATAATATTTTGGTGGGTTAATTTAAATTTTATTGTCTGAGGAATAGAAGCGGTTTTACTAGAGCAACTTGAAATGTTCTGTGCATGTTTTTTTAATCAATGTTTGACTGTGTGCTCACGTTTGCTTTGCTCAATATTTTTTTACATTATAAGCACTGATCAGTTTTATTAGGAACTGATGATTTTATTTTGCAATTTTGCACTGATTTGTAGAAGTATTGTGATTGTAGAGTCTAGAGACTATATTAATAGCGTTAATGCATTTTTGACAAACTAAACTAGATTTTAATTATTATTTTGCATTTTGAGATTCTGACCAAGTCTTGCATTTTTTGGAAATTATATTTTAAAATGATAGTTCGAGCCCATCTAGAAACAATCACGATAGTTCTACACGACAAACTTTTACATGCGTACCTTGAAACTCTGCAAACAATGTTGCACTCCCTCGCACGCATAAGTTTGTCGGTATCAGTATCTCGCTCGGTGTTAGCCGGACCGGGGGTGCGAGCGAGACAGAAAGCGACGAGGACGCGTCCGCCGCGACCGTTGGCGCGACCAATCAGCTGCCAGGACGCCGGAACAACGCGCATCAAGAACATTTGGGGTTGCACCGACTTGCGTTTTTGGAACAGTGAGTGGATCCTAAAGTAATGGGGATAGGGGATAGTATTGAACGACAGAGCTGTAAATTTTGGGCTTCGCAACATTTGATAACGATATGATTTGATTGATGATTGATACGACCATGGTGGTAAGTATTGAAATAGGTTTTGAAAAATGTTCAACGATTATAATATTTGTGTTACATTGCATTCATGAATTATTTCACTAACCCATCAAAAATATATTATTATAATAAAGCACTATAAGATTAGTTATGCAATTCGCATGCTATGAACACATGCTTTGCGTGATGTACTTTTGTTTTGTCAAAAATGTTTTAAGTTTGCTTCGAACTATGTGCATGTTTCAAATTCCTAACAATCAGACTGTTTGGACAGCTTATAGATAGGGTTGCCATAACTTTTATTAAGAAATACGGAACGTTTTCTCTTCCTATGCCCAAAACTCATAATACATTCAACGCCGACATGTGGCTTTTCAACTACGCCCATGCATAGCACGCATGTGTATAGAAGACAAACTAAGTACTTATGTATTTCCTAACATATCTTGTGATCTCAACCGTATCAAAAGTATAAAACAAATTAAATGAATAAATCTATTTCCGTATTTTCTCGAAATACGGGACAGATGTTCAAATACGGTGACAGTCCCGTACATATGGGACTTATGGCAACCCTACTTATAGATTTAAGAAAGGTGTTGGATACAAATAGGATCTAAGTAACAAGAGATCTGAGGAGATGTCTACCAAGCCTGGGGATAATAGTCGTAATCAGGCGTTTTTTACCCGACTGAGAAGCAAAAAAGGTGGGTAATGTGTTTAGGGTATGTATGTATGTACAAACATACATTTGTATGTATGCGAGTTCCTTAAGTTGTCGCTGCAGCGCAAACGGCTGAACGGATTTTGACAAATGAGGTGTTGAATTCGTCTGGATCACAAAAATGACATATATACAAAATGTCAGAAAATTCAAAATGGTGGCTGTAAGAAGCTATTTTAAATTACTTTCAGTCGGGTTTTTTAGTTTTTGCAATAAATAATGGTTGGATACACTTATGATGTGAGAGTTTCAGTGTGAAGCTGCATCTACATCAAAAACTTATAAATTTGCATTCAAAGCTAGCTGCAATGATAGTTTTAAAATAGGATTTTTTGATAATCTTGTACGAGTAACTCCTTTTCATCCTTTTGGTGTTTTTTCTATATGAAAAGGCAATCTAGGTCACCTATAGACCAAATTTTATGTACCCTTATCCAACCAACAGCATATGTGTCGAAATTTTAAGTATGGTCACAAACTTTATGGGTCACATGATATTTACAAAACCTGCATTAATATAATTGTCTTGTTTTTCAATGCAGAGCGGCGTTCGACCATCACGCAGAAAAGAGACGGAAGCGAGGAAGTCTGTTCTTTAGAAAGAAGAAGGTGAGTGTTATTTTAAAATTAAAAAAAGAATATGATTCCAATTAAATCCTAGTGTTGAGTCATCTATACTTCTATATCTATGAGTATACTTAATATTATAAAGAGGAAAGTTTTGTATTTTTGTATTTTTGTTTGTAACGAATAAACTCAAAAACTACTGGTCCGATTTCAAAAGTTCTTTCACCATTAGAATGCTACATTATCCCTGAGTAACATAGGCTGTATTTTATGTAGGTACCTCGCTAGCAAAGCCGCGAGCGGAAGCTAGTCAGAAATAAAGAGAATCGCTCTTACCTAAAAAACCTATTTTACTTATCATATCACCACACTAGTTCTAAGAAGAAGAAGCAAGGCTTATAAAATGCTGTGGTTGTTGGTTATTAGATGATTCTACTCAATTTGATATTTTACCGTTATTTTAAAAACTATTTTATCCTTCCTATTTTAGAGCTCGTCTTTCAAGCTGATAGCACGAAGATGGAGCAATAAAAGATTGGTTGATAATAAGTTATTTCACGAAGGGTACTAAAATTAACTAATATTTACGAGATAAACAAAATTGTTTGTTACGAACAATGACGAAAGTGAGAATAATTACGAAACCGTTGAGTGGAACAGCCCTATTACGTAACAGTAAAATTTTATTTGATATTTTACTGTGGAAATTTTGTCTAATATTAAATGTGTAATTTCCAGGATAAATCTCGGAAGGCGTCACACGCGTGGCAAGCGGCCGGAAGCGGAGGGGATTGCGACTGGTGTGGACGCCCCCTTACTGACAAACCCTCTCTATATTGCGATAGTGAGTGTCACATAATAATATTTTAATGATTGGGTAATCTTGAAAAGATCGATGGACTGTGTGAAAGATGATATGAGTAAGAAAGGGGTGAGTTCTGAGATGAAAGATGATAGAAAGAAATGGAAGAAGAAAACGTGTTGTGCCGACCCCACATAGCGTTGAATATGGGTAGGAAGAAGAAGAAGACGATTGAGTAATCCTACTAATATTATAAACGTGAAAGTTTGTATGTACGGAAATTTCTTACTCTTTGACGTTGAAACGGCTGTTAAATACTAGTTTTATGATAAATTTTTCTTGTTTGCTTTTCAGATTGTACAATGACGGTGCATCAAAATTTGTGCAAGGACCACATAGTAGAATGTAATAAGCCAAAAACTTCTAAGGTATGTGTATGTTTCATTCTAAACATCCTTACTTAAATATTATAAATGCGAAAGTAACTCTGTGTGTTAAGCAATCACGCCTAAACTACTGAACCGATAATAAGCCTAAATAATAAGTTTCAAAAGCTTCTTAATTACGTAATTAAGAAGCTTTTGAAATTTATTATTTAGGCTTTTAATTAGATATTTTAAAAAAATACGACTTTCAAAGTTTGTAATGATTTTATTTAAAGGGAGTAAACATAGGGGATGAAAGATTTTATGTGTTGACGGCGGCAATCAAAGATATATTAATGAAACTTATGAGCGCTAAAATGAACCATAGGTGGTTGTAAAACGGCTTAATATTGAATGTTTCAGACATCAGTCGGCAAGTCGCTGAGCGCCGCTAGCGGCAAAAGCAGCAAACGCAGTTCCGTTTCTGGCCAATCACAAAACTCAAATAGGTAAGTACTTTGACAGCTAAAATAATTTAAAAATTCAAATAAAGAACAGAACGATCATAAAAATAAATTTAAAGCACTGGTCAGTAGTAAAAACATTTTTGGCATTGAATATTTTGCTGCTTTATTTTTTGATTGCAACTTGGCAAAGGATGGAATATTATAATGCCAGGACTAAGCAGTGATTGCTGTCGCATTTTGTCTTTGGTTTGCGAGCGATAATGTTTAAGAGGTTTTATAAATGTTGAATGAATTAGGAATAAAGTTTTTATTGTCAGAGGATACACAAGTATGTGAATTTTTATATAAATTGTTTATCTTTATTTTTGTGTTTTCGGTATTTCCATATTTGCTTTTGTAATATTTGCTAGATATATTTTGCTAATCTTGTTATGTGTTTTGGACGAGATTTTAAGCTGTTTTTGTTCCGGTAAGCTATTTTCTTTTCGGATATTTTTTCGTTTTTTTTTGTGTCTGTATTGAGGTGGTGTTTTTTAAACTCAAACTCTTGTTTTGGAACATTAACACTCATTTTCAATTGGGCGCTAAACTCCTCATAATTCTTAGGATAATAATATATCTATATACACATACATAAAAAAAAATCGCTATTTCCCTTGATAATAGCATCACGCGTGAAGGGCTGAACCAATTTGGATAATTCTTTTTTAGTTGTGTTTTTTATTGTAAGGAGAACGATTCCTATGAAAGATTAAAATCAATATTCATAGTCAAAACAGAATATTGATGATTTTTAGCGGACGAAGTCGCGAGTAATAGCTAGTTAAAACTAAAAAAACACAGTTAAAAACATTTTGAATAAATAGTATTCTAAAAGGATTATGTAAATTCGGTTTTTTCGTATAATTTGTATAATTGAAACACTCGGCGAGCAAAAAAATGTAATAAAAAAATTCATAACTTCTTTTGTCCCACTGCTGGGCAAAGACCCACAGTTATTAAAATGGTATCGCCACCTCGATACTCACACAGCCGCGTTCGACCCCACGCACACAACTATACACGTGTGTTGTACACACAGCAAGAAGGCGTATACCGGATGCTACTCGCCGTGGCGCCGCGTCGCGACCAAACTCGGCGTTCAGTAAGTGCGGAGCGATGCCTGTCTCTCTTTCACTCACACATCTACCATCGTTCTGTCTCTTTTTACCCGAGGGTCACGTTTTTTGTTTGATGGCTCTGTTGGATTCTTGAGGAGTTTATAAGGCTTAGCATTGTCCGGAGGTCATGGGTTCAAACCTAGTTGTGCAACAATGAGATTTTCCATTCGAAAAATGCATGTGCGCAATGCCAGTACTCTTAAACGGTGAAGGAAAACATCGTGCGGAAACCGGCATACTCTAAAAAAAAAGTTCGAAGGTGTGTGTCATAGATTAGTATTCTTATAAGCGGCGATGGGCTTGCAACCTGTCACTTATGGAATACTACACTGTGCAAAATATGGTCATGTGCCAAATATCATGTTTGAACGTGCCTCTGACTACCTCATTTACAAATCCTCAAAGATCTAAGTAACTAGAGATCTGAGTAGATAATACCGAGTCTGGGGATTAGTCGTGATCATGTTTTTTTTAAGTAATTTAAAACGAACAAATTTTGTTTTGTTTCAACAATATAAATACCATTAGGTTGATGTAAGAAAGAGATAGAGCCATTCCTTTCGTAGCACATCAACAAAGTTGTTATACTAAGTTGACACTTATTTGTTTGCTGTTAAGTGCGTTTTTTCCGCGGCCGCCGCGTTTTCATTATTTCTTCTAAATTTGTTCTCGAATCATCCACGAACGCCTTACTTGTGTATCTTTCTATCTATTTGAAGGTAGTTTGAAACTCTTGAGAACGCCGTTGATGTAGAATGTACTTTCCTACGTTGAGATTTAGGTTGATTTTGGTTCGTCTATGCTGTTTATTATATTTTTACAGGTTGTCTTTTCAAGGTTCTACTTTTTTCTACAGGTTTATTATTTTCAGGGAGAAATAACGTAATTATATTTAATTAGTAAAATATTGTAGGTGTTTTAATAGATTTGCTATCTATTTGCTAGAAGAAAATTTTAATGTATAGATTTATCTTTGTATATTCATAATTATGTTTATTTACCTTGAATAGACAAGTTATTTTCAATATTTTTTGACTATTTATGCATGTTACTATTAAAGTTGTAAATCAGCTTTTCTACATATCGCTTCTTCTTATTATTTAGGCTTTGCTGAACTAAAACAGATGTATAAAACTTTTAGTTCTATTAAAATATGAAAATCGTATGGGACCTATTCATACAATCATTTGTTACGTCGAATGCATTTGACTCTGTCTGCCTTTTGGCACTTACTCTTGTATAATGGCAACACAGAATAACAAGTATCTCATCCTCCTTGATAATACCTCATTTTGTAAAAGAACCCTTTAAAAAATAATAATGCAAGAAATATTTATGTTCGTAATTGAAATACTTTTAAAAAAGTTGTTATTCTTTGGTGTTGCCATTTAGTTATGAGTTTTAAAGTTTTTAAAATGTTTCTTATTATTTCAGCACTGGCCACATTTATAACGATGATAAAGATTCTGATCATAAACACGATCAAAGCAAGTAAGTTTTTAATTAATTTTGTTATAACCAACCATGATAATTATATATTATCTGTACCTCAGAAGTATAAAATAGTACTTATTTACTCCTCCCATTTTTGTTTTGGCGGTTTATATTTTATGGCTCTTTATGGTACAGATAATATCAGTTTGTGGCTAACTGAAATGAACCTTAATTTAATAGTTAATAGATCCCTTTTCAACTCAATTGACAATGCCTGAGATTGAGAATAAGAATTGAACTTTTGAAAATGTAAAACTTTTAACTGTCTCACAGCTCAGTTGGTAATTGCTCCGCCTTCTGCGCTGTAAGTTGTGGGTTCGATTCCCACCCAGGACTAACATTTATGTGTATTCTGTATAATGTATTTACAAAAAAAAGTATCTCTAGGTGTACCATGAGTTTACACAATCTACACTCGCTAGCGACTGTAGTTAAAAAATGTATGAAAACTTGTACAGCGCCTCTAGCGGATAGTTGGGTACTAAAACGTCACGTAGCTAACTATCCTACGTCACAGCGTACTACAGCGACTGTAGTTTGCGCTCATTAATTTGCTTAGAAAATGGTACCATGAGTAACAATTTTGACAGATGTCATAGTAACGTACTATTACTACTGTAGTAACGTCAGCCAATCTAAATGTGACAACTCATGGTAGACGTACTGGTACCTATAGTACAACCTTCGCTTAGTTTGGGACTAGGTGACATTATGTAAAATGTTTACCAACATTTGGAACGAAGTTCCTTATCGCGCGTTGTGAAAGGGGGCTAGACAGAAAAATTCTCACGAAAAGTTGTCATGACACTTTTTGCTATAGTTGTAAACCGTGCGGCGTGCGCGTGTTTCTCTGTCTCTCTCTCTCTCGTAGAAAGCAAGGAAAGGAACATCGTTCCATCCGGGTGTCTCTTGACACCTCTCAAGTTTTATTCATTTATATCTTCTGACTAATTAGGCCGCCCAAAGGTCACCGACATGGCCTAATCTGTTATAGAATGTTATTGTTTTCAGTGCGTCAGACGACGGAGTGACCGAATGGCCAGAAATCTTCCTAACACCAGACCAACTTGGTGATGAGGCTATTTTATTGGGACTCGGTGCTTTGGAACCTGACACTTGGGCCGCCGGCGCTCCGAAGGGTCTTGCCAAGTGAGTTTCAACTTTATTTACAAGAACATAGAAGTAATAGAAAAAGTAGTGGTGGTTTAGTGGTAACCTTGCCTCAACCTGGCCTTGCCTTTATCGATTCTAAAAATGTATGTGCGCAATGCTCTTAAACGGTTAAAAACCGGCATACCCGAAAACCAATAAATCATAGGTGTGTGTTATAAGTTAGAATTCTTATAAGCGGCGTTGGGCTTGCAACCTGGAACGTACGAAATACTAACAAATGTGAACATGTGCCAAATACCATGTTTGGACGTGCCTCTGACTACCTTCTTTAGAATTAAGGTAATTTAAACGCGATAAATACCCGTCTAATACTAATAATAATGTGTTCAGATCGCGTAAGTTTAAAAGTACATACCTTCTTTAGATATCCTCAAAGATCTAAGTTACTACAGATCTGAGGAGATATCTACCGAGCCTGGGATTACCGTCGTGATAAAGTTGCTTTTGTAAATCAAGCTTGTACAAGGCGCTTCTTGGCAAATGAATTTTCATCTTGTTCACTTAGCAATAAAAGTTATTTTTGCATCCATTAGTAAATCTTATACCTTTAAACGAGCAATTCTTGTATATATGTATATAATCGGAATCTCGGAAACGGCTCCGGCGATTTACATGAAATTAAGTATGCAGAGGGTTTCGGGGGCGATAAATCGATCTATCTAATCTAGCTAGGTTTCATTTTTAGGAAACGTCGTTTACCAATAAAAAAAACCGAGCATAGTTCGGTCACCCAGGTTTTTTTATTATTATTAAGCCTTTTATTTCCATGACAACATAAAAAAGAAATACACTATTTAAATATTAAACACACTTAAATTTAGTTGTCAGGCCCCATCTAGGGTATAGGCCTCCTCCATCTGCCTCCATTCGTCTCTTTCTTTTGCCTTTTCCATCCAGTTTCCTCCTGCTGCTCTTACTATTTCGTCTTGCCAACGTTCTTTGGGGCGTCCCCTTGATCTTTTCCCATCAGGACCTACCCATTCCGAGACTAAATATCTCTAAGACAAAAGTTTCAACGAACAGCACTCAGACAACAATAACTGTAAATAATGCACCAATTGAATATGTAAAGGACTATTTATACCTTGGGAAACAGATCTCGTTCAAAAATTCTAGACATAAGGACGAATTAGAGCGAAGAGTAAATAACACTTGGAAAAAATATTGGAGTTTCCAAGAAATATTTAAATCAAAACTTCCAGTAAAACTAAAGAAAAAAGTCATAGATTTCTGCCTATTACCATGTTTGACGTATGGAGCGCAAACCTGGATCTTCAATAAAAAAAAAATAGCAAAAGCATCAGAGAAAAAAACAACGTATTGGATGCTCTTCAACATGCAAAGAGACTAAAGTGGAAATGGGCGGGCCACATAGCCCGTAACACGGACGAAAGGTGGACAAAGATAGTCTCGGTCACCCAGGTACTTATTATTAATGTTCAAAAACATGTTTCAAGCGTACAAAACGAGCCTCTTTAAGACCATTGAACCCTTTAACCCTTCCACCACACTGGTACGATAGAGTAAATAACAAAACAAATATGATCACGACTGTAATCTCAAGACTTGATAGACATCTCAGATCTCTAGTTACTATCTAAAAAGGTAAGTCAGAGACATGTCCAAACTTGATATTTGGTACATGACAACATTCTGCGTGGTTGTAAGTTTTGGGTACGTGACAGGTGGCAATCCCATCTCCGCTTTGTAGGTATCTAATACTAGTAATGGTTGGGTTTGATGTAACGTTGTTGTGATTGCGCAATGTGGACATTATGGTACTTGATATCATCATCATCATCTTCCTGCCCTTATCCCACGTTATGTGGGGTCGGCACAACATGTGATCCTCTTCCATTTCCCTCTGTCACTCGTCATCTCATTACTCACTCCTTTCTTACTCATGTCATCTTTCACACAGTCCATCCATCTTTTCTTTGGCCTACCTCTACCCCTGTATCCATCCACATTCATACCTAACACTCTCCTTGTCACATGACATTCATCTCTTCTCATAACATGCCCATACCACGCTAACCTATTACTCCTCATCTTTTCTGTCACCGGTGCCACTTTCAGGCTTCCTCTGATATACTCATTCCTTATTTTATCCATCCTTGTCACTCCACACATCCATCTCAACATTCGCATTTCCGCCGCATGCACTCTTTTCTCGTCCGTTCCCTTGGTGGCCCAACATTCAGACCCATACAATACGACAGGCCTTATGATCGTTTTGTAGATTTGCCCCTTAAGTTTAAGGGGCATTCTCGGATCACACGTGGTTCCTGTGACCTGTCGCCATTTCATCCATCCCGCATTTATTCTATTATTTACATCCCGATCAATCTCACCATCATTCTGTACTACTGAACCGAGGTACCGAAAATCGGAACAGACTGATTATGGTACTTGATATATGGTTGATATTTAATTAACTTTGCAGGCAATTAGGCGACAGAGAAACGAAGAGACAAGAACACATCTATGAGTTGATACTCACTGAGAAACACCACTGTCTCACAATAAGGCTTATGCAAAAGGTATCCTACTAATATTATAAACGTGAAAGTTTGTAAGAATGTATGGATGTCTGGATGTATGTTTGTTACTTTTTCACGCCGAAACGGCTGAACGGATCGGGATGAAATTTGACACAGACATAGATTATAGTCTGGAATAGCACATAGGCTACTTTTTATCCGCTAAAAATGTACGGTTCCCATGAATTAGATCTGTTTTAGTTTTTCAAGGTATCACGCGGACGAAGCCGTTGGTGGAAGCTAGTTACTTATATAACTATGACTGGAGTCCAAATGGCTGGACGGATTTTGAAAAAAAAACAGATTTTCAGAAATTAGTATTACAAAAGGTCAATAAATCCCATATGTCGACTGCAAGAAGTCATGTTAAATTACTTTCAGTCGTTTTTTTGATTAGGACTCCGTACCGAAAGGGTAAAACAGGACCCTATTACTAAGACTCCGCTGTCCGTCCGTCCGTCTGTCACCAGGCTGTATCTCATGAACCGTGATGGTTAGGCAATTGAAATTTTCACAGATGATGTATTTCTGTTGCTGCTATAACAAGAAATACTAAAAATAAAATAAATATCCTACTAATATTACAAACGCAAAAGTTTGTAAGAATGTATGGATATTTGTTTGTTACTCTTTCACGCTGAGACGACTGAACGAATCTTGATTAAATTTGGCACAGAGATAGATTATAGTCTGGAACAGCACATAGGATACTTTTTATGCCTGTTCTTCTCGTACTTGGGTTAGGTTGGAATTCGGACATAGATTCACCTAGCATGACAAAAAAGTGATCCTTCAAAGTGATCCTTGTGATTTTATTGAATAAACTATTTTTCAATTTCAATCCCAAAAAAATTTACGGTTCCCGTGGGATAGATTTGTTTTTGTTTTTTCAAGGTACTACACGGGCGAAGCCCTGGGCTGAAGCTAGTTTAATAATAAAATAAATATTTAAGTGGGGCTTCAATACAACAGACATGATTTTTTGCCGTTTTTATAGTTCGTCTCGTCTTAAAACATATTCTATTTCCATTACAGATGTTTGCAGAAGGTATGAGTCGCTTCCCAGGTGTAACAGCCGCTCAAATAGCTCGTATGTTCCCGCGGATAGAAGAGTTATGGGCGCTCCACGCGGCGTTATTAGCTCGGCTGCGAGCCAGGCAGCGACTGGCACCGTCTATAACCACCATAGCTGATATATTGGCTGAAACGTTCGCACCTACCAAGCATCACAAGCTCAAAGCTGCTTACGGTAAGTCATGTGTTGGGCTTCAAACTTAAAACGCAGCTTTAGGCATGAGTCCGATATATCAAAACGAATCTGAAATCCGATTTCAGTTAGAAATCGTATCGTATCGATATTCCATTAGGGACAAAGTGATATAAAAAAAAAACGTAAAAAAAATTACCTACCACGAAAACGCAAGCAAACCAAAACCAAGCCAAAACTTTGAAAACTCACTACGTTTTCATAAATTTATTCATCATATCAGATCATATCACTTTCACTCAGTCAAGCAATTGCTGAGAGTGAAAGAGATCAAGCGAATTTTCGACAGTTTTGTGTTTTGGTGGTTTCTTACAATTGCAGATTGAAACTAAACATAATATGTAGAACTATACGAGTCGCAAGTCGAGGCAATAAGATCTAATTCAGAATTCTAATCAAGAATTAATAAATTAATAATTCTTGAATTGAATGGTTTTTAAGATCAATTTCAAAATCAGAAATCGGTTTTGTATCAGTTTCCGTGAAAATCCGAAAACGTTCTTGCCCATACTTGGACCCAGGTTTTATTTGATGAAAATGTATTGGGTTTTATATTTGAATATGAAAAGTAATTTCCGATACAAACGCAAACTCGCGCGTTGCCATTGATTGAGCAAAGAGAACGATCGAACCAGGGGCCTTACCACGAAGTTTTCCAGAACGATTCCGTAAAGATTTCGTTTTAGAAACGTCATAAAGTAACACTACTTCAATACAATTTGCATAGGTCGTGGTATAAAATAACAATGTAATACTAATTCGGTAATGTATTATGGATTCGTGGTGAGGCCCCTAAACGCCGTGTTGCCATTAGTAGTAGCGACACTAGCGCCCCCACTAGGGATGGGAAATGTGACATAGATAGGTATTGAATTACTTCTTATGGTTCTTATCTTCTTCATATCTATCGTACAAGCTTTGCTTAGTTTGGGGCTAGATGGCGTTGTATGAAATGTCCAACAATATTTATTATTAGTATGGATTATTTTCAGGTGAATTCTGTTCACGGCACCGTGACGCGGTGGACGTGTTCAAAGAGTGTTGTACGAGGGAGCCGCGTCTCGCGCGGTTCATACGCAAGTGCCAAAGCAATCCGCTGCTAAGGAAAAAGGTAACTTATTTTAACGTTTTTTAACCTGTTTCGTCCCACTGCTGGGCAAAGTTCTCCCCCACACCCCATACAAACTTTCAACTTTCAACCCCTATTTCAACTCTTACGACTATTTTTTGAGACAAAAGATAGCCTATGTCCGTCTCCAGGATAAAATCCTTGCTAAATTTAATTACGATCCGTTCAGCCGTTTAGTAGTGAAAAGGTTTTAAACAAACAGAATTACTTTCGCATTTATAATATACTAGCTTCCTCTCGCGGCTTTGCTCGCGTGGTACCTACATAAAATATAGCCTATGTTACTCAGGAATAACGTAGCATTCTAAAGGTGAATTTTTGAAATCGGACCAGTAGTTTTTGAGTTTATTCGTTACAAACAAAAGCACTAAAATACAAAACTTTCTTCTTTATAATATTAGTATAGATGTGCTGGATGACTGGTGTAATAAAACTTTTTTTTCTACAGGGTGTTCCAGAATGCGTGTTATTTGTAGCGCAAAGACTGACCAAGTATCCATTACTGCTAGAGCCGTTATTGAAGACGGCTGGTGATGATATGCACGAACGGGAGCTACTGCAAAAAGCACTCTGTGGAGTCAAGGTACGGTTCAATTTGTCAAATCGAGTTCAAGCTTTCAACGTTGATAACAGATGGCGCTATACGATAATTGTTCGAAGCTGAGCAAAGACAAGATTGATATTTTCCCTTCGGCCGCGTACGGAACCAGAGGTTCGTAACCAGTTGCGAATAAAATCTTTTTTGTACTTATACGAAACCTTTTCATTGTTTTAATCTTAGGTAAAGATCTTCTAAGTTCTTTCTGCCATCTCTTTCTTTTGAAGACTTCTATGAACTACTTTGAACAATTATTTAAAAAAAAAAAGAAGTTCAGAGCTACTATTTACAAATTAATATATTTACGACAGCGCCATCTATCGTGTCGTTTGAAACTATTATTGTTAACCTGCTATAATAGTGAAAATTCGTCTAAGCCTATCACCGCACTGAACTTTGCTTAGCTTATTCGTTATTATGATTACAGGAAATCCTAGTTGATGTTGACAACCAAGTAGCAGCGAAAGAGAGAGAAGATAGAAAATTAGAGATCTACCATCGAATAGATCCTAAATCATTCACCAACTTCAGATCGGATAAGTTCAAGAAGAGTAACATCCTTCAGGGGAACAGGAGTTTGATGTATGTATCCCACTGGTGGGACTAGGTTTTAGCTGTTTTCCCACAAGTGGGAAACACGCTGAGACTCGTAAGTGACTCGGAAGTTTCTGAGTCACATACGAGTCTGAGCGAGGGTGTGTAGGAGTGATGGCATATTTCTTTTGAATCTCAAACGTTGAAGAAAAACACCGTGAGGATAGCCTCTCGATGTTTTCTTTCAACGTTTGAGAGTACTATACATAATGTTTCAAAAGTAAACGTACGGGTTCGAATCCACAACCTTACAATCGGAAGGTGTTAGACTTACCACTACACCACCAGTACTCTGTCTGTCCAACTTCCCGCAATTTTTTGAATACTTTAAGCCTTAAAGTATTCAAAAAATTCATTCCCTTAAAGTTTAAGGGAATTCCTCTAAAGCTTTAGTGAGAAAACCAACATACCCTAGAAGCAAAAATTTGTATGTGTATAACATTATTATAACCGACATGGGCTTGCAACCTGTCACGTACTAAATTAACCACTGCAAAATGTGAACATGTGCCTAATATCATGTTCGGACATGCCTCTGACTACCCTCTTTAGACATCCTCAAAAATCTAAGTAACTAGAGATTTGAAAAGATATCTTCTGAGCCTGGGGACTAAGCTTTCTAAGACCTACTGTATTGTCTGTGTTTGTCAGACAAACAGTCAGTTAATAATGATTTCACTATGTTTAGATTTGAAGGCGTAGCTACGTTGATGCAAGGGCGAAGCAAAATGCAGACTCTACTAGTGATCGTATTGACCGATGTGCTATTCTTCCTGCACGACAACAACAACAAATATACGTTCTTCACCCCTGATAATAAGGTACGAAATCCTTTGACGGCAAAGATAGATTGTTGTTACCTGTACGTCTACCATGAGTTGTCACATTTAGATCGGCTGACATTACTACAGTAGTAATAGTACGTTACTATGACATCTGTCAAAATTGTTACTCATGGTACCATTTTCTAAGCAAATTAATGAGCGCAAACTACAGTCGCTGTAGTACGCTGTGACGTAGGATAGTTAAATACGTGACGTTTTAGTACCCAACTATCCGCTGGAGGCGCTGTACAAGTTTTCATACAATTTTTTAACTACAGTCGCTAGCGAGTGTAGATTGTGAAAACTCGTGGTAGACCTATTGCAGTGGAAACGTAGACCCACGTGAAGAATGCGCTGCGGTGGGGCCGCGCCTTAACTCAAATGTATTTTTTTATTTTTTTTTCTTTTCTTTCTATTTCAGACGGGGGTCGTGTCACTTGTGAAGCTACTAGTGCGAGAGAAGGCGGGTGCGGAAGGGAAGGGCTTGTACCTTATCTGCAGCGGACCGAGCGAGCCTGAGATGTTTGAGCTGCGGGTTCATCGACCCAAGGACATACACGTGTGGATACAGAATATTAGGTACCTATGTACACTAACTAAGTACTACACGGAATACTAACTACTGTGCAAAATGTGGGCATGTGCCAAATGTCATGTTTGGACATTGGCTACACCAACATTATCAACATGACATTTGGCACATGGCCACATAGTATATGCCCATATAGCATATCTAAAGAGTGTTCTTTAGAATATATCCTCAAAGATATAAGTCACTAGAGGTCTGAGGAGATATCTACCGAGCCTGGGGATTACAGTCGTGATCATGGTTGAAGTAGTGTTACTTCAAGCTTGAAACTGTTTCTGAATCATGATGGTTTGTAAGAGCTTGTGGTAAGGTTCCAGCATTTTGATTCAAACTAAAAGAGTCATAAAAATGTTCGTTTTAAACAAGAAAACATTGTCGGCAGTGATTTTGGTATATTTAGTCCATATAGGTAATTATATGTAAGCAAATGTGTAATATATTTCAGTAAGTAAATGACGGATGATAAGTATAATCTCAAACAAACTTTATAATCAGGGCTGCAGTACAAAACTGTCCGGAAGAAGAAGAGGAAGCGGAAACGGGTGCGCAAGCCACTTCCGCTGAAGAGAGACAACGTCAGCTTGAAGCGAGACACGAGAATATAAGACTGATCACTGGTAAGCGAAGTCGTGCTCTATGTTATTGTATTTATGTTCAAAATGTATTGGCATTTGAGGAACTACCATCTAAAATTACAGCGTGTCATTATAGTGTTACAAACCTTGTTTGGAACACAAGGCGAGTACACACCAAAGTGGAAAAAATAATGTTTACATTAGAATCATACATGTATTTTAAATCGTGCATTTTAGGTATAAATAGAGTCATAACGACATCCATAACAATTTTCTCACCACTTTAGTGTATAGTCGCCTCAAAAACTGCGTATTTTTATGTGTAGAGAAAAGATCAGGATACAAGCAACTGGAATGGGTTTTAAAATGGTTTTTTTGTTAGTTCGCTAGATATCAAGTTAGGAACTTTTTAGTTAGAGAGCATGATATATTTTTGCTTAAGTATACTCGTATAAGTTGTTTTATTACTAGTAGTTTACAGTTATTAAGTTTTTTTATAAGACATGTTTAGACATGAGCCAATTTACGATGTTCGGACGTGGCTCTGACTACCATACATCCAGGAATCTGAGTATTATACAAGTGTTTAGTTGGCAATTTTATTATATTGTTTATAAGACCACTCAGAATTATCACACACAAATACTACCTACTGAGCTGTGAGTGTCTCTATACCTTACTTATGACATGGAGTATACAAATTGGGTAACGTTTTCATCACTATGAATTTAGTTATTTCTGATAGTAATGGAAAAATTCACACTTTACGACGTAGAGTCATCATAGAGTATACAAATTGGGTCACGTTTTTTCCACTATGAATTTAGTTTTTTCTGATAGTAATGGGAAATATACACACTTTACGATTTAGAGTCATCATAGTATACAAATTGGGTCACATTTTATCCACTATGAGTTTAGTTTTTTCTGATAGTAATGGGAAATTTCACACCAAAACATTTGCAGTGTGAAAATGAATAAAAAAATACATAATTCTTCTATAAATATAGTTATGGGCAATTAACTAATGCTGTTTTGGGAAAAGAAGACAACATTAGATTTAGATACACAGTAATTTAACCACCCTTTTCTGATTGAACAGATGAATCGCCGTGGTGTCACATTGAAGGTGATTTTCAAAGATATTTCATTCAATGTAGCATGGATGTGTAGCATTTATTGGAATTTACGTTTATTTTGTTATTTTACCTAATTTGCAGTAGGCATGTAGTGCGGGTTCGGACTAGCTGAGGTATATTTATTTTTATAACATTTTATAATCAAAATCTTCGATGTGTAAATATAATTATCGAAATAAAACTATATTTTTTTTAATCGGGAATAATATTTCCTGCATGATTGTAAATACACTTTTATTTATTTCCCGATACAAAAAAAAAACAAATAAAACAGGATTTTTTTTATCTATCATGGTTTTGAACATAATTTTCTCTTATTATAACATAATTTTCTTTTCTCTTTCCCGATACGATAACAAAACAAACAAAAAACTGGATATACATGTAAATATTTTAAATCTATCATGGCTTTGAACATAATTTTCAGTTAGAACGGGATATTTTATGGTAAATATCAGATTATTTGCTATGAATTAATGAAAATTGAATATTAAAAAAACATAATGAAAATTATGGTAATTATCGACTCAAAGATTTAAAATGTTATGAATTATATACTTTTTAACTTCACAGAGGCGTTACGAGTCAAGGATAGAGAATATGCAACTTTGTTGGAAGAGAAAATGGCGCTACATTTAAAAATGGCTGGTCATACCGGTACTTCTATGTTGGACATACCTAATACGGGTAAGTTTTCCATACAACTTTACACAGAAATGTTTTAACGGTGACGGAAAATCGTTTGGAATTCGGCAAGTTGGAGAAACTCGGTTTTCCAATGGGTATTGAGATGGTTTATTTTTTTATTTTTAGGGTTCCATACCTTGCATTCGTTATCTTACCTATTACTAAAGCACTTATTACACTACACGGTATTCAGGGCCCGGTAGTAAGGGAGCCTAACTCCTAGCCTCTACGCCTTTCGCCCTTATTACACCACTCTTATTTAGGGTAAGGGTCCCTTAATTCAGGGTAGTGAAATAAGTGCTTAATGACGAATGTGACGAATGATAGAGGGAAATGGAAGAAGATCAAATGTTGTGCCGACCACACGTAACGTGGGAAAAGGGCAGAATGATGATGATGATTTTGTAATTTGACAGGGATAACGACCGTGTTCCCGGGAGGATTAGTGTTTCCCGATTACATGAGGCTGGCGGCGCCGAATCAAGACACGCATGCTCTGTGGCAAGAAGTATGCAAAGTTGTTAAGGTAAGTGGCAATAACTAAAGCTAATTTAATTTTACATAAAATCACGCCTGTTTCCCGACGGGGTAGGCAGAGACCACGGATCTCCACTTGCTACGATCCTGACGTACCTCTTTTGCTTCATTCATTTACATTACATTCTATATACAAGCGCGTTGTTTTAGGGTATTGACCTGGCTTTTTTCTAAAACATCCCTAATTTGATCGAGGTACGTACGCCGAGGTCTTCCCCTTCCAACTGTCCCATTCACACTAGTCTTATGTACCTGTTTCGTCAATCTCCGTTCATACATCCTTTATACATGCTCAAACCACAGAATAAAAACAGGAAATTGTTTGTTTTGTCAATTTTACATAAGTTGTTCACATAATGTAAAGTTCATAAAACTCATGGAAAATCTGCTTCTTTCTCTCTTCGGGCGTCCTGAAAACTCATGTTAGTGACATACCATTATTAGGCCACGAAGGCCTTTAGGCGGCCTATTAACGTCGCCACTCTGATGTTTTCCGATGTTCCTTCATCATGACATACTTAACACTTACAGGAGGCGTTAGAAGTGACCAGTAGCACATGGTCCCCCGGCGGAGCCCTAGGGCGGAGCACTAGCTCGGCGGGGGAGCGGCACTCGTCTACTTACGAGAGCCCAGCTTTGCCGCGACGAGCCGATACGTTCGCGGGCTTCGACGCGTCAAGACACAGAGGTAATTTGGATACTTTCAAAAATAAAGTTAACAGAGATCTGAGATGTCAAAACTTGGGGATTACAGTCGTGGTCATGTTTAAATTTATTTACTAACTAGCTGACCCGGCAGACTTCGTACTTATTTAGAAAACGTTTGTATGGGAAATAGAAAAGGGCTATTTTTAGGGTATTCCCGGCAGTTATTCGAATTTTTCTTACCTTTTAAACTTTCCCTAGACTATCAACGCACAGCCCAAACCACTGGACGGATCGGGCTCAAATTTGGCATGCAGATAGATGTTATGACGTAGGCATCCGCTAAGAGAGGATTTTGATTAATTCTACTCTCAAGGGGATGAAAGTTTGTATGAAAAGTCGCGATAATCGACATTCACGCGGGCGAAGCTGCGGGCATCAGCTAGTGGAAAATAAAGCGGCTGTAAGAAGCTAATAACTTCAGTTTTTTTTATTTTGAAATAAATACTAGTAATTGTTGCAGGTGTAATACCACGCCTATCGACGGACACGCCCACCGAGCTGGTGGAGGGGGAGGGGGAGCAGATCCCGGGCGCGGCGGAGCCCCTGACCGAGGACGCGGCGCTGAGACTCCAACACGCGGTCTACACGCTCACCTGTATCGTGTGGCAGCAACTTACCACCATACATAGGTACAGTATCCTCCTCTTATCATCATCACGACCTCAGTGGCGCAGCGGGCGAGAGTTCGCCTGCGACGCAAGAGGTTGCGGGTTCGATTCCCGCCGCGGAACAAATTTGTGTACGATCTGCAGAAATTTGTTCCGTTGGTCTGGGTGTTTTCTATGTATAATAAAAAATATCTATCTATGTATAATATAAAGTATTAAATATATCAGTTATCTAGTACCCATAACACAAGCTTTGAGTAGCTTACTTTGGGACTAGATGATGCTGTGTGGATTGTCCAGCATTATTTATTTATCATCATTATCTTCCTGCCCTTTCCACGTTATGTGGTCGGCATAACATGTGATCTTCCATTTCCCTCTGTCATCTCAGTCACGTCTTTCTTACCCATGTCTTCTTTCAATCTATCCATCTTACATTTTTAAACTTACGCTATCTGAAGACATTTTATTAAAACCGTACAAAACCGAAAAAAATGTCTTTGCGTAAATCTTGGTTGTTTAGTGGCCTTTCGATCCTAAGGTCGTTGGGTCGAATCCGGTGTCACATGAACGAAACGTTATATTCGTAAAAATTGTATGCGCGCTTTACTTTCAAATTGTGTAATAAAATATTGTTCTAAAACCGTCGTGTCGTATGTAAAAAAGCATATTTTATCTATTTCTATCTCTTTTTTTTCAGTTTGGAGGCGCAAGTATGTGCGTGGCGATCGAGCGGTGGCGCATTATCAAGAAGTCACGACGCGCAGCTAGAGGAGCTAAGACATGCGCAAGCGCGACTCACGGCTGAAAGAGCCAATTGGGAAGCGCAGAAAAACGCTGACTACTCTGCTATCACTGCTGGTAAGTTTGTAAAGTCATTACCATAATTGGTAAAACTCGTTACCATAATCGGTAAAACTCATTACCATAGTCGGTAAAACTCATTACCATAGTCGGTAAAGCTCATTACCATAATCGGTAAAACTTATTACAATCATCGACCGCAAAATAGCTTAAAAAAATACATTCGGCGTCGAGTAGGCTTATGAAAAAGTCAAGTTTGAGTACCGAGTAAAAACAAACTCATTACATCTTCTGATATCTTATCTCTATCTCTTACCGTATTTATTTATCTTGTTAACAGAAAAGCGGCAATTACAAGTGGCTCGTCAAGAATTAATTGAGCAACAAAAAGACGTCGAGCAACAACGAGAGAGACTTTACAGGCGATTGGAAAGGTTGCAGCAACATGGTAATATTCATTACCTTTACCATATTAATTACCATTACCACCACTGACTTACTGATTTCCATCTATCTATTCTATACATACATATAATAAAACAGTAGAATACGATGTGTATTCCTTTTGATTATTTTTCCTTTGTACATTAAGGGAAAATAATCAAAAGAAAGTGATCTTTAAAGTCAAGGTCAAAATATAATTTATTTAATAAAATCACAAGGATCACTTTGAAACATCTTACATGCGGTGAATTTAAGTGCCAATTCCAGTGTAACCCCAGAACAGGCAAGAAATTCGTCTCTGTCTTAGCGCATTTTTGTATGATCCTTCTTACAATATATAATTCATAACTATTATAACAAAAGAAGAAAGTTAAAGACAAGTTATAGAACGCAATACAGCGAATTATTTTCTGCCGTATTGTAAGAAACTCTCAATTATGCCTTACTCTGAAAACACTTTTCTTACTTAAATTCCAAGTTAGGAGTTTAATTTTAAAAGTACTTATTATAATTATCTATATCTATATAAGAGCTTAACCTGACTGACTGACTGATTGATCATCGCCGAGCCGAAACCGCTGAAGGTAGAAAGCTGAAATTTGGAAGGTGGTTTCCTTTTATAACAAAACCACCCTCTAAGGCGGGATTTTGGGAAATTCCACCTCTAAGAGGGTGAAAAAGGGTGAAAACGTTAGTATGAAACTTTTTAACGCGTGGAGCTATTTTCATGAAACTTTGTTTGTGCACTGTAAATGCAAAATGAATGGACACGTGTTTCAGGATTTTTCAAAATAACCTTCAAAAAGGGGTCAAATTTGGGGTCAATTTTTGTATGAGAACTTTTTAACGGGTGGTGCAATTGGTCTGAAACTTTGTTTGTGTACTGTAAATGCAAAATGAATGAACATGTGTTTCAGGATTTTTCACTATAACCTTCAAAAAGGGGGCAAATGTGGGGTCAATGTTTGTATGGGAACTTTTTAACGGGTGGTGCGATTGCTCTGAAACTTTGTTTGTGTACTCTAAATACAAAATGAACAGACACGTGTTTCAGGATATTTCAAAATAGCCCTCTTAAAAGGGTAAAATTGGGTGTTAAAGTTATTTATGGGATTTTTTAATTAGTGTGATTTGTTTGAAACTCAGTTTAGATACTTTAAGTGAACGAAGTCGCGGGCGGGACAGCTAGTTTTATCTATGTATCTTTTGCAGGTGGATCTCAAGAAGAAATAGCGAGTGTAGGCACACTGTCACCTGACTCTAGTGTCAGTGACACGACGCGGCGGAAAGAACCGAAGTGGCGAAGTATGAAAATGCCTACCAATATTTTATTTATCTACTAGCTGACCCGGCAGACTTCGTACTGCCTCAATCGATAAAACGTTTGTATGGGAAATAGAAAAGGGCTATTTTTAGGGTTTTCCCGGCAGTTATTCGAATTTTTCTTACCTTTTAAACCTTCCCTAGACCTCCACGAACATTTCAAGACCAAGATAAGATAAATCCGTTTAGCCGTTCTCGAGTTTTAGCGAGACTAACGAACAGCAATTCATTTTTATATATATACTAGCTTCCGCTCGCGGCGTTGCCCGCGAAGTACCTACATAAAATATAGCCTATGTTCATCCTGAAAGTTTATTCTACACATTGGTAAAATAATTTTTCAAATCGGTTCAGTAGTTTCGGAGCCTATTCGTTTCAAACAAACAAACAATCAAAGTCTTCCTCTTTATAATATTAGTATAGATAGATTAAAATACAATTCAGATTTTTAAATAATATTCCTAACATTTGAGGAATTTCGTTTTTTAGTTTAGAACCCGCGACCTTTCCATCGCGCGCTATTTATGCAGTCACAACTATTGAAGTGCAGGCGACAGTACGGAGCCCTAATACGGCCCTATTCGGTCTGCCATCAATATGCAACGTTCGCCAGATAACCGCGGCTCCACCGGCTCGGAGTCGTCAGCCACTTGCAGCGTGCGGGGCGCCCCGCTGCCGCCGCAACTACTCTCGGCGCAGAACGAGACCCGCGCCTCGCACGCGCCCATCGCCGTGAGTGTACCGACCTTATTAATAAACTAGCTTCCGCTCGCGGCTTTGCTCGCGAGGTACCTACAAATATAGCCTATGTCACTCAGGGATAATGTAGCATTCTAGTGGTAAAAGAATTTTTGAAATCGGACCAGTAGTTTTTGAGTTTATTAATTACAAACAAAATATAAAACTTTCCTCTTTATAATATTAGTATAGATAAATAATAATAAATAAAAAAAAAAAAATTAAAAAGAGCGCTGGTGGTGTGGTAGGACCCCTGTCTCAGAAGGTAGTGAGTTCTATTCGAAAAATTGATGTGCGCAATGCCAGTGCTCTTAAACGGTGAAGGAAAATAACGTGAGAAAATCCTAGAACCAAAAATTCGAAGGTGTGTGTCATTGGTTAGTATCTTAACTTAGGTTCTTATGAGCGGCGATGGGCTTGCAACCTGTCACGTACGGAAAATGTGAGCATGTGCCATAATGTGTATCATCATTTGAGCGCAGATAACATCTCAGGTTTTTAATTGAGATATGCTGCTGCTCATCTCCTAGCTCTTTCCAGCAGTAGAGGACGGCCCCCCACTAGATGGAACGACGACCTACTAAATGTTGCTGGGAGCCGTTGGGTGCAGACCGCGCAAGATCGATCGCTCTGGAAATAGGGGAGGCCTATGTTCAGAAATGGACGTCAAGCGGATGATATGATGATGATGATAGATACATGTTATTATACAGATGGTTAAGAGCGCTGGTGGTGTAGTGGTAGCACCCCTGCCTCACGATCTGAAGGTCGTGGGTTAAAACCTGGTCGTGCACCAATGAGTTTTTCCATTCGAAAAAATTATGTGCGCAATGCCAGTGCTCTTAAACGGTAAAGGAAAACATCGTGAGGAAACCGGCATGCCCTAGAACCAAAAATTCGAAGGTATGTGTCATAGGTTAGTATTCTAATAAGCGGCGATGGGCTTGCAACCTGTCACGTACGGAATACTAACTATTGTGCAAAATGTGGGCATGTACCAAATGTCATGTTTGGACTTGCCTCTGAATACCCTCTCTAGATATCCTCAAAGATCTAGGTAAGGAACTAAAGATCTGAGGAGATATCTACCGAGCCTGGGGATTACAGTCGTGATCATATTTTTTTTTATACAGATGGTGAAGCAACAGTTACCGCTCAAACTGGCAAGTGGTAAGAGTCAACAGCCGCCACCTGGTTACCACAGACTGCACGAATCGCCCAGTGATGTAAGTAAAGAATGAAGAATCGAGATTTTTTTGTAGCACACACAGCTAACAAAGGAAAAGTAGCTTAATACTCGTAACAATTCAAAATACCCAGATTTTAAAAAGAAACTTAAGAGAATTGTGAAACTGAAAATTTTTATACAAAAAGCGATAACATTTTGCTCCCCTTTAACTTAGTCCAATATTTATAACTAGTTTTTCGTTGTATCTACATTTCCAAAAAATATCAATATCCCTCTCGGTCGGCCACATGTTGGTTTCTATTGTCATAGTAACTAATCAGTATATTTGCTTGAAATTATCTTTATTATATAAAAAAATTAAGTTATTGACTGACTGAAACAAAATAAGCTTAAACTAAAAATACAGTCACAGATAGTCATTGTAAAAAAACATGCACACGACTGTAATCCCCAGGCTCGGTAGATATCTCCTCAGCTCTAGTTAATTAGATCTTTGAGGATATCTAAAGAGGGTAGTCCGAGGCACGTCCACACATGATTTTGACACATTTAGAAGAAGAAATCACGAAATTCCGATTTCGACTGAAAGTAGAAAAGCATAAAATCAAAAATTATTTTTCTACCTAGTTGTATTCTATCACAAACATTGATTTTGTGACTTTAGTTAGAACTATCTTTTTTCATTAGTGTTTTTGCTATGATATCCAAACAGCATCAACTAATTACCATTGAATTATAGTCTTTATCCTCATCGTGTTACGCATCATAGTTCTGCAACAGATCGAATGGTTGGTTCGTTTCAGGAATTCGAGTATCCGAACGTATTTTAAACTACAAAATTGTTTTAGTAAGTAACATTCGTTGAAGTAGATTGTCCAGACTCGCTGTTGTGACCTTAAAATGTGATGTTGTAATTATTGGTACGTGTTTACAATTCATACCTTTCTTACTCTTTCTTCTTAAGTTGCTTCGTCTCGGCCTGGCGCGATATACAAATATTGCCATTTTTAATATTTAAACTCCAAATGAATAAGACTAGCGGAAATGTAGTTTTACGACATTCTCAAAAAGACTACAAGTTAATATAATAGACGACTGGAAGTTGAACGAATCTTATTTTTGAGACGGAGATAGGTTGAATTCTTGGGAAAGAAATAAATTACTATTTAACCGATTTCAAAAAAGGACGAGGTTCTCAAGGTGTATTTTTATTCCCTCAAAGTCCCATATAAATGGAATTCCTGAGAGATTGATACTTTTTCCGTAAAACTTAAAAATCCCATCTTCACTAGTAATTTTCTATGTAGTGCAACATTGAAGTTGGTTTTATTTTTAGTTTCTAAAACGTAACTATGTCTGTAACAAAACCAACTGAACGTACTTAATAATAAATAGTAACAATAAATACATTTATTGCAAAAATCAACAGGCATTTATTGCAAAAATAAAAAAAACTGAACGTAACTGAAAACAGATTTTTACAGCCGCCAAATTAGATTTTTTTTACATTTTATATAGCCTACGTCACTCTTGCGATCCAGACGAATCCAACGACCTCATTTGTCAAAATCCGTCTAGCAGTTTGAGTTATAGCGACAGCCCTAGGAACTCGCATACATACACCCCAAAAGACATTACTCTCCTTCGCTTCGCAGTCGGGTAAAAACGAATTCAATGCGGATAAAGCCAAACAAAGATGACACTTATCGTCTTCCGTAAACAAAAACACTATCTGAATAGCTCATACTAAGGAACTATAGAAAGATTATGAATCTAAAACACGTGATTATAACATCGATCGCACTGCAATTGGCTTTGTTAGACTGTATAAGTACACTTGGCTTATCTTACTCTTGTAGATCGGTGTTACAACCATTTTGTCTGTTCAGCTTTCGTTGTTAGAGCATGGTGGAATCTTCACTTCCTCATAGAATATAACTTAATTTATTTTGATTCTGATATGCATTCTTTAAAAATAATTCTTAAGTGCTCACGGGATCCAGTTAGATCCCACTAGATCCCACGCGATCCCTCTAGATCCCACTAGATCCCACGGGATCTACCAGATTCTACTGGATCCCATGGGATCCCACTGCTGAGTATAGGCATCCGTTCTCCCTTTTCTTTGACAGCAACAAATTTAGCTTTATCCCTAAAGAATGCAAAGCAGAATCGCAATAAGACTATGATTATTAGGATATCATCTTCTTTAGTCGTGAAAGTAGATAATAATATGTAATGGAAATATCAGGCTTTTTTCTACTGGTACTATTTGGCAAAGAACTCTTTATTGTAATGTAACCCTTATTTATTATGTACTACCGTTCAAAACCGGCTACATTTGTTATCATGTGTTTCATTCATTTATTAAAATATACATTGAAAAGAAAGTTGCAGCTTTTCATACTAATTGTTAATCTGTTTATCTCTTTTAATTACTCTGTAAATGAATGGAAAGAGGCTTTGAAATTAGCTTTAGTTACTGCTGCAGAATCAGACCACAAGCTCTTACAAACCATTATGTTTCAGAAACGTCACATTTCAAGCTTGAAGTAACTCTACTTTATTCAATTTTTTATAGGTCATGGTACGACATATCAAAGTTATATTACTTTGATATTACCCGAACAGCTTGTATTAAGGGCCCAGGTCCAGTGTTTTTGTATTTATATCAAGAAAAACTATTAAACTGTGGAGCTTATGAATTTTAAAATATGCTCACACTCTAGCCACAACAAAATTACTAGTGAAGCACAAATTCACAAATTTGAATCGTAAGACAAATGAATAAGGCTGATTATATGTAACTGTCGCAGCGCAATTACTATTATTTCCCATCCCTAGTGGGGGCGCTAGTGTAGCGAGTCTTTGATAGTAAATTTTCCTTTTCATTTATCTATATCTATATAAGAGCTTAACCTGACTGACTGACTGACTGATTGATCATAGCCGAGCCGAAACCTCTGAAGATAGAAAGCTGAAATTTCGAAGGTGGCTTCCTTTTATAACAAAACCACCCACTAAGGCGGGGTTTTTAATCGGGGTATGAAACTTTTTAACGCGTGGAGCGATTTTCATGAAACTTTGATTGTACACTGTAAATGCAAAATGAACGGACACGTATTTCAGGATTTTTCAATATAACCTTCAAAAATGGGTCAAATGTGGGGTCAATGTTTGTATGGGAACTTTTTAACGGGTCGTGCGATTGATCTGAAACTTTGTTTGTGTACTGTAAATGCAAAACGAATGAACACGTGTTTCAGGATTTTTCAATATAACCTTCATAAAGGGGTCAAACGGGGTGTCAAAGTTAGTATGGGATTTTTATGAGTTGTGTGATGTGTTTGAAACTCAGTTTAGATACTTTAAGTGAACGAAGTCGCTGGCGGGACAGCTAGTTAAAATATAAAACTTAAGAACGGTAATAAACGGATCATAAAGTCAACCAAGTTGCATATTATGTTGAAGCCCCAACAGTAACCGCGAAAGTATTAACTTATTTTTCTTGCAGTTACAGCATCAACAGCACCAAGGTTTGGTGATCCATCACACTAGAACGGGAAGCTCGCCCGCCCCACTGCCCTCGCAGGCGCCGCCATCCAACAAAGCCACTAGGTGAATAAAAAACCCACTGAGTGAATAAAAATATACCTGCTGAGTGAATAAATAAACATCTATCAACTTTACTATTTTACCATTTATCAACATTGATTTTGGTGTAAGATTAGATTTGACAACTTTTAGTGTGAGTAACTATTCTCAGTAGGTCTACCATGCGTTTTCACAATCTACACACGCTAGCGACTGTAGTTAAAAAAATGTATGAAAACTTGCCTACAGCGCCTCTAGCGGATAGTTGGGTACTAAAACGTCACGTAGTTAACTATCCTACGTCACAGCGTACTACAGCGACTGTAGTTTGCGCTCTTAATTTGCTTACAATTTGGTACCATGAGTGTCAATTTTGACAGATGTCATAGTAACGTACTATTACTACTGTAGTAACGTCAGCTAATCTAAATGTGACAACTCATGGTAGACCTACTGTATAAATTAATGTCAATTGCAAGTAAACTGTCAAGGTAGTACTAGATAACTTAGGTTTATTCTAGGTATAGTTCCTAAACGAATTTGGTTGAATTCAACCTAATTTAATAAAAAGAAACCTAACTGAATAAAAAATACCACTATGTGAATAAAAATAAACCCACTGAGAGAATAAAAACAAACCCACTACGTGAATAAAAATAAAACTCAGGGTAAAAAAACAACTAGAACCATTGCAGTTACAAGAGTTTTTAGACTGACTTTCTTCTTGTTAAAACAGTCTGGTAATATAACTTTTGAATTCACAAATTTAAAAAAATTGTGGTGAGATAAATGTACTAAAATAACAAAATTACAGGAAAAAGCATAAAAACAACATAAAAAATGAATAAATATTATGCACATTATTTAATTTTTTGTACATAATTATTTATTGTTTTCAGAACAAATACGTACCCAAAGCTACCGGACAAGTTCCGCGTGCGTTCGCCCGAGCCGAGCCCCGCCCCCGCCCCGCCCACCGCCCCCGAGGAGGAGGTGATATTCTTCTGACGCTCGCGCCAGCCGGACGCGCAGACGCGATCCTGAGACTGCGCCGTCTCTTAGACCTTCCCGCACTCATAAGCTCCTGGTAGCTACGAGTTGCTGTGAGTGGTTTTATTATTCGTTTTTAGCAGTGAATGATTATTACCTTTATTTTATGCATACCTGGTACTTTCGCGAGATAAACATAGCTTAAGCACCCCGTTTTCTCTACGGTTACATTTATTCTGACTGACGAAATGGCTGGATCACAAGACATATTGGATTCAAAATATGAGTATATTTATTAATACCTATATACCTTTAATCATTAATTTGCTACCCATTGACAAACATTATATTTACAAAACAAAGTGATCAGCCAAACTGACGTCAAATTGGCTGACCACTTTTCTTTCTCATATTTCCAGCATCATTTCAGATAATATTTCTTCGATAATATGAGTAATATGAGACACTTTCATTATTATGAGTATTATCAGCCAACCTGACGTCAGTTTGGCTGACCACTTTGGCTTGTAAATGTATGTTGGTTTAGAGGTAGCAAATATTATGATAAAAGTAGCAAATCAGTGAACGCAAAAAAACATGGAAGCATTCAAGGGAAATATCCGCGAAACTTGACACCAAATTTCACACATCGAAACTCCTTCGTGGATTTACCAAAAATAGATTAACGTCGACTTTATTCACTCGACGTTTGGGTTTAAATTGCCGTGTCACGTGTAGATAGCTATATGTGAATTTTTGACATGTTTTTGGCATAATTGACAAGCTCCACCTACCATAGCATTTTTTTTTTTGTGGGATCTTTTTTTTTTTTGCTTAAAGAATGCTTCCATGTATTTTCCGTTCACTTGCAAATAATGAGTATGTTTTTTGTAGCTTAATTTATCACAATAATTGTTGGATTTATATCTATTGTGTTTACATCATTATTTGCATTTATAAGATTGAGTTATTGAAGATTATATATTTCATACAACTTATTACTTTATATAATTTATACTTATTTGTTTAAATTGATACTTTCTTAATGAAATTTTGCAAAAATGTTTTATTTATACATAGTTCTCGTACATCTTAGATCTATTTATTAACATTCCAAATATTCCAATTGATATTTTATATACTTCGACATAAAAATGATCTCTATCTCAATAAGTGTAGGGTATAGTTTCGTAGAACAGTATCTTCGGCAGCTTATACCTATCGTTCTTTATCTTTTTAAAACCACGGGAAGGTCTAAAGAGACCAAGTGAATATATAAGAAGTTTATAGGACATTTTCGACCTTATTCAGTCGACATAAAGACAGTTTTAATCTTAAATTAGTTGTGAGGCGGGCGTTAGTTACTTAGTTTAAATATTAGTCTTCAGTTATATAAAAGTGGTTCTAATAGCAAACAAAAGTGAAAAAATAGAATAAAAAATATGTCTTCTTGTACCTTACTAAAATGGCAAATCGAACGTAAAGCTATATCCACACTGTGTCTTCTTTCCTTTGTAACAGATGAATGCGCCCAAAGTGAACATTAAAAAAGTTTGAAAAAAGAATAAATTCATTTCATTATTACAATGGCAAATCACTTGTGAGAGCTAAAAACTATTCTAAGAAAGTATGAAGTTCAAATAAAAATTAAATTTATATCCCAAATATCTAAAACTCTTCGCTACCGAATGACAGATCAACACACAGCTTAAATTAGTTCTAGAGAGCTCAAAGTTAGAATATAGGTTCTTTTGGGGTCTAGATATGTCTAAAAAAGAAATTCCTGAAATAAAAGTGAAGTAATTTAAAGTTTTTACGAAAAGAACATTACGCGAACAAAGTAGCGGGGAATTCCACTAGTTTGTTCAATACTTGCTTCCGCCCGCGGCTTCGCTCGCCAGGTACCCACGTAAAATACAGCCTATTTTTATCCTGAAAATTCATTCAAATAATTGATGAAAAATATTTTGAAATCGGGTAGTTTCAAAGATTACTTTCTACATAAAAACAAACTTTACCACTTCATAATATTACTTTAGAAAATCTCTTTGAATATCTTTTATATAATCTTTGAGGAGATATCTACCCGGGGATTACAGACGTGATCATTATATCTCTTTGAATAGTTTTACATGCTAAGTGAATAGGATGAAACAGGCACAGTGTGGACATAGCTTAACGTGTGTTGCATCTGTAGACAAGTTTCTAGCCATTAGCGGTCTATGAAACTATAGATAATGTTATACTAGATGTTTTTGAGAATCAAATCTTGTTGTTGAATTATTATATATTTGACTAAATGTTGGGAGCACTTATTGCTATCGCGTTTCGAATTGTTATGCTCAATTAATTCTGGTTCATGTTACAGCGAGTCCGGGAATTTGAACTTTATTGTAAGGCGGTATGGAGCACTGTTGGTGTAGTGGTAGCACCCCTGCCTCACGCTCGGATCGTGGGTTCGAGTTCCAATGACTTTTTCAATTCGAAAATTTTATGTGCGTAATGCCAGTGCTCTTAAACGGTGAAGGAAAACATCTTTACAACCGGCTTACCCGAGAACTAAAAATTCGAAGGTATATGTCATTTTAGTATTCTTAAAAGCGGTGATGGGCTTGCAACCTGTACGGAATACTAACTGCAAAATGTGGGGATGTGCCTAATATCATGTTTGAGTGTGCTCGACTACCCTCTTTAAATTAAGTAACTGCAAATCTGAGGAGATATCTACCGAGGGGATTATAATCGTGTTTTTTTTTGAAGGCGATTGACCTTAATATTGGATTCGAATAAGAGGCGCTGAGCGCGTATTGTTCTTTATCAAATTCAGCTTTATTTATATACATATAAAGTTCGATTTCTCAACGTAAGTGGCGTTTGGCTCGGTATAGCATGAATCATAATTTAAACTTGTTGAAACTTTGTTATCACTCAAGGTTTAAAGATAATTCAAAATATGCTCACAAATGTAGCATTTTTTAAAATGTTTAAATCCAATACTGTTGTTGAAGCATTTTTATAAATATCTCTAATAAATGACTTGTTAATCGATGTTGTAAATATTCGCGAAATTAATAATGTAGTATATTATATTATATCCTTCGAACAAGGTTATGACGTGACTTTCAGACTTTCTTATTTTCAAAACACTAACAAAACTATGGTCAAAAAATTATGGATTGAACATTATTTTCATGAAAAGGGGGTTTGGAATACTAAAATTATATAAGCAGACCACTGTTCTAGTATTTCTGGAAATTTCTGTCGACCCGTCTTATGTACACGTTTCGGTTTTTCAAAACATCCCTAAAAGGGACAAAAAATAACATAAATACCTATTCCTCAACTACTTTTATTATTTAAAACTGGCATATATTGTGAGCTAGTTATGAAAATGATCAAGCTAATATTTTTCTCGAAAATAAATAAAATATTTTAATACTTAATTAATCAGTTCAATCCAGTTATGTAGTGGAAATGTTATAATAATTATTAATATGTAAATATGTTGAGATATTTATTAGTGAAGTAATCTTTAAGATTTGTCTTAATGTTGCGAAAAACCTTTAACTTTGTACTCTTGTTAAAAATAGTAATACTTATTGACTGCATTTTACATTGTTATCTTGAGAACTCTGAATAAAAACGTTTTAACTTGACGTGACGTACAAAAACTACAATAATAAATAAAATAATAACATTGTTATAAATAAATGAATTCAAGAAGCAACGGCAAATACAAGGTTTGGATTGTGATATAAAATTGAGAAAAGAAATGTAATGGAAAGTGTGTATTTAACAGTATTTTATTTTAACAAATATTTTTTTAGACTATTCGGGAGGAAATATCTCGTGCCGTTTATATCTCAATGTTCATTAATCCTATTACTAATTAGCACTTCGAAAAGGGGTTTAAAAGTCTCTAAAAGATTTTAAGAATTGATAAATTTTATTAAAACAAAATACACTATTTGTCTTCTCTGCGGTGCTTATGCAAAGACAGATCGCATTTAATAAAATCTGTCAAATTCATGAATGTTAATATTTTCAATATTCCCTAGTTAATTATATTACGTCAATACTAAATCTGTACGTTCTGTTTGTTCTGTTACGTCAATACTTATTTTTCCAATAAACCTGGGGCTCTTGCGACAAGTGTAAAAAATGTGTATTAAAGTGAATGTTGTTTTCTAAATCCATCGGAAGAAATCCCGAGAATTTCGAACAAAACAGCCATCTTTTGTTTGAAATTGACTTGACAATACAACTAATTTAGACACTGGTAAAATTGATCTCAAAGAGACAGATGCCATATACAAAGAAGAAAAAGAACCGAATCTTTACTGTTTTCGCCGATTAATATCACAGAAAAAAATCTTATAAAAATGATCTTGTAAAAAAAATAAGCTTTAAATTATATTTGAATGAAATACACAATCTGCATTCAAATAGATTATTCTCCTTTGAAATACTGTTTTAGCGGAAAACTAAGACTATTTTAACTACTAAGTACTATTTTTCGTGCATTTACTGTAATAATTTTTACTGTTTAGTCTGTAGATGAGGTGATAATATAATAAAATATAAAACTATTTTCTTGTTTAGGATCGTTTCATACTGTGTATATAATATCGATGTTGATGTTTGAATAATAATTGTAGGATAATACTGATTAACTTTATCTAGGTTTCCGTTGAAGTTTCCAAAATCTAGTATAGAAATAATATTATACTTTTATCTACTAAATTTCTCATGGCAATTTTATGGTGTTAAAAACTATTGTTGATTACAGAACTTATTTTATCTAGGGGCTTAGGGTTTTGATACTTTACGAAATTTTATTTCGTTTCGTTTTCTTTCGTAAATTAACCGATTTTAGTACTTTAATGTTTCCGCTAGGGGCGCTGTAGGTATACAAAGAAACGAAACTTAATAAAGTGTTGAACTTAATCAGCAGGGCTTAGAACAGATTAATAATTTACCAGAAAAAAACCGATATTAACCGGTATTTCGATAATAGTGCAACCTCTTTCAAAACCTTAACTCGAACTAAGATTAACCGGTTAAGCGAGTTTCGTTTGTCGTCGTAAGAGCCGGCGCGTCGCGGAGGTCACTAAGGAAGGAAAAGAACGAAATCATTTCGTTCTAACCGGTTAATTGAGCGAAACCTTTTTGGATTTATCGTTCTTGACTAACCGTTTTAATAGAAGTTACGGTAGAAGGTAACCGAAAAAAAAGATAGATAGAGCAATACCGGTTTGAATTTTTTCTGGTTTCCAAGCCCTGTCGTAAACTATCAAAACCCGCACTAGGCCCCTTGTAGATCTATCGATAAAATGTTCGCACTGACAAACCTCCATGACAATAAATAAATATTCTATTTTTCTGAATGCGACATTATGTACCTATTTGAATAGATATAAACTTTCTCAAATATTCACTGTCAACAATTCTATGAAGTTGATAGTTTAGCTACGTCATACATTCCACAGTTCAATGGTCGAGTTATGCATTTATACATTTGTTCCTTGAATTCTTAAAATTTCCTAAGTATTTTACTATTGTAGTCCTAAGCATTTACTTTACTAAATCATGTTTAACTTAATATACTGTAAGAATTATAATTATTAAAGATTTAGTTTATTGTAATATTTCCAATATTCCATATATAAAATAATGTCAAAGTTTGCATGGATGTTTGAATGGGGAAGATTGTGGTTTAATCACGCAACAACTGGATTGATTTGGATGAAATTTGAAATAGATATTTATAGTCTGTGATTTGGAATATTAATTTATGTAGATACCAAGTGGTGTCGCGGACAAAACTAGTTAGATAAATCACTATTTACACTGCAGAAAATATATATTTTTAAAAACGTTTCAATAGATGCCCTTTTTAAAGTTAGCACGTTCGTGCCTTCTGAACCTTGAACCTAAAACTATTAATATACCTACTGTATATCTTAAGTCTAATACTGGCTTTAGTTATTAAAGACTATCCAACGGGTTTTGTGCGTCTGCTATTGGCGACAGTTCTATCATAAACTGCTCTTGCGCATCTTTAATAGCTTATATTAAAGAGTTTTTTCAAGGAATATTAAATAGTGTGAGAAATTTGTGAATTATTTTAAAGAGTTTGCTCGCTAAATTTTTCTATAGCTATAGAAGGGAGAGCTACTACCAACTGAGCTACGAAGCTAAAAACGAGTGATAAAAACAACTCTATCACACTATAAAAAATACATGGTTTGACTAGTTCTGCCTTCTCGCTGTAGGTTGTGGGTTCGATCCCTGCCCAGGATAGACATTTGTGTGATCACTATGTATGTATTTACAAAAGAAAAGTATATAATTAATCTGTCTGGCTGCTTAGTTTGGGTCTAGATGAGGTAGTGTAAATTGTCCACCAATATTTATTTATTTATTTATTTAGTGTGCTTTAGTTAGATAAATACAAAAAACATGATAAAACTGTCTCGATATCCGACGCAAAGGACCACATTCAATGACTTTGTTTCAATGGTGGTTTGTTTCGGTCGGTTTTAAAGTTCAATTAATTTGCAGTTTTTAATATTTCCTACGTTCCCTGAGTGATATGGCCTAAGTTTTGCGACAATTGTAAGCCTACTACGACCTAGTATTGAGCAAACTTTGATTCATAAGATCAGTTTGCTAATTTGGTCGATTATCATAAAATTTGACCAAATCAACATAAAGTACCAACATTATCACATAAGTCAAAGTTTGCTAAACACTTCAATCATGAAAAATGTTTTGAGATTGTCGCAAAAATTCATTTTTTCTAGCTCAATTACTTACGAGACGCTGGAAATATTAAACACATCAAAATATTCGAATTTCGCGCCCGACCGAAACGAACCGCCTTAATTAATAAATGATTTAAATACCCCAAAAGATATGCTATATTAATATTAGTGAGAATTCCTGTATTCTGTATAATAAGCTATTGCAATACCTATGTTTAAGCTTTAATTTATGTACTTAAGTTTTCCCTCCATTTTATATATTTTGTCAACGACAATACAAAAAGTATTGCTCAAAATTATGCTCATTTTATTCCTCGTATTTGATATTTCCAATGTGTTTATAAATTGATTTTCAATATGGTTAAAATTTAAATGATTGTATGATTATTTTATTAACTTGATCTGTGAGTTGCGGGTATTACCTGCCTTGTATTTAGAATCAATGATGAATAAAATTTACTTAGTATCAATTTTGAGTTTTTTTTGTCCACCGACCCCGTATTACCTGTTACTTGCCTGTTAATCTGTAATAAAAAATGGTATATTTTTTATTTAGCTGAAACGACTCAAACTTTGTAGGTCATTTTTGATAAAGTAATTTACTAAGAAATCTTATACCTTTAAGGCCCAGCATTTTGAAAATTGCAAGTATTGCAACCCTAATCATTCTATTACCACTTAATAGATTACATTGAAATTGAACTACACGATACTCAAGGATATAAGTGATAAATCAACCGGAGCTAAAACACGAATTAGTTAGAAAACCTTGGTTAAAAATCATGTCAAAAACACCTCTGAAAATTCAGAAATTCCCTAATTTATCCAGAACAGTAAGGTATTTTGAATTTCTATTTCACATGAATGTAAATCAGTTAATTTGAAACAAATCAACCCAGCCCTTTTTTGAAATAAGCTATTTACTTGAACATATTTATGTTTTTTTATTAATTGTCGCTTTCGTTATGTAATTCAGAGCAGCCATATTATCATTTCGCATTCTACTTACTTGTTATTTGGGTATTTCGCTTCGTGCTATGTCTGATTCCGCGGAGATCCGCGTTGCTATACGGACCTATGTCACTTTTTTTGTAACTTTTACGTATGGAATAGAGTGACGAGTATTCTGGGCCTTAAGCGAGCAATTCTTGTATATATATATATATATAATCGGAATCTAGGAAACGGCTCCAGCGATTTTCATGAAATTTAGTATGCAGAGGGTTTCTGGGGTGATAAATCGATCTAGCTAGATTTCATTTTTAGAAAAAGTCGTTTACCCCAAAAAAACGAGCAAAGCTCGCTCGGTCACCCAAGTACTAAGATATTGCATTTAGTTAAAAAGACTCAAATCATGTGGGTCATTTCTAATAAACTGATGTACTAAGAAAACCCATTTAGCATCTAGCTAAAACGACTCAATGTTCATCATATCTGATAAATTCACATTTTAAAAGATAATAGTCGATTTTGCTTTCAGTTGTAATTAAAGATTGAGTAGGTATTTTGTAATAGGTTTACTCTGTTATGACTCAATCCATAAAATGTCTTTGAAAGAGAGAAAGAGACTTGGGAGATACCTATGTCATTTTAAAGTTTAGACGACGATTCAACAATGTTATTGCATTCAAAAAATTTTGTAATTTTTGGGTCAGATGACCAATAATACCTACCTACTATTATTATTATGTGCCTAATTTTAATACACAGACTAGGTATAGTAATTTTTCAGTTATTAACAAAAATAATAGGGTAGGTATGGGGTTGAGTCGTTTCTGCTAAATTGGTTTTTTTTTGACATAAGAGTAGGTACGTACTTATTTTTTTAAATTCTCCAAAAGTACTTAGGCAACAAAAAGTAGTAATAAAAGTAATATTTTTTATTAAAATAGTTTTATTTTAAAAAAGATGTTCATAGATATTACCTTCAAAGTCCTCACCCAGGGGCCTTACCACGAAGTCTTCCAGAACGATTCCGTAACGATTCCATTATAGAAACGTCTCTACTTCAATAATTTGCATAGGTCATGGTAAGAAATAACAATGTAATATTCATCCGGTAATGTATTATGAATTCGTGGTGAGGCCCCTGATCCACCGTAAATTTAGCTGTGACCCTATGGGTACCGTCTACGTCCTATGCACGTAAAATGCATTCTTTTCAAATTCTTATAAAAACCCTGTAAGTCTTTTGGAATCAGGAGCATCAATGAGGTAGTCTAGATGACCTATGATTTGGTCCGGGCAATTTCATTGCCTTCAGTACGTCGACCATGAGTTGTCACATTTCGATTAGTACGTTACTATGACATCTGTCAAAACTGTTACTAATGGTACCAAATTGTAAGCAAATTATGAGCGCAAACTACAGTCGCTGTAGTACGCTGTGACGTAGGATAGTTAGCTACGTGAGGTTTTAGTACCCAACTATCCGCTAGAGGCGCTGTAGGCAAGTTTTCATACATTTTTTTAACTACAGTCGCTAGCGAGTGTAGATTCTGAAAACTCATGGTAGACCTACTGGCCAAATACCTACAAACGTTATCGTTTTCTGTGGTCGTTTCTACTATCTTTATGTATTTATTTTACTCATGTAAACAATGAAAAGTGTCAACTAGGTATTAGGTAATCAGCTAGAGACGCGACGAAGTGCGGACTATGTCGTTACATGTCGCGTCCTGTCGCTCACCTAGGACATAAGCACTTATTACACTACCCTGAATTCAGGGCCCGGTAGTAAGGGACCCTAATGCCTAGCCTCTACGGCGTAGAGGCTAGGCGTTAGGGTCTTACTTACCGTAGAGTCTACGCCTTAGGTACGCCCTGACTCTTTTTACACCACTCTTATTTAGTAAAGGGTCCCTGAAATTCAGGGTAGTGTAATAAGTGCTTTAAAGGAGCTTTTGATAAATGGTACCGTACCTATTTTTAGAATACTGTGATGTACCTAAGTAAAATGTCAGTTAACACTTCGATAACTAATTAAGTACCTACTATTTATTCTCGGGATAGTAGATACATAGGTTCCTACCTACTTAATCTAGTTTGGTCGATTTCTGAGTCAATAAGTCATGTCAGTTGTGCTCTCTTATGTACACAAGTACTTACCTAGCGACCTATGTATTTGGACGATTCTCCTCTACAGTTTTATCATTGTTCTCAATTTTTTCTCTATGTTTTTAATATCTCTACTTATATTTTTTCTATTTGTCACTGTTCGCAACAAAAAATTTTGGTGATCTCGATATTTGTTAACCTTTCGTGAAATAACTTGATAATGCGATAATACAGAACGAAATGCTAGATATCTGCGCAGATTGGTACACAGCTATCTGGCATTGTCCGGTATGAAGTATTATGGCCTTAAGTGCACTCTTAGTTATCTGTGCTTCCGGGTGAATGCGTGCTCGATCGATGCCAATTTCCACCTAGTGTTACTGTGGATTTACGTGCGACTTGTGTTATCGAGCGTACACGTACGAGTGGGCTCTGGTTTTATTATCATGCAAGCGACATGTTTTTTTTCATAATTATAATGTAAATGGATGGTTCTCAATTTATCATTATTTTAAAAACTCTTTTAACCTTGATTTTAGAGCTCGATTTTCAAGAGATGGAGCAATAAAAGATTGGCTGCTAATAATTTATACCACGAAGGGTACCTACATTTAAGTTTAACTAATATTTTACGAGATAGCCAAAACTGTTTGTTGCGAACAATGACAGTGAGAACAATGATGAAACTGTAGAAGAGAATCGCTCGCTTCCAGGTAATTAAAAATAACTAGGTACTAACTAATATTATCTGTGGAGGCAGTTGTTAAACTGTCTAGCTACTTAGCTATTAGCAAGTCGATTTTGCTTGAAACTGTAAGACTGCAAGCGTCTGAATACCTCGTACCTACCTTATATAAGAAAAAGTAAAACCTTAAAATAATTATAGAAAATAAAATCTTACTAATATAATAGAAAATTAAAAAAATTAATAACCCCCCGACATCTAAACCTTATCCTAAACATGACATATTTAAAGTCATGGTTACCTTACCTGTTCTTTCAATATCATTAAAGTAATACGGTAGGTACCAAGTTTCCAATCAATAGGACAGTATAAAATAGTCAGATCCCCTCATCAAAAAAAAGAGCCGATGATCTTCAAACGGCTGAACAGATTTTCATGAAACATGGCACAACAAAACACTTAGGATAAACTTATCTATGATACAAAACAAAAAACGAAAATCAGTTCATCCGTTTGGGAGCTACGATACCACACACAGATACACAGATACACAGACAGACACGTTAAACTTATAACACCTCTCTTTTAGCTAGCGTTGGGGGTTAATTATAAATGTGAAAGTTTGTATGTAGGTATGACTGTTTGTTACTGAATCATGCCAAAATTACTTAACGGATCTGAATGAAATTTGGCACAGAGATATACATATATTTTTAACAAAGTACCTACCACGCGAGCGAAGCCGCGGGCGGAAGCTAGTACAAAATAAAATACTTAAGTACCTACATAGTAAACCTTAATTAAACTCTATTTTCTAAATGCAATAGGTAAACTTACCTATAGAAAGCAGTTTTCAAATTTTTTCTTATTTTTCTGAAATCTGATATACGTATAATTTTGCCAAACAAGAAAGACAGAGCGGAACGATGATTTTTGATCACGTGAAACGTTATGTCATTTTTAGATAGTTCAGTTAAAAATAGTTTAACTGCGGCATGAGGATCCTGTAAGTATCTGATGTTGTTGTTGTGGCAGAAATACCAAAACGACCTGTAGGTACAACAATAGCGGTTGAAAGTCGGCGTTACTATGGAGTTAATCTTATCATCTATATCTTTGCTTGAGTTGTACCGCCGTGAGAGCGTCAGGTGGAGGAACTCACGGTCTCCTGGATATCCGGCGTCATGTGCACTCTGAAATTAGACCATAAAATAATTGGTAGGTAGGTATAGGTCATCCAACGGATCTAGGCATTCGTGAAGTTAGCCACAGGTGCGAGTTTGCGCATGTACAGTTCCTTTCCCCCTCCTCATACTTCCAATTGCTCCCGAATAACGATACTGCGCAGCTCTTGCGGCTAACTTCACGAATGCCTAGATTCGTTGAGCCAACTATAGGTACTAAGGTACCTACTAGATATTTTGGTCCCAGGCTGGTAGACTTCCAGCCTACCTATGTTATTATAATTAAAAGTTAAAATTTCAAGTATATATACCTACGAGTATAAGTATAAATGCGAAAGTTTGGATGGATGTTTGTTACTCAATCACGCTGAAACGGTTGAACGAATCTGTATGAAACTTGGGATACCTACTTACGTGTAGTTAATGACCTGGAATAATTCTTAATTGTTACTTTTTATCCGGGTAGGCACCACGCGTGCGAAGCCGCGCGTGGTTGCTAGTACTTATTAAGTACCTACATAAATATTAAGGAATAGTACGAGAATGTATTATATGCCTTGTAATATTACCTTGGCTAATGCCTTATTCTTATTGTTACGCGTAGTTGGGACACTTTCGGAGGTGGAAGGTACAATTAGGTCCCCTGCAGAGATAGGTGCACTGTTCAACCTCTGCTGCCTTGCTGACAATCGGGTGGCTGGTTGGATCTGACTTGACGTTGTTGTGTAGTCTACCGTCTCCCGTCTGCCTCCAATTTTAGCTGCCGGTTTCGATGGTCGTATGAACGTCCCCGCTTCTGACCTATGTTTTCGACAAGACACAATTTTGACATTTGCGGACAAAATTTTCTCTGAAAGTCTTGTTCCAAAGAGAGTGTCATCTCTTTTTTCATCTTTTATTATGTTTAACAGCGAATTGTCTAAGCATGGTGTTATTAGCTTGGTGCGTGTCTGAGTATCTTCGAAGTGAAGGTCTAGTAAAATTCTACAACCATCTGACAGGTGTTTTATGATATCCACATTCTGTTTACTGCTGTCAAGCAACAAGGACAAAGCTTTGGATATAGCGGTTATGGCTAGACCCAATTTGTTTTGTCTTCTCTCTAATTCCTGATCTCCAGACTGAACATTTTTACAAACAGCTTTACCAATTTCGGAGTTCATGATCGGCGCTTTTAAAAGCCTGCAGTTTTTGGGAACCTTATGTTCGTCTAATAATTTTTCTTTGACATCTTCCGTTAATCCATTAAGCAGTATGGGAAGCCAGCGGCTCACTAATTGGGCGTGAATATCTTGACCATAGGGTGAAGCTTCTTCAACTGGGTCTCCCAACGCACGTCGAATTTCAAGATTCAGTTCTCTATCAGCTTGTAGTTCAGGAGTCACTTCGCGGGTGGATATATTTTCCATTGGTGTAGGTTCAGGGCTCACTGTATTTAGACTTTTGATTTCTATAAAATAGACATTTTTTTTTAAACATTTTCAACAAACTACATTTTACAATTTTAATGAAAAATTCTAGTTATTAATACCTAAGTAGGTACCTACTTACCTACATATTAGGTAACTACTATATAAGTAAGTAGGTAGAGGTGGATCAGTCTAAAAATGCACGCCCCTCCAATGTATTTACCTCTACATGCGGTACAAGTACAAGTGGAGGGGCGTGCATTTTTAGACTGAATTATCTCTACATACATATTTATCTAGAATATCCTTTTAAAAATTGAGTTATTTATTCGTAGAGTTTTAAAATCATACTGATTTATTTTGTAAAAGGCTTTTTTGAGAGTTAAGTGTGGTTAATAAGATTAAGAAGTACCTACCAAGTAGGTACATGTTTAACCCCAACCTAGCATTGGAAAACAAGTCTTACTTACTTATAATTCTCGGTGTATATTCAGAGTCTGAGTCAGAGGAGATGACAATTGGCCGACGCCGACTATAGCGACGGCCTTCATGTATTTCTTGCTTTATATCATCCGGATTCATCATGGACAATTGTTCTTCATTTTCCCTGGTCGACATTTCGCTAATTGAACACATAACGGAACTTGGATGTGTTTTTATTGTACATGGACACAACCACTCACTACTATAGAACTGTTATTATCACTATCAGAAGCAGTGTAGGTACCTATACCTACTCAATAACGTCACTATCAACAGTGTATTATATCCGTCAGCTTTTAAATAAACTTTTTAATATAGTCAGTAAGTATGCACCTAATAATAATCGGCTAACTGTGTGAAGAAGAGATAAAAGTGTTGTTTCTATTTATTATTAAATTATTAAAAACACGACGTGCTTTCAAGTTAAAGATTCAAGGCTATTTTAGAAAGGGCGCGGTCAACCACAGCTTGTACAATGCTCACATGAGTGAATGATTATATTGATACTTAATGTTTCCAACATATTCAACCAGTATAAGAAGACAAGATTATGTAAGTATTGTGTAGGTAGGTACCTACAGCGCATAGGGCAAACATAATAAACAAGTGAGTTATTCGCAACTGGCGATCGTGAATCTCGCGAGTGCGCGCGAGTTGGCACCTTCCGATTTTACCTATTTTTTCTGTCGCGCGCACAGATTTTTAAGTACCTACAGTCATGCTAAAAAAACTGATTGAAACCAGTTACCGACTATCTAGAAAGAAAGAAAGAATAAGTATATTTATCTCTCATTCTCTCTCTATTAACTCAATATCCATCTGACGGGACATTCCGTCTAGCAATAAATCTCTTAAAACTGGCCTTAAATGATTCAGTTTGTAGGCTTAAAACCAACTCTAAATGTATGGCTTTGGTGACAAAGCACACAATTTAATTATACACAAAATATAACCTTTTGTTGTAATTACACTTCTTAATCTAATTTATCATTATTGGGCCTGCAAAGTCAATACCTACTTCCATAAAACATCAATAAATATTGACCCTATCAGCGGGCAATGACCCCATCAGCTGTTTTGCAGTTACAAATTTTGTGCCTAAAGCAAATTGTACATTTGTATATAAACTTTTTTACTATTCTTAAACCATTTTCAATCCAATAATACTGTTGTTCAAGACAAGTTTGTTTTCTCTATCAGCAGTTGAGTTAAAATCAACTCATTAGGTACTATATAAATAAATGAAACAATAAATGGATTCAATGATTTTAAAAAGGATGATGCCTGTTTACCTGCCAGCAACAAAGCTAGAACATCATGAAAGTATTTTGTTTGTTCATCTTTTATGAACAAATGCAACGCCTGCCTTGCCTCTGCAAACATTACAAAACTTTATTTTATTTTACCTAACCCTGGTTTTGCATTTCTACAAAATCTTAAAATATAAGCTAAAGCATTTATTATTATTATTAGATTACTTTTCTATTAGAGAGTTGAGAAATTATTGTGGGCTATTTCTGTGATGCTGCAACCACCACTTTGCTCATAGAGTATTTTGTCTCGGGTAATTCTTGAGCTGAATCATGATTATACTGACTGAATTTATAATCAGGATTACCTATATAGACAGTAAAAACCACCACAGTTGATTACATTGCAGCTCAGTAGAGGGCATGCTTACTTAGACAATCAGCTGGATTTAAATCAGTTCTAATGTAATGACCATTGAAATTCTTTTGCGCATTCATTTACTTACCTATATTTTTTACTCTATTCGCGACCTGTATTCTGAGTTCGCGATATAGGTATGCATTTAACAATGCTGGATCAGTTTTTTGCCAAGCCAATACTACTTGTGAATCACTATACAAGTTCACATTCTCAATATTCACCCTTTTGCTTAGAATATCATATATACCTACCTACTCTGACACTTAATTTTGCCAGCAGCAATGCTGCATTCAATTCAAGGTGTGGTATTGACAATTTATTACCTAGCTTTTGGTGCAACTCTTGATTTTGAGCAAAGTAAAGACATGGTTAGGGTTACCTTCTCTTGCTGGTAAATTGCACAGCCAAATGAGATGATGCCGAAAGATGCCAAAAGATGATCTAGAGTACTTACAGTAAATTTTACCTACAATTTAGAATAATGATCTCAATATTCGAATCTGACATGGATACAAACCTATTGTACACGCACACAATTGCTTTATTAAACACCCAGTTATTTGTCAGTACCATAAATTATATCTAGAATTGAACTAAGTAGGTATATAAATTGACAGTTTTTACAGCAAAATTTTCTTTGAGAATCCAAATCCAAATCAAAATAGCGCAAATTCATAAATTGGCAGAAAAACTTGGTAGGTTTTGCCCCGCAAACTAAAATTTGAAATGTGATGAAGATAATCGCAGTTTGTTCGGTTGGCATCACCTGTTGTTCACTGTTGGTGTTGGTTGGCACCTCACTCAACTCACTGGCTGGCCTGAGCGTGAGCACTGGCTGGCTAGACTCGCTGCATAGGAATTGCTACGCTGTGATTGGTTAAAAAATCCCGACTGGGTGATTAATCCAATAAAGATGGCGACGTTTGAAGAACGTGTCACTGTCAATTTGACAATGACAAAATCGACGCCCCTGACGTCTTGCTCCTTGCTCAAACCTAATAATCTTGGTAATCAGGGGAATCCTCGGGTAATCGACCGCGAAATCGCCCATGTAACTAAGTACTCAAAAGGAGTTGGCCGTGCGGTCTGCCTGCCATCCACACGTTGGTCTATATACATTATACAGTCTCTTGCGAACTATCTAGCAAACTGGAAGGAATTACTTTTTTTTGTACATGTGTGATAAAAATTATTATTTTATTAGTAGGTAATAAAATAAGTAGACTTATTTTATTTTATATAATGCATTCAGGAATAGGTAAAATAGGTAGGTAGGTAGTCATTTTTACCAATCTACCTACTTTACCTAGGTAGATACTGTGAGGTATGTACCTAAGTAGGTACCTACCTACTGTACGAGTAGTATGTGATTGATGGTAGGTAGACTCATTTTCTACTAATATTATAAAGAGGAAAAATTTGATTGTTTGTTTGTTTGCATTGAATAGGCTCACTGAACCGATTTCAAAAATTCTTTCACTGTTGGGAAGCTACACCATCCCCGGGTGACATAGGCTATATTTTATATCAAAAAAATAGAGATACTTTTGCTACTCGTGTGAATCCGTGTTGCTAGTATTTTATACAATGCATCAGGAATAGGTAGATAAGCAGGTATCTAAGTAGGTAGGTACCTAAGTACCTACATAAAGTCAATCTAGAATTTAGCCGCTAGCCTATCAATATAGTTATAATATAACATATTATGTTATGTTATGACCTCATTTAATTTTATCTTAAATAAAAAAAATATCGATAAAAAATTCGCCGCCGCGCCGACTCGAAATCGACGTCCGCCATGCTTGCTTGTTCGGAACGCACATCTCAGAACGCACTGGCCCTTTACCACGAAGTCTTCCAGCCAGAACAATCTTCGGTAATGTATTATGAATTCGTGGTGAGGCCCGTGACTGTGACTGAGCGAGCTCCTTGCCAAAACGTGTGGATAGCTACTTCGTTTTGGGGCCAGTCAGTCGGTCTCAAGGTAAGTAGCTAAATGTACCTATTTACCTACTTGCCTAGGTCTATCTAGGCCTAGGTCACTTGATACACATTTCCCCATCCCCGAATCCTTGTGTGATGATGATGACGTTCCTTTTCGATATTGATATTCAGAATTGAAATTTTCACCAGACTGCAGACATTATGGATGACAAAGACTACGATATCAGATTTTCTCTAGGTATGTAAATTTTAGTAGGTATCTTAGGTAGTACCTATAGTACCTATACCTACTTTTTGTAGGTGCATAGTTAATAGAACTCTTTTTTCTATTATAATGGATGAAAATGTATCTAACTCTAACAGAAAATTTTAGTAGGTAGGTAGGTACGTACCTAAGATTATTTAGCATTTTCTATAATAAGAATAGGTTAGTAGGTAGGTATACTTACCGAATTAGGTATACCTACCTACCTACTTCATTATTTACCTAAAATTTAGTGGAATATCTAGATACCATGTCAAACAAATAATGACGATTTTTGTTTAGGTAGGTAGGTACCTAAACTTATAATTTGAAGGGGTCTTTAGTTTGGCTTAGATTTCTATGAGATCATTTGTCATTTGTGTTGCTGTACGTACCTATGATTGTTGATTTACTTCCGTGACTTGTTTTCTAGATTGTTTGCTTTTAATCTCGTAAAAATATTGAAGTTCTCACCTTTTATCACGAAGCATGCCTTATCTTACCTCTCTTTTATAATCTAACGCAGTAATTTTATTCTCTCACGGAAAGCATTTTCATTCATGAATATGAATTGCTTTGTTTTGAGGGATCAATTTTTTTATTAAGACGCCACTCTTTTGGGTCCTCTTTTTTATGATAGGTACTAATAATCTTTTTTAAAATAAGCAGTAGGTACCTACCTACCTACAGATTTGAAAGTTTTTGAATTGCTACACAAGTAAAGTACCTACCTTTCTCCTACGTATTTCATTATTTTACCAATATCAGAGACATCACAGAAAAAACACCACCTTACGATGTTTAATAACTGAATCGCATCACGTATAAACAATTCGTCTTTTAGTTCAGTTTCCCTAAAAAGCTCGGGGCTATAAAACAAACATTTGTGAGTTTGGAAGTTGTTGGTACGTGCCGCGCCATGAATCAGTGCAATTTTGTGTTGAAACACACCAATGCTTCACGTTTTAGTGTAGATCCAGCCACTTCCCATTATACATGTGAATTTGAGATCGTTAGACAAACAATATGATGAGACCTCGGTTAAATTACCTAAATTTTCCTTAATTGTTGAAAGTTGGATAGCTCTTTGCGCACACGCACGCAATAGCAACGGTGGTAGCGGAAACCGCAACCCTAAAGTAACTATTAAAGGAAAGGTTCATTCGTTTTAAAAGAAATGGCTCAACATAGTTCTGAAAGTAGTTACTTTGAGACCAGCAATTTCATATATTTTTCAAAATAATTATAACTTCATCATAATATTAACTAGAACACGTTTTACAATGATTAATAGGTACCTACATAAATAATAAAACTAAAATTTTTTTGTTCCTACCTCTATCAAAATGGATCGGTACAAATTTGTAACAAAATCGAATAATACTTATAGCCACCGCTTATTAGCAAACGAACCAACATTTTTTTTAGGCATTGATAGGTAGGTAAAGATTATACAGGCAAAAATGCACGCCCCTCCACTTGTACTTGTACTGCATGTAGAGGTAAATACATTGGAGGGGCGTGCATTTTTAGACTGATCTACCTCTACTGCATATGTTTATAAAGTTATACAGTGCAATTAGCCAAATGGGCCCAGTTGCACACAAGGTTCGTTTGGTCCCAGTGCAATGGTACAGGGCACATGAATTTGACAGGCACAAAGGAACTGCCAGAAGCACTGTGGACGCACATGTAGAAAGAATTACAGTCTGTAGGGTTGGCCACCATACCTTCTTCAGTACAGATGGAGCTAGGTGGTGTAGGTCCTGAAATAAAGCAAATATTTAAATGAAATATAAACTTTATTCTGAGACAAAATAATCATAAAATAAAATATGAACATATTTGCTACAAAAAATGTATACATAAATCGCTCGAGACATACAATGAGATAGTTTTTCTAAATACATAATATTTTCCTAAATAATGCATCATTTTATTTTAATATAAAATACTTAGAATACCTTAAAAAATAAGTTTATGCGGACCTTAATACTTACATAATATCGTATACTGAATAAGGGATCGAGACAATCTTGAGAATCATGTAATGTAACAATGAATGGAATAACATAAAAAATACTAAAATGTGTCCTTTTTAGTGCAGAAGCCGTAGTTTGAGACCAATTTAAAGTGTAACTAATGCTATAGTTAACAAATGAATAATAAACACAAAGACACAATATTTACGTGTAGGTACTGACAACGTGGAAGCAAAAGAAGGTGAAGACTCACTTGTAGTAGAGGCTTCGCTAGTCGAAGACACTGTAGTAGCTTCAGTGGTCGAAAGAGTAGTAGGAGAACTAGTGGACATTGTAGTAGAAATAGAAGTTGAAGAAGTCGACTGTGTGGTAGAAACTGTAGAAGTTGAAGTAGTAGTAGAAGTACTTGGAACATTAGAGCCCTCTAGAGCCCTATTGATAGCTCTAAGTAAAGGCCAGTCAACCCCACACCGGCCACTGAAATCGTCAGTCTCAATACTCCACATCATGATGTTGTGGACGCCTAAGCTCATAGCGTACTCGACCTTCGTAGCGATAGAGGCTTCGTTGTCGTAAGATGCCCAGTTGAAGCCGCTGTGAGCGTAGGGGACCTTCGCAAGGTCATCGTATTCGATAGTCCAGGGTTCAGTACGCAGTAGGTAGCAAAACTGAAAAGATTAGCTTTATTAATTTTCTATAGTGACAAAGAAAAATAAAAATTATTAAGTAAATAATTATGTATTATTTCAAATTAAACTTAGACCAATGCTATTCAATTCACTGGTAGCTGTCTTCAAAATTATCATCACATTCAGCATCATCTACGCTCCAATTCGTAATGAATAATATTTTATTTTATAAACTTTATATTAAAAAAGTTTTCCGAGAAATGTTACTTTAGTCAATCAACGACGGACGACGCCATGTTATAAATATAATTCCCCGCGAAGCTCCGACAAAAGCTGTGACAAAATATACACAAATGTTGACAAAACGTAAGAAACCATGCCATCAGATTCGTTTCAGAATTTAATTTATGACATCTGCGAAGCTCTCAACTCTCAGACGAAGTTCCCGAGAAGTTTGGTGTCAGTTGCTTTTGTGAAGTATAAGTTAAACTTAAATGTACCTAGCTGTGTGCCGTTTGAACTTTTGTCTTTGCTCAATAACAGCGGATTTTCGTGTAGAATTGAGTTACACGGAACAAGAAATTCAGTGTGTGGGTGTTTTTAATAAGACATTCCTGTTTCTTGCATAACAATATGGCATAACAACATTATTATCATCATCTTTGAAGTCGACGGAGTTAAGGATTTAATTTACTTTTAGATACAGAGAGCTTCTTTGAACATCGGTCTAAAAGGGCAGAGTGAAAAGGCAATTTTAATGTGTTAAGAAAACCTATTTAAAGCAGCTCTTTCACCATATTATCATACTGATTTGCGCAGTTACCTCGGAACTTTGTCTTTGAAGGTTACAAATTCGTAGTCTCACGGATGTATTGCTATAAAATACACCGTTAAAAGTTTGTTTGAGCGTTTTTGGTAGTTAGCAATCCATAATAGTAAAGGTTGGAATTCCATCGCTTGGACTACTCACTGCTCATCAATTGTAAGCCTTACCTCATGATACCCAATGAATCCATTGGTCGCAGTATAAGTTCCGGCTATCCCAGGACCTGATGATGGAGACCTCACTGATGAGACACTTGGGTTTGATAGCGTAAAGGTTCTTCCATAGAACGGAACTCCTAATGCCAGTTTTTCTACTGGTGCTCCTAGGATAATTAAAAAATGTAATCAGGTTTGGAAAACTGTTATTTATTTTTTAAGTCTACTCAAATTAGGGTGTAATTGGAGTAGGGACATGTTTATGGAGAGCGAGTCGCTAGAATGCAATAGTATTAACTTTATTTTCTATTTTCTAATATCAATATCTCGGTCGCTGTGATTTCTTAGTTCACATTTCAGGTTAAATTATTATTAGACGAAAACAATAGATTCCATAAAAGATTGCTATCATAATTCATAAGAGAATGAATACCGTATTGCTGTAAATAAAGCCCTTTTGCAATTTTAAATTGTTTGTGTCCATCGGCTTTTGACTGCTAGATGTAGGACATAAAATTTAACATACTCTAGCAGCAAAGCCACTAAACCACAATCCTAATGATGATGCTAAAAGAATCCAAACATAGAAACACTAACGGAACAACTACTCGTTACGGCTTGTTCACACATACATCCGTCATTGAACCGTTATTAATTTGAAGGATAAATTCTCATTTTTAGAACGTGATTTTTTCTTAGTAGAAATAACGAATCGTCAATAGTCAATAGTCAATAATCATTTATTAGTAAAATCACAGGGATCATTTTGAATCGTCTTACATACTAGGTGAGTCTAGGTGCCAATTCCAGTCCTATCCCCAGTCCCAGAAGAACTGACTAGAAACTCGCTGGGCCCTAGCGTTTTTTTTGTATTATGATCCTTAACATTGTTAGCGACACCTAGCAGAGTTGGAGCTGATTCGTCCCAAGCTTTTTTGTCATCTAAGTACTCTGATATTCATAATAAGCTTTACAAGACAGTTTTTGTTTAATTACATTTTTGAATTTCTTAATCTATAAATCAAGCATGTCGCTTGGGATCTTGTTATAGAAGCGTACACATAACCTTATTAGTCCAATGACGGATGTATGTGTGAACAAGCATGTACTCTTACGCACATATTGGTAAAACTATACCTTGGTTGATCCAGTACTGGAGCGCCACATCTACTGTGAACAAGTCATCTGCATTGCCAACATCGCCGATGCCTTTGTGGAGAGGTGCGTTGTGTCCAGTTGTGGGGTCCCAGGCGCCATACATGTCGTATGCCATTATGTTTATCATGTCCAAATGTCTGGAAGTTGCAAAGCGTCAGTGAAGAAGATATTCATTAGGTAGATATATTCTGTCCTCACAGCTCAGTTGGTTGTAGCTCTGCCTTCTGCAGGTTTTTTGACAGATTTTTGTTCTGAGTTTGGGTGTTATTATGTATTAGTATGCATTTACAAAAAAAGTAGGTAGGTATATATTAATCTATCAACCATCTGGTTCCCATAGTACCTACAAGCTTTGTTAATTTTGGGGCTAGATGGCGTTGTGTTGAATGTCCACTAATATTTTATTATTTATATTCAGATTCAGATGAATAGGAGATTACTAATACGTTGTTAAACATGATATTTTTGCCATTACCAATTTTTAGAAACCAGTATTTTTTAATAGCACTGGTGGCGTAGTAGTAGCATCTACTTTCCAATTTTAGAATCGCGGGTTTTAGCTGTTTGAAGCGGTTGAATATTTTAATTAGTCCGTGCCCTTACGCGGTGAAGCATCGTGAAAAAAATTAAAATTGAAGGTTTCTTACTTTGAAATCTCAGATATATTATATGACATTGAAGCCATTTCTCTCACTGATGAGACGGCTGAACTTAAGAACCATCCATGCTTGTCAAACTCTTCCCTCAACTCCTTCACCAGTAGCGAGAAATTCTCTATATCAGCGATCCCATGGACTGTGTCCCGACGATTGGGGTACTCCCAGTCCAAGTCTAAACCGTCAAAGCCGTGGGTTCTGATCATGATGACTGCACTGTCAATGAAGACTTTTCGGGATGCTGCAGTGGATGCCATCTGAAGAGTTACAAAAAAATTGGTATATATACCATCAAATAGCCTTCGTGTCACTGGTTTTTGATGGTCACTATTTAGAACTAACTAACCAATCAGATCAATCACGTCTCGTCTCTTAGTTTCAGCCATCGAACTCATTTCGTTTTGTTTCATATAAACACCTACTCGGTTTCATATTATCATTCCAATTATTAGCACTTTTACATTGAGGCTTGGTTTCTGTTATTATTTTCTCCAGCCATAAATAAATAGTTTTAAAGTTTGTTTTAAGATGACAATGATATTGATAAATTGGTGTTATTAGTATTAATTGATTGTAAATTTAAGAACATGAGAAGTCCGCTTTATAACTATAATTATGCACTAAGTAAAGTACGTACAACGGAATATTTCGCCGATCCCTCGTTCCATCCGCCGACTGCTAAAATAGTTTTCAAGTTTGGATTTCTCAGCTTAAGTGCTGTGAAGGCTCCAAAGTTATCTGGAAATAAAAAAAACTTGACAGTTTTTTTCACTTATTCAAAACCATCGAGATAAAGTTATTGATACCTACGTGCGATGGCGCTTTATCAAGTTCGTTCGAAACCACCCATAGGTACAATTATTATAAATGCGAAAGTAATTCTGTTTGTTTGTTTGTTCGTTTGTTTGTTTGTTACCTTTTCACGACTATGCGGCAGCGTTCTGCCGTAATTCTGATCGTAATGAAAATTGACAAAGAGATGTATCCTGGAGACGGACATATCTTTTGTCTCAATAAATAACCTTGAAGAGGCTGTAATAGGCGTTGAAAGTTTGTATGGGGCACGCAAAGTTAAACAGTGCTGGGTGCTGTCAGTTTTTGGATGGGTGACCGCCTCTTTTTGCAGTTTATAAAAACTTCTCAAATAATAAAGTTATATTGATGATTTTTTGTAAAAGAAGCCGCGGGTTAACAGCTTTTACATTAGGTATAACGTTTTGTGGTTTGGCAATAAGTATTAGGTCTATGCCAGCTCGTGTGTTGTCAGATGCAACCCGTGTGGTTCCAATCTTAGACATAATTATTTTGTCTATTCACCAGGTAATTGCTTTAAATTTCATCATCATCATCATCCAAAAACCGACTTCACCCATTAAATTAAATTAACATAACTCCTTAAAATGTACATCATAACATGGAGATTTTTATAATTTCTAGTTTTCGGTATCAATCCAACTCACTTCTTCCCCAATTATCAGGCAGGTCCAGATAAGGGTCCAGGGCCACGATGGCTCCTCTTTCCAGGCCAGCGAAGGAGTAGATGAGATGGGTGCATAGCTCTGTGTTTATATCAGCCACGTCCAGCTTTCCATAAGACGACCTGTACGTCGCCCAGGAACTGTAGTAGCAAACCACATTTTCTGAAATTAAGTTAGCAACTAGAATGGATCAAAAAGCATTAAACTCAACTGGCCTCACAGCTCAGTTGGTAGTAGCTCCGCCTTCTGCGCTGTAAGTTGTGGTTTGGATCTCAATGCAGGACAAATATTTGTGTTTATTCAGTGCCTATGTATTCATAAGCGCTAGGCCCAGCGAGTTTCTTGTCAGTTCTTCTCGGACTGGGGATAGGACTGGAATTGGCACCTAGATTCACCTAGTATGTAAGACGATTTAAAATGAATGATCCCTGTGATTTTATTGAATAAAAAGATTTTGATTTTTGATTTTTAACAATAAAGTATATAATTAATCTACAAGGTATCCATATTAATTAATCATTAGGCTGTAAGGTTCCCATAATAAGCTTTGCTCAGGATGAGAGAGACGGCGTTGTGTGAAATGACAACAAATATTTATTTAAGTATTTATTTATTTTGGATTTCCAGTTACTTGAATCTCTAAGGATTTATAAATGAGAGCACTACGAGATTAAATTAGATATTGTGCAAAATAGACATTGCCAAAAATTATGTTTAGACGTGCCTTTGACTAGTCAAAGGCAGTCAAAGGCACGTATAAACATTATTTTTTTAAGTCTAGACTTCTAAAATCTTATTAGAAAGAACGCGAATAAATTGCTTTGTTATAGCTCAAAATTTGTCAAAACTCAATCTTGTTAGACTTGAATATATTCTTAACTGTGAAACTTACTTTCAACAGCCACACATCCTGTGATCACAGTCACTAAGCACAACCAAAACTTGAATTCAAACATCTCTACTAACCTTACGTTTTCATAAGAAGTCCTATTTGTTTTCTTCCGTATATTTATAAAGCACTTACGTTTATCTTATACACCGATTAGATTGTAAAATAATAAATTCATTAAACTTGAAATTGCTTTTATACTTAGAGTGGTTTAGCACTCACTTTAGCCAGCGTCATAATGCGTCAACTGTAGCATTTAAACTTTTTCGGTCACGTGTGTGAACACGTGACACGTGAAACTTGTACCTATTCGATATTAAAATCAACTGAATATCGAAACTCAAAATACTGAAAAGACAAAAGCTAACGATACGGTATTTCGAATTTCGATAAGTTGTTAGTCGAAAAACAATTGCCTGCTGGGATTAGATCGGCGGATTTGTAACAGCTTCCAAACATAAGGCCCGGTTTCCACCAAAGCAGAGATGAGATGAGATGAAATATACTGCAAAGTTGCTAGGTTATTTCCACCAAACTTCTTCGCTCTGCCGCGCCGCACGCTCGCTCACTGCACAAAATTCTATAAAAAAATTAGACATCTCTCCTTTCCGCTTGATCCATTTCCACCGAAGCAATGTGGAAATAACGAAATTGGTTTATTCAAGCACATCCTCTCTCGTCTCCTTTCCTCTTTGCATTGGTGGAAACCGGGCCTAACTATCTTTAGCTATAATATCATGTTCTATGGCACCTGCCTTCATTTAATTTTGTCATTACCAAAAAACACAGGTGACACTGTATAATGATAACCCTTACGAAATGCTTGAATCAGGGTCCCAACATTATCTTCGGTTTTCGCGAGATTGGACGCATATTGGCGTTATCATTAAGTTATTGAACATCGAATAAGAATTTTGTTATCTTAATGCGTTAGTTCAAGTGCCTTGATATGATCAAAATAACATGATTCCAATAACTGATAAAGATGTTATCATTAAACTACAAAAATGCACGCGACTTCAATCTCATTTATAGGTAGGTACCTAATACTTATTTTACCACAACTTTTGATAATATTTCCTTACTTCTTCTTTCTTTTCATAACCACAGTATAAAATCACGCCAATTTCCCAATGGGGTAGGCAGAGACTACGGATCTCCACTTGCTACGTCCTGACATACATCTCTTGCTTCACTCACTCTCATTATATTCTTCATACATGCGCGTCAGCTTAGGGTACTCTTGTCCTAGCATTTTTATAAAAAGTCCCCAATTTAATCAGTGTAGATAGGCCGAGGTCTTTCCTTTCCAACTGTCCCATTCACACACGAAAAACATCTAGAATCAAACGTCCTGGGGCCTTACCACGAAGTCTTCCTGAACGATTCCGTAACGATTCTGTTTTAGAAACGTCACATTTGAAGCTTGAAGAAACACTACTTCAATACAATTTGCATACCTAGGTCATGGTACGAAATAACAATGTAATATTAATTCGGTAGGTTATGTATTATGAATTCGTGGTGAGGCCCCTGCTCGTCTGTCACACTTTTGTTTATTCTGTTGTGTTGATATTGTTCAATCAGTCAAACTTTCTCATAAATATGATAAAGATTTTATAGATACACAATAAATACAATAACGACAAGATTTGCTTTGTTTATTACTCAGAAATTAAGTGGGCACATAATTACCTGCTTGTACATTATAAGAGGTTAATTTATATGTTCGTTTTTCACCATTAATGAAAAATATGTCATATAAACAAATCTTACATAAGTAATAATGTGTACCTAATTACAAGTATTGCTTTATTTATAAAAAGTGTAATTATAAAAGAGTAGTAGGTAACTATTACAGGGTTGGTCTAACTAACTATACATAGATATATAGTTATGTTTTTCAGCAGCGAATGAAATGCAATTGGACCGAACAAACGAAGCATATCACCCAATAAAAAGACCAAACTTCGCTAAACCTACCAAAAGTCTAAACACAAAGCGCACAAATCGACAGCGCGCCTTCGGGCTCTGAAGCCAGGCGATATATTTCGAAGCACACTTCGCGAAATAAAAATTCCCAACTACATTTTTAAATTCTCATTATTTCGCCAACTTGAAGCCCATTAAGCTTTCAACAAGCGCGGACTCGAAAGTTTAATCTTTACAAGCATTTTGAGTGCGGAATTGATTACGAAAATCCAAACAAGCCGAATCCTTGCGAATGGCGAACGAAAATTGAATTTTTAAACCCATATGCGGGCTTTTATGTTGGGCTATGGTCTAGTTTTATTTGTGAAAACATTGCGGTAATAATTTAGCGGCCTCGACGGGCGGACGTTCAAATAAAAGTCGAAAAAATGTCTCACACGCCACATGCGCTTTTTCGGGCCTACCCAGTTTGGTACGCTGCTCGCCGTACGGTCGTATACGGCGACCGAACTATCTCTATAGACACGTACTGCGACGTTCAAACACGTAGTATACCTACGTAGCCTCGTAGTTTTTGCATCGAGAGAACGAGAACGTCCGTGGCTGCTGGGTAAATGGATTTCGTGTGGATTTCAAAAGTTCTTTGTTCGCGTATTGACTTTGGAGAATTGGACGTTTTTCGAAGTGAAGAGCTATCGCTTGTCAGCACTAATTGCTGCAACTGTTTTGATTGTAAGCACAAGATTGTGATAACTTTTAATCGGTTGAATAAACCTAACGTTTAAACGTAACGTGATTAAGTCCTCCTTTTAAACTGTTTTTTTTTATCTGTTTACAGGTCTATATAAATAAATAAAAGTTTAATGCTTGCATCAAGTTATTTCCACCGCGCTTAGCTGTTCAATCAAATCTCGCTGAACTAAATGAGGAGCGAGTTCTATTAACCTGCGAAAGTGGGGCTTCTTTATTTTATGTTACACTAGCTTCCGCTCGCGGCTTTGCTCGCGAGGTACCTACATAAAATATAGTCTATGTTACTCAGGGATAATGTAGCATTCTAATGGTAAAAGAATTTTTGAAATCGGTCCAGTATTTTTTGAGTTTATTCGTTACAAACAAAAATACAAAACTTTCCTCTTTATAATATTAAATATAGAAAACGGAGATGTGATTGTTCATTCTTCTTTTGTGTGGATCCTTTTACTTTGTGCTTTGTGGATGGTTTGATAAAAAAATACAAACAGGGGCACTAGAACTCTCTTCTTTGCGTTTAACTGCAAGTTACCGAGCAGTGTGAAAATCTTAGTCGCAATGCTGATATTTATATTGATATTATGTTAACAATCGCGGCATTAGCAAAATTGCACCAACCGAAGCAGAAGTAGAAATAAAACATGAACGCTTCAGAGAATTGTGAAAAATCGTTTGATATTTCAAGCTTACTGCACCTCAATGTATGCTAACAAACTACGGGTTTACCGCTTGTTCTCGATTACAATATTCAAATTCAACGTTTAGACAAAAAATCTCGTCTCGATCACGTGATTATTCTTTTTGATAATTTTATGATTGAGAATGTTTATGCACCTGATGATGAGAGATAAAAACCATGTCACTAAAAGAGTTATTAGTATGAGTGTGGCTGTTAAGGGCAAGAGAATGATGATGGGTTTAAAGAAGCATAAAGATTTATTTTTGTGTGTATTGTGAATTAAAAAACAACGGTATTCATTTATGTTTTTATATATGTGGCATGAAACGAGATGAGAAATTGACGAAAACTCATAGTAAAACTGCGGCGATTGCTAAAATTATTTAAGGTCGGCCGATCGCTAACGAGTGGGTATTGGAATTTGTTTGAATAGTGTCCGTTTTTTGACGACCCGTAGAATTGGAGGCTCTGTTGAACGGATAACCAGCAACGAGCACTTCCATGGCGTTTCAGGAATACAAAATATTAAAGTGTTGCTAGAGCGTGTTTTTATCAAAAAATAGTGCAGACCGATACCTATACAAGCGAAAAATATTGCAGTTTAAAACTTTGTTCTGTAAAACCCTTCACAGACTGCGCAAAACAATTGGTAAAATTATTTTGGATTATGCAAACATTTTAGTGTAAGTGCCATTTAATAAAACTGCATTTCAGTTTACTGATCTATTTAATGATAAATTGGAACATAAATCACTTTATTTCTTAACCCACGGATCCCTAACCGAAAAATCAACTAACAACCGACACCCAACAGTTAACATTCATTTATATAAAACTCTTATGTTAGGTACTGACTGACATACCAACACAGTCTAAGGGCTAGATTCACCATGCTCTGTTAATTAAACTAACAGTTTGTTAGCCTTTTTATCGTCTGTTTAAATTGTTTTGTGGTTCACCATATCCTTTTGTGAGATGAAATTATGTAAAATAGATACTTTAACATTCTTGTTAATTATGATGCCCGAGCAGGTAATACTTTGACAAAAATTTGGTGAAATGGACTTAATTGCAAAGAATTCGACAAGTTTCTAATAAATCGAACTATCGATAAGCAAATCATTTCTATTAAGATCGGTCGGTAGGTATATTTATCATCTCAGTAATGGGAAGCCATCATAGAAGCAAAGGTAATGGTGTAAACCACAAACATAAGTTTATCTAACACTTCAGCCAGTTCTTTCGGATCTCCGTATGTTTTTTCTTTGTCACACTCCATCTCCTCGACTTCTCTAGACGTGGTGGCTTCTTCTTCGTCGTCTTCTTGACGGAGATAGTCACCGTTGAATGAGATCTGTAATAAATTGGATATAAAAGATACTATGACCTAAGATAGAAGGTTACATTTGAAGAATATTTTATTGCTCTATAAATATACAGATTTTCAATATAAAAGACACATTAGTTACACTTACAATCCATTAAAAGAAAAGTAGTAAGTTGTTTCTTTGATAAAATATTATTAATTAAAATTGTGTTTCGCCCTTTTCTATAAAACTTCGAAAAACGCTCTATTACCGTGACAAGTAGCAGAAGAAGTAATATAAAAAAAAAATCAACAAGATTTAAAAGTGAATAAGTACGGTTAAGCAGGCGGCGATGGGCTTGCAACCTGTTACGTACGGAATACTAACTTCGGTGTACTATGTGGTCATATGCTTAATATCATCTTTGGACATGCCTCTGATTACCCACTTTAGATAATCCTCAAAGATAGTAACTAAAGATCTGAGGATTTATATACCGAGCCTGGGGATTACAGTCGTGATCATGTTATGTTTAAGTAGTAAATTCCTGAAACAACATAGATGATATATAAGGAAACAGGTACTGAAGCCACGTACCTTGACAGGAGGTAAGAAGAAAACCATCCTAAATAGCCAGAAGTTGAATACTGCTTGCATGGCGTTAGTTCTACAAAACGGCTCAGCAAGGCAAGATGTCAGGAACACGTGGACTAGGAGAGCAATCAGAACTCCGCCTAGAACCGTGATGTATAAGACCACTGAAAAACGTATAATTATAATCAAAATAATATCAATCCTAAAAGACGTTAAGGAAGTTAAGAATAAAGATAAGGTAAGGGTGCATGTTCACAAATATTTATCTGTTTCAGCTGTCTCGAAAGACAAGAGAGGTTAAACAAAAACAACCATTTCCTTTCGTTCGAACTGAACAGTCTAGCATTGTGTTAAGTTTAATCGCTGCAATCAAGTCAGGAAGGCACTGGTTAATTGCTTTCACTCAGGCAGTACCTAGTACCTACTACATATTAATCAAATAAGTTTATTTTGCGTCACAAAAACAGAACATAATAGAAACTTAATATTAACTAAAATTAATTATGACAGCAAAAAGGGTCGTCACTCAGCTGTATGCTATAGTAGCGCTAGCGTCTAGTGCTGCTATAGCGCTGGTCTTCCGTGACGCCGCAGGTGAGCGCGTGCGGCAACTGTGGTACACACATCGTCGCTCAGCAATTACATTTTTATTAAACTAATTAATTAATATGACAAAACATAGCCTAAAGTTAAAAGTTAAATACAATCTGGTAAGCACAACTATACAAAAATTATAATGTGAAATAATTAAGTAAAATAAAAGTTTGCAAGTACAAATAAGTATTTAAGCATAACTCATATACTTAGCTTAAATGTTATAAACTGTTTATTATTACCTATGTACCTACTAATAACTTGCTAAAAAAGTTTTGTTCTGAAGTCAAAGTTATAATATTATTTCAATAAAATCATTAGGATCACTTTGAACCGTGTGATTTTTGGAGAAGAACAGATAAGAAACTGGTCCTAGCGTTTTTTTGTATAATCCTTCTTGGAATATGTATAATCTTCTAAAAATATATTGAATTTGATTGTTAGAAAAATCTCAAGTATTATCAGTTTGCACTAAGCTCACAATTGGAAGCATGTGAAAGCGATGTCTTAAAAACCGCTTGAAGTTAAACTTTAGGTTATAATAATGTTTCAAATTAGCAGGAAAATCAAGAAACCATTGCTTCCAGAGGAATTTCTTAAAGTAACCGCGTGGTATATTGGTTTCTATGCAGCAGCGTCACAAATTCATATACAGTTTAAATAAATAACGAGTATATACTTACAAACCGAAGGGACAGTGTGAGTGGGCACCAAGTTGTCAATACCGCTCAGGAACAAACATATCACGATTACACACCCCATGTAGAACAATTCCTTGGAAGCGTCCAATGGCTCGCTCCAGAACGACGTTAGGATGAACGTAACTAGCACTGAAAATACATACAATTCTATTAGAGCTGACTCCCCAAGCTTTCATGAACATTTCAAATCTGAATTATCTAAATTAACGAATATTGGTGAGGTTTGTGGCTTGAACAAACGGTCAAACGCGGCGTCGTCTTTCAGTGTTGAAGCAGCAATCGATTTTTGTTTACTTACTACGGTACGGATGTTGAATATCCCTGAACATGGCTGACTGCAAAAACAAAAGACGCCTCCATGACAATGATGACGTGGCGGTCGCAGGAAATTAAATAGCCGTTTTTCACGCCACATAGGCGCCACCTCCACGAGCGAGTTTATCGCGGCGAGTCCGTCCCTCTGTCGTTAGATAATCTCCACGAGACGGCGATTATTCCGCTAAAGCGTATCGTCGGATTACTTCGTGCCCGCAAGTTCGATGTCAGGTGAAAAGTCACGTCTCGCAATGAGCACTAGCTGTGTCTCGCGGCGAGTCGTTGACATTTTGCTCGTCAAAGCCACTCTTTACAACGCCGCAATAACATCGCCGTGTGGAGACACACTCATAGACTTACAGAATTACGTGCATGACGATAATATCGTCGCGATTAACTCGCTCGTGGAGGTGGCGCCTTATATCTAGCCGTAAATGCCTATGGCTCATGATGGATTATAAGGCTTTTAAAAAAGTCTTACCTAAAATCGGAGTGTAGAACACGATATTGTATGTAGCAGCGTTCCTCTTCAAATCTATGGTGATGATGTATCTGTCACTCTGGTGTGTTTCGTTGTCATCGTTGCTGTACACCTTGTTCCAAAGCTCCGGTTTGATCACCACGCGACGGTAGGAGATCTCCCATTCGGAAGTGAACTGCTTATCTATTTCTGCGAACTGAAAGTCGATGAACGATGCTCGCTCGGTGGAAGTTCTTCACTTTTTAAAATAGGCACTCATATCTGCCAAAAGCTACCATAAAGTTAGCTAGCGTGTATGAATCATCTAGAATAGGTGTTATAATGATTAACAGCACATTATGTCATGGTTTCAAAGTTACCATAGCAATTTTTTTAGATTACTCACATATTGCATTTTTATATCGTTCTCATCCATTTCTTCGATTTCTATCTTCTCGTGGACCTCCCAAGGCTCTATAACTATAGAGCAGGAATACTCATCGTGGGGCCATCTGAAATAAATAATATTCCAAGTATGTACAAATGTTGCGTTGACAAAAGCTCTTAAAGTGATATTTATCATGACCAATTTTAAGTACGCTTCTCAACAAAAAATGTGGTATTTCAACAAATTAGAAATAGGTTCGTGCACGAAAGAAGCTTCAGAGGCTAAACTTATTCCTATCACCACACTGGCTCGAACTAACGCATACGATAAAATGAAGAAGAAAATATCAAAGGATCAATTACTTGTTCATTCCAAGGTTGGAGCCAATGCACCAGGTGGACACTGCGGTTTGGAAGTGGAAGGTAGACTCTCCACTGTACACCGTTGAAACCATGTCCGGATTATATGAATCTAATACATCTGTGTTGTCTGAGCTGGAACATGGCAAAATTGAGTATTGTATAGAATGAGCCAATTACCTATAAGTAAATTTTTAAAGAAGATTAAAGATTAAAAATTGCATGAACGGAGCATCTGAGGCGCACTTTTATCCTCTCACCACACTAATTGGAAAGAACTAGTGATGTAAGAATAAGATAGAACGCATAGATAATTCAAGGAATTAATCCTACTAATATTATTAACGTAAAAACGTTGTTAGAATGTATGGATGTATGGAGGTTTGTTACTCTTTCACGCTGAAACGGCTGTACGGATCTGGATGAAACTTGGAAAACGCTTAGTTTATAACCTGGAATAATTAAAACAGGCTAATTTTTATCCAGTTAAGTAGGAACGCTAACGCTAACTCTCGCAAGCTGAGCCACGTAATTGCTAGTGTAATGATATACCGAGAAAGATTTTAGGAAAAACAAAGAAGACTTACTTGAACACAAATAACATGGGTCTCCATATCTGGCCCTGGCGGAACTTCAGGGTGGTGGTGCCGTTGAATTTGCTGGGGTTCCACGCCATGCTGTCGTCTGTCCAACTCTGGGGGTATAACTAGTTTTACAAGACCCACTGTCAAAGGAAACACATAATATTCCCTACTGAAATCTTCAAAGATTCTCCACTCAGATCTTTGATATGTCAGAGCCACAATATGAATTTTAAAAACTTGAGAGGTGTCAAGGGACACCGGATGGAACGAAGTTCCTTTCTTTGCATTCTATGAGAGAGAGAGAGAGAGAGACAGACAGAGAAACACGCGCAAGCCGCACGGCTTACAACTATACCAAAAAGTGTCGTTACAACTTTTGGTCTTAATTTTTCCGTCTAGCCCCCTTTCGCAACGCGCGATAAAGAACTTCGTTCCAAAAAATATTACCAGTAAGATGTATTTTACCGTCACAACAGCCATGTTGGTGGTGAGCTTCGTGGTGAGAGCGTTATACTTCACGTGCGTGATCTTGATGCCAAGTCTGACGGTGACTGTAGGATCTGGAGCGATGGAGGGCAGGCGGGACATCAGTAATGACCTCTTCAGCTCGTCTGAGTTGGAGAGCTTAGGTTCTACTGGTTGAGATTTGATGATTGCTGGAACAGTTAATTGATTAAAAATTGTTAATTGCATAAACAAGGCGAACTTTAAAAGTGGTTTAACCTATGCTATCTTTATCAGCAGTCAGTCTACTACAACAGTCTGCTGGGCATAAACATCTTCTCTCCTGATGATCATCATCATAAGCCTATAGCCAGTCCACGGTTGGACATGTCCTCTTCATATACGTGGCACCTTTAGCTCAACGCGCCTATGCCACCAGTAGTTTTTCATTAGTTCTCCACCTTTACTTTATGTCTTAGACGCATGAACACATTTCATCAGTTATTGGTTAATTGATAAGCTGGGCCTGCTTTCAGTCAGTCTTTTCTGAAGCACATTGGGCTAAGATGTGTTTGTAATACTCACCATCAGCATCATCAGGAGATGGACAATCAAACAGGAACTTAGCTTCCACGCCACTCCAAGATGCGAAGCTAAAATACTTGATGGGTAAAGTGTTGGCGTCGTAGTAGCTCAGTAGAGGCAGAGATTCACCTTCTTTACCAAACTCTACTAGACCATCTGAAAAAGTTATTGATCATTTGAAGTTATTCAAAGTGATTCCATTGAAATACTTACCTACTTTTGAGCTAGAGTGATAGCTCCCATACATCTACATTATGCTATAGTCACTATAGCATAATGTACACTATACTATAGTATAGTACTACACTATAGTATAGTGCATAATCTATGGCTATTATAGTGAATTTCTTTCAATCTTGGATGATATTAATCCGGTTTCTTCTGAAGATATAAAAAAAATCTGTGGTTGTCGGGTTTTAGTTGTAAAACTTGTTAAGAGTTTTACAACTAAAAATAGAGTGACTTATTAATAAATGCAATGAAACTTGATTTAGAAGTTCTACAAAGGCAATTACCTTCAGAAACTCTTATGAAGAATGCTGTAAACTCTATTGGTGATAAAATTTTTGGGGTCTTCGCTGAGCTTCTGGCGTTCTTCTTTAGATTTAGTCGCAGTTCTGTGAACTTGTTTCCACCTCCTCCAACAACTGTAGAGGATAAGCATTAAAACTTGTGCCATTTTTTTATTCTGTACTAATAAGAATTAAATATCACTCAGTGAAAGACAGTCTTTAGTCGCGGTTACAGGCAAGACGGACTGGCAGTTGGTGGATGGTGATGACTCTATGCCAAACAGAAGATTTATTTTTTATTTATTTATTTTTATTTAAATTTTAACTACTGTCATGCTAAGTGCCTGTTTTACTGTCACCATAGCAACGCTTTATAATCAAATCTCAATTCTCGTAACGTCACGTAAAATAAATGATTTCTATTTCTATCTCCATCTCCATCTCTATCTCTACCTCTATCTCTCTTTTTATTTATATTTGGAAAATTGTACCTATTTCATACACCATATCAGTCGGTCCAGGGTACGCCATAGGAGACAGCAGAATATGTCCATTGCTCGCCGCTTGTATCGCGATGTGCATTTCAAAGTATGCAGATCCTATGTCCTTCTTAACCTTGGTGTGGCGGAGAGTGGACTCGTCTATCCGGTAGAAGGTTTCGTAGCTGTAGCCATGTTGGCATATGTGTTCGCTGCATTGAATTGCCACTGAAAAATAAAGGTAAAACTCTTTGTAGAAGTTTTGTTACTCATAATGTTTGTTTATGGCTTTATCGGGAATGTTGTGTGCAGAAATGGGAACAATTTTGATTCATTTTTAATATTCCCATGAAAGGCACAATCCTTTTTTTGAATTGAGCAGTAATTGAAATAAAAAGTGGGTAGAAGAAATTTGTGCCGTTCGTGGAAATAACTCAGAAATTCGATGAACATTAGTCATGGTCTAACATTTTTGGAGAGGCTTGCTAGTCGAACATGACATGTGGTGGCATAGTTAGTAGTGCGTTCCGGGTTAATGCAAGACACGGGTTCAAGTCCCGCTGTTCATCATGTTACAGTACGGAGACGCGCTCACGGAAGAATGTTACAAGTGTGGACACGTTTTCATGTTTTAGCCTTAGACGTGTCTATGACCCCAATTCAAACAATAAATTAGGATTTACTACTAACCTAAAGATCTGAAGAGATGTCTATTATTAATATAATCTAATCTTAATCTAGAACTTACTAGCATATGTGAATGTATAATTATCATTTTTCGCCCACACCACACCTATAAGCACACACAATGACACCAAACATTTCATTGTTCCACTTCTCTGCCAAACTAAGCCGAGTGTGCAGCAAGAGAATTTTATAGTCACTAGTTCAGAACCAATAGCAAATTAATATTTAAAGTTACATGACAGTAGCTACTCGTAGGATAGATTATAACAGCATGCTAGGTTTTGTCCGCGGCTTCATTCATATCATGTTACTAGTTCTTTTGAAATAGTAATTATATTAATAATAGTTATGATTCTGCGCCTCATCGGTACATGTTAGTCTTGTTACATTATAGTGTATCCAAATTAAAACTACTACCAACTGAGCTGTAAGACCAGAAGGTCCAAATTGACCTATATTAATTGAACTGGCCAAACTGTCAGGACCTATATTTTTTTTTATGGTTAAATTATTTTTCTGTGGGAAAGTATATTCTTGGGATGGTTCCATATAAATTTAATTACAAAGTGTTAAACACTTTTCCAGTAAAACTAAAAAATCTCCATCTACGCTCGCAAGTTTACTACACAGTACAACCTGGAAATCGGTTCTCTTTATACTTCGTTTTTAAAACGTAAAATTACTTGAGCTCGTTGTAAATATGCTGCTTATTACAAACAAACAACATTCAAACTGGGGTTTTATAGATGGTTTGCTGTGCTAAAAAGGATGCAACTTTATCAGCGGACGCGATAAGTTCAATGTTTATAATAAAACAATAAATATTGGAATAACTAACACTTATTTTATACTCTCTTTTGCCCACGACTTTGTTTGAATGGCAGGTGTTGATAAATACATTTTATATAGGTACTTATACAGGTATATCAGGTATTTTGTATCAAAATACCTGCTTATATATGGGGTAGTTTAGTCATCAATCATCATATTACAAGGTACTTAAAACCTATTGGATTCGTAAAATAAAATCTTTATTTACAGAAAATATACAGAAAATACTTGATCTATCATATTATAAACTATAACTAAAATAAAACACAGTCATGTGAAACAATTTTGAGCTATCTTAAGATCGAAAACCATGAGGTACCTAGTTATTATTGATAAAATATGCTCTTTTTGATGGGGTTTTGATTTTAATTCTCCTTGCTTGTATAGCTAATACTTTGGTTATTTATTAAATAAGTGTTACAAATATTATAGAGCGGTCACAATTACTGAAAATAGAGCTAAAACGAATAGATTTCTGTAAACAACAGTTGATTAGTTTACAATAACAATCCATTCATCCTAATTTCACGGTAGCTGTCATGTCAATCCAACCCTCTAATTGAGGGCACAAGCCCGCACAACCAAAGGGCTGCGATATTAAACGATTCTACATAATATTAAACCTACCAGAGGTTGAACAACTAAATATCAAGGCATAAGCTGTCAGAATAAGCTAAGCACCTCAGGCGAAATACTATGTGATCAAAGTGAAATAGTCAATGTGATCAAAGTGCGTCGAATCAATATGGATGATTGAACATGCATGTAATTACTTTAGATTATAATCATTATTCTGGTGTACTGGTGGTGTAGTGGTCACGATCTGCGTCACGATTCGAAGGTCGTGGGTTTAAACCTTGTCATGCGCCAAAGAGTTTTCCATACGGTAAAATTATGTGCGCAATGCCAGTGCTCTTTAGAACGGTTAAGGGGAAACATTGTGAGGAAAACGGCATACCAAAAATTCAAATTTGTGTGTCTTCTGTTAGTATTCTTACAATCGCCGATAGGCTTGCAACCTGTCACTTACGGAATACTAACTGCTGTAGGTACAAAACGTGGGCATGTGTCAAATATCATGTTTGGACGTGCCTCTGCCTACCCTCTCTATAAATCCTCAAAGATCTAAGTAACTAGAAATTTGTGGAGAAATCTACCGAGCCTGTGGATTACAGTCGTGGGCATGCTTTTTTTCTTTGTCTTTTTCAAATAGTACACTACCGTAGAACCTTGTCACCTTCACTCATTCGTTTGTGGCAGTTATAAGGTCCTCCCTTGTGGCTTAATAATTTGGCTAGATTTTTTAAATAAGACATAGGTAAATAAACCATTTTTAACGTCTTAAAAGTAGTTTTCTAAAGTACCTATTGTTTAGCCACCAAAATGTTACGTGCACGCGCTACTAGATGGCGCTAGTAAAAAAGTCCAGTCCCTAATGGGCCATCATACTTTTCAATTCGTTATTAGTGTTTTGTTTCCACCTCCTTGCGCCACTGTTTGCTTTCTACCGAACACAGGGCTCCGAATAGTCGTAGTAGGTACCTACATACCTACAGCTATATATTGTCATGTTGAATGTTCCATGAACTGGTGGATCTTTAGTGATGTTAATTCACATAAGTTGCTCAGCTATTTCTAATCGGCTACTATACAAGCGGTGGCATTACATAATATCAGGGTACGAGCGGTAGAATTACCATCAAATGCTAATGATGACAGTTTCAAAGGATTCGATCTGCTCAGATTCCAAATGATCTTGGCAATGCAAATTATACGGTGCTAACGTACTTTGCTTGTTACTTTGAGGATTGTTATAGTTTACGATAATAGCTGTATAGGTGGATACAAGTTGTTCAAATATTTATGTTACCTTTGAAAGAAAGTCATCGTGAAAAAAAAACTTATTTAAGTTTGTTATGGTGATAATTTAAAACTTATTTTATCTGCATATAACTTATCTTTTTTTATTTAGTTTTATTCGGAAAACAGACAATTTTATAAACTAGATAAAAAACAACTTAAACCGACTAACTACCAATTTTCCATTTGCCAAAATTCATTGTTATACCTGTGATACAAGTCTCAATGCTACAAAAAAGCATCTTGATTCCCTGAAGTTTGTTACTCACTCATGAAAGTTTATTACTCATTAATTTAGCATTTTTAATTCTAAGTGTAACGTGTTATTACATTTTTCTTCTTCTTAATTTAAAGTTAGACTCTTGTCGGTACAACTGATGAATCTTTCTTCACTTAGTTCTTTCCAGGGAAACCTCTTTATAACCTTCTCTTTCACTCCGCTCATATAGCTTATCCTCGGTCTTCCTCTTCCTCTGTTTCCTTCCACTTTTCCTTCTATAATGTTCTTGATGAAACTGTCATGTCGTATAAGATGACTAATCGTTTTTCCTCTTCTGTTCTCCACAACTTGAAATAGAGTCCTTTTCTCGTTTTATTTAAAAACAATGGAATGGAAAAGTGCAGGTGTTTTAATAAAAGTGGACTTTCACTCGAGTGAACATTCGTTCCGAGTGAACTGTTCGTGTGATCCAGCCTTAAGTAAATCGTATCGTTTAAGTAAAAGCGCTTCCAGACTGCAATTTGGAATTCAATCAGCTTTTTCCCGACGGTATCTCCTCCCTGAAAACTGTGAATTTATGTTATCTACTTATTATTCTGTTTTATTATTTTGCTTTGAGTAAATTTAGGTTCATAAGTACATTGTTTTAAATATTCGTTCAGTTGATCTTTACGGCTTTGTATTTGGGTCAGATTTGATTGGAGAACCTTAAAAAACTCAGCTCCTTTGTGTTACTTGTAAATGATTGTTTTTGCGAAACCCTGAAAAAATAATTACAGAACCTTTTGTTATGAGTAAAATAGTAGGTAGGTATTTTTACAATGTAATGAGTAAATATACTTAATTATTATTATTATTATTATTAGGAGCCTGTAGTGTCCCACTGCAAGGCAAAGGCCTCCACTCATCACGGTTTTGGGCTACCGTGGACCTTCAAGTAAAAATCAATCTAATTATTAATCAATACTTAATTATTTTTGTTATTTGTAAATATATACATTGGATACTAATATATGTATATTACCTACACGTGGTAATTGTTTCCCAAATATACCGAATACGCAAATACAAATAGCCATGTGAAGTGCCAGCATTACACAAACCTTCGCAATTGGACTAAAACCTTCATACTTAGACTGCAATCAATCATGCGAGCTTACAAATATCTCGCCTAAGCACCGCTAGCGAGTGTAGCGAGTGTCGAGGCATTCGACAAATCCGCTAGTGCTAAGCGCTGCAATTAACGTCAAACTTACCAGTCTCTGAGCTCTTGATTACTGGCGTGTAGTGCTGCTCAGAGCTTATCGCTAGAGGGTGGATTCTACTTAAGCACTGGCTTTCTGGAATGCCACGAGCGTTATAAGACGGCTGTGATTTAGCGGAGCCCCTGCGGAAAAGTAAATTAAAGAAATAACTTACATTAGGTAAATGGAGTGATCACATGTTACGCCGACCCTACATAACGTGGAAAAAGTTTAGGAAGATGATGACTATTACTACTAAACTACTACTACTAATTTACTACCACTAAAAAACTCCTAATAAACTTCTACATAACTGAAAAAAAGGCCTATTTGTAACTAGTTCCTGCCTGTGGTTTTGCACGCGTGGTACCCACATAAAAAGTAACTTAAAATATATTCCAGGTCACAAGTCTCTTCCGAATTTCATCCTATTCCGTCTAGGAGTTTAAACGTTATTGAGTCACAAAATTGTTTTAGCAATGTTTATTTTTTACAGTGCGTGTACTTACATGCTGTTATATTTTTATGCATGTTTGTCTGTCCGTCTGTCCAAGTTCTGCTAATAGCTCTCCCAAAAAATGCAATGAGTTCAAAACATGACAGTCACCGTTTCTAAAAGATCGAGGATTCTAATAAACCTAGATTTTAAGTTTAAATAGCTACCTTAACCAGCGCTTAATAAATTCTAACATTATAAAGGCAAGAGTTTGCATTTCAATCGCGCTGCAACGTCTAGACTCTAGACAGATTTGGATGAAATTTGGAATAGATATACCTAGTCTGTGAGCTAATTATATAAGGACAAGATAAGGAATGAGTATGTCAGAGGAAATTTGAAAGTGGCGCCTGTTCCTCAAAAGATGAGGAGTGCTAGATTAGCATGGTATGGACACGTGATGAGGAGGGATGAAAACCATGTCACCAAAAAAGTTATGGGTACGAGTGTATCTGGGTACGCAAGTAGAGGAAGGCCGAAGAAAAATTGGTTTGATTGTGTGAAAGATGATATTCAAATTCAAATTCAAATTCAGTTTATTAAACTCAGAATAACATAACAGATAATAATTATCCAATGCGTTATAGAGGAACAGATAAAATATAACATATACTAACATTTCATACTAGTAGGTAATTATTTAGAATAAACTTAAAATAAAAAAATTATACAAAACAAACAAAACATTATACAAAACAAAAACAAAAATACAAACTTTAGCATTACTAACCCTAAAAATAACAAAAATATTCACAAACAAAAACAAAAAGTTGGATACTAACTAATATTGCACTCTGCATCTAAACATAAACTTAAAACTAAAAATTAAGTACTTACACACCTACTTACAACAATAAAGTTTCACAGAAACTAAGACAATTCCTTTCAACCACCTTCCATTCATCCGCAAACACATCAAACTGAGGATGTCTGGTGATTAAATCATTCAGATTTCTTTGAGCCCTGGTGATTGGAGATTGTTGCCGCGACAGCGTACGCGCCCAGTTCGTTGCGAATAAGGGTACGCGCCCAGGACGGAATCTGCCTCGGTTTTCTGGCACACATAACTGGCTGGCTTCGCTTAAGAGCGCGGGACAGTCGAGATGTAAGAGGAGTAGACTCAGAGTTGACGAATGATAGGAGTGAGTGGAAGAAGAAAACATGCTGTGCCGACCCCACGCATGGGATAAGGACAGGAGAATAATGATAGTCTGTGAGCTAATTATTTATAAGTTAAGTAATACGCGCCGCAACGCTGCCGCACCGCGACCGCACAGACATCGCATGAAACCTTGTTTGTCAGCCATTAAATAACAATTTCGGGCACATTAATCATGTAATGAAATTGTTGTTAATAGGTAGAGAACAAGGGGGGTGGGGGTGGGGGTGGGGGTTTATATTTCATTAGTTATACACTAATTATAGACGATACGAGTAATTACCTATTGTAGATATAAGTAAATGACGTAGTTTTGAATTACCAATTATTACACAAAAGACCGTAAGAAATATATTTTACAAAAAGAACTAAATTATGCATACTGGTAAGTAATCTTCAGGTTTGATAGATTTTCTTAGATTTCTAGTAACTTAGACCTTTATGAATACCTAAAGCCCTCAAGGCATTGTATATTCTAATAAATCATACAATTGAAACTGAATTTTATTTTATTAAAAACAAAAAAAACTATTTATTTATTTATACAATCTATAACTATATAAGAGCTTAACCTGACTGACTGACTGACTGATTGATCATCGCCGAGCCGAAACCGCAGAAGATAGAAAGCTGAAATTTGGAAGGTGGCTTTCTTTTATAACAAAACCACCCACTAAGGCGGGATATTTGGAAATTCCACCTCTAAGGGGGTGAAAAAGGGTGAAAACGTTAGTATGAAACTTTTTAACGCGTGGAGCGATTTTCATGAAACTTTGTTTGTGCACTGTAAATACAAAATAAATGAACACGTGTTTCAGGATTTTTCAATATAATCTTCAAAAAGGGGTCAAATGTTGGGTCAATGTTTGTATGGGATTTTTTTAACGGGTGGTGCGATTGGTTTTAAACTTTGTTTATGTACTGTAAATACAAAATAAATGAACACGTGTTTTAGGATTTTTAATATAATCTTCAAAAAGTGGTCAAATGTGGGGTCAATGTTTGTAATCGGAACTTTTTAACGGGTGGTGCGATTGGTTTGAAACTTTGTTTGTGTACTGTAAATGCAAAATAAATGGACACGTATTTCAGGATTTTTCAATATATCCTTCAAAAAGGGGTAAAATGGGGTGTCAAAGTAGTATGGGATTAGTATGAGTTGAGTGTGATGTGTTTAAAACTCAGTTTAGATATTTTATGTGAACGAAGTCGCGGGCGGGACAGCTAGTAACAATATAAATCTTAAGTTAACTGAAATTTATTTTCTAATTGCAACAAACAAGTTACAGATAGAAAACATAGAATCAAGTTACTGATTTGTATAATATTCATATTTAATTGCAAATATAAAAAATATATAAAAAAAAGACTTTCTTGTGGTTAATAATAATAATAACAAAAACTAATCATAATTTACACTGAATTTGATATTCAAACACCGACAGGAGGTGGGTAATATTCATTCTCTCAAAGCTAGAGATTGGCTGTTGTTTGACCGATACGATAACAAACAAACAGAAACCCTCCATTTCCGCAATAACCTCGCAATAAGCTGCCGATAAATAAAAAAAACACAAAAGTGTATTTATCGGGGCAGGTCGAATAAATTAAGGAACAAAGGCCATACCTACTCAAAGTTAAATTAATTTGATTCGGCCGCAGAAAGTGAAAAAAGCCCAAATTGGTTCGCTACGGAATCCGTACAATTCGATTGTATTGTACTGATCGGTGGGACAGACTATAAGAGTGACGGCTACTTCACTCTGTTATTACAGTACTATGATTTATCGATCTTATAACTTTTGTACTAACATTACATCGGACTGATACAGTTTCGAAGAAATGAAACATCGCATTAATTAGCTGTCGACATATATTATCGCAATATAAACTTAAGAACCAAGTTTCTTTTTTACGTAGGTTTACCATCGTACCTTATAAACTAAACTAAAATATTTACTGTTTGTTAATATTGTTTGCTATCTAACAGCAGTATTGAGATGACGGATGATAAAGGGGAATGGAAGAAGAAAACGTGTTATGCCGACCTCACATAGCGTGGGAAAAGGGCAGGAAGAAGAAGAATCTCTAGCTTCAGTTGGTGTAAAGTTAAGTCAGTCTATCTGTTCGTCTATCTCTCTACCGTGGTTTGCGAATAGCTTCCCCAAACAATGCAATTTATCAATATCATATTGCTTGTATCAGCCTGAGTGTAAAGGGTTGAATTAACTGATTTTCAACACGTGACAATCGCTGTTTCTGAAGTGCTCATGAATAGAGGTTTTAACTGCTGAAAAAACCCTAAATATAAATAACATAGAGGAAGCAATCTCTTATTGCAGGAAGCAAATAGAAGCAAATGGGAAGCAATTTTTGGATAACATTTCAACGTTCAATACGACAGGTGACTCACCATCCTGACTGTATCTCAGAAAAGCCTTTTCCTTCAGGTCACTTATGCCCAGTGATCTGTATTGTTCCCCTTATTAAGTTATGATTTGAACAAATAAATTGACACTTTTGTCGTCACTAATTTCACTTTTCTCTTCCGTGGAAAAAACACTTTCTACATTGCTCATGCTAAGGGGCTGGTTTTAGTTATTCTTTTGTTTACTTCAGTATTCATCAGTGGCATAGCTGTTCTATGAAGTCTATGGTAGTGTTTAATTAAAAACGTGGACTGTTCAAAAACAGGCGTAAACAGGAATCCTTGTAATCAGGATTCAGCGGATTGACGAAGGAATGGGTTCAAACGGCACTTCTAGCAAATATTTAAGTCGACCGGAGACAGAAATAGCTTATTTATGTAAAGGGACATCTCTTTAAGCAATAATTATTCAAAGATGTCAATAGGTCTTTCCGTCTTTTGTTTTCGTAGTGAGGAGCTTGTCGCTTTTATTGCTCTATATTTAGCGCATCTATAATAAGTTTAATAGAGATGGGTGTGCGTCCTATAAATAAATAAAAATGTAGCTACTTAAGAATAAGTTACAAATTATAGGTGACTAGCTTCCGCCCACGGCTTGCCCGCGTGGTACCTTGAAAAACAAAAACAAATCTATCCCACGGGAACCTTGCATTTTTCCGGGATAAAAAGTAGCCTTTGTGCAGACTATATCTGTGCCAAATTTCATCAAAATCTATTCAGTAGTTTTTGCGTGAAAGAGATATATAACAAACATACATTCATACATTCTTACAAACTTTCGCCTTTATAGATTTACTTTATGATTTTCTTAATGTACAATTTTCCGAGAAATTTAAACAAAAAACCATTTTTTGCTTAAAATTTACTTGAAAATTTATCTGAAACTTATTGACAATACTTTTTCAATAAAAATCACTTCACACTCGCAAAAATTATATCCAGAGACAGAAGACATAGTAAAGAAGAAGAATACGAAAAAAAAACTATCCGCTTTCGGTTAACCGTGCTTAACGCTATCTAATTAAAAAAAAAGCAGAGCTTGCACCGTACACGTGTGTTCTAATTAACTGTACTTTTCCTGGCGACAGTACTAAACTTTAAGTAGAACAGTCGTGAGATAAATTCCAAATTTCAGGATAAGCTCAGCTTTATCCAAGCGGATTAGAACTAATCTCTTCTGTAGACAGCTTGTTATCGAGTTTTTAGCCTTTGCTACAGTGTCGGTGTACATCGATGCTTTTCTACAAGGTCTTTACGGTTTTTAGAATACCTCAAGAAACCCAATTATTTTTAATAAACAACTTCAAAAGGAAGAGGTTATCAATTCGTGTTTTTTTTTGTATATTTGTTACGCGATTACTCCGGTAATTATTAACGGATTTTGATGATTCACTTTTTGTTTGATAGGTCATACCCGTCTACTACCTACCTAGACGACTACCCGTCTACTACCTACCTAGACGACTACCGTGTCTACCCGTGACCACGACAGCGTGCAAACCTGTCGAAACGTCGGGAAAATATAAGGTAATTTGAACGCGATAAATACCCGTCTAATACTAATAATGCTAATAATGCTGTTCCAAAGACTCGAGGTTGAAAGTGGAAACATTGGTCTCGCAGTGAACAGAGCGAAAACCAAAATGATGATAGTGGATCGATCAGGAAAGCTGTCAAACGTCACCTGCAACATACCTGGTATTAACATCGTCGACTGCTACATCTACCTGGGCTCTCAAATCTGCAACGACGGTAGCTGTGTTCACGAGATAAAAAGACGTATTGGGATGGCGAAGGATGCTATGACCCGTTTGAACCAAATCTGGAAGAAGAGAGGAATAGGTATCAAAACCAAGATGAGATTGATACGAGCGCTGGTATTCCCTATCTTCCTGTATGGGGTTGAAACGTGGACAATTCTGGCCCGCGAAAGACAAAGGATCGATGCATTTGAGATGTGGTGCTGGAGACGCATGTTAAGAATACCGTGGACTGCGAAACGCACTAATACATCGATCTTGACTAAGCTCCAAATAAAGACCCGCTTTTCCACCATATGCCAACAACGCATTCTTTCATATTTCGGCCACACCGTGCGCAGAGGCGATGAAAGTCTGGAAAAACTGATTGTTGTTGGGAACACCGAAGGCAAACGATCCCGAGGTCGTTCGCCAACAAGATGGACCGATCAAGTGAAAGACTCATCGTCCTCCAAATTTCAATCGATCGTAAGAGATGCACTGGACAGGAACCGGTGGAGGCAGATCATTCGCTCCAGATGCAACCCCGAAGCTGACCACGATCCTCAGATATGAGGGACCGACTAGAGAGAGAGAATACTAATAATAATGTGTTCAGATCGCGTAAGTTTAAAAGTACATAATACTGTTTAATGTAAATTGTTCACTTATTAACAGTAGGTAACATTACCTTCAATGATAGCTACAACAAGTTACAGATAAGTTGCGGCAAACGTTCGAACTTTGTATTCACCTCTGTGCTAAGTCTGTTTTATGACGGTCAACGTTTTTTGAGAAGGCGTTAGGTTCACCTGCCGTGTTATGTCAATGTGTGCTCCCGTGATACCGTACATTGAATATTTTCAACGTGTCGACAGCGTCGTTCAAAATTAAAAAAAAAGATTTTGGTTAAACTTATCTGCATAAAGTAAGTATTTAATTTAAATGGAACAATAATAAATAAAGATTTTTCCAAAAAATAACTCAGTAGACATTTATTTCTATTAAACCATTTTTTGGCACTTATAGCTATTTTTTTTTTTTTGCTGTCCTTATTATCTGATTTGGTTTTTAATATTTTTACTTAATGAACTACTAAATAACTTATTTTATAAATTGTGATTAATTCACTAATTGTCAAACTAAAGATAGATTTGATAATGTATTACTAAAACAGATTTAAAGCAATGAGCGTTCGTTTATAAAAACACCAATTTCGCACCTATCATCTTTTTCCACACTAGGCTCGATACGTGATCCGAGAAATATGTAGAAATGTTTGCATTGCCGATAGATTTGATTTGCGCGAGCGAGTCTCCTCTTGAAAATCAACACGTGTGAGGTGTGCCTTATGTTTTGTTAGGTTGTTTGTTTTGAATAATACAATAAGTAAAAGATCGCTTTGTATTTAGTTTGTTTAAATAATAAACGTGTTCATTACTGTCATGAACCTATTACCAGACTTGATTGACATGAGTGCTTCTCTTTTCAACCCAAGATTGTTCTACCCAATAGGTATTTATCTCCTTTCGACCCAAAAACATATTCTCCTTTCTACCACATCTCTAGTGTAAGAGAAAAGTGTAGTCAGAGGCACGTTAACACATTTTAAGCACATTATAAATCCTACTACTTATTCTATTACATTAATCCTACTTATAAATGCGAAAGTTTGTTACATAATAACATTGAAAGGCCTCAACGGATTTGGATGAAATTTGGCACAGAGATTATAGGTTATAACTTAACAAGGTACCACGCGAACAAAGCCGCCAGCGGAAACTAGTAAATGAATAAAGATTACAATCTATTCCATAATACGGAAACCGTCAAACATCAAAAGGATGCAGTTGGGTATGAATTTTTAGTTGAGATTAGAACCAACGGCTTAAGTATAAAATGTAGCTAGTTACCACTACTCTCTCTAATGATCTCATGTAATACAAAAGCTTTGTTTTTATCGCGTTGCCTAAGGCATTCGCTACACACTCAATCAAACATCAGTTTAAGTTTTATAACTGAAGGTAAACATCGTGTAATGCTGCTATTTATTTTGCTGATGAAAATTTAAATATTGAAATTACACTACAACTATGAGCTATTTTTGTTTATTTTTTGAAATCGAATATACGAATAAGAAAAGAGTGATTACTGAGATGACGGTTGATCGAGGTAAATGGAAGAAGAAAACGTGTTGTGCCAACCCCACATAGCGTGGGAAAAGGGCAGGAAGAAGAAGAAGAATGTACCTACCTTACCATAGTATCAATTTTACAATCGATACGATGGTATCGGTTATAAATTGTGTTCGTATCAGCTAGTTTTATCAACAATTCGAATAAAAAAAACACATTTGTCTATACCGCTTTAGAACGTAATATTATAAAACTGATGGATGGAAATGACTGACGCCTGCATGATTGTGTAACGCACGCTTAAGACTCGTGTCAAGACAAGCGTCCAAGTAAACAGGTCACATGGAAACTGCGAGAGAGACGCTAACACACGCCACTGGCGCCACTTCAGTTAATGTATTGCTGTTCTTAAGGTGTTGTGAGCTTCTGCAACAAACTATTATGATACTAACTATAATAGAGTACCTATACTTCGTAAAAACAATGGCGTGTTTGCTAGATGCGTTGTTTCCATTGTTAGGTATAGCGATTCCCGATTTTCTCGCTTATGAATCATTTTATACTTTTAAACTTACGCGATCTGAACACATTATTATTAGTATTAAACGGGTATTTATCGCGTTCTTATTACCTATTTATTTTCCCGACGTTTCGACAGGTTTACACGCTGTCACGACAGTGTAGACGGGTAGACTCTACGTAACGTCGTCGGGAAAATAAATAGGTAATTAGAACGAGATAAACACCCGTTTCATCAAATGAATCATTTGTATCTCTTGTTGGTGAAGATAATATTTGCTTGTCCACCAAAGAATTGCTGTTTTTCTTACCATTTTGTCTCACGCAGTTCTGAAAGTGCAAGTAGCCAAAACATTAAAGTTTTTTCAAAAGAAATTCTGATTTATGTAAACATTTTATAGAGAAGGTTAGGCAGGTACTCATACTAACTAGTATTTATTGCACAATAAAAAATTAGCCGTAATTTTTTTTTTTACAATTAGAATAGCCTATGTTATTTTTGTGATCTTGACGAATCCAACGACACCTGATTTGTCAAAATCCGTCTAGCCGTTTGAGCTACAGTGACAGTCAAAGGAACTTGCATACATACATTACACTTCTAACAAATTTCCGTCATTCTTCGCTTGGCATTCGGGTAAAAACTCAAGATGCCCACACTCGAAACTTTGAAGATGAAAGTGATCTCGCGTGAGTTGAACCTCCTCCCCTCACATCCCCCGGAAACCTTTTTTTAAATCTTTTTATTAATCTATTCGCTGTGCGAATATGGGATTAAATAAAAAATATACTTACAACTACGAGTATATACAACAAAAATAAAATTCAAAACACTGCAGTCATGTCAAAAATAAAAATGAAAACTCCTTATTATTTACAGCAACTTGGACGCTAGTATAATTTTCGTCTTATTTGCGTTCGTTGCACTAAATTCAATATTTCATAGCAAATAATATTCTTACTCATAAACATAGTTCACGGCTTGTAGCACGGGACTGCAATACCGGTTTCCTCATTTAAATTCATACCTGATTCTATTGAAATAATTTCACGTGTAGGTACCAGAAACGGCGTGTAATAAATTCGACTTTTCACCTCCAAGAAATTGGATGTTATGTGAAAAATAGTGTTACAGGACCGGGCTCAAGGCTTAGTCAGATCTGTCTATTAACCTCTCTATTAAGTATGTCTACTTACCTGAATCAATAAACAGATCTGTCTAACTAAATTCTAAGTATAAACATTAAGATCCAATTTCACCAAACTTTTGTTAAAAAAACATTTCCTGATCGGGTATCAAAATTAATGAGAATGTCAAAGTATCGTTATCTAGTCTACGTCATTTCATTTTACGGAAGATAATCCTTTGTCAGGATATAGTGGACCACAAAACAACTTTAGCAGGTTATTTAAAGGCTAATAAGCTGTAAATTAAGAGATTATAGTGAAACTAGCCTCTGAGTTTGTGTGTTATTAGGTATTCTATGTATGTATTTACAAAAAAAAAGTAAGTTTATAATTAATATATTAACTATCTGGTTCCCATAGTAGGTACAAGCTTTGCTTAGTTTGGGACTAGATGGCATTGTGTAAAATGATCACCAATATTTATTTATTACATCTACAATTTAATTATCGAATATCAATGCGGCCTATTTATGTTATTTAAGTTTTTTTAAATAACTATTTTAAGGGCGTATTCACAAATATCAAATCTCAATACCTAGCATACAGTGAATTCACATCACCAATTTAATTTCATAACTTACCTACCTAACCTTCAAGTACCAAGATTAGTTAGCTATGTATAGAATTGAGCGTAAAGCGGCTTCAATGTGCATGTGGGCACTTAAAAATGTGGTTACATCCTTAAGTATAGAATGTCTATTCCTTAATCCGGCCCAGCTTTCTGGTACGGAATAGGAAGAAATTGAAATGGCTGCAGTATTGGCAAATACATCTTAGGTTTGGCGTGTTTGTACCGATCCACTCAGGCACGGGTGAGGGGAGGCTCGCCAAGATTGGGCTACTTCATCATTGCTTACCTGTACCCTTAGCACGAGTTTTTGACATGTTAATATCCCTAGTAGGGCTGTGAATGCGGCGCAAATACATTCAAAGAGTTTTTAATAATCATCTTCCTAAAATTGTTACGTTCCCAACTGGTAGAGATAAAAACTAGTACATAGTCTACTAACTACATAGTCTTGGAAGGCAGAGCTTTAGCTCTACATTTGGCTAGAGGCACATACATAAGGCTCTAGAATCTAGAGCATAGTTATGTAACTTAGGGATATTAAACTTGGGAAACTCATATTTTCTTCAGGGTTTAAATGTAGGTAGTACACTAAATGTATATGTATATAACGAGCTGATTCCCGCAGCTTCGCCCGCGTGAATGTCGATTATCGTGACTTTTCATACAAACTTTCATCCCCTATTTTATCCCCTTGGGGGTAGAATTAATCAAAATCCTTTCTTAGCGGATGCCTACGTCATAACATCTTCCTGGCATGCCAAATTTCAGCCCGATCCGTCCAGTGGTTTGGGCTGTGCGTTGATAGATCACTATGTCAGTCAGTCAGTCAGTCACCTTTGAGTTATATATATTTAGATATAGAAATGTATAAATGTATATGTAAGAAAACGTGTTGTGCCTACCCACACAGCGTGGGAAAGGGCAGGAAGAAGAAGAAGTACCTAAAAATAACATACAGCTTTCTCACCGTCAATTCCTTTTCTTTTGTACCTATAACAATTCATAAAAATACGAAGCTTCGTCAAATGCCGCCATCCCTCACCTAACTACAGTTTCATAAGTCTCCATTTAATACGCTTTCGTAGCTTATTCCGTTCACAAACTCGAAAATAAATATCTCTTTCCATTTAATAGAAACCGTCTCCAGAGATATCGTAGTAGGGGAGAGATGGCAATGTTTACCCGCTTTTAACTGTCCTTACAGTACTGAGCTGCAGTTGGTAGTAGCTCCGCCTTCTGCGCTGCAGGTTGTGGGTTCGATCCCCACCCAGGATAAATATTTGTGTGATGTTTGTTAAAAATCTGAGATGGTTTATGTGACTCCTACTCAAGCTATCATCTAAATAAGACAAAAATGATACTAGCCTTAGTCCAAATTGCTTTTAATAATTGGTAAGTAAGTAATTATGTTCTTTTTAAGATGTGACCTCTGCCTCACGATCCGAAGGTCGTGGGTTCTAACCTGGTCGTGCACCAATGAGTTTTTCTATTGGAAAAATGCATGTTTGCTCTTAAACGGCGAAAAAACATGTCGCGAGGAAACCGGCATACCCTAGAACCAAAAATTCAAAGGTTACTATTCTTATAAGCAGCGATGGGCTTGCAACCTGTCACGTACGGAATACTAACTACTATGCAAAATGTAGACAAGTATCAAATGTCATGTTCCGACGTGCCTCTGACTAAATATCCTCAAAGATCTAAGTCACTAGAGGTCTAAGGAGATATGTACCGAGTCTGGGGATTACAGTCGTGATCGTTTTTATGATGCGAAGAAACACTTATTTGATTTTGTTGCATATTTTTTATTAAGTCGCACAAAAAATAGGTTACTCAAAAAAAATTTTAAAGAGAAATCTGAGACTAATTTCTTAGGAACTCATCATCTTCCTGCCCTATACCCACGTTATGTGGAGTCGGCACAACATGTGATCTTCTTCCATTTCCCTCTGTCATTCGTCATCTCAGTACTCACTCCTTTCCTACCCTGTCAACTTTCACACAGTCCATCCATCTTTTCTTCGTCCTACCTCTACCCCTGTATCCATCTACATTCATACCTAACACCCTCCTCGTCACATGACATTAAAGTTGAGGACTACAGGTAAAATTACAGAAACAATAAAAATAAGATTGTTCTATCCAACTGAACCATTCTAGTCATTGGGCACCTTTCCCCATCATTTTCCCTGTTCGCTCACGAAAGTTCATTATTCGGTGAGCCATTGAAGGACAATCTCGACCCCTTGAGGGACCAGATTTGGGACCCTTAGCCCATTGAGAGGCCAACCTGAATGTCCACGTACTCTTTATTTGCTAAGCAATAGAAATACCTACTTGTTGACGGAAGAAACGGGATAGCTTAGGGTTGAACGGCTTGAATAGGGCTTTCTTATTCTTGAACTGTATCTTACGCTTCTAAGGCTTTTGGGATTATCAATAGAAAAAGCGGAACCTTTATAAGAAAAGAAAGAATGTTTTTTTTATTTGACCATCACAACTATGTAAATACATAAACTAGTAGGTATTTATTGCAAAAATAAAAAAAATCGGACTAAATGAAAATAGATTTTTACAGCCGCCATATTGGCTTTTTTGACATTTTGTATAGCCTATGTCACTTTTGTGATCGAGAAGAATGCAATGAAACCGCATTTCTCAAAATCCGTCTAGCGGTTTGAGCTACAGCGACAGGCAAAGGAACTCACATACATAATATACATACACCCCAAACACATTACCCGCCTTTTATGCTTCGCAGTCGGGTAAAAACATAAACTGAAATGGCCCACAGCTCAGAATAATACTACTTTTTGTATAAATAGAGTTACTTATAAGTTCGTATCATTATCAGAAAAGTTACGAGTGTCATGTCAAAAATGACAAATACGAATCATATCGTTGCAAAAACTTTATGGTGGTAAAATAAAATAGTGTAATCTTAAAAAACTCTAAGACAATAAGTTTTTCAGTGCTTTTGTATTTAGGTATTGAAAATTCAGCTCAGAATAGAGTTTAAATAGAGAACAGCCAAAAAATATTTTCGGTTTTCTGTCTCTTTCATACTGGAGGTGAATCCTCACAAAACAACACGATCACCCGAATATATTACTGCTCCAATTATAACGGTGCTCCCTGATTGGTCAACGGAGATTTGACTCGAGCATTGAGCCAAGTGGAAATGGCGATGAGGTTAGAGTGGACATTCCTATAGAATGGAAAGTATTATACTGTTGATTTATTCAGGACAATCGGAATAAATTTAGGTTTACCGTTTTATATTTCTGGTCCGGTTTCGATGTTTGATTCGTTTTATTTTGAAAACTCTTTATAGCACCTATCAATTTGGGGTCAGCAAAAATTGCCTGATAGGATTTAAAAGCAGCGGATTTAAAATTGATCAATTATTATTCAAATATACATGATTTCGCTATTGATTCCAAATTTAAGTAGATACGTACTTACTAAATGTGCTGCTTGAGACTTCTCCATATTCAAATATTTGGTTTTTCTTGAATATTTTTCAGTTTGTACATTTATTTTAGGCCATCATAATCACACACGTGACTGATTAATTAAATTATATTAATTGATATAGCGGCAATGGGCTTGCAACCTGTCGCGTACGGAGTACTAATCACTGTGCAATATATGGGCATGTACCAAATGTCATGTTTGGACGTACCTCTGACTCTTTAGATATTATTTTCAAAAGATCTATGTAAGTACTAGAGATCTGGGAAGATATCGACCGAGTCTAGGGATTACAGTCGTGATCATGTTTTTTTTTTAATGTAGACCTAGCAATTCTAGCAAGAAATTACTTTTTCTAATCATATGATGTAAACATTATCTTATATAATAATCTATCTTGTAATCGTAGTTATTTTAATTAACTGCTTGTTTATTTTACGTCTAGTATAGGTAAAACTTGTAGTAAATAAGATCAATTATATTCTATCAATTATTTATTATCCACACTATCCTAACGCATCTTAAGGCTATTACACACATGCGAATCCTCGAGTGACAACCAATGCATTGTAATGCGCCATTACACAATCGGACAGTTTTATCTGTCCGGCAGTGGAAACTACTCCTAAGAGATTTCCGGATGAGTAGAAATACCTTTTGTTCACACAGAATAACTCATAGTAATCTCACATAAGTTCCACTTTAGAATCGTTATTCCAACTTTCGTAGATACGAATTTATATTTAACTAGCTGATGCCCACGGTTTCCCCCGCGTGGCAAAGACGACTTATTTTTTTCCGACAACTTCAACAAATATCATTATATTTTAGCCAGTTTATACAAAAACGGGACAAATTATATAGGGTGTTACCACACTACTTCCGAAAACTTCAGGGGATTAAAATATCCATCAATATAAACAACTTTTTCTAAGAAACCAACACTGTGAGTGAGAAAAAAATAACAGCAAATACGCTAAAACATTTAATACGATTCGAGATCAGCTTAGTACATGCCTCGATCATTGTTCTCATGCAATCCGTGACTCAATTTTGAAGTTAACATATCGAGATATCTATCGATTGTAATATCTTTTACAGTTTCTATTCCGTTCAAGATTGACAGATAAGCGTGTGTTAGATTGATAACGTCTTGGAATTTCATATAGAGAAAACTGTATCAGATTCAAAAGAATAAAAGAAAAGTTGCGAATTGAACTTTGTATTCTATTGCATTGTCTTAAATGTCAATAAACGTCAGCAGGTTAACGAATATCGGTCGGTCATTGGTAGGGAGTGGACAAATAAAGATTAAAAAAGAATCGGGTTGTAGATAATGTTGTTGTTGATGATGATGAAGATAATGATGATGATGAATGTGCTAAACAAACTCTAAGTTTTACGGCCATGAATATACTATGATCTAAAATGTGTAACGAAACAATGTTTCGTGTGTCGAGCAAACATAGCAGTAATGGTAACCTCGGGTTTATTAAGGAATTCATATTGGCTTTACGCTGTTATTGAAAGGTCGGGCCTTTTCGCGATTCCCTTATTTGTTGGTAAATAAAGGAGATTGATGGCAGGCGCACAATGCTTGTATTGGGGAGATAAATTTCTGGGAACATGTTTGGGATGTAAGTAATTGCATTATGGTAAAGGTTAAATTACAGATCGTAGGTTAGGAATAAGAAGCCAAATCCCTAAGAAAAAAGATCCAAAGAAAAAGTTATTATTTCTTTTAAAGATGATTTTTGATGAAGATAAAATTGTTGAAAAAAAAACACGAGGCCCACTTTAATTATTTTATTGGTTGGTTTGACAGAATACGAAAGAAGGAGAATGAAGATAAAAATCGTATTTTTGATTACTATCTTTACTAGCTTCCGCCCACGGCTTCGCCCGCGTGGTGGCTTCAAAAACAAAAACAAATCTATCCCACGGGAACCGTACATTTTTCCGGGATAAAAAGTAGCCTATGTACTATTCCAGGCAATACAGTCATAATCTATATCTGTACTAAAATTCATGCAGATCCGTACAGCCGTTTCAGCGTGAAAGAATAACAAAATATACATCAGTACATACACATTCTTACAAACTTTCGCGTTTATAATATTAGTAGGATTAATCACGAAACACTCTTAGGGTAGCTGGGTGGCGAAAATATTTGGATGGTTGACCTTTTGTTACAGAGCGCTTTTGTGCTTTGGTCAAGTTGTCAGCCCCAGCTCAACTTTGGCAACGCTCGGCGCGGAAATCATTAGGACGGTTGACTGGACATCAAAGCATTCCATGCTTTGGAAGACGCGTCATGTTGTCAGTTAGCTGTACAAAGGTGAAACAATACTTGTGCTAAAGGTACTCACGAAGTAATACCGTTATTCGTAACTACAAATAATTGAATTATTACTAAGATCGTATTCTGACAGACAGAAAAACAATTTAATATAGAATAGGTTGCTGAGGTAGAGGTATGTGTAATAATAGTGAACAAAGTATAAGCTACTAAAGCTAAATTAGTCCTGACGTAAAGAATAAATAAGTGGGCCACAATATTTTTTTAATTCATGTCATAATTATATACTTATTTCTTTTCAAAAAAATAAATAAACAGCAAAAGACCATAATAATCTACCAAATTTCATCCAGATCCGTTCTGCCGCTGTTTCAGCGTGATTCAGTAACAAACATACATTCATCCATCCATCCATCCTAGCTTTTGCATTGAGATTTCCATTTTGGAAGTGGGAATTAGGATAGAAAATAGGTTAGGATAGTAATAAAACTAGTAGAAAGTAGAAATTTAACTGAAAACTACAAAAAAAACTAATTTTTTTCTAACGTTTTTAAATACAAGTATAATATACATATTATATAATAATATATTATGTAAGTACTTATATGTAAATACAAGTAGTATATGGAAACAATCGTATTGAATAAGTAATGAAAAATCGTCTTACGACTTCGATGATTCGACAATATCTGTTGAGGACAAGCGTGAGTCTGCTTTACATTGCCAAATCTTCGCATGGCTTTAAATTTAATGATTCTTGATCAATGGGAAGAAGTCATAGGTTTTGATTTCTTGGGACAGAAAAACAGACAGACAAAAAACGAAGCTCTGACAAATCCTCTACAATAGTTTTTGTCCTTTGAACGAAACCTTAAAAATGGTTCAATTGTAACATAAATACTTTCTACGGAAAATATTTCAACGCGACAACAAAATCACCCACAGTCAGCCTCACAAAAGAAACAGAGGCACAAAAGAAAGTCCTTTGCAGCACTGGAATGAGTGTGCCCCTACACAGTGACTATGCCTACAATAGACCGAAAAACTTACCAATAACCTCTTACAGATAATTGGACGAAAGCGCGATTTTGTTACTCAATTTATCAGATATTATTTTTATATATATTACTAGCTGTCCCGCTTGCGACTTTGTTCACTTAAAGTATGTATATAAACCGAATTTCAAACATATCGCACCACCCGTTAAAAAGTTCCCATACAAAAATTGACCCCACATTTGACCCCTTTTTGAAGGTTATATTAAAAAATCCTGAAACACGTGTTCGTTCATTTTTTATTTACAGTGCACAATCAAAGTTTCATGAAAATCGCTCCACGCGTTAAAAAGTTTCATACAAACGGTTTCACCCTTTTTCACCCCCTTAGAGGTGGAATTTCCAAAAAACCCGCCTTAGTGGGTTGTTTTGTTATAAAAGGAAACCACCTTCCAAATTTCAGCTTTATAGCTTCAGCGGTTTCGGCTGGGCGATGATAAATCAGTCAGTCAGTCAGTCAGTCAGGTTAAGCTCTTATATAGATATAGATAAGTTTACTATAGTGCAATGGACGAGAAATGAGTGCATGAAGGCGGAAATGCGAATGTTGATGGATGTGTGGTGTGACAAGGATGGATAAAAATATAAGTAATGATATAAGAGGAAGTTTGAAAGTGGCGGCTGGTGACGGAAAAGATGAAGAATAATCGGTTAGCGTATAAATAGTGTATGTTAAATTAGATACATAATATTAATAAGGTGTGGGTCATATGGGTTGGGCTTGCAACCTGTCACGTACTGAATACTAATCACTGTGAAAAATGTGGTCATGTGCTGTTTGGACGTGCCTCTGACTACCCCTGTTTAAGTAGCCTCAAAGATGTAAGTAACTAGAGTTCTGAGGAGATATCCACCGAATCGAAAGTACAATCTTGATCATGTTTTTTTTTATCTGGTCTCTATTTCTTGCGAAATAGTGTGGTTAAAGGATTAAAGTGCGCCTCAGTGGCTCCTTTTGTGCACTATCATCATCATCTTCCTGCCCACCTAGCAATAGCACTCTCCTTGTCACATGACATTCGTCTGAGTAAGACAAAATATTTCCCCAAATTCAGAATGCTATATTCACACTCCGAAGTACAGGCGGCGTAACAAAACGTCCAGCTGTCAAGCCAGCGGAACTAAACGCAGGTAAATTACGCCGCGGTCAAAGACTCGCGTCAGATGTCGTTGTGAACAATTTATGGCGAAAAGCCGGGACGTTTAGCAACTTTCGGGCCTAACGAACCATTTTGATAGGAAACCGGTATCCGAACATTTTAAATTCGGATACATTTGACTAATTTCATTTGGTACGATGACGTCAAATTGTCTGTTATTATTTGAGATTGACGAGTGACCTACTGGTATACTTGTCAAACATTTCTTAGGCTTTTTACAAGTTTCGAGAGAATTGGAAAAATACTTGACAAAATTGTAGAAAACTCAGCCACAGACGTCATAACCTAAAAAAGAAGAAGAAAAAGAAGAAGAAGAGAAGAAATATCACGATTGTCAAAAGAATATTCAACAAAAACATTTATGACGTATTTTCTTCTGATGCCTTATCTGTGAACTTTGTCGTTCTAGTTTTCATATTTTTCACGTATTATTTTGTGTTTTTTTACGAAAATAACAATAAGTAGTATTTGTGACGACCAAAAATATCATCTTTCAAGGCCCATTTTTGTATTCTCAGGTAAAAACCAGATAGCCTTATACAAACATAGCTTCTTTGATAGCCTACATTAAATTTGATGTACCTCTTATATCTTACAGAAAAACGGTAAGTTGTTAGCAAGTTTTAGTCACTTTTGTAAACATGTTTTTCTATCCTTAACAGAAGAATATAGTTACAATGAACCTTTGTCTTCTCTTCGACAGAATAAAACGCTACTAGGCGCATGCTAGGGGGTCTGGTGAGTATGACGCATCTTTCTGTGCAAATGCGGTATATCGACCTTCAGGGATCGAAGGTCTAAAAGTTGAAAAGTCCATCACAGTTTGTGTGGAAGTCGAATTGACGGTTGTGAAGTGTCAAGAAGGTAACTGGAGTTTTACGTTTCTTTCAGTTCCGGATGGCTTTCAGTTTGACCGTAAGGGAAAGTCGTGATCTAAATTCTAATCTAAAAGTCATGATAAAACTAAATACTGAGTTACGAACTGTGGCGTCGGCCATCTTGGACCGATTTCCATTAAACATAGCTAAGAACACTCCCGACTCGTTCACTCAACACGTTCACTCTGAGAAAGAAGAAGAGTCGAAGTGTACAGTCTATGGTCAACTCACGAAAGTTAACAGGAGCTAGGCCAGTTTTCTTCTTCCTGTTGAAACACACGGGTTGTTGAAAATAGGTTCCTTTCTCAAAAGGTCTTTGAACTTTTTAGTTTTTACGACATGCTGGTTTCCTCAAGATGTTTTCATTCACCGTTTAAGAGTACTGGTATAGAGCAATTTACATTTTTTTAGCAAAAAATTGATTGGATTTTAACTGACGACCAAGATGACTACGATCGCAAAGTGGAGCTACCACTAAACCGCCAATGCTCCAAGTGTTATTTGGTGACCGGACTGATTTGACAGTGTGTCATAAAAGAAACTGTATAAGAAAATGTTATAAAGAAAAACTTAATAAAAAATAAATAAAAAATAAATATGATCACGACTGTAATCCCCGGGCTCGGTAGATATCACCTCAGATTTTTAGACACTTAGATCTTTGAGGATAACTAAAGGGGGTAGTCAGAGGCAAGTCCAAACATGACATTTGGTACATGCCCACATTTTGCACAGTAGTTAGTATTCCGTACGTGACAAGTTGCAAGCCCATCGCCGCTTATAAGAATACTAACCTATGACACATACCTTCGAATTTTTGGTTCTAGGGTATGCCGGTTTCCTCACGATGTTTTCCTTCACCGTTTAAGAGCACCGGCATTGCGCACATAAATTTTTCGAATGGAAAATCTCATTGGTGCACGACCAGGTTTGAACCCACGACCTACGGATCGTGAGGCAGGGGTGCTACCACTACACCACCAGCGCTCTTTGTTTAAGAAAATGTTGTAAAGAAAAACATAATAAGAACCAATAAAGCTTGGTATTAACCAAGTACCTAATATTCCTTGAAACCCTACGACTGCTAAATCGCTTGACATATTGATACGACCTAGACCAATCATTTATTTTAATAATAATATCTCATGCGGCCGTTCCCGCTCAGCGCAATTTATGTAGTACTTAAGCTTATGTTTCGGTTTCCTAAATAGCGTCAACCGTCATATAAAAGCCGTAAAGTTATTGTGGCCGCAATTTGCAACCGACGAAATAAACGACGAGTCTTTTTAACCGCAGATGCTGAAAAAGGTCGGAAAGGGAAGCCTTCGTCTGTCTGGGCAACGCTGCCTTTAAATGGACTATAGTTTATTTTTAATTTGAATTTGCAGTAATTTTTTTTGGAAATTGAGTAAGCAGAAACTACCAAGGCGATAATTAACTTGTATGTTGTACTAGTTTCATAACATGTAAGATCTTACTATTTAAATAAAATATGTCACTCTTCTTCTTCTCCTTCTTTGTGTATGTCATCTGTTTTTATTGTCACTCTTGTAATGCCGACAAGTCTAATGACACCTCAATTGTCAAAATCAGTCCAGACATTGCAATTGCCCTCCTGTGGCCTTACCACAAGCTCTTACAAACCACCATGTTTCAGAAACGTCAAATTTCAAGCTAGAAATAACACTACTTCTATAATTTTTTTATATGTCATGGTACGAAGTATCAAAGTTTTATTAGGCGGTGTGGTCGCTCAGCAACAAAGCCTTTTGTTTTGTGTGTTGTTAAATAAAAAAAAGTTTTATTACTTTGATACTGCCCGAAGAGCTTGTGGTAAAGCACCAGGAGATGACGGTCACGCTTTACAGTAAACCAAGCTTATACTAAAGCTTGGTAGCTGGAATTTTAGTACGCAACTATACTTGAGTTATAGCTAACTTACGCTCGAATAAGGTTTGGTTTTCGGAAATGCTAAGTTGCTAGTATGCTAAGGAAATGAAAAGTAAAGTTGTTGGGGAAGTTAGTATGTTAATTAGCGATTTGAACCGATTGGATTTTGACGCATAATGAAGTAGTACCTGGGTTTTTTACGGTAAACGACGTTTTATAAAAATGAAACCTAGTTAGATCGATTTATCGCCCCCGACACCCCCTGCAAACTAAATTTCATCAAAATCGTTGGAGCCGTTTCCGAGATTCAGATTAAATAATATGTACATATTATATAGATACACAAGAATTGCTCGTTTAAGGGTATAAGATTGTGCAACACTTGCAAAAATGGGATTGCCAAATATTATAATCTTTAATCGTTCCTCTGATAACCCCCTAGATATCCTAAAAAAACTAAGTTAGAACTAGAGATCAGCTACCAAACCTGCAGATTACATTGTATATTTAGTTTCGGCATTACTAAAAACGCTATAATTAGTAGATGTATGTTTGTAGGCTCTAGTAAAATCTAGGCTCTACGACACGTGCTACGCGCGTAGCTATTTCGTAGAACCTGCAGCCCGATTCCCGTTAAATGCAGCGCTTTTGCAACGTATTCGAACCGTGACGACGTATCTTTACGATTTAGCTAATCTATGTACAATACTTTGTATAAAAAAAATGCCATCAAAATAACTAAAGAAACTATGATTAACAATGATGCAAATATTTTTAATTTTACCCGTCTACGAAGAATGAGAGTAATATGCTTGGAGTGTACGTTGTATGTATGCAAGCGAGTTCTTTTTACTGTCCAAAAACCAAAAGGCTGGACAGATTTTGACAACTGAGGCGTCATTGGATATGTCTGGATTACAAGAGAGACATAGTCTATACAAAATCCATTATGTAAGAAGCTATTTTCAATTATTTTCAAGCGGTTTTTTTATTTTGAAATTATAAAAAAAAAATTATATGTTGTAGGTAGTCTTAAATATAATACGACATAGCACGCCCTATTAATTACGCAGGTTGTATACCCTATAGTAATAAAACTCATTACATTTTATTAACTGAGCAAAGATAATGTAGACATTATCAAAGTTCAAAAACAATTTTGAACCACGCTTCAAGAACACAAACAAAACAAAGTACAGAAAAGCTAGCTTTTAGTAATAAACAATGAAATGTATCCAATATTCTGTTATGAGCTTGTAAATTAATATCTTATTATGTTATTGCCATTGCAATTTATTTTTATTAATGCATTTTCTTTGTAAGGCTTCTTTTCTATCAAAGAAAGCATTTATTTACTCTTCGCATCCGCCCAATAAAGGAGAGTTGTAACCTTGTTATGTTCTGTGCCAGTGTAACACAATTCACAACCGCAGTGGGCTATTTAGGCCTACTTTTACATACTTACGGTATACGCACACGAGTGTATGAAGAAACAGAGAGACAGCTTCGGAAAATTACGTTCTCGTGCGCGTACATTTAGTAAGTCCCATACCTTCCTGATTACTTTGTTCATTGTAGAAAGATTTTTTATAAAGTTTACAATATCAAAAATTATAGCAACTTTCTTGACCTATACCTAATATGTATATAAGTACCTAATTTATACCTAATTACTCTACATGAAAAATAAATGTTCGTATTTAGACATTTTTGGTCGTACATTATATACTTGAGGATATCTAAAAAGGTCGAGCTGAAGACAGGGCGCAATGGCGCTCATTAGGGGAGGCCTATGTCCAGCAGTGGACTGCTATAGGCTGATGATGATGATGATGATGATGATGATGATCTAAAAAGGGTAATCAGAGGCACGTCTACACAATACATGACATGTGGCACATGCCCACATTTTTTACTTCAACTTTATTTAAGTACAGAAATCATTTAATCTATATCTATATAAGAGCTTAACCTGACTGACTGACTGACTGACTGACTGACTGACTGACTGACTGACTGACTGACTGACTGATTTATCATCGCCCAGCCGAAACCGCTGAAGCTAGAAAGCTGAAATTTGGAAGGCGGTTTCCTTTTATAACAAAACCACCCACTAAGGCGGGATTTTTGGAAATTCCACCTCTAAGGGGTTGAAAAAGGGTGAAAACGTTAGTATGAAACTTTTTAACGCGTGGAGAGATTTTCATGAAACTTTGTTTGTGCATTGTAAATGCAAAATAAATGGACACGTGTTTCAGGATTTTTCAATATAACCATCAAAAAGGGGTCAAATGTGGGGTCAATTTTTGTATGGGAACTTTTTAACGGGTGGTGCGATTAGCTTGAAAATTTGTTTGTGTACTGTATATGCAAAATAAATGAACACGTGTTTCAGGATTTTTCAATATAACCTTCAAAAAGGGGTCAAATGTGGGGTCAATGTTTGTATGGGAACTTTTTAACGGGTGGTGCGATTGCCTTGAAACTTTGTTTGTGTACTGTAAATGCAAAATGAATGGACATGTGTTTCAGGATTTTTCAATATAACTTTCAATAAGGGGTCAAATGTGGGGTCAATGTTTGTATGGAAACTTTTTAACGGGTGGTGCGATTGCCTTGAAACTTTGTTTGTGTAATGTAAATGCAAAATGAATGGACACGTGTTTCAGGATTTTTCAAAATAACCTTCAAAAAGGGGTCAAATGTGTGGTCAATGTTTGTACGTGAACTTTTGAACGGGTGGTGCGTTGGTCTGAAACTTTGTTTGTGTACTGTAAATACAAAATGAACGGACACGTGTTTTAGGATATTTCAATATAACCTTGAAAAAGGGGTCAAATGTGGGGTCAATGTTTGTATGGGATCTTTTTAACCTGGTGCGATTGGTCTGAAACTTTGTTTCGTGCATCAGGATTTTTCAATAAAACCTTTAAAAAAAAGGGTCAAATGGGGGGTCAATGTTTGTATGGGAACTTTTCAACGGGTGGTGCGATTGGTCTGAAACTTAATTTCGTGTTTTAGGATTTTTCAATGTAACTCTAAAAAAGGGGATCAAATGGGGGGGGTCAATGTTTGTTAACGGGTGGTGCGATTGGCCTTAAACTTTGTTTTCTGTTTCAAAATTTTTCAATATAGGTTACTCTAAAAAAGGGGTCAATGTTTGTATGGGATGTTTTTAACGGGTGGTGCGATTGGTCTGAAACTTTGTGTACTGTAAATACAAAATGAATGGACACGTGTTTCAGGATTTTTCAATATAACCTTCAAAAAGTCAGTTTAGTTAGATACCTACTTTAAGTGAACGAAGTCGCGGGCGGGACAGCTAGTATTATATAAAGATGGCGTATGTTTAATAAGCTCAAACTCTGTATTGTACTTGCCCATGCGTTAGAAAGGGCACAATAAAAATGGCGACACAACATTTTTTATTCCCTGTAAATATCCCCCTGACGCTTAATATTCGTCTCATAAGAGACAAGAGAGACGTTGTATGTGTGTACCTGATGCTCTTTATGTGGCCATGATAAACGGCAAATGGAAAGGACACGAAAAAAATATATAACTTGTATTATGGCAAAAATTAAAACATGACTGAAAGCATAGTTGGCTCAACGAATCTAGGCATTCGTGAAGTTAGCCGCAAGAGCTGTGCAGTATCGTTTTTCGGGAGCAATTGGAGGTATGAGGAGTGGGGGAAGGAACTGTACATGCGCAAACTCGCACCTGTGGCTAATTTCACGAATGGCTAGATCCGTTAGATGAACTATGTATAATTGAAAATAGATTTTCACAGCCGCCATGTTGAATTTTTTGATATTTAAATAGCCTCTTGTAATCCTACTAATATTATAAACGTAAAAGTTTGTAAGAATGTATGGATGTAAGGATGTCTGGATGTTTGTTTGTTACTCTTTCACGCTGAAACGGGTGAACGGATCTAGATGAAATTTGGCATAGCTAAAGATTATAGTCTGGAATAGCACATAGGCTACTTTTTATCCCTGAAAACTGTATGGTTCCCGCGGGATAGATTTGTTTTTGTTTTTCAAGATACCACACGGGTGAAGCCGTGGGCGGAAGCTAGTCCAGAATAATCCAACGAAATCTCATTTGTCAAAATCAATCCAGCCGTTTGGGCTATTAGCAACAGCCAATAGAATTCGTATACATACACCCCAAACACATCACCTACCTTCTTCGCTTCGCAGTCGGGTAATAAAATGTACAGACTAGGTATTCGGTTTAGATCATTTTGCACAGCAGTTAGTATTCCGTACCTGACAGGTTGCAAACTCATCGCTGCTTATAACCTATGACACAATCTTCGAATTGTTTGTTCTACGGTATGCCGATTTCCTCACGATTTTTTCCGAGCACTGGCATTGCGCAAGTAATTTTTTTGAAAAAAAAAACTCTCGATTTCGGATCGTGAGTCGAGGATCCTACTACTACACCACCAGTGCCCTAGAAATACACATTATAATTTCATGTTTCGTGATGCACTCAGAACGAAACGCAAATTTCGTATCAACTTCCTCAAAACGATTTTTAAAAGTACCTAGTGTGTTTACCGGGGCTTGAACCCGCACTTTTTGTCCCACAGTCGGTTCATTGTATATTCCATTAGATAATTGTCCTTGTAAGTCACAGTTATAGGTCGAGTGTGGTGGCAATGTGGCTAATCAAAACTGTAATGCCGTGTTCTAGCTCTTATTAATGTTTACTTCTCTTCTCGTCATCCATACTAATATTATAAACGAGAAAGTCATTCTGTTTGTTTGTTTGTTTGTTTCACGGCTGCACGGATCGTCATGATATTGGCAAGGTGATAGATTATATCATGTAAAGGAACATAGGCTATCTTTTGTTTGTATAAATAATCTTGAAGTGGCTAAAATAGGGGTTGAAATGTATCGGGAACGCACGGTTAAGCAATGCTGGGCCCAGTCAGTATTTGGATGGGTGACCGTCTCTTTTTGCACTCCATAGAAATTTCCCAATTAACTGATATCAGTAATTTCTGTATTAGTATGATAAAACTGTAACGGAGCAAAATAGAATAGATAGCACCCAGACACAGAACAAACATCTGCGTTCATCACACAAATGTTTATCCTGGGTGGGGATCGAACCCACAACCTGCAGAGCAGAAGGCATATACTACCAACTGAGCTGTGAGGCCAGTCAATAATTAATTGTAAATACTTTCCGGGAATCGAACCAGCTGCCTGTCGCTTTTTAGTAACCCACCACGCTAACAGGTCCCGAACATTTCCATGAGAAAATATTGGTTTTGAATTAACTAGATACGCGATTAATTACTAGATATGGAAATGCCTCGTTTATACCGAGCCGGGTAGGAAATTGGTTTTAACAAATGATTGTTTATACTCTGTACCGTTTGATTTTAAGTATAGCCTTCTTCTAGTTTTTAATGATTTGCTATAAATTAAGCTATTCTTTTTCTTGTGTTCTTGTGTCACTAATTATTTTGATTTTCATCAAAAAAAATTACCTACAGCAAAGTTAACTTGGCTTGTTTGAGTTTAAAGTTTCAAGATGTGTATTAACAAAAATTTGTAGCAACAATTTGTAGCAACAATTTTTTGTTTAGTGTTTAAAGAAAACATTTGCTACAATCACGGTTTTATACCGCCATCTGAAGGTTTGAGATCATGAACAAAATGTTTTTTAGAACCAGAAAAAGGGGTCTGGCTCTCCATGAAATGGCAATGTGTCAGTTAATGGGCCATAAAAGTGGTCATTATGACAAGTAAGGCCCAAAATGTTTTTGATATTGAAGATAATGCTCCACATTATAGATATACCTATGTATTTTGATAGTTTAGGAGTCTTGAGTGGCTTTTTTTGGTCTCTACCACAGTTAAATGTTGCTAGCGGCTTTATCCTATGACAACTTTTTGATGTGAAACATCTATAGCCGCACGTAAAACCGATTTCTGGCGTGGCGACGCATGCCGTGGCGACGCGTCGCCACGCTATACGATGGTATATACATACAGTCTATTGAATTTGAAATAAATTCGTAAAGTTTGTATTTAATGAAAATAAATGTTTATTCAATAAATAGTCATCGTTATCTGGAAAAAAATCGTAATATTTTATTTTATCATTATGACACATTTAGTTCCTATCACAATATGTTCTTTTCTGCATATTACTTTTATAAAATAATGTCGATGTTTCACATCTGCCAGGCGTCACATTTTTTTTCAATATTTGATTCTAAAGAAACAAAGTCTGTTTTCTCTTCCCATTTATCCTCTGTTTACCTAAGAAAACTACATGTAAAATGTTTCAGTAATTTCGAAGTGCGCGAACAACCAAATAAACAGGCAGACAAAGGAATTTAGAAAATCGCTGATTTTAGTTCTATTTCTCTTATTTGTGTGTCAGGATCGTAGCAAGTGGAGATCCGTGATCTCTGCCTACCCTGTCGGGAAACAGGCGTGATTTTATGTATGTATGTTCTCTTATTTAGTCACCCTTCTCGTTTTTATTACTTTTCTCAATTTTTTTTATATTATTTTCCATTCGAAAAGAATTCAATTGAAGGAAAACATCGTGAGGAAACCGGCGTACCCTAAAACCAATAAATTCGAAGATGTGTCATAGGTTAGTATTCTAAGAAGCGGCGATGGCCTTGCAACCTCGTCATATACGGAATACTACTGTGAAAAATGTGGTCAAGTGCCAAATATCATGTTTGGACGTGCCTCTGACTAACCTTTTTAGATATCATTTAAGATGTAAGTAACTAGAGATTTGAGAAGATATCTACTAAGTATGAGGATTACAGTCGATGTACAGATCATGTTTATTTTTTTGTTATTTTAATTGGTTTTTGTTTGATGTAATTTTTCGATTTGGCCCCATATTTGCTCAGCGAATAGGTTAAGAAAAAGATTAAAGAATAAGTATGGTGCTACCTGCTGTTATTATAGCAATTTTATGATTTCTCATTGGTATTCTTTAAGTTACTTACATGTCTTGTTAATGAGCCGTATCAACGTTATACCTGAAACGCCACTTTCCGAAGAAGTTATCCTTAAAACCTTTATGATTATGACCCTGTTCTGCTCTGTAACGGCTGTTTAAAATAAAAGATGGCGCCAGCGTCTTTGACTATAAGCCAAATTAGTTTCACGTGTTTTAAGGGTATATTTCACTGGGATATTTTTATTTAGTAAAATAAATAAATAGATGTTGGTGGACATTTCACACAACGCTATCTAGTTCCGAAGTAAAGAAAGCTAGACACACAACAAACATCACAAAAATGATTGTCTTCAGTGGGGATCGAACCCACAACCTACGGCGCAGAAGGCAGAGCTGCTACCAACTGAGCTGAAAGGCCAGCCAAAAAAAATATAAAGCAGCTGAAAATTGCTGTGATCGATTTTAAATTAATAACACTGTGACGTATTAGCATTGGACAGAAACCACAACTTCTTCAAGCATTATCGAAGTAATGTAACTTTGATATTTCGTATCTAGACGAATCGATACAAAAATTGTTTAGAAGTAGTGTTAATTCAAGCTTGAAACATTATTTATCTGAAACACGATGGATTGTAAGAGATTGTGGTAAGGCCCCAGGTTTTGTGTCAAGAAAAATATTGGTATGGATTAAAACGACTTTTTTACCCGCGACGGAACGGAGACGGTTAGCGTTTGGGGTGAGAGGATGTTTGTGTAAAATGTTGCCATTTTTCTCCAAAGCTACTAGTCTGATTTTGATGCGGTTTTCAGTTATGGGTTCGGATTTGATTGGTACATGTTCTTAGATAGGTGTTACGGTGACAACTCACCAGAGGGCGCTGCAGCAGACAAATTTTAAAATCAAAATCAAACAGAATCTTTTTAACCGTCGTGGGTTTCTTCAAATTTTTAATTTACTTCTAACTTTTTACTATAAAATATTGTCGTACTCTCGTGTAACCTCCCCTTACCGCGAATACTAAACGAAGAAGGTTTTAACATCGTAAAAAGTAATCGTCTCTTGTAATAAGCAGCTCTTCAGAGACACAAAGTTTCATTACGTTAATATTTAGTTCCAAGTTCCACATGCGGCTACTTAATTAATTTGAATCAGCTTCGGAGCACGGCATCTTTAACTAGTGTTTTGTAATATTCAGGAATCGGACAATTCTCCTCAATTTGATATTTTACTGTTATTTTAAAAACAGTGCTGGTATTGTAGTGGTAGCACCCTTGCCTCACGATCCGAAGGTGGTTCAAACCTGTTTGTGCACTAATGAGTTTTTCCATTCAAATACATTATGTGCGTAATGAATATTTAAAATAAACTAATAATTTTACGAGATAACCAAAATTGTTTGTTGCGAGCAATGACGAATAGTGAGAACAATGATGAAACTGTTGAGAAGAATCGACCAATCATAGACCTTACCACAAGTTTTTATAAACCATCACGTTTCAGAAACTAATCAAGCTTGAAGTAATACTGCTTCAAATCAATTTTTATATGTCATGGTACGAAACATGGAAGTTTTATTACTTTGATATTGTCCAAAGATTGTGGTAGTGATTTAGAAACTTATTTAATATATTGCTGAAGGTATCAGAAACTATGCTCGAATTTATTATTCATCACAGTGGTACGATATTATTTTTCGTGTAACTAAAGTCATAACTTTTGTAGAGAATTATAATTGTCTAAAACATTTAGTCATTTTAAGAATATTCCCACGGTTCTTAGAATTATCTGACTTCAGAAATAATATGAACTCAACAACAAGGGTACTTGTTGTGGTCAAGGTGCTACTGCGAAAACATTTCGTAGACAATCTGTTTCTTCTTATAAATTTAAAAACTGACGGACGCAATGGTATAAAACAGGTATTTTACGTGTTGTATTGAACTGTTTTCATTCATTGCTTACACCTAAAACAGTTGTGAGAATAAATGTGTACAATACCTGTAGAAAACGTATCAAATACTGACAAAAATGATTTCTTATTTAATCAATTTTCAACTCTGAGTCTACTCCTCTATAATTAATATCATCCTTCACACTATTGAACCACTTTTTTTTTGGCCTTCCTCCGTTTGCGTAGGTACCTACCCAGACATGACATGACCTTGACCAGCCTACAAAGCCGTAGAATTATTAGAGATCAAGTATTTCTTTATAAAATTTTATATGATGAAATTGACTCTCCATTTTTACTCGAAAATGTTTTTTTCCATTGCCCCTGTCAGTCTGCTCGTAAAAAAACTTTTTGGTTACCTACTGTAAAAACAAATTACAGAAAGAATGTGTTCCTTGGTCGAGTTTGTGAATGTTACAATGCTAAATTGACAAACATTGATATATTTAATATATCATTACCGAAGTATCGTAGAGAAGTTATGTTAAGCGTTGCCGAAACTTTGTTATAATTTGTTATTTTTCAGTTTTTGATGATCGTTTTATTTGTATAATATTCTTGTTTTTTCGTGCTCTGTTCATCTAGCTTTAATTGTGTTATTTAATGGCGGAAATTCCTTTGGTACATGTTTAATTTAAGTTTTTAATTTTAAGTGTTATGTACTGTTTATTTCCCTAATAAAACAAAACAAAACAAAACACTCATAGTCACAACTTTTTGGTGACATGGTTTTCATCCCTCCTCATCACGTGTCCAAGAAGAAGTAGATTAAGTACATTTATCGTCTCGCGGTGCGTTTCACAGTGGGACCTCTGCATTGAAATATTCCCCAGAGTCGACTGCAAAGTTTCGGGTTCGAGTCTCGAGTCGGGACGCTTGTTTGTGCGGATGTCGCGGTTCCGCAGCTGACTGTACTGCAGCTTCCGCACAATAACCACCTAGTATTTTTGTTGTTAGTGTACCGGCATAACGAACTGCTGGGTTCTTTTTATACCGTGAGTCTTTGTTAGCGTTGACAATTTGAACTTTATTTGTAAAGAGATTGAGCTGAATATCGGCGTTCACAAGCTTAAACTGATGGTTTAAGGCTCTGTGGCTAGCTAATGACTTTGAGATTATGAAAGTATGTGTTTTATCCTTTCAAGTTGTAATAATTTGAAATAATATTTTTTTTTTATAAAAATGAAACTGACATTTTATTTTTTAATAAATTATCTGCCTGTTAGAGTAAAACAAATACGAAAATGACCTCAACTTTAGAAAGAGAAGCAGGTTTTGTTTATTTTTTGAGGTTTCGAGAATTAATACTAACGTAAATACGACGTTTAAACAAAAGAAGCTGAAAAGTAGCTGGATGACCGAGCTTTGCTGGGGGTTTTCTGGTTTATCGTGTTTTTTGGAAAATGAAACCTAACTAGATCGATTTATCGCCCCCGAAACCCCCTACATACGAAATTTCATGAAAATCGTTGGATCCGTTTCCGAGATTCCGATTATATATAATTATATATGTATATATACAAGAATTGCTCGTTTAAAGGTATAATATTTAAAAAAAGACTTTATGGTTAAAATTTTGATTTTTTGCACCTTAAAAATACGGAAAAACTCCAAGATCACCTGACCACCGCGTTTTAAGCTTGATACTACTACGAGATGTTTTTTTAGTCCTTGTTCGCTATGTTCTCAGTGTGCGATATCCAATGCGCAGTCTCTTCAACCAGTTTAAAGGCTGCTTCAATAATATCGGTAATGAATAGTAAAACATTAAGCTGATAAAGCAATACCAAAGTGTTATTCCGCTTATTAATGAAATTGTACCAGGTAATCATGTTATTCCATTTCCTAAGAAAGGAAAAGCTGTGGTTCTCATGAAACCGGTGACCGCCATATGTCGTTCACTAATATCAAAGGGGCTCGTCTTGACTGAATTAAATAAAATAAATAAATAATATGATCACGACTGTAATCCCCGGGCTCGGTAGATATCTTCCTCAGATCTTTAGTTACTTAGATCTTTGAGGATATCTAAAGAGGGTAGTCAGAGGCACGTCCAAACACGACTCGATTTGACTGAATTTTTAGTGATAAATAGGGATAGATAGATAGATAGATAGATAGATAGATAGATGATTTATTTTGTAAGTTTTTGTCACATCTCTGTTCTTTCGCATGTCATATAACGGCACCATCACAATAGAACCTTACCAAGCAAACCTAAGAAACACGAACTAATAACTACTTAGCTCATAATAACTAGAAACGCGCAACTCACGTACAGACAGACCAACGCTATTACCTCAGAAATGTATTTCTCACAAAGAGGTACCCGTTCAGTAATAATTCAGAGAATACTGGGTCGGATTCAGGGTGGGGCAAATGGAGATAAGCCCCTTTTTATACGCTTCATATGCTGGGTAGACTACACTACCCGCGAAGAGCTGACTACCTAACAATCGAAACGTGATGACACCATGTAGATACCCAGTGGGGAAGTGTTTTGGGGTAAAATTTGCCGGTACGTTATCAGACTTTCTTAGTTATCCATCGAATACGTGCCCAATTTATACTTACATACGAAGAAAATAAAAATAAAATTAGAAATAAATAAAATTACTTGCCCACTTTGTCTCCCAGGTTAGGTATGCTAGCACTTTCAGTTTAAATAAACCAAGAAAATAAAGCAGAAAAAATTGCTTGCTTATTCGTTTTAGTGTGATTAGCACTACTCACTATCATAATTGAGATGGTATTTTTATTTTTGTCCGCTTTAAGGTTTATTTTACGGATCAAATCAAGCCTTAATACAGACCTCTGCAGTTTGACGTTAAGAAAAAAAATACTGAAGTACCTACCAACTTTTCCTTTTTGAACTTTTATGATTCGCCCCCGCATTTAAGCCATGAGCCGACCCTGTGGAACTACATATCTTAGTAGCATGGAGATAGAATATTTAAGTAGGTACCTCATATTTCTTGTATTGGCGCGGCCGAACGTATCATGAGATGGACTTTATTAACATGTAGCCTCTCCTTTATTTTGTTTCAAGTACACTTTTGTAATGGATAATTAGACAATATGCTTGTGTAAATGTGCCGGTAGCTTGCATGCCGAGAATGGCATGTGTAATGGCATACGGAGTTTTTGTTTAGCATGCACTAGCTGGCATGCCTTTCGACACTAGCATGTTAAAAAGTTTACATGCATGCTTTTTTGGCATGCTATTTGGTATAGGTATGCACACTCGACACTTGTGTTGTGTATTTCCGGCTTAAATTAATATTTTATTTTTAGGCCATAAATTATATAAATGTAATGGCGCTGCATTGGTTAAAATATACAAGGTACATGATTTAGTGTCGCAACTATAGCAATCTTTTAAGCCGATATTTTTCTCGTTTCAACTCGTTCTAACAACCAGCTGGGCTAACATGAGCTCCACGACAAAATTTTGTCGACTGTTCTATCTCGCTCTTTCATCATCTTCCTGCCCTTTTCCCACGTTATGTGGGTCGGCACAACATGTGATCTTCTTCCATCTCCCTCTATCATTCGTCATCTCATTACTCACTCCTTTCTTACCCATGTATTACTGTTCTATCTCGCTCTTTCTCATGCTGTCTGAATATGAGACATGCTCGATAAGTGAGCAGATAAGTGAGCAAAGTTTTGTCGTGGTTGCTATGTTACTGAGTAGTGGTAACTTTCTTGACGTTTTATTAATAATTGATCTATCTTATCCGAGAATAGATTATGAGGAATAATTAACAAGTTAAAGCTACGCGCTCCCTCCCCGCTATGAACGACGATGCAGCGAGCTATGATTGCTGAGAGCGTAATGCTCGGCGAAGGAAAACTTTAGAGCCACTGCAATAGCGGACTCAAAGATCCTACTAATATTATAAACGCGAAAGTTTGTAAGAATGTATGGATGGATGTATGTTTGTTACTCTTTCACGCTAAAACGGCTGAACAGATCTAAATGAAATTTGGCACAGATATAGATTATGGTCTGGAATAACACATAAGCTACATTTTATCCCGAAAAAATGTACGGTTCCCGCGGGATAGCGATGTTTTTGTTTTTTAAGGTATCGCGTGGGCGAAGCCGCGGTCGGAAGCTAGTATTCTTATAATTATGAAGTACCTGGATGACCGAGCTTAGCTCGTTTTTTTTTGGTGAACGACGTTTTTATAAATGAAAACTAGCTAGATCGATTTACCGCCCCCGAAACCCCCTGCATACTAAATTTTATGGAAATTATCCGATATCCGATTTGAATGAAACAAAGCTTGTATATGTGAAAACTATGAAAATCCGGAGATGTACGTGAAAAAACAAACAGAAATTTATAAAAATCGCTGACTTATGTACATATGTTCTATTAAATACTCTTCTTTATGCACCTCCTTTCATAATTTATGTGTTAATCTATGGATCAATGTGGGTCCGAAATAAGTAGTTCTTATTTTTATTTTATATTGTATTTATTTGATGTATAGTGTATTTGGTTATTGTATAGACACACCGGGTTACTACTTTGACATAATGGATAAATAGATGTATAATGTATAATGTGTGTGTAGAGATTAAAAGGAATAAAGAAAACAACTTTTTTTTAATTGTACGTACTGAACTGTGACGCTGTGACCATATTTTTTTAAGTATACAACACTTTCATGGCTCCAATTTTATAAATTACAATGTCTACAGGGTGTACCGTCGCTTGCTTTGTCGAGTAATGGCTTGTTACACTCCAAACGAACTGTGGCGCCTCGCGAATCGGATGTCACAGAGTTCCGTATAAACTTCGCTTTACCAAAGCAGAGAGCGTCAAATGACGACCGTAAAGGCGAGAATGGATAAGCATGTACGCTATTCTCGAAATATCTAAACGAGCCTCCTAGCGCTCGCTTATTCGTTTTAGCGCGGTCAAGTGGTATTTACTTTGAGGCTTCTGTTCTAGTCTCCTAAGTCTCCGAAGGGAAAGTACCCTGAATATTTAAGATGGAACATTTTACTGAAAGAAGACATTTAATAACTGACTTGTGATCATCGTGCTTAGACTTATTTTAAAAGGCATATAAATTGTTTCTTTCTATCAAATCTACAAAACGATCATAAGACCTGTCGTATTGTATGGGTCTGAATGTTGGGCCACCAAGGGAGCGGACGAGAAAAGAGTGCAATGCGGCGGAGATGCGAATGTTGAGATGGATGTGTGGAGTGACAAGGATGGATAAAATAAGGAATGAGTATATCAGAGGAAGTCTGAAAGTGGCACCGGTGACAGAAAAGATGAAGAGTAATAGGTTAGCGTGGTATGGACATGTTATGTGACAAGGAGAGTGTTAGGTATGAATGTAGATGGATACAGGGGTAGAGGTAGACCAAAGAAAAGATGGATGGACTGTGTGAAAGATGACATGGGTAAGAAAGGAGTGAGTACTGAGATGACGAATGACAGAGGGAAATGGAAGAAGAGCACATGTTGTGCCGACCCCACATAACGTGGGATAAGGGCAGGAAGATGATGATGATGATGATAAATTGTATGTCATTTTGTTGTAAATAATTTACAACAAAATGACAATTTGAGCTTTTTACCCGACTGCGAAGCGAAGAAGCAGGTAATGTGTTTGAGGTGTACCTATGTATGTTTGTAGGTACGAGTATGTTATTATGTATGCGAGTTCCTTTGGCTATTGCTGTATGGCTGGACGGATTTTGACAAATGAGGTGTCATTGAATTTATCTGTGTCACAAAAGTGACATAAGGTATAGAAAAAAAAAATTATATGGCGGCTGTAAAAAATTCATTTCAGTTTCGTTCAGTAGAGTTTTTAAATGTTTTGCAATAAATAACAATTTTAAAACTGTAATTCAGAAATAATACGCTAATATAGTTTATTTGACGTATACAAAAAAAATGTCTGCGGAACAACAGAATTACCACCCGTACTAAGTTTTGCGAGAAGATTGCGGCTTAGCTCTCGTGGTATAAATTTCTCAGAAACTCTGATGCCGGTGATGTTGTGGCCATAGTAACGCATCAAAGCCATAGAAAGACGGCATGTCACGTCAGTGTATTCTTCTTCTTTTTCAATTATGGCATCTGTCTCAGAGAACAATTTTGCCAGTGTTTAGTGTATTTTAATTTAAGTATTGTCAACGTCACAGAGTCATAGTCAAATTGTAAAGTCAATTTTAAACAAAAGATGGCTGTTTTGTTCAAAATTCTTGGGATTTCCTCCGATGGATTTTGAAGGGAACTATTCACTTAAATTCACATATTTCACACTCGCGTCAAGAAGCCGGGCTTTATTGGAAAAATAACCACCAAAATTACGAAATAAAACTCAAAATAACACGAGAAAAAATATAACGACGAAGTTGTCAGTCAGTGTGTGAAGTGTCGCAGGAAATCCCGTCAGTGTGTTACTAAATATATCCTAATATTTAGTGACGTAGGTAGTTTGTATGCAATAACAACACATCGAATGAAATTAGCCCATTGATGGCCACCTAGCATTAAGACGTTTCAAAGTAATCCTTGTGATTTTATTCAATAATAAATATATTTTGAATTTGAGTTTAAACTACTGCATAGAGTGTTAGCCTACCAACCTACGATTACCTAGTAACTACCTATCTAGAGATAAATATTGAGCCTACCTACCTAGTAACTATCTATCTCATCATTCTCCTGCCCTTGTCCCACGCTAAGTGGATAATAACTATCTATCTAAATATACATATTGATGAAATAGGTAAAAAAAAAGCCTTTTCAAAATACGAACTAGGAGACTCGATAATGAAATCATGGGAATAAATTCCGACTAATTGGCAGTCGTTCTGCTCTCCTTGATGCGGTTGCGCCTTCCCGTAGGGCTGTCTCTAACGTCATTATCATACATTGACAGCTGCCAACGGTGGACAGAATTGACGGAATTCCAACTGGAACTAAAATATTTTGTGGAATCTATCCAGACTTGGCTCTCACACTCTGTATTTCCAGTTATTTTTTTTCAACGTTAATCGAGCAACAGCAATAAAAAACAAAAAAAAAATATAATCTCATCTGCAATCCCGGCTCGGTTGACATCTCCTCAGACCTCTAGTTATTTAAATTTTTGAAAATATCTAAAGAGGATAGTCAGAAGCACGTCCAAACATGATATTTGGCACATGCTCACATTTTTCATAGTAGTTAGTATCCCGTACGTGACACACCTTCGAATTTTTTATTCTAGGATGGTTTTTACGGTGAAGGAAAACATCGTGAGGAAACCATTTTGGTTTCCTCACGATACGACGTTTTCTTTTACAGTTTAAGCGCACTGGCATTGTGCGCATAAATTCTGCGAATCGAAAATGTTATTGGTGCACGACCAGGGTTTGAAACCTTCGGATCGTGAGGCAGGGGTTCTACCACGTCACCACCAGTGCTCTGAAACAGCAATAACTTCCAATATATAAACTTGATTAATTAATTTTCGAATAGCTTGGACCTTGGCTTTTCCTGAGGTCGGCTAATGCACTACCAAATATGCCATCAATTAAATAGCTAATGGCTAAACAAAAGAGTCAAAAATATTTCTCTGTCATTAAGAAACGATAAAATATAAATATGAAAATATGATCACGACTGTAATCCCCAGGCTCGGTAGATATCTTCTCAGATTTTTATTTACTTAGATCTTTGAGGATATCTAATAGATAAGTTTCTTGCGATATCGTTTATAATTTAGAACATTAGTTCGATTAATTTTTGGACATCTTTTTACATACAATTGTATAATAATATTAAGTAAGTGCATAACCTAAAATATGTCTTGTAAGTTTCTGGTGTCAACCCTACGTAATAAATCATGCATATTGAGAGACACTTGACTTCAGCTGTCAATTAACTAGGGACTAATCGATCGACTTGTTTAACGAATGATTGTTTGGTATTCTATTTTTCGGTTCAAAGACCAATCATGACTTGGTTTTACCACGAGCTCAAAACGAAGAAAAACATCGCAACTCCAAATCTTCGCAGGGACTGGGAGTGATCAAATTAATGATAAGTAAAAACCTCCATAAATTAATTACCTACAAGCAATATTCGCCTCTCTATGTATGTTTTGTAAGTTCCTACTTATTATTTAAAATGTAATTAAGCACTGAAGTAAACGGGCTTCTAGCTACCCCGGCGCGATTGTGGTAAAATATATCTTTTAGTGTAAAACAGCCTTAAAAAACATTAATTGTTAAAATTACCACAGGCATACTTCTAAAATGAATAATATTATCAAAATAATGTGTTTACGGAATCAGAAATTAATCGCTTTAATAATGAGCTCCGCTGTTCTATTGTATAAAACCATATTAGAGGGCACAGTATAATAACAGTGCGTAACGTAGGTACAATGTCAAGATACCGTAATAATTTTTAAATGTTGTAAAATGAAACTCGCTAAAATAAATAATGCTGAAGTTTTAAGGGATTTTTTAAATTAATCTGCACTGATAGTGTAAGTCTTCTTTTTATCGTGTCACTAGTTCTTTTGAAGTAGGTGGTAAAAGGATTAATGTGTCAGAGGCTTTATAATTAAAAAAAAAATGGTTTGTAACCTGTTTCTAAACCATTTTTGTCCCACTGCTCAAAGGTCTACTCCAATAATAAAGCATATTTTTTTTTAATATACTATCATGAATGAATAATCTAGGTAGGTAAATCAGTAAAAATTTACCAAATATCACCGCCTAAAACTAAACCTACAAGCTTAAATTTCTGTTTTAATTATATCTTGTTGAGACAACTTTAGGAGTAAAATGTAAATTGGATGTATGTTATGATCTGTAATAGGTACTTTAAAAATAAGAGCAGTGGATTTTGTTAAATCTATACTAATAATAATATTATAAAGAGGAAAGATTTGATTGTTTGTTTGTTTGTTTGTTTGAATTGAATAGGCTCCGAAACTACTGAACCGATTTGAAAAAATTCTTTTACCAATGTGTAGAATGAACTTTCAGGATGAACATAGGCTATATTTTATGTAGGTACTTCGCGGGCGACGCCGCGTGCAGAAGCTAGTAAATAGATAAAAAGGAGCATTCAATGTAAAGGTGTTGATAGTTGCGCTACTGTTTGCTTGTTACTGTGAGCCCTAGGGTAGGCACGGCACAGTGAATCGTGTCATTAAAATAAATTACATCAATTCACCACGTAGCTCTATACATTATAACGGTATTAATTACAGTGGCGTGGAGCCTTTAATTGAGTGGTGGAGAGATGAGATGCTTACTGAATAAAGTAACTATGTACATAAGTTATTATAGACAAGGTCAATTTTTGTCAGAGTGTGGGGAAAGGATTGAAACACGCTTCAGAGTATCCATTTGTGCAATATCTTTTTTAATACAGTTTTTAAAGGTCATGATATGAACTATTAAAGCTATATTACGTATTTTGATAAGTACTATGTTTTTTTTAAGTATATTTAGGAACTTTATTTCTATAAATATACCGTCTAACTGAATATGTACTAGTGCCTTAGATACTTTTGAGGATATCTAAAGAGGGTAGTCAGAGGCACGTCCGAAAAAGACATATTGCACATGCCCACATTTTGCACATTAGTTAAGTAAATGATAGTTAACCTCTGGGATGCCGGGATTCCAGACACAATAGAAAATCTATTATGTCTCGCGTGGATCCGCGTTCCGGCATGTCACAGGTTAAAACAACCTTTTAAAACCTGAGTATTATTTATTTTATTTGCAATAGGTATTTCACAAAGCCAAGTGCAAACTGCGAACAGATCTACAAAAGTTCTCGAGAACAACTTATCAGGGAACAATGAAACGCTGATCCTGAAATATGAAACAAACTTACCTCGCTCGAACAAGGTAATGAAATAGAAAAACATTCGAGACAGAAAGACTGCAGTGACAGCATTGTAAAAAGTTACAATTGACAGTTGTTTTTGAACTCTCCTTACTAAGGCTCTTTAGTCCGCTGATCCCACTTTCTCTCTTTGTGCAACATGTTCCCACTTTTAAAAAAAGTTAACAAGTAATATATTATTTGAAATTTGAAATATATGTACATACTCCTGGGTGGGGATCGAACCCACAACCTACCGCGCAGAAGGCAGAGCTACTACCAACTAAGCTGTGAGGCCGTTCTGTTGGTTCACTTAAAAAACTCAAAAGTCAAAAGTCAAAAAGTCAAAAGGCGGCCCCCGCCTTGCACTAAAAAAGTGTGAGTTAAACGGAGTCCGAACGGAGCCCGCTCCGCTCGTAGAAGAAGCATTATTTAAAAAATATATATATTATGTTTTGCTCCACTCGATAAAGGATTAAACCTGTCAAAAGCTACATAAATAAATGCCAGTAACTAGTAGCAATATTGTTCTTATTTATTTAGAAGCACGGATGTGAACACAAACCAACACAAACTCACCGTTCATTTAAAGCTTCGCCACCCTTATCCCAAAGGAATAGAGTTCACAACATTTCAAGGTAACGCGTTTGGAGGTAAAAGGAGTATGTCAAGGTAGGAAATGGGAAAGAGGAACCACGCATGGTCCCAAGGAAATAGCTATGTTTTATTCTATTTGCTGAACGGTTGTCGGTTGAAACGGAACGTAGTGAAGGATTTCTGAATGGACGTGTCTTAGCGATCTCTTGAGACTGCGAAAGTATTAGAACTCGATAGCATTTGAAGATTTCGAACGTTTTTTGTTGCCAATCGATAAAACATTATAAGGGTCATGATCATTGCTATTAGGGCACGTTCACACTGCAAGCCCAGAGCTTGATGTTATGCTTTAAACACACTGTGCTGTAGCTGCGACTAGTGGTGTGATTAAGCACTTCTAAGCTATAAACCCTTTTCATCCTCTTCACCCCTTTTTGCGGGATAATAAAGAGAGTTAAATAATCATCGAAGGTGTAATCTACATTCTTCTTTTTCTTTGTTTATGTCATAAGTCTCTTTTGAGAACAATTTTGCCAATGTCACTTTGTGACATTGACAATACTACTACTTGCCAAGTCAATTTTATACAAAAGATGGCTGTTTTGTTTAAAATTCTCAGGATTTCCTCCGATAAATTCACTAAGAAACACTTTAATTCACATTTAGTTGGACCAGAATGTAAACTTTTCTGTGTATGAAAAAATCTTTTTAAACCAAAAACCTAATGATATAAAAATGAATTGCTGTTCGTTATTCTCGGCCAGACAGTTTGAGAGTCCAAGAAAAGTTGCACTGGTGAAAAAATTGCGAGGACAGACGTAGGTAGGTGATACAAAGATACTGGATCAGCTAGTCTTGATTATAGAAACACGAAATGATAAACCGACTCACCAACTGTCTCATCCAGAAGATGCATCGCTGACATAAAACTGCACCACCATTTCACAATGCAATTAGATTTGCATTCGCCAGTATTTTTGCAACATTAAAACGCTGCCAAGTGGCTTGGTTTCGGTTAATTGTCGCAAGAAATGGACTTTATCCAGATAAAATAGTCGCTGTTTTGACTAAAATATACCATGACACAATTTCTAGAAGAAACGTGCTTGTTCTTATTCTTTGAGCCACTATATTTTGCGGACGTGTTTTGTGAAAGTAGCATCAGTCATCCTGATGACTGATGCAATTGATGCTACCTGTAGCGTCAATCGCGGGTTAGACCTGAATGCGGCTAGTAGAAAAAAAGTGGGTGAAGTCGGGTGCAGATGATAATGATGATGATGTGGTAAAAGGTAGAAAGTGTGGCTTAAAGTCTAAGGCCTTTAGTCTTTCACTTTCAGCTTCACTTATTTGAGATTCCTTACGTGCACTTGACATGTCTTCGAACTTTGTAGTTTCTATGAAATGCCGGTTTCTTCTGATGTTTTTCTTCACCGTATAATATAAGTACTTATTGGTAAAACGAACATAAATTTTAAGAACAGAAAAATCCAAACGTGCCGAACTGATTCGATGCTTCGAGAATCGTAACAGTAATGTTCTGCTTAATATATTTTTGTATATAACTCTATATAGGTACCTTATAAATTTGCGGACTATTATTCCAGGGAAATCCAGTGAGTAACGACATAAAACTACGTTACTACCCAAAGATAAAGCACTGGTCAAACTGACGCGACAAAACGACTGCAAAACGAAAACGTCCAAGAAGAATCAAGAATGATAATCTTATGAAGAAACATTTTCTGCTAAGTTGAAATTGAAAAATATTTATTCAGTACAATCACAAGGATCACTTTGAAACGTCTTACATGCTAGGTGAATCTATGTGCCAATTCCAACCTAACCCAAGTACGAGAAGAACAGGCAAGAAACTCGTCATCAGTACCTACATTATTATTATTTTTTACATGCGTTGCTTCTCAAGTTCTCACCACAGCAGCTTTTATGCTAAGACTGATCTGTTTGGCCCATACGACACAGAGGAAACAATTAGGACAAGATCTCATCAATTTATTATCCACTGTGTAATGGCTCTGTTGTTTTGTTACTGATCTTCTATTTAACTTTCTAAATTGTTTTGTGTTGTGCGGACTGTGTGTCAAATCAACAATTTCTTATACCTATTCTTATTTTTCCGTACTTTAGGGCCATTGTTCGCTTCGGTTTGGTTTCATCATTAGGATGATGTCCCTCACAAATATGATATAATTCAAGGCTCATAAAACAGCCTATCCAAATTCATCTCCTCGAGAAATCGCATACTCATAAAATGTACTAGTTATCAAAGATTTCCCATCGTAAAGGCGATGACACATACAGATCAACCTTCCAAGACAAATATAAATAAAAGTTTTTTTTTTTTAATTTATATAAGCATTAATAATAATAATAATAAATAATGCTGCACAATCTACACAGCATCATCTAGCCCCAAAGTAAGCTCTCAAAGCTTGTGTTATGGGTACTAGATAACTGATATATTTAATACATCATATACATAGATAGATATTTTTTATTATACATAGAAAACACCCAGACCAACGGAACAAATTTCTTCAGATCTTACACAAATTTGTTCCGCGGCGGGAATCGAACCCGCAACCTCTAGCGTCGCAGACACTCGCCCGCTGCGCCAATGAGGTCGTCAATTTGCCTGCGACTTTGTCCGCATTCAATTTATATTCAAATGTTTTAATAATTATTCTGCTATTCAGGGCTGAGACAAACCCAAAAAATCAAAAAACATGAAAATCGGTCCAGCCGTTCTCGAGTTAATGTATTCGAACAAACCCATCTTTGTTTTATATATTAAGATTAGGATTAGGTTATAGCCTATTCGCTATGCAAATATGGGGTAATTATAACGGTTCTATATCACGTTTAGATCCAATTTCAATAAACTTTTGTTAACAAAGCATTACCTGATCGGGCATCAGAATTAATAAGAGTGTTAAAGTATCGTTATCTATTTTATCAAAAACGATTTGTTTGTTTGAATTAAATAGGCTCCGAAACTTTGATTTTTTTTTCATCAACGTTGAAACAAACTTTCAGGATGAACAGGCTATATTTTATGTAGGTACCTTTCGGGCAAAGCCGCGGGTGAAAGCTGAATGAAAATAAATAATAATAATAATATGATCATGACTGTAATCCCCGGGCTCGGTAGATATCTCCTCAGATCTTTAGTTACTTAGATCTTTGAGGATATCTAAAGGGGGTAGTCAGAGCAAAGTCCAAACATGACATTTAGGACATGCCCACATTTTGCACAGTAGCTAGTATTCCGTACGGGACAGGTTGCAAGCCCATCGCCGCTTATAAGAATACTAACCGGTAATACATATGTACCTTCGAATTTTTTGGTTCTAGGGTATGCCGGTTTCCTCAATGGAAAAACTCATTGGTGCACGACCAGGTTTGAACCCACGACCTACGGATCGTGAGGCAGGGGTGCTACCACTACACCACCAGCGCTTAATGAAAAACAAAATTAAAAAGGCGCTATATAAAAGCTTTTGCTAAAATAAAGGTATGTGCTCAATGTGAAGTCACCTTTAGTGATTTCACTCCATGATGTTAAGTGACCCATGCTTTATGGAGCATAAAACTTTATTTTGAATATGTTGTATATTGGTAATGCCATTCAAGTTATGTGCATATATTTGTATGTATTTATGTGTAATCATGTTTGCGACTGAAACAGGAAATATAATAAGTATCTATCTACTACATTAGTGGTTGAGCAATGTTGACAATATTTTTACATATTTCTTTGTTTTTATTTACTAGCGACTCTCTGTGACTGGATTTGCGACTTTTTTTCATACAAACTGCAATCTTACGCCGCTCTTCTTCTTTTTCTCTTCTTCTTTCCCACGCTATGTGGGATCGGCAAAACATGTTTTCTTCTTCCATTTCCCTCTATCATCCGCCATCTCAGTAAGTACTCACTCCTTTCTTACTCATACTATCATCTTTCTCACAGTCCATTCATCTTTTGTTTGGCCTACCTCTACCCCTGTATCCATCCACATTCATACCTAACACTCTTCTTACGCCGCTCGTCTCATAGGTTAAATTTTGAGAATTCACTTAAATTGTGCACGGATCCTCCAAATTTCAAGACTTTAGGACCAGCGGTTTAGGCTCTGCGTATCTGTCAATGTTTATTATATAGTAATGTGATTTCGATATGTAGAAAGGATGGATGAAAGGAGAATGACGAAACAGTTGTATAAGGAGAGTGTGAATGGAACAGTTGGAAGGGGAAGACCACGGCGTACGTACCTCGATCAAATTGGGGACGTACTAGAGAAAGGCCAGGTCCAGAGTACCCTTAACCGACGAGCATGTATGAAGAATGTAATGAGAGTGAATGAAGCAAAAGAAGTATGTCAGGATCGTAGCAAGTGGAGATCCGTGGTCTCTGCCTACCCCGTTGGGAAACAGGCGTGATTTTATGTATGTATGTATGTGATTTCGATATTTCGTATGTAACAGGTTAAAAATGTAACTAAATGAAAACAACAGATAATCATTTTGTATTCTAAATCAATTTCAATCGCAAAAAACAAAAAAACATAGGCGGACGAGTCAATAATAAAAATATCTGTAAAAGCTTTGAAAAGATAAAAAAACACCGATTTTACAAAAACAAAAATATAAAATATCCCGCAGCATACATTCGCAATATCCGATGCGAAATTAAATCACTAGCACTATTTCAGATCTGTAGATGAGCACCAGTACTAAACGTCCTCGAAACAAATACGAGGTTATCACTCGTAAAATTATGTTTTTATACGTGCAACGTTTTTAACTTTAGAGTTTTGTCTATGAAATCAATGTAGCCAAGATGGTCGAGGTATTGACAGCAATAATTAGATATACATTATTTTATAGACAAAATAAATAGGCATTTGCATTATTATTGTTTGACTGCTTTGGCTGTCGGTTTTGCATAGACCTGTATAAACAGGTCTATATGTCTGTAAATAAAGCTTCCTTGGTACCAGACGAGCATGTTTATCTTAGAGTTATTCTAAATTAAGTTTACTTAATGTGATGATTTTCAAGGATTAAAAATGTTTATTTTGAAGATAATATTATTTGACATTAATGAATGTAACCTTCCTCGGCCATATTGTAGATGATAAAAGAAAGAAGCAGAAAAAAGTGTTATCATTATTATTATTATTATTATTATTATTATTATTATTCCATCCTACGTATACGTGAAAGTTTTGATGTATGGATGTTTGTTACTCTTTCACGCTGAGACGACTGAATGGATCTGAATGAAATTTGGCACAGATATAGATTATAGTCTGGAATAGCACATAGGATATAGGTATTTATCCCGGAAACATGTACAGTTCCCGTGTGATAGTTTTTTTTTGTCATCAAGGTAACACGCGGACGAGCGAAGCCGTATGCTGATGCTAGAAGGTTATAAATTCACGAGACTTAGTACCAGGCGAGCATGACTATCCGAGAGTTATTCAAATAGCGATCGAACTCATGCTAGGCTGCCTGCAGATGCTTTATCCGATACTCAATTGTATTGACCTGCATTGAGGATAGGAAACTAAAAGTTAGGTCATAAATTTATCCTACGTCCAAGTCGGTGCAATCCGATATTTTAGTGCTGTAGCCTTTAGGAATTGTTTCAGTTTGGAGCCAAAAGCATTGATTAAGCTTAAGTTGGGTTTTGGCGTGATGCCGGTCGTTATATGGCGGCGGCGGTGATCGCCAGCGGTTTAAAAAACCATATGTTAATTTAGTAGACATTTTTTAAGATCCCTTATGATATCTAGGTACATTCATGCTGTCACGTTCAAACCTTATACTCGTATTTTGCAAATTTAAAAATGTCAGAAATGCCAATGGTTCTTTCTTTGTCCTACAATAGTTTATTGGTAAGGTATTTAATGTAAATAGGCCACAATTATTAGATCTTGAGACTGAAGTATGATCTAAGTTACAGTTTTATAATTTCAATCTAAGAAAGAAGAGTCTGATGCGTATTTGATTCCTTATTAGATCATTTAATTCTATTTACTAGTGTTGTATTTTGTGTATATATTTACAAACAAATATATTGTTAATCTATCTAATCTAGCAGCTGAAAGCTTGTCAAGCTTTGCTATTTATTTTTTATTTATATATATTTCACCCTTGACTTTGAAAAGTCTGAAAGTTTCCTAGCTATTTGTAAACCGATAGAAGATGTAAAGGCACTATGCACTCGCTTATACTGCTGTATAAACTATTGCCGGAGAACCCATTTGTCCGAGTGGAAGTTTAGGAAAGCTAGCTTTTGTAGACAACTTGTCTTGTGCAGTTCTGAATATACCTACTTCTATTTATGTGTCTACAATTGTAGCTATATTGAAAACCTTTATCTCTATTATGTCTAAAAGAATTCAATTTAAGATTAGAACAACGCTCTTTGGTTGTTTATTGTCGTGGGTTTGAATCTTATTTGATGATTTTTTTTAATTATAAATAAATATAAATAAATAATGCTGGACAATCCACACAGCATCATCTAGTCCCAAAGTAAGCTACTCAAAGCTTGTGTTATGGGTACTAGATAACTGATATATTTAATACATTATATACATAGATAGATATTTTTTATTATACATAGAAAACACCCAGACCTACGGAACAAATTTTTGCAGATCGTACACAAATTTGTTCCGCGACGGGGATCGAACCCGCAACCTCTTGCGTCGCAGGCGGACTCTCGCCCGCTGCGCCACTGAGGTCGTCAAAATTACGTGCACAGTGTAAGGCATGGCGTTGCACGTTGCCCTTGTCGAAAAAACATCGTAAAGAAACTATCTAGAACCAAAACTTCAGTCAGTTTTCTTTCAATAAATGACGATAAGTGTGCAACCTGTCACGTAAATATGCATGTATATTTATTGTCAGATGATATTTGAGGAAGCCTAAAAGTGGCGTCGGTGAGGAAACAGATATAGTAATAGGTTAGCGTGGTATGGGCATGTTATGCGGAGGGATGAATGTCATGTGACGAGGAGAGTGTTAGAGATATGAATGTGGATGGATAGGGGTAGAGGTAGACCAAATAAAAGATGGATGATGACGTACTGATATGACGGATGATAGAGAGAAATGGAAAAAGAAAACTTGTTGTGCTGACCCCACATTGCATGAGATAAGGGCAGGAAGAAGAAGAAGGTACAACTCTTGTTCTATCCACAGCTGCATGCGATAACTACTTGTCAATAAAAGGGACTACAAAACACTGAAGTATATTATGTCCCGTCCTTTATTTCCCCTTAATAAAATTATGGGGGTTGTATATTGAGGCTGCGGGGCGGAGACACAGTATAAAATTGTTTTTTGAACCAGTATAAATGTTCAGTACTTACCTCGTAAACCAGTAACTCGTAAATGTTGAGAGTTCTCTTTACTATTTCTATAAATCAAGATAACTTTTAAGCCCTCCGGCCAGGTGGAGGGACGGTTTGCGAAAAGTTGCTGGTGGAGGCTGGATGCGTCGAGCTGAGGACAGGGCGCAATGGCGCTTATTAGGGGAGGCCTATGTCCAGCAGTGGACTACTATAGGCTGCTGATGATGATGATGATGATGAGATAACTTTTATACATTGGAAGTTTCCATTACCTAAGTTTGCATAATATGTGTTGTCATGGTAATTTTCATTAGATTACTGAAGTTGCGGTGCGGTTTTGTAGACAGACATCGAAAACCAAATTGAATTGAGTGCTCTCTTTAAAGATTGTTGATATAAATGTGTAATATTTTTTTAGTGTATTTACTGTTTCTCTGTTACTATTATGTGTAGGATATCTGTGATTTTTCCTTGACGCTGAAAGAATATCAATGTTTCCTTATTGGAGCGTCCTATTGACATGTTTTAGTTGAATTATGTTGTTTTTATAAGCAAATGAAGACGTGACATCGAGCTATAGAGTTCTTTACAAAGGTGCAGCCAAATAGAAGCTTCTAGGCCATAATAATTACAAGCGGTGAGATCTGTCTTTTTTTATTAAAGTCTTTTGAGAAATACTATTTTGGAAGTATTGATGGTCTAAATCAGTGATTCCCAAAGTGGTCCAGGTGGACCCCCAGGGGTCCACGGGAGACTCAACGGGGGTCTACGTTGGACGTGACAAAAAATGGGGGTTTACAATCGTAAGCATGTGCATGAAAATTAATTTGGTTTCGATAGTGAATAACTAAAATGTTGGCCACAAACTCAGCCACAACGCAAGTTTCCATAGATAGATAGATATCTAATCTTCACTTTTTTTTTAAGATTTAGAAATCGGTAGTAATGTGTAGATGCAGGGGGTCCACCGAATCCAGCAAAATTTTGAAAGTGGTCTATGAAACAAAAGAGTTTGGAAACCACTGGTCTAAATAGTCACTAGACTGAAGTGGTAGTGACCCGTTTCTCAAAACTAAGGTTGTGGGTTCGAATACGGACGTTTTTGGTTAGAGGTATAACAGAATTATGCCACATTGAGTGATTATCAAGATTTTTAGTTTTTCTGGAACAGTAATTGTATCGAAATACTTACAAGCGAATATGGGCTTGCAACCTGTCACATACAGAGTACTAACCACTGTGCAAAATGTGGGCATGTGCTATTTCGTGTTTAAACGTGCCTTTGACTACCCTTTTTACATATCCTCAAAAGATCTAAGTAACTAGAAATCTGAAAAGATATCTAGCGAGCCTGGGAATTACAGTCGATTATGATTTTTTTAATTGTTTCGAAATAAGAGCAAGTATTAAGTGACAAGCTTTTACAGAGCCTTGGATCTGGGTCGCGATGATTTTGCTAATGAAAATCGTTTGAGGGGACTGGAAATGGTATACCAGTAAGTTTTTTGCAAATTAATTGTTTTATGAAAACGTAGCAACGGTTTTCCAAGAATTATTTTATCGCACCATCTGTTCTTTTTAAATTATTGCGTATTTTATTTATTTATCAGATAATGTAAGTACTTGTTTATTTTGTTCAAATTTAAACAGTCATCATCAGTATTGGCCGTTAACATCTAATAAACATGATTTAGTTGGTTATAGAACAATTTGAGGGTTGCGACTCGTGGTCCCACTGGGATTGTACCACTATTACTCGTGGTCCCACTATCCCTGAAATCATGGGTTCGTGGTTCCACTGCTTAGTGGGACTACCAGTCATAGTTAAAATCGTAGGTGATGTAGGTAGAGGTAGATCAGTTTAAAAATACACGCCCCTCCAATGTATTTGCTACTCTATTTCCTTTACATACGGTACTAGCTGTCCCGCTCGCGACTTCGTTCACATAAAATATCTAAACTGAGTTTTAAACACATCACGCAACTCATAAAAATCCCATACTACTTTGACACCCCATTTTACCCCTTTTTTAGTTATATTGAAAAATCCTAAATACGTGTCTATTCATTTTGCATTTACAGTACACGAAAAAAGTTTCAAACCAATCGCACCACCCGTTAAAAAGTTCCCATACAAATATTGACCCCCCATTTGACCCCTTTTTAAGAGTTATATTGAAAAATCCTGAAAAAGGTGTCCATTCATTTTGCATTTACAGTACACGATCAAAGTTTCAGACCAATCGCATCACCCGTTAAAAAGATCCCATACTAACTTTGACACCCCATTTTACCCTTTTTAAAGGGTTATTTTGAAAAATCCTGAAACAGGTGTTCATTTACTTTGCATTTACAGTACACAAACAAAGTTTCAGACCAATCGCGCTGCCCATTAAAAAGTTCCCATACAATCATTGACCCCACATTTGACCCCTTTTTGAAGGTTATATTGAAAAATCCTGAAACACGTGTTCATTCATTTTGCATTTACAGTGCACAAACAAAATTTCATGAAAATCGCTCCACGCGTTAAAAAGTTTCATACTAACGTTTTCACCCTTTTTCACCCCCTTAGAGGTGGAATTTCCAAAAATCCCGCCTTAGTGGGTGGTTTTGTTATAAAAGGAAACCACCTTCCAAATTTCAGCTTTCTAGCTTCAGCGGTTTCGGCTGGGCGATGATCAATCAGTCAATCAGTCAGTCAGGTCAAGCTCTTTTATAGATATAGATAGACAAGTACAAGTGGAGGGGCGTGCATTTTTATATTGAAACATCTCTACTATAGCATTTAAATATAAAGTGTGATGGTAGACTTTCAAAGACCAGAAGGATTCGAACCCGCGACCCAAAAATCGGAAGGCAGACCCACTACCACTAGACCACCGATGCTTTGGTTAACGATAAAACTTTTACATTCAAATGATTTCATTACTTTATAAACTTTCAACAGAGGCATAAAATCGACACCTTCAAATGTAGGGTAAAACTTTATCAACGTAGAAAACGTAGAGTTGTAATCCATGGAAGTACCCAACTATGCCACGTTTTATGATGGGAAAATGCACGGGCCAAAATGACCCTCTGATGTTTACCTAAATCCTTTTACCAAACTGGTTAAAACTAGTGACACGAAGAAGGCGATGAGAGGTACGTGGTGGATTGAATAAATAACTGTTTGCATAAGCAAAATTTATTTATTTTTGTTTCGGGCTCAATTAGCCCACAGACCAAAAACAGAACAATAAGAATAATATAGAAATGACACAAATAAAACACAATAAATTTAAGTGAATTAAATTAAAAAGAATGCTTAAAAATTTCAACAAATTTTGTCAGGTTTTGTTTAAATTTTAATCTTGACTTATCAAACACTATCACACAGCTAAATCAAAATACTAAATAATATGATATTAGAAAACATAAATCCCATCAACTTCATCACTTTATGAAACACGACACTTCCAATGGTTTCTCCGCTCCGTACGAGAAACTCAAAGTTTCAAACTTTACGAACAAACATAACTTTACCTCGCAGGTAGATTAATATTTTCCCAAAGTTCCTTTCTTTGATATACGCGGAATGTGCCTGTGTATTTATTCGGGACTAGTCCCTTTATTCAATAAGAAGTCATCTTAGAAACGCGACAATTTCAACGTAAAACGCAAAGACCTGTGAAAATTGAGAAACAAAGAATGAATAAAAAATACATTCTAAATTCGAAGGTGTCATAGGTTAGTATTCTTATAAGCGGCGATGGGCTTGCAACCTGTCACGTACGGAATACTAACTACTGTGCAAAATGTGGGCATGTACCAAATGTCATGTTTGGACTTGCCTCTGACTACCTCTTTAGATATCCTCAAAGATCTAAGTAACTAAGCAGAGTACCTATAATAAAGGCAGTCTTGGTAGGCTCTTTCAAGACCGGCACTAATAGTGTTTTTTATATGTTCTAAATTGTTTTTTCTTCGCTTTTTGAGGCCATAACTATGCCTATGAGGAGCTGGATTTGGCTCAACGTATCAGCATTGCCATTCAACGTAATAATGCCGCCAACGTTTTGGAGACGTTTCCATTTGGCAGTTTGACAACCTCAGTGGCGCAGCGGGCGAGAGTCCGCCTGCGACGCAAGAGGTTGCGGGTTCGATTCCCGCCGCGGAACAAATTTGTGTATGATCTGCAGAAATTTGTTCCGTTGGTCTGGGTGTTTTCTATGTATAATAAAAAATATCTATCTATGTATATTGATGTATTAAATATATCAGTTATCTAGTACCCATAACACAAGCTTTGAGTAGCTTACTTTGGGGCTAGATGATGCTGTGTGGATTGTCCAGCATTATTTAATATTATTTATTATTAAGTTACCTGGATCAGGTTGAGCTATCTAAAGAACGTTTGTAATGGTCCTGAGATAACTCTACTGTTTCATAATATATTTTATTGTTATATCTGTGAATAAATTATAAATAATAAAAGTAGAGAACCGTCTATTTAACACACTTTCGTTCATTCGAGGTTGTACGTTTCCAAACAAATTTTTCGAAGTATTCTGTTCGTTAGGCATTCTGTCACATTCTGAGCATTCTGTCTCACGATTATTATTTCCAGTATTTTCGGTATTTCCTTTTAAATATTCCGTTATTCCCGATTATTATCTTCATATAAGTAGGTACAAAACAAAAGTCGGGTTTGTCCGAACACTTATAATTCTAGAACAGCTGAACTGATTTTCATGGTTTTTTATTTGTTGTACTTGTCTTTGTCCTGAATAGCAGAATAACAAAACATTGGAAAATTTGAAGAAAAATATAAAATAAAAGTAATAACATTTTCCCTTGATTTTCCCATTTTCCATCATAAAAAATGTTCGTGGGTTTCGCTATAACTAATATACACGCGAACAAAGTCGCGGGTAACAGTTAGTTTTAAATATTTTCGGTATTTCCACTTACAATAATTAGTTAAACAGTCGTATTTAATTTTTCGTCCGCCATTGTGACTTGGTTCCTTTTCGAATGAAGGGACAGGAACACCGGCTTAGCAAAATAAATAAAGTAAAATGCTACCTTTGGAGACACTTATCAGTCGAGGGCACTTGTTTGCTTTATTCGGGCGCTTTGTGGAGTTTTGCAATTTGTGTGATGGCGCCTTGTCCATTTTTGTGGCGGATTTTGTCAAAATAAAATATAACAAAATACGTTTAAAATCTGCATTTTACGATCTTTTTATAACGATATTTCACGAAAAATATGAAGAATGTTCTTAGTTACTTACAAAATATTTAGCTCAAAAGATTTGTTACCTTGCTTCTTGCTCTACGAAAAACAATGTAAAAATGAAAAACTAGTAAAATACGTGGGAACCATTCCATAAAGCAAATTGCACAGAAAAACTCGACAATCTACAAATCTTTACTTTCCACATAGAACCAGCAATTACCGGCTGCGCAAACACCGGATAAAACCGGTTAAATCCGAGTTCAGTAAACGAGCTTTAATTAGGCACAGTTTTTGTGACTAGATTCACAAATTTACCTTCTGGGAATTTATCTTTAGAATTGTAAATTTTTAACTAGAATACCTGAAAAACGATTAACTTTGAGGTCATGTTTTTAGATAAGTACTATACATTGCTATTCCATAAAATATGTAGGACACTACAGTAAGTGGCGTTTGTACTAAAAAAAATATGATCACGACTATAATCCCTAGGCTCGGTAGATATCTTTTTTTTATTTTTTCTTGTGGGTAAATGCCTTACGCATACCACCCGGGCGCAAGGGGCACCCGAGTAGTTATGTGGGACTCTCGTATAGGCTAATGAGACCCACGGTATACCCACTAAAACCCCCCCGTCTTCCTCCTCTCCGCCTAGTGACGGGGCCACGGGAACGCTCTCGCACACATCCGCGACAAGATATCTCCTCAACCTTTAGTGTCTTAGATCTTTGAGGATATGTAAAGAGGTAGTCAAAGGCACGTTTAAAAATATTATTTATCATAAGCCCATTTGATGCCCACATTTTGTACAGATAGTATTCCGTACGTGACAGGTTGCTAGCCCAACGCCGTTTATAAGAATACTAACTTCGAACCATTGAATTTTTGATCCTAGGATATGTCGGTTTCCTCACGATGTTTTCCTTCACCGTTCAAGAGCACTGGCAATGAATGGTAAAACTCATTATTGCACGACCAGGTTTGAACCCACGACCTACGGATCGTGAGGCAGGGGTGCTACCACTACACTGCCAGTGTTCTTTCTAATTCCAAATTTAAAAATTCAGTGCAAAAAGCGTCAATTTTACCAATAGCTGCTAAAATACCTGCAACGTACAAACACTTTAGCAAACAGCTATACGACCACGAAAACCTTTTGTAGTCGTCAGTAGTTCAATATGTCAAAGGGGTGTTTACTGGCGGTATTGGGGTAAAGCGATTTTGTGCGCGACTGTACGCCACGGCTTGTTACTTCTGCCACAGTGAATATTTATAATTCAGAATCATAGTAGGTACATTTCTTAAAACGGGTATTTTTATGCACCGATTTTTTGTTTCTAGTCTCGTATTTTATATGGTATCTTCAGGTGGAGTGGAGGGGTGGGCTCGACGTACTTTGACAACTGGCAGATTCTTGACAGAGGCTTTGACTACGATGAATAGAAAGACGGAAAGGACGCCTTTGTTTAACAGTGAGACCCGAGGATTTTCTGCGGTGTATTTGCCTGACAACTACGTCGCTCTGGTTTTAATGTTTTCTCGTGTTATTTTGAGTTTTATTGCGTAATTTTGGTGGTTATTTTGCCAATAAAGCCCGGGTTCTTGACGCGAGTGTAAAGTATGTGAATTAGAGTGAATAGTTCTCTTCAAATTCCATCGGAGAAAATCCCGAAAATTTTCAACAAAACAGCCATCTTTTGTTTAAAATTGACTTGACTACTTGACTATGACTCTGTGACGTTGACAATACTTATAAATAAATACACTTGACACTGGCAAAATTGTTCTCTAAGAGACAGATGCCATAATTGAAGAAGAAGAAGAAGAACAGTGAGACCCAATGGACTCTTTAAAATAGATTGTTTCCGTAAGGTAGGTATTTATTTTCTACAAGTTGAAGAAGAAAATCATGTTGTGACGACCCCACTGAGCGTGAGATAAGGACAGGAGAATGATGATTTATTTTCGACAATATTTTATACAATATCAATGTTGCTGCTTGAATTATACATAATGATTTATTATTATTATCTAAAAAAAGAAGTGGTTTCTCATATCATAGTAAACCATGGCATTGTGAATTAAGAGCTATTGATTTTTACGCTATGCTGATGTTTCTGCTAATAACTCATACCAGATCGCGACAGTCTTGAAAATGAAAACAATTGATCAAAATAAAATTAACATACAAAGTGAGCCAGTTATTCTCTACGCATTTCTCACTTTTGAACTCGACTGTCAGCTGTCTATATTACGCGCTGTTTTTGACATTCGACTCAAATGTCACGGGTCATTGCGGAAATTATAGAGGCAGCTCCGCCACTTTGTAAAATTAGGAAGTTCTTTGAATTAGTTTATCGGTTATCGGATGTTATTTGGGGCTTTTGTTTGTTTAAGAATGGCGTGGATTTATACGTAATTTAATTTGTTAACTTTGCGGGTTGGTTCATATTTGGTAAATAGATTAAGTGCTTATTTAAATAAAAACCGCTAAAAATTAACTTGAAACAATACTTATAAAGTTATATATAAGACATTTGTGAATATTAAAAATAACTAAAAAAAACGACGGATAAAATATTTGCGTCATTTTGAAAATGTTTTAATTCTTGGTACAGTCTAATATTTCACATCATGGTGTTGAAAAACATCGTATTACGTCTTTACGTCTGTCATAACGTCTCATACAAAGTTGTTTATTACACAAAAGACGCGAGTTACATCTATATTGATTGATAATATTGTTTACTTCAGAGTTAGGTGTACTAAAAATAAAAAATAAAAAATATGATCACGACTGTAATCCCCGGGCTCGGTAGATACCTTCTCAGATCTTTAGTTACTTAGATCTTTTGAGGATATCTAAAGAGGGTAGTCAGAGGCACGTCCAAACATGACATTTGGTACATGCCCACATTTTGCACAGTAGTTAGTATTCCGTACGTGACAGGTTGCAAGCCCATCGCCGCTTATAAGAATACTAACCTATGACACATACCTTCGAATTTTTTTTTGTTCTAGTCTAGTGTATGCCGGTTTCCTCACGATGTTTTCCTTCACCGTTTAAGAGCACTGACATTGCGCACATAAATTTTTCGAATGGAAAAACTCATTGGTGCACGTCCAGGTTTGAACCCACGACCTTCGGATCGTGAGGCAGGGGTGCTACCACTACACCACCGGCGCTCTATAGCTGTACTAAGCTACATTATAACCGACATTTCAGCTTATTTTGTGTTCTTACTTAGTTCAAGAGCGTGTTATTGGTTAGGTTTTCAAGCACCGATGAGGTTGTAACATGTTACGTATGGAATATAATATGCATGTTCAAAATACAATGTTTGGACGTGCCTCTGACCACCATCCTTGGACATTCTCAAATATCTACAAAATAGTCTTTGCTATTTAGAAAACAAAATAAATATACTCATCTAGGACGATGTATGTTTATTAAGTACTTATTAAATTTAGAGTCATACAAAAAGGTGGCAATATATTTTAATTAATTTTAACCTTCACTCTATCGATGGCTTATATAGACATAATAATATCTAAAGCTGTCCATCTTTTAATGCCGCCGTTATTGAAGGCCACAGAATTCCATTATCGCCAAGATATCGCTTAAATCCCGAGTTTTCTTAAAAAGCGATGGCCGATATTTAACTTCCGTAATAAAACTATGTAGGTACCAAATTTCATGTTTGGACGGGCCTCTGTCTACCCTCTAAGAAACTCTCTACAACCTCTCTAAAACCCCTCTACTTAGATATCCTCAAAGATCTAAGTAACTTAAGATCTGAATAAGATATCTACCGAGCCCGGGGATTATAGTCGAGACCATTGTATATATACTTATATTTTTTTTATAAAACTATCTACTAACCTAATGCATAACATTTTTTTAAGGAACTCAAATGTAAAAACGACATATTTAATGATTTTCTGTAATTATAATGTAGTAAAGATGAAAAAATAAAGTGTGAAAAAAAAAAGAAAAAACTGTACATGCAGCGTTTTTTTAATATTACGATCGTCATGTGAAGGTTGCTGCTTTCTGTGAAATCCAAAGCCTAAGCCCGCAATCAATCACTCTGAAGATTTTTTAAATTTTTTTATTCTCTCACTTTATCGACACCCTGCAACATTGAATTATAATAAATGATCTACAAAATGATGTATGTTCTGATAATGTTACATCAATTTTGTGATGTTATTGGAATATAACAAAAGAAAAATGTAAAACTATTTTCTATCGTACCTTCCTAAAATTATGTTCATAATGACTGGCCTAGTAGCTCTGCCTTCTGCGCTGTAGGTTGTGGGTTCGATCCCCCATCCGGGATAAACATTTGTGAGATCAACGCGGGTATTATTGGTTCAGTGTATTGGTGTTAATGCAATATAATATTTCTATGTATTTACAAATACAATTATTTATCATAGAAGTATTAGTTATCTGGTTCCCATCCCATAATACAAGCTTGCTTAGTTTGGGGCTAGATGGCGTTGGGTGTCCACGAGTTTTTACTTAGACAAGCCTACTTCATATTAAACCATACTTCACGATTCACTAATTTGACGAGTCAATCATTAGAATTAGAGTATAGTTTTACTTCTATCATTACAATAACCTCTTTCATTCACATTAGCTATGAATTCGCTTCAAGGCGTCTCATAAAAAGGATCATACAAGAGCATTACAAATACGTATAATACTCCGTGGAAGCCTCCCCTCTTCCTTTATGTGATGAATGATGAGAGTGCGCGCGTGTCCATGACAAATACCCGTTTAATTCCGAATTTTATGTGAAAAAACTCTTTGAATGGCTGATTTGTTTAACTTCAAACACCTGCTGCGGGGTTTGAAAGGAGAGTTTTATGCGTTGAAAGGTTTATTGCTTCAGGTTTTTTATGTAAGTACCTATTCGAGGCGGTGATTATTCGATAATTCCAAAAAACTCGTAGAAAACTGATTTACCAATTAGTAGGATAGTGCAGATGGTCTACATATTGAAGATTGGCCCTAATTCTTGGTAGCATTATTTTAAATACATGTCTCATTATACATACATACATACATACATAAAATCACGCCTGTTTCCCAACGGGGTAGGCAGAGACCACGGATCTCCACTTGCTACGATCCTGACATACTTCTTTTGCTTCATTCACTCTCATTACATTCTTCATACATGCGCGTCGGTTAAGGGTACTCTGGACCTGGCCTTTCTCTAGTACGTCCCCAATTTGATCGAGGTACGTACGCCGTGGTCTTCCCCTTCCAACTGTTCCATTCACACTCTCCTTATACAACTGTTTCGTCATTCTCCTTTCATCCATCCTTTCTACATGCCCAAACCATCTTTGCATACCCTTCTCAATTTTCATCACTACGTCTTCTTTCACTCCACAACGTTCTCTTATCACACTGTTCTTTACTCTATCATTCAAAGTTAAACCACACATACTTCTCAAAGCTCTCATTTCCACTGCATTTATTCTACTCTGATGCTTCTTCTGCCATACCCAACTTTCGCTACCATACATCAATGTCGGCACTAACACTCCACCGTGCACAGCCAGTCGTGCCTTTTTGGACACGATCCGACTGCTCATAAATGTGTGAAGTGCCCCATTCACACTATTTCCAGCATTCACTCTCCTTTCAATATCGTCATCATGTCTCATTATATCCAGAGCAAAATGGATTGTATGTGAAATTAGTAGTTTTCGGTCCTTTTCATGATAGCCATGACTATTTATGACGTTATCTTAAAAATCTTTGCCTTATTATTATTTTATTGTAAGACCAGTGTACTTCCTTTCAGGCACATGTCTTTAAACTTTTTAGGTTTTCTTAGTACCTACCTACATGCCAGTTTCTTCACGAAGTTTTTTCAGAATAAAGAGATGTGCTCGACCGGATTTGAACTCACGATTGAAAAAACAGGTCACTACCACTAGACCACCAGCTCTAGACTCCTGACAAATTATATAAAGAGACAAAGTCTACAGAGGCAACGTCGCCTTTCCTTCTAAATTAAATATTAATTACGAAGGTCCCCAAAGAGTTTGTATCATGACTCTTAGACTCTTGACAATTTTATTTTGTGTGCTGTCACTAATTAAAAAGACTGAGCTCTCTGAAGTATAAATGTACAGGTAACACAATCTTTTCGGGCTATGTCAAATTTATATACTCCTTTGATATTTCGTACTATGACCTTCGGCTGTCTTTCTGAAATTTGTGTTTTTTTTAGCCAAGTTTGTGAATAAAATACATCATCATCATTTTCCCGCCCATATCCTACGCTAAGTAGGGTCGGTACAAAATGTTTTCGTTTTCCATTCACTCCTATTAGTCATCAACTATGAATCTACTCCTACTCTCTATATTAACATCTCTCACACTTTTTGTGAATAAGATGTATCATTCAACTAAAATTTTATAAAATCGAGCCTCCTATCTTACAACTTACGATTCGAAATCAAGCACAAGTAAATGGATAGATGGATGTAGTAATGGACTTTAATTCAGTATCAAGTAGGAGGTAAAGACTCTTGGTTTATTCATCATCATCTTCCAGCCCTTTCCCACGTTATGGTATAGACTATTTTTTCCCATTCTAGTAAACACACAGTGGCACTGTGGTGAACGTGACATGGAGAGCTCTGGCTTGCACACACTGCATTTTGTATGCTAATTTTATTACGCAGATGGAAAAATAGGGTGGTTTAATATGGAGAGTTATTTAGGGTAAGGGGATTTTGGATAAATTGGTCACGTTTTGGTGAATAATTTTTTTTAAATGAGATTTTTAGCAATAACAATTCCTATATTTCAGGCTTTACCATTAGACAAAAAACTCGCTAAAAACATCAAAAACCAAGCATCATAAAATCTACATCTCTCTACGGACCGGACAAAAGGTGTTATCACAAAAATATTGAAAAGTAAGGGCGTACTAGATTGCCAAAAGCCGATAAGCTTGAGTAACGGCCCTTTCGTCTGCAATGTGCCGAAGGATTGTTTTACCTTCCTTTATAATATATGTTGGACCTTGGAGTGCTCACACACGACGTTGTGAGTCGCGTCGTCACGCAAGGTCTAACAAAACACATCTCTACGACAAATAGAACATTAGTGCGATTACGGAACTCTGATACAATCAACACTAATTGTGAAAACTGGCTCAAATTGATTGAATAACACTTATGTAATACCAAATTGGTTGAAATGGATTGACATTGATTGTAAGTAGAGATCCATAATCGCCCCACAGATGTAAGACAAGGACGGGGCTCGGACGCGCCTTTTTAAACAAGAGACGAAGCGTGTACGCGATATTTCCTTTGTATGTATGTATTGCGTTGCGACGTTTTTATGCATGTTGTAAGTATGAAAGTTCAAAATGGCGCTACGTCATCAGACGCGTCATCAAGTCTTACGTCTCTTTTTAACCCCAGACGAAAAAGAGGGGTGTTATAAGTTTAACGTGTCTGTCAGTGTATCTGTGTATCTGTGTATCTGTCTGTGGCATCGTAGCTCCCAAACGGATGAACCGATTTTCATTTAGTTTTTTCGTGTCATAGATAATTTTAAGCCGAGTTTTCTTAGCTATGTTTCATGAAAATCTGTTCAGCCGTTTGTAGATTATCAACTCTTTTCTACTTGATGAGGGGATCTGACTACCTTCCATATGTCCGATCGATTCGAAATTTGATACCGTGTTACTTCAATAATATTGAAAGAACATGGTAAGGTAACCATGACTTTAAATATGACAGGTTAGGGTAAGGGATAAATGTCGGGGGATTTTTAAATTTTGTATTATGTCTACTTGAAGCATTTCATCTTTTATAGTATTTGACTGTTTGAGTCACCCTATCATTGAAAATGTATCGAAATCACAGACTGAGATTATTCAGTCGTGTGCAAGAACTCACATCGGAAGATTTTTTTTGATTTATAGTCTCAAGGGAATAGTTCCTTTGGGCCCAAATCCGTCTCTGATTGTCCTCAAAGAATCGTTCCGAGTTTTTCCTATGCGCTGTATTTGAAAGATTTGTCGTTCGCAACTATGTCGGGGATTACTCCTCCTTAGTTTACAAAAACAAAAAACAAAAATGCACTTCCTCAGTTAAATCAATTTAGTTCAACTCGCTGACACGCTCGCAAGAGTGGCGCTGGTGTAAATTCGAATTATCAAGCGAGTTTTTAGAATGCCAATCAAGAAACTCACAGCGGATTCAGATTCGAAGTTTAGAATAAGGTCTTACAGAATCACACAACAGATCTCTAGTTATTTAGATCTAAAAGAGGATGGTCAGAGGCACGTTTAATCATAATATTTGGTACATGTCTACGTTTAGTAGGTACGTTTAACAATATTACCGCTTATAATAACTCTAACACACATCTTAGAATGTTTGGTTCCTTACTATAATAATAAAGCTAGAATGTTTGATAGTGTGTAGAAAAAACAGGCATATTATATTCATAAAAACCTTTAAAAAAATATTGCCTTTGAAACCTTTTACCTCAGTAATTTATCGTGGTGCAAAAAATTCCTTTAACCCGTGAAACACGCGGCGCCAACAATACAAAATTGTATAAAACCTTTGGAAAATGTCAATCACGAATAAACGCGCAAAAATACGCACTTTGTGCTTAACAAAAATAGGCTCTTTTAAAAGCCTACTCGTCAAATTATAAAGCCTCAAAACCTGGTTATGGTGAACTTATATACCCTTTTGCGGAGCCAGTAGGTCAAAGGTTAATAAAAATATTCGCAATTCAATAAATGAGGTACCTAAGTAGCTTAATAAAAGTCTAAATCTTACTAATATCTTACTATCCTACCCTAATATAAATGCAATAGTTTGGATGGATGGCTGGATGTGTGTTACTCAATCACGCTGAAACGGCTAAAGGGATTTAGATGAAACTCGAAATACGCGTAGTTTATGACCTGGAATAACACGTTTTAATAAAATAATAAAATGCTCCAATATGCTACAGATCTAGCAGGACCTAAAATGTCACAAAATATGAAACAAAATTGATTGCGTGTTACAGCAGGTGTCAAAATCTACATTCGTCAGGTAAAAAACAAGATTCGAACCCACTACCTTAGCATCGTTTATAAAACTAAAAGGAATAGTTTTATTAAATATTCACTGAAGCCATGTTCATAATTGCAAAAGAAATTCTATACTAATAACGAAAAAATTTAATTCAAAGCGAGTCAAAGCATTTTTGAACCTCATAATAATTCAAGTTACTTGGAGATTAGCATAATTAAGTAGGTTTTTTAAATCTTTGCAGGCTCATTAGACATGAATTAATTTAGAAAACTTTTGGAAAGATTTAATTAATTTATTACAGTGGTTATCTTAACATTTTAAATGATTTAAAATAATTATTCTATTACACCTTCATACATAAAATCACACCTGTTTTTGTTGTAGGCAAAGACCACGGATCTCCACTTGCTACGATCCCGACTTACATACTTTTGCTTCATTCACTCTCATTACATTCTTCATACATGCGTGTCGGTTTAGGGTACTCTAGACCTGGCCTTTCTCTAAGACGTCCCCAATTTATTTATTTATTTATTTATTTATTTATTGATCGAGGTACGTACACCGAGGTCTTCCCCTTTCAACTGTCTTCACACTCTCTTTATGCACCTGTTTCGTCAATCTCCTTTCATCCATCCTTTCTACATGCCCAAACCATCTCAATTTTCATCTTTACTCTTTCACTTATTATTATTCTAATATTCGTGATTATAATCCTTAAGTTGTAGGGGTTAAGGTCATAGCTCGCTTAGAAGACCCCGCTTTACGGTGATAAGCAAGACGTCAACTATCGAGTGGTACGATGGCGGTGTTAACTAATTTGTGTTGTCAATGTAAAGTATGTCTACAGCGGACGCCCTGAAGCTCACATTTCAATGAACATTATTTTGCCGTGTGGAAGCGGTGTTGTTTCTAACAAGCTAATAACGTTTAAGCACAGACTATGCAAAGCGTCTAGCTTTAGCTTAATTTCCAATGTTGAGTACCTACATTATGTATGGCCAATTAACAATGCACAATTTAGTAAGTACTTACACCCAAAGATAATCCACTAATTTAAGATCTACTTCTGACTCAAATGTAACAAATTACCAACATTAAACAATTAATAAATTAATATGAATAACTTATGAATATGATTTTTTTTTTGTATTGCTGTGGTGATTTAAATAAGTGTTCCATACTATTTTGTTTAAAGTCCTTCCTACGATGATATCTCAACGAGCGTGTAATATTTTAATATGATATTTGAAAAAAAAAAAAAAACTATTTGATTTATAAACGGTTAAAAAAATGGTTTTCATTTAATTGTATAATCTTAGCATAAATATAAGTACACAAAAGAGTTTTAAGAGCTATCTATCTATTGAATACCCTAAGTATCTATTTTATTTCTATTTAAAATAGAGAAAGCAACTAAAAGCCCCTAAGAATAATAAGATACGCGACAGACAAGGCTTTCCTATCGATTCCATTAGCAGTTTAATGAGATTGGGCGTGTCTTCTGCACGGTATCTGAAGCAAGTCGACAGGGTAAAGCCGTTCAATCTAATAACGTATATTAGAAACGAAACTCATACAAACTCGCCTATATATCTAGTGTTTCTCAAGCTGTGATATCCAGATCGGAGACTGAGGGAAGCATGGACGCTGACACAACATTTAACTAAAATCTCTTTACCTGCAGAAATATAGGTACAGATAATACTATTTTAATTATGTACATATATATTATGTAAAACAGTTTAACTAAGGACAAACAAACGATCTCGCAAACGAAACGCTGGTGGCATTACCACGTTGAATGGCATTGCCGATATGCTGAGCCAAATAAGAGCCAGGGACTTTACTACAAGCTCTATTTTTCAGAAACGTCACATTTTAAGCTTGAAGTATCACTACTTCAATACAAATTTAAAAGGTCATGGTACGAAATATCAAAGCTATATAACATTGATATTGCCTGAAGAGATTGTGGTAAGGCCCCATGTCTTGGATCTTAATATATTTACTTACACACAAATACGCGCTATTTTGGAATGAATCTGTCAAAAGATGGTTATTGGCTGACATAGTTTTATACTTTTGCCAGTATCACTTAACGATTTAAAAAATTTAGTTGAATTTTGCCAACTTCTGTTATGTCAAATGCAAGAAAAATGTCAGTTTACTCTTTGATAACTATGATTTATTCTGAGTGTTTGCTCGAAATATTTCGTATAATTTACGTTTTATCACGATAGAGAGTTACAGTTCTATAGGTAATTATTATTATATCTGGTATAAGACACAGAAAATAGTGACAACTTGGACGCCTTCCAGATCGAATTGAGCTAGATTGAAATATGGAAAGAAGCATTTGCCTTGATAATTTGTTTATTTATGAGGATAACGGTTTAGGCTAAACTCTGTAATGACTGAATATTGAAACGCCACTTAGATATTCAGACTCCTATTTACTGATGTTTCATTATACAATTTTGCTAAATTGGGTTTCAGTATTGTGATTGAATTTATCCGTATAACATGATACAATGGTATGACTTCATTCGTATTTACTTTGCTAAAAATAATTGTAAGTATTCGGTTTGGATCAGTTACAGATTTTTGACCTGTTTCGTCCCACTGTAGGGAAAACGTGTCCCTCAAATCACGCCAACCATCTCTATCTTTCGAGGTTTCCCACAACCCTCTTTTCTAGGTATCGAGATCATCCCTCCAATTAATTTTAATAACGAATTAATAAAGGAGGGTTGAAATTTGGTATAGAAATTCGTGGTTTATAGTAGTATTTAGTTTATTTGCATGATTCGATGTGAAGTTCTCTAGATTTTTTAAATGTAAGATTATTTTACTATTTTTATGTTGGTAGTCAGCGGCACGTCGAAGCTTGTCTTGTTGTTTTTCTTGTCTACTACATATCGTGAATAAAATGTGCTTACATTACTTTGAAAACATTGCCTTATTAATATCTATATAGGTAATTTAAAATGTAATGTTTGAGTAATATTTCTTTTAGTCAAAATATACAACCTTCATACAAATAACGGCCGCATTACGAGCATAACGCCACAAAGTTCAGACGTACATTCTCAGGATGTATCGCGTCACTCATTTCCGCCGCTAACCGGAACTTCCGGCGGGCCAATAGAGCGTGGGGTACTATCGGGGGAGTTATAGCATTAGTCCTCGTAATATTAATTTATCTATACATTATGAAATTCTCTGTATGAAAGATGGTTGCCGTTTTAAAGGCTGTTTTCGCTTTGAAGATTGTAACTGTTATCTATATCTATATAAGAGCTTAACCTGACTGACTGACTGACTGATTGATCATCGCCGAGCCGAAACCGCTGAAGATAGAAGGCTGAAATTTGGAAGGTGGCTTGCTTTTATAACAAAACCACCCACTAAGGTGGGATTTTTGGAAATTCCACCTCTAAGAGGGTGAAAAAGGGTGAAAACGTTAGTATGAAACTTTTTAACGCGTGGAGCGATTTTCATGAAACTTTGTTTGTGCACTGTAAATACAAAATTAATGAACACGTGTTTCAGGATTTTTCAATATAATGTTCAAAAAGGGGTCAAATGTGGGGTCAATGTTTGTATGGGAACTTTTTAAATGGTGGTGCGATTAGTCTGAAATTTTGTTTGTGTACTGTAAATGCAAAATGAATGGACACCTGTTTCAGGATTTTTCAATATAACTCTTAAAAAGGGGTCAAATGGGGAGTCAATGTTTGTATGGAATTTTTTTAACGGGTTGTGATATTGGTTTGAAACTTTGTTTGTGTACTGTAAATGCAAAATAAATGGACACCTGTTTCAGGATTTTTCAATATAATCTTAAAAAAGGGGTCAAATGTGGGGTCAACGTTTGTATGGAAACTTTTTAACGGGTGGTGCGATTGGTCTGAAACTTTGTTTGTGTACTGTAAATGCAAAACGAATGGACACGTGTTTCAGGGTCAGGGGGTAAAATGGGGTGTCAAAGTTAGTATGGGATTTTTATGAGTTGTGTGATGTGTTTGAAACTCAGTTTAGATACTTTAAGTGGACGAAGTCGCGGGCGGGACAGCTAGTTTTCATACAATAGAAAACATGGACCTAGTTTTATTTTCAACTGGTACATTCTACTAAATATTATAAACGCGAAAGTTTGTAAGAATGTATGGATGTGATACATATAATATATTCTTGTTGGTAAACTGGAAGGGATGTGGATTTTTTTTTTTTGTTTTATATTGATTGTAAGCCAGTCAGATTCATAAAGTTTAGTAAAAATGATACAAACTTGTCCTTATAGAATACTAGCTTTCGCCTGCCGCTTCGCTCGCGTGGTATTTTGTTAAATTATAGCCTATGTGTTATTCTGATGTGTAAGCTATATAATTGTAAAGTTTCAACAAAATCCATTCAGTAGTTTTTGTGTGAAAGAGTAACAAACATACATCCATACATCCTTACAAACTTTCGCGTTTATAATATTAGTAGGATTGTTCATAAAATGATGAAATGTTTTTCCTCGACCGTACGAAGCGTCTTCATTGCAGTCTTTGGCATTCCTTTGTAACATTTCCTTACACCGAAAGCCTATTTACGTGAGATGCCTACTTAACCTTGAGGCATGGACTTACCACCATTGGACGCCATATTTGAACTAGTGTGAAAAATATAAGTAAAGAAAAAGTAAGAAGTAAGTGAAAAGAAAAGTGCGCCTCAGAGAATTCTTTCGTGCACTTGACAATTTCAACTTTTTAGGTTCTTCATGACGATTTCCTCACTATGTTTTCCTTCACCGTTAAAATTTATCGACTCTAACAAAAAGTCTTTTAACCGACTTCAAAATCTCAAGTCTTTCAGTGTCTTTTAACGCTTTCAAAACGTAAGAGGTCCTCGAGCTGTTTTTCTTGTTATGATGTGTGTAAATGTATTTTCATCGATATTTCCTCAGATTCGGAAGGAATTAGCAAAATCGGTCCAGCCATTCTCAAGTTATAGCGTGACCACGAGAAATAATGGTTAATTTTTATAAGATGTATAGATGATGTATAGATTTATAGGTTCTAAGATTCAGATATTTATAGTTTGAAGTGAGTTTTCAGGTTTTAGTAAAATATATTTTATTTTATGAGTCCAAAGGTTCATTTCTCCTTCCCAACTGTCACGTCGGACATAAACCTACTTATTATAGACCTACACGTCAACCTTTGTTCAAGGGCTGAGGAAAAATGTTAATTCCTTTGTATACGATACTTTGTAAGATGATTTTACCACGAATTTCGAACCTTTGTGATATGATTCCATCCTATCTTTTATTTATTTACTTATTTAGACATTTCATTTATTGTATGTTGTTTATTATAATATACAATTAAATACATAAAAAAACATAAACTAATCTCAGCGGCCTTTAGATAGTTTAACTAATTCACAAGATTGTGGGTTCGAACCCAGTCGTGTACCCATGGATATTTCTGTTATAAAATAAAATAGAATAGATAAATAAAAAAATAAAATAAATATGATCACGACTGTAATCCCCAGGCTCGGTAGATATCTCCTCAGATCTTTAGTTACTTAGATCTTTGAGGATATCTAAAGGGGGTAGTCAGAGGCAAGTCCAAACATGACATTTGGTACATGCCCAAATTTTGCACAGTAGTTAGTATTCCGTACGTGACAGGTTGCAAGCCCATCGCCGCTTATAAGAATACCTACTAACCTACAAATAAATAAATAAAAATCGTTTATTGCATTTTTGTACATAACATTTTTATGTAGCCCTACTTACCAAACTAAGTTAAAAAAACTTGTGTCTTGGCAATTAGTGCCTCTCCTTAAAAAAAAAAGCAGATGTATGTACTATAATACTCTTAGATTCAAAATTATTAATTACTAATTATTAATATTGTTGATATTGATTAATTAATTAATTAATTAAAACATGCAAGAAGAAACTACTAAATTTAAATGAACTAATACAACCTACTTGAAAATGATTTCAAAGATTGTGATTGTGTTCATAATCAGACATAATTAAACCTTTCGTGTTCTACTACTTAAACAATCAATCCATTATACATGCTTAAGATCTTAATACACTAAATATACCTACTTTCATTTATATATATGACACATACCTTCGAATTTTTGGTTCTAGGGTATGCCGGTTTCCTCACGATGTTTTCCTTCACCGTTTAAAAGCACTGGCATTCCGCACATAAATTTTTCGAATAGAAAAACTCATTGGTGCACGTCCAGGTTTGAACCCACGACCTTCGGATCGTGAGGCAGGGGTGCTACCACTACACCACCGGCGCTCTATTTAGAATAGCTTTATTGTAAACACACAAAATAAATAAAAAACAAGTATTTATTTCAAATATCAAAAACCATAGTTGTGCCAAACCTTTCACCACACATGTTTGAAAGAACTAGAGACACGATAAAATGAAGAGAAGCTATATCGTAAAAATTTGTTACTTCACACTTCACTATGAAAGCACCTTAATACTCATATTTAACAATATATTTCTTTCCTGAGTAGCTTAAGTATAAATCCTTATCAAAAGCCTTTCAGTTTCTGGAAAGTTCTAATAACGCCCACTGTGAGGCGGGTAATCTGACACGGTATATAAACTTTGGAACTTGTAGAGCTAGTGACTTCACAATCGCTCTCTAATTACAGGCAGATATTTTTTATTGAGCGAGCAAAGCGAACAAGTAGGGCGATTTGGCGTTGTATTTATATTTATACTAGCTTCTGCACGCGGCGTCGCCCGCGAAGTACCTACATAAAATATAGCCTATGTTCATCCTGAAAGTTCATTCTACACATTGGTGAAAGAATTTTTCAAATCGGTTCAGTAGTTTCGGAGCCTATTCATTTCAAACAAACAAACAAACAATCAAAGTTTTCCTCTTTATAATATTAGTATAGATATGTTTGTTAGAGCATTTAAGAATCGTTGAACATCCAATCTGCTTGAAACTTGGAAGGTCTAGAGATTATAATTATATGTTGTTAAACTTACGCGATCTGAACGCATTATTATTAGTATTAAACGGGTATTCATCGCCTTATTTTTTACCTATTTTTTCCCGACATTTCGACAGGTTTAGGTCGGGACTCCACCAAAGCGGAGACAAGATGAGCGGAGAGGAGATGTTTTTTAAACAACCAATAGAATTGTGTTATTGATACATCTCCTCTCCGCTCAGCTTCAGTGGAGATCGCTGTGCGGAGATGTGTAATATTTGTATGGCGCGATGGAAGCGGAGATGTGAGCTGTGCGCGGACGACGCGCATTGGAGACGAGAGATGTGAGCGGATCTCCGCTTTGGTGGAATCCCCCGAGCTCAAAAACATCTCTTCTCGCACAGCACACAGCACACCGCACACATCTCTGCTCTGGTGGAGTCCCGGCCTTACACACTGCCTTGGTCACGGGTAGACAATCTACCGTATTTGTAAATACCCCCCTCATAAAATGAGTCAGCTTCTAAAAACAAATGAAAAAACTCGGTATAAATGAAACTGTGGAGTGCGCTGGGTAACAGCTCACAAACTTTAAGCTTAAAATTTCCATAAACTAGAGATTACAGTCCCAAGGCCGAGATTTGTATTTAATGCAATAATGTAGCTATTCAGATGCAAATAGCGAGTGCAGTTGGACCTTTTGTCTGCGGCTCGAGTGAGTTATGACCTCCAACGGCCAGTTTATAGTAGAAGGGGAAGCAGTATCGCAACATCTATAATATCCTACTAATATAATAAACGCGAAAATTTGTATGAATGTCTGGATGTATGTTTGTTACTCTTTCATGCTGAAACGGCTGAACGGATCTGGGTGACATTCGGTACAGATATAGATTAAAGTTTGGAATAGCACATAGGCTACTTTTTATTCCGGAAAAATGTACGGTTTCCGCGGGATACATTTGTTTTTGTTTTTCAAGGTACCACGAGGGCGAAGCCGTGGGCGAAAGCTAGTAACTATATAATAAAATTTAGTAGTGGTCCCATTTCAAAAATTCTTCTAGCATTAGAATGCTACATTATCCTTGAGTAACATAGGCTATATATTTTGTAGGTACCTCGCGAGCAAAGCCACGTCAGGTGCTCAAGAGAGCGTAGTTAGTTTTAAGTTTTTAATATGTACCTAAGTGAACAACTTATTAACATTATGTACTATGCGTTATGCTTAATGTAAATAACTAAGGCAAGGTTTTGGTGGAATTGCGCTACATTTTGCTTGATAACTTCTAATTAGTTAATGAACCGTTTTAGCGCTATCGCTATTCATCGCACATTTTTTTGACTTGGGAATTGAACCCACAACTTATAGTGCAGGAGGCAGAGATACGATCATCTGAGCTGTGAGACCAGGAAAATATGTTCGTGTCGATATAAAATATGTTGCTATTATACCTACCTTCATAAAATTATGTTAGTTGTTAGTATTTACACCGGTGAACGCGTAATTTTGCGCGTTAACCCTAATATTTTTAAATAATTTTTAACCCTATGTAATGACAAGCTGATGGTTTCAGGTAATTTTCAGTTAAAATCAACTACCTACTGAAACTGTTTTCATAAACAGTTGATTATCATGACAGAGGACCTATATTTGGAATTTGAACTGCATTGAATTTGTTACAGCAAGAATCAATTAATAATAATATTATACTCGTATAACAGAATAATTATTTTATCTAGGCTAATTATTATAAAGAAGTATTTTTTGGATTTCTGTATTTTTGTTTGTAACAAATAAACTCAAAAATTAGTGGTCCGATTTCAAAAAAATCTTTTACCATTAGAATGCTACATTTACCCTAACAGAAAGCAAAAAGCAAAACCACGAGGGGAAGCTAGTTATTTAATAAATTAGGAATTATAAAAAAAATATTTAAGATTTTTCTCATACAATGTATTTTACTCGCATTTTTGTATAAATCTAAATAATATTCAACTTATATAAATAAATATAAAACCCTATACCGATCAGCCAAAAACCATATATCAAAGATTTTAAAGTGCATTGTGAAGGGACAGAAAATAAAATATATCCATGAGAATAATTATTTAAATTTAAAAACTTACTGCATATTTTGCGTATTTTATTTTTTATTTTATTTTGTTATATAACATTTATTCATAACAGTATTTATTTTTTTTAACATGCAGCAGGCTTTTAAAGTTAAATAACTACGCAACAAAATTCGTGAGTGCTACGTTATTTTTTTTATTAATTATACACGCTTTTAAGAAACCGTAATATTAGGCACATTATGAAGTACATTTGAGAATATCTCCAGCTGAGAGCTTCATTACGAATGCAGCAAAAGTTTTTTGAAACAAAACTGATTTAGTATGTGCAATATATTTTGCATATTTTTGTGGAGGCGGCGGCTCGGCACACATTTAACTCGGGACGTAGGGGTGGGATGTTCAAACCAAAATGAAACTCCGAAAAAGCTATCTATACTAATATTATAAAGAGGAAAGATTTGATTGTTTGTTTGTTTGTTTGTTTGTTTGAATTGAATAGGCTCCGAAACTACTGAACCGATTTGAAAAATTCTTTCACCAATGTGTAGAATGAACTTTCAGGATGAACATAGGCTATAATTTATGTAGGTACTTCGCGGGCGACGCCGCGTGCAGAAGCTAGTAGTAAATAAATATATAAATATTGCTGGACAATCCACTCAGCATCATCTAGCCCCAAAGTAAACTCAAAGCTTGTGTTATGGGTACTAGATAACTGATATATTTAATACATTATATACATAGATAGATATTTTTTATACATAGAAAACACCCAGACCAACGGAACAAATTTCTGCAGATCGTACACCAATTTGTTCCGCGGCGGGAATCGAACCGGCAACCTCTTTCGCTTATAACGCCCTACCTAAAATTATAAAAGAAACAACATTATTTATACACAGGGATTTATTTTTGTCTTTTTAACTATTTTTTATAAAAACCTTCTCCATATAATAACAAACACAACAAAAAGAGAATTAGCGAAATCGGTTCAGCCGTTCACGCGTGATGCCGTGACCAATAAATATGGATTTTTTTTATATATTATTATTATTATTATGGAGCGCTGGTGGTGTAGTGGTAGCACCCCGGCTTCACGATCCGAAGGTCGTGGGTTCAAACTTGGTCGTGCACCAACGAGTTTTTCCATTCGAAAAATTTATGTGCGCAATGCCAGTGCTCTTAAACGGTGAAGGAAAACATCGTGAGGAAACCGGCATACCCTAGAACCAAAATTTCGAAGGTGTGCGTCATAGGTTAGTATTCTTATAAGCGGCGATGGGCTTGCAACCTGTCACGTACGGAATACTAACTACTGTGCAAAATGTGGGCATGTACCAAATGTCATGTTTGGACGTGCCTCTGACTACCCTCTTTAGATATCCTCAAAAGATCTAAGTAACTAGAGATCTGAGGAGATATCTACCGAGCCCGGGGATTACAGTCGTGATCATATTTTTTTTTTTTTTATTATTATTATTATTCACTTTAAAATTGAAGCCAATGCTCTCAACCCTACGGTTGAAATAACATTATTTTTGGGTTAACGTTCGTTTTAATAGGTTTTTTAACGAAAAGCCGCACATATTAACAGAAAATGTAGTTTGTTTATTGAGTTAAATATTTTCACAAAGTTTTCAACATGATTTTTGATTACTTACTATAGTTAAAGAGAAGCGTTGGTAGTCTAGTGGTATCCTTGGCCACCGATCTGAAAGTTGTTCGATCAGGGTTTTTGATTTTTTTCTATTCGAAAAATACACTGATCACGACTGTAATCCCCAGGCTCGGTAGATATCTCCTCAGATCTCTAGTTACTTAGATCTTTCAGGATATCTAAAGGTGGTAGTCAGGGACACGTCCAAACATTATATTTGGCACATGACCACATTTTGAACAGTACTTAGTATTCCGTACGTGACAGGTTGCAAGCCCATCGTTACTTATCCTTTGCAGCGATGGACTGATAATTTTAAAACTTAATATTAAAAAAAAACTTAATTAATTAATTAATTAACTTTTAAAAATAATTATGTAGATATTTCTGTTTCAACCCACAATTTCAACCCAAAAGCCAAAGTAATAGTTGATCAGCTTTTAAATTATTCCCAATAGAGTTAACGACTTTATATAACCAACTTCAATAGCCGACAGTACCTCAACTAAAATATTCAAGCAAATCGGGCACTATTATTTATTAATTCGTATTTTTAGTTTCCTAAAAATATGTGAACGTCTTAAAACGGTGTAGGTATTTACTGTCCGTTAATAAAATAAAATAAATAAATAATGCTGGACAGTCCACACAGCATCATCTAGCCCCAAAGTAAGCTACTCAAAGCTTGTGTTATGGGTACTAGATAACTGATATATTTATATGTATAATTATTTTATATGTGTGTGTGTCAAATAAACTATTTTTATTTTATTCTAATTTAATAGAAAATCAATCTCGCATTAAACAGGTATAATTTTAAGGTAAGTATGGAAAATATAAGAAGACAATATTACTAATATAATAATTACTAACAAAATGTGGGCATGACTGTGTCTAATATCATGCTTAAACGTGCCTCTGACTACACTATATCCTCAAAGATAGAGAACTAGAGATCAGTAGTGCGATTACGGAACTCTGATACAATCAACACTTGTCAAAACTGGCTCAAATTGATTGAATAAACACTCGTATGTAATACCAAATCACTTGATTACAATCAAAATGGATTGACATTGATTGTAAGTAGAGATTTATAATCGCCCCACTCAGGAGATATCTACCGAGCCTGGAGATTACAGTCGTAATCATTTTTTTTAACATCCTATATTCATAATAATAGATGCTTCCGCTAAAAAGCGGCCGCCATAATTTTGTCTAAATTATGATTAAAGCTTGGTCCCAATACAAAACTTACTAATATAATTAAATCGGTCTTAAGAGAATAAGTTACAGTTTTGTAACAAATAAAACATAACTTCTCGTTTACATCCATAAAACATGTTTTAAACACGCTCAAAACTCTCCGAGCAAAACATTCATATTGAGATCACCTTACCACAAGCTCTTACAAACCATCATGTTATAAAAACGTCAAAGATTCAAGCTTGAAGTAACACTACTTCAAAAAAAAACATGATCACGACTTTAATCCCCAGGCTCGGTAAATATCTTCTCAGATCTCTAGTTACATAGATCTTTGAGGATATTTAATGAGGATAGTCAGAGGCACGTCCAAACATGACATTTTGGTACATGCCCACATTTTGCACAGTAGTTAGTATTCCGTACGTGACAGGTTGCAAGCCCATCGCCGCTTATAAGAATACTAACATATGACACACACCTTCTGTTTTTCTTCACCGTTTTTTTTTCGAACGGAAAATCTCATTGGTGCACGACCAGGTTTGAACCCACAACTTTCGGATCGTGAGGCAGGGGTGCTACCACTACACCACCAGCACTCTTTTCAAACCTATTCTATATTATAAAAAAAACATGCCCACATTTTACACAGTTTTTATAGGTCACAGTTTTATAGGTATATAGTTTTTATAGGATTTTACACACGGTTTTTATAGGTCATGGTACGAAATATTAAAGCTATATTACTTTGATATTTTCCGAAGAGCTTATGATAAGGGCCCTGAGCCTGATTTAACAGTTTTACCTAGGTACCTACACGTAGTTTTAATCTTTATGCTCGAGTTTCAGCTTGAGTTTTGGATTTGTTCTAAATTATACGGGCCTATTGTCTTCGAAGTGAATGAACTTTAAGCCTTGATGTAGGTCGTCTTCCGGTTCACTTCACATTAGGAATTAATCGGATTTTAGTCCTATAGTACCTACCTAATAATATAAATGCGAAAGTTTGGATGGATGTGTGGATGTTTGTTATTCAATCACGCTGAAACGACTGAACGGATTTGGATGAAGTTACCTGGAATAACATAATATATGGGCTACTTTTTTTCAGGGTAGGTAACACATGAGCGGAATCGCGCGCGGAAGCTAGTAATAGATATACTTGAGAATGTCCTTTATATGGCTTCAGTTATTTAGGGTGACATACACAATAGGATTTCAAACGTTTAATGAAGCATTTTCTTTTATATAAAACATAACATGATCACGGCTGTAATCCCCAGGCTCGGTAGATATTTCCTCAGATCTCCAGTTACTTAGATCTTTTGAGGATATCTAAAGAGGGTAAGTCAGAGGCACGTCCGAACATGATAGCATAATTTGCCCACATTTTGCACAGTAGCTAGTATTCTGAACGTGACAGGTTGCAAGCCCATCGCCACTTATAACAATACTAACCTATAACACACACCTTCGAATTTTTGGTTCTAGGGTATGTTATTGTCTTCACAATGTTTTCCTTCACCGTTTCTTTTATAAAGTGCTTCTTTACTCAAAAAATATAATGATACCTAATCTACTTACTGAAATGAAAACAAACAAATATTTATGTCCCAGCACAAACGAAACGAAAGAGCCGATTCAAAAAGAATAATTGAGTATTTAAAGCAACATCGGAAACTAGGAACCAAGCTGAAATAAATAGCAGCCGGGTAACTACATAGATTACACTATTACGTAACGTAATTATTAAAAAAGGCAATATTTTGGATGGTTGATCACGTTTTTACAAACAATTAAACAGATTTCTATTAAATTTGGAATATAGCGATTCATTGAAACTATATTAATATTTATACTTCTTATTAAATATATTTAAGACTAGTTTAATTTTTGTATTTAAGTTCTTTGATTTTATTTGAAACATGTTTTTTTTATTCTTGAAAAACAAATCTATCCCGCGGGAACTGTACATTTTTCCAAGATAAGAAGTAGCCTATGTGCTATTTAAGACTATAACCTATATCCGTGCCAAATTTCATCCAGATCCGTTCAGCCGTTTCAGCGTAAGAGAGTAACAAACATACATCCACACATCTATTAATACATCCACACATTCTTACAAACTTTCGCGTTTATAATATTAAGTAGGATTAAAAAAATAATAATTAGTAAGAAATGAATTTGATGAATTGTAAACTAGCCGTTTCCTTTTTATCTGTGTTAGTCCTCAATAGTTCCGCGAACAGCAATGTATCTTGTTTAGCGAGTTTTAAAGTTTTTCATGGCACGAAGCGACCGCGGTCTGAATTTATTGACTTATTGACTTTTGCAACTGTACCCTGTGGGGTGCGGGGTTGGATTTTGTTTTGGCTTTGTGTTGTGACAAATTAGAGTTGTGGCGATCCAGTAGGTTCTTGCCCGACTGTGGAAATAGAGGGTAATGTGTTTGAGGTGTAAGTGTTGTTGGGGCTTTAAAGGTCATGGTTCTGGCCATGTGGCTTACTTCAGAATTAATTACTCAGAGACAGCTCTATTAAAAACATTATTTGCCACACATGTATAACAGTACCTAACTGAAATCTATAAGAATTTTTTTCTAGAGTTTTTATTCTTTTATAAATAAAAGAGCCTACTTAACATATCGAAAACTTAAACTGATTATATTTTTATGAAAAATCACGTCGGCCTTAAGGGTGTACACTGTATAGTATCTTAACACTGGATATACAAAGGGTACGTGTTGTCTACTAGATTTAATTACAAACATTTCTTTCTAAAAATGAAACCTAGCTCGATCGATTTATCGCCTCCAAACCCCCTGCATACTAAATTTCATGAAAATCGTTGGAGCCGTTTCAGAGATTCAGACTTTAAATATATTTTTATACATATAAACAAGAATTGTTCGTTTAAAAGTATTATTATAGATATGCCTAGCAAGCTTTGGTCGCCAAAAAATCGTACTAAGTTTAGTTTATAGTATATCTTAATACCCCAGCAGTAAATTGCATGTCCGAGCATATTTACAGTCGCGAGACACGTCCTACGTAATGCAGTTAGCTACTCCACAGCGTGAAAAGAATAGCTACTTCAATTATTGAGCCAGTCCCTAGTAATTCTTTTTCTTCTTTTTCTTTTAGACTAGTGTGGCAAGTGTAAAAACGAGACTCAGAAGCTATCGTGATAGCTATGCAACAACATCAAACTGTGTTCTAATTAATATCTAAAGTTATAATGTATATTTTCGATTTGAATATTTCGTCTATTAACATTTTGGTATATTGTAAAATCGGTCAATCTGAAAACTATTTCTGCAAATAAATAATTTTACTTTACCTACTTTATTAAATTGTACATGCAGATAAGACTACATTTTATAGCTTATAACTAAGGCGAGTTTAACCCTGAAAAGAATTATCTTTCAGCAAACCTTGACCTTGATTTTGTAAACCAAATAAATATCTGCTTCATAGCTTTTCTCAACTAAACCCTTTTTTGACTTTGACCGATGGTTTGTATATGAAGGCTTTTTAGAAACATGTTAAATTTCCATCCATCTATCGTCTTTGAAGTGTCAAGTTAATATAATGCAACTGATAAACTCAAACCTACTTCTTGCTTCTTTACGGAGATACTTTTATATTATTTGTTTTAACTGTGCTGTACTTCATATCACTTTTATGTTTGCTTAATGTGTGTGGCAAATAAACTTAGTATATTTCACAAGCGGTCTTGTGTGAGCTGTGTCCCTCAGTTTAGTTTCCAAGATGGGAGACTTGGAGTTGGCTGCGTCTCCTAATGAGGATTTAGGAGTTGGGTTACGCTTCTCAGGATATTTTTGTTAGATGCTGTATCATCTTGAACACTGTTGAAGTATTAAGGTTGTGGAAAATTGTGTGAGATATTTTCCACTCATATTTTCAAACACTTTAAATTTACTTTAAGTGTGTTGATAAGTTATGAACGCTGGTGGTGTAGTGGTTACACCACTGCCTAACGATCCGACGGTCGTGGGTTGAAACCTTGCACCAATGAGTTTTTCTATTCGAAAAATGTATGTGCGCAATGGCAGTGCTCTTAAATGGTGAAAGTAAACATCGTTAGGAAACCGGCATACCTACCCTAGAACTAAAAATTCGAAGGTGTGTGTCAGAGGTTAGTATTCTTATAGCGGTGATGAGCTTGCAATCTGTCACGTACGGAAAACTAATAACTGTGCAAAATGTATGCATGTACCAAATGCCACATGACTACCCTCTTTAAATATCCTCTTCTTATAACTGAGTATGTATAACATTATTTTGAGTATTTGTGAATGTAATGGTAATTAATTTAGGCATTAATAAAGTATTACGTAACAAATTATTTGAAAATTTTGGTTGTATTAAATATTTTTTGTCCATAGAGATGCTTTTAGATTATTTCTGACCGATGATACATATAATATAATAAAAATAGTTATTTATCCTTCCTTCAAATGTGATTAGATTAAATATTTACAGAAATAAACAGATCTACCTTAATATTATAGGTACACACTTTATCTTTCTTTGTTTGTCTTCTCTCTTTGTCTTTCTTTTAGCTGAATATTTCATTGCCATAACTGGTGCTTTAATAAACTTTTACTTACAACTACGAAGTGAATTCCGCGAACGGTAGTTGGTAGGTGTTCCTTCAAGAGATTCAGTTCTCGGGTGGAAACGCAAATATTTAATTATGCACAAGTAATTAACTTCAAAGTTTTCTTTGTAGAGCTCTACGTTCATTTTACTGTACCTTAAACTTTTATGACTTGATTCAAAATGTAAGTCTTAAAGAAAGTTTCAAGCTTGAAGTAACACCACTTCAATACATTTTTCATAGGTCATGACGTACGAAATATGAATGTTATATTATTTTGATACTAGCTTCCACCCACGGCTTCGCCCGCGTGGTACCTTGAAAAACAAAAACAAATCTATCCCGCGGGAACTGTACATATTTTCGGGATGAAAAGTAGTCTATGTGTTAGTCCAGGCTATAATCTACGTCTGTGCTAAATTTCATCTAGATCCGTTCAGCCGTTTCAGCGTGAAAGAGTAACAAACATACATCCATACATCCTTACATCCATACATTCTTAAAAACTTTCACGTTTATAATATTATAGTAGGATTGCTCGACTTGTGATAAGGCTCAGTGACTTTTGATTTGGAATTTCAATACAAAAACATCTTTCATTTAAACCGAACATGTTATTTCTAAACGCAATACACAACAAAGGTTTGGATCACAAGACATCGGATACTTTTACAGTATTGTTTGAATGTTTCCAGAATAGTAGTCTATTATACGTTTTGAGTTATGAACCTTATCTTTTCTTCAGTAGAAAGGAAAAACATTGAAATATAATTCGTATCAGAATCACAGTGAAACCCTGTTTCAAAACGGCGAGGTCTCTCGAAATGTATGTTACAAAATTGGTTTCCCAATCCGGCGTCCTGTAGTCCAAGGGGCGTAGGCCCAAGTCATTAGTCAGCCGGCCGAGCGCATAAATTATGTGGCCAATTAGTTACATTGATGCTCGACAGTGATTACTGATATCTAGATCAAGTGGGGATAGAACACGTGAGGGAATTCGGATTAAAACGCTACATATTTTATTAATACCTAGTTTGAACGCTTGTAACTTTGTTTGCGTGTTTTATTTTAAATGAATTTCATTAAAAATGAAACACGTCATCCATCAATTCTATTAAAAAAAGGGTTATTAATAAGCTTAATTAATAACCTCATGAAAGAAAGAAAAGTCAATTTGACTTTTCTTTCGGCGCTCGGTGGAGCAACACCAGTGCGGAGCGAGTCAACGGTCCTGAGGATGCTTCGTGGAGAAGCGAAACACGTGTCGAGTTTCTATTTGAGGTGTGGTGTTGGGATTATTAATATTAATAATATTTCTATAAGGCATTTTGTGGGGCTCATTAATATTAATAAGCTTAATTAATAACCTCATTAGATAATAGTTTTAGCGGGAAAGTACTAGACATTTCCGTCCTTTTCAGTATTTGTAATGGATTTCCGCAAAGTCACGCCTGAATCAATAATTTACCCCTTTTTTCCCTAGAGGGTAAAAAGAGGGGGGGTCAAAATTTGTATGGGACATCGTGATTCAAGTAGAATTTCAGAAAATCCTTTTTTTACCGGATGCCTGCGTCATACAAAGAACACACCTTCCAAGTTTCAGGTCTCTACGATCAGTGTTTTAGGCTGTGCGTTGATCCGTCAGTCAGTCATTCAGGATAAAGCCTTTTTAAAGTCAAACTGCATGGCTTCAGTTTACTCGTATTAGGCCAACACGCAAGCCTTCAGCGAGCTATCAACTGAGTCAATAGAATCGGTCACTGAGGGGCAAGGGCTATACCATACCGACAAAACAAACATATACCGATGATACAACGTCACATAGTGTCATGCGACGTCTTATATAAGTATCAAACAAGATGAGACGAGAATTATATTTTTGCTTCAGTTTGGAATTCTCTTAGTAATAATTATGTCTCTATTTTGTATCTAGTGAGGAGTGTTGGTAAGGGAAGATCTCGGCGTGCGTACCTTGGTAAAATTGGAGACGTTTTAGAGAAAGGTCAAGAGTACCCTAAACCAACGCGCATGTATGAAGAATGTAATGAGAGTGAATGAAGCAAAAAAAGTATGTCAGGATCGTAGCAAGTGGAGATCCGTGGGCTCTGCCTACCCCGTAAGGAAACAGGCGTTATTTTATGTATGTGGTGAATGTTTTTATTTTGTTTTATTTTTTCACCACACTGTTTTGTGCGAAGCGAATAACCAGCCCTGTGTTTACAGCATGCGTTATATCTTAACTTACAACGTCATCATCAATACTCAATGAGACAAGGATCTATTACTAAATGGCTTTACCATTTTGCTGAATAGCCCAAGTATTCGTCCGTGACTGAATTATTACAGAATAAGCCTGTTATTATTATTATGAGCTGTCATTATCAAACTGGTCATAATTATAGAGGTGTATCATATTGTTTCAACAATAATACATAATAAAATTAGCTGATGCCAGCGGCTTTGCCCGCGTGGCGTTAAAAAATAAGCCGAAGACGGCTTATTTTTTTCCGACACCTCCAACAAATATCATTATATTTTAGCCAATGTTTACAAAAACTTAACAAATTATATACTAAAACCTACCTCGATAATCCTTTTATCCATTAGTCGAAACAGCATGATTATCGGTGCAGTAGTTTTTTAGTTTATTACGAACAGACAGACAAACGTGGCGGAGGACTTTGTTTTATAATTTTGTAGTGATAGTGATAGTGGTTGTAGATATACGAGTATTAATTATGTATAATTATGTTAGAGCATTCGAAGCATTGTTTATTATAGTTACTAGGTATGCTTCGATGATTTTGTCATCATCATCATCATCTTCTTGATTTTTTCCCTTATGTGGGGTCGTCAAAACATGGTGACCTTTTTCCATTTCCCTCTTAATTCCTTTCTTACTCATGTTATCGATTTTCACAATTTTTTCTGTAATTCTAAGTAAGAAAATTTAAACTAAAAAGATTCTAAAAACATCCAACACAATAGAGTTTTGACAAATAACGCTCATGATGATGAAGTAGCGTTCTAAATCGTTGTTTTAAAGTTTTGTGAGTTTCTATTGTTATTCTAGACTAGACGGAGGGTAGGTAAGTACTTTAAAATATTGCTCACTAAGAGAAAATTAAAGATATTATAATAAAGAATTGTACTTTATAAATAAAGTTAGGGTCTTATCTGGTGAATAAAGTGCTTGAGTGTTTCTGTCTATATACATTTTTGCTCCATTATGTTCAAATTTTCATTGTACTGACGGGGTTTGAATTTTAATTTGGTCTCTTTTTGTTTCTAGAAGCTACGATTATCCTAAAATTTAAGTAAAGTGATTACCCTTTTCGGAGCATTTCGGTCCAAAATTAGTAAGTACCTACCTACATTTAAATGTGTTTTTTAATGGATAACTGTTAATGAAAAAAGTGTTAGATATAAATGTAAATGGAAATAGGGAGAGAGCAGAAAAAAAACGTGGTTGGACTGTGTGAAAGATGATATGAGTAAGAAAAGTGTGAGTTGACGGATGATAAAGGGAGATGGAAGAAGAAAACGTGTTGTGACGATCTATAAAGCGTGGGAAACGGACAGGAAGAAGGAAGGATTAATAAGAAAAAACATGAACTACTGTTCTAAAATTACACGGCTTTTATACGGCGAAACTGGTTTACACCTAAATAAAAGCAAACGCCACATAAGCTTAGTCTGAATAACGACAATTTTCCAAAACAAGCCCAAAACATCATGCGATTTAAACCCCATTGTAGGAGTAAAACTAAGACTCTTATAAATCATCTAAATGGGCAAGTAACAGTATTATTAAAGTAAATTTATTGTACAAATGTGCGAAGACACTCCGCGATATTTACGAGATACTTATCTGCAATGAAAAATAAGCTCCTTAAATCGCGCGTTGGAAAAATCGGAGGTAATTTTTGATTTGGAGTTGTAGAAAAATCTGTTGTGAAAACATCAATAATGTCTTTACTAGGCGTTAATTTTAGGTGTAGGTATAACTAAATCTTTGCAATATTTGTGATCTAGAAAGAAGAAATAGTTTTTAATAACATACCTACTTACTATATTTGTTTACTAAAAACTCATTGGAATTGTCGTTAATGGAAAAGCGATAAATAAAACTATGAGAATTATATTTCGAACGCCTAGTTTCATCAAATCCTACAATTGTAAAACTGTCTAATCAATTACCAGAATTACTTATTGAAAAGTCACAAATTATCATGAGATTGCTGGTAGAATGTGCCTTTCTTAAGAAACAAACTACGCCAGAATACTTTTGGGAATGTATTTTTAAAAAGTTAATACCAGCCAAACCCTGCTCTTCCCCACAAAATGCAGTTAAAAATTACCGTTGTTTAACCAAAATAGTTTCTCAAAGGAACACGAGATCCAACAAGAATCTAGGAAATTTACCTGGAATAGTTTAATGTTATGAATTCCTACAGTATTCTTACTAGTAAATAAAGTAGGTTTTTGAGCCAAGCTCAAACAAAAGGTTAAGTATTTTAAAAAAAATTAACAAACAGTAAACAAGTATAAGACCCGCCTGATGGTAAAAAGGTCGTAACTTATGGGCGGTATACCACAAGTATCAAACAAGTCTTGTTGATTAGGTTATTGGGCATTTTAACAAAGTGTTTTCTTCTGTGTAATATTACTGCCTATTTTTTACATTTTACAATTCTCAATACCTACAAAATATAAGAGCACTGGTGTAGTAGCACCCTTTCCTCACGATCCAAAGGACGTGGGTTCTAACCTGGCCGTTCAATGAGTTTTTCTCGTGTTAATGCCAGTGTTCTTTAAACGGCGAAGGAAAACATCGTAAGAAAACCGGCATATCTTAGAACCATAAATTCAAAAGTGTGTATCATTGTATTCTTATAAACGGCGATGGGATTGCCGCCTGTCACTTACAGAATACTAGCTACTTGCAAAATGTGGGCCGCATGCCCAAAATCATATTTGGACGTTTTACTTCCCTCTTTAGATATCTTCAAAGATCTAAATAACTAGAAATTTGAAGAGATTATTTACCGAGCTTGGGGATTACAGTCGTAATCATGTTCATTTTTCTTCATAACATAATTTGGACCCGAACTGTCCGTGGAAACGAGTACGACACAGGATTTCAGAAATGTAAATTAATTTGGGGCCTAAATTTTTACCTACGGCTTAAAGTCTTTTTCATAACTATACGAGTATACCACCAAGAACATAAAAAATGAGGATGAATATTTTTAATTTCATTTAGGTTTAAGCTGAGGTCGGAATCTTGTTGTATATTTTAAACAAATCTAGGGGAGTAAAAACTTCAAATCTTATTCATCACTAACTGGGTCTTAGTATGATTAATATCTCTATATTTGAGCACTAGGTGGTTGCCCGCGACTTCGTCCACGTTTCATGTTTTGTATAAAACAAAGTAAACAAATCAAAAACCAAGAAAACCGTTCTGGAGTTATAAGTGTTCGAAACTACCCGTCTTTTTCTATGTACATTCATAAAATCACGCCTGTTTCCCGACGGGGTAGGCAGAGACCACGGATCTCCACTTGCTACGATCCTGACATACTTCTTTTGCTTCATTCACCCTCATTAAATTCTTAATGTTTAAATCTACTAGCTAGAAAGCAAGTAGGTACTCGATTTTTTTTTCAAATTGCATTCAAACCCTTCCAGCCGTTGAGCGTGAAGAAGTAACAAATTAATATACACACGCGTAAACTTTCACATCTTTAATTATTATTGTGAAAGTTTAAATTATCTTAATGTAGATAACTATCCCAACTTTATCATCATTGTAAAAATGCAGCTAAAGCACGCTAGCCTAAAAATATAAGGATCATGATGTCAAAAGGGAAAGTAGAAAGTTATTGAGTGACCATAAAAAAATTCCCTATGCACAACGTAGGTACTTATAAAAGTAATCTAACGCGTACGAAGCGGGTAACAGCTAGTTTGTAAAATTAGTGTGAAAGTTTGAAGAATCAATTAGTTCAGTGAGATGTTTTACGAATTCAACTAACCCCAACCTGATTCGTGTTTCTGTTATCTCCCGAGATCGCTTCAATTTGCCCCAGGGATAAAGTTTAGCACCAAAACCGATGATGTTTTATTTTACAGATGTGTCGCAAACGTCTTGAACAAAATGTTGTTTTGTGTTCCACCATGTCTTGACAAAGGCTTATTTTTCGTAAAATGAAATGACGTAAAATTTTTTTTTTTTTTTTTTTTTTTAAATTTACACAGCATCATCTAGCCCCAAAGTAAGCTACTCAAAGCTTGTGTTATGGGTACTAGATAACTGATATATTGAATACATTATATACATAGATAGATAATTTTTTATTATACATAGAAAACACCCAGACCAACGGAACAAATTTCTGCAGATCGTACACAAATTTGTTCCGTGGCGGGAATCGAACCCGCAACCTCTTGCGTCGCAGGCGGACTCTCGCCCGCTGCGCCACAGAGGTCGTCAGATATAACGATACTTTAACATTCTTGTTAATTTTGATGCCCGATCAGGTAATGCTTTGATGATAAAAGGTTTTTAAAATCTGCACAATTAATTAATTTACAGTCGGTAAAATAAACTACTACTCAAAAAGCATGCTGAATTTATGAAAACTCTATCTAACAAGCTGCTTAGATATAAAATGAGAATTTTAATTTGTATGGACGTAACCCATCTAGAATTGAAACATCAATGATCAAATACCTATTCCAAGGCATAGCCGCTCATTTACATAAACTCCTGAGACTAAATACAAGTTAACGCATAATAGAATTTTCCCTCATTTTATAAATTCATAAAGTAGCGCTGAAAGAATCAAGATTGTTAAATTGTTTCACATAATAACAAGTTTTTTCATTTCAGATAAATACCTACCACCTCTAAAAGGATCACGTCATCACATCACACATGTCCGCGAAACATGTTCTACAACATGTTGGTTTCCTTACAATGTTTTCCTTCACCGTATGGAGTATTGGTATTATCATCAAGAATCAAGAATGTTTATTTGCTAAATAAAGTGTTATCTCACATGTTTTGAACATAATCCATTGGTGTTCGACCTGTTTTGAGCCGACGATCTTGGGATAGATAGGCAGGCCCTTACCACTAGACCAATGATGCATCTGGCTGTTCCATCATCATCATCTCCCTAATCTTATCCCGCTGGTAGGGTTGGCACAACAGGTTATCTTTCTCCACTCTTCCAAATCATCAATCAATAACCAAAATTTTGTAGGCCTATCTTTATATTTATATCCAACTACATTCGTTAACAGTTCCATTCCTTTGTATATTCGTTAGTGATGGCTGGACCACATAAGATATTGGATTCAAACTATTTTCTACCTTTAATCATATAAATATTTAATTGTGCTACCTTTAGACAGACAAATATAATATTTAGGAAAAAAGTCACAGCCAGGCTGACGTCAGCTCGTATGATTAAAGGTAGCAAATAGGTTGTAAATAAGGTAGGTAGTTTTTAATCCAATATCTGTTGCACGTGCTACTGGAGTGCGAAAGCGTGGCGACGCAACCAGCTCGACACCTCGGGGACACCAATAACTTCCAGAGAGGCCTGCAGATCAGTGAACTGCTGGCCTACCTAGAGAACATATGGATGGAGTAGCAACCACCTCCACCCGACATGCAAAATAATTTCGGCAACCAGTCCTACACCAAATACCAAAGAGGTGCCAATAACTCATGTGATCCAGCCATTCTGAAGCTTTTGTATATTCCTTCTCGTAATAAGAAACAGCTTGAAGCTACTGAAACTGAGGCAGAAACTGTTAACTTGTGATTATTTCTGTAAGAACCATTATTCAAATTCGCTAACAGTCTGTGAAAGTATTAAATTCTTTTCAGAACAGAACGATACTGCTAAAGAAGTTTTGTACTGTTTACTGGCAAGAAAATACTGTTTTATTTATATTCAAAGAAAACTTTCTAAATTATTATCGTGTTGTAATGATGTATTTTGCAAGGTAACCTTCAGGCACGTCTCAGTTAACATGAGCAGTTTCTTTGAAAGTAATTGTAATTTTTGTAAAGGCCACCATGTGGTAGCAACCCTCCCTCGCGATTTGATATTTGAGGGTTTAGACCTGGAAGAAGAAGATAAGTAGATGCGAAATGCCAGTGCTTTTAATGAAAAAGGGAAACATCATGAAGAAAAAAATCCAATCAATTGAATTCGAATAAAGACTTCGTTCCGATTATATCTTTTTCATTTTGCAGAAACGACGCCTAGGATATAAAAGAATGTAGCATACGCAACTGACCCGCCGAAAGAATTGAGTCGTTGGCTTTCTGCTACTCTGGGGGACCTTCTAAAGAGGTACATAGAAGGTCTAACGAGTTTACTTTTGATAATTTACGATGTTCATGTCAGAGCTGCAAATCACCAATAGAATATCATACGACACTAACCTCAGACTGTGATGATCTGCAGAGCGTTGAAATTCCACCGTAGGTTCACGATTCTCACAAGCTACCAGGATGGTTGTTGAGTACATCAGAAGTCACACCAAGATGATGAGCACACGCACGAGGGTTGATGAAAGCGGGGCTGCCTTCTCGATTGTTCAATGCGCGCGCGCGTCCGATGTGGGTGCGATTCAAAATGCAACTGCTTTCACTCTGAGCTTTGACAGATTATTGTCGCATGACAGCTCAGAACAAGAACTGATTCATACTGATGAAAAGCTCAGACTGACGTGAACATCGCGCGGTATTTGATACGATAAATAAATAGATCGATGTGATCGATGTTTTGAAACTATGAACATTCAGATGATGCGGAAACGAAACATCCCGCCCACCAAAATGCCTATGGTATTTTCCGGTTAAAGCCTAAAAGACCTAAACAGAAACGATAACGATACAATTGAAATTGATTACTTAATGATAATTCTTAACTACGATTTGATTAAATTACGATTTATTGATGCTAAGAATTCGATTAAAACTAGTCCTCGATAGGTAAAGGACATAGTTTTACCAACGGTCGATTTATGATTTGATTGTTTGCATTCTTTACGGATGCACTCCGAGCTATTCCATCGACACCCACATGGAGATCAACAACTCTTGCGAGGGTCCAATGCAAGGGAGCCCGATTGTCATCCTTGATTATCACCATCGAACCTATCGATAACGGTTTAGAATCTTTGGTCCATTTGGCGCGTTGCCGTAATGAGTTTAAGTATTCTGATTTCCATCTGGACCAAAAACTCTGTTGAAAAGCTTGTAACAACTGCCAACGATAAAGCCGTTTGATATTAGCGTTTGAGAGATCTTCATCGGGGACAGCAGTTAGAGGTTCTAAGGTGAGGAAATGACCTGGTGTTAAGCACGCGAGATCATTGGGATCAGAGCTGATAGGGTAAAGAGGTCTCGAATTTAATATTGCTTCGATTTGGACGAAAAGAGTCGTCAGTTCTTCAAATGTTAAGACCTGATCACCTACTACTCGATATAAGTGTGATAACGATTTTGATTTTGATTTTAGATGAGCAATTTCTTCCGAAAATGCTCGACTTTGTACGTGTTTGACAATCCGCATTAAAGTGGTATGACGTTCGATATTATTTATAAACTCCTGATGACTTGCTTGATTCGGATTTCGAGAGTTGTTAATGAAACGATAGATATAAGAGAGTACATTAACAAGTTTCGTTAGAGAGGAGAAACGATTGAGCAAGGTTTCGATGATGGAGTCATCATGAACTACGGTTTGATCTGCTTGTCGGGTTACTAATGTTACTGATTTACGTTCTTCGGCTTTGATCAAAGCTTCGTCGGCGTGATTGATGCCATCTAAGCCTACAGGCCAGAAGGTATGGTCTTTAGATAGCCAACAAGGCCCCGCCCACCATAACGTATTGTGAATAATCTCACTAGGAAATTGTCCACGCGAACAAACGTCAGCGGGGTTATCTCCCGACGAGACGTGATGCCAAGATTCAGTAGGTGTGAGTTCCTGAATCTGGCTAACCCGATTTGCAACAAATGTGGTCCAGCGAGATGAATGTGAGCGTAACCACGAGAGTACCACAGTAGAGTCAGACCACAAATAGACGGTGTCGATTCTGATACGATTTAGATATGTTTCGCGTACGAATGTATAAAGATCCGAGAGAAGAACAGCTGCGCAAAGCTCCAAGCGAGGCAACGAGGTACGTTTTAGCGGCGCTACACGGGCCTTGGAGCAGACGAGATAGACCTGGACTGTACCGTCCTTATCAGTGACGCGTAAATAAATAACAGCTCCATACGCTATCTCAGAACTGTCACAGAAGCCGTGCAGCTCGCACGATTGAGACTCAGAGCGAGTGAGTTTGCGAGGGATACGGAGTTGCGTCAGTTGCGGAAGTTGATCTTTATAACGAGCCCATGTATTGATGACCTCATCAGGTGGCGTTTGATCCCATCCAATACCGAGTATCCAAAGCTTTTGGATATATGATTTGATTTGTATTGTAATGGGGGATAAGAAGCCTAACGGGTCGAACATTCTAGCTAGTTCACTAAGAATGGAACGTTTTGTACATGGGTGATCTGAGGGCTTAATTTCAAAGAGGAAGACATCCGTTGATGGTTCCCATTTGAGACCAAGAACTTTTAGAGTTGAAGGTTTTGAATTATCGAGAGAGATAGAACCTGTAAGGCAATCTTGACTGGGAAGATCCGAGATGAGTTCAGCATCGTTACTGCATCCAGATAAATCGCGGGAAATTTCAGATAAACGATTTACTTTCGATATAGAATCTAGTTCCCGGAAATTATGAACCAAACAGTCCGACTCGTCGTCGATAACCAACGATGTGTTTAAAGTACTAGAAGCCAATCGAGTTTTGCCTAAGAGAAGCCAACCGAAGACAGAGTTAATCGCAGTGGGTTGGTTTGCACAACCTTTGATATGTTGATTCAGAAGTGAATCAGCGAAAACATCAGCAGCCAACAGGAGATCGATAGATCCCGGAATGTCAAAACCGGGGTCAGCGAGTGGTAACGAATTAATATGCGACCACCCCGATGTGTTTAATTTTGCGATGGGTTGGTCGCCGCATATGCTTGAAATCACGTGCATATGTAGTTTAAACAACACTTTATTGTTCGCACCTACTGCACACGTGACGTCACCTACAATAGAAGCCACTGCCTCTCCAAGTCCGCTCACACTTGCGTTAGTTTGATTGAGATTCAAGTTTAAACGTTTTACAGCTGATTCTGTGATAAAATTGCTTTGACTTCCGGTGTCGAATAAAGCACGAAACGATTGCATCGCACCTGAGGCATCTCTGACTTGCACGATGGCAGTCGCTAGCAAAACGGTCGTATGAGATGACCTTGAAACCAAAGACGATACCGGTTGAGTTGATTCGATGTGATTATCGCGATGGAGTAAGGTATGATGTTTCCGTTTGCACGAGCGACACGAAAAGATAGATTTGCAGTCTTTTAATTGATGCGATGGCTTCAAACAATTGAAGCACCAATGCTTCTCATTAACGATTTTCATGCGTTCATCTAACGATTTCTGAAGAAATTCCGCACACGTCGCGATAGAATGTGCCTCAGCACAAAAAGAACATTTACTTGTGTACGGAACTGAAGCACTACTACTTCCGGTTTGCTTTTGATCAGAAATTGATTTTGTTGGCTTTGGCGTCGGTGTCGGCGTCGACACAGACGGCATCGCGGCAACAAGCGTGTGCGTAGTAGCGGTTCGTTTTGATTGCGACTGCGCAAGCGCAGGCTTTGATGTGGATTGATTCGATTTAATTGATTCAGTAAAATGTGTATCGCGTAGTAATGCCTCACATTTCGATTGTAAAAATATTTTAAGTTGCGTGTAGGAAGGTAGTTCGACTTCCGAATGTTTTTCTTCAAAATCACGACGTAATTTTGTATCAAGTTTCGATAAGATATGATAGACCAAAATGAAATTCCACTGACCGACAGGCAAATCAATTGTTTTTAGAATACTTAAGTTTTCTTCGAATAGGTCAAGTGATTTCCTAAACTCATAAGCGTCATTACACTTAAAGTTGACATTCAAAATGTCGCGCCAACACGTAAATGCAAGTTCGCGTTTGTTTTTGTAACGCGCGATGAGAGCTTGATACGCGTCGTGATAGTGTTCATGTGTCAAGGGAAACGGTTTAACTACGGTAAGCGCGTCGCCGCTGAGAGACGACAAGAGATAATGAAATTTCTCGGTATCGGTAATCGAGGTTGAATTGTGGATCAAAGCGTTAAAGGTATCGAAATACTCGGGCCACCTCTTAATGTCACCATTAAAAGTCGGAAGTACTATTTTCGGTAACCGAATATTCGAAGAATGACCACCATGAGAAGGAGTAGGTTCTAATTTCGACAAGTTACGATAAATCGATAATACTTTGTAATAGATTTCGTCGAAACGTTCCTGAATTTCATTATCTTCCTTTTCAGGATCCTCATCAACAATCTCTTGAATTGTAAAATGCGCATCCTCAAACGTAGCTGCGATTTGTTTCACTTCCTGATAATACGATAAAAATAGGTCGTGTTGTGATGAGTCATTAGCGGCTAAAATACCTACCTCTAAAGCCTTAGTCAAACGTTTGAATGCGATAGTTCGTTTTCTACGCAAAGACGGCAAGTCCTGAGTAGTGTACTTGATTTCAAAAGATTTTGACTTTGACTTCTTTAAAGTACTTAATTTACGAGTAAGAGGCTTCGCAAGCGACATTGTTTAAATTAAGTATTAGATACAGAGGTAAGTACTTCGTTCCGATACAAACAAGCAAGCGCGTCAGCAGGTATTATTTTATGCGATTAGAAATAGTGTAAAATAAACCTACAGAAAAATGCCTACTCGTTAAAAACGGGCGCAAATAACCTACATAGATAAGTAATTGCACACAATAGCATAAACTTCGCATAAACAGATAGGAATGTAATATATCTAATCGTGCACAAATAAAAGTGAATACAAAAAAGATAAGACCTTGACACAATGAGGTACATACAACCCACCAAACAAGTTGAGTTTTGTATGAAGCGGAACAAAGTTCCCGATATTTGTGTGATAGACTGTACGTCCGATGACGATTCTCGAACTAACTATGTGATAATCTGTTCATTCACGCTGTACAGAAAATATTCAACGGCAGCGCTCGGCCGCTGCAGGTGGCTCAAGAATTTATGAACTACCCTAAAGATAAAATGTGAGAAGCACACGATGTTTTATGATTCTAGAACTTTAGAGATTTAGATTAATATCTACCTACGATTGTACTATGATTAATGATTGATATTAAGTAGATATTCGTTATAGGTAATGATTGATGGAACTAGATTATTTGCGAGCCGAAATAAAATTATGCACCGATTTTGATGAAGTGATTGCACAATTTTGATCTCACAAATATAACGATTAAATTAAATAAATACAAATACAATAGATTTGCACGAGTACCTATTCAATTTTGAAGTTCCCGTTCGATGGTGATAGCTTGTGAACGATATGTAACGAGTTTGAAAATACGATAATTTCGTATGTCGTAATTCTGATGGAATGGAATAACTTAGAATGCGATAAATACCTAAGGTTTTAGTTAAAACAATAGATCGATTGAGATATTCTAAGCTACGCTTAACCAGAAATACCATACGCAGTATAAAGATGGCGGTTACGATTTGAAAAGTGGAAATTCCCTGGTTTCGGCACCAAAAAGAATGTAGCATACGCAACTGACCCGCCGAAAGAATTGAGTCGTTGGCTTTCTGCTACTCTGGGGGACCTTCTAAAGAGGTACATAGAAGGTCTAACGAGTTTACTTTTGATAATTTACGATGTTCATGTCAGAGCTGCAAATCACCAATAGAATATCATACGACACTAACCTCAGACTGTGATGATCTGCAGAGCGTTGAAATTCCACCGTAGGTTCACGATTCTCACAAGCTACCAGGATGGTTGTTGAGTACATCAGAAGTCACACCAAGATGATGAGCACACGCACGAGGGTTGATGAAAGCGGGGCTGCCTTCTCGATTGTTCAATGCGCGCGCGCGTCCGATGTGGGTGCGATTCAAAATGCAACTGCTTTCACTCTGAGCTTTGACAGATTATTGTCGCATGACAGCTCAGAACAAGAACTGATTCATACTGATGAAAAGCTCAGACTGACGTGAACATCGCGCGGTATTTGATACGATAAATAAATAGATCGATGTGATCGATGTTTTGAAACTATGAACATTCAGATGATGCGGAAACGAAACAAATATACTAGCTTCCGCCCACGGCTTCGCTCGCGTAGTACCATAAAAAACAAAATCAAATCTATCCCGCGGGAACCATACCTACATTTTTCCGGGATGAAAAGTAGCCTATGTGCTCTTCCAGACTATAATATATATCAGTGCCGATTTCATCCAGATCTGTTCAGCCGTTTCAGCGAGAAAGCCTAACAAACATACATCCAGACATCACTACATCCACACATTCTTACAAACTATCGCGTTTATAGTATTAGTAGGATAGAATATAACTTTTCTGATAAGATTTTCTGTATAACCTTATGGTGCCATTTACAGTCCAGTCCACTTCTCGGTCGCAGCAACTCGCAGGGATGCAGATTACATGGTACAGTGCGCGCGCTATCCGGATGCACTCACCGACTTTGAAAGTTCCTGTTTACGGCACAAAGTTTTCGTTCGTCCTGTGTTGTTTCACATGAGGCGGTTTTCGTGATGTATTATTATCATAATCTCGTGACAAACAACCACTGACTTTTAGTTTAATTTGATGTGATGAAATGTTTCTTTGATGTAGGTAATGCTTCAAAGAATTTTCTGATGTTTTGGACTGAGGACTTATCGCTCTAGTTTTTATATTTGTTCTCGTGTTATTTTGAGGTTGTGTAATTTTAGAGGTTACTTTTCCAATGAAACCAGAGTTCTTGACACCGGTGTGAAATCAGAAAATTTTCCAGGAGTTTTAAACGAAACAGCCATCTTTTGTTTAAAATTGACTTGATATTTGACTGACTATGTGACATTGACATTACTACTTATATAAAACTTGACACTGACAAAAATTGATCTCAAAAAAGGTAAATGCGATAAGTAAAAAAATGAAGAGATGATGCTTCGGATTTTTTAAATAGTTCTGCTTTTGGACTTTCAACACATTTTTCTGGAATATCTGGAATTCCTGACTTTATTATCTTTATTTAAATTATCGTTGTGTCAGTCAATAGCGTCAGTCTATTGCCAAGTCCATATTGACCTGGTATATGACTCTTTAGTCAACTGCAGCCGCCCATATTAAGTGAAGTTCCAGAGTAAAGTGGCGAATTTGATTGTTGTAAACACGTTAGGGTAAGCATTGTAGTAAAAGTTGACGCTCGAAGCCTGATACTAAACTCAGTGACCAACATAAACTGTGTGTAACGGAGCCTTATAACGAAACTAGACAGTTTGGAAACTAGTTCAAGTCGTATGCATAACGCTACAGGAAGTGTTATCCTCGAGTTACGGGGGTTGTGATTTGAAACAGTGAATAAATGAGCCAAGAAGTAAGACTATGTTCACACTGAGCACAAAAACCTACTAGTAGTACCTACTTAGTTTAAGTTTTTAGTATTAAATTTGTTATTGTGCGCCGACCTGGATCTAAACCGAATGGGTTGGCTGGTAGAAAATGCCCCTAGGCATTAAGCCCTCCTTTTGTAACTCATTTTTTGTAATTGTGTACAATAAAGTATAAATAAATAAATAAATAAAAACGAATAAGCTTTCCAGTTACTTGTCGCAGGTTGCTGATTTAAAAATCAACCTATCTATTTAGTTCCTCATTTTTTTTCCTAACATATTTTTTCCCACTGCTGGGCAAATGTTTATAGATAAATTTATAGTTCCTAATAGATAACATTATTTTGTTTTCGTTGTAGACCATAATCTAATCTATCAATCTAGCGCAAACAGTGGTTTTTAGTTGTTAGAATTTTTTTAGACGATTTTATTTGCAATTGCATGGTAAACAAAATAAATATCCTTTATTTAATCCCTGCAAAACTAGTATAAAAATACTTGAGAATTAAACCACAGATTTTTCATATCTTACCCGTGTTTTCCCCGCGATGCAAGACACCCTTGATATATGCAAGAACTAAGCGAAAACTTCTGAGTTTTACACGGCACAAGAATAAAATTACGTCCCTTGTTTTGCCAAAAATTTCCTTTTCGTTGAGCATCACACGAATGACGCTTCAAAGTTTCAATGTATTATTGTCATCATAAATATATCTATTCCTTTCATATAGGTATTTTAAGTAGAATTTTTTCTTAAGTATTATATTTAATATTATATATTTATATTTATTATATTATATAATAATTTATATATGTAGGTGTGTTTATTGTACTTGATATGTAGGTGTATACATAATTATTATATTATTATTATTATTTTTTTGTAACTTGTATCTATTTAGGTATTATATTTATTACAATTTAGCTTTATTTATAGTTCATAATATCCGAGTAAATTTGTTTTTCTTTTGTGTATGCCACCGTCCTCTACAACTATTGTTTTTTCCTATCCATCCAAAGGTTACCTGGAAGAGATCGCTTTTAGCGATAAGGTCGCCCATTGTTACATTAATTTTAAGTTTGTTTCTCTTTTGTATTTCTTTTTAAGGTGTACAATAAAGTGATATTCTATTCTATTCTATTCTATTCTATTCTATTCTATTGTCTACACATTGCAGTTTGGAGAGAGCGATGGCTTCATAATGTGAGACACAGTGGGTTCTTTTATTACTCTGTTACTTCGTGGGGTGAGTCATTATTTAAATCTACAGGCAACTTGCCATCCTGAGGTCAGAATAAACGGTCACCTTTCAATGTTTATTTTCTACAAAATATTAACGGTTACAAATTTATTTTTGATGATAGCAAATAGAAGCAATTGGTAAGCAATTTTTGGATAGCATTTTAACTTTAAATACGTTATAAAGATGAGTACTACACCTACTACACTACACCTACTTTTGACTTTACAACATTTATATCGAGCGATCAACTAAATTTGTACTCAACTAAATTTTTACCACCTAAGCATTTATTAGGTACTTTAGTTGATTAAGAGTTCTCATGTAGGCTTAATGTCTTTTTTGAGAAAAAATGTTTTTTACCTAAATACGACAGGTGACTCGTTATCCTGGCGGTAACTGGCTTTTGTATAGATCTATCAGAAAAGTCACAATACCACGTCGCGTTGACGTCACGCTTTTGCCTCATGCGTCAAATATGGGCAAATCCTAATACTATTAATAAATTTTCTACTAATTAAGCACTTCTGTACAAATTTAGCTCTGAAAATTTAGTTGCATAAAATAAACATTGAATAATTTCCTAAATCCCCACTAAGCTGCCCCTCTGGATAGATTCTCAAACGGAAATCGCAGTCCAACAACCCATCAAATTCTAAGTGAGCCCGATAAATTCTAAACAAAACAACTGTACGTAAACGTAGCCGGGAGAATTGGCAATTATCTGGGAAACTTTGCCGCTGCTAATCGTCAAGGAACTAACTTTTCAAGTTTGCACATTTACGGAAATAATTACACGCTTCCCCTTTCGTTGGGGGCTGGGGCAGAACTTAATAATACAGCATAGAAGTGAATCTCTAATGTCATCATCGTTTTCAACCGGTGTCTTTTCCCCACTTTTGGGTATGGGCCTCCTCCATTTTGTGCCTTAATTGTAATGCCATACGGCATTACCAAAGTTGCCATATCTATAAACGTCAATGCAAAAAGAGTCTTGATAAACCGCTAGCAAATTTAAAAGTCACTGTGTTCACAAGTCGTTCACTTAAAATAACTGCTCATTTCGTAGTTAATCTGAAAAACATTACTTAATACTTTTTTCAAGAAAATTACTCTTTATATCTTTATAAATATCTGTAAATTTTCATTAAAAACAAATGTAACAGCAATTCCAATTTTATTCACAAGTTACGTGACAATTGTGTTGTTGAGATTCGCTTCTACACGCCGATTATTCAATTAACGATTGAGGGTTGGTCCTATTTACCTACCTTTGGTCTGTTATTGAAAAACTTTGGACACATTGCTTTTCGGGAATTTGGAGGGTCAAACGGGGTCAAATCTCCGTATTGTTCAGTAAGTGATTTGATCGTGACCTGAACATTTCGGCATACCAGTCAAGTGAATTGTGAATTAGTGAATTGTATTTTAGACTTGTCAGTCAGTGAATATTATTGACTGATTAGTTATAATATTACTAGCTGATACGCGCGTCTTCGTACGCGTTAGTTTACTTTTATGAGTGCAACCTACCTACGTAATTTTTTAATGATTAGTAACTGTCATCTGAACAAAAAGGTTGCTTGCACTGTTAATTACTTTGAGTTTTTATTATTAGGTAACTACCTACTCAAGATGTCATCTGGTGTCAGTGACGTTTCGATAGAGTGGCCAATATGGCGACTGTTATTTGTCTATCAGCGCCATTAGAATTTAACAAAATACTTGTCAATCCCAAATTTATATAATGTTGTAGACTCGAAATCTTTATTTTTTTATCTTATACCTTTAAACGAGCAATTCTTGTATATATATATATATATATATATATATATATATATATATATAATCGGAATATCGGAAAGGCTATACCTAATATAATTCGTACTCTTAAGAAAACTAGCCAAGTTAGACTTTAGGCTTCAATATAATATCCTAAATTATGAGATAAAATGATATTTTAAAGTTGTTAAAAATGTTTCATATTGTTATAAATAAGTTTTAGGACTGACCATTGTACTTGGCACCCGTTTAGATCTCACTTCTTTTGTCGCTGAAGTCAACGACTAAAACATACTTATTGAACTTGGCTCTCATTTCACATTTATGTTTTTGATGGGATTAAGTACTCAGGTAAGGTTTCGATCGAGTCTACCGTATCCCTTGACGAAATTATTAATATAGATTTTATTATTTTAGGTGTTTGGTAGAGAAGCAATTTTTAAAAGTTTTTTTTCTTGATTGAGAGCTAATTATAAAAAAAAAATAACTTCCACCTACGGCTTCACACGCGTGGTACCTTGAAAAACAAAATCAAATCTATCCCACAGGATTTGTACATTTTCCGGGTTAAAAAGTAGCCTATGCTGTCCAGACTAAAATGTTCCAAATTTTATCCAGATCCGTTCAGCCGTTTCAAAGTGAAAGAGTAACAAATATGCAAACTTTCACGTTTATACATATAGTAGGATTTAGTAACTAAGAATTTAGGAAACTATTTCTTTTGAAGGAATAAAGGTCATTACAAACAAAACTTGATTATTTTAAATTTCTAAGGGAAGTCTAATATAAAAAAACTTATAAATGAAAATAAATATATTTTAATTATTGCAGTTCAATAACCGGTTCTCGATAAACGAAACATTAATTAACTGCTGAAGTTAATTTCGTGTAGTTATTAATCTTATAAGTTGGAATCGTTTTCACCACCGAAAAGCAATGTTAACTAAGTTATCATTAATTAAATCTGTACTTCATAAGCGTTAACGTTTTTGATAAACGTGGAGATTTGATTAAAATATCGTTAATCGTTTTGATTTAAAATGTTTACAAATACTCACGCCTTTTTACATTCAGTGGATTGAAACACAAATCAAAATATCAAAATTAAAAATGGTGACTTTTTTCATAATTTTTTTAACGTTATTGGGTATATTATGTTAGCCTATACTTTTAATTTCAGTGGAATTTATAAAATACAAAACTTTGTTATTAAGATATGTTTGGTGTTACTGAGAATAAATAACCCATTTAGAAAATCAAAGGTTTTATATCTTCAATTTGAGGGTCCCGTCGGTTACCTTTCAAGTGCAGAACCCTAAACCAATTGTGTCAATGTTACAAGGTCTATTGTTGTTATATTGTATATTTCCATACCACAACGTCTGAAAACGAAAGTTTTCAACCAGTGCGTCCTACCTGTCATGACATACGGAGCCGAAACGTGGACACTCACGGTACGGCTAGTTCACCAGTTTAAAGTCGCTCAGCGAGCTATGGAACGAGCTATGCTCGGAGTTTCTCTGAAGGATAGAATCCGTAATGAGACTATCCGACACAGAAATAAGGTTGTCGACATAGCTCAGAGAATTAGTAAGCTGAAGTGGCAGTGGGCTGGCCATATCTGTCGAAGAACCGATAACCGTTGCGGTAAACGAGTTCTCGAGTGGAGACCGCGGCTCGGCAAACGTAGTGTAGGACGCCCTCCGGCTAGGTGGAGTGACGATCTGCGAAAGGCTGCTGGTGGAGGCTGGATGCGTCGAGCTGAAGACAGGGCGCAATGGCGCTCATTAGGGGAGGCCTATGTCCAGCAGTGGACTGCTATAGGCTGATGATGATGATGATGTATATTTCAACCACTTGAATAATCAAAAGTGTCGTGTGATCAGGCAATTAAAGTATTATTCCAGAAAAACACCAAAGTGATTTTTTCATTACACTTAATTATAATAAAATGGCAATAAGGTCATGATTCTAATAACTCATAATTTTATTAGGCTAATACCAGCTCATAAAATCTAGCCTGCATTAAGGTTTATCTATCTATACATTCAAGTACAATAGTAAAGTTTGTTTGTTTCTTCTATTTTATTAAATTCTAAATCCAGAGTGCAACAAATATAAAAAAAATAGTGACTAAAGATTAAGAACCTGGGTGACCCCGCCCCCAAAACCCCCTGCATACCAAATTTCATGGAAATCGTCGGAGCCGTTTCCAAAATTCAGATTATATATACATTATATACAAGAATTGCTCGTTTAAAGGTAGGTATAATATTTATAATGATGTGGAATGTGGAAGAATTTAGCAAATACAACCAATAGAGCTGTGCGAAATTGCACGTTACATTACCATTAACCGTTCCATTCAATCACTCACTCGTTTATTCATTCACATCATTGCGCAATTTTACCACGAGTGGGTTAATTTTACACAACAAACTCACCGTTCGTTTTGGAAATTTGCCGTTATGATCTAAATGTCTTCGTCGTGTATGTTTTTAAAACAAGGTAACGTAGTCAGAGGCACGTCCAAACTTAAAAAAAATATACGAGTATATGGAAGATTATATGAAATTTTGCACATTATTATGTATGTAGTTAGTTAGTATTCCGTGCATGATAGGTTGCAAGCCCATTGCTACTTATAAGAATGTTACTATGTTACACAAATCTTTAAATTTTTAGTTCTGGTTTCATCACGTTATTTTCCTTTACCAGTTTGAGGTCTGGCAATCCAATAGAGCACGACCTGGCCGCTATTAAACAAACATGTCACTTTTTTACATAGTAGTCTACTTTGTAAAAAGTGACAATATTGTCAAATTTTATGACAAGTGCTGTAAAACCTACAAATATGTAGAATTGTAGGAAATTTTGACAATTTTGTATAATATTCCACCATTACAAATTTGTGAGTCGTATTTTTTTTATTAAACAGAAACTTGAAGAACAGCCGGTTACAATTATTGTATTTTACAATTGTAATGTTTATTAAATAGAGGTCAGGTTCAAAACCGTGGTACTTGTCTTAATAATAATAGGCAATTGTCATTGACCGGTGGCATTGAACGGAACCGGGTCAAGTCACTAGTGTACCGTATAGAACAATTCAGTATAATGTCCTCCTTCCGTGTTCCGGAGCTATTTTCTATGAAACCGCACTGATTATGGCAAATGGACATTATTAATTTACGTGAGTAGGGAAAATGGTTTGCGGTCTGCCCGTTATTGAAGTGATAATAATCCTGAATAAGGGCTGGAATACATTTCTAGAGCGCGACGGACAGACTAAGTGCAATAGTACCAGGCCCCTATTTAATAAACATTACAATTTGTAAAATACAATTAATTGTAACGGTTACAATTCTACAAGTTTCTGTTTAACAAAAAATTACGATTTAAAAATTTGTAATGGTGGAAAATAACAAAATTGTAAAATTTACCTACAATTCTACATATTTGTAGGTTTTATTAACAGCACGTCTTGTCATAAAATTCGACAATATTGCCACTTTTTAACAAATTTATTTAATAGTGACCAAGGCGCCTTCTTCGATAAACCACAACGAAATAATCGAACGAAATGTTCGTCGAATTCAGTCGAATTAACATTTGTTTTGTTTTAAGATCAGTTGGGATTTTCTGCAATGCATTCAATTGCCAACTTTGTCACTCTAGTTTTTATATTTTTTCTCGTGCTATTTAGAGTTTTATTAAGTAATTTTGGTGGTAGTTTCTCAATAAAGCCGAAGTTCTTGACACAAGTATAATAATGTGAATTAAAGCGTCAGAATAGCGTTAAAATAATTTTGGTCAGCATAACAGGTTTTCTTCCCCCACTCTCCCCTATCATCTATCATCTCAGTAGTTATTCCCTTCTTATACATTGTTACATTTAAGTAAAACCCTTTCCATTGTATTTTTTTGTATTATAAACACAGCCCCAGTAAAATTTTCGCGAGCTCAATTAAAAACCTATCATATTACCATAGCCATTAGAACTATAATGTATCAGAAACTTCATAATCAAGACGTCAGTGATGATTAAGTACGGTGTAATATGACATTTTTGGCGTAATTAGGACCAAATACATTCCCGTGGGATGTCCAATTATCACCCGTATCCCTTATGCCTGCCGTTTGGTATCCGCAGGTAATCCTATAGGGATTGTAACTTTTAATTGGGGTTGTATAATTTTAAACTAATTAGGAACGTATATTAATATTATTGTAAGATTGGAATTAAGGCTGAACTTCACCTAGGGAGAAACCGAAATTCTTCTTCTAATAACAAAACATTAAATACGTAAAAATAAATATTTTTTATAAATTGTTGGCCAACTTGTATATAAAAATACCTGATTAATTAAAAGGAAACAAAACAGCAAGTGAAATAAATTTCAATTTTATATTAATAATTAATATAGTGATGGGCATTTGACACAGCGCCATCTAGCTCCAAACTGAGTATCATCCCTTGAAGTAATGCTTCCATGTTTTTGCGTTCACTGATGGAACGAAATGAAATAAAATTCCGTAAACTATCAAAGTACCAAGCTGTTTGATTCTTGTTGATGTAAGCACTATTGAAAGCAAACACGACTAATTCGTTGGGAAGTTTAATTAATATCAAAGCGAATAATTTCCGCCCGACAACCAAAGGGATTATTGCTGCTTACATTTCCGACAGTGCGGGCACAGTAATATAACTACCTAACAGTAAGTAAACTAACTATGTATAAAGCCTTATTTAATTATCCTGGTAAAATAAAACGTTCAATAGTTGATTTAAAATTAAAACGAATCATCTTTCGAAAGGGCTATCTACCTGAAAAAAATAGAGTTTTTTATATTCTATATTCTTATGGTCCTGACGTCCTGACTTTTATAATTATAGTCTGTGCGTTGTACAAAGAATTGATATAAGTAATTGGTATAAAATGTAAAAGGCGCCTATATATATTATAGAAAGAAAATTCCGATCTTTAAAATATAATGAGGGTGGATTTGACCAACTTTTAGATTAACTATTCTCAGAATTATGCAAGTAAAATGACTGAGTGAATGAGTTTACTCTTCGATAACTACAATTCATTCTGGAAATAGTGCTTAAGCTAGTTTGGTTGAATCCGCCCTTAAGTAACTATATTAAATTAAAATATTTTATTACATTTTTAAATTATATAATTCATGTAAAAAATTACGTCTTGTAAATTAAATTAATTTTGTACAATTTTAGTGTTTTACTACATACTAGGTTGACAGATGTAAAAAAATAATAATTTGTAGAGCATGCTTAGGCAATGAAAATTAACGCGTACTACGCGTACTTACTGTAAAGCGTTATTGTGGTGGAATATTTGCTTTACTGTTAATTGTACATACTGTGACGAGTACTGTGGAATGGCACCAGTCCAAGATTTTGTGCTTTGCAACCGACAGTGTATGCCCGGTTTAAGTGAAAACAATGTGAGAACGAGGAATACTAGGGAATAGTGTATTGACATTGCAATTTTCAAAATGTATAGTTGTTGACAGAACTGAATACACTTACAACATCAATCACAATTATTGTGATGTGAACTTTAAATCACAAGTTTATCGAAAGACTTTATAACTCAAACGATTAGGTGAAACTAGTATTTTTTGGAATAAAAACAAAAGAAAATAACCTCTTAGTGTTACGTGGCTGAATTTACCATTTCTGCCAGACATTACAAATCGAAGACATTTCAGAAAATCTGTCATTTTGGGCAAAGTTCATTTTGGGATTTGTACCAAACGAGATAAGTAATTTATGAATTTCAGTACAAACAAACCGCAAACTTATGATATTGCGACATGTCGTGATTTCAATAAATGATGACGTTTTTTAATATTTTATGGGAGCCTGAATATTTATATTTATGAGACCGAGGTTAAAGAAAAAGTTGTTAGGCTGTATAGATAATATAAAGTAAGAAAGGCGTGAGAACTGAGATGACGGATGATAGAAGGAAATGGAAGAAGAAAACGTGTTGTCCGACCTCACATAGCGTGGGAAAAAGGCAGGAAGAAGAAGATATATAGCATAGCTACACTCAACATATAAAAATAAACCGCCTTCTTTTTTAAGTCGATTAAAAATGTCATCACTACTTATCCACGAGTGCTCTCCAGGACTTAACTTAGATTGTATTATATCTAGGTATATTATAGGATTTATTGCTACAAATTCAATTCCATTTGATACAGAAACCATATAAAAAGGACGATAGAATAATACGCAATTGTTAAAAGCAATATCGCTAAAACATCCGGATTTAAACATAAAAAAATTAGGGTTTCCTAAAAATTTTATTGACATCGCAATAATAAAGAAATAGTTGTTATTTTGACTTCATTTTTACTACGGCCGTTATGAAAGCGGACAGGTTTTTCATGAAACCGTTCCTTGTCAGATTATGCACCCATTTCCGTTCAGGCACATTAACACTGGTTAAGGCTTTTTATTCAAAAGGCTTCTTAACTTAGTGGAACTGTGTTCAAGCGAAAACCGACTGTATCTTTTTCTATGTTCATTTTTCACGACTAAACGGCTGAATGGATATTTAAAAAAAATATTCGATTTGTTTTATTTTTTAGGGTTCCGTACCCAAAGGGTAAAACGGGACCCTATTATTAAGGCTCCGCTGTCTGTTCGTCCGTCCGTCCGTCTGTAACCAAGCTGTATCTCATGAACCGTGATAGTTAGGCAGTTGAAATTCACAGATGATGTCTTTCGGTTGCTGCTATAACAACAATTACTAAAAAGCAGAATAAAATAAATATTTAAGATAAAACAGACATGATTTTTTTGCAGTTTTCATAGATAATGGTACGGAACCCTTCGTGCACGACTCTGACTCGCACTGGGCCGGTTTCATTTATATATTTTCTTATAAATAATCTTAATAAAGATTAGCAAAGACAAAGTTACGACATACGAACTGCAACAAATCCCTCACTACAAGTATGATTAGATTATAACATAATTATAGTATCTATACGAAAAATAAGTTTTTTTTTTTTTTTAACTTTTCGCTAACTGAATATGGAGCACAAATAAGTTGTCACGTGTTCCGCCAGCGGATAAGTTGTTTATCGCACACACCACCACCATTTAAAGTAATTAGCCAAAACATTCTCGTCAAACAAACACTGAATAAAAGCGTCTGAACTCGTGCTCAATGCCCTGAAAAGAGTGATTTTTTCCACAATCATTTTAGTCCATTTCATTCATATCGAATATTTTTAAAACGAGTTGATTTTTCATTTTGGCGTAATCCCATTCGCGTCGTTTATTTGCAAACTGTCTGCAGATATATTTAGTATTCGTTTTGTGAAATGAATACGCGAAAACTTTAAACAATATCAGTATTTAATAGTATTAATTGCTACGATGCTTTTGGTTCACGATCTAACCTTAGTTGACCAGGTGATCAGATGACCTATCAGACCTATCAGATGACCCTCTACGTATCAGTATTGCTATGCAACGTGGTAATCCCGACAGCATTTTTCGACACTTTCCTCTGTTATCTGGATCAATCAAGCTATACCCCCCTGCTCCAACTAAATTTCATGAAAATCGTTGGAGCCGTTTCCGAGATTGAAATTATTGTATAAGAAATGTATAAGATATAGTAAGTATATTAGGATTGATTTTTATATGATTTTACGATTGATATGAACCAAGTAATTTTTGGTACTTACACCTTTTTAGCCTGAAATAAAAAGTTTTATTTTAATTATGTACAGTTTATGTTATAATATTGATGATAAAAAATGCTATATATAAAAAGACTTAAACATAACTTTATTTTTATTTTGAAAAACCACCTAAAAAAATGACGTCAAAATTTCGATTAAAATATAAATTTATACTCAAACAAAGTCGTTTTGATTTTCATTACTTAGTACATTTTTATTTTTCTTCTCGCAGTTGCTATTTTATTTCACCAAATCAACTTATTTCAAAAACGATCAGCAACCAACAGTTTTGTAATATTTCACGGAAATGTATTTCAAAGTTATTTTCAAACTATTTTCGTTCAGACCGCAATCAAGTAAAGTGTACTACATCCAACAGGAAACGGAAACGCGCCAGGACCTGTTTGAAGAAGGGTTTACATGGATCGATTTCCGTTGCGCCACTAGCACCTAGCCATTTCAATAGTACGAGTTACTATAATTGTTAGTACCTGGTTGACCGAGATTTGCTCGGTTTTTTTTCTCGTAAATCTTGTTTTTTTGGAAAATGAAACCTAGCTATATCGATTTATCGCCCCCGAAAGCCCCTACATACTAAATTTCATGAAAATCGCTCGAGCCGTTTCTAAGATTCCAATCTATATCTATATAAGAGCTTAACCTGACTGACTGACTGACTGACTGACTGACTGACTGACTGACTGACTGACTGACTGACTGACTGACTGATTTATCATCGCCCAGCCGAAACCGCTGAAGCTAGAAAGCTGAAATTTGAAAGGTGGGTTCCTTTTATAACAAAACCAACCACTAAGACGGGATTTTTGGAAATTCCACCTCTAAGGGGGTGAAAAAGGGTGAAAACGTTAGTATGAAACTTTTTAACGCGTGAAACGATTTTCATGAAACTTTGTTTGTGCGCTGTAAATGCAAAATTAATCAACACGTGTTTCAGGATTTTTCAATATAACTATCAAAAAGGGGTCAAATGTGGGGTCAATTTTTGTATGGGAACTTTTTAACGGGTAATGCGATTGTTCTGAAACTTTGTTTGTGTACTGTAAATGCAAAATAAATGAACACGTGTTTCAGGATTTTTCAATATAACCTTCAAAAAGGGGTCAAATGTGTGGTCAATGTTTGTACGTGAACTTTTTAACGGGTGGTGCGATTGGCTTGAAACTTTGTTTGTGTACTGTAAATGCAAAATGAATGAACACGTGTTTCAGGATTTTTAAAAATAACCTTCAAAAAGGGGTCAAATGTGGGGTCAATGTTTGTATGTGAACTTTTTAACGGGTGGAGCGATTGGTCTGAAACTTTGTTTATGTACTGTAAATACAAAATAAACGGACACGTGTTTCAGGATATTTCAATATAACCTTCAAAAAGGGGTCAAATGTGGGGTCAATGTTTGTATGGGATCTTTTTAACCTGGTGCGATTGGTCTGAAACTTTGTTTCGTGTTTCAGGATTTTTCAATATAGCCTTAAAACAAGGGGGTCAAATGGTCAATGGGGGGTCAATGTTTGTATAGGAACTTTTCAACGGGTGGTGCGATTGGTCTGAAACTTAATTTCGTGTTTTAGGATTTTTCAATATAACTCTAAAAAGGGGGTCAAAAGGGGGGGTCAATGTTTGTATGGGATTTTTTAACGGGTGGTGCGATTGGTCTGAAACTTAATTTCATGTTAAAAGATGTTTCAATATAACTCTAAAAAAGGGGGTCAATGTTTGTATGGGAATTTTTTAACGGGTGCTGCGATTGGCCTGAAACTTTGTTTTCTGTTTCAGGATTTTTCAATATAACTGTAAAAACGGGGTCAATGTTTGTATGGGATTTTTTTGACGGGTGGTGCGATTGGTCTGAAACTTTGTGTACTGTAAATACAAAATGAATGAACAAAGTGTTTCAGGATTTTTCAATATGACCTTCAAAAAGGGGTCAAATGTGGGGTCAATGTTTTTATGGGTACTTACTTTTTAAAGGTTGGTGTGATTGGTCTTAGTTTTGGTTTGGATACTTTAAATGCAAAATAAATGGAAACGTATTCCTGGATATTTCAAAATAGCCCTCTAAAATGGGTAAAATTGGATGTCAAAGTTATTTATGGGATTTTTTATTAGTGTGGTTTGTTTGAAACTCAGTTTAGATACCTACTTTAAGTGAACGAAGTCGCGGGCGGGACAGCTAGTTATATATATTACAAGAATTGCTCGTTTAAAGGTATAAGATTATACACTACATTACTGTTTAATTAAACCAGACAAAGCTAAAAAATCGGTTGTCTGTAAAGTCGGTTTACTGACGATAGTTCAACGTGACAGCGTCATAAGAATGGAACGCCTCAGAGCGAGGTAACGCCGCATGACGTCATGTTTTTTCGTTCGTGCAGCCGACTCCATCGAATTATAAGACGTTGTCACGTCAAAAACACATAAATAGTTATCATAGTTACTTTAGATTGGTAAAATAACTGAAAAGACTAAGTAAGTTCACATGGCTAAACAGATCAGACTTAATTAATCCACTTGACCGTGTGACCTGACTGATTTACTTGGCCGTTTGACTTGATTGTCCCACTTGACTGACTGACTGACTGACTGACTGACTGACTGACTGACTGACTGACTGACTGACTGACTGACTGACTGACTGACTGACTGACTGACTGACTGACTGACTGACTGACTGACTGACTGACTGACTTGACTGACTGACTTGACCGTCTGACTTGATTGACCGACTTGGGCGTTTGACTTGACTGACCAACTTGACCGTCTGACTTTACTGACCGACTTGACCTTCTAGCTTGATTGACTGACTGACATGACTGTCTGACTTGACTGATGGACATGACCGTCCAACTTGACTGACCGACTTGCCCGTCTGACTCTCACCGACTTACGGTTTGGCTTGACTGACCGACTTGGCTGACCGCAAGTTCATTTATCTGTTTGTTAATCTCCTAAACATAAAGGTAAATTATCCTATTTTGTACCTATGTTTTGTACAGGTGATTTTTCTTTGAAATACTGTATATTTATTATATAGGACTATAAAACGAAATGCGAGCCTCTTTTGAACTTAGCAATGGTTTTGTAAAACTAAAGGTCAAACTATATACTGCCGTGCGCTTCAGCGCAGTACTGTCAAAATAAGTAATAGCGCATCTGGCAGGACTTTAGAATGCAATAATGTAATTTCACAACTTGGGACGTTCTATGCAAAGCTCAGTTTAGTATGGGCGCGATGCTGTAGGGTATGTTGATAAATTGTTATGTAGCTTGACCCAGAACTCCTCTTAGCCAGAGGTATAATAACCAGACTATAGAGCTCAGTAGAAACTATGAACATCAGTTACAAAATCTTCAAAGTTAGAAGATCTCAGTGTAGAGCGATTTGGCATTGTATCTTTGTATTTAAGTTTGCTATAGCATAACTTAAAGACTGTTTATTCGATCTGCATAAAACTTAGTCAAGAAAAATTAAATTTGGTCTTATCTTTATATAGGTTCAATTATGTTATATTTAATGTCTGTTTTCGTAAGAAATAAAAATAAGTAAATAAATAATACAATTGAAATTGAAATTGAAAACCATTTTTTCAGTAAAATAACAAGGATCACTTTGCACTTTACACACACCCTCACACATAATAATGACTATAACCCCCAGGCCCGATAAATACCTATCTTCTCAGATCTCTAGCTAGTTAGATCTTTTTGAGAATATATAAAGAGGGTAGTCAAAGGCACCTCCAAACATGATATTTGGCACATGCCCACATTTTGCACAGTGTTTAGTATTCTGTACGTGACAGGTTGCTCAATAACTATGTCTATCGCTAAATAAGCAATATGAAAAAAAAATCGAGAAAACTCTGCCTACATAAATTAAATAATATGTGTAACTCAGTGTATAACTACGAATTTTATGAATACCTTGTACACTCAACCTGAGGGTTGAACGCGGATTATTTTCCACGCGCGAACTTTCAGTTTGAGGCGAACTACTGGTTTATAGCTAGCTGTTATTACTCGCCGCCAGTTTTTCTCGACATTCGTTTAATGCTGCGGTTTCGTTGGTGCAGTGCCATCTTCTGGTAATGGGTTTGTGGTTCAACCCTAGTTGGAGAAACGTTTTTGTCGGAATTGAGGAATCCTATCTTATGTAAGCACCTACAGTGATTGGCAAAGAGATAATAGTACAATCAACGTATCAGCTTGTGTATTCAACGTGGTGATGCCGCCAGCGTCTTTCATCTGGCAGTGATCTGGATCAGTTGAGCTATCTACAGATCGATTGTAACGATCTGAGAGAGATTTAAAATAATAAGATTGTAAGGAAATCTGAGGATATATTATATACTGAACCTGGGGATAAGAGTCGTGCTCATTTTTTTCTTTTCTTTCGTTTGTGCGATTTGCTTCAAACTTGGTTTAGACACTGTAAATTAAAACTGATTAAATACGCAGGCGAAGTTACGAGCGAGCCATTTAGTATAATATAATATAATACATAATATAGCACAATCATTTGTTTTGTTTTTATTGACTGAGGCGCACTTTCATTTTACCACAATGTTTTGAAAAAACCAGTACAATTGTAACCAGTGCAATTTGATCTTTACGATAGCGTGAACGCCAAACGAAGTTTCAAGTATTCCAATAATCATCTGCGAAGGGGATTACTGGACTTTTTGTCCAGAAATCCCAAGATCAAGTTCCTTTTTTATACCGAAAACTCGATTTTATGCATAAATAAAAAGCGGCCAAGTGCGAGTCGGACTCGCTCATGAAGGGTACCGTAGCGTATTAGAAACCTCAATATCATTTGGAAGGCCTATCCATAGATATCCCACACGGGTTTGATGAAAAAAAATTTTTTGAGTTTCAGTTGTCAGAGAACCCCAAATTTATTTTTCTAGTTTTATGTGAAAATTTTAATGCAGTTCACAGAATACATCTACTTACCAAGTTTCATCAGCATAGTTCTTATAGTTTCGGAAAAAAGTGGCTGTGACATACGGACAGACAGACAGACATGACGTATCTATAAGGGTTCCGTTTTTTACGGAACCCTAAAAACACACTAAAAATATTTTTTTTAGGGAAGGTAATACCAAAGTAAATAAATGGAAAAGGGATTACTCCCCTTCCTGTTCTCAAAGGAATAGCAACTGGACTAAAGTTGCACAAATCCCCTTAGTGTGTTTTTTTTAAATAAATGGATCTTGTCTAGAGTAATTTCCCAACAAATACCCAAAAATCCTCTTGCTTGCGCGTATCAATGAATCAATTTAACTACTAGACAATAATATTTGGATTCATCAGAGATCAGTCGAGATAAAGAAACGTCAATGTCACGGATTTACGTAAATAGTACGGCTGAACGTACCAAACATATATCCAGCAAATAGGCTGTAAATCCACGACGCCAATACCCGGAGCTTCTAAAAACCTACGCCCGCTAATATTCGTAACTAAGTAGCGGGAAGCGGAGGAAAAAATTTTAGCCTTAAACATACAATAAATACAATAAACCTTAATCACAAAAAATAATTAAGATAAGATAAGATAATTTATTTCCATAAAACATAAATTTGTTAAATTTGAAACGTTGGCGGGACGACCTCGATGCGCTTCAGAAGGGCTGGTGGGAAGTGGCGGGTGATCGGGAGCATTGGAAGGAATTGGGGGAGACCTTTTCCCAGCAGTGGGACAATATAGGTTAATAAAAAAAAAAAAAAAAACATAAATAAATAAAGACTAGCAATTTCAGAGGGCAAATAATCTACAATGAACCCCGCACTAGGATCAGGCCGGACATACATTTTTCGAACAGAAAAATCCATTGGTACTCTACTGTAAATACGGTCTAATTTGTGTGTGTGAATAGATTGTCCGTAATGCCAACAAAAAGAAAAAGGGCTCTGACGGAAGACCAGCGTTGGCTGCTAGCTCGCTAGCAACCAACCCATGCTGAGGCAGACGCCATTTTGTTTCTTTAGACTTTTTATGTTGTTTTTATAAGTTTTTTTTTGTTTTCGTATGTTAGTCTAATCGAACAAATAAAGTTATTTTATTCTTATTCTTTATTCTTATTCTTACTGGTTTCGTACCCACGACCTTAGGATCGGTAGACAGAGCTGCTGCTAGACCACCAGTGGTCTCTAACACTAGTTGAAGTCAGTCATGACGGTCACCGCTTTTTAAAAACCCGCAGCTGTAAGATATAAGGCTGTAGACATCGTATAGATAGAGCGTTGAATAATTAACAAGGTACGTGTAGAAAATTCCGATCAAAGCCCTTTCCTGGTCCCATTTGGCTCCCTGAAGATAGGGCTCGTGTCATAGATTACTTATGTGTCAAATAGAGAAATATTATCGTAATATTTTTCAGAAAAGACGACCGTATTTTAGTTGGCACGACTTTTCAGCCAGTCCATCTATTCTGGTGGTCAAAACTGGCTCAAATTGATTGAATAAACACTCTTATGTCATACCAAATCACTTGATTACAATGAAAACGTATTGACAATGATTGTAAGCAAAGATCCATAATCGCTCCACTGGTCATCTATTCCACTTACTAGGTGAGTCTACGTGCCTATTCCAGTCATATCCCCAGTCCGAGAAGAACTGACAAGAAACTCGCTGGGCCATAGAGCTTTTTTTGTATGATCCAAGCATTACTGTGTTAAGGTTGGAAGAGTATTGTAAACGCTTACTATCAGATTGGCTTCTTAGATGATTTATGATAGCCATATTCACTACACACACACTTAAGTAAACATGTCAAGGGTATCGAACAATAAGTACGTCAATTATTCCTTTCGCCACACTGGTTCAAAAGACCTAGTGATGCGATAAGATAAAGATGTCAATAGGTATAGTATTTTTGTATTTAGTTGATTTTACGCATTATATAAAATCATTAGACTGAATCAAGCGTTGTGTAAGTACCCTAAAAATATTACATAAAGTTATATCAAGTTCCAAGAGTAATATAACTTGTAATAAAAATAGAATATCTACTAAAACCGCCGGCTTTGGGACATGGACAAAAAACCCGGACAAGTTTGAGTACGACTCGTATATTTCGGGTTCCGTTCTTGTGATTTGGCATAATGTAGCTAGAGCTAGCTTCATAAGAAAACTCCTCGCAAAAATATACGTTTTGTTTTGATCTTTTACAAGCTTTTATTTAATTTAATTTTTTCGTATTTGTGGTTGAATCTATTGAAATTCTATTGAATTTCACATCAACTTACCCAAACCGATTGAGCTAAAAGGACGTTAAATGAAGGTAAATTGAAGATAATGCAATAATTATAATATTATGTGTCACGGAGGTGGCCTCATGATAGAGCCGGGAAGTGGCCGGGGGTTAAAAGCTTGTTTTATCCGACTGCAATGTAGAGTAATGTGTTTAGGGAGTAGGTATGTTATGTATTATGTAGATATTGTGTATGCGAGTTCCTTCGACGGTCACGTGGCCCAAACAGCTGTATGATTTTTGACAAATGAGATGTTGGATTCGTCTGGATCAAAGAGGCTATAAAATAACAAAAAACCCAATATGACTACAATAAGAATCTCAATTATTTTTTGTCAATTTGATATAATATATCAAAAGGCTTAGCGAAAAAGTTTTTTTAGTTTTACTTTTGATTAACGGAACCCTAAAAGCACCGCGAAAGTGCGGAGCGACCAGCTCATTACAAAAGTGCGCCGACCGTAAAATGAAGTAATAAAACCAAATCGTATATATCCAAGATTGTGTTTTCTTTAAACCACAATTTGTTTAGATTTTAAGCCTGGCTGTAGGCTTAGATGGGCACTTTGGGCTCATGCATTGTACTTTATTACTAAAGCCTCCCTTCATTTCGATTTAGATTTTTTATACCAAGGTAGTCTATGCAATGTAAGAAATTATTTTTTCTCACGTAGATGATTGATTATACGAGGGTGGATTGATTAAACGAGTAATATAATTAACACTTACTAGTTACATGAATTCTGACCTATCTTAATAGTGGAAACTTTACTGGATTGTGCAAATTTTTTTGTGATTAAGTTTCTAAGAATTATAGTTCTGTTTTTTTTCCAAATAAGTAAATGTGTTGACTAGGTAAGACAAATTTTCATTTACCCAATTAAAATGTAGTTCAAAATATTTATTATTTTGTATTTAATTTAAAGTTTAAATATCTGCTTATTTTCTAAATGACAAAAAATATATGTTTATAATGTTTTTGAGGTGTTTTTTCTATGTCTGGGTGTTATCATATTGTATACTAACACACTACAAAATATCTCATAATCCACGTTGTAGAAGTAGGTACCTACCTATTGACTGATTGTTTTACGACTGGCCGCCTGTCTGACGTCAACCCTCCTTGGGCATGCTTTAAAGCAGTGGTTCCCAAACTCTTTTGTTTCATAGATCACTTTCAAAATTTTGCTGGATCCGGTGGACCCCCTGCATCTACATTACTACCAATTTCTAAATCTTGAAAAGTGAAGATTGGATCTATCTATTTATGGAAACTTGCGTTGTGGCTGAGTTTCAACGACGATTAACAGATTTCGAAAAAAAAATGTTTTACATATCCAAATTACCATTTTTTTCTCAATTTATTTATAAATTGTCTTATTGAGAAGGTTTAATTTAGGTACTTATCATTTATTTCAAATAAAAAGCCAACATTTTAATTCTTCACTATCGAAACCAAATTAATTTTGATGCACCCCTGCTTACGCTTGTAGACCCCCATTTTTTGTCATGTCCAACGTAGACCCCCGTTGAGTCTCCCGTGGACCCCTGGGGGTCCACCTGGACCTATTTGGGAATCACTGCTTTAAAGTGATAGTCTATTTACAAAAAAACAAATTACATACAAGAGAAGTACTATATTCGCTCTATAGCGTAGTACCTACAAATTTTGCTTAGTTTGGGGCTGAAAGGCGCTGTAAAATGTCCACCAATTTTTATTTATACCTTTATTTTTGCTGACCAAAACTGGCGTGAACCACACGATAAATGCGCGGCATTGATCGACCTTCACATCACAAATATGATAATCAGAGCCAAGCCCATACCCGCCCAATAAACAAAAACCTGAACACTGGTTTGAACGCTTCGCTTGTGGGTTTTGTCGAGTGGTGGATATTCTGTTGTTAAAATACGTACATATGTATATTTTTTTACCATCTAATACTTTTTAACGAGCAATTATTGTATAATAATGTATATATATAATCTGAATCTCGGGATCGTCTCCAATGATTTTCATGATTTTTAATTTGCATGTGGTTTCGGGGGGGATATAATCGATCTAGCTAGGTTTCATTTTTAGAAAACGTCGTTGTGTGAAATATCAGTTTTTTCCGAGCAAAGCTCGGTTATTCAGGTACTAAAAACTAAACTAGCGTAAACATTTTAACTGACAGATCTTAGGCTAAACTGACGTGTGATCCGCGTGTTTTAGTTTATATTAGAAGCCATACAAATTGATGTTGACTAATACTATGGTAAAATAGTGTAAAATTAATTTTAATGTCAGTTTTAGCTTTTATAACAGACATCTAGAAATGGTTACCTACGATAAAATTATCGTTCTTTTTAACGGAACACAGACGGTATATGCGTTTGGGGTGTAAGGATGTTTGATGATCCATGTTGTCGTTTTTCTCCAAAACTACTTGTCTGATTTTGATGCGTTTTTCAATTATGGGTTCGGGTTTGATTGGTGCATGTTTTTAGATAGGTGTTACGGTGACAACTCACCAGGAGGCGCTGCAGCAAACATTGTTTGTGCAAATCCATGTTGCCATTTTTTTATCCTTTTTTTCAAATAATTTTTAACCGTCTCGTGGGATTTCTCAAAATATTTAATTTTGTTACTTGTTAAGCAGTGAACTAAATAAAAGCATTTAAGATTTTTTTAAGCGGAACGTAAGAATTACCGCCATTGTCATGTCAAGCGCACCATTATCAAATATCCCAAAATCTCTTCTCAGCAAAAGATAAAATCCATAAATTTCAGAAGAGTTTTACGGCGCAAATACGTTTTCAGAGTTCGGGTAATAAAGTTAACGTACATCGGGCTTAGTATCTGGAACCCGTTATTATCTTTTCAAAATATGGATTTGGTGCTCGTAAAAATCGCGGGTAACGACTTTGAGTGTAGAGATTATAATGGTGTTGCGATGAGGTAAGCACCGGGCTGTACGAATCAAATACATAATAAAAATTGGGGATACCCCGTCGTGAAATAGACGTGTGTTTTTATGTATATTGGTGGAGTTTCACACAGCACCATTTAGCTCTAAACTTAGCAAACTTTGAACAGATGAATAATAAAATACATAATAGATACTGATAGAATACATAAAATACTGTCATTTTGACAATAATTGACTTTTATTATACGGTTCTTTTTCTTTATGTTGGCATCTGTCTCTTTTGAGATAAATTTTGCCAGTGTTTAAATTAGTATTGTTAGTCAAATTGTAAAGTCAATTATAAACAAAAGTTTTGTTCAAAATTCTCTGGATTCCTCTGATGGATTAGAATGGAAATAGGTTTTCACTTTAATTCACATAATTTTACAATTACGTCAAGAACTCTGGTTACACTGGAATAATAACGCTCAAAATTACACAATAAAACTCAAAATAACACGAAAAAAATATCAAAACTAGAGCGACAAAGTTAACAGTCGATGGCATCACAGAAAACCCTACTTTAGTTTCACTGTGTTCTCATAACAAAAGAGCCATGTCATCCTTCAATCCATAAGTCAGCAAAATCCTATTACATTGTACCGGGATTTTGTCATAAAATATAGAGTTTCAACGGTAAACGACAGCAGTGATCACCGGGTATAAATGATCCCCCATTAAGTGACAGACGCGTTTGAGAAATAACCCTTTGGATGCAGCTGGAGGCGAGAAATGTAACTTGGACTCATGGACCGGTAAATAGAGAAATCTTAATTTGCATACGAATTGCTCGTATCTGCATGTCAGTAGATACTCAAACGCAATTTGTCTGAAGCATCGGCTCGCTACGAAGAAATCAGATGGTGTCTTTTGATTTTAACCCATAGTTTCGCACTGTTTAGATTTTATTTGTTTCTTACCGAAAATTTTGGTGTTATAGCTTACTGCAAAGTTTAAAATTATATTTTTCCGGTTCTACACAACTTTTTAAACGGCGATGTAAGCCGTTTATAGAAATACCAATGATACATTCCTAGTTTTGGTTCCAATGACACTAATAATATTTTTTCTCAACATAATTATGTCTGTCCAAGAAAAATATATCGTTATGAAGTTATTTTATACTACCTGACAACAGCAAATTGACCACTGGTTGTATATAAACAATAATGGCGTTTTTATATTCGAAAAATGTGTACTTATACCAGGATCGTATAATCTCAAGATGAAGTCAAGTATCATGTGGAAACAGGCATGTCATACAACCTAAAGTTCAAAGATATGTGCCAGATGTATAAAAAGACCCTCTGATGTGCTTTAACTTTCACCACACTAGTAATATTACAAGAATAAGAATAACGAAGTATTCTTAATTGGAAACAAGTTTGCTTATGTACAGACTACTCAACGAAGAACCAAGTTTTGTTCATGATAAAATGAGCAGCACAGAAATAGCTCTGTAGTTTCCATCCCTCCGTAGTTTTCACCGATGCATAGTAATAGCCAATTATGGCCGGCAAAGCCTGTCCGTTTGTAACAGTTATCAACAATGCCTTAATTGGGATAATCCAGGTAAATTCAGTTTCATTTTGGACGTGATAAAATAAATTTTGAATGGTCGAGGGTAGTTCGGCATTAAGGAAATTGAGAGATTAAATGAAGGCTGTAAGTTTAAATTAGGTACGGCTTGGGAATTATTCAAATAAACTTTCATTTTGTTCTGGGTTTTAAGTGGTTTGTCGGCGTTCAGCTTTTATGTTTTCTACAACGGGGGCTTTAGCCCGCCATGAAGCGGGGACCGTCATGGCGGTCGTTATATAACGGTGGTAAACTTCAGTCTTCTATAATACAATATGTCAAATAGTATCATCATATAGCGGTCGTCGTATTGTAGCAACTTCAGGCTTAGAAAGGCAAAGGTATGGTATGTCATTTAGAGTTAAATGAGTTTGAATTTATGTAGTTTTCAGTGTGTACTTACCTTAATATTATTTCTACTGGTGCTATTGTTACATCAGCAACTCATTGCGTATCTGAAGCAGTGTAAGAAATGTGCAGGTAACGCAAACGCAACGGGCCGAGCACTTTAGCATTTGCGTCATTCAAGTCCGCATGTCAAACCATGTATGACTGCTGTTTCTTGAACTGCATGAAATACAAGTATCGGGCTGCAGTTTTTTTTATCTTTTAATGTTTAAGAAGTGATTAAAATAGTTTCCTTTTACTATGATAGCGATCTAATCGCATTTAGACGAGGCGAAAATTGCGTCAAAAGAGTAATTGCCTCATGTAAGCCCCAAATTATTTTCCACCTAGAGAAAAAAGGGACTCGTTGGGAATTTTTATTTTAAAATATTTCCAAATCTGGCCTTACAGCAATCTAGTCGAAACGCAATGTAGTTCTGACGCTATTTAATCATATCGAGATTTAGTCATATAGAATAGAATAGAATAGAATAGAAAATACTTTATTGCACACCATAAATATTACAACAAAACAATAAATTATTTAAAACACATATTTATACATAGCTTCTAACTCGTTTCTACGAGATATTCGCCAACTTTCTTACCCGTGTGTCGCTAAGCTATTACAGAACGCAGTGGTGTTTAGGTAGAATTGGTGTTAATGTAAAAATGCATTTGCTTCGTTCTCGGAAATAGAACAATTATGTTTGTGGTACGGTTTGTTTAGTTTGAAGTGTCGATGAAAACTTTAGTGTTTTTCGCAACTTGAATTTTGCAACCGACTATGATATCTTTTTCTAGAAACTAGCCTAGGAAATTTATATATTTACTATTATAACTAATTACACTAAAAGCCAGACTGACCTACGAATCACAAATAGAATACTTAAGCTTTCAAGACTAGGGCAAAGCGGGTGCTTGTGATGTCAAAATAGATAATAAAATATAGAAGCGAAATATAAACCTTCTTAATGCATGGCTTTTTTTCACTCGACTGTTCAGTTAGAAGGTTATTTTTCTCTTGAGCACCTACTGGCCGAACACGTACTCATTTACATTTTCATGTCTTTATTAATCAATTTATTAAATTTCATGTTTGCGTGTTGCCAACGCGTTAACGGCATGTTAAAGAAAATTATAAAATATTTTTTTAGATTATTGCTATAAATATTATCAAGTTTTAATAAACAACACTTATCGCAATGAAATTCTAATATTATAAACGCGAGAGTTTGTAAGAATGTATGGATGTCTGGATGTAAATGTTTGTTACTCGTTCGTTACGTGGGATAGTTTTTTTTTTGTTTTTCAAGGTAACACGCGGGCGAAGCCGTGGGCGGAAGCACATAAAAAAATGTTGCGAAAATTTTCTGCTAGCTGGTTTAAGATTTGAATGTATTTTATTGTCACTAACCATGTTTTTGTAAGCCTTCAACTGAAAGCCTAAGCCTGACTAGGAAATTCAATTCTAAACTCTTTTTTATTATTTCCTCTGCGGTCGCAGTTAACCAGGGGTCCCAAAAGACCTCACTGCGTTAATTTTCTGGTTATGCAAATTTTCTTCGACGGAGAATAATTTTGTATAATGGGTATTAATTGTTTTGGGGTTCGCGCTGTCTTACAGCTAAGTCTTTTTTATAACATTGTTAAAATATTTAAGTTAGGTGCATTACAAATTTTATACCTCTCGATAAATTTTCTAGTTTTCGAACCACTACATTATGATGAATAAATGTTTGCAACATTTTTGATGCAAATTCCAATATTCGTTATGGAATAAATTCTATCGCTTCTGCTTATAATTTCAATGCTATAGTGAAATTGTCACAAAAATATACTATTGACATTTATCGTATTTTAATAACACAATTAACACTTATAATTATAGTAAAAATCTTAAATTATAAATACTGGCGATTATGTTTCTTGATGGTAAAAGTATCAATTTTTTTTATTTTTGCATTGATATTGTATAAAATGATTTTTTTCTGAGGCAACACTACAGTAAGAAGTATCTTTAATCCCATGTTTAGCCAAAATACGTTTATTTTTCAACATTATTCAAGCCAGCTAACAAGCTCTTCTCAGAAACCATAAGACAAATAAAATAAGCCATAACTACGTCCATACAGAGATATTTAGAGGATTTTTATAGGAAAACTTTTTATTAAAATAGAACAGTTTTTGGCATAGCTCGTCTTCAGAGTAACGATGTGGTAGCTATAAAATAAGCTGTTAAAAGTATTACGTCATAGAGGAGTTTCGGTTCGAATATCAACACTATTATCTTGGAATTTTTTAAAGTTTCAAAATGGTCCTTGTGATGGCTTATTCCCAAAGTACTCCACATTTTGTTCCCAAAGTACTCCAAGAAATATTCTCAAACTACTCCACAAACAAAATATTGTTTTTTTAGTTAAATTCGACTCCATCCTACTGGTGTCCAAAAATAATTATCTCATACATTCGTTCTCAAACTCCTCCAAATATTTAATATTAGTCATCAGTAATGTAAATAGTACTGATTTATTTCGCATTTTACTCCACAAGGTAACTGACGTACAGTCAGCTTAAGAAATACATATTTTAATAGTACAATAAACAGATTTTTCTACTCTTATTATAGCGATAACCGCCTATAACGTCATAAAATGCCTTACCTAAACCTAAATGAATGAAGATTTAAAATAAAATACAGTACTTAACTGATTTAAAAAAAAATATTAATCTAATCAACATCAAGAAAAAGAAGAAGAAGATCAACATAAGTACACATTTTCAAAAATAGACGGTAGAATAAAAAAAACAATATACCTACCTACTTAATTATGAGAAACCAAAATTTAGAAGTTTACCATAAATATTGATAGAAAAAAAACCATGACGTATTAATAGAAGGGTGTTTTTTTAAAAGCTTAGAAACTTTAAATTGAAATAAAAAAAACGCTATGAATAAAGCCAACTGGATGTATAAATTAATAACGTTTTTCTCTGTTTTATTTCAGTTTAAAGTTCTTCGCCTCTAAAAAACACCCGTTATTATAACTTACCCGTAAAAATCAGTCTCTTCAGCTATGCATTATGCTAATGCGAGACATATTAGGTCTTAGAATATATTCAGAAATAAAATAAATAAATAAATATGATCACGACTGTAATCCCCAGGCTCGGTAGATATCTCCTCAGATCTTTAGTTACTTAGACCTTTGAGGATATCTAAAGGGGGTAGTCAGAGGCAAGTCCAAACATGACATTTGGTACATGCCCACATTTTGCACAGTAGTTAGTATTCCGTACGTGACAGGTTGCAAGCCCATCGCCGCTTATAAGAATACTAACCTATGACATATACCTACCTTCGAATTTTTTGTTCTAGGGTATGCCGGTTTCCTCACGATGTTTTCCTTCACCGTTTAAGAGCACTGGCATTGCGCACATAATTTTTTCGAATAGAAAAACTCATTGGTGCACGACCATGTTTGAACCCACGACCTTCGGCAGGGGTGCTACCACTACACCACCAGCGCTCTTATTATCAGAAATTAAATCATTTGTAATTTGGTATTTGCTTGTAACATTAACATACCTAGGTGTAAACAAAACTTATCTCTTTTGCTACCCTTTTTTTTCTAAATAATAATGCATTAAAAGTATGTACCTAAGTGATATTGAAGTGATATTACAATTTACTTTATTTACCGCAGACGTAAACGTTCTAAATTCCTAATTTGAAGAAAACTTTTGCCAGCATACCTAATTTTATTACAGACTAGCTTCCGCTCGCGGCGTCGCCCGCGAAGTACCTACTTACATAAAATATAGCCTATGTTTATCCTGAGAGTTTATTCTACACATTGGTGAAAGAATTTTTCAAATCGGTTCAGTAGTTTCGGAGCCTATTCGTTTCAAACAAACAAACAAACAATCAAAGTTTTCCTCTTTGTATAGAAAAATACTGTGACAGACTGTACTCCTAACATTATTTTGTTCCGATGTTTTGAATGGAGTAGTCTTGAAACTTAAACGCACTATTTTTATTTTACCTTTTTTTAATAATAATTCTTTGGAGTAGATTGGGAACTAATGTTCGAGATTCTTATCTTTTTTGAACAAAAGAATGGAGTACTTTGGGAATAAGCCCTTGTGATTAAATTGCGTATAGTAATTTTATATACTTACTTGTAATTTTATACACTTTATATAAAAATAAATCTAGTTTAAATATAAACTTACCCCCTATATACCAACGAGTACCTTGAATGTCATTGGGAATTAATTTTGTGCTCTAATAAAATACAAATATAAAAAATAGTCTATAAAATCCTCACAATTTCCGTGCACGACCAGGTTTGAACCCACGGTCTTCAGATCGTGAGGCAGGAGTGCTACCAATATTAGTGCTTTTACGATGGTACAAGTTTTTCTTAATTTGGGACTAGATGAAGGTATGTGAAAAAGTGAGCTACACAATTATAAAACAAATTCCTCCGCCGCGTCTGTCTGTTCGTGATAAACTCAAAAACTACAGCACCGATTTTCATGCTGTTTTCACCAATGGATAGATTGGTTCACAAGGAAGGTTTATATTTTTGTAATTTTTTTGTATACATATGTGTATAATATTATGATTACTTTTGGTCGCAATGACCGACATCCACACGGGCGAAGCCGCGGGTGTCAGCTACTTTTATATAAATATGGTAAGATATAGAATATAGTCTACGGAGGTAGTAACAATATACCCGCAAGTATAAAAAATGTTAGCTCATTTTGCGCATTTAAAAAAGCACTAGCAAAATTCGTCATAGAAAATAACTAAATACCTAATATATTTTTAGTGTCAGTTTGTGTACTTAGGTTTTTTACCTAGGTACACGGATTGACACGGATTATTTTTTTGATTCGTGTATTGGACAATGCGCAAGATGAGTACCTACACCTACTCTTAACTTTAAAACCATAATTATCGAGCGATCAACTAAATTTGTACCACCTAAGCATTTTATCACTTAAGTTAATTAAGTATTCTCATTTAAGTGACTACTGTCTTTTTGAGAATAAATGTCTTTAAACCTAGTACCTACGTTACCTATTACGTGCTTCCGTCGAGAAACTACTTGTAGCTTGCAACTCGATATGAATCGGAATTTTTATATTCACTTACCTTGTTTACAGTGCAGTCGATAGAAAAATAATTATTTTTTCATATAAACTACAACATTTTTCTAACTTCGTTTTATTTTAACCAGTGTCTTTGAACTTTTTAGGTTATATGACGTCATGGTGGTTCCTCTCGATATTTTTCTTCTACGTGTGAGAGTGTTGGTATGAGAGTACGTTGATTTTCTTAAAAAAACGATTGGTGCACGATCAGATTCGAACCTACGACTTAGGATTCGAAGGCGGGACTATCACAAGACCACCTGCAGTACTTAGTATTTTTTTAAAGCTGTTTTATGAGTCCTCCAGTACTTAGTATCAGAATATAGTAGTAGTTAGGTATTCACCGGAACTGGCTCATGTGATCCAAACCCGAAATAAATTCACCGACTCAGGCTAAAAAAAAAAAAAAAAAAAAAAAGTTTGGTGTCTTTTCCTAGGTTTTCGGGGTCGCTGAATCGGTCTATTGCATCCGTTTTTTGATAGCTTACACAGATCATGAGATAGCTAACCAATCTAAAGCTCTCCACTACACTGCTAATCACCTATTGATAAAATTAACCTAAATGTTTCCTTATCACCCAGTGAACACGGCGCGCCATTGTTTGTTTATCACCTCTGACGTCACGGCGCACCATTGTTTGACGTCAATCTCAGACTAATTAGCTTATTAGGATGTTCTAGCAAAACAACATTTTTTGGATCAATCACAAACCTTTATTTCCTCTAAAATAAGTACAGAATAGTTTGTATAAAAATATATCATTATTTATTGTATTGTTACTGAATAATTTAATAAAATCCATCATTGTATTTCCATAAAATTTGTTATAAAGATATGTTACACAATATTCTCCGCAAACTGATGTAAAATCATCTTGTAATCTATACCTATTAAAATCCCACCGCTTTGAATTCCTGATCAAGAAATCTCTATGATATCCTGTAGGCGGTCGTCCATATGAATCGAAATACTGACCAAACCTATTTCTATCTATGTGTATGGCCACCCAATGAGAACCTGGCATGCTGTCGGTGTCCAAATTGCTTATCAGGTACATAGGAACTTTAACATGTAAAGGTAACCTGTTTGCTGCATATACATTTTTTTGTAAAGAAGGATGGATCGTGTTCAAATATTTTTGAATCTCAATTGTGTTCATGTTTAATCAGCCTTTCGCATAAAGCTGTGCTATGCTTAACCTTCAAATCAAGAATGTGGAACTAAATATACTGAACTTCTTTATAAACATTGTGCAAGGACATAAATAAAAAGATTGGAATATGTGCAGATTATTTTTATTAGGTACTAACACTTATATATAGACAATAGTTACCTATTTAACTGCTATAGTCTACGGTTACATTACGGTTCTTATCTATTTCAATAACATTATCAAATTCTGCATAAACAATACAATTTATAGTCTGAGTAAGAGTAGACTCAAAACGAACTTCTAATCTAACACTACCATGTTTTATAAGATTCCAATGTGTATTTGAATTTGAACTAAGGTCGGCCGTTAGATCAAACGCTAACAAACAGTATCCTTTCGCATATTTTTCCCTAGATATCCCATTACCTTCATTAAGAAAATGTATACCTGTTCCTGAAAATAGTGTGTGATAAGCAGCAGTAAAAATATTACTCTCAAACGATGGTTGCAAAGCTTTTGAAGGTATTTGCTGACCATCAATGTATAAACAAAATGTATTTAAATCATAGTTTTCAAAATTGAATGGATTTTTAGTCAGACACCCATTAAACGCTGCATTGTTTACAAATCCAACTATACATCTTTTAGGAACTTGTCCTAGAAAAATATTGTCAAGAGTCTTGCCCTGAATCCCTGAAGGTATGGTTAAAACTTTGACTTCAGCACGAGTAATAGGATATTTAGCGGTAGTAGATGCTAAAACTTTCTGATGTGCAAGTAATACAGTTGGATTGATTCGAGCTCTACGAACAATAAGAGTTGCATCTGTAATGCATACTTTAAATTTTAAATCGGATGAAGATGCCATTAGATTAAACGTTTCTCTAGAACGAACTAATTTGACACTCATTTCAACACCATTTATTAAAAACTTTTCCTGGTTAAATATATCACCATGAAGATGTCCAATCATTTCTATTTCCTTACTTTGACTTACTAACTGTTGTCTTTTAACGAATCCTTCATTTTTTTCATCAGTTGAGTTCATTTTCCCAGCAGTATCTTCATACCATAGACTACAAGTTAGGTGAGATTCTTTAGCTGCAGGAGCATAGTTTAATAAAGTTTCCATGTATGCTCGATATGCATATGTATTGTTTGGAGGTGATACTAGCTTCTGATTCAAATATACATCTAGTTGACTGAAGATTGAATGAAGCCAATTATTTATGGGTGATACAGTTGTTGATTCAGCTAGTTTTGTTGAGTCTTGGTTAAGTATTTTAGCTTTGATGTGTATCAACGTGTGGGATAAATCTATGTAATCATCACCGGTTCCGGGTACTTGAAATTCTATAGGACCATCGTCAGCAAGGGATGAAATGGGTTTGTAGTGTATCCATAGTCCATTTTCGATACTAGTTTGTGTGGATGGCAAAGCAAATAAATCTAACTCTGATTTAATGCACTCACAAGAATGACTATGTAAAAAAGACATCTTTAATTATTAATTAAATATATCTTTTAAATTATTAGGTCTAGCTCTTGATTTTTTAGTAGCTTTCACTTTGGCGATCGGTAGTGGATTGAATGAGGAAAGACGTTTTCTCTTTGTTATATATCCAGAGCCAGACATATTCAATCGATCTATTTTACTATCTGCTTTTCTTTTCAAATTTGAACTAGCTTCTTTAAGTCGAGATTTAATTGAATCCTCCATTGGTCTAGCACTTATCATATCTGATAGAAGGCCAACACCAGCATTTAAGGCTTCCTTGCCTATTACTCGAGCACCACTAGAAAGTAATGGTAAAACTGATCTAAACAATCCTCCTAAGAAGCTACCAATACCATGACCACGTTGATAAGGAGCCCCTTTATAAATTACTCCGATCCCAGAACCAGCTTGATGTGAATAATAATGTTCATATGGACAAGTTATATCATCACGAGAATGCATTATAATTTTCTGAAATGTAGTTTAACACACACCGTTCCAAATTGAAATGGTATTTTTTGACCTGTGTTAGATCTTATATCCACTTCAAGCGTGTCGAATTCTCTACGCATAACAGGTAAGTAGTGAGGTGGTGAGAAAACATGCATTTTATTTGCTCCATAAATATACTTTGCAGGATCCAAAGGTATAATTCTCAAGAGAGGAGTCATAACATCTCCAACTATCTGAGGTTCGATAATATCACAATAAACAAATAATTGAGATGGTAACCCCAAATGTAAATTTGCAGGACATTTTCCAAATCCATTTTCTACAAGATTTCTATCGGGTTCAAAACCAAGTTGAATACCAAGCTTGGGTGATAACTTTAACGATTTGATATTTTCATCCATTACCGTAGCGGAAACAAACTTTGATATATCATCATATCGAAATCGAATTTTTTCCTTTATGTTATTCAACGCTGATAGAATGTGATTAATATTATCATAATTCGTGGCTGGAATGTGGGTCTTATAATAAACCAGTGAAGGTTTTTCTTCATGTGGCATTAATATCCATTTTGTTATGTAAATAATATTTTCATGATCTTGTACAGTAAACATGGTACAAGGGTATTGAAATTCAACCACTCCAACTGACCATTCTCCCTCCAACTTGATAGATTTTGGTAATTTCGTTGAAAATCTTGTAGTCATGTTGTTTGGATAATATTCCATAGAACTGTTACTGAGTAATGTTAAATAAAAACTTTCTTTAATCATAATTCTTTTAATTCAGAAACCAAAACCCAACTATTAAATTTATCTGGATAACCTTTCCACTTCACTAACACTTGCTTTCTGTTATTGGAATAGCGAGAACCAATTATTTTATCAATCTTATAGTTAGAGGTGGGATCATATGACACTTTCTGTAATTCCCTTTCATAAAAAGTTCCAATGATATCTTCTTGCTGTAAATCTTTTAGTGTATACACAACCAATGGAGAACGATCTATAACTGAAGTTATTATAAATATTTCATCACTCCAATTAGATTCATAACCCTTTTGAAAAATGTGTTTGTATTTTGTTATTCTTACATAGTCTCCAACGAGTAATTTCGGTAAGGATTTTGTAATTATTCGATAGTTTGTTCTATCATACAGGTTGTTCCAAACAGTCATTAAATTATTTGAATTAACATCACAAGGACACATCTTAATACTAGAATGGTAGCTATGGTTATAAGCATATAATAAATCCTGTAAAATGTCAATGTATCTATATGTATTTTTGTGGGTAAAATAACGCCACATCCTCATTTTAAGTGTCCTTTGAAATCTTTCAACAATGCTAGCTTTAATATCAGGGTTATTTGTTGTATAGTAATTAACATTTTTAATTTTTAAGTATCTCTGAACATCCTTGGAAACAAATTCAGTTCCTTTGTCAGATTGTATATGAGTTGGTGTTGTACCAGCCTCATGAAATATGCTTTCTAAACATGTTTTAATGGTGCTCGAATTTTTACTTTTCATTGGTCGGGCATATGCATATTTGGTAAAGACATCAATAACACACAGAATGTAATTAAAACCATCATTATATTTTGAATAAGTTCTCAAATCACTTAAGTCAGCTTGCCATAGTTCATTAAGATTAGATAATACATATTTGTTTCGTGGAAACTTCCTATGTACCGGTTTATGAAGTGTGTATGTTTCTTGTGATTGCAACCATTTTATTACATCTTTTCTGTTCATTTTACCCTTCATGGCTTTAACTAGTTTGTTGATACCAGCATACCCAGCTGGATGCGATGGATTATAGTAGATATTATTTATTTCTAATAGGGAGTCCATTTCTCCCAATCTATCTTCTGTTGGACTTTTCGAACGTGTTTATACCTGTTGCGGGATTTTGGTGTTGAAAAAACCTCCTCTTGCTGTGGTGTGGTTTGTTTAAGATCTTTTATCTGAAGCTGTTTTATAAATTCACTTCTTTTTGCGTTTCCAATGTAAGTTAATGGTATTTGTATTTCTTTTAATGCGGTAGCAAACTGTTGCCACCCTATTGGATCATTATTTTTCAGTGGTCTTACACAATCATTTACCAAGTCTAAAATATTGCTTCCAACAATTTTTTCTTTGTTAATAATAACTGTACCTACATCATCCCAATCAATTTTGTCTGTATTTGAAGCCACCAAATTTAATAATAACTCACCTTTTCTTGTATAAGTTTTCGGTATTAAACTGAGTATATGTCGAGGTGTGTATGTATTTTTTTTATTCAAAAATATATTTGTATCCTGTTTCTCTTCTCCGTTTGATGTCTCTATAGCAACTGCATCGTTAGTGTCAATGTCTTTGTTTTTATCATCTGGTACGTCTTCTGGTAGATTAGTATTTGAAAGTAATGGTAATTCGAGAGGTTGACGTCCTTCTTCAGTAAAATGTAAGTATCTTTGTAAAATTTGTAAGTATAAAATACACTTCTTTCTATCTTCCATATGACTATTCAAAATATTTTGCATTTCTATGTCTAATCGTGATATGGGACTATCAGTAGAATTTTGTTGTTTTATTTTTTCAAATATACTTGGATCAACGAGTAACATTTTTTTAGCGTGTTCCATATTTCAAACGATAGAACCAACTAATGCACTCAAAATTGAACCCAATATAATTGGTAAAAAAGATCCTCCTTTTTGAACAATTATGTGTTTACGAATTTTGTTTGTACTTTTACGCACTAGTTTGCGAAGTATTTCTTTATATTTTTGTAACTTTTTCTTTGCCTTTTCGTCAAGAGGTACTTTACCTTTTAAAACGTTATGGATGATTTCACAAATGCAATTGATTTCATCTTCATCACATGACTTTAAAAGTGCTCTTTGATATTTTGGTTTAAGTGTATGTAGAGCACTTAGTAAATCTTTATGCGTCTTTAAGCTTCGATGCATTATTGATGAATGATTTGAATTTGTTGATTCTTTGCATATTTAAATGATTTTGTTGGGATATAAACTGTACAATATCCATCTGAAGGAAATATTTTTGTTTTAAATCGACACATTTCACTAGTGTCTTGTTTTAGATCTATCATCAAATATCCATGAGCTTCTTTTGTTGCATCTTTGTATGAATCTTCCATAAACTTTGTATTTTCTGGTGACACTTGACGTGTTAGATATCTGATTTGAGTTTTATCTCGAGGATTATTAAAATAGATAATATAACTAGAATTCAAAGATATATCTCTCTGTCCTTTACCTTGATGAAACAAGTTTTGTGTTATATAAAAAACACTTAGGTTTCTGTGATGGCTGCCTTTTGTAAATATATCAACAACACGTCCATCTGATTCTCTCATGAGATCATCAATGATTACTAGTTGTGCTTCCTTTCCATCAAACATACTGAGATCTGGTATGCCTTGACAATAATTTACGTTTTTGAGGTTATACAAAGGTTGCATTTCATCAAAACACCAAGTTATTTGGGTAAAATCAACACTACAAATTTCTTTTACATACTTTATAAACTTTGTTACAAAGTTAGATTTTCCACAACCACTTGGACCTGCTACTATTGCACTAAAAGGATGATTAAAATGGTACATTTTAATGTGTTGTTTGTGAGGGGTATGTTTAAATAATGAAACAATCTATTTAATCATCATGTATTTATATTTTTAAAATTAAAACATTAACCATCAGTATGAACAAAATTCTTATAGATAACATGAAAAACACAATAATGGTATAAACATAAAATAACCTATAACTTAAAAATAAAACAAATTCATATTCATCGTACCTATTTAAAATAACTTTACATTTACTAACTAAATAGGAAACTAAAGTATTGTTAAACAGCTGATACATTATAGTTTTGTTTTTACAATACAAACTTAAAATAAATTACAATCTATCACTATGATAACATTATCTTAGTTTATAATGACCCCATGCTAATGTGTCAATATTATTAGGTAAAATGTAACGTTTGGTGTCATTATAAGACAAACATATTTTGTTTACTTGTTGAGTAAATATTCTATGTTTTAAAGATTTAAATAGATTCATGGTGCCATACAGAATTTTTTTGTTTAAAAGACATGATCTATAATTTTCAATATTCAAATTCTTTGTAACACATTTCTTTACACCTTTAGCTTTCGCAATAAATTTATCATCAACATCTAATGCATACATTTTAGACCTTAACCCAATGAATTCTCGAAAAATTTTACCATTATTTTCATCTTTGAAAAAACCTAACTTCTTTTTATTTATTTTTGGATAACCAAATATGTTATCATCTGCGTAATCGGATGTATCAAACTTAGAAGATAGATCTGGTTTAATATTTTCATAAAAGTTATTTGTAAAAACTTGATATATCAAACTATCAGTATCAGTGTAGAGCAATTTTATGTTATTGTTAAACTTTTTAAGCATGTAGTTGTAATGAAAATCATACATTAAAGTTTTTGAAATATCCAAAATGCAAAAACCTAAGTATATCGGTTTGTTATGATACAATTTAGTTTTTCTTAACTGAACCGCTACTAAATTCTCTCCAAAAATGGAGGAATTTTTAAATTCTGGTTTCGCAACAAAATCTTGTACACCAAGCTTTTTACCTCGATTTTCCCAATGTGTTAATAGTTTGACATTCACCCTCTTTTCAATATTTTCCATTGTCTTCCCAAATACGGAATTATTCATTAACTTGTAAAAATCTTTTTCGAAATCAGATTTTGCAGATGTTCGTAAAGTTGTGTTTAAATCGATGTAATGTTTTAACCAGGGACTTTGTTTGAATTTTAATATCCTGTGAACCTTCGTTACTTTGACACCCAATTCAATGCATTGTTTCAAATTCCTATAATGGATTTTATACTTCATCTTATTGTGTAAGTTTGGGACTAACTTGATTTCTTTAGAATTTCCTATTTTTATGTTTTCAGGACAAAGAGGTAAATCTGAATGCAAATCATGTAGTTCAGTGGGGTACTCCAAATCAACTTCTAAAATAAAACCATATTCTGAATTGTCTGGCACATCAAAATTTGTATCAACGTTTACCCACTCAAACCCACCAACTGGAAGAAATTGAGACATAGCCCAACCATATAGATTATTAGCATCGAAATAAGTCAAAAATGATTTTTGTTTATCTTTATCATAATCTTCCATGAACTCATTATTAGCTTTTGCATGGCGATTACTGCATTGAGACACACCTCCTCGTATACCAGCTCTAATAAAAGCAATTTTTTCGTAATCTGTTAAAAGTTCTAACTCTATTTGAGTGTATTTCAACATAGCGTCCCAACTTAACCCAGGAGCTGTGTAGTAATGAACCGGATCCAAACCATATGTTTTTAAACACAAAGTTCTAAAGTTTTCAAACACATCCGTCAGCAGTAAAACATCAGTTTTGAGGTACAGATCTGAATAATCTGACATATTACGACATTGAAAGTGCTGCCAAACATCTTTAGCATGGTTGTAATCATCATTTGATACATGTGAATTAGTTAGTGAACTATAAAAATTTTCTTGACTAGGAAGTGTTGTTTTTTTCAAACAGTCTTCAGATGATATGAACTCATATGGGTATATACCTTTTTTTCTTAGACGATTAAAATCTTCATTATTAGGAAAGCTATTTCTTAAAGTTTTAAATTGTTCATTGCTTAAATTTTTTGCTAGCTGATCAAGACTACATGGTAAAAATTTAAAGGAATCTACAAATCTTAAACAAATTTTTTGATTATTTATACTCATGGTTTTGGAAAAAGAAATGTATTTTTCTTTGGTTTGAGGAATTACATCAATTTCTCCTTCAACAAAATTTAAGGAATGGACTATGAAATGAGCATCATAATTGCTTAGATTGTGTAGAAAAACTGGGATGTAATGTGGTGGTCGAAACTTTTTTACACATATTTCATGTGCAACACCTCGAAAATCACCAGTTTGCCAATCATAATCTAATGTGTTTTCACCATTTAAATTACTCTCACAGATATGACATGTTGTTGCAATTGAAACTTTATTTTCATCTATAGCTGATAAAGGTTTAGGACAAATTTGAAAGCTATTTTTTCTACATATTTTTTTTAAATCTTCATGCAAACGTTTCATGAATACTTGTGCACAATTTTTTCCACTGTAAGTCTCATATTTTGACAACTTATCATCATATGAACATTTGATGTAATAACCAAAACTATACGGTTTGTGCTCATGAGTATTGCGAGTGTATGGTTTTGAGGGATCGTTAAAACATGATTTGATTGGGTTTAAAAAAGCTTCGAAATCAGCATATATAACAAATGGTATTTTTAGCTTTTTATTGTATTTTTCGAATTTCAATTTATCATTGGATACTGGTTGACCAAACCAATCCTTTAACGTTGTATCACCATTTGGTAATTCTGTTGCAATATGAGCACAGTCATATTGTTGATGATCAATCAACCTTTCTTTTGTTGAAAAGTGTAGCAAACATCCATCACAAATATGGACTGCATGATCTTGATTTGAAATCTGTTTACTAACGAGACGCGACATGTTTTTAATATAGCAATAGTGTTTATTTATTCCCTTTGAAATTAATAATAAATTGATGTGAACATCTTTACGAGTTTTGGTTAAATACAATGGACCAACAACGCTATGACACTTTTTATCTTTATTAAATTCTAAACCAAACACATTAATGCTAATGTTGTTTAGTTTTTCAACTTTGGATATATCAACCAGCTTTACAGGAAAATCCACTCCATTAAATTTTAATTTGTTTGAATGTACTGTGTATGATGATACTCGATCAACATTTTTGTTAACTGGATACAAAGCGGAAAGCAATGCCCATTTGAAACATAAATTGTCAGCATTTTTAACATTAACTACAGCTTTTTTAGTTCTTATATCCTTTGGCAACTCAATATATGAAGTACCGCGCAGAGGATTAAATTTATTAACATTCATATCCAATGCTTTTATTTCCTTAAGACTCCAACCACTGTCTTTTTTCTCAAAAGAACTGATTTTATTTATCAAAGTGTCACACAAAGATGAATATAGAAAATTTAGATCATCCCCCTGAAATACTATGTAATTATATGTTTGGAAATCAAAAGTTTGAAATGAATCCTCTTTAGTTTGTTGAATAAAATCGGCATGCAGAACAAAGTTTACTTTAAAAACTGTTAGCTTTTGAATAGACTCTTCAATTAGAAGCATAATTTCATTTTTGATAGAATTCAAATACAACTCAGGTGTTTCAAAGTTATTTAAATGTTGATCATTCTTTCCACGTATCTTATAAGAAATTATTCTATTACCAAAAGCTGATTCGATTATAGAAACATTTTGTAGTGAGTCATGTACTTTTTCAAGTTTACTTTTATGAAGTTTACTCTTTAAATGATTTGCAAAATACCTTCTACTAACAAGAACTTGACAAATGTCACAATTTACCTTATCATCACGTTCATTTCCATTGTTAGATGTTGTTTCGTTTGTGTTGTTAGATCCCATTGATGATGTAGATGGTCCATCTTCATATCGCGCTCGTTTCACAACAATGTCAGCATTTTCAGAGTCATTCACTCTCTTAAGAGATCCCCCCGATTGTAGACTGCAATAATAAATTAAAAGAGTTGAGATATGAATTCAGTTTAGGATAAACAAAAGTACTAGAAGGAGAAGATATAGATATCACTTACTTTATTTTTCCTTCAACCAGAGCGCATTCTTCAAATAAGTATTCATCGTATTCATCTTCAAGCATCACACAATGTTTGAATTCGGATTCAGCATTTATTTTTTCTTCAACCAGAGCACATTCATCATATAAGTATTTATCGTATTCGTCTTCTAGCATCATATGGTTATCAAATTTTTGACAAATTTCATCACTAAAATCGGTATCCATCGTATTGAAAAAGACACTAACACAGTTTACACTCATATTTTCCATTTTTGGTGGAGATGGAATCACAGTAAGTATCTGCACGTAAGCGTCTACAAGAAGTATCTACATGTAAGCGTCTACAAGAACTATTTATAGTAAGAACAGGTAGAAAGATCTCATGTTATAAGTAATACTTACATAATGAGGTATGTCTAATTAGGTACTTACTAAAGCAACCCCACTGATGAGATATTGTTTCCTAAGATTCTATTATGAGGTAAGTATTTGTATTCTAATATTTTTTCTAATGACTAAAATTTGTAAATGAGGGATAAGTAAATTTACTAAGAATGAAATTTTATCGAAACTTATAAATAAAAATTGGTAAACTACTACCACTTATTAAAATGATATTTTTTACATGTTGGGTTTGATGCTATTTCTTTTGATATGCAGTATATTATTTTTTTTATACTTTCATAATTGTTATTGCATTCATTTGTAAAATATTTTACTCTATAGCTTGCATGTTTCCACTGTTCTGTAGGCGTGATTTTATTTATTTTGTGCATGTTATAAACTTCTATTTTTATCATATGATTCGATCGATGACCATCATCTTCATTGGTAGTTATAAAAACATTACCACCTTCTTGGTGGGCACGAGAAACTGTTGATGATAACTTTCTCTTCTTTATTTGTTTCACTTCAAACAAATTATCTAAGCTTTCAGTTGATTTGTTTCTTTTCATTTGTTTTTTAAGTGGTTTTTCTTCACAAATGTTAAGGGGTTCTTGAGTCTTATCTTCATCATCTGAACAAGTGTAATAATATTGTTTGAATGTATTTTCTTCGAAAGAGTTCTGCAACAATATAATAACCACTATCAACGTTTTGAATCTATATGCATAACAAATTATAGAAAAGTTTTAAAGAAGTACTTACATCCATTGTTCTGTAGATCACTTTAAACACACTTCACAAAATGTAATCTGGAGACTTATAGTTCATATGAACAAGCACTCGACAGTGAATGTTTGAAAAAAATTATGGCTTATATAACCAACTACACTATCAGGATCATTAGGGCAACATTCAAACAGCATTCCTTATTTGTATAGAATTTGATAATGTTATCTAAACTATCAGGATCATTAGGTTGTGTACATATTTTACAACTGACTAATGGGCAACATTCAAACAGCATGAGTCTACTCTTACTCAGACTATAAATTGTATTGTTTATGCAGAATTTGATAATGTTATTGAAATAGATAAGAACCGTAATGTAACCGTAGACTATAGCAGTTAAATAGGTAACTATTGTCTATATATAAGTGTTAGTACCTAATAAAAATAATCTGCACATATTCCAATCTTTTTATTTATGTCCTTGCACAATGTTTATAAAGAAGTTCAGTATATTTAGTTCCACATTCTTGATTTGAAGGTTAAGCATAGCACAGCTTTATGCGAAAGGCTGATTAAACATGAACACAATTGAGATTCAAAAATATTTGAACACGATCCATCCTTCTTTACAAAAAAATGTATATGCAGCAAACAGGTTACCTTTACATGTTAAAGTTCCTATGTACCTGATAAGCAATTTGGACACCGACAGCATGCCAGGTTCTCATTGGGTGGCCATACACATAGATAGAAATAGGTTTGGTCAGTATTTCGATTCATATGGACGACCGCCTACAGGATATCATAGAGATTTCTTGATCAGGAATTCAAAGCGGTGGGATTTTAATAGGTATAGATTACAAGATGATTTTACATCAGTTTGCGGAGAATATTGTGTAACATATCTTTATAACAAATTTTATGGAAATACAATGATGGATTTTATTAAATTATTCAGTAACAATACAATAAATAATGATATATTTTTATACAAACTATTCTGTACTTATTTTAGAGGAAATAAAGGTTTGTGATTGATCCAAAAAATGTTGTTTTGCTAGAACATCCTAATAAGCTAATTAGTCTGAGATTGACGTCAAACAATGGTGCGCCGTGACGTCAGAGGTGATAAACAAACAATGGCGCGCCGTGTTCACTGGGTGATAAGGAAACATTTAGGTTAATTTTATCAATATGTGATTAGCAATGTAGTGGAGAGCTTTAGATTGGTTAGCTATCTCATGATCTGTGTAAGCTATCAAAAAACGGATGCAATAGACCGATTCAGCGACCCCGAAAACCTAGGAAAAGACACCAAACTTTTTTTTTTTTTTTTTTTTTTTTTTTAGCCTGAGTCGGTGAATTTATTTCGGGTTTGGATCACATGACCCAGTTCCGGTGAATACCTAACTACTTATAGTGTTAAAAAACAACATCGTACTTACCAAAATTCCCAAACAAACTCAAATTTAAATACAAATAAATGGTCACATCAAAAAGTTATTAATTTAACCAAAACTAATAATGTCAATATATTTATTCAAGTTATACTGCTAGTGAGTTAAAGTTATAGAAGCGAAACTTCTTGATAGCTTTAGTGGCAAAACTCGATTCACAAGTTACACATTATTCAGGATGCGAGTCTAATGTATAAGTGACAAGCGAGCCTCACAAAAAAAAGATTGCGATTATTACCGGACACTCCGATGGAGGAAAACATCGTGACAAAAACAGTATGTCGTAGAACCAAACATTTTGAAGACAAGTCAAGTGTATGTAAGAATCCTCTGAGGCTTACTAATCCTTTCACCACACTAGTTGTAAAGAACTAATAACACTAGGTAAAGCAAAACAATTCGTCACTGTCTTGTCAAAAAGTAGTAAGTAAGTAAAACTTACTAAAAAAATCTTACTTATTAAATCCGTTGCGGGCCGGACCTGGATGAGGCTAGCAGCAGACCGTGGACAATGGCATATGCAAAGAGAGGCCTATACCCAGCAGTGGGTGAAGTCGGGCTGCGGATGATGATGATGATGAAGTAAAACTGTGCATTTGTGAGTTTAGCATACGTGATGCAAATAAATGAATTCATATGGTAGAGTTATTATAAAAATGGGCTATATTACTTGAATCAAAAGGTCTTATTTAACTTGTAATTATTAAAACCACCGCAAAACTGCATAAACTTATAACTTGCACCACCATCAATTAGGATGTAACGACTTTATAACGTGTATCAAAATATTACATTTTGACTATTTGTTTTAGTTAACTGATGTTTCAAACTAAACAAACAAACTGGTGTTTAATTCATTATACTTATTTTTACGTAAGTATTTTAAACTCAAAATACTATATTTACAAAAATATATAGAGAATAGTTTTAGTATATAAAAAATGTTAGCAGGCAACACACATAATTTACCTAACAATAAATACTTACGTAAAAGAATATTGTCGATTTCCTCATCCACCTAGTGGGATAAGGGCAGGAAGATGATTGTCGATTTCCTCATGATGTTTTCCTTCACCATTTAAGGCTTTGCACCCATAAATTTTTCGAATACAAAAACTCCATTGGTGCACGACCAATTTTCAACCCACGACACCACTAGTGCTCTGGTAGTGTATTGGTAGCACCCCTTTTCGTTGGTGCAAATTTTGAATTACAAAAACACATGTACCCATCACTCTGGACAAGGAAAAGCCTCGAGGGTTTTATTCCAGCCAAATAGGAGCTAACGCGGTTGATGCATATATCACTCTTGATTCATAGTGCCAAATAGTCTAAAAACCACCAAAAAACTGTCAAAAAGGTAGCGAAATGCCGCTCCTTTGTTTCAAGTTGCCTCTGACATAGTACCTACTGCACGCTGCCGAGATCAGTTTAACCTGTGTCACTCTACAAAACATTATTGAATGTAGTTTGATCTAGATCAGTTGTGTATAGATCGTTTGTAATGATCTATGATAGCTCAAGTGGTTCATATGTTACGTAATTATGTTGACGAGGTTTTTTAAGTTTTACGGAAAAAATATCAATCCCTCTAAGAATAAAATTTATAAGGACCACCTCGCTTTCAAACAATTTTTTCTTAAATCTGTTCTAATTAGAGATATTGGCTGGCCTCACAGCTCAGTTTGTAGTAGTTTTGTCTTCTGCGATGTAGGTTGTGGGTTCGATCCCCACTCAGGACAGACATTTGTGTGATGAACGCAGATGTTTGTTTTGTGTCTGGATGTTATTATTTATGCTATGTAGGTACTTATGTATTTACAAAAAAATAGTATTTAATTAATCTATCAGTTATTTCTGTCCCATAGTACAAGCTTAGAGAGTGTTGTGTGATAATTATGTCCACCAATATTCATTATTTATCTATATGGGTAAATATACATTTAAAAAAATCTTCTCCGTTAAAATGCATGAGAAAAAGTTTTATAATGTGTATAATAAGTATAGTTATATATAATTCTGAATTATATTATCACGATCACAAAACTACTTACAAATAATATGAAAAAATGGGGCTCCGTCATTGCAAAGTTCTTTGTTCTGGCGTTATAGATTATCGATATCTTTTATTAGATTTCGGAGAATGTCGAAGAATGCTTGTTTCCTCAATATCCGGAATCTTTTTTGACGTAATTAAATAGACATCGATCCGCAACGCCAAAATTGCTTCGTTACGAGAAAGTGTCTTTTTTGTCTTTAGCAGTTTTTGGGCGCCATTATGAGTCAAACGAGTTATATTAAGCACATGAATCAGAATCTAAAATTAAAATTTCTTTCAAAAAAAGTTGAGATTGGTTACTGCCATCATCTGTTGGTATTGTGGTAATAATATAGCATTTATTTCTTTTTTCAATCGCTTACGTATAAAATGTATATTTTAAAGCGGTTTAATGATAATAAGCCGAGCCTGGGGCTTATAACAGTCGTGATCATAATATGATATAACTTATTTTATTACATACCGTGAAAAAGAGGTAAAGAGGCACCTATGTATTAATAAATAACAACTAAATTCGTTTATTTCTGACAATTTCTAATACATTTTTTGTGTGCTACTAATACTATGGATTTGAAATTGTCCGAAATAAACGAAATTGTTGTTATTTATTTATTTGTACTATGTAGTTAATACCTCTTTTTCACGGTGTGTAGTAAAATAAGTTATATAGGTAAGTAGGTACGTAATGTTTTCTCCAATAGTTTGTTTCCACCATTACGACTAGTGTGACATCTTCCATATTGTCTTCGCCATCAGTGTTATTTTTTGAAGCATTAGCCTTAACCTTCTTAACTGCCCTAAAGTTGTGTACGATAATTCATTTTTCTTTCCAGTTTGAGTATGGTTTATCAGTGGCACGACACTAGTCTACTATTACATCGTCTGTGATAGTATTTCCGGCGTGGTGCCTCCTAAATTTATAGTCCTGGCAACCCCTACGTCAAGTGGGGCATCCCATTTAACAATTTTGATCAATGATACTGAGCGCGACGACCTATCTCCTGACAAGTGTATTCGCTGTTGTAATAATTTGAAAAGGGTGCTTTGATGGATGTTAGTTTTATTAACTTTGCACGTTCAGAGTATATGTTTGGAACGCTACATTAATATGTTAAGCAACTTTTAGCGCAGAATCTAAATTAGATGAGTGATTAGGGCTTTTAAGTCTAAGCACTTTCAATGATCAGTGACGATCTGTAAGTTATGTGATCTTCTTCTTTTTGATAATTAGGCTTACTGCTCATTAAGCGTTTCTATGTTGAACATTTAGGTACTTAGGTCTTTTGATCAGGAGAGTTCTTATAGTATCACTAGTTTTTTTAACCGCTGTGGTAAAAGAGTCTGCCCACTTTAAGTGATTTCTTTTGGCCACCACTTGGTGCCTTACACCACCTGCCATCCAAATCTGGCTAGTCAGAGCGCCACTTTAGTCTCGTTATACGTATATTGTAGTAAATTGTACTAAGTACCTAGTGTCTTCCAATATCATTAAGAGTCGGAAGCAATGGTGTTGAATCATTTGAAACAAAATGTACTTACCTACCTTCACAACTCAACACTGATTATTCCGCTCATCGTTATTAGTGACGTCAAAGCCTTTATAATATTTCCATTGATCATCCCACAATTCATCGACCAAAAAGATACAATCATTATTTTGACAAAAGCTTTTGACGTTCCAAAATACATGAACCTCGTTTCCAATTTGAAAAAACTCCATTAACCGGATCGATTCACAACTTGAATGGAAATGAATGAAAATTCAACAGAGGCCTATTCACACACTGTTGGCTAAACAATTGATGAGTTATTATCACTCGCGCCCAGGCGAGGTCTATTCATACGGCAAAATGGAGAAAAATTATGTTCACCTGTGCTATTACTGCTCAGAATGGATTATTCATAGCGCAGCGCTGGGCGGTCGGCGTGATTTGTACCGTGTTTTGTTTCTTCAAAAGCGAGTGAATTATTGAACGGGGAGTTTGTTTGTAGAACGAGGTTTGCAAGTGCCGGTTACTCTGACCCATCTAGCAAGTTGAGCAAATTAACGTTGTTAATGTCATTATCATCAGCCAGTGTCAGTCCACTGCTAGATATTAGGCCTCTCTAATGCACGCCACTCAGTCCAATCTTCAGCTCTCTGTCTTTAATCTCAGCCTCTTGCCTAGACGAATGTCATAGCCTTACCTAACGGTAGTCATCATCATCATCATCATATTCCTGCCCTTTTCCCACGTTATGTGGTGACACATGTGATCTTGTTCCATTTCCCTCTGTTAATCGTCATCTCGGTAGTCAATGTTTACGAATTATTTCTAATAGCTACTTCGCACCTGTCAAACTGTTTCAAGAATCAATAATCAAGAATGTTTATTTGCTAAATAGTAATCTAAATCTATTATTTTTTCTTTGGATTAGTAATCTATTTATAAATTCAAACAAAGCTAATTGATTTTCAATTTCTTTATTTCAATGTTCGTTACAATTATTCACTAAAATCACTTTTAATTCAATGCACAATCAGGCAATTATTGTTAATACAAATACATGTTATTCAAATTTCTCTAGACGATGAATTTGCCCAATTCAATGTCAATTCCATTTTATGTTAAAAACATATTCAAACCTCGTCTAGTTTCAAGTTATTCAAACGGTAGTTTATGGACACTTAACTATTATTTACATTTTAAATAATCTATTTTTATTAATAACACAATTTTCTAGTCATAATAATTATAACAATATTTTACAGTTTAATAATGCACCATCAAATTGTTTTACAATACGTAAGGAAATGACTAACAATGAAGTGACACCTAACCTTAAGTGATCATGATTATTTTTTACATAACCAAAGATAAAAGAAGGTAACCATGACCACTTAATAAAAAAAGTCACCGTAAAACCATAGATATAAATGATAAATGAGAAGTACGATTATTATAAACACAGCCTCGTATTTTATTGACAAAAACAAAATAAAATGTTTATGTTATCATGTAAAAAATAACAATGTTAGAAAGACTACAATAGAAAGAGGATTATATGAAACCCTTAAAAATAAACAAGATGGTAAAAGTCTAGAGGAGGATAAAAAGCTTGATTATTTTATATTATTTTGTTTACTTTACGGAGCTGATTCTGGTTCACTTATAATATATTAAATTCAAATAATTAGGATCACTTACTTATTACGATAGCTGTTAAGTTTCTTGTCGTACTTATTAGTTAGACTAACCAACAATGTATTATTTAGAACAAAAAAATAAACGACAAATATATCATTGTTATGAATTTTGCAATAAAAACTCAGTTGGTTAATGATTTTTAAGAGATTTTTTCCATAATAACTATGGGTATTATTAATTTAAATATTTTATAAATCAAAATAAATAAAGCTTGAATTTAAAATCTGTTCTTAATACGTATTGGTTAATGGTTGGTTATATTTATTGCAAAAAACGCACAAGGCAATATTTGTTTTAGGCCACTTTTATTTTTTAGGGCTCTAATTAATTTAAATGACATGGATTTTATTATAGTTTAATAATCATCATATTATTTAAATATATGCTAACGTTAATGGCAATGTATAAATGTTTTTAAATATATACAAACAAATGTTTTTTATACAATTCTTAAAACTATATAATCAGTCTATGTTAACAATAAGTATGAATTCTAAAATGTAGGCATAGAAACGCTTTTAGACACAATAATTGTATTTATTCAACAACAACAAATAAGAATACTTTAATAAAAACGATTTAAGGTATTGTCAATGAAGAGTTTTACTAAAACATTTTTACATAAATAAGTTTTTGAAAATCCATTTATAAGCAGTGAAACTTTTGAACCTTGAGATGGATCTCATACGATTTAATCAAATACCAAAAAACGTAAACCCGCACAGCTATCTAATCGCTGTATAATTTTGCATTAAAAATTGCAAACATATTTGAAGTAGCAACACTATTATTGTAGGCAGACACGTTTCTCTAGCTGCACCTGAAAATAAAATAAAGTTACTAACAAAAAACTTAGTCAAAAGTAATTTTTTATCTTTCAGAAACTCAATTTGATTGATATCATCAGCATTTAAGGTCTAGGGCACATAAGAGATGACACTTAAGATAGATGAGTATTGGCTATAGAGACGATGAGTACAAAAGTCACAGTTTATATCTTTATGCCCTATTCCCACGTTATGTGGGGTCGGCACAACATGTTATCTTCTTTCTGTGACCTCTATCATTCGTCATCTCAGTACTCACTCCTTTCTTACTCATATCATCTTTCACACATTCCATCCATCTTTTCTTTGGCCTACCTTTACCCCTGTTCATCCACATTCATCTCTAATACTCTCCTCGTCACATGACATTAATCTCTTCTCTAACATGCCCATTACACGCTAGCTAACCTATTACTCCTTTTCCGTCACCTATGTACATATATACACATTTCTTATTTTAATCATCTTCGTCATTAATGCCCGCCTTCCACTAAAAAAGGGTAATGAGCGGAAACTGAGCTAATGATCTGAGCGGATTGAAATAGTATTGAAATCCGCTCATTCACACTCCTATGGAAGCACTCCTATGAAGAAAGCCGTTGCGAGTTAAACGGAGTCCGGACGGAGCCCGCTCCGCTCGCAGTGGAAGGCGGGCATAATGCAAAAAGGATCAAGGAAACAAAAGTGACAAAATTATGACTACAAAATCGGAACCAACAATAAACGGACTTCAAGTGGGGGAAGGTAAAAGGTAAAAGCTTCTAATTACCTGTCAAGCTTCTTCCTAATGCAGAAGCAGGGTTGGCGCTGCGTTCTCTTAGGATCAGCGTGTGGCTCGTCGCCTTCCATACCTCGAAAATCGAAGCTTCACATCTAAACAAGATATTTTATTTTACAAAAATTATCAACAGGCTCAAATATATTATAAAGAAAACATAACATGAATTATTTTTAATGTTCCCTCAATCTTTGAAGACAAATATTTGAAGACGGCCTCACAAGAAAAAATCAAATACATAAATCTTATTTTTATAGGTTAAACCACTGCTAGATCAACAAATCCAACAATAGTTTACAAACCTAATGGTTCATGATTCTATTACCGAATAAAAAAAGGGTTTTAATATTAATCCCATTAAAGGTATCGGTAGCTAATATACGGTCTGTTTATATATTCAATATATCTGTAGTTTTTGGATTATGGATAAGTATTTGACATTAATCCTATACAAGTAATGTCAAATACCTATCCAAAATCCAAAAACCACAGATAGATATAGAAACCGACCGTTAATTAAACTAGTTTTAGTTTCATGGGTTTTCTTGTCCCACTCACCGTATCATCAACGTAGGTACAGGCGACAACGCGGCCGCCTCTAGCTCAAGCGTAGCAAGACTGGACGCGTAGCCATTACTATAATTTAGCACATGGTTGGCTGTGAATCCTGGCACCTGAGGACAATCAAAAATAACTCTTTATTGAAGTAGATAAAGTAAGATATAGCGTACAGCCGATTTTTTAATGGATATAAAGGAATAATAGGTCAGTCTTCAATCTTAAGATTTGATGCCATAAAGTGCCCAAAACGGTGGCTTTACTTTACGATCGAAGATCAACTTGAAGATTTTCACTTTCTCGTTTACAAACTGTTACAGTTTTAATATGTAAAAAAATATATATATGAGGGGACAACGACACGTGAAATTTTTACTTCCCGTTGTCCCCGTCCCCGAATCAATGTTTCGGGAACAATGGGAAAGAATTTTTTTCACGTGCGTCCTGCTGTCCCCGATAGGGGACAGGGCGTTGGGGGACATCGGGCATACACGTGATCACGACTGTAATCCCCGGGCTCGGTAGATATCTTCCTTAGATCTTTAGTTACTTAGATCTTTGAGGATATTTAAAGGGGGTAGTCAGAGGCACGTCCAAACATGACATTTGGTGCATGCCCATATTTTGCACAGTAGATAGTATTCCGTACGTGCCAGGTTGCAAGCCCATTGCGGCTTATAAGAATACAAAACTATGACACATACCATACCTTCGAATTTTTGGTTCTAGGGTATGCCGGTTTCCTCACGATGTTTTCCTTCACCGTTTAAGAGCACTAATATGCAGATAAGTACCCATATTTACTTACCATCTGCTCATTTACGAACCACGTGATGTTGGCAGCGGGGAGGGAGGGAGGAGATGAGCAGTTCACCCTTATATGGTCACCACCGATGTAGCTCATCCGATCTGACGTCACGTTGGGGCTTATCAGTGGCGGTTCTGTTATGGACAGGAAGTACGGAAATGTGAGTTTATGAACTAAGGTTATAATTATGTATAGTGATGGTATAAGAATAGTTTATTTAAAATAACATGGTCACGACTGTAATCCCCTGGGTAGATAGATATCAAAGATCTATGTAACTAGAGGTCTGAGCAGATGCTCAGACCTCTAGTTACATAGATCTTTGAAGATATCTAAAGAGGGTAGTCAGAGGCACGTCCGAACATGACATTTGGCATACGTATGCCCACATTTTATACTGTATTTGCATTTTGAAACCAAGGTTTGAATTAAAAGCTATATTTTCTATTCTATTCAGTTATAATACGAATGTCCGTTTATTTAATTATCTATCTGATAAAACACAAGATTGTATTCTTAGATTGTAGCCAGTAGAAATGTTTAATACCATTATAGAAAATTCAAAATCATTTGCCACTTTTGGCTGTATTTAATCCTGTAGATGACTTGCAATGTTATACTCGTATAATTATAGATGTCTTGGAATGTTATATAATCACACTGGAAATGCTTATAATGTATGGGTTGACAACCGCCAAGTGTAAAAAGGTACTTTAAGGATGAATCATAAGGTTGCTTTCTCTATGAACACAATTTGTGCGGCCTCTTAGCCTAAGTAGTTTGTGAACATCACAGTACATCCATCTACTCAATTATTGGTTTGCGGTGAGATACAATTTGCTTTGATTCACTCACTTCATTACAGTCAGGCACTAGAGCTAAGTTTCTGTATGTTAAGCCCTCAAAACAGATTACTTCTTGTTTAATTTGTGCCATTTGTTCTTTTGAACCAGTATGATGAAAGGATCTAATGCGCCACAGAGACTTCTTTGTCTTCAAACTGTTAGATCTTTTAGTACTTCTTTTTATAGCTTGATGGCGGGGTTAAATTTGTAGATCGCGCTATCATTGCGTTTGGAAATTCTTTATAAGTAATGTCATTTTTATTATTATTTTTCTCCTCTCAAAAGCAATACAACTACTTGGACCTAAACTGTGGTTTCATTTGGTATAGCTGCACCCTTAGGATCTGGTATCGGTTCGTTCACAAACTGTTTTGGTTCTTCAAAATAACGGTTTTCTCACAAAGTTTTCCATCGTTTAAAAAAACAAAAAAAGTTTATTTTGTGTCACAAACAGAAATAAAACATAATATAATTAACTGAAACTTAATTATGACAGCAAAAATAGGCGTCTAGTAGTATCGGAGCATATTCAATGCAAGCAAATAAACAAACAATCAAATCTTTCCTCATTATAATATTAGTATAGATTAGTAGATATATATAGATGGCGCATACAAACACATTTTCTAGCTAAAACAATAATTAGTGCACGACCGGATTCAAATCTATGACCTTATGAATAGAAGAGGCCATTACCACATAGACCATGCTTTGTTTATTGATTACTATGTGCTAGAACTGTTTGGCCAGTGAATCTTTATCACGACTTACCGTTACACGATTGCAATGAAGGTTTATCAGTATGTATAGATTAGATAGTTGTTACATAATCCAATTTAACTATGTGAAGGTTCTTGAATCATTAATTTATTGTCCAATACCTATTAAGATCTATCAGGGTTAGTATTGGATAAGATTGATCACTGTCTGGCTCACGTAATTGTAATTAAAGATCACTTCATAATAACCTTTTATGAAAGTTACTGATATGTTATGACTTCAGTAGAGATGTGATAGACATTATTGTTTTAAACATTAACCGCTTTTTCGTTGGTATAATAACGGTTTTTCCACAAACTTAGACTTATTGATCTGTAACAGCGGATTCCCACCTTTAAAATTTCAGCTTTCTAGGTTCAGCGGTTTCGGCTGGGCGATGATAAATCAGTCAGTCAGTCAGTCAGTCAGTCAGTCAGGTTAAGCTCTTTTATAGATATAGATAGGATAACTTTTATACCTACCTCATTTGTTAAGTGGGTACATAATATTTTTAAGCAACTTATTTCTATTTTATGTTTGGTTTTGTTGTGGTTTGCAAGAAATAAATATATTTCATTTCATTTCATTTTCATTTTCATTTCATTTCGTCCGATCGGAATCCGTGAAAATATGGATCTAGAAAACTCGGACCGAATTTGGATATTACTTACACACTAGTCCGACCTCTGATACAATTGACGGAAATGACGAATAACAGAAAGAAATCGGATGACGGAAATCAGATATAGTGCGAAAGTTACCATAGAAATTGTTCTACCACTACTCCGGACCATATTTTTACGGGTTCGGAATGAATTAAGATCGGACGTAGTGAAAAACTACTCTTATTGTGTAATTTGCAGCATTTCGCAACGTTCATAATGACTGAATTTGCGTCACCTAAAATATTTTCCTAAACAAAAGCATAATCTAAAAACTTATTACTGTAATAAACTTTTTTCTGACACAGTTTTTTTGGGATTAGGCATTAAATTATTCTAAATGCTATTATTGTTTTGCTGTAAAAGATTCTTCAGTGATTTGATAGCACAAGTCGAGACTGGTTCTATCAAATCGTGAACATATTCGTCCTTTTCAATTTCTTCCTCTCACAACTCTTTTACCATGCTTGTTGAAATATTGCATATTCAAAATGCAGCTGGCACTTGTGACAAACCTAGTTCCATTCAAAGTTTTGATACAATTTCCAGTACAAATCAGATATCTGGTTTTGCACTAAATAAATGTATATCTTGGTCTATGGTCTTGGTATTTTTGTAATATCAGCATGACCAGATTTATAAATTCTCAATGTTGGGACGCACGCTATGTTTCGATCAAGATTCTTTTTGTAGCTGAGTCGACAGACATTGTCCAGTCTTAAAACTTCCTCCTTACAATAACAATGATAACATAAAAAGTTAACGAAATCTGTCCAGCCGTTCACGTGTGATGCCGTGACCAAGGGAAATAGTGATTCATTTTTTTATATAAGACTGGCTGTCCCGGCAAACTTCGTACCGCCTTCTACATTGCTTAGACAACAGTGAGTGATTATAATGAACTTTATTAAATAGTAATAAAGTTCAAATTGGCTCTACATTTTATTTAGAAAACGTTTGTATGGGAAATAGAAAAGGGCTATTTTTAGGGTTTTTCCGGCAGTTATTCGAATTTTTCTTACCTTTTAAACCTTCCCTAGACCTCCACAAACATTTCAAGACCAAGATTAGATAAATCCGTTTAGCCGTTCTCGAGTTTTAGCGAGACTAACGAACAGCAATTAATTTTTATATATATATAGATATTGAATACTCAGTGTCTAGACCAACCTAACATAGGTTTTAAGACATTACTAACGAGCTTTTCTATAATGTTTTGTTTTGTAATAAATTATCTATTTGTCTACATGATCTGTAGATAGCTTAAACACTGGTCCAAGACACTGGCAGAGGGAATCGTCTTCACAACTTTTTTCAAGTTGTTTATTCAAAAAGTGTTCTACCACTGCCCCTTCTCCGCAAGAGTTCTTTTAATTTGCTACCGTGAAAAATGTTCGGTTACACCCCGGGTTTTAAGCGATCAACGTAAATAATTGTTTCCCCCCAAGAAATATAGGGTTAATGAATGGGATAAAGTGAATTTTTCCTGTTTGCTTCCGTTTCTAAACGCAAAAATGGCCTTAAAATGTATTATTTATCAACTATTAGCTTCCGCGTATGTCTCCGCTTGCGTGGTACCTACTCATATAAAAAGTAGCTTATGTTTTATTTCAGGTCATAAACTACAGGTTTTCCAAGTTTCACCCAGATCCGTTCAGCCGTTTCAGCGGGGGGTTTGGAGGGCAATAAAATAATCTAGCTAGGTTTCATTTTTAGAAAACGCAATGTACCAAATAAAAATCCGAGCAAAGCTCGGTCATCCAAGTACTAATATCATTATTATAGATCCACCGCTTTGTCAATCCATCCAAAATAAATAAATACATTACATACAGACATATTCGTGGACATATTACACAACACCCCCTAGCCCCAAACTAAGCAAAGCTTGTACTAATGGGAACCAGATAGCTGATAGATTAATTATATAGTTACTTTTTTTTTTTGGAAATAAAATACATAAATAAATAAATAATGCTGGACAATCCACACAGCATTATCTAGCCCCAAAGTAAGCTACTCAAAGCTTGTGTTATGGGTACTAGATAACTGATATATTTTATACATTATATACATAGATATTTTTTTTTTTAATATACATAGAAAACACCCAGATCAACGGAACAAATTTCTGCAGCTCGTGCACAAATTTGTTCCGCAGCGGGAATCGAACCCGCAACCTCTTGCGTCGCAGGCGGACTCTCGCCCGCTGCGCCACTGAGGTCGTCAAAGTAAGTAAGTTCATAGAATATATAATAACACCCAAGCACATAACAAACATCTGCGTTCATAACACAAATGTTAATAAAAAATTATAAATAATATATTGGTGGACATTTCACACAAGGTTTATAATAATAATAATAATATATTTATTTATTCAGATAACAAGATCCATAGTGTTATGGTTTATTTTTTAGTGGTTTATGGTCTCTTACCAACAACAACCATTTCAGCTGCCTTGATGTCAGTGTGAAAGAGAGGTGCATCGGCAGACACCTCACACTGATATTCTCCCGTGAGGCTCCGGTCCACCTCGGTCAGGGTCACTCTGCTCTGGTCTGATGCTGCTACCTGCGGTAAATAAATAAACAAATAAATAAATAAATATTGGTAGACATTTTACACAACGCCAATAGAGCGCTGGTGGTGTAGTGGTAGCACCCCTGCTTCACGATCCGAAGGTCGTGAGTTCAAACCTGGTCGTGCAGTAATGAGTTTTTCCATTCGAAAAATTTATGTGCGCAATGCCAGTGTTCTTAAACGGTGAAGGAAAACATCCTGAAGAAACCGGCATAACCTAGAACCAAAAGGTATGTGCCATAGGTTAGTATTCTAATAAGCGGCGATGGGCTTGCAACCTGTCACGTACGGAATACTAACTACAATACTGTGCAAAATGTGGGCATGTACCAATATCATGTTTGGATGTGCCTCTGACTACCCTCAAGTATCCTTAGATATCCTCAAGTATCTCAGTAACTAAAGATCTGTGGAAGATACTACCGAGTCCGGGGATTACAGTCGCTATCATATTTTTTTTTATACGCCATCTATCCCCAAACTTATGCTTGTACTATGGGAACCAGATGGCTGATAGATTAATTATATACATTTTTTTTATAAATACGAGTACATTCATAGTAACACCCAGTCACAGAACAAACATCAAACAAAAAAAAAAATATGCACAAATGAGTTTTCCATTCGATATGTACTTTTTTCGTTATTTTTTCACCTCTAAATGGTACGTAAAAACCATTGATATTTGTGAATATGACATGTTTTGATGATGAATATCGTATTAAAGTATATTTAAAATAAAGACAACGTCTTTCCTGTACATAAGAATGTACAGCAAAGATATGTTGTTATTTTACCTATATTTTTAAAACACACGTTGTTCGTCTACATGTTTTCATATTATGATGTTGTATAATGATGAACGGGTCTCCTGGTAGCCGTCGGTCAAATACGCTCAAGCCACAAACAAACACTGCGGGAAAAACATTTTCAGAAATTCGGACATTTAAATTATGTCCGAATTTCAGTTTTTACTTTAAATGTACACCTATTTATTAAACTTAACCGAAATTTCTGCTTAATTTTTGTCTGAGCATTTTAAGTAATATATTTTTCCCGTTTTTGCAACAGTTTTTATTGATGCTCTGCTCCTATTGGTCGTAGCGTGATGTTATATTATAGCATATAGCCTTCCTCGATAAATGAATGTACTATACATACACAGTAATAATATTTCGATTCGAACCAGAGTAGTTCTTGAGATATGCGCGCTCAACCAAACAAACAAACTCTTCAGTTTTATAATGATAGGTATAGATTTTGCTAAAAAAGTTGTTTCACTACGCACTGTATTTTCGTATGCTGTTTATAAAAAAAACCAGCAGAATGTGAAATTTTTACGTGTCTTTACAAATTATAAAATGTATCAATGGGACCAGTTTCCCGACTCAAAATATTTATTTCGTCAACTGATCCCGCGGGATTAGTTCGAGCGGGCTCAGTTGACTAACTAGCTATTAAAAGCGCAAAAACTTATACAATTGTAAACAGCCGTATTATACATTTACAATAAATAAATAAATAAATAAATAATGCTGGACAATCCACACAGCATCATCTAGCCCCAAAGTAAGCTACTCAAAGCTTGTGTTATGGGTACTAGATAACTGATATATTTAATACATGATATAGATACATAGATAGATATTTTTTATTATACATACACACCCAGACCAACGGAACAAATTTCTGCAGATCGTACACAAATTTGTTCCGAGGCGGGAATCGAACCCGCAACCTCTTGCTGACTCTCGCCCGCTGCGCCACTGAGGTCGTCAAATTATACATCTATACTAATATTATAAAGAGGAAAACTTTGTTTGTTTGTTTGTTTGTTTGTTTGTTTGTTTGTTTGTTTGAAATGAATAGGCTCCGAAACTACTGAACCGATTTGAAAAATTCTTTCACCAATGTGTAGAATGAACTTTCAGGATGAACATAGGCTATAGTTTATGTAGGTACTTCGCGGGCGACGCCGCGTGCAGAAGCTAGTTTACAATAACTAAACAATATAGTTGTTTTGATATAACTTACAACAATACAACTATGCTTTTCCTAATTGCTATGTAAATTACGTCTACAAAATAACCAAGCAGTTGTTAATGTTTACATAGATACATGCGGTTAGATAATTCAGTTATTAAGTTTCCATGAAACCACAAATTGAAAGACCTCAAACATCACAATTACTCTCCAATTTAAACACAAAAGCACTCAAAATTCGCAATTTAAAACGCTACAGTGTAATAACAATGGCTGCTATTGTCAAGATTTGGTTTGCAAATTAACGAATAATCAATCGCCAGATCCGTTGAACAAGCAGGCTTGCGCACCAGCTGATGCGAAAAAGCTGAACCACGTTTGACAAACTCAATGCTTTTCGTAAGCTTAGAACTGATGTACGAATATCGTAGAATGCGATCACGCTTATCGTAGCATGTTCCTACGCTTATTGTAGCATGTTCCTACGCTTATTGTAGCATATTTTCTACGCTTATTGTAGCATGTTACTACGTTTCATCATCATCATCTTCCTGCCCTTATCCCACTAGGTGGGGTCGGCACAACAGGTTCTCTTCCTCCACTCTCCCCTATCATCCGTCATCTCAGTAGTCACTCCCTTCCTACACATATCGTCTTTCACACAGTCCATCCATCTTTTCTTAGGTCTACCTCTACTCTTATATCCACCCACATTCAAATCCATAACCCTTCTTGTAACATGACTTTCCTCCCGCCGCATAACATGCCCATACCACGCCAACCTATTACTCTTCAACTTTTCTGTCACCGGCGCTACTTTCAAACTTCCTCTAATATGCTCATTCCTTATCTTATCCATCCTTGTCACTCCACACATCCATCTTAACATTCGCATCTCCGTCGCATGCACTTTTCTTTCATCCGTCGCCTTAGTTGTCCAACATTCAGATCCATACAATACGACAGGACTAATGATCGTCTTGTAGATTTTCCCCTTAAGCTTAAGGGGCATCCGCGGATCACACGTAGTGCCTGTGACCTGTCGCCATTTCATCCATCCCGCATTCATTCTGTTTTTCACGTCTCGGTCTACTTCACCGTCGTTCTGGATGAGTGAACCGAGGTAGCGGAAATCGGAGCAGACTGGTAGGGATACACCGTCTAAGGCAATATGAGAGAAGCTGTTACTACGTTTATCGTAGCATATTGCTACGAACTGTAACGTGTCGTAGCATGTGGCTACACTTTGTAAATATAGCTATTCTAGAGCTCCTATGTTTAGATCGCAGCATATTTCGATATATTTTAACAATTCGTTTATTTTATTTACGTCCCATTCAAGGTAAATTTTATTGAAGCTAAAAGTAAAATACAAAAATTACCAAACTTATTAAAGACCTGGTAAAGTTAACAATATTGGCTACAGAAACAACAGTTTTAACCGAATTAACTCCCAAATTACTGAAACAAGTACAGTAAAAGGGACATTTTCGTAGTACTCTAAAGTAACTTGTTTAATATGATTATACTGTTTATTTTAGGGAACCGACTATATAGTTATTATTATAATAACCGCTTTCAGACAGAACTTTGATTCTTATTAAAATAATATTAGATTATGAATATGATTATAATGATTATTATTACGGTTGTGATTATCCCGGAAAAATTTACCGTTCCCACGGGATAGGTAGGTTTTTGTTTTTCAAAGTACCACGTGGGCGAAGCCGTGGGCGGAAGCTAGTAAACTATATTTTATGTAGGTAACTCGCGGTCGGAATCAAGTATCAGTATAACCAATGCCGTGCCTTTTTTTCTCAAAGATATTTGTTCCCGCGTGTACATTAATATGAAATAATACATTCCTTTTTGTTTTTTTTTGACAGCGGGATAAAGTGACCGATTCAAAAATGCATTAGGTCAACTCATCCCGCAGGATAAGATGACAGCCTCAGTTGACTAAAGACATGCAGTTCGCAAATGAATCCGCTAGTAAACCTATTACGATAAGGAAAAGAAATTTACACTTCAATTCGTTCCTTCAATTTTCACATCAGCAACCGATGATCAGACATTTTCAATTCCCCAAGACGCACACCTCAATAAACCTTAATGAGACCGGAGCCTTGGGGGTACGACCACGAGACTGTGAAATAACTCGAGTTACTAAGGAACTACTCACGTTGACTTTAATTCTGCGATAGGGAAGAACTCTAAGCCGCTTGGAGGGTATACGTAAGAACTTCTCATTGACATCAAGGGACATGAATTTATTATCGACTGTTTACAAGAATGTGGAACCCCATTTAAATAAACTATGCCAGACCTTATTGATTGAGTGAGCAACTACCTAATAACTAACCAAATAACTTTAGAATCGTTAATCTAATCTGCATGAAACTTGGAAGGTTTAGTATTATGAAAATCATATATAAAACTAAAATCGCTTTCTCTGTATGTACGTTTTTATTTTTTTTAATAAGCATCGGATACGCAATTGATTTTAATGCAGTTTTCATTAATAGATGAAGTGATTCAAAATAAAGCTTAATTCATTCATCACAATATCTACCTTTCACCCGTGCAAAGCTGGGACGGGTCGCTAGTAAATAAATGAAATTGATGAACATTTCACACAACGCCATCTAGCTCCAAATTAAGCAGAGCTTGTACTATGGGAACTACATATATAGGTAGCTGATAGATTTAATTATATATTTTTACCTGATGCGGCGATGGGCTTGCAACCTGTCACGTACGGAATACTAACTACTGTGCAAAATGTGGGCATGTACCAAATGTCATGTTTGGACTTGCCTCTGACTAACCCCTTTAGATATCCTCAAAGATCTAAGTATCTAAAGATCTGAGGAGATATCTACCGAGCCCGGGGATTACAGTCGTGATCATATATATATATTTTTACCTGATATTATATTTTCATATAATAACACCCAGACACAGAAAAAACATCGCACAAATGTTTGTCCTGGGTGGGGATCGAATCCACAACCTACAGCGCTGAAGGCAGATCTACTACCAACTGAGCTACAAAGCCAATCAATGTTTTTTGTACTACGCAAAACAGTAGGTACATGATAAAAAAAAATTTTTGAGACAAAGTTGATTTGTCAAAATTGTAGCTTAAAAATGCCGCAATTAGATTTAATATAAATTCTTCATTAAGAATTCAGATTACGATTATTTCTGAAAGAATGGATAAAATTACCCATTTTTGGTTGTCAATTTCTTAATAAAGAGAGAAGTTTATATTATATTGAATATGCTCTACCTTTATTATGTTGGTGCGTAAGACAACAATGTAACACTTACAGAAGACGCACCTTAAAATAGATACGACATAAAGTACTTACGTCAACTTTAATTCCATCGACAGGGAAGACTTTAGTCGCTGGGGACTCCTTGGGCACGAATCGGTAGAATTCTATCATGTTCCTGTACCATCGTATTGAGTACAGTAGCGCGTCTTCCAGCTCGTATGTACACATTAGCTCCACACTCGTCCCGGTTAGCACGGCGCGAGGCACGTGTATCTGTAGGGACTTGAGTGTGTTGACTGTACCTGTGGACAAGAGAATAGTTCAGTAATAGAATTTGTAGAACTTTGGAAGAAAATGACATTATTACTCGTATAGGACGAGTGGTTATTTGAAAAAAAAATCGTTCTTAACACTGGTTTAACATTGAGAATTATAATAAAAGTTCCTTTTCAAATCCTAAAGAAAATATTCTTCTTCTTCTTCTTCAATTATGGCATCTGTCTCTTAGAGAACAATTTTGCCAGTGTCAAGTGTATTTATTTAAGTATTGTCAACGTCACAGTCACAGAGTCATAGTCAAGTTGTCAAGTCAATTTTAAACAAAAGATGGCTGTTTTGTTGAAAATTCTCGGGATTTCCTCCGATGGAATTTGAAGAGAACTATTCACTCTTATTCACATATTTTACACTCGCGTCAAGAACCCGGGCTTTATTGGCAAAATAACCACCAAAATTACGCAATAAAACTCAAAATAACACGAGAAATAATATAAAAACCAGAGCGACGTAGTTGTCAGACAAATGCACCGCAGAAAATCCAAGAAAATATTCAAGATTTTTAAACCGAACCAACATCTATTGTTCTTCTTCTTCTTCAATTATGGCATCTGTCTCTTAGAGAACAATTTTGCCAGTGTCAAGTGTATTTATTTATAAGTATTGTCAACGGCACAGAGTCATAGTCAAGTTGTCAAGTCAATTTTAAACAAAAGATGGCTGTTTTGTTGAAAATCTCGGGATTTCCTCCGATGGAATTTGAAGAGAACTATTCACTCTAATTCACATATTTTACACTCGCGTCAAGAACCCGGGCTTTATTGGCAAAATAACCACCAAAATTACGCAATAAAACTCAAAATAACACGAGAAATAATATAAAAACCAGAGCGACGTAGTTGTCAGGCAAAGCACCGCAGAAAATCCAACATCTATTGTTAACAATTGACTTGACTACTTTGTGACATTGACAATACTACAAATAAACTTGACACTGGTAAAATTGATCTCGAAAGAGACATGCCATAAACAAAGAAGAAAATATAACACTACATACATATTTTACTACGAGTATACACAATACACAACATAATTAATTATATTTCTAAGAAAATAAAACAAGTTTAAAAATAAAATAAGTCGTAAACACAAAATTACAATTTGTTTAATGTAGGTTGTAAAAGGGTCTGATGAAGTAAACAAGTGGCATATTGGCAACAAAAACAACAGTTTTAACATAGTAAAACCCCAAAGTACCGGGCAAGTACAGTAAAAGAGACAGTTTTGCCAAACCATAAAGTCACCGCAGAACACCAGAAGCGACAAAGAGTTACATCATAAAAGATTTGCCATTTTAGAGTACCGTAGATTAATTGAAATTAAGAACAACAAACAAAGATTGCTAGTCTTTGATATCGTCAAAACCACAGCAGAAACCAGATTCAACTAATAACTAAGCTCGAAATTCTATTCCAGTAATTGATCACCACCGAACACGCCATCGCGGTAGTAAACTAGTGTTGGTGTGCCAAACGCTGTTGTCATTACTGTTTTCTTCTTCTTCTTCTTAATTATGGGATCGGTTTCTTAGAGAACACTTTTGCTAGGTCAAGTGTATTTTTATGCAAGTGTTGTCAACGTCACACACTTAAGTTGGAAAGTCTATTTTAAACAAAAATTGGTTGTTTTGTTCAAAATTCTTGGGATTTCTCCGATGGATTTAGAAAAGAACTATTTACTTTAATTTACAGTACCTGGGTGACCGAGCTTCGCTCGCTTTGTTTTTGTAAACGACGTTTTTTGAAAATGAAACCTAGCTAGATCGATTTAACGCACCCGAAACCCCCTGCATATTAAATTTCATGAAAATCGTTGGAGCCGTTTCCGAGATTCGGATTATATATATATATTGTATATATACAAGAATTGCTCGTTTAAAGGTATAAGATATTTTAAACTCGCGTCAAAAACTCGAGCTTCATTAAAAAAATAACCACCGATATTAAGCAATAAAACTCAAAATAACACGAGAAAAAATATAAAAACTAGAGCAACAAAGTTCACAGTCAAATGCATCGCAGAAAATCCTAAACAAGTATGAAATGACACTGACAACAAGACTACACTTTTTTATCATACTGACTATCCAAACTTCAATGAGAATTAGCAAAAAGTATGAAATAACCTTTTTTGTTACATCTGACAGGGAACATAAAAGTTTTTTAGGAACTGTCAAAAAGGCGAAAATAAAAACGTAAAACACAGGATGCATGATTGACGTTCGCGCGAACGTAGTTTAAAACTTTCGCGTGTTGTTTGTCAATCCTCGCTCGCCGATTCGTGTAGTTTATTGACATGCGGAACCCGATATATCATTGTAAACACACCCTTGACAGACTTTCCACCTTGAAGGTGAGTAAATACTCAGTTACGACCACTCGTTAGAAGTTAACCTATAAAGTTAAACGACGTCCTTGCTGTTATCGCGGTTTTTACCTCCTCAAATCTATTTAACCTCCTGCTTACTTATTATCGCCTGGTAGTTTTAGTAACATTGATGTTGAAATGGGCGAGATCCGAGATTATTTTTATGGTCGAAATTTTAATGGGCATTTCATTTGTTCAGGTTTTAATGCCTTTCGTTATTATTACTGGTTTCACTGAATAACAAGGTTTTATCATAATGTCCATTGTGCACACAAGTTATACACAAAAGCCTACCTTTCGCCACACTATCGCTAAATTATCATCGAGGTGTTCTTTTTCCACACGCTACTCTAAGCGGAATTAGCTCTTATTACTCATATGCATAAGGTTAGATGTAGTAAAAATGAACGGTGGAGACGATACTCGACCTAACAGTAGCTGCGAGAGGATAGAGAAAAAGAATCTAGGTCCTAGACACAAAATGGAGACTTATGCATTATGCTTAGCAATGAGTTAAAAATAAATGAATGAGTAATTTTTCATTGCAAATATGAACCTTAATGAAGTAGTATACGAATCGAGCATAAACTCGTTTATCGATAGTGTTGGTAGTGATAACATTTCTAGCTCGTTTAAACACGAATCAAGTGCTATTTTGTTTGAGTTGCGCTTTGAAACGCAGAAATATAAAATAGTACACAATAAATTCCTTTATCGGAACAACAAGAAATTGAACTACGACATTATAAACGACGCAGTTTTATTCGGCGCGGTATTGCGCCAAACAACCGGCAAACAAAGAGATAAAAGCTTTTTAAATCTCCAAATTTATGGTTTGTTTGTGCAAACGGAATACTATTTGGTAAATCCTAGCGTTTTCCGGGCCGATATTATTTTAATACTTTCGATGTAAGGCTGCGATTACGTTGATCCTGCAACAGCGATCTAAAGCTCAAAATTCTCTATCTAATTTAAAATCATTTTTTTGGTACAAAAACGTACAGATAACATAAGAATAGAATAGAATAGAATGTAGAATAGTGGCGTATTCCGTTCATCCGAGGTTGCAAACTTCCAAACTTGAGTTTATGGTAACTGTTTGGTTTGGGTATTTCGAGCTCGTATGCACTCTGTCTTCCGATAAATGGTTTCCTAAACTTTCTGAATACTGTGCATCCGTATTTTGAATATCGATGTTTAGTTGTACAGATAAAAAACTGTGAAACAGTTGAGCTAACTAAGAACCGTTACAGAGACCTCAAGACAATGAAATATATATTTTTTATCCTACTAATATTATAAAGGTGAAAGTTTGTAAGAATGTATGGATGGATGGATGGATGGATGGATGTATGTATGTATGTATGTTTGTTACTCATTCACGCTAAAACGGCTGAACGGATCTGAATGAAATTTGGCACAGATATAGATTATGGTCTGGAATAACACATAGGCTACTTTTTATCCCGGAAAAATGAATGGTTCCCGTGGGCTATGTATATTTGTTTTTCAAGGTACAAAGCGGACGAAGCCGCGGGCGGAAGCTAGTAAATACATAAAATATATACACAAAATTGACGTGGATACCCGCCCTCGCGCCCGCTTCCGCTCCTCACAAAAGCCATAGTATCCAAAGCGTAAGTTTATGCGACGTCACGTATGGTCGGCGTTCGGCAGACCGCTACACGTGTTTCTATTACCTGAATTTCAGACGGATTTGGTACGGTGTTTGTCGGAAAGGTCGTGTTACTGTCTCATAAAACCTTATATCATACTTTTCATTTCCGTTTCGACCGAGCGTACTTAGATAAGTACGCTTGGTCGAGCGTATTTATATAAGTACGCTTGGTCGAGCGTACTTATATAAGTACGCTTGGTCTTGGTTAGCCTCACAGCTCAGTGAGGTGATTATGGATCTCTGCTTACAATCAATGTCAATCCGTTTTGATTGTATTCAAGTGATTTGGTAGGAAGGTTGATTGATATTGGAGCGAGTTTTGACAAGCGTAATCCTATCGATTGTAAAGAATTTGGTGTTGCGTACGTTCGATGTCAATCCAATTGACAGACCTTCCGTAATACCAATTCATCGATAGGCGCTGAGAGCGGTTAGTATGAACGCGTTTTGATTGTATCCGAGTTACGTAATCGCACTACAGTTGATAGTACCTCTGCCTTCTGCGCTGTATGTTATGGGTTCGATTCCCATCATCAGTTATGTGGTTTTTTGTATTTAGCCGATGTAATTTTTGTATTTGGTCAAACTTATCACCTGTGTAATATAATATTTTACCAAACAGTAATGTTTAAGCATTGTTTTTTGAAGTAGATGGTTTTCTAGTAAATAAGATTACTAGGCAATTGAGAAATCCAGTCTTATCATTTGAAGTTAAGAGTCTTCAACAACCTTTAAGTGACATACTATAATATCTCAATTCAAATACAATAATGGGTATCAACATTTTAAACTTGTGCAATAGTACGTACCTATGGTGAGTTCTGCACTTGGTTTGTATCGAAAACACTTAATACCAGACAATATTTGCTTAGAAATTTTATCTTTATACAAAAAGCTTAAAATAACAAGGCAAAAGATAAAATGAATGAAAATTACAATTCGCGATCACCGATCCGGAAATTACAGATATTCAAAAACGATTCGGGAAAAATTTATGTGCTTTTAAATCGGTGCTGCGTGATCAACAGCGTGAAAGCCTTCGTGAACAAACAGGTTTTTAAGTTTTATAAGGCTATTATAATAATTTAAAAAAAATCTAGATCCTTTTTAAAATTTAAACACACTCCTGCCCGTGTGGCTCCAGGCAAAGACGCTGGTTCGAGTCTCGCCCGGTCATAATTTTTTACCCGACTGCGAAGCGAAAAAGGAAGGTAATGTGTTTGGAATGTATGTATGTACATATGTTTGTATGTAGCTGTCGCTGTAGCCCTAACTGTTGGACGGTTTTTGACAAAATGAGGCGTTGGGTTCGTCTGGATCATAAGAGTGACATGTATATACAAAACTAGCTGTCCCGCCAGCGACTTCGTTCACATAAAGTAGGTATCTAAACTGAGTTTCAAACACATCACACAACTCATAAAAATCCCATACTAACTTTGACACCCCATTTGACCCCTTTATGAAGGTTATATTGAAAAATCCTGAAACACGTGTCCATTTGTTTTGCATTAAGAGTACACAAACAAAGTTTCAGACCAATCGCACGACCCGTTAAAAAGTTTCCATACAAACATTGACCCCACATTTGACCTCTTTTAAAAGATTATATTGAAAAATCCTGAAATAAGTGTCTATTCATTTTTCATTTACAGTACACAAACCAAGTTTCAAACCAATCGCACCACCCGTTAAAAAGTTCCCATACAAACATTGACCCCACATTTGACCCCTTTTTGAAGGTTATATTGAAAAATCTTGAAACAAGTGTCCGTTCATTTTGCATTTACAGTGTACAATCAAAGTTTCATGAAAATCGCTCCACGCGTTAAAAAGTTTCATACAAACGTTTTCACCCTTTTTCACCCCCTTAAAGGTGGAATTTCCAAAAACCCCGCCTTAGTGGGTGGTTTTGTTATAAAAGGAAACCACCTTCCAAATTTCAGCTTTCTAGCTTCAGCGGTTTCGGCTCAGCGATGATCAATCAGTCAATCAGTCAGTCAGGTTAAGCTCTTATATAGATATAGATAGATGTAAAAAAAACTAAATGGCGGCTGTAAAAATATATTTTCAATTACGTTCAGTCGGGTTTTTTAATTTTGCAACAAATACTAGTTTGAGGTAGTAAACTGTTGAAATCTAGTATCAGTAACTGTACGTCTACCATAAGTTGTCACATTTAGATCGGCTGACGTTACTACAATAGTAATATTACGTTACTATGACATCTGTCAAAATTGTTACTCATGGTACCAAATTCTATGCAAATGAATGAAGCGCAACTACAGTCGCTGTAGTACGCTGATAGTTAGCTACGTGAGGTTTAAGTGCCCAACTATCCGCTAGAGGCGCTGGCGCTGTACAAGTTTTCATACAATTTTTCTAACTGCAGTCGCTAGCGAGTGCAGATTGTGAAAACTCATGGTAGACCCTCAGATCGTCCACACGCGGACAATACAACTCGCTAACGAGAGCTCGAACAAAGCAACAGTAATAGTTACGTCCAAAGTGGAAAACCAATTTCGCGTCACCATCGAACTCGTTTGTAACAAGTTTTAAAATAAATACATGATGGCAAGTGCGAGTGCGGATAGAGGTCTGAGAATTCTACTCGGTTATTATTTACGTTTGCTTAACAGCGCTATCTATTATCAAGTAGCTTTAGTGTTGCTGTGTCGGTAAAACAGTAAAAACAGAACAGTTTTTAATTGCCTGAAAACACGAATAAAATTACTTTTTCTGAAAATGAAACCTATGTAGATCAATTTATCGCTCCCGAAACCCCCTGCATACTAAATTTCATGAAAGTTGTTGGAGCCGTTTCCAAGATTCAGATCATATAATATACATACATTATATATAAATACATACTCGATAGATACTAGCGGACTGGGCAGATATCGTTATGCCCGATAGCAAAGCCACCTAACGGGACCAATTGTATTTACAAACCATCCAGGAACCCATTAAAATATACACACAAAATTTCATCTAAATCGGTCCAGACGTTTAGAAGGAGTTCGGTGACTAAGACACGTCTTCAAGGGATCCTCCCTGGTGGAAGACTTTGTAGGATAAGGATGAGAGATTTGGGCAAACCTTTGCTCAGCAGTGGGACGAAATAAGTTAAGAAAACTGTCAAAATCTGCCTACGTAGCCTACGCCCTGGTAGCAAGGCCACGAACTAACAAAGTGTTACGAGTGTTTTACCGTTTTTTGTTATGACGTATGCACAGTGTCGGTAGATACGTAAGATACTTCTTTTTTACTTACATTTGTAACCACAGAACCCTAAAACTGTTCCACTAAAACTGCTTGTTACGAACGAATACATTTCCAATCACGTGTTTTGAGAGGCATAGTTTTGACTGTAGTTTGCCTCTCAAAGAGGAGGAAAATTCGATGAGGGTGCGGCGTATGAGCGAATATTGGGGAAAGCTTCAAAAGTTTAAAGCATACATACATACATACATACATAAAATCACGCCTGTTTCCCAACGGGGTAGGCAGAGACCACGGATCTCCACTTGCTACGATCCTGACATACTTCTTTTGCTTCATTCACTCTCATTACATTCTTCATACATGCGCGTCGGTTAAGGGTACTCTGGACCTGGCCTTTCTCTAGTACGTCCCCAATTTGATCGAGGTACGTACGCCGAGGTCTTCCCCTTCCAACTGTTCCATTCACACTCTCCTTATACAACTGTTTAAAGTTTAAAGCAATAAGTGCATATTCAAAAAAGCTTTGTGATTTTATGGCTATTAAGAAGTTTCGATGGGGTTTATGTTTTTAGTATCAAATCACATTTATGTATAAATATTTACTTTGTAGAGATAAGTGTGCACGAACCCATAGATTAACAGACAAAGAGATATTTTTTTGCAAAATGGTTGTTTTAGGCTGAGTACCGTGTTTTCTTTGGGCAGCATTAAGTCGTTATTTGAAAAGTACAGACTCGGTTTCTCAAAGATTTTATTGTTTGTATAGATTGCCACCACCAGACAAACAACTACGCTTGAAAAAATATTAAAATATGAGTATGTGATAAAAAAATATATAGACTATTGGTATAGATTTATTACCAAGGTACTTATACGCATGGTGCCTTTATAAAAACATCAACATTAACATAATAAATAAGTAAACATTTCAAAAGCGCCATCTATATTCAAACTAAGCAAAGCTACAAGCTTGTACAATGAGAATCAGATACCTGGAAACCGTTTTTATTATTTTATATTGAACCTGCCTTAAATTTAATGTTGTATTATTTTAAGACGCTTTCACCATTTTCTGCTACCTTCTTGAAAAACACGAATTATATTGAAGGGAGCTTAGAACAACTGCCGTTTATACTGAAAAGAATGAAAGAAAGCGTGTGTGTACCTACATGCTTTGTTATTTTATTAGAAAAAGGAACGTTTTGGAGCGATGCTTGTAAAATGTGTCGATATTTTTTTATGCTCCCAATGTATTTTTAAGCCGATAAAAAACAAACTGGTAACCGATATAAGGTCGTGGCACACATATCAACTCGGAAAGGAATCGTCACCGTATCGCCTTGCCGTCAACCAGGCGTCAACTTAACGTAAGCGCGATACCAAGCGATCAGCAGCTCTGAGTCGACTTGGCTACGGCTAGGCGACGACGCGCTTACGGCTCGCCGGCCGCTGGTTGACGGCTAGGCAGGGTGCTTTGTGAATGACAGCACGATCGTCAAAGAAGCGCAGGCCGCGGTGCGGGGGTGTATAAAAACGCGGGAACGGCAAGTCGACCACGCACCGTTCCGCGGTTCGTGAGCTTGTCCCGAGGCGCGGCGATTACGTTACAATTCCGATTAGTGTGCGTTGCAGTAAGGAGTTTCATACAAAGAATACTGAACTGCTAGTGATACGTTCACGTTCCGTTTACGAGTTGATATGTGTGCTACAACCCACAGAAGACTCATGAAAATAATTCTTACCTAAGATTATTACTACCTGTACGTCGATTCTGTAAAATTCAAACATCAACTCGCATCTCACATCGAAATTCACTCTTACTTCGCCTAGGGTTCAAAATTACATTTGACATTAACCTTTTTATTTGACACTTTGAATCGGATTCGAGTGCGAAGCGAGCGTCGAAGTGACTTGGGAATTAACGTATTAGAATGCCCTTCTTACGTCATCTCATACTTTATCTGTCAAAATCTCCCCGTCAATTTAGTTCAACTCGCTGACTCGCTCGCAAGAGTGGCGCTATAGTAAATTCGAATTATCAACCGAGTTTTTAGAATGCCAATCAAGAAACTCACAGTGGATTTAGATTCGAAGTTTAGAATGAGGTCTTACAGAATCACACTAGTTTTTACTCGTACTTTGCCCGCCAAACCTTAGCCCGTTACCTTGTAGGGATGGAATTTCAAAAATTCCTTTGACAAAGCATCCATAGACCATAAAAGGCCCCTTTAACCAGGTTTATGTACTCTGTTCATTGTTGGCAAAGCAATTTGAATGAAGACACATTTTAAAGAGGTAATTCTCCAATTTTTCAAATACGTTGAACTGAATACGTTCGCTGTACTTAGTAAGTAGGTAACTGAGACACATCAGCTGAAATTACGTTGAGTTTGGCGTAGAGTCGTACTTTTCGATATGCAATAGCGACGCGTTACGCGACAAAAATGTAACACTTGAAGTCGGGTTTGTTCGAACACTTATACATAACTCTAGAACGGCTGGACCATTTTCATGGTTTTTGATTTGTTTTATTTGTCTCCGTCCCGAATAGAGAATAATATAAAAAACATTGAAAATTGAAAATTGTCGAAAAGAATAAAAGAAAAACATTTTTCCTTGATTTTCCCATAGAAAATGTTGATGGGTTCCGCGATTACTGATATTCACGCGAACGAAATCACGAGCAAAAGGTAGTTCCTATTGATACCTATTGACAAAGTGGCGATACCGACCAAACGACAACCTTACGTAATTTTTCGTTACAAAGCCAGCTGAATAAAACGCAGACGTACCTTGGCATTGTAACCAAATACTACCAATCAGTTGCCGAAATTTCGGCAAAGAATCGGCAAGAAAGTGTATCACGACACTAAGTTATTCGCAAAACTTTCTGGAACTGGAAGATACATATACTTTTAATTAAAAAAGTGTTCCGTTCAATTTTCCACCAGCAAACGTATTTTTCAAGAAAGTAATAATTGTTTTAAATTTTGAGGCTGTGTGTTTTCTGCGTAAAAACACGTTCAAGTTTTCTCTACAAGCATAACAATTGAAAATACAAAAGAATGCAGTAGTTTTGTACAAACTGCACAGTTTGCTCACTAACTTGTTTCACTTTATTTAGCGAAACAGTAAAACGGGGGTTTGCACTGACCCTGGTATTCTTAGTTCTTTTTACCGAAAATAATAAATAATTAAATAATAAATAAATATTTGTGGACAGTTCACACAACGCTATCTAACCCGAAACTAAGCAAAGTTTGTATTAAGGCAACCAGATAGCTGATAGATTCATTAAATACTTTTTTTTGTGAATACATAATAACACCCAGACAGAACAAATATCTAAGTTCATCACACAAATGTTGATCCTGGGTGGGAATTGCACCCACAATCTATAGCGCAGAAGGCAGAGCTACTACCAACTGAGCTATGAGACCTGTCGACATGACTAAAGCCTAGCGATTTTCGTACGAATGAGAAGACTAAGTAACATTTGTGACAAAAGGGGCTTCAAATATTTCAATTTTCAGTTTTCTTATGGTCAGGTACTGGTCAGATTTATAAATCAGAAATTTTCTGGACTTATTTTTTAATAGGCCCTATATATTTTTTTATTGAATGTATCCTGAAATTCACTTAGTATTTAGAAATCGTCTTGACTAGTTTTCGTTGAATGGTGATTATCAAACGTAGTATTTGGAAAGCGTTTTAGGTGTTTGTGTATAGAGAAAACGATTAAGAATCAAGACTAAAGATACGGGTATACACTTGCCAAAGTTTAAAACATCGCAACTGCAATGGAATTCAGGTTCTGTGTATATTCTCCGAAAGCCAAAGACTCCTGAGGTTTATAGAAGTTTTAAATAAGAGTCATCCGATAAATTTATATTCATGGTAAAATATACCAAATGTAATTCACGACTCTTCGTATTAACAAATATTTTTTAGCGTATGAAAATTAGACTAGTGTGTGCAATATCAGAGTGTTAAATAACATTCACCACATACCTACTCGCAAATTGCATCATTATTAAAAAACAATAAATCAATCCGATTATAAAATGTGGGACGAAATAGGTTAAAGAAATAAATATAAATTCTCTCTTTTTTGGTACGCTACAAAATAAGTGGTAAAAAAGCTTTTTCTCAATTTGTTATTTTTGTCGTTATTTTAAAAACTTTTTTAACATTGATTTTAGAGCTCATCTTTCAAGCTGATATCATGAAGATGGAGCAATTAAAGATTGGTTGATAATAAGTTATTTCACGAAGGGTACATTTGAAATGAACTAATATTTTACGAGATTACCAGAATTGTTCGTTACGAATAATGACGAATAGTGAGAACCATGATGAAACCGTTGAGAAGAATCGCCCATAACACGTCAGCAATTTTCAACGTGATAATAATAAGAATTGCTGGACATTTTATTTTTGTAAGAGTTACGAAATCAAATGTTTTTTGTTTACACTATTTTATTAAATTTATCAAATTAAAAAAAGTAAGGACAACACAAATCTCGGGCGAAATAGCAATTACCACGTTTTGTCAAAGGACTGGGCTGTTGCCTCGTCTTTTTAAAACCACTTCAATAGAATTCTGAAAAATATTTCTCGTCTATCAATTTCTTTATTTTGAGCCTATATTATTTTCACAATGCAATGTAGGCACAGTTTATTTCATTTCCATCCATAACTTTTACTGTAAGTTTATGCAGATGTAAGTGAATGTATGGAAGGAAATGAAACGGAATTAAATTTCGTAAACTAAACACACTATTAATCAACAAAATCGTATCACAATACTCATTCCACAAACATCTTAGGACAGTATTTTCATTGGGCCGTTAATTATCGTACTCACGGGATGTGAACGGGCATTTTTGTACAATTTATTTCTTTTCGTATTGCTGACTCAGCTCAAAGATAAATAGCTGGTACACTACAGTGCCTCTATTTTATAATCGAACTACGATTTTTAGCGAATAGTTTGATTAAGAGCATCATTTTGTCATCTTTTGGAGATAGTTTTTAGACAATGTCAATTCTAAAGTACAAAGTGTTTTTGAATAATTTAGTCAAAAAAGTTATTGTTACATACATTTTATATGACATAAAATTTATAGTTATTTATTTTGTCTTGATTTACTGCATCAGTGCCAATTTATATATTGCTACCGAAAATCAGCAAAAACGTCAAACACACAATTTAGTACAATTTTTTGAACTGTCATTCATAATTAAAGTTTATTTATAACGTTTTTTGTTTTTAATTTTGTCTCGATTTATGGCATTTTTATTCAGCACCAATTATTGCTATTGAAAATCAGCGAAAGGTCCCACGACCATTTTGGTACTTACAATTTTGAACGGTCTTTCAAAATGTCTTTGCTGAGTAAAATTATCGTGTGAATAATATTAAATAACCCAGCCGTTTCCCCAGAGCTGTAGCTCAACTGGCATTGTAGGGTGGACATTATGTTTGGCTATTATGAGGATATTCCCAACGGCTGAAGCAATTATGAAAGTTAAATTGCCATGTTTTTCACAATAAGCTTGTTTAGGTCATTAAAATGAAACAGCAATGTGTTTCGTTATAATGTTTAAAAACAGGTGTTTTAGTAATAGGTACACATAATAAAACAATATTTTAATAGCGCTATAGTCTTAAAAAATATTAAACTAAGTATGCTATATAGTAGGTATCTATGTTTTGAAAAATTAGAAAAATTGTGAGGCCGACTCGCGAGGGTTTTGCAAAAAATATTTTACGAGTATTACGAGATATTGAACTATAAGTTAATGGTTGTTAATGTTTCTTTTACTTGCACTGTGAAACTATATTTGAACCTTGACAGACAGACATACGGACAAAAAAGTGATATTTGAATGGTTCCTTTTTTACTTTTGAGGTAGCTACGGGAATTAAAATGTTTATTGTTTATATAGAACTAACTCACGTGGCTGTACTCTGAACAATGTTGATTGCCCAATAATAGAGATTGAAATCAGTGTACCTACATTGTTATATATTGGGTTTAAACCCTTTACGTCACTAGGTCAATCGTTCGTTACATAACAGATACACGTAAAAATAAAAGCTGTTACAATTTCACTCAACAAAGAATTAGCGTGGGCTATATTCGCAAAACCAATTATCGCTTCAGATTAAAATCAGCACGAATAACTTTGAATTTGGATGTATAAATAAATATTGGAGGACTGTTCACACAACGCCATCTAGCCTCAAACTAAGCAAAGCTTTTATATGGGAATCAGATAGTTGATAAATTCATTAATATACCTTTTTTTCGTAAATACAGACACAATTCATAAACACCCAGACACAGAAAAAAATCTGTGTTCATCACACGAATGTTTGCCCTGGGTGGGTATCGAACTCACAACCTACAACACAGAAGGCAGACCTGCTACCAACTGAGCTGGAGCACTCATAAAAAAACTTTTTTTATGAGTGCAAGCTAAACGGTCATTGAATATTTATTTTGGAAGTATTACGTTTTGATTTTGGCAATGCGACTGAGTCTAACAAACTATGCCTACTATGCCTACTATGGTGGACAGTAAATGTGTTTATTGTAGAAGTTTTACGACAGTCAAGCTATGTTTTCTGAAAATGTTTTGCCCTCAACTACTTCCATAAAACATTATCGCTACTAACTTTTATCAGTCGTAGATACTGTTTCACTTGTACATCACATAACATAGTTGATACTTTCAAAAATGTCAAAAAATTATGTTATTATTTTTAAATTTTACTGATTGTATAATGTATTTATTTTATTACGATTCCAAAAGTAAATACATTAAATGACAAAATGATAATACTATCTTTTGCAAAAACAAGCCAGTCACAAACAGAATTAATTAAATTGACCCTGATATAGATTGTAAGTATTCATAAAAGAGATTATTTAACTGATAATTTAAATATTTGCCCATTTCATTTATCATTTTCCAAAATTTTGAAATGTAATTTATTTGAAAATCTGAATTTGTTTTAGTTTTATAAATGTGATTCTTGGTGAAATAAAAAAAATCGTCCCTGTTATGTTATAGATTTATAAAAAACAAAGATTTTGACATTTACATAGCTTGAGTGCTTTCGAAGCGCTGTTTGTCTTGTGTTTTTTTTTATAATAAGAAAAAATTATTAAACAATGTGCAATACTTAATTAACTCTTGCACGGACGTGCGTAAAACCGTTACAAAAAAATTCAGAAAAATTCAAAAAGTTTCAATATCCCACTTCATATAAATACCTAAAAAAATAAAACTAGATCACTTAGCTTGTTTCTGTAAAAAGTAATATAATCCTGGATATATTTTCTATGTTTTACGCACAAAAACAAAGGCCTATAAATTTACAAACATAAAATCTTATTGGAATTACGTAAATACATCCTGCAGGATATACACCTCCTTGGTCCTACTTGACATAAATACTTATAAAAAGAAAACTAGACCACGTAGCTTGTTTCTGTAAAAAGTAATGTCATTTGGGGTATTTTGTCTATGCTTTAGAACACTAAAACAACCGAGAATGACAACAATTTATTTGTGTGAGTGAATGCCGACATCCATTGCTTACGCTAGTCTATGACGTCATCCATGACTCACCTCTATACTTATTACCAAAGACGGAAGAAGATATTTTAACGGCTTTTACAGACTGGAAATTTCTCCCGCTTGCTAATAACATAAACTTATTCAAACAAAAGTAAACTCTATCACACCGAAATTTGAGTTTCAAGTGGCTCGGCTGCAAGAACGCCCCGGGGCGTTTCCGCCCGTTACTGTTAATTTTTATTTGTAAAGATAAATTAAGTATCTAGCTATCATTTGTAATACATATTTTTTTATGAAATTACGTCCGTAATATTATAAGTTACTTAAACTTACAGCTACAAATTAAAAAAAATATAAGTAACTAGCTTCCGCCCACGGCTTCGCCCGCATGGTATTGTGAAAAACAAAAACAAATCTATTCCGCGGGAACCTTATATTTTTCCGGGATAAAATGTAGTCTATGTGTTATTCTAGACCATAATCCATAGCTGTGCCAAATTTCATTCAGATCCGTTCAGTCGTTTTAGCGTGAAAGAGTAACAAACATACATCCATCCATCCATCCATCCATCCATCCATACATTCTTACAAACTTTCGCGTTTATAATATTAGTAGGATAGACTTCTGTAATAGAGATTATGGCCAGTAAAAAATGTATACAAACAGAAATAAAAAAAAATACCTACCAACTTTATTGTCACAGTACACACACATGTGTCACAGTTGAAATATTACACTTGATATAGTGCCGCGGAACTTCCTTTACTGATTAGCACAAAGAATTCAGAGGTCTATGTCCGTGACGTGTGTTTGTGACGCAGTTTTAATGTGTTCCTTTTATATTTTCTCGCAAAGAATATTTATTTTACGTATAAGCAATCCTATCGTACTAATCATACTAATATTATAAACGCAAAAGTTTTTATCCGGATAGGTAAGTAAGTACCACGCGAGAGGAGCCGCGCGTGGTTGCTAGTTTACAATAATACAAGGTCCATTTTCTATCGGTTTGTAAATAATGTGAATCTTACTCCGTTGGAAATAAAAGATAGTGATTTTTTTATAACCTCAAGAAATACTCGCAAATCGAATAAGCTAGTAAATAAAGAGTAAAGAAAAAACTTTAGGATGTTTAAGAATATTACAGCTATTTTTCCGGCAAAAAATTGTCGTCTCTTTCAAACGCGTTTTAAACTAAATCCGTTTGTCCCTTTCATCTGATTCTCGGTTTATAGCTCCTCTATTGTTCTCTGCTGAAAGCAATCGACAATCATAAAATCATTTACGAGCAACATTTTCTTTGCTACATTTTTAAAATGTCAGTAAAAGCGATCTTTGGAGAATAACACTGCTTATAATTCCCATTTATATGAACAATCTTAAAATTGTTTTAACAAGCAATAAATAAATGATATTATGTAAGTATAAATATAATATAGTAAAATGTGCGCAATGCCAGTGCTCTTAAACGGTGAAGGAAAATATCGTGAGGAAACCGGCATACCCAAAAATTCGATGAAAGAAAAGGGAAGAAAAAAAAAAAGAAGATGTGTGATCTATGGACACACACCTTCGAAGTTTCTTTCAAGCGGCGATCGACTTGCAACCTTTCTATAAGGAATCTTAATTAGGGGATCTGAATCACTATAGGTCTGAGGAGATATCTACCGAGCCTGAGGATTACAGTCCTTTGAACTTTAACTTTTAAGCTCTACCACATGCCGGTTTCTTGACTCAGTGCACAGCCGGAATCTAACCTAAGCAACATTAGGACCAAAAGGCGGCGCCACTTACCACTATGCCTCGTATCCTATGGCTTGTTTTCATACTACTAAGAGCTTCTTTTTCTTATTGTGTCGCTTGTTATTTCAAGCCAGTAAATATTAAGATGTGCCTAAAAAGTTAAAATACTAGAGTTAAAAAGTGAGGTTTAAATGAAATAAGCTAAAATTCTAGAGCTAAAAAAGTGAGGCTAAAATAAAATAAGCTAAAATTCTAGAGCTAAAGAAGTGAGGTTAAATAAAATAAGCTAAAATGCTAGAGCTAAGCATGACAATTGCATGTAGACTATTAATTAAACGGTAATACAGTTTCATCATAAATTTAATGGCGTCCATTCGTTTTAGCGGGAAATAAAAGTGGGACCTCCTTACAACATTCATCAAGACGTCACGAGCAAGCGTTTGAATAATAAAACTCCTCCCTGCTAGCGTACGAAGTTCCCACCGTTATTTCCATGATTTTTAGGGTTCCGTAACTACTCTGCAAAATGTACGTGCCAAGATATCATGTTTGAACATCTCTGACTCTTGAAATACTATAATCTGGGAATTACCGTCGTCATCATGTTTTTTTTTCTAACAAACCGTTAGTAAGTTAAAAGCTACATTCAAATAGACCAATACATTCAGTTTGGTTTTGTTGACACTAAGTATAAAGTAGCTAACATTTGCCTTGTACATATTATTTTGGGGCCCACACGTTGATTTCCGAAGTATAACACTAAAAATCAACTCCTCAATATAATGAACTTCCTATAGATCGAGATATTAACATTACAGCAAAAAATAAGGTAAAACATAAAGTTGCAAGAATATTGCTAATTTGTTCGTTTTATCACAAACTAGCTTCAGCCCGCAGCGTCACCCACGAAGTTCCTACATAAAATTATAGCCTATATTCATCCTGAAAGTTTATTCTACACATTAGTGACAGAATTTTTCAGATCGGTCCAGTAGTTTCGGAGCCTATTCAATTCAAACAAATATTTCCTCTTTACAATATTAGTGTAGAAAAAAATATTTTTGCGGAACCCGCAGTCCGCGATTCAAGCTCGCACTTGTCTGGTTTTTTTAGGAACACATCATATTAAATGGGTTGCAGGAAAAGTTTGTGAAAAACTGAGCTTGTTTTCATAATGTACCAAAGATAATGCTTGTAGCTGTTACGTAACGTGTAACTTTTTTTTTATATTTGGCACACGCTTTTTTGGCTTATTTACACTGTAGTATTCAATAGCCCACCGTCGCTTAAGGCCCAGCATTTTGAAAATTGCAAGTATTGCAACCCTAATCATTCTATTACCGCTTAATAGATTACATTGAAATTGAACTACACGATACTCAAGGATCTAAGTGATAAATCAACCGGAGCTAAAACACGAATTAGTTAGAAAACCTTGGTTAAAAATCATGTCAAAAACAGCTCTGAAAATTCATAAATTCCCTAATTTATCCAGAACAGTAAGGTATTTTGAATTTCTATTTCACATGAATATAAATCAGTTAATTTGAAACAAATCAACCCAGCCCTTTTTTTGAAATAAGCTATTTACTTGAACATATTTTTATGTTTTTTATAAATTTTCGCTTTCGTTATATAATTCAGAGCAGCCATATTATCATGCCGCACTCTACTTACTTGTCATTTGGGTATTTCGCTTCGTGCTATGTCTGATTCCGCGGAGATCCGCGTTGCTATACGGACCTATGTCACTTTTTTTGTAACTTTTATGTAAGGAATAGTGTAACGAATATTCTAGGCCTTAAAAAAATACTTACTTCTTCTTCCTTCACGTTGAATGTTTTTGTATTATAAAAGTTCGGATATCGCGTTTGGTTAGGTTAGGTTAGGTTTCGATAGTTACATTTTTACAAAATTAGATTTTATTTATTATAAAGCTTCGGAAATTGCGTTTGGCTATCTTTAGGTAATTATATTTTTGCAAAATCAAAGTTTTTTTATTATAAAAATTCGAATATTGCGTTTGGATTTCTTTAAATAAATATATTTGTTATAAAATCAGAGTTTTTTTTGGAAAAATTCTGATATTACGTATTATTTCTTACAAAATCAGATATTTTTATCATAAAAATTCGGAAATTGCGTTCGGATATTTTTAGATATATTTGCGGTCGGACCCTCCCCACCCATTTCGCTACAGCTTTATTATTACAGAAGGAATTCCTCACATTTGTTGTTATTGCCGAAATTTTCTTTGTCGCACGCAAAGTTCGGATATATCACGAGGATTTGCATGTTCACAAATGAGTTATTTCAAAGATAACTCAATAATACTCCTTATTCAATAAAGCTTCTTCGAAAATATCTTTCAGCTTCTTATTATTATTATAGGTCACTGATCTTTGGAACCAGTGTGGCGTAAAGATTAAAGTGTGCTAAGGGCAGCCTTACACTTGTAAATTTTAGTCACGCAAGTAACTTATGTAATTAACTTACGATTTTGCAAATGTAAACACTCCTTGTAAGTCACTTACAGTAATTTCTTACTACTTGCGACTGCAGCCGTAGATATGTTACATAAATAAATTTTACGGCAGCAACTTACATTAGTGTAAAGGCGGGGTTAGACCTGTCTATTAACTTTTGTCACCAAAATTGGTGGCCACTACCTCATATGAAGTACCATGGAGGACTTTATTGGGTTTTTTCATACAAACTCAACCTTCTGCTGCAGCTCTTAGAGATGGAATTTAAAAATTCCACTTAGTACAGTGCTACGTACCAACACAGATATATACCTTCCTTCCAAGTCTCTACAACCAGCGGTTTAGGCGTAGTCTACATGTCAGTGACTGTCAGTCAATGTCAGTCAGGACTTATAATATGGAGTACCTTTGTGTAGGGTAAAATGATCCCAAAATCTGTGAGCAAGAGGAAAAAAGTTCACATAGCGAGCGTTCCTCAACTTTGGACGTACAAGACATTATCAGAAACTTAAGTGATTAACGGTTTTCGTGAGTTGAGAGATTTCTGAACACAATGGGCTGAAAGTTTGAGATCCGCATATTTTAATGCTGATGTGATAATTTAATATAATAGCCGCCAAAACTTTGATGGCAATTGTAACAGATAAAAAATAAATAAATTTTAAAGTTAAACAAATATGGTTATCGCAAATATATTCTGCTTAGGGCTAGTTTCACCATGCTCTGGTTATTTAACTAACAGTTTGTTAGCTTATTAAAGTCTGTAAAGACGTTTTTTCCCCACCAGTCTTGTCATGTAAAATAGATAACGATACTTTAAGATTTGTTATTTTTTTGAATTTACGGTGGAATTGGTCCTTTAGATAATTTAGGTAAAAAAGCTATATAAAACATTTTTGTTTTTTTGTTAATTTAATTCACCAACTTAACATCATTGAACACTGTTACTTTACCATAAAATAATCAAAGAACTTATTGAGATTCCAAAAACACTTAGGAACTGAAAATAAAATGTATTCAACTCATACCTAAAGCCTAAAAAATGAAAGAAAGAAACCGCAATTTAAAATCCGTAATACCACGTACAAATACTAAAGCGGGATTTAATGGAGCATATCATTTTACTGCGTTTAAATAATCTGAGTGGAAGACAGATAAATTAGCAGGGAGGCCCCTGAGGAAACGCACGAGCGATCACAGGATCAAAGTGTTTCAGAATAATACTCGAACAATGGGAATTACCTGCAGACTACGGCTGATACGGATGGAAGCATAATTATGTAGAAGTAATTAGATAGAGTTCATTGAAAGAATAATATTTTTTACAAAAAGTTGAAAACGATTTCGGGACTTTATCGAAGGAGTGTATAACTCGAACGATGACAAAAGTAACTCGTGCGCGCTAGCGACTACAGCTACGCCATTATAACCATATCTAGCTAGTTATATTAGGATACATTTTAGGGTATCAAAGCAATTTCATAAGCAAATACCAGATGTGAAACTTTAGAAACACCTCGAGCTTTGCTTAGAGAGGGTTACCAAGTGTGAATCTCAAATACAGCAACAGATTACAGTCTAGAGAGTGTTGCCAGCTCACTCAAAAATGCTCAGCCTATATTATAAGCACCGTAGATAGTTTCTGTACGGAAGATAAGCCAAAGTCCTATGTGTTTTAGCTGAATTAATATTACACTGTTATTTTGTCTTCTCTTACGTAGTGCATAACACTGGGATGTATGTATGTATGTTTCTTTGTGTGTCATATTTGTATGAGTTATTTAACCTGTCGCTGGACATCTAGACAGATTTTGACAAGGATTTTCGGCGGTGCATTTGACTGACAACTACGTCGCTCTGGTTTTTATATTTTGGTGGTTATTTTTCCAATAAAGCCCGGGTTCTTGACGCGAGTGTTAAATATGTGAATTAAAGTGAATAGTTCCCTTCAAAATCCATCGGAGGAAATCCCGAGAATTTTGAACAAAACAGCCATCTTTTGTTTAAAATTGACTTGACAACTTGACTATGACTCTGTGACGTTGATAATACTTATATATAAATACACTTGACACTGGCAAAACTGTTCTCTAGGAGACAGATGCCATAATTGAAGAAGAATAAGAAGAAGATTTTGACAAATGAAGTGTCATTATATTCGTCTGGATTACAAGAGTGGCATAAGCAATACAAAATTTCAAAGTCTAATACAGTGGCTATAAAAATCTTTTTTCATAAAGTCAACATTAATTTTTTTTGGCAAATCCACGAAGGAGTTGTCGTTTCGCGGATTCTCTTGAAGTAATGCTTCTATGTTTTTTTGCGTATTGTAGTTTTTGTAAATCTTATACCTTTAAACGAGCAATTCTTGTATAAAAAAAAAAAAAAAAAATATTATCACGACTGTAATCCCCAGGCTCGGTAGATATCTCCTCAGATCTTTAGTTACTTAGTATAGATCTTTGAGGATATCTAAAGAGGGTAGTCAGAGGCAAGTCCAAACATGACATTTGGTACATGCCCACATTTTGCACAGTAGTTAGTATTCCGCACGTGACAGGTTGCAAGCCCATCGCCGCTTATAAGAATACTAACCTATGACACATACCTTCGAATTTTTGGTTCTAGGGTATGCCGGTTTCCTCACGATGTTTTCCTTCACCGTTTAAGAGCACTGGCATTGCGCACATAAATTTTCCGAGTGGAAAAACTCATTGGTGCACGACCAGGTTTGAACCCACGACCTTCGGATCGTGAGGCAGGGGTGCTACCACTACACCACCAGCGCTCGTAATTCTTGTATAGGTATATATAAATATAATCTGAATCTCGGGAACGGCTCCAACGATTTTCATGAAATTTAGTATTCAGGGGGTTTTGGGTACGATAAATCGATTTAGCAAGGTTTCATTTTTAGAAAACGTCGTTTACCAAAACAAACCGAGCAATGCTCGGTCACCCAGGTACTATAATTAAATTGAAGTTTTGGTTCTGCATTGAAGTGAATTAGCTGCTACCTTCTTGGCTATGTCTACATTAGAGGCTAAACCCACCCCTTTTGTTCTCATAATTGCGACTTAAGGACCTCATCGCCTTATTAAACGCTGAATAAACTTGGAGGCCTTTGTTTTTAATTGTTTTCACTTATTTTGACGATATTGTATTTGGTTTGTATTGTTTTTGTTAATGGAAAGTCTTCTTCGAGTGTCTTGTCTGATTCCTGTTTATTTATGCCGAGACTTTATTCAGTCAAAGTTCATTAAATTCAGTCAAAGCTTAAATCATTATGAGGCGGTAATACGCTACAATATTTTAATACCAGCCGTGTGATTCTGTAAGACCTCATTTTAAACTTCGAATCTGAATCCGCTGTGAGTTTCTTCATTGGCATTCTAAAAACTCGGTTGATAATTCGAATTTACACTAGCGCCACTCTTGCGAGCGTGTCAGCGAGTTGAACTAAATTGACAGGGAGATTTTGACAGATAAAGTATGAGATGACGTAAGAAGTGGCATTCTGTACGGTAATTCCCAAGTCACTTCGAAGCTCGGTTCGCACTTGAACCCGATTCAAAGTGTCAAATAGAAAGCGTCTTCAGTGAAGTGAGAGTGAATAGCGGATTTATTCCGCATTCGCCCCACATGTTCGTCCCACATTCCAAAAAATTCCGCTTTTGCCCTATGTCAAAAATCGTTCCGGTTTCGCCCCACATTTTAAAAGGTACCTACAAAAGGGTAAAGTACAGTTGACGAAAAAAAATCATTTATCAAGGTATCTGACAAAATACTGTTATTTTCGCGCCCGACTAACCTTCACACCGCTCTGTCACACTGGTGTTACGGTTAGGAAATAATTTTACTAACCACCACACTGTCAGTCAAGCAGTGTGACAGGCACAGGTAAGAAAACTGTTTCCTAACCTTCACACTGGTGTGAACTATAAGAAACTAAATTCCTGACCATAACACTACTTATACAATTTACAATTAAAACCACTTTTCTACACATGGAACACAACTAGGGAGAGATTTTCGCGGCTCGAGATCTTTCGACTCTTTGCGGATCTACAGTGAAATACCTCTCCATCGTTTCTGCTATCCTGGTACCTATCGACAAATTAATATTTCTGATTTAAAATTAATGGTAAAGCAATGGGAACTATCAAAAAATTAAATCTATATAATATAAAAGAAAGTCGTGTTAGTCACAATATTTATAACTCAGAAGTTGTGTATAATTTGTATTCATTTTGCTATTTACTTAACTTACTTAAGTTAAACGGAGTCCGTACGGAGCCCGCTCCGCTCGCAGTGGAAGGCGGGCACTCGTTTGATATAAATTATTAAACACAGTACCTACATTTTTGAATTTTTATGAGTACCTCGATTAAAAAGCAAATGGGCATATTTTTTCTAAGCAATGACCCAATGAAATAGAGCCATTTTAAATTGATGTTATTGAGTCGTTTATAACTTTATATACTGAATAACATCAGGTTTTCTTGGTTTTCCATGCCCTTGAATTGACACGGAGAGAGATCAGCATCATTTTGTATAGTTTTCAAAAATTGGCTTACGTTTATAACGTATTACGTACCATTAAAATGTTTGAATGCTTCATCAATTTATAGTCTGACTGTACTAAAATGTATTACAAAAACATGCGAGGCGAAACTGGAACAAAAAATGGGGCAAAAGCGGAATAAAATAATAATATTAAAGAAAACATTGTTTATGGTTAACGAAGCTTTATTTCTCATAAAAAATTATACTAGTTCACTTACAATGAGAATATGTAATTATAAAAATCTAACTTATATTATTATTATTACCTCTAGGACCTACTTTTAGGTACTTAATCGATGTTCTTATTATAAAAGTGTTGATAAATAAGCAGATGTAACAACAATCCAACAAAACAAAATCAAAATAGGGTAGATAGAAAAAATTAGCAGTATGACTTTGACGAAGTATTATTATGGTGTATGGTACAAGTGATGAGAGAAAAGGAATTATGATACAGTTCGCTATTTGTCAATGCTTCTTACGTATTTCAGTACACTATTTTTAAATATTTTCATATTTTCACATTCTTTCACATTATTAGGTAAATTGTTATAAAGACGGACTCCCTCTGATATTATCATTCTCTTACCATAATTAGTTCTACTCTTTGATTCCTTTAATTTAAATTTATTCCTTAAACTGTATTTATTTTCTCTTGGATGTAATTGTATGTTTGTTTGTAATGAATTGTTTTCTATTCGTTTAACAAGTACACATGTTTTAAAAATATAAAGTTGGTTTAAGTTTAGATAATTCGTTTTTTTATACAGTTCTACTGTGGGAGTAAAATAGTTGTAATGATGTAGTACTTTTATGACCTTATTTTGAGTACGCTGTAGTGAGTTTAAATTTGTTGCAGCTGCTGTGCCCCATACTTCTATCAAGTATTCTAAATGAGATTTCACTAGTGAATTGTATACGATGTTTCGCACCTTAGCTGGGATACAGTTCGTTACTTTTCGTAACGCTCCTAGGAACGATGTTAATTTAGTGTTTACGTGATTTATATGTTGTTTCCAGGTCAGTTTATCATCAATCCATATTCCCAAATATTTTTCGACATGCGATCGGGCTTCGGGGCGTATGTGGAATATAATGTGGGGCAAATGCGGAATTTTACAAGTGGGACGAAACTCTGCGGGGCGAATACGGAATAAATCGAATAGCGATGTGAGATGCGAGTTGATGTTTGAATTTTACAGAATCGACGTACTTAACCACAACAACTATTTTATCCAAAATGTAACTCAGACATAATTACAATAGTTATTTTTGGAAGATTAAATAAAATAGTTCATCAAATTATTTAAGTTTTATGGGTAAAGTACCAATTACTTTCTGTTTCACAAACAAGCACAAATCAGTTCACTTCTTGCGTGATTTATAAAATATTACCTGGATGACCGAACTTTGCTCGGTTTTTTTTTGGTAAACGACGTTTTAAAAATGAAACCTAGCTAGATCGATTTATCGCCCCTGAAACCTCCTGCATACAAATTTCCATGAAAATCGTTGGAGCCGTTTCCAAGATTCAAGTTATATAGTATACAGTCATATAAACAAGAATTGCTCGTTTAAAGGTATAAGATTCTTGTGTGATTTATAACAATATCCAAACTTTCGCATTTAGAATTTAACGTTATTTTTAATAAAAACGCAGTAAATGTGATTCTCCGTTACCCACTGCGGCCATAATTCCAAGACGATATCGTACAACTGTTTTTTTGCTCTGGAAAATAAAATTTCAACTTTGTTTCAAACATTAATCAGTGTACTTAGCACCAGTTTCTGATGGCTTAGTTTGCTAGTGAGCTCGTCGTATAAGTGAAAACCAACATCAGGGCAATAGTAAAGAATCAGGGGTGTTACCTCGAAGTAATATACTTCAATACAATTTTTATATGTCATGGTACAAAATATCAAAATTATATTACTTTGACATTGACCGAAGAGCTTCTCTTAACTCGGGACTTGGAATAAATCACAGTGGACTAAAAGCATTACGAAGCACATTTTACAATTTTTGTATGATATAGGTAAATCAATATCTCTCTTAATGATAACCTCTCTTAATACTTGACTGACGTCATTTTTCTGACAGTTCTAAATGATAAACAAAAAAAATGTAGTCATATTGCCTTTGAAGAAAAAAAGTATCTTGTTTTATAAGTAAGTTTCTAGATACTATGGACTCGTGCCTTAGATAAAAATGTTTATACCTTGAGATGAAACTTTCAGCGGTTCAAAAACATCAGAAATTGGTGCTTCAGGCTCTAGACGTCATGGACTCATGAATAATAAAACTGAGTTTTGTGAGAAAAGCTGAATTCTAGATCTCACAGTTTTCGCGAAAACTCTTCTTCCATAATTCAATGATTGTTTTAAAATTGAAAAAGTTGTACCTGTTTTATACTTTCAACTGTGATGCAATACAGAAACATTTTTCATTTAACGTGTGTTCTTTTATACAGCAAAAATGCATGTGTAGTCAAAGAGAAACTAGACAAAGAGACTTTCTAATAGCAATATCGTTTGAGAAAAAGAGACGGAAAATCAAGAGATCTGAAAATAAAGTTTAAAAATAATAAGTAGAGATTTTCAAAAATTATTTTTACAGAAAAATATATTTAACTAACATCCGCCCGCGGCTTCGCCCGCGTGGTGAAAAACAAAAACGAATCTATCCCACGGGAACCGTACATTTTTTCGAAAATGGAATAGAGTGCGCCTTAGAAGCTCTTTTTGTGCACTTGAAACCATGTCTTCAAACTTTTTACGTTCTACGTCATGCCAGTTTCCTCACGATGTTTTCCTTCACCGTTTGAAAATAATCTCACTATACTTGATGCCATACAATAACTTTACTAAAAAAATAGGGTGAAAGGTGTGAAGTTAGGTGTCACGAAAAAGTTCTGTAGATTTTTTAGTTTTCTATAATATATAGGGGAGAACGGCCAACGGGCTAAAATAAATGCAATGAAATAGCCGTCTATATTTAGCGGTCAGGTTGCTCGAATATGCCTTCAATTAGTAGGACTTGTAGAGCTAGGGAAGGGGTAATACTGACTTACAAAACATCGATAAATTCTAAGTTTATTTAAGGTTAGAAATATATCAAATATTGCTCGATCACGCTTAGAAACACAAAAGCCTTTGTTAAAAACGATCTTTAGTGGAAAATACAATGGATGGTATCGCTAATAAATTGATCTCTGTCATGACTGTGATAACATTATCTTGATGGATAGAACTAATATTTATTTGAGCTTCAAAAACAAATGTTTGAACTTATTTATAGTTGAGATTTTAAAACATTTTATTATTGATGACAAATTTAACCTTGCGCAAAAGACATGTCTGTGAAACAAATAAACGTTTGAATTATCGATAATTATATTTACTTACTTATATCGATGTTAATCGTATATTCACACATCCCTATTCAAGTTGTTCTATACTCGGGGGTCCCTAACAATTTCAAATACAAAGTAGGCTTACGATTTTCAACTGAAAACCTCTAAAAGTGCCCCAATTTTACATTCGTGTCTACTTTCGTGTTCCTGTAATTAGTATTGGGCTGTGCTAATTAAATACTTTTAAACAAAACTTGTTACAATTTCTGGGAACTTGAACCTTTTTACTTAAATAAAGCATTGTTCACAACGAAGCAAAGATACAATACTATTTTTGAAAAATTGGAGGTTGTTTTTTACGTGTATTCCCGTTGTCCCCGAACGCCCTGTCCCCTTCACGGGGACAACGGGACGTGATAATTTTTTTTCCGTTACTATTTTTGAGAAATTAGGAAGTTAAAATTAAAAAATATGATTAAGTATTTTGTTTTGCAAAAAAATAAGTAATATCTATTTATATCTTGCAAAAATTTATTGAATGAACGATAAATATTCAACAGATAACCTCCGAACCGGTGCTATGGACACATTCATTTACGTAGCTATTTAGGTACTTACACGATCTCACTAAGCCTCCATTCAAGATAGGTCTAGCCAGTAGGTCTACCATGAGTTTTCACAATCTACACTCGCTAGCGACTGTAGTTAAAAAAATGTATAAAAACTTGGTACAGCGCCTCTAGCGGATAGCTGGGTACTAAAACCTCACGTAGCTAACTATCCTACGTCACAGCGTACTACAGCGACTGTAGTTTGCGCTCATAATTTGCTTACAATTTGGTACCATGAGTAACAGTTTTGACAAATGTCATAGTAACGTACTATTACTACTGTAGTAACGTCAGCCGATCTAAATGTGACAACTCATGGTAGACCTACAGAAGTAAGCCTGGTAAACGTAGCGTACGAACGTAAAGTCCCTACGAAGCCCAATAGCATTACCGTGAGCCACTTCCAAACAATTCGCACCCAATTTTGTTTGTAACGTACTGAAATACCTCAAAGCCTTTCGAATGGAGGGATAATATGCTACAGAGCATGCCATTATACATAGCACTCGCTTTTGATAGTTCTTTTTCTTTTTATTATGCGACTTCGACAAAATTACTCTACTTTTTTGCTATTTTATATTTAAAACAAAACAAATAATGATCTCGACTGTAATTCCTAAGTTTAGTAGATATTTCCTTAGATCTGTAGTTTTATTTTTAACCCTATACTTATTTAGTTTATAAAAATTAAACATAAAAGTATGTTCACTAAGTAATTATTATAAGAATATCAAATCAAATCAGATCGAAGAAGTTTAACAGAAATTAAACATAATACATTATCTGAAACTTAATAGTATTAACTCACTCACTAACAACTAAAGGCTCACTGTATTTAAAAAATATGTTCATACTTTTTAGTTCAATTATATAATAAGGTATCAGTAAGGGATTTATTTGATATTTTTTATGAGAAATAAATAATTTTTAATCTAATTTAATCTCACTATTATTGTGACATCAGTTCTTTGAAACCAGTATGGGCGTCCCAGAGGCCCTACTTTTGGCACACATATTTTGTAATTATATACAATAAAGTATAAACACATATTTTTTAGTTTTGTACGGCACCAATTTAGACTTTGATATGAATAAGACAAAACCGTTTGTACTTTTTTTTGTAAACAAATGAAGTAAGTTAAAATATTGTGTTCATATCCAACTTATGCCAATGTTCATACCAAACACACGGTCTATTATTTCCTCTCCGAGCTCAACCTATCCAAGCTAAGCTGAAGTATTTATATGGATTTATAGGCTATTTGTTTGAAAACGCTTTATTTGCTTAATTTTCTTTTGTTTAATCGATTGAGTTGAAACTCGTTTTCCATTTTTGACCGACAAAAAAGACGAGGTTATTCAATGCCCTTTCTTTCAAAGCGGATTATAAAATGCAATTATGAAAAAGAATCAATGCGAATGCCGTGCCCGTAATCGGATCTTATGCCCGTATTTTTAGCCGTTCCGCATTCTTATATTAACCTGAGTTAAGAAAAATATTTTTATAGCAACAAATATAATATTTTATGGCATAATTATATTGTAAGGGAACCCCATACGTAAACAAGCATCAACAAGACTGCTATCGTTCTCTGTACTAAGCATAGGTTGATCCATATAGTAAACATGCATCAGTATAGTCTACAAAGCGTTTGGTAACTTCGTGCATGCCTGCAAGATGCAAGATGCTAATGATATCAAACGATATGGCATAATTTTGTTACAGCTGCATGCTTTAAGATGTGATCCAAAGGGAACTTGTTTGCACAGATATTTGTAAACGACTAGGAGATACCCCCTAGTACCCCATTTTACCCCATTCTATTTCTTGTTTTTCATAGGAACATCGTACAAAGAAATTGTCCCATATTCCCATATTTATTTATGTGTTTTGATACATTAGGTTAGGTTATTGGATAATTTGGTTATAGACGTATGTTCGTAAGTTTTCCTCATAGCGTACGCATACCACCTAGACACGGAACAAACATCCGTGTTCATCACACAATTTTTTATCCTGAGCGAGAATCGAACCCACAACCTACACCGCAGAAGTCAGAGCTATTACCAACTGAGCTGATGCCAGTCAACAAAAAAAAAGTCATTTAAGTTTGGTTGGTTGGCCTCAACATTCTAAAAACTAAGCTTTTAACAGGAATACAGATTTAAGGGGAGAACGACACGTGAAATTTTGACTTCCCGTTGTCCCCGTCCCCGAATCTACGTTACGGGGACAACGGGAAAGAAATTTTATCACGTCAACGACACGGGAACGACCACGGGAATACACGAGTTTTCTGTAAGCAGAAAGAAGGAAATACAATCATAATAAGATTTATAATAAGATTTATAAGGTTGAGTTGTTCCCACGACGGAACATGTCGCGCCACAGCGGGAAATTCAACATAACTTCAGACTCTATTACAATACTATTAACCCACCTTAATGCAGCTTGCTTTTAACCTACATATGACGAAAACTCCACGTTGAGTTCAAAGTGTGTAAAGGGTCTATTGTTACACCGAAGCGAACAAATATGGTACCTACCTCATGTTATTGTTATAAAGGCATTGCAACATAGCGCAGTAAATTGAAATACTTATAGGTGATTCCAATTATTTAGGTAAGTACCTACTTATTTTTATTGCATGGCGCCACGGGTAAAATTAGAACGCACTAATTATAGTTGTGTTTCGGTGTTGGTAAGAGAGTTTTTTCATAGTATTACGATCAGTAATAAAGTCTGCGTAACGCTGTCACAGGTTGTCAGGCAGTGATCTGTAATAGTTACTAAAGTTGTCAGGTAACCTAAATTATAGGCCAGTCACAAAGAAGAACGAGTTTTTCATTAAAAACACGCTTTTCTGGTTAGGACAAATTTTTGATTAAAAAAAAACAAATATTACAGCTGTCTACGTCATTGGTTAGTATTTCTAGAAGCTGCAAAATTCGCGCATTTTTGTATATTGCATGATTTATCGCGAAAAATGGAATGCAAATAATACGAATATTCGCATTTACGAGTAGTATCAATGAATGAATTTTCATTGTGAAATTCATTCAATGTTACGTTTCGGTGGCCGAATGGAACTGCTTTTGTAATGTGGTGTACGTCATGTAGACTGCATATTCATTACCTCGCCTGTTTCAGTGTGTAACATTTTATACAAACATAAATGTACGACTTTTTAATACTATATTGTTGATTTGAGCACTGATTGCCTTCAATTATTAAGGTCATGGGTTTGAGTTCGGTCGTGCAACCATTGATTTTTCTGTTGGAAAATGTGCTACGTATCACCAATACTCTCATAGTGAAAAAAAGATTCCAGGACTAACATACGAGTACTTAACGTAACAAAATGTAGAGCGGTGCAGGGGTCAAAATGTCTATACAGACCGGCTGTCTATGTGCCAAAAAGTATAAACGTAAAAATGGACAAGAGTTAAAATGTGTACCTTGTAAATAAAATACGACCTTTTTAACAAAATGTTCTTTCCATTCCAACAAAAATAACAAAATCCATCACATTTTGAAATATTGGTGTTCGCAAACTTCCCAATAAACAAATAAACTTTTCATCTTTGGGCAGGTATACAACTTGCAAAACACGTACAAACTTCGCGAGGTGCTGGGAAGTGACATAAATATTTAAACGGCCCTCAAAAGCCTAAGTACCTATTGGCACAGTATCCAACTAAACCAGTAGTTCCACTCGTGAAAGAACGTCGCTTGGTATAATAAACAAAATTTTGTTGAACGAAAAAGCTGTGACGCAACACGTAACCGCTGTTTCAGTTGTCCCATCACTATTTACATGATGGGAATACTGTGTTTTTTTCCTTTAGTTGCATGGAACTGCAATAACTTTTCTACAGACGATCGCAATAATAATTTATAGTATTTTATAGGTCATTGTTTTGTGTCAAAAAAAAGCGGTTGCTGGAGCAAAGCTAAAGCTTTGCTCCAGCAACCGCTTTTTTTTCTCCAGATATTTGCCATTCCGTACTATGTACCGTTTTAAAGTATTTTTTTTTATTTTTTAGTTTTTACTCTATTTTCTGTCTTACCGCTTGAGTGTTATTACTGTTTGTTACGTTTACTGTGATCTTGGTCTACCTTATACAGAACTTGCACTGAACTTTCAACCGCGTGCCAAATTCTACAGAATTTTGCCAACTAACGCCAGATCTTCAGCATATTTATACAAACAATTTGCAGCAGCAACTTCCAATATCAAGAGTATATTGAAGTGTTGAGCAGTCAGTCTGGCTAAAACACATAGACACTGCACGGCGTTGTGACGTAGAACGATGCGACACCGTCGAATTAAACCATGTCGTAGAAATTTACGGTGTCCATGTGGGAGCAAAAACTCACGGCACGATGTGTCTAGCTTGAAGGTTTTTATCACAACAACGTATAGTTTCTTGGCATCGTAACGCATGATGCGTGGAATAAGGCGAGGTCGTCAGGATTAAAAAGCAGGATTTATTACTACACCCGTTGTGGTGTGGCCTGATGATGTAAGAATACTCAGATGCGCTTTACCAGGAGCCTTACCACGAAATCTTCCAGAACTATTACGTAACGATTCCATTCTAGAAACGTCACTTCTTCAATACAATTTTCATAGGTCATGGTACGAAATAACAATGTAGGTAATATTAATTCATGTATTATGAATTCTGGGTGAGGACCCAGGTCTGAATCACCCATGTTGCTGAAGTGGTAGCTGATGAGCGCAATGCAACAAGGCTACCTATTGATTTTGGCGAGAATCTGATACTTTGGTTTCGATGTGCGATGCAGCATCAATTGCCTATCCATGCCAAAAAGACAGGTTCAAACTAAGTACTGAAATGAGATAGAGCATAATAAGATAAGCATAATTTAATGCCTCTGACTACTTCTTTAGATATTATCCTCAAAAGATCAAAATAACTAGAGATCTGAGGAGAAAATATCTACCGAGCCTAGGGATTACAGTCGTGACCATATTTTTTTTCAATTTAAAGCCCCTTTGAAGCGATACAAAGCCATTTTGAACTATCAGTTATTTGGGTTCTCTTTGCTCAGTTTGAGGCTAGATGGCGTTGTGTGAAACGTCCAACAATATTTTAAAAATATTTTATTGAATGTAGATACTTTTTCAATAATTCTTGTATAGTTTTTATTATAAGTACCTACTAGTTTACTCAACATGAACTGTTTATTTCCATGCCGCATTTAAAAATTAGACTGATTAAAATTCTCGACGGTACCATTTCCTGATGCTAGAGTCTCGCTTCCACCGTCCGATCTACATGTAGATAAAACATTTACAGCTCACACGCTTTGTTTTTAATGTTCTTTGTTTTATACTCGCTTATCATGTGTGGTCTCTGCCAGTTCGTTAGAGAGACAGTCCGCTCTGGGATCGCTCAGCTAATCACTTTGCTGAGAATCGGTGAACGTTATTTTAGTTATATACTGCGGCCGTAATCTCACGTTTATGTTGTTTGATACACATCGTCAACAAAACTTGTTTTTGTTTCAAGCAAGAAATTATTTTTGAAACACGTTTTAAGAAAGTGTTGTTATTTATAACTTTTTTCTTCTTTTTAATTCCTTGTTTTTATTCCTGCAACTATGTGTAAACAAACAACCATGTACTACAGCATGGTTTTACTACAGCAGATTGGTGCTATTGGATTTTTTTTCCCAACGGATCACGCTATTTTTACAGACGGTGTTTCCGACACATCACACTGTTTTCCACTTTTTTCCGATAAATGTTACGATACTTTGGTCAACTCAGCCCCCACCTCACTCAGCCCATGGGCCGAAATGTCTACGAAATTTTTTTATATGTACTTTTATAGTCATCTCAGACCGCGGACCATATCGACCCCATTGAACAAGAGAATTTATAGATAAATATCGATAACTACCTTTGATTAATCAATCTATACTTTCGTATCGTCTGAACTGGCGATACTGTCGTCATATGACGATAGGTATACAAAACAAGAGAACCAAAGTTTTACTATTTGCTAGATTGTCCCACTCAGTAGAAGTGTGCCAATTTAGACCGCGACTGAAACTCCAGTCACGAGGGTATACCAACCAATGGACCCTATTTATTTGTAGAGTATCTCTTTATTAAAATACTAGCTTCCACCCACGGCGTCACCCGCGTGGTACCTTTAAAAATAAAAACAAATGTGTCCCACGAGAACCGTTATCCGGGATAAAAAGTAGCGTATGTGCTATTTAAGACTATAATCTAAAATCTGTGCCAAATTTCATCCAGATTCGTTCAAATGTTTCAGCGTGAAAGAGTAACAAACATAGGTACAACATTCTTACAAACTTTATAATATTAGTAGGATATAACTTGAAAAGCACTGGCGAATTATATTGTTTTATTAAACTTACTTATCAAATTTTTTTACAACTTGCTTCCGCCTGCAGCTTCGCATAATTGTGTAATAAAGTAGTAGGTAGCTAATATACAAACTCACAAACTTGCATATAAATTAGATCGGATTTTTATCAAATTCAAATTATCCAATAAAATTATAGGGATCAGTTTTAATATTCTACATGTTACAAGCCTTTTTAGTACGATTACAATATGTGAATTTATTTGGTAGTCCACAGATTAGTTAGTCATTGTCTGTTCTTTTAATTTGGCACAGCATTTTGGCTTGATTATTGTAACATGTAAGTGTTATTACTATGCACATACGGGATTAGCCAGACACTCACAACTGTTTGTTTCGATTCATAAATTTTGGGAGGTTTATTTCTCTGTTAAATTCTCTACAATGGATATTTTTTTTACTCTTTGGACTCATTTACGCTGTAAAGTTATATGCGGAACAGTTGCGACTGACTATTTGTGTGGTTGTATTATCATGCAAATGATTAGGCTGAGTTTTATCTGGCTATTTTTATGTATAAGTACCCTAAAAATACACCATATCAATCAATAGACGTAGGTACATTTAGTACGAACAATTTTTGTTCATTTTAATAGTCTATCATTAGAATGAAGGAAACTGTGGCGGGGTCACAAAACATTATGCCACAGATGATATAAATGGAGATAGGAAGAATAAACGTGCATGAACGACACTCCCACGGCAAGTCGCTTGTCCTAGGTTAGCGACGGGACGTGTAGCGACCGCGATGCGATGCGACGCTATGCGATAATGCAAGGTCGTACTTCGTCACTTCTTGTCGCAGACTGGCTAGAATTGTCTTTGTAATATCTTGAGCATTTCGGCATTGTACATATTCCGTAGTTGTTTTTGTATATTTGAGGCCTCAGGGCAATATCAAAGTACTTAATATAACTTTCATTTTCGTACCACGACCTATAATTTTTTTATTGAAGTAGTGTTACTTCAAGCTTGATATTTACGTTTCTGAAACATGACGGTTTGCAAGAGCTTATGGTAAGGTAAATATTTACACCTTAGCTTAGACAATCTGATCTTTTGATTATTTAATACACCCGGAGTCGCTACGTTTGTCATCCACGTAGGACAACGGGTTAGGGTAAAGGTTCAGAGCAAGTTATCCCACGACCGCTTCAATTACCTTTGAGGCACCTACTTATCAAGAAGTTTGTAATTGTAATGTGCCCATTTTGCCCGAACAGGGCAAAGTAGGTGACCCGTATCAAAATTTAAATAGTTTTTCAACAAACCCTGACGTGCTGGACCCAAATCTGGTAAAATAAGGTTTTCTGGGAAACGGTGTCCGCCATTTGATAAAAGGTAATACAGCCTGTGAACGGATAATGCATGGAAGGATTCCTGGAGCTAAATAAATGACCCCACAAAACTAGAGCTCTGGTAGGCGGGGCTTGTCAATTATGCCAAAGAGTTATATCAAAAATTTACATAATCTTAATACACGTTGCACGGCAATTTAAACCGAGATTCTGAGGAAATAAAGTCGACATTAATCCATTTTTGGCAAATCCACGAAGGAGTTTCGAGATCAAGATGATATAAATTATCTTATTGCGGACGTCATTGTAACGTTTCCGTTATTTCGAAAACCGAACCTAATACTATTAGCAACAGTGTGCTAAACTTCGCTAAGCTGTTGTGTAGATTGCTTGCATGATACTACTCGTAGTTAAATTATCATTTATTCTTCTTCTTCTTCTTCTTCCTGCCCTTTTTCCACGCTATGTGAGGTCGGCACAACACGTTTTCTTCTTCCATTTCCCTCTATCATCCGTCATCTCAGTACTCACACTTTTCATACTCATAATATCATCTTTCTCACAGTCCATTCGTCTTTTCTTTGGTTTACCTCTACCCCTGTATCCATCCACATTCATACCTAACACTCTCGTCACATGACAATCAGCCCTCCGCATAACATGCCCATACCACACTAACCTATCACTCCTCATCTTTTCCGTCACCGGCGCGGCGCTACTTTCAGGCTTTTTTCACTTTTTTTATTATTTAATACTATGATTCAATTTAATTAATTAAAAAACTTTATTGTTCCAGTTTGTTATCGTTTAGTTGTGAGTTTATTGTGTTGAAACAAGCTGTTTTGCATCCATAATTATCTGTTCATGACTGCTTTAAATACCCCATCATCAGATAAAGCTTTTGTAATGGAAACAAAGTTTTGCGATTATCACAAATTAATTATTAAAATATGACGGGTTTTATCGCGTTTAGGTACTTTAATTATTTTGTGTGTTGATGTTGCAATACGGTGGAAACATCGTTCAAATAATAAAGATAAAAATTTAGTCGATAATAGTTTAAAAATCCTCAAAGATTTAAGTCGTTTGAAGTCTGTGGAGTCCCCGGGGATTATGATCATGTTTTTTTTAGTAAATATTTCACGACAAGCAATCTCTACAAATATTTCACATGCATGCAAGGAGGGTAATTTATATATCTTTTTTGTTTTGTTATAATAGTACCTCCTGTGTGTTAATTTTTGTTTTATTTTTATTTTCCTATATAATTATGTCCGTGTGTAAATTCAAATTATAATATAAAATCTTTGTTCCTAATAAAGATTTTTGTATTTATAATTTTTAAATATAAAATTAAATTGTATTCTATTCTACTCTCTGAAAATATTTATTTTCCGATCCTAAATAGGTTTGAATTTTGTCGATCTATGGATTTTTTCATTCGAAAAACTGTTCCGTGAATAGAACCCGCAGCTTGATCAACTCGCTTGTATTGAGCATGTGTTTTCTGTGAATAAAATTGATTAAAAGAGGATGGTATACCGGACCACTCTATCTTAAACTAAGTTTCAGACAAGTCCTGAAATTGAGTGAAAAAGTTTCACCTGACTCTGAATTAATCATCTAGAATAGCGAAAGCCTATCTACCTTACTTTGTATTACCATAAGCACATTACTTTATCTGTTTCTTGTCTTGATTCAGTAAGTTAGGTACTAAAACAAAAAGCTAACAAACAAATTCAATTCAAAATTATTGTAGTTTTAATTAATAAAGTTCTGTTGTGTTTAAGTTTGTTATAACCGTGGGCTTCTTACCCACCTTTAGCTTACTAATATTTATCTTACCAGTTGTTCGTCTTGCGATTACATCAGGCCTTTTAAAAATGAAAAATATGAACACAGCACAATATACTTGGCATGAAAAAAATTAGGCATCCCTGAATTTATTAACCAAAAAAGTATTATTTCACTTAGCATGTTATATTTTTTCCTGTGGCGCCATCTAGTTTTTAACCTCGACGCAAAAATACGGTGTTATAAGTTTAACGTGTCTGTCAGTGTATTTGTGTTTCTGTCTGTGGTAAAGTAGCTCCCAAACGGATGAACCGATTTTCATTTAGTTTTTTTAATGTCATAGATAATTTTATCCCAAGTGTTCTTAGCCACGTTTCATGAAAATCTATTCAGCAGTTTGAAGATCATCAGCTCTTTTTAATATAAGTAATATAAAAATTTAAATAAAAATTGCTGTTAAAATTGAGTTTATTTTAATTTTCTGCCAGTTATCACAGCTCTCCACCGCGACAAAATTAAATGATCAACAAAAAGGGTAACCATTTCTGTTAATAATTATTCTTTTGAAATCTCAAACATTGGCAATCGCGATAATTTAATAAGAGCATGCTCAATAAAGCATGCTTTCGTGCTAGAAATGAGCACTACTTTCCTTTGGCACTACCGCTTGGCTCTACTAGTAGAGTGAAGGGAAATTTTACTTTCCCGTGACACTACTGGTAGTGCTATGGGTAAAAGTACATTTCCAGTGGCACTACCCTGTTGCAGTAGTTTCACGGGAAATATTATTTCCCGTGGCACGAGTGGGCTATCAAATCTCTTTCTCTATTATAACTGCAATCTTAAACTAATAACTAATCTTAAACGTCCTACAAAGGGTTATTGCGGCATTGGCAGTAAAACTGAACATTTATCATGACAAACTTTATTGATAATTTTAAATTGGCAACTGAATTAGAATTAATTAACTGAATTAATGCAATTAGCACACAACTTAAACTATTTTTTTTGTAACCTAAACAATAGGTGTGAAAGAAATAGGTAGATGTGTTTGAGAGAGAAACATATAGAAGTCCAAGTACCAGGAATGCATAAACCATGAGAGGTTTTCACGACCCGTGATCTTTTGACTCTTTGTGAATCTACAGTGAAATACCTCTCCATCGTTTCTGCTATCCTGGTATCTAGTAGGTGGTAAAAAGTAAGTAGTATAAAGCTAGCCGCAGTATAAATGTTTGTATGATCTGCAAATATTTATCTTGAGTCTGGATGTTTCTATGTATGTATTGATGTTTGGTATGTAGGTACCTATTTACAAACGAAAAGTATATAATGTAGTAGTATATCAGTTATCTGGTCCCACAGTAGAAGCATTGCTTAGTTTGGGGCCGGATGATGCTGTGTGAAAAGTCCAGCATTATTTATTTATATATTATGGACTTAGTATCAGTAGTGCCATGGGTAATGAGGTAATCCACGGGAAATTTTATTATATGCGTTTAATCAGCCAATAAGAATGATAGTGTCACAGGAAAGTAAAATTTCCTTTCACTCTACTAGTAGAGCCAAGCGGTAGTGCCAAAAGGAAGTAGTGGAAATGAGCACGTTTGTCAGTATGATGTTAATACGCTGTCAAAAAAACAAAATGTGCATTATGTCCATAGAGAAAACATACGTAGTAACTATAACAGATCACTGATTAGTCACTCTTATACTCGTAAATGTATTTTGGGTTTAAGCTTTGGATACCTTAAAAATTACCGCATAGTTGTCTGTTTATATCTTAAGTTTCTTTGAAAAAAATAAATTTCTACATCATAAATGTTCCCAGAGGCTCAGTTCTAGAATTACAACGAAATTGCCTGTAAATTACAAACCAACACAACCCAGTAACGTCACTTTAATAGCCAGTAATGTTCTATCCCCCCTCCCCCCCTGACGTATGTGGTAATTGTCCGACCATACTGACTGTCGACGTGATTAACAACGTAATATTACCGCAACTAAAAAAACTTTTTTAACTAGCATCTTTGTTCGCATGATGCCATTTTTAACCGACTTCAAAAAAGGAAGAGATTATCAATTCAGTTGTATTTTTTATTTGATCATCATCATCATTTTTCAGCCGCATGACGTCCACTGCTCAACATAGGCCACATAGATTTCCAAAGCGGGTCCCAGCAACATTCACTAGGTCGCATAAAGTGAAAGCCTTTACTGCGATTCCCGGTGCGTGGTCTCTACTCAAAAACCTTTCTACCACAATGGCCGGTCAGTACAACGAAAAAAAAAACATGATCCACTATAATCCCTAGGCTCAGTAGATATATCTTTAAATTTTTAGTCACTTAGATCTTTGAGGATATCTAAAGACCATAGTTAAAGGCACGCCCAAACATGATACAAAAAAATCATGCCTACAAATTGCAAAGCAATTAATATTTCGTTCTACGAGCTAAAAGTTATTTATATATTTTATTTATTCTATGTAAATGCTACTTTAATTATCTCTCTTCCTTCTTTGACGGTTTTAAAGAGAATGATCCCACGGTAGGCGAAGTTGTGGTGCAATCCAGTATCTAGTCGTAATAAAAAATACTGAAAAAATATTCCATAGCAAAAAACATCCGATCGGCTTTAATGAAGATCACTCAGAATATTAGCTTTTAACATGGCGCTGGCTTTGCCGGGGCCGTAAAAGTGCATTTAATTTGCTGACCACCAATCAAATAGACTTTACTTACGGTAATGGAACGGAAATTAGCAAATAAGCTAAGGTTTTTCATTGGTCTAACGATGATCAATAGTTTCATTAGCGGTGTAAGTGCTAAGCAAGCTTACTCTATCAAATTAGTGCTAGGTGGAAAATGTAGATAAAAGGTTGTAGGTATTTTTTTATTTTTTGTAGAGTAGAGAATATTAGTAGAGTTTAAACGAGTGGTTTTCCCACCTAAAGGCTCCGTTTATTGACCGATTATTGACCGATACGATTATTGACCGTTTAAATTATGCATTGTAGTGATTGACGACAATATCAAATTACCATATTCGCTCTTCTTACTAGAAAAAACCCGACTAAAATCAATTTGAAATGGCTTCTTACTGTCACCCCTTTTTAACATTTTATTATAGCATCAATGTTGTGATTCAGTTGAATCCAACTACATTTCATTACTCAAAATCCGTCCAGCCGTTTGGGATCTAGCGACAGCCAAAAGAACTCACTTACATACTCGTACATACATAGGTACACTTCAAACATATTACTCTCCTCTGCAGTAGGGTAAAAACTCTTACCACCAGTTGAATAAAAAGTCCATTACGTATCTACATTCAAAATTGTATCAAAATAATGGCTACGATATCGTTGTATCAATTTATTATGTAACAATATTTAGCAAGACAGACCGATTTGAAATTCAAATGAGAATTATCAATGTGGCTCGTGTGAGCGCAGCTAAAACTGGGACCCACACGGTCTAGTACTTATAGTGATGTAACCACGCATAATACATGCCGAATTCGGAACCGACTTAGATCTAGACTAGGGTAAAAACTCAGTTAATATTCCACATTCTAATAATAGAAACCTTTGAAAGCGTTATCTAAACTCGCCAAACGTTATTTGAGATTGTCAGATTATTTGTTTAAACAAAATATAATGTAAAAAAATAATTATTATGATTATTAATTTTAAGCCTATAGGTCGATATTAATGATTGAATATAAGTTATATAACTCTCTGAGTTAATAAATAAGTTTCGTGTCAAATCATGCTGACCCAAAAAACGCAAATATAATAAAAATTTAACGCACAATTCATAAGTAGGTACTTACCTATTATAAGTACTATAGGTACTACCAGTATTTTTGAGTGATTATTTTTTATATTATGACTGTTCATTTAATCTGACCGTGTTTTCTTATTTTTTCGGTTTCGGCACAAATTTCGGCCAAATATTAGTTTTAAACAGATGCAAAAGCCAACACTATACCATGCGGTGTGAAAGGGTCGAATAAATCTGTTTGGCTGTGAATTTACCGACAGTAATCCAAATGTATAATTTACTGCAATAATCGGATTAGAACTCACGATGCTTTAGACTGTGTTCGGTAACTAAATGCAAGGATATAGCGCCTTTAGCACCAGTTCTAGTTAGCACTATATAATATGGCTAGTTTTACCATGCTCTGTTTAACAAAATTACAAAATGAAAGGATCATACAAAAAAAGCGCCAGGGCCCAGGGTTTCTTGTAAGTTCTTCTCGTACTGGGGATAGGACTGGAATTGGCACCTGACTCACCTAGTATGTAAGACGATTCAAAATGATCCCTGTGATTTTATTGATTAAAGATGATTTGATTTGATTGAAACTAACAGTTTGTAAACCTTTTAATTGCCTGTTTAAGTTGTTTTGTGTTCCACCATGTCCTGACAAAGGATTATTTTCAGTGAAATGAAATGACGTAAAATAGGTAACGATAATTTTTGTTAATTTTGATTCCGGATCAGTTAATGCTTTATTACCAAAAGTAAACTTTAGGATGAACATAAGCTATATTTTATAAATAAATAAATAAATAAATAATGCTGGACAATCCACACAGCATCATCTAGCCCCAAAGTAAGCTACTCAAAGCTTGTGTTATGGGTACTAGATAACTGATATATTTAATACATTATATACTTACATAGATAGATATTTTTTTTATTACTATACATAGAAAACACCCAGACCAACGGAACAAATTTCTGCAGATCGTACACAAATTTGTTCCGCGGCGGGAATCGAACCCGCAACCTCATGCGTCGCAGGCGGAATCTCGCCCGCTGCGCCACAGAGGTCGTTATAGGTACCTCGCAGGCAAAGCCGCGGGTGGAAGCTAGTGTTGGATAAAGGTACTTATATCGTGGGCAAAACTACGGGTCAGACAGCTAGTATGTTTATAAAATGGTAAACTATGACTATCCCCTTATAAACGACGTCCTATGAAACTATTTTGTCCATTTTTAGAGCGGTCTATAAACCTTTTTAGGCCATTTAAGGCCCTTTTTCCAAAACACTCCTCTCTAAGTATTCAGCCACCATAAAAGGTACAAACCCTTCGCCAAAGATATTATCCTTTAAAATGTCTAGCGCACGTACGCATTTCACTCTTAAATGTACAGTTCTGCAAATAGGGCAGCGAGTGCTTCGCAAATTTAGCTCTTATGTCCGGGGTTGTAAGTTTCAGAGGTGGCTTCAGAGCGGTGTACGGTTGACCGCAGTTTTCTCAAGTGGGGTCCAGTACTCATTATTTTTGGGGAAAATATTTTCAGCGGTTTCAGTTTGGGAGCGTGTGCTCGGTTGAGCTTAGTCAACTTGTTATTTTGTAAATAAGATAATGATCTTGTTAGTGTGTAGCGTGAACAGCAAAATTTGGTATTAAATAATCATTTTTCTTACTTTGTGCCATATCTTTTCTGGCTTAAGACTTTCTTTTATAGTAATTTACCAACTTAAACTAAATTATTATATTATATTATTACTAAATATATACAAAAGTTTGAATGGATGGATGTTTGTTACTGAATCACGCTGAAACGGCTAAACGGATCTGGTTGAAACTTGGAATACGTGTACTGACTTATAATATTACCTAGGCTACTTTTGATCGGGGTAGGTACATAGTAACTATAACAGATCACTGGGAAGTTACCATGAGAACTAACAAATTCAACGAGTCCAAGCCACTCACCTATAATAATAAAATAAATAAATTACTCATTTATAATTTTTAATATGAATAACATATATTTATACAACTCAAGATCGAAAACTGTCGTGAAAAATTAAAAGACTTCAAAGCACCATTCCGAATGGAATTTGTAAACGCCATTCGGCAAACCATTCGATGGGAAATAAAAAGAGAATAAATATTCGCGAGGGCCATTAAAGGCGCCTCGACATGCCTTCGATAAATTCAATTTATTTTTCAAGCAATAAAGACAAATCACCTCATTTACCTCTTGATCTTGCCTGGAAGAGATCGCTTTTGGTGATAAGGTACTGTAATGTTTACACCATTTTCACTCATATTTAATAAACAATCTTACTATGACGTTCTATTAAACAGCTTAACTTACTTAAATTTATAAAATAGTATGTCTCTTTTATACCTTCTTGTCTACATCTACACTAAAATAATAATAATATAATATTATAAAGAGGAAAACTTTGATTGTTTGTTTGTTTGTTTGTTTGTTTGTTTGAAATGAATAGGCTCCGAAACTACTGAACCGATTTGAAAAATTCTTTCACTGTTGGGAAGCTACATTATCAGCGGGTGACATAGGCTATATTATATTTTCAAAAAAATTAGGGATCCTTACTAAAACTTGCGCTGCGAAAATTATTGACGATAGAATAAAATAATGTACTACGACTTTGTAGAACACATCATTATTTACAAAAAGTGTCGCGATGGCATATGTCCAACTATTATAGTTATGCCATAATAAGAGTTCTTTTATTTTAACATTTTAATTGAAGGTTACTCTTAGAAAAACGCTCTTTATTTGTGTCTTAGTATTAATCCTTATCAAAATAAATCACATCATGTTCTAGACTGCTTCAATACCTTTATATAGCTTTTTGAATTACTCAATTCGGACATTCCATGCGAAAGATACCACGAAATTAAAAATGTAAGTATTAGAAAAAAGTTGCGTGAGAGCCTCACCCTGCTCTCGGCTAGCTTTATGCAATGTAGGGGTCACTGGGTGTACGGGAGGGGAGTCAATGTGAAAAAATAGCAAAAAATAAATAAAAAATCATTAAAATAAAAAAAAAGTTCATTAAAATAATAATACTTACTAAAACTTTCTATATAAATTTCATTCTATGGTTATGACGTGTGTGTATTATAATTTTGAATTTTGTTTTTTTTTTAAATTTGAGAGCTCTGGTGGTGTAGAGGTAGCACCCCTGCCTCACGATCCGAAGGTCGTGGGTTCAAACCTGGTCGGGCACCAATAAATTTTTCCATTTGAGAAAATTATGTGCGCAATGCCTGTGTTCTTAAACGGTGAAGGAAAACATCTTGAGGAAACCGGCATACCCTAGAACCAAACATTCGAAGGTTTGTGTCATAGGTTAGTATTCTTATAAGCGGCGATGGGCTTGCAACCTGTCATGTATGAATACTAAGTATTGTGCAAAATGTGGGCATGTGTCAAATATCATGTTTGGACGTGCCTCTGAGTACCCTCTTTAAATATCCTCAAAGATCTAAGAGATCTGAGGAGATATCTACCGAGCCTGGGGATTACAGTCGTGACCATGCATAAGTTATTATTATTATTATTATATACCCGTGCGAAGCTGGGGCGGACTGCTAGTATGTAATATAATCTCAATCTCGGAAACGGCTTCAACGATTTTCATGAAATTTAGTATGGGTTTCGGGGGCGATAAATCGCTCTAGTTAAGTTTCATTTTTAGAAAACGTCGTTTACCAAAAAAAAACCGAGCAAAGCTCGGTCACCCATGTACTTATATTAATGTATTCAAGTATTTATTAAGATAAATCGAAATATTTTTTTGTCATTATGTGTATAAATGGTGATTGGTAGGTTTGACTTAAATAAAGTTCAGCAGAAATGGTTGTAGCAATATAAATACATTTTTGATCACATTTCGTTAAACAAAGAAAAACTTTCCATGTTTTCTATGTAAATGTTCGTTTCGAAGAAAACCCATGACATCTAGGCTTCGGTTTTCAAAATAACGTTGACCATTTATTACAAGTACCTACATGGAACAACATTTTTGCCTTTACATGATCATAATCACGACTGTAATCCTCAGGCTCGGTAAATATCTCCTCATATCTCTAGTTACTTAGATCTTTGAGGATATCTAAAGAAGGTAGTCAGGTACGTCCAAACATGACATTTGGCACATGTACACGTTTTGCATCATTTTTGCCTTGTCAAGTAAAATTAAGGAGCTAAGATTAGCATCATAGATAAAAACTTTGAAGTTTTCTCTGGATAAATAAATGACGCTTGCGATTGACTAACAAACCTATGAATGTCAAGATAACGGGTGCCGTTTTTTTGGAAAACCATTTTCTTTCATTAATACAGATACATGTAATGTTATTTCTTGATTTGTGTACAAGAACCTTTGCATATCACAAAAGGAAAATGCTAATATGTAAACCTTGTATCTTTTTAAAACATGAGATTAATTAAGTATTTTTTTGTATCTTCATCCGACTGCCAAAAAGGAGAGTTATGTGTTAAATGTATGCATATTATATACAGTGATAACTTCAATGCACTGTGTAGACAGTTTGAACCTGACCTATTTTTTATTAGTGTTAGCTCAACTAGGCGACGACTAAATGAAGATTTTTTGGCGTTAATTAGTTTTATTAGATTAATTATTATGGTTATTATTTTTACAGGTAAGTATCTATTATTTTTATGTTATTATATATTTTTAAACTAACGCGATCTGAACACATTATTATAAGTATTAATGACTCTCTATCTTTCGGTCATCCCGTGACCACGGCAGTGTGTAAACCTGTTGAAACGACGGGAAAAATAGGTAAATAAAATGTGATAAATACCCGTTTATTACTAATAATAATTTATGTTATTACTACTTTAGCTAATTTCAACAAGTGCCTTCCTACTTCTTAAACTTTAAAAATTAAAAACTTCCTACAACATTTTTATCTTTTAATCAAATATAATATCGCAAGAAATCTATGCAGCATTGTAAAAACGTTTGTTATCCGAACATTATCTTGTCTTTGTTCAACTGACCCAAGGTTCTTTTCCCTATTTTTTAAAACCTTTTACCGTCATCGGCTGGATGGATTTGCTTGTTATTCGACCATTATAGTTGCGTTTCTTTATAAAATTGCATATTTCTCGGCCTCGTTTTCCGACTTTAACAATGAATTTTATTCCTTTTGTTAAAACGTTGGCCGAGCACAGTGGGTAGATTGAATTCTCTGTTCTTTATTGGGTCTATTCTTTACCTATGGTAAATTATTTTTTCAAGTTTTGACGCATTTACTTTTTTATTACTTAGCCAAAAAGGTTATGTTTTGGCGGTATGTCGTAAAAACAATAAAAAGGTTCGTAGAGATATATACCTATGTACGTCATTGACGCTAAATAATTTTAGACTAAAGTTTGTTAAAGGAAAACTTGTGAATGATTGCGTTTTGTATCTTAGGTCATTGACTTAAGGCCACTGGACTACTTTTCTTTAATTAAACAGTCATTCATTTCTCGACAAACGAAATTAAAAAATCTTTCGACTAGATAATCCTACGATTTCCTCCATAAGTCCGGATATGAGATTTTGATAAAACTCATGGAATTTCTTTAATTAACTTGAATGATAGAGATTCTCGATCAGTGAGATGGAAGGCGCGAATGGTTTTCGATTATTACAAAATTGTTATCGGAAAAAAAAAATTTAAAGCTTGTGACGAAATAGACGATTTTCTAACTTTTTTATTTAAAAATATATGATCACGACGGTAATCCCAGGGCTCGGTAGATATCTTCATCAGATTTTTAGTTACTTAGATCTTTAAAGATATCTAAAGAGGGTAGTCAGAGGCACTTACAAAATGACATTTAGCGCATGCCCACACTTTGCACAGTAGTAAGTATTCCTTACGTGACAAGTTGCAACCCCATCGCCGCTTAAAAGAATACTTATTTATGACACACACCTTTTTGGTTCTAGGGTATGCCGGTTTCCTCACGATGTTTTCCTTCACCGTTTAAGAGCACTGGCATTGCGCACATAAATTTTTCGAATGGAAAAACTCATTGGTGCACGACCAGGTTTGAACCCACGACCTTTGGATTGTGAGGCAGGGGTGCTACCACTACACCACCAGCGCTATATTTATTTTAACCCGACTGAAAATTTTTTTAGTCCTTAGAGCCCAAACGGCAGGACGGTATTTGAAAAATGAGGTGTCTTTAGATTCATTTTGATAACAAAAGTGACATTGGCAATTTTTTATCCATCTTGTACGCTAGGGTTCGAACCCACAACCTTAAGATCGAAAACAGTGATGCAACACTACACCAGTAGTAAATAAAATAAACTATAAAATAATAAGTACCTACCTACATCTGGACATTGTCACCAGCAAATCCAACTGGCCATCGATAATCTATTTTCAGCGCCTTTCTATTAGCACCTATTTTTATATCCCAGTGAAGTACTCGTAGCCGATGGCATCAAGCCCTCTAGTTTCCCGACGCAATCCAATAACAATAAAAAAGGCAATAAAACGTGTATTATTTATTGTCGTCGGCTTCCTACTCTCCTATGAAAATGCCGGAAGCTACTGGGCCTAGTTACTAATGGCAGCTCAATACCAAAATTTAATAGCACCCACGCACTAAGCCAGTAAGGGGTGTCTTAAAACGTGCAGTTGTCGTAAGCACCGCAGCCGAACGCATTTTGAAATCATCTTTATTTTAACGATGCTAAGACATATAAGAAGTTGCACTCATTGATGTTATAATTTTAGGGATACTTGAGTCATAAGTCGTTATTAAAAGAGGTCGTTCCGTTGGTCATATTAAGCCAAGTTCACGAAATACAAGTTCTTCACCACACCTAACCACTTGTGCACTTGCATAAGCTACTGTCACGTCAGTACGATTTTAAAATTACTTTATTAATAGAATAGATGTCATTGAACGGTATAAATTATAAAATCAGCCGGTGTTAGTCAAGTGTCTAAGCCTCTCTCATGACACACCACGGAGCTCAATCTTCAGTTCTCCGACTCCAATCCCTGCCCGCTGTCTTACGAATACCATTGACCCACCTAGGGCAAGATATAATTATAGGCTAGTAATTGTAAGATAAACTTATTTTTCCATACAGAGAACATTTACATAATAATAAGGCTGTGGCTGGTAGGAAACAAAGATCTAATATTAGTAAAAATACGTGCCTACCGACTAGTTATCATTCGAAATAAAGAGTACATTACATAACTATATAGATAAGTGCAAAGCACATAGCCCGGACCTTGGCAGCAAAATAAAAACAGACGCATGATGAATATCCTAATTTTTAATTCAGGTTAAAACCATAAAACAACGCAACGACTAGACCAATCACTAAATTGCGCTGAGTAGCTGTTTAGCTACTTGTCGACTGTAAATCAGCCGTTACGACACCGCGAATGTTGCCAGTGTCACTAACATTTTTCCATCCCCTTCTGATTTATGAAAGGAGGGAAATTTATGGCGATCTTGGTCAGCGTTACGGTAGCCCTTTACTATCGGTACTAAAATCAGCTATTCCGATTAGATCTTCGTGGCAAGAGGATTTATGGGCAGGTTACGTTATGAAAAATGCTTTTCAGAAACTATTGTTTACTGGTTTCAGATCGCATCCTAAGAAGATATAAAGTTATGACTTCGTCTTTGCTGATTTAGATGCTTATATAATGTAATGAAACTAGCTTCCGCCCACGGCTTTACCCGCGAGGTACCTTGAAAAACCAAAAATAAATCTATTCCACGGGAACCGTACATTTTCCGGAATAAAAAATAGCCTATGTGCAATCAAGACTATAATCCTATACTTATCCTAATTTCATTAAAATCCATTCAGCCGTTTCAGCGTGAATGAGTAACAAACATACATCTATACATCCACACACTTTTACAAACTTTCGCGTTTATAATATTAGTAGGATAAAAAGTTCTACATATTTGTTGTTTTGGTTGTTTGTAGGTCAGTGTTTTAAGCAAACAATACGAGTCATGTTATTTTTACACAAACTTTAACGGCATTTGTTTAGCGGATTAGCACCTGCTACTAGATATTATAGGCCTCACCATTTTTTAAGAGCGCTGGTGGTGTAGTGGTAGCACCCCTGCCTCACGATCCGTAGGTCGTGGGTTCAAACCTGGCCCCTATTCAATAAACATTACAAATTGTAAAATACAATTAATTGTAAGCGGCTACAATTCCACAAGTTTTTGTTTAATAAAAAACTACGATTTACTGGAGGAAAATTTACAAAATTGTAAAGTTTTCTTACAATTCTACATATTTGTAGGTTTTATTAAACAGCACTTGTCAGAAAATTCGACAATATTGTCACTTTTTTACAAATTTGTAGACTTGTAATGTTTATTGAATAGGGGCCTGGCCCCTATTCAATAAACATTACAAATTGTAAAATACAATTAATTGTAAGCGGCTACAATTCTACAGGTTTCTGTTTAATAAAAAATCACGATTTACTGGAGGAAAATTTACAAAATTGTAAAATTTTCTTACAATTCTACATATTTGTAGGTTATATTAAACAGCACTTGTCATAAAATTCGACAATATTGTCACTTTTTTACAAATTTGTAGACTTGTAATGTTTATTGAATAGGGGCCTGGTCGTGCACCAATGAGTTTTTCCATTCGAAAAATTTATGTGCGCAATGCCAGTGTCCTTAAACGGTGAAAGAAAACATCGTGAGGAAACCGGCATACCCTAGAACCCAAAATTCGAAGGTATGTGTCACAGGTTAGTATTCTTATAAGCGGCGATGGGCTTGCAACCTGTCACGTACGGAATACTAACTACTGTGCAAAATGTGGGCATGTACCAAATGTCATGTTTGGACTTGCCTCTGACTACCCCCTTTAGATATCCTCAAAGATCTAAGTATCTAAAGATCTGAGGAGATATCTACCGAGCCCGGGGATTACAGTCGTGAAAATATATTTTTTTTATTTTTTTTTATTTATTTTAGACATAAACAAACTCAAACGGGTGGACGCTTTTGGAACGAGGAGTGGTCTTGAGGTTTTATACCTAAAGCATCCCACAAAAAAGGTGCTGTCACATAAAAAATCATCGCGAGTCGAACCGATTTATCTTCTCCCCAATCATTCGCTCAAGTAAAGAATCTATAAACGCAAAAGCTTTTTAGCAGAAAATAAAGATTGACAAATGACAGAACACGAAAAAGTGATTTATTATTAGGAATGTTCCTATAAAGTGATTTCTTCGAGCTACCTTTTACCACACGAGGTAATAATAAACAGAGAGTAAAGTTTAGCTAACACTTACAGTTTGACCCAAGTTACACGGGCAAGTTTCACGAATTTATAAACAAATTCACTTTGTTACTGATTCACTTTGTCTTGAAACAGCAGCATCGTTGAGTAACCCGCACGGTGCTTCTGAAGTCTATTAGAATAAAGTTGAAATTTGTGCAAATTTTTAGAATAAATGTCGCTTAAAAATTACATGTGATAATGCATCTAAACTAATATTATAAAGAGGAAAACTTTGATTGTTTGTTTGTTTGTTTGTTTGAAATGAATAGGCTCCGAAACTACTGAACCGATTTAAAAAATTCTTTCACTGTTGGGAAGCTACACTATCAGCGGGTGACATAGGCTATATTATGTTTTCAAAAAAATTAGGGATCCTTACTAAAACTTCAATAATGTAACCCAAGGTGTAAAAAAATTACCTAAAATATTCTTTACATCGCGTGCGCTGCGAAAACTATTGACGATAGAATAAAATAATGTACTACGACTTTGTAGAACACATCATTATTTCCAAAAAGTGTCGCGACAGCATATGTCTAACTATTATGGTTTTGCCACAATAAGAGTTCTTTTATTTTAAAATTGTAATTAAAAGGCCGCTGTTAAAAAACGCTCTTAATTTGTGTCTTAGTATTAATCCTTATCAAAATAAATCACATCATATCCTAGACTGTTTCAATACCTATAAATAACTTTTTGAATTACTCAATTTGGACATTCCATTCGAAAGAAATCACGAAATTAAGAATGTAAGTAGGTATTAGAAAAAAGTTGCGTGGTGGTAGCCGCTCACCCTGCTCGGCTAGCTAGACAGCACCATAGTGTACGTACGTACATACGTACGGGACGGGAGGGGAGTAAATTTCAAATAATAACAAAAAAATCTTTTAAATAAAAATAAAATCATAAATATAATAATACCTATTCAAACTTTCTTTATAATTTTCTTCTTTTAGTAACCTGACGCAAATAGAAGGGTTGGTATGTGTGTGTATTATAATTTTGAATTTTGAAATTTTTGTTAAATTTGAGAGCATTGGTGATGTAGTGGTAGTACCCCTGCCTCACGATCCGAAGGTCGTGGGTTCAAACCTGGTCGTGCACCAATGAATTTTTACATTAGAGAAAATTATGTGCGCAATGCCTGTGTTCTAAAACGGTGAAGGAAAACATCTTGAAGAAACCGGCATACATTAGAACCAAAAATTCGAAGGTGTGTGTCATAGGTTAGTTTTCTTAATAAGCGGCGATGGGCTTGAAACCTGTCACGTACGAATACTAAGTACTATGCAAAATGTGGGCATGTGCCAAATATCATGTTTGGACGTGCCTCTGAGTACCCTCTTTAGATATCCTCAAAGATCTAAGTAACTAGAGATCTGAGGGGATATCTACCGAGCATGGGTATTACAGTCGTGACCATGTATAGATAATAAATACCCGTGCGAAGCCGGGGCGGACTGCTAGTATTATATAAAACTGGTAGGTGTAGTTATTTGATTCGGTGAAAAGAGCTAAAACAAGTTTTATTATTGCTATAATGTGTTAGAGTACTTAGCTTCGAAGGGTTGTTATTGTGTCACATTGTGTCAATATTTCTTGTGTCCTAAATCAAAGAAATTACGGGGCAACTCAGCACAGACACAAAAGTTGGCTATCGAGCGTCTTCACAAACTACTTATAAAGAAATAAAGTCTACAAAAAAATAAAATCTTTATGCAATATTTTGAAAGTGTTCATACTGGTAGTTACCTTGTCTCGTGTGTACACAGACACACGGGCACGTGCTCAGGCGAACGCTGCTGTGCGCAAACAAATAATAAATAGGGCCGTAACATAGAGGGTTAGTGATATCGTAAATTTGTAATAGCCTATGGAAATTGTGTTGATCAATTATTCCGCTTGCGTACTGGGACTTCAATATGTTACTAAGGCAAGGGATATACATAGAACTTAGTAAATGATCGTCAGTATTTGACCCTACACTTTGACTTCAATCAGAAGGGACGCGAGATCAAAGATCTGGGGGACAATTGCGACAATTTTTAACATATTTACTAAATAGCTAAGGCGGCTTCGCCCACGATAGCCTACTAGGTTCCGCTTACGGACTCGGCTGCGTGGTACCTTAAAAATCAAAAACGAATCTATCCCACGGGAATCATACATTTTTCCGGGATTAAACTAAGCTATGTGCTATTCCAGACTAAGTCTGTCCCAAATTTCGTCCAGATTCGTTCAGGCGTTTCAGCGTGAAAGAGTAACAAACATCCATACATCCATACATTCAGACTTTCACGTTTATAATACGTACCTACCTTGGTGACCGATCATGGCCCATTTTTTTGGTAAATCGTGGTTTTTGTAAAATGAAACCTAGATCGATCGATTTATCGCACCTAAAACCCTCGGCATAGAAAATTTCATTTAAATTGTTGGAGCTGTTTCCGAGATTCAGATTATATGCATAGCAAGAATTTGAAAGTATAAGATAAGATGCGCTATTCCAGACTAATAATCTATCTCTTTGCCAAATTTCATCCAGATCCGTTCATTGGAAATACTTCGCTTTGGCAGTTGAGCAGTTGAGCTATTTAGATCGTTTGTAAGTGTCCTTTTTCAAATGTTAGACGTTTTACTTACGAAGGCATTTTGCTCTGGAGACAATCTGATCCGTATTATTTGGTATAGTGTGTATTTTTTAATAAATAATCAGACAAATTATTAAATTTGTCAAATTAAAGAATAGTAAGTAGCTGGTTGACCGAGCTTTGGTAAACCACGTTTTCTAAAAATGAAACCTAGCTGGATCGATTTATCAAACCCGAAACCTTCTGCATACTAAATTTCATGAAAATCGTTGTAGCCGTTTCCGAGATTCAGATTATACACATACACAAGAATTGCTCATTTAAAGGTATAAGATAGATTAGCCTAGTTTTTATTTTACTTACACAAACAAAACAGAATTTAATTATTAAAGAAATGAAAACAATGGCACTACAGAAACGAATTGTTCCCATGACGGTCCGTGACGAGCCATGGTGGGAAGTTAAAATAAAATATTGTTTACATTCCCTCTATGGCTCGTGATATGTTTTTATCACGTAAGGTATCGAGAAAGGTATGAATAACAAAATAAAAAACTACTTATGAGTCTGCTCAAAGGCCCAAGATTGTTTAATTTTATTTGTGTTTTTTTTTTATTTTAGTAACATTTTTGTAAGATCAAATAATTAAAAGAGCTTTTATTGTTTTTTAAATTTTGAATTATTTATATGGTAATCTATTTATTACGGGGCTGTGATTTATTCAACAATTTATTAAAGTAAAATCTTTTGTAGCAATCCATTGTAATATTTAAAAATAAGCAAATTCTCGAGTCCTCTCATAAAATTAATTAAGAACATCCTACTAAAAATGAAAGCCTTTTTATTTATTCAATACTTTCTTTACTTTGTTACTAGCAGATTTTTACTTTCTTCGTGGTCGTAGTGAGGAGTTTTCAAATGGGGGTATCTATGACTTATTAATAAATAAATATATTTATATATTTATTTATATTTCAACCCAATATAAGAACAGCATACTTAAGGCTTAACCACGAAACACGATACAAAAAATAATTGCTTCAAAAAAATTAAAACAAAAAAGTTTTCTCACCATATAAAAATTGCTCAAAAAACTGCAGTGGGCAGGCAGTATAAACCGTTTTTGTCAGAGCGTTCTATATAATTCAATTGTAACAATGACAGTTGGAGTGGCTAAATTATATGATGTTGGCAGGTGTAATGGTATATTGTCCAATTCATTGTCTAAAGAGGCTCGCAAAATGTAAAATCTTGCTTTGTGTTATTTCTGTAGAGTCTACAATCTGTGAGTCTACCCGTGACCACGACAGCGTGCAAACCTGTCGAAACGTCGGGAAAATATAAGGTAATTTAAACGCGATAAATACCCGTCTAATACTAATAATAATTTCTGTAGAGATTAGATTAAGTTTTCTTCTTTTTCTTTGTTTTGATTGTTTAAATATTGTAAATATGTACCAATTAGGCGGTGTGGTCGCTCAGCGACAAAGCCTTTTGTTTTGTGGTGTTAAATAAAAAAAAAACAATGACAGTGACATCTATTTGTTTATTACGAACTTAACACGTAGGTAAGCAAAACCTATTATATAGTTTCCGTAAAAGATGTAAGTTTTTTCAGTCAAGTGTGGCAAATCGACAACAGGTGAGCCGTACGCTTATTTGCCAGTTCAGTGGTTTAAAAAATATTAGATCGCAATTGAGACATTTCACTAGCGAAACATTCAACCTACCAGGATGAGAATAACTAGCTTCGAGTGAAATATCGCTTTCATTCATATTGTAATATTTTAATAAATTGTGTTTATTATTTTAAAATAACTCTTTGCATAGTGTAACATGTAATTTATTTAATTGAAATAACAAAAACCCGACTGGAAGTAGGTAATTATAATACTTATGGCTATTTATAGCTGCCATTCATTATTTTTTTTAATTTTAATAGACATTACATCTCATTTGTCAAAATCCGTACAGCCATCAAAAAAACTCACATACATACATACATACATACATACACCAAAATCTCACTCTCTTCTCAGTCAGGTAAAAAAAAGGATGTTGCAACTGAGTTCTGTGAAATAATCTTTATTATGGGTTAAGTATTATGATAACAGTTAAAAATAAATATAGTTAAACTAGCTTCCGCCCGCGACTTCGCCCGCGTGGTACCTTGAAAAACTGAAACAAATCTATCCCGCGGGAACCGTAAATTTTTCCAGGACAAAAAGTAGGCTATGTGCTATTCCAGATTATAATTTCTATCTGTGCCAAATTTCATCCAGATCCGTTTCAGCGTGAAAGAGTAACAAACATACATCCATACATTTCCACATACATACATTCTTACAAACTTTCGCGTTTATAATAGTAGGATATTATAACTTACGAGTGTACGCTCAGAATTGTACCGGGTCGCTTCGCTCGCAGTATCTTGCCCCGTAAATAAAACCTAGTTCGTCCCGCGACACTGACTCCTTTCGGGCCTCTGGGATATAATTTGATACTGAGAAATAACAGTATCCTTTCACAGGGTCACCTTTAAAAAGGACATTTTAAATTATTTTAATAACATTAATTCTGAATAAGGAAGGTTTTATCCAATTAATTAAAATACAGAGGCATGAGGCCCTGAGGTATTCTTACTGTAATGAGAAGTTAAAGAAAATATAATTATTTCTTATCTTACTTCCGGGGTACCACAAGCTCTTACAAACCATTATGTTTCATAAGTGTCACGTTTCAAGCTTAAAGTAAAAACAAAAAAAAATCGGTAGATGTCTTCCACAGATCTTTAGTTACTTATATCTTTGAGGATATCTAAAGAGGGTAGTCAGAGGCACGTCCAAACATGACATTTGGTACATGCCCACATTTTGCACAGTAGTTAGTATTCTGAACGTGACAGGTTGCAAACCCATCGCCGCTTATAAGAATATTAACCTATGACACACACCTTCGAATTTTTTATTCAAGGGTATGCCGGTTTCTTCACGATGTTTTCCTTCACCGTTTAAGAGCACTGACATTGCGCACATAAGCAATATATCTTTATTGTAAAACATAAAACACTTAATAACAAAGAAAAAAAAAAATAAGTATAGGCACAGAAAAAAAAATATGAATTACAATGGGCGGCCTTATCGCTAAAAGCGATCTCTTCCAGGCAACCTTTGGATGGACAGGACATATTTGAAAGATAAGGACAGTAGAATTTAATAAGTTATTCGAAAAATATGCATTGAACCACCTACCAATCTGATAAACTACTAATCTGAATATACCTACTTACAATAAATATTAATAAACATACAAAATATTACATAAATACACCTACATTAAAATACATATTATACCTACATAAATAAAATAAGTAAAAACGGAAACAGTAAATAAGAAATTATTATGATGTTAACAGTAGAAGTTAAAAATTCTCATGTTGACAATGAAAGGTAATGTTGTTTAACTAAATTTTTAAAAATAGGCAAGGATTTCGCACGACGAATTGTTACAGGCAGAGCATTCCATAGTTTAACAGCTTGAACTGTAAATGAGTTATCATAAAACCTCGACTTGTGAATAGAAGTAAATAATTGAAGGGTTTCAGAAGAGCGCAACGTATGAGGATAGGAATTAGAAAGGTGGAGAAACTCAAAGCGTTCTTTGAGATAGAAAGGAGAGGAGCGAAGAAATAGGATATTGTAAAGGAGGGAAAGAATGTGCAAATTACGACGTGAACGAATAGGTAACCATTCAAGTCTCTTACGAAACTCAGATATGTGATCGAACTTGCGAAGGCCAAAAATAAATCGTATTGAAACATTCTGAAGACGTTCCAGTTTATTAAGTTGGTCTTCAGTTATATCAAGATAGCAAATGTCGGCGTAATCGAGAATTGGAAGCAATAGTGAATGTGCAAGCGCTATTTTGGTGGATGTAGGAAGAAAGTTACGCAAGCGTTTAAGGGAAGCAACTGCAGCAAAGGTCTTACGACTAACCGTAGCCAGTTGAGGTCCCCAAGATAAATGCCTATCAAACATTACACCTAAATTTTTGACTACCTCACTGACTTCAAGTAAAGTGCCATCAAAAGTAATTGGTGGAAGGTTAGTCCAATCGATTTGGGATAACTTTCCTGAACTACCCATGACTATAACCTGAGTTTTGGCTGGATTCACTTTAAGCCCATAAGATGAGCTCCACTTGAGGATCTTGCTTAGGTCATCATTGATGTTGGCCATGGCTTCACTTAACCATTCCAGAGGAGCTTGAGTGTAGATTTGCAAATCATCTGCATAAAGGTGGTAGGAAGAAGATAGTTGATGAGATATGGAATTAATAAAGATAGCAAAAAGAAGAGGAGAAAGGACGCCGCCCTGAGGCACACCAGCATTTAATTGACACCAAGATGAAAAGGTATCGTCAATACGAATACGTTGCCGGCGACCAAACAGGTAACTACGAAACCAGTCAATTACTGTTGTAGATATGTTAAGAGAACAAAGAAGAGCTAGCATAATATCGTAATCCACACAATTAAAAGCATTACTGAAATCCAGAAGGGATAGAACAGTTATCAGACCACTATCCATGCCGTACCTTATGTCATCAGTGATTTTGATGAGAGAGGAAGTGGTGCTATGACCAGGACGAAAACTGGATTGGAAGGGATTAAGAACATAAGCTAAGCTTGAAGTAACACTACTTCAATACAATTTTAACAGGTCATGATACGAAATATATAAATATATATACGAAATATATACGAAATATTAAAATTACATTACTTTGATATTGCTCGAAGAGCTTTGTGGTAAGGCCCCAGTGCTTCCTACTTAATATTCAAAATGCGAAAGTTTTTGTACCTACATAATTATATCATTTCCCTTTTAATCTCTTTATTAGAACGGATTTAAATGAAATTGTATATGACTGTGGATTAGATCTTCAATTAGCATATAACATTTATAGGCTTCTTTTAGCCGGGTGAAGCCGTGGGCGGAAGCTAGTATAAAATAATACTTTGAGGAGTTCCAATTAAACTGTAATCTTTTACATTTTACAAAAACCTGAATATGCTCGTAATTCCACTCCGTTCATTCCGTTACGTCACAAACATTTCTCTTTGTGAATACATTTAATAAGTGACTGGTGGTAATTCTGTTTTTTTTACCTGACTGCGTTTCCTGACCGAATGAAAACATGTCAAATGCAAGAAAGGAATCTCTGCGGTGCATTTTAACCTTTTACAGGACTTCAATACAACTTGTTTGAAGGAACTCGAGAAATGATAAAAAGAACATGACTAAATAAAAATAATGATCTTAATTTTCATTAAAGACTAGCTTCCGCCCGCGGCTTCGCCCGCGTGATACCTTGCAAAATAAAAACAAATCTATCCCGCGGGAACCTTACATTTTTCCGGGATAAAAATTGTAGCCTATGTGTTATTCCAGACCATAATCTATCTATATCTGTGCCAAATTTCTTTCAGATTCGTTCAGCCGTTTTAGCATGAAAGAGTAACAAACATCCAGACATCTTGACATCCATCCATCCATACATTCTTACAAACTTTCGCGTTTATAATATTATAGTAGGATTAATAAATTGGCATACATACATATGATTTAAATGTTTTTTTCTAAAATTATCTAAAACTGACATTTTATATAGAGTCAGGTATTCTACAATTTTATTGCACTCTTATTCAGCACCATTATAAATATTTATTCAATCTCATCAAATTAAAAAATGAGAAATACTTACGCTATTTTAGACTTTATAGAATTACAAAATTTAATCAATTTTTAACAAGTCCGTGAAACATGTATTAACTAACCTAACCCAACTTTTTGTAACGATCTAAAACTATTTTGTAACTACGCTTCTTTTAGAATTTTATCTGTCTTATTATAATAGTTTTAAAGTTCAGAATAAGCATAGACGTTTATTTTAGGTTGCTATTCCTTTTTAACGAAGTATGTAGGTACTCATAACTACATAACAAAATTTCATCTCTTGAGATAAAGTGTCTTATTATCAGAGTAAAAGGCCGAATCATCTGGTTCTAAGGCCTTTGCTATGCAGTGGGGAAACCGTAAGGCATTCACTCGGCGCGCTATAATAATATTGATATATTATTCACCTAGATAGCTGCAAATGTTTACTGTAGATGGCGCTATTTTCAATCTTAAGAATTTGAAGCCATAATGTCATAAATGACGTGTGCGCGATATTTCATATCTTATCTTGGCTACCATTACCTATACCTGCATCGAAGCGTCGCGTAGAGTCCATGTGCTGCAGAGCATAATATACTTATGTATTTTTAAACTTACGCGATCCAAACAAATTATTATTAGTATTAAACGGGTATTTATCGCGTTTTATTTACCTATTTTTCCCGACGTTTCGACAGGTTTACACACAGTCGTGGTCATGGGAGGTCTCAAAAATAGATAAATAATACCCGTATAATACTAATAATAATAACCCTTATGCTCGTATCACACGTTGGCCGTAGCTCGTTGAGTCATAGGTTACGTCCAACGGAGAGACGTGGTTTCTATAGGATTACGTAGGCTTGCCAAGTTTGTGTACAGTCGCGTAGGTTGCTTATCTTCTGTCTCCGTCTACATTTGCGTTGGCCATGACGAGCTACCACCCACATGTAGAGCCGGCATTAGAAATGTAACAAATAAACTGAATGTTTACGACAACGCGTAAAGAGCCTCTTTGTCAGCTTATTATGTAAAAAGCTTGGCGTAAATATAACAGGAAAAAATGCTAAAAATTCTATTCCTTGAAATGGGATTAAGGCTTAGGGCAGTTGAAAAAAAAATTCCGAAAACCTAAATTCTTTGTACCTACCAATAATATTTGCCGCCTACCGCAGCTACGGAAAATAAGACCTTCTTCTTCCTCCCTTTTTCCCACGATATATAAAAATAAAATTATAATTATTGAATTTACTTTAAAAGCACATTATTTATTGAGAACGGATAGACTGATTTGCCATATTTTATTTTTAGTTCGTTTGATAACGTTGTCTATCGAGTCAAATAATCGTGAAATACATTTTGGGTTGAAAGATTGTCAAGTCAAGTAGTAGGTACTCTAAAATTGCTTTATACTTAATGGCAAAAATAAATAAAAAGGCACTGAATCAAATCTTCTTTGCGCACTTAATATAGGTAACTAAGTTATATTTGATCTAATTCTCATAATAATATTTTGCTAAATATTCATATTCTCGTATCTACCGAAACGTGCTCAAGTGTCTATCCGTCGAAAAATCCATTTACCAGAATATGAATGTTGTTAGCAATTTTCCACGTTTGCATTTTATATAGGAAACTAAAGTAAAGGTTGTGACTTTGCTTGTGAGAACTAAAATCTTTTCAAACTTCAAGCTCTTGCAAATTTTGGGTGTAATATTTCTAATACCTATGTTTTTTACTAACTAGCTTCTGCTCGCGGCTTTGACCGCGAGGTACCTTGAAAAACGAAAACAATCTATCCCGCGGGAACCGTATTCATTTCGTATTCATCCAGATCCGTTCAGTAGTTTCAGCGTGAAAGAGTAACAAACGTACCTACATCCAGAAATCCTTACATCCACACATACATACATTCTTACAAACTTTCACGTTTATAATATTAGTAGGATAGGATTAGTAAAGCCGGGGGGCGATTATGGATCTTTGCTTATAATCAATGTCAATACGTTTTCATTGTAATCAAGTAATTTGGTATGACATAAGAGTGTTTATTCAATAAATTTGAGCTAGTTTTGACAAGTGTTGATTGTATCAGAGTTCCGTAATCGCACTACTGGACTACTGTGTCTTACTAACTACAGTGCAAAATGTGGACATGTAGCAAATATCATGTTTGGACGTGCCTCTGACAACCCTCCATAGATACTAGAGGTCTCTATTACAGATCGTGATCATGTTTTTTTTAGCTTGAACCAAATCAGGTAAAAAATGACAAAATAGATTTATTCAATAAATTCACAAGAACTTATTGGTACGTCTTAACACGCTAGCTAGATGAATTTCGGTGCCTTTTTTACCCTAATTTGAGAAGAATAGACATAAAATTCGTTTTAATCCTAGTGCTTGAGTATAAACTTTCACTTACACCGGGCGTGTATCAGTAATCAGTCGGTCGGTCAACAGATTCATATTTTAGATTCAAAAGGTAACATTTTGAGGTTCTCTTGTTGCCTCATTACTACTTTGTATTCATCCGTGATGTTTACTTATTACCAGGCTACGTTTGCAACGAAAGCAGGTATTGAATTCATTTATCGGTTTACATGAAACTGCCGTCACAAATTGCCTACTTGGAAAAATATAGTTTTGGCAAAGCACACGCCAAGTAGTGGCCATTTAAGATACAATTATTTATAATAATAAATTTATAATTATTATGTTGTGTTTTGATGGTCAAGGACCTATATTTTTCAACGAAAACTAGCAAGATAGAAATAAAAGTCGAAGTCATTGACCGCAGGTAATTTACCCAAAAAGCTGGCAACATTACCCCATTAGATAGCTATACTGATTCTCTGTCTAAAGAAAACACCAGCCCTATGTATAGTATATACTTTGGACTTCTTTTTATTTTTTTTATTATTACCTACCTACACTTATTTTGCTGACGGTACTTTAACGTTTAACTAGGTTAAACAATGAATAAAAAACATGGCGGTCCAATCTGGGTCTTAAAATAATATTTATTTTGATTGTTACACTTTGAGCCGGCCGGGCCGGCTGGATTTTGAGGCTTATTCCATGATGATCCCACTCTCATGATCTAAGTGGGATTATACAAAACTTTCGAGTTCATTAATCTCCTACTATTTATTTTGTGGGATTCAAAAGCTCCTCCGGTTTTATTTCATGTTGATCCTAGCTACATGGGGCTGTTTTATCTATGAATATAGATAACTAGCTTCTGCACGCGGCGTCGCCCGCGAAGTACCTACATAAATTATAGCCTATGTTCATCCTGAATGTTCATTCTACACATTGGTGAAAGAATTTTTCAAATCGGTTCAGTAGTTTCGGAGCCTATTCAATTCAAACAAACAAACAAACAAACAATCAAATCTTTCCTCTTTATAATATTAGTATAGATAAATTATATAATGTCTGTTTATAATTAAATATATTTAATGTATTAATGCAATTCACATCTTCATATTATCATTACTTCCAGGTGTGTGAGATTATAATGGAACGATGAGTGTTCACTGCTCCCTAGTGGGAGCTTAATGACCTCAAAAGTTTTATATGATCCCGCTGGGATCACGAGAGTGGGAGCATAATGGAATAAGCCGAGTTTGCAGTCTTACCTGAGACAAAAAAGTCTTTATCATCATCATCTTCCTGCCTTTTTCTCACGTTAAGTAGTCTTAAAAAAAGTCTTACTCATAAAAATAAAAATAGTGACGGTGTGACTAGAGATAGCGCAGTCTATCTTCAAGTAAAGTAAACCCCGAAATTCAACCCTAAAAGTACCTACAGTAGGAGCTAATAGTTCCGACGTCGATTTCCACCACGCTAATTCTTATCTCAAAGCGTAGGTAAATACCAGCGCTGACATTTGCCGGTTTCCTGCTTTCTATGTGACCAAGAACTCATATTCCGGCCGCATTCATGAATAACTCCCCTGAGGCCGCCTTAAATTAAGATCCTATCGTTTCCAAAGCATTCATTTTTCCTAATAAGTACCTTTATATAGTATCTGTGTATACTGGTGCCCTTATTGTATGCCACAAAATTTATGGAAACAATTTTCAAGGCAAAAGAATAATATGATTACTAATCGTCGTTAAAAAAGGAGAAAATAGTACCTGGATGACCGAGATTTTGCTCGGTTTTTTTTTGTAAACAACGTTACCCAAATATTTCGTCGATTTTCATGAAACTTGGTATGCAGAGGATTTCGGGAGCGATAAATCGACCTAGCTAGGTTTCTTTTCCAAAAAAAACGATGTATTAAAAAAAAAAACTTGAGAGGTGTCAAGGAACACTCGGATGGAACGAAGTTCCTTTCGATTAATTTGTGAGAGAGAGAGACAGACAGAGAAACATGCGCACGCCGCACGGCTTACAACTATAGCAAAAAGTGTCGTTACAACTTTTCGTGAGAATTTTTTCCGTCCCTTTCACAACGCGCGATAAGGAACTTCGTTCCAAAAACCAAGCAAAACTCGGTCATCCAGGTACTGTATATAATGCAACAATTGCTCGTTAAAAGGTATTAGATTTACAAAAATTATCCTAGGTCGAAGAACGTCCCGTTCGTAAAAGTCTATTCTCAAAACGTCTTTCTCACCAAAAGAGGTGACATAAAACTTACCGATGAGATGAAAAGTGACAAAGGCAATGACAGCCCGAAACAGGAACATTTTCATCATTCTTGAGCCGTTTTCAACATCACTGATACACCATCGTACATTTTCTTAAAACTTCACTCTTCATACATTTCACCTTTTTACTAAAAATGAAAACGTTTTTTTGATTTCATTTTTGGGTTTCATCTCTTAGAATTGAAGGATTTTGTTAACATTCTGAAAACTTTACTGCTATTTTTTATATTGATTTCACTGAGTTTTTTGATGTTTTTTCACTTGATTGTTATGTGCCTGAAACAAAAAAATATTAATTGTAAATATTTTATTAAATTCAATATATATTTTAGTAAAAATTACTTGACGTTCTGTGAATAAATAAAATAATAAAAAGGTGACTACGTTTATTCCTAGAACTGCAATTTTAGTTTGTAACTGTAATAGTTTAGTGCAATCGTTTTGAAGTATCAGAGTGGTTACGTACTGCGTCCGATCCGAATCCGATCCGAACCCGTGAAAATATGGTCCGGAGTACTATTTCTATGGTAACTCACGCACTGCATCTGATTTCCGTCATCCGATTTCTTACCGTCTTCGTCATTTTCGTCACGTAAAATGACGTATACCAAAAGGTGGCTTCTGAATTGCTTGGATTTGCATCAGAGATCGGACTAGTGCGTAAGCAATTTCCGAATTCGGTCCGAGTTTTCTAGATTCATATTTTCACGGGTTCGAATCGGACGCAGTGCGTAACAGCTCTAACGGATTATACCGTCGTATTATGAAGGTTACCGTTGCTTTAAAAACGGTAGCTTATCGCGCGAGACCACTTTATATCCAACTCACAAATTCACTTTGTAAAACTCGGCGGTACCTATCAAAGAGTTTTTGTTACTTAAATTTTGTGTTTCGAAATAAGCATGTTTTTCAGGTGTCAATAAAGTAGCAACATTCAAAACTTTAGCAGTGACTTTCTGAACTCGTTAAAAAGTTTCGAGCCTCACTGAAATTGGAACAATTTTTCAAGATTTTTTTATTAAACTTCTTTATCGTTTACAAAATCACGTTCGGTATGTAGATACAATTATCAGTGGAATAAATGTTTATTCAATACTTGTGAAAACATAATAGAGTCAAAGATCTGAAATGAAATAATACATTTAATCTGCGCAGATCTTAAGTAATATAATACCTACTCGCATTTAGATAGAAGATGTACTATGTCTGGCCGTGTAAAATTCCTATTTTGATTGTCGCATCATTGATTCAGCGCTAGTTAGATTTATTCCGTATTCGCCCCGCAGAGTTTCGTCCCACTTGTAAAATTCCACATTCGCCCCGAAAACAATGTTTTCTTTAATATTATTATTTTAATCCGCTTTTGCCCCATTTTTTGTTCCAGTTTCGCCTCGCATGTTTTTTTAATACATTTTAGTACAGTCAGACTATAAATTGATGAAGCATTCAAACATTTTAATGGTACGTAATACGTTATAAACGTAAGCCAATTTTTGAAAACTATACAAAATGATGCTGATCTCTCTCCGTGTCAATTCCGAGGGCATGGAAAACCAAAAAAACCTGATGTTATTCAGTATATAAAGTTATTAACGACTCAATAACATCAATTTAAAATGGCTCTATTTCATTGGGTCATTGCTAAGAAAAAATATGCCCATTTGCTTTTTAATCGAGGTACTCATCAAAATTCAAAAATGTAGGTACTGTGTTTATTAATTTATATCAAACGAGTGCCCGCCTTCCACTGCGAGCGGAGCGGGCTCCGTACGGACTCCATTTAACTTAAGTAAGTTAAGTAAATAGCAAAATGAATACGAATTCAGAAATCAGAAATTTTAATTTGTCGATAGGTAACAGGATAGCAGAAACGATGGAGAGGTATTTCACTGTAGATCCACAAAGAGTCGAAAGATCACGAGTCGCGAAAATCTCTCCCTAGTTTATGCATTCCTGGTACTTGGAAATACTCATGTGTAGAAAAGTGGTTTTAATTGTAAATTGTATAAGTAGTGTTATGGTCAGGAATTTAGTTTCTTATAGTTCACACCAGTGTGAATGTTAGGAAACAGTTTTCTTGCCTGTCACACTGCTTGACTGACAGTGTGGTGGTTAGTAATATTATTTCCTAACCGTAACACCAGTGTGACAGAGCGATGTGAAGGTTAGTCGGGTGCGAAAATAACAGTATCTTGTCAGATACCTTGCTTCTAGATAAGAATTTCTGTGATTTATGATTAAAAACATAATAATATCTTATACCTTTAAACGAGCAATTATTGTATATAATGTATATTATATAATCTGAATCTCGGAAACGGCTCCAACGATTTTCATGAAATTTCGTATGCAGGGGATTTCGGGGTCAATAAAACGATCTAGCTAGGTTTCAAAAAACAAAATTTACCAAAAAAAACCGAGCAAAGCTCGGTCAACCAGGTACTTATTTGTACAAACATTGATAAATGTTTTTTTTTCGTCAACTGTACTTTACCCCTTTTGTAGGTACCTTTTATAAAGTGGGGCGAAAGCGGAACGATTTTTGACATAGGGCGAAAGCGGAATTTTTTGGAATGTGGGACGAACATGTGGGGCGAATGCGGAATAAATCGTTAGTTAGAAATCCGGATTCCTTATGATGCCGTGACTGTGAACTTTATCGCTCTAGCGTTTAAATTTTAACTCGTTTTTTTATTTGTGCTTACTTTTCCAATAAAGCCCGAGTTCTTGTTACTGGCGTAAAATATACTACGTAATGTCAAAATAGTTAACTGAATTAACAGTTACGTTGATAGTAACTACACTTACAATAACAAAACTTGACAAAAATGATCTCAATAGAGACAACTAAATAAAGAAGAACTCAAAATCAAACGCGTTATTATTTTTTTTCTCATGTGCAAAATATATTTGTCACTTTCCCACTTTTGGCATCAAAGACCCTAAACAGAGAAACACCAAACCTTCACTCCGAATCATTTCACAGATATAATGGAACAGCGTTCAATTGGCTACACAACCATTACAACCACAACATTACCTCGTATTCTCGAATTCATTCCGTTATTCGGAAACCATCAGGAAACTCTTTAAAACTGTTTGCACAGCTAAATTGGATTCTTTATCCACCTCTGTGCCTATCTGTTTGAGTGAATAAAAGCAATGAAACCAGGCGGTGAAATTGTTAGGTATTGAAACCGCTTACTTTCGACTTTCGATGTTTTAGGTAAAGATGGTTTCTGTACTTTCATTATTTAAAAGTCATAGATTAGAATCTTGCTATCCTGATACAATTTTTTTTTTCCGTGAAAACTTCTTTTGCATCGTTTTGATTTGAAAGTCGATGAAACGAACAAGCGACAGTAAAAAGAGACATATATAAATTCATAAGATTTAACGTGAGAGAAAATGAGATAGGCAGCATTATACAGTGTTTCTAAAGTTCGTGGTTCTCTTTGTGTTCTGCTTCGTACTCCCTCCACTCGTGTTTCAAGGCATAGTGGGAATGAGAGAATTATCTTAAAGCCAAAATTTTTGAAGGTTTCTCTTTGACCACGTGTAAATTGTACACATGCTTTTTTAAATAGTTTTTATTGTTATTTTTTTTAATTTAACTAACTTTTTCCGAACTTGTGTGGTGATTAAAGTACGCCTAAGTCGTTTGTTAAGTACACAACAATTTCTTTGATTTTTTTAAGTTCTACGATATACCGGTTTCCTCATTATGTTTTCTTACTTTAAGAGTACTCAAATGTCATTTGTTCACGTGGCCTCTACCACTAGACATCCAAAAGCGGATTTTCTTCTGATGTTTTCCACTATGAATTTACCGCTCTCGTTTTTATATTTTTTCTCGTGTTATTTTGAGTTTTATTGCGTTATTTTTCTAACTAAGCCCGAGTCCTTGACACGTGTGTGAAATATGTGAATTAAAGTAAATAGTTCCTTAAATCCTTCAGAAAATCAAAACAGCCGTCTTTTGTTTGAATCTATATTAATAATTTCGTCAAGGGGTACGGTAGACTCGATCGAAACCCTACCTGAGTAATAAAACATAAAAAAGTAAAGATTTCGAGTCGACAACATTATATCCGCAAAATTCGGATTGTCGAGTATTTTGTAAAATTCTAATGGTGCTGAGAGACAAATCTCAGTCGCCATATTCGTCACTGACACCGGATGACATCTTGGGTAATAAAAACTCAAAGTAGGTAAGTAGGTACAATCAACAGTGCAACCAACCTCTTTGTTCTACTGCACTACGTAGGTTGGTAGGTACCTAGATAATCGCAAATTTGGTAGCATAATATCCGCAAAATTCGGATTGTCGAGTATTTTGTTAAATTCTAATGGTACCTACTCAGAGACACATTGTGTATTATGATGAGGCACATTTCACCCGAGCGAAGCCGGGTTTTCATCTAGTATTTATATAAAATATACTTGACACTGGCAAAATTTATCTCTAACTGACAGGATACCATAAATAAAGAAGAAAAAAAAAAGAAGACAGCCAGTGTTTTTACAATAGATTTTGTCAAAAACTTGGCTTTTTTAATTTGTCTAACAAACATTGGCTAATTCTGACGACTACGTGCTGTAAATGCTGGTTTAAAAACCGCCCCTTAACTATCCAAAGCCAAATTCAATTATCTTGTTTTGAAGGTTAGAACCCGGTTTGGATCAGTTTCAAAAATATTTGTTCAATGTACTAAATTGGTGGAAACAGAATTGTTGTTTTGTTTGATAAAAATATATTAAACTCTAACGCTATTGACCGACAGACTGATTGATTGAATCACCGCTAAACGTATAAATCATAGAGCTGAAATTTGTAGAATAGGTTTTTTTCGGGGTCTTACAGTTATTGAATTTTAGAAATTTAACTTCTAAGGAGTGCAGCAAAAAGATTGAAGTTTGTATGTAAAAAACAATCGGTACGCGAACAAAGTCACGGTGAGTTCTACTAGTGTTTTAGATAAAAATGATCAATTAATTTGTAGGGTTCCGTACCAGAAAGATAATCAACGGGACCCTGTTACTGAGCCTCCGCTGTCCGTCTGTCTGTCAGCAATCTCATGATCCGTAATAAAATGACAGTTAAAATTTTCACAGAAGGTGTTCGAGTATTTTTGTTGCCGCTGTAACAACAAATAATAAAAATATATTAAAAATTAAATATGTAGGTAATATGGTACTAAATCTTATACGATGGTGCCCTTGATGTACCCTTCAAGCGCAACTCTCCCTCGCACTTAGCCGTTTTTTTTCTATTTTCATTATACAATGAGTAACATAATATCCCTATAAGGCCGGAACGGGAGTATTCTATACGTCATTGCGAACAACGTTTGTTCAACGACTTTTAAAGTTTCAAAGGTTTTCATTCATGAAATGTCTCTTAAACTTTGCTCCAATACGTACCTTGACACCACATGAGGCAACCCTATTAACAGCTGTTTTTTGACCTTTAGGTGTGAACTCTAGATGAAATAGGTAACAGAACGGACACCAATCAATAATGTGCCTACCTAGCCTACTTACTTAATAACGAGGTAGCTTAATAAGTAACTTCTGTTTTTTTTGAAGGCCTAGTTGGTAGGTACCGTGGTATTTATTGGTAATTATAATGTAAGGTCACTTCACGACTAAAATCCCTATGCACGGTAAAGATCCTTTCAGATCTCTTTGTTAACTACCTACCTAGTAGGAGATAGGTACCTACTCAATTTTGTACCTACCTACTTGGGCCATAAAGGTATCTTGAGTAGATACCAAAACGTGTGAGAGGATGTTTACCGTGCCTGAGGATAAAGCCGTGACCATAATTTCACTTGCATTTTTCCAACGATGTACCTATTATTGTTGATCGGAGCATTTTTCAATCCAATTTTGTACCTACCTACTTGGGCACTAAAGTCAAAGGTTGTGACTTTTCTGTCTTACTAATCTTCATTTTTATGTGAACAGCCTATTTCTCATTGGTTGCTATCTCAGGCTATGTTTTTGCATCTCTGTCTCACTTTGTCTGCTGTCATGTCAGTTGTCAGTCAGTTAACGGCTTTCTGTTTGAAATTTTTTTACTGCAAATTGCAAAGTTTTATGTTTCTTTGGTCTTTTATGCGTGGTTTTAGGCTGTGAGAAAGTTAAAAATAGTTATAATGTGCCTTTCAACAAAAAAGGCACCGACTCCACGTTGCAGAACATGTACAATTTGTCGAAAAAGATATGGTCGAATAAATGACAAAAAATGGATATTTATGATGAAATTTCCTCTAGATGAAGAAAAGTAAGTACAAATTGAGTATCATACTGGAGAATTTTGTATCTTTGTACTGTCTGCAGAGCATAATAAATGAATAGATATTCGGCAGGAAAAATACTTTCGTGTTTACAAACAGTAGTGATGTAGCACAAGTATCTTCATTATTTATCGATAAATTTTATTACATATTATTAACATTATTAGAAGTTTTGGGCTATACATAAGTACATGGCTTTTGTTAGTGATATTTTCAATGGTGTGTTTAATTTTAGATGTAGACAATGGGCGCAGATTATCGGAATTGAAGATTTGGCCTACATTCCTATTGAAAAACTTAATGAAATGAAATACGTTTGTGGAGATCATTTTCATTTGTATGCTATGATGCCTGGTTCATCACCGTACTGGTCGCGAAGGAACAGGAGTAGAATCATCTAGCTATAAGACGATTCAGTGTGATCCTTGTAATCTTACTGAAAAAAATCTGTTTGACTTTGACCGAGCGAGGCGAGTCGAGCTATCTATCACACGGCACAATAGCTGTCTACTGACACATCAGCTGCTCGTACTTTGTATAATATCCTTAAGTTTAAGTTGTACCTAAACGTAAATTAACGTTGAATAAATTTGATTTTTAAATCCATAATTATTATTCATTTTATTTGTAACGGTAATTATTTTTGTTAATTTTGTAGCTGGAATCCACGATGCATTTCATAATAATTTATCGATATCGATATAATCAGGAATAACCTGAGAACATCCCTATGTTCTTATCGTTACGTTGGTATAACGTATGCTGACTGACACTGTTGACGTTTTTATTTTTAAATTAGTAATAGGTGGTATGTTAAATGAAGTTTATTAAAAAGTCTCTATGTTCCATCTCATAGACGTAGTGATTATATTCTCTTTGGTAGTGATTATATTCTCTTTGGTAGTGATTATATTCTCTTTGGCAATAGGTACTTTTGGTTGAATGAAATGTCATTTTTAATCAGTCGCAATAGCATTCGTTCCTTGCAACAACTGCAACAAGCAATCTCTCGGTTCGCGAAACTTTATTAGCGTACGATACGATGTAGGTTTGGCGAGTGGATCGGTCGTGCTGGTACAGTAGCATGGCCTCCACGCTCCTCTGATCTGACGCCCGTTGATTTTTTTTTGTGGGGCTACCTCAAGTCTATCGTCTATCGCGTCGAAAGCCCATCAGTAGATGCCCTCAGAGTGAAAATAATTTCAGCGTGTGCGGACATAACGCCTGAAAAGCTTCGGAACGCAACAAAAACGGTGGCTCGCAGAGCAGACATTTGCATCTTTCGTGAAGGAGGGCACATTGAGCCTTTCCTGTGAAATGTGTTGTGTTGTGTGTGTCAACAGTGATAAAAACGTGTCAAAATTCAGTGATAGATAGGTTACTAATAAAAAGATATAAAAAGATATCGTGATTTTAATCTTTGACCTTAATTTCTACGTAGAATTATGTAAGTAAGATCCGTAAAAAATTGAAAATAATTCTTTTGAAAACTGTAGTTACTATTATCTCATCTGGAGCATGGCACACGCGTTCAATTGTCTACGTGTGTGTGTGTGTGTGGGTCCGACGCGATAGGAGGGTGCGCGTGTGTTTGTTACCTACGCAAATAGTAAACAAACACATAGAGTTGTCACAAATTTATTATAAAATGATTTGTTTTAAATTGTATTGGAATTTCAAATATGATGTATTGAACCTTTGCACACGTCAATGTATTCTAGTGCTCGGTCTAAATACACCCCTTTTGTTCTTATAGGGGTATTACGTTACACGCTGTATAAGTACTTCATCAAACTAGCTAAAAAAAGCAACAACTTCTGTTATAACTAACTTCAGAACAATCTAATGTCAAACACAAGTAAAATGTCTGTTTACTCCTATATAACTTCAATTTATTTTAAGAATAGTGCTAATACCAGTTTGGAAAATCCGCCCTAAGTGGATATCTTAATATAAAGTCTGAAATCATTCCAGAAACTAAGTAGTATAATAATCTTTATCAAAAAAGTCATCTCAATAAAACCACTTGGACATGGAAATAAAAATCTAAAATGGTTATTTCACGCCAGACCCATCCAAGTGGTTTTATTTAGCGAAGCCTCGTTCACACGCTTAGTACAAGTAACTTGAACAGTATTCTGAGAAATAGTGTAGATGTATGTAATATAAAAAGTTACAGCTAAAGACTACTAGAACACATTTTCCATACAAACCTTTTTTGGCCTAACCCTAACTCTATCTACACTTTTCTTGCCACATGACATTCATCCCTCCTCCTCATAACACGTTCATATTACGATGAGCTCCTCAACTTTTCCGTTTTTGATCGTGTCACTGGTAAAACACTTTCTTTTTTAGTTTAAAAAAAAAGTATACAATTAATCTATCAACCATCTGGTTCTCATAGTACAAGCTTGGGGCTAAATGGCGTTGTGTGAAATCATAATCTTCCTGCCCTTTTCCCACTAGGGTGGGGTCGGGACAACATGTGATCTTCCATTTTCCTTTATCATTCGTCATCTCAGTACTCACTCCAGTCTTACCCACTCATTCTTACTCGTTGTGTGAAATGTCTAACAATTTTTATATATATAACAATATTAAGTCCATTACTGCGATGTAGCACAAGAAGTATAAAGATTTGAAGGTAGTTGTAAACAATTCTTTTAAACCAGTGTTAAAGGAACCGCTAAGTCTAAACATACGCCTGGACAGAGCACCATTTTCTAACTCCAGTCACGATGGTTATCGGGGACGCCAACTGTGCACTGCGCGTCCAAGATATCAGAGCTGTTCCAGACAGCTTCACGGGAATTTTCAATCCACTATTTTCTTTTATCGGTCTAAATGTTTCAAGCAATCGCTGTTTACTACCGAGAGTTCCGGTGCACGAGTGCAAGAGATTTCATTGGAGAAGAGATTTTAGTGTAGCATAACCTCTTGCGGTTGGTAGCTCAGTTGGTAGTAGCTCTGCCTTCTGCGCTGCAGGTTCTGGGTTCGATCCCCACCCAGGATAAACATTTGTGTGATGAGCACAGATGTTTGTTCTGTGTCTGGTGTTAATATGTATTCTAAGTGCGTATTTATAAAAAAAAGTATTTAACATATCAATTATCTGGTTCCCATAGCTTTGCTTAGTTTGGGGCTAGATGGCGTTGTGTGAACTGTTCACCAATATTTATTTATTAATTATTTATGTAACGTCCTATGATCAAAATATTGAAAATGACAAATATCTTGTACTCGTAGTAGCCCGCTAATCTATTATCTAGCTAGTTGAGCCGACAGACGTTGTCTTGTCTTAAAACCTTCTGCTTACAATAAGAAACGCAACAAAAAAAAAGAATAAGCGAAATCAGTTCAGCCGTTCACGCGTGATCCCGTGACCAAGGCAAATAACACAGACATGTGTCACCCGCCCGCCCGCCCGCAAATAACTAGCGCACAATCTGCACATGTAACCTCAAAAATAAATTTTTCATGTTTCGTTCTTCTAAGAATCATCTTTAGGATCATTGTCCGCACTGGTTATATACTTCCCCAAGCACCAAACGAAAATAATATTTAATTTCCCTTTTCAATACTTTCTAATGGATTTCCGTAAAGTCACGCCCGAATCTAAGCATTGCCTTATGATGTTTTTCCATTTCAAGAGCTGGTGTTCACCACCTTACCTTATAATTCATTTCTGTGTTTGTGGTTACGTTGTTGTTTTCGTAAATCTTATGTCGAAACACTTTTTTACATGTCTATACAAATCATAAAATGTGACAGTAGGATCAGTTGACCAATTCAAAATATTCATTAGGTCAACTCATCCCGCGGGATGAGTTGATAGCGGCCTCAGTTGACTAAAAAGAAGCTGGAACGCTGGTCTACCGTCAAGTGATTGTTTTCACAAATTTTCTACCGCAGCAAATCAAATTCAAATCTATTTACTAGGCCATTGCATACAAGCTATCAGCGAAAAGTCCCTCTGACGCGCACTTTAACCCTTTCACCACTGATCAAAAACTTGTGACACGATATTAAGAAGTATGCAGACAAATAACTTAACCTTATAATAGACACGATAACATTCAGATATCCAGGTAGTATTTTAACAGAACTGACTACCGCCGTCTACATTTAAATATTCAGTGAAATAAATTTACAATTTCATTGGTTCACGTCTTTTCAAATAAAGTTTATAGAGGTAAAGGCCTAGATAAAGGCCTAGATTGGGAGAATATGCAAAAGTTACTGTCTTTACTTGGCACTTAGAGATACAATCGGTCTATCCACTTATTTCTTTCAACCTAGACACAATATCATCGGTCCATCGTTTTACTGCTACAGATGCAAGTAAGTAATTTTTGGCCTTAGTAATTTTAAATGCTGGGAATGATCACGGGCTTACCACGGGCGTGTTTCTAGGTACCACGCGGGCGAAGCCGTGGGCGGAAGCTAGGCTATATTTCTTTAATGTTGCCCGAAACGGTATGGTGAAGCCCTAGGTGAAGTTTGCATCTGTAACAATGTCAATGGGACAATCGTCCACTGTGCCACCAAGGTTGTACAAAGAGTCTTGAATAATCCATGACAAATTCCAATCCTGTTCAGGTACAATACAGTTTCATATCACGTACAAAATGTACTGTATAATAAATTCAATACACGTTTCTCCTGATACCTTTACCACCGATTTTACATTTGAAGTTCCACTTGGGATTGCTAGATGGGTTAGTGGCGGGTAGTTTTTGTAATTTTATTCATGCTAGTGAAAACAGTTTTGTACAATACTTATTGGAACTTAGCATGACTTTGTTTAATTGACAAACCTCATCGTTGCATCTCAGAGGTTAAATTTTAGGAATTCGCACCTCACTCAGGCAGCTTAGTAAGCTAAAAATGTTGTACCGTGTTTTACTGCGAACCCCATCTCATGAAAATATTTTCAACGCACAGACTCTTCGACCTTTACAGTTTTATGACAGCATATAATGTAAAATGTTTTTATGTATGTTTGTACAAACTACAGGGTTAATTAAAGTAAAATACGTTTATTGGCCAGAGTCATGGCTCGTTTACCATGTTTCGAGAATTGAATTTGGGCTTGGCTGTAATATTGTTGACATAGAAATGGCACTGCTGTGTTTAGATGGGGCGAGAATAGTTATCTCTTGCTAGAAGTCAACTGAAAATCGCGGTTAGATGATCGAGATTAATTGCGTCATTATAACGAGGCTTTACAATAGTGATGTGGCTAATGCTCGTTGGAATAAAGCGCTTACGTGAAAGTACCGTAACCAGACGTTAGTATGACATAGCAAATTCTAAGTTATGGAAGTTATTTTAAGTCAGAAGTTACGAAAGTGACGTGACGTAACTACAAGTTTTGTAATTTAGTAACGTGGGCTACGCAGGTAGCTGCGGTAGTGACGTGGTACAGTTACTCTAGTGACGTAAAATATACGAAGTCATATAATTTTTTGATCTGCTTTTAAACTTACCTTGAGACGAAAAAAGTAGCTCGAATAAAAACAATGCGACTTTTTCATTATATTTCTCTTTTCTTTTTATTCATATCAAACCTTTTTTGCCAATTTAGAAAACGTTTTAATATGCGCATTTTTATAACATCACTTTCTCTGAAGGAAAATCACATTTTGCCTGCTCAACTGTCGCTCAGCTGCCAAGTTTTTCAGACGTAGTAAATAAAAGCTGAGACAAACGGATGGACATCTTGATAATTCCATAAAATGTCTGCGTTGTTTGGCTTGGTTCAGTTGCTGAGAAGACGGGAGGAAAATAAATAACAGGTGCTTCGCAAAATAAAAGCTAGTTAGTTGTTCAGACATAATAATTGGTTGCTGTTGGATTAAAAATAATGTAAACAGGTCTTTTGCATTTTAGAAGATATAAACAGAATAAATTGGAACCATTACTCACACAAGATGGACATAAAGTGAATATGGACATGTACGGACATTGGTGGACATTTCACACAACACTATCTTAAGCATTATAGGACTAGGGGTCTAACCACAAGCTATTACAAACCATCATGTTTCAGAAACGTCACTTTTCAAGCTCAAAGTAACACTACTTCAATCCCCGTCGTCTTTGATTTCTGTCTACTGATTATAATCTATTATTATTGTACAAAATATAAAACCAACCTCGAAACTTTCCAACGCTCAGTAAAAACTCGAAAAAACTCGTAAAAGCGAATCCCCAAAACAAAATCGAAACAATCACCCGGCGATAACAAATGATTTGGAAAACTCACAAATCGCCGCCTAATACCGAGCTTATGTCCAAAACGCAGCTGGGACCAATTTATTACTTAACCTTTCCTTCGGCTAGAATTGAAGACAATAAATTATACTTCAAACCCAAATAAGGCCAGTTAGTTACGATCCCGCCTAATGCTCGATGAGTCTAGATAGAGATACCTTCGACAGGTCGTGAAAAACAAAACTTTCCGTCTCGCTTATGCCTGGCAATTTCCTCGTATGAGCGAATGGAATGCGAGATGTAATCTATTATCAGGTGGCATGGGGCCGTACTAGCTTATTTTTTTCCGTAACTTTTCCCTCATGTGGTTACATAATGCGAATAAGTAATTTGGGAGCTTCCTACTCAATTGGGGTAAGTTTTTTGTTGTTATTACGAAAATACTCTCGGTTACTGGGTTACTCAGTAGGTATCTTTTGGCTCAATATTTTCAGTTGGCTGACAGTACTTTCGTGTGTAATTCTTTTTTGTTTTTTTGTGCTGAGAGTGATGAGAGACACCTTCATTTTCCTTTGTAGGACAATGTTTACTGATTTATAAATTACCTTAGTTATTTGTTTGTTTTGGGTGTTTAGTGGCGGAGCATAATTACTAACCAGTAAAAACATATTCATACCAAATTTCATCTATATTAATTTAGCTGTTATAGAGATGTTACATAGTTTTATAATTTTGATTGTTTTCCTAATATAGTTTCAATCTTAAAGTTTCTTTTATCATATTATGCTAGGGGTAATTGTTTTTACTAAGTAAAAATGTTAATTCTGTTTTGACATTTACCGTACACAGTGAAACATTAAAGTTCTGTTCTGTTATAATTATTATGACTGGCCATAGCTCAGTCGGTAGTAGCTCTACCTTCTGCGCTGTAGGCTGTGGGTTCGATCCCCACCTAGGCCTAACGTTTGTGTGACGAACGCAAATGTTTGGTCTGTGTCTGGGTGTTATTGTGTATTCTATGTATGTATTTACAAAAAAAGTATTATGATTAATCTATCAGCTATCTGGTTCCCATAGCACAAGCTTTACTTAGTTTGAGTCTAGATAGCATTGTGTGAACTGTCCACCAATATTTATTACTAGCTCCCACTCGCGGCTTTGCTCACAAGGTACCTACATAAAATATAACCTATGTTACTAAGGAATATTGTAGCATTCTAATGGTGAAAGAATTTTTAAAATCGGACCAGTAGTTTTTGAGTTTATTCGTTACAAACAAAAATACAAAAATACAAAACTTTCCTCTTTATAATATTAGTATAGATTATTATTCTACTCCTAGTTACAGAGGTACAAAAACACACACACACACACTCGCATTTATAATATTGGATAGGATAGTTAGATTTGCTAGTACAAATGACAAATCCGCACCGTCCAATGCAATTTACCAAGTGCTTCATTCAAACGCAAACAAGTCGTTAGTACGTTAGAAGTTCGAAACTGTATTCAATGTCACGTGCGCAGAGCTTTGTACACTGCAGTGTAATGGGTTAGTGATAAAATCCCCTTTGAGTGTTATGGGGCTGCAAAATCACGTTAATGGGGATTTTGACACTAAAACCCCAAAGCCCCTTTGAAAGGAAAATCATATTCCTTTAAAATAAACTTATTTATGATAATTATAAATTAGTTAAAAAAAATGTTAGTATTTTATCAGTTCCTCTTATAACGCATTGGATAATTGTTATGTTATTTTGAGTTTAATAAACTGAATTTGAATTTGAAAGTGGACTAGATTCTGCCATATGATAAATTCGACCTACTGTGTTTATTCACCAACAAAAATAAACACTTTGAAACTTTCGTAAAGAATTTATGATGTTCAGCTCATTTTGTGGCTTTTAATAAGCTACTTTTGAAGTTAAGGTAATGATGGAGGTTTAAAGTGTTAAGTAATTTTGTTGATTACGGGCTGATACGTAGATAAATCTAACTTATTTTATATCTAACTTATATTATATCTAACTTAACTTGTAATATCTACTAGATATAATATTATAGGTTAAGCTGAACTGATGGCGGTATAGTAAGAAGCTATTATAAATTACTTGCAGATAAATTACTTGTGTTATTTTGTAATCAATACTAGTTTTTTTTTTAATATTCCGACAAACCCTTAATCTAGTACCCAAAATTCTCGCAAGGGGACGTATTGGACGGTAGCACAGTTGAAGCAAAGACGCGAGTTCGAGTCCCGCCCGTTCAAAAAGTTAAATACATATTTTAAGATTTACCTTTTATGCTTCACGAATATGGATTTTGAAGTGCTTTTTTGATGCTTTTTGCTTTTTGTTTGTTGAAATGGTAACTCTACCAGGTTGAGCGTTCTTATCTCTACATTTCCTATGCCGCTTGACAGTGTCTTATAAGAGCTAGTAGTTATATAAATGGATGGCGTTTTGCCAGAAATAACTAGATTTTTGCTCATAAATATTTTCTACTAAAGCCGCCTTTTTACTGTGTGGTAATAAAAAAATAGTTGAAAGTTTTTTATGATGTGTGACACATTTTTGGCATTATTTTAAGCCCGAGGCATATTAACTAAATCAAATATTTAGGCAAATTTTGTCCGTCATCGGAAATACAAACCCTTTATTGTGATGTTTATCTAGAGCTGTTGTAACAAATTATGTATAATTTTTTAAAGTGTTATCGTGAAATTCATGACCGGATGTGAAACGACACTTCTGGTTTTTTGACATGAAAACACGAAACACGAATTTTGCCACGAAATTTTAATTAATGTTGTAATATGCTAGTAATTCCAGAATATGCGATTTGTACTTGCTACGGAATATCAGTAGAGTACATAGCTTTGTGTAGCTTCTACAATATTACACCTCCGTAGATCAGGCATACAATTTACAAAAATATAACCTACCGCTAGTAGATAAGGTTACTAATGCTCTGTGACTGAAATTTTGCACCACATGTACCAGTTGGGATAGCCGCCATTCTAAATTAAAGACCAATGCATAACAGGGTATCTAAAATTTTTATTTGAGTACCACTACGTGCAAGCTTTTAAAATATTCATGCAATATCTTTGCTATGTTGCAATGTTAGAAAAATGCAGATGTTTTTCTATTCAATGTTACCGAATCTATTACTAGCGCCAAATTTAAGTTATCATTGAATATTACATAATGTAAATAATAATCTTTATTTTTGTACTTATACACAAATTAAAATACATTTTAAAACTTAAAACTAATGACATGTAAACAAGCAAGTTTACCCTAAAAAGAGTTCTCTTCCCGCAAACCTTGGGATATGGAGATATTATTATTATTCCATAAATAATACTATTGTCTATCTTATCAAAATAAAGTTTCAAGATAAACTACAAACTATATTATTAATATTGTGATCAATAGATATAAACAATTGTTGTTTTATACAACTCATAATAAAATACTTAAAACTATAGTTCGGCATGATTGGCGTTACCTTGCAAGCAAGACTTATTCGTCAACTGGCGAGCGTGAATCTCGCGAGTGCGCGCGAGTTGGCACCTTCCGATTTTACCTACTTTTTCTGTCGTCAACTCGCGCGTACATATAAAGTACAGTCATGTAAAAAACGGATTGAAACAGGCTAAGGATTACTGAAAAATCACCCTTAAATTGTGTTGGAAATACGAATATTCCTGAAACTAAATTAAACGTACAATGATTAACAACATCGACGAGCATGTAACATGACAATAACACGTCATAATGTTTTAATACAATTAAGCGGACAGCCATTGGCTGAAACGTTGCAATATAAGCTCATTATAAAGCCTCCATTGGATGTAATTAATACGCCCAGTGGTGGTATTAATCAATACAATTGTTTGAGCCTATGGGTTTCCTACTTGGGAGGATGCAGCCACGGGAGTAGTAATTCAATGAATATTTTGATTGATCTAGAATATAAACGTATATTACTAAAATTAGTTCAAATTACAGTTTCAACGTGTTGATTGTATAACGAATTAAAAACGAGTGCTTTTGTAGAACGAAGTAAAACGTATTTAGCCGAATGCGTTCTCGGCTGTTGTCGTGTGTCTTCGGAGATCGCGAACTGTTCCGATCGCTGGAGTTTCCGCTCGTTGCTCCTAGATGGCGCTGGACGTCGCCTCGTAAACATACTGGCCGGCTTGGAAGTACCAGGATTCGAGCTTCCAAAACCAAGAACTCGATGAGGTTGTTTACTGGTTTGACGGTTCTGCTAGGAGCGGGCAAATTTTCGAGAAAGCCCGTCGAATGGTACCCGTTGCAGTTTGGATTTCGGCTACTCGTGAAATGTCGTCCTTTCCAGGGAACAGACACACTATCCTGCCCATTCTCCACTTGAAAGGCGGAAGGTTTTCCTCTTTGATTAGTACCAGGCTGTCCGGAACGAGGTTTTCACTGTTGATCTTCCACTTAGTGCGTTGTTGGAGCTCCGACACGTACTCTTTCGACCAGCGCTGCCAGAAGTGCTGTCTGAGCTGTTCCACTCGATCGTATCGACAGAGACGCGACGGCGTGTTGGAAGTCAGATTGCCGCAGGCTGGCGCAGTCAACGGTCGGCCGATCATGAAGTGTGCTGGAGTCAGTGGAAGGAAATCGTTTGCATCTGAGGACAGAGGGGACAGTGGACGGGAGTTCAGGACGGCTTCAATTTGCGTTAAAACCGTTCCGAACTCCTCGTACGTTAACCTTGCGTTGCCTAGCACCCGCCGTAAATGGTACTTGCAGGACTTGACTCCTGCCTCCCATAACCCACCAAAATGAGGACTATAAGGTGGTATGTAAGTTAAACGAATTTGATTATTATTGACAAAGTCAGAAATATCATTAGGATTATCGAAAATAGAGGATAATTCTTTTTCAGCACCAACGAAATTCTTTCCGTTGTCTGAAAAAATCTGATAAGGCTTGCCGCGACGCGATATGAAACGTTTTAATGCTAAGAGGTAATCCTGTGTGGTCAAGCTACCAACCAGCTCTAAATGTACCGCTCGAGTGGTAAAACAAACAAACAAACAAATGTATGCTTTGATTAGTCGAGCACCCCTACCTTTGCGGTTCAATATGAGCATAGGCCCAGCGTAGTCAACACCGCATCGCATGAATGGAAAACTAGGTTCTAATCTCTCAGCTGGTAGATTGCCCATAATAGGATTCAATGTCTTACCCTTCACGCGAGTACATGTGACGCAGTTATGTACTACTTGCCTGGCTAAGTTTCGAGCTCCCAGCACCCACCACTTTTCACGCATGGAATAAACCAAAAGTTGTGGGCCTGCATGAAGTAAACGTTTATGTTCATGCTCACACAACAATCGGGTAAAACGATGTTTACCACACAAAAGCACAGGATGTTTTTTCTCAAAACTAAAATCTGTCGCGTTACACAGCCTACCACCTACACGAATAATTTTATGTTCATCTAAGAAAATGTTTAGACCAGCTATCGTATTAACGAATTTATGATTACTATTAAACTGTAAATTATTATTTAGAACATGATATTCACTTGGAAACGATTCTTGTTGCACTGAGCGCGTCATTACGCTGAGCGAATGTTCGAGCTCATTTACAGATAGCAAACCGGTTCTGCATTCACGACCACTACAATGCGCGGACACCTGCGCCCGAGCGTTATCTATGAATCGTAATAAATATGCACCAGCTCGCTGTAAACGAATGAATGATGAAAAACGTTCAAAATCAAATAACCTATTTGATTGAATTGAAACTAAATTTACGGTGTGTGTTTTTAGTTCAGGTAAATCGGTGGACATCGTTGGCTCGACGCGATTTAACCACTGAACGCTAGGTTTTCGTAAGAATGTCGGACCACACCACCACTGATTAGTGTTTTCGTATCTTAATGAATCTAGACTAGCACCTCGCGTTATAAGATCGGCAGGGTTTTCCGTGCCCTTTACATGGCGCCAAACTGCTTCGTCTGTTAATTCATTAATTTGTACAACTCGATTTTGAACAAAAGTTTTTAATGTGTGAGGAGACATGCGAAGCCACCCTTGTACTATAGTCGAATCGGTCCAAAAATAAACTTTATCGAAAGTTAAACGTAATGATTCTTTTATTTTACTGAATAATTTAGCACCTACTAAAGCACCGCATAACTCAAGCCTGGGAATGCTTACCGACTTTATTGGTGCTAATTTGCTTTTCGCACACAATAGATGCACTGCTATCGGTAACGCATGCTCACAGTTACTGTTACAAGATCGTATGTATGCGCATGCACCGTAAGCGCTTTGCGAGGCGTCTGTAAATATATGCAGTTCTATGTATTGCGCGTTAGTAGATATAACATAACGAGGTATTCTAATATCGCGTAAACATGTCAGACTAGAGATGAACCTGCGCCATGTACTTGCAATGTTGGATGGAACTTCGTCATCCCAATCCAATTTTTGCAACCACAAGTTTTGTAAAAGTGATTTTGCCGTGATAACCGCTGGAGCCAACAAACCTAATGGATCATAAACTTGTGAAATTGCTGATAGCATTATGCGTTTAGTAAGAACCGAATCACACTGCGTTAACTCCGTAACAAAATGCAATTCATCACTTTCGCACGACCAGCCTAATCCCAACGTTTTGGATAAATGATGTTCTCCTATGTTTAGGTTTTTAGTAGTCTCAGGGTTGACTTTATGGTTGAATGTCCATTTGTGCAATGGAAAACAACCCTTACGCAACATTTCAGTCGTTTTATTACAGAGGTCAATCAACGAATCACTATTGTTATGGCCTAAAATTAAATCATCGACATAGAAGTCAAAATTAATAGTTTGCGTAACTAAGTCGTCCTCACATTCCTGCGCTAATTGTTTTAGACATCGAATGCTGAGATAAGGCGCTGACGCCGTGCCATATGTTACAGTTTTTAACGTATACAATTGTAACGGCAACTTGCTACTTTCTCTCCACAATATTAATTGTAAATTACGTTGATCAGGTTGAATTAAAATCTGTCTATAAAAACTTTGGATATCAGCGCAAGCAACGTATTTATATTGTCTGAATCGAAGCAAAATTGAAAAAATACTATTTTGTAGTGGTGGACCTATATGTTGAATATCATTTAACGATTTGTGGGTAGTTGTTTTAGCGCTCGCGTCAAAGACAACTCGTAATTTGGTTGTGAGACTGCTTTCGCGATAAACGCCGTGATGCGGTAAAACATAATATGGTTTGCTGAAATCAATAATGTTTTCAGGCACCTGAGACATATGACCTAACGCTTCATACTCTCGCATAAAATCACAATATAACTGTTTATATTGCGGTGAACGATCTAACTTTCTTTCTAAAGCTAAAAACCGTTTTTCAGCCATGGTATACGAATCACCTAACGAATCAGCTGATTCCTTTAAAGGAATTCGGACGGAGAACCTACCGTTTTCGTCACGTTTGGTGGTCTCTGTGAAAAACGTTTCACAATACCTATCATCCTTTGATATCGAAGTAGGTACGTCTCTAAGTTCTTCTAACTCCCAAAATCTACGCAATTGAGAATCTATTTGAACAAAGTTACATTGAACTCGGTCAATGTTATACGAATATTTATTGCGAATAGGACCGGATATAATCCACCCGATTTCCGAATCGTGGAGGTATGGACCAGTACTGAGCCTAATTTTAGTGCCTTTGAGTAGGTCCCAAAATATATCCGCGCCTAAAAGTATATCTATTTCCGAAGAAACGCTAAACGTAGGATCTGCAAGAGCTATATGAGTAGGTATATCTATACTCTTGCAGTTTACGTTGATCGACGGTAAATTAGATGTTATTATTGGCAATATTAAGCATTGGATTTCCGTATTGAAATCACTTACTTTTGAACGAATGTTTAAATTGCAGGCGTGAGTACATTGTGAAACGGTTTGTCCCACACCTGAGATACGAATAGTGGACTGTATAATTGGCAATCGTAAACGATTAACTAACGATTCTGTTATAAAGCAATTCTGACTTCCGTTGTCAAGAAGTGCTCTAACAGTGTGGTAACGATTATTCGAATCGGGCACGTCAATAAGTGCCGTGGACAACAACACCGGCTGTACCGCTGTATGACAGGTTAGTACCCTTTGTTCGGAACCTACCTGCGCTTGCGCATCAGCTGATTTTTGTAGGCTATTAGATGTGGGTAGCGAACTATGCGTAGACGCAACCGTACCTAAACCTACACTGGAACGATAGTTGTTGTGAAGCAACGTATTATGCCTTGCTTGACATAATTTGCATGGGCCAAATGAACATTCATTCGAAGAATGCTCAGACCGTATGCAATTTTGACAAAGGTTTTTCTCTTTTACAATATTAAACCTATCTTTTACGGACATATTTAAAAATTTTGCACACGAATACAAGAAATGATCCTCACTACATAGCACACAAACACGCTTTTGTTTGGTTTTATCATAGTTAGCTTTCTGTGATAAGTACGAATGCGTATGAGGTTGCGGGTTCGAACTCGAGTTAGAATGTTTTTTGTTAGTATTTTGATTTGAGTTCGTTCTATTAGACTCGTGACTTTGCTTAACTGCAGATGTAGTTTTATTACTACTCGATTTAATCATTTCCAGCATATCAGCCCTATTTCTGAGAAAATTAAGCAAGTCGTCTAACTTTATATTGTTTCGTGTGTCGGTTTCAAATTCACCTTTCGTTGAAGTGAGTAAACCTTTATGAGATTCCCACTCGCGCTCAGTGGACGGGTCAAGCTTAGACACAATTAAATAAACGATTAATGTGTCCCACGAATCCGTTGGTTCGTTCAACGACTTAAGGGCTCGTAGATTACGTAACGTGGAATCTATGAGCTTCCTAATGTGGGCCGGAGACTCACTGTGCAGCGACGGAGTGGCAAACAACGATTTAACATGATTTTGCACTAGTAAACGATTATTATGAAATCTAATTTCTAGTAAATCCCATGCGTGAGCGTAGTTAGGAGCAGTAAACTCCAATGCACCTATAACCTGAGAAGCAGTACCACTGAGTGATGATTTTAAATAGTGAAACTTTTGTATCTCGTTCAAATCTTGACGGTTATGAATCATGGTAAGATACGAATTCCTATATTCTAGCCACTGATCATACGAACCGTCAAAGGAAGGTAATTTAATTTCTGGCAGCTTGATCGACACAGGCCTACCTACTGAACTCTGAAAGAGTGTTTGCTTTTGTTCACTATTAATGCCGTTTAACATACACTTCGCAGAAGCCATCAGAGAGAAGTACTTTGATTCGAATGATTCTCTATATTCTAACTGGGTAGGAAGATCAGATTCAAACGTCATTTGTTCGATTTCACCTTGAATGTCGTTAAAATTTTGAAAAATAACGGACTGTGACTGTATGCGTAAATCTATCTCTACTACAATATTAGGATTAAAGTCTATATTTTCTTTTTGGAAACCTGAAATGTACTTTTCAAACAACGTTAATCTACCTTTAACCGTCGCTCGCTGCTTTTTCAGCTCAGCGAGGCGGTTGCTAACTACGGTGTCAGCTTGCAAACGTGGAGATTTTGGCCTTTCTACGGATTTAACGCTTTCCGGAGCTAAGGCTACCATATATACTTCATCGTCACTCATTTTGGCAGATTAGGAAAGACAAAAGTACTTACAGTTTCCTTTTCGGTACCGGTTCAGGCGAAGCGAGGCACAGCGTAACGCACAACGTCTGTCTTCTCGCCGCTCTCCTCCGGTTCCTCTTCTCCTTTCCAACGGTTTTCGGACTCGGGATCAACGCTCCGCGTGGCCGTTAAAGTTCCTTTCTTCGTTCGGCTCGTAAGGACCAAATGTTTGAGCCTATGGGTTTCCTACTTGGGAGGATGCAGCCACGGGAGTAGTAATTCAATGAATATTTTGATTGATCTAGAATATAAACGTATATTACTAAAATTAGTTCAAATTACAGTTTCAACGTGTTGATTGTATAACGAATTAAAAACGAGTGCTTTTGTAGAACGAAGTAAAACGTATTTAGCCGAATGCGTTCTCGGCTGTTGTCGTGTGTCTTCGGAGATCGCGAACTGTTCCGATCGCTGGAGTTTCCGCTCGTTGCTCCTAGATGGCGCTGGACGTCGCCTCGTAAACAACAATATTCATTTAATCCTACTAATATTATAAACGAGAAAGTTTGTTTGGATGTCTGGATGTATTTGTATTACTCTTTTACGCTAAAACGGCAGAACGGATCTGAATGAAATTTTGCACAGATGTAGATTATGGTCTGGAATAACACATAGGCTACATTTTATCCTGAAAAAATTTAAGGTTCCTTATTTGTTCTTGTTTTTCAAGGTATCAGCGGGCAAAGCCGCGGGTGGATGCTAGTGCAACTATATTTTCAAGTGTAAAATGAAGAACTCAGTTTTATTAAACGACTATTAATCATGTACTCATGATGGATTGCAACTTGTCCCTATGTGCAAAGCGTTGCCATAAGTTAAATTATTTTTCTTCGTATTGCTTCACTTTTTCCTTCGAGACTTATGGTGAAAGGGTGTAGAAAATACGTGCCTCTGACTAATCTCCTTTAGACATCACCAAAGATTAAGGTAGCTAGAGATCTGATAAACTTGACTTCGTAAAAACACTTGACAGATCTTACTCTCGCGTTTTCTCATAAACACGCTTTTTACCCTCATTTTAAGTCTCGTTACCCTCAACAGAAAAAAAACAAACCATTATAGGGCCACCTGCCTGTCTGTCTGTCAAGACCCTTTTTCTTAAGAACGGCTTAAGGTATCAACTTGGAAATTTCAATTATAAAGGTCTGTGCCTTTGGTGCAGTGTAAAAAACAACTTTTTTAATTCAATTGATTAAAAAATAAAGGCTATGAATTTTTAAAAATCAAGTCGCCTTGTTACACTGAAATTTGAAATAACTTATTGACTTTTGTGACACGAATGAAGACAATATTGACGACTGTTGGATGGTGAAGTTTGGAAGAAAAAAAGTTGAAATTTAAAATAGGCTTTAATGCTCAACATTACTCAGCTGTAAAATTTTCTTGCACTTGATTGTTTTATAACGCCAGATGCAGATCCATCAAAGCAAAGAAAGGAGTATGAAAATTTACCAATAAATTGTGTTAAAAAGTATAAGAGTAGATAATTTTTTTGACACTCAATTTATTAGTACTCTAATAAGTATAAGGCCTCAAGTATTGCCAATACTTGAGAACAGGGAAAAACTTTTATCTATCTGTTCTTAAGATACGTCATGTAACAAAAACTTATTTTTAGGAAACTTAAAGGGTAATACGTCGTTAAGGTGCTGTCGCAGATGAGTATGGCGTACGCAATAAAATTTAACGAACGTCATCAACGTTCGATGTTTCGCGGAAATAGCGCCTATTTCAAGTCAATGGGTTTAAGCGTATTTCTAAAACGTTTGCGAATCATCAGTACGTCGATTCTGTAAAATTCAAACATCAACTCGCATCTCACATCGCTATTCACTCTCACTTCGCATAAGACGTTTTTTATTTGACACTTTGAATCGGGTTCGAGTGCGAAGTGAGCGTCGAAGTGACTTGGGAATTACCGTATAGAATGCCACTTCTTACGTCATCTCATACTTTATCTGTCAAAATCTCCCCGTCAATTTAGTTCAACTCGCTGACACGCTCGCAAGAGTGGCGCTAGTGTAAATTCGAATTATCAACGGAGTTTTTAGAATGCCAATCAAGAAACTCACAGCGGATTCAGATTTGAAGTTTAAAATGAGGTCTTACAGAATCACACAGCAGTATTATAGTATTTCGTTAGAAAGTGTTGCATTTTTTTGACTACTTAAGGCGCAAGCCAGAAGCGGTGTGCCGATGGCGTGGTTGAAGCGCGCCGCGTCCGCGCCCTTTCTATCTAGCTTGCGCCGCTTCAGACTCATACATTTTGTATTCAAGTACTTTGAAGAATCATCATGACGGCGCTCATCACCAATTTAATTTCCAATAATTACTAGTATTAAACGGGTATTTATCGCGTTCTAATTACCTATTAGTGGTGGACAGTCTACCCATGACCACGACAGCGTGTGAACCTGTCGAAACGTCGGAAAAATAAATAGGTAATTAGAACGCGATAAATACCCGTTTAAATACTAATAATAATGTGGTCAGATCCTGTAAGTTTAAAAGTATTAATTTCCAATTGTCATAGAAAAAACACGCGAGCGCACCCGGCGAGCGCCGTGCCCTTTCTATCTATCTTGTGCCTAAAATGTGTCTGTTTTGTAGAAAAATCACTATTTGGTATCACGAATAACATAAAAACAAGCAAAGCGGAGCCTAAGTGTGCAATTTTTACTCTGACACACGGGCCGCTTAAGCGAAGCCGACGGGTGTAATGTTGTTAAGGCACTGTTTTTCAAAATAAAATATTGAAAACATTGAAACTAACTCAAAAGTTTTTTATTTTTACGTTTATGCTCCAAATTTCAAAGAGTTTGAAAGCTGGTTACAAGGTTGGTCTAAAAGATAACCTTTAATAATACAAGCTTGGCTTAGTTTGAAATTAGTCGGCACCACACATAGACGCCATTTATTAATTTATCCCAATTTTTTTATGAATTAGTTCTTTCTCAGTCACTTTTGAAACTGTGGCTTTAGTTTAAGATTTTTTAGATCAGTTTTTTATTGTTTACTAGCTTTCGCCCACGGCTTTTCCCGCGTGGTACCTTGAAAAACAATAACAAATCTATCCCTTGGGGACTGTACTTTACTATTCCTAGATAAAAAATAGCACCTACCATTCCAGACTATAATCTATCTCTGTGCTAAATTCATCCAGATACGTTCAGCCATTTCGGTGTGAAAGAATCACAAGCATCCATACAAGCTTTCACGTTTATAATTATACTAGCTGTTCCGCTCGCGACTTCGTTCACATAAAATATCTAAGTCTAATATAAAGTTTCAGACCAATCGCACCACCCGTTAAAAAAGTCCCATACAAACACTGACCCCCCATTTGACCCCTTTTTAAGAGTTATATTGAAAAATCCTGAAACAGGTGTCCATTCATTTTGCATTTACAGTACACGAACAAAGTTTCAGACAAATCGCGCCACCCATTAAAAAGTTCCCATACGAACATTGACCCCACATTTGACCCCTTTTTGAAGATTATATTGAAAAATCCTGAAACACGTGTTCATTCATTTTGCATTTACGGTGCACAAACAAAGTTTCATGAAAATCGCTCCACACGTTAAAAAGTTTCATACTAACGTTTTCATCCTTTTTCACCCCCTTAGAGGAGAAATTTCCAAAAATCCCGTCTTAGTGGGTGCTTTTGTTATAAAAGGAAGACACCTTCCAAATTTCAGCTTTCTATCTTCAGCGGTTTCGGCTCGGCGATGATCAATCAGTCAGTCAGTCAGGTTAAGCTCTTAATATAGATATAGATTAGTAGGATTTCAAAAGTTTAAAGATAAGTAGCTAATATTCAAAGAAATTTATTATTTTTACACAATTAGACGCATACAAAATTGTTACGCGTGCATAAACTGCACCTTAATTCACCATTCCGCCCCAGTGTTAGAAAATGGTTCGATCAATTCGTGCCAAAGTCGCGATTTGTCTACTACTCCATTTTGCTCGAAGAAAAGGTCAACAGAGTTCATTGATAATGTATTATCTATATCTATACTAATATTAAAAAGAGGAAAATTTTGTATTTTTGTTTGTAACGAATAAACTCAAAAACTAATAATGGTCCGAATTCAAAAATTCTTTCACTAGATTAGGTATCCCTGAGTAACATAACATAGCATTAGCATTCTAATGGTGAAAGAATTTTTGAAATCGGACCAGTAGTTTTTGAGTTTATTCGTTGCAAACAAAAATATAAAAATACAAAACTTTCCTCTTTATAATATTAGTATAGACTAGAAAAATGAGGGATCCCTACTAAAACTTCAATAATTTATCCCGAGGTGTAATAGTTAATGCTTTTTTTTGGACGAAGTCGCGGGAAATACCTAGAAAATTGATATAAGACTAGCTGGGTCTTGTGCTTTTAATACGGTTATGCACCCTTTAACTATACCCCCTACCTTTTCCTTAAGGGGTTTATTTTGGAATGAAAAGTGGCCTTTATAAAACTATCGATACATGATACAAGTAAATACCTACATACGTAACTAAGCAAAACTGCTGATGATTTATTTAATATACTCGTAATATTTTAAATTTATTCATTCAATACGATCGGAAGTCCAAATTGAACACCTTTTATTAAAATTTTGCCAAAAGAGAGATTTTCCTTTCCGATTCAATATAAATTTCTCGCGTTCCAACGCATTTCGAAAGAAACATCGTCCGGCAATAACTTTACTGTGCACGACAAAATAAACTGCGCATACCTCATTGAACCCCTCAGGCCCGTATTTAGGTTCTTCGGCTATCAAGCCATCAAGTATATCAAGTATTTTTGGTATGACGTGTGTTTGTTAGTCGATATTATTAAAAAATAATAAATATAGGTGGACAGTTCACACAACGCCATCTAGCCCCATATTTTTTTGCATGTTTATTGTCTCTTCTATGTTTATACCTTATAATATCTAAGTATATTTTATTGGTCTCTTTTTTTATATTTTTACTATGTAAAATATTTTCTCTCTTTCTTTTCTCTAAATACTTCTCTTTTTGAAAATTATTAGTTGCTTCTGCCTGAAGAATGATTCTGAGGTGGTCCTATGTAAATTTTACTCCCAAAAAATAACTGCTTTATACGTAAAACTTAAAAACGTCATATTTTGTAATCACGTCATGCTGGAACATCTTTGAGGAAGATTTGACCTTTGTTTCTCTATAATACAGTACAATTTGGTCATTAAAGCTGTAAATATTCAAGGTACTGAAGTTTTGCAGATTTTTACAAAAAAAAAAATTTTGAGTAAACTACATGATAAATCACGATACCAAGAATCAAGAAGCATGTAAATAAGTAAATTTACATGCTTACGCTTATAAAACTTTCAAACTATATATTTTCATAAATAACCACAGCTATGTAGGTAACATAGCTGTGAGGTTTTCATTTGGTTATTCAGCTCTAAGTGAACGAATGCTTTTGTTATAAAAAAAAATGTTAAACAGAACCCTGACTACGTCTCTGCCACGTTTGGTTGCTCCCAATCCGACAATTTCATCTTTGTTTATAGGCTTCAGTTGACAAACATGCTGATTTATTTGTGTATTATAGTTTCGCAATATCAATCCATATAGCAATAATTTTATTTAAATTTTAAAATAGTGTTGAATTACAAACGATTCGAACGATTCGAACGATTTTATTTATTTTAATTTTTTACTTTTGACTTTATTTCGGGTCACCTTTAGATTACCTGTGGCTAAAACAGGACGAAATTTCAGAAATAACGGTTTACTATAGATTCCTAATTCCTAAACCTAAACGCACATGTAAATAGTTATGTGAAGTGCCACCATAACAAATCAAATTATCTCAAACTAATAACATGCGTGCAGTTGACAAACGAAATGAACATTCAGTTTCATCTAAATACCACGTTCGAATCAATCGAAACCCAATAATAAGTAAATTGAGCTAAACACGCAATGACCTGCAGTGGTATTCGAAGTTTGCGTGAGTTATCAACCGACTCACGTGTACAGAAGCTGCGTAGTTTACGCGTGCACGTCAGCATTGTTAAGACTTGTGAGATTCATTTTGTTATAATCTTCGCTTACCTATCCTCACATTTAGGCGTTATGACAATGTTCAAAAAGTTCTACCAGCTTTTTCTTATCAATAATTAATTATCTCTATACATTACAATATGTAACTAAAAGTGGCATGAACGTTGAATGAGGAATACACGTCCGTTTACTACTGTCATTCACACACGGGATCAACACACGTGACCTGCCGAATGCGCTAGTTAGCAGTGTAAATAGATGAAAATCTGTGGAATGTTAATTTACATTGCGCATCATTATTGACTAGTTAAACACGCGTGAATTTACTCGCGTAATATTTTATATTCAAGCTTTGTTGAATTGCTAATGAGTGTACCACATAATTGTCTAATATTGATATTAAAATTAGAAATATTGAAAAGGACGGAAATTTCTAGTACTTTCCCGCTAAAACTATTATCTAATGAGGTTATTAATTAAGCTTATTAATATTAATGAGCCCCACAAAATGCCTTATAGAAATATTATTAATATTAATAATCCCAACACCACACCTCAAATAGAAACTCGACACGTGTTTCGCTTCTCCACGAAGCATCCTCAGGACCGTTGACTCGCTCCGCACTGGTGTTGCTCCACCGAGCGCCGAGAGAAAAGACGGTGGAGCAACACCAGTGCGGAGCGAGTCAACGGTCCTGAGGATGCTTCGTGGAGAAGCGAAACACGTGTCGAGTTTCTATTTGAGGTGTGGTGTTGGGATTATTAATATTAATAATATTTCTATAAGGTATTTTGTGTAAGCTTAATTAATAACCTCATTAGATAATAGTTTTAGCGGGAAAGTACTAGAAATTTCCGTCCTTTTCAGTATTTGTAATGGATTTCCGCAAAGTCACGCCTGAATCAATCATTTATATTAAAATTAAACTTACTAGACAATAAAGCCCTTGAAGACTTACAATTCCATCTAACGGAAATACCCTTATAATACTGACTATAGTATATACTGACTTATAACTCTGACTGACCTCACAGCTCAGTTGGTAGTAGCTCTGCCTTCTGCGCTACAGGTTGTGGGTTCGATCCCCACCCAGGATAAACATTTGTGTGATGAACACAGATGTTTGTTCTGTGTCTGGGTGTTATTATGTATTCTGTATGTATTTACAAAAAAAAAGTTAGTATATAATTAATCTATCAGCTATCTGGTTCCCATAGTACAAGCTTTGCTTAGTTTGGGGCTAGATGGCATTGTGTAAAAAATGTTATCCAATATTTATTTATCTTATATATTTATAATCTATACTAATATTATAAAGAGTAAAGTTTTAAATTTTTGTATTTTTGTTTGTAACGAATAAACTCAAAAACTACTGGTCCGATTTCAAAAATTTTTTCACTATTAGAATGCTACGTTATCCCTGAGTAACATAGGCTATTTTTTATATAGGTACCTCGCGAGCAAAGCCGCGAACGGAAGCTAGTAATAAATATTTGGCATTAAGCACTAGGTACATGAATTCGTCCCAGCTTTATAAAACTTTACATACAAACAGGTATGTTTGTTATTTGAGCGAGCCAGTCAAACGTGCTTGGGCACCCAATAAAATATCTCCAGTTTTTACGAAGAAATACAATGACAGATAGGAAAGGGATGTTGACGACAAAAACCTTTTTTGTTCAAAGATTGGATCGCGGATTATTCTTTAGAAAAACGTTTCTTTATTTTATGTTCGGCTCGGGATTGTAATATCTGATACATCACCGCTTGTTCTGATTGGAACAGAATGGTTAGGTGGGTGATTGCTCATTGAGGTCGTTCGAAGGCGAGACGCAATTATTAAGATGAAGGTCAAACCCCGAAAGACAAATCGCTTAGAGTTTATAAATAATGGACAGTACACATAGTTGACTATATATTTATATTTTATAATTCCATTAAATTAATAAGCAGGTAAGGATACTATTAGTAATATGGTTATTAATATGTATGTACTTAGAAGTAGTAGTATTATTTTTTTAAATAGTATTATTATTCATAATTATGATTAGTATGTTTGTAGGTATAATTTAAAATTGTTTGAATAGGTTATATAATTCATTTTTGGTATGTTTTAGTTTTAAGATGATTTTTATATTTCTAGCTTTAAACATTGTTTTAAAGCTAGAAATACCAACTAGAACCCAGTCTGCTGGGTTGGTTGGTAGAAAATGCCTCCTAGGCATTCAGCTCTCTTTTTGTCACATTTTTTTTTAAAATCTGTGTACAATAAGGTATATTTTTTTGTAAGTTTTGCTATTATTTTCCTTTGCTGGACAACGACACTATTTCAATCATTCCCGTAGTCCACCACCAGTGTGAGACAATTAAAAAAAGTTGTGCTGTAGTCAATGACTATCGATGGATTAATTCGGCTGTAAGGCCTTCAACTCCAGAAAGTCTGTCACCAACGCCAACTTAAAGTTCCAAGGAAAAGTTGAACCTTAGTAAACATGACCCATTTTATCTTCCTAAAGACCCAACTCAGTCAACACGACCTATTTTTTAGTTCCGTTCTCGTATCCCAAAAAAGCCAGACGGAGCTCACTGAACAAAAGTAATTACAAACGTTAGTTCCCAGCAGAGCTTCATTAATATGCTAATGCCGTTCTGTATAGCATCGAACTCTGCTAGGCCCACAGGCTGAGGTAAACAGCTGGATTATTCCACACGCCATGCTACTTTACACTGGTGGTAGTGGCACCCAGCGAGTTTCTGGTCAATTCTTCTCATACTGGGGATAGGACAGTAGTGCGATTACGGAACTCTGATGCAAACAACACAATTGTCAAATGTCAATCAAATTGATTGAATAAACACTCTAGGTAATACCAAATCACTTGATTACAATGAAAACGTATCGACATTGATTGTAAGCAAAGGTCCATAATCGCCCCACTGGACTTACCTAGCATGTTAGACGATTTAAAATAACCCTGTGATTTTATTGAATGGATTTTCTAAAACGAAAAATGAAGGTAGGTACCTAGTAAAACTGTGAAGGAAAACATCATAAATGAACCTAGCATACCAACCAAAAACTCGCAATGTGTGCCATAAGTTAATATTACTATTGAGCAAATGATCACTCAATCAAAAAGATCGATCAATGCTGAACATAATGTTTGGACTAGCCTCTAACTACCTCTTTAAATATCTTCAAAGATCTGAGTAGATGTTTACCAAGCCTGGAGGTTGTGGTCGCAATCATGTTTTATTTTGTTGGTAATTGAAGTCATCTTATATGAGAAATAGTTCGGTATAAGTGACCCAGTGTAAACAAATCAGCTGATTTGAACCATGAAATTGTTATAATTATTATGTCCCTGATATAGCTCTACAGGGCTATATGGATTGAACCAGCTGTTCTAAATAGGCTGCTCTAGAAAGGAGTAAGGCTGGAAAGAGGCTGAACTGGGCTGAATTTTAAAAAGGTATTCTTAGCAATGTTTTGATAGTCGCGGCTTTTGTTGAAAATACAAAGATACAGGTCAAGCGCAGCGGTATTTTGCAAAGATCGCCAACAATGAATGCAAGAAAGTTTCAAAATGGCTGAAAAAACCCGAACGGGAATGAAACTTTTGTCCACGTTGTAGAATATTTTAAACTATAAGGTACCTAGCGATTTTCAAAATGAACAATTATTGTAATATTGGTGGACATTTCAGACAACGCCATCTAGCTCCAAACTTAGAAACACAACTCAATTCCTAGGTACTAATATTATAAACGCGAAAGTTTTTAAGAATGTGTGGATGTCTGGATGTATGTCTGTTACTCCTTCACGCTGAAACGGCTTAACGGATCTGGATGAAATTTTGTACAGATATAGATTATGGTCTGGAAAAACACATAGGCGACGTTCCATAGGCTTTATCCCGGAAAAATGTACGGTTCCCGTGGGATAGATTTGTTTTTGTTTTTCGAGGTGCCAAGCGGGCGAAGCCGTGGGCGGAAGCTAGTTAATAATACATTGACTTATATTGGGTTCCCATAATGCTGTACGAATTACATTACCAAGACATTTGTTTTTAATAATTTAATTAAGGTGTGATAGGAATTGGATTACATAGGAACAAGCTGAGTTTTAAAAGATTTTGAACCTTATGTCAAAGGAGTAATCGATATCTTCTTTTGTTGTTATTTGAAGTTCTATTTAGTTCACTAATGAAGCAAAATTTGGTATAAACTCAGTAACCTACCGAGGCACGGTATAAAAGCTTCTTAGAATCTTAAACCCGATAGATTGAGTTTCAGGCGTTGATCCTTTAAAACTTTCTTATGTACTAGCTTTAGCGCACGGCTTGCGCTAGGTACTTAGCAAAATATAAATTCCAGGACAAATAGCGGCTGTAAGAAATAAATAAATATTGGTGGACTTTTCTCACAACGCCATCTAGCCCCAAAACTTAGTCAAAATATTACCATGTGAACCAGATATGTATATATAAAGGGGGTAGTCAGAGGCAAGTCCAAACATGACATTTGGTACATGCCGACATTTTGCACAGTAGTTAGTATTCCGTACGTGACAGGTTGCAAGCCCATCGCCGCTTATAAGAATACTAACCTATGACACATTACCTTCGAATTTTTGTTGAACCAGATAATTGATATAATTATAGACTTCTTTTGTTGTAAATACATACCTATAATACAAACACACATTATACAGTCAAGAGTGTGGATCGAACCACAACCTACAACGCAGAGGCAGAGCTACAAATCAATTACAATGAATGTCTATCACATCTATCTATTTTGTAGCCCTTTTTTTTAATTTTCTTATAATGTTTGTATTTGTTATGAGCAAATTAGCCATTTGTGAACTGTGATTTTTATGTAGGTATAAGTAATGTTAATTCTTGAAATCCTAATCATTCAAAAAATATCACGTTTTTATTTCGAATTTTATTAATAAAGTATGATAAAAAAAATATATATATTAAAATATAATATAACCTATGTCACCCACTGATAGTGTAGCTTTCCAACAGTGAAAGAATTTTTCAAATCGGTTCAGTAGTTTCGGAGCCTATTCAATGCAAACAAACAAATAAACAATCAAATTTTTCCTCTTTATAATATTAGTTTAGATGATTTATAAACGGTGTTTTTTTTCTGGGCTACCAAGGGTCATGGTAGGAGTAACGTGTATTTTTCTGCTATCTCTACGGAAAAAGCTTTGTGACGAATTTACAACAACCAAAAATAATAAAATAAAAGTGTGGCGAATTTACACATACTTTTTTTCGTGACGAATTTACTTTGTGGCAAATGTACAACAACCCCACAAAATTGGTGTGATTACGTAATTCTCATACTTACAAACAACAAACCTAAGGTAATTAAACAAAAATATAGTAACAATCATTTTATGGCAATATACTTTCCATAATAGAATTTAATTTAATTAATTTAGAATTTTTTAGCTAGTTCAGGATCGCGGCATCTGGAGAGATTGGAGGAGGCCTTTGCCCAGCAGTGGGACACAAATGGCTCATAATAATAATAATAATACAATTCACCGCTAGTAACTAAAAGCTATTAGTAATAATGTTTTGTTAGTATCCGAATTACGAAATCGCAGCCCTGTGGGGCGATTATGGATCTTTGCTTACAATTAATGTCAATACGCTTTCATTGTAATCAAGTGATTTGGTATGACATAAGAGTCAATCAAGAGTTCAATCAATTTGAGCCAGTTTTGACAAGTGTTGATGGTATCAGAGTTCCGTAATCGCATTACTGATCTGTGGGTCCAGTTAAAAGAAGCTATTTTAAAATGTCGGATATACATTAGTTTTTAAAATAGTCTAGCTGATATCGTTTACAAACAAGAAAATCCATGTCCTCACTGCGGTAACTAGGTAAAAGTCCGTTATCTATCCGCAACTTTCTTCATTAGTAAAATAGTTGCGGCTCCAAAAGTTTTAATCCTAGAAAATTACACGTTACACATCGCTTCATTGCGTACAGTTGCCGACAGAAGCATTTCCCCGATTACCGAAATAGGTCAATGTGCGCTAAGCCAGTGCCCGCTGGATTTATTTAACTCGTTTTGATAGAGTTTTGAGTGAAGCAAACAAGGTGATCGCTTTTATTCGTTGTTGTAACTTGCCAGCGTCTTGGGCACGCCCCCTATACAGTGATCTGGGCTATCTATAGCACGTTTGTAATTCTATTACTATCTATATTCTATTATATATTAATTCTATTCAATTAAAAAAATATTTATTCAATAAAATCACAAGGATCACTTTGAAACGTCTTACATGCTAGGTGAATCTATGTGCCAATTCCAACCTAACCCAAGTACGAGAAGAACAGGCAAAAAACTAGTCTCGGTCCTAGCGCTTTTTTGTATGATCCTTCTTACAATAAATGTTACTTTTAGTCCTTAGATAGCTCAACTATTTCACATGTATTTTATATAATATAGTGTCAATTAATATAAATCTGTACATATCCGTAAATAAAGCTAAACTTAATGTAATATATCCGTAAAAAAAGCTGTACTTTATGCTATACACCTATGTGTATTTTAGAAATAGACAGTGATTTTTATTTTTATAAGTAGCGATAGGCTTGCAAACTGTCACGTACGGAATACTGATTTATGTGGAAAATGTAGGCATGTGCGAAATATAATGTAACGAAAAATAATGTTTGAACATGCCTCTGACGTATCTCTAGTTATATATCTCAAAATCAAAGAAACTAGATATATCTACCAAACTAGGAATTACAATCGTGATTTTATTTGTGAAATCAGAGTTCTATGTTACACGTTCTAAATTCAAAAATCACCTTCCCAGGTGTTTCAAAACCCACACTGTCGACGACTGTACTATATAGTCAGAGCTCGTAATTTGCAAGTTGTCCGTACAGTCACGGTCAACAGTGTAATCCGTGATTAATTATTGGGTTTACCGAGGTAAATAGTTTAGACTGTTTATTTTGTATAGTGAAAATCTCTTTACACTACGCTTGCTTAATGGATTAGATACTCGCGTACATTACATTTTAGTTTTACTGACTTATTTCTAGCTTTGTTAAGAGCACTGGTGGTCTAGTGACCTTTCGATCTTATGGTCGTGGGTTCAAATCCGATTTTTCTGTTCGAATGCATGTTTTTCTTGTGTAGGATGTAGGGATGTCGTAGAACTTAAAGAGTTCGGAGACAAGTCGTGTCAAGTGCTCGAAAAGAATCTCACTTTAATCCTTTCACCACACTGGTTGGAAAAACCAGGTGACTCTATAAGAAAAAGAAGAAGAAGGGTACATCTTGATTTATTTTTTGCATAACTAAACTCCTAGAGGCTTTCTTTGATAATATTCGTTTTAATAAGATCTAGAGACTCTATAAGAAGAAGAAGAAGAAGAAGAAGAAGGGTACATCTTGGCTTATTTTATGCCTAAGTATAGGAACTCTTCGCTACTTTGTCTTTGATAATATTAATAGAAAGAAATAGCTATAGCACCAGTATAGCATGAGATTAAATATTTACTAATCCAACGAAAGTTTGATTAGTAAATATTGTATTTGTGGTATAAATTTACATTCAACTAGCTAGTAATAAGTTACCCGGATTTGTGTAAACTTTCAATAATTCCACCTTCCATCAATAATTTCACCACCTAATTAAACCTAATTAGAGCGCTGGTGGTGTAGTGGTAGCACCCCTGCCTCACGATCCGTAGGTCGTGGGTTCAAACTGGTCGTGCACCAATGAGTTTTTCCATTCGAAAAATTTATGTGCGCAATGCCAGTGCTCTTAAACGGTGAAGGAAAACATCGTGAGGAAACCGGCATACCCTAGAACCAAAAATTCGAAGGTATGTGTCATAGGTTAATATTCTTATAAGCGGCGATGGGCTTGCAACCTGTCACGTACGGAATACTAACTACTGTGCAAAATGTGGGCATGTACCAAATGTAATGTTTGGACTTGCCTCTGACTACCCCCTTTAGATATCCTCAAAGATCTAAGTAACTAAAAATCTGAGGAGTTATTTACCGAGCCCGGGGATTACAGTCGTGATCATATTTTTTTTTTTTTTTTTTTTTAATTAAACCTTCCATATTCTCCCGAGCAAAGTGGGACAATAGGTCTTAGGTAATCACACCGGAACGACCCTCTGTTTCATAAATAAATCACAGTCACTTTATGAATAGGGTCATCGAAGATATAACAGTTATAATGCTGAAGAGTTTCACTGAGTATAAACGAGAAGTCAAAGTATCAAGATATTAAATATGTACTTTTAAACTTACGCGATCTGAACACATTATTATTAGTATTAGACGGGTATTTATCGCGTTTAAATTACCTTATATTTTCCCGACGTTTCGACAGGTTTGCACGCTGTCGTGGTCACGGGTAGACTACCCGTAGAGTCTACCCGTGACCACGACAGCGTGCAAACCTGTCGAAACGTCGGGAAAATATAAGGTAATTTAAACGCGATAAATACCCGTCTAATACTAATAATAAGATATTAAATCTACACCAGCCTTACAATAAGCCCTTACAAACCATTATGTTTCAAAAACGTCACATTTCAAACTTGACGTAAAACTACTTCAATGTACTTTTAATAGTATATAAATAATTACTAATTAAGATACTACGAGCATATAAAAATAACTACAGAAATTTACAATACTTAAAACCTTTTTGAAAAGATTTATTTGATCATAATATAAATATTGATGTTTATGTCATGGACCCCACCATCAGATGGGAATAATAATGCTTAGGAGAGAGTTTCTATGGGTATTACACCAACATATTCAAGCAAACCATTCGAAATATTTATGTGCTCAATGCCAGTGCTCTTAAACGGTGAAGGAAAGCATCGTGAGGAAACCAGCATACCGTAGAAACAAAAATTCGAAGGTTTGTGTCATAGTTTAGTATTCTTATAAGCGGCGATGTGCTTGCAACCTGTCACGCACGGAATACTAACTACTGTGCAAAATGTGGGCATGTACCAAATGTCATGTTTGGACGTGCCTCTGACTACCCTCTTTAGGTATCCTCAAAGATCTAAGTAACTAAAGATCTGAGGAAGATATCTACCGAGCCCGGGGATTACAGTCGTGATCATATTTTTTTTTTTTTATATTCTAGCAAAAAAAAATCGAAAACCCGAAGATTAGAGTTCATTTTACACCACTGTAATCCTAAAGTGATAGAAGCTCTGAAACAGAAAATAGTGGAAAAATTATTACCGTCACGTATCGGATGTAATCAGAATGTATCTGCGGCAATCGGAAGTGTGTGCTAGGACCATCTTGAGACGTGGTGGAAATTATGATCAGCTTTCCCCCACACGGAAGGTTAATGGCGGTACTTTGTAGTGATTACCTTCTGAAGTTTCATAAGTTATCTAATCCTTATCCCTTGCGTAGTTTGTCTGATTATTACTAACAGTTTCGGTTTTGCTATATTTTTCTTTTAATCGTGTCACTAGTTTTGATCCATTGTGGTGGAAGGGTGGAAGTAAAGAAAGAAGTCTAGTTTTATTATTACAAGTTAAATAACTGTGCATGTTAGTTTCAAATTATGAGGTAGGTAAAAAGGCATGTCACTTTTTCGCTGACTGTACTGTAGCGGTTTAAAAGTAGGCAGTAACAAATTTACCCTAAAAATATTTAAACAATTTGAGCAGTGACGAATTTACACTAGATTTTTGCTATGACAAATTTACCCGGTGACAAATTTACCCTAACCCGTATTAAAGACGCTAGTTATGCAATTACAATGCACAATAATGACAGAAGAATAGCAAGTTTCAATAATTACAATGCATTTTTTTATTTACTGAGATAATTATAATACACTTACAATAAATTAAGTATAATTATCTACCTGGATGCCCGAGCTTTGCTCGTTTTTTTTTTGGTAAACGACGTTTTCTAAAAATGAAACCTAGCTAGATCGATTTTTAGATATATTTTGTAAATCTAGCTGCTAGCTACAAAATTGTATAAATAAATAAATAAATTATAGCCCCGGAAACCCCCTGCATAATAAATTTCATGAAAATCGATGGAGCCGTTTCCGAAATTCAGATATACATATATACAAGAATCGCTTGTTTAAAGGTACTACATTAGATAGATATTAGAAAGTAGAGTTCAAGTTACCGACCGCAGGTAATTTACCCAAAAAGCTGGCAACATTACCTCGTTGGATATTTTCTTTATTTAGTGATTTTTAAAAATATAAAAACGTGTTAAGTACGAAAAGAGTTATAAAAAAGATATTGCGCATGTGAAAAAGCGTTAAGTATTTAGGTACTTCAAAACGAAAGGCTTAGCTCATAATTTTAATAAACCAACCCACTTAATTACTTTTTAATTTTAAAAACCTCGGCTTAAATAAATACGTGAAAATGAAATTGAAAAGTCACAAAGACTCTTACACGCAGAATTCATTCGTTTCGCAAACTTAATTTACTTTTATAAAAATGTTTTATTCAGCAACTCCACCTTTATGACGTCATTTGGAAGCGTGACGTGACCAGTGTGTCGGAAAACCAAACAGAAAAGTTTTCGGTTCGTTACGTATAGAAAAAATGACATCTCTGATTTTAGAGGAGATAGGGGCTAGATCGATACAAGGATTTTCTGGAGATTCAGCATCAACAGGATCAATCATCAATATCGAGCAAATTAAAAAATAAAAATACCTATAATAATATTATGTATTTATTATGATCAAGACTGTAATCCCCGGTCTCAGTAATATCTTCACAGATCTTTTTAGTAACTAAGATCTTTGAGGATATCTTAAGAGGGTAGTCAGAAGCACGTCAAAATTTATTATAATTTGACGATCCACCGTTATGTCATTGGGAAAAATAAATTTTCAATATGTGCTTCTAAAATGAATTTCTTCGAAGTTTTTAGTTGATTAATATGCATAAATATTAGTAAGAAGAGAAATAACTTTAACGTTTTTATGAATATGCAAAACTCGATGTCAAACCGGTTGAAATCATAACAATTCTTTTGCTATAACGTTCGGGTAAAATTATGCAAAGTCTCACCGTTCCTTAAAATCTCCAGTTCCAAAGTTAAATCGCGGGAGCATAGAATACCATTTTTCATCGCAGTTCGACAACTTTTAAAATAAACTATTCTGAAAAATTCCTTTGGGAGTACGTTATGAATATGAAAATGTCATTGCATTATAGAAATAAAACCTAGCACCGAGAAAATAGAGTTCGATCTTGCTTAAATTATGAGAGCGGATCATGTTAATAAAATACAGTTTTGAAATTGATACATTTTGCAAGATCGCAAAATCGCCGGCCAAGAATGTAGTCTGACGTAGCGGACATCCACTCAAAAGTGGTCAGCACTTTTCTACGTATTTGACCACTCTGTCATATTTTTAATTTGACTCTACATTTTATTTTCAATGTAGCCATGATGAAACATTGATTCAATGTGTAAAGAAAGTACAAATCTATATCGCGTTTACTTTCATTATTTTATAAGGGCAAATAATAAAGGTAAAAGGGGTATAGACCCGTAATTATACTCTCGTTTTGCGTATGTTTTTACAAAAAAAAATTGTACAATTAGTCTATCAGTTAACTGGTTCCAGTATTATATAAGATTTTACTAGTTTTGGGCTAGATGGCGTTGTGTAACATGTCCACCAATATTTATATTACTAGCTGTCAAATACATAATATAACACTCACCAGTCACAAACTTGATCTTGAGTCTATTTTACCTAACTAAATTACCCCATGTCACCCTTCCTCTAGGAGACGTAGTGTACACCACCCTTATTTATTGCCTACTCCACACAGGAGTGTTATGGCATATTCAAAACTGTTTTTTCTGCTGCCTCAATTACTTTTAGGGCCGTAAAGAATATAGAAAAAGGGGAATATATAAAAGACATGAGAAATTGGTCTTTGTGTCGCCGTTTGTTGGGTTTATTTTAGGGTACTTACTTATACATACCTACAGGTTCTGATAGAGTTATAGGTATTGAAGAAAATTTTATTACTTTCTAGCTTCCGCCCACGGCTTCGCCCGCGTGGTACCTTGAAAAAATATAAACAAATCTATCCCACGGGAACCGTACATTTTTCCGGAATAAAAAGTAAACAATGTGCTATTCCTGACTAAAACCTATATCTGTGCCAAATTTCATCTTGATGCGTTCAGACGTTTCAGCGTGAAAGAGTAACAAACATATAGTCCATCCATACATTCTTACAAACTTTCGCGTTTATAATATTAGTAGGAAACAATGAGTTTTTTAGATCAAAAGACGTGTCGGCATCATTCAAGTAATAACCCAGATAGATTATGAAGGAATTGTCAAAAAAATGACAAAAAAGCTCTGACATTTCTATGACAATCTCGTGTGACACGCGAACTCATGTTCTATTCACGAACCGTCTAAATAAGTCACAAATCACAGCGTCAATTAGGTACCTTACCACAATACAATATACGTAGTCGCAATAATATTTTAATACATCAATTTATGTTAAATTCAAAAACCATTTCACGTTAAGTCAGTTAAAATAAAGATCAATATTTGTTACCTAAAATGATAAATGAATTCTTGATAACTTGATTCCGGTGTCATCGATTGTAAACTCGATTTTAAATTTACATATTGATGAGACCTCGCAGATCAGTAAAGGCCGAGTTTTTGTAAAGCATTAATATTATCTTCCACAGCGACAAAACATCGGAGCCGACAAAAAAGCCTCTTTAGTTCCATTCGCCACTAGTCTGAAAGAACTAGTGACACTATAAGAAGAAGAAGAGAGACAACGCACACTGACAGCTGTAGGGTAGTAAGTATTTTGACACTCTGCAAATCTTATACCTTTAAACGAGCAATTCTTATATATATATATATACATATAATTGGAATCTCGGAAACGGCTCCAGCGATTTTCATGAAATTTAGTATGCAGAGGGTTTCGGGGGCGATAAATCGATCTAGCTAGGTTACATTTTTAGAAAACGTCGTTTACCAATAAAAAAAAACGAGCAAAGCTCGGTCACCCAGGTACTCATGATTATGTGTGTAACAGCTTGTTCATAAATTACATCGGTCATTGAAAAATCGGGATAAATTCGCGTATTTAGAAAATATTCGTGACTTTTCATTACGGTAGAAATAACGTTTCGTCATTGACGGGTGCCATTTACAAAATGAAACCGAGGGACTCTTTAAAAGAAAAATTTAAAGAAATTAATATTCTCACAGTAGCGGCACAATATACATACGAAAATTTACTGTACGCTCATAAGAATAAGGATAGACTTTAGAAAAACTGCGATGTATATGGAATCAATACAAGGAACAAACATAAATTATTAATCCCTAAGTTTCGGTTACAAAAAGTGAACGGGTCATTTATGGGGAACGTGATACGTTTCTATAATAAACTTCCTATAAATGCAACTAAACTTCCTGTTAGAAAATTCAAAGCCTTCATTAAAAATAATCTCTTAAAGAAAGCATATTATAATATAAATGAATATATTGATGATAGGAACTCATGGCCCGATGTCGCTCCGCCCTCCGACAGCTAAACAATTTGCAATGTAAACGCTGTTCTTTTGTTTTATGTATTTATGTTCTGTTTTGTCTTTTGTTTTTATGTTATTATTATGAGATAATCTTGATTACAATTTTTTTTGTAAGAAGGATCATACAAAAAAGCGACGACCGAGACGAGTTTCTTGCCTGTTCTTCTCGTACTTGGGTTAGGTTGGAATTGGCACATAGATTCACCTAGCATGTAAGACGTTTCAAAGTGATCCTTGTGATTGTACTGAATAAATATTTTTCAATTTCAATTTCAATTTCAATTTCAATTTCGATGTCTATGTGTGAACAAACCCTTAGTGTACTTAAGCAGGGACGCATTTTGAATCCATCTTCTAACTAACCCGTGAAATAAGGTACTAACTTTAAACTAACGCACAGCCTAAATCTAGATATTTTTTGTAGATACCTACTTTTACGATTTTTTGCAGTGCGCGTGCGTGAATTAAATGTGCGTCAAAATATAAGTCCCAAAATTTTATCCTTACAGGTTAAAATTTTATCCTTACAGGTTAAAATCAAAATTTGTCCCTTTTTTTATTATCACGGACATCATTTAACGGACGTCGTTCCTCAAAAAGCACGCTTAAATAATCACCACCACAATGTCACGTACAAAACGCTTCAGTGAACGAAATGGAAATTATATTTGATGGAGCACCATCGTGACGAGTGGAACGCGGGGATCCACGATGCTAATGATAATACAATTGTGGGGTTCCACATTAAGGCGGTGAGAACAAAACACGAAAACTAAGTTTTTTTGTGCAAGTTTTTTGAAGAAAATATAGCAAGTGAAGCTTTGAATTTATATCCTGTAACACATAAATGTTGAACTAATGTCTAATGCATTAAAATGCTTGGTGTTAGGCATTCAAAACTATAAAGGATAAAGTTTTGTGAAATTGTGTTAAAAGAGACACGTTTATTTTCGGTATGTCAAATTAGTTTCGTACAAAACTTATTATGCTATTATTTATTCCTATAGTTCGTATCTAACCTTTGGAGTTCTATTTGTTTTGAAAAGTAATTAAGTTTTGAAGCAAAAACACTATTTGCACCTGATAAAAAATAACTTTTCCATGATTACACTTATGTCATCATACTAAGCATCTCTCACCTGTGTAGTTCACCAATATTATTTTTCTACGCATTCAAATCACGATGTTCCGTTTGAGTACTTATTTATTCATCAAAGAGGCAAAGTGAAGGTAATTATCTCTCGATATCGTTAACCGAGCTCAATTACCTACCGTCACCTTAAGTTGAAAAGAAACATTTGTCTATGGTCGGTTAAGTTTCATAAACAATGTTTCCCCTTTGAATAGACAGCAAAAGTGTCAAAGTTGTCATATAAAAATTGGCTTCTCCGTAGAGAAAACTTGTTTAGAGCCGTTATATAATACTCATGGGAAGGTTGTATAACACTTTTATTGTTCGTACCTATATTCCTAATGTCAGCTTAGTCCAGTAGTGGGGACAATTAATCTGTGGGCTTCATCTATACTTTAAATTATATTTATATATAATAGCATACACTTGCGTAATGCCATTTGTATAACCGACATTGTTATACAATATAGTTCGAACTTATAACTTAAAACTGATCAGTTTTTTCCACTACGCCATCAGTGCTCTCCGAACGCAAAGAATGCCGATAAAAGTACGAACAAATGAGACTATCCATCATTTCAGGCGAACGGCATGAACTCAATGTTAAGAAAATGGTTTCAGGAAAGCTAACCTGCCCACAAAGACTTGTTTATTTATTTAGTTATTTAAATATTTATATTGGGGGATGCTTCTCTTGGGCAGTGATCTGGATCAGTTGAGGTATCTATAGATTGTTTGTAGAAAGATCAACTTTTTCACATTTCATTTAATATAGTGTTTTTCTATGCATATAAAATCTTTGTCCTGAATGACTGACTGACGGATCAACGCACAGCCTAAACCGCAGATGGTAGAAACCTGAAACTTGGAAGGTGTTTTTTTTATGACGTAGGCATCCGAAATCCTTATCCAGATTTTCCAAAATCCTTATCTTAAGGGGGTGAAAAAGGGGGGCAAAGTTTGTATGGGACAACGTGATTCCTTGGTTTAATCTACTACTTTTGACTTATACGCGGGCGAAGTCGAAGGCAAAAGCTAGTAATAAGATAATATCTGTGTATTTCTGTGAATAAAGATTTGTTTCAGAGATTATCAGATAAGCACCTTCAGTAATTAGCATAAGTAATTCTTTAGGCCAACAACTACTATGGTGTAGTGGTACCTTGGCTTTCCGATCTTTAGGTCGTAGTTTTTTTCACTAAAAATCATCCAGAGTAGATAGGTACAAAGAATACGTCCAAGGCGCTAGACAACATTCGTGACTAAAAAATCTATGATGCAAATAGGTAATCTAGATCTAAGGTTTACTTGACTTATTAGGCCTATAGTAATTACTTTTCTTCACATCTTTATTTGTGGGCTCTTAAATCCATATTATAGAATCTGTTCGCCTAATAACGTCTATGTCAATCAATATAATATTTTCGCGGCATAAATTAACGATGACGAACGATTTTACATTTAAATTATACGATTATACATTTTAAATACCTACTAACTACTTTGCATAGTGTGAGCCAAGTACAATGTTTGGACGTGCCTCCGTCTACCCCCGTCTAGATATCCTCAAGGATTCAAAATTTGATAAAAAAATACAAACAAATCAAAAACCAGATTTTTTGTTTGAAGCTAAACAAATAAGATTAACCTTTTATTTTGGAACAAGTAATAATAAAGTTAGTTTTAACAATCAAATTAAGGCATCTTTTACAAATATTAGAATATTTTTTAAACATAAACCTAATAACGAATTTCAGGAACTTAAATTTTCTGAATCTTTTAAAACTATCTTACGTACTCATTTACTGAAGCAAAATCTCTTTGCTTTCTTCATTAGAGCAATTATGAGCGTTATAATTATTCGTCACCCCAACCTCTACAGCCTTACATTATGAAATAAAAAAATAAATGTAGGTAAGTTTTGTAAAAGCATCATTAACAAAGAAACCATTCAACATTACAACAATCCAATTAACTTACCGCAACATTCCACGCACAAATCACAAAACACTCACAACACTTCAATCGTCATTGTAATCCTTACGGAAACGATCTCTATGTAAATTCGATCACATCCAGTTAATTGGTAGGTTATCTCGTCTGCGAATCGCGGCGGGAGACGTGCGTTCGTCCCAACGTCACGGGAACGACTGAGACTTAGTATCGAGAGAATGGAGCCTTGTGCAGCCTACTCTAGCCTCTATGCAGTTTTGCAGTTTCAGTGATTATGATTTGCATACGTTTTGGAAATACTTTGTAAGTCTATGTATTTACCTGATCGTGTTATATAATAAAGACGTAACAAAATAGACTCAAAGTCAGATGCTTATTTTATTATTTTTAATGATACCTTTAAACGAGCAATTCTTGTATTTATGAATTTAAATAATCTCAATCAAGGAATCGGCACTCACGATTTTCATGAAATTTAGTATGCAAGGGGTTTCGGGAGCGATGAATCGATTTATAGAAAACGTCGTTTGAATTTATCTAATCAACCTACTTAGTTTTGTTTAGATAGTTTTAATGAAAATTATAATATTGTGGTAGACCTCTTTTGTTCTAATAGGTACGTTAACCCTAACTTAGAGACGCTACTTAGGTTTAATGGTTAATGTAACAACCTACAAGGGTAATGGGTGAAAAGCTTGTGTAAGAGGTGCAGGATCGATTCTAGCGAAAGATTTTCTAATGATATGGAAATGTTTTGGGCGGGTGTTGACACATAGGTTTGACTAAAACACTTAGTTAATTATTACGATTTTAATGGTAACTCTTACAATCTTTGTGTTTCCCCAACCTACGAAACTTTTGGTGTGAGTTGAGGAACGACTCACTTTCTCATAGTAAAAGTAAAGATTTACAGATGCAAAAGGCCTAAGTATTTAATAATACTTACATTACATCATAGAATAATGATATTTCAGATGATTTTGACAGCGTACTCGTATTTATATATATTTAGACCTTAAAAATGGTTGATGTCTTGATAGACACTCAATTTTTTTCACACAATCTTACAAGGACAAGTGGTGTTTTCTAGACGGAGTGACAGCCGAACATCGCTATGAAATTAAAAACATCACTATGTGAGAGTGATCACGTGACTATCGATTAACAATGTCATTCCCATACATATTTCTCTTTTCCGTCAGTCATCATTCTCCTGCCTTTATCCCACGCTAAGTGGGGTCGGCACAACATGTTTTCTTCTTCCATTCACCCCTATCATTCGTCAACTCTGAATCAACTCCTCTTACATTCATATCATCTTTCACACAATCAAACCATTTCTTCTTCGGTCTTCCTCTACTTGCGCACCCATCCACACTCATACTCATAACTCTTCTGGTGACATGGTTTTCATCCCTCCTCATCACGTGTCCATACCATGCTAACCTAGCACTCCTCATCTTTTCAGTAATAGGCGCTACTTTCAGACTTCCCCTGACATACTCATTCCTAATCCTGTCCAACCGTGTCACCCCACACATCCATCTTAACATCCGCATCTCTTTTCCGTCAGTGACTTAGCTAATTGAATGCCACTTTGTCTAGACCCCTAAGGGAAAATAGCGTCTTGTATCAAAGCGCCTGCCGATCGCGACACAATAAGCTATTTCGGAAACAATAGTACTGATCGTTATAGGCTCAACACCGACTAGCTTTACATGGCTATACGAATATGTACATTAATTCTAGCGCTTATGTACAAGCTGCATATATTCGCCCTTTTGTTGCCTGTGTTTGGTACATCAATACATACGTAGTGGACACTCAAGTTAGGGCTATTCTGTTTATAGTGTTTAAAGTTCAAAATCGCACATATCGTGTTGAAGACAGTTAATGCTTGAAGTGTCTCTGAAGGTTAGAACCTGCAAAATTATCTAACGAAAAAACAAAGTCATCGACATAATCCAGAGAATTTACAGAGCTATCTATAAGTAGATCGCTTTAAACGGTCTTCAGATAGCTCAACTATTTCACAAGTAATACTGTATTAATATTAAAGTGGGTGACAGCCATCTTGGATTTGAAATTTGTCATACTGTATCAGTGATCTGTAATAGTTACTGTATAATATTATATTACTTAAGGCCTTATATTTGATACCTATATTGAGAGTGTTGTTTCTGCCATTTTGTAGCGACGGCCATCTTGGACCGATTTTCATCGATTTAGATAAAACACTTCCGACAAATTCACCTTTCAAACAAAAAAAACAAAAGCAAATTCTTTTCATGCGTTTGGCAGCTGCGATGCCACAGACAGACACACACAGACACGTGAAACTTTTAACACGTTGTTTTTCAGCTGAAGTGGCATTGTACCCATACGTAGGTATACCTACGTTGTATGAGGAGAGGTCCAATCTAGCCGTGGATCAATGCGGGCTGATGATGAATATGAACAGAAAAACAATGAAAACGCACCAGTAGCGAACACGTCTTCAATTCCTGTCTGCGACATTTCAATAAATTATCATCCCTGTCAATAAGGTCCATAATTCATAAAACAAGGGAATCCTTCAAACTTCGCGGTATCATTTGCAGCGCCCTCTATCAATCAATGTCTAAAGTTTAATTCAGCTGATGAATGTACCTAAGCCATGATGATGAGTCTATTTTCAAACTAAATTATGTCTTTATTTGAATAAAGAATAGAAGTTTAACCAATCATAATCTTTTTCTTTTTTTTAAACCGAGCCGACAAACAAGCATGCAAACGATCCATCTTATTATAATGTGGTTACATTAACCTATGGGCGTTTGTAGTACCAGATCGCACGAGTGTTGCCAACTAGTTATTTTGTCCATTCACCCAGCAGTTTCATCCGTCTCCGGTCTGTTCTGATATTCATATTAGTACTTATCTCAATTTGAACTAGTTCTATAATCACCTGTTCCCAAAATGATTGATTTTCTAAATGCATTTGTTTATGAATGTCGTAAATATTGGTGTGCAGTCAGATATTTTATGCTTTTAAAATCAATTAACGATAATAAAATTTTGAATGGTTTCCCCTGCGTCGGTACTAGAAATCTATGCCCTTTAAGCTTAAACAAACAAAACATATTAATGCTTGTAAACTACTAAATACTCGAAGGTACAATATTTGGCACTGTGGGCCAAATGTTGTAGAAATCACCAAAGCGGACTCATACTAAAATTTCCTGCCATTTCGTCATGAATATTACAAAATAAATGCTATATTTTTAAGGTGTTTTTATTAAATTTCTTAACCTTGAGAGAACTGTCAATAGGGCTATCAATTATCAGTTAACTATCTAAGGACCGTATCAAACGATCTATAAATACCTTTACCCTAAAGTCTTACTAATCCTAAGATTTATATTCCACTCTTTCTAAAACTTCATAACCCAACAATAGCGCGTTCTTTTCCCTGTGGCGCCATCTATTTGACAATAAGAAATGCTTATAAATTGTGTGTAGGAATCTGTAGTATACCTAAAGTCCTTGTGGTGACTGTGGGGTAATCTGGTGCAGTCGAGCCACGACACTGGATACTGGGAGCAAACTTTGTAATCAGCTTAGCTTTTTGTGTAGATTCCTTTGTTAAGATCTGCCGTTGTGGATTACGAGTTCTTGTTACGCTTTCACTTATAAGGTCTTGGATATTGCGGTTCAATCACGACTGAGGGATGAAACTTGCTGAAGATTTATGTCTTGTTATAGTAATATTTTAGAAAGGCGAATGAAGTTCATAGTTATGTAAGTTCGTATGTTTTGTTACCAACTTAGATAAGTTTACGCATATTTAGTATAGTATTTATTCTCACAACTTGTTTTACGTGTAAACAATAAATGAAAAGTATTGTTATCTTCTCGTATTTTACGTCTTTTCATTTTATGGATGATAATCCTTTGTCAAAACACGTGGAACACAAAACAATTTTAACAACTTTAATTAACAAAGGCTGCTGGTGGAGGCTGGATGCGTCGAGCTGAAGACAGGGCGCAATGGCGCTCATTAGGGGAGGCCTATGTCCAGCAGTGGACTGCTATAGGCTGATGATGATGATAATGATGATGAATTAACATTGAAATGCTCTTATGCTCATATAGTAGATAAGTAAGAAACTACTTTGTTCCGCTATGCCTTTTTTTTCAATCGGTCTAAAAATTTCCATCTAACTCGATCACACGGGAAAAATCTTAGAAAATGATCTTTATCATTTAGTAGAGTACATCCTATCAGGGGACCAATGAGGACTTCCAGTAAGTTAACAGACAGATGATGATTGATCGGGCGGCCTAGCCAACAGGGGAATTACGTTGACCCAATGATACGTCACACCTGATCTTGTCATCTATCATTCCATTGTCGACTGTCTCCCTCGCACCGGCGAGAAAGCAGCTAGTGTTAGACAATTAGCTCATTCTAGAAACGTAGGTACGTTTGACGTATTGATGGGTACTCTAACCCCCTAAACTTTTCGGAAGTAGTCTGGTAGCACACTGTTTATATATAAAGTTTTTTTTATATTGCAAAATAATCTGAACCCAAATCTGAAATTGACCCCACAATCCTGTAAACATAATAAAGTAAAGAATACCTATAAATTAGTATTATATAATGAGATATATTTAAAAGCTATTTCCTTATCCTACTAGAAAGACGGACACAGGTGTGACGGGTGTCGGCGATAGCAGAGACTGGCTATCCCCCGAGGATACATCACGCGAGTGTTCTTGCCATGTGCAAAATGTACCTACTTGTACGTATTGTAAGGTTATTTTAGAAAAACCTGCGTTTTTAAACGAAAAATATTTGTTTTTTAATTTATTTAAGAAAAATAGTGATAATCATAATGTTAACACCGGACATAAAAATAAACTCGCTGTTCCCACGGTTAGGCTCACTAAAGTAAGTAAATCCTTTATAGGGCAATGTTTAAGCTTCTATAACAAGATCCCAAGCGACATGGTTAATATGACGATTGTGAAATTCAAAAATGTAATTAAACAAAACCTGTCTCAAAAAGCTTATTATAAAAAGTACTTAGATGACAAAAAAATTTGGAACGAATCCGCTCCAACATCATACAAAAAAAAGCGCTAGGGCCCAGCGAGTTTCTTGTCAGTTCTTCTCAGACTGGGGACAGGACTGGAATTACCTAGACTCACCTAGACAAATGTAAGACTCATAATGATCGCTGTGATTTTACTGAACAAAACATTTCTGACTTTGACTTTATAGAAACTACGTAAACAAAGAAGCCAGTAAATTCAGTATTTCCAAAAATGTTTTAGAAGCTATAAAATAAAACGGAACGGCAGCCAGTTAGAGTTGAATTTGCAGTGCACGGGAGTGTCCAGCGGAGCGCGTAACGCGCGCCACCTGCTTCCGTGCCCCGTGCACGGATAATTACTGACACTTTCGAGGAGTTTTCTCTTCAAATCAGGGCTTGAAAACCGGAAAAATGTACAATCCGGTGTCGTTCTAAATACTTACAACCTTTTATTTTCGGTTACGTTCTACCGTAACCTCTATTAAAATGGTTAATCAAGAACGATAAATCCAAACATCTTTCCGCTCAATTAACCGGTTAGAACGAAATGATTTTGTTCTTTTCCATATTAGTGAGCTCCACGACGCGCCCGCTCTTACGACGACAAACGAAGCTCGCTTTAACCGGTTAATCTAAGTTCGAGTTAAGGTTATCGAAATACCGGTTAATACCGGTTTTGTTTCGGTATATTGTTAGCCGGTTCCAAGCTCTGCTTTAAATCTTTACCTTACTGAATAAAACTAAGCAAGTATAATTATTTATAAATCTTAAATCCCAATTGCTTAGAGTTATTGTACTTAATCGGATAACTTTTGATACTGTAGAATCCATGATTACAAGCATAATTATATGTAACACTAATTGCCATAAGGCGGTTCTTCAGCCTTCACATAAAACGTCTTAAAATAAAAAAAAAACAGTTTTTAATATTTCCCGCATTTCGTAGATAATAAGCTGGCTGAAATATAGTTTTGCCAGTTATAAGCTATTTTCTACGATTTCGTGTTGAGGAAACTTCGATTTATAATTATGATCAATTTGTGTTGTTAGTTTGGCTAAATTTCGTAATAGCCAACCTTACAACCAAAAATCATATTAAATCAAAGTATGCTTGATATAGAGTCGTGCCTCTAAAAAACTTAATAAATAATTAGAAACTTAATAAGTAGGTACATTAAATGGTATTAACATGTTATGAAAAGAGATGAATGTCATGTGAGGAGAGTGTTAGGAATGAATGTGGATGGATACAGGGGTAGAGGTAGACCAAAGAAGAAATGGATGGACTGTGTGAAAGATGACATGGGTAAGAAAGGAGTGAGTACTGAGATGACGAATGATAGAGGGAAATTAAAGAAGATCAAATGTTGTTCCGACCCCACATAGCGTATAATAATAACTTAATAAGTTTATGCAACATTTATTTCATTGCCATTTCCAAGGGAACCTATAAGACGGATCTAGAAGACCTTGTAGACAGCATACGCCTGTATCGCAAGATATTGCGAGTCAGCCTTTCTGGACTGGAGCGAAGCGGGCTCAAGTCTGGACATCTGCAGAAACAGAAATAATTAAAACCTTCTTAAAACTAAACCTCTTCTTTTTCATTATATAGCTTTTGTTTTTGGGCCAGTGTTTTTTTATTGTTTTGGTTTTTTTTTCAGTGTTACAGAGTCATAGTTTATTTTAATTCAATGTAAAAAAGACAAGTAAAACTTTACTTTTAAAATGTCTGGGAGTGATCATGTGACTTATCGAAGTTATCGATTAGAAACATTATTATTATCATACAGTTTTCTCACTTCTATTAGCGATATCGAGTATAATGTCCAGACTCCCAAGAACATTTTGCTTCAAGACAATGAAAGAGCTCTTTATTATGCCAGAGACATTTTGATAAAGATAACTCACTGATGTCAATAAAAACCTCGCTAATGAATCGAGAACGTCTCAAACTGATGCTAATGGTTAACGACCATGTCAACTACAAAATAATCTGTATTTTCAGTCCTTTGTTCTTCTTATTTGCTTAAAGGATTTGGGTTTCGTACCTACATTACCATAAAGGGCTACTTAAAGATACGACGTTCTGAAATGCGGCTACCGTCAAAAACCGGACATAACAAAAAAATACTAAACTTTATAATAAATAGCAGTATACCATGACAATAATGTAGTGACTGTGTTTACATATATATATATATATATATACACTGTGTATACAGCCTATGTTTCTCAAGGATAATGTAGTATTCTAATGGTGAAAGAATTTTTGAAATCAGTTCAGTAGTTTTTGAGTTTATTTGTTACAAACAAAAATACAAAACTTTCCTCTTTATAATATTAGTATAGATATATTATATCAGTTGATATAGCGGCGGCCGAATTTCAGCAAACCAACTACAAGGGTCAAGAAAACGTTCCGAAAGTTTTTACTATCCCTAAATGTAGTGTTATTAGATAGGATTATGCAGAATCACGTGTGAGGAAACGGAGTTCACTGACTGTTTGATAAACTGTGGTGAGACACGAAGTACTTTACATAATTGGACTGTGGTCATGATCTCGAGAAGTTTTTTTGCATACGGTCCACCTGACGGTGATGATAGAAGGAAATAGAAAGTTGTGGCGACCCCACATAGCGTGGGATAAGAGTATGGTACGGTCCACTTTATGGTAAGTCGTCACTGTCACGTGTGTTGCCGATTTATTTTGTCTTTCACTCCGTAATTTTACTTGCTCCTTTTAAAACTAAACACAGTAATTTTTGTACACTACAGCCTAGAGATATATCTGATACGAGTACTAACTAATATCGAACGTGTTACGCTGCCAAATGAGCAATCAACCACAGACTATTCTTATATCTTTTAATATACTAGAAAGATGACATAGCTAAAAACGAAAAAAAACAAATCAGAATCGGTTCGCCCGTTCGGAGATACAATCCACAGATAAACATACAATTACACTGATATAAAATACAAGCTTATAAGTCTCTTGCGTGGTAAACCTCGACCTCGATTCATGTTTGCCCAACAGTCGGACAATTTAATAAATAAAAACACCTCTCTTATTCGCCGAGGGTTTAAAATAAATGTAAACATACTTATAAATCTCCTTGGTGATGAGATTGTCATTTTTACAGCGCGTCAGCCACAGCGGCCAGTATTTGAAACCTTCGCGGTGGAAGATTAGACCAGCGCATGCCGTGTCATCCCTGATGTCCTCATCAAGTAATGCTGGAATACAATAATAATAATAATAAGGAATTATAGTTATGAGAATGAAAACTACAATATAATAGACACGCGAACTTTACTATAAACAAAACTAGAGATACAATCAACTTGGGAATACAATGATAGAAACATTCGTTAGAGCGGCGAACGCGCGCGCGGCCGGTCGGTACGGAGACTGATTCACGACTCTCGGGAAGCGAGAGCCGTAAAGTCGACGCAGGCGGCGCAGCGTTCGCGCATGCGCGCCGATCGCCTACGCGGCGGCGCGGGGGACAGCGGGGTGCTGGGGATTGTACTTGCTATAGAATGAATATATCAGAGGAAGCCTGAAAGTGGCACCGGTGACGGAAAAGATGAGGAGGAATAGATTAGCGTGGTATGGGCATTTTATAAGAAGAGATGGATGTCATTATGACAAGGAGAGTATTAGGTATGAATGTGGATGGATACCGGGGGTAGAGGTAGACCAAAGAAAAGATGGATGGACTGTGTGAAAGATGACATGGGTAAGAAAGGAGTGAGTACTGAGTGAGTACGGATGATAGAGGGAATTGGAAGAATATCTGTTGTGCCGACCCCACATAACGTGGGAAAAGGGCAGAAAGATAATAATGATGATGATGACAAAAATTAAATACCTAATGTGTTCCAGTAAAGGAAAAAAACATGGAATCATTACTTCAAGGGAAATATCCGCGAAACTTGTGTGTAACATGTAGATAACTTATCTGCTGCTGCTGCTATGTGAATTTTCAATATATTTTTTTGGAATAATTAACAATCCCCGCCTACCACAGTACTATTTTTGTGTGGTCGTTTATAGCTCAAAGAATGCTCCATGTTTTTTCCGTTCACTGGTGTATTCTTTGCCAACACCAAAACGCAAAGATAGTGCGTTCTAATTTTTCCTGTGGCGCCATCTAGTTTCTGATGAAATTGCCTAATTAAGATAAAGACATACTAGCAGATCCGATTTATATTTGTACATAGTAGATTTTCACTGAAACCCTACTGTAGCAGCACCTCGCATTATTTGCAGCGTGGGTAGTCACAGATTGAGCACTTGACCGTTCGCTATAAAGCGCCACTCGTAAAATCTGTGACACGGCTCTTGCATACTACCGTCGATAGCCGCAGCTTTTTCTCGAAGCTTTTAGAATGTCTTTGAAATGCCGACTACAGAATTTAACGAATGAACATGATAAAGCGTGACTTGGAATATAATAATTGATTGATAGATAAAATGTGTAACTTTTTACGCTTTTGTTAGCACCTGTTTCAGTCAAAACTCATAGTGTTAACGACCTGAGGCTACATCATGTTGGTAAACTAGGATAATCATTACGATATTTGGCGAATGAAAAAGAAATTTCACCAGAATACCATCTTCTTACCAATTGATAGGTGTTATTCTGTCAAGGAGCTTTGTTTTTGTGTCTATATCTTTTTGAATGTGTGATTTATGTTGTGCCAGTGGTGATGTCTGTATTGTGTAAGTTTTGGGGTGGTGTGTAAGACGGTTAAGTCATACGGTTCAGAGATTTGTAACGTTCTTGTTGGTATTTGACTCTTCTATTGTTGCCGTCTTGTCGGATTTAAACACTTTGTCGTTCCAACGATTTTGTATTGAATTGGACTCAGCACTTAGATAAATTGAGTTGTGAACGTAAAAGGGAATGGCGCGTTTGAGTTTGTTGTTTGCAGTTTTATTATGAAAGACAAACCAGATATAACCAAGTTCACTGCTGCATTGAGTCATAAAATGCTTCGAAATAACTCTGTCTGATCCTAAAATTTGTCCAAAGAAGTTAATCACGTCTTTTTCCAGCTTCAATTAAGTAATCAAGTCTTTTAATCTATTCTATACGAACACATTGTTTAGTGGAACTTTTTACTCATTTACAGGACGCTGTAGGATTTGGAATTTAATTTTAGATGGATTAGATTTGCCCAGCACTTATCTCGTCCTCTTAATTTAGTTTGCCACGCAAGATATGTTCAATATGTGTAGAACTATCCAAGCCACCAGTTTTCTCACGATGTTTTCCGTTCATGCCAGTAGCATTGTACTTAAAAGAAAGTATCAGAGAATAATTATCTTTACAGTTCACCACTCACATTCACAGGCAAGATTGCAATCTCCACCACGCTTCCCTTCTCTGCACCACCGGTTTGGGATCTGAAACAAATCGTGACCTATATATTATACTAATATTATTAAACTGAAGAGTGTGTTTGTTTGAACGCGTTAATCTCAGAAACTACTAGTTCGAATTGAAATATTATTGTTGTGTTGTATAGTCCATTTATCGAGGAAGGCTATAGGCTATACATATAGCATCAATAAAAAATGAAGCAGAAACGGAAGAAAAAAATTAATTAAAACGCGCAGACAAAATTGCGCGAGAGTCGGCTGGTTTAATATATTTTGGTAGAATATTTGAAAATTCGAGTTCCTTGAAAGACTGTGAACGAAGTGAAGGCTACACTAACCCATGACATCTATGACCTACCTGATACAATCCATAATGCTTTTTTCCACTTGAAGTGACCACGAAGGCACTCGTATCCCTCTTGCTCACCTTTTCTATCAAGCAAACCCCTGGGAACAAAGCCTATGTGTATCGATGTGCAACCAAGAACGTTTAGCTTCCAAAACCTCCTGATCCGAAATGTACTATCGTCACATAACATTACTTCATTCCCTTTTTTGTGTATTAGAACTTAGAACTTGTCTATAACCTAGAGATTTTAATTCTATGCATCTCTTATAACTCTTAAATTAGCGCCTAAATGTTACTTGGGTAGCCAACCAACGATAGGCTTAAACATTTGTAATAACATTTCTAAGTTTGTTCTAAACAGGATCAGAATGATGTTAAGAAGAGATTGAGTAACAAAAATCATCGTAACCTTTGGATTTACGAGAATAACAATAAGGAATATGGGTTTTAAGTTTCACAGAAGAGAGATAACCTAACTCCCTGGAAAAGGATATTTAGACTAGTAAGTTATTCCTGCATTACCTCTAACAAACACAGGATTTTAATGATGAAAAGTGTTATACATAACAGTATTTTCTCCATGTTTTCTTTATATCTTACTGGATTACCAAAGGATTTATAAGACTGTAGTTTCGCCAGTAATATTATACGATATTGTAGATTTGTATCGGAATTCTTGCAGAATATAGTTTGCTACAATCTGTAAAACAATGAAAATTGCTTGTAAAAGTCAACTTTTGCAACTTTTCTTGCTAGCTCAATCTTGTTTAGGCTAAACAGACCTATAATTGCAACCGAACAAACGACTTGATTATTCAGTTCACTTCCACGACAATATCCATACCAATCACGTAAACAGCATTCAGTGTTGCCAGCTCATATTCTAATGCTAAATGTAATAAAATCATAATTTTGCTTGTCACGCATGCTATATAATTAAGATAATTTATTATTTATTGAAGTAATTAGATCTGTTTACACATTTTTGCAATAAAAAACTATATATTTTGTATTAAGACGTTGTGCTCTGAAAACTAGCAGTCATTTTAAATTGAGGACGTTTTGCTGGCAGAGCATTTTATATTACAGTCGACCAAGAACATTTAGCTTCCAAAACCTCCTGATCCGAAATGTAATTAGTGATGACTGGACTGGACTAAGATGACTATAAAATAATACTGGCTAGTTGTGGCTAATAAGAAAATTCATCTGCGCGTTAAAATAAAAGAATATCATGGCTATTGTAGTATGTATTACTATGCAAGCTTGAAAATCATCGCAATATTTTTACAGCAGAAATGCGTGCACATTGCATGCGAAATGCGAACACTTTTTATTTCGAAACCGCCACATCCAACATAAATTGTGGTCAGACCAATTCTATCAAGTTGACAACACTGGTATTATCTGAGTGTTTATTCAAAGCACGTTTAACAAAAACTTTGTTCGCTCCAATCAAGAGATTTCTTCCCACGTTATTTATGAAGAAACTCTATTCAATGTTTTTTCGCTATCATAGATTGGATAAAAAATCTATTCATTGTCGATTGTTGACGAACAAAAAAATATGTAAAAGTATCATCTTTAATCATCAACCATTTTACGAAAAGGTCGTGATTGTATAGGTACTTGTTTTTGATCCTTTGTAACCACAAATTACAAATCAAAAACAAACATGATCACTACGTCTTTAGATCTCGACCTATAAGTTAAACTCACTATATGAAATTTTAGAGAAAACTTAAACTTTCAGGTGAGTAAAAGAAATAAAATGTAAAAATCTACAAAATTTATTTTCACGAAGTACTCAATAACTTTGCGTGTCAACTTTATTTAGCATTATGCTAATTATTTTAATTCCTACTTTGGTATTGAGGTTGCTGAATAACACCCAAGTCTAGCTAGTTAAATAATAAAGGACCGTACACGACACGGAGGGAAAGTGCAAGAAAAGAGAAAGAAATGCAAGAGAATAGAAAGAGATGCAAGTGACGTTTGCGTAATATGTCGTTCGCATGCCAGAGAGAGCCAAATAGTGCACACAAGACGCCTTCGAGGCGCGCTAATCGTTGGTACAATATACAATTTTTGACATTGATGTATTATAGTTACGATGATCTTGACATCCCATTTAATTCCTAAAATGTTTCCTACCATTTAATTTTATATGAAGTGATAGAGGTTTATGTTTGTTCGATGATAAGTGCAGAACCATTGATCCGATTTGCATGAAATTTAGGTTTAGACTTGAGAAATATTCTCGTCTATACTAATATTATAAAGAGGAAAGTTTTGAATTTCTGTATTTTTGTTTGTTAACGAATAAACTTAAAAACTACTGGACCGATTTATAAAAATCTTTCGCCATTAGAATGTTACATTATCCCTGAGTAACATAGGCTATATTTTATATAAAAAATAGAGATACTTTTGCTACCCGTGTGAAGCCAGTGTTGCTAGTATTTAATACAGTTATCTGTGCTTTGTCTCAAACCACCGTATTCTTTAATCGCTGATTTAAAGTATATCTACTAAATAGCACCTTAAGCTCGGGCAGTTAAAAAATGTTTAGCTTTTAAATTATGGAATTCATGGTTTGATTTACACCATGAATACCGTGAGTGTACCTAATATTAAAAACGTTAATAGGAGCAATCAAATTGTAAGTTTTTAGGGTTCTGAAGTTCAATAAGGAACCCTCATAGTTGTATATAATTCGTCTGTGGTAAAAACGAGCCTCTGCCTTTTAAGAGTTGGTATGACCTGAAATTTTCTGTAGAGCTATGTAAAACTAATATCTCTATAATAGCTGACTTGGCTGACGTTTGAAAGTGAATAAACTTTAGTATTTCTACCATGGTTCCCAAATTGTGAAAGCACGTTTTGCAAAAAAACTCTCGATTGAAAATGATATCGGAAAAATAGTCTTTTTGAAACAAAATTGAACTTCGATCTCGAGAGGCGCGCAATATAAATGTCTTTAAACTTTTAGCTGCTACAACATGTGTTTTCCTTACAATGTTTGCCTTCACCGTTTGAGAAAAAAAATTGTTGAATTCGGTTCAACCAGATTCGAACCCACGACCGTAGGATAGAAAGGCGGGACCATATAACTATTTATCACTAGACTCAGTAGTCTGATTGTGCGTAAAACAAAACAATTATACTTTGCAGTCTTTTGCGCATTTTGCCGAATAAGACCTTGCTAAGTAAAATTTTTACTTACATTGCCCAAGGAATATATCATTTGGCATCCCTGATCTGATCAAATCACGTACTAATTTGCATCTACTGTCATATTTCTTCGCATTTATCAAAATAACACTTAAAATTACAACAAGATATACACGTGTGATCCACATAGTGATTTTCTACTTTATAACAATAATACATGCGCCGGCGACTAACTATATCCACTTGTCATTGAATTTTGCACGGTAATGCATTCAAATAGAGTTCATTTCATTCAATGATGAATTAATTAGAATTTTTAAATAGTCAGCCTTGGTAAATAACTTTAATTCTTATTATATTTTTGTCAGGGTTGAATTTAGTTTGGCAGCGGTAATGTTTTGCACTTTGAAGTCAAATGTCAATGTCATGTTTGATAGCAGCAGGTGTGAATATCTTATCAATTTTGAACTCTAATCCATGAGGATAAAGATTGATAAATTGTGAGGATTTTATATTTCTTTTTGTCCATCCTTTAGTCTGGTTTTCCCAGGTTTTCGCATATCATTTTGAATCCGTATAAAATATAGAATAGTGGTAATTCTCCGCGGACTAACTTAAACTAAACTGACGTGTGAATGGCGAGTTTAAGCTTATTTTAAAACCCATGTAAATTGGTGTTGACTAAAAGCTACGGATATATTATAGTGGAAAATGAATTCAATTTAGACCAAAATAACAATTTTATCTTTTTTTTAACTGTCTATTGTGTTAATCTGCCAACGGACGGAGGTAAAACCGTTACAAAAAAAATCAAAAAGTTTCAATATCCCACTTCATAAAAATACTTATAAAAATAAAACTAGATCACTTAGCTTGTTTCTGTAAAAAGTAATATAATCTTGGATATATTTACTGTGTTTTATACACAAAAACAAGGTCTATAAATTTACAAACATAAAATCTTATTGGAATTACGTAAATACATCCTGCAGGATATACACCTCCTTGGTCCTACTTGACATAAATACTTATAAAAAGAAAACTAGACCACGTAGCTTGTTTCTGTAAAAAGTAATGTCATTTGGGGTATTTTATCTGTGCTTTAGGACACTAAAACAACCGAGAATGGCAACAATTTATTTTTATGAGTGAACTGCCGACACCCATTGTTTCGCTAGTCTATGACGTCATCCATGACTCACGATTATACATATTACCAAAGACGCAAGGAGATATTTTAACGGCTTCTACAGACCGGAAATTTATCCCGCTTGCTAATAACATAAACTTGTTCAAACAAAAGTAAACTCTATCACACCGAAATTTGAGTTTCAAGAGGCTCGGCTGCGCTGTCGCCCCGGGGCGTTTCCGCCTGTTGACGAGTTTTACCTTACGCTAATTTGATCTTTCTAGTGAACTAAATAAGATCGTGAATAATACCTTTATTAACATTATTTTAATTTAGTCCGCACAAAAATAGAATTAACAGCATTGTAGGTTTATAATTTAAATATTTTAATTTTAGTAAATAGGCCTTTTGCATCTACTTTAGATGATTTATAGTGGGGACTTTATGTTTTCGTTTTCTGTTTGGTACTTAACACGAACTACGCACATATTTTTTTCGAATGAAAAAATCTACTAATGTACGGCCGGATTTAACCCACGAATTCAGAATCAAAAAGGGGTGCTACCATGTTGCTTACTTGCCGGCAAATTTTGGAGATAATTATCAATTGATTGTACATAATATACCATCATACTTATCGATCGGCATTATTATTTGAAGATAATATTGAATTACACCTTCAAAATGATAATTCAGATGGATTATTATTTGAATATAATTTAAAGTAAAGATATAATAAATAATATCTTTACGCATTTTAACGATTTGGTTGAAACGAGGATTTTAAGTACCTACTGAATTGAAAGATTCTGGGTTAAAACAAGAAACATGATTGTACTAATTATTTCAGTACCTACTACAATTACTTACTAAAGATAACCTAGGCTGAGATTATAAATAGCAAAACGCACAGATAAGATCACATCCGAGAATGGTGTGAAGGAAATTTTCCTCAAGCACAATAAGTAGGTAATGAATACATTACACTGTAGTATAGTGTGTTGGTGTAGTGGTAGCACCCTGTCTTACGATCAGAAGGTCGTTCGTTCAAACCTGGACATGCACCAATGAGTTTTTCTATTCAAACAAAATATTCGCACATTGCCAGTGCTCTTAAACGGCGAAGGTAAACATCGTAAGGAAACCGGCATATCTTAGAACCGAAAATTCGAAAGTATATGTCACAGGTAGTGGGGATGGGCTAGCAACCTGTCACGTATGGATTACTAACTATTGTGCTGAATGAGTGCATGTGCCGGATTTTCTGCGGTGCTTTGCCTGACAACTACGTCGCTCTGGTTTTTATATGTTTTCTCGTGTTATTTTGAGTTTTATTGCGTAATTTTGGTGGTTATTTTGCCGATAAAGCCCGGGTTCTTGACGCGAGTGTAAAGTATGTGAATTAGAGTGAATAGTTCTCTTCAAATTCCACCGGAGGAAATCCCGAGATTTTCAACAAAACAGCCATCTTTTGTTTAAAATTGACTTGACAACTTGACTATGACTCTGTGACGTTGACAATACTTATAAATAAATACACTTGACACTGGCAAAATTGTTCTCTAAGAGACAGATGCCATAATTGAAGAAGAAGAAGAAGAGTGCATGTGCCAAATATCATGTTTAAACGTGCCTGACTACCTGTTTTATATTCATAAAGATCTAAGTAACTAGAGATCTGGGAAGATATCTACCAAGCCTGGGGATTACAGTCATAATCATGTTTTTTAGTATAATCTGCACACTGCGGTTAGAGTCGCTTACCCCAACCACAGAACAACTAGTAATACCTACTACAAACTTACCCCAAGGGTAACCAGTGGTTAAAATTAAATGACATTGTTGCAGGACAGAGACGACGATATAATTGTCATGATCGCGTCGACGACGCTCTACAAAATCTTGGAAACCTGCTTGAGAGAAGCCTGCATTTATCACTACCACAGACTATAACAAAAAAAAAACTTTTTCTTCGATACGTAGCAAGTTTAAAAAGATCTGATCACAACTGATTCGGTCTAAGACTTAGACCGAGTCAGTTGTGATCAGATCTTTTAATATTTTCTTTCTTATATGGATAGACTGATCTATTAATTTGTCATATATTAATGTAAGCCAGTTTGAAAAATAAATAAATATTGCCCGCGACTTTGTCCGTATTGAATTTATTTAAAACGAACGGTAGTTTATAATCTCCAGGAGGATCCAATTATAGCCTTGCCAAATTTGATTAAGATTCGTTCAGCCCTTAAGTCGTGAAAAGTTAAAAAACAAAGTTACTTTCGCATTTTGTTATATTAGTATAGATATGATTAAATATTTAACCCGGTATTTAAACTAGACATAAAAATAATAAATAAGCAGAAAAAAACAACATTTCCATTGGCTTACAATTCCCGAGAAATGTCTTCTTAACGCCCAAATTCAGTAAACCCTTCGCCATTCTGCATCTCGTGAACCTTTTCGACTCACACACACAAAACAGTAAATATATAACTGTATACACATTCATTTTTAAGAAGACATGGATACAAATGGCAGAAAGTCACCTGGTGACTATAGATAGCGAATACTTGGATGAACTTCATTCAACCGGTCCCGCTCTCGGTCAATAGTTTGTCGTACAGGTTTCGACGCAAGCGCACGCATGAACTTGTAGCGCTTACATGCAAGTTGCGGCCGGTCGAACCACAAAATGTTTGTCAAATCTAGTATGATTATTTGTGCTTAAAAATATAGATAACATATAAATCTAAAGTACCTGGGTGACCGAGCTTTGCTCGGTTTTTTTTATTGGTAAACGACGTTTTCTAAAAATGAAACCTAGCTAGATCGATTTATCGCCCCCGAAACCCTCTGCATACTAAATTTCATGAAAATCGCTGGAGCCGTTTCCGAGATTCCAATTATATATATATATACATATATATATATATATACAAGAATTGCTCGTTTAAAGGTATAAGATATTGATGTTATCTGTATCTAATATTCTTGGATTTTATTGAAAATTTTCTGCAATTTGAGTTTTTGTCCCCATGGCGTCGCGTACGGTTACCTTAGGTCTATATACTTTAGTATGGATAGTTTATTTTCGTATATTTTTACTCAAACTATGTTGGCTCAACTTGTCTAAAAATACCTAATTAGATATTAAATAAAAAAAATACCGTTTTTAAAATACAAAACTCAATTATGAGAAAAACTAATGGTAATAAAATATTTTCAGATAAAACTTTCTGAATTACCTAGTCATACGAGTGCTGAGTTTACGTTTATCGTGAACCGTAATGTTTGACGTAAAACTAAAATTCCCGGAATACATTGTAAGTGCTATCCACTTTTCAAATTGACGACGGGTAAAGAATGTGAGATTCGGTGGAAAAGTGTTAACAAAGTTGCTTAGGGTTATCAACGAAATAAATGAAATAGAATAGATTTTTTTAAAACTAGCTTCTGCACGCGGCGTCGCCCGCGAAGTAGCTACATAAAATATAGCCTATGTTCATCCTGAAAGTTCATTCTACACATTGGTGAAAGAATTTTTCAAATCGGTTCAGTAGTTTCGGAGCCTATTCGTTTCAAACAAACAAACAAACAATCAAAGTTTTCCTCTGTATAATATTAGTATAGACAAACAACAGAATAGACAAAAAATTAAACATTCGAGAGCAAAAGTATAATTTTTTGTTGGTGACCTAATGTAATTTAACATTTACCTATACAAGGAGCTAATTTAAAATGTATTTTCTATTGTAAATCATGCACGAAAAGATTTCCAACGAGAATCAACCAATTTTTCTCAAGTTTCAACAAATTACTCACTTAGAATTTTACTTAGGGTAGATTTAACCAATTTAATAAAAGAGTTTGTTTTTAATTTTGATAAAAAACTAGCGTGTGCCACCCCTATCTACATTCAGCTTACAAGTCAGATAACTTTTAAGCTGTACTCTCGTTGGATCAAGGCGGGCTTGATTTATCGACTTAATGCAGAATATACCTTACAAACTTATTTAAATTATTTCGAGGATGCTTACGGCATATATTTAAAAATAAAGGTACCTAAGTGTCGAACCCTACGTACCTTCACTTCTGTCGGTAGAAAATTCTAACTGCCCTTTTTTATTATTCTCATTAGGAGTAAGATTAATGTTAAAATCTTCGCAAAAGCAAAAAAAAACATGCACACGACTGTAATCCCCAGGCTCGGTAGATATCTCCTCAGACCTCTAGTGACTTAGATCTTTGAGGATATTTAAGAGGGTAGTCAGAGGCACGTCTGAATATGATATTTGGCACATGATGCCCACATTTTGCATAGTAGTTATTATTCCGTACGTGACAGGTTACAAGCCCATCGCCGCTTATAAGAATACTAACCTATGACACATACCTTCCAATTTTTGGTTCTAGGGTATATCGGTTTCCTCACGATGTTTTCCTTCACCGTTTAAGAGCACTGGCATTGCGCACATAAATTTTTCGAATGGAAAAACTCATTGGTGCACGATCAAGTTTGAACTCACGGCCTTCGGATCATGAGGCAGGGGTGCTACCACTACACTACCAGCGCTTCGCAAAAGTAAAGTTTAAGAAAACTCGGTTGGAAGTATTATCAATTTGAAAACTTAGGTTACCATGGTATGAGCATGCTATGTGGTAGAGTGTTAGCTATGAATGTGAATGGATATAGTAATAGGGGTAGGCCTAAGAAAATATGTTAGCAGTAATAAGCAGTCCGTAATAGGACCAGCAAACCGAAATATTCCTTTATTTACCAAAAATATGAAGCCGTTTCAGTGACTAGACACTTCCCGTTTGAAAAGCTAAAAGTATTTCGTGTAGGCTAATGGAATGTCAAGGCTTTTATATCTGTATCTTTTTGAATCAGATTTTAACTTAATGTCAGCTTTGTTGCTTGGGTTTAAGATTTATTATAGCTTGTATCGGTAATCTATTTTTACAAATCGACTGGGCATGTTATGAGAGATGAATGTCATGCCACGAGAAGAGTGTTAAGTATGAATGTGGATGGATACAGGGGTAAGAGGTAGGTCATAAAAAAGATGGTTGGACTGTGTGAAAGATGACATGAGTAAGAAAGGAGTGAGTACTGAGTTGGCGGATGATAGAGGGAAATGGAAGAAGGAAACGTGTTGTGCCGATCACACATAATGGGAAAAGGGCAAAAGAAGAAGACCTTTGCTGACGTTGGACACAGTTCTTGAAATGTGTGTTGTGACGCAGTGTGCATGAGTTACTGACGACCGTTTTTCACACGCAACTTATACTCGTAGTACGCGACAGCGTGGTAAACAATTTAAAAAGGTTAAAAAATACTCACTGTAATTTAAATTAAAAATTAAAAATATTATATAGCTTCTACCCGCGGCTTCACAAGCTTGGTACCTTGAAAAACAAATCTATCCCGTGGGAACCGTACATTTTTTATGGGATAAAAAGTAGCCTATGTGCTATTCCAGACTATAATCTATATCTGTGCCAAATTTCATCCAATCCATTCAGCCGTTTCAGCGTGTAGAGTTACAAACATACATCCAGACATCCAGACATCCTGACATCCAAACATCCGCACGTTCTTACAAACTTTCGCGTTTATAATTTAGTAGGATAGTTCAACCCATCTAAAGTTGCCAGGTAAAGATCACCGTTAGTGATAAGGCCGCCCATTTAATCACTGAAAATTTTAATAAAAGTGGCTCAGCAGCTTCTTTGGCACTATTAGTTTATCTTTGCCCCCTTAATGGGTCAATTAAGAAGTCGGAAGTCGTAAATTGATGTCAACAAACTTATTAAATTTCTCATCGTAATACGGTTTCTTCGCTAAAAAAGTTAAGCCTGATTACTTTACACTCGTGCCAGATGATAGTAAACTTTAATAACGAAAAGTTTAGGGTGAGTTTTGCATTACACTACCAAGACCAGTCCTGAGACTTAGACAGTAGTTTCTACCAAAAAGTAGACCGAAAAATTATTTAAATTGGATATAACACTAATTAAAGAAAAAATAAATTTTTACTAAGCTTTTCTTCTTACATTTTCATTTTTAACCCTATTCCGGCTCACTGTGTCAAATTATCTTTTATGCTCCTAATTAATATGAAGATAAATGAGCTGGTAACGAAGGATCAGGGGCTTACGGATTTATATTACTGTCATTTTATTATTTTATACCACAGAATTAAGTTCTACTAGCTTCCGCCTACGGCTTCGCCCGCGTGGTACCTTGAATAACAAAAACAAACCTATCCCACGAGAACCGTATATTTTTCCGAGATAAAAAGTAGCCTATGTGTTATTCTACACTATAATCTATATATGTGCCAAATTTCATCAAGATCCGTTCAGCCGTTTCAGCGTGAAAGAGTAACAAACTTTGTACATCCAGACATCCATACATTCACACATTCTTCCAAACTTTCGCGTTTATAATATTAGTAGGATTAATCACATTTTATTTCAGGTAAGACTTTTCAGTTCATAAACTTTGACATCCATACGCGACCCAATGGTAAATATTAAAATTATTTTACAGGTGACCCTTAACCCATTTAAAAAATACCCGCATTTGACAGCTTCACCTATTTTCAAACACAAAAAATATCTGAAGGATATTTTGAAACCCAAGCAAAACCACAGCATAACCAAAAGTTACTATAAGATTAACCGCGTCTTATGAAGTATTGTAAGTACAGGTGCGTCGTAGAGTGCTTTAATTAAAACTTTTCGCCGACGATACCTCGCATGCCGCAGGTTTATAGGTGAGCTGAATATGAATATGAATGTAAGAACTTTGTGTATGCTCATTGTTCTTGGCCGAGAAATGAACGTTCTACTTAACTGTACATTTAAGTAATACTTTTTTTAATTTAAATTTTAAAGCATTTAAATAAACGACGATGGGCTTACCTTACTTATTTTACTTACTTTATTCTTATGGCTTAATCAAATGCTCGTGCCTACTTTAGAATATTCTCAAAAATTTAGTAAGTACCTAACTATATCTGAGAAGTCTACCAAGTTTGGGATTACAGTCGTGATCAATTTTTTGGTTATATTGTAGTATTAGGTACCTTTTTATGCTATTAGCATTCAAATAAGCCAGTATAAGTATTTTTCATTTTCGATATGGTAATTAGTCGGCAAATAAACGGGCAATGCTTTTTAAAATACTTTGTCTTACAATTATTATTAGTATTAGACGGGTATTTATCGCGTTTAAATTACCTTATATTTTCCCGACGTTTCGACAGGTTTGCACGCTGTCGTGGTCACGACAGCGTGCAAACCTGTCTGTGTTTAAACGCGATAAATACCCGTCTAATACTAATAATAATGTGTTCAGATCGCGTAAGTTTAAAAGTACATTTTGTCTTACAAGTTTGAGTAAATTCAAACTTATAATAAATATTTTGCTATATTGAGCATCCAATTATTAATAATATTTCAATTAAACTAAACATCTTATTACAGAAAGTTTTATATATTATCAATCTTGTATTTATAACAAAAATTTTCTACACTAATTGGTGAATGAACACTATTTTCTTTCAAATAATCATATTTGATTAGCATATTTCTTCGCTATCGAGTAAAATCTAAATGTTCCAAAGATTCTAGAACTATCTGTCGATATAGAAACGGATTAAGCCGGTTAAAAAAAACTTTATGTCTACGACATAAGGCACACATCGTGTCACCAATTCTTTCCAACTAGAAAGGTGAAAAGATCAAATTGCGGCTCAGGGGCAACTTTCATTCAGGGTGCGATTGACATCTATCATCGGTCAAGAAAATGAAAACTATTGAAGCGAACGAAATCTTATGTTCACTCTTGAGTAGTTAAATAAACTAGAATCTTACAACCGTAATCAAACTTCTTTGCGGAAAAACCAAAACTAATTTGTCTATGTTTTTTAATGCCTTATCAGTTTCATGTTCTTTAATCTTTTAGATAGATCCTTAATTTAGGAGTAACAGTCAGCAATGTGGTTTCACGACTTGTTGCTTGGTCGTTATGGATGTAGAGAACGTAGTGTGACCAAGCTTAGCGTAGACAGCGTAGCGTGACCAGGCTTAGCATAGACAGCTTAGTGTGACCAAGATTAAGATTTTTTTTCGATTCACATACAGTCGCGTAGTTTTGTAGTCACGTAGTGTCGCGTATTACTTCACTGTCAAAAGCAATGTTGGCCGTCGGCGGGCTATGTCTTTTCATAATGTATAACATAATAATAACATACAAACCACGCCTATTTCCCGACGGGGTAGGCAAATACCACAGATTTGGTTCAGTACCCACTGGACCTTCATAATTGGACCTCACCTACACGATAGGACCTATTCGACCTCCTATTTTCCTCCTGCTACGCCTGACATACCTACCTCAATTGGTTCATTCACTGTCATTACATCATACATGCACATTGCTTTGACCTGGGGCCTTACGACAAGCTGAAATTGAAATTGAAATTGAAAATTATTTATTCAATAAAATCACAAGGATCACTTTGAAATGTCTTACATGCTAGGTGAATCTATGTGCCAATTCCAACCTAACCCAAGTACGAGAAGAATAGGCAAGAAACTCGTCTTCTAGCGCTTTTTTAATTAAAACATTTTCTTCTTACAAACCATCAAGTTTCGGAAACGTTAAACTTCATACTTAAGGTAATTACTTCTATCTAATTTTTATAAGCATAGTACGAAATATTACTTCGATATTGCCCGAAGAGCTTGCGGTAAGACCCCTGGCTTTTTTATAAAAAATCCCCAATTACCGTACTTATCTAGATAGAATCTGCCGAGGTCTTTCTCTTTCAACTCTTTCAACTCAGACTGGCAAAATTGATCTCAAACGTGACAGATGCCATTCCCACGAACGGCACAAATTTGTTCTGCACACTTTTTACTGCACACTTATTACTTACACTATATTCCCTTTACCTCACAATTTCAAAAATATTTTTTGTGCCGTAATAGTAAAAATGAATTAAAATTGTTCCCATTTTCTGCACACATCATAATTACTATAATACGACCTTAATACTTTATTAATAAGGTGTATAATAAGATCTTGAATCATGGTCACCTGCATGCTAGATCCAGTAAGTCACGGGTTAAACGTGAGGGAGCGATAAGCTACCAAGATTAATGTCTGTCTCTATGCTCACCACCTGCCTGTAGATAGATGCCCAAACGAAGCGATAGTTTCGAGGATTGAAACGAGTTAAATTCAAATTAAATCTAGTGATACATAACAGTCACATAGTTCTGACCTCACACTTGAAAACCCTGTGTTGTGAGTCAGAAACTACGAATTCAAATTCAAAACATATTTATTCAATAAAATCATAAAGATCACTTTGAAACGTCTTACATGCTAGGTAAATCTGTGAAAAACAGACAAGAAACTCGTCTCGGTCCTAGCGCTTTTTAGTATGACCCTTCTTACAAAAAATTTAATCGAGACAATAATAACATAAAACAAATTAACAGCGTTTACATTGCAAATTGGTTTGTTAGCTGTGGGAGGGCGGAGCGACATCGGGCCATGAGTTCCTATCATCAATATTATAATCATCATATAAATTACTAGCTTCCTCTCGCGGCTTTGCTAGCGAGGTACCTACATTAAATATAGCCTATGATACTCAGGGATAACGTAGCATTCTAACGGTGAAAGAATTTTTGAAATCGGATCAGTAGTTTTTGAGTTTATTCGTTAAAAACAAAAATACAAAACTTTCTTTTTTATAATATTAGTATAGATAATACGCTTTCTATAAGAGATAACTTACGAGTGTCGTGGTACCACACACGAAATAAATATTTGCAGAACATGCAAACATTTTAATTTGACAGGTGGACAGTTCACACAACGCCCAAACTAAGCAAACCTTTTAATATGGGAACCAGATAGTTACATAGATACATAGAATAGATTTAACACCCAGACACAGACACAGGAACAAACATCTGTTTTCATTGAACAAATGTTAGTCCTGGGTGGGGATCGAACCCACAACCTACAGCGCAGAAGGCAGAGCTACTACCAACCGAGCTGTGCAGCCAGTCAAGTTAGCCAGTTTAGCTCTAGCTTTTAGCTGTTCCATTCAAAATAGAATGGAGGTAAGTCAGTTAGCGACTAGTTGGCCCGGAAATAGGATCTTGGTCCATTCCTTCAGCTTGCGAATGACTGTAGTAACTCAGTTACGAGTATTGGCGTTGCCGTGAGAAAATTGTTTTTAGTTATTGAATGTCTATGAAATATGACCGACCTCACTCTTAAAAATTATAAGTATACTAGCTTCCGCCCACAGCTTTGGCCGCGTGGTACCATGAAAAACTGAATAAAATCTGAATAATGATCTGAATAAATATCGAAATACCTACCGAGCCTGGGATTACAGTCGTGATCATGTTTATGTTTGTTTTTTTTATTACCCGACTTCAAAGCGAAGAAGTAAAAAAAAAAAAAAAAATACCTTTACTTTTTAGTACCTTTGAATGTCACTGTAGTAAATGACTGGACGAATTATGACAAATGAGGCTATAAAAAATGTCAAAAAATCGAATGTAGCGGCTGTAAAAATCTTCTTTCAGTTACGTTCAGTAGGGTTTATTTAAATTTTTTGCAATAAATTTAATAATACTAGTTTGAGAGTACGTAAGGTCAAACATTCGTCTGTGACCGTCGCGTGTGCCATACCAAATTATCTAGACAAGCAAATAAGACCCTTGCTCAGAACACACAACAGCATTAGGTACGATTCGTCCTTTAAACTGATTTACGTCGATTCTACAACGAAAATGAATTATAGCATAAAGGCCTTTAAGCTAGTGCTGTGAACGTAGTCCTTGCAGTCCTTTTGAGTCTATCTTTTAAAAGGTCAAAAAAAATGTAAATATAATGACTTGGAAGCATTCGATTAACTCCCGATTGATTTTGATTATTGTTATTAATATTATAAAAGCGAAAGTAACTTATTTGTTTGTTTGTTACCTTTTCACGACTAAAAGGCTGATCGGATCGTAATAAATTTGTCTAGATGTATTATATTCTGAAGACGAACATACGCATTCTTTCGCCTTAAAAAATAATCTTGAAGGGGCTGAAATAGGGGTTTAAAGTTTTTATGAGAAACCCATGGTTAAGCAACCGCTGGGCGCAGTCAGTTTTTGGATAGGTGACCATTAATTTTTGCACTCCATGGAAATTGGAAATGCACTCCATGGAAATTTCTCATATAACCGATATCAATAATTTCAGAACTAATATGGCATATTGCTGGATTTTTACCGATAATGTTTTATCATACTATATTATTTTAATATTTTTCTAACCATATAAAGGCTTCCCCTTATCACATTAATTAGCTTTGAGGTCACTGATGACTATATTATTCAATTTTATATTATGTAGTTAAAAGCTGTTATGTAAGAAACACGGATGACAACAACATGGATTGCCAAGGGACCTCGTGAAAAGTACGTACATTTCCCGTGACATACATTATTGGCGTGACATACACGTAGGTACAACACCGCGTGACATTGTAGCAAATTTGGTATTTTAAGATTTTTGAAATAGCTACACCACTACTTTGACTCAGAGCTGCGAACTCAGAAAGCATTAAGAAATAAGAAAAATAAATAATTTAACGCGAACGAAAAACAAATAAATATCGAGACGTTATGATTTATTCGCAAATGCCGCTATATTTGGGATCGCCGAATTACTCAGCTGATTAATGTTAGCTTAAGGAATTATTGGAAAACATTTTGACATCATAGCTATACGCAAACCATTTTAACTCAAGTATGTAGATATTTGCTTGAAATAATTTTAACCTTGCAATCTGTATTGCTGATTTAAGTTTATAGAGCACTGTCGGTCTAGAAGTAGTAGCCTTCCGATCCTAAGGGTATCGTGGGTTCGATTCCAGTTGTGCACCAATGGATTTTTCTATTCAAAAATGTATTTACTCTATACCAGTACCTACTCTCTGACGGTAAAGGAAAATATCGTAAGGAAACCAGCAAGTTGTAGGACCTAAAAAGTTCGAAGACAGTGACAAGTGCAAGAAAGGCCACTGTAAAAGGCCTCTATTTATTTACTTGCCATTATGTTATGAGAAGAGATAAATGTCATGTGACAAGGAGAGTGTTAGGTATGAATGTGGATGAACTGTGGAAGATAACATGGGTAGGAAAGGAGTGAGTAATGAGATGACGAATGACAGAGAAAAATGGATGAAGATCACATGTTGTGCCGACACATAACGTGGGAAAAGAGCAGGAGATGATGATGATGATGATTGCTACATATTTACCTTTTTATGATATAGTAAATAATAATTTAAAAACAGCTTTATAGAGTCGGGCACAATAACTAATGCGGTTTTTTGAAATAATTTGGAAGTAAAAAGAAAATGAGTGTGAACAAGTTTCCATTTTTATTGCGTGCTGTGTGTCCGTAGCGCCGCTGTGCTGGGATACCATAGATTTAAATATTAATGAAGCGTCACTTTATAGGTACGTACTTACTATACATCTATGGGTGGTTCTTCCACTTAATTCAAATAAATTCGGCCCATTTAATTATTATCAGCCGTTTGTGTCCCACGGCTGGGCAAAGGCTACCCCCGATCTATCCAGATGTCGCGATCCTGTGCTATTTCTTCCCAGTTAGCTAGAAATTTATCCAGCTCGTCCCGCCATCTCTGTTTCGTTTCGTATTTATCATAACATTATTTATTTAAAACACACGGGAAGTTCGGGAAATACGCAAAGCGAGTGTCAACAATTGAACTAATATTGTGGCCAAAACGGCATACGAGTATTTGTCATTTCTTGTTTACAAAACTCTGTGGTGGGGTCATCAACTGGAAATAATTAGGGGTGCCACAAAAACATTTGTGAGCCGTGACGGAGCGCGTTTGCTCCCGTAACTACCGCTGGACGTGACACCCCTATTGTTGTATGAATGTATGCTTTTTGTATGAGTTTTTGGTTTAAGTTCCCTTGCAGTGTACTCGTTTTTAGTTGTAAACGAGACTTTTAAAGTACGTTTGTATACAAATGTCTATTGTTAACCTTTTGAGTCCCACTGGAATATCCTTCTATTGTAAGCAATACCTAAGGGATTTTTTTAAACGGACATTTTGATTTCGAAATAAAAGGGTTCAAAAAACTTTTTTCTCATGTTTATGTGAAAATAGAAAGGGTCCACCCACTCAATTTCCGCCAGAATTTTCATTCTCTTAATATAATATCCCATCTCTGTCTAACACCTGTAAACGGCTGAGACAAAAGCTACACTTTGCAACAAAACGGTATAATATGTCATAAACATTAGGATGCTATAAAATACTGAAGTTTAGTAAAGTTAAACCATTAGTTAATGTTGTTTTTGTTTTAGTTGGCACAGTACTTCAAATACATAATTAAAACTTTTTTGAATAAATTGATATTTTTGAATATATCACACAATGTCATCTAGTCACAAGATAACAAGATACAGAAAACTGATAGAATACAATATTGTTTATTTTTATAAATAATTAAATAATTTATTTTCTACTATATTGACATAATTTTGTGATAATAATATTGAATGAATACAAAGACTTGACATAATTTTAGCTAAGCCAAATGTAATAAAATAAAGGGGCAAAAACTTCAGCTGATTCACAGGGTAAAAAACCAATCAGAACTTAGCAACCCGACCCCTCACCTTTACCCCCTTTTACCCTCTGACTTAATTAACTTAATTGAGGAAGACTTCATTTGTTTTTTATGACTTTTGTTGACTTTTTCGATGACCCAACCTGATGGTGGCTCATTCCAGATTCGATGACGCAGCGAGTAAAAATTTTACTAGGATACTGTATTTTTATTAAAAGCAGTAACTTAATTTAATAAGAATTGAAATTTTATTTCTAAAGTATCTACATAATATGACTCTTTAGTCAACTGAGGAGTCTGACATAACCTTCTGGCTCCCCCCGGGGCCGATGATGGTACCTCCATAAAGGATTTCCTCTGGGTTAAAAAAAAAAGGCCGCTGTCAACTTATCCCGCGGAATGAGTTGACCTTATGCATATTTTGAATCGGTCAACTCATCCCGCTGTCAAAATAAGACAAAAAGGAATATTATATACATAAAAATTATAATGCTGTTTGTTGGTAAGTGCATCGCTTGTAAACAGCTAAACTATGGCCATTTCTTAAATGATATTCTGAATACGGTTTTAGGGTAATAACATTCTAAAAAATTGGAAAGTAAGTGTTAATAAGACGAATTAAAATTTTGTCTGCTAGTTTTTTTTATATTGACAATAAAATCTATAATTATAGAAAACTAGCTTTCGCTAGAGGCTTTGCTCGCGAGGTACCTACAAAAAATATAGCCTATGTTACTCGGGGATAATCTAGCATTCTAATGGTAAAATTTTGAAATCGGACCAGTAGTTTTTGAATTAATTCGTTACAAATAAAAATACAAAACTTTACTTTTTATAATATTAGTATAGATAATATAAAGCATAGGTTATACAAGTGATTGAGAATGGCATAATATTGAGTCTTCAAAGCTGCGGAAAGGGGAAGACCTTGGCGTACGTACATTGATAAGATTGGGCACGTTTTAGAAAAAAGCCAGGTCAGTTGTACCCCTGAACCGAGACACGCACGTATGAAGAATGTAATGAGACTGAAAGAAGCAAAAGAGGTATGTCGGGATCGTAGCAAGTGGAGATCCGTGGTCTCTACCTACCCTGTCGGGAAACAGGCCTGACTTATGTATGTATGTAATCAAAGCGATCCTTATGTTTACTAAACTTTGTTTTCAATAGGGCAACATCATTTTATTAGACAGTTTTGTAGCACACTACAATCCACCCAATATGCACACTCTGCTCAGCAATGTAGTTTGTTTAATCAACTGGTTATAATAAGGCGTGAGTTCGTCCCATATTTGCTAAGCACTCGGTTGTTATATACGAGAGATACACTATTTACGTATAAAATCTAAGCTCGGATGTTGTAGATCCTTGAAAGCTTATTCCTTGCTCTATTACTGTGTGTGCTGTGATATAAACGGTGTTTTGTGTTTTCTTATAGTGTAGTTACTACATTTTAGTGAATCTTCTTCTGAAAAATGGAGGAGGCCCTTTCTCAGGAGTGGGAACAGGTTAAAAAAATATTTATTTTGATAAAAAAAGATCTTTGAGGACATCTAAAGAGGGTAGTCAGGGGAACGTCCAAACATGACATTTGTCCACATTTTGCACAGTCGTTAGTATTCCGTACGTGACAGGTTGCAAACCCATCGCCGCTTATAAGAATACTAACCTATGACACACACCTTCGTTTAACTTTTGGTTCTAGGGTATGCCGGTTTCCTCAAGATGTTTTCCTTCACCGTTTAAGAGCACTGGCATTGCGCACATACCTACATTTTTCGGATTGAAAAACTCATTGGTTTGTGTGGCCCACAGGTTTGAACCCACAACCTTCGGATCGCGAGGCAGGGGTGCTACCACTACACCACCAGAGCTCTCTTGAAGAATATGTATAAGACGACATAATGTTTACACATTTATTTTCGCATTCAAACAGAACCTTCTAAATTACCGAACCAACTCAAAAACCTTTTCACAACTTAAAAATTATCGCTCGCGAATTATATTCCGCAAGTAGGTTCTCATTTTTAGGGTTCCGTTTAAAAAGAATAATGATGGTTCTGCAGACTGTCGCTAATTTCCGGTAGACATTAGTCAATGTTCAATGTTTTTGTAGGAGCTGGCTACTGAAACGGTGGCATAGTAGTGCGTTGGTAAGAAACAGGTAGGTACAAACTGCGCTCTTTCAAAAATTGTAGGTACATCTCACTCACTTTTTGCTTCTTCTTTATAAATGGTATTTGTCACTAAGCCAGTGTCATTTTTAAAATTAAATAGTATTGTCAACGTCACAGAGTCACAGTCAATTTCAATATCACGTCAATTATAAACAAAAGATGGCTGTTTTGTTTATGGGATTTTTTTCTGGTGGAATCAGCAACTATTCACATATTTTAGACCCGTATCAAGAACTCTCGCTTTATTAGAAAAATAACTACCATAATTACCCAAAAAAACTCAAAATAACACTAAAAATAATATAAAAACTAGAGCGATAAAGTTGACAGTCGAAGAATCAGAAGAAAATTTCCCACTGCATGCTTAAGCAGAATTGTTGTTGTTTATCATTAGCAAAAATTATATTGTGTCTAAAGAGGGGTCATACAAACATAGACAAACTTTAGGAGTATTATTATATTACAATTATTTACCTAAGCTCCAATGTGATTCTCTAAATCCATAAAACTAGAATGACTTTTTTTTAATAGATAAATCAAAATCAAAACAGTTTTATTCCGTAAAATCACATGGATCGTTTTGCGTCTTACATCCTAGTAGAGGAATGTGCTAGTTTTTTTTACTGACAAGATCTGTAACCAGATTTTCGTTAACATTGAGGGTTACAGTCTATGGTTACAGTGAACCCTGAGCGCAATTCTTACTCGCTCTTGCCCGTCTTTTTTATTGTGCGCTGGAAAGAGCGCAATATACCGGCTGAGTGGGCACTCGGCCGCCCTAGCTTTTCATGCCGTGCTCGGGTCTGGCGCTCTAAACAACTAGGACCTCTCGACGGCTTATGAACGCTTCACGTCATATTTTATGCGCGTCTATTGCAAGTTTGATGAGGATTTGGTTGAGTTTTGAGCGTGCATCAAGTGGTTTGGAAGTAGGATTGCTTAATTACTGTTAAGCAATGGTTAAACCTTCGTCAAAATTGGTGGCCGCTACGAATTTTTATTTCTTCTAATCGTATTACCAGTTCTTTGTGTACAGAATCAAGGTACACTTCAGTCTCTTTTTGTGCAGTAGTAGACTTAATTGTTATTTGAATTTAGTTGAATTGCTTTCAAACACAATATTATAGATTACTAGCTTCCGCTCGCGGCTTTGCCCCCTACACAAAATATAACCTATGTTCACCCTAAACATTCTAAACATTAGTGAAAGAATTTTTTAAATCAAATTTTTAGTTTCAGAAATTACCAAAACAAAACAAAAAAAAAACAAACTTTTCCTCTATTTTGTATTCGTTTAAATTTATTTAGTTAGGGTACCTATATCAAAGGGTTTTTAGATTGTGATTTGGCCAAAAAATGTCTGTTTTGCCGATACAAATGATACTTTGCCTTCTCTTCCATAGAGAAAAACGCTGACTTCACTTCTCACGCTAAGAGGGCAAAAGGCACAATATGCTTACAAGCGAAAGATAAACAGACTTTTCAGCAAGATACGTCATGCAAAACCAAAAACAATAGCAGTTATTTCTTGCACTGCAGGACCTCAAGTGGGCATTGTTAATCTGGCATATTTTGAGAAAATCCGGCATAATTACATGAGACTGCGGTACTTGCTAAAAATAATGCAGGAGGTATATTGTGAGGTTTGGACTTAAGGAGACGCTGCCGTGATGAAAGTTTGTTTGGATATTGCTAAGCCATAACAACTTTAAAACTTGCATTATGTGATTTACAAGAGTCATAAATACGTCAAACAATACAGTATAACGTCTGTATTCATTAACTTTTAGCCGGAATTTTTGTTTTATCAAGAGTTCTGCAAAAATAGCAGAATACTGAACCAAATATTTCATCTGTGGATTATTTTCTTAGTTGATGCGTCCATTTGTGTTAATGGGATGAGCTCGTAAATATTCCCTTCGTCGAATAAATCCACATAAACTCATTTTTCGTGGCTTTATCCAAAAGAACATGTTAGGGAGTGAGCGGCATTCAGCACTTTTGTATGTATAGCATACATATATTTATCTAGTTCCCATACTTTGGTTTTCATAGTTTGGAGCTAAATGGCGCGGTGTAAAATGTACTTTAATTTGGAAAAAAAAATGCAATTATGAATTACGGAGATGCGGATGTTGAGATGGATGTGTGGAGTGACGAGGATGGATAATATCTTATGAATGGAATAATCTTAGGAATGAGCATATTAGAGGAAGTTTGAAAGTAGCGCCGGTGACAGAAAAGATGAAGAGTAATAGGTTGGCGTGGTATGGGCATGTTATGCGGCGGGAGGAAAGCCATGTTACAAAAAGGGTGATGGATTTGAATGTGGATGGATACAAGAGTAGAGGTAGACCTAAAAAAAGATGGATGGACTGTGTGACTACTGAGATGACGGATGATAGGGGAGAGTGGAGGAAGAGAACCTGTTGTGCCGACCCCACCTAGTGGGATAAGGGCAGGAAGATGATGACAAATATCTATTACTAGGTACTTTTCCGAACAATAATTATCTAAACACAATGAAGATTCGTGTACCATCCGCCTGCAAAAAATCTAGCACACACAATTATGCAATCTCTTAAAGAAAGTCGATCCGTGTTTCACTCCTCCATGTAGTGTCTTCTACTGAGTGCCGAAAAAGTGAATATTTTGTAATGGGCAAAGTCACGGCAGAAACAATCAATTATCTTAGAAAAAATTCTTCCCTGAGTTTCCCGAAGAGTCAAAAGTACCGCAGTATCATATCAATATATCTATTAGGGCGTGAAGTCCAATGGCCTATCACGACGGGACTAAACCTTGAGACAAGGCTATTTATATTTTCCAACTGGATTGGCGGTTCTATTAAAGAGTAGTCGTAATCATTTTATAAGGTTTGGTGCGACTATTCACTAATCGTCATGTTTACCATATTATATTTTGGAAGTGTTCTATTCTAGTGAGTGTAATTTTGTCTAGCCCTCCATTTTAAAGTGATTCAAACAAGAACATTAATAGGCAAATGAATTTATTTTAGTACCTACTTCATTTTTATCATGCTAAACATGTTTAGTGACAATATAACATATTATATTTTCTTTTGACGCTATATTACATGTAGTTACTACACTTTTCATTTTCAATAACTGTGAGTTACTGTGTTTCCTCCCAAACTGACATCACCAGAGTGAAGAATGACATTCCTGTTTTGAGGAACTGGAACCAAAACATGCCATCTTAAGAAAATCAATATCGAAAAATCTTACAAATTTTCTTATAAATAAATTCAAAATCGTTGTACATCATCATTTTCTTGCCCTTATCCCTCGCGTGGGGTCGGCACAACATGTTTTCTTCTTCCACTCACTCCTATCATTCGTCAACTCTGAATCAACTCCTTTTACATTCATATGCCACCAATTCTGATCGCAAATCTCACGTCATCGTCAACCCCAAACGCTATTGGTACCAAACTTGGGCCCTTTTTCACATTTTTTATGTTTTGATTAGCATTATAATAACTTACCCAAGTAAACGTTGGCGAGGACAGTGTCCTAGTGCCAAATATATAAATAGGCATTCCTTGATTGAGTGCCATGTTAAAAATTAACACATTTTTCTTGTGTTCCTTATCAAAAATATACCACTTCTCTGACACAGCTTGGTTTAGAAATTCACACTGAAATAAATATTATAGTAGTTGAAAATTAATTCATAGTCTAGACGAAACGAAAATTGTTTTCTCTTAGAAACGACTCTATTTCTTTTTGATTCATATTTTGATAAAACGTCTCCCAACGGGTTTAAAGTGTAAGTGTGCTTTGCGGTTTTAAGTGAAATTTAATGATTCAAATCGGCTGGGAATCTATGAAACAATTGCTTTCATAGGAAATGCACAAATTAACCGTTTTATATATAGACTTGCAATTTGGCATAATGAGTCTTGCAAAGTCTTAACAGGTCTCGTATCGTATGAGATCTGCTGAGAGTCACTTTAGGGATTTAGAGCTTCTAATAAATAAACTTTCAACGTTCAAAGAGGTGCAGCGGAGGGGTGAAGAAAGTTTGCGTTGAAAGTTTTGCGATGGTGAACGAACTATACGTCTACCATGAGTTGTCACATTTAGATCGGCTGACGTTACTACAGTAGTAATAGTACTTTACTATGACATCTGTCAAAATTGTTACTCATGGTACCAAATTCTAAGCAAATGAATGAAGCGCAAACTACAGTCGCTGTAGTACGCTGTGACGTAACGTTTACGTAACGTTTTAGTACCCAACTATCCGCTAGAGGCGCTGTACAAGTGTTCATACATTTTTTAACTACAGTCGCTAGCGAGTGTAGATTGTGAAAACTCATAGTAGATCTATAGTGTGTAGTTGCACTCCGTTGGGCATTCAAGTGGTTAAAGTTAATTTATTTACATCATTCCCGACTTGTTGGCAGAGCAAACAAAACATGAGTACCATAAGTACATAGCAAAGTTCATGCACGTAATACTTCATCGTATCTGGGGCTAATTTATTCTGAAATAAATACGTTTACTCATTACTTTAATAGCTTTTTAATAGTTGGTGAAATTACAATTTCTATACGCAAGATCAGTGGGGCGATTATGGATCTCCACTTAAAATCAATGTCAATCCATTTTGATTGTAATCAAGTGATTTAGTATTACATAAGAGTGTTTATTCAATCAATTTGAGCCAGTTTTGAAAAGTGTTGATTGTATCAGAGTTCCGTAATCGCACTACAAGGGCCTTACCACAAGCGCTTACAAACAATCATATTCCAGAAACAAGAAAGTTTCAAGCTTGAAATAACGCAATTTGAAGCAATTTTTAAAAGTCAGGAAATATGGCAGTTATATCACTTTGATATTGCCAGAAGAGCTTGTGGTAAGATCCCAGGTAAATTGACTTTTATGTTCATTATCTATACCTATCTTTGTATGTAGTAATTATTACGAAATCAACTTCCTTAACATCCTTTAAGAATAAACTAAAGCACTGGCTCACCGACAACAGCTTTTACAGCTATGAGGAATTCTTAGCCTTTAAGGGTGACTAATGTTATTATCATTATTATTATTAAGTACTAACTAGTTAGTAGATAATCTATTTAGAATATTATTATTATTATTATTATTTTGTGACGTGTTATTCTTGTAATTAACGAAATAAATGATTATGATTATGATTATGATTATGACGTAGGTGCCCGATAAGAAAGGGTTTTCCAAAATTTTAAGCCTAATAGGGTGAAAAAAGCGGGCAAAGTTTGTATGGGACAACGTTTCCTTGGTCCAATCCACTTCAAATTTTGTATAAACCTTTTTTAACAGAATTGATGGAAGATATGTTTCGTATTTTATTGAAATTCATTTGAAATCAAACACGCAAACTGGCCAGCTAGTATTAGGATAAAAGAGCTTACTGAAATGGCAATTTTGACTGAACACATGCAAACCAGCATGATAGCCACCAATATCAACGACAAGTAGAAAGGTCGGCATATTACATTCAGCTTGTTGCTAAACCTGAAACAAAATCTTTTAATTTAGAATTATCATGAACTAGTTTTAGCTGTTTAGTCAATTCGAAGGTGTGTGTCATAAGTTAGTGTTCTTATAAGCGGCGATGGGCTTGCAACCTGTCACGTCCAAAACACTAAAAAACAGTGCAAAATGTACGCATGCCTCTGACTATACCCTCTTTAGATATCCTCAAAAATCTAAGTAACAGAAGATCTGAGGAAGATATCTACCGAGCCCGGGGATTACAGTCGTGATCTTTTCCAAATATCTTATACCTTTAAACGAGCAATTTTTGTATAATATATATATATATATATAATCTGAATCTCGGAAACGGCTCCAACGATTTTCATGAAATTTAGTATACAGGGGGTTTCGGGGGCGCTAAATCGATCTAGCTAGGTTTCATTCTTAGAAAACGTCGTTTACCAAAAAAAAAACCTGAGCAAAGCTCGGTCACCCAGGTACTTATTATAATCCGTTTATAAGTGCAAACGTAACAAACAACCAAAGAGTATGGACGATTCTTCTCTACAGTTTTATCATTGTTCTCACTATTCGTCTATCGTTCGCAACAAACAATTTTGGTTATCTCGTAAAATATTAGTTCGTTTTAAATACTTTTCGTGAAATAACTTATTATTAATAATTTTATTTTTTTTAATTTTAGCTGAGAACAATATCGTCAAATACTCACTTCTTCAAACTAATATATTGCTTAACACACTGTGTGAGTATAGATGTGCAGCATTCCTGCCACCTCCCGGGGTCGTTCCTTGTGATCTCCGTAGCCAGTTCGTCAAGGTTGAGGAGAATAAACCCAAGGATCCTCAGTTGACGGATCAGTTGACCAATCAAAAGGATGATAGTGGATTGAAGTCCTGGATGAGCTGAGGGTACCAGTTACATTATTATTAGGCCGGTACTCCACCAAAGCAGAGATGTGTGCGGTGTGCTGTGTGCTGTGCGAGAAGAGATGTTTTTCAGCTCGGGGGATTCCACCAAAGCGGAGATACGCTCACATCTCTCGTCTCCAGTGCGCGTTTTCCGCGCACAGCTCACATCTCCGCTTCCATCGCGCCATACAAATATTACACATCTCCGCACAGCGATCTCCACTGAATCTGAGCGGAGAGGAGATGTGTCACTAACACAATTATATTGGTTATTTAAAAAATATCTCCTCTCCGCTCGTCTCGTCTCCGCTTTGGTGGAGTCCCGGCCTTAGTATTAAAAGGATATTTATCGCGTTAAAATTCTGTGGAAAGCGAGTGGCCGCCTACTCAAGCATTCTCAATGATTCGTTAGTTTAAAAATATATATAGAAATAGAAATAGAAATAGAAATCATTTATTTTACGTCACGTTACAGATATCTTAAGTTTAATTATAAAGCGTTGCTAAGGTGACAATAAAACAGGCAACCATTCAGCATGAGCTGCAGCAGCACACATGGGGGCTGATGCAGCGCTGATTTTCGATGGCGCCTCAGAGCAGCGCAGCAATGACTGCGACACGCGTTACCATATTTACTAATACTATTATATACATATATAATATATATAAATATACCAGCTGTTATTTACATTACTAGTTCATCTTTTCACGACTTCAACCTTTTGGTTCACCTCTCAGAGGTGGAATTTCAGTCATTCCTGTCTTAGTGTACGTCTGCGTTCTATAAGGAATGCTTCCACAAATTTTTAAGTCTTTAGGACCAGAGGTTTTTGGCTCTCCGTCGTCTGTCAATAAGTCAGTCAGTCATTAAATAAGTTAGTATTGTGATTGTGATACTAAATGATCATTAAAAAGGTTTAAAGAAATTCTCCGTTAGGTACCTATTATTATACGTTTAAAGTTTTTTTCTTACAAAATTTCTGCCATTATTATACTAACCATCACTATGCCGTAAGGTACTTACTGATACAACACAACCAGCCGCAATAAGCATGGAATATGAAAGAAGCTATATAAACTTTATAATTTTCTAGACTCCAAGGAAACCAGATATCAAATGCTGTAACAAAAGAAATTAATCGTAATGAATATCCAAAAAATATTGATTGTATTTTTAATTATTATGAAAATGTTTTTTTTAACTTGGGTGAGACCTTTGACAAACAGAGGGACGAAACCTTTGCAAGTTTGTGAAAAGTATGTTATTTTCTTACAATCTTCAACCTCTAAAAGTTTGTATTATATAATTTATGATGATTAGGATGTTGACGTGATATTTAATTTAATTACAGAGTTTTAATGTTGTATAAATTTTAATAAACTGAAAATGTATAATGACCCTAGGAAAACTAAATTGCATGTCTAACTAAGGCAATACATGTACGGTACTTACCTATCCTATAACCCAAATCATCGTGACCCACGTGTGCAAATAAATAATCTGGTTATTCTGTATTCCACTGTATCCCTTAAAAATATGTGTCCAATACATACCTAAAAGCCTCAAACTGCTATCATTCTTCTCAATCATCAGGTAAATTGGTGAAAGAAGATACAAGGTCGAACAAAGACATGTAGTAGCAACATAGACCTTTAAAATCAGCCTAGAATACAGGAGGAATTTTGCTTGAGACTCCTGTACAAGATTTTTCAATTCCGTAAGTTTATTTCCATTGTCTATCTTCAGAACTAGATTGATCAATGGCATATCTTCCATGCTGTCTTTGAAAGCCATTTCGGTCAAAAAGTTTCTGGAGGCAAAATTAAGAATAATTCAAACGTCTCCTTACCTTTAAGTTAATAGTAGATAAGCACCAATTTTTCTACGGAAGAGGAGATTAAAAACAATATATTTTGTATTTATGGATAAAATAAGGAATGTGTTTATCAGAGGAAGTCTGAAAGTGGCACCGGTAACGGAAAAGCTGAGGAGTATTAGGTTAGCTAGGATACATGGGTAGAGGTAGGTCAAAGAAAAGATTGATGGACTGTGTGAAAGATGACATGGGTAAGAAAGGAATGATAGAGGCAAATGTAAGAAGATCACATGTTGTGCCGACAGGGAAAAGGGCAGGAAGATGATGATATTTTGTACCCCCATCCTTAGGACCAGAAGTAAGGGTCTCAGGTTGGTCTGGCCAATATGCTCTTGCTAACCGATTAGATGTTGGCAAAAGTGATCTTTCAACAAAGATGTACTTAGAGTCAAATTTATTCACATACCTGAAATTATTCCTGAAGAATAAACAAACTCCAAGACTTAAAGTCGATATGACTCCCGTAGTCCAAATACAGGCACCTTGGATGAACAGAAGTAGATTAGAGTAGTTGGTTATGACACAGCCAGAAGTGAATATGAAGCTTAGTATCCCAATAATAAAGTTGAAAATCTGGAGCAGAAGCCAGGGTTTGGAGTTCCAGTTTTCCTTCGCGAAGAAGGAGACTCCAATTATGGAGAGGACGCGGTGGAATTTACTGAATGTCTCATCCATGGTGGCTGAATGTGGAAATTGTAGGATTCTTGGATTGGATAAATAATGGTTCTATGTAAAATGAATGGCAAAAGTGTAAAAAAATAAGCAGTTTTTATAATAATATCATTGCTAGCTGCTGCTTGTGGCTTCGTTTGTATAGTACACATAAAAAGTTGAAAGTTGAAGTCCCTGAAACACAGATCACATAAAATGTATGTATGACTAACATTTTTGTTTGCAATTATTATTAATATTATTTTTCGTCTCATTGCTGGCCAAAGGTTTTTTCCAAATAACGCAATAGTATTTTTTTATAAATATTTTTCTTTATATTGATAATATTTATTTATTTCAGGCAACTTAAATCATTATCATCATCATCTTCATGCTATGCGGGGTCGGCACAAAATGTGATCTTCTTCCATTTCCCTCTGTCACTCGTCATATGATCTAACTTAAATATATAACTTAAATCATTATACTTACAAAAAATATAAATGACAGTCCCATATTATAAATACCTTAAAACTAACACATTTTATAGTAATACGCTAAGTTAATTTTAAAACTAACTCTTTTCTACAGAACTGTACCTCATGTCGCACCAATCATATTCAAACGAAAAGAGGTATACTTAAAAAATAGAAAATAATACGGTAGCAGAGTCGAAAATATTCTCATGATAGCATATATGACACCCCTTTGACACCCCTTTCAAGTTGTGATTTTTATTAGAAATATTCCTTTGACGGGGGCTTCTTTCTGGTTTTTAATTTGTTTCGTATTTGACAGTTTCATTTATTATTCATGCAAAGCACACTAGTAGATTTTTCAGGGTTTTGTTCAGAACATTTTTTTTTTGTTAGCAATTGCAATTATAATCCGAAAGTCGTGGGTTTAAATCTAGTCGTGCCCCAATGAGTTTTTATTCGAAAAATGTATAAGTACAAGTGCTCGTAAACAGTGAAGGAAAATATCGTGAAGAAACCACCATACCCTAAAACAAAAAAATCGAAGGTGTGTGTCATAGGTTAGTATTTTTATAAGCGGCGATGGACTTGCAACCTGTCACGTACGGAATACTAACTACAATGCAAAATGTGCGCGTGTATCAAATATCATGGTTGGACGTGCCTCTGATTACCCTCTTTAGATATCCTCAAAGATCTAAGTCACTAGAGGTCTGAGGAGATATCTACCGAGCCTGGGGATTACAGTCATAATTATGTAGGTAGATAGGTATACTCGTATAATGCAAATGCAAAATATTAACTTTCTTTTCAATTGCAGTAAGTCGGGTAAGTGTTTCGTAAATCACTTTTTGAGTTTCTACCTCGAAGGTTTTGAATCCAAAATGTGTCTGATTTTTTTTAAATGTGTATTTTAAAAAACAATATAAAATGGTTGCAACTGCAATACGATTGCAATACTACAAGCTTTGCTAGTTTGAATCTAGATGGCGTTATGTGAAATATTCAGCAATATTTATATATATTCCTAAACAAATTTAATGACCTTTAGGTGTGTAGAGAGATTCTCTGATCAGAGATCATTTCTAAGTGCAACAATCCCACTAATAAAGCCAACACTAAGCCACAATAAATCACGCTGGCACGCAGAATGAATAATAGCGCAATGTGAAAGTGAAAAATAACTATAATACTCTTTCCAGATGAACGATCAAACTATTAAGTGTGCCAGATAACTACTTGACGAATTATTGATCAATCCTCCAACTAAGCTGTCGAAGGTGAAAAGTTGATTGTTAGTTATCAAGGTAAATTAACTTATTAAATATTTTCAAACTTTTAACAACTATCACTATTTTTTATGTTACGAGTAATTTTAAAATAAGTGTTATTATTATTATTACTTTTTGAAAAATATAAATTTTTATTTCTAAGTAAAACCTACCAACTCTACTAACTAATGATAATCTTAATACATAATATATAAAAATATTTCGTAACTGACTGACAGATCAACGCACAGCCTAAATCATAAGACAAAGGATGATGAATAAAGTAACAAGTGAACGGAGTCGCGGACTATTGACTGTTATATAATTATAAGACCAAAATAAATAGTGACAACATCGTGAAACCATACTATGTTGTGTCGTGGTACGATGCGACATCTTAGAAATCTACTACATCCATCGTAAAAACAGAAATCAAATCAGTCTATCTAGAAGGATTTTACGGTGTCGCGTCGTACCGCGTCACGTCGTGTCGTGGCTATATGTTGCGGCCAGTCGTATCACACTTTTGGTCAGTCGTCTAGCTACTCCGCTACACAATGAGAGAGATTTATGATGTTTACATGTGAGTGACGGATGGCCTCTACGCCAGATCGATTTATTTGAACACGCAATTGAGGAAATCATCTTTTGCCATCAGCCCTTTGATAATGACGCCTTTATTGTCTCCACTTTATGGTTGATTGTTCGAAATCAAACAAAAAATAATAACACGATCACCACTGTAATTTTGGAAAACATTTTAGATCTCTAGTTAGAGCTTTGTGACTATCTAGGGGGTAGTCAGAGGCACGATTGTTTCTAGTTCTCGAGCTTATGCCCACTGGAGCGGTCAAAAGCCAACGCTCCATGAATGCGGCAGTCAGACATTCAGATACGTTCTTGTTTTTGTTGGAAGAAAAGACACCACAAGCCAGGGTTTAGCTAAAAAATGTCTTCCAAATAATATATAAGATAAATAAGAGGTAGAGGCAAGCTTTAGAATAGAATAGAAAAGGCTATATACCTACATAGAACTTGTAATTGATTTCAAAATTCAAAAAACCTGAGATTTTCACAGCCGCCGTAATATACATATTTTTTGTTTCTTAAAGACGAATTTAGCGACAGTTAAAGAAACTTATAAACATAAATACACACCCCAAACACAAACCATTCTTCTTTACAATCGAGTAAATATCTACTTTTCGTTGTTTAAAGTTATTTGGTCATAGGTCAAAATTGTGACGTCAATATATAGTGCAACGAGGCTCGATGCTAAAATACTATATTCCCAAAATACGTTTCCAAAATATATTTAGCACACTCAGCAACTGATTTATGCACAGTAGTCAAAACCGCCCGATACATTTGACACGAGGAGTTTGGCTTCCGCCCAAAAAGGTCGGATATGATAAATTCGAAAAGAAATTATTATCAAAAACAGTGCGGAATATACGGAAATATACAAATATTCTCGTGGTATGAAATTTTGGTTTACCAAAAAACTGCGGAGAACATGGTTTGGGTACACTCATAATTATAATTTATCTAAACACCAAATTTCTTCAACATCGGTTCAGGTGTTACGTTGGTAATAAACATCTTCAATGAAAGTACTTTTAACTAGCTTCTGCCCACGGCTTTGCCCGCGTGAAAAATAAAAACAAATCTATCCCACGGAAACCGTACTTTATCCCAGATAAAGTCTATGTGCTATTCTAGACTATAACCTATCTGTGTGCCAAATTTCATCCAGACTCGTTTAGCCGTTTTAGCGTGAAAGAGTAACAAACATTCATTCATGCATACGTATTAACTTTCACGTTTAAAATATTAGTAGGATAGTAGGATTACAATTTAAAATTATTATTTAAAACTATTACAAAAAAAGCGCTAGGGCCCAGCGAGTTTCTTGTCAGTTCTTCTCGCTCTAGGAATAGGACTGAAATTGGCACCTAGACTCACCTAGTATGTAAGACGATTCAAAATGATCCCTGTGATTTTACTGAATAAACATGATTTGAATTTGGATTTTAATTCATATTGTAGGTATCTTCTAATTTTGCGTTGTGAAACTTTGGCAATTTGCTCCTTAAAAATACGGTGACCGTCTTTGAGGAATCGTTACATTAATAGTGCTTTACCCCCTATTGCGAATCTCGTTGGGACTGCGATGTTGGCAATACTTTCCGTGGTTGGCAATACTCGTACATGAAAAAATCTTGCTATATTGTACACTTGACAAAATTTACGCAACATTTTATTGTTTTTTTTGGAAGCGTTCGCTTTTTTTTATTGATCGTTAATAAACTATACACACTTTTATTTATATCACAGAAATGCTAAGCATTGCTCAACTCGGTCATCTGATGGTTATAATATAGGGGTCAATATACACAAATGTAGTTGTTAGAAGTACATAAGTACAGTACCTACTTTGCTCATCATTACTGACCAAATTATATGATTTTGAATCATTTTCAATTGTCTTACATACTGGATACCAATTTTACCCCGAAAGCCTTAAAATGTATTAATTAGTATCTAATGTAGGTATACCAGTATACCTCTCGCAAAAAAAAATCGTGATTAAAACCGTCGCAACGTGACACGATTTTAGGCCGTGTCGTGTTTATGTGTTTTAGCCGTAAGGTTTTTTTCCGCAATGAAGTAGTTATTAAAAAATCTTGAGTTGGCTACGAGCAGGGATTTTGTTTGATTAAATACATTCCCCTTGATCCCGTCACCAGTATTGTTGTGGAGCAACTTAGGTGGGGATTTCGGGAATAATCCAAAGATGCATAGAACTCAATGTTTATGATGATAATGTATATCTTCACTCCGTTTTTGAGATATCACAACCCTTCTTGGTGCTACAGAACCAGAGAAGTGTAAATCTTAAATCATTTTCTCGCACGCTGAATATTAATAACGGTATGAGTGAGGCGGGGCCATTAGGGGACGTCCGATAAGATTAGGCGATTTATTTACGAGTACCACAGAAGAAATGCTAGCTACCTACATATTTAAGTACCTACTTAAACGTACCTTTGTGCGGTCTTTTTCTTATTGTGTCATTAATTCTTATGAACCAGTGTGATGAAAGGATTAAAGTGCAGTTCAGAGACCGTGCATTTGACGCTCGTCTTCAAATTTTTTAGTTTCTACGACATGCCGGTTTCCTCGCAAAGTTTTCCTTCACCGTTTTAAAGTCCTGGTATAGCACATAATTTTTGTAAAAAACCCAATAGTTCTAACCTATGACCTCAGAATCGGAAGGCTGCCACTAGACCACCAGTTCCCTTAAAAAACCTTGACTTATCCCCAACGACCAAACACACCATAATATCTGGTACAACAAATAGAAATCGTTTAAAGCACCCTTAAGCACGATTGTTCCGACAGCGAGACCGGGAGCCAATATTTGTCCAATCTGGTAAATAGTGGCTGGAGAATTAAATCGGTTTTCTTTTAGGGCTTGGAGGAGAGGTCAGAGCTGTGAGGCCAGTCATGTCTGGCCTCACAGCTCAATTGATAGTAGCTATGCCTTCTGAACAGTAGTGCGATTACGGAACTCTGATACAATCAACACTTGTCAAAGCTGGCTCAAATTGATTGAATAAACACTCTTATGTCATACCAAATCACTTGATTACAATGAAAACGTATTGACATTGATTGTAAGCAAAGATCCATAATCGCCCCCCTGGGCGTCGACTCTGCAAAACTATCCACGATATTATCAGCACAATTATCGTGCAAAACCTTCTCTAAGCTACATCGTTTCGATTATTATTTAAACAATTAACGACAGACTTTACTTTTTATAATCGATCTTGCTAGCCTGTACTTATTTACGACACGATACATACATACATACATAAAATCACGCCTGTTTCCCGACGGGTAGGCAGAGATCACGGATCTCCACTTGCTACGATCCTGACATACCTCTTTTGCTTCATTCACTCTCACTACATTTTTCATATACGCTTGTCGGTTTAGGGTACTCTTGACCTGGCCTTTCTCCTAAAAAGTTGGACAACGAAACTCATCGGCATGACGAAACTACTGTGTATTTCACTGAATTCGACAAACATTCGATCCCGATTATATCGTTTTCGTTTTGCAGTGTATACATCCAGTATTGTGTGTCGATTCTCACTAAGCCCCTCTAGCATGAAAATAGTGTTTTTTTCTACAGAAGAAAAGAAATTTGCCATGACAAGACAAATTTTAAAAGAAAACTTTGACGATTGTTTTCAAAGTCACCCATCCAAGTGAAGGACGCAAAGAACATCGCAAAACTAAAGCTCTTACTTTCATTCGCTATCTTTGACATAAAATCGATTGTAAAACAATTACTGATTGTAATAATAATAATTTGTGCAAAAGAGGGCTTGACCTCTTAGCAAAAGTAATTTAGTTTGACAGAGTTCCAGAGAGACAAGTTATGCAAAACTTTTAGGAACTCTGTCTTTTGAATAAATTTTCAATGAGCTTCGTCTAATAACGAGTTTAGCAAGTTTTGATTGGCGCGAATATTTCATTGGGTTTATAAGATAGATCTATTGAGATTAGTGCCAGCTGAATAATATATTGAACGACAATAAAACACCGTGATATTTTCATCACAGTTTTTCTTTCTAGCCGACATAGTCTGCTACCATTCTGTACAATCAAATTAAAAAGTCATTTTTTGCTTTTTGAAAAATCTTTTTGACAAAGAATTTTTCACTGATTTGATTTTGCATGCCACTTGTAATATCACAGAGTATTTTGCAAAGTTGCTACAAAGAAAAAAGTAAAGATCTTATTGTTGAAATTTAAAACTATCATTTTGAAAACGAGTTTGATAAGACTAGACAAGCGTGGTAATTGGTGAGGAATGGATGCTTGAAATGCCTTTGTACACAATTCAACAGAGAACCGTAATTTCTTTGTCCAATGGTGCATCTAATATTACAAAAGAGATGAGATAAAAGTACTTAAAGAACTCTCAAGTATCTAGTCTCCTGAAATATTTATAAAACCCAGTGAAGTGATTAACTAAAGTACCTTTTAAAGTTCAAATGGTCCGAGACGGTATGCCACCAAATAAGTTCCGATCTGAGACAGTCGCGCACATAACTTTATTAACTGAATGTATGTAATAGTTCCATAAAAGTTAACTGCAAGTATTTGCTTAAGCACAAACGGGTTGGGCCACCAATCCGGCTTGATCCCTCGAATAATCCCGAATCCCCTAAAACTTCCTACTTTTAGTGCGAGAACGGGGGGTGCGGAAGGTCAGTTTTATTTAGATCTTTCCTCCCAAAGCGACGCGTTTTCTGTCTTAGAACAAAAGCTGAGATAAGCACGCGTGTTACAGACTCTAATTAAACGGGATACAGCTTGTTTTCGCTTAGCAGGTGTTATTGACCTCATAGGAATATTGGGTGACGAAAGAGTTCGTGAAACTTTGAGTAGAAAGGTATTATTGTAATTCGGTGTGTGTTACTACTTTCCATGTTTTCGAAAACACAATTTTCTTTAAGTAACATAATGTAATAAAACTGAAAGTTTTACCTTGCTGCTTGTTTCCACATTAATAATTATAGCTTCTTCTACCACTGAATAGCTAGTAGGTAAGAAGATAAATAATGCATTATGAGCACTGGTGGTTTTATGTGCACAAGGACAGTGCTCTCAAATAGTACAGGAAATTATAGTGAAGAAAATCACCGTCTGGCCAGCTTCGCACGTATTGACAAGTCTTTCCTGTGGAAAAGGCAGACTAAGAAACTCTCATCTTTTTCTTATCATGACTATCAGACTAGTTTTTTCAAAATCAGTGTAGTGAAAGGTTTACACAATGTCTTTGAACTTCTAATAAATGTATTGCTAGTGCAAAATTTGAGGATTATATTTGTCAAAACACCTTTTTGATTTGCCTTTTTATAAAAATTATATTAGCCTTAGGTAGTCCAAAAATCTCAAATAATGAGTAAAAAAGATTTCTATTTATATTTTTAAGATGTTACGTAATTTTAATTTATTTGACGTAAAGTTGTTCTTAGTATTGGCCCCATATTTGCTTAGCGAAAAGGTTATTATTGAAGATTCGATTTTAATTTGTTTGTGGTATAAATAGTTGTACATTATACCCATATTCGCTTAACTAAAAGGCTATTATTGAAGATTAAAAAAAACTTTTTATCTAGTCACAAGTTCTTTCGAAGTAAAAGGTTAAAAGTCGGAACTCCTTTTTGTGAACAACGAGACGGACTGTACAGCTGAGTTTTTGGGACTAAATCCGGCAGTGTGCCATCATAAGAGCCAAAGGATTTCAGTCCTAGTGCGAAAAAGCGTTTGTTCAAAGCATTTTTCTTCAACCAATGATTAAAAAAACCCATTCCATTCCTCCAGTAGTTTTAAAGCGCGTTTGGCAAGCGACACCATACTTAGATAGCTTCTCTACCGTCGGAACGGTAACACGACCTCCGGAATATGTAAATTGAATCTATTCATGTTTTTGCTTTTATTTTTCTGTGAATTTCCCTTGTTTGTGCATTCAAACTGCATTATATTATGAAAATTTAGGAGGCTACGTGGTAATTCTAGTGTTGCATTTCTTACTCTCTATGATGTTTGTTTCTGTGATAGATTAACGAGTGGATTAATTAAGTTTTAAGGGTATAGGAGTTTCATGAATTTTTTAATAGCAAGCGCATGCACAAATTCTCGTTACGCTCGACAACTCGTCTAAAAAATATAAGTTTGAAATAAAATATTTGAAATTACTGAGATGCATACATAAATTATAGACAGATCATACAAATATACATTTTATATTAAACATTGATTATTCAAAAAAGCGCTAGAACCGAGACGAGTTTCTTGCCTGTTCTTCTCGAACTTGGGTTAGGATGAAATTGTCACTAAAATTCATCTGAATAAAAATATTTTGACTTTGGCTTTGACACCACAAACAATTCAAAAAATTACCAGTAGGTGGCTCAACAGACCATGTCCAATTTTATATTTCGTTACTCGAGGGATAAAAATACAATAAAATATTATACTGCTTGTCTGGTTTTGTAGTTGAAGAGATATCGTGGATATTCTCTACCTTCTCTATAGCCAGGCGATAGAGTAGGCTCTAGACATAGAGACTAATGTTTAGAAGACCTTAAATAACGAGAGTAACAATATTACAGCAATGGCCAGCATCCACTTCTAATGAAAGCTTTGAAGAAATTCATTGCAAAATATAAAAAAATATATATTTAATAAATGTCGATTTGAGACCTCTGTTCTTTATTTTCGTTAGTGAAAAAGATGGATATCGCTAGAATGGTTCTTGAAAAAGCGTACCTATCACATTTAATTTTTTTTTTGAGGTGACAGTGTGGATTTGTGCTACTTGGTTTAGCACATCACGTAATTTCAAATGAAGGTAATCAAAAACGTTCAAACATTAGGAACACTTGGGACATGCAACATTTTACACAGTAGTTAGTATTCCGCATGGTGTACAAAAGGAGTCTCTGAGACACAGTTTAATCCTTCCACCACACTGACACCATAAGAAGAAGAAGTATTCCGCGTGTGACAGGTTGCAAGCCTTACAGCTTAAAGTTATACTAACCACTGACACACACCTCCGAATTTTGTTTCTAGATTATGCCGGTTGCCTGATATTTTCAGTTTGAGTTATAAAAAAACAAATATTTAAATTTTAAAGTCTCTACAAGTTGTGTACTCTGTGAGTAAATGCACAAAGCACAAAGGCATAGCTAGTAGCAATATCTTGGTCGCTAGCGGCCATTCCGTTTCAGTCTGTTAGATCGCTTCTATGAACTAGGATAAGCCAATGATAGCCTTTGAATATTGTTAGGTATTTCTAAGTATCAGAGTTATAACTAATTATACCTTTACGTTCTATTTACCGTTGTGGAAGTAAGACGCAAGTTAAATAAATAAATATTGGTGGACAATTCACACAACGCGCGATCTAGCCCCAAACTAAGCAAGGCTTGTACTATGGGAACAAGATAGCTGATAGATTAATTATATACTTTTTTTTCTAAATACATACATAGAATACATATTAACACCTAGACACTGAACAAACACACACAAACAGCGTTCATCACACAAATGCTAGTCCTGGGTGGGGATCGAACCCACAACCTACAGCGCAGAAAGCAGAGCTACTACCAACTGAGCAGTGAGGTCAGTCTTAATCTAGATATAAATTTAGCCGTTGACTCGAAAGAAGAAATGCATTTCTATCCAAAGTTTATTGAATTTCGTGCGAAGTACAAAAATATAAACTAAGCAGAAAGAGGGGATAATCTCCTATAATGTTGCCTGGCTTAGTAAAAGTAGTAGTAGTTATCGATCTTTACGAGTGTTTTATTGCAACAATTATAATTAAATCGATACAGTTATAATCAATGTTGATGCCTTACACAATTCTAGAACCACTTCAATCGAAAAGCTATTTCATCTAATATCAATTTTATAAACCTTCCGGAAAATTCCTCAGCCCTTGAAAAAGTAGGTTCACGTAATTCTCTCATCTAAGGCTTCGCGGCCCTTAGGGTAAGTAAATGGATAAATTCTCACCCCATGTTTAATTTATCGTTAAGTAATTAGTGAGGGGGTGGGAGGGGGTAACTGCGTTTTAATTAACGAGTGTGGAGCTAAAATTGATTCGATTCGGTAGATGGTGCGTTATTTGGAGACCGATTCTAATGCTATAGAACTACTCACGGACTAAAAAGTTATTTTCTGCTTAGAAACAAAAAAAGTATGATCACGACTTTAATCCCCAGGATCGGTAGATATCTCCGCAGACCTCTAGTGACTTAGATCTTTGAGGATACCTAAATAGGGTAGTCAGAACATTATATTTGGAACATGCCCACATTTTGCATGGTAGTTATTATTACGTACAGGTTGCAAGCCCATCGCCGCTTAAAAATACTAACCTATGACACACATCTTCGAATTTTTGGTTTTAGGGTATGTACGGTTTTCTTACGATATTTTCCTTCATCATTTCAGAGTACTGCACTGGCATTGCTGACATATATTTTTCAAATGGACAAACTCACCACAAAAAATAAACATGATCCCTAATAGGCTTTAGAGGTATACGCATATTTTTTTTTCAAATATTAAAGTCCACTGGTGCTCGGCCAGGTTTAAAACCCATGATCTTTCGTATCGCAAGAAAGTGTGCTACCACTACACCACCAGTGAACTTCTTACGTGTAATACCAATATGAAAATTATAAGTAAATTGTATATCTCCATTCTAGAATGCCTAGTTTATATTATACGATCTTAATAGTAGACATTTCACGAAAAACCACTCGTTAAATCCGGATTTCAGGAATAAGGAATACACCTGTGAGCCACCTTGGAAAGGATTTCGGAAATAATCCAATAAAAGCGTAGTAGTTTTCTTGAAACAGATTATGTTTGATCAAAGGTTGTCTAGCAGAGAGGCCTATAATGGTTGTATTATAGGGCAGCTAAAATCTGTTTTTATCGAAATTTCTGTCTGTAACAAACAAAAAAAAAAGTAGCCTAAGTTACTCCTTATAACATCAGATATCTGCCGGTGAAAATTTTGTCGAAATCGGTTCAGCCATTACTGAGATTAGCCGGAACAAAAATAAAGACAGAAAAAAAAAATTTTTTTTTCGTCAATTCTTTATATGCATTGAGAAAAAAGCTGTTATTTCGACATTACAAATAAACATTTCAATTCTATTTATGTATTTGCTTTTCTTCTAAATCTCTGAAGTTTTCGCCCGTGTGTAAAGTATTAACAACAGCTAATTGTCGACAGCAATTAGCATCCGAAATGAAGATATGAATTTTTACCATTGTTTCTTGTTCTAACTCTAATTGCGAAGACAATTTTCGGAGAAACCAGAGTTCCGGTGCTGGTCTGCTGAAAGAAAACCATGAAATTATCTTTGTTTGAATCAAAGGTAATTTATATACCGCTTTATCGTTCGCGTTTGTGCACGCTAATTCGTTTAATAATAAGTTTTCATTAATGTATTGAGATAAGCTTGGATTAAAACTCAGGCTTTGTTTCATCGAAATCGGTTGACAAATAAAAAATTAAAGAATTTGATATATTTTATGAAAAACCTTATCAACAACATATTTTTCATTTTTCATTTGTAACATATTTTTCCTTCTTACTAATATTATAAATGCGAAAGTTTCGATGAATGGTATGTAGGTATGGATATTTGTTACTCAATCACGCTGAATGGATCGGGATGAAATTTGGAACACAGATAGATCGTAGTCTGGAATAACACATAGATTAATATATAACAATACACGCGAGCAAAGCCGCGGGGGGAAGCTAGTAAGTAAATAAATTGATAAATATTGCACGCAATATAAACAGAGCGGCAAATACTTGCTCAAGAAATTACAAGTTCAACAAGAGCTAGATCTAACCACGCTTTACATACCTTTTATGTATTACGTTTACGTTTTCAATAAAAGTACATAAAATTTTTCTTAAGACCATAATAAACAGCATTTTACGGATAAAGCAATATCCGCTTCCGGAAATTGTTATCTTATTATTATTTACTTCAATTAGTTAGATGAACAAAGGGTTTGAATTTTTTAAATCCTCTTTTCCTTTACATTTTACGTAGTTTTTTCAAGAAAGATAGCGTCTGTATGCTGGGTTTTCTAAAATGCCGCTATATGCCTGGCGTTTACTATGCAATACGATATATTCGGAACTAAGTTCATCGAAATAGCTTCATCACTTACAGTTCCACCGTGCACTTCTATAATATCATGATGTCATCAATAGCGCATCGTAAGAGCAAAATAAGCGCAGTGCTCTCAAACGGTGAAGGAAAACATCACGAGGAAACTGGTATACCCTAGAACCAAAAGTTCTAAGGTGTGTCAGGTTAGTATTCCAGTTAGTATAGTGTCAAATTCTCGTAGCATAAAGTGGTGTCATCTTATAACTTTAAACGAGCAATTCTTGTATATATGTATGTATATATATTTTCTGAATCTCGGAAACAGCTCCAACGATTTTCATGAAATTTGGTATGCAGAGGTTTTCGCGGGTGATAAATCGATCTAGCTAGGTTACATTTTTAGAAAACGTCGTTTACCAATAAAAAAAAAACGAGCAAAGCTCGGTCATCCAGGTACTAATATTTACTTAAAGTATGTCACGGCGCCGTTGTAAAACGGTGGCCGCTTTTCAAAAAAGGCTAAGACGCTCACTTCAAAGAAAAATGAATAGCGAGTGATTTTTTTTACATTTTAATAATGATTCTCTCTGATAAAGAAGGCGGTGTTTGAATATAAAACGGTATTATTATGGAATAGATTTAACAAATCCAGCTTATAAGGTAGCTTGAGATTTGTATTAGCATTTTGATTGACTTTTCTTATTAATGTTTGTTAGTGCAAGAAACCAATGCAAATAAACAACTTGTTTGATTCCCATCTAGGACAAACGTATGTTAGACATTATGAAGATATTTGTTGTATGAATCAGTATGTAAGTAACAAGTAACCTCATCAAAATCCGCGGAACGTAAGCTGACGGGGCCGATGATACATACGAGTAAAAGTTACATCCTCTGTGAACATTATCGCCGGGTCCAATGGCACTTACTTTTCCACCCAGTCCAGTGCTGGGTCGGTGGGACGAATTCCTGCTAGTTAATATTAGTTTTGGTGACGAGAAGTTATAGAAAGCTCCAACTCTGCTAGGTATCCCTAATAATGTTAACAAGGGTCATAATACAAAAAAAGCGCTAGGGCTCAGCGAGTTTCTTGTCAGTTCTTCTCGTACTGGGGATAGGACTGGAATTGGCACCTAGACTCACCTAGTATGTAAGACGATTCAAAATGATCTTTGTGATATAACTGAATAAAGATTATTGACTATAGAAGAAGCAATTCTCTCATTGATGGAAACAAATAGAAGCAATTTGGAAGCAATTTTTGGATAGCATTTCAACGTTAAATACGAGAAGTGACTCATCACCGGCGCTCTTACACAGTTCAGTTGTAAAAAAAACGATCTTTTTTTATACACATCAAATCTAAACTAGGGATCCTGATTCGAATACATTGCCATTTAAATATGTTACGCTAATTCATATTTTGGATATTTTAAACAGTTAGTTAAAACAACAGAATTAGCAGCAGTAGGTAGCGGATTACTAAATTATTAATTTTCAGTTAAAAGCCTCCAACTTATCGCGTAATCCTTTTCGGACGTATGAGTCGTGTGTGCGCATGTTTTGCCCCAAATTACTTATTAATCTTTCCCCTTCTACGACTATATAAAACTCTTATAATTCTAACTGACCGACTGAAGTTTAGGATGTGGGTTGATAGTTTAGTCTCGTATTTAGGGGCTTAGTGTCTACGGGTTTTGATAGTTTAAAAAACTTTATATTATTTTTTAGTATTTTATTCGTATTATCATATGCATATTTAGTGCAGGTATATAAATGTATGCAAGGAAACGAAACGAAATAAAAGTATCAAAACCCGGCGTACTAAGCCACCAGAAATCAGTTTCTAGGGCTAGTTAATAAAACCAAACGTCAATAGAAAAAGAATCCACATACTAAGTTACATAGTAATTATATTTCTTTATCACATCTATCTAGAATCTAGGTACAATAAATGTACAATACTAATATTTAAATTGGGCGACTCTGCAACGTTTGTGTTTCGTTTCAAGAAAACACGTGTCGTTCCATATCTGATCATGAATTTCACGATAACACTATAAAAAATTCTACAAAACTGTTGTAACAGCTCCAGATAAATATCACTACTTATCATTTTAAGGTTATGTCATCACTTCTTGAAAATAAAATGTTGTAACAGCTCCAGATACATATCACTATCATTTTAAGGTTATTACATCACTTCTTGAAAATAAAATGTCCTTTTATGCTTTGCTTTTTACATCTTATTTCGTTACTTCTTAGCTTTAGATAACAATCTGCTAAATTTTCTGTATCTCCTCGCTTCTCTCCTCCCGCGTATGATCATTCGCTTGTCCCGGGGAGGTGACGCCCTGGTTGGGGGGTGCTGCCAATCTGGGCACCTGGAATAGTCAAAAACTGAAAATTTAACAGTGAACCTATTTTTCAACCCTTGACGCATACAGAGGGCTGCATGGCTTCACTGAGAGAATATTTTATAATGGACGCAAATTCACACCTGAAACAAACAATTATTAAAAAAAAATCCTTTCTTGAGTTTCCCGAAGAGTCAAAAGTACCGTAGTATCAATATATCTATTAGGGCGTAAGGTCCAATGGCCTATCACGACGGGACTAAACCTTAGGACAAGGCTATTTACATTTTCCAACTGGATTGGTTCTATTGAAGAGTAGTCGTGATCATTTTAGAAAGTTTGGTGGGACACAGACTGTCTTCACAGCTCAGTTGGTAGTAGCTCTAGCTTTTGCGCTGTAGATTGTGGGTTCGATCCTCACCCAGGATAAACATTTGTGTGATTACAGTTTAGTTACTGACTAAACTTACAGATTTAGTTACTAAACCGATTCTAAAAATAGTTTTGTTCTAGCCTTAGGCAATGATATTAACATTGGCCCTGTTTGCCAAAGGCTATGTTTTTTTGTGATAAAATACTATTTTCTTTACCTACTCTACTGATTGCCGCTAGTTACTATATTTGAGTAGGTATGAAAACGTTTGTTGAGTGTATATCTCCGTAGCATTTCTCAGAAACTACCTATTGCAATGCAAATAAAATTACAAAACTAGAAAAAACATCATATTTTCCTTAAATACTTTGTTGTGATTCTCGTGACTGGTTTTGGCGCGTGGTCTTATGCAATAGCAACCATATAACTAGCAGGATTGCACTCAAAATGCCTTGGACTTACTTTTCAATATCAGGCAAAGTTTGTCCCTTGCATCTAGCCTCCCATTTAGGCCAGTACTTGAAACCTTGCGTCTCGAAAATCTTCATCGCGCACGGTAAATCGTTCTTTATGTCTTCATCCAGTAGGGCTGTAATAGAATAGATTTTCTGTAATGATAAAAGTCTGTTTTTTTTTTAATCTCTTTGCTGCGAATATGGGAAAAAAATGATGTTGCGAGAATTCTAAAAAATTACCCAATTTTAATAAAAAAAACTCCAAGGATTTTGACACGTAAGTATACTTACATTCACAAGTGATATCACACAGTCCTCCTGCTTTCCCTTCTTTACAATATTCGCTGCCAATCTGAAAAATAAAATATATTGTATTAGAATAAGAGCGCTGGTGGTGTAGTGGTAGCACCCCTGCCTCACGATCCGAAGGTCGTGGGTTCAAACCTGGTCGTGCACCAATGAGTTTTTCCATTCGAAAAATTTATGTGCGCAATAATGCCAGTGCTCTTAAACGGTGAAGGAAAACATCGTGAGGAAACCGGCAAACCCTAGAACCAAAAATTCGAAGGTATGTGTCATAGGTTAGTATTCTTATAAGCGGCGATGGGCTTGCAACCTGTCACGTACGGAATACTAACTACTGTGCAAAATGTGGGCATGTACCAAATGTCATGTTTGGACTTGCCTCTGACTACCCCCTTTAGATATCCTCAAAGATCTAAGTAACTAAAAGATCTGAGGAGATATCTACCGAGCCTGGGGATTACAGTCGTGATCATATATTATAGAATAAGATACTATTCCAATTCAATAGAATGACGTCTCATCTCATAGAATGACAGTCGTCTGTATTCAAACTATTAGGATTTTAGGATTAGGTGACAATAGGATGAGTTAACCGATTAAAAAATTGTATTATAAGTTGACTAAAGACCCAAAATAATTGTTAAATAAACTTACTTGAAATAATCCATAGTATTTCTTCTTTGGTGTTTTCGCAATCAAAGCTGATGTGTTTTTATCGCTTTCTTTTTCAATGAGACACACCCCTGAAAAAATATATAATGAGTAGGTACATTAAAAAAAATATATATTAATTTTCCTGTTTTCTTAAAAAAACAGAGATAGTCTTATTAGACGTTAAGGGTCAGACAACGATACGCGTCAAAATATGCTTGATAATAATTATGCAATTTTGTGCTTAAAGACAGGAAAAGACGACACAACTCTAAAATAATGTTATACATGAAGTTAATTTACATAGTATGCTTGCAAATATTAACATGAAATTCCTACTTAATTCTAATTACATAATGTTATCGTTTTGTTATCGCCGACCATTCCGCTAATATTTGCATTTGTTACAGGTCAAACAATTTGTAAAGCAGCATTCATAGAATTTTAGATAAGTACTTAACAGTAAATATCTTGTACCTGGGCCATTCTCCTCAACGGTTTCGTGATTTTTCCCACTATTTGTCATTGTGCGCAAACAATTTTGGTTATCTCGTAATTTTACTAATATTTATTATTATTAATATTTAATATTTATTAATTTATTAATATTTAATATTTAATATTTATTAGTTAATTTTATTGTACCCTTCGTTAAATAGCTTATTATCAACCAATCTTTTATTGCTCCATGTTTATGCTATCAGCTTGAAATACGAGCTCTAAAATCAAGGTTAAAAAAGTTTTTAAAATGACAGTAAAATATTAAATTGAAGAGAATCGTCTACCTACTAAGTGCTTCATAAATAAGTATTTAGTTTTAAATGTTTGTTACGGTGCCGGCGTTTACGAAATTTTATGTTTGGCTATATCTCCGATGAACATGGTTTTGTAGACGATTCCAAAATGCCATAAAAAAAACTTGCGAGGTGTCAAGGGACACCCGGATGGAACGAAGTTCCTTTCCTTGCTTTCTATGAGAGAGAGAGAGACAGATAGAGAAACACGCGCACGCCGCACGGCTTAAAACTATAGCAAAAAGTGTCGTTACAACTTTTCGTGAGAATTTTTTCCGTCTAGCCCCCTTTCACAACGCGCGATAAAGAACTTCGTTCCAAAAATAGCTGCTAGGACACCCTTTGGTCCTAGTGAGATGTGGGCTAAGATAGTCACCGAGTGGCACCCTGAAACGGAGATGGCGGGACGAACTGAGCAAGTCCTTACAGAATGAAACAATATCGCATAAAGATCACGAGTTCTGGAAGTAGTGGGGGAGGTCTTTCCCAACAGTGGGATACTCATCATCATCTTCCTGCCCTTTTCCCACGTTATGTAGGGTCGGCACAACGTGTGATCTTTTTCCATTTCCCTCTATCATCCGTCATCTCAGTACTCACTCCTTTCTTATCCATGTCGTCTTTCACACAGTTTATCCATCTTTTCTTTGGTCTACCTCTACCCCTGTATCCATCCACATTCTTATCTAACACTCTCCTCGTCACATGACATTTATCTCTTTTCATAACATGCCCATACCACGCAGTCCAACAGTGGGATACTAACGGCTAATATAATAATTGTTGTAATACTAAGTTGATTTAGTGTACCTTACTCTTGTTATGTTTATTAGATCGTGTCCTTAATATTATTTTGTGCTTGTAGTAAAATAAAAGTCAGTCTTGTTCAACCTATTTACGACAATAATTATAATAATTAGGACACACTTTAGTAAAATGTACAGCTAAAGAGAAAACTGCTGGTCAGGTTGAGCTGATCCGAAATATGCTAATCATTATGTACCTGTAAGTAGTTACAGTCCGCATCATCAAAATGATTATCCTGTCTGAAAATCATTGTAATACACTGTTTGGTAACATAATGCCGAGGCTATGCTCTTTTGGAAACTATACCACCGTTTTAGATTATATGTACTTTTAAACTTACGCGATCTGAACACATTGTTAAAATTACCTTATATTTTCCCGACGTTTCGACAGGTTTGCACGCTGTCGTGGTCACTCCCCGTCTACCCGTGACCACAACAGCGTGCAAACCTGTCGAAACGTCGGGAAAATATAAGGTAATTTAAACGCGATAAATACCCGTCTAATACTAATAATAACGTTTTAGATTAGGCTCAATTCGTAGGTAATCTTGGAAAGATGGCTGCGACCGGATATTTTTTTTTCATAACTCTCCGGTCTCTTCGGTTGAATAAAATAAGATCATCTGCATTTTATCAATTTTTAGTTTAACAGCAGATTTACCACCATTAGTATTTATTTCAAATATCATGTGTGTAGTTGAAATTTCATTATTCATTGAGTCATGACAATATCTACCTTTACAAATTATGGCGGTGGTTGCCGTGAACTAGGTTTTACCTATTTGAACACAACAATTGAAATAATCTAATAGGGCCAAGCGTTACTTTGCGTAAATACAAAGCAACTTTGTAATCAAATAACGTTAAACGGTGATTTATCAAATGGATAGTTATTTATAGACAACGAGTTGTGTAGTTATGATGTGATAAATCCACATTCAAAGGTACAACTATCTGACCCCTTAAGTACAAAGGTACAACTATTATATTGATAGTTCCAAGTTAATTGTGTTAGGTAGCAGTCAAATTAAAAAAAACTACAGGTGCGGATTTAAACGGAAGACGTATACATTTCGTAAGTTAAATTTTATAGGTAGATACAGAAATTACGTATATTATACATAAAATCACGCCTGTTTACCGACGGGGTAGGCAGAGACCACGGATCTCCACTGACTACGAATCCGATATTTCTCTTTTGGTTCGTTCACTCTCATTTCATTCTTCATACACACGCGTTGGCTTTAGGTACAAAAAACTCGCATACTATCGCATAACTCTTAAGAAATCTTCAAAAAATCTAAGTGACTAGAGATCTGAAGATATACTTACTGAGCCTGGGGATTACAGTCGTGATCATTTTTATGTTTTTATTTACATTCGTAAGTAGGTGTAGGTTTATATTTAAACTAGCTGTCCCGCCAGCGACTTAGTTCACTTAAAGTATCTAAACTGAGTTTCAAATACATCACACAACTCATAAAAATCCCATACTAACTTTGACACCCCATTTGACCCCTTTATGAAGGTTATACTGAAAAATCCTGAAACACGTGTCCATTCGTTTTGCATTTTTCATGAAAATCGCTCCACGCGTTAAAAAATACAAATTCATACAAACGTTTTCACCCTTTTTCACCCCCTTAAAGGTGGATTTCCAAAAACCCCGCCTTAGTGGGTGGTTTTGTTATAAAAGAAAGCCACGATCCAAATTTCAGCTTTCTATCTTCAGAGGTTTCGGCTCGGCGATGATCAATCAGTCAGTCAGTCAGTCAGTCAGGTTAAGCTCTTATATAGATATAGATGATCACTAATGAGCTACTATCTACCTACGCTGTTATTTGGCATACCCGTAGAAGTATGACTCACATCAATAATAACAATGGGCAACAAAAACACAATGTTTCAGTTCTCTAAAAAGATGACTTCGACCGCCATGATGGCCGTATTATAGCGATGGGTAGAAGTACAATCTCATAAAATAACGATTTCTTTATCTTTCTTCATAATTCAAATGGAATAAAGAGAAAGACAGCGATTGGTCATGTTAGTTTTAAAGCCTAGTTTAAGATAGTCGATTTATTTGCAATGCACGTATAAATGCATTCTTAAATTGTTCTTCTATATAAGTACTTTAAGGTACCTTGTGTAGGTACTTATTATAAATATGCCTTACCGTGAAATCAATTACCAGCTAGGTATTTCAAATAGTGTTAGATCTAAAAAAAGTAGAGATTGTGTAGGTACCTACAAACGTTTTTTTTTGTACCTATGTTTTTTTACTGGTTATTTTTTTTTTTTTTTATTGGCAAAAGAAACAAACAGCTTAAATATTACAAATGTGTAGGTTATTGGGAGAAAGGTATCTATAAAAGTAATTCAGTCATCAAAATATTGATATTACCTTTCTTGAAAATTATTGCTGATTTATTGTGTTTATAAAAAATATAGATAATAAAAAACATAGTATTCCCCTACTTCCCCTAAGTACCTAGGACAATGAAACATTGAAAACTCACAATTACTGATGAACGTCCTTGGAAACCCATTTTTTAGTAGCTCGCGCGTCAATTGGCATCGCGTAAACACTTTTCCATTTACCGCAACGATTAAAGATAATAAACACAAAACGTGTCTGTATTCCATCGTGGTCAGATCACGACTGATAGCAGAGAGTCATTTTCTGATTTGTTTTGTTTTAATGTGCCTCTGCGCATCAATTTACATTATCGATATCAAGTTCGGGAAAATAAGGTAATTAATAAAATTTATAGAGTGGGCGTATTGCAGAACTATATGTTGGTTATCTAACAACGATATGACATTTAGATTATTAGTACTGCAAATAGCTTTAGTTATCTGTACATTATTTCAATAACTACGTATTAATAACGTTTTTATCAATCATCGAATTAATCGTCAACGTTTTTTACGTAAATGAATCAATCGATTTTGAACTCGCTGGTTTCTATCACAAACAACGAGATATTCAGGTGCCTTAAGGAAATCAGTAGCAAAAACATCTCTTTAGATATCGCTGCAAAAATATTTGCTCGGCGCCCACGCGCCAGAGCAATTCTCGGAAGTTACGTTATTCTCACATATTCTTAATTATGTATAATTTAAAAAAATGTGTTTATATTTTACCTATTTATATTTACTAGCCGCGGTTTTACCCGCCATTAAGCCACTTCACTTTCAATCTTTTGGTTCTAGAGTGTAGGTACCGGTTTTTCCTTGATGTTTTTCTTCACCGTCTAAGAGCATTGCGTACATTACTATGGTATGTTTATTCCATTGCATTTATTATTCTAAAGGCCATGTTGACGCCAGCAAATCTACTCTCGCCAATGAAAGAAAATAAGGGCATCAATATTTCGTACCCTTTTCTAAGCAAAACATCTACATACCATGAGTTTCCCTACTTGTCTTCATATGACCCGATTACATGACATGGTATTGTGTGATACAAGCAATAGAATATTATGCGCGCTAGCGCAAAATAAGAATATGTATTTCGTAGCACTTTTCTATCTAAGTAAATTACATACTGCAGTCTAAAAGTATTTTATTTTCTGTTTATCATAATGGAGCTAACGTATTTGATCGTTAAATAAAATGGCTAATAATTTTGTTAATTTATTTAATGCAAAAATAAAAATGGCGACTCATAAATTAATATATTTACAATAGTTCAAACAATTTATTTACACTAAATTAAATCGAAACATTTGTCTATTTACTTAGAAGCCTAAACACATAGATACAACAGAATATAGATAAGAACCTATGAAAACAGGTTTAATCGAATTTAAATGTTGGTTGGTTTTGTATTATTTTCTGAATAATTTGCCCAACGTAGGCAATAAAATTATTAGGTAGGTATCTACTAAATTGTAATCCAATTAATTGTAACCAACAACTCGTAATCAACATTTTTATAGCAGCTGACTATACATCTTATTACAAATGTGCTAATGCACTTTTTTTTGCTACAGTCGTTATGAGAAAAACTAATTAAGTATAGTTAAACAATGTTTTTTAATTGTATGTTAATTTAAGTACAATGCAAATTATAAAGCTCAATTACCAAGTGCGCTTGTTACAACTTTAAAGTTAATAATTACATAATACACAATACCCTCCACGTTTTTACTACTAGGCTGGTCAATAAACATACTATGGCATTGCATGGCTACCTGACATAATAGTAAGTCAATGCCCGCTCCACATGTGGGTGGTAGCTAGCCGAGCCATGGCCAATGCAAACTCAGACAAGGAGAGAAGACAGCACCAACCTACGCGAGCGTACAGTACAAACCTTGGCAAGCCTACGCAAACCTGTACAAACCTCCTCTACACATGTTGGACGTTGGCTATGGTTCGGCGAGCTACGGCCAACGTGTGGTAGCGGTATTATATTGTACTATCGAGGGACATCCCAAATAACATTCTGACTTCAAAATTGGGTTCCCCTTATCGTATCACTGATACTTTTCAACCAGTGCGGTGAAAGGATTTAAGAGCACCTTAAAGGCTCTTTTAGTACACTATAACTGATGAACGACTAAATTTGCAATGCAAATAGTTAAATTATAGTTTTGAACTAAGCCTCGTGTTAATAAATTAGTTAAGTAACTAAAAAGTACATCTTCACAGAAGATAAACTTTAATTTTTTAGTAAAAAGCAACACATAAAATACAACTAAAACACAATTAACTAAAATCAGTCAACTTTAACTTATGTAAACTTATTCATCAAAGTGTAAACCATTAACTTATTACGATATTAGTTTCTTTTATAATTTAATTTAAGGCCGCCATCTCGCAAAGTGTGGATGCGTAACGAGGATGAGATTGCCAGTAAAAAAAACAAAAATAAGAATTATTGCATATAAACTTCCAAATCCTACACATTAATATCCTTATTATCTTAAAGAAAAGAAGATGTTTGTGATTCGTAGTAGTGAATTAATATTTATGACTTTACTGTTAAACAGCGAGATATTTTTTAATACCTACGTCAAACTATTCCTTATTTCTATTATGTAAATATTAAGTACCTACTTATTATTTATTTTGATTTTTTGTATTCATTACATAGTAGAAATGGCACAATCTATATAATCTAGTAAAAAAATTACATCGTAAAAAATATACTAAACAATGTGAAACATATTTTAGCCGAAACAAAAACATTGATATTTTCAAAGACTAGCAAATTTAAAAAAACGCTCGCAAATCTTACACTTTAGAAGTAGCAGTCAACATTACATAATTGGCTCTGGCCGGGTCTTCGGATACCGTCTCCGGTCTAAAACATCTGTGGGGCTCAAACTCAGCCGGTTTCTTCAGCATCTTCCTAACAAACCACACTAAGCCAATGATGATGACCATCAAACCTAGAGCCACTCCTATCAACGCTGTATTCAAGTTTCTAATCCCAGCTTTCATCTCCAAAGATCCTGATTCCAAAAGTTGTGGCACAACACAAATCGGTCGCATATTCTTTTCTTTATACTTTGAAAGTGTCGCGCAGACTTCGTAAGGCGGTCTTTGAAAGCCTTCCATAGAAACTTCTAGATTGGTCTGACAAGGGGTATCCTTTTGCGCTACTAAGGCCCCACCAGCCAAGACTGCCAGAACAATGTAGCAGTTGGGTATGGGAGGATAGCTATCAGGGGATAATCGCTGTGACCTTGGCATGACGTACTGGGGGCGTTGAGGGAGACCCATTACAGAAATTAGAACGGTGAGAAGACCATCTGTGGTGACGTTGGATCTCACTTCGGAAACTCTGAAAATACGACAGTAAAAATTGGTAAATTAAAACTGAAATGCCTTCAACGGTAAAGTAGCAAATAGCTATACATTACGCATCGGTAATAAACCAGGTAAAAAATTCTTGAAGGAACCGACACAGCCAAGAAGCAGAAATTCGAGTGTATATTTGTATTAGTATTCTTATAAGCAGTTATAGGCTTGCAAATTGTCACATACGAAATACATAATTACTCTGCGTGAGTGCAGTCATGTGCCAAATATAGTCTTCAAATGTGCATCTGACTACCCCCCTCTAAATATCCTCAGATAATAACTTAAGATCTGAAGACACCAAAAACTATGGGACTTGAAGTCGTGAGCATATTCGTTTTTTTTTAATTAAAAATCAAAACAAATAGCCCTGTTCCATACAGATATATCCAAAATAATAAAAATTATAAGCCACATAAGCCTTATGGCTTATGTGGCTTATAAATTACTATTTTATGGCTGAATATTCTTGAACACTATCTTCAACAACAGTATCATGTAAAATACGTTTTTACGTGTTTGTAAGTCAAAACTAAATAACTCTACCAATTTACTCATAGTCTATCTAGCATCTCACCTCAGAAGATCCAGTCTATCCATCTCCGGCTTCCTGGTAATGACCACTGGAACTGCAGTCGCGAAGGCGGCTCGCTTCCTCACCACTTGAGGGTTCCCACAACCTAGCACCAATGCTGTTGGGTTGTCTTCATTGTCCATCTCTTCTAAGGCTATGCAGAAGCTATAATAGAGTTTTAACAAGTTCATTTTAACATTGCGAAACGCAGTGACGAAATAGACTAAAGTTTTAAAAGCGAATAAATTTTATTCAAAACGATTCGGAAGGAAATGGAATAATTTAAGTTCCATTGGGAATTTGTGGAACGAAGAATTGTAGCTCCGAATTTGATGTCTGATTTACAATTTTTGATTGGCATCATTAATTTCATTATTTTGGGAATATCTTATTTTATGCGCAGAAATAGTCCAATACAAATCTTGAGATAGGACTAACGACAAATTTTCCTTTACATTTTAACTTTCAACATTATTAAGTCAACCATCAAAATACCAGTAACACGAAAAGCAGTCAGTAGATAAGTAACTTACGTGTATTGATCTATAGCATCAATTTTCAACCCCCTCAGTATAACGTTTCCCGGAGCAGCTCTATGACATGCCACATGCTTTGGGAGACCATCAGCCCTGGACACCGTGACTCCGGTACACCTATGCCGATGGGTGGAAGGTGGGTCCACTGACCAGGACAAGTAGACCTCTTCGTCGTCGTAAAACGCGTCTATGAGACGAACCTGTTGGTATAATTATAAAGATGTAGTTCTCCAAGACTAATCTCTCGATAACAAAGCTTATTTACGGCTTGGTATGAAGGACAAACATTTTAAGATTCGCATCGAATATTCAGATCGATATAAGCACAATTCAAATCAGTAAACATACGGTTAGATTACGCGGTATGCGGTGAAAATTTTAAATTTTTGTGTACTCAACCCAAAAAAGGTTGACTCAAACCGTATCACTGTTAGTATTATCGTATTACTCTTAGTTAGTACTCGTATGTATACATATTCGAAAATTCTGAACGGTTAGGAAGTTTTATAAAGTAATCAAGATATCTGTTATGATGATAGTTGATCCCAAAAACTTGCAACGTTTTGGTCTTATCGCAATGATTAGGGACCGTAATGCTTTTACTACCCAGGAAACGTTAAGATTTGGAGAGAGACCAGTCCATTCTACCAACAAATGACATGACAAAAGTTAAACACAATGTGAAGTTATAACATATTGGCGCAAAAAATATTACGCGTAATATTATTCTTTAATCAGAACTCTATCAAACCCAAAAAAAAATTCAAACAGAATTTTTTCATCATAAACGTATACTTGCACGAATAAATACGAGTATTGTAAATGATGCAAAAGTTGGGATGTTTCTTACTTAATCGTGTGGGTAATAGATAGATAATGAACCGGGTTGAATATTACTTTTTATTCCGAAAAATAATTTAATAAAAATTAAATGAAATGTAAAAATTCGCAGGGATCTCCTATCGACCAGTACAAAATAAAAGAAAAAGCATACAATTATGTTATTACCTTAGCTTGAGAAATTGGCAGATCATCTTCCGAGGGCACTTCCATCTCCTCATCATACATTTCATCATCCAGCCCATCTTTATCATAATCCTTATCAACTTTGCGTTCTACAGAATCAACATCATCGTAATCGACCTTCGGATCTCTGGGTTCCACAGGTTCAGTTTCATCGCATAGTTTGTTCTTCGACAATCGAGATATAAGTGCGCCTTCTAAATGAGGTGGAGTTGCGCACACGGCAGCGGATTTGTCAGTTTGTGGAAGGTTTTTTGCTTCTCTCAACCAGCGAGCGAATCCAGCCATAAGACAATCGCAATTCAGTGGATTATCTGAAATAATATTATAATGTCCATAAAATATAATATTGACTTATTTCTAACCATCATCATTATCATCACTTTCTGCTCTAAAACGTTATGTGGGGTCGGCCATCATGTGATCTTCTTCCATTTCTCTCTGTCATTCGTCATCTCAGTACTCGTTCCTAATATAATTATTATTGCTATCCTATTAATTATAACCAGTGATGTATTATAGTTTAAAATATAAAAAAAAACCTTGCTAATTTCCTAATTAGCAAGGGTTTTTTTTATATTTTACTTTTTATTTTTAATCTTATATTGTATTTTATGTTTCTATGTAGGTAGTTATTGTAGTAAGTAGAATCAAAGGTTATATAAACGAGACTATTATTTTATTTTTATTTTGTATTAATACAGCCAAATAGCAATATCTACTGGATACGGCAATCCAATTCAATACCGTAAAAACGTGAGTATTGCCAGTATTCCATGCATTTACATTAATTGAATAACAATATTGAATACCATAAAAGCCAATCGGCAAACACGATCATCGTCATTGTTTGTCGATAGCGCAATTTTGTTTTTATTAGCAGCTTACTTGGTAATGCAATGTTGCTTTCCTGATACAGTATTTTTTTCAATGTACAAAATAGACAAATATAATAAAATATACACTCACTATGGCTTTGCAAATAAAGACTATCTGCTTACAAAATTAAACTTTACCCGTACTATGTGGAACTCCCCAACTTTGTCCCAACTTAATTATCTTCATACAAGTTATCCCCTCTTCTTAAAGTTGTAAATCGGGAAGATAATTCCTGTCATGATCCAGGTGTGAACAAGTATAAAGAACGTCATGTAAAAGTCGATTGTCAGTCAATCAGGAAATTATATTTTTTTAAACTTACGCGATCTGAACCCGACATGGTCACGGGTAGACTACCCGTGTCCACAACAGTGTGTAATCCTGTCGAAAGGTCGGAAAAATAAATACCCGTTTAACACTAATAATAATCAGGAAATTGTTCCTATAATATTGATTGTTCAAATAATTTAGCCCATAATGACAAACTGCTACGTACCCCTGATCCAATAAAACGATGTATCAAAAAAAGTAACAAAAGTGTTAGAGGCCAAGATTCTATCGCAAAACACCATAAAGAAGCGTTCACAATAGGAACAGTAAAGTCATGGACGATATAACGCGACGTCAAAAGGAACAAAGCCGTCCCGGATACGCGAGGTATTGACATTACATTTCGCGACATACAGACGGCTTAAATATCAACTGAACGAGCTAAACAAAGTAAACTAGTATTTGTTCCAAAAATAAAAATTAAAAACCGACTAAAATATGGTTTTCTGATATTTTTTATAGCTTTCAATAGTTAAAAATCAGTTTATGCCGATATAACGAGTACCAACGTCAAATTGAGCGGTCAGTGACTTGAACTCTATTTTCTATAAATTATTTATTTATTTTTGGTATATTAATTTTCTCTATAAAGATACATCTCTATATTTAGGAATAGTAGGTACAACGTCAAATTATCAAAATATGTGATGTATGTCTCACCTACATACTCGTAAGTAGCAAGATCGCAACTTTGGCGATCGTAATAATACATACCGCTTTGTTATACAGACTCGTGACACTTATGACGTTCTGTAGTTTCAATAATTTTGGTATGAGGGACGAATGTGGACAAATATTATCATGAGGGACAAACAAAGACTTTAATGGAGAGGGCCGAACATTAGGGACGAATATGGCATAAATCGTAGCAGCGAGCGCCTTACTAATATAATGCTTCAATCACAAAACTCCAATACATTTTCCATTCTAGGAAATTTTTCGTATCCCCTTAAAATGTCCTTGCTTAAATTAATTTATTGCTCGTGTAGAAGCAAAACTAATATTCTTGATGCACAAATGGGCTGTGTGTGACTATCTAAACTGCTTATCATCACACCATCATTACCTCCAATTGTGAATCAAGATAGATACTTGTGCATCCAAATAGCACCATCCATCAACAAAGTTATAGTTCTGAGGGTACTCCGTCCATCTATCATATTTTTTAAATAAAAAAATCTTTACGGGTCTTGGAGCCAGGCTAAATATATCCTAAGGAGATACGATTTCAATCGGTATATAAAATGGAAAAAAAACCAGCAATCATAAGTAGGGGTATAGAGTTTTGGAGCATAGGGGTTTGCAAGTAAAACGTTCAAGTCCCGCTAGTTCGAAAATCTTGTTTAAATGTTAAACAATGTCACATAAAAACATGATGACGTCATGGATAGGGCGAAGTGGAGGAAGAGTGTTAGGAAGGCTGACCTCACAACCATGTGGGATGAATAGTCGGGAAGAGAGAGAGAGAGAGAGAGTCACATCTCGGACGAGAGTAGTGACAGCTAATGACCAAAGATGAAGTAAAATTATCTATGGCTGAGAGTGTATGAGTAAAGTGTCTATCTACTAATTGTTTGTTTGTTTGCAATGAATAAGCTGTGAAACTACTGAACCGACTTCAAAAATTATTTATTGTTGGGAAGCTACACTATCCCCAGGTGACATAGGCTATAATTTTATATTAAAAAAATAAAGATACTTTTGCTACCCATGTGAAGCCGGGGCGTGTTGCCAGTACATTGTAAATGTATATTCAATTTTTTGCATTGTACATCGTCTTTTACTTCCGAGCAACAACAATTTGATAGTACTTTCAACTTTAGTATTTAACTATTACATATTTATCACTGACCTTCAATTGTAAACCGTATGAGATCCTTGTGCATTGCCAAAGCTCCATCATCTATCATCGATATGTCGTTGTCATGGAGTAGGAGGGTAGTGAGCTGACTGAGCGACTTGAGCGGCTCTGCTGACAGGGACCGGAGGAAGTTGTGTGACAGATCCAAGTGAGTTAGGCTCGTCAACTGAGCTAACGAAGCGCCTGTTGAAATACGTTTAACACTTATTATTGCGGGAATTGTTTAAACTTAGAAAGGCGTTGGACAAATAAAAACTCGTTAGCAAAATAAAGGAACAGAATGATATATTTGGTGGTTGGTAAGCTCATTAGGTTCCTTATTTTAAACATCAAATATCCATAAAATTTTAATTAAACCAACAAAAATATTTAATATTGGTTTAGTATCACTAAAAACAGAGCTTTAATCATGATTGAAAAACATCCTAGTTTATTTACTTTCATCAACTGTAAAATATTTCAGCGAAATCTTCATATAGATAAATACGAGTAAACACCCGAGAATATCGTAAAGCTTTATTTCCGTCAGAGCCTTCGCGATATTTTCCCGGAAATTAAAACGTCACAGCATAGACCTTATCCTGAAAAAACGCTTCTAATCATCCCGCGGGACACTGGAAGCTGTTCTTTGTTTGCGAGTAAAAGTGACCGTATTTTCAAAACAAATACATACCCAACCACGTTATAATTTTGATAAGCTCTTTGTTGAAACAAACTACCCTCATCTGTATAATTTTAACATTTTTAGGCTATTTTTGAATGCCAGAGCATGCAATTGTTTCTCTTCATACTGCCTTTGATGCCCCGTTTAAACTTTTTACCCTTTTTCATTTCTATTCTTTTTTCATGTCACTCCACCTCCACGGTTTTATCGTCTTTGACTGTGGTTTTGGATATAATCCAATAGATCCTGTGTTAACTATTTAATTTCATTTGCTTAGAAAATCAAAGGAAAACATCACCTGAAACTGCGACGATCTCATTATGCGAAAGGTCCAGATGCGTCAAATTGGATAGGTGTTTGAACGCGTAGTCCTCTAGCACGTCTATCTGGTTGTTGTGCAAGTTCAAATTGGTTAAGTTTGTTAGACCTGTGAACATTGCAAACGTGTTTACTGCTACTGAACACCTTTCAGTTAGTAATTCAATTTTTTGAAGCTTAAGGAGCAACTTTCCATGTATAATTTAAGGTGGTTTTGCCAACTTCTGGTATAAATGATTGATTCAGGCGTGACTTTGCTGAAATCCATTACAAATACTGAAAAGGACGGAAATATCTAGTACTTTCCCGCTAAACTATTATCTAATGAGCATAACACAAACTCAAATAGAAATTCGACACGTGTTTCGCTTCTCCACGAAGCATCCTCAGGACCACCGACTCGCTCCGCACTGGTGCTCCACCAAGCGCCGAAAGAGAAGACTAGTAGACTTCTCTAGATGCTTCGTGGAGAAGCGAAACACGTGTCGAATTTCTATTTGAGTTTGTGTTTTTAAGTCCATTAGATAACAGTTTAGCGGGAAAGTACTAGATATTTCCGTCCATTTCAAAACTTCTGGTATAACTATTCTCAGAATAATGTAATGTCAAATGCAAGTGAAATGTCAGTTTACACTTCTATAACTACAATTTATTCTGGGGATAGCGCTTAAACTAGTTTAGTCGAATCCACCCTAAGTCATGTAAATGCAAAAAAGGGGCCTCATAATCCTTTACAACACTGGTTCAAAAGAACTGGCGAAACAATAAGAAGTTAAACAAAAATCATTTCGGTAACGTGGATTACGTTTGTTTTATGGTTTCAATGCAAATATAAAAATGTTTTCGTGCAGTAAAATATACACTATTTCGCTACAACAAAGTATTAGGCAGCGTTACTTTTAAACTTTTTAAACTTCCGTGATTTGATGACATAATTATATTTGAATAACGTTTTCACTGATTAGCGTTACTTTGTAAGCTAATCAGTGAATAGTATAAGTAACGTATCATCAAACTCTAAATTTTAATGTTGAATAATCAAAACTTCCAATTCAAAAAATGAGTTTTGTATGTATTGCAAGTATCATGCTAGATACTTTTGCTAGTGTTTTTGGATTGTTTGTAACAATATCGTCTGCTATTTTTATGTATTACAACAATAATCCTCACCTGACAAAGCCCCTCTTCGTATACTAGCAAAAGTGTTATCAGACAGCTGAAGTGTGGTTAAACACCTCAGTGTTGGTACTGTTGTAGGTCCTACGGGGCCTTCTAGCGCGTTCCCTGATAGATCCAAGTCCCGTAATATATGAGCTTCCTATAAATAATAATAATAATTAACGGATATACCACATACTAAAAATTGGCGCCCAAAGTGGTAACATTACTATCACTGTTATGATTGTTGGTGCCAAAGCCCCGGCTTATGTTTTTAATTATTGAGGAGTGATAAATTAAATTTCACGCAAGTTATAATTCGAAGCTTGAAAATGATTCCAATTATAACAGCGAAGTTGATTTAATCGGCAATTTATATATAGACCAAAATTACTATCGTCCCAAAATGTAGGTTAATTAGAATCACGGATAAGCCCCAACCAGGCGCCAGTTCCAAATATCGACGTAATGAATACTTTGATGAGCTTTCTTGATGAAAAAGCTTTTTCTAATGAAACTAATCATGTTAATATGACAATAATTAAATAAACATAATTGGACCACGTTGGGCGCCACGTAACAGGTAATATTGCTAATAATGTTATTACGGTATATCTTATACCTTTAAACGAGCAATTCTTATATATATATATATACAGTCGTGGTCAACTAATTAGGGACACTCTTTGGTTAAACCGAATTGTGAATTTATTTTTTATTTTCCAACGAGTCTAAACCATATTCCATATCTCTTACATGTAAGTATAATTAGTCATTTATGTGCCCGATTATACAAACAATAACAACTTCTTAAACATTAAACCTCTTTACAGTATAGCTGATAGATTATCGTAGTGCTATTTGTTCAAATAATGCTGGCTGGCCATTTAATTAGGGACACTGAGATATTGCGTTCTATTTTCAAAATTTGAATCTCAATACTTTTTTACTTCTTCTCTTATTGTTTCGTGGTAGTTTTGGCGGCAATCCCGATATTTATTTTAAGTTTTGAAAAATATTTTGAAGAAAAATGGGTAAAAATAAAAGTTGCGATCCAACACTACGAAAAATTATCATGAAGTTTGTTGTCGAGCATGGTTGGCCATACCGAAGGATAGCAGAACATTTAAATTGTTCAAAAACTATGGTATACAATGCAGTGCAACATGTCAGATGCAATAACACAGATTTAAATGTGCCCAGAACAAAAAGATCGAGAAAAACAACTCCGCAAGAAGATAGAATGATAGCCAGGTTAGCTAAGAAAGATCCGTTTCTAGGCTCTATTTTAATTAAACACGAAGTGTTTGGGACAGACGAAAGAGCTGGTGTCTCAGCTAGGACCGTTCGACGACGTCTGGTAGAAGCAGGGTTGTTCGGAAGAGTGGCTCGCAAAGTACCGTTGTTGAAGAAAGAACATAGAAATGCTCGTTTGGCGTTTGCACGTAAATATGGACATTGGACCTACGCCCAATGGCAACATGTATTATTCTCTGACGAGACCAAGGTTAATTTGATTTCTTCAGATGGAAGGCAATACGTACGGCGTCCAGTAAAAGCGGAAATGAATCCAAGATTCACAAAAAAGCAGGTGAAACATGGCGGTGGAAACATTAAAATGTGGGGTTCATTTTCTGGACGTGGAGTGGGACCTGTGAGGAAAGTTCAGGGTAACTTAGACCAACATCAATACAAGGCAATATTGGAGGAAACGATGCTTCCCTATGCTGAGGAGCATCTCCCTATTATATGGACGTTTCAGCATGATAACGACCCAAAACATACCGCCCGTTCAGTCAAGTCGTTTCTTACCAGTCAGTCAGTATCGGTGCTAGATTGGCCAGCAAATAGCCCGGACCTTAACCCAATCGAGCACCTTTGGCACGAAATCAAGAAAAAAGTAGCCACTTATCGTACCACAACTTTAGATGAACTTAATGAAGCTTTTTGTGAGGCATGGGCAAACATTCCTGTCGAAACATGCCAGAAACTGATAATGTCTATGCCACATCGGTGTCAAGTGGTAATTACTAACAAAGGTTTTGCTACTGGGTACTGATTTTACACGTAATAAAATGGAGCTGTTAAAGATATTATAATACTGCAGATTATTAGTTTTGTTTAACTCTATTTTTCATTATAGTTTACTGTCCTTAATTAAATGTCCAGCTACAGAATTATACCTTAAAATTGAATACATGTTCAACCTTTGATATTAAATACTTTTTTCTATTTATTTATTCTTTTATTTACAGCCATTTAAAGCATAATAATCGGACCAAATTATGCAAATAATAGTTACTGAGAAATCAATAGGGTTTTATATTTGTATGTACATAACCGGTTATTGTTCTTCACTATCTTGCATGTCCCTAATTAGTTGACCACGACTGTATATGTATACAGTCGTGGTCAACTAATTAGGGACATGCAAGATAGTGAAGAACAATAACCGGTTATGTACATACAAATATAAAACCCTATTGATTTCTCAGTAACTATTATTTGCATAATTTGGTCCGATTATTATGCTTTAAATGGCTGTAAATAAAAGAATAAATAAATAGAAAAAAGTATTTAATATCAAAGGTTGAACATGTATTCAATTTTAAGGTATAATTCTGTAGCTGGACATTTAATTAAGGACAGTAAACTATAATGAAAAATAGAGTTAAACAAAACTAATAATCTGCAGTATTATAATATCTTTAACAGCTCCATTTTATTACGTGTAAAATCAGTACCCAGTAGCAAAACCTTTGTTAGTAATTACCACTTGACACCGATGTGGCATAGACATTATCAGTTTCTGGCATGTTTCGACAGAAATGTTTGCCCATGCCTCACAAAAAGCTTCATTAAGTTCATCTAAAGTTGTGGTACGATAAGTGGCTACTTTTTTCTTGATTTCGTGCCAAAGGTGCTCGATTGGGTTAAGGTCCGGGCTATTTGCTGGCCAATCTAGCACCGATACTGACTGACTGGTAAGAAACGACTTGACTGAACGGGCGGTATGTTTTGGGTCGTTATCATGCTGAAACGTCCATATAATAGGGAGATGCTCCTCAGCATAGGGAAGCATCGTTTCCTCCAATATTGCCTTGTATTGATGTTGGTCTAAGTTACCCTGAACTTTCCTCACAGGTCCCACTCCACGTCCAGAAAATGAACCCCACATTTTAATGTTTCCACCGCCATGTTTCACCTGCTTTTTTGTGAATCTTGGATTCATTTCCGCTTTTACTGGACGCCGTACGTATTGCCTTCCATCTGAAGAAATCAAATTAACCTTGGTCTCGTCAGAGAATAATACATGTTGCCATTGGGCGTAGGTCCAATGTCCATATTTACGTGCAAACGCCAAACGAGCATTTCTATGTTCTTTCTTCAACAACGGTACTTTGCGAGCCACTCTTCCGAACAACCCTGCTTCTACCAGACGTCGTCGAACGGTCCTAGCTGAGACACCAGCTCTTTCGTCTGTCCCAAACACTTCGTGTTTAATTAAAATAGAGCCTAGAAACGGATCTTTCTTAGCTAACCTGGCTATCATTCTATCTTCTTGCGGAGTTGTTTTTCTCGATCTTTTTGTTCTGGACACATTTAAATCTGTGTTATTGCGTCTGACATGTTGCACTGCATTGTATACCATAGTTTTTGAACAATTTAAATGTTCTGCTATCCTTCGGTATGGCCAACCATGCTCGACAACAAACTTCATGATAATTTTTCGTAGTGTTGGATCGCAACTTTTATTTTTACCCGTTTTTCTTCAAAATATTTTTCAAAACTTAAAATAAATATCGGGATTGCCGCCAAAACTACCACGAAACAATAAGAGAAGAAGTAAAAAAGTATTGAGATTCAAATTTTGAAAATAGAACGCAATATCTCAGTGTCCCTAATTAAATGGCCAGCCAGCATTATTTGAACAAATAGCACTACGATAATCTATCAGCTATACTGTAAAGAGGTTTAATGTTTAAGAAGTTGTTATTGTTTGTATAATCGGGCACATAAATGACTAATTATACTTACATGTAAGAGATATGGAATATGGTTTAGACTCGTTGGAAAATAAAAAATAAATTCACAATTCGGTTTAACCAAAGAGTGTCCCTAATTAGTTGACCACGACTGTATATATAATTGAAATCTCGGAAACGGCTCCAGCGATTTTCATGAAATTTAGTATGCAGAGGGTTTCGGGGGCGATAAATCGATCTAGCTAGGTTTCATTTTTAGAAAACGTCGTTTACCAATAAAAAAAAAACCGAGCAAAGCTCGGTCACCCAGGTACTAATATTTAAATGTACGATACAATTAATGCACATATCTTTATAAACAAAAACATAGTTAAGGAATTTACAATACATTATGATCATCAACGTAGTACCACGTTGGGTGCCACGTCTTTTTTAAATGAAAAATTGGAAGTACCTTCAAAGAAGCCAATGCAGGAACTTTTAGCAGATTTCCTCTTAGTCTCAGTGTGGTCAGTTTAACAAGTGGCTTGAACGATTCTGCTGATATGTCAGTCAATTGGTTGTCGCTTATGTCTAGATAGGTTAAATTTCTGATACCCTGAAAAATAAATATAGGATGAACCGCATAATTCTATAATAGAAGTAGCCTCGCAAAATATTAATGATTTCACGGTATCTAGGGAACGAAAATATACCATTTTATCTAATAGTTATCACGTTTAATTTCACAAAGTTTGTTCATAATTAATTCAGTAAGTGGTTTATTTGGGGCAGCTTACTATTCGATACGCTGCTAGCAAAATAAAATCCGTAAATGAGTACCTCTCTCCATTACCTCTCCACCCACATTCACATACAAATCTCGGCATCTCTATTTACACTCCTCCGAAATTACATGCTGCCGAACATTGGATCTTACCTTGAATGAATTAGGGTCTAAAGTGTGTATCTTGTTGTTGGATACATCGAGCCTATCCAAATTCCATAGGCGCGTTAAAGCTTCCGTTGGCACAGAAGGCAACTGATTGTTCGGTAAACCTGTAAATGTTCTTATGGTTATTTGCTATTGAAAAAGGTGGTCGGTTCGTTGGGTATGAATTACAGATTGGCTTCGTTTTTTGATTATAATTTAGTGTCTACTAGTAGTAGTTGGTAGTTTTGATCTTTAGTCAACATACAGGCAATATCGATAACAGATGTCATAACAGATGTATAGTAACTCCTTATTTTGATCCCTCAGGCGAGCTCGAACGCCATTTTCCAACCATGTAAACAAGTCATAAAACGTGTGGAAGATAAAATTGTACTTTTATACTCACAAGAAAACATAAAAACTTAAAAACAATATTTTTCGTTATATACTAAAAGTTGTTTGGATACATAACCTTTTCCCCGTCGGGAAACAGGCGTGATTTTATGTATGTATATTTGGATATTAACACCTAAGGCCCAGAATACTCGTCACACTATTCCTTACGTAAAAGTTACAAAAAAAAGTGACATAGGTCCGTATAGCAACGCGGATCTCCGCGGAATCAGACATAGCACGAAGCGAAATACCCAAATGACAAGTAAGTAGAGTGCGGCATGATAATATGGCTGCTCTGAATTACATAACGAAAGCGATAATTTATAAAAAACATAAATATGTTCAAGTAAATAGCTTATTTCAAAAAAAGGGCTGGGTTGATTTGTTTCAAATTAACTGATTTACATTCATGTGAAATAGAAATTCAAAATACCTTACTGTTCTGGATAAATTAGGGAATTTCTGAATTTTCAGAGGTGTTTTTGACATGATTTTTAACCAAGGTTTTCTAACTAATTCGTGTTTTAGCTCCGGTTGATTTATCACTTATATCCTTGAGTATCGTGTAGTTCAATTTCAATGTAATCTATTAAGCGGTAATAGAATGATGAGGGTTGCAATACTTGCAATTTTCAAAATGCTGGGCCTTAAGTGTACACAAGCCTTGAAACGTTTCCGGATCCTCAACTTGCACGCTTATTGATAACGGTAGTATAGTTCAGAACTTACTCCTGCTTCCGGATCAAACCACACATCAGCGTATGTTTCAGCATAACATGTATCTGACATTACAGCACACGATCATAGCATACAGAAACAGTGGTAGGTATTCGAAGCTAAGTACAATCTCGAGGGAAATTAAGTGATACCACGGATTAGCTACAAGTTGCCTCGTAAGTTATACCGCTAATTTTCTTATGAGAAAATCCACAAATTATCTCATTTAGAGAATCCGGCTTTTCGCCTTAAGGGTAGATCAACTTTACGACATAAATAAGTAGAAAAACAGTTGTGGTTGTGGCACATCTAGAAAATATCCAGATAACTTGTACCCTAATTTGTGCCAGTAGGTACCCTGCCTTAGTGCCATTACATTCTGCCTCCATGATGACGTGACAGGACGCTAGAGGCAGCTTTGACAATGCAAGCTACCACAACGCTATAGCGTCTCTTAAGGGTCGGTTCACATCTGTCAGAAGATGCGTCGCGTATTATCGGTCGCGTAACGCCAGAACAGACAATTATAGGAGAAAACATTGAACCTTTCACACTTAACTGATGGTGCGTTAGTGCGTCGAGTGTACAGCGTCTGTTCCGTTTCCGTCAATGCATTGTCGGTCGCCGTAAAAGCGGCAACGTGACACCATGGTATTTTGACTGATGCAAATAATAAATGATTAAAATAAATAAATGTGGCAAAACGAAGTTACGCCCGACGCATCTTCCGTCAGCTATGAATGCTCTCTATTTGACCGAATAGACGCGACCGATGATACGCTCGATGCATCTTTGTCATATGTGAACCGACCCTTAGTCAACTGAGGCCACTGTCAACTCATCTGTAACCTTGCTTGTCAGATTGATTGTAAAAACATTCTTACCCAAAGCCAGCAAAGTTGAAGCGACATCGCCAAAAGCACCTTGCTGCACTCTTCTTATCTCCCCCGAAGATATGACCAGACCATGGAGCCCCAACCCGGCCAGTTCCGACACGGAGGTGGAAGAGAGGACCGTCACTCCTCGGAGGGAGCAGTCGAGGAGGGACACAGCGGAGTTTTTATTTCTAGACTTCTGCTCGCGGAGGTGTCGCCCGATTTTCTGAAAAAAATAATTTAGAAGTGTTTTTAGATTTTCTGTCTGTCTTTTTGTCTACTTTGCAAAATGTGGGCCAAGTTTTTAGATTATTCTCATAGATATAAGTAAGACATCTCAGGAGATCGTTATCTTTATTAATTTTCCGACCGTGATCACTGGATGACAAAGATTTATAACCGATAATACATACATACATACAATCACGCCTGTCTCCCGACGGGGTAGGCAGAGACCACGGATCTCCACTTGCTATGATCCTGACATACGAGTACTTTTTTTACCCATTATAAGTGAACAAATTGTGTGATAATTGCGATAGTTTAAGAAAATATTATCTGAGAAGATGTCTAGCAAGTCTGGGGATTACAGTCACAGAACACTAATACTTCTGTCAGATTACAGTAGTGATCATGTTTCTGTCTTTATGTTTTCTTATACAAAAATTACTTGAGAAATTATCAACCTTTACCGTACGTTAGCTTATTTATAAACTTAGTAACTGGCGTAGACTTCGTTAGGCCTCAAACCTGCAAACCTTGAAAGTCTAGAAGAAAAATACGGTTGAAGTTTATATAATTTTATCGAGACAAAGTTGCGGGCGGGCGGAATATTTTCTTTAGTTATTTAAAAAATATATTAAGCCTACATGAATATTGTTTAAGCGGGTGTTCGTATTTGTGTGGGAAAATTTGATTCCTATTTTATGTAGAAAATTGTTTGTTCTATGTTTTTTCTCAAATACTTTCATCAGGCTTAGCAGTTTTAAGTCTATTTCGTCCTCCTTTCTATTATTTATTTCGGTACTTATAGAAAATAATATTTTGTGCCAATTTACTGGAAATAATAGTCAGCAGTATTCGTAAAAGTATTTTGGAAAAAGAAATTTCCCCCGAGGGAAACATTCCATTACTAAAATAAAATGATGCTAGTAAAACAGATATTTTTGTTTTTATTCTACTAAACATGTTTTTCTTTGTGTTTCAAATTGTAATAAACATCTTTCGAGATTTAAATTCGAGATTTATAAGTAACCCGTGGCTTCGCCCGCGTGATACCTTGAAAAACAAAAACAAATCTATCCCGCGGGAACCGTACTTTTTTTCGGGATAAAATGTAGCCTATGTGTTATTCCAGACCATAGTCTATATCTGTGCCAATTTTCATTTAGATCCGTTCAGCCATTTTAGCGTGAAAGAGTAACAAACATACATCCAGACATCCAAACAAACTTTCGCGATTATAATATTAATAGGATTGTTTTATACCCTATACATTCTGATAGTTATAGCTAAAACATTTTTTTTTCCATCGATATCATTTCATGATAATAGAAGAGTTCAGAAGCAAAATTATTATTAACTCCATTTGTAAAACAATACACTGACTACCCTATTACGATATCCACAAAGATCCAAGTAAGTAGAGATATGATGAGATATTTACCAAGCCTGATGATTATAAAGTTGTGATCATGTTTTTTTTTGTTGTTTTTTGTAAATCAATGTCTTGTAGAACGTTTTTTTTTTATATTTTGTTCACATAAAAATTGTATAGACGTAGTATTACTTAAAGTATGAAACTTTGACGTTTTTGAAACATAATGGTTAGTAAAAGTTTGTGGTAGCCCCTGGCCTAGACTGGCACTAACGCGTTCATAAATTGTAAGACGTTTATTGACACCCCGATCGAAAGGTGTGATCGAACCCTACTCAACCTCGTACAAATGCCAAGCAATAGACCTTTGTTTACCAAACGCTCGATGTTGATTGTTGCTTAAGTTGTAACCATTACTAAGGTAATTGTTCTCATAAAAGTGGATTTAACTATTTGGTATAACTCATCATCATCATCATCTTCCTGTCCTTATCCCATGTGAGGTCGGCACAACATGTGATCTTCTTCCATTTCCCTCTGTCCTTCGTCATCTCAGTGCCCACTCCTTTCTTACCCATGTCATCTTTCACACAGTCCATCCATCTTTTCTTTTATTATATCTTTTCTTTTCATTTTTTCATTTTTGACCTACCTCTACCCCTGTATCCATCCACATTCATACCTAACACTCTCCTTGTTACATGACATTCATCTCTTCTCATAACATGCCCATACTACGCTAACCTCCGCTAACGCTATTACTCCTCATCTTTTCTGTCACCGGTGCCACTTTCAAATATATTTGGTATAACTATTTTCATAATAATATAATGTTAAATGCAAGTAAAACAAACGTCAGTTTATTCTCCGATAACTACAATTTATTGCGGCAATATTATAAATTATAGAAATTATATTGCCTATACTGGACTGGTCAAATAAATCCTAAGTCATGTTATTAATTCTTAATCTTATACCTTTAAACGAGCAATTCTTGTATATTATGTATACATATAATCTGAATCTCAGTAACGGCTTCAACGATTGTCATGAAACTTAGTATGCAAGGGTTTTCGGGGACGATAAATCGATCTCGCTAGGTTTCATTTTTAGAAAACGTCGTTTACCAAAAATAAAACCGAGCAAAGCTCACTCACCAGGTACTTTGACTAAACTAACGAAGGATCGACATTTTTAGCTTATTTTATCTCATAAAGAGTGCTGGATAAAGTGGCCAAGCCATCTAAAACCACGTTCCAGGAATTACAGCGTTCTGTGATTACAAAGTTACTCTTTACTCTGTATAAATCATCTTTAATCATAATAAAATAGTTAAAAAGCCGTATCTGTATTTTTAATATTTTTAAATTTAAATAAGTGCATCAAATAAGACTCGCTACTAAGCTTAAACAACCGTTTTTGAAAATGTCTGTTTTTCTGTTAGTGAATGAATGAATGAACGTAGGAACTTTACTAAAAGTAATCTAACGCGTATGAAGTCGCGGGTATCAGCTAGTCTAGAATATAATTCAAGACATATTTATTCTTACTTACTCAAGCAAAAATAACCTGTGATGTGACGTCATCTCAAACAGCACCTGTCACCGAATATCTGAAGTTGGAATAACGTTCGAGTTGGTATCCATAGTAGGGTCAGTTCTAAAAAGGTATTGTTTCTGAATAGACGCCAGCAGAACAAGTACATACCTCTAATCTTCGAGCTATTGGATATTTATTCTGTTTAGGTACGAGTATAAGATATGTACTTACGTTAAATATATTATAATTTTTATTGAGTGTTTTTCGGAATATTAACTACGCTCACAGTGTTGGTTTCTTAGAAAATGTTGTTTATATTGATGGGTATTTTAACACCCTGAAGTTTTCGGAAGTACTCTGATTTAACACCCTGTATATGCTGGTGATAAAAACATTATGACTTTAATACAGCGGAATTTTCTTCTTCTTTCTTATCGTGTCTATTAGTATATTAGTTCTTTCAGACTAGTGTGGTGAAAGGAAAATGTATGAAGTTTTTTTCGTGCACGCAATTTTGCAACCACTAAAGCACAGACTGAACAAAAGATGAGTAGAATATTTTTTTGTACAAATTTTGTTCTTTCTCTTCTCACAGCTCATCTCCGCTTTGGTGGAAACGCACCCTTAAACAAAACTGTCTCGCTAAACATTATGACATTTTGAGAGCCTGTGACAGCAAACACAACTTGACTATAATCACATCCAATAGTTTGAAACTTTTGCAAACAATGTGTAGAATTAATTGAGTTTGAATAGTTTGTGTTATGATGGTTCTGAAATCTAATAACAAGTGAATGGAAGGGTTAGTTTACAGAATACTAGAATACTACGGGTTTGAGCAAACAAGCGTTTACAGCTTGAGGTCAATAAATCAGTGATAACTGATATAAAGGTATCTATAGTTTATCGCGACGTAGAAGTTACGCAAGCTAAATACAAAACTAATTTTCGCTACAGTTTGACTTCAGACAGCGTTGTCACTTTACAGAATAGCGTTAGATAATAATGAATAAGGTCAGTACCTAAATGATGAGATTAGTATTTATTGCAAAAAATAAAAAAACCGACTGTAAGTAACTGAAAATAGATTCTTACAGCCGCCATATTGAATTTTCTGACATTTTGTATTTACTCAATCCAAAGAAATCCAAAGACAACGCATTTGTCAAAATCCGACAAGCCGAATGGGCTACAGCGACGGCAAAAGGGACTTATACAAACATACATACTATCCAAACACATTACCCTCTTTCTTAACTTTGCAATCGGGTAAAAATGTTAGACAGAAACTCAGTGAATTGAAATAGTTACTAAAGCAGAAACTACATTTTGTTTAGTTCGGAAGTTGCCCGTATAATGTAACCGATGTAATTTCTACGAGTAAGTAAGGTCAAATTGATATTAATTTGGTCAAATTTCGTCATAATTGACCGAATTATTATACCGATAAGTCAAAGTTTGTGCAACATAAAGTCGTAGAAAATGGCTTACAATTGCCGTAAAACAGGAATGCAGGAAATATTAAAAACCGCAAATTAATTGAATTACGCGCCCAAATGTGACAAACTTTAAATAGAAACACATCATATTGCACTACAAAAACACTGAGCAAAGAGCTCAACGAAAATGAAAATGTGAAAATCAAAACGTACCAAGCTTTTGATATAACTCAATTATGGGGGCTTTTTCTGCACCGGTGTATTTTAGTTCAAAAATAGCATAGTGAGCTGGAGGTTTTACCTTTTGACGTCTTTAGCAATTATTTTTGACGTTTCCATAACAGATGTCACTTTTGAGCATGTGTTATGAAGTGTGTCTGTCAGCGACTGGTGAAGTTAATGTTCTTTACCACGTTTACATCAACGTATAAAGCAGGTATTTTACAATTTTTGAAGATAGTTGGCAATAAAACTTGCAGAAAACATGTCAAAGACTGGCGAAAATGTTTTCACGTTTCGATCAAAACATATTCAGTCTCTTTTATAAGCATTGTTTGTTATAGTTCGAATCAGAAAAAAAATTTAGATGTGCTGAAATAAATCAAACTAGATAAACTGAAAGTGCATATTTTTATGTAAATTTTCTATGAACTTCTACTTATCCTGTTACCAATCCGAACCAGGAAAGTTGACTCAAGACCCATAAATCACGATTAGGTAGGTAATTGTATTTTGGGATTTTTTGCAACTATCAAATATGCCAATCTATTTTTTTTTTTAAATCTCCTGTTGTTTTGAGTTTTATTGTGTAATTTTAGGAGTTATTTTTCCAATAAAGTCCGAGTTTTTGACACGTGTGTAATATTATGTGAATTAAAATGAATCGTTCTTTTCTAAAAACATCGGAAGAAATCTTGAGAATTTTGAATAAAACAACCATCTTTTGTTTAAAATTAACTAGACAATTACTTCTAATTTGAACATTTGACCTTGAAATTGATCTCAAAAGAGTCTCATAGATACTATAAGTAAAGGAGAAAAACAAAAATTTCATTTTGCTCCGGTCAGCGTTTGTCGGGTCAGCTAGTTTTAAATCATTTCAAGAAGTTTTAGAGGTGGAAGAAAGTACAATATACGATGCAGAATGTACATAAATATCTTGTACGTTCGCTTGAGAGAGGTTGGAGGAATTGGGGCATTCCCTGTGCTCAGTGGAGCGAGGGAATTGCTAATATAGATAGCAAGGTCTGGTCTACCTAGTCTGCGATGAGGATAAGGGTGAGGCTTCATCGACACGTGACGTGGTGTAGTTAATCGTGAATCATTATTACTGGGCCATTCTTGTTAAATTACATTGTTACAGACTATATTTATTAAACTTACGCGATTATCACACATGCTAAAAGGTAAACGTGACAAAGAGTTAATAGTTTCTAGTTCTAAGCAGTTTCTAGAACCAATTACTTGATATAGCAATCTACTACATGCAAAACATTCTGCACATTGAAGAGATGTAATGAAAAAATAAAGGGAGACTAAAGAACATGATTCAGTCATTTTTAGAGTTCTTTTCGGTGTGTTTATTTGGTTGTTCACGCATATCTCCGAAACTAATCGAAGGATTTAAATAATTATAGTTTTCATTCACAGGTGGAACGGGCATAAAGGTATTAAAATATAGGTTTTTTTTAATTAAAATCGGATGTCACGAAAAAAGTTATCGTCATGCGGACAACAGCTAGTTTGAAACGCCTTACATACTAGGTGAGTCTAGGTGCCAATTCCAGTCCTATTCCCAGTCCGAGAAGAACTGACAAGAAACTCGCTGGGCCCTAGCACTTAACCAACGGAGCTTGAGGTCAGAAGAAAGACAGCAAAATGATACCTGTAGTGCAGTATGGTCGCCTGCACAGCGCAGCGTGTGTGGCAGGTCACAGGAGCACTCGGCAGCAGGTCTGGCGCCCAACACGGGGCAGCGCCACTCGCTGGCCGTCCGTGACGCGCAGCACACCACTGCTAGCCACACCATTACCCACATTCTGGGGACAACGAAATATTTTTTACAAAAGCATCCTATTTGCGTTCACTACGGCCACGGTGGCAATTGTTTTCGTTTTGCGGAATAGACACACAGCTAATCCAGATACCTGAAAGATTGTTATCAAAGGAAGCGTTATTACATAACATACATACACAAATACATATGTATATACACTCCAAGCACATTAAACTCCTTCGCAGTCGGGTCAGTAAAATAAATAAATAATGCTGGACAGTCTACACAGCATCATCTAGTCCCAAAATAAAGGTACTTAAAGCTTGTGTTATGGGTAATAGATAACTGATTATATTTAATACGTTATATATATACATAGATAGATATATTTTTATTATACATAGAAAACACCCAGACCAATGGAACAAATTTCTGCAGATCGTACACAAATTTGTTCCGAGGCGGGAATCGAACTCGCAACCTCTAGCGTCGCAGGTGGACTTTCGCCCGCTGCGCCACTGAGCTCGTAAAATACGTAAATACGTGCAAATGTTGAAAGCAGCCACAAAGATGTCTCACGCACTACCCCCTGGCGCCGTAAACCGTGTCAAGCACCAAGTAGGTGGCGTAACAGCCTTCCAAATGGCAATTCCGGTAATAACCAGGCACTTGTATAAGAATCGGCACTGCATCGCGCGTGGATGCGACGTAATAGGACACTTCCATTGAGCGACGGCCTGTCGACAAGGCATGAGCGGCTGGGGGCCGACATTTTGGGTTATTCCCATTTGTCCCGTTGCGAGGACAGATGGGACTAAAACGTTCTATTTGCCACCCTCTTGGCAACGGGGGCACAGGTAGAACTTTTATTAATTGAAAAGGTTCTATCTGTGTCCAATCATATGGGGACGTACAGAGCTATTAGAATGAAAATTCATTATAATAGCTCTCATAACCCGTCAGGTAAAATATGGACAATACATAAATAGGTATTGTCCCTATTTTAACTGACTGCAAAGCGAAAAAGGAGGGTAATAAGTGTATGTATGCAATTTTCTTCGGCTATCGGTGTTGAGGTTTACCCTATCTTATAAATAAATATCCACAAAATTCAACTACTTCACTGCTACTATGTAAAGTCGTAGCATACGAGTACAAACGTAGCTATCTGCTACGGCGTAGCGATTATCACGTCACAATTTAGTTCTTTCGAATTAGTGTGGTGAATGGCTTGGCCACTGACTCCTATTTGTCCACAACATGCGGATATTTACCAAGTATAATGTTTGGACGTCTGACTAATCCTGTTATTACCAAAGATCAAAGTAACTGAGACCTAAAGATCTACCAAACCCTGTACCTTACAAGATTAAAGTCGGTTTTCTTTTTGTCAGTTTTAAACGACTTAAAAAAGGGAGGATATTCTCAACTCGACTGTATATATTTTTTAAGCGTCATTATTTGTTGTTTAGTACGCTCGCTTTACTTTTCCAACTTGCAGTCGCCAGGTTTGTCGCTAGCGAGTCGGAATTAAGCGACAATTGGCCGTAGTAGGTGACGAACGGTCATCGACACTCTGATAGTCCTAGCCAACTTTTGTAGGAAACGGTTTATGGCACCTTGAACAAATAAAAAAAAGCCTTCTAATATAATGTTAAAAAAGGAAACAAAACAAACAATATGATCACGAATGTACTCCTGAGATTTTGTAGATTTTCCCAGATCTCTTGTAATTTGTTTTTTTTAAGATATCTAAAGGCCACGTACGAACATTATACGTGGCACACACCAGTTTTGCACAATAGGACAACCTTGAATATAATTATAACCGCATTCTTATCCCAAGATAAACAAAAACGAATATTAAATTGTGCAAAACGTGGCGCGTCACCTTTTAATAAGCTTTCGTAAGCAGAGGATAAGTACAGCACACAAAGGTCAAAAGAACCTAATAAAATATTTGTGACATACTGCCACTTAAGGCCGTGGGTGCTCAAACAACTTAACAACACTGACCTGCAAAACTACCTTACCACACCCCTTTCCACCCTAAACGGTTGAGGGCAAGATAGGTGAGGAAGATCTACGTTGTTTGGTCAAGGAATTACCACGATATATTATCAAGCGTTAGTGTTTTTGACGTAGGATGAGAAAAGTACACAGTACGCTAGCAAATACCTTTTAAGGGAAGGGCCAGTTTTTATTGTGATTTAAAATTTATAAAACACCTTTTAGCGTTTATGTTGGCTTTATCATGTTTAGGGATGATGTTTGGGACTATATTTATTCAATTAAGTTAAGGGTAAATATTGTTGAGGAGGGTTTGAAAGTAGCATCATAGAAAAATATTAATGTAGGTTTTAGATAAGCATAGTGTGTAGAGATAGAAAAGAGCTAGATATGAGCGTGTACGAGTATAGAGGTAGGCCAAAGAGAGGATGGAAAATAAAACCTAGAATCTGAGTATTTGTCTAAAGATGGTCTATAAACTACTAGACTTAAGTATATTACCTAGATCTCAGATGGTGTCACCTTACGGAGTAGCTACACAGAGCAATTATCACTCAATATTCTTTTTCACAGGATAGTATGGTTTGAAATGAGGTAAAATTAAAAAAAAAAGGGCAGAATTGAATAAAAAATGGATAGAAAATATTGACTGGGTTGAAAGACTGTGGGTTCAATCAAGAAGCACTCAACGGTAATTGCATGCAATATTCATAAATATTCATTTTTTTTAACACTTAATGTTCGAGTAAACACTAAATTTAATAGGTATTTTAGTATTTTGCGATATTTGTGTGATATTTCGTGGGCAATGTTCTAATTTAAATGTTAGTTAAACTAAAAACCTCTGAAGTCAAAATTATCTATAAAATTTATGTAAAAAATAAAAAAATCATGATCACTAGTGTAATCCCCTGGGTTGGTAGATATCTCCTCAGATCTCTAGTTACTTAGATCTTTTAGAATATTTAAAGAGGGCAGTCAGAGGCATATGACCACATTTTGCACAGTAGGTATTTTGTACGTGACAGTAATGAACGTAAGGACGTTTAACTGTTTTTATAAAGTTACTGATAGACGTGCTAATTACTAGCACGAAATAATGCTTTTATTGAGAAAGTGTTCATTAGTATGTATGTACAAATATTACTAGCAATGTTGTACACACGTGCTAGTAATGAGAACTTGCTCAATAAAAGCGTACTTTCGTGCTAGTAACGAGAACGTCCGTCAGTACCTTAATAAGGTGTAGTACATACAAGGTCTAAAATCTAGAACATAGTTCGTTTCTCACGCTCTTGCTAACATCCTGCTGTATTGAGTGTGGTCGAGCGGACGACATCAGTTGATCCATTGAGCGTGATTACAGTACATTCTATATGATCCAGATTGTGCAACAGATGGCTCAGTTAAGGCGAGTCACATTATCTAAATCGATCATTCCTTTTTTTTTTAAATTACTTCAAAAACGAGGCTGTTCTCAAAGGAGGTTCTCACTTGGTCTGTGTTTTTTTTTTGTATACATATTTTGTTACCGGATTAACTCCGACAATTATGAATTTTGTTTGGTAGGTTGGCAGGTGGCCCTATAAATTTTATCGAAATTGATTGGCACTTTTAAAAAAAATAACATTAACAAAAAAAATATACACAGATGACGTTTCCGTTTGTGAGTGTCATGTCAAGTGTCATGCAGATGTATGTCGGTTTAACTATACTCTTTCGATAATCTCGCGGTTTTAGGCCAAAAATAAAGAAGTGAAGTGAAGTTTGCAGCAACAATAATTACGATAAAGATCTCGAGTCTCTACGATTTGCTGGTAGAAAACTCTTGTAGGGTTAAGCTCGCCTTTGTATATGTATTTTTATTTCTGTCTTGCTTGTTTTTATATTTGACTGTGTACAATAAAGAATTACAAGAATGAGATTGTCAACATTTTCAAAAAAAAAATTGTAAAAATATACTATTTTACTAACCTATACCGTTCTATATTGGGCCAAAAAACAACACTGATACATGTTATAAAAACTAAAGCTCCGAGCACACAGCCGGTCTGCGTTTTCGGTCGAGTTCTACGTCGTCCGACGCGGTTTGACTTCTATTGTGTGTGTAGGATTCTAAGCCACCGCATAGATTACAAGTGAAAGCAGAATGCAAAACTCGACCGCAAAACGCAGACTGCTGGGGTGGTGTGCTGGGCGCCTAAGCACGGTTTTGATTATGGATTAGGCATGCGACTAATCTACAACATCTGTTAAACCTAAATTATCAGTAACGTGACGTAAAATAAATGATTTATGATCTATTATATTCTCATTTATTCTAAACACGCAATTTGTACGCCATAGTGCATTTTCGACCTTTTTTTATCGTGTCTCGAGTTTTTTCATGTTTTTCAAAATGTAGACATGTAAAAAAATAGTACCTGGGTGACTGAGATAATCGACTTTTTTTTTAAATGAATCCTACCTAGATCGATTTATCGCCCCCGAAACACCTGCATACTAAATTTCATGATTACAAAATCGTTACAGCCGTTTCCGAGATCCAGATTATATTTAAACAAAAATTGCTCGTTTAAAGCTATAAGATTATCGCAATTATTTTAACTAATTAACTAAGTTCGCGCATTAATCGTGCGGTAAGTTCTGAGTTTGTGATGGAAGGATCCATAAACAATTTTGGGTATAATTGTTTGCATAGCACATCAAGCCCTTAAATCACGTGTGTCAGACCTGGCAGGACCCGAATGGCTGTGTTTGCCAAATGGATAATTGGACGGGCATCGCCAGTGCACGTAGAGACGTCTGCGTAGGCGGCTGCATCTGCTGATACCAAGATTTATCAAGGTAAATATTTGGAGATTACACTCAGACGAGTAAATATTTCGAGTGGCGTTAATCCTGATTTGTATTAGTTCCATTAAACTGTTCTTTTTAAACTTGGGCTCTGACGGAAGACCAGCGTAGCAACCAACCCATACTGAGGCAGACGCCATTTTGTTTCTTTTAGACTTTTTATGTTGTTTTGAAATAAGTTTTTTTTTATGTGTCTAATCGAACAAAAAGAGCTATTTTAATCCCTATTCTATTCTTTAACTTTTTTCTTTTGATAATAGTCTTCTCAGCGTCACTTTATGTAAAGATCTATATATAGTCTATATTATAGTAAAATTGTTTATCTTTGCGTTTGTGCACGCTAATCTCCGCTACGGCTAAACTAAATCGAATGCAGTTTTCATTAATGTATTGAGTCATCGAAATCGGTTGATATATAAAAAAGATATTTTTTTGTGATATTTTTGATGAAAAACCTTTTCCATTCGTATAGCCCCAGTCACAGAATATTAAAAAAGAATCTAACGCGTACGTAATTGCGTATCAACTAGTATAGAATAAAATATAAATATAGAATATAATTTATTAGGACACGTCACAACAATTATAAAAATAGACAAATAAAATCAAAAACTACATACGAATGAGAGATATTTATTTATTAGCGTCAATGCAAGCATAAACCAATGAGTTTATAATATAAAATCAGTATGAAATGTTTCAGTATTCATAAATTTTAAACAAATAAAAAAGTTGTTGGCCACTAACGAAATTGTTAGCTGTGTCCAGTTACCTTTATAATGAAAAGTACCTGAGCCGTGGTAAACAAATAAAAACTATTTCATTGAAAAACAAACAAACTTTTTATAACAACATAATACTTTGAACTTCCTAAAAAGTTTAAAAACAAAATAGTGTTAAAAAAAATATTTAACACAAACAAGACGATATACCTATCGTCGGCGTATAGTGAAAACTTTGTAGTTTGTTTGTACAACAATATAATTTTATGAGGTTTCAACGATACGCTGCCGTTATTCTAGGCTTAGTACGGGTCTTGATAGTTCACAAAACATTATTTCGTTTTGTTTCCTTCCATACGTTTACCTGCAGTAACCGGAGCGGAAACATACAGCAGTGCGGGTAAATAAACGAAATTAAGTTTCACAAACTGTCAAAACCCATAATAAGCCTCCTGATGAGTTTACAAAAAGTTCAAAGTTATTCGCAACTAGCTGATACCCGGGACTATGCACGCGTTAGATTACTTTTTTACTTCAGGGGGGTTAAAGTACTCATCATTATAAACAACTTTTTCTAAGAAACCAACACTGTAAGCGTGAAAAAAAACAACTGTTTCATACATTTTTAGCCAAGTATGTATTAAACTTTTGTAATGAACAGCTGTTTCGCGCTCTCAGTGTTGGTTTCTTAGAAAAAGTTGATTATACTGATGGGTACTTTAACCCCTTGAAGTTTTCGGTACCTAGTCGCCTTTTTACACCCCGTATGTACTCGTATATATAGATAATGAACGCGTATCACATTTTGTTCTGGCTCAGCAAAATGGAATCGTTTCATAACAACCAAAACTCCACATTAAAAACTTGAAACTCAATTAAAGCGGCAGCGGCGGAGGTGCGTTCCGTAGCGCCGCTCTCTTTGTGCACACAGCATTATGGGATGCTGCAAGTGGGATGTACAGACTAGCTGACCGATCAATAAACTAGTACACTTTACGTACGAAAAATAATACGCTTACGTTCTGAGAAGTTCTAAATACTTATGTTGTTTTTCATGTTTAAGGGCCATTTAGATGCGAGAGAGTTTCTCGAACGTTTCTTGGCGAGAAATCGTACGCTAGTATAGCATGCAATAATCGCCAAGAATATCGTGTCATAATGTTTACATATAGGTAAGAACTAAATTCTCGCCTACGATTATGTCATACGAGATTCGCGAGTAGGCAAGGCACAAAAACTTTTTTGTTTACACGGAGACAGATAATATTCTATTGCGAGGCAATTGTCGCCCAAGGGGCAGGGCGACAATCGTGAATGTTTACACAAAGAGACTTTTTTAATGTTCTTTCGATAATCGTATCTTCGATTCGAGAAACTCTCTCCATCTAAATGGCCCTTTAGAATTCCCTGGAACTACATCTTAGTGTTTCTTTTTCAATATAAACTTTGACCACTACATTGCACCCTTTAGGTAGGGTGTTTTGAAAATTAGAATTTAACTTATCAGGCATAATACTTATTAGACATATTTTGCTACAAAGGCTAAGCGTTTTAGATGACTCGGTCATGAGCAGTGTTGCCAGTGGCAGATAGTCAAATATAACGTGAGACAGCTCAAAAAGTAACATTTTCACGAGAAAAGTAACATTAAAAAAAAAAGGAAGGTCTCGCACGACTGTAAATTGTAATCCCTAGGCTCGGTAGATATCTCCTCAGATCTCTATCTTATATCTTCGAGGATATCTAAAGAGGGTAGCCAGAGGCATATGACATTTGGCACATTAGTATTCCGTAGGTACATGACAGTTTGCAAGCCCACCGCCGCTTATAATAATTCTAACCTATGACACATCTTCGAATTTTTGGTTCTAGGGTATGCCGGTTTGGTCACGATTTTTTCCTTCACCGTTTAAGAGCATTGGCATTGTACACATACATTTTTCAAACAGAAAAATTCATTGGTACACGACCAGGTTTGAACCCTAGACCTTCGGAGCGTGAGGCAGGGGTGCTACTACTACACCACTCTAATCACTTTATTACTAATCGTACTAATTGTTGATCGAATAATCTCTCGCCTAAGTGAGATGGAAGATAGAGAAATACGTCATGCAAGTGAGTGAATATGCGGTACGACGAAGTGACAGATTTTCGGGCGGATGACGCATCAGTCAGTCCACAAAATAAAGAGCGCCAAAATGACGAACAAAAACAAAAACATTCTTGGATGCGTTCCGTTTCACAAAATTTTTTGGTTGCTTAAAAATATTTTAACATGGAGGTAACATGAGAGGGTCAAAAGTAACGTAAAATGTTACAAAAGTAACATTCTGGCAACGCTGGTCATGAGCGTTATTTTCTTAATGCGCGCTTACACTCTTTGATTCTTTACTGTAACTGTTTTCATAACCAGTTATGAAATATTTCCATCCATAATTCAGTACAAATATATGATAATAATTTAAGAAATCAAAAACCCGACTGCAAAAATTACAATTTAAAAGTAATGCACTAGTAAAACCTCTACTCGATAGTTATAGTTATTTTTTTATTAACGTATTACTATTTCGCACCAAAAACTCGTTATTTTTTTATCAAACTTCTATCTAAGGACATTTAAGTTTTTAAGACGAATATATCTATCCAGCTGTTTGGAAGAGAAATTTACCAACAAATATACATACAAGATACGCGCGACAAACATAACCCTTCCTGGATCGGGTAAAAAGGGCCACCAGATCATCCCGTCTGTATGCCCTCGCCCGAAGGCCGGATGGAACCGAGTTATGGAACGGAACGACGCCGACGAACGCCTCGAGCGCTTGTTTTTGGATATTTTAGGAACTTTTGTTTTGATAAACGAGCTCAGTAGTGCATTCATTACGGTGGAAATTGAAGGACCAGCATTATAGATCCTGAGTCGATTTAAAAATAAAAATGGTTATATAAAAAACGTTTCACACAACAACGCCATCTAACCTTAAACTAATACTACAAATATTTTTTTAATCGTGTAAAATTTACACGATTAAATACATCAATGATTTACACTGTAAATCATTGATGTATTATTGCTATACATCAATGCTGTGAATGCTTAAAAAAATGCTTGTCTTATAAGACAATCAAACCCACCTACTAACTGAGTTGCGAAGTCAGTAATATGAAACTGACTAAAAATATTATTATTTGGGAATCTGTTAAAAGTTTCAACGAGTAACCTGTGACTCGTTGGGAACCCCTTCTAAAGGTACTTTTCACGATTATTATAACAGTACTTTTTTATGCACTATGTACCGATATCATTAAGACGTAATGCAAAAACTGCAAAGATGTATGCTACTCATAGTTATACGAGTACATCCTACAAGACCTGAAATTTCATTTTGCATGAGTGATCTCAAGCTTCGACATCTGTCTGGAAGCAACAAAGAGTATGGAAAAGCTTACACTCTCCCTTGGAGAGACACAGTCATCGTTGAAATCCAACGTGATGTAGAAACGAGCTTTCCATTTATTTAATTAGTGCTCGAAAGGAGTTTAGTGCGCGAAAGGAACTTTTTTGAAGCGCACTTTCCTTTCACCACACTAGTTCGAAAGAACTGGTGACGCGATGAGAGAGAGTAATGCCGCGCGTAGCTAGGGTTAGAACTTTCGTGTTTCGAATGGCAAGGACCAAACATTCGCCTTCGCGTAGAATTGTTGATCCTCACGCAGGGCAAACATTTATTGATGAACGCAAATGTTATTTTTTGTTTCAGCCTGTAAATATTTACAAAAACAAAGTATATAATTAATCTATCAGTTATCTGTGATAGCGTGTGTGAAATGTCCAACAATAGATTTTTTTTGACATTTTAATATTGTACGTTCGCGTCTAGCTAACGCACTGTTTATCTAGTTCGCATAGCACAAGGTTTGCTTAGTTTGGGGCTGTATGAAATGTCCAGCAATAGCAGTGATTTTTTTTAATGATTCATTTTAATTTGTAAATTCACATCTAGCTAACGCGCTGTAAGTTTCTCTGCTCTGCGCATCTCGTATTTATTGTTCGTCTGTATTTTGTTTGCTCTCCGTGAAATTACAAGCGCTGCCAATGCTTTGTTTGTACACATTTCAGAAGGGTGTTTATTTATAAAATAGGATGCTCATTCTCGGTGAAATTAAAACTAACAGGTCTCATGGGTACTCTTAGTTGCACAACTACACCATCTAGTATAGTTCATCCAACGGATCTAGGCATTCGTGAAGTTAGTCACAGGTGCGAGTTTGCGCATGTAAAGTTCCTTTCCCCCCTCCTCATACCTCCAATTGCTCCCGAGAAACGATACTGCGCAGCTCTTGCGGCTAACTTCACGAATGCCTAGATTCGTTGAGCCAACTATACATGAACTACAGTGTCGTCATTGAATACAAGCGATGTAATAAGAATAGAACCGTTAAAAGCTCAAAATCTTCGAAATAAGGATATTTCTAATATATAGATTCTGTACATTAACTAAAAAATATATTCGCAATGCTAGTGCTTTTAAACGGTGAAGGAAAACATCGTGAGGAAACCGACATATCCTAGCGCCAAAATTTCGCAGGTGTGTGTCAAAGGTTAGTATTCTTATAAGCGGCGATGGGCTTTCAAACTGTCATGTACGGAATACGGAATACTAACTACTTTGCAAAATGTTTGTCAAAATCATGTTAGGACGTGCCTCTCACTACTCTCTTTAGATATTCTCAGAGGTCTAAGTGACTAGAGATCTGAGGAGTTCTAAGGTACCTTCGGAAAAATGTAGGATTCTCATCGAATGTTTTTTTTTGGGGTTTTCAAGGTACTACGCGGGCAAAGCCGCGGGCGGAAGCTTATTGTACTGACAATTGTATGTTATAAGCTAGTTGATGATACCATGTATGTACGGAAAAATATACGATTCTCATCGAATTTTTTTTTTTTGTTTTTCAAGGGCAAAGCCGCGTTCGGAAGCTAGTTGTACTGACAGTTGCATGATATAAGCTAATTGATGTTACCATTGATACCATTCTTGTTTCAGAATGTCGAGGACTTTGGACCTGGTGGTGCTTCTCGTGACCCTGAGCCTGGTGCACACGGCTAATGGACACTTGAAGACTTTCTCAAGGTGCCAGCTTTCCAGAGAACTGCTCAGATATAACTTCCCCAGAAGTCTCATACCTAACTGTGAGTAATCACGTTGGTGTTTCTTCTTATCGGTACTTGTTCTTTCGAACCAGTGTGGTGAAAAGATCTCTTTTTTTATCTCTCTTTTGTGATCCAGGCAAATCTACCCGCCATCATTTGTCAAAATCCGTTCAGCCGTTTCAGCGTGAAAAAGTAACAAACATTCACGTTTATCAGTAGGATTCATCGAGAACTCAATACCTACTTTTGTTATTGTAAAATGTGAAAAAATCTACTATTTACTGTTTGACTACAGAAATACCTACCTACGATAGGTTAGCTGAGCACTTAGGTACCTACTTGATTTAGTTCATGAGGCAACAAGCGCACTCGATATAACGCCTTCGCCTCTCTAGAGAATAACTAGGTTTTAGAAACAGATTTCAAATGGAATTTTTAGGGAATAAACAGTAGAGTAATGTCTACTGCAAGTCTACTGGGATATTAACTTTTAGTCTAGTTAGAAAGGTGTATTGTGCGATATTAGAAGCCACTTTATTCTCCCTTTAAATAGCGTAGTGTTAAATCATTAGCATAGGTAAATAACCATTCCTCGAAGTAGTAAGTCTGAGAATAGTTTTAATGCAAAGTAGTAATTTCGATATATAATCGTACTACATAGCAGTTACTAGTAGACAAGCAGTCTACTACAAAATGAAAACTATATAATCGGAACAAAGAATAAAAAATAACAAAAAAATAAACATGATCACGACCTTAATCCCCAGGCTCGGTAGATATCTCTTCAGATCTCTAGTAACTTAGATCTTTTTTAGATTTTAGAGAATATCTAAAGAGGGTAGTCAGAGAAACGTACACAAAACAATACACCGTGAAATTTTAATGGTTGTTTTCCCGCGGCAGAACAACTTGTCATAAGGAGTACTTTCGGAATAAAGAGTAAAAGTAATAAAATGAAGATGTTTTTGTTTTAAAATAATTTAAAAAATATTCATCAACTCGAAAACGTGAGGAACAATAGTAACATTAGACGTAACTTGTAGGTACTATCGCACGCGCCGCCGGCCGCTTTTGCGTAGGTATCAGGATGAATTACTATTGGTTCGTGGTCGCTTTCGAATTAAAAATTTTACAATGGTATATCTGTATTTTTTGTTTCTAATAATTAATTTGTTTATACAACGATTGTATTACCAAGACAAAACCATTTCGCTGCGGGAAAACAACCATTAAAATTTCACGGTGTATATTGAGCACAAATGAACTAAGATATTCGCCAAATTTGGTTGATATTACAGTTGTTTTGTCAAATTCAAATAATCGTTTCGTCCGTTTACAAGATCGATTTTCAAAAGTAATATTGTTTTTCCATCGTTAAAGATAGCTTAGACTTTGCACGATAGTTGTATCGATATATCGATGATCGATTTGCAAAGTAGACGTACGAGTAGAATAATGTAACTTAGTACTATATCTGGTAGTAGTAGACTACTGAAGACTTCCACATATTACTCGCTACTAGTCGATTCTAAGGCCCCCGCGGGATTACGACTCTTCCATACATTATAGCTAAAGCTTAGAATTTCTATGAATCAGAGACCGGCATATGATGACCGTTATAACATTAACAACATTATAAAAGACCACGTTGAGAGTACTCTAAACCGGTACCAGAGTGGATGATGCAAAAGAATAATGTCAGGATTGGAGTCATTAAAAATCCGTGCTTTCTGCCTGTCGAGAAATAAAAGTGACTTTATGTAGGAATATACTCGTACTAGAAAGACTACCCGCGACTTTGCTCGCGCAATTTTTGTATATAAGTTTTCAAAATTTCGGGAAACCCTTTATTAGTGCACCTCTAAACATCGAAAGTAAACTCTCCTACTCTCCAAATTTTAGATCTCTAGCTAAGACAAGGCTCTGGGTTGTCTGTCAATAGGTCAGTCAGTCAGTCAGTCAGTAAACCACGACAAACTCATTTATCAGTCAAATCAAACTTGTGACATAGTTTTAACTATACATGCACTAAGTCAAAGGTGCATTATCATACATTTATTTTGTTCTGACGTGGAAATCAAATCCAGTAACTCCCATTTGTTCTATAGAACTGTGACGCAACCTTTCGCTTCTCAGCCGATCTCTCACTCGCCAAGCCACCGGTACCTATAGTATTTGTGTTAGGCATTCAAATGGAATATCCAGCAAAGCCAATATTGTGCTCAACGCAATTCAACTCTCAGGATTCCCTAATGAACCAATACATACAACCTGGCTTTCTCCTGCAGCTGCGATTGTTATACAACTAATTAATTCTACGAAATAGGTAGCTATTATGTAGGTATGATGATTGAAATTAATGAACATTGGCCTCACAGCTCAAATGGTTGTAGCTCGCTTTGTGTGTAGGTTATAAACAATGCTGTCTTTTTTTCCTAAAGATTTTTGTTCACGTGTGTACATTTTCAAATAATTCATTCCTATTTGTCTTTTTTTTGACAGCGGGATGAGTTGACCGATTCAAAATATGCATTAGGTCAACTCATCCCGCGGGATAAGTTGACAGCGGCTTCAGTTGACTAAAGAGTCATGCGTTCGATCCCTATTTGTGTTGTCTGAGTCGTAGCATGTTTTATAAAAAAAATATACTCGTTTAGACATGTTAAAAATAAGACTACTTTTAACTGATTTCAAGGAAAGAGGAAGAGAAAAAGAAAGAGAAAGGCCAGGTCAAAAGTACCCTAAACCGACGCGCATGTATGAAGAATGTAATGAGAGTGAATGAAGCAAAAGAAGTATGTCAGGATCGTAGCAAGTGGAGATCCGTGGTCTCTGCCTACCCCGTCGGGAAACAGGCGTGATTTTATGTATGTATGTATGTATGTAAGAAAGAGGAAGTTCTGTGTTCAACTGTATGTATGTTCACTGATATTTCCGTGAAATCGTACCATTTGTTTAAATGGGGTGGTCCCATATAAATCTCTGAAGGATTGTAACTTTTCCCGTAAAACTTAAAAAACCTCATCTTCATTTGTAATCCTGCTTATTACAACATTGAAGTGGGTTATCGTTTTTATTATTTAAAACGTAATTATGTTGAATTAATTACATTAATGGTCTGGTAATGTTTCAGTGAGCACGAGCTTATCAGATTAGGTAAACGTTTGTGGACTTTACTAAATATCCACATGGATCTTCAAAGTCTTCAAGTATGTTAATGGTAATGGATGCCTGAGGCCTTAATTTCCCATTAACTGGACCCTACAGGCCATTAATTGCGTTATGTCCCTTCTGATTGGACCTCTGGACTTTTAATTAGGATTAATTCGAATTAAATGTCTTATTTGCCTCCAAATGGTGACGAATTTGCTAGATGCGACACTAAAATGGACCCTAGGAACATACCAGCACGGGCTACGACTGTTTGAGTTTGTTTTTAATCATGAAAGTTTCATGACGTTTTTGATTTTTTCCCGATTGCGAAGCAGGAGGGTATTGTGTTGCGGTTTATAGACTCGTATGTATGTGAGTTTTTTTATATCACTGTATAAATGAGATGTCATCACTCGATTCTCATGCACTTGAACTTTTTATGTTCTTCAACATATTGGTTTCCTTGCGATGTTTTCCTTCACCGTTTGAGAATTTTTTTAAATAGAAAATCTCACTTGTGCACTACCGGTTTCGAACCCACGACCTTAGGATCGGAAGGCTGAGCCACCACTACTAGACCACCAGCACTCTACGCTTCGATTAAAACACTATCCTTATAATTTTCGATAAAATGTATGTTTAATAGGGGATGTAGAGGGAACAATAGGATGTCTTCTCAACCCGTTAATACCTCAAAGTTCGGGGTGTCAATTAGACCAGTCCAACTGTTTTAAACTTAAATGAAAGAGGATCTCAAATGTTTTGTCATTTGAATGATGTTCCCTTTTATGCTAATAGGGAGATCTTTGGGAAGAAAGTTGAGAGGACGGTTTTATAGGTCACTCAGTGCTCTATGTTGATGAAGCGATGCTGTAAGATACTAGCTTACGTTGGTACGAGTATAAAATGAAAAGTACCTACTTTATGACTTCTACGTTGTAGTATACAATGTAAAGTGTGGAATTGGATTGCAACTGTTGGGCTAATGTTTTTTACATTGATTATTGTTTATGAAAAAGTTTTTGTGTTTAGATTTTTTTGCAATATAAAACATTTGTTTATAAATAAAATAAATAATAAATAATGCTGGACAATTCACACAGCATCATCTAGCCCCAAAGTAAGCTACTCAAAGCTTGTGTTATGGGTACTAGATAACTGATATATTTAATACATGATATAGGTACATAGATAGATATTTTTTATTATAAATACACACCCAGACCAACGGAACAAATTTCTGCAGATCGTACACAAATTTGTTCCGAGGCGGGAATCGAACCCGCAACCTCATGCGTCGCAGGCGGACTCTTGCCCGCTGCGCACACTGAGGTCGTTTGACATCGGTAAATATAATTTAGTGGCTGAACGAACGATAAATATTCCAATCCTTTTTAATTATTTTCAAACAAAGCTAATCTGCGAAATATGCTTTTTGTTATTGTCGTGTTTGCATACGGAATACTAAATACTGTGCAAAATGTTGGCATGTACCAATTAAAATGTTTAGATGTGCCTCTGACTACCCTCTTTAAATATCTTCATAAGATCTAAGCAACTAGAGATCTGAGGAGATATCATCAAAGCCTTGGGATTAAAGTCGTGATCATATTTACTTTTTCTTTGCATCTATTGATTAGAGATACATATATGTATTATATCGAAGTTGGCAAACACATCGCTTATTTGAAGATAAGCAGACAAAGCTATATAATAAATCAACAAACGTAGGACAAGGGCCGGGCGATTCGAGCTCACTCGGCAGCCCCTAATGTTATTATTTGAATTAGAATTTGAAAGTTGCCGAATTTAATTTGAATAAACAAGTGGTCGGTTTTATATTGTTGGGTTTCTGGGTGATCTTCGTTGTAATTTGTGTTGGATTTTGTCGAAATGCGGAAGGCTTTTCATTTTTGACCTCGGGTACCCTAAGGCTACTAATAAGGCTGCAGATACATTTGTAGATCTTGAGCAATATTTTTTTTAACAATACTTAGCAGTTATTTACTAAATAAAACAGCACTTTTTTTTCATATAAATGAAAAGAAGCTTGCAACATGTGATGCTACCGTAAATAATTTTGACTGTTAATTTCCCTCATATTTTATTCTTGCTCCAGTGTCCACTTAAACACAATAATGCTTGTTGAATACTCCTTGTAAAATTGCACGAAAATAGCCTTTAAATGCATGAAAGAGCCTTCGAAGTGCATTGAAATCCTTTCACCACACTGGTTCAAAAGAACTACTCGTAGTAACAGCAGAATAATCTGGTACTGCTATGGTACCCAACAAGGTGGACTATCGTTTTCTTTTATTAGATACTGAGCTTTAACCCTAAAATCTCTAAATAATCGTTTTATATTGAGAAACACGAATAAAGTAATGTAAATTTTACGAAAAGTTACAGGAAAATAAGTTTGAAAAAACCAGCAAAGTTTATACAGGAATAACAGAAAAGATTTTCATAATAAAATAATAAAGATATATAAAAATCTTTTGCTACTGACTGACTGACATTATAAACGCATATCAAAATTATATAACTAATTCTTTGAAAGCTGAAAGGAGGATAAAATTCCTTTCTTCAAATTTCAGCTCTTTAGGACTTTAGGCTCTGCGTTTATTTGTCAACCTTGAAACAAGACTTACAAACCTTTTGTAAGTCTTGTGTCTGGGTGTTTTGGTACTATGGTACTAGTAGTTTCTGATACCCAAAATAGAGGAAAACCTAGTTGAGGTCAGAACTATGTAGGTGACCATAGTATGTGATTTGCGTTATGTAATTAGGTGTTATCTGTCAATCACTCAGTTGGTCACTAACGATAGAGTTGTATATACTTAGATTGAATGTATATTACAGGGGTATGCCTGATAGAGCACGCCAGTGGCAGAGCGACAGACAAGGTGACCAACCACAACAACTCCTACACCAGCTACGGACTGTTTCAGGTAACCACAGTACCATAAAGTTCTTCTTCTTCTTTATTTATGGCATCTGTCTCTTTTGAGATCAGTTTTGTCAGTGTCAAAGTTTTTTAATTTAATAGTGTTAATAACAGTATTAAACGGGTATTTATCGCGTTTTATTTACGTCACGTAAGTCACTGAATAACTGACGTCATCCCGTGACCACAACAGTGTGTAAACCTGTTAAAACGTCGGGAAAAATAGGTAAATAAAACGCGATAAATACCCGGTTAAAACTAATAATAATGTGTATAGATCGCGTTAGTTAAAAAATATTTATTTAATAGTATTGCACAGTGAAATTGTCAAGTCAATTTTAAACAGGAGATGGCTGTTTTGTTTAAAATTCTCGGGTTTTTTTTCGGAAATTGATATGAGTCAAAAACATAAGCTTTATTGTAAAAATAACCATCCAAACTTTCGCATTAATAATATTAGTAGGGCTTTATATTAGCACAATTTATTTTAAAAGCCATGTCACGAGCATGAGTTAGTTTTCTATAAGTAGATTCGATCCAATTCCATTCCGTGTAAGATCCTCCGCTGACGTCACAATACGATTGGCCAGTTGCAGATACGTAATATCTATTTTATTTGCGGAACGTGGATTGATAAAAGTGGTTGAATGGAAATCGTATCTGCACTCTTGATACTTTTAAATCTTTCGAGTCTATCACTCACTCTACTACGCTTACTTCTATTAACCTTTTAACCCCCTCACCACGTGTGATATTTTTTGTTGGCATCTATTTCAATATTACAAGTTTTATGTTTTTATTCAGTTCTTCTCTTTGTAAGGCATCTGTCTGTTTTAAAATAAATTTTTCTAGTGTCAATTGTTTAAATCAGTAGTATTGTCACAAAGTCGGTCAAATTGTCAAGTCAATTTTCAGTGAATTGTTCAATTTTAAACAAAATATGGCTGTTTTGTTCAAAATTCTCGGGATTTCCTCCGAAGAATTTAGAAAGGATTGCGCGCTGGTCAGCTAGTCTATACTAACCTATACTAATGTTATAAAGAGGAAAGTTTTGTATTTTTGTTTGTCTAAACTAATATTATAAAGAGGAGGCATTTGATTGTTTGTTTGTTTGTTTGTTTGTTTGCATCGAATAGGCTCCGAAACTACTGAACCGATTTGAATAATTCTTTCACCGTTGGAAAGCTACACTATCAGCGGGTGACATAAGCTATGTTATCTTTTCAAAAAAATTAGGGATCCTTACTAAAACTTCAATAATGTAACTCAAGGTGTAAAAAAATTACCTAAAATATTCTTTAAATCGCGAGCGCTGCGAAAACTATTGATGATAGAATAAAATAATGTACTACGACTTTGTAGAGCACATTATTGTTTACAAAGAAAAACGCTCTGAGGAGATATACCGAACCTAGGAATTACAGTCGTGACCATGTACGAGTATACCTATATAAATACCCGTGCGAAGCCAGGGTGGACCACTAGTAACGAATAAACTCAAAACCTACCAGTCCGATTTCAAAAATTATTTTACCATTACAATCATTGATTAGAACGCTACATTATCCCTGAGTAACATAGGTTATATTTTATGTAGGTACTTACCTCGCGAGCAAAGCCGCGAGCGGATGCTAGTAATAATAATAATATTATAAAGAGGAAAGATTTGATTGTTTGTTTGCATTGAATAGGCTCCGAAACTACTGGACCGATTTGAAAAATTCTGTCACCAATGTGTAGAATGAACTTTCAGGATGAACATAGGTTATATTTTATATAGGTACTTCGCGGGCGATGCCGCGTACTGAAGCTAGTCACAGATAAAATGTTACCCACTCAAACAAAACCCAGGTCCCTACATCAGTGCAAACTACACGTGCGCATACCATTAGCAGCGAATTTGCATGATTGCTGCACTAATCAGACTGCCGGACAGACAGACATTTTGGTTATAAATGGGACAAAACCGGGGTGCTAGCACTAGTATGTAATTAAATACAATAGAGCTTTCAACAATCATAATAAAGTATTACATCAGTGAGCGCAAAAAAACATGGAAGCTTCAAGGAAAATATCCGCGAAATTTGACACCATTGAAACTCCTTCGTAGATTTACCAAAAATTGATAAATGTCGACTTTATTCCTTCGAAGTTTGGGTTCAAATTGCCATATTATAACGTATTATAACTTATGATTTGGCATAATTGACATGCCCCGCCTACCTCAACATTTTTTGAGCCGTAGCGGGTGTAGCAGTGATCTGTTATAGTTACTAAAGGGGTGTAGCCAAGGGCACGTCCAAGCACTTACTGAAAGATGAACACTCTCTGAACTGGTGCTAACTAATCGTCCAACAGTAGGTAGGTAGATATCATACGACATGTGATTTGATGCAACGTATTTGTGTAACTGAAACAAGGTTAATCGCTCACTATTTGCGCCCTGAAATAGGAATTATTACTTGAAAACAATAGGGTTGAATTATTTGACGACCTCAATGGCGCAGCGGGCGAGAGTCCGCCTGCGACGCAAGAGGTTGCGGGTTCGATTCCCGCCGCGGAACAAATTTGTGTACGATCTGCAGAAATTTGTTCCGTTGGTTGGTGTTTTCTATGTACAATAAAAAATATCTATCTATGTATATAATGTATTAAATATATCAGTTATCTAGTACCCATAACACAAGCTTTGAGTAGCTTACTTTGGGGCTAGATTATGCTGTGTGGATTGTCCAGCACTATTTATTTATTTATAGTATTGTTGATAAAAATGAGATTAAAATTAACGACGAGAAGGCGACGCGGCAGATCAAATATGAGGGATCAAAGTTCCGGGATTAAACCCTATGTTCTATTACATAGCCCATACAAAGGCTTTAATCCCGGAACGTACGGTTCCCGTGGGGTAGATTTGTTTTTTGTTTTTTAAGGTACCACGGGCCAGGCGGTAGCTAGTAGTTATATTATAAGCACAAGACCTATGAATCTATAGATTACCTACTTGTTCGTAGTTATAATAGTGACTCAGTGCCCCAGTTTGTCATAACTGAGATTGACTCGCCCCATCCGCCGCCGCAATTGGTGCATTATGCGAGTGGAAATTAGAGTTGAAGGCAGGTCAGAATAGACATTCGACCCTGTGACCTATTAGCGTATTTATAGCGTAATCCTGATGGGTTTAGAAAGGAACTATTCACTACAATTCACATATTTTATACCCGTGTCAAACTCTGCTTTTAGCTGCTGGAAAAATAACCACCAAAATTACATTATAAAACTCAAAATAACACGAGAAAAAATATAAAAACTAGAGCCACGAAGTTCACAGTCGTAACATCAGAATAAATCCTACACAAAATCTTCATGCAGTGAAGAAAAGGTGTGTTGACGTAAAGAAAATACTTAGCAAATTAGACCTACAAATCTATCTAAGGTCGGTTATAGGTATCCTGAATCTTAGGTACTTTGCTTTTTTAACATGACATTTAGGCATTTTACTTTTTAGGCAACTTAAATTTAGACTTTCTGATCAGGAAGCGGTAAAACCAAGCCTTTCTTTCACACCACTAGATGGCACTAGTAAAAATATAAATTTAGTGTTACGAGTAGAAATGCATTGGTACACAATTTAAGGGAGTCTATATTCCGTAGAGCTCTTACTGTCAAGTAGCATTGTGCCTTTGGGTTGGAGCAAATACCTACCCATGATGTATTGGATCATGGATACCGACTCATCTATTGGACGTCTTAGATGAATAGACCCAGTTCACTCCATTAATTAAGAGGAATGTTCTAGAGGTGATGACGTTGTGCCAGAGCCCGCAGGATGCGGCTGCGATTTGCATTGTCGCGAGACTCAGCCGTACTATACCGATCCATCGTAGATGTCCCAAGTGGCGTTCTGTTTCAAGAGTTTGCTATGAAGACTATCGATATCGAAGAGTTTTACAACTTAGTGTAGCAGCTTTTAGATTGAAATAGTTTTTTCGAGCTCATCTCTACCTAGGATGCGATTATCACAAGACAATTCAATATCGCAATTTATAATTAAAACTTTACTACACTGCGTTCCGCAGCTGCGCACGCTGTGAACAAATCACACGGTGCATTTTATCTGCGTGACTCCGTTTGTGAGACTTGTTCGTGTAATTTGTACTGGGTTGCAGTGAATGTTATCTCATATAATTTCAAAAAAAGTGAAACTATCTTTACAAACAAAATCAATAAAACCATACATATTCGTACATGCTCACGACTGTAATCCCTAGGCTTGGTAGATTAATCTCCTCAGATCTTTGAGCATAATATCTAAAAAGGGTAGTCAGAAGCACGTCCAAACATGATATTTGGCACATGCCCATATTTTGTACAGTTAGTATTCTGGACAATATACGGGACAATTTCGTATAATCGGTAACACAGTTAACAAAAACAATCGAATCGGTATAATGTATAATCATCGACATATTCACCGATCATCTATCGACAAGCACCGTAACACTAGTATCAGCGTTTCTGCAAATCGAAGCCCCGATTGAAATCAGGCGCGGTTCGATCGGTAAATACCGTCTTGAGCTAATACTTTCTCCTGAGATTGCTAATCTCAGTCGAGATGAGAAACTGGTCTATGTTTGCGCGCCCGCATGAATACTGTTCTAAGCGGATCGGAGTAAATATAATTATGAGGGTAAATATGACGTGATCAGGAGGAATACGCTACCCAAAAATTACCTTATAGGTACGCTCAACGTAATTTTTGGTAGCGTAGGGATCTATGGGTACCTAAAGTAAGTTGTGATTTGGAGGGTATTGACATTTTTAAACAACGAAAACAAAATGGAAGTTATCAAGATTTAATTTGGCTCCTTTTTCTACACAAATTTCAGTTTGTTTGTATCTCTGAAACCCATCCGAATTTCAAAAATTATTTCACAAATGTTAAGAATAAATTTTCAGAATGAACATAGGCTATATTTTATGTAGGTACCTCGCGGGCGAAAGCTAGTTTCCAATATAAATTAAGGTGGTAAACTACATTATTTTTTCTTGATTGTATCACTATCAGTACCAAGTAGTGCGGATATTATATAGAACTTCAATTTGAACAAAGCTTCACTCTTAATAAAAATACTTTTATTTCCTGCATTTTTTCACTGACGCTTTTGCATACAAAGTCGTCGCGTACAACTATTGAAGAGAGCCGAGTCGGAGCCGCCGCAAGACAAATCAGAAATTGGCATCACGCCCGAAAGATAAAAATCTTTTTCCTCCATAAATGACTGCAATACCGCGACATTGTGTCCTACTACACGATGGTAAGCTGTACAGCTACTTTTGACAGCTGCTCTTCTAGCATGAGCACCGTAGGCAGCGTTTTTCTGTACGAAAGAAAAAACTAAATAACATATTTTGAGACGACAAAATTGTCGTAAATAAAAATAATGTCTATGGTTTTCATGCCAAGTCCTTGGACTTCTCTTACTTTATCAGCAAATGAAACATGGAAACATGCTTACCCTACTATCCTACTTAATTTTACGAATATTAACTAATTATAACTAATAATTATAAATGCGAAAGTTTGGATGGATGAATGGATGTATGAATGTTTGTTACTCAATCACGCTGAAACAGCTGAACGGATCTGGATTAAACTTGCAATTTGCGTGGTTTATGACCTGGAATAACACATAAGCTAGTTTTTATTATTAGTATTAGACGGGTATTTATCGCGTTTAAATTACGCACGCTGTCGTGGTCACGGGTAGACTACCCGTGACCACGACAGCGTGCAAACCTGTCGAAACGTCGGGAAAATATAAGGTAATTTAAACGCGATAAATACCCGTCTAATACTAATAATAATGTGTTCAGATCGCGTAAGTTTAAAAGTACATAAAGCTAGTTTTTATCTAGGTAGGTACTTCACGAATGGAGCCGTAAGATATAAAGCACTGAATACGCTGAGGGACCAAAAGCCTTACACAATATTGAGTCTACGTGACGTTGCATTTACGTTCATAGTCCCACAATGCTACGTGCAGCGGTCCTACGTGACGGAGAAATTACTGCAAGCTTTATTTTTACCACTATAAAATTCCTGTGACGTTTTATCTCCGGGACATTTAACTTTGATGTGCTGTATGATTAGTCCACGATGTTGATATATTATACTATCTGTGTCCTTCATTTATGATCTATGGAGATGTGATGTAATCTGTGGCTAGCTCTCTGCAAATAAAAACAACAAAAGTAAGGTTGTGTTTTGTTTATTATATTATAAAATTAAAACGCTTCCACTGCGCAATCATCAAAATAAATGGTTGACGCTTCAACAAAATAGCAAGAGCAAAATTCGGAAGGAAAAATAAGGAAAAACAAGTAAAAAGAAGCAAGATGTCAACGGGTACAAGTGTTCAGCTTCCAAAACTCATTGATGGTGCAAATTTTTCAACATGGAAGTTTCGTATGAAACTTATTCTCGATGAAAGGGGACTTGGATCAACAATAGAATCGACATCCAAATTAGAAGTAAAAGCAGAGGATAATGCCAAAGCTAAAAGCGTTATTGCACAATGTGTGTCTGACAAATTCATAGAAATAATAAAAAGATGTTCAACTGCGGCGGCTATGTTGGAGAAGCTCGAAGAAGTATTCGAAAGGAAAAGTGTCTTCAATCAATTATATCTACGGAAGAAATTGCTATCCATGAAATGTACAGCAACTGACAATCTACAAGATCATTTTCTGAAATATGACAATATTATTGATGAACTGGAGTCAACTGGTGCGACGCTGAAGGAAACTGATAAGGTGTGCCATCTATTGCTCACTTTACCCAGTGAATACGATACTGTTATTACAACACTTGAAACAATAGACAAAGAACTCAAAATTGATTTTGTAAAATCAAGATTACTTGATGCTGAACTAAAAATGAAAGGAGTAGAAAAAGAAACTACAGAAACGGACGTACAAAGCTTCATGACATGCTACAGATGTGGAAAGAGAGGTCATAAATCATTCCAATGCAGGACTGGTCAATCATCGGTACGTGGCTTAGAAAATCAGCGAGGCAGGATCACAACGAGAGGACGCGGTCAATTTAGAAGTAATTCCAGAGGTCGAGGTACGAGATATACAAGCTCCAACAGGACACCATGGCAGGCCAGCCAGGCAGCAAACGCAGAAGAAGAAGAGGAGATTCAGGTTACGTTTACGGCATTTGGTGGTTCCAGTAATGTAGGGAAAAGTGCTAGTAATTTAGTGGAACTCATCGTGGACTCTGGGGCAACGGAACATTTGATCATGGCTGAGTACGAGCCATACATGACAGACATCAAGACGCTACACAAAGAAATTAAGATTTATGTTGCAAATGGACAATATTTAACGTGTTATAAGAAAGGTAAACTAACATTAAATTATAACAATAATAATATAAATACATCAATAGATATTGAAGGATTAATAGTTACAAAATTATCACACAATTTAATATCTGTCAAAAGGCTATTAGAGAAAGGGTTTCATATTCAATTTTTCAATGATTGTGTCTCAGTGAGTACTTCCAAATTAGAAATCATAGGCAAGTTAAAAGGTAGGTTATATGTTATAGATACTAAACTAAAAAGTGAGGTAAGTTTATTAACAGAAAATTTATGGCATCAGAGATTAGGTCATGCGAACAGAAAACAGCTGAGATTGTTGCAGTTACCATGCAGTAAGACACCATGTGAACCATGCATGAAAGGTAAATCAACCAGGTTACCTTTCCGTTCCACTCCCAAACCACGTTCTTATTGTATAGGTGAGCTTATTCATACAGATATCTCTGGACCGGTATCTACACCCACTTCTACAGGTGAGATTTACTACCAAACAATCATTGATGATTTCACTCATTTTTGTGAGGTTCACTTATTAAAAAGAAAATGCGAAGCATCAGACAAATTAATAGAATACATAAACAGATTAGAAACACAAACGGGTAATAAAGTCAAGAAAATAAGATCAGATAATGGTGGTGAGTTCAAGAATGAGAAAATGAATAAATTTTGTAAAGAAAAAGGAATATTATTACAGTACACAGTGCCATACAGTCCACAATCGAACGGAGTAGCTGAAAGAATGAATAAAACAATATACAACAGAGCAAGAACATTACTCATAGATACTGGATTACCGAAAGTGCTGTGGGGTGAGGCAGTGATGTGTGCAGTATATCAAATTAACAGATGCCCATCCTCAGCTATTAATTTTCAGACACCAGCGGAAAAGATGTTTGGAAACAACAGTTTGTCAAGACTAAGAGTATTTGGATCAAAAGTTTGGGCTCATATTTTACCAAAACAAGACAAACTGTTAGAAAGAGCAAAAGAAATGAGGTTTGTAGGTTATCAACAGAATGGTTATCGTTTATGGGATCCGGAGAGCAACAAGATTGTTGTGTCAAGAGATGTAAGGTTTGATGAAAGCCAGATAAAGTATACAGAAAAGAAACATAAAGAAGATAAAGAACAATACGTTGAATATGAAAAAGAAGATGCGAAGAAAGAGGAAACAGATGATTTTCAAACCAAAAGAAGAATACAAGAAACTAAAAAGGACACGCATGTTGATGAAAACAATGAAATAATAAAAGATATGGAAAGCGATAAGAAAATCCAGAAAGAACAAGAAGAAGAAGAAATAAAAACTGATATAGAAAGTGAAAGTGAATATGAAGATACTGAAGAAAAACTGTCACCAAAACATAAAACGAAGTCAGGAAGAATTGTGAAAAAGCCAAACAGATATCAAGAAAGTGACTATGAACTGTACACAGCATATTGTCTACTGTCAGAAGATCCACAAGATTATGAAGAAGCAATAAATAAAGGATGGAGTAATGAAATAAACAGAGAACTGAAAGCACATGAAAAAATGGAAACTTGGAAGATAACAGATTTACCTAAGGGAAAGAAGGCGATTGAAACAAAATGGATTTTTAGAACAAAACAAGATGGTACAAAGAAAGCTCGACTAGTAGCTAAAGGTTTTCAGCAAAGTAATTTGGAAAACAATTACTCTCCCGTAGCCAGAATATCCACAATAAGATTAATGATGAGTCTAGCAGTACAACAAGATCTGCCATTGAAACAATTTGATGTGCCTACTGCATTTTTAAATGGGAACCTAGATGCAGATGTTTATATCAAATGTCCAAGTGGTTTAAATATCAGTGAAGGCAAAGTTCTCAAATTACAAAAGGCATTGTATGGATTAAAACAAGCACCTAGATGCTGGAATCAAAGGTTTAATGAATTCATAACTAGAGAGGGATTCATACAATCAAGACATGACTCATGCCTGTATGAAAAAGAAAAGATATGGATATTATTATATGTCGATGACATATTATACTTAGGAGAAGACAGCATAATAATAAAGCAGCTAGAAAAAGAATTTAAAATGAAAAACTTAGGAGAAGTAAGTAATTACCTAGGACTAGAAGTTACAAGGAACAAGGATGAAATGAAAATAAAACAGAAAAAAATGATAGTGAAACTTCTTGAAAAATATAATATGCAAGACTGTAAGGGAAATAGAACACCAATGGAAACCAACTTCAGTGCAAAACCAACGTCATTAGATGTAGTAGAAGTACCTTATAAAGAACTAGTGGGATCTTTACTCTACATTTCAACAAATACTCGCCCGGATATCACATATGCAGTATCATACTTGAGCAGATTTCTAGACAAGCCAACACTAGAGTTGTGGAAAGCAGGCAAAAGAGTTCTAAGATATCTCAAAGAAACACAAGATCAGGGGCTGATCTACAAAAGGACTAATGATTACACCAAGCTTCATGCATATTCAGATGCAGACTGGGCAGCTGATAAGGTTGACAGGAAAAGCACGAGTGGTTGTGCCATATATCAAGGCAAGAATTTAATAACATGGTTTTCTAGAAAGCAGACATGTACCGCACTGTCAACAGCTGAGGTAGAGTATATAGCAGGTGCACATGCATTAAGTGAGCTTGTTCACATAAAAGGTCTACTCTCTGATTTCCTAAATCATAAATCTGTATACGCTCATATTTTCATTGATAATCAAAGTACAATTAAATTAATTCAGAATCAAACTAACACAAAAGCTTCAAAACATATTGAAATTAAATATCACTATATAAAAGATGTTGTAAATAAGAAAATAGTGTCTATATCATATGTACCTACAGATAAAAATATCTCAGATATCTTTACAAAGGCCTTGCCAGCCATCAAGCATTTGTATTTCTGTAAAAAACTTAACATAGCATGAATAACTAATTAGGTAGGTAGTAGTTTTAGTAGTTAGACCTAATAGGTTCTTGAATATTTTTTTTAATTAGCAGTTTTATAACTGATCCCAAGACCACTGTCGTAGGGCTAATTTAAAAGAAACAAAAACAATGCATCTAAGTGTTACTTTATTAGTGTAAGGTAGTTTTATGATAGAGTATTTTTCATTTTGTTTGATTGAAACAGCATTAACTTTTGTTACTTTATTTTGTAATTTAGAGTCATAGTAAAGCATAAGTCACAGTTTATCAATATGATAAAATACAGTATTAGAATCTACTATTATAATTGTATCCAGTTAAGTCAAAATTGAGTTGTTAAATGTAAAGTCAATAATTAGTTTTGTTAAAGTAAAATTATTTATTTTGTTATTCAATTAAAAAAAAACTTAAGACTTTTTAAATTGAGGGGCTGTGTTGATATATTATACTATCTGTGTCCTTCATTTATGATCTATGGAGATGTGATGTAATCTGTGGCTAGCTCTCTGCAAATAAAAACAACAAAAGTAAGGTTGTGTTTTGTTTATTATATTATAAAATTAAAACACGACAGTAACGGCGTGACTTTGCGGAAATTTGATTCAAAATATTGATAATAAAGGCATAATTATCTAGTACGAAATAGTAGTATTCAGCCGTCGTACGGAGGAAGGGTACATTTAATACTTTTCGAAAACATTTAAGTGATTTTTTATCAAAAAATATATCAAAAATATTTAACCTCTTAATCTCAAGATTTACAAATTGTTGGTTGTGCTTTGCTTCTATACGACGGCAGTATTGGCAAATAAATGAGCAGAGTATCTTCCTACTAAGTATTTGCGTTTTTACCACGTCATCTTGCCACATTTTGTTTCGTATTGTATAGTATATGGTATTGTTTTTGGACAATATGCATTGATATGCAGCTGTCAAAAGTGGCTTTATAACTTAATGGTATTGTTCACAGCATACAAAACCGGAAGTGCCTACTTTTGATGCTCGTGAAAAGCCAGAAGTGACCTCTTATCACGGATCATGACTTCACGTCCTGAATCTTTCAAACAACATTTAGTATTTATTTTATTTTCTAGGAAAACAAAACTAGACAGTGGTTACAGATCCAAATATCGGGGGTTTGTACCTGGTTATACACCAATGGGTATTTCTATTCGAATAAATGTGGATACGTAATGCTTGAACGGTGAAGGAAAACATCCTGATGAAACCGGCATCCCTTATAACCAAAAGTTCGAAGGTGTGTGTCCTAAGTTAATATTTCGATAAGCACCGATGGGCTTGCAGCCTGTCACTTACCAGAACTTCAATGAAAATATGGTCATATTCCTACTTATTATTATAAATGCGAAAATTTGTGTGTGTTTTTTTTTATTGCCACGTATCTCCGTAATTGCTTAACCGATTTTGATGAAATTTGGTATGTAGATAGTCTAGGTTCTGGAATAACACATGAGCTAATCAAATTTTGTATACCTACCCAAAATTGTGAGAATCATTTAAAACTGCCTGACATTGTGACAATACCTTCTTACTTACTCTATTTAATAATTTAGTCGTGGTATGAGTGATATGAGTTACAAACAGGCAAACAGACGTTGAATAGGAAGCGTCATCTACAAACCCCTTCACACTCGGAGTGGCACAGTCACACGCACATCAAAATAAGGGGGCTTGTGTCCCCCTTCATGTAAAGGGTCCCTATAACTTTGACGTAAGTGTCATTGCGTGGAAATGTCCATGAGGTTTTGGCATACAGTCGACATTATACTCGTAGTTATGTACAATATTAATTCATCAGAGCTTTTTTTATTTAAAAAGCTAAATTGGCTTTTTTAAAAAGAGTTCAAACCCTCTGTAAATAAATAAAGATTTATAAATTACTAGGATTTTTTTTTGCCACTAAAGGTAGCCTTTCTGTTATACAAATACAAATATAAATTATAGATACAATTTTTTTTTGTCACTATAGTAGCCTTTTTCTTTCCAATACTAACTATCCATATAAAGATGTCATTCAGCCGTTCAGTTATAAAATGGTATTGTTACCATTTTATAACTGAACGGCTAAATAAATCACTTAGAATAAGAAGAAAAAAAAAATGTTTGTTTGTTGGTTTGTACCAACAAACAAACATTTTTTTTTTCTTCTTATACAAAGAACAACACAGAGTTTTAGATTGTAAGAAACGAATATTGAAGTGATTTATTTAACTAAATACGCTTATGGCAATAACTTTAACTGTAAGATATCTTTGTATTTTCTCTTTAAGTGAATATGTAAATTCTTTTGAGAAATAGATGATAATAATAATAATAATAATTTAGTCGTGATCCTGTTTGGTTATTTTAAATATTAGGTTTGTTGGTTTTGACATTACAGTAGTTATTTACCTGTCACGTTGAACGCAAGCCAATCTCCGAAAACTTTTTAATAGACCTAAAAGGGTTTTTGTGTTTAAAACAAGAAAACTATGGCAAAAGGTAAAACATTCAAGCCCTGAACTCAGACAGGTCATAAATAAGACCCAAAACTCAATATAAAACTACACAAGAAGTTCAATCAATTCCAGAGACAAAAATAATAGATGATCAAGAGTTTTACCATCATCATCATTTCAGCCACTGACGTCCACTGCTGAACATTATGCCTCCATAGTTTTCAGAGCGATCAATCTTTAAATCTTATCAAGTATTTTGTTCTATGTCTGGGTGTTACTATGTATTCTATTTATTTATTTACAAAAAAAAAGTATTTAATTAATCTATCGACTATCTAGTTCCCCTAGTACAAGCTTTGCTTAGTTTGGGGCTAATGGCGTTGTGTAAACTGTCCATCAATATTTATTGATTGATTTGAATTTGTTTTCAAAAGTATTAGACATACGTTTGCGCATGTATTAAAAAATATAAGTAGAGTAACAAAATCATAACTACTATAGCTAAATCTGTTCCGATCCCAATGCTGAGCAAAAATCTTACAAATAGGGTCGTCACACAACCCAGTCACTTATCGCCGACAGCCACCGTATTATCGATACTTGATAGTATCGTGTTGCGGCGATTGAGTTAGCGAGCGGGACGAGACAATCGAAATCGGATATCGAATAAATGTCTGTATCTATTACAATATTCGATGTCGAAGGAACTGTACAAATCACTTTATTTATATCGCTTGAACACTTGAACTGTAGATCGTTCTGTCGGGACTTTATTGTGCAATGAATGCGTTTTACGGACGTTTAAAGGCGGCATCTACGCGACGTCTACGCGGCGTCTACGAGTCATCTACGCGTCATCTACGTATTATCTACGCGTCATCTACGCGTCCTCTACGCGTCATCTACACCTACTATCATCGCTTTAAAAAAAATTGGAAGAATGTTAAAAGAACACTAGTGGTGTAGTGGTAGCACCCCTGCTTCGCGATCCGGAGGTCGTGGGTTCAACCTAGGCGTGCACCAAAGAGTATTTTCATTTGAAAAATTTATGTGCGCAATGCCAGTGCTCTTGAACGGTGAAGGAAAACATCGTGAGGAAACAGACATACCCTAGAACCAAAAATTCGAAGGTGTGTGTCATAGGTTAGTATTCTTATAAGCGGTGACGAGCTTGCAACCTGTCACGTACGGAATGCTAATCACAGTGCAAAATGTGGTCATGTGCCAAATATCATGTTTGGACGTGACTCTGACTACTCCCTTCAGATATCCTTAAAAAGATCTTAAGAGATTTACCGAGCTTGGGGATTACAGTCGTGATCATGTTTATGTGTATTAAAAGTATCTATTTCAGCTTGCTTTCAACTAAATAAAATCACGGCTCTATGGTTTCCCAATAAGTTGCCAGCCTTAAAAATAAATAATTAAAACGAATTAATTAAAAACGTGTTCGCTGACACAAAACCCGACCGAGTTGTGTCGTCGAAATTAACATTTACATGGCGCTTTTTACGGATAAGAGCGTAAACGAATTTTTTGAAATTTTGCGTGGACTGAATAATTATGGACTAATTCAGGACTATTGTGCAATATAGCTCTTATTTTAATGTTTCTAAACAGAAACTCAATTCTGATGCTTGGGTGGCTTCGGTTAACAAGTGTTAAGAGGACATAGGTTCGATTCCCACTGAGGGAACATGTCCGCAAGATTTACAAATATTATCTGTTGTTTTTGTTACTGTGGTTCCATTTTACCATGGTTTATTTACTCTATATGTGTAACTATGTATGTTTTCATATATAAATTATACATAGGTAAAATCTATTGCTAAACTTGATCTTAATAATAATATTTAGCAATGGAAATTACATACATTATTATAGTGATATTCATTATATACATACATGTTTTGTTTAGTTATGTAAGGTAGACTGCCACTATTACAAAACCACCTACATTCAAATAGAAGGCTTCTTCTTCTTATCGTCACAGTGTGTTAAATTTTTTAAACAATTTAATACAATAAAAAAAAATAGTAAGCGACGACGTACCAATCAAAATTCCGAAAATTTCGTTTACCACAGTTTCAATAACAGCCCATTACAATGTATATTGGGTTGGTTCACCTATAAATACTACATGCGGTAGAACTATTAATTTGACCACCTAGCATTGTGAAACCATCCAGTGTTGCAACTTTTATGGTTATGGTTACCACCATAGTTATAGGTGCTTATTTGTTCGTTTATTATGTAAAAAATAAAAATAAATATGATCACGACTGTAATCCCCGGTAGATATCTTCTTCAGATCTTTAATTACTTAGATCTTTGCGGATATCTAAAGAGGGTAGTCAGAGGCACGTCCAAACATGACATTTGGTACATGCCCACATTTTGCACAGTAGCTAGTATTCCGTACGTGACAGGTTGCAAGCCCATCGCCGCTTATAAGAATACCAACCTATGACACACACCTTTGAATTTTTGGTTCTAAGGTATGCCGGTTTCCTCACGATGTTTTCCTTCACCGTTTAAGTTTATTGTGTGATTCAAATAAAACTTATTCTATTCTATTCTATTCATAGCAGAAACTAATTTTAGTACCCACCAGTCAAATAACAAAAGTTATTTGTAAGCTGCAATCTCAATATCCTGCTAATTGTATGAGCGAACGAAGCAAGATAAAATCTCAGTGGCAAGTAGATAAATTTGGTGTTGTATGTTTGTATGTACCTTTCTAGGTAGTATAATTTGAATTAAGACCATCTTACGTAGGCATATGCACCTATGTATATGTATATAAATACTAGTAGTCCGCCCCGGCTTCGCACGGGTATTTATATATACCTATACAGGGTTATAGCTATCTAATCAATAACCTCTTAAAGGCGACTTGGGTAAATCAAGACTAACAACTTTTGTTCTATGACTTTTGCCAAAACGTAATATATCTCGAGTTATAATTTTTTTTAGTTTTTGGGAGAATTTCTATCAATTGTTAGCTCTATGTCTCGTAAATACCTACCTATGTTTCATTTATTCGATTCTGACGTATGCGCAGTCAGCTGAGTCACGCTGAGTGCTACAAATTTTACGCAATCGCTCGGCCGAGTGTGCTACACACACAGCATGTACCGACTTGTCTTAATCTGTGACCGCCTAGAAAGAGCTAAGAAGATTAGAACTGGAAATTTGCCTATTTATTTTTTTGTATGGAAAAAAAAATCATTGAATTAGAAAAAATCGTAGAACAAAAGTTGTTAGTCTTGATTTACCCAAGTCGCCTTTTCAAGGTTATTGATTAGATACCTATAACCCTGTATACATGGTCACGACTGTAATTCCCATTCTCGGTAGATATCTCCCAGATCTCTAGTTACTTTGATCTTTGAGGTTATCGAGGATATAAAGAGGGTAGTCAGAGGCACGTCCAAACATGATATTTGTCACTGCCCACATTTTGCACAGTAGTTAGTACTCGTACATGACAGGATGCGAGCCCATCGCCGCTTATAAGAACAACCTATGACACACACCTTCGAATTTTTTGTTCTAGGGTATGCCGGTTTCTTCACGCTGTTTTCCTTCACCGTTTAAGAACACAGGCACTGCGCACATAAATTGTTCGAATAGAAAAACACATTGGTGCATGACCAGGTTTGAACCCATAACCTTCGGAACGTGAGGCAGGGGTGCTACAACTACACCACCAGTGCTCTCAAATTTAACAAAAATTTTAAAATTCAATATTATAATAATACACACACGTCTAACCATACCCTGCGTCAGGTTACTAAAAAAAGAAAATTGTATAGAAAGTTTTAGTATTATTATTTTAATGAACTTTTTTTTATAAAAATGTTTTTTTTGTTTTTATTTTTATTTATTTTTTCACATTGACTGTACACCCAGTGACGCCTACAGTGCATAAGCTAGCGCGGCTCTCACGCAACTTTTTTCTATTTAAAATAGTATCTTTCGAATGGAATGTCCGAATTGAGTAATTCATAAAGCTATATAAAGGTATTAAAGCAGTCTAGAATATGATGTGATTTATTTTGATAAGGATTAATAGTATGATACAAATAAAGAGCGTTTTTCTAAGAGTAGCCTTTCAATTAAAATTTTAAAATAAAATAACTCTTATTGTGGCATAACTATAATAGTTGGACATATGCTATTGCGACACTTTTTGTAAATAATGATGTGTTCTACAAAGTCGTAGTACATTATTTTATTCTATCGTCAATAGTTTCCGCAGCGCACGCGATGTAAAGAATATTTTAGGTAATTTTTTTACACCTTGGGTTACATTATTGAAGTTTTAGTAAGGATCCCTAATTTTTTTGAAAATATAATATAGCCTATGTCACTCGCTGATAGTGTAGCTTCCCAACAGTGAAAGAATTTTTCAAATCGGTTCTGTAGTTTCGGAGCCTATTCATTTCAAACAAACAAACAAACAAACAATCAAAGTTTTCCTCTTTATAATATTAGTTTAGATAGTACATCAAGTGATTCAAAAAACTGCAAGACGTGAATACAAATGAGGATTATAAACATAGTGTGCGAAATCTCAGTTCGGGGCGAACTATAGTCTTATTTGGATGACTTTGTGAAATAAATAACTTAAGTATATGAAAGTAAGTCCTATAATATCGGTTTATACATAAACATTATTTACTTTAAGTAGCTAACTAAGTAAGTAACTAAGTATTATTATCCTATCCTACTTATATTATAAACGCGAAAGTTTGTAAGAATGTATGGATGGATGTTTGTTTGTTACTCTTTCACGTCAAAACGGGTGAACGGATCTGGATGAAATTTGGCACAGATATAGATTATAGCCTGGAAGAACACATAGGCTACATTTTATCCCGGAGAAATGTACGGTTCCCGTGGGATAGATTTGTTTTTGTTTTTAAAGGTACCACGCGGGCGAAGCCGTGGGCGAAAGCTAGTTTTTCATAATTATTACCTGCGGTCAGTGATTTGAACTCTATTTTCTATATAAAATGTATTTGTTGTTGGTGTATTATTAATTAATTTTCTCTATGAAAAGGTTCTTTGAGTCAATTGATTGTTAATTTAACATTAAATACCTAATTACGTTGATTGCCTCATCATTGTAAGCTGTGATCATTTAGTACATAATGTATTAAATGCATCACACATCATCGGCGAGTGCCTGATGTTAATTTAAATGATACTGATAAAATATTAATTATCATTGAGTATTATAGGATGGAAGCGACATGATGAGTTAACTATATTTTCCGGCAAATCTATACACATAATAAAATTGTTGAGAAGCCGTGTCTGTAGGTACATTTGATATTTTCTATCGAATGCAGTTTTCACTAATGTATTGAGAAAACTGAGGCTTTGTTTCATTGAAATTGGTTGACATATAAAAAAGATATGCTTATTTTAGGTACTTATTTTTTGCTGGATGCTACGCATAAAAGTAATCTAACGCGTATGAAGTCGCATCCAAATCGAAGTATATAAAACGTTATTAACTGAATGACTGACTGACTTCAACGCAAATAAAGTATCTATGTAAGTCCTGAAATATAGAGAGTAGTTTTTTTCAGAGAGATTCACTGAGAAATAATTTTTTGAAATTTAACCTTTAGGCGGTACACCGATAGGTTGAAGTTTGTATGAAACATAAGTTGCAGGATTGCAAGCCTAGAATACTAACCTATGTCACACACCTTCGATTGTTTGTTCTAGTTCTAGGGTATACCGGTTTCCTCACTATGTTTTCCTTCACCGTTTAGGAGCAGTCGAGTGGAAAAACTCATGGTGCACGACTAAGTTTGAACCTAGTACCTTTGGATCATGCGGCAGGGATACTAGCACTACACCACCAGTACTCTATCTAATTGTTTTTAGCTCTACAAAATCAACTTGTACCTACACTTTCCCTGTTATATTAGGCTAAATGGTTTGTAACTTGTAATCTTGTCCACAGATCAACAATAAGGAGTGGTGTAAAAAGGGCAGGAAAGGAGGGCACTGCAACATGAAATGCGAAGGTATACCTACTGCTTGTGGTTTTCTACGCCGTGCTTTACAACAAAGTTGAAAATACTAATTCTATATACTATTGCAACCCCCCATAAGCATAGAAAGAGTTTTTCTCTTAGTTCAGACAAAATTAGGGTATATTTCCATTTAACCCCTTGAAGTGACTAAAACGTTCCGTTTGTCCACCTGTTGCCAAGAGGGGACAAATAGAACTTTATCGTTATGACAACCTTAGTGACATTATTGTTTGACCAAATCACTACTTTGTCTTCTTTACGGTGGAGATCACAGGCTTTCATCTATTCCAAATGTCATCAAAATTCCATTTTTCAGAAATCTTTAGAGGCATAATTCATTCACAAAATAATTATTATACAAACTTTCGAATATTATCTAGAACATTATTCATATTAATTATTCATAGTAAGTTTTTTATAAAATTGTTTTTTTTCCTTCAGAGGTTTCATCTTCAGAGTTAGTTTTTTAGTTATTTATTCAAGAATCAACATTACAGACTACAATCATAATACAAAAATTAAAACTTACCTATTTTACTCTAAGTACTTACTTACTAAAAAAAATAACACGAAAATAAGAATGTAATACATAATAAATAACAAACCAAACAATAATAAATTCCAAATAGAATAAAATCAAAAACAGAGCAACCAGAGAGAACAGATTACCTCTGTTGTCTTATGGTCACTACTTGACATTGACCACATACAAAGTCTAGGTACGTAGGTACGTAACTCTCTCTTGCACTGAACGGGTTCATTGCAACACGATTATATTAATTAACAACGTGCTAATTTTAGTAACGCGATTATACCTGATATCGTGCATATTAGTAACAAATTATTGGCACTAATTAGATTACCTACGTAATATCTTGTACGTAGGCTTCTTGATACTTGCGATTTCCAAACGCAAGTTTCTCTATCGCTGAAATACATTGCTGTAATCGTAGCATTTTTTCTGATATGAAGGTTGCGATTCGAATCGTATCAATAAATGTTCTTTTCATTCGATGTATCACCATCCCCTAGCTAAATTGCTATAGGTATTGAGATTTTCAACTGTTTTTTCAATACACTAGCACGACCTCGCCGTGAAACTAATATAGCGAAACCGCTACACGAGTTTCACTGGCGGAGTTGAGTTACTGCGATAAGTATATCTACCGCAAATATGTACGCGCGAAACAAAAGCGATATCGCATCCAAAGGTGGACCGAGCTCGGAGCGTCCTTTCGAGTAGATCGGCGATATCACGCAGGAAAGAGATCGAATAATCAAATCTGTACGATAGAACAAGCAGTTCTACTTTTTCAAAAATCAGTCATTTTGGGAAAAGTACATTATGAGATTTGTACCAAACGATCTATATTAATAATTTCGTCAAGGGGTACGGTAGACTCGATCGAAACCTTACCTGAGTTATAAAACATAAAAAAGTAAAGATTTCGAATCGACAACATATATCCGCAAAATTCGGATTGTCGAGTATTTTGTAAAATTGTAATGGTGCTGAGAGACAAATCGCAGTCGCCATATTGGCCATTCTCGCGAAACGTCACTGACACCGGATGACATCTTGAGTAGCTAATAAAAACTCAAAGTATCAACAGTACAACCGACCTTTTTGTTGCACTACGTATGTAGGTGATAACGCGTACGAAGTCGCGGGTATCAGCTAGTATTATTATATTGTACTTTATAAATTTCAGTCCAAACAGACCGCAAACCTATTTTGCCTGTATAACTGACAAGTCATAGCGAAACTGCTGCGGATTCGCTGCTGTTTTGCGGTAGAATGTACCACCGTTGTAAACCTAGCCTTCAGCTTTCATGATGAGTAAAATGACGACAATAATCTTGAGTCGGCCAAGTAAGAAACAGCCGTACCAAGGCTTAGAGCTCCACTCTAATCTCACTCAACTGCTAGTCGACAGTTTGTCGGCTGCTTTAACAGTGGCCTTGTAACATGCTCAACCAGACCTGAAGTGAGCACTTGAGCACTTGGCTCTTTGTTACAAGAAGATTACAAAGTAAGACATGGTATTAGGTTACATGTTGCGACTAGCGACGACTTACATTCAATGTGTGTGACTATTGCTATAAGTTTACAGCAAAGTATAAAACATGGAAGTTTTCAATGTTTTCATGATTTTTTTGCAACATCAACATCATTTTCATGCAACACAAGCAGTGAGAATAATTATAGATTTACTTATTAAAAACCTGCAGAAAACGTGTCTAAAACTGTTTAATACAATAACTTTAAAGATTGTTAAAAGAGGTACGATTTTATTTTGTTAATCGGAAAAACCAAAATAGCGGAATTTCAAAATAACAGCTAAGGGTGTAATTACAAAAATCAATGGTTTTAGGTACCATTTAAAGAACCAGGAATTCACTATTTTCCCGTAACTTTAAGCCAACACTAATTTACAGCTTTTAAAATAAGCTAAAACATGTCAATCACAATAACACGTCAGTTTGGTAAAATTAACTATTATTTAAAATGTTACCTACGTAGGTATGTTATTTGCCACTAGTAGTATGTGACTGAATAACTAATTATAAGCGCATGGAAGTAGTTACAAAAATGCCCACAACTCAGTTTGAATAAGAAAAATATCATATGATTATAATATATTCATGTTCGGATATATTTTTGTCAGTAAAATCAAAAGGTTCACTTTGCTATGACTCAAAAACTTTGCTCTATGTACCTACATACGTACGAGCGTAGATACTAACATTTGCCTTCACACAGAGAATTCAACTAGCCGAGAATGTTCCGAATTGAGAACGTGGCCTAGCCACAACAGCAATCTGAAACCGGCGGCGCGGCGGGACTATGAAAAATTCATCCAATACAAATTCTAATAAATAAAGTCTCGCCAAAATGCAGTGCAGAAATAGAAACGCAAATCTAGCAACACAGTTGTTTGAGCTAAATGAGACGAAACCACTGCTCACTTATTCAAATCCAATTTGAAGAAACTCAGCGCTGTAAGGCGTGTTTACACGTTAGGAACATGGACTTGGCTCCAGATAAAGAATTCCTTGACGTAAGACGTCCAAGCGCTTCTATTTAACTCTATATTCAGTAAAGCTTGTAGTGATCTTGAGATGAGAACTCTTGACTTTTTTTGTGCGAAAGTTGTTGAAGATCAAATTTTTCCATAGTTCTTTGTGTGCGAATTCATGATAATGTAGGTATTATAGAATAGAATATAAATATATGTAGGTACTAAAGCTAAAATTTATAATTTGTTCTAGATTGAATCATGTTCCACCATTTTTCCGTAGTATTCATCACCAATTTACATGACTTCTAAAAGAAGCTAAACGTCAATCGTTTAATACCTATATAAATAAACGTTTTATAAAATGTTTACGCTAATTTACTGTTTGTGGTCAATAAAATAAGATCGTGCGTATTTGTCTTTTTTTAAGTAAGTCCACTGAACAGAATAAATAAAATTACGTAACATTATAAAATTGGATACATTATGTTGTCTACAAATAATAACTTAGCAACAGATAATAAAAAGCCAATATTAACCTTGAAGTGCACGCGTCCTTGAAGTCCCGTCTAAGCCATAGAACATTCTAAAAAGGTCACATCAGGGTGATACATACACTAACTTAAGTAAATTACTAACTGGTCCATTTCTCCACAATTCCAGATCTGGTCAACGAAGACTTAGCTGATGACGTGAGATGCGCCAAACGCATTTACGACAGAGTCGGCTTCAAGGCATGGCCGTCCTCCTACTCCTACTGCAAGGAGAAGGCGCTTCCAGATCTGGCCAAGTGCTAGATCTACGGTTTTGTGACGCCGCTGGGAATTCTTCAGCCACTTTTACAAAGTCCACTTTACACTCTAAACATGATGATTAGATAAATAATAATTTAAGCGTTCAAAAAAAATCGGAATATGAAAATTGAACTATAATTATTACTTCAACGATGATGAGCCAGCACCTAAAGAGAGAGGAAGCAAGAGGATACCAGTGGCTAGATATAGTTTGAAAGCGTTTTTTGACTTCTTTAAATAACTCAAAAGGCACTTTCAAAATAGGAGTGACTATTCATATTAGTGAATCGTCTGTTTAGCTTTATTCTATTATATCATGATTTTACTTAGATCTAAGTTCTGCAACTCCTACTTTAAAAGGAGTACAGTGAGGTACTACCTACCAGAGGCAATGTCTAGGTACCTAGATTAGTTACCATGTACCTATATAAAGTTTCAAAAATATTTTTCTACTAAAGTAATACTTTTCCCCTATTTCCTAGCTTTTATTAGATTAGAAGTAGTAATAAGTATAAAATGGTTTTATATTACCAGAAATGGGTTTTAGAATTAATTAATTATTTCTGGTTTTAAAGTAATGCTAAGGGCATTCAGATCTCACGTGAGATATCACCGTGTGTTCTATAGATTACGATAGAATAAGTGTTTAATGTTTATTTTATTCAATACATTTGCAAAGATAACGTGTGTTTTGAATATTATACCTTCCACTGGTCATCGGTTTATCCCACTTCTGAAACATTACTTAATGTAGGAAGATGTGATTGGTATATACAATCTTGGTGGTAGAACGATTCAATACATTTGCAAAGATAACGTGTGTTTTGAATATTATACCTTCCACTGGTCATCGGTTTATCCCACTTCTGAAACATTACTGTTATAGCTGTTATGAAACATTACTGTTATATATTAATGTTATAGCTAGGAAGATGTGATTGGTATATACAATCTTGGTGGTAGAACGATTCAATACATTTGCAAAGATAACGTGTGTTTTGAATATTATACCTTCCACTGGTCATCGGTTTATCCCACTTCTGAAACTTTACCAGATATTATAGCTAGGAAGATGTGATTGTTATACCATCTTGGTGGTAGAACGTATGAAAGGACCTATGTAGGTTATATTCAATTTAAAAGCAAAAACAGGTATACCTAACTTCTTACTTTGAAAATACAAGTAGGTTACTAAAGTAGGTACCTAAGTTCGTGCAGCTGTAACTTCTAAGAGATTCTAACCTAGAAAAATAAATTGAAATCAAAAGAAAGTTTAATCCTCGCTACAGGGAATTCACAGGGAATTCATTAAAATTATTTATCTATATCTATATAAGAGCTTAACCTGACTGACTGACTGACTGACTGACTGACTGACTGACTCATCATCGCCCAGCCGAAACCGCTGAAGCTAGAAAGCTGAAATTTGGAAGGTTGTTTCCTTTTATAACAAAACCACCCACTAAGGCGGGGTTTTTGGAAATTCCACCTTTGAGGGGGTGAAAAAGGGTGAAAACGTTTGTATGAAACTTTTTAACGCGTGGAGTGATTTTCATGAAACTTTGATTGTACACTGTAAATACAAAATGAACGGACACGTGTTTCAGGATTTTTCAATATAACCTTCAAAAAGGGGTCAAATGTGGGGTCAATGTTTGTATGGGAACTTTTTAACGGGTGGTGCGATTGGTTTGAAACTTTGTTTGTGTACTGTAAATGCAAAATAAATAGATACGTATTTCAGGATTTTTCAATATAACCTTCAAAAAGGGGTCAAATGTGGGGTCAATGTTTGTATGGGAACTTTTTAACGGGTCGTGCGATTGGTCTGAAACTTTGTTTGTGTACTGTAAATGCAAAACGAATGGAAACATGTTTCAGGATTTTTCAATATAACTTTCATAAAGGGGTCAAATGGGGTGTCAAAGTTAATATGAGATTTTTATGAGTTGTGTGATGTGTTTGAAACTCAGTTTAGATACTTTAAGTGAACGAAGTCGCTGGCGGGACAGCTAGTACAAAATAAAGTAGTGCATCATTGCTACGCTAAGGCGGTACGAAGTTCGCCGGGTCAGCTAGTGTTAAATACAAGCCATGCTACTTTGATGAATAAGCCATGCTCCTTGGCTGAAACGCACTGCACAGGTTTATTCGACCAAGATTACCTTGTGTGCGTTGTTGCTTTAACAAAATGAGCAGGCACTTGTTCAGTGAGCCGCTGAAGATTGCTTGGCAAAAGCTCGATACTCTTATGCATAAGGAGCTTTATTACTAGGTAGACATATACTTATAAACTAAGTAGGTGTACATTACAACACTTAGATAGGTACTAAATTACCTATACCTATATCTACCTTGAAATACCTGGAATATATCTACCTATATCTACCTGGAAATGAGAGCTTTAAGAAGTATATGTGGTTTAACTTTGAATGATAGAGTGAAAAATAGTGTGATAAGAGAATGTTGTGGAGTGAAAGAAGACGTAGTGATGAAAATTGAGAAGGGTATGCTAAGATGGTTTGGGCATGTAGAAAGGATGGATGAAAGGAGATTGACGAAACAGGTGCATAAGGCGAGTGTGAATGGGACAGTTGTAAGGGGAAGACCTCGGCGTACGTACCTTGACCAAATTGCGGACGTTTTAGAGAAAGGCCAGGTCAAGAGTACCCTAAACCGACACGCATGTATGAAGAATGTAATGAGAGTGAATGAAGCAAAAGAGGTGTGTCAGGATCGTAGCAAGTGGAGATCCATGATCTCTGCCTACCCCGTCGGGAAACAGGCGTGATTTTATGTATGTATGTATGTATGTCCGGTAGCGAAAGTGAAAACAACGTATCAAATTGAGCTCCGTAAAAATTATCACAGTTCTACTGCAAAAAATGACATTGGACACAGAAACCACACATAAGTTTACGTGAAGCCGGACTAAAACACAGTGCTGCATAGAAAATCCAGTGAAACATCCTTAGAAATCGTAATTATTCCAAAACAATTGGCGATCATTATAACCTCAAAGTGCAACATATTTCATAATTATTAGTGCCAACCAAACCAACCTAATTGTCAGCGATATCGGACATAGACAATTGACACTGACAGTCAGAAAGCGACAAGTGTTGCCATAAGAAAAAGAAAAAATTCTACCAATAATATATAAGTGATACCACCACATAAATATAAATTACCCAACATCAAAAATGGAAAAACAAATGGAAATCCTACTTGCAAAAATAAATGAAAAGTTTAATGAACAAACAATAATATTATCAACAGAAATTACGAAAAATGTTATGGAAGCTTTAGATGAAAAATTGAAAACATTGAAAGAAGAAAATAACAACCTAAAAACAAAAGTCACAAATCTGGAACAAAAAATAACATTTTTAGAAAGGGAAAAACGCACGAATAATTTGATTATATTTGGCATCGAGGAAAAGGGAAAGTCAGAAATAGAACTAATTGAATATGTAAAAGATATTATATTAAAATCAGGAACGAAATTAGACAATCAAGAAATAAGTTTCATTAAACGAATTGGAGCACAATATGATAAAAACCGGCCAATAAAAATATGTCTTACAACAACATGGAAAAAACATCTTATCTTGAAGAACAAGCGTAACCTTCCCACAAATGTTTACGTCAAAGAGGACTTCCCCAAAGAAGTTCTAGAAATACGAAAACAGTTACAAACACAAATGCAAACAGAAAGAGCAAATGGGAATGTAGCGTTTATAAGATACGACAAGCTTATTGTGAAAAAACCAGAGAACAGCCGCGAAAAACGGAAGAGGGAGGCCTCAGGATCGCCAACCACTCCATGCCAGAAAAAACCAAGTTCGAAGAGTACTGAAAACACGAAGACACCCCAAAGTTCTACCAGGGAAGTTATTAAACCAAGTATCCTTACATATGTAACACGAGAAAGATCTGTTTCCATGTCAGAGCTGCCAAAAAACAAACAAAGGCCTTCTCCAACCGGAACCCGCCAACAAACACAACAATAAATAAAAAGGTAACTTCAATAAATCAACCCCCAAGCCGGCTGGTCACCGTGGGGGAAGTCGACCAAAACCCTCCAAAAAATCTGCCAACTAAATCCAACACGAAAAAGAGAAAACAAGAGATTCTTTATGTATGTACACTAAACACACGAACCCTAAGAACATCAGAAAGTTTGTTAGAATTAGAATTAGCTATCAAAAACATCAAGTGGGACATTTTGGGCATAAGCGAGATGCGAAGATTAGGGGAAGGGATAGAAGAGAGAAGCAACTTCATCATGTACTACAAAGGAGAAATTGCTGGACAACGAGGTGTAGGATTTTTGGTAAAACCAAAACTCAAGAGTCAGATCATTGGGTTTGAAGGAATAACAGATAGATTAGCAGTCATTCATATTAAATTACCAAAATATTTGAAAACCTGGACAGTCATTCAAGTCTACTCCCCGACAGAACAAGCGACAAAAACGGACATAGATATTTTTTACGACAAACTAAATGAAGTTGTTGAAAAATACTCGGAAAACAACATTGTGCTCATGGGTGATTTTAATGCTCAAGTAGGCGTTCAACTACCTGGGGAAGAACACATTATAGGTAAATACGGAAGAGGAAAAAGAAGCAAAAATGGAGAAAAATTAGTAGAATTTCTGCTCGAGAACAACCTAACACCTCTAAACACTGTTTTCCGAAAAAAACCCAAGAACAAATGGACCTGGATTTCTCCAGATGGCAACACTAAAAATGAAATTGACTACATAATAACCAACAAAGCTAGATCATTCAAGGATACGAATATTATAAAAAACCTAAACTTCAATACCAACCATCGTATGGTTCGTAGCTGCCTTAACGAAAACGTAACAAAAAATCCTAGACCAAAAGCAGTTCAAATAAACTACCTACCCATAAACGAAAACACAGAAAACCTGATGGAAGTTATTACCTCGGATATGAATATAAACGAAAAGTACAAAAGAATAGAAAACAAACTCAAAGAACATGCAAGAAAACAAATAAGTAAGAAAAACGAACCCTATATTAGCGAAAAAACTTTAAAACTAATTGAAGACAGAAGAAATCTAATAGCAAAAAAAAATAAAAAAGAAAACCAAAAAGAAATCTCTAAACTTAGCAAAGATATCCGCGAAAATATGAGAAAAGACAAAGAAAAAAGAAGAACCAAAACTCTAGAAAATCACATCAAAAGAACGGGAGGCATAAGAAAAGCGCTAAAGGAACTTCGAGAAAAAGGAAAAGAATGGATTCCAAAGTTAAAAGAAAAAAACCTTCCAACAACTTCTCGCAGCAAAATCCAAAATATAGCAACAGACTATTATCGCTCACTATATTACGAACCAAATCGAACAACAACGGAATGTCTTTCGACAATCGAAGACAACGAAGATATACCAGAAATACTAATACCAGAAGTGGAAAAAGCTATAAGAAGTCAAAAGATAGAAAAAGCCCCCGGCCCAGATAGAATAACAAACGAACTAATGAGAGGAACAATCAAAGAACTAAGTCCAATACTAACAAAAATCATAAATGAGACTTTAAATACTGGCATCATCCCAAGTCAATGGGCAGAATCACACATAATACTCCTACACAAGAAAGGCCCAAAAGATGATATAGGAAATTACAGACCCATTTCCCTCATTTCAAATGTATATAAAGTTTTTGCAAAAGTCATTTTGGACAGAATATCAGTCAGGCTCGAAGAAAATCAACCAGTGGAGCAAGCAGGATTTAGAAAAGACTTTAGTACGATCGATCACATACATACAATAAAACAACTCTTACAGAAATACAACGAATACAACAAAACCATTTATCTGGCCTTTATAGATTATTCTAAGGCCTTTGATAGCCTAAAACATGAATCCGTATGGCAAAGTCTTAGAGAACAAGGAATCCAAAACGCTTACATAAACATCATCAAAAACATCTACAGAGAAAGCAAAGCTTGTATCAGGCTTGAGTCTACAGGAGATGTTTTTCCAATCAACAGGGGAGTCAGGCAGGGTGACCCACTCTCACCAAAGCTATTTACAGCAGTGCTGGAACAAATGTTTAGAAAACTTAAATGGGAACATCTTGGACTAATCATAAATGGAGCGAGATTGAGCCATTTAAGATTTGCAGACGACCTGGTTATAATGGAAGAAGACCCACTACTTCTGGAATCTATGACACAATCCTTAGTAGAGAGAAGCAGAGAAGTAGGTCTAGAAATTAACATAAGTAAAACTAAAATGATGACAAACGCGGTTCCCGTAGACATAATCATCAACGGACAGAAACTTGAATATGTGGAAGAATATGTGTATCTGGGTCAGATAATATCGCCAAATGACCAGACATCCAAAGAAATAGACAAAAGAATTGCATCAGGATGGAAAAAGTATTGGGCTTTGAAAGAAATCACGAAAAGCAAGAAACTATCCATGAAGATCAAGAAAAAGACTTTTGACACCTGTATACTGCCATGCATCACATATGGCTGTGAAACATGGGCTTTGACAAAACGACATAGGGACAAACTGGCAAGGTGCCAGAGAGGCATGGAGAGGAGCATGCTAGGTTTGAAACTATTGGACAAAGTAAGAAGTACAGATATCAGAAACAAAACCAAAGTAACAGACATACTGTCGCGTATTGACCAACTTAAATGGAGGTGGACTGGACATATGCTCCGTTGCAAAAAAGAGAAATGGAGTAAACAGGTGACAGTCTGGTACCCTAGGGATGGAGGTAGAACTCGAGGTCGTAAAGCAAGAAGATGGGAGGATGACCTAAAAATGACATTAGGACCCCTATGGACTAGAGTCGCGGCAGACAGACAACAATGGAAGGAGTTGGAGGAGGCCTTTGCCGTAAGGCACACCGAAACAAGAGACATTTTATTATAACAGTCTTTTAGTACTTATTAATTTAAAATTTTCTTGTAAACATTCGGAAATAAAGGCTTTATTATTATTATTATGTATGTATGTACCTATATCTACCTATCATAATACAGGTTGTCCCAGAATAATGCGCATTGTAGCATAGACCTACATTCAACTAAGCAAGCAAATTCCAAGCGAAACATACAAAAAAGAAAAAAAAACATTGTAAGGATCTTTTTATAAGTAAGTAGGAAGGTATAAGGTTGTTTTTGATAATGAGAATGGTATTTTAATTACCTACTAAGTTACCTCAGTTGCTCATAAACTTATTAAAGTAAAACCTAAAGTAATACCTACACCTCTTTTTGGAAAGACTAACTAGGTAGGTTCTGCATGCTAGAGGATGAAACTAAATGAAAAAAATAGAGTTAGACTGCCTAGGTACACTTATCTACCAGCGGCAAATACAGAAATGGGAGCAACATTTTGGGCTAAAAGCAAAACTACCACCATGTTGGGCTCCCAGTCTAATATTACTTACTAATACCTATTATATTGCGTGTGTGCATGCGGTTTCCATCAAGCGACGGTATAGGGTTACCACATCTTCAGAAACATATAAATTATCCTGAGAGATTGACTAATGATCACACGTCCTAATCCAAAGTCTAAACCTTTCAGGGTCTAAAAATGCGCTATGAAACTTTCAACTGTCTCGTGTAACGGATGAAATTGATAAAAAGTGATTTTGTGTTTAGTAAGCAGGTATTTCTTATTGACAGTTTGATGCTGAAGATTGAAAAATAATGTGCCTATTTTATAAAAACTAATAATCTAATTCAAGTGCATTAAACTGTAATTTGGTTTATGCAAGACTAGCTGACCAGTGCTCACCTTTGTCTGCGCGTTTTATATTTTTCCCGTTTTTGTAACATTTTTTATTGATGCTCCGCTCCTTTTGGTCACAGCGTGATGTTATAGCCTATAGCCTTCCTCGATAAATGAACTATCTAAAACGAAAATATTTTTTCAATTCAAACCAGTAGTTCTTGAGTTTAGCGCGTTCAACCAAACAAACTCTTCAGCTTTATAATATTAAGTATAGGTTACAAAATCTCCGGCCAACAAACGATGCTAACTGGTACGCAAAAATCAAACATTTTTGTTTTTTTTGTTCACACATTATCATTAGTGCCGACTCTACCACGAAGTGTTTCAAACTGTCATTGATAATTGTCAAGCATTACGTCAATGTTATCTGTTGGGTGAGTGTCAACCCTGAGTGAGCTGAAAATAAAACTGAAAATAACCTCATGCCGTAAGTAATATCCGGTGCTTTGAAATTTGTTACGAGACTCGACGGATTTTCATCTACGTTCTGGAATACCTGGGGTACCTATCATGCATACCGCTAGTAGATTATACTATAAACTTGGAATCTGACTGTATTCAAACAGAATTAACTTGAGATTGGAAATGCATTTCAATCCGCAAAGCGAAATTACAGTAGCACAGGGCTTTCATCTTTCTATGAGTAGGTATTCATGTTGGTAGGTAGAGCTATTACTCTAGATTTAATAGTATAGTGGCCTTACCAGCTCTTACAAACTATCTCTTCAGAAACGTCACACGTCAGTTACTTCAAGCTTGAATTTCAAGCTTGAAGTAACACTGCTTCAATACAATTTTTATAGGTCATGGTTTGAAGTTTCAAGGTTATATTACTTTGATATTACTCGATGAGCTTGTGGTAAAGCCCCAGGACCGAAAAGGATCGCAAACGAAAAGGGAGGCCTATTATTTAGCAGTGGGTACCAGGCTTAAATGATGATGATAATGAGGTTGAAAGTAGGTACCCATCTCTGCGTAGGTACGTATTGATTTCAAAAATGCACAGCGCATTCGCTTTGGATTTCATTGCAAATTATTTTATGAGATGTGGTGAAATTCAAAGAACATGTTACATGGGTAGGTACCTACTTAAGCACTTAATTAAAATAACTAGACTAATTTATAAAGACAGCAGAGTTTCAGTTCCAAAACCAGCTATAAAGATAAGACGGAACAAAATTAAATTTAAATTAAGTAAGTTGTTACCTACGCGTATCTCGCCATCAAAATGGAGATTTCGTTCATTTCCCATAGAAAATGCGATAAAAATTACGAAAGCTCTGTCCGAATCCACTATCGTTTAATTATTTCCACACAAACTTGAACCAACGGCGCGGACATAGCAAAATAAACCATGTGCTCGTTGAAATAAGGTTTTGAAATGGGTATTAGGAGTTGAGTCTACCATGTTTGTCATGACCAAGTTTAATTGAACCGTGGAGAGAATTTAAAACTCTTCTCTTGATACGTATAATTTCTATGAGCTGTTTGTTTCGGATAGACTTGTACCTATGCTCCAAGTAATTTGGCGTGAATCCTTTTATACGAGTAATCAGTGTTTTTTCAATCTTCGTATTTGTTAAAAGCTGAGTACGATTAGGTAGGTGCCCAAATCATAGTTAGTACCTATATTTATTTCAATAAAGCATATCAATTTGATTTTGGTGAGCTTTTTCAGTCCTTATTTGAATTTTGCAAAGAGAAAAATATTCACGCATTGCAAGCTCCTTTATTATGTATTGTCTCTGGTGTTTTTCTGGTCATATTTTTTCTGACTCCCAGAACCTGGTATAATTATCTAGCTCACTCAACGCTTTAGCATCACTAGCTGAATTTCAAATGAATGCTGCTAGCAGTTTTTAAACGGTCTATCGTCCAATACTCATTGCGTCTAGTCTAACTTCCTTGAAGAATGCAGATATTCTTACTAAATTCCTGAGGTATCATGAACAATTCAAGAAATCGCAATGAAAACAAATTGCTGTATAATCAGCAAACGAAGCGCTCCAGAAACTAAAGGATATTCTGTTTAAAACTGCATTTATCCAAGCGATTTAAACAATAAGTTACCTGCAGATTCCCACGTCTTCGGGTCGTTGACGTCTGGTCGATTGTCAATCGAGTTTTTTCAAATTGATTCCAGAGTTTTTTTTTTCAAATCGATTCTTGCGATTCCTGAATCGGAATCCGGCACCTAACGAGCTAAGTTTGTATGTTATCATTGTAGACGAGGGTTTATGGAACTTTAGACGCAGTTTTGATAGTCGATCTATCTATTAGGAAGCTACAAAATAGGAAGAACCGAGAAGAATAAGTTAGGTATTGTTTTATTATTAACTGAACTAACGTGAAAAAATGTTTCAGTAGTTCAGTCAACTACTGTTGGTCCACAGTTGAATGTATAGAACGAAAGTATAGGTTGAAACTAAGAAGACTTAGGAATTAGGAGGACTTTACATTTGTTCTTATCTTAGTTATGAAGTCCTCTTAGGTCTGTGGAATTCTTCTCCTTTCAACCGAACATTTTCATAGTTGATCAGTTCAGAAGACTGAACTACTGAAACATTTTTTCACGTTACTACAATTGATATAAAACAATAAGTACTTAGTACATAACACGCATCTTTTTAGCTTGAGGATAGTTCTCTTGACACACTTGATGTTGTGTAGTTACTACACTGATCTTAAACAAAAGAATGAGTCAACATGCAATGAACCGAGAGTTGTTTTTGTGACTCGCTATCACTCACTACCACACAATACGGAGGTAGATCGTATCTGTTCAATATTTGGACTTGTGCATTCGTCTCTACAATAGTGCTGTTGAAATTGTTAAGAGAGCTATTTATCAGTTTTCGGAGATTGGTGATGGATTTGTATAAATGCTGTGTTGATGACACGGCTACCAATTATTGGTGTGTTAGTTTTTCCTGAATGTTTTTCTTCACCGTTTTGATAGCTAATAAGAATAACTACAGCGGTGGTAGTATTCGAACAAACAAATGTCACCATCCTACTAATATTATAAACACGAAAGTTTGTAAGAATGTATGGATGGATGGATGGATGGATGGATGGATGTATGTTTGTTACTCTATCACGCTAAAACGGCTGAACGGATCTGAATGAAAGTTGGCACAGATATAGATTATGGTCTGGAATAACACATAGGCTACTTATTATCCCGGAAAAATATAAGGTTCCCGCGGGATAGGTTTGTTATGGTTTTTCAAGGTATCACGCGGGCGAAGCCGCGGGCGGAAGCTAGTAATACCAATAATACTACTCGACCGATAGAATTTGTAGAGTTATATTCATGTTTTCTACATAATGGTAGTATATCAAAGTTTCTGGCCGGAAGCAATAAATCGTCAAAAGAATTATAAGCATTAGATACAGTTATATAAACATAGGAAAGTACCAAACGATGTTTTCTCAATATAACGCTATTTCTAGGTGCTAATATTTCAAAAGGCAAACATTTTAACGTTTTGGGTACAATTGGATTCTTACTCCCACACCGTTGATCTACATTCTAACCACATAATAATATGTATGTACCTAAGTAGTTATCTATACATTATAGAACAGAAAAACCTGGTGGTGTGTCTGTAAATTTAAAAAAAGGAAAAAAAATAAAAAGGTGTCGATTCATCATCTTCATCATCTTCCTGCCCTTTTCCCACGTTATGTGGGGTCGGCACAGCATGTGATCTTCTTCCATTTCCCTCTATCATTCGTCATCTCAGTACTCACTCCTTTCTTACCCATGTCATCTTTCACACAGTCCATCCATCTTTTCTTTGGTCTACCTCTACCCTTGTATCCATCCACATTCATATCTAACACTCTCCTCGTCACATGACATTCATCTCTTCAAAGTGATCCTTGTGATTGTACTGAATAAATATTTTTCAATTTCAATTTCAATTTCAATTTCTCATAACATGCCCATACCACGCTAACCTATTACTCTTCATCTTTTCTGTTACCGATGCCACTTTCAGACTTCCTCTAACATACTCATTCCTTATTTTATCCATCCTTGTCACTCCACACATCCATCTCAACATTCGCATCTCCGCCGCATGTATTCTTTTCTCATCCGTTCCCTTGGTGGCCCAACATTCAGACCCATACAATACGACAGGTCTTATGATCGTTTTGTAGATTTTCCCCTTAATTTTAAGGGGCATTCTCGGATCACACGTAGTTCCTGTGACCTGTCGCCATTTCATCCATCCCGCATTTATTCTATTTCTTACATCCCGATCAATCTCACCATCATTCTGTACTACTGAACCGAGGTACCGAAAATCGGAACAGACTGGTAGGGATACACCATCTAAGGCAATAGGGGTAAAACTAGAGGGACCACCGAAGTCGCAGAACAAGTGCTCGGTTTTTGTTCTGCTGATCTTCAATCCGACACTCTCCAGTTTACCTTGCCATTTTCCCAGCCTGTTCTGCACCTCAGTTGCGTTTTCTCCGACAAGAACAATGTCGTCGGCGAACAGCATACACCAGGGTGCCTCCTCCTGTATGTCCGATGTCAGAGCATCCATTACCAGGAAGAACAGATAAGGGCTTAAAGTCGATCCCTGGTGCAAGCCTACAGCCACATTGAACTCATCGGTAACGCCAGCTTCGGACCTAACATGTGTACTAGCTTTACTGTACATGGCCCGAATAAGCTGCAGGTACTTCCCTGGCACTCCTTTCTCTTTCAAAGCCCACCACAGAACCTCCCGGGGTACTCGGTCGTATGCCTTTTCCAGGTCAACGAACACCATATGTAAGTTTGTGTGTGCCAGTCTGTGTTTTTCGCACAGCTGGCGAAGTGCAAATATGGCGTCCGTCGTCCCTCGCCCTGGCATAAACCCGAATTGGCTCTGTGATATCTCACTCTCTTCTCGCATTCGTCTCACTATTACCTTCTCCCAAATTTTCATACTATGTGACATGAGCTTTATTCCTCGATAGTTGTTGCAGTCCTGTACATCACCCTTGTTTTTAAAGATGGGCACCAGCGAACTGTTGCACCATTCGTCCGGGATCGCCTCCTCTTGCAACAACTTATTGAAGAATAAACTCAGCCACTTCCATCCATCCGCACTTAGTACTTTCCATACTTCCGCTGGTATGCCATCTGGTCCAACCGCTTTTCCATTCTTCATATCTGGCACAGCTTTTTTTACTTCATTCGTACTCACGTCTCTCACCAAACCCATGTTTACTGGGACATTTTCTAACACTCCACTCCAAACATTCTCTTCATTCATTAAATTTTTAAAATACACTTTCCATCGCTCTTTTATGTCATCATCGTTCGTTAAAACCTTTCCTCCATCATCTTTTATACATTTAACGTGCATAATATCTCTTGTATTCTTCTCTCTTTCTTTAGCTATGCGGTACAGGTTTTTTTGACCACTCGGCGTTTCCAGTGATTGGTACAATTTATCCTGTACCTTGGCCCTTGCAATAGCAACAGCTTTTTTAGCTTTCCTTTTACACTCCATATATACTATTCTTTTGCTCTCTTTTATACTGTCATTTCCACTATCATCTCCTTTCCATTCCTTAAATGCATTCTTCTTATCTTTCAAACTTCTTACCTTTTGTACCTCTTCATTCCACCACCAAGTATCTCTATCTATTTTACCTTTCCCTTTCGTTTCTCCAAAAACATCCTTCGCCACACTTCTCATACAAGTAGCCATCTCATTCCAACATTCATTTACTGATAGTTCACACATATTATTATTAGTATTAGACGGGTATTTATCGCGTTTAAATTACCTTATATTTTCCCGACGTTTCGACAGGTTTGCACGCTGTCGTGGTCACGGGTAGACTTACACATAGTTCACATTCTTTTTTTCTATCATTCTGTCAACTACTCTCTTTCGGAATTCTCCTGCATACTCCGCTTTTTCTATTAAATGCCATTTAATCTTTGGCGGGGGCCTTGGCTTATTTTTATGACTTTTTACTTTGAACCTCAGTTCAAGTAAAAGTAACCGATGCTGAGAGACTAAGCCCTCTCCAGGTATTACCTTGCAGTTTCTAACGGAACAGATGCTATCTCTTTTTAAGAGAAAGTAATCTATTTGGGTTTTGTGATTACCACTTTTGTATGTTATTAGGTGTTCCTCTGATTTCTTAAAAAAGGTGTTAGCGATAGCAAGGTCAAAAGCTAAGGCAGCCTGGAGCAAGGCCTCGCCATCTTGGTTTTTGTTACCAAACCCCCATCCCCCATGCACTCTTTCATATCCTTCATTCATTCTTCCCACATGACCATTAAAATCCCCCCCAATAAATAATTTTTCACTCTCTGGTATTCGATTAAAGACTAATAAATTTACTTTAGAAATCCTCAAAGATCTAAGTAACTAGAGATCTGAGTAAATTATCTACCTAGCCTGGGGATCACAGTACTGATCATGTTTTTTTTTAATTATAAACACATCGAGTTACTTTAGTATTATTTACATCGATGATTAAACACATATCAGCAATATTTAGAATTATTTTCTGTGTGCTTTCGCGAATCTCTATTTTCATGCAGTTTTCAAAGGTTGACAGAACATAATTATGAGCAGAATTTTAATCAATTGTTTCACTAAAACCGGATGTGGAAATAAAGTTATCGTCATGCGGACAAAGTCGCTGGCAACAATTAGTTGAAGAATATTCTGTTATACGTATCTTGGTTGTAAAACCATTCATAAAATATTTGATTTCGTATATGTAGACGCTCGTAACATAGCAGAGATATAGCAGACGTTTTTACTTATCTCTTTGACGTAAGATACAAAATCGTTTACCGTTTTTTAAAGGATGGTGTTTGGAAATACCAGAGCTTATCAATCCATCATAGGTGGTCTTCTTTACGAGTTTTCAATTATGTTTTATGGGTTTGATTTCACACTAATTTAATGGTTTTGGGAAGTTGATTGATAGGTAGCTTAAACACTTAGTTCTCTATGATAGAGACAATGTATAAGGTTATTTGTAAAACGTTTGTGTATGATTAACGTTAACTGACGCTCGAAGCTCTATTCAACTTATCTAAAACTTGAATGTTTCTCATAAAAAGTGAAATGTAATGTTCTTCTTTGAGAAATAAATATTCTTTAGATGTATTGGGTAGGTACCTACTTACATAATATCTTTTGAGACCGACTGGACCAATTTGGAGCGTTTTGGTTTTTAGGTATGAAAAATTGCAAAAGTTGCAAGCAAATATGAAAAATACGGGAAAACTGAAAATATTATTCTATAGGATTTATTGAAAAGACGGAACACCGTTTTTGGAGTCAGCTTACTTCTATAAGTGATTGAATTTGAGTTTATATTCCAGTGCCACGCGAAACGAAGCATTGAAGCGGAATATCTGCATATTGCAAGCATTACAGAACACTGTGTTCACGTACAGACTGAGGAAATGGCTGTACCAGTCGAGACTAGCAGCAGCTGTTGAATCGCTCGTATAAACTAGGGCTTATTAGGTTCGTACCTACAGATTAACTCGCCTTGAACATACAGGTTCAAAATATATTTTGCTATCTGAGCTACATAAACTAATATTAAAAAAAAAAGAATCACAGATAAAAATGTGTAGAACAGACTGACTTTTTTTTTAATAACTTATATTTGCACACATTTCATAGCATAATTTTACTGCAATAATATTGTTCTTTTAGTGTTTGTTGTGTGTGCTATTGGCGTTACCTGATAAATAAATAAATATAAAACTAAGTCGTTTATTTTAGCTAGTTATTTATTAAGAAAAAACATAGAAATAATATACAAACTATAAAACAGTGTCAGACGTATGGACAGTTCACCTTTATGAAGGAAGATCATCACCAGGACACTGATAATATCGTCCTGGTGATGATCTTCATAAAGTTAATATTCATAAGTCGAGCCTCTGCTCTGTTGTCTACTATGGCAGACAGTTGGCGCTCTAAAATTGGAAAGTAAAGGTGAGTCCACCCACGTGGTGCGTGGGAGCACCCAGGTACAATGACAAAAGGCTTTATATTGTCACAGATTGCGGCGTAATTAGTAGGTAGGTATGCTGGTTTGCTGTATCAATGGTTTTGGCAGGTAGATACCTATGCTTTTGGAAAGGGATCTAGATTTAGAAGGCTTTTAGTTTTGTACCTGTAACTCTCCATAGAGTGGATTTGGCTAACTTCTGGTATAACTATTCTCAGAAAGAATATGTAGGTAGGTACCTACCTAATGTCAAATGCAAGTACCTAGGTATCTAGGTATTATGACACTTTACTCTTCGATTACTATGATTTATTCTAAGGATAGTGCTTAAACTAGTTTGGTCAAATCCGCCCTTAAAAGATATGTAAGTTGTAGGTAGGTACTCAAACCTAAATAGCAAGGCACGGTCGTAGAGTTTACTCACCTACTCTGCCAGAAAAGGTATTCATTATGCTAATTTAATTACCTACAAAGTGTCACAGAATTATCTCGAGCGGTATCTCAAACTTATCTCTTAAATAAAGGCATTAAAAGTCGGGTTCTGTGCAAGTAGGCTCAGTGGCTCGAGTTCAACGCTTGTACCTACATTCAAGAACTGCTACAAATTCACCTTCTACTAATTTCTGATTGCCTAGTAGGTACCTAAATATTTACAAATTTGGCTTCATCTTTTGCATCGTACCTAAACGTCGCACGGAGACCATAACAGAACCAATGAAGAAGAGGGAGGTAATAGGTACATTGAAGGTAGTTGAGTAGTACAGTACCTACCTACAGTCCGTGAGCTAATTGACAATCTTTAGCAAATCTTTTTGAATAAGTTTTTTTTTTTTTAATCCTACAGAATTCTACCTTGAGACCGATCAATACAATTGTACTGCTAAAGTGCTTTTATTTATGCAGACGTCTGTTAAACAAGAGTTTGAAAGTCTTCAAAAAGCAAACAATACCATAATAACTAGTATCTACCTGCCTAACCTAAGTAGGTATTGTACCGCGCTGAACCTTGCATAACCTAGCGGACAAACAAGATTATTTAAAACCAAAAACCACGTAAGTACCTACCTACATAGTGTTACCACAAATAATAACAGATCATCAAATCATTCTCAAACATTCTTACAAGATAATAATAGACACAGTCGCTTGCTGATTCTTGCGTTCATTGATATTCAACCGCCCATTCATTCACCGCGATTCATTCCAGCGTGGGCCCAGCCTGCCCGCAGCTGAGTTGCTGACCAGTGCCTTAACTAGAGTTTTTCTAGAAGGGGCTGGCACCCCATCCTGGGAGTGTCTAGCAGTGAATTGTAGGAAATAGTTACTCTAACTAGACGAGCAAATATAACAGCAGCATAGATGTAGCGCCGATAATATTGTAAAGATAGCAGAATATGATAGGAACGAAGATTTGGCGCTGGTCTTCTTGGTTGTCTACATGGTAGGAAGGTACTTATTTTTAATTATTTTATGTAGGTATACGGTATAACTTAATGACTCAAACTAAAATCTTTTAATTGTTCTGTGTAACCAAGATTTGCAACCATCATTCTCTTACAACCATCATTCTTATCCCACGCTAAGTGGGGTCGGAACATGTTTTCTTGTTCCACTCACTCCTATCATTCGTCAACTTTCAGTCTACTCTACTAGTAACCAAGATTTGCAACCAGTAACGGAAAATAACTTTTTCCTTAATTCATAACTGGGTTACTTTCTACTTTACAGAAAAACTGTGGTTTAGATCTGAAAGAGAATCTAAGTCAAATTCTATTGGTTGATATTATATGACAAAGTCCGTCTTCGGTTCGCTGTGATATCGAAAATGCATAGATAGTAGGTACAGTATACCTCAAAGCCTGCGATCATAATTGGCGGTATCTTGTGAAGGATTGAGGCAAAGCCTAAATTCGGCTCTGTAGTTAAGTGGGCGGCCTTACAACCATAATTATTTAGAATGGCGACATCGAAATTAAGCCTTTGTGATACTGATGGATATGTTCGTAATTGGTTGATTTGTGTGTGAATTGCAACTGTGTAAAGTGTGAAGTAAGTACGTACAGTTGGCTCAACGAGTCGAGGCATTCGTGAAGTTAGCCGCAGAGTGCAGCGCAGTAGGTATCGTTTTTCGGGAGCAATTGGAGGTATGGGGAGAAGAGGTGGGACTTTACATGCGCAAACTCGCACCTATGGCTAACTTCACGAATGCCTCGACTCGTAAGAACTGTATCTATTTATGGAAAGTTTGAGAGGTCAACAAAGCGGAAATGTGACTGTAATCTTTAGCAGGTGTCTTGGGTTCGATGTCTCACCATTGATCATGGTCAAGCCTATGGAGATCCGGTTCGGAATGCATTATCATTCCGGAGAAAGTTGAAGTGAAAAAATATGGGGACAGAAAAACATTGGCGAAGAAACATAAATCATATGTGCCTAATGTTAAGGCGCAAGGCCGTTTTTTATACGGAACCAAAGTTATATAGATATTCAGATCTAGCGCAAAACAAGACTCTCCTAGGGACGATCCATCATTTAAAACAACTCCTAAGATGCCGATGTGATCGATCGACAATGTTGCAATTCCTAGATCTTGGACATCAGATCTTGAGATGGATTTCACTATATTCACCAATAATCTGTTTATATCGATCTATATAATATATACTTACGTAAAGTTATAACCCAATGTGACCGTACATTGAAGAAAATTAATTAAATACCCTCCTTCGCTTCGCGATCGGGTAAAAAATGAGGATGACTAAAGAAAAGTAATAGAACACAAAACAGCGTTTTTTAGAATCTGATTTCAGATATTAAGTAGGTATAATATCTAAAACAAAAAAAAACATGATCACGAGACTGTAACTCCCAGAATCGGTAGATGTCTCCTCAGACCTCTAGTGACTTAGATCTTTGAGGATGTCTAAAGAGGGTAGCCAGAGACAGTCCAAACATAATATTTGGTACATGCCCACATTTTGGACCGTAGTTAGTTTTCCATCGCCGCCTATAAGAATACTAACTTATGACACACACCTTCGAATTTTTGGTTCTAGGGTATACCGGTTTTCCTTATGATGTTTTCCTTCACCGTTTAAGAGGACTGGTATAGATCAGTTTATTTATTTGGTTGGTCGCATACATCTCCGAAACTACTGAACGTGGAGACTAAAGTGTATCTTAGGTGCTCCAAATATGCCACATTTTGCGAGCCTATTAACACTATATACATGGTATCAGAGTTCCACCGCATTGCATCCAATCAGGGGTGCTCCCAGGAGGTGCAGTACCTAATATACGACAGCGAGCGAAGGAGGGTTACCACCTCACTGAATCCTATCTTAGCATCCAGAACCGATGTAGGAAAGAAGCCTTTTAAGACGCGCAAGTACTGAATCTTATCTTAGCATCCAGAGCCGTTGGAGGAAAGAAACCTTAGACGCACTCTAGTCCTTTCACCACACTGGTTCAAAACGACCAGTGACGCTATAAAAAGATAGATGCAGAACCGTTATTAGTATATTCGTACATTGGTATTCACTAGACCAGCGCGCAACTTTGTCTGCGGGTTTTATAATATTTTCCGTTTTTGAAACATTTTGAACTGATGCTTCGCTCCTATTGGTCGCATCGTGATTTTATAAAGCCTTCCTCGATAAATTAACTATTCAACACAAAAACCTTCTTCTTCTTAATGTAGATATATGGTAGCTGCCTTCACAAAGAGTTTTGCGATAGACTCAGTCAAGTGTTTTGCTTTTGAGTATTTCTTCTGAGATAATGTGTCGCCATCAATATGCAATGTTAATACATTACTTAGGTAACTAAGTAGTTTTTGTAAGTATTAGGTGATGTAGGTCGGTAAGTTATCTACCTACAGAATCACGCCGCATGCTAGCTAGTTTACTTATTTTAACTAGGTAGGTATCTATAATAATCTAAATTGTAAAATGATTTCTAAAATCTCAAAGTTCACAGCGAATAATTATGCTAAGTAATTAGTTCTAGGGACTTGGTTGAGATTTCCAATGTCCGATACAACTTACTTCCAGTGTGAGATTATGTCGGTATATGTCATGCACAGCCCTAAAGTAGATGCCGGTCGGTCCATTGTTCGGGCAAGTCCCGGTTAAAAACAAAAGTGAGCTCATGAAACACCCTGTACCTACCTATTAATGGGCAGTAGGTCTACCTAGTCAGCCACTATCTATTGTTTATGAACTAACTTTGTTCGGAAGCTGTGACATAGTTTGTGCTCGTGTCTAACAGTAACCTACGCAAAATTAATTAGTAGGTATTCACATTACTCGCACATTATTTCCAAAAAAACTGAAAACTAAATGTCACGATATGGTATACCTACCTATCTGCGACTTTTTTTTTTGGCGTCGCATTATTTATCAAAGACATTTTATCTACTGTTGTTATTATGCATTAGACATTTACAAAAAAATTAGGGAAACAAAAAAAAAAGCGCGGGAATATCTAAGAACGAGAGAAGGATCAGGAGAGATTTTTTTTATCTCATATTTTGCCGGTGTCAAGTGTATTTTTTTAATTAATGTGTAGGTAATCAACAGTCAAAGTCATAATCGAATTGTCAATTTTAAACAAAAGATTTATCTTGTTTTAAAAGTGTCACTGTAATTTTGACATTGACATTTCGAGTGGAATAACAGCTGCATTAGACATTAGTCCATAACAGAGAAACTTCTAGGCACATACAATGCTAGCTAAATAATAGGTAATATATATGTCTACACAGGAATTTAGCAATCCCACGGGAATAAAATAAAGGTATAGAAGACCATTGCCGGATCATTCTAAATTTTACAGCTAAAATAAAAGTACCTATTCACAAAATAAAGGTAAAAAAGTAGGTATAGGTACTGCTACGCAATACACAAGCTGCTAATAATTCCACTATATCCCCCCATATCCTAGTGTATCCCACCCATAGAAAGGATTAATGGAAAAATATAGTTTTCACAGCTGGATCTGCGCGCTCAGATAGCGCCCAATGGATTTCAGGAAAAACTTTGTCGCAAAATGTTTTTATTTTTTGTTCCAAATCAACAGATAAATCTGTTGATTTGGACGTTTGAATGTAGATAGGTATGTACCTATGCTTGGGAATTTATAAGTTAGTTTTTGGTTACGCTATACTATTTATCGATACCGCTTAGGTTGCAATCACTTCACTAACATAACACAAAAAGTTCAGCCAGCAATAGGTACGGCTAGGTAGTAAGACGTCAATGAGAAAATCTAGTTAGGTACGTCTTGTCCTGTAGGATTCGTTATAGGTACCTAACTTCCCTTTAAAAAATACGTCGGAAGTAGGTATATAAGTAGGTACATAAGATAGGTACAAACTCTAATTAAAACTATTTTAACTAAGATTTATACAACTGTCTGCAGTCAAGTATCAACCCCCCGGGTTGATCACATCCGAACCTTAGTGCTTGCCACTGATCTTATCGATATCGATGGCGCCTCGCTCCATTAGTGATGCGACGCATGAACACAGCTTCCTTGACGTGACGCGTCATGCATCGATAAAACGTGTAATTAACACTTTGGCTTTGATTTAGGTTCCTAGTAACATTGTTTTATTGGCAATTTGTTTGATTAGGAAATAAAAATGTTGATAGAGCAATTTCTATGGACTCTAACTACGGAATAATAAACGAAAATTAAATGCTCTGTTTTACTTTTGAATTTGCATAAATAAGGTACCTAAGTAGTCTGGTTGAAACATTTCGGTATTAACTAATTAACGCACAGCCTAAACTATAAGTTCTAGAGAGCTGACATTTATTGGATTTTTCCAAAAGTTAACCTGGAAGCGTAGAAATTTGTATGAAAAAAAAACAAGGCTTGGCTAAAGTTCAATGAAATTACACTAGTTGGCATTTAAAAATGCATTGATAATAAATTTTATTGAAAACCAAGAACACGAAACGTAATAAATGTTTGTAGAACGATATTTGAACTTTTGAAGTCTAATAAAATAGCGTAGATACCTACCTAATCAAAGCCAGAATATTTTCATCCACTACATAAAACAAACAGCAAACCAAAACACTATAAACAACCAGGAAAAATACGAAATAAAAGCCTGTACTATCCTAAAGTTTTCCCCTAAAGTTCTACGTTCGAGAAATATTACTACGTGCATGCATATGCGAGTATGCGAAGTTAGAGAATAATGGAGCTCACGCTTAAAAGCTTTTGTGGATAATCGTGTCGTTAATTATTAGGTATGGCCATTATCCTGTAATGAAACTCTATTATAAACGGGAAACTGAGATAATATATTCTGTAGTAGGTAAGCTGAGTTTTAAGCGCACATTTAGCCGCGAGATGATTGTAAACACGTTTGCGTTTCGAGTAACCATTAATTTAGGCAGTGTACGGAATATACTGAATGTTCTGACCCATTATATAGAGTGAAAATTAATATTTGGTGCCAGAAATTACCAACTTACATATTATGCTGACCTACTTAATGAAATCACAAAAAAACAGAATGTACTTACTACTGAGAGGGGTTAGTAAAATTTGTAGCATTATTTTTTTCCTATTATTATTAGTAAGCTGTACTTAGGTAAAATCCTCAAAGATCTAAGTAACTAAAGATCTGAGGAGATATCTACCGAGCCTGGGGATTACAGTCGTGATCATATTTTTTTTTTTCTTAGGTAAAAAAACGGAAATAAGCAAAATATAGCCAGTTTGCACCAGGCAGCGCATAGTAGGCACCTATAGATTTATTCAAGTATGTATGGATTATGGAATTCAATCCAATGCAGTAGTTATTATTGACCCGAATAACACCTCGCATAATTTGCCTATCGCACGACAAAGTTGTGCACCCAATAACTTGCTAACTTGGGCTCGAAGTTACGAGCTTCTTGGAAACATTAGCTTTCTGTGAGTTGTATTTAACTCATAGTGTTATGTAAGTGTTTTGACCAAAGTGTTATACACTTTGAGTTTAGGCACTCGGTGAAGTTAGGAAGATTAGATAATCTTTTGAAGTGGTAGGTTCACAAAAGCATGTTAAAAATATTTGGTAAGCGTGCTATATCTACGTAGATAGATACTAAGGTGTTGGGTTTAAAATCACCGGATTAAGAAACATCTGCTCAGGTACCACACCTTGGAATACCAACATTTAATTAGTACGTAGGTACTACTAAGTATCTAAGCACTAATTAGGGATGTAGCATTTTATGTTAAAAACTTGTTATACCTACATACCTAGGTATTCATCTTAAGCCATGACGTTATACCTATAAAAACCAAAAATAATAATGATCGAATGATTTAACTAGTTTCTTTCAAAACTAAGTCACAAATTATACCTACGCTGATGATACCTGACCATTTTAAGATCTATAACAATGGCATAAAGTTTAATATTGGCATTGGTCATGGTAAAAGTTGCTATTTCTAATCTGTGGTTCTGTTAGGCGCATACTATTTCGAAATGTCACGACATTAGGTCTAGCTATTATTTTCACCCACGCGCCCATTCGGATGGAAAACATGTGTGCTAGACCTGTATAATATTAGTGGAATGATTTTCATAAAAGTTGGTATCTAGCAAAGTGCAAATGAGATTTTAAATAACCTTTACCTGATAACTTACACTTTCGTTATAAGTTTACTGCCAAACATTATGTTTTTGTTGATGTTTACTTGGTGCTTCATTCAACTGTGTGCCAATATAAGGTAAAACTAGTAACTACTTAGTATCAAAGGTAATCTTTTATTTTAATCATGTTTCAAACTGATATCTCACGAATAAGCAGCTATTTACTAAAAATAACAAATCTTCATGGCATAATAAACACCTAAAGTACTTTAATAAGCAGTCTGTGTACAAAATGTTTTCTTAACAGTTAATGACTTACTCATTAGTTTGTTACACTCACCTTTCCGCTCTAATGGGCTCGCATTGTCAACAGCGCCCACCGTACCGAGGTTGACACATTCACAACACTACGCATGACGTCACTGCCTACTTGCACTCCATTCATGAACTTATCGATATCGATATTCAGTCACAACGTTGAAATCACTATTTAGGAACGTCAAATTCGAATCACTGTCACGGTTTACTGACTTTTTAGTATTGTTTTTTATTGAAGCATGCGTGTGCGCCAGTCGATGTGCGCGCGAGTTTAGACCGCAGCACGCGTCGAAGCCTCCAATCTTCGCCCCCGCAATTTTCGGCGCGTGGGCAGCCCGAACAACAACTGTTAGCTAAAGTCAAATTTGCGTAATAAATTACAATAAAATGCCCACAAGAAACAAAAGTCTGTATATTTTACAAGACGACCACCGACAGCAGGGGACCGGATTAAAATGGCGAGCTTTCTTTATAAGCGTATGTTAGAATTTAAAATGAGTATCGAATAATGCATTCGGCATAAAAAGCTATCGGCATTGGCTAACAATATTATGTGAGCCGGTGCGTTGGGAAGCGAGTTGTCTCCGAGCACCTTGTATGGTGAAACAAGTTCGTCCGCAGTCCCACACGTACCGACTTTTTGTAGCTCTGTGCAGGAAAGAGGCAAGGACCAGCTTAAAGAGACCCGCCGCGTTTCTCACTTCACCGACTCTGCTAGTAATATTCCAGTAACAGAAGGACGTTCAAGTACCTAGATGTGCTGGTTGGTTGTAGAAGCATTGCACAGGTCGTGTGTTTGCGATCCACGTATCGTCCATGCATTCGAAATGGACTCGTCCGCAGGTTTCCAGTCATAATTACATCTATAGGCGAAGCGAACTCTCTGGAATATCTAAGGGTGACGTTGAGGTTAGCATCCGTAGTTCTAAAGATCTCACTCCAAAATTAGACTGTTCTTTTGCTTGCTGTTAGCTTTTCTGTTAGCATAACCCACGCTAACTAACCTACGAACCTACTTTATAATTTGCAGCTTTCGCTAGGTCAGATTGCTGTATGAATTTATAAGGCGTTGTGGTAGTAGGTACCTATGTAGGTAGGTAGGTAGGTAGGTAAGTATACCTATCGGTAACAAGAGGTGGGTAGGTAGGTAGGTACAGCTACTAAATTTAAATTAAAAAAACTATACTTACCTACTCATTAGATTTTTACCTACCTACTAATAACTTATTTAATTATTTATTTATTTATTTATTATTCTGGGAATTGAACCAACGCGAACTCTACTCTTTGCTGCAATCAGTCAGTTCAGTCATAGGTACACGTCAAACGTCAAACCGTCAACTATTTTTTTTACAGTAGTTACCTGCCTACTTATGAATTCTGTGCTGAATGCACGCCACGCTCACTTTACAAATAGTGTTGTCCTAAAATTTTCAAATTGTTATCGATAAAACGTCAGCGTTTAATATTTAGCAACCACGAACTTCACTCATCATCATCTAGACTTAACAGAGAAGTCAATAATATCTACCTATCTATTATTATTATGTAAAAATATTTATGCAATACCTACCTAAGTATATTAAGAGGTACTGAGAAATATCTAAGAAGCAACAAATTCGAATAACTACCAAGGTAGGTTACCTACATAATACCAGATAATACATAATATTGACTAAGTCTAAATACATTCTACTATGATTCCACTAATCTATGTCCATACTGGGAGAAGCTGGAACACAATATTTACAGAACATTTAATCAAACTAGACACTCGAAGTCCTTCCTTTATCAATAGTGCTCGTAAGTACTTGCTTTTGTGACGTGTTACGTACAAAAGCTACGAACAAAGGCCTTTTGTGATAGTCCTTTTTCAATCTGACAAATCAATTCTACGTTTGAAAACAATGCATACCTATTAAACCGTCGTATGTTTGAGAGCGAGTACAGAATATATAATAGTGCTTACTAGCGTATTTAAGTTTCACTCCGACTCGTAAAGTAACTTTAGGCACTGTGTTTTCTGTGTAGCTGTGATGACACTGAAAATGACACTTAGTAGGTACTGTATTACTTGGTCAGTAAACCAACAGTCGAAATACCTAAAAGCGTTTCAGATTATCGTGGTGGCATATCACCCAATAGTCCACAGAAACAGGAGGTTGGAGTGGAGACCCTTTGGAAACCAATCCATAACATGGACAACAGTAGTTATAGAACTTTTAGTACAAACGTCATTGAATCTTAAATCAGTCCGATAAAGTTCATTTTTCAATGAAAGCTGATTTAGAAGTGACGCGGGTCCTTAGGTACTGAGTCACAATCGCAATCGCATTTATTGACAAAGTCCCGACATCTGGTTCCCGACGAATCGTTCCAATTATGTATCCTTCTACAATTATGCAGGAGCCTCTTTGTCGTTCTAAAAGAAACCCTGTCCAAGCGACATACGATGACATGTTTAAATAAGCTTATAATTATTTTTTTTTGCTAATTCAATTTGAAAATGGGTACATTATTATTATATTATGCGTCAATAGTTTACGAAAAACCTCTTATAACCTGCATCTAGGATGAAACTAATAAGGCCTAACATAAATTCTGAAAATTATGGCAGAAAAATCAAAAGTTCTTTTCAATTGCACTATCGAGTGGATTCCGAGAAATGAAGTTGGTACCTAAAGTAAATAAAAAAACCTTGGGTTAAAAAATAAGTGAACATTTCACAGAAAAAGAGAGAGAGATCTGTGAATGAGAATACTGTTGGAATAAAATCTGCTAAAGAAAGATAGCAAATGACGAAACATCTGGCGCTCAGTTAAAATATGATTTTGTAAAGTAGGTAGGTACCTACCTATTGTAGTTATTCTTATCATTGAATTGGGAATTTAAGACTTGGGGCACTCTAACCTTATAACGATAAGCAACTGAAGAAGTATAGGTACTCGTAATATTTCTAGCCTTAGAAAATTATGTTATGAATTAGGTAAGTAACCCTTAGAATATGGATGAGTTGTTATCCATAGTCAAAGGACTTGGATGAAACATCCTAGAAAATGATACTGTAGTAATCTTCTTATTATCATCCCATTTCGAACTAGTGTGATGAAAGGATTAAAGTGCATTAGATGAGTATTAGAATGAGGGCTGCTAAAGACCTCTAACAGCGTGAGATGTGGGCAAAAGTATTGGTAGTAGGCATTATCTAGGTATCTATAGCTACAGTGCCATTGTGTACCTTCGTATTTTAATGAAGTAATTAAATAAAGTACCTACTTACTTAAACTCCTATAAAAGAATGAGAAGGTAGGTACTTACCTAGTAAATGTAATAGAGTATTTGGAAGATAGGTATATGGAATCTATACTAATATAATATTATAAAGAGGAAAACTTTGATTGTTTGTTTGTTTGAAATGAATAGGCTCCGAAACTACTGAACCGATTTAAAAAATTCTTTCACTGTTGGGAAGCTACACTATCAGCGGGTGACATAGGCTATATTATGTTTTCAAAAAAATTAGGGATCCGTACTAAAACTTCAATAATGTAACCCAAGGTGTAAAAAAATTACCTAAAATATTCTTTACATCGCGTGCGCTGCGAAAACTATTGACGATAGAATAAAATAATGTACTACGACTTTGTAGAACACATCATTATTTCCAAAAAGTGTCGCGACAGCACATGTCTAACTATTATGGTTTTGCCACAATAAGAGTTCTTCTATTTTAAAATTGTAATTAAAAGGCCGCTGTTAAAAAACGCTCTTAATTTGTGTCTTAGTATTAATCCTTATCAAAATAAATCACATCATATCCTAGACTGTTTCAATACCTATAAATAACTTTTTGAATTACTCAATTTGGACATTCCATTCGAAAGAAATCACGAAATTAAGAATGTAAGTATTAGAAAAAAGTTGCGTGGTAGCCGCTCACCCTGCTCGGCTAGCTAGACAGCACCATAGTGTAGATACGTACGTACGGGACGGGAGGGGAGTAAATTTCAAATAATAACAAAAAGATCTTTTAAATAAAAATAAAATCATAAATATAATAATGCCTATTCAAACTTTCTTTATAATTTTCTTCTTTTAGTAACCTGACGCAAATAGAAGGGTTGGTTATGTGTGTGTATTATAATTTTGAATTTTGAAATATTTGTCAAATTTGAGAGCATTGGTAGTGTAGTGGTAGTACCCCTGCCTCACGATCCGAAGGTCGTGGGTTTAAACCTGGTCGTGCACCAACAAATTTTTGCATTTGAGAAAATTATGTGCGCAATGCCTGTGTTCTTAAACGGTGAAGGAAAACATCTTGAAGAAACCGGCATACATTAGAACCAAAAATTCGAAGGTGTGTGTCATATGTTAGTATTCTTTTAAGCGGCGATGGGCTTGCAACCTGTCACGTACGAATACGAAGTACTGTGCAAAATGTGGGCATGTGTCAAATATCATGTTTGGACGTGCCTCTGAGTACCCTCTTTAGATATCCTCAAAGATCTAAGTAACTAGAGATCTGAGGAGATATCTACCGAGCCTGGGTATTACAGTCGTGACCATGTATAGGTAATAAATACCCGTGCGAAGCCGGGGCGGACTGCTAGTGTTATATAAATTACTTATGTTAAAAAATGGTCTATAAACCAAAATGCTTAAAGGATAAAAGTCAAAAACATAATAGCTGTTATAAATAATAAGTAAGTACCTACTAACTTTAATATATACCTACATTTGTTGCCTATATTATTTTAGTTTTAACGAGCTGGTATGATTCACCGACTCATGAGATGATTCTACCTTCGCTGACTAAATTAATCTGAATGGTTATCCAAAATGATAACCTTTGTCAAGTCAAGCATTGCTATCGCCAAATGCGTAAGAGCAAAAATACGGTTCTCCAAAATGTTTGGTTCAATTCAAACATAGTAGGTAGGAGATGCCTATCACCCGCATTCTGATCCAAAATGATGGTTCGAATACGTTGGACGAAATATTGCTAAGGATGTAATACTTAACTTCTAACAAACACCTAAATGCTTCTATCCTTTATTCACACTGTTGCAGTTTATAATTCCCTAGTTAGATACCTACTCAATGGCAAAAGACGATTATCCCGTCCTTTGGCTATAACTTCAATTCAGTATTGCGAGCCACAACACTCGGAATGTAACCCGAGCCATTGGTTTCCGCTGACTTCCCGTGTCGGTCCCTAACCGACGCACATTGATTTGACAAAACAAATTAGGTACTCCACATAGAACAGTTCCGTCGTCTAATTATGTGTTATTGATAATGTTATTTACTTTGACCCCCGATACGACCCTCTGATAAAGCTTGGTATTGGTGTTATTCGCTGTGTGGCGGCGAACGGGTCGAGTTGAAAATGAAAATGTGCCTTTGTGTGACAAAATGAAGTGGACGATTTTATTGTGTATGTGCTTTTATGTCACTGTTTATGGATCGCCGAGTGAGTATGCTTTTATTTATTTGTGCGGCTTTTCTCGTTTAGGGAGTTTACGATTGGCGGGCAATATCTCAATCTTATTAAGGTTGCTTTGGTTATACGGGCATTGAACTGAAATGTTAAATCCTAAGATAAGTAATAGGCTTTATACCAAATGTATTTTCAATTCATCTCCACTACTGAGCATTGCAGCATAATTTCCAGACCTAGCAATTAGGCACTTCCTCTTTATGACTCAAAGAATTTGTAGTTAATTAGCTGTGTGAAAAAAACATCGTACCTATCACTCAACAACGTATAGTACCTACCCTACCTATGTAAATTGAAGAACATCGTTATATCCTTTAGGTACCTACTCTCACTCAACTGAAATACAAAGACTTTTTGGTTAGCTCTCAATGTGCGATACTTCTAACAAGAAAACTAGGTTGACTGATTTTTTTAGATAGGTAGCATGAAGGTTAAAATAAGTCTCCAGCCTAAAACGGAAGTACCTACCTACTAACCTACTTATTTGGTAGGTACCTACTTACTTGTATTTTATATTTTTTTAATATCACGTTTGATACACCTAAGTATTTGCTTACCTACCATAAGCAGTACCTACAGTATCACGAAGGTGAGGGTAGTTTTAAAATACATACCTATATACCTACCTACCTTGCAAACTGTAAACAGTTATTATGTAATAATGTAATGTAGGTACCGTATAAAATACCTAACTCAAAAAGTGTTAGGTAGGCACCTACTTCAAGTCTATCAAATAAAATCATCATCTTCCTGCCCTTATCCCACGTTATGTGGGGTCGGCACAACATGTGATCTTCTTCCATTTCTCTCTGTCATTCGTCATTTCAGTACTCACTCCTTTCTTACCCATGTCATCTTTCACACAGTCCATCCATCTTTTCTTTGGCCTACCCCTGTATCCATCTACATTCATACCTAACACTCTCCTTGTCACATGGCATTCATCTCTTCTCATAACATGTCCATACCACGCTAACCTATTACTCCTCATCTTTTCTGTCACCGGTGCCACTTTCAGACTTCCTCTGATATACTCATTCCTTATTTTAACCATCCTTGTCACTCCACACATCCATCTCAACCCATCTATCAAATAAAATATCTAAAGGAATTCTCTCTGCACTGCTCTGACTGTAATTGGATCCTATCACTCGTAATATCTGACCTTAGCGGTTGTAGGTTGTGGTTCAAGTGCGTTATACCGGCATTATCTCTCATTCACTACCCATCGTCGTGGAATCGTAAACGAACTAATAATAGCATAGGTATAAGAAGTTTCTACCTACCTCGTACAGCCCTATTTGCATGACTAAAAGACTTGACCCGCACAGTACCTAGGTTTAAATGACCTAACAGTTAAGACACTCTAAACTAGGTCAGTACTAACTAGCTATGAACCTATAATAAATAATTGCCTAAAGCAATTAGTAACCCCTTTTTAGTAATTAGTCTCACTCACTACCTTTTTAGACACACTAGACTAGACTCATTAGGTAGGCACTTGCCTCCTTTTGAAAACATCGATATCGAAAATGAATAAATGACATCACTATTTCCCTGGGGAATTTGAAATTTTGTTACATAGTTTTGGAGGCAGATGCCGTATGTAAAGAAGAAGAAATGTCAAAATAACATCTGACGGTGGCAATTTCCAGTTAGACAGTTGACGTTGACATTAATACCAGATCTATCTAGTACCTTCTTACTTAATCTATAAAAAAAGTTGTTTTGTTTGTAAACAAACAATAAGTAACCGGCTGGTTTTAGAAATACTTTTGAAAATCTAATGAAACAAGTAGGTACCTAAAGCTTTTTGTGTAATTTTCAGATTCGCTGAAAGATCCGTATATTTGTGGGCAACCATCCTGTGCAAGTAAGTTTATTCACATTTGTTTTCCTAGCCATACAATCGATAAAATCCAAAGTACCTATTCTGTTACTAACTTCGACTCCCTACCGTACGTTTGTATCCAGTCTAACTATTATAATATAAGCATTGGTTGAGCAATAATACCTAAAGAAAAAGGTGAACCAACCCATACAACCATACCATGTCTTCCAATAAAAGCCTACAGGCCTAGGTACATAAAAAAGCAAGCACAGTAGGTGAAAAAGGTTCGAATTAGAGTAGTCTCTAGTTTACTAGTTTTTTCAATAAATAAGAATCATTCTGGGGATGCTTGAACCAGTTTGATTGAATATGCCCTAATAGTACAACAAAATTTTCTGTAGTTACCAACATGAGTAATAATTCTCTAGAGCTCACAACATTAATAATATGATTGTGTTTCAGAATCCGAAAAATTCAGATACTCGGCTGACATAATCTATCACTATGAGTACAAAGTTAATGTTGAGACATACTTTGCGGGGTCTAGCAACAACCGCTCCACACTAGATATCAATGCAGTGGTAAGTATCATATCACTCTATACCTACATGTTTATTAACATTTTATTGAATTAGAATTTAATAATAACTGCCTCTGGCTATCTCTAGCTCTACCCTCTTTAGATATCCTCAAAGATCTAAGTAACTAGAAATCTGAAGATATATCTACCAAGCCTAAGAATTAGAGTTGTGATCATCTGTTAATTTTTTTGTAAAATTCATATCATCATAATTCTCATCATAGTTAATATCAATGTGATGTGTTAAACTTATAACTTAACACACCTCTGCATTAGGGGGTCAAAAACTAAACTCTTTCCTCATTTTCTTACAGACAAAAATCCAGTTCATCACACCATGTGAAGGTTTGCTTCAACTCACTGGTGTCACGCTAACAGATCAGGATGAGAACTACCCTGTGGAACGTGCCGAGAAGTTTGTCCATGCCGTCACGGCCAATGACCTTAGGTATGATTAAAACTTTGATTGCTACTCAGATTTATCATCGTTTTCAGAGAATCACAATGATTCATGTTGACTGATAATATTTTAGCAAACCCCTATATTGTACGAAAACATTCAATGAAACTAAATTATGTTAGAGGAGGATTATTACTTATTTAGGAAGAGGGCGCTGACTACATAGTTTTTTTTTACTTTTGTGGTAGACAGCCCACAATTGTTTTACTTATTTTACATTTGTTTTTGTTCTGTAGGTATGCATTCTGTCATTCAATATGTTTATAATATACAACTCTTCTCCCAGATTCGCCTTCCATGATGGCTTCATATCAGAGATATGCCCGCATGCAGAAGAAGAAGACTGGGTTCTCAATTTCAAGAGAGCTATATTGGCTCTTTATCAGAACAGTATGAAAAGATTTGACATTAACTTCAAAGGTGTTGAGGTATGTATTTAACCTGCTGTTTAATATTTTACCTACCCTATTCACTAGGGAAACAACAGTCCGGAACCATCAATTAGTTATGAGCTACCTAATTAATAATTAGTTCCTTTTAAATATGTTTAAGTTTAATATTTTTTGCTTATTATGTAAACATGATAACTAAAAAAGTGACATGTGTATTGGCTAATGATACTTAAGTAATATTACATCACTGGCTCTATTCTTGGTAGCAGTAGCAAAAGCTAATTTTAAAATATTCATGTCTCTGTTATATTGTCAGAGTAAAAGAGGAAGCACAGTTTCAATTAGTTTTATGAGCTACCAAATAGTAATTTTCGTTTTTCTGCATAATGTTTTAAGTGTATACTTGTTGACTAAAGAGGGCCTTTACATTACTTTGACTATAAATACATTGTACAAAGTTTTTTATTTATTTTATAAATAAACTATATTATGTATGAAGAATGTAATGAGAGTAAGTGAAGCAAAGGAGGTGTGTCAGGATCGTAGCAAGTGGAGATCCGTGATCTCTGCCTACCGTACCTACCGGAAACAGGCGTGATTTTATGTATGTATGTATAAATAAATGAAAGAGACAAGCATACTTAATAATTTTTAATTTTCCCTGAAAGAAATAGCTGAGGCGCACTTCAGTCCTTTTACCACACTAGTTCTGAATTATTATAGACACTAAGATTTAAATTTTAATCATATTTTTTTTGATAACAGACAGATATACACGGAACATGTAACGTGGACTACGTGGTACGCGGGCAGGAAAACACCAGCCTCATCCTAGTGAAGACACGTGACCTGAGCCAGTGCACCAACAGATACAAATATATGTCTATATTACAGACTGTTCGGTACGACTTCCAAAGTGTAAGTGTAAATTGAACTTTCGCGATTATCTATACTAATATTATAAAGAGGAAAACTTTGATTGTTTGTTTGTTTATTTGTTTGTTTGAAATGAATAGGCTCCGAAACTACTGAACCGATTTGAAAAATTCTTTCACCAATGTGTAGAATGAACTTTCAGGATGAACATAGGCTATATTTTATGTAGGTACTTCGCGGGCGACGCCGCGTGCAGAAGCTATCATATATATTTATAAACTACTACCTGACCCTACAGGCGTTGTCCTGTCTTAACTATCTTCTTCTTCTTCGTCTTCTTCTTATATATATAAAAATGAATTGCTGTTCGTTAGTGTCGCTAAAGCTCGAGAACGGTTAAACGGATTTATCTTATCTTGGTCTTGAAATGTTCGTGGAGGTTTAGGGAAGGTTTAAAAGGTAAGAAAAATTCGAATAACTGCCAGGAAAACCCTAAAAATAGCCCTTTTCTATTTCCCATACAAACGTTTTCTAAATAAGTACAAAGTCTGCCGGGTCAGCTAGTTATAAATAAAAACCTTCTCCATACAATAACAAAGAAACACAACAAAAAAAGAATTGTCTTGGCGCCTGTTTGCGCCGCACACTTCGCACATAGGGGCGGCTCGGCCCTGCCTGTGCCTGTGTGCATAGCTATTTAAGCGTGTCTGTAATTTATTTAAGAGAACTCTAGTGTCTAGTTAAACCTTATTTAGTATTTAAGACGCTAACCACCATTCTTAATGTAAAGTTTTTTAACAATAAATGCTATCTATCTATCTATCTATCTAAGAGAAATAAGGATTCATTTTTATATAATAGACTAGCTGACCCGACAGACGTTGTCCTGCCTTAATTTGTCCTATTATACAGGGTGTTACCAGACTACTTCCGAAAACTTCAGGGGGTTAAAGTACCCATCAATATGAACAACTTTTTTAAGAAACTAACACTGTGAGCGCGAGTAAAAAGAGGTGTTCCTTTTTATATAATAAATATAGATATAGAGAACGGGTCTATATCGCGTTCACCTTTATTATTTTCTAACATAAATACATAATTTTCAGAAATTCCAAACCTGGCCTGTCTTGAAATCGGAAAGTAAATGCCGTATAACCGTAGACCACCATATCTACAAAGCGGTGAACTGCCGAGAACGCCATCTGTTCGAACCTTTCTCCGGGAAGAACTCTGGAGCGATGACCACGGTGATCCAAGATCTAACACTGATCAAGGAAGTTAATAAAACTGATATTGAAGTTATGGAGACACAGCCGAAAGGTAATCTCATTTTGTTACTCTTAAGAAATATTTTACAATACAATTGTATCCTAATAATATTATAAACGCGAAAGTTTGAAAGAATGTATGGATGTGTGGATGTAAGAATGTATGGATGTATGAATGTCTGGATGTATGTTTGTTACTCTTTCACGCTGAAACGGCTGAACGGATCTAGATGAAATTTGGCACAGATATAGATTATAGTCTGGAATAGCGCGTAGACTTGTTATCCCGGAAAATCCCGGTTTTTGTTTTTTCAAGGTACCACGCGGGCGAAGCCGTGGCAGCTAGTTTTACAATACAATTTTATCTATCTTAAATGACTCGTAACAGGTGTGTACGTTGTAAATCTAAACCCTAAATGTTAACAAATAAAATACAATTTAATTTGCAGCTTGGACGGAGATTCAGAGGCGTTCGAATCTTTTGCACTACCACATACGATACTTTGGAGACGAAACTGGAGGGCTCAAGGCAGCCAGAGAGGTTTTGAAGTTACTTTGCAAGTGAGTTTTGTTTTAGCGCCATCTATGATCAAACTTTGACTGGCCTGATAACTCAGTTGGTAGTAGCTCTGCCTTCTGCGTTGTAGGTTGTGGGTGTGATTCGTACCCAGGATAAACATTTTTGTGATGAACTTAGATGTTTCTTCTTTGGTGCTATTATATATTCTATGGATGTATTTACAAAAATAAAGTATATAATTAATCCATCAGCTATCTGGTTCCCATAGTACAAGCTTTGATTGTTCTGGGCTAGATAGCGTTGTTTGAATTTTCCACCGTTCCTACTTATATTATAAAGGCGAAAGTTTGTAAGGGTGTCTGGATGTATGTTTGTTACTCTTTCACGCTGAAAAAGTCTAACGGATCTGGATGAAATTTGGCATAGATATAGATTATAGTCTGGAATAGCACATTGGCTACTTTTTATCCCGAAAAATGTACGGTTCCCGTGGTATAGATTTGTTTTGGTTTTTCAAGTAACCACGCGGGCGAAGCCGTAAGCGAGTATATTATATTTTTAACCAATGCAGAATTGTGTCATTAAAATATTTTTCCTAGTCCATTTAACTCTACAGCTCTTGAGTTATACTATTCTTCCTTAAATTTAGGGCAGTCAAAGGTAAATTCATCGTTATCTTATTTTTCTCTAAATCTTTACATTACTTCTGCTGATTTCATTGTCTGAAATACCTTTATTCAGGGTAAAAGACACAGCAGATGAAGCGATCCGTTCGACAGTTGACGAGAACATGGATAGCAGTTCAACTGTGGGCCTCTGGGGTAGATTGGTGCGATCCGCGCGCCCTCTGCACTACCCCGCCTTGTCGCAGTTGCTTGCGCGTGCCACATCTATCTGCTCAGGCGCAACGTGAGTATTCTATGATCATTTTAAGACTCTACTCAATTAGCTTCAAGCTCAGTTCTGCCTTATGCTGTAGTGTAGATTAAATTACCTCACAGGACATTCATTTGTATAATATACTTTTTTATTTTATGATTTCTTTTTATTTACTATAAGACATATAAAATTATAAGTTTTTTTTACATTATGTGTGTATTTACAGAAAAAAATATCTAATTATCTGTTACCTAGTTCTCAGCTGATTACAAGCTTAGTTTGGGACTCTAGTCCCAAACAATTCAAAACATTTCACACCCTACTAGATAGTGTTTATAGAGAATACTACTCAAAAAAATATCGTAAAGAAATATTAGCTCAGCTTAGTTCCTTACATAAAGTCATTTATTTCAGAAAACACATTTTAGATGCGCTACCTTACATAGCTAGCACCGGTTCTGTGGAACTCATCAAGGATATGATAATGCGAGACGCTGTCGACAAGGAAACCAGGCACGAGTGGCTAATGTCTATGGCTATGATACCTAGGTAAGACATTACTGGCCCTTATTCTGAATAGTAGTGCTAAAGTTAATTTTATATTTATCTCTTTCTTTCGTTTTGAGACAAAAAGAGATTATTGCCAATTAATTTTATAAGCTGCTAAATTCGTAATTTGTGTTGTTTTTGACGATATTTTCTGTCTGATATGTAAACATGATGCCTAAAAACTATCAGTTATACTCGTATAGCCTTTCATTGATTGTTAAGAACTAGACTGACATTAACTTGTCTCTTATTCTCTTTCTTAATTTAAGAGTTTGACTTTTGTCGGTATAATTAAAGAATCTTTCTCCACTTAGTTCTTTTCAGGGCAACTTCCTTGATCTCCTTATACGACATGACAGCAACCTTCTCTTTCACTCGGCTCATATACTCATAGCTTATCCTCGGTCTTCCTCTTCCTCTGTTTCCTTCCACTTTTCCTTCTATGATGCTCTTGATGACATTGTCATGTCATAAGACGACCAATCATTTTTCCTCTTCTGTTTTCCATAACTTGTAATAGAGACCTTTTTTCGTATTACGCAATACTTGACGACCAATAATTTTTTCTCTTCTGTTTTCCACAACTTGTAATAGAGTCCTTTTCTCGTTTACCCTATGCAATAATTATCCATATTATTACACTTATTAATAGATATCTTCTTTATTAATGTTTAATATTCTTCTCAATATTTTTTTAATGTGCTAAATGAGAATTTCTCAATATATAAATTATTATTTTCTTGTGTTAGAAATCGGTTTCCTCTTTCTTTTTAAAATGTTGTAATATAATAAGTCAATAGTTACTTAATCAAAAGATTATATTTTATGTTTTAGACCGAAAATTGAGATGCTGGATAGCATGCTGGAACTATTGCAGCATCAGAGGAACGACAAAGTGGTCAGTTTCACCGTGTCGTCCATGGTCCACTCGTATTGCAGGTCGAGTGGCAAATCTCGTGAGTATACCACCATCGTAACTATGTTGCCAGCTACTTTGAATTATTAACTTGTAGGATATCATGCGATTAATATTCTATCTCTATTCTTCATCATTCATATGAGCGCTAGTGGTAGCACCCCTGCCTCACGATCCGAAGGTCGTGAGTTCAAACCTGGTCGTGCACCAATGAGTTTTGATTCGAAAAAATTATGTGCGCAATGCCAGTGTGTCAATTCTTAAACGGCGAAGGCAAACATCGTGAGAAAACTGGCATACCCTAAAACCAAAAATTTGAAGGTGTGTGTCATAGGTATTCTTATAAGCGGCGATGGGCTTGCAACCTGTCACGTACGAAATACTAACTACTGCAAAATGTGGGCATCTGTCAAATATAATGTTTGGACGTGCCTCTAACTTACCTCTTTAGAGATCCTCTAAATTCGAAGTAACTGGAGATCTGTGGAGATACGAGTTTCTACCGAGTCTGGGGATTGATCATGTTCTTTTTATTATTTTTTGTTCCAAATACTGCTTTAATTTCCAGTTTACAGTGACTTGGTGTAAACCTAGCGGGGAGAAACGGCTAAAGCGGCCTACTCACGTTTCGCTAATTAGACAGAAACAAGAGTAGTTAGCTTTACCAACTGTCTGTAAAAAACTAATATAATTGTTTACAGTACGAGAATGTTGTGAAGAAGAAACTCCAAAGAAAATTTTGGAAGAATTCCAAACGATCGTCACGACAATAGTACAGAACGGAATTATCAAAGCAAGAGACGATAGGACTCAAGTGAGTATTAATTTGTTATCAGTTAACATAGTACAAGCTTTGCTTAGTTTAGGGCTAGATGGCGCCGTGTGAATATATGCCACCTACACTTATTTTTATATAAGTACACTAGCAACACGCCCCGGCTTCACCCGGGTAGCAAAAGTATCTCTATTTTTATATAAAACTAGCTATCCCGGCAAACTTCGTACCGCCTTCTACATTGCTTAGACAACAGTGAATAATTATAATTTAATATGAACTTTATTTAATAGTAATAAAGTTCAAATTGACTCTACATTTTATTTAGAAAACGTTTGTATGGGAAATATAAAAGGGCTATTTTTAGGGTTTTCCCGGCAGTTATTCGAATTTTTCTTACCTTTTAAACCTTCCCTAGACCTCCACGAACATTTCAAGACCAAGACAAGATAAATCCGTTTAGCCGTTATCGAGTTTTAGCGAGACTAACGAACGGCAATTCATTTATATAGCCTATGTTATTCAGGGATAATGTAGCATTCTAATGGTGAAATAATTTTTAAAATCTGTCTAGTACTTTTTGAGTTTATTCGTTACAAACGAAAATACAAAAATACAAAACTTTCCTCTATTATAATTGAGTACTTAATTACCTAGTAATTTCAAAAATTATTTCAATGATTTGTATCATGATTAATGTATAATGATTTGTATTCAGCTTTGTAGCTGAATTATTCTTGACTGCTATCAGCTTTTTTGGTAAATATTTGCACTAGCGGTGTAGTGGTAGTGGCCCCGCCTTTCGATCCGATGGTTGTGGCTTCGAACCTGGCTATGCATCAATGTGTTTTTCTATTTAAAAAAAAACTTGAGAGGTGTCAAGGGACACCCGGATGGAACGAAGTTCCTTTCTTTGCTTTCTATGAGAGAGAGAGAGACAGACAGAGAAACACGCGCACGCCGCACGGCTTACAACTATAGCAAAAAGGGTCGTTACAACTTTTCGTGAGAATTTTTTCCGTCTAGCCCCCTTTCAAAACGCGCGATAAAGAACTTCGTTCCAAAAAATATGTTTTCTATAGCACTCTGAAATGATGAAGGAAATCAACGTGAGGAAACTGGCATGTCATTGAAGCTAGTAAGTTTAACGACAGTGTCAAGTACATAAAGCATCCTCTAAGGCGCACTTTAATCCTTTCACCACATCATCGTCATCATCATCATCATCATCATCTTCCTGCCCTTTTCCCACGCAATGTGGGGTCGGCACAACATGTGACTTCTTCCATTGCCCTCTGTCATTCGTCATCTCAGTACTCACTCCTTTCACCATACTGGTTTGAGTTTATAATAAAACTAGCTTCCGCCCACGGCTTCGCCCGCGTGGTGCCTTGAAAAACAAAATCAAACTTTCATCCCCTATTGCGTTATGTGCGTTGATAGATCACTATGTCAGTCAGTCACCTTTGAGTTATATATATTTAGATAGATTAGATGATAAGAAGAAATAAGATAAAACTATATTGTTTTCAGATAATGGTAGCGATCAAAGCTCTAGGTAACATCGGTGGTTACAAACTAGAGTTTGCTGACACACTGATGAATCTGATAGGCGATTCCTTCGCGCCTATACCTATCAGATTGGCTGCTATCGACGCCTTTAGAAGGACGCCTTGCCCCGAAACTCGGTAATGTATATCGTTATTTACTTTATAGGAAGATTCGGACAATGTATTATCCATGCTAATATTATAAATTGCGAAATTAACTTAGCTTTTTTGTTTGTTCCTTACCTTTTCACGACTAAACGGATGTTAATGAAATTTGGATAAAAGGTAGATTGCATCATGGGGAAGGACATAAAGTTACATTTAAATAAATACAAAATTAAAAAATCTAAACCTTACCCTAACATGTCATATTTAAAGTCATGGTTACCTTAACATGTTTTTTCAATATCGACGGTATCAAATTTTGAACCAATAGGACAATGAAAGGTAGTCAGATCAAACGGCTGAACAGATTTTCATGAAACATGGCTAAGAACACTCGGGATAAAATTATCTATGACACAATTAGTTTTTTACTAAACGAAAATCGGTTCATCCGTTTGGGAGCTACGATATCGTAGCTCTGTGTATCTGAGTATCTGTCTGTGGCATAATCACCGATTCACTGACAGACACGTTAAACTTATAACACCCCTCTTTTTCGTCGGGGGTTAAAAATATTCCATGTCTAATATAGGTAGAATATTATTATTTAAGGTTAGAATTTGGTTTTAAAAATGTGATTCTAAACCCTAACGTCTAGATAACTAAGTTACATTTATGCTGCAGTGAATATTTCCTGGAGACGTTCCGCGGTGACTACGTGGATATAGAGATACGTCTGGCTTCGTACTTGCAAGTGATGAGGTGTCCCGACCTGAGCACCATCAGAAAGATCTTCCACGCCCTGAGGAAAGAACCTGTTAATCAAGGTAAGGTCATACAACGGATCTAGGCATTCGTGAAGTTAGCCACAGGTGCGAGTTTGCGAATGTACAGTTCCTCCCCCCCTCATACCTCCAATTGCTCCCGAAAAACGATACTGCGCAGCTCTTGCGGCTAACTTCACGAATGCCTAGATTCATTGAGCGAACTATACTTATCATCATCATCATTCTCCTGCCCTTATTCCACGCTAAGTGTGGTCGACACTAGAGGTGTGAAAGTAACGACAAAAAGCGAACTACTCGGTAGTCTAAAAACGAGTATAGTTCGCTCAACGAATCTAGGCATTCGTGAAGTTAGCCGCAAGAGCTGCGCAGTATCGTTTTTCGAATCTAATTTCACGAATGTGAAATTAGATTCGAATAGATCCGTTGGATGACCTGTACCTCGTTACTATCGAATCGAACACGTTACTCGTTCCTTCTGATACGTATCGTACGCAATACGACTCGATTCGATGCTCTATACTACACCGAATCGAGTCGAAGTACGCGTACAATATGACGTCACGCGGCGTTGTGACATTCGTAATTTGTAGAAAACATGCCAAACTGCATAAGGTGCATTTTTTCACTTTTCCGTATTTTGGACCTATTTTTTTCGGACTGGACAAATGCTTTTTCTGACAACCTGTGACACTAAGTTCCGATACTACAAAAGATGCGAGTAACGAGATGCATTCGGGTGTAACGCCTCGAAACTCGCTTCGAAAAAGTGTACCCGTTACTCAATACCAAATCATACGGTTTGCTACAGCTTTAGTGTCCCTCTATCATCATGTAAAATGTACCCTACTCCTAATAATCATAAATCACATTTTGCAGCCGCAACATTTGTGTGGAGCCATCTCAAAAACCTGGGCGAGTCCTCCCTTCCGTCGCGAGTGGAGATCCAGGGCCTGCTATCCGGGAACACGATGCCGGAGCTGGAAGACAGTCCCGACTTCAGAATGTTCTCGAGGAACTATGAACAGAGCGTGTTCTTCGACCAGTATAATGCGGGTAAGTCATTATTTTTCACAGTATAGTCGCCAACATACATAGTATAATTTTCAACAATCTAAATTCATATAACTCAAAGGTGACTGACTGATTGACTGACATCGTGATCTATCAACGCACAGCCCAAACCACTGGACGGATCGGGCTGAAATTTGGCATGCAGGTAGATGTTATGACGTAGGCATCCGCTAAGAAAGGATTTTGATTAATTCTACCCCCAAGGGGATAAAATAGGGGATGAAAGTTTGATTTTGTTTTTCAAGGTACCACGCGGGCGAAGCCGTGGGCGGAAGCTAGTAATAAAATAAAATAGGTATGAAGATGCGCGCATGTTACGACGTGACATCTTCATACATAACCTAAGAGTGACGAAACAGTCACGGCGACAAAAGTAACCCGTGCGCGCTATCTCTAAGTGATACGTTTTCTTCTTTCATTTCCCTCTATCATCCGTCATCTCAATATACCCACCTTTCTTACTCATATCATCTTTCACACAGTCCATCCATATTTTCTTTGGTTTACCTCTACCTCCATCCACATTCATATCTTACACGAAGAGATAGCGCGCACGGGTTACTTTTGTCGCCGGCTCTGTGACTGTTTCGTCACTCTTATCAAATCCGTGGTTATGTATGGAGATGTCACCCAGTTGTCACCTATATGCGCGCATCTCCACACATAACCACCAACTTGATATAGACCTAGAGGGAAATTGAAGAAGAAAACGTGTTGTACCGACCCCACATAGCGTGGGAAAAGGGCAGGAAAAAGAAGTACAGTTTCCAGCGACACTTTAACTCAAACAAGCCATTTTTATGCTTAATAACATGTTCAGCATATTTTATATGGATCAGTTCTTTTTGAGGTTGGAGGATTTATGGACGTTTAAAGTACTGGGTGACTTTTGTTGGTGACTGTACCGCTTTGCTTAGTTTGCGGATAGATGGCGCTGTGTGGAATTTGCACCAATATTATTTAATTGTTACAGGTGGAAACTACGAAGCAAACGTGGTTTTCTCACCAGACTCGTATATACCGAGGTCTTTGTCTCTCAATTTGACTGTTGATATGTTTGGCGAGTCCATCAATCTATTTGAGGTCAGTACTTTTCAAGTATCTAATCAATTTTAAGTGTTAAATGTATGTCAGGCAAATAGCAAGTGTAAATTACATGTCTCTGTTTACCCCCTCCAACAGGCGAGATTCTTTTAAAAGCTGCGCGCCCCATTTTCACTTGCGGTTCTTAATCTCTTTTGACCTCCTCCTCTTGGGTAAGAAAATACCCTCAGTATTTTCTTAAAAACTTACAAAGGAAAACATCGTGAGAAAACCGGCATACTGGAAGGCGTGTGTCATACGTTAGTATTCTTATAAGCGGCTTGCAACCTGTCACATACGAAATATTAACTACTGTGCAAATTGTGGGCATGTACCAAATGTCATGTTTGGACGTGCCTCTGACTATCTTTGGATATCTTCAAGATATACTAGTGGAGATGAGCTTGCAACCAGTCACGTACGGAATACTAACTACTGTGCAAAATGTGGGCATGTACCAAAGGTCATGTTTGGACATGCCCCTGACTATCTTTAGATATCCTCAAAGATCTAAGTCACTAGAGGTCTGAGGAGATATCTACCGAGCCTGGGGAATACAGTCGTGAATTCGTAATCATGTTTTGTTTTGTTTTTGATCTATCTATATAATATCTGTCTTATTCTAAAAAAACGTTTTGTGTTCTATTAAACTTCTTTAGGCAGCCTCTTTTTTTATATACTTTTAAACTTACACGATCTGAACACATTATTATTAGTATTAAACGGGTATTTATCGCGTTCTAATTACCTATTTATTTTCCCGACGTTTCGACAGGTTTGCACGCTGTTGTGGTCACGGGTAGACTGTCTACCCGTGACCACCACGCCAAAGCCTCTTTTTTTACCCGACTGCGAAGTGAATATCGACCAAGCCTGCGAAGTGAATATCGATTAAAGTCGTGATCATGTTTTTTTTATAGATGAAAGCTCGCGCGGAAGGCTTCGAACGCTACTTTGAAAGTTTCTTCGGCGCTAAAGGGCCTTTCAATAAAGACAAAATAGTAGACAAAATCAACAACTATCGCTTCACGCGGTCCACAAACGCAGCGGACGAGATGCGAGCGAAAATCGACGATCTTAACTACAAGAACGAAGCGCTTAAGCACCGTTTTCCCATGGCAGAGCTAGGGATTAAGGTGTTTGGGAACGAGATATCGTATTGGGAAGCGGAGGGTGATGATGAGATTTTGAAGTCATTGCAGCGACTGAACCCTCAGCTGAGGATATTGGAGATCCTTTCTGGAAAGGTAATTATTAGTCAATTAGTAGAACTCTAATGTAGATGTTTTTTTTCATATAAATTTCAAGTTAAAATTTTATTTTTCATCTATAATGCAACCTTAATAAGTAGAGGTTGAAATTTTCAATAACATTTTGGCCAAGTAGGTATTGATCTTTTGTATGGAACATCTGTACGTCTACCATGAGTTGTCAGATCGGCTGACGTTACTACAGTAGTAATAGACTAATAGTACGTTACTATGACATAAGGAAAGGAGTGAGTACCGAGATGACGAATGATAGAGGGAAATGGAAGAAGATTACATGTTGTGCCGACCCCACATAACGTGGGAAGAGGGCAGGAAGATGATGATGATGATGATGACTATGACATCTGTCAAAATTTTTATTCATGGTACCAAATTTTAGGCAAATGAATGGGTCGCAAACTACAGTCGCTGTAGTACGCTGTGACGTAGGATAGTTAACTACGTGACGTTTTAGTACCCAACTATCCGCTAGGGGCGCTGTACGAGTTTTCATACATTTTTTTACTACAGTCGCTAGCGAGTGTAGATTGCGAAAATTCATGGTAGACCTACTGTTTTTTTTTTCGCGCTCACAGGGTTTCTTAGAAAAAGTTGTTTATACTAATGGGTACTTTAAACCCTGAAGTTTTCGGTAGTCGTCTTTTTATACCTGAAATACTTTTTTTTTTTCAGGAAATCTCATATAACAAGGCGTCTCTCTTCCTCGACACCACATTCTCAGTACCGACGGGCTGCGGTCTTCCGATGAATATGAATCTCATGGGAACTAGCTATGTCAACACCAAGATGTCAGGAACTGTCGTGGACAAGATCAAGGCATCTGGCAATCTCGACTTTGAGGGAAAACTACGGCCGAGGTACCTAATATACCCATGCTATAGTTTTACAAAACCGGTACGGAACCCTTCGTGCGCGAGTCCACGCACTTGAAGGGTTCCGTACCATCTATAAAAACGGCAAAAAAAACACGTTTGTTGTATGGGAGCCCTCTTAAATATATATTTTATTCTGTTTTTTAGTATTTGTCGGTATAGCGCAACAGAAATACATCATCTGTGAAAATGTTAATTGTCTTACTATCATGGTTCATGAGATCCAGCCTGTTGACAGACGGACGGACAGCGGAGTCTTAGTAATAGGGACCTGTTTTACCTTTTGCGTACGGAACCCTAAAAATAAGTGTTAGGTATGAATGTGGATGTATGTATACAGGGGTAGAGGTAGACCAAAGAAAAGATAGATGGACTGTGTGTAAGATGACAGGAGTAAGAAAAAAGTGAGTACTGAGATGACAAATGACAGAGGGAAATGGAAGAAGATCACATGTTATGCTGACCACTTATAATATGGGAGAAGGGCAGGAAGATGATGATGATGATGATGCTATAGTTTTAAAAATATGCTTCAAGGCTATGTAGGTAACTCGCGGGCGACGCCGCGGACGGAAGCTAGTAGTATTATGATAATGATTAGCTCAAAAACAATCACGCCTGTAATCCCCAGGCTCGGTAGATATCGCCTCAGACCTCTTAGTGACTTAGATCTTTGAGGATATCTAAAGAGGTTAGTCAGAGGCACGTCTAAACATGACATTTGGTACAAGACTATAACTATTCTTTAATTTTCAGCGTGGCAGTGAACATAGCGGCGACAATGAGTGTGGTCGCCGATGGCCTCAGCTCGTCCGGCATCAGAGTCAACTGGCGACTGTACACCGCCACGGGGGTTGAAGCTAAACTGTCAGTCAGAGGCGCTGGCTTGATCAGGCTTGATCTGGAACTGCCCGATGATAAGCAAGAGATATTCGCTGCTAAGTAAGTACTTACATATTAATAATAAATACATAAATATAGCCTATGTTCATCCTGAAAGTTCATTCTACACATTGGTGAAAGAATTTTTCAAATCGGTTTAGTAGTTTCAGAGCCTATTCAATGCAAGCAAAGAAACAAACAAACTATCAAATCTTTCCTCTATATTATAATATTAGTATAGATAAACACACTTTAGAATCTAAAGTGTGTTAATAAAGGGTATTAGTTTATTAATTTTTGAAATGTTCTAAAGTTTAGGTAACTAGAAATGATATAAAATAATAAACTTGACTGAAAATAATTGAAAATATCCTCTTACAGCCGCCGTATTGGATTTTTTGACATTTTGTTTAGCCTATGTCACTTTTGTAATCCAGACGAATCCAACAACATAATTTTGTCAAAATCCGTCCAGCCGTTCAGGCCCTTTCGCAATCAAAAAAAGGCCAATCATTCATTATTTTACACAAAAATAGGACATGTGCAAAGATTATTAAGAGCTTTTTTTCTGATGCGTGAATGAATTAAATATTTTTTCAGATCGGAACTAATAATTCTACACGGTGAGACGGAGCACCAACAACAAGGGCTGAACCAGAACAGGATAGAACAGAACACTTGCAGCTGGTCCACTTTTGATAATGCCATCGGCATCAAAGTCTGCGCTTCTTATCAGGTACTGATAATATAATACTCGAGAAAACGACCTTAGAATCGAAGGTAGGTGCTACCACCCCGTGAAGAAAAAAACATTGTTTATCATGAAGAGCTTAAAAACTTTTTATGCATTTTTCTTGCCTTTCTCCTGTATCGTTTATGAGATCAACCTTAAAATAGAAAGGCAGAGAGATGCTACCAACGTAAATTAAAAAAAAACATTGTTTATGATGAAGAGCTTAAAAACTTTTTAAACATTTTTCTTTCCTTTCTTCTGCATTTTTGATGAGATCCTATTTTAATAATTAGTGGGTTCCCGTTTCGTAAGAGTCACTCAAGTATCAGTATAAATTCTCATTATTATTTTGTTTCACTTTTCGATTGTTTTTTTTTTAAGATACACTTGTCCAGTTTCAAATGTATTAATGGCTATTGAAGACCTTAATATCCTAACACAAGCAATTCAAACTCTGTCAAAATATGACGATTGATCAAAATTTTATTTAATCCTTGCCAAAAACTGTTTCTGACATCTGAGATGTCATTTTGACAGGGGCATTTGTTTACATTTTTGTTTTTTTTATAAACTTTTACTTTATACATCGACAATTTTTTGATATTATGTATTTTTTTCAGTTTCCCAACATGACAAATCTACGGAACGCGCCGTATTTCCTAATGTCGGGTCCCGCCAAGTACATACTGTCGCTCGAGAAGGCGGACCCGTCGGCTAGAACATACACCTTCCAGTACAACTGGGACAAGAACGAGACGTCTAATGTTATTGCCTTCTCTTTCGACACGCCTAATAGTAATGTGAGTTGTATTTGTATAACTAGTGAAACTCTCCGCGAATTCATTCACTTATTGTTTTCCTTCGTCTTTTTATATTGTGATTAGTTTATTTTTTTTGACCGATGATGTGGTGAAAGAATTAAAGTGCGCGTGTGTTGTTTACATACATACTATGTTGTATTTCGAGATAAAACATTAGATAAATTGAAAACTACTCAAAAGCAAAAAATATATGATCACGACTGTAATCTCTTGATGTGTGTCGCACATATCCTTGAAGGACTAGTCAGAGCCACGTCCAAACATTTTTATTTAGCGTATGCCCAGGTTTAGCACAGTAGTTAGTATTTCTACAGCCCACAACAAACAAAAGAATCATCTAATTTTGGATGGAAAAATGACATAATATGTACTTTTAAACTTACGCGATCTGAACACATTATTATTAGTATTAGATGGGGATTTATCGCGTTCAAATCACCTTATATTTTCTCGACGTTTCGAAATAAAAGGTAATTTGAACGCGATAAATACCCGTCTAATACTAATAATAATGCAAAAATGACGCTCGTATCACTAAAAGTAATCTCTCCCAAACAATCTAGGATAGGTTTGACAAGTAGTAAAAACAAACTATTTGATATACATATAATATTTCTTAACCATTCATATCCCATTGCTGGGTTAAAGCCTCCCCAAAAATCTTCCAAACGCATCTTTAACGTTATGAAGTAAAAAGTACATAAGCAAAAAAATAAACTATGACAATAATTTTTTGCAATGCTCGACAAAGGCAAATAAGTTTTTAAGTCCAATACTAAATTTAAGAACTTATGTAACACTTATTCAGCAAATAAACATTCTAGATTTTTGATTCTTTATTCTTGATACTTTTCAGGAAAAACGCATGTTCAACGCAATACTAAGCTTGTCAAACACGTCAAGCACAGCGTCACTGACGCTCCAATCAGCGAAGAGCACGATCAAGGCGAAGGCAATGTACAAGAATCAACAGTACGACAAGTCTTTAGAAGCGAGCTTGGACGTCGACGGGCGGAAACAGTTCGACACTGTAATGTCGTTACAACGGCACGATATAAAACATGGATATGTGTGGATCCCGCACGCTTATTGGGTGGTGGATAATGATAGAGTGGCTGAATTGTCAGGTGAGATAGACAGAGATAGAAGATACTTTATAATTGTATTCTTGATTTACAGAAATGTATACCTTGATATGTGTAAAATACAATCAGTTGAGCTATCTAAGGACCGTTCACAATACAACATCCTACTAATATTATAAACGCGAAAGTTTGGAAGGATGTCTGGATGTATGTTTGTTACTCTATCACGCTGAAACGGCTGAACGGATCTGGTTGAAATTTGGCACAGATATAGATTATAGTCTGGAATAGAAATTAGGCTAATTTTTATCCCGGAAAAATATAAGGTTCCCGCGGGATAGATTTGGTTATGTTTTTTAAGGTACCACGCGGGCAAAGCCGTGGGCGGAAGCTAGTAATAAATATTGATGGATTTGGTGGACATTTCACACAGCTCCATCTAGTACCAAACTAAGCAAAGTTTATACTTTGTATAGCTGATAGATATCTATAGTAAGCTCAACTGATAGATACTTTAATATACTGAAATTGACAAAACGGTTATGCTAACCACTTAGTTAGCTTAGGGTGGACTTGACCAACTTCTAGTGTAACTATTCTCAGAATATTGTAATGTCAAATTCAAATAAAGTGTCAGTTTACTCTACGATAACTACGATTTATCCTGGGAATAGTGCATAAAATAGTCATATTTATGTAAAATATGTCCAACTAACCCGTAGATTTGGTAGCCATATAATCAATTCTTTAGTTATTTGGATCTTTAAAAACTAAAGAAACAGACAACATAATCATGGTTTTATTTTGTTATTCTTGCAGGTGTAATAAAAGTAAAATCTAAAGGCGGTGTCACACAGTGTGACATACAAGCAGATTTCCAAACGAAGCAGCTAGCAAGTCATCTTAATGGATTCTACACACTGAACGGACCCACACACGGAACTAAGTTGCAGTTAGACTATCAGTTCTTCAAAAGCGCGAAACAGACGATCAAGTGCGAGGGTAAGCTATTGAATAAACGTTATTTCATAGCAAATTAATCTTAAATTTAATAAAACCATGAATATATACATATAAACATAGCGTGGGAAAGGGGCAGGAAGAAGAAGAAAACTTACATACATACATGAAATCACGCCTGTTTTCCGACAGCTTAGGCAGAAACCACAGATCTCCACTTGCTACGATCCTGACATACCTCTTTTGCTTCATTCACTCTCATTAGATTTTTCATACATGCGCGTCGGTTTAGGGTACTCTGGACATGGGGCCTCACCATACATTACCGAATGAATATTACATTGTTATTCCGTACCATGACCTATGCAAATTGTATTGAAATAGTGACGTTTCTATAATGGAATTGTTACGGAATCGTTCAGAAATCGTTCACTTCGTGGTGAGGCCCCTGGCTTTTCTCTCTCAAATGAATATGAATATGTCTTGTTTCAGGGTTGTACAGCGAGAAAGCTTCAGGATACAGACGGGACATGTACGGAGAACTAGCAATGGACTTCACTGCCTACCCTGTTTACGATTTTTATGCGGTTGTCAAGAATATTGTAAGTATTTACCTATTTTTTTAATTAAAGACTAACTATCAATATTGATTTTTTTTCTTAACACAATAAAATAAGAATTAGCGAAATTGGTCCAGCCAAGGGACATAGGGATTCATTTTATATACATATAAGAAGAAGGGATAGATAGAGGCAGTGATGTTTTTCATTATAAAAAAAAACATGGTGACGACTGTGATCTCTTAATAAGGCAGACATTTCCTTGGATCTAAGGTTTCTGCTTAGTTTACGACTTGTAATACTTACTTTGGGCGTTGTAATAAATAAAAGTTTTTACTCTTTAAAATATTTATTATCAAAAAAGACACAGTCACATGAGAATAGTTGCTTAGCCTAATTCTCCAGGATATCCAATTACTATTTGATTATTGTTTATAATAAACCTATGCTAGTATATAAGTAGAACTATAGTAGTAAATAATAAACTATCTATCTCTTTCAGAAAACCCAAAGCCACGTAGACGTAAGCTTCAACGTCAGCAATTCGAAAGAGACGAAGCTAGATCCCTCGTTCGCGTTCAGTTTCGTGCGGTTTGACAAACTGAATGGCGTGAAGCTTGACACGAGACTGACGCTTCGCCGGCCGCGATTGGTCGATATGAAGTTTCAATTTGAAGGGGTAAGTCATTACTTCTTTAAGTTATAGTGGTCTAAGTGACCACTTCTATTTGTGTCTTTGTGATACTGAGAATATTGATGCTGTTGAACGGTGAAGGAAAACATCAACCCGTAGAATTCAATTTTCGGGGTTTTAGAAGAATTTTTCGGAGCAGTGGGCTTGCAACCTGTCACAAATAAAATGATAACTGCTGTGCATACAGCATACTTTGTCGAATATTTTTTTGCCGTGCCTCTGCCTAACACCTTTACAATTAAGATTAACTTTCTGGTGTTTTGATACAGATTGAGTTGCACGCCATTACAGACACTTGTCAAATATGTTAGGCCTTGCCTCTGGCTAATACCTTAGAATCAATGAAGATCTGTTTTTTCGATACAGATTGGGCCGAAGTACACAGCATTGGCGCTTCTAAACTTTAACCCTAAATCTCGGGAGATTATGGTATCCGGGTATCTGTTCTACCCCCCCGGGACACAGCTCTATATAGATGCAGAGCTGAATATGACATTGCCCACTCTACATCCTTGCACTATCAGCACTAAGGTGCATGAAAAAAAACCGAATGAGTTTCAAGTGAGTATACAGTACATAATATACATTTTTTTAAACTTTTCCAACCTTGATTTTAGAGCTCGTCTTTCAAGCTGATAGCATGAAGATGGAACAATAAAAGATTGGTTGATAATAAGTTATTTAGCGAAGGGTACATATGAGAAAAATGTAGAGGGGAATCGTCCTTTAACCTGTTTTATAGAGATATTGTTTATTGTGTTTTTATCAGCTTATAGCCTATACAGTATGGAAACATGATGTTGCATTATGTAATTTTTATTAGATTTTTTTCAAAAAAATCCATTGCTGCACAACTGGATTTGAACCTGCGACCGGAGTTACATATATTTGTAAACTTACGCCATCTGAACACATTATTATTAGTATAAAACCACGTCGAGAAAAATGGGTAAATAAAACCCGTTTGATACTAATAATAATAAGGCGGAGGTAGAGGTAGATCAGTCTAAAAATGCACGCCCCTCCAACCTCTACATGCGGTACAAGTACAAGTGGAGGGGCGTGCATTTTTAGACTGAATCATCTCTACCACTATACCACCATTCTCTAGTAAGGTACTACTTATTATATGTCCCAGGTAAATGCAGTAGGGATCTGGTTCACTGGAACAGATTTCAACATAGACGCAAGTTATCAAGACCTATCGAAAAGCAACATGGCGTCTCACCATCTGAAAGTGTTGATCAACAGCAGTCATTTCAAGAACATCGCTATCGACGGCAGGTTTACGCAGGACAGTCGACAGATCACCTTTATAGGAGAGGTAAGTCAAATCATCTGAATATATAAAACTGACTGACTGACGACTCGCTGACTCAAATTATATCAAAGTATATTTATTCAATAAAATTACGGGGATGACTGACTGAAGTTTGACTGACTGACTGACTGACTGACTGACTGATTGGCTGACTGACTGACTGACTGACTGACTGACTGACTGACTGACGACTATCTGACTGGCTGACCGACTGAATGACTGACCCTTATCATTAGATAACTATTACGACTTTTATGAATATCTAGCTCCGCCCGCGGCTGTGCCCGTGAGGCATCTACAAAATGTATGCTTATGTTTACCCTGAAAGTTAATTCTAAACATTGGTTAAAGAATTTTTGAAATCGGATTTGAAAACTAACTCCTACAAACAAACGAACTTTACCTCTTAATAATACTAGTTTAATAATACAAAATTAAACATTTTAAAAACTCCCCGACATCTACAAAAAAAAACTAAACGAAAATCGGTTCATCCGAATTCCGTTCAATCGGTTTGGGAGCTACGATGCCACAGACAGATCCACACATACACACACAGACACGTTAAACTTATAACACCCCTCTTTTTTCGTCGGGGGTTAATCAAAAATGGTGTGTAATCTTCCTTTCTAGGGTGAATACAACGACTCAAAATATCGCTCTCTTGTCCGCTACGTGCTTCTCTCCGAGCAAAACTTCACGACTTACGCGGAAATTGACGTCAGCGGGAAAGCGTATAGCATCAACTTGAATGCCGATCTCAATAATAACACCAATCTGAACATGGATATACATTTTGATCAGTAAGTTTGTTTGTTTCTAGCTACTTCTCATCAAAAAAAATCGCAACTCCTCTAAAGTTACTAAAATATAATCCTCAGACTCGGTAGACCTCAGATATATGTATATCTAGATATTATCTAAAGGGGGAAGTCACAGGTACGTCCAAACATGACCATTGGCACTACCCACTCGGCACAGTTAGTATTCCGTACGTGACAGGATGCAAGTCCATCGCCGCTTATAAGAATACTAACCTATGACACACACCTTAAAATGTTTGGTTCTAGGATATGCCTCAAAAGATTAAAGTAACTAGAGATCTGAGGAGATATCTACCGAGACTGGGGATTACAGTCGTGATCATGTTTTCGTTCTGCTTGTGCTCTTAGGATATTCTGTGTTATTTATAAGTTTGTAGGTTAATATAAGATGAATGTCATGTGACGAGGAGAGTGTTAGTACGAATGTAGATGGATACAGGGGTAGAGGTAGGCCAAAAGAAAAGATGGATGGACTGTGTGAAAGATGATATGAGTTATAAAGGTACTGATATGACGAATGATAGAGGGAAATGGACGAAGAAAACGTGTTGTGCCGACCACACTTAGCGTGGGAAAAGGGCTGGAAAAAGAAGAAGAAGAAGACCTATGCAAATTGTATTGAAGTAGTGTTACTTCAAGCTTCAAATGTGACGTTTCTAAAACGGAATCGTTTCTGAATCGTTCTGGAAGATTTCGTGGTGACATTCTATGTTATAAGTTTGTAAGTTAACTTAAGGTACATTTTCCACAGACTTCGCGACGTACACATTTCGTACCAGCGCTGGGTATCTGCACGTCAGAAACGCCTTAGTGCGGCCTTTAACTGGGACGCCAACAGAGATCCATCGCAGAAAGTCAGCATTGATATACAACTGGATAACAAAGGCACTTGGCATCACGGCGGTCACGTGACACTGTACTATCCTGGCAGGATGGTGAACGGGGAGTTTGAGTTCTTATTGAAAGGTTGGTAAGGTTTAAAATACATTAAATAAATAAATATTGATAGATATTTCACACAATGCCATCTAGCCCCAATCTAAGCAAAGCTATGGGAACCAGATAGGTGATAGATTAATTATATACTTTTTTTTTGTAAATACACAGGTACATAGAATATATAATAACACCCAGACATAGAACAAACATCGCGTTCATCACACAAATGTTTGATTTTTATGACACAAACCTTTGAATTTTTAGTTCTAAGGTATCCGTAGGAAAGGTTAACGGTTTCCTCGCTAAATTTTCTTTCACCGTCTGAGAGTATCTTTATTTTTTTATTTATTTAAGTAAGTCCTTGATTAGAACGGTCCCAAAACCCCTTACACTAACTAATCAAAATTAAAGTACATAACTGTACCAAAATCCATTCTGAATACAATAAATCAATAACAAATTCTAATAAAAAAATGTGGGATTCAAACCTACGATCTTCCGATCTGAAAGCAAGGCTACCAACACCACTGCTCTCAAACTAACATCTTTTCCAGATTGGTTCTGCGAATGGTTTATTCGCATGGGCTGGTCTCGCGCTGACAACATCCTGTGGAACGTGAAAATGTACTCTGAAGCTAGGAACGAAACTGTATACGCTCTTCTATCTAACATGAACACGCCTTTCCAAGGATGGCGTGACACGAGTTTCAATGTTATGTAAGTAGTCTATAGAGTTCTATTCACAATGACTCTGATAAAGCGGTTGTAACGTGGGCTCTTTAGTCGACTGGCCCCGGAAAAAACCGGCCCTACGGGGCCAGTTGACCTAATGCATTAAATTTATTACTTTTTTTTAGTCGGCTGGGCCCATTACTAATTTGAACAAAAAATATATTGTCTATTTCAAATCCATGTACAGATATGTACAAAACGTACTCAGAGAAAAAAAATGAAACACCATTTTTATAAATATGATACTTAAGTTTATTGGGTTCTTTTGCTTAAAACTAGTCAAAATCAACAATATAGTATATCGACAAAAGTTGAAACACTTTTCTTCTTGTGTAATAAACAAATGTTTATCCTGGGTGGGGATCGAACCCACAACCTGCAGCGCAGAAGGCAGCGAGCTACTACCATAATAGCATCTCAAGAAATTCTAATACTTTAAGATATTATGAACATCGTATATTGACCAACAGGTGGCGCTATCACGACAACCTCCAAGCCCTGAACGGCAGTATGAACTGGCAAGAAGACTACCTAGCCTTCAGCCTACTGGCGGACTACCTGTTCCAGCCCAACGAGTTTTACGGAGAAATCAATGCACTTGTCAATTCCACTATCAAGACTTTGCCTAAAGCAGCAGCTATAGCCAGGCATAGGGCTATATGGAAGAAGAGTGCGGACACATTACTCAGTTTCCAGGTTAAATAAATAAATATTAGTGGATGTTTCACATAACGCCATCTAGCCCCAAACTATGCAAAGCTTATAGTATAGGAACTAGATAGATCTTCTTATCTTCTTCCTGCCCTTTCCCGCGATATGTGGGGTCGGCATAACTCGTTTTTTTTTTCATTTGTTTCTATCATCTCAGTACTCGCACTTTTCTCTCTTTCACACAGTCCATCCATCTTTTCTTTGGCCTACCTCTACTCCTGTATCCACATTCATACCTAACACTCTCCTCGTCACATGACATTCATCCCTCATCATAACATGTCCATACCACGCTAGCCTATTACTCATCATCTTTTCCGTCACCGGCGCCTTTTTTAGGCTTCCTCTAATATACTCATTTATGTAAGTAGAACTAGATAGCTGATTGATTAATTATATACTTTTTATACGTCTTTATGCAATGAATGTCATGTGACGAGGAGAGTGTTAGATATGAATGTGGATGGATACAGGGGTAGAGGTAGGCCAAAGAAAAGATGGATGGACTGTGTGAAAGATGACATGGGTAGGAAGGGAATGAGTACCGAGATGACGAATGATAGAGGGAAATGGAAGAAGATCACATGTTGTGCCGACCCCACATAACGTGGGAAGAGGGCAGGAAGATGATGATGATGACGGCTTTATGCAAAGATCGGGGTTGGATTCCCGCCCGATCAAACATTTTGAAACAGATTTTAAATTTGTCATTTTACCTACCTGTACTACTTATCCAGCAAGCATACGGCCCACCTAATACGAGTAGTATGTGGCTACCGTGACATATATCAGAAATAGCGTTTTTTTGTTCTAAAGAAGAGAAGATAAAGTAACATTGTAACTAATAACTAACTTTTTTGTTGGGCCAAATCATTACACACACGTCCACGCACCTTCAAGCACCCACCCTCATACCCTTTAACAGGTATTAATATTTTTAATATTGCAGTACAACGAAGACGGTCATCTTATGATCAATTCTTCGTGGACTATCGACAGCAACCCGAAAGAACACAATATTACCGGCAAAGTAACTCTGCTAACTCCCTTCCCGGTAAGTCTTACACTGTGCTAATTCAGTACTATTTGGCGACTCGGTAAATTTCGTCTACCATCAGAAATACGAACGATTATGATATTTATCTATAGCTGTTACAACAATCACAATCCTACTTATATTAATCGTAATTATTAATACAATTTTTAATCGTATTACTGTAGAACTACATTATTGGTCAGGGAAAACATTAATTATTTTGCCCTTATTTTGCTTTCGATGAAGAAATATTCTAAGTAAGTTTGATTCTTCTTACAATGTCGTTAGGTTTAAAATTTATTCATAGTAATATATGTATATAGTCATGACTTTACAATAATAGATATATTTTCATAAGTACGCTTCCATCTAGCATCTGTATCAGTTGAGCTATCTATTAGATCATTTGTAAAGGTTCTTAAATAGCCCTGTTTACTGTTTCGCATGTATTTTATATTAAATAAAGTGTGTGTGTGTATAAAGATAGATCTGTATATATCTGTAAATAAAGAATTTATTAATATATCAAGGGCTTGAACTCGAAAATCCTTAAGCATCAATATATTTCAGGGTTATAAGAATGGGTTCCTGAAAACAGAGTTCATATTGGGCAACAAGAGGGACATCAGAGGTATCACGTACTTGGATTTGGAGGAAAAGGTTCTCAAGATCTACGTCAACGGTGAGTTTTTTGCTACGAAGTTATTTTGAATTACTTTCAGTCAAGATTTTTAATGATCACGACTGTAATCCAGGCTCGGTAGATATCTTTCCCAGATCTTTTAGTTACTTAGATCATTGTGGATATCTAAAGAGGGTAGTCAGAAGCACGTCCAAACATGTCAATTGGTACATGCCCACATTTTACACAGTAGTTAGTATTTCGTACATGACAGGTTGCAAGCCCATCGCCGCTTATAAGAATACTAACTCACGATGTTTTCCTTCACCGTTTTTAGAGCACTGGCATTGCGCACATACATTTTTCGAATGGAAAAACTCACCACCTTCGGATCGTGAGCCAGGGGTGCTACCACTACACCACCAGCGCTTTCATACATACTTATTTATAGTGTTTGATATAAATTAACTTATATTACATATTGTTATTTCCAGGTCACATGCGTCGTATCACTAATTGCATGCTAGTTGTGAATGTGACGAGTCCCATCACGGAGTTCTCCCACACCACGGCGAGATTCGGCTTTGTTGAGGCCGACCGGCATTTGGTGGCAATGGTGGTAACACCAAACACCACCACTGGTAAGTACACTGACCAACGTTAACACTTATTAAACATGATGGTTTGTAAAAGCTTGTGGTGAGGTCCCTGTTCTATCGAACAAGTCATCATCATCATCTTCCTGCCCTTTTCCCACGTTATGTGGGTCGGCACAACATGTGATCTTCCATTTCCCTCTATCGTTCGTCATCTCAGTACTCACTCCTTTCTTATCCATATCATCTTTCACGCAGTCCATCCATCTTTTCTTTGGTCTACCTCTACCCCTGTATCCATCCACATTCATACCTAACACTCTCCTCGTCACATGACATTCATCTCTTCTCATAACATGCCCATACCACGCTAACCTTACTCCTCATCTTTTCTGTCACCGGTGCCACTTTCAGACTTCCTCTAATATACTCATGTAAAGTAATAATTCGAACAAGTGTTGTGAAAAAATTGCAGTGTGCCTAAAAGGCTCTTTTTGTGCACTTGACACATATCTTCTTTTGGCTTTTTGGCTTTTCTGACGTGCCGGTTTCCTCGCGATGTTTTCTAACCGTACTCTTTCTTTTTCGAATTCTATTATATCCTTACGATCGAAAGCCAGCCACTGCTATATCACTACACCACCAGTGCTCCCATTATCTTCACTACGTTAGCTATATCTTAACTATGTTTAATTTTTTAGGTGTCGAAGTTCTTCTGAAGTTGGTATCGTTGCAAGATTTCCACATATTCGGCCATGTAGCTCTGCCCATACAGTACTTGAACAGAGCTATGATCACCGCTAAAAGGGGGAAAGAGGAGGTAACATTATTGCGTTACTCTTTTGTTAATGTATTAATTTATTTTTCGGAAAAGCAACAACGTTTTACAATTTAATATTTACAATGATTTAGTACTAGCTTCCGCCCACGGCTCTTAATAAACTTATTATTAGAAGTCTCAAAAATCGCCATCAAGTTTATCCCTGAATCAACACATAAAAAGGGATGAAATTGAAATTGAAATTTGAAATTGAAAACAATTTATTCAATAAAATCACAAGGATCACTTTGAAACGTCGTGGGTTTAAGTTATAAACTGCATAACTTACCAAAGAACATTATTAACTTTGTTCCCAGCTCGAGTTCCGTGTAGGTTGGAGCACTATGGACTTCGGTTTCACTGGCATATGGCATTGGCGGTCACCCATCAACTTTATCTACGTGTACAAGTTGTACACGCCGCTCGAAGGCTTCGAAGAGAACGGACTTGTACTCAAGAACGTGTACGGACATGGATTAGATACAGAGCTGTCTATACGACTATCTAAACATAAGGTTTGATTTTGTCCAGCTCACTTCGCTCCCCAGAATTTTAGTATTACAGTAGACTATGATGATGATGATGATGATGAGTAGACTAATATTGAGCGGCTCGCTTCGCTTGAGAATTAAGAGAACGGACTTTTACTTAAGAACGTGTACGGACATGGACTAGATACGGAGCTATCTATACGACTATCTAAACATAAGGTTTGATTTTGTCCAGCTCACTTCGCTCCCCAGAATTGTAGTCTGTAGAGTAATATTCAGCGGCTCGCTTCGCTTGAGAATTTGGCACGGCAATTGTTTTGACGTAAAGACACAAACTTATAAATAGTAAAAATGTATAACTATCCAGTATATTAATTTGTGAAGAACTTAATTCTTTCTTGATTGCAAAAGTAGGTAAATGACCCGATAACCTATACATATCAAAATCTCATAATAACATTTCTGAATTAATTTAATCAAAAACTCCTCTTCTTCTTGATTTATGGCATCTGTTTCATAGAGTGATCATTGTGCCAGTATCAAGTGTATTTTATAGATTAATTGTAGAGAATAGTTCCTTACTAAATCCATCGGTAAAAAATCCCGAGCGTCATAACAAAACAGCCATCTTTTGCTTAAAATTGACTTCACAATTTGACTATGACTCTATGACGTTGGCAACACTTAAATACACAAAATACATTTGACACTGGCAAAAATTGTTCTCTAAAAGACAGATACCATAAATATAGAAGAAGAAAATTTCAATGTTATACATTATCCTAAAATGTAGCTAAAAATTAATTTCTACAATAAACCCCTTCTTAAACTTTGCAAAGAAATATCATAATGCGAACGAAGCATAGTGAATTCTACTAGCATCATCCTAAAAACTATTAAACTTACGCGATCTGAACACATTATTATTAGTATTATACGGGTATTTATCGCGTTCTAATTACCTACGGAACACTAACTACTGTGCAAAATGTGAGCATGTACCAAATGTCATGTTTGGACGTGCCTCTGACTACCCCCTTTAGATATCCTCAAAGATCTGAGTAACCAAAGATCTGAGCAAGATATCAACCGAGCCCGGGGATTACAGTCGTGATCATATTTATTTATTTTATTTTATTTACTAATTACCTATTTATTTTAGTATCATCCTGTCCACAGTTCGGGGTCGCGATCCAATTGGTCGACAACGGGAAGGGTCTGCTAGACGTGCTGTCAGACAGGTTCCAGCACGGGCCGGGCAATGACGACATGTTTATGGAGAACTTTGACACGAGCGCGAGGGTTGTATTAGACACCCTTTATTACCCTACTGTGTCGTTCGATGCTCATCTTATGAAGGTAAGGGCATCTGCTCTTTATTATATACTAGCTTCCTCTCGCGGCATTGCTCTCGAGGTACCTATATAAAATATAACCTATGTTACTCAGGGATAACGTAGCATTCTAACGGTGAAAGAATTTTTGAAATCGGTCCAATAGTTTTTGAGTTTATGCGTTACAAAAATACAAAACTTTCCTCTATATAATACTAGCTTCCGCCCGCAGCTTCGCCCGCGTGGTACTTTGAAAAACAAAAACAAATCTATCCCACGGGAACCGTATATTTTTCCGGAATAAAAGTAGCCTATGTGTTATTCCAGATTATAGTGTATCTCTGAGCCAAATTTCATCAAAATCCATTCAGTAGTTTTTGCGTGAAAGAGAAACAAACATACATCCATTACATCCACACATCCATTCATTCTTACAAACTTTCGCGTTTATAATATTAGTAGGATTTATCCGACTGCGATGAGAGCGTAATGTTTTTAGGGTGTATGCGAGATTATTTGGATGTCGTTCGAGCCCACACGGCTAGACGGATTTTGACAAATGGTGTCTTTGGATTCGTCTAAATCACAAGAGTGACATAAAATATAAAATGTTATATAATTAAATATGTCAACTGCAAGAAGCTATATTAAATAGCTATTTTTAATTAGATATTTTTTTATTTGAAATATATTTTAGTTTGTTTAAAAATAATAATTGGTAATGTATTTATTTCAGTTTGTGGGCCCGGCGGAAGAAGATATCTTGGAAGCCAACGCTACCCTTCACTTACCGGGGAAACCCCCTATTGTTTTGACTGATGTTTTCGTTTTAGAGGTATGTATAAAACTAACAGTGCAATAGAACATATTGAAACCGGCGTATCTTAAACCTAAGTGTGTCCTATAAGCAGTGAAAGGTTTGTAACCCGTCACGTGCAAAGTACTAACAACTTTGCAAAAGGTAGCGAAATATAATGATATTTACCTCAAATCATAACGTGATTATAAAATACTAGCTTCTGCCCGCGGCTTCGTCCGCAAGTATATAAAATATAACCTATACTCATCCTGAAAGTTCGTTCTAAACATAATTGAAAGAATTTTTAAAAACGGATCGGTAGTTTTGTAGATTATCTCCTACATGCAAACAAACAAATTTACCTCTTTATAATATTACTTAGTACTTTTAAAATATGGTAAAAAAAGATTTTTTCAAAACTTTACTGTAACTTTTCGTTATACTTTCAGGAATACACAGTAATGAAAAACACGCTAAACTTGGTGACGCCATTCCCAGCAGTGAGCGAGCTGAAATCCATTTACACTGTGGACATCGTAATGGGACAGTCGTTCAATGTCACATGTCTAGTGTTACTGTATAACGGGACTTATTGGCACGAGGTAAGGTTCAAAAAAAAAAAAAAAAGGTTCAATTTGTGTTTAATATTAAATTCGGCTTTGGATTATTTTTGACTGAATTTTTTTTCGAATACTGATACCCCACTAGACTGAAATCTACTTATTATAACGTTTGATTCTGAATAATAGGGTGATGTCTCGAATATTTTAAATGATTTCAATTTTCTAAATGGCGTTTCCTTATTGTGGCTTAATATGTATTAAAATGTTCCTTATGTTATTTTATACTAACCCTCTATCCTCTAGCTCCCTTCCCCTCTTTCTGTCTCTCTCTATCTCAAACGGGCGGGACTCGAACCCCCGTCTTTGCCGGGAGCTGGCCAACGCACTTTTTCAATAATTTGATGTTATTACATGATTCTGCTACCAAAACCCTATATTCCAGATATCATCGAAGATCTACTACGAATACGAGAGCGGTGAAGACGACACTTACCAATCATACATCGCCTCTGTCGGCATAGCGACACCTCTCGCTGTACTACCGGCTTTAGAAGCGCGTGCTGCAGCGCGACTGGAGGATGCATTGTGGAAAATGTCGGCCGATATCGCCATGCCGTCGTTTATCGTCACCGCACTCGCTAGCCTCGAGGTTATACAACTTTCTGTTCGATTAGCGATTCTGTCACAGGAATTTCTACTTTTATCACACCCGTAGGTCTACCATGAGTTGTCACATTTAGATTAGCCGACGTTACTACAGTAGTAATAGTACGTTACTATGACATTTGTCAAAACTGTTAATCATGGTACCGAATTGTAAGCAAACTAAGAGCGCAAACTACAGTCGCTGTAGTACGCTGTGACGTAGCTACGTGAGGTTTTAGTACCCAACTATCCGCTAGAGGCGCTGTAGGCAAGTTTTCATAATTTTTTTTAACTACAGTCGCTAGCGTGTGTAGATTGTGAAAACTCATGGTAAACCTACCGCAGGCTGATTACGATACTCATGACAGGTTTGCAACAGGCGTAAATTGCGCAATTATCGCTGTCAAACGTCAATTTTATATTAGCTAACAGGCAACAGCAACCGAACACTATGTCTCCCTCTGCGGGACAATCGGTGACCAATATTGTTTCCACTAATTGCTGTTCTGTCGCTAGTGGCACTAGTGTTCAAAGACAATGTGCATTCAGCAACAAGTTAGCGATAGGCAGGTTCCTTCCGTGATACCGTTTATGGTAACAACTTGCAACCGATCGCGTAGCGGTCTGCTGCTGCTGTCGCTCTGCTGTCGCTACTGCAAAGTTAAACATAATAACCCTGCCGTTGAACGATAAACGCGATGATGCGACGCGAAAATATAAATTAGTCATAGTATGCTTGCAAATAGTTGCTTTCTTAATCTTTCGGAGGAAATTCCGAGAATTTAGAACAAAACAGCCATATTGATATTAAAATTGATGCTATCTCTACTAGCTTTCGCCCACGGTTTCGCCCACGTGGTACCCTGAAAACACAAAAACAAATCTATCCCACGTGAACCGTACCATCCATGTGACATTCACGGGAACCGTACATTTTTCAGGGATAAAAAGTAGCCTATGTGCTATTCGTCCAGATTCGTTCAATCGTAGTAAGCGGCGATGGGCTTGCAACCTGTCACGTACGGAATACTAACTAGTGTGCAAAATGTGGGCATGTACCAAATGTCATGTTTGGACGTGCCTCTGACTACCCTCTTTAGATATCCTTAAAGATCTAAGTAACTAAAGATCTGAGAAGGTATCTACCGAGCCCGGGGATTACAGTCGTGATCATATTTTTTTTATTTACTATTTACGTTCAGTCGTTTCAGCGTGAAAGAGTAACATATTTACATCCATACTTCTACATCCATACATTCTTACAAACTTTTGCGTTTATAATATTAGTAGGATTGATCATTTCATTATTGTTTTATGTTTTTATAATCATCTGTTTACAGTTAGAAGACCCATTCGTAGAAACTTCTGGAAGTTTGAATCTCACCTCACCTTTTCTAGAGGATTACTTTATCAAGATGCAATTTAAAAAGGACTTCTCTGAAGAAGAAAATATATTCGGTGGCGGCATCCAGATCAACCAAGGCAACCAGAGTAACTACGTAAGTTATTTATTAAAAAAGATGGTTTCTTAAATAAATAAATAAATATTTCTGGATAATTCACACAATGCCATCTAGCCCCAAATTAAGCAAAGCTTGTACCATGGGAACCAGATAGCTGATAGATTAATTAGATATGTACTTTTTTTAGTAAATACATAGGATAGGTGTTACAAAACAAACATCTGCGTTCATTACACAAATGTTTATCCTGGGTGGGGATCGAACCCACAACCTACAGCGCAGAAGGCAGAGCTACTACCAACTGGGCTGTGAGGCCAGTCAAAATCAAATACTCTGGTTTAAGAATTTATTTCTCAAAAGAACAAAGTTCACTTAAATGAGAATGTATATACAATATTCTTAAGCTATCTTAACTTATAATTATATGCTATAGTTGTAATAACTTTAGTTAGCTGGTAGTAGTTTAAGTTTAAGTTGACAGTGATGTTTGGTGCCGTTTGTTTAACAAATTTTGTCATAAATATATTGTTTTAATCTTTTTTTAAATGTGTGCATTGATAAGCAGTTTTTAATGTTATCAATACTCATCGTAATATTAGTGTCTTACCTACCTTTAGTATTCAAAATTGTGAAATTGTAATTCAAAAAGCTAATGAATAAAAAGTTCAAAAAGTATACATTTACAAGTATACATATATTAAACATTTTTTATTTGACTGGCACAGTTCTCATAGCACAGTTGGTAGTAGCTCTGCCTTCTGCGCTGTAGGTTGTGGGTTCCATCCCCACCCAGGACATACATTTGTGTGAACGCAGATGTTTATTCTGTCTGGGTATTATTATGTATTCTGTGTATGTATTTACAAAAAAAAATGTATATAAGTAATTAATCTATCAACTATTTGGTTCCCATAGTACAAGCTTTGCTTAGTTTGGGGCTAGATGGCGTTGTGTGAACTGTCCACCAATTTTATTACTATTTATTTATTTATTTATACATTTTCAGTTATTCGCTGACGTCACATGGCGGCCACCCCCCTCTCGCTACGTCTGGTTCAGCTCGCGGGGGGCGCTCCCCCCCGTTTTATCCCCCTCCACCCTCTCCTTCAAATATAGCGAAGAAGAGGCCCAGAGGGAACTGACTGCCGACTTCAGTACCGAGGGTCTGGACTACTCGGTGAAGGCAGATAAACGAGCTGATTCCATCAGTGTAGCTCTGACCACACCGCATGAACAATACAAGTAATAATTTCTACTCATTTAGAATGGAGAGCGCTGCTGGTATAGTAGCACCCCTGCCTCACGATCCGAAGGTCGTGGGTTCAAACCTGGCCGTGCACCAATGAGTTTTTCTATTCGAAAAATTTATGTGCGCAATGCCAGTGCTCTTTAACGGTGAAGGAAAACATAGTGAGGAAACCGGCATACCCTAGAACCAAAAATTCGAAGGTGTATGTTATAGATTAGTATTCTCATAAGCGGCGATGGGCCTGCAACCTGTCACGTACGAAATACTAATCACTGTGCCAAATATCATGTTTAGACGTGTCTGTGACGTGTCGTTCTTACTACCCCCTTTAGAAATCCTCAAAGATCTAAGTAACAAGAGATCTGAGTAGATAATCTACCGAGCCTGGAGATTACAGTCGTGATCATGTCCTTCCCCAAGATACAATCTATCCCCATGTTATTTTATTTCAAGAACTAAACATAAGTACAAATCTAGATCTGGCTGTGCTTATTTACATTACTGTGACTTTTTTTAGCGCTATGAAAATGATAGCTAAGTTCAATGGAGATGACATCAGTGGATCATTAGTGATCAATAACTCGTCAGAATACAACATCAAAGGCAAGATACTGAACCGAGAGCCCTTAGATGTGAGTAAACCAAATACTGGTAAGATAAATCGCAAACAGAATATAATGGAATATTTATAGATAGTGGCGTACTGAGATAGTCGTTCATAACTGTTAAACTATGTTAAGGGACATTCTGCGCGGTCACTGGTTGGTTCATAATAATCTTTACGTTATGACGGAATGTCTGTGGGTGTTACCAGACCAATCGATCGATCGTCGATCGACGGCATCGATCGAAGTTGATCGACTGGTCTAGTAACTTCAATTGATCGACAGATACTGTTCGACTAACCAATCGATCGATTGCCGGTCGATGGCATCGATCAACGTCGATCGACTAGTAGAAACTATCGATCGACGTCGACTATTCCATTCTTCTATCGATCGAAGCTGTCGATCGACGATCGATCGATTGGTCTGGTAGAAACTATCGATCGACGTCGACTATTCCATTCTACCATCGATCAATGCCGTCGATCGACGATCGAGCGATTGGTCTGGTAACACCCTTTGGAAGAACTCCATAAAAAAAGAGTTTGTCTACAAACTTATTTTACTATAATATGTTTTTAGGTATCCCTCATGCTAGTTCCAACAGACGAAGGTGAGACAATGTTAGTGAGAATAAAGTATGAAGCCACGCCTACTATTTATACCATGTCCGCTCACGTTTCCGGAGCCACAACCATGACTTTACATGCCAAAGCTGAGATGGAAAAAGAATTTACCGATATCAACGTCAAAGTAAGTTTCTTTAATGCTAAAAACATTCATAAACCATGCATTAAATGAAAAGGTTAGGACCTAGTGTACTGCCTTGAGGCACACCAATAAATATCTATATATTAAAACTGCATTTCTTCGCAAAATTTAAATAATAATTATATCCAATTGGTTATTGTAGGGTGTAATAAGATCTACTACAAGATACACACGTAATATCTTATGTTTTTGTACTAATCTTCGCAAAGATACTTGGTCGAAAGCTTCAGAAAAATCAAAACATTGGAATATGTTTTTGTAGCAAAGTCTTACTTGACTGCAAAGTTCCATAGATGAATTTTACTCCATGTTTGCTAATATTAACTTAAATTGTTTTCAGGTAGACGTGCCTACTTCCACATACAAGGACATTTACTTCAAGACCCGTGTAGATAATCATCCCGATCTACGTAGGGTGGTCAGCGTACAAGCGGCTACACCTTTGAAACGGTTGAGTTTCATCAAGGGATACACAGATTTTATGTATGTTATATTTATTGTGGTAAAAAACACAAAAATATTATTCTTTTATAAAATATAAGCTCACTGTATGTAATGTGGATGGTCTTCCCTTGGCGCTGACATTTTTTAATGAATTATCAAAGGTTCGAACAAGCCTTTGACAAACTTGAAATATCCCAAATGTTACAAGAGAATTCTCATCAAGAGCATCTTTGCTTCTTTTTATTTTTACAGTGCGTCTTAAAATGTAAATTTCGTTAAAATCAATGACATACCTTTCTAGAGACTTTTATCACATATTTTTTTCAGTTTCGGTCCAAAGACTGGTTACCTTCTGTGCAAATACGAACTACCCGATATGAAAGGCGAAGGAGATCTCAAATGGAGCTTTTTGATTGGCGACTTATTCATAAAAGTATGTCTACATTCTCATTGTTATTGTCACTTTGAATCCTATTACTGGACACTGTCAGTGACATTGTCAATCATTATTTCAAAAGTATTTATAATTTTTTTTTAAAGTTATTCATTAACGTGGAATAAAATCATCGTGTGAAAACGGGCTTATACAAAAACTAAATATTGCTACATAATGACCCATTCACTCTCGCTCGAGAGTAGGTTAGTGGCCCATCAGTGAAACCTTTAGCAGGTTGATCATGTCTACTGACGTCTACACGATGTACTGTATGCGTCTTAAAAGTATTACTTACACATTCAAAATTGTACCTTATCCCCCAGGCATTAGGGAACCAACTCGTGAAAGACCTGCACAAGAGTGTAGACTTGGATATTTACTTCGGTAACACCACATCACCTGAAAAGTTGGAGAAAACTGATGCTGGTTTTAGGATGGACTTGGATAAGGTTTGGCAGTAAGTATTATCTAAATGTCATCATTCCCCTGCCCTTATCCCACACTAAGTGAGGTCGGCACAACATGTTTTCTTCTTCCACTCACTCCTATCATTCGTCAACTCTGAATCCTCTTACATTCATAAGTATTATCTAAATGTATTTTTCCTAAATTTGAATTTTGATCCCTAAAATGGGCCGATGTAAATTGTTCTGAAACTTGAAAAGGGGTTTGAATTTGAAGATTAACAGATATGAACACTTGATATGAGTTGGTCTCACTAGCCCTTGTTCGTATTTATTATGAAATTAGAGAATCAAGTATACGGCCCTGTAGTGCTAACATGAGCGCAACGTCAAAATTCGACTGTTTTGTCTCTCTCTTTCTCGTGCGAATATTAGACAACATGCTCGATAAAAACGTCGATGAATTTTTGTCACGGGTAACATGATAGCTAGGCTGATCACTTGTCGTCAAGACCATGACATGAAGAGTCATCATCATCATGATCATCATCATCTTCCTGCCCTTTTCCCACGTTATGTGGGTCGGCACAACATGTGATCTTCTTCCATTTCTCTCTATCATTCGTGATCTCAGTACTCACTTCTTACCCATATCATCTTTCACACAGTCCATCCATCTTTTCTTTGGCCTACCTCTACCCCTGTATCCATCCACATTCATATCTAACACTCTCCTCGTCACATGACATTCATCTCTTCTCATAACATGCCCATACCACGTATAACGGTTAAAGAGTTTTCCAGGATCGGCGCAAACGCATCATTCGGCTACATAATGAACCAACGCGTAAATCTTCTCCTAAACATCATTCTACCCAAACCCAACGTAGACGTTCACACTCTCTGCTTAGACGGGTTTATGGGAACACCGACCGATCCTAGCAAAATTCTAGAAGCAGAATACAGGACTGATGTTACGAAGATTGTGACTGGAATCAAGGGCAATGTAAGTTTTATTTGTTTACTAGCATCTGCCCGCGGCGTCGCCCGCGAAGTACCTGAATAAAATATAGCTTATGTTCATCCTGTAACTTCATTCTACACATTGTTGAAAGAATTTTTAAAATCGATCCAGTTTCGCAGCCTATTCAATGCAAACAAACAAACAATCAAATCTTTCCTCTTAATAATATTAGTATAGATTTCATAGTTCACTGTTTTTTGTTATAAATAAATATATATTTTGAACAAACTACAGTAATTTATATGCATATTCAATAGATTTGACAGTTCAGTTAGTAGTAGCTTTTCCTTCATGCTTAATTTATCGACTAAGTATTAAAGCCTAGTTTTCAATATTTAATACCAAAGACCGTTACAATTTTTCTTCGAAATGACTTAAATAACGTTTTACATTCTTATAGCTATAATTTATAGAAATGTTATGGAACTTCAGCTCTCATCTTTCTTAATGACGTCACCGTCAACCCCGAACGCAGTTTGTACCGAACCTGGTCCCTTTTCATATTTTTGTTGTGATTTACATGTATCTTCATTTCGTTCTCTTCAGGTGATAATGCTAGCAGAGAGCTTCGACACAAACTCCACCATAACCTGGACTTCCGCTTCCGGTTACCAGCACATAGACAACAAGATCCTCTACCGATGGGACTCGAACGGGTCCAACCACGTTAATTACGAACTAAACTCACCTTTATACGTGAATAAGACGACTCTGCGCGCGCACGGCTCCTACCAAATTGATATGGTGCACGGATATAAGATTGTTAAGTAAGTTGCCGGCGAACAAGTTTACGGCCCACCTTACCACAAGTTCTCGAGCGATATCAAAGTAATACAACTTTGATATTTCGAACCATGACTTATAACCAGTGATCGGAATTGGGTGAGCTAATGTACCTATAGTTAGAAAGACACATGGAGACTTCCTTTATGACTAAATATTTTTTCCGCGTCTGAGGACATTACTTAAGGACATTAAATATTAATTTTATTGATACAGAAATGACATTCTGTTTTTTTAAACAGTAAAAATCATGAATATAATTTTTTAAGAAACATAATAATAACATACATACATACATACATAAAATCACGCCTGTTTCCCGACGGGGTAGGCAGAGACCACGGATTTCCACTTGCTACGATCCTGACATACTTCTTTTGCTTCATTCACTCTCATTACATTCTTCATACATGCGCGTCGGTTTAGGGTACTCTGGACCTGGCCTTTCTCTAAGACGTCCCCAATTTGATCGAGGTACGTACGCCGAGGTCTTCCCCTTCCAACTGTCCCATTCACACTCTCCTTATACAACTGTTTCGTCATTCTCCCTTCATCCATCCTTTCTACATGCCCAAACCATCTTAGCATACCCTTCTCAATTTTCATCACTACGTCTTCTTTCACTCCACGACGTTCTCTTATCACACTGTTCTTTACTCTATCATTCAAAGTTAAACTACACATACTTCTCAAAGCATAATTAATTCTATAGTTCTTTTACTGTATTAATATTAGTTAAGTACACTTATTATGTTATATTTTAAACCCGGAAAACGAACCGGAAAAAAAAATTAGGTTAAGTATAAGGAAGTCTCCACTTTCGTCACTGTTAAAAAAAAGCTTTCTTTGTTTTATAGTTCAGCTACCTAGGTACATACAGGTGTGTATGTGTAAGTATAGTACTTCCAAGTTCCAACGGATCTAGGCTTTCGTAAAAGTTAGCCACAGGTAGTGTTCTTTGAAGTTAAGGATATTAGCTCACTCTTCTTAACTTGCTCAAATCAATAATTCAATGCAACTTATTTCCAGAGGTGAAATGTTTAACCCGGGCCACCGTCAGATCGGCGAGGTGGACGTACGCTACGGCGGCATCAAACACACAGATGGGCGATTCAACTTCACTACGCCCTTTCAGAAACTTCCATGGCTGAAATCTATATTTGACGTGAGTTCTAGATACAGTGTCAGGTGAAACTTGCAGCTTAGTGGCCCTGCCTTCTGTAATGTAGGTTGTGGGTTCGATCCCCACCCAGGATAAATATTTTTGTGATGAACGCAGATGTTTGTTCTGTGTCCGGGTGTAAATATCTATTCTATGTATGTATTTACTAAAAAAAGTATATAATTAATCTATCTATTGCTGTACGTCGTGTTAGTGACGTTTCTGAAACACGATGTTTCGTAACAGCTTGTGGTAAGGCCCAAATCTCTAGTTACTCTGAGAATATCAAAGGCACGTCCGAACATTATATTCTTTGCAGATCAATAATTCAGAAGAGCATTCCAATAACAAAGTGGAGTTATTCTGGCCTAACAAGACAGCCGCGGCCAACTCCACCCACGTCTATTCCAAATCAAGCGGCGGGTTTACACAAACCGGTGTTATTTCACTATCCGTGCCGCTCAGCACTCAACATTTGGTTAATACAGAGTATTACTATGTACAAGGTAATTAAAAATAGAAGTATTACTTAACCAGTTGTTAAAGAAAGATGACATGGGTAGGAAAGGAGTGAGTACTGAGATGACGAATGATAGAAAGAAATGGAAGAAGATCACATGTTGTGCCGACCCCACGTAACGTGGGAAAAGGGCAGGCAGGATGATGATGACGATGATGATGTTGAAAACTAGCTGTTGCGACTTTGTCCGCAGGTAACTTTTTATTCAGACATCTGTTTTTAATGAAACAGCCTATATTCTGCTCCCAATTATGCTCTGGCCACCTGTGAAAACTACATGAAAATCCGTTCAGTAGTTTCGGAGATATCCGCGAACAAAGTAACAAACAGACAGACAGATAGAAAGTAATTCTAAAAATCGCTGGTTTTTGTTCTATTACTCTTGATTATATCACAACTTTTCCTTTATTATTTATTTATTTATTTATTTATACTTTATTGTACACAAATTACAAAAAATGTTTTACAAAAAGAGGGCTTAATGCCTAGGGGCATTATTATTACTTTTCTTTCAATATACAGACATATACTTAGTTCTACTGTTGAATGGAATCGGAATTATGACCAACAACGCCATCTATCGAAAACATCTTGAACAAAGTTGAGTTTTTTGCATTAAAATCTCGTTTAATCTCAAATTATTTCCAGACGATAAAACCAGTAACGGCAACACAACAATAGACTTTGATGGCGAAAGGTTCGTGAAAGGATCTTTCAATCAGCTCCTAAGCACAAGTCACAGGAATCTGGACCTTTCCACCACGGACATAGAGGTGGAAAATGCACACACCCCCGTCGGAATCAAGTATATACACGAGTTTGATGCTACTGGAAATATTGTAAGTATATTTTAGCTTAGTTGTTTTGAACCGAACAATTTTGGGTAAGCTTCGTTTAGCGAGGTCATCACTAAGACGGTCAGTTTTCATTCTCATGGACCTATGACATCAGGTTTGCGAGAAACCACTAGATAAAAAAGTTAACAGCATGTAAAAACAATCAAATATGCACCTTCATACATGGTTACACATTTCAAATTCACAGGACGTGAAACAAGCGACGGTTTTCCACCTTAAAAATGTCACAAAATTCAACATGACAGGCAAACTAGATGTCACCACTTACGACATAGGAAAGAACCTTAAACTCGACCTGATCCATGGAAACCGAACCTGGGCTTACGACAATAAGTACGAGTCGGTTGATAAGGAGCTTAAACAGGGTAGTAAGGTCAAATGGGCTGAAGATACGTGGATAGCATATGATATACACGTCACAAATATGACTACGGTAAGTTTTGTAAATACCTCTTAATAAATACCGTTTTTAGGGTACAAACCAAAATATGAAAAGGAACCCTCTTCAAAATAAAATTGAGAAACACTTGCATATTAAAAAGTTTAATTCCAGTTAAAGAAAACATGTAGCTAAGCATGTTATTCAAACGCTTAAACTATTTTAGTAACAATGTAATCAAAACATAACTTTAGGAGTGGCTTGTTTTTTTTTTGAGAAGTATATTTATCATAATTATGTCCATCTGTTTGTCCGTTTAATTGCAAACCGTACTAAACAGACCCGTATTGACTTAAAAGCCTTTACTGAATGTGGTCCTACTTCCTCTTGGCTAAGCTTTTATAATAATAATAATAATAATAAGTAATAATAAAGCTTTATTTAGTTCCGTACAAAATCAGTTCTTTAAAAGTTAAGTACAAAAAAGATTAATAATTAAATGTTTTGATTAGCTTGATATTTGTGCGGACCCCCTTTGGGTAAAAGCCTCCTCCAAGGCGTGCCATTTTTCTTTGTCGCTAGCTACTGTTAGCCAACTACGACCCGCCGTCTCTACTATCTCGTCCACCCATAAACATCTCTTAAATAAATAATAAATAAATAAATTGTTAACTCTCTTTTAATATAAGTTAAAACCCCTTTTCAGGTTGAGACAGAATCTCAACAAGTAATAATGAATGTATGGTGGCCTCTCCGCACATTCAATTTGGTCGCATTATACCATTTACAAGACGCACTTCTCGACGGCAAAGCTACACTGAACTGGAATGTCAAGGAAGAGAATAAGACCGCCGAGTTGAGAGGTATATGGGAAAACCCGCCGACGCAAGAAGGCAACATGCATAAATTGGACCTATCGTTGTCTCATCCATCTTTTAGAAAGGTAAGGTATCAGCTGTAAGTTTTAGAAAGGTTATATTATCAGACGTAAGTTTTTACGAAGGCTTGAGCATATATTTTTAGAAAAGTAGCTTATGTGCTGCACAGATTAAATAATACTACATATATGCCTGGCTGAACGTTTTTGGAAAAATAAAGATTATCAGTTGTAAGTGTTTAGAAAAGTAAGATTATCAACTGCAAGATTCTAGAAAGGTGAGATTATCAACTGTAAGTTTCTAGAAAGGTAAGACTTTCAACTGTAAGTTTCTAGAAAGGCAAGATTATGAGCATACATTTTTAGAAAAGTAAAGATTGTTGTAAGTGTTTAGAAAAGTAAGATTATCAACTATAAGATTCGAGAAAGATTATGAGCTGTAAGTTTTAGAAAGGTAAGATTTTGAGCTGTAAGTTTTACAAAGGTAAGATTATAAGCTGTAAGTTTTAGAAAGGTAAGATCATGAGCTGTAAGTTTTAGAAAGGTGAGTATGAACTTGCTAATATTTCTTTTTATTTTCAGGATGTTAACTTGAAAGGCCAATACCTATCAACCCCATCAATAATGTCCAACGTAACGCTCGAACTACAATACTCAGACTACGAGAACGAATATCTCAAACTCCATTCCATTCTAACGGACAATTCAAACGGACCAATCAGAGACTATTCCTTTGCGCTTGCGTGCACGCATCCGTCCACAAACTTAGACTTGGATATGAAGTCGGACGTGAATATACATAGTCGATGGTATTATTTCAGCAACTTTTACAGGCTGCAAAAGTCGTTGTTCTATCAGAAGTTGAGGAATAATAAACTGTTGGTGGATATGAATAAAAGTTTGGTCAATTGGGAGGTGAGATATATTTATTTATACTAAATATTTATGGTTTTTGTTCCCTATTGCTATGTTCTACTAATGGGGCCAAAGGACTTTTAAGTACGTGTCTGCACTGCTTGACATGGGGCTATTGGTATTGGTGTATAATTTTGTCTCCAGTCCTGCTGTAAGATACAATTATATATCACTAGCAACCGCGCGCGGCTCCGCTCTCGTGGTACCTACTTGGATAAAAAGTAGCCTATGTGCTATTCCAGACTATATTTGATCTCTGTGTCTAATTTCATCCAGATCCATTCAGCACTTCAGCATGAAAGAGTAACAAACATCCATACATCCAAACCTTCATTTTAAAATATTATAGTGTGATTTGCTTGATGTGGCATGATGTTAGTGAAGACTGTCCACATATGTCCTGTTTTGATATTTTGTTTCAACCAGTCTGCCACTAGGCGAGGGGTCTTAAAGTTGTGGGTTCAAATCAGGTCGTGCACCAATGCATTTTCCAGTTCGACAAGTTTATAAGCCTTATACCAAAGACATGTGTCATGTGCACGAAAAGATCTTCTGACGTGCACTCTTGTCCTTTCACCACACTGGTTCAAAAGAACTGGCGACACGATAAAAAGAACAAGTTTCGGTTACAAAAAGTGAACGGGTCTTTTATGGGGAACGTGATACGTTACTATAATAAACTTCCTATAAATGCAACTAAACTTCCTGTTAAAAAATTCAAAGCCTTCATTAAAAATAATCTCTTAAAGAAAGCATATTATAATATAAATGAATATATTGATGATAGGAACTCATGGCCCGATGTCGCTCCGCCCTCCGACAGCTAAACAATTTGCAATGTAAACGCTGTCCTTTTGTTTTATGTATTTATGTTCTGTTTTGTCTTTTGTTTTTATGTTATTATTATTATGAGATAATCTTTATTACATTTTTTTGTAAGAAGGATCATACAAAAAAGCGCTAGGACCGAGACGAGTTTCTTGCCTGTTCTTCTCGTACTTGGGTTAGGTTGGAATTGGCACATAGATTCACCTAGCATGTAAGACGTTTCAAAGTGATCCTTGTGATTGTACTGAATAAATATTTTTCAATTTCAATTTCAATTTCAACATATCTTAATGTTACAGCGAGCGAACGAAACATATTACTACAAAGTGAACGGTACATGGGATTTGACGTATCCAGACTATAAAATCAAATCGTTCGTTCTAAGACCGACCGGGAACGATACTGGGCATGCCACTTTGTCTATGTACGACAAATCGCTGATTGCACACTATAACTCCACTGATGGTAAGATAATCCACATATTTGTACCCTTAACTTAAAATTCAAAACTGATGAAATTTGAAACCATTTTCGTTTTATTCAGGACTAGCTTCCGCCCACGGCTTTGACCGCGTGGTACCTTGAAAAACAAAAACAAATCTATCCTGTGGGAACCGTTAATTTTTTTCGGGATAAAAAGTAGCCTATGTGCTATTCCAGACTATATTCTATATCTGTGCCATTTCATCCAGATCCGTTCAGCCGTTTCAGCGTGAAAGAGTAACAAACATACATCCATACATTCTTATAAACTTTCGCGTTTATAATATTAGTAGGATAGTAGGATAATAAATAGATTAACATTTAGCAAAAAAGGGCATTTCAGGTGTTTATCGCGACTCGTTGATTATTTTATTACATTGGACTGAATATTGGCCCTTCATACAAACTAATTAGGATCTAATAAAAAAAATAAAAAAAATGATCACGACTGTAATCCCCAGGCTCGGTAGATATCTCCTCAGATCTTTAGTTACTTAGATCTTTGAGGATATCTAAAGAGGGTAGTCAGAGGCAAGTCCAAACATGACATTTGGTACATGCCCACATTTTGCACAGTGGTTAGTATTCCATACGTGATAGGTTGCAAGCCCATCGCCGCTTCTAAGAATACTAACCTATGACACATACCTTCGAATTTTTGGTTCTAGGGTATGCCGGTTTCCTCACGATGTTTTCCTTCACCGTTTAAGAGCACTGGCATTGCGCACATAAATTTTTCGAATGGAAAAACTCATTGGTGCACGACCAGGTTTGAACCCACGACCTTCGGATCGTAAGGCAGGTGTGCTAACACTACACCACCAGCGCTCTAGGATCTAATATATTGGTTTAATTAGTGGCCATGATTATAGGCTCTTTTTCTTACCACGCCATTCTGTTTGATACTAAGGGTATCTGAATATCGTTTAGCGAAATACCCTTAAAACTAACGGTAAATTTTTGTTCCCAGATATCTCTTACCATCTAATAGGCCGCATCATCGATGCGCGCTCCGCCAAATTCGACGCATGGCGCAACTTCGATGACGTCACTACCGTCGACGTCGCCTCCTACATCCGGCTCAACCACTCCCGATTAATGACAAGCAAGATCGCGTGGCGCCCTCAGATTTTCACCGAAGTCAAATCCACTGTCGTTTATAGTTTAAAGACTTTATACAGCCAAATAAATGATACTCTAGTTATATTGAAAGAAGCACCGATGGAGGCACATTTGGCTTTGAAAAACATATGGGGTGATGCCAAACCGCGAGTCAGAGAATTTCTAGACGATCTAAATGACCTACACGTGATAAAAGATGATTTAGACGAATTTGAACAGTTCCTTAACCAATCATACAACAATAACGACTTCTATGTCAAAAACGTCGTCGAATTCACATACAATATATTAGACGAAATGGCGATAAGGAATCATTTGGAAAGTCTACCGGGAATAGTCAATGATATGTGGGGTATGATGGGAAATACCAGCAGATCTATCAAAGACAGCCTAACATACGTAGTTGATACAATCAAAATGGCGTATACAAACTTCCTACAATCAGTTAATAAGGTTTTAGAAGCAGATTTTATGGAGCTTGTGTCTGAAAGATTGGAAGCTATGATACTACAGTACGATAACTTTATCCGCGACTTGCATATGAAGTTACTAGAATACTGGGAGGTGACGTGGGTTAATGCGACGGCTAGACTAACAAGCTACTGGCACGAGTTACTAAAGTCTATAGAGCCGTTGTTTTTCAAGATTCTGCATTATACCGAGTCATTTGTGTTTACTATCGGCAAGGGGGTGATGGATTTCTTCTATAATAGAACTCAGGAGTTGACGGATTCGCCGTATTTCAACTATGTGTCTACGTTTGGGCATGAGATGGACAAGTAAGTTATTTCTGGACAAGCTCTAAAAAATGCGTCACAGAATTATCCCTTAGCGTTGATAAAGGATTTCTCAAATTTAGATAAGATCCAAAATTTTCGGACGGGCGGGAATCGAACCCTTGTCTTGCCTAAAGCCGCCAACGCACTTCCAACTATACCCCTACAAAATATTGTATCCTATCATATACACGTATGTTAAGCTATCAGATTTCTTACCGACAACGCCATCTAGCGGAAATAACTCAAAAAGGAAGGCGAAAGTGACCTGTTCTAAGACCAAATGTCCCTTTTGCCCATATCCACTATTCCATAAAGAAATAAATCCGTCATTTTATGTCTAAACGGCGCTTATGTTACTGCGCAGCTCATATTTATTTTATTTTATTTTATTTTATTTTATTTTATTTTATTTTATTTTATTTTAAAACATATGTATAAACAGTACTAACCTTATTAATGTAACTTAAGGCCAATAATACATACAGTCGTGGTCAACTAATTAGGGACATGCAAGATAGTGAAGAACAATAACCGGTTATGTACATACAAATATAAAACCCTATTGATTTCTCAGTAACTATTATTTGCATAATTTGGTCCGATTATTATGCTTTAAATGGCTGTAAATAAAAGAATAAATAAATAGAAAAAAGTATTTAATATCAAAGGTTGAACATGTATTCAATTTTAAGGTATAATTCTGTAGCTGGACATTTAATTAAGGACAGTAAACTATAATGAAAAATAGAGTTAAACAAAACTAATAATCTGCAGTATTATAATATCTTTAACAGCTCCATTTTATTACGTGTAAAATCAGTACCCAGTAGCAAAACCTTTGTTAGTAATTACCGCTTGACACCGATGTGGCATAGACATTATCAGTTTCTGGCATGTTTCGACAGGAATGTTTGCCCATGCCTCACAAAAAGCTTCATTAAGTTCATCTAAAGTTGTGGTACGATAAGTGGCTACTTTTTTCTTGATTTCGTGCCAAAGGTGCTCGATTGGGTTAAGGTCCGGGCTATTTGCTGGCCAATCTAGCACCGATACTGACTGACTGGTAAGAAACGACTTGACTGAACGGGCGGTATGTTTTGGGTCGTTATCATGCTGAAACGTCCATATAATAGGGAGATGCTCCTCAGCATAGGGAAGCATCGTTTCCTCCAATATTGCCTTGTATTGATGTTGGTCTAAGTTACCCTGAACTTTCCTCACAGGTCCCACTCCACGTCCAGAAAATGAACCCCACATTTTAATGTTTCCACCGCCATGTTTCACCTGCTTTTTTGTGAATCTTGGATTCATTTCCGCTTTTACTGGACGCCGTACGTATTGCCTTCCATCTGAAGAAATCAAATTAACCTTGGTCTCGTCAGAGAATAATACATGTTGCCATTGGGCGTAGGTCCAATGTCCATATTTACGTGCAAACGCCAAACGAGCATTTCTATGTTCTTTCTTCAACAACGGTACTTTGCGAGCCACTCTTCCGAACAACCCTGCTTCTACCAGACGTCGTCGAACGGTCCTAGCTGAGACACCAGCTCTTTCGTCTGTCCCAAACACTTCGTGTTTAATTAAAATAGAGCCTAGAAACGGATCTTTCTTAGCTAACCTGGCTATCATTCTATCTTCTTGCGGAGTTGTTTTTCTCGATCTTTTTGTTCTGGGCACATTTAAATCTGTGTTATTGCGTCTGACATGTTGCACTGCATTGTATACCATAGTTTTTGAACAATTTAAATGTTCTGCTATCCTTCGGTATGGCCAACCATGCTCGACAACAAACTTCATGATAATTTTTCGTAGTGTTGGATCGCAACTTATATTTTTACCCATTTTTCTTCAAAATATTTTTCAAAACTTAAAATAAATATCGGGATTGCCGCCAAAACTACCACGAAACAATAAGAGAAGAAGTAAAAAATTATTGAGATTCAAATTTTGAAAATAGAACGCAATATCTCAGTGTCCCTAATTAAATGGCCAGCCAGCATTATTTGAACAAATAGCACTACGATAATCTATCAGCTATACTGTAAAGAGGTTTAATGTTTAAGAAGTTGTTATTGTTTGTATAATCGGGCACATAAATGACTAATTATACTTACATGTAAGAGATATGGAATATGGTTTAGACTCGTTGGAAAATAAAAAATAAATTCACAATTCGGTTTAACCAAAGAGTGTCCCTAATTAGTTGACCACGACTGTATAATACACAATTATAGTCCAGACCATGGCATCTTTCAACATACTAATTTAATTCACAGAATATACAAAGACCTAGTCAACAACGACCTGATAACCAACATCAAGAAATACAGCAAAAAGATATGGACAACGATATGGAACAAGATAGAAAAGTACATACCGTTCAAAGACGAGTTCACACAACTGTACGCTGAGTTCAGAAACGCGTGGCAAAACTTCTTGAAGACCAAACACGTTGTCTATGTTATTGAAAAGGTTATTTGTTAATAGCGCCATCTATCGACTAAGTCAGGGGTTCCCAAACTTATTTTGTGAATAAATTATTTTTTAGCGCCCCCATTTTTTCACCTACATAAAAACCACTATAACTTCAAATTCAATTAATTATTGTGAGCGGAGATTAAAAATTCATTCTAAACGAGACTTACTAATAGCCCACAAGAGTTAATTTGAGACCTGAGCGCAGTAGGTAGCACATAACGGCGCTCAGGTCTCAAGTTAAGTCTGGGTTTTTTCTGGGTCTCTTACCGCCCCCCTTTAGGCCTGCAGCGCCCACAAGGGGGCGTTATCGCCCACTTTGGGAAAGGCTGGACTAAGTCATGTCAACTTAATTTGCAAAACCAAAAGGCATTGTCTTCTCTCAAAAGTTCAATAATTTTACTTGCTACAATGCCTTTCAAACCTAAGCACAGTGATTGTCTTGTACATTGATGCTTGAAGACAGATCTGAATTTGCTGATGAGCCCACCAGTTTTCATGTGAAAAATCTAACGGAAAAATACTGTAATCATATGGCAATTTATTTAACATTATAATTATGTATGGCCAATTATACAACTATAAAATTTGGATCATATTGTAGTACAATTAAAGTAAATTTTCCATTGCAGTACCAAGAAGCTTACGTCCGGTTGAAATGGTGGTACGATTACTTCCTAATAGGTGAGAGTATAGAGACAGTTGGGGAGATCATCTACGCGAAATTAACAGACATGGCCAAGACTGCGTTACAGTATGAAGAATTGTGAGTAAATAACATAATATACCTACTAAATATCATAAAATCCAAAATGGCGGCTAAAAAATTTTGAATCACTACATTTTTTATTTTTAACTGACTGTAAGGAAAAGAGTAATGGGGGGTAGGGTGTATATATTTTGTGTGCATGTATGCGAGTTCTCTTGGCTATCGCTATAGCCTGTCGCCTGAACGGATTTTGACAAATGGTGTCGTTGCATTCGTCTGGATCACAGGAATGACACGGGTTATAGAAAATGTCAGAACATGGCGGCTATAAAAGCTTGCTTCGGTCAGGTTATTTATTTTTGAAACAAGAAACGAGTCTGAAGTAAATAGTCAATAATAATTTATTCAGTAATATCACAGGGATCATTTTGAATAGTCTTAAACGAAAAACTTCTTAAACGTTACTGACTATGAGAGAAAGAGAGAATGAAAATGTGTGCTCACACCTCTCTCTTGCCCCTACAGTAATAAACGAAACGTAAACGAAACTTCCGTTCGCCTCGCCCGATCACACTTTTCGTAACGCTCTCGTCACGCATTCACCAGCTTACTAAAAGTTTTACTTTAATAACCTGTTTTATTAAAGGCACCGCACACCGAAAACGAACTTCATCTTCGACCCTCGCGTAGGAGAGATCGTACTGGAGCAAAAGCTACCGTTCTCATGGCACGCCTTCAACCGCACCCCGGACTTCACGGAAGTGGCCGAGTACAAGGCGGCCAGGGACTTCATGGAGGAGTGGCTGACGACAAACAAGAGCATCTGGTCCTACTACTACGAGATCAGGCCGTACATGGACTTCAACAACTTGCTGCCCCCATTTGAGGGTAAGTTAACCGCACCCCGGACTTCACGGAAGTGCCCGAGTACAAGGCGGCCAGGGACTTTATGGAGGAGTGGCTGACTGCCAACAAGAGCATCTGGTCCTACTACTACGAGATCAGGCCGTACATGGACTTTCATAACTTGCTGCCCCCATTTGAGGGTAAGTTTCTTCTGCTCTTAAGGATAAGTTTCTTCTGCACCTTTTTGAGGGTAAGTTTCTTCCGCTTCCATTTAACGGTAAATTTCTTCTGCACCCCTCTGAGGGTGAGTTTCATCTGCTCTTAAGGATAAGTTTCTTCTGCACCTTTTTGAGGGTAAGTTTCTTCCGCTTCCATTTAACGGTAAATTTCTTCTGCACCCCTCTGAGGGTGAGTTTCATCTGCTCTTAAGGAAAAGTTTCTTCTGCCCTTAAGGATAAGTTTCTTCTGCACCCCTATGACGGTAAGTTTCTTCTACCTCCATTTTAAGGGTGAGTTTTATCTGCCCCCATCTAAGGGTAAGTTTCTTCGGCTCCTATTTGAGGGTAAATTTCTTCTGCACCCCATTTGAGGGTAAGTTTCATCTGCCCCCATTTGAGGATAAATTTCTTCTGCACCCCTTTGAGGGTAAGTTTCTTATGCCCCCATTTGAGGGTAAATATCCTCTGCCTCCGTTTAAGGGTAAGTTTCTTCTGCCCCCATTTGAGGGTAAGTTTCTTATGTCCCCATTTGAGGGTAAGTTCCTTTCGACTTGCTTGTCAAAGGGCAAAACGTCTTTGTTTTGTTTTCAACCGACGAAAAAAACGGAGGAGGTAGTCAAGTCGACGCGATCACGCATAAATTTTTAAAGAATAGTCCGATTTTGATAATTCTTTTGTTCTAGGAAAGGTTTTTTATAGGATAATTATTTTTTAATTGGACAGGATCGCGCCGCATCACGCTTTACGTAATTAATTACTTGTTTGTTACCGACTCCAAATTACTTAGGTGTACTTACATTAGTTTAAGAATTTAGTTATAAAGGTTTATTATTAAAAGGTTTATTATTTTTGCTTCTCAGTTATTTCGGCGGTTTATTTTTTTTGTTAATTTTTTTTATTAAAATAAACTATTTTTTAGGTATGGCAATGATGACCGGACAAGGCACACTGGTAACATTCGACAAGCAAGTGTTCACCGTGTCCGAGGCGGGAACGTTCCTGCTAACGAGGGATTACAAGTCGGACAACTTCACACTACTCATGGAAAGCAACGACCAAGGGCGGTACAATCTGGTGATCGTGACGCGCAGGAATCTGATTCATATCGACTTGTACAAAGCTGTGAGTTTCGCTTGCATTATTGGACCAAGGGGTACAAATATGAAAATTATCATGGCTTTATTGGTTTAGGAAGCCTGGTTTAGGAGCCACAAGCTCATACAAAAAATCATGTTTCAAAAACGTTAAAGTTTCAAGCTTGAAGTAACACTACTTGCAAATAATAATGCAAATTTTATATTTATTTATTTATTTAACACTAACAATACCTTTATATGTAATGGTATGTACATAGTATTATTTTTATGGAATATTTTTTTTATGTAATATAATTTTTATATTTGTATATTTAAGTTATATTACTTTGATATTGCCAGAAGAGCTTGCGGTAAGGCCCCTAATTTGGAAATAATTCACCAACGAGTCTATGCTAAATGAGAGGCCAAAGATAATTTATGGACGTGCCTCTGACTACGTCTTTTAGGTATCTAAGATGTCTACGCTAAACCTAGAGATTAGAGACTGCGAATAAGTTTTCCTTCACCGTTTAAGAGCACTGGCATTGCGCCCATAAATCTTTCGGATTGGTGCACGACCAGTTTTGAACGCACGACCTTCGAATCGTGAGGCAGGGGTGCTACCACTTCACCACCAGTGCTCACAAATAATAATACTTAGTTGTTTTACAGCAAGTGTCCATAGACAACGTGGTGGTCAGCCTACCCGCTCTGGCCGACGGCTGGCTGGTCGACAGACAGACGGACAGGCTCGAAGCGCGGGGCTCCACTGGCCTAGCGGTGCAGTGCGACACGAGACATCGCACTTGCAAGCTCACCGTGCAAGGTCTGTGCAAGTTTAAAGTGCAATATTAAATTTAAGACAACCCATATACTAAACACTTATTTAGGATCAACCCATATACTTTTAATACTTATTTAGGACCAACCCATATACTTAACACTTATTTAGGACCAACCCATATAACACTTATTTAGCAAATAACCATTCTTGATAGTTCGAAATATCAAAATTATATTACTTCAATATTTCGCAAAGAGCTTGTGGTAAGGCTGAATGTAATTTGTTTGTGGATGGAAAGTTTTGACAAAATGTTATACCTATAAAACAAGAGTCAAATCATTTTGTCAAAACTTTCAGGTAAACTTACTAGTCAGGTGACTGCGCAAAAGGAATGTAATTTGCTTGGGGTGTATGTATTTATAGCAAGTACCTTTGATTGTCGGTGTCGGCTGAACGGATTTTGATTGAACGGATTTTTCCCTTGGATTCGTCTAGATTTAGACTTAGAGTGACGGTTATGAAAAAATCAAAAATGTGGCGGTTTCAAAACGCTGTTTAAAATAACTTTTAAAAGGATTTTTTGATTTTGGAAATAAAAACTTGTGTCTGACTGTAACAGCATTAGTATTATGTAACCATGATTAATGAATAAACCCTTTTGCATTTCAGGGGTCTTACCACAAACTCTTAAAAACCATCATGTGCAATTATTGTGTCATGGTACGAAATACCAAAGTTATATTACTTTGATATTGCTCAGAGCTTGTGGTAAGGGTCCAGGATAGCCAACATAAAAAAAACTGTGTTGGCTTTCTTACTCTATCATTTTTTCGTTGACAGGTTGGTACTACGGCACGCTGGGCGGCCTACTCGGTACCTACAACAACGAGCAGTACGACGACCTGCAACTGTCCAACAACACTTTCCCCGCCGCCGTGCCCGACGTCAGTCGCAGCTGGAACTTACTTCCCGCCGATAAAATCGTCGAGAACAGAGAGCATAAGAACGATACTCAGTGCGAAAAGTTCTTTGGGAACAAACTATCGCCGTTGCATCCTTGCTTCTCTGTGGTAAGTATTTTATACTAGCGTCCGCCCACGCCTTCGCCTGTGTGGTACCTTGAAAAACAAAAATAAAACAAAAATAAATCTATCCCAGACTATAATCTATCTCTGTGCCAAATTTCATCCAGATCCGTTATGCTATTTCAGCGTGAAAGAGTAACAAACGTCCACACATACAAATTTTAACGTTTAGTAACGCGAGTGAACGAACAAATCCTACTAATATGATTATATTAGTAGGACTTGTTCGTTCACACGCTCAAAATGATGTGCAAAAAATAATTGCGCGAATGAACGTATATCTACGTTCATTCACACAATCCTTTTTTATTAGTTTATAGTTCGGTTTATGTGTATTCTTAGAGGTTTTTTTCTGGTTTGTTATTTTACTCGTTCACTCTGATATCTAGCCTTTTACCTGTGGATATAAACTTGTTCATTCATTGACATTCGTTCACTCTCATTCGTTCAATTTATCTGCAGATCGACGCCACCCCGTTCTACGCGGAATGTTTCTCGGGCATATCGGCGTGCTCGCTCGCGCATGCGTACCTGCAACTGTGCGCGCAACAACACATCCCCACGCATGTACCTGACCATTGCCACCAGTAAGTGTACAGACTAGGGCTTGCATTCGAATATTCGAATAATTCGAATACTATATTCGTTCGAATATTCGAATACTGAACTCGCAATATTCGAATATTCGAAAAATTTAAATAACGCCAAACTTAGATCTCTGATGTGCATAAAATGTCACTTTTAAGTTTGCGCGCGATATCCATACAAGTTTACGTAGTTCGGGTAAACAACATGACAAAATGGAAGGGCTCGGAAACACTCGGAACTGCCGCAAGTGATTGCGAATCATCATATCAGCCGCACGATGTCCACTGCTGAACATAGTCCTCCCCCATAGATTTCCAGAGCGATCGATCTTACGTGGCCTGCACCCAATGGCTTCCAGCAACTTTCACTAAGTTGTCTTTCCATCTAGTGGGGGGCCGTCCTCTACTGCAATTTCCGGTGCGTGGTCTTCACTCGAGAACTTTCTGCCCCAACGGCCGTCAGTTCAACTTGCTAAACTTGTGGGCTATGTCGGTGACTTTAGTGCGTCTACGGATCTCTTCATTTCTGATTCGATCTCGTAGAGAAACATCACGCATTGACATTTCCATAGCTCGTTGAGCGCCTTGAGCCTTCTTATGAGGTCCATACTCCATAGTGAGGGACCACGTCTCTGCTCCATATGTCATCACTGGTAACACACACTGATCATAAACTTTCGTCTTAGGGCACTGTGGTATTTTAGACGAAAAGATGTCACGCAGTTTCCTAAACGCTGCCCACCCGTGTTGGATTCGTCGACTGACCTCTTTCTCAAAGTTGGACCTACCTAGCCGGACTGTTTGTCTCAAGTAAACGTACTCGTCAACAACTTCTAGATAACAGTTTCCTACTGGAACTGGAGTGGGCGCAACATGGACATTCGACATGACCTTCGTCTTATCCATGTTCATTTTAAGGCTCACTTGTTAGCAAACTCTAGGCCATCGAGCATTATGCGTAGGTCTTCCAGCGATTCTTCCATGACCACGATATCGTTTGCAAATCGAAGGTGAGTGAGATGTACTCGCCATTGATATGAATGCCAAGTCCTGCCATTCCAGGAGCTTAAAGGCGGCCTTTAGAGTAGCGGTGCACAGTTTCGGATATATAACATCTTCCTGTCTAACGCCCCTCCTCAAAGGAATCGCCTTTGAACACTGCTTCTGTACTCGGACCGACATGATGGCATTGTGAAACAAACACTTTAACACATGTATGTTATGAATTGATAGTCAATACGGCACCGCTGAAGAGACCGTAGTAGGTACTGCTCAGGTTTCGACTCGATCGAATCGAAGGCTTTTTTGTAGTCCACAAACGCTAAACATAAAGGCAGATTAAGTATACCTACTCCTTGGTCTTCTGTATAATCTGCCGGAGCGTAAAGATGTGGTCTACGGGGCTAAAGCCTTTTTGGAAAAAGGCTTGTTTGGGAGGCTGGAAGTCATCCAATCTGCGTTCAAAATGATTGATGACCGTTGAAAACAGCTTGTAGATATGACTCAGCAGTGAGATGGGCCTGTAGTTCTTCAACAGGGTTTTATCACCTTTCTTGAAGAACAGTATTGCCACGCTTCCGTTCCACGTTTCCGGCGTTTTGCCCTCAAGTATAACGGCATTAAAGAGCTTCTTGAAGGACCTTGAGTAGGTACTGGTTAATGCAAATAACACTTAAGAATAAAAGAAAATGTGATTATTTTAGCAAAAAAATTTTTTTACAATTATTCGAATATTATTCGAATAATTCGAATAGTGGCCGAAAAATATTCGAATATTCGAATATCAAAATTTTCGAATATTTGCAAGCCCTAGTACAGACATACAAACTTACACATTAATAATATTAGTAGTGATAAAGAAGGGATGTCTTTGACAAATAACTACTAAAGTAATAACATCTCGGTGTATGTTTTTACCAGACTGCAAAACGAAGGAGGGTTAGGGATGTATACGTGTGTGCAAAAATATCGACCCACCTTGCAGAATAACTACTATGCGGGTTGGGTCGATTTTTTTGCACGCAAGTGTACGTATGCGAGTTCCTTTGGCTGTCGCTGTATCTCAAACAGCTGAACGGATTTTAACAAATGGCGTGTCGTTAGAGACGTATAGATAACAAGAGTGACATAGGCTATACAAAATGTGAAAAAACCTAATATAGTTGTTGTTAAAAAAACATTTTTTTCAACTTGTGTATTTAGAAATACTATTTAAATGCGCAGTCAAAGTTGCGAACGGGCCAGCTAGTATGTAAATAAAAACACTGTCTCCACTGACATAGCACTTTTGCTTTAATTTTTTTTTTACATTTTGAAAAAATATAAATATGATCACGACTGTAATCCACAGGCTCGGTAAATATTCAGATTCAGATTTATTTATTTCTCTTCAGATTCTCTTTCTTTCACTTCAGATCTCTAGTTACTTACATCTTTGAGGATAGTCAGAGGCTCGTCCAAACATGAAATTAGGCACATGCCCACATTTTGCATAGGTATTTTGAAAATAAAATGTATACTTAACTTAGTAAATAATAAAATACTTTTTATTCCCAGATGCACTACCCCGCAAGGAGATATAATAGAAGAGGGAGAGTTCCACGCGTTGGAATATGTGCCTAAATCCACAGACGTAGTGTTCATTATCGAGGCGCAGTACTGCAACAAGAATATGCGCAAAGCTAAGAATATGGACCTATTCGTTGAGGCTTTTGATACGAAGTTGCAAGATAACGGCTTATCTGATAACAGGTCACTATCTAAATATATATAACTCAAGACTGACTGACTGACATAGTGATCTATCAACGCACAGCCCAAACCACTGGACGGATCGGGCTGAAATTTGGCATGCAGGTAGATGTTATGACGTAGGCATCCGCTAAGAAAGGATTTTGATCAATTCTACCCCCAAGGGGATAAAATAGGGGATGAAAGTTTGTATGAAAAGTCGCGATGATCGACATTCACGCGGGCGAAGCTGCGGGCATCAGCTCGTTAACTATAATATGCTTTTTCATTTATGCTATTTTTCCGCCGTATTTATATGAAAATGTTGTATAGGACTGCCTATGTTTTTATTTGCTGCCTTTAGAGATGATTATATGACCTTTAATTTGATACAATAGCATCCCTACAGTTGTGATTCCTGGTTCTTTAAATGGTACCACATGCCCACATTTTGCACAGTAGTTAGTATTCTGTGCGTGACAGGTTGCAAACCATCGCCGCTTATAAGAATCCTATGACACGCACCTTCGAATTTTTGGTTCCAAGGTACCTGTGCCGGTTTTCTCACGATTTTTTCCTTCACTGTTTAAGAGCACTGGCATTTTACAAATACATTTTTTTAATAGAAAAACGCATTGGTGCACAACCAGGTTTGAACCCACGTCCTTCGAATCGTGAGGCAGGGGTGCTACCACTACACCACCAGCGCTCTACCATCATGATCTTCCTGCCCTTTTCCCACGTTATGTGTGGTCACACATGTGATCTTCCATTTCCCTCTATAATGGTCATCTCAGTACTCACTCCTTTCTTTCTTACTTCAGCGCTCTACCAACAATGAATAAATGAATATGAGTATGGCTTAATTTCAGGTATGCTATAGTTGGCTTCGGAGGACGCGGCATCTACCGGCGCCCCCGAGCACTTTACGTAAACAACAGAGTGTTTACTAATGCAATCGAAATATCACAGCATTTCGACAGTTTTATCATCGGTAAGATATTAATAATATTGAAAAAAATATACCTAGGTGGACAATTCACTCAACGCCATAAAGCCCCAAACTAAGCAATACAACCATCATCTGCAGCCCGACTTCACCCACTGCTGGGTATAGGCCTCTCTTTGCATATGCCATTGTCCACGGCCTGCTGCTAGCCTCATCCAGGTCCGGCCCGCGACGGATGCCATGTCGCCAGCCCATCTCGCTACCGGACGACCGACCAGAACCAGATAGCTGATAGTAATTACATACTTTTTTTGTAGATACATACAAGAATACATTATAACATGTGTCTGGGACACAGAACAAACATTTAAGTTCATCGCACTAATGTTTGTTCTGGGTGAGGATCGAACCCACAAACTATAGCGCAGAAGACAGAGCTACTACCAACTAAGCTGAGACCAGTCTTAAAATAACGATAAAATATCAAAATGAGTAGAAACGACCGCCTAAACCCTATAAAGAACACACCTAACCAATTTCAAGTTACTACGACCAGCGGTTTAGTCTGTGTGACATATCAATCTTTATAATATTATTGTTTATATATATTTTTAAACTTACGCGATCTGAACACATTATTATTCCCGTGACCACGACAGTGTGTAAACCTGTTGAATCGTCGGGAAAAATAGGTAAATACGCAATAAATACCCGGTTAATACTAATAATAAATTATTGTTTATTATTTTTTAGAGAAAGCAGATCTGATTCGCGCGAACAAATCAGTTCGAGCTGACATGTTCGCGGCGCTCAGCTTCGCGACAGAGCTGCCGTTCCGCGCCGGTGTACCGCGCACCTTCATACTACTGCCTTGCACTAAGTGTGATCATGTCTTTATGAAGGTACAGTTCATCCAACGGATCTAGGCATTCATGAAGTTAGCCACAGGTGCGAGTTTGCGCATGTACAGTTCTTTCCCCCCTTCCCCATACCTCCAATTGCTCCCGAAAAACCATTGCGGCTAACTTCACGAATGCCTAGATTCGTTGAGCCAACTATACTACTTGCTAGTCTGTTACCCGTGACTTCCACCGTATCCTTTTTTTTGGGCGTATGGATATAATATATCTCCTTGTCACATTTCATTAACATTATTTTTGCTGTTTATTAATGACTAACTGTTTACCACGATTTTGTCCGCTAAATTACATTAATTATTACACCTTGGGTTACGTTATTGAAGTTTTAGTAAGGATCCCTAACTTTTTCTAGTAATAAAATATACCCTATGTTACTCAGGAATAATTTAGCATTGTAATGGTGAAGGAATTTTTGAAATCGGACCAGTAGTTTTTTTTTAGTTTATTCGTTACAAACAAAAATACAAAACTTTCCTCTTTATAATATTTGTCTAGAAAAGGTCACAATAAAAAATGGTAGTATAATAATTAATTATTTATTTTTGAATATTTTCACAGCTGGACTATTCTACAATTTACCACAATCTGATGGAAAATTCTGTGACTCTTCACATTCTCATGGACGATGACTTTATGCTATCAAAGAAACGCGTCGCTAAATATTTGTTCGGTTAGTACTTACTTTGTTACGACTTAGTTATTTACCCTATCATATAAATTACATTCGCAATTCACCCCACGTTGGGCGCCAACAAAATGGCCCCACGTTGGGCGCCACAGTAACTTTCACTATTAATGTGTATCAACGTACTTGTACTTACTATTAACTTAACTTTGTGCATTATCGGATGCCTTTGACTTCAACTGAGATTTTACAGATCTATTGAGTTATGACATTTTAACCAAACCAAATGAGACTCTGTGTTGTAAGTATTACAGATTAATTTCCCTTCCAGGTGTGGACAGTACATTAGCATTCACTAACAAAGACTATGAACGCTTAGTCGGAGATGCTGGCTTGAAGAAACAAGTCAAACTGCCTAAGGAGAAGTTAGGGTTGTGCACTTCGCTCGCTATGGAAACTAATGGTAATCTTACTAGTCTAGCTAGGCAACCTACCTATAGTGCAACGTTCAGTGCCTAAAAGGTTATGTAACAAAAATATGGTATCTGAAAGTCGGTAATACCGGCTGACCTAGTCTCGTCCGAGAATAGACCGAGAGCATAAGTCTCGTGTCACTAGTTCTTTCAGAGTTTTTAAACTTAAGGTTCTACGACATGCCGGTTTCCTCACGATGTTTTCCTTCACCGTTTGAGTGTACTAGTCTAGCGAACATAGGTACATTTTTCAAACTAAAAAATCCATTGTTGCACGGCCGGATTCGAACCCACGACTTTAGGATAGGCCACCACCACTAGACCACCGAGTGCTCACGAAAATGAATAAAAAGTCTGATCATAATCATTGATTGTTCTAGGCACAATATTCGCCGGAGCTAAACTCCAGGCCGACCGACCGACAGTCCGCAGATTCTCGACTGTAGCCGGCAGTCGGATATCCCAGTCGGCGCAGCCGTGCACCACCCCGCCACGCTGCGAGTGTCGTGAAGGCACCGTACACTGCAGGCCTTGTGCCGACACGCAGCGAATGGTAAGACCTTCGAAGTTGGCGCAGGCGGTAGTATTGGCGCAGCCTTGAAGTTTCATCCAATCCACAATTTCAATGACAAACGTATATAGTGTAATGGTTTTTAGAAATTTAAGTGACACCAGGTTAGTTGGCGTAGGCGGTAGAATATCTCAATTGGCGCAGCCTTTTAGTTTCATCCAATTCATAATTTCAATGACAAACGTATCCCGCTTAACTTTGTCTGGTTTGACTGGCCTCACAGCCCAGTTGGTAGTAGCCCTGCCTTCTGCGCTGTAGGTTGTGGGTTCGATCCCCACCCACAAACATTAGTGTGATGAACTTGGATGTTTGTTCTGTGTCTTGGTGTTATTATGTATTCTAGTATGTATTTAATCAGCTATCTGGTTCCCATAGTACAAGCTTTACTTAGTTTGGGGCTAGATGGCGATGTGTGAATTGTCCACAAATATTTTTTATTTATCATTAAAAGTTTTTTACACCCATCATCTTTAAAATATCATCATACAGTTAGATAATAACACAAACAAAGTTGCATTTAATACCTACATAGTCTATTATTATTTTTGTTTCAGCTGGAGATGTCTTTCTTCAACACTGATGATATCGACGACCTGATCGACATGGCAATGGAACCACCCTCGTTTAGATGATCCTGAATCTACATAGTCAATATTAGCTAGTATCTAATGTAAATACATGTATGTACGCATAAGTTGAATAAACTTTTAAAAATGACTTTGGTTTTGAAGAGATATCTATCTTAAATTATCATTATGACTCTAGAATCCCTTCGTCCACGTTCTTAACTAAGATTTGCATGTTTACAACATAGTGACAGAAATATAGTTGAAAAAATACTATCAATCGTCAACTCCTGGAATCATACCACAAAAAATATGTTATTCTCAAAAAGTAGGTATAAATTTGATAACCTCAGAATATATTAGTATCATTAAAATTATAATGATTCTTAACACTAAATAAAAGTAGTAGTACTTTGCTATGGAATGATTTAAAAAACATGGGCATGATGCCAGATGCAACGTTTGGACGTACCTCTGACTACCCCCTTCATATATCCTCTAAGATCTAAATATCTTGAGATCTCTGGAGATGTCTACTAAGATACCTAGCAAATATTTTTTAATTAAAACTGCATTTTAGACAAAACAAATCAGTCTATAATCAAACTTATAATCACAGCACTAATAAATTATAATCTAAGTTATTCTACATATTTCAGACTTAAACAAATTAACTTGGTGCAACGTCATTATAAGATCTTTACATTAAATAATTAACATTATGTAATATTTTTCCCGCAAACTAAATAAAAATAATAAATATAATCCGAAGGTCATTCAAATAACTAAAATCAACAGGACCCAGGAAGAAACATGTCATTAAAAGAACCATTATCTAATTAGGGGCAGAACATTAATTTCAAAAGTAGGTAATTTACGCCCAAATACTAAAACTCCTTAGGTATTTGAAATCACTTTAAATACCCGAATTGAATTCCCCGCCTTTCTCTTTCAATATTTTATATTGAAACATCATAATCAGTAGGGCTTAATGGACTTTCATTTCAGTATTTGAGTGTTTTGTTATGTTGACTAGAAATTACAAAAATGTCTACATTTATATAATTTTTTAAAATATTGGAATCTCTAAATAGGTATGGAAGTTTATAATATAACTATTTATTTGTACCACTTATAGGCTGCCACTACACTGGCAAAAGCAAGAACAACTGCTGAAGTTTTGAACAGTAGATTCAAAAGTACTGTGTTCTGACCTCCTACAGAATTGACTATCAAGTTGTTCATAATAAAGACTTGCTTGCTCTCTTCAATCAAAGCTTCCTTCTCATCTTCAGTTAGAGTTGCTGCAATCTGGTTCATGGCTTCACGGAAATCCTTCTTTAGCTTAGGGATGTCTACATCAGTGAAGTCGGTGACTTTGTCTTTGTATTGTTCTGCTTGGCCGTTTTCTGTAAGAAACACTTTGGTATTAGGTATTGTAGCCTTAACCAAAATACACATCATTATTATCATCTTCAACGTCTTTCAAAACAAGAGCGGTAAAAGGATTAAAGTGTGCATCTGAGTGTCCTTTCATTCATCTATACTAATATTATAAAGAGGAAAGTTTTGTATTTTTGTTTGTAACGAATAAACTCAAAAACTACTGGTCCGATTTCAAAAATTCTTTCACCGTTAGAATGCTATGTTATTCCTGAATAACATAGGCTATATTTTATGTAGGTACCTCGCAAGCAAAGCCGCGAGAGGAAGCTAGTATATTAATAAAATGTCTTACTTTCTCCAAAGACCTGTCTCTTCTTCGCCAGGATCTGACCTCCACTCAACAGGCCTAGGTACATATGGTACACATATGCCATCAGCATCTTAGGGCTATCCCTCTCCAAGTCCTGAAGATGCTGCAAGTAGTTCTCCAAAGCTGCCGCTTTAGGGATGGATCGCCAGTTGTCACCGAGGTAGTGAGTTAGGTCATCTTCAAATGCCTTTTTGCTGAAGAGAATAACAATTACAAGTTAATCATCGGGTAAAGGAGGTAGATTATCTTCAAAATCAGAAGTAAGACCTACTTGATTTATTGCCAGAAATTCACTAAACATGCTTATAGATACAACTTCATTTTATTTTTGTATTTGAATAAAGCTCAGTACCTGGATGACCAAACTCCGTGTTTCTTGTGGTATTTTTTGGTAAATGTGTTTTTTGGAAAATGAAGCCTAGCTACATTTATGGCCCCCGAAACCACATGCATACTAAATTTCATGAAAATCGTAGGAGCAGATTCCGAGATTCAGATTATAATATATATATATATCTACATACATATTATTATACGAGAATTGCTCGTATAAAGGTATAAGGTGATCTCAAATTTGTAAGTTCAAGGGGTCCTTTGTGATTGTAGTAAACTTACCGATACAAACTTTTGTGCACAAAGAGCTTGTTGAAATCTGGCATGTTCAGCCTCTCTTTGGCATCCTCAAGGAAAGCAAATACATGGTAGAATATGAACAGACCACCTCCCCACACTGTCTCGTCACGAAGAGCTGTAAATATACAATTATATTTACGTAAAAGTAGAGTTCAAGGTACAGAAAAAAAAAGAAAAGGTCCAAAACTAAATTTTCAGCTAAAACAAACTAAAATAACTCTATGCGTAAGTCTAAAACAAGAAAACAGTGAAATTACTTTTGTTTGTACTCACAAATCGCAAATTTCGCGTTGACCAAAGCATCACTGACGTTGTGAATCGTTCTTGTGCTTTTTCGCATTCGCGCAGAAAATAATTCTTCATCCTCGGATATAGCATTTGTTGGACTTTTCATGATTCCCTCAATAAAATCCTTTTTTCAATGGTTCAATTCAATTTCAAATATTTCAATGAATCGATGAATCAGCTGTTTTGTTTGATTGGATTTGACAGCGGCGTAGTGTTGTTGCGTTTTGTTTGCCTGCCATTGCATTGACGGAATTAAATTTTTGTCAATTATATGAATGAATGAATATCTGTACTAACTAACCCAATGAAGGGACCTTCATCCATCCATCACTTTAGCGACGTCCGTCTAGCGATAGTAAACTTAATTTACAATGTTCATGCACGACAAACATGGTATTCAAGAATTAAATAAATTCATAACAAAATTTATTTCACTTGTTGAGATGAGTCCAGTCCAGAGTCCACAGCACAGATTATATACTTAGTATGATCAATTAGTACGATCAGTAATAAAGTGATTAGAGTGGTGTAGTAGTAGCACCCCTGCCTCATGCTCCGAAGGTCTAGGGTTCAAACCTGGTCGTGTACCAATAAATTTTTCTGTTTGAAAAATGCATGTGTACAATGCCAGTGCTCTTAAACGGTGAAGGAAAAAATCGTGACCAAACCGGCATACCCTAGAACCAAAAATTCGAAGATGTGTCATGGTTAGAATTATTATAAGCGGCGGTGGGCTTGCAACCTATCATGTACGGAATACTAACTACTGTGGGCATGTGCGAAATGTCATATGCCTCTGGCTACCCTCTTTAGATATCCTCGAAGATATAAGTCACTAGAGATCTGAGGAGATATCTACCGAGCCTAAGGATTACAGTCGTGCGAGACATTCCTATTATTTTTTTTAATGTTACTTTTCTCGTAAAAATGTTACTTTTTGAGCTGTCTCACGTTATATTTGACTATCTGCCACTGGCAACACTGGTCAAGTCAGTCAGTCAGTCAGTCGTCATTCGTCAACCAACGAACGAAAAAACGAACTCAGCCAGTGAATCGAAACTAGCGCGATAGCGCGAGTTATCGCTTTATTCAGAAATAACATAGAGGCTGTTTATTCTCAACAAATAAACCTCGCCATCTACCTACTACCTACACAATAATAGCACTCCTGAAAACATTATTTGTAGTCACTTCAAGTTTTCATCGTACAAATCTTGTAATGGGTGACTCCAAGAAAATCAAGGTATTTATGCTTTTAGTGATCACTGGACTTATCTTTATTATGTAGAAAATCGTTTGAAACTTTCTTAATATTTAATATACTGTCAAAGTTATATTTTCTGAACGTTTACATAAAACTATCTTACAAGTTATCAAACGACTTAACACTGCTGATAACCTTATCAGTTTGACACTTCCCAAATTGTTATGGATGTTATCTAACCTCTCCGTTTCTGAAAAGATAAACCGTGAAATTACGAAATCACAATGGCCTATGACTTAAAAAAAGAGGAAGAAGTGAAGGAATACATAGAGAACCTTGGTATAGAGTACCGTTTCGGTTGCTACAAAGAAAAAAAACCGGAAGTATGTCATTTACTCGGAGACTACTTGGAGGCGATAAAAAAGGATTTCGATAAAGCTTCCAACGTTTTTAGAACTAATTGCAACGAATACAAGTTCGGGAAGTCATGCCTGAAGATCGGGAACTATGCTATGATTGGAAAAGGGAGGGAAAAAGCTGACTTGGGGGAAGCCCTAACCTATTATGAGAAAGGCTGCGAGTATAATGAACCTGGTGCATGTCTCCATGCCGGCTTGATTCTAACAGCTACGGGGCCCGCGGCTTCGTTGAAACGAGATGTCCCAAAAGGTAAGATTTTCAAAATATGTAGTTCAGTAGTTACATACTTGATGTAAGTAAGTACTGGTATTTGACAACATTAGGGTAGAGACTAGACTAACATTACATCTCTCCCTAAACTCAAATATTTGCTGATAGAAAACTCTTTTAGGGTTGAGCTTGCCTTTGTACATTTACTTGCTTTTTAATACATATATTTATTTGTAAATTAGCTTTCGCCAGCAGCATCGCATGCATGTTACCTTGAAAAAAAACCTTATACAATATAAAAACATGTAGATCTCTCAGGAACCGTAATTTTTTCCTTTCTAAAGCTCTAGTCTATCTTTATACCTACCAAATTTCATGAAAATTGATTCAGTAGTTTAGGTGTGATTGTGTTGTACAGACAGTCAGACTTACTCTCGTTTTTATAATATTGATGATCTCCAATGTACATTAAAGAATTACAAAAAGCCTCGCCAGTTCTTGATACGGGTTCTGCAGGTTCTTTGCAGAGGCTTTCCATACATTTTGTAGAGGCAATGTAGGATTTTTAGTTTAGTTTTTAATACCTATGGCATTGATAAAGGTATTGCCGTTTTACTGATTTGCTTATATATTTTGACAGGCTACAACTACCTCAAGAAAAGCTGTGACAGCCGGGATGATAGAGCTTGTCACTATCTGTCAGGAATGTATATGACCGGAGTACCCAAGAATGTAGCCGACTTCAATCCACACAACAGTGAGAAAAACAATAACATAGACTTCCTCATCAAACCGGACTTAAAACAGGCATTTGCATTTGCAAAGAAAGCTTGCGAGTATGGAAACATGTACGCTTGTGCTAATGTTAGTATGTTCTATAAAAAAGGTGACGGAGTTAAAAAAGATCTTGAAGAATCTAAGAAATACTATGAAATTGCACAAAATCTACAAAAAGCACATGAAACAACAAAAGAATTGAAATTCCAACAAGGATTAGACGGAAAGTGATTTTTAAATTGTTTGAAATTTGCATTTAAAATTAAAATAGGATAATGTAGAGTGATAAAACAAATTGTAATACCAAATACCAATGGTATAAGTCAGAGTCAAAAAGTAAGATTATAATCTGATTGTTTTTACAAGATTGTTGTGACAAAATGTGTTGTATTTATTTTTTTATGTGTAGATATTATGTTAATAGTAATATACACATAGTATTATTGCACAATTTTTGTTTGATTTATATCTTCTGCAGGGCAGTTGTTCCGCACACACTCTCATTAAAACCTGTGAGCCAACCATTACTATGATGTAGGTAGACCACTTGCAAGTTTACAAAATTGATATGTGTTAGTTTGCTATCGGAGAACTTGTCTTGATTTTTACTTTACCATGTGTACTCTTACATTTATGCATGTTGCAAGCTCATATCACTGGTACACACTTCGATTTTTTAGTTCTAGGCTATGCCAGTTTCCTCAGGATGTTTTCCTTCACCATTTAAGAGCACTGACATTTTTCTAATGGTAAAAATTAATCTGTGCACAACCAAGTATAAACCCCTTCAGATCGTGAAGCAGGGCTACCCAAGGGCGGATCCAGCTTTGGTGTTAGGGGGGGTCACATAGTCGTGGTCAAGTCACAAAAAGTTATAATCCTTATTTATTTATACTTTACTAGCTGTCCCGCCCGCGACTTCGTTCACTTAAAGTAGGTATCTAAACTGAGTTTCAAACAAATCACACAAATAAAAAAATCCCATAAATAACTTTGACATCCAATTTTACCCATTTTAGAGGGCTATTTTGAAATATCCAGGAATACGTTTCCATTTATTTTGCATTTAAAGTATCCAAACCAAAACTAAGACCAATCACACCACCCTTTAAAAAGTAAGTACCCATAAAAACATTGACCCCACATTTGACCCCTTTTTGAAAAATCCTGAAACACTTGTCTTGTTCATTCATTTTGTATTTACAGTACACAAAGTTTCAGACCAATCGCACCACCCGTCAAAAAATCCCATACAAACATTGACCCCTTTTATACCTACAGTTATATTGAAAAATCCTGAAACAGAAAACAAAGTTTCAGGCCAATCGCACCACCCGTTAAAAAAATCCCGTACAAACATTGACCCCCTTTTTTAGAGTTATATTGAAAAATCCTTTAACATGAAATTAAGTTTCAGACCAATCGCACCACCCGTTAAAAATTCCCATACAAACATTGACCTCCCCCTTTTGACCCCCTTTTTAGAGTGATATTGAAAAATCCTAAAACACGAAATTAAGTTTCAGACCAATCGCACCACCCGTTGAAAAGTTCCTATACAAACATTGACCCCCCCCCCATTTGACCCCCTTTTTTTAAGGTTATATTGAAAAATCCTGAAACACGAAACAAAGTTTCAGACCAATCGCACCAGGTTAAAAAGATCCCATACAAACATTGACCCCACATTTGACCCCTTTTTGAAGGTTATTTTGAAAAATCCTGAAACACGTGTCCATTCATTTTGCATTTACAGTACACAAACAAAGTTTCAAGCCAATCGCACCACCCGTTAAAAAGTTCACGTACAAACATTGACCACACATTTGACCCCTTTATGAAGGTTATATTGAAAAATCCTGAAACACGTGTTCATTTATTTTGCATTTACAGTACACAAACAAAGTTTCAGAACAATCGCATTACCCGTTAAAAAGTTCCCATACAAAAATTGACCCCACATTTGACCCCTTTTTGATGGTTATATTGAAAAATCTTGAAACACGTGTCCATTAATATTGCATTTACAGTGCACAAACAAAGTTTCATGAAAATCGTTCCACGCGTTAAAAAGTTTCATACTAACGTTTTCACCCTTTTTCACCCCCTTAGAGGTGGAGTTTCCAAAAATCCCGTCTTAGTGGGTGGTTTTGTTATAAAAGGAACCCACCTTTCAAATTTCAGCTTTCTAGCTTCAGCGGTTTCGGCTGGGCGATGATAAATCAGTCAGTCAGTCAGTCAGTCAGTCAGTCAGTCAGTCAGTCAGGTTAAGCTCTTATATAGATATAGATTGTACATAAATTACAAAAAATGTGTTACAAAAGGAGGGCTTGCCTAGGGACATTTTCTACTAGCCAACCCATTCGGTTTAAATCCAGGTCGGCGCACAATAACAAATTTAAAACTTATTTTTAAACTTAAACTTATTATATATGTATAATTTTAATTAGTGGTCCACCTAGGTCCCGGACCCAGCCCAGGGGAGGTTACCCCACCCCTGGATCCGCCCTTGGTGCTACCACACCACCAGTGCTCTTTAGCAATTAGTTCTGCAGTTATATCACTCTATAAACAACAGTTTATCTTTAGATCGGAATCATAGGAGGGTCGGGGTTAGACGACCCCAAGTTATTTGAGAACCAGGTGGAGATGGAAGTGAGCACTCCATTCGGCAAGCCGTCCGATGTGCTGATTGAGGGTCAGATCAGCGGCGTGCCTTGCGTGTTGCTGGCTAGGCATGGCCGGAAGCACCAGTACCAACCTAGGTAAGCTAACCAGTGTACCTACCTGTCTATACCTAGGTACACAAGATACAATAATATAGGTAACTAGCTTCTGCTCGCGGCTTTGCCCGCGTATAAATCAAAAACATTGTATCCCGTGGGAACCGTACATTTTTTCGGGATAAAATGTAGCCTATGTGTTATTCCAGACCATAATCTATATCTGTGCCAAATTTCATTCGTTCAGCCGTTTTAGCGTGAATGAGTAACAAACATACATCCATCCATACATTCTTGCAAACTTTCGCGTTTATAATATTAGTATGATACTAATCCATTCCACTCAACGGTTTCATCGTTATTCTCACTATTCGTTATTGTTCGGAACAAACAATTTAAAACAAACATAAGTTTTGTCACTCACTTCTAATCTTTTATACGACAGAACGGTTCTTAAATTTGGCAAGGGTATGTACTGGAGTTTTTACATAGTTATAGGTACCTACCTAGGTACTAAGTTAATTTTTTTGGCAAAAAAAACATCAATACGAAGACGCGGGCGACACCTACTATTACTTACTGTGAAGAGGTATTTACATAAAGATGTTCTTTACCTAACATGTAGAATACCTGTTTATTATTGTAAACGTGAGGTAGGAGATATGCCCGTACGGTACTGAGACCGCGCCGTTTTGTTGCCACACGAAATGAGATAGCTCGCTCATTTGGCACATCAAATATTTTCAATTTCAGGGTACAAAAGGAATAAGTATATTGTTTTACGAAAGATCGTGCAATATAATTGCATAATAAATGGTGAAATAACTGTTTGGTTCATATTTTACTAATCATTAATGTGCGTGCATCGGCATTTTGTTAACACACACAAGTAAAAACAGTGCCACAGTTTTTGGCGTCCGGGCATATCTCTACGATTGAAATCTTTGAAGGTAGGTACTTATATGTTTTGTAATTGTCTAACAGCGATGTAAACTACCGTGCGAACATCTGGGCGCTCAAGAAGCTGGGCTGCACGCATGTCCTGGCCACCACCGCGACCGGCTCCCTGGTCGAGGAGTACCAGCCCGGTGACCTCGTCGTACTGGACGATTTTATTGACAGGTATTTTTTTTTCCTTAACCTACCTATATTGTGCCACTGCTGGGCAAAGGCCTCCCCCAAATCCTTGCAGTCCCTGTTCTTCGCTGCGTCTTGCCATTCCTATTATTTTATTACCTATTAGGTACGTAGGTATTTCTAGTTTTAATGTAGGTACCTACCTACCTAACTTAGATCAACAGGTTTATAATCTAAAGTAGGTAAATAAAAAGTAAATATAATATAAAATAAAATAACTCAATCACGACTGTAATCCCCAAGCTCGGTAGATATTTCCTCAGATCTTTAGTTACCTACTTAGATCTTTGAGGATATAAAGGGTAGTCAGAGGCACGTCCAAACATGATGCACAGTAGTTACTTAGTATTTCTCAAATAATAAAATAAAATAAAAACTCAGCTCAGTAGTTACTGAGCTGAGTTTGGTCGCTCATTTGCTCGCTTCTTTTACTCTCGAGTATCGCTGCGCTTACCCTGTGACTCGCTTCGCTCACTGTCTTCTAGATGCTACTGTAGCACCAAAATATTAGTCTGGGTGATTGCAGATAGCTAATTCAACCACGAATAGATAGTTGTAGGACCATGCATGAGTGTTAGTACATATTAATGAAGGTTGGTACTTATTTACTTCTTTTTCTCAGAACATGGGGTCGTAAATGCACTTTCTATGACCGCACGGAAGGCGGGCCTAAGGGCGTCTGTCACTTACCGATGCTGCCGGCGTATTGTGAGCAGGCGAGACAGGCACTCATCAAATCTGCTCAGACGCGCGGGTTTAAGTACCACGAGAAAGGGACAGCTGTAGTTATACAAGGACCGAGGTAAACGCGAGGGCCTAGCGAGTTTCTTGTCAGTTCATCTCGTAGATTCCAGTCCTATCCCCAGGGATAGGACTGGAATTGGCACCTTGACTCACCTAGTATGTAAGTCGATTCAAAATGATCCTTGTGATATAACTGAATAAAGATTATTGACTATTGACTATGCGTCTAAATAATGCGTCAATAGACGCATTAGTTAGTACGTATCTAATAGAAGAACTCCCTCAAATCAAGATTTCCTGAGGTGATTTGTATGTTTTTGAATCTATATTTTGTTTCCTTTTCCTACATTTACCTGCACTGCTGTACTTACTGCCGATTTTAGTTCTTTGAAGTTTTCGCTAGGGGTGCGACAGGTAAATACTTATGTTTTTTTTTGTTTATTTAATTTATTAGGCAACGCCAACAGCACACACAAGAAACATTAAAAAACAACATTCTTACACTAATTATACTATGGATTATGTACCAATTACAGGCATGCATAGGTATACCTACATTATTATCCATAAAATAATTAAATTCAAATTCTACAGCTTATACCTACTACAAAAAAATATGAATAAATTATGTATGTAAGGAACATAACGAAACGAAATAAAGTGTGTCGTAAACTACCAAAACCGTACCAACTAGTAGGTCATAAATCAGTAAAACAACAAATACACTTTTTATTATTATTTTTTTCAGATTTTCAAGTCGTGCTGAATCTTTGATGCACCGACAGTGGGGCGGACATCTCGTCAACATGACCACAGTTCCCGAGGTAACACTGAACCAAGCATGAAATTAGGCATCGAATCCACATCGCCACAGCCAATCACTGTTTACACGAATCTTGTGCTTTTAGCTATATTCTGTTAAAAGCCAATTAAAAGCGACACAAATTCTTTTGAACCAATGTGGTGATAGGCTGATTGGAAACCGGAAAAATATTCAAACCTGTATCGCTCTAAATATCTACAACCTTTTTTTTTCGGTTATGTTCTACCGTAACCTCTATTAAAACGGATAGTCAAGAATGATAAATCCAAAAAGGTTTCGCTCCGGTTAGAACGAAATTATTTCGTTCTTTTCCGTATTAGTGACCTCCGCGACGCGCCCGCTTTTACGACAAACGAAGCTCGCATTAGCCAGTTAATCTAGATTCGAGTTAAGGTTTTGAAAGAGGTTGCGCTCCGAACGCTATTATGGAAATACCAGTTTTTTTCTGGTAAATTATTAACCGGTTCCAAACCCTGGTCAGACTCCATTCATGCTAAGTTCTAAGTATGCAGCTTTGTCTAACATCTACGGCTTTGTTGCAGGTGGTTTTGGCGAAGGAAATAGGCTTGAGCTACGCAGCGATCGCGCTCGTAACAGACTATGATTGCTGGAGAGAAAATGAAACCTCAGTCAGTATACCATTATTGAACACCTAACAATATTTTAACTTTACTTATTTCATCATCCTGCTCTCTCGCAACAACATTTCTCCTTTCATCATCTCACACACACACACACACCCTTGTACAACGGTAACTCCTGGTGCCCGGACTCTTATGAGACCGGTGTCCCCAGGAGCTTGACACTCCTAAATACCTACACACACACATCACATTTCCTTCTATCATCCGTCATCTAAATACTCACACATAACTCACTCATATTCATAGAGAAAATGTTACTTTAGTAACTATAACAGATCACTGCTCATATCATTGTTACTCGACTGTGAAGAAGGATGGTAATGTGTTTAGGGTATAAGGGGTGTATGTATGTATGTATGTATATGTATGTGAGTTCCTTTGGCTGTTTTTGTTTTTTTGTTCTTTTTTTTCCCAATCGGCGGGACAGAGTTTGACAAATGAGATGTCGTTGGATTTGAAACCACACCGAAAAAACAAATTTACACGATAGTTCAATGGGCGACCTTATCGCTAACAGCGATCTCTGCCCGGCAACCTTGAATAGAGTGGAGTAGGTATAAATAATCCCCACCAAAAAAAATATTGTCATAATCCCCACTGGTGGGGACAGCTTAGTGGAGATTATGATAATAAACCTAATAAATATAATAGAAAAGGCATGTTGGCGTTGCGATACATAACGCCATACACACTCTCCGCAGTCGGGTAAAAAAGGTAGAGACAGCGAGTTATCACATCTTTTCTGTTACAGGTGTCAGTAAACGAAGTGTTAGCTATGTTCGCGAAGAACGCTAAGAAAGCTGAGCAAGTCATCATAGACGCCGTGCAAATCCTGGCAGCTGATACCGACCTGTCGTACTTGGACGCGCATCAGGTAATAGCAGCTACGGGTACACCATTCCACTCAATTTGACATTTTACCGTTATTTTTAAACTTGTTTAACCTTGATTTTAGGGCTCGTCTTTCAAACTGATAGCATGAAGATAGAGCAATAAAAGATTGCTTGATAATAAGTTATTTCACGAAGGGTATATTTAAAGATAATTAGTATTTTACGAGATAACCAAAATTGTTTGTTGCGAACAATGACGAAAGTGAGAACAATGGCGAAACCGTTGAGTAGAATGGCCGTGTACCCGTAAATTTCAGGCCGGTATCCACCCAAGCGTGACGCAGAAAATTAAATTACTTTTGAGCTTAAATTCCAATTTTCCCAAACTTTTGTTAACAAAGCATTACCTGATCAAGCATCAAGATTAACAAGAATGTTATAGTATCGTTATCTATTTTACGTCATTTCATTTTACGAAAGTCCTTTGTCAAGACTTGGTAGAACACAAACAACTTTAACAGGCGATTAAAAGGCTAACAAGCTTAACAGCTTGTTTAATTAACATAGCACGGTGAAACTAGCTCTTAATCATCAATATACTTGTTTCAGGAGCTGGTCTCTTCATCAATAATGCTAAAAGAATGATCAAACTTCACATTTTAGATCTGATACGTACAGTATATAAAAGGCATTTATTTTTATTAGAAGAATAGACAGTAGAAGACGGAAGTGATAGTTGAACGAATCAAAAGAGATATATTAGGATCTTTGCAAGTAAAAATCCGTGGTTTCTGCCTACTCTCAGCAAATGTATGTATGTAAAATTATGTATAAGAATAAACAAATCTATTATAATAGCCATTTTATTGATCACATACAAAACGATCAAAATTGTCTTAATTATAATCCACACACATAATTCTTAAATTACCAATGAATACTATTTTACTATTTTTTCCATGACATTATACAAAACAGCAAGTTTAATTTTTACTGAGCTACAAAATGGAGTCAGAATAAAGGGTGACACATGCCAGGTTAGAGCAGATATAACCAAATTCGTACACTACAATTCCGATAACAACACACGGGTTTGGCAAGAATCATCCTTTAGTTAACTTAGTGAGTGACTACAGATCGATGGATATTATGAAAATTGACTTAATACTAAACAATTTACGTATTTTAAAATTGTGCTTCTATCGATTCATCGAAAAACTATTATTAATATTAACCCTAACAATCTTAAAATACCTACTTATAGATAATTAAAACATAATTCCTCTTGTAAAATGCTCCTTCCTGCAATGAAAATAAAATTTTAAATCTATATGATATAAAAATGAATTGCTGTTCGTTAGTCTTGCTAAAACTCGAGAACGGCTAAACGGATTTACCTTATCTTGGTCTTGAAATGTTCGTGGAGGTCTAGGGAAGGTTTAAAAGGTAACAAAAATTCGAATAACTGCCTGGAAAACCCTAAAAATAGCCCTTTTCAATTTCCCATACAAACGTTTTCTAAATAAAATGTAGAGTCAATTTGAACTTTTTTACTATTTAATAAAGTTCATATTAAATTATAATCACTCACTGTTGTCTAAGCAATGTAGAAAGCGGTACGAAGTTTGCCGGGGCAGCTAGTACTTAAGGCTGCCGTCTGCGAGCGTGGGAACTTCTGACACAACACCTACATTGATAATTTCTACTCACACAAATGCATCGCTCAGTATTGAATACACACCCTGGAAACGAATAAATCTACTTTCGATGTTTCGAACAAGTTACGCGTCCATTACGCGTTCGTCTTTGTGGGATGTTTATAAATGTCATAGAAAATACGCAATGTATTAGTAGCATCGTGAAGCGCGCGAGCCGCGGCGAGTAACCGGCGCGCGGGCAGTTCGTCACGGCGGCGGCAAAGGGTTGGGTCAGAGTGTATGCTTTTTGATTTCATTTTAAACTATGTATTTCTTTTTATGGAAAAATTCAAGATAATTGTCAAGCCAATGTTCTGTGTGTTATGAGAAATGTGGAATTTATAGATGAAAAAATTATTATTAAAATCAATTAATATTTAGTACAAACATGGAATAAAATATGTACAGATTAAAACTAATTAAACTTTTTTACTCCGAAAGATTGAAAATAAATAATATTGATTTAGTTATTTAAAACATAAAATTTCGTAAAACCATTTTCAATCGCAATATAAGCGTGACTTATTAAATATTTATATATATATTTTTATAATATTTTCAATATTTTCAGCTAATAATGAATTACCCTATAATATTAGTACTAGTGTACTTCGCCCTGAACTGAGATCTTGCGCGCGATTTCCACAATCCTCATTGTGTATTCACGCCCTGAAGTTTTTGGATACACTTTATGTACTAGGCATAGGTGCATATTTGCCATACTGCATAGGTGCCATGCTTACGAGTACGTAACCTAATCACAAACAAATATTTTATTATCCTACTTAAGTAGGTACTTATGCCCGTGCTAAGAAAATCTTGTTTTTTTTTTTTCATAATATTTAAAAACTATCCATCCTGGAATAAAAATTAAAACCATTTTGTAATGTACAAGTATACAGTAAGTCAAGTTTTAGCTTCCTGAGGGGAAAACTACCTTCCCACTAATAATTATCTAACAAAGAAAAGAAAAGGTTGAGTATAAAGATATCCTACTAATATTATAAACGCGAAAGTTTGTAAGAATGTATGGATGGACGGATGGATGGATGGATGTTTGTATGTATGTATGTTTGTTACTCTTTCACGCTAAAACGGCTGAACAGATCTGAATGAAATTTGGCACAGATATAGATTATGGCCTAGAATAACACATAGGCTACATTTTATCTCGAAAAAATGTACGGTTCCCGTGGGATAGAGATGTTTTTGTTTTTCGCGGTAGAAGCTGTGAGCTATTATGGCGTGCGCTGCAAAAACCATTGCAGTTACACGTATATAATGTTGAATGGAAATGTTTATCTTAAATAGTTCTACAAAAAAGTCCGCGACAGCATATATCTATCTTTTATGTATAAGCCATTATCGTCAAAATAGTGAACCATAAATACAATAAAATCTTATAATTTATTTCTAATGCACATTTTGGCAGTAACAAATTGATCCTAATCAAAATAAATACTTTTTATCGCATCTGGTATTTCAAGTAGATAAACTTTGTCTTTTACACTACATCATTTGGACAAATACGTATTAAAATATTTATGACGATAAACAACCGAGTGCGCGATATTATTAAGCGGTCCGGCGGCGCGGGTGAGTGAGTCGCCTGCGGGCGGGATGGGGGAAGATGTCGGCTGTCGCTCATCGCTGAGTACGCGACCCGAATGCGGGCAGACGTGGGGCAAACGTCGACGGTTGTTAGATATGTAGGTAGGTACACTCAGCTAGAGCTACCTACGTTAGCTAGGTAGTATGTACGTACTGTACTGGTCATATACTTAGGCTTAGTAGGTAGGTAAATTTAAAAAAAAATCTGCCTTTCGTTTCCTAAGATTGTGGTAAAATGGTAATCTCCTGAAAGTGAAACTTTAATAGCTAGACAGTGACTTTACAAGTACCTACCTACCAACCTACCTATAGAATAACGTACCTATTGTGTAGTTTAGTGTGTCAGATAGGTTGGTAGGTACCTACTTATAGTCAGGTAGGTACTTACTAAGTTCTATAGTATTCTATTGAGCAAGTGTACCTACCTACCTAGGTACACATACTCAGTAAGTATCTACCATTGAGCTACTTACTTATTGGTGGATACGTGCTAATAATTTGAACTGTTCAATGTCCGTCTTAGTTAGGTTGCTATGTAAATCCTACTAATATTATTAAAAGCGAAAGTTTGTATGAATGTATGTGTGGATGTATGTTTGTTACTCTTTCACGCTGAAACGGCTGAACGGATCTGTATGAAATTGGCAAAGATATGGATTATAGTCTGGAATAGCACATAGGCTATTTTTTATCCCGGAAAAATATAAGGTTCCCGCGGGATAGATTTATTTTTGTTTTTCAAGGTATCACGCGGGCAAAGCCGCGGGCGGAAGCTAGTTATATATTGCAAATTACTCCCTACCTTTACCATATACCATAAATTAAAAAAAATATAACTTGCGGCTAATATAAATTAAAGAATCACTACATAGTATAAAACAAAGTCGCTTTCCCTGTCCCTATATCCCTATGTATGCCTACAAATCAGTAGTCACAAATTAGTATCCGACACTCGCGACCCACCCGTTGCCTAGTCCAAACAAACAAAAGAGCTCGGCGTGGAACTACAAACGGACGTGCGATCACCTTGGAGACTGAGACGGTACTGAATATTTTTGACGCGCCTATTCTATTATAAAGCGTATTTTGGCAGGCGCTTGCTCCATACTAAAATGTATGGCGGCGGGGAACAATTTCTGCTCACAAAATTAACAATGTTTAGGCTCAGATTAATACTTTTTGGTTTGAATTAGTAGAAAAAACTCCTGGTGACTGTGTTGTTTAACATTTTGTCTCACGATTTGTCCAAAAATATTACAAAAATAACAACGATAATTTCGTAAAAACTCATAATAGAAAAGGTCGATTTCGATGTTTTTAATCAATGTTGACGATTTTTTTTCTCAAAAATTAAGAATTATTTTAAAATAATCACGCGGTGTTAGTGTAGACTCATCTATTGAGAATTCGTATTATTAGTTTGTGTCCTTCTATGAAGTGATTTCTTATGGAAATTTCTAAAACCGTAAGTGCTTGTTCGCGCGTTTCTTAGGGACTCCGCTCTTAAATAAATATTGGTGCACATTTCACACAACGCCATCTAGCCCCAAACTAAACAAAGCTTGTACTATGGGTAACCAGATGGTTGATAGATTTATTATTTACTAGCTTCCGCTACATAGTAGCCTACATAAAATACAGCCTATGTTCATCCTGAAAGTATATTCTACACATTGGTGAAAGAATTTTTCAAATCGGATCAGTAGTTTCGGAGCCTATTCGTTTCAAACAATCAAACAAACAAACAATCAAAGTTTTCCTCTTTATAATATTAGTATAGATGTACTTTTTTATTTTGTAAATACATACATAGAAAACATGATAATACCCAGACATAGAACAAACATCTATTTTCATCACAATTTTTAACCTGGTTGGGGATCGAACCCACAACCTACAGTACAGTACAGGGCAGAAAACAGAGCTACAACTAAGTTGTTGAGATCTCAAGCGGGTATTACCCAATTTTAAGGGACCCTTACCCTAACTAAAAGTGGTGTAATAAGAGTTAGAGCGTAAGAATAAGTAAGGGGCCAAGCCCTCCCTAACTACCAGTTTACCCCTTTAAATCACGTCAGGTGATAAAATTCAACTTTAAATCAATGGGGCGATTATGGATCTTTGCTTACAATGTCAATATTGTAAGGTTTAAAGTAGCTAAATTGTAAGGTTAAATATAATTCAATAATTACAATTGAACTATATTAACAATGTCAATACGTCTTCATTGTAATGAAGTGATTTGGTATAACAAGTGTTTATTCAATCAATTTGAGCCAGTTTTTGTGTTGATAGTATCAGAGTTCCGTAATCGCACTACAGATCCCCCTTCAAGCTATCCCAAGCACTGGATGACACTTACTTGTAGATGTTGTGGTTAGTTTTTACTCCACGGGTTCCGTCCGTGCTGTCCTGGGATCATGTCGAGTAGGTACTGGCGCTGCGCTTCGGCCATGCGCTGCATTTCGGCCGCCATCGCTGCATTGCTCCCACTGGAGTTGCTCTTACTCGCTGTAAATATAATAGTTTATAAATGTATAATATTTAAACAACAAAAAAGTAATGTAGGCAGAACAAAAATCAGACTTAATCGAACCCAAAACCTCTAGTATTCTATGGGTTTCGTAAAAGTATCATCATCATTGAAAGAGGAACAAGCATCAATACATACAAACTTTCACGTTTATAATATTAGTAGGATAGGTTTACCAGGTAGGTAGGTTAAAGATGTATACCAGCGCTGCGATTACGTAATTCTGATACTATCAAAGCATTGTTACAAACAGCTTCTATTTTCTATTGGGGACTTGTATTATGGAAAGTTAATTGCCATAAAATTATTATATTATACTAGCTGACCCGGCAGACTTCGTACTTATTTAGAAAACGTTTGTATGGGAAATAGAAAAGGGCTATTTTTAGGGTTTTCCCGGCAGTTATTTGAATTTTTCTTACCTTTTAAACCTTCCTTAGACCTCCACGAACATTTCAAGACCAAGATAAGATAAATCCGTTTAGCCGTTCTCGAGTTTTAGCGAGACTAACGAACAGCAATTCATTTTTATATATATAGATAATAGATTATTTGTTTATTGCCTTATGTATATTGTTTGTAAATATCAGAATTACGTAATCGCAGTAAAGTTGCTGATAGACATTCATTGTAATTGATTGTAATCAGAGTTCCTTCATCCTTACTGCTTGTATATAAATACGTACGTCGCTTGCCGAGCGCGGAGGCTTGTGCCATTGCGAGCTGGTATGTGTAGAGGAGCGGAGAGAATTGCATCATAGCCGCTGCAGCCGCGGCCGACATGCCGCCCGAGCCTCCCGCCTGCCCACCCAGACCTACGCAACAAACAAGTTAAATAAATAAATAATGCTGGACAATCCACACAGCATCATCTAGCCCCAAAGTAAGCTACTCAAAGCTTGTGTTATGGGTACTAGATAACTGATATATTTAATACATTATATTATATAGATAGATATATTTTTATTATACATAGAAAACACGCAGAGCAACGGAACAAATTTCTGCAGATCGGACACAAATTTGTTCCGCGGCGGGAATCGAACCCGCAACCTCTAGCGTCACAGGCAGATTCTCGCCCGCTGCACCATTGAGGTAAACAATAAAAATGTCCGGTCATGCCCACAAGCATTCTTGGAAAAAATTGAATTCAATAAAGGGATCAAGCAGAGAAATGTGTCATTCTTCTTAGAATTTTGTGCAGTAAGCGGCCCAGCAGAGCTGAGAAGTTTCTAATCGGATGGCTCACTCGTGGAGTAGTGGTAGCACCCCTGCCTCACGATCCGAAGGTCGTGGGTTCAAACCTGGTCATGCACCAATGTGTTTTTCTATTCGAACAATTTATGTGTGCAATGCCTGTGTTCTTAAACGGTTAAGGAAAACGTGACATCTCCAATGAATCATCTCTCACTAGACTTCTCTCCGCTTTGGTGGAAATAACCTGCCAGCTTTGCAGCACATCTTTCGTCTCCTTTCCTCTCTGCTTTGGTGGAAACCGGGCCTTATAATAATAATAATAATAATAATATTAATAATAACTACATAAGTCTAGTACAAGATGGAAAATACTTTGAAACTACGGCCCATATAAATATAATACCTTAATCTAACATACATATTATAAACCTATTTACTATTATTATTATTTATTTTCTTTAACTTTTCGTTACTCAGTTTCTAAACAAAACTGGGGGTCGACCAAGATGCACGAGCCTAAGTCAAGTGCATATCAGTGTCTAATAGGTTGAAGGTCTTCAGCCTTTAAGAATTTCCTCACGATCCTGCAGGTATTCAGTACTACTGATTTTTGGAGAAGAGCATACATGTGTGTTGGGATCTTTAACCGGTCAAGGGATTGAAACAATTGTTTGGGAATTACTCCTGTAGAAGACAAGACTATTGGGACTATAGACACATTTTGGAGGCGCCACATTCGGGTGATTTCATTTTTCAAATCTACATATTGAGATAATTTTTTATTATTACTATTTACTATTTATTGTTGTATACCTTGCATGCCTCTGAGCAGCTGATGTTGCAACGCCTGCATGGCGGCCGCGCTGTGCTGCTCGAACGCCATCTGCGCCGCCGCCGCTGCCGCCAATTGCTGTTGGCAATCAAAGCATTTTATTTATTTTTATTTTATTATTATAGACGAGCAGCTGTCGCTGGTATGTCTATATCACACAGTGTTGTTTTATATTGTTGTATTTGGCTAGAGTATACGCAACAAGATTACAAGTGCGAAAAGCTCTACCAACTGATTGCCATTTTCTAAAACACGATGCCAAAGCATATAATAATTTGATAATACCTGATGTTGTTTGCTGTTCCCTTGATTCGAGTTACTGGATGATGAACCTGTAGAAACAAAAAAAAACAAGTGAGCTTTAGTTTAGACCACATGACTGAAATAAAACTTCTTTAGCTCCATCTATATGTATGTGATGAGAGCGCTGGTGGTGTAGTGGTACCACCCCTGCCTCACGATCCGAAGGTCGTGGGTTCAAACCTGGTCGTGCACCAATGAGTTTTTCCATTCGAAAAATTTATGTGCGCAATGCCAGTGCTCTTAAACGGTGAAGGAAAACATCGTGAGGAAACCGGCATACCCTAGAACCAAAAATTCGAAGGTATGTGTCATAGGTTAGTATTCTTATAAGCGGCGGTGGGCTTGCAACCAGTCACGTACGGAATACTAACTACTGTGCAAAATGTGGGCATGTACCAAATGTCATGTTTGGACTTGCCTCTGACTACCCCCTTTAGATATCCTCAAAGATCTAAGTAACTAAAGATCTGAGGAGATATTATCTACCGAGCCTGGGGATTACAGTCGTGATCACATTTATTTTTTTTTTATTTTTTTTTTATATGTATGTATGTAGCCTGCACTGTGTCTTAGATATACGAAAACTAGCTATGAGAGAAAAAGATAAAGAAAATGTGTGCTCGCACCTCTCTCTTGCCTCTACAGTAATATACGAAACGTAACTCTCTTTTTCTATCTTCACTAACCTATATCTCCCTCTCAACTTCCGTTCGCCTCGCCCGATCACACTTTTCGTAACCCAAAAGTTTTCTAAAAATTAATAAAAACGATTTTACTTACTCTTTCCCTTCTTGGCGGGTACATCACTAGTTTCCCTGGTGCGCTCGGAGTGGTGACTGCGCAATGAGTCTGCAGACGACAGCGGTCTGAAGAACAAACAAATTACTGAAGTATTACTGGTGCTATATCAGAGGTATCACTCGGGCAAGTGACCATCAACATTCAGTCGTATTATACCAGTAGAACTCACCGCGACTTGGTTCGCGTTATGTGACCATCAACATTCAGTCGTATTATACCAGTAGAATTCACCGCGATTTGGTTCGCGTTATGTGACCATCAACATTCAGTCGTATTATACCAGTAGAACTCACCGCGACTTGGTTCGCGTTATGTGACCATCAACATTCAGTCGTATTATACCAGTAGAATTCACCGCGATTTGGTTCGCGTTATGTGACCATCAACATTCAGTCGTATTATACCAGTAGAACTCACCGCGACTTGGTTCGCGTTATGTGACCATCAACATTCAGTCGTATTATAACTAGCAGAGTGACTGTTCGTGTGATAATTTTTATATAAATTGTACCTTTTTTGGAGGTTTAATTTCGGGATTTCTTTATGTAGTACATCTTTAGACCCCAAAAGAAACCTACCCTCCTAATTTCACCGCTCTAAATTTGAGCTATTTCTCTAGGTGGTTTAAGGTCACACCACACCACCTGCATATAACGAACTACACATACGTACACACTTGCGCCATGTCCCATAATAATTCCAAGTAGTACAACAAAAATTAACCAATCATAATGACTAGTCACACTCCCATCCTACTAATATTATAAACGCGAAAGTTTGTTTGGATGTCTGGATGTTTGTTACTCTTTCACGCTAAAACGGCTGAACGGATCTGAATGAAATTTGGCACAGATATAGATTATGGTCTGGAATAACACATAGGCTACATTTTATCCCGAAAAAATGTACGGTTCCCGCGGGATAGATTTGTTTTTGTTTGTCAAGATACCACGCGGGCGAAGCCTTGGGCGTAAGCTAGTTTTTATATAAAATGTACCCTTTGGAGGTTTTTTTTGAGGTTCAATGGAGGAACGAATCTTAGTCCATTGAAAAGTTACATTTGGGGTTGCGTTTTTTAGAGGACGCAATTTTATTTTTTTGATGTGTAGAATATAATAAAAAAAAATAACTGATGATATATTATTAGTACACACGTATAATATAGGTATAGTTAAGAGTACTAAAAAATAGTACTCACTTCGGAGCGCTGGAAAACCTTGACTTAATGAAAAAAATTATGCGAATAAACGTTGTTCTTCAAAAAACGATCTACAAAAATGGTCAGATATCATTATTTCGTAAAATGATAAAAAAAAAGTTACATCGAAAAATATATTTTTTTTTCTCGAATTTCTGAAGATTTTCGCTTATAACTTTTTTATTTATAGTTCTACGACAAAAAGTTACTGGACCAAAGTTGTAGAGAATTTAATTTGCAACAAAATATGTTAACAATTTTTTTTATCAAAAAAATAGTTTAAGAGATATACCGTAAAAACCATTTCAACCCTTATTTTCAAGATGGCGGCCGTGGGACAAGGGTGGCGACCCCACAAACTTGGTTTTAGCTTTACACTGACCCCCCTACACATCAAAAAAATAAAATTGCGTCCTCTAAAAAACGCAAGGTAAGGCCTAAAAAATGTAACATTTCAATGGACCATCTAGGCATTCGTGAAGTTAGCCGCAAGAGCTGCGCAGGATCGTTTTTCGGGAGCAATTGGAGGTATGAGGAGGGGGGAAGGAACTGTCCATGCGCAAACTCGCACCTGTGGCTATCTTCACGAATGGTTAGATCCGTTGCATGACCTGTACATCGGACTACGGATACGGACACGCTCGCTCGAGCCTTGCGCCATGTCCCATAAATAATTCCATATTAAAATAATAATGCGAGTAGGAGTCACACTCCATATAACTAAATAAACTCACTGTAAGGCCTTCGTGGAAGCACTAGTCGTAGTGCTGTACCTTGAGGCGGAGGGCTGCGCGGGCGGCTTGGCGGCGGGCGAGGGCGGCGCGGGCGGCGCGGGGGAGGGCGCGCCGGGCGTGGCCGCGCCGCTGCGGGGCGCGCGCTCGCGGGACCCCGCCTGCACACAACGGAATAACTCATCTTGTAACTGTCAGCTATTTTATTTATTTATTTATTAGGCAACGCCAACAGCACACCCAACCAGACATTAAAAAAAAACAACATGAAAACAAATTATCCTATAAAATTTCAAATTTCAAATTTCATTTAAAATTTGAATATGCTTTCATCCAGATTCTATTTTATTTAACTGTAATGCTTAATAGATTTAATTTAATTGTTAATCTTTTCACACATATACTTTTAAACTTACGCGATCTGAACACATCATTATTAGTGTTAATGGGTATTTATCGCGTTCAAATTACCTTTATTTTCCCGACGTTTATTTTTTAGCGTGCAAACCTGTCGAAACGTCGGGAAAATAAAGGTAATTTGAACGCGATAAATCTTTTCACCCAGACATTGCACACCGTAAAACCGGTAGGAATACATTGACTCACATTTTATACATAAAACACCTGTTACCTACATGTATTTCATGCAATAAACGATACTTTTACTTTACTTTACTTTATACCATTCCCCCTCTAAAAATCTTATTTTATTCACTGAAAACAGTGAATACTTTTACTCACTGAATTGTTTGAATTTAGAATACATCCATATATTCGAACTCCATCTCAATGGGATAGGTCCAACCTCCTTGCGTAAAAAAAAGTCGATAAGCAAAGAATACTCGACATCCAAACTCGGCGCGGGCGGCGAGGCGGGCGGCGCGGCCAGGCGGCGCTCGATCTGTCGCGACGTACCTGCGCGGTGGAGTGGCGCGAGTGCGCGTGCGCGGGCGGCGGCGCGGGCGCGGGCGGCGCGGGCGGCGAGGCGGGCGGCGCGGCCAGGCGGCGCTCGATCTGTCGCGACGTACCTGCGCGGTGGAGTGGCGCGAGTGCGCGTGCGCGGGCGGCGGCGCGGGCGCGGGCGGCGCGGGCGGCGAGGCGGGCGGCGCGGCCAGGCGGCGCTCGATCTGTCGCGACGTACCTGCGCGGTGGAGTGGCGCGAGTGCGCGTGCGCGGGCGGCGGCGCGGGCGCGGGCGGCGCGGGCGGCGAGGCGGGCGGCGCGGCCAGGCGGCGCTCGATCTGTCGCGACGTACCTGCGCGGTGGAGTGGCGCGAGTGCGCGTGCGCGGGCGGCGGCGCGGGCGCGGGCGGCGCGGGCGGCGAGGCGGGCGGCGCGGCCAGGCGGCGCTCGATCTCCTGCTCCTGCTGCAGCGCGCGCACGAACGCGGTTTTCAAGCGGGCGGTGTGCTCCGCCTGCGGACCATATACGCAGGACATGTAGATCTCTGAATACTCAACGTTATTGGTAAGTAAAATTACAAGTTAACTAGTAACTCGCTATAATTGCATAATTATGTAAGTCCACACTTCGTCGATGGCTAATCGCACGACAACGGAAGTCACACATATGACTACTTGATATTTCCGCATTACCCCGTTTATCGTTCACCTAGCTAGGATAACGGGTAGATGTTGCGCTCATGTACAGTGTAAAGGTGCGTATCCATTAGAGCAGCCTGTATCCATTAGAGCAGCCTCGACTTGAGGCAAACCGAGGCTGCTCACTCCGAGGCATAGGCTCGAGGCACGTTAACGGATCAAGGTGAGGCATGCCGCCTCACCTTGATCCGAAACCAGTGTTTATTAATTTAACTGCAGTTTCATTGTCCATTGCGACCTGAGGCGACACGCCCGTCTCCACCTAGTGCCCGGCTCGGAGTGAGGCTTCTTTGAGCGCGCCAAAAAAACCGACAAATATGGCACGGCCCGCGGCAACGAATTTGCCTCATGGCGCGGCGTGCCTCAGGTTGAGGCAGCATCTCCACTTGCGCGGCCTCGGGTCGAGCGGCTGCCTCGCCCTGAGTCTGCCTCGAACGGATCCGCAGCTTAAGACGGCGGTACCTTGAGCGCGCGCTTGACGTTCCCGGAGACGCAGAGCTCGCACAGGCGGCGCGAGGCGTGGTGCGGCGCGGGCGGCGTGAAGGTGGCGTCGAGCCGGCGCGGCGGCGCGCGCTCCCAGCGCCACACCGGCGTGAAGTCGCAGCCGCACTGCGCGCACAGCGCCGGCAGCGTCGAGCGCGGCATGCTGCGGCATCCACACACTTTATTGATAAACTAAAAACTAAATATTACAGGTCATTCGATGGATCTAGGCATTCGTGAAATTAGCCACAGGTGCTAGTTTGCGCATGTACAGTTCCTTCCCCTCCCCTCGTCGTACCTCCGATTGCTCCCGAAAAACGTACTACGTTGCTCTTGCGGCTAACTTCACGAATGCCTAGTAGCCGCACTTTCGTTGAGCCACCTTTGCATATCATTTTCATTACAAATCAGCTTGTTATGACGACCTCAGTAGCGCAGCGGGCGAGAGTCCGCCTGCGGCGCAAGAGGTTGCGGGTTCGATTCCCGCCTCGGAACAAATTTGTGTATGATCTTTAGAAATTCGTTCCGTTGGTCTGGGTGGTTTCTAAGTATAATAAAAAAAATATACTTACTAATATTATAAAGAGGAACGTTTTGTATTTTTGATTGTAACATTGTAACCAATAAACTCAAAAGCTACTGACCCGATTTCACAACTCTTACTATTAGAATTCTACATTATCCCTGAATAACATAGGCTATATTTCCAAATTATTATTAAAAAAAAATCAGAGATACTTTTCTACCCGTGTGAAGCCGGGGCGGGTCGAGATAGGCCTTCCTTCAAATATGAAGTTTTTTTCCGTATTTAGAGATAGCGCGCACGGGTTACTTTTGTCGCCGACTGTTTCATCTACTACAAAACCCTTACTAAGTTCACACTAGACATAAATCTCGTCCACTTTGTCCAGTCCTGCTACATCTCTACAGATAGTAGGTACAAAACCGATCTTTACGACTCACCGATCCTCGTTAGTGAGATAATCAACGACATGCTCCAACCCGACCAAGTATACAAAATCAGTGTTGCTCGGAGACGGGATGAAGTTCATTTCAGGCGGCGGCGGCTTGGGCGGCGGGATCTGTGGGGAATCACAGATTCTATTGAGAATCTTATATGCCTTCAATTTCTGTGTAGAAAGTATGTGTCTTGTATACACAAGTTTATAGTAAAAAAGGTTATAAAAAAAGGGGTATAAAATAGGTTACTAGAAGAAATTAACCAAATCATTTTTTTTACTTATGAACATAATAGTTATGTATGAGGTTTAATTAATAAATACACCCCCATAAAATGATAAGATGTACCTGCAGCAGAGTTTTCTCGAGCTGCTTCCGCAGAGCAAGTTTGGCAGCAGCCTGGCGTTGGGCAGGGGTTTGAGTATCCTCAGAGCTACGGGTGCTTGCCTGGAACAAATACAGTTAAAATAAATAAAAAAATATTTTTTTTAAAAACCCTCCGGCATCTAAACTTTACCCTAACATGCCATATTTAAAGTCATGGTTACCTTCTGATACTCTTTCAATATCATTGAAGTAACACGGTACCAAATTTCGAATCGATTGGAGATAAGGAAGTTAGTCAGATCCCCTCATCAACTAGAAAAGAGCTGATGATCTTCAAACGGCGAACAGATTTTCATGAAACATGGCTAAGAATACTCGGGATATAATTATCTATGACCCAAAAATTAAACGAAAATCGGTTCATCCGTTTGGGAGCTACGATGCCACTGACAGAACACCCCTCTTTTCGTCGGGGGTTAATAACATAATCTGAATCGTATCTATGTAGATAGAAACTATAAGAATCTTGGTGCTAATTTTCTCTATAGTAATAACAAAATATATCTACTAGAATAACAAGTGAAATGAAATCACATTTCCGTACTCACTGCATCACTTGTGCTACTTGTGACTGACGACGTGTCCTGAGCGGGCTTGCAATAACAAATACAAGGAATCAAAATCGCAAGATGTATATAATTAGAGGTTTTAATTCATACGAAGTTACATAGGACGGAGCTGAATTACGATACTTTTTGTTGCCATTTAAACTTTCATTTGTACTTTTCGCCTATTTGGCATTCAGCAAACCGTTTTGCGTTTTTGGCATAATACGTCGAAAGTTCATCTATATCTTTATTAATAAGCAACATGTGACAAGAATGATAAATGAATGTGGATGGAAATAGAGGCCCAACAAAATATGGATGGACTGTGTGAAGTAAGGTGTGAGTACTGAGATGACGGCCGATAGATGAAAATGGAAGGCTACATGTGCCGACAAGGTAGGATAAGGTGAGGAGATGATGATGATTTCTTGTGACACATAATAATTTTAATTATCTTTAAGTTACCTTTGAAGACGGCTGAGAGACCGGCGGCGGCGCTGGAGTGATGGTCACAGACGGAGTGATGCTGGCGCCACCACTATTCGACGACTGCCAAGGATACATTACATTTTATTCAACTTCCAATACATATAGGCCAGGTAAAGCTCAAGAGATAATTACGTTTCAAATACTGAAAAAAAACCGACTTCAATCTTACGCTGCGTAAAAAAATTTTAAGAATTCCACCAATTTCTCAAGGATACCATCATCAGATTGCCTGATGACTATGGGACCACCTGGGAAGTATACCCTATCAAACAAAACAATAATTTTGCAAATTGGTCCAGGCGTCTAATGAGTAAATCGGTGAACACATAAAAAAAAACCGACAAATTGAGAACATCCTTTTTTTAAAGTCGGTTAAAAATTGGAATTGGAGAAAGACAAAGTTTCAGATGACAAGGCATCGGACACAATGGTCTGAAGTGATTTGAGACTGAGACTAACACGGGATACTAGATGATTTCAGTTTTGCGTGATTTTTATCTATTCTATACTAGCCCTGCGTGTGTCACCAGCAGTTATGCAGTTTTGAGAGTTAACTTTCTCATTTATAATATTAAAAGGATGCATTTATTAACTTATTCTGTGACCTTTATGTCAATCGACATAAAGACACATTTTATTTGCTTCTAAGCACACAACATAAAATAAACGGGAAAAGAACAAAACACATGGTGATAGCAATAAGATTATGTATGTATGTAATTGTGTATTCTATCGCAGCTGCGATAGAATACTGCTTGAGTTCAGGCCAGCGTACTGCGTAAATGCGAACAGTTCTAACAGTAGACACCAGTCTGTGTGACAAGACACACACAAGACCCTATGAACCAAATGCAATAAAGAAAATTCTTCGTGATGTGAAGTACCTGCGAGCGGTAGCCTCCCGGAGTGAGAGTGGCCCCACCAGGTAAGCTAGACCCACGTCGACTTGAAGATACATTGTTGACAGCGTTTGAAGTAGTGTTGCTGTTAGCGCGTGCGGCCTAAACAAAAAATTAAAAAAACTTTTACGCTACTGATTCACACTATCAATAATACTTCTACCTACTTACACTTGAATGTACAGGTAATACAAAAAAGCGTTAGGGACCATTGAGTTTCTTGTCAGTTCTTCACAGACCAGGGATTGGACTGGATTGGCACCTATAACCTAGCATGTAAGACAATTCAAAATGATCCCAGAGATTTAATTGAATATTATTATGAACTAGCTTCCGCCAGCGGCTTTGCCCGCATGTTACCTTGAAAAACAAAAACATATCTATCCCACAGGAACCATACATTTTTTCGGGATAAAAGGTAGCCTATGCCCTTTCTCAAGCTTTAGTCTATTTTTGTTTATTTCATCAAAATTGGTTAATTAGTTAAGACGTGATTGCGTAACAAACAGACAGAGTTACTTTTGCATTAATAAATTAAGGACTCAGGTTCGACCTCTCAATCTTAGGATCGGAAGGACCTTTTAACTAGCAGTGCTTGTCACATAACTATTAAAAGTAGGATAGGCCAAGTGTAGATACCTTGTTCTGATGCGCGGGGGGCGGCGCCGGGGTAACAGTGACGCCTGGGGGCACCACGCACCCGCTTCCGGCCAAGGCCGTACCAGTTGCTGTGTCCTGCAAAAAACTAAATGTTTTATCTACAACCAATAAGGTATGTGGAACAGTCGCAGAATGAAAAGGTTGACCAGTTCAAATAAATTTGTGTACGCGTTGCAAGCACATGTAACCTTTTTAAACTGCATAGGTACTAAACGAGAGAGCTGTACTGAAAATTATGTTTAAGGCCCAGAATACTCGTCACACTATTCTTTACGTAAAAGTTACAAAAAAAAGTGACATAGGTCCGTATAGCAACGCGGATCTCCGCGGAATCAGACATAGCACGAAGCGAAATACCCAAATGACAAGTAAGTAGAGTGCGGCATGATAATATGGCTGCTCTGAATTACATAACGAAAGCGATAATTTATAAAAAACATAAATATGTTCAAGTAAATAGCTTATTTCAAAAAAAGGGCTGGGTTGATTTGTTTCAAATTAACTGATTTACATTCATGTGAAATAGAAATTCAAAATACCTTACTGTTCTGGATAAATTAGGGAATTTCTGAATTTTCAGAGGTGTTTTTGACATGATTTTTAACCAAGGTTTTCTAACTAATTCGTGTTTTAGCTTCGGTTGATTTATCACTTATATCCTTGAGTATCGTGTAGTTCAATTTCAATGTAATCTATTAAGCGGTAATAGAATGATTAGGGTTGCAATACTTGCAATTTTCAAAATGCTGGGCCTTAACTGTTTTACAACAAAGTTGAAATTGACTTAGACAAAAATTCTATAACATAACAGATTGTTATCAAACTAAATACCTACTGAGCAAGCAATAACAGATCTTAGGGTAGTCAAACTTTTCATTCCGCGACTGTACATCCGTACATCCACACTAATTCGATGCTATGAGCATTGGTCTAGTGTTAGTAGACCCCGCCTTTCTTGAACCAAAAGATTTTCAACGAAGTTACTTATCGCGCGTTGCGAAAGGGGGGCTAGACGGAAAAAATTAAGACCAAAAGTTGTAACGACACTTTTGGTGACGACACGACACAAGCTGTACGGCGTGCGCGTGTTTCTCTGTCTGTCTCTATCTCTCACAAATTAATCGAAAGGAACTTCGTTCCATCCAGGTGTCCCTTGAAACCTCTCAAGTTGTTTTTTCTAAAATATTATGTGCGCTATACTAGCATTCTCAAATAATGATATACAAAAATGGAACCTCTGAGCACTTTTAATCTGCTCACCAGACTGGTTAAACAGAACTAGTGACACAATAAGGTCTTGCTTATATTAAGTTGGACCATGCAGTAGAGTACCTTGGCAGGCGGCAGGCCGGTGGCTTGCTGCGACTGTCGAATCTTCCTCAGCAGCACGAGACGGGTTTCTTCGGCACGTAACTTCTCGCGCAGATTGCGCAGCCGACGGTCGCGCTCCCATATCTCGGCGCTAGACAGCTCCTACATCAATTACAAGTTGATAATATATATCCAACAGTCACATTATACACATCATCATGCCCAGAGTGGTAGGTAGCAATGACAAATTTCCACTTGCTTCAATTCTCACAAAATTCTTTTTTGCTTACATTTTCATATATGTATCAGTTTAGGGTACTTTTGACCAGGGGCCTTACCACAAAGTCTTCCAGAACGATTCCGTTTTAGAAACGTCACATTTGAAGCTTGAAGTAACACTACATCAATAAAATTTGCATAGGTCATGGTACGAAATAACAATGTAAGTAATATTAATTCGGTAATGTATTTTGAATTCGTGGTGAGGCCCCTGACCTTTTACTAAATTTTAGCATACACATGTGTGAATGTTATAGTAGAGTTTAAAACATCTGCATGTGTATGCAAATATTGCTTTGATTGCAGACAGTGCCCACAACTGATATGAAAGTTTGGTTACCTTACGATCTTTCAGTGATGATGGCAGTGGTGGGTCATTCTCATCATCGGATTCCTCCTCCTCCCGGGGCTCGCGGGGTGACTCCGGTGCTGGACACGCGGCACTGGCCGTTATAGACACGTTCACTGCGCTTGAGTTCAGCTTGCTACTAACATCTGGAACATGAATAAACATGAGTATTAAGTAAACAGTAGGTTATTAAAGTGAGGTTGTCGAGTCAGCAGTTAACTCTATATAATGACGGAATAGACCTGTGGAAGGGCTAACTAACTAAAATCCAGGACCAACAGTTTCTTATCCCGTGGGATAAGTTGACAACGGCCTCAGTTGAGTATAGACCCCATGAACTCTGAAGCATGGAAGTGCTTGAATAAATATGTCACAATCATCAGTCATCCATTTTGGTACTGTCCTAGCTGATTTTGCTTAACATCATTGTTCTGTTAGGAACAGCAATACAATTAAATGTAGTATTCCTGTTGTGGGTATGTAGTATGCAAGCGTGGACAATAAGATAGTTGTAGGATAAGTAAATCAAAAATCAAGGTGATGCAAGTGCTTGGACAATAAGACAGTTGTAAGACAGGTAAATAAAAATCAAGGTGCCACTTACCCGAGAAAGGAGCAATGGAAGCCGAGGATGGCTTGCGGTGAGGAGGCGCGGCGGGCAGCAGTACAATGTCGGGGCTCTCCGCATAGCTTCGCTGCTCTGATCGCGGACGCAACACGCGCTTGCCACTTGAGCCCTGAAGAGAACAAAATAAGAACTAGTTTCATACGGCTTGTACATTCTACAATAGATATGTCAACAACAGCAATAACTGTGTTAATATGTATAATAATAATCAAGGAGGGCATGATTGATAGAACTGACACAATGACATCAATAAAATGTTATCTAGCTACTGGTTTATCTATTGAGATAAGCGGGATCAGATGACATTATCATTATTACTATAAAAGAGTAGAGAAGCTGAAAATACAAAAACACCATTTTTAGAGGCATAACAAAATGCCTCAAATATATTCAAATCAGAATCAGAAACCACCAAAGATGCAAGTAATGTTTCCATAGGCAACCTGGCAAATAAATTGCTGTCAAGGTTATAAAGTAGAGATGATTCAATCTAAAAATGCACGCCCCTCCACTTGTACTTGTACCGTATGTAGAGGAAATAGAGGAGCAAATACCTACATTGGAGGGGCGTGCATTTTTAGACTGATCTACCTCTACATAATTAAATCATGCAATTTTGAACTCACCCTTTCAATCTTTCAGAAAGCATTGGAATAATGAAGTTTATGATAAACAGTTTACAAATAACAATTACATACCTATAATATAAAGTATTAACAAATTGTGTCATATTAACTCATACAGGATGTTGTGACCTTGTGCTATTTTTCCTGTTTACCAAGACATCATTTAAGAGAAAACTAGATAATTTTAGTTGCATAGCTAATTGGTTATTTGTTATACAAGTAATTGCTTTAAAATGAAAGTGTACCTTTAGCTAAGAAAGTTACTACTTTGATGTTTTAATGACAACTAAAATCTCAATAACATTGTTAACAGTCCATATAAATAATAATGCTGGATAATAAATAATGCTGGACAATCCACACAGCATTATGATAATATAATCAGCATTATGATATGGAACATTCATTTTAGCAAAAATTGAACTTTCTATGAATTGCAATAAACAATATAGGTACTTTATTTATTAGCAAATGACTCTTGGCCTACTGTACTTAATTTTAGTATAAAATTTTAAAGTTTATTGTACATTTTTCTATTAATCTCTACTTATTGGATTGTTTGTTGACAAGCTTGTTGCGACAGAGCTTAGGCCATTATTGATAATAGATTTTTAATATTTTTATAGTATAAGTAGTTAATAATATTGAGCATGTAATACCTATGTTAAAAACAATGATTATACAGTAGGCATATTGTAAACTTGTAAAGTAGATACCTAACATGATAGTTTTCACTTACATGCGGTGGTGGCTGGGCTGGAGTGATGGTCAGACCACTTGCTGTGAGAGCCCTAAGCTCACTTAGCTCTGGCGGTAGAGACCTGCCGTAAGAAAATCTACTTATATATTGTATCACAATAATTAAAATAGTAATAAACCGACAATAATCTATCAACGAAATGAAAACTTGTTTATTACCTGACGCTAAGGTCAACTGCCGAATCGTCGACGTCCATTTTCCTTCACTGGAATTACATGAAAGTAATTAATCAGAAAATCAACTAATCTATTTACAATCCGCGCTTTACTTGTTTTATTATAATTGACCAAAACAAAAATAACAGTTAGTGAAACTGTGGAAAATTAAACAATTAACGAGACGTCTAAATACGATAGCAATCTGTTAGGTCGCTGGATAGATCGATCGATAATTATTTGGATTATGGAGAACAAACACGCACGCATTACCGGGGCGACAATTTTTTGACAAGACAATGGTCAATGCCCGACGAATGCTAATCACGTTCACGTTTTCGAACACTTACAATAAACACCACTTTTGCAAAGTGTTACGCTAATTACATAGCTGATATTTTTAGATGGCAGGGTTACAAAATCTCAATGATGATAATGCACACACAACACAACACAACACAATCACAACACTATCCCTCGTCGCTCGATCGACAGCGGCGGCCATTTATTTATTTTATTTTAATTGATCACTTTCATCATAGACAATTTTTAATCTTTACTCTGAGATTGTTTCTTAGGCATGAGTCCGATTTATCAAAACGAATCTGAAAGCCGATTTCACCTAGAAATCGTATCGTATCGATTGTCCAATAAAGACAAACTGATTTTAGAAAACTTAAAAACAACATCTACCACGATAACGCAAGCAAACCAAAACCAAGCCAAAGCCAAATCTTTCTTTGAAAACTCCAATACATTTTCATAAATTCATGCTATCACTTTCACTCTGCCAAACAACTGCTGAGAATGAAAGAGATGAAGAGAATTTCAGACAGTTTTGCTGCAAGCAAACCGTTCGTTCGTTCGCAAACGAACGAAATCGTAAGATTTCTGAAAACTTACGTTCGTTCGCAAGCGAATGAAATCGTAAGTTTGCCCAAACTTACGATTTCATTCGTTTGCGAACGAACTGTCTGAACAAAACTGTCTGAAATTCTCTTCATCTCTTTCATTCTTAGCAGTTGTTTGGCAGAGTGAAAGTGATAGCATGAATTTATGAATTATTTAGGCGCTCGCCTTATTTCATTCTAACTTAGTGATCGGTCGACTGAGTGAAAGAGATGAAGCAAATTGTCGACAGTTTTGTGTTTTGGCGGTTTTGAATTGTATTGCAGATTGAAACGAAAAAGAACTTAATGTCGAGGCAATAAGATCTAATTTAGTTTGCAACTACTTAGTAGAAAACAATAATATATTGCAGTACCTACTTACTAGGCAGGTACTACCTATAGTCAATAGTTGTTTGTTTATGTTTGGAGTGGAGAGTTTTGAATTTTGATTGTTGCTCGCTTTCACTTGACCTTGGTAACAAGTACGGTGAGGTCACGCGGTGTGAGTTGCGTAATATTTTTTTTTAAACTTTTTGTGGTAAGTAATAAATAATACCTAATGTTAATTTGTTGTGAATAGAAACTAATAATATAAGGTACATGTTTTGGGACGTATTATTGTTCTAATAAGTATTGTGATTTTAAAGGTATTATAATTGGGACTGTAGAGTGTGAATTGATTATCTTAGTTTGTGTTGGATAGCCACTGGAGCGTCTGGGTGACTAGAGCAGCCCATCCTACTTGTTGGAATCTTGGTTTCCAACAATATTTTCTACTGTAGCAACTGTTACCCATTCGTTCTTTGATATATTTACGTCAGTGTCAACACTAGTGATGCAACAGATATCTGTTTCCGTTTCCGCAACTGCGGAAGTTCCGCATGCTTTTTGACATCCGTTTCTGCTTCTGTTTCCGCAACTTTTTTAACGGAAATAAGAACGGAAGTTAACGATGGTTGAGGCGGTTGACGGCGCAGGTGCACAGGTGGTGTGGCGTGTGTTTGACGGTGAAGCGCCCCCGCGCGAACTTTCGGTACTTGTCGCAACTTTACCTACGTACTTTTTAGTTCACGTCGCGCCATGATGTGAGTGTAAGCGAGTAAGATTTTCTGTTGTTGTTGTTTGTTTTAGTAAGAGCATGCGACGAACACCGAACAAATTGTTAGGTGCAAAAACGGCCAAACTACTTTTCATAATAATATAACTTACCTACCGCAACTTAACTATGAATATTAGGTTAACTATTAGTTCGCTCCGAACCGAGATATTTCACGCGCGATGCCAGCGATGCCACAATCCTCATTTGTATTCACGTCCTAATGTTTTTGGACATTCTTTATGTACATAGGTCCTAATAAAAAAATAATAAAAAAAATAAAAAAATATGATCACGACTGTAATCCCCAGGCTCGGTAGATATCTCCTCAGATCTTTTAGTTACTTAGATCTTTGAGGATATCTAAAGGGGGTAGTCAGAGGCAAGTCCAAACATGACATTTGGTACATGCCCACATTTTGCACAGTAGTTAGTATTCCGTACGTGACAGGTTGCAAGCCCATCGCCGCTTATAAGAATACTAACCTATGACACATACCTTCGAATTTTTGGTTCTAGGGTATGCCGGTTTCCTCACGATGTTTTCCTTCACCGTTTAAGAGCACTGGCATTGCGCACATAAATTTTTCGAATGAAAAAACTCATTGGTGCACGACCAGGTTTGATCCCACGACCTTCGGATCGTGAGGCAGGGGTGTTAAACTACACCACCAGCGCTCTCTCTAAAAAAATAATACTTATTTGATTATCCTACCTAGATAGGTAGGTACTTATATCCGTGCTTTAAGATATTGGCGGTTTTCTTAATTTTCAAATATTTAAATCGTAAATTTTACTTTTTACTTTATATTTCATAAACTATATATTCTAGAACAACAATTAAAACCATTTTCGAATGTTCAAGTAAAGATCATTCATTTGATACCACACTTAATTATTATATATCAGCCGTTTTTGTCCCACTGCTGGGCAAAAAGTCGTATGCTTTCCAGCAAATCTACATTAGTAGAATCTCTAGACCTTCAAAGTTTCATGCAAATTGGGTTAACGGTGCTTTAATAAACAGCCTACTTGCCACTGAAATTTTAGTTTTTTTTCATAGTATTCACTTCCGTTTCCGCATCCGTTTCCGTTTCTGCTTCCGCTAAAATTTACTTTTGACATCTGCTTCTGTTTCTGCTTCCGGTAAGACACTTCCGTTGCATCACTAATCAACACCAAGACAGTGACACTTTAGCTACAAAAAATTTAAGAAAAAAATATGTAAACAAAGAGATTGCGTTACGATTACGTCATCGCGAGTGCAAGTGCATTTGCAATTATACTTGTTTATTATTCGTTTTTTAAATTTACGTTTTTTGAGTTTACTTTAGTTTGAACGGGTTTATGTTATTAGCAAACGGGGGAAATTTCTGGTCTGTAGAAGCCGTTAAAATATCTCCTTGTGACTTTGGTAAAAAGTGTAGATGATTCATGGATGACGTCATAGACTAGCGAAAACAATGGATGTCGGGAGTTCATTCGTAAAAATAAATTGTTGCCATTTTCGGTTGTTTTAGTGTCTTAGAGCACAGATAAAATACCCAAAATGACGTTACTTTTTACAGAGACAAGCTACGTGGTTTAGTTTTCTTTTTATAAGTATTTATGTCAACTGTCAAGTAGGACCAAGGAGGTGTACCTATATCCTGCAGGATGTAGGTATATTTTGTAAATCCAAAAAGGTTTTATGTATGTAAGTTTATAGGCCTTTGTTTTTTCCTGCGTCCGTGTAAGAGATATCATGCAAAATATAAAAAATGCATTATGTGCAAATTTCGAAAAATCGGTTGGACGCTCAAGGGGTGTGCAAATTCAAAACGCGGCTAATAAATCTAAAACCATGGAATTTCGAACGAAACTAAGGTCAATCTGCTCCATCATACACTTCTGAAATCGATTTATAAAATCGGGTTTTTAAATCGATTTCAAAATGAGTAATCGAACTTGTATCCGATTGCGTAAAAATCCGAAAACGCCCATCTCTATTGTTTCTTGTAACCATAGACAAACCAAAAATCAATTGTCTAATTTTGTTGACGTTTGACAACAGACTAAATAAGTGGCTCTTTATTGCCTATGGATTTAAAAAAAAGTTAAATAATGTGTCTGTCCTGTCTAATCTGTCTATGATTGATAATAGTTGCTTTGTTTGATACGTAACGTAGCACGTCTGTGGTTGCTTGCTTGCATTCATGTTTTTGTTTATATTTTGTGAATTTTTAGGTTAGGTATACGAAGGTTAGAAAAGGATTAATGAAAACTGCATTTCTTAAAAACAGATCAACATGCCAGGTCCAGATCTTTTATCGAGTCAAGGACTGCGTCTTGACGGGCGAAGGCCGAATGAACTGCGCCGCATAAGGTGTAAACTTGGTGTTTTTACTCAGCCTGATGGAAGTGCCTATTTAGAGCAGGGAAACACTAAAGTTCTGGCTGCTGTATACGGTCCTCATCAAGTAGGTTACATGTCATGATTCCAAATAATAACCATAGATTAGCCTTTCATTCACGTTAGCCACAATTTTTCTCTCAGATGCTCCAATCCCAGTCGCCTCTATAGTCAATGTTTAGCAGCAAAGAGAAATTACAATTAAAAGCCGCTTACCTCTATCATAGCTGACCAAGCCAATCTTCTGCCTTACTGTTTAATTCACAATAATTTTGTTGTACAAAAATAAGGTAAAATAAGCAATTGTTGTAAATTTCAGGCCTCAAAATCTAAAATGTTAACGGATAGTGTTGTTGTGAACTGCCAATATAGTATGGCTACATTTTCAACAGGTATAGTCAATCAAATTTTTTTTTTTAATTTTATGTAAAGTACATATATATCATAGGCTTTCACACACTAGAAAGAATACTTTTTCTTCGAGTTCAATCATTAATCATCCATCATCACTTTGCCAACTGCTAGTGTTACTATGGTCATGGGGTCTTATCATACATACAGTATTGAAGCAAGCTTACTTTTTGAAGTCATGATCGTCTTCATCTGTCACTAGCTCTTGCTCCAGCCGATGCTAGACCAGCATGAAAGAATAAAGTGCGCCTTAGAGGCTCCTTTTCCACTGTAAGTCATGGTTGAAAGTATAAAAGTAATATTACTTTGTCATTGCCTGTACTTACTGAGATGACAAATGATAGAGGGAAATGGCAGATGACATGTTGTGGCGATCCCACATAATGTGGGAAAAAGGCAGGAAAAGTTGATTGAGGCCCCTGAGCTTACTCTATTGATATTATTTCAGGAGAGAGAAAAAACCGTCCAAGAGGTGACCGCAAATCCACTGAAATGTCTCTCCACCTCAGGCAAGCCCTTACGGCTGCCATCAAAACAGAATTGTATCCACGGTCACAAATAGACATTTACATTGAAGTCTTACAGGTAAGTACTTTGCCATAGATATTTATACAGTCGTGGTCAACTAATTAGGGACATGCAAGATAGTGAAGAACAATAACCGGTTATGTACATACAAATATAAAACCCTATTGATTTCTCAGTAACTATTATTTGCATAATTTGGTCCGATTATTATGCTTTAAATGGCTGTAAATAAAAGAATAAATAAATAGAAAAAAGTATTTAATATCAAAGGTTGAACATGTATTCAATTTTAAGGTATAATTCTGTAGCTGGACATTTAATTAAGGACAGTAAACTATAATGAAAAATAGAGTTAAACAAAACTAATAATCTGCAGTATTATAATATCTTTAACAGCTCCATTTTATTACGTGTAAAATCAGTACCCAGTAGCAAAACCTTTGTTAGTAATTACCGCTTGACACCGATGTGGCATAGACATTATCAGTTTCTGGCATGTTTCGACAGGAATGTTTGCCCATGCCTCACAAAAAGCTTCATTAAGTTCATCTAAAGTTGTGGTACGATAAGTGGCTACTTTTTTCTTGATTTCGTGCCAAAGGTGCTCGATTGGGTTAAGGTCCGGGCTATTTGCTGGCCAATCTAGCACCGATACTGACTGACTGGTAAGAAACGACTTGACTGAACGGGCGGTATGTTTTGGGTCGTTATCATGCTGAAACGTCCATATAATAGGGAGATGCTCCTCAGCATAGGGAAGCATCGTTTCCTCCAATATTGCCTTGTATTGATGTTGGTCTAAGTTACCCTGAACTTTCCTCACAGGTCCCACTCCACGTCCAGAAAATGAACCCCACATTTTAATGTTTCCACCGCCATGTTTCACCTGCTTTTTTGTGAATCTTGGATTCATTTCCGCTTTTACTGGACGCCGTACGTATTGCCTTCCATCTGAAGAAATCAAATTAACCTTGGTCTCGTCAGAGAATAATACATGTTGCCATTGGGCGTAGGTCCAATGTCCATATTTACGTGCAAACGCCAAACGAGCATTTCTATGTTCTTTCTTCAACAACGGTACTTTGCGAGCCACTCTTCCGAACAACCCTGCTTCTACCAGACGTCGTCGAACGGTCCTAGCTGAGACACCAGCTCTTTCGTCTGTCCCAAACACTTCGTGTTTAATTAAAATAGAGCCTAGAAACGGATCTTTCTTAGCTAACCTGGCTATCATTCTATCTTCTTGCGGAGTTGTTTTTCTCGATCTTTTTGTTCTGGGCACATTTAAATCTGTGTTATTGCGTCTGACATGTTGCACTGCATTGTATACCATAGTTTTTGAACAATTTAAATGTTCTGCTATCCTTCGGTATGGCCAACCATGCTCGACAACAAACTTCATGATAATTTTTCGTAGTGTTGGATCGCAACTTTTATTTTTACCCATTTTTCTTCAAAATATTTTTCAAAACTTAAAATAAATATCGGGATTGCCGCCAAGCCAAAACTACCACGAAACAATAAGAGAAGAAGTAAAAAAGTATTGAGATTCAAATTTTGAAAATAGAACGCAATATCTCAGTGTCCCTAATTAAATGGCCAGCCAGCATTATTTGAACAAATAGCACTACGATAATCTATCAGCTATACTGTAAAGAGGTTTAATGTTTAATGTAGCGAACACACGTTGGCCCTGGCCTGCCGGGCGAGGCCCAATCATGGCCAACGCCCAGCGTGTAGTGAGGTGGTTCGCCTAGGGTCGCCGACGCCTGTACAGGCCTGTACAGGCTGGCCGCCGATCCCGTCGAGTGTCGGTTTTTGGGCCAAGATCAAAGAGAGTTGGCCGCGCGGCCCGCCTGCCGTTTACACGTTGGCTTGCTATTCAGTCTCTTGCAAACTAGCGCACGGGACGGACGTGCGTGTCTACTCGCCGAATGCACTAAGATACGTGTCGCAAAATGAGCTACAGGTCCAATGAACGTATTTGATGTTTATTGAGCTACTTTTTTATTTATTTATTTAGGTATGATCAATAAATGTAAGTAACTAGGTAGGTTTCATAGGTACAGCGCTGGTTTCCATAACATCGCATAATGTAGGTGGTAGTCATAAAATATAATAAGTATAAAATAAGTACTTAGACTTATTTTATACATAAATAATGCATTCAGGAATAGGTAGAAAAGGTAGGTAGCCATTTTTACCTAATCTACCTACATTACCTACTAGGTATGTAAGTACCTACTGTAAGTATGTGATATTATGGTAATAAAATAAGTACCTAGACTTATTTTATTTTATGTATCGCATAATGTAGGTGGTAGTCATTTAAACCAATCTACCTACTTTACCTACTGTTAGGTATGTACCTACCTAAGTGTACCTGTAAATGTGTGATATAAGATGGTAATAAAATAAGTACTTAGACTTATTTTATACATAAATAATGCTTTCAGGAATAGGTAGAAAAAGTAGGTAGTCATTTATACCTATCTACCTACTAGGTATGTAAGTACCTACTGTAAGTATGTGATATTATGGTAATAAAATAAGTACCTAGACTTATTTTATTCTATGTAATGCATTCAGGAATAGGTATATAGGCTGCATATTTCATTCCATCCATGACCTCATTTTTTTTTAAAAAATATCGATCGTAATTCGCCGGCGCGCCGAGTCGAAATCGACGTGCACCTTGCCTGCCTGATTGGAGCGCACTGAGGCGAGGGCCAACGTGTAAATGGCACGCCGGGCCTCGCCCGGTGTTATCGCCATCCTTGTCTAAATTTTTTGTCCTTGTCACACTGACCAATCATCGCCAACATGTAAAAGGGCTATAAGAAGTTGTTATTGTTTGTATAATCGGGCACATAAATGACTAATTATACTTACATGTAAGAGATATGGAATATGGTTTAGACTCGTTGGAAAATAAAAAATAAATTCACAATTCGGTTTAACCAAAGAGTGTCCCTAATTAGTTGACCACGACTGTATATGTTGATAAAGTAATGTAAACCTCTTTAAGTATATCCTACTAAAATTATAAATGTGAAAGTTTGTATGAATGTATGGGTGTCTGGATGTCTGGATGTATGTTTTTTACTCTTTCACACTGAAACAGCTGAACGGATCTGGATGAAATTTGGCACAGATATAGATTATAGTCTGGAAAAGCATGTTTTATCCCGAAAAAATGTACGGTTCCTGTGGAATAGATTTGTTTTGGTTTTTCAAGTAACCACGCGGGCGAAGCCGTGAGCGTAGCTAGTTAGGTATAAATATGCCTACTTGGACATGGTTATTTTAAGTGCAACAAGGAATGAAGGAGTAAAGTTTCAATTTCTCCTCAGGCAGATGGCAGCAACTACTCTGTGAGCGTAAATGCCGCGACGCTAGCGCTGATCGACGCCGGCATTCCGCTCAAAGCATACACGTGCGCATGCAGCGCCTCAATGTCGTGGCTAGGGCCTCAGGTATACCCCTTCTGATTACTGACCGAGCATTAAGCGCTAAACACACTTTCGGACGCGTCCATCAGTCGCGGCTGAACGGACGCGTCCTAGAGTGTGTTTAGCCCTTTATTGCAAATGCATTCATGCTTGCTCAGTAAACAGGTCTGCCGAAGTAGATATTCTATGTACAAGTAGGTATTCTATGTTCCACATATTAGGGGCTAGAATACCGTCACACTAATTTCAGTTTTAACCTGCACTTCCTCACCCCGAACTTAATTTGTCGATGCGGAGAGTAGCAGAACTAATTAAAAAAGAAAAAAACTAAAGTCGATTATAGCCCATCTACACTCGAATAGAGTCGATTATAACCCCATCTATACTCGAATAGAGTTGATTATAACTAGAAAAATTCACTGCGCACTCAAGGGCGGATCCAGGTTTGGTACCAGGGGGGTCACATAGTCGTGTTAAGGGTCACATACTCAAGCCATAAAAATTAAAAGTGAATTCAAAAAGTACCTATACTTGTGTCTAGGGCTTCAGGTTATACATACCATATTTATTGATATGTATTTGAATTCAATATTTTTTTGTTTTCACAGGCTGAACCGCTGTTAGACGTGGCGCATGTAGAGGAAGCAGCGGGCGGAGTTGTACTTACAGTGGCCTCTCTGCCAAGCACAGGTGAGCATTGTTTTACTGCATGAGCTAGAGCATAAGCATAGTACATGAATCTTTGAGTACATCATATTATATACCTTTAAACGAGCAATTCTTGTATATATATCATCATCTTCCTGCCCTTTTCCCACGTTATGTGGGGTCGGCACAACATGTGATCTTCTTCCATTTCCCTCTATCATTCGTCATCTCAGTACTCACTCCTCTCTTACCCATGTCATCTTTCACACAGTCCATCCATCTTTTCTTTGGTCTACCTCTACCCTTGTATCCATCCACATTCATATCTAACACTCTCCTCGTCACATGACATTCATCTCTTCTCATAACATGCCCATACCACGCTAACCTATTACTCCTCATCTTTTCTGTTACCGGTGCCACTTTCAGACTTCCTCTAACATACTCATTCCTTATTTTATCCATCCTTGTCACTCCACACATCCATCTCAACATTCGCATCTCCGCCGCATGCACTCTTTTCTCATCCGTTCCCTTGGTGGTCCAACATTCAGACCCATACAATACGACAGGTCTTATGATCGTTTTGTAGATTTTCCCCTTAATTTTAAGGGGCATTCTCGGATCACACGTGGTTCCTGTGACCTGTCGCCATTAATTCTTGTATATATATATATATATATAATCTGAATCTCGAAAACGGCTCCAGCGATTTTCATGAAATTTAGTATGCAGAGGGTTTCGGGGGCGATAAATCGATCTAGCTAGGTTTCATTTTTAGAAAACGTCGATTACAAAAAAAAAATTGAGCAAAAACACAGGGGGGGTACTGGCCTTATTTTTCTTAAGTACCTACTAAGTTATTTCCCTTTATACTTCCACCTTGCTACCACTTAGAATTGTTGAATATTGGTTACATAATGTAAAACTAATATTTGTTTCAGGTACCATATCTATGCTAGAAATGTCCCACAGACTACACATGGATTACTTTGACGTTGTGTTAAGCAGAGCAATGCAGGGTTGTCGAGATATTGAGGTAAGCAACATTGAGATAAAACAGGGCATTTTTGACTGCTCTCTCTAGCTATACAAAAGGCTACAGACAGAATCCCTGTGTAAATCTCTTTATCTTTTTAGGTGGTGTTGGACAAAGCCGTACGGGACCATATGGCTGATGGATGGACGAAACAAGACCCTGTGTTTTCTGTTTGAAATAAATACTTATATAAAACATTTTATAATTTTATTGTAGGCATTTAAATCTATGAAATATAGGACAATAAACCCATTTTGGTTGGTCTCAATGTATTGAAAAAATTAACCATAAGCTTATTTTCTTTCCTACCAGTTGATAAATAGTCTTAGAATAAAATGAAATAAAATTATGTAGACTTACATATTTATTAGAGATCTGAACAAAATAAGAAATTAAATTAATATGTACAGTCTATGTTAAAACTAACTAAAATTATAGGTAAGTTAATAGGCACACACTCGATGCGGCCTGAATGGTAAAGGAAAAAATCTTAATTTAAAAATAAAAATGTTTCTTGTATGGCAAACAAAATAAGGACAACAGCCAGCAAACAGTGCAAATAACAGCCAGCATAGAAGTTGATGGAAAAGTTAAATATTTCGGATGTAAATAAAATCAGTCCATCCGTTACATAATGCACGAAAAAATAAATATAAATACTATATTTTATAAATAAATAAACAAGTACATAAACTTGTACTTTCAACTAAATTTCTCCAATTAAAAACTTAATAAAATATTGCTACTTTGAAGCTATATTAACTATTATATTAAAAATAGTAAAAAACTCTGCAACACCAAGTTACATTACAATACGAAATACAATATTGTATATAAGATAAATAACACAATTGCACTCTAACATGACCGTGTAAAGTCGGTTCAATATAATATTATGACATGAAAAACAACTACTGTTTATTTATTACTGGTAATATTCTTAATAATCAAACATTGAGTTGCTAAGGCACTCCTACAATTACATTAGGAAAGTATTTACGCGTAAAGCAAACGTACTGCTATTGTTATATTGAAAGTAAACAACTAAATGTGTAATTTCGTTCACCTATGCATGAAAAACAAATTTCAATTCCAAAGGATACTTAAACTAATGAATAATAATACGAATAATAAATGTTTCACGTTTCTATGGCATGTTTATGCTAAGTTATGTGGTACAAAAGTCTAAGCGTGAGTGAACATGGTTCTTTACTTGGCAGCCACTGCCTCGGGTGCCGCAGGGGCTTTTTGACTAGGGTCCCCCACAGCTACGTCTGAAAATACATCAATACAACTTAGTATTCTATATGGAGACATCAAAAAAACTCAAAGTTAGCAGAGGTACTTACCATTATTGCTTGTTTTGTTGGGAGTGTTGTGTGGGGAACTGTTCTGCGACTCACTTGTGCTGCCTTCTGCGTCGTTGGTCTCGCCGGCTGACGATGCCGCCTGCAAACCGAATATAAATCTTATAAACACGATAACAAGATATAATATAGTGTAATATATTGATCTATAGCAGGCTATCCCAAAGTGGGCGATAACGCCCCCATGTGGGCGCTGCAAGCCTAAAAGGGGGCGGTAAGAGACTCGGAAAAAACCCAGAGTTATGTACTACTGCGCTCAGGATCTCAAGTTAACTCGTCTTGTTTAGAATGAATGTTTAATCTCTGCTAATATGATTCATTTAATTTGAAGTTATAGTGGTTATTAAGTAGTTGAAAAAAATGGGGCGCTAAAAAATAATTTATTCTCAAAGTGGGCAGTAGACAAAATAGGTATGTTTGGGAACCCTGATCATTTCATGAAGTCATTTCACAAGAATAAACACAACTTACTCGTGGCCTCATATTGTTTCTCGGTATTCTCGGCTTGGGGCCTTTCGGCTCTTTGGCGGGATCGAAGTGACAGTCGAATATCTCAATCAGCTCTTTTATGTCTTCCTCTTTAGCCGACACCGATAGCTCACTTAGCTGTTTCTCTAGACCTGGAAATTATTTCAGAAACTAAGAATATTAGTCGTTAATTTTCAATGTACCCTCCCTATATTTCCCAAGGATCACCCAGGTGAACAAAGGTGAGCCGTTGCAAAAATAAATTTCAACAGTTCACTCAGGTGGTCTCAGGGAGGTGGACGGTTTATAAAAACTGACCCAATGATATTGTAGCAGTCATAAGAATAAGAATTTATTGATGAATAGCTTCTGCACGCGGCGTCGCCCGCGAAGTACCTACATAAAATATAGCCTATGTTCATCCTGAAAGTTCATTCTACACATTGGTGAAAGAATTTTTCAAATCGGTTCAGTAGTTTCGGAGCCTATTCATTTCAAACAAACAAACAAACAAACAATCAAAGTTTTCCTCTTTATAATATTAGTATAGATGAAAGATTGACCATGCCTGTGGAGGTGAAAGCTAATGATGAAGTGTTCAATGAGTACCTGCAAGCTGGTCCTGCTCCCAGGAGGTCTGCAGCTGGTCATACAGCAGGCCAGCGTCGGCCAGCAGTCTCCTCAGCTGAGTGACACGCTTGCGCTCGGGCCGCGCCGAGCGCAGCAGCGGCGCGAACACCGGCCGGAATGTGTTCTGTCTGCAAGTTTTATTATTTACTAGCTTCTGCACGCGGCGTCGCCCGCGAAGTACCTACATAAAATATAGCCTATGTTCATCCTGAAAGTTCATTCTACACATTGGTGAAAGAATTTTTCAAATCGGTTCAGTAGTTTCGGATCCTATTCATTTCAAACAAAGAAACAAACAAACAAACAAACAATCAAAGTTTTCCTCTTTATAATATTAGTATAGACTAGCAACACGCCCAGCAAAAGTATCTATATATTTTTTTAATATAAAATATAGCCTAGGTTACTCAGGGATAATGTAGCATTCTAATGGTAAAAGATTTTTTGTAATCGGACCAGTAGTTTTTGAGTTTATTTGTTACGAACCAAAATACAAAACTTTCCTCTTTATATTATTAGTATAGATAATTTCAGAAGATTGATCCAAGCTTGAAGAGCGCTGGTGGTGTAGTGGTAGCACCCCTGCCTCACGATCCGAAGGTCGTGGGTTCAAACCTGGCCGTGCACCAATGAGTTTTTCCATTCGAAAAATTTATGTGCGCAATGCCAGTGCTCTTAAACGGTGAAGGAAAACATCGTGAGGAAACCGGCATACCCTAGAACCAAAAATTCGAAGGTATGTGTCATAGGTTAGTATTCTTATGAGCGGCGATGGGCTTGCAACCTGTCACGTACGGAATACTAACTACTGTGCAAAATGTGGGCATGTACCAAATGTCATGTTTGGACTTGCCTCTGACTACCCCCTTTAGATATCTTCAAAGATCTAAATAACTAAAGATCTGAGGAGATATCTACCGAGCCTGGGGATTACAGTCGTGATCATATATTTTTTTTTATATATTTTTGATCCAAGCTACAAGTGGTAAACTGTTGTTAGTTCATCCATCCTATCGCGACATCACAAGTGTTCCAAGGACTCATTATAAGTCATAACCTGAGTGTCATGGGGAGAGAAAAAAAGACTTGTGGCACTCGGAGACTGCCGCGGTAAAGCTATTGCGGGGGGTGTTAGGTTATTTTCGTTACGGAATTTCTGGATTCGGTCTCCACGCTCAAGGCCCGCGATAGAAGCTATGCAATAGCTTAATATTTCCCGAGGTAAGTAATTGTTTCTTGAAAATAAAATAACGCTAACTATATTTAGCGAAGTTTTTACTACGGACAGACAAACAGTCAAAAAAACTAATTTTAAAATGGTTACTAGGGTAGCATACCTTTCAAGCAGTTTTTTCAAGTTGTCCAAAGCCTCTAGTTCGGTGTGCACGGGGCGCGCCCACGCCCGCGCGGTCTCCACCATGTCCTGTGACGCGCCGCCCTCGCCGCCACCTCCCACTTCTTGCTGTTCACCTGGTAGATACCAAAAAATTTTACACATTTTTTACCTCGCAGTAAATAAGAATATTATGATTAATTTTTGTTTCTTGTTGATCTGCAATCAGTCTCGCGAGTATAAGCGGATGTGTTGTAAAGCTGTTGTAGTAGTTGTATTAAATATATTACACAAATTTATACCTTGTGCCAAATGCTCGAGTATTTTATAGGCAGTAGTGGCGCGATCTATCGCGCTGTCCACGGCCAAAGAGTCAGCGTCGAGCAGCACTCTCGCCAAGACTCGCAGCGACACGGACTTGACGGTCGCCTTGCATTTGTCCGAGGCGAGCGCGTAACTATCCGCGAACCCAGCTACGATCGACTTGAAGCGGTCGAGAAGCTTGTACCTTAAATTCAAAACATAAATCAAAATCAAAGTCAAATATATTTATTTTCAATGAAATCACAGGGATCATTTTGAAACGTCTTACATACTAGGTGAGTCTAAGTGCCAATTCCAGTCCTATCCCCAGTACGAGAAGAACTGACAAGAAACTCGCTGGGCCCTAGCGCTTTTTACACGCTTTATATTAGCTTCACCTGTATGTTTGTATGTTTGTTTGTAACCGACTTCTTTGGGCGCGATTTTGACCCACTTTAAACGGCCAGATTTCGTTCAAACTTTGTAGATTTATCGAGGACCGATGACAATACACTATTTTGATAAAAAAATTCCATTTTATCAATTTGAAAAAAAAAATTTTGATCGTAAAGCACTCTCTGATGCTTCGCATCATGAGTCGTGTCGTGCAATAGTTTAAAATAAAAAAAAAACACGCTATTATAAATAAACCAAACTAAAAAATATAAAATAAATAATAGTTTAAAAAAACTAAAAAACACGCTTTTTATAGAAACCGAACTAAAAAATAGAAAATAAATTTAAAAAAAAATATTTTAAAAAAAGCGTGGGGTGCTTTTTAAGATATTATCGAAATGATAATCACTCTACTCATATCTGTCAATAAAATATTTATAACTATTGACACCATGCACCCCACACTTTTTTTAAAATATTTTTTTTAAAATTTATTTTCTATTTTTTAGTTCGGTTTCTATAAAAAGCGTGTTTTTTAGTTTTTTTAAACTATTATTTATTTTGTATGATTGTTAATTGTGTAAGGAATACCTAGCAGAGTTGGAGCTGATTCATCCCAAGCTTTTTTATCATCAAATAAATCCTACTAATATAATAAACGCGAAGGTTTGTAAGGATGTCTGGATGTATGTTTGTTACTCTTTCACGCTGGCTGAACGGATCTGGATGAAATTTGGCACAGATTATAGTCTGGAATAACACATAGGCAATTTTTTATCCCGGGAAAATGTACGATTCCCGTGAGATAGGTTTGTTTTAGTTTTTCAAGGTACCACGCGGGCGAAGCCGTGGGCGGAACAATCCACACAGCATCATCTAGCCCCAAAGTAAGCTACTCAAAGCTTGTGTTATGGGTACTAGATAACTGATATAGTTAAAACATTTGTATACATAGATAGATTTTTTTATTATACATAGAAAACACCCAGGGCAACGGAAAAAAATTCTGCAGATCGTACACAAATTTGTTCCGAGGAGGGAATCGAACCCGCAACCTCTTGCGTCACAAGCGGGCCCTCGCCCGCTGCGCCACTGAGGTCGTCAAAATGCGAGTTCTAAAAGCTTAGATTCTGCTGAGCAACCTTGAACTTTGTTGACGGTTTATAATGCTACCTAAAGCACTTATTACACTACCCTGAATTCAGGGACCCTTACCCTAAATAAGAGTGGTGTAATAAGAGTTAGGGCGTAAGGCGTAGAGGCTAGGCGTTAGGCTCCCTTACTACCGGGCCCTGAATACCGTGTAGTGTAATACCCGTCCAATTTTTTCAGCCTTAGAAACTTTTTGAAGTGGCTCTAAGCAGGGCCGCGCCGACACCCCACAGCGCCTGTGTGCGAAACCTATGAAGCGCCTCTTTTTTTCACTAATCTTCATGTTTCAACTTAGGTACCTATGTGTCGCCTGATACGGCAAAAATTTCAAATTTGGTCTATAGAAGTGGTGTACATTTTTTAGGTTTTACTTATCGATACTCCACTACAAAGAATATGTTGTTGTGTAAGTGTATCAAAAATAATTTCGATGGCGGCGCCTCTATTGTCTTGGCGCCTGTGTGCGCCGCACACTTCGCACATAGGGGCGGCTCGGCCCTGGCTCTAAGTACTTGTCAAGTTTGAGTATACCTTTTTTAAGTCAGTGGACTTCCCCAGTAAAACAAATTGTGCTGTTGTTTAATTTAGGGGAAATCCCGAAATGTCACGAGCTGTCATATCTATTTTTTTGATAATAAGGCACAGTTTCGGGGAATTCCCGAGATGTATGAAGTATGTGTGTTTAAAATTATATTTTATGTAACACTAGCTGGTGCCCGCGACTTCGTACGCGTTAGTTTACTTTTATGAGCACCTACCTACGTAACGCCATAGCTCATTTTTTAATGGTGGACGCGTTGGGTCCAGCGCGCGAGAAATAAAAACAACGCTATCCCACGGGAACCGTACATTTTTTCGGGATAAAATGTAGCCTATGTGTTATTCCAGACCATAATCTATATCTGTGCCAAATTTCATTGAGATCCGTTCAGCCGTTTTAGCGTGAAAGAGTAACGAACATCCAGACATCCAGACATCCAAACAAACTTTCGCGTTTATAATATTAGTAGGATTTGGTTACAAACCTGGTAAGTGCTTCCAGCAACATGGTGGGACTCAGACGTCTTGGCTCATGGTAGATGAGGATGACACTACCATCTCCCTTCTCTTTCTCCAACCAGTCAAGAAAGTCAGATAAGGCCGATATCTCAGACTTTGTTTTCAATATCTGTTAAAAACAAAAAACTATCTGACTATTTGAACAGTAGTCCTTAAAAACGCATGTAGCATTTAGAACAAATATTATGTTTGCAATTGAATGTTAGAAGGTTATTTAGAGCTTGCCTTGTGAGTGTTTGTGTCTTTCAGCATACGGTAGCGTCCTACAGTGACAACGCGTACATTGTGTCTCCTGCGCGCCCCTGGATTCAAGTCTCCGTATGGCATAATGTATTGGGAATAGGTCTGCTTTGGAGTGTAAGCGGCAATTTGACATATCTGAAACAAAATTACAGCTGCAGGCACAAGTGCAATGATTGACGCATCTTCGTCATGGCTCATCAAGTTAATAGCCATGACTGGACTGATTAGACTAATCTTTTATGATACAGAAGTATTCAGCAACAGATGATATAGGCATCATCACAAACGCAAAGATATATAGTTATTAGAATAAGTGCCTGTATTTTGAACTAAGTGGATAGTTGTTGAGTGCTACACATATTTAAAAAATACTGAATCTTTGTACTGCCAAATTTTATATTATTATTCCAATGTTTCTTTTGATGTTATTAGATAATGTTAGCCGTGCTTAGTGCTCTTTTACCTCATCAATAAGTCTACGACCAGTGGTGTCCATGTCCCATCCGACCAGCGAGTACTTGCCGGGTGGCAGACCCACTGGCTTCTCTGCCAGTGCCGGAGGTAGCTCTGTCGGCACCTCCAAGTCTCCTCCATTGACCTTTGCCTCGGTAACCATTGCCATGAACACTGCTTATGTACCTGAGGCAATAAAAGCCAGATAATAGAATAGGATAAGAAAGATTTTCTTTGATGTTAGTATTAAGTTAGGTAAGTTATAATATAGTTAGATACCTATTATGATATGTAGTGACACTGTTCTATGGAATATGACTAAAAAGTCCCACCTTGATGTAGCATTTATAATATGAGGCAAAAGTAAATTATAGTTATGCAACTAATGGTTATATTATAGTTGTGTGTGTGTGTGTGTTGTGTTAGTGGAATGTGCATGAAGTCATGGTTAACTTATATTGTAACATCAATTACTGTAAGTATGTAAGGTGTAATGTTTTTATTTTTTTTTCATTTAAAAAATGCTTTTTATGATTATTACCCATGACAAATGCTTAAGTCGAATGATTTCAAAAAACATTGTTCAAAAATTCTTACTGATTTTTTATTGCTGTGTGTTTATGACTCAGCCAAGTGGAATTTCAGGATTTTCAGTAATAGAAAGGTTCATTTAGCAAAATAAATCTATAAAATGCCAGTGATTTATTTAATTTTCAGTAAAGTCTTACTTAGGTAAAATTATAATATCATGGGACCTAGGTAGGTACCTACAAGATTTTATTTAGAAATTTAGATTTAGAAATAGTTAGTTTATGAAATAAATGAGTATCATAATTAGATTTTTTTTTGTACCCAAGCTGTTTTGCTGCATACCTACCTATACGTATTTCTGTTCCCATTTATAAAAATTTTATAACTTCAGATTGAGGGTATCCTGAAATGGTTCTCAGAGGTTGGATGACTCACACCTTTCGATTTGATAAGGTATTGTGATGGTTTTATATTTATTTCATGATGTACCATAACAATCATTGTTTATTCTATAAAATTGCCCAAGTCAACCAATAGTATCGGTATGTCACCAAAAACCGGACCGGCAAGAAAAAAAATCGATCATTGCGAAAACAAACTCCGCCACTCAGAGACAGAAAAGAGACCCCATCATCTTTAATAAAAATAGTAATCCCAATTCTAGGTTCTTAGTGCTCAAATTACTTAAAAATATCATGAAAAAGACAAAATCTCGGTAATCTGAAATGTAGGACACGTGGCGGTCCTAAAGTCTAGACATTTTATGCCCCACCCCACGTCAAAATAAATTGATAATAAGACTTACCACTAAATTCTAATGACGATTGAATGTTGATAAACAATAATAGCGTAAATGAAGACGCTAGAGAAAGATGCGTAAGTGCTGAAAAGTAAAATAAATTGAAGTAAAAATATCACAAATTCTCAACACATGTGCGGCAAATGGCAATCCGCAATAGAGCGAGGAAAAAAGTTTGCTTGCTTGCTTGTTATTTGCTAATTTGAATCGACACAAGTCGATGATTGATAGTATACAGTGGGGGAATCACCTTTCTTTTATTATATATTTTATATAAATTATTATTGCAATTTTACCCTCTGAATTCAAACACGGCTCACATAATTGATCATTTTATCATCACCATTTTTTTTTATTCTGCTGATGTCGCCGTCATTGTTAATTTACTAACATTACTAAAGCTTTTGTTGAATCATTTAAAAATCGAACAACAAATAGTCATACACACACAGTGCGCAATATACTTGGTTAAATCCATTAAAATTGATCACAAAAGCGTGGCTTTTATTATAATTTATTAAAGGACGGTAAAAAAAATGTTTGTTCTATGAATTATTAAAATAACAAAATTAGATTTTAAAATACACAAGCATTAACTAAAATCGATATTTAGGGCTTTAATTGTTTCATTTGATGTTTTTTATTCATTCCATCACTAGCACAGGATACTCGGGATACAACGAACTTAGTTAAAAAATGTCATTGTCAACAAATATTGATTCTTGGTTGTTTTTGTTTGTATTCTTGTTGATTTTCTCGAGTTTTACTGAGTTTTTTTCTTTTTTACACAAATTAAAAAACCATTTAAAATAAATTGTAGAATAAAAATGTATATGATAAATTTTATTAGAAAACTTGATTCTTGACACTGGCAAAATGTATGTATCTCAAAAGAGACAGATAACATAACATAAAGAAAAAAAATAGTAGCTGTCACTCACTACATAGGAAAAAGTCTCAGAAAAAATTAACTCTAATTTAGCTAATTCTACATAATTATCTAACTAGTAGTGTGATTTATTTTATGCTAGAGCCAGGGTCCTGTTCCAGTTCATCAGAAGCCAAGAGAATACAGTATAATAATCAGCAGTTCTATCAATAATACGTTGCGTTGTTCAGTCAGCATACGTAGATCAAAATAATTTGAAATTTTGAAAACATTGAATTAAATCGATCCGTAAGAAAAATGGCTGAAAATATGCAACAGTATTGCATCCAAATAGCTTTAGCTAGAACGGAAATCAAGAATTTAAGGTAAATGTTGGCTGATGAGAGCATTGTTGATATAGCATGCCATGCAGTAAGTCTAATTATCTTATTTATTATTCAGGCAACAAATATCTGCTCTAAAACATGAGCACACAAAAGAAATCAAGAATATAAAGAATGAGCTTGCTGGATTACGCTGTGCAACTTGTGCAGAACAAGGTAATAATTAAAAATACTGAAATTAGATATAATTTTCACTGAATTGGTTTATTATACCATAGCTTATGATTATATTTTCAGCTACCACGGTAGTGGCCAATCAGAAACCAGTTCAACAGGTCACCTACAACCCAAATGGTGAATGCATTCCATTTCGGCCAATAGGCATCATCAGAACAACATTCCAAACCAAGCGTGGGGTGCCACGCCAGACATCAATCCTGGCTAATTCTAAAGGAACTGTGGAAATTGACACTTCTGTGTTCAACAACCCGGAACATGCTACTTATGGGTTGCAGGAGTTCTCTCACATGTGGTAAGCATGCTATAGATTTAAATAATTGATTCTAGAGCAGAAGAACTTCTAATTTACACCCTGGCAGCTGATAGACCAGTGTTGAAGTAGTTCCATGTATATTCATCATACTTTTCAATACATACATTACATAAAATCACGCCTGTTTCCTGATGGGGTAGGCAGAGACCACGGATCTCCACATGCTACGATCCTGATATACTTCTTTTGCTTCATTTATTTATTTATTTATTTATTTATTTATTGGTTTACAACAACTATTACACTACTATAACTATACTTATAAAATAATAATTATGAACTAAATGCACAGTTTTCTACAGTAAACACAGCATGCTTATAGTTAAAACAAAGTTTCGGTATATATTTATACACTCTCATTACATTTTCAATATCATGTATAATTAATTTTATCTATCATGTCCATTTCCATCACACCAGTGGTCTAGTGGTAATCTTCATTTTGCAATTAAGTATTGCAACATATTTGAAAGAACTGAATAGATAACTAGCATAAGTATTATGACACAAATTTATTCTCAATCTCTCGATTGTGGATAGAGAAAAATTCCGATAAACATTAGATTCTTGATTTTCATAGAGACTGGCTGGTTGAATGGTAGATAGTAGTGCTCTAGGCCAGCTTTAGGGACCAACCTGAGTTCAATTAAGACCTTTCCGAGAATTTTATGTTAATTATGGCATTAAGCTTAAACCTATGTAGCAGTACTACCTAATTCTAAGTCATAGAACCCTTAGAGAAGTTCAAAGTAAGCAGAAAATCAATATTTTTTCCAGGATAATGTTCCATTTCCATGTGGCTGAGATCAACAGCGTCCCAGCTAAGGTGGCGCCGCCACGGCTAAGCGGAGAGAGGCGTGGTGTGTTCTCCACGCGGTCTCCACACCGGCCTTGCCCGATTGGGCTGTCTTTGGTGAAGATAACCAAGATTGAAGGTAGCGCCTACATTTATGTCCACCTTCGGATCGTGAGTCAGGGGTGCTACCACTACACCACCAGCGCTCTTAGATAAATAAATAATATAATAAATAAATAAATAATGCTGGACAATCGACACAGCATCATCTAGCCCCAAAGTAATCTACTCAAAGCTTGTGTTATGGGTACTAGATAACTGATATATTCAATACATTATTATACATAGACAACACCCAGACTAACGGAACAAATTTCTGCAGATCGTACACAAATTTGTTCCGCGGCGGGAATCGAACCCGCAACCTCCTGGGACCTCAAGTGGACCCTCGCCCGCTGCGCCACTGAGGTCGTAAAAGACCCCTCAGCACCCTCTTTGCTACACTGTATTACTAAAATCACGGATGTTTGATTTCTAGGCAACAAGATACATTTCCTGGGAGTGGACATGGTCAACGGAACTCCCGTATTGGATGTGAAACCGTACATACCTCAGTACGACCACCCGTCGTTCATCGCCAATATTAACGACCGCCCGCCCACCGAAGGCACGGCCGAACCCAATATGGCCAATTTGAACATTGATGATGATGGAAGGTGAGTGCAGATTGAATAATTTATATAGTACCTGGATGACCAAGCTTTGCTCGTTTTTTTTTTAGTAAACGACGTTTTCTCAAAATGAAACCTAGCTAGATCAATTTATCCCCTGCATACTAAATTTCATGACAATCGTTGGAGCCGTTTCAGAGATTCAGATACATAATTGTAGGTATACGAGAATTGCTTGTTTAAAGGTATCAATAGATAATCACCACCTCAAAATTGTTTGAAGACAGTGATTGCATGCAAGTCGTCAACGTCAGTTGAAACACTAGCAGTGTAGGTTCAGTTCTTGCTACTGGAAAAACATATACAAACCTATTATTATAAAGTATTTTAAGTATATTTAATATATAATAATTTAATAATTAAATTATTATTTGTTGGATTGAATAGGCTTCAGCCCAGTAGTTTACTGGACCGATTTGAAAAATTCTTTCACCAATGAGTAGAATGAACTTTCAGGATGAACATAGGCTATATTTTACGAGGTACTTTGCGGGCGACGCCGCGAGCGCAAGCTAGTATTTTAATACTTTTGAAATTTTAATGGTTTATCTTCTATCCTTCTAGCTACAGTTCCCGCGTAACCTTACCAATCGGTGAAGTAAACACCAGCCCCCAACCTGGTTCACCATGCCAAGAAATATTATCTCCTGATGTAGATATATCATCATCGCCCAAATCACCAGCTGCAGACTTGCTTCAAACCAGACCGGGTAGTGAAAGAGGGGCTCCAGATGGCCAGGAACACTTCACACTTACCACCCCGGCAGTTGACAGTCAGACAGGTGTCAAGATAGCTTCATGGATATCCAACCCACCGGCTCAAGTCTTTGAAGTCACATTCACAACTGAAGCTTATGACAGGTTGAAGGAATTGATCGGCAACAGGGCTGAGACATTCAAAAGTAACATACAAAGTCTGTTATCAGAGGATCCTAGATCACATTATGTGAGGACCAGGTACCCGGATCATGAGTTCAGTTGTGTGCTGGAAGATCTGTCTATAAGCTGTTTATTTGATGCCGGTTCATCGGTCTGCACTATTATAGCTGTGAGAAATGCAGAAGAAATGCAAGAAACCTAAGAGGTGAATGAATAGTTTTTTTGGTATTCTCAGAGATTATTTATTTAAAGTTTCCAACCTTATGACTAAAAAGACGAGATGTCAAACTCTAGCTAAACCACTTGACTAGTGTGTCACTCATAAATTAGTCGCGCTGGAGAGTTTGCACGAGTCACATCACACAACACAAATTGCTTATTTTCGCAAGAGCGATTGCAGATTAAATTGGTTTTTAGTTTTATTATTTATATATATATTTATTAAATATAGAACTATGGTTACTATTTAACAATGATGATTAGTTAGCATTAGGTATGTATTTTCGCAACTATTTTTTTAATTTAATTTATAACAATGTAGGTAGGTAGTGTAAGTACTGTACCTACTTGTATGTATCATAGTTAAGAATCTCATGTGTAGAATATGGGTCCTTAATACCAATACTGTTTGTGTTAAGAAATCGCCCAAAGTAATTTATTTTACGTACACAATAAAATTTATTGTCACCACACAGTTTTTTGATAATTTAATAGTAAATTTGGTAGGTAACCCATTCACTGAAAGAAAGGATTTTTAATAGAAACACCTTTTTAATCCTTTAAGTTTTTTTATTGAGTAATTATTGGTAGTTATTATAGGTTATCATATCTCCAAAAAACTAAGAACATTTTTTCGCCTTAACATCTACGTAGGTACCTATTTTTTTTTTTTTTTTTTCTAACCTATATTGTCCCACTGCTGGGCAAAGGTCTCCCCCAAATCACGCCAACCATCTCTATCCTTCGAGGTCTTCCACCATTTGCCCTCGAAGGTATCGAGATCATCCCTCCAACGCTTGCGTGGCCGGCCACGACCTCGCTTTCCGTCAGGCTGCCAGGTTGTAATGGCATTCGCCCATCTGTCTGGCGACATCCGACTGATGTGGCCCGCCCAGTCCCAATTGAGCCGGGCTGTTTTTTTGCCCACGTCGGCAATGCCAGTGGTTGAACGTAACATACTATTCCGCACTCGGTCAGTGCGTTTAAATCCGAGGATGCTGCGTTCCATTGCCCTTTGACAAATCTTGAGCTTGGACTTCTGTAGCTCGGTCAATGACCACGTCTGCGCACCGATATATATTTATAATTATGATAATAGGTACCTATTATCATAATTATTGTTATTTTATCATGTTTTAGATGAATTTCTTCCACAAGATCAAATTATTAAGACCTGGTTATTTCTTATATTAAATTACGCTTTTCTATAGATAGATGGATTTTCCCATGGATTTCCACTTGCTACGATACTGACATAGATTATAATTAAGAAGAGAACTTATGTTTCAGTTAATTTTCTTTCAATTAGCATTCATAAACATATGATTAGGTAGGTACTAATTATTCATTATAAGTTAGGTATAGGTATAATATAGGTATGTAATAGTATACAATATGTATTTTCATAAATCAGATCTAGATTTTCTTATAAAAAAGCATATTTCTCCCTGATCCAAAACCGCCGACAGAATCAAGAATATTCAATTCAAAATATTTTAATTCAGCGCCGCCCAAATCTATCACTTTCGCGAACTCATCGCAGTCCCAAGAAATTACTGGAGACATGTCAGTCCAGATACTGCCGTCTATTGAATGTCTGTATTGAACCTTCAGGATAGTACCGTTGCCAGCGTCCTCTCTAGGAACATACTCAATTTTACGTATAGCGTGAACGTCATTCAAGTCAAAAGAAAGCGTTATAATTTTCCCTTTTTTAGAAGCGGCTTCCCACGGCCTATTCCAGTCTGTATGCCACCAGTTGCAATCGGTTTTGGCCAAATTGCACACTTCTTGTTGCTTTTGACATGGTGTACTACATGACACTGTAACATCCTTTACGGTATCTTTTAATGGTTCTTCTTTCGTCTGAACTACGATGGAGTAACTCCACTTGGACACTCCTGCGTCACTCGCAGATCGAATTTTGAATGCATGTTTGGATTCCCATTTGAAGTCGGTAAAAGTAAAATTGCCTCCTAAAATGTTGCTGAAAATTGTACCTTCATCTCTTTCGATTTCATAGTAAGAGGCGTTATTGTCTTCCCAACGCAAAGTAATCGACGATGCTGTTGTTTCTTCGTCAAATGACGTAAAATATTTTGGTGTTTTAAGAGTCTCAATAACAGTAGAGTTGCTACCAAATATTTTACCTTTGTTAGAAAATCTTTTGATTTTTATGTGTATTTCCGATTCTGTAACGTCAGTCTTCTCGATCTTAATAAGTAAATACTTATGATTTAGCTCGTGTCTGACGTATTCTTTCATATATGGATTCACAATAAACTTGTGATCGATATAATAAACATTGTAATTATTCTCAAAATCTTCTTCAGTTTTCACCCTTTTAAGGTCAATGTTCTTTTCGTTGATGACTGCTTTTATTATTTCCACATTTTCGGACACCGGTATCTGCAGAATAGTACTTCTTTCCTTAACTATGTCTTTGTAGTTTCCCGTAGTTTTGTGAATGTGAATTGAAACATTTCCGCTTTCATTCGATACTGGAGCGTTGACACTAATCGTAGTTTTTGAATATTTCTGTTCAAGATATTCTGAAGATTTTCCATCGTCTTCATATACCTTGAAGGTGTTTATGCCGTTTGGATATATTAGGAAAATTCTGCATTCTCTATTGATGTTAGTCGGGTTATTATTGGCGTTGACGAGAGGTATGATCGCGCCATCTTTGACGAAAACAGGAATTTTCCACAAAGGAGTTTCTATATTGTTGTAAATTTTGCCTCCTTGATATTTGTCCCCAGTGAATAGATCAATCCAAACCTGTCCAGGATCGGGAAGGTAAACTCCATCACGTACAGGTGCATCTTCGTTAGTTGGTTTTGCGTATACTGGGGCGACTAATATGTATGGCCCCCACATAAATTGATACTGAGAATCCTTGGTATACGCTGAATTTTCTCGTGGAAATTCCAGAAACATTGCTCTAATCATTGGCAAACCTTGAATAGATTCATGGCCTATAGTGTAATTGTAAGGCAGAAGCATAGATTTTAGTTTTAGATACGCCTTGTTTATGGTGGCAGCCTCAGATTTGAAACTAAACGGCGTCTTCTCAATGTTTCCCCAACCATCCATATTTAATTGAAGAGGGGTAAAGGTTTTCCATTGAAAATCTCTGATATTCACTTGTTTGTCGCCCCCTCCGTATATTCCATCCATGTCGGAGCCTACAATTGGCAGACCTGATAACCCTGCTCCGATGTAAGTAGGGATATGAAAACGTATGTATTCCCACTTCCCTCCAGTCTGATCCCCGCTCCAAATGCCTGCATACCTTTGCGTGCCTGCCCATCCATCAACCATGATTATTAGAGGTCGTACTTTGTTGTGTGCCCTATTCTTAAATATTTTAGTAGCATTTTCAACAGCATTGAGGCCAAACGAATATCCGGCTCCAATCCATGCGACATCGCATTTGAGCGCAACAGCACCTACTTTTACTTCTTGGCTTAAATCTCTTTCTCCTTTTTTAGGGTTTTCAGGATCCTGTGGTTCCAAACAAGATTCAGTCCACAAAGCGACCTCTACACCGTTTTTATTCGCATATTCAACAAAATTCTTCAAGTTTTTCAAATCACCCTTCAGCGAATCTGTTTGTCCATAGCCGGACCCATATCCATCGTTTGGTACAAACCAACCCAACGGCATATCGTTTTTGTTGTATCTATCGATCATCGCTCTAGCTGAAAACTGGTAGTTATTTTTCTCACCATTTAGTGACTCCAAAATTCCTTCTTTACCATTCATATCCTTGGGCTGAAAACTTTTATAATACTTGCCATCTTCGAATAATATTGCGTGGTGCTCGTCAGGTGATACTTCTACCCAGTAATCTCGATTGAAGGTATTCAAATGAGCTTCATAAAAAGCGAATTCTGGCATTAGAATTGGCATTCCAGTAAGTTCATAGTAATCTTTCAAAATATCTCTAGGAAGAGGATTGATGAAGTAAAACGCGTCGAAATAGCCCTCATCGTGTTCAGTTTCAATTATTAGTTGGTCCTTCGAGCCGAAGTCGTAACAACCAGTTTGCCAAGTGTTTCTCAACACTCCGTAGCCTTTTGTAGACCAGTAGAAGGGGTTGGGAGAAGAGACGCCTTTATCTACCCAGTTGTTAGTATTGACAATGTGTATGATTTCTCCTTTATGCGTGAATCTGCCATTCTGCATTCCCCCACCGAAAAAATACTCATCGTGCCATTGTTGCAACGTTTGTTTGCTTGATGAATCAGTGTAACGTATTGGCCCGTGTTCATTCAACACTTTCTTATCAGTTCTTATGTCGTGAACTGCTAAAGTTCCTTTTATCTTATCAAATAGTATTTTAAGTTTATTTGTATGTACAACGTAATGATGTTCGGTTTGTGAGAGCGTAGAATGGTCAAATGCGTGTTGGCCATAATCTCCCACAGCTTTTATGTTTATTTTGGCAATATCAGAATCATTAATGGGAGTTGGATAATCCAAAAATTGCCCTGTCGGTGACATATAATACCGAAATACATGATTATTCAGAATACTTAGTCTAGCATATTCTTCTGTTTTATAGCGAATGGAGTAATATGTTTCTGATTTTGAGAAGCTCTTGATGCCTCCTATTATATTTTCTTCATCAGCAGCCATGGTATGAGCTTAACAAGAATCTGAAAATAAAAAAAATAATACACTTACTAATATTTATTTTGTTTAGGTACTATACCTATTACACGCATAGTATTTTGGTCTTTACGATACAGGCTTGCCTAGTGTGAAGACCGCTGTAAGCTCAAACCTTGTAAAATTCTAGCACTTTACCTATTACTATTGGTACGTAGTACTAGTTATTCTGTGCAATTAGTCTATTTTAAGTAGGTAGGTACCTACCTACTTATTTGCATGTTGAAATAAATATTTTTTATTTTTTGTTTTTTATCTACAATGCATAACAATGTGGTTTACTTTATAATATGGGTGTCACAATAATATATGTAAATACTTTTTATCGTGTGGGTTTTTTAAGCAAAGTTAGTACATTTTCCTTACCTACTATAACACAGGACAAAAAACCCGACTGTGTTGAATTCTGTAGGTAACAGAGCTCGACGAACTTCCAAAATTACGCCATTTCTTAAAAGACTAAATATTTTCACTTCGACACGTTAACTCATTCACGGCTAGTCTTGAAAGAATGCAACGGAATAATAGTTATTACCACCACAAAACAATCATTTTATACAATGATGCCTATCGCCTTGCCCTCTTTACAGACAAAAGAAAGAACATTATTTACTAAACAAAGTACAGAACATGTAAGTTGAAGTAGGTACCTACTAAAGCGACTAACCTACACTAAGAAAAATACTGGTTTTACTCAATAAAATAACAAGTTGTGTGTTGGAACCAAACCTACTAATATTCTGTGACAAAACTACCTACCTTACCAAGGTACTATTATTTATCTAGGTGGTGCAGTAGAAATATTATAAAAAAAATACTTAGTAAGTAGTTCTTATTATATTTATTTGGTACTCTACTTATACTTATCTTCTCTTATAGCTAATAATAACAAGGTTACCAAACATCATTATTTTTGGCTTTTCATATTTTCACTATAAAAATTATGTGACTCGAGAACTAAATTCATAAGTCATCAAACTATTGGCTTTTTAATTTGGAGACTTAATGTTTATTTAAATTGAAAAAAAAAAATATATGTAATTTTTAAACTTAATATGTAACTTTAAGTCTTAGTGTTATGTTAGACTAGCTTCCGCCCACGGCTTCGCTCGCGTGGTACCTTGAAAAAACAAAAACATCGCTATCCCACAGGAACCGTAAATTTTTTGGGGATAAAATTTAGTCTATGTGTTATTCCAGACCATAATCTATATCTGTGCCAAATTTCATTCAGATCCGTTCAGCCGTTTTAGCGTGAAAGAGTAACAAACATCCAGACATCCTCACAAACTTTCGCGTTTATAATACTATATACTCGTAGTAGGGTTTATGAACACATTAATTATTGTGTATTTTTATCTTTACCAATCTTATAGAAAAGTATGTTTCTACCCGATCCACAAAATAAGACAGAATCAAGTATGTCCAATTCAAAGTGTTTCAATTCAACCCCATCGTCCATGTCAATAACTTTGGTAGAGTCATCGCAGTCCCAAGAAATTACTGGAGACATTTCAGTCCAAGTGTTTCCATCTAGTGAATGTCTGTACTGAACTTTAAGGAAAGTGCCGCTGCCAGCATCTTCCCTTGGAACATATTCTATTTTTCGTATAATATGAACATTATTTAAATCGAAAGATAGCGTTATTTTCTCCATTTCTTCACTTAGTGAAGAGGGAGAGACACTCCAGGTGTCGCCCCACTCACTATCTGTAAGCCAAAAGGTACGATCGAGTTTAGTTAAGTTGCACAATTCTAATAGGTGTTCGCTTGGTACACTACAGGGTACTGTAACTTCTTCTACAATATCTTTATATGATTCTTCTTTAGTCTCAATGTATATGTAATCACTCCATTTGGACACTGTGGCGTCGCTCACAGATCGGATTCTAAAAACGTGTTTTGATTTATGTTTCAAATCTTTGAATGTGTATTTGTTTCCCAATATGTTGCTAAATATAGCATTTCTATCTCTTTCAATCTCGTAGTAAGAAGCATTATTGGCTTCCCACCGTAAAGTGACCGATGTTGCTGTTATGTCTTTATCAATTGGCGATGATAGTATGGGAGCTTCTATATTATCATCAACAATTAAATTGTTTCCAAATATTTTATCTATGTTGGAAAACCCTTCGATTTTTATTGTTATTTCCGAATTAGTCACATCAATCTTTTCGATTTTGATGCGTAAACACCCTTGATGTAACTCATCTGTACCAAATATCTCAAGATACGGATTGATAATAAACTTATGATCAAAGTAAAATACATTATCATTATTTTCGTATTCCTCTTCAGTCTCTGCTCTTTGAAATTTGATTTTCTTTTCATCGATAACGGCTTTTATGCTTTTAATACTTTCAGACGCCATTATTTGTAAAATTGTACTTCTCTCTTTAACTATATTGTTGTAGCTTCCCACAGTCTTCTGTATGCAAATTGAAACATTCCCACTTTTATTTGATGCAGGTCCGTCAGCAGTTATGGTAGTCTCTGCATATTTCTGTTCAAGATATTCAGAAGATTTTCCATCATCTTCATAAACGGTAAAAGTAGATGCACCGTTTAGATACAGTAGAAATATCCTGCAATCTCTATTGATTTTACCAGGGTTATTGTTGGGGTTAACGAGAGGTATGATCGCACCATCTTTGACGAAAACCGGGATCTTCCATATTGGGGTTTTGATATAGTTATAAATCTTGCCTCCCTGATATCTAACTCCGGTGAACAGATCAATCCAAATCTGTCCGTAATCGGGCAAATACACTCCATGACGCACGGGTATATTTTCATATTTTGGCTTTGTGTAATAGAAATCATTGCTTGACCAAAAAAAAGATGAAGAATTAACGAAGTTAAGCCCGCAGTGGACGTCTGGGTTCGCGTATACTGGAGCGACTAATAGACTCGGTCCCCACATGAATTGATACTGCGAGTCCTTTGTATATGCGGACCTTTCCTTTGGAAACTCTAAAAACATGGCTCTTATCATCGGCAGACTTTGAATAGATTCACGGCATATTGTATAGTTATAAGAATGTAGCATGGTTTTCATTTTCAGAGATGCTCGATTTAATTTAATAGATTCAATACAATTAAAACTCAGTGGTGTTTTGTCTACTCTACCCCAACCGTCCAGGTTTAACTGGAGAGGGGTAAACGTCTTCCATTGATATTCTCGAATGTTAACTTCCACATTGCCTCCTCCATACGCACCGTCCATGGTAGAGCCCACGACCGGCAGCCCTGACAACCCAGCCCCAATCAAGGCAGGGATATGAAAACGAATGTTCTCCCATATTCCGCCGGTCTGTTCTCCATTCCAAACAGCTGCATGTCTTTGAGTACCTGCCCATCCATTGGCCACAATTATAAATGGTCGTTTATTAGATGTGGTCATAAGTATTTCGGTCGCATTCTCAACAACTGCGAGGCAAAAACTATTCTGGCCATCATCGCATTTGAAACCAACGACACCGACGTCTACTTCTTTACGCAAATCCCTTTCTCGTTTCTCAGGATCTTCAAGATCTTTTGGTGTTAAGCAGCTATTCATCCATAAAACAACTTCTACGCCATTTTCATTAGAATATTCCACAAATTTCTTCAAGGTTTCTAAATCACCATCTAAGGAATTAGTTCGACCGTAACCAGATTCATTGTTTGGGACAAACCAACCCAATGGCATATCTTGGCCTCTGAAACAGTCAATTATAAATCTCGCAGAAAATTCGTAGTGTTTTTTTTCCCCATTCAAAGATCCTACAATTCCTTCTTTACCAGGGCTTCGAAATGGTTCATAGTAATGGCCATCATCGCAAAGTTTTTCACGAAAGCCGTTTGGACCACACCAATACCAATACATATCATTGTAGGTGTTAATATGAGCTTCATATAAAGCATATTCTGGCATGAATATAGGTCTGCCAGTCAGTTCATGATAATCATTCAAAATGTCTTTAGGAAGAGTATTGATGAAATAATACGCGTCAAGGCGATCCTCTCCGTGTTCAAGTACGACAATTTGTTGGTTATCAGAACCAAAATCGTAGTTACCTGTTTTCCAAGTATTTCTCAACACTCCATAACCCCTTGTTGACCAATAAAAAGGTGTGGGACAGGTGTTGCATCCATCTGCCCAATTTCCGTGATCGCCAATCAGTATCTTTTCTCCTTTATGAGTGAACCTGCCATTTTGTATTCCTCCTCCGAAAAAATATTCATCTTCCCATTGATATAATATTTGTTTACATTTTGAGTCACTGTAATGTATTGTTTCATACTCTTTAAAAACTTCCATAAGGCTTCTTTTGTCGTCAACTGCCAATGTTCCTTTTATCTTATCAAACAATATTTTTAATTCATTTGTTTCTACAATGTAATGGTGCTCAGTCTGTAAGAGCGTAGATTGGTCAAACGCATTTAAGCCGTAATCTTCTACAGCTTTTACATTTATTTTGGGAACTTCAGAAGCATTAGTGGCTATTGGATATTCTAAAAATTGCCCTGTCGGTGACATATAGAACCGAAATACATGATTATTCAGAATACTCAGTGACGCATATTCTCCAGATATGTAATGAATTGAGTAGCTTCTTTTAAGTTTTTCGAATGTAGCTATGCCTCTTAATTGTTTTTCTTCAATGGCAGCCATATTGTTTAACTTCGATAATCTGAAATTGAGATGAAATTAAATCAACATTTTTTACGTACTTACTAGTGTTGAAAATTTATAGGGAAGTACCTACGTAGGTTTAGTGGTAGTGACCCCGTCTTCCGATCCTAAGGTCGTAGGTTCAAGTCCAGTCGCGCACCAATAGATTTTCCTGTTCGAAAAATGTTTTGCAATGCCAGTAGGTACACATAGGTTAATTTAGAAAGAATCATTTTTCCTAGTAGATTAGATATCTATCTACACAAGCCTAGCCTCTGGAGTGTACTGGTTTCACTCAGTAAAATCAGAAAGTTGTGCGCTTGAACCAAACCTACTAATATTCTGTGAGAAAAGTACCTACCTTACCTATTTATTTATTATTAATCTATGTGGTGCATGCAGCAGAAATATTATAAAAAAAACTTAGTAAGTAGTTCTTATTATTTTTATTTGCTTGGTAGGTGCTCAACTTATTATTAGTACCTGGATGACCGAGCTTTGCTCGGGTTTTTTTCTGGTAAATCGTGTTTTTTTGAAAATGAAACCTAGCTAGATCGAATTATTGCCCCCGAAATCCCCTGCATACTAAATTTTATGAAAATCGCTGGAGCCGTTTCCGAGATTCCGAATATATATATACTAGCTGTCCCGCCCGCGACTTCGTTCACTTAAAGTAGGTATCTAACTAAACTGAGTTTCAAACAAATCACACTAATAAAAAAATCCCATAATAACTTTGACACCCAATTTTGCCCTTTTTACGTAATCCAGGAATACGTTTCTATTTATTTTGCATTTAAAGTATCCAAACCAAAATTAAGACCAATCGCACCACCCTTTAAAAAGTACTCATAAAAACATTGACCCCACATTTGACCCCTTTTTGAAGTTTACATTGAAAAATCCTGAAACACGTGTCCATTTATTTTGTATTTACAGTAAGTACACAAAGTTTCAGACTAATCGCACCACCCGTTAAAAAAATCCCATACAAACATTGACCCCTTTTTTAGAGTTATATTGAAAAATTCTGAAAGAGGAAACAAAGTTTAAGGCCAATCGCACCACACGTTAAAAAAATTTCATATAAACATTGACCCCCCCATTTGACCCCCTTTTTTAAAGTTGTATTGAAAAATCCTAAAACACGAAATTAAGTTTCAGACCAATCGCACCACCCGTTGAAAAGTTCCCATACAAACATTGACCCCACATTTGACCCCTTTTTCAAGGTTATATCGAAATATCCTGAAACACGTGTCCGTTCAATTTGTATTTGCAGTACACAAACAAAGTTTCAGACCATTCGCACCACCCGTTAAAACGTTCACATACAAACATTGACCCCACATTTGACCCCTTTTTGAAGGTTATTTTGAAAAATCCTGAAACGCGTGTCATTCATTTTGCATTTACAGTACACAAGCAAAGCTTCAGACCAATCGCACCACCCGTTAGAAAAATTCCATACTAACATTGACCCCCCTTTGACCCCTCTTTGAAGGTTATATTGAAAAATCCTGAAACACGTGTTCATTTATTTTACATTTACAGTACACAAACAAAGTTTCAGGCCAATCGCACCACCCGTTAAAAAGTTCCCATACAAAAATTGACCCCACATTTGACCCCTTTTTGATGGTTATATTGAAAAATCCTGAAACACGTGTCCATTCATTTTGCATTTACAGAGCACAAACAAAGTTTCATGAAAATCACTCCACGCGTTAAAAAGTTTCATACAAACGTTTTCACCCTTTTTCACCCCCTTAGAGGTGGAATTTCCAAAAATCCCGTCTTAGTGGGTGCTTTTGTTATAAAAGGAAACCACCTTCCAAATTTCAGCTTTCTAGCTTCAGCGGTTTCGGCTGGTCGATGATAAATCAGTCAGTCAGTCAGTCAGTCAGTCAGTCAGTCAGTCAGTCAGTCAGTCAGTCAGTCAGTCAGTCAGTCAGGTTAAGCTCTTATATAGATATAGATATACATATATATATACAAGAATTGCTCGTTTAAAGGTATAAGATTACTTATCTTCTCAAGTAGTTAATAATAACAATAACAATGACCTAAGGTTATCGTGTTTCCAAACATCATTATTTTTGGCGTTTCAGTATTTTCCCTATTAAAATTGTGTGGCTCGAAAACTACTATATTCATGATTAGTTAGTAACTTGTTGGCTTTTTAATTTTAAGATTTAATATTTTTAACATAATACACCGTGAAATTTTAATGGTTGTTTTCCCGCGGCAGAACAACTTGCCATAAGGAGTACTTTCAAAACATAGAGTTAAAGTAAAAAAATAAAGACGTTTTTGTTTTAAAATAATTTAATAAATATTCATCAACTCGAAAACAACGTGAGGAACTATAGTAACATTAGACGTAACTTGTAGGTACTATTCGAATCGCACGCGTCGCATGGGATGAATTAGGGTCATGTGGTCCACGGTGGTCATACCAGATACAGTGGCTCAGTAACAGTACAGCAAAAACAAACGAAGATATCTACCTGTCTCTTTTCCCTAATGGTAGCGCTTGGGACGAAAACTTATCGCAACCAATCAGCCCGCGCACACGGCGCGCCATACTTGTGTGAGGGGAGATTTTCTATTTTCGGTGTCAAAAGTTTACTTTTAAGGTAAGAAATCTGTTGTTCTAAGTCCATAATGGTACATGACATTACCATGTTACTATTTTGACTGCATAACGTGTTTATTTATGATTGCTTACATGTGTGATTTGACCCCAAAGCTCTCTTACTTTTTTATGTGTGATAGCTAAAATAAAAAATGGCGCCAGAGTCCACAGTGGCTCGTATTAACAAAATACACAGTGGATCATGATCCATGATGACTGTTTGGCGGTAGTACTATACGCCAACAGTCTTTCTACTGCTTTTCAACTGATCTGTCCCAACTAAATGTTCACTAAGTGTTTTAAGCAATGTTTAATTAAATATTATGTTAGTTTAACTGTTTTACAGTATAGAATTTATGTTCTTATGATTGTCTGTAGCAGAAAAATAGTTTTTGTTTATTATTTAATCAGAAGAGTTATTTTTTTTGTTTATTTTTATGACTAGGCTAGTAATTTGGTTTATTATTATATTTAAGATGTAAAAAATGTGTCAAATAGGTTAGAGCTTTTATTGACAACGTTGTCAATGTTGCTATCGAAGTTTTTTATTGCTTGTTGATTTATTTTATATAGTAGCGTAAATACGTGATTACCTGATCTCCATATAAGAAAGACTTAATCATTTTAATAAAGCGACTGATTAATTTCTAAATTCTTTGTTTTATTTTAATGGCATGCACTTATAGTATCCACCGTGTACCACCCCTAACCACTGTGTATTTAGGGTCTAGCCACTGTTTCGAACCCTAGGTACAGTGGCTCATTTCTGACATTTTGAAAAAACTAGTTTGTTTTCTTTTAACTTTCATTTAGCAAGAAATTAATTATACCAAGTCAAACTAGTTGAAATACATTATATCCATTCTCAATAGCAGCATCCTAGCATAATCCGGGGCCGTATCACAGATCTTGGAAAAAAAGTGACCCACTTTAGACCACCTGACCCTACTATTGGTTCGTGGTCGCTTTCGAATTAAATTTTCAAAATGGTATATCTGTTTTATTGTTTCTAATATTTAATTTGTTTATACAACGATTGTATTACCAAGACTAAACCATTTCGCTGCGTGAAAACAACCATTAAAATTTCTCGGTGTATATAATATATCTATAATTTTAAATCTTATGTTAACAAATAATTATTATTACATACTATTTGTATCTGTACCTAGCTTATAGAAAAGTATGTTTCTACCCGATCCACAAAATAAGACAGAATCAAGTATGTCCAATTCAAAGTGCTTGAATTCAACCCCATCGTTCATGTCAATAACTTTGGTAGAGTCATCGCAGTCCCAAGAAATTACTGGAGACATTTCAGTCCAAGAGTTTCCATCTACTGAATGTCTGTACTGAACTTTTAGGAAAGTGCCGCTGCCAGCATCTTCCCTTGGAACATATTCTATTTTTCGTATAATATGAACATTATTTAAATCGAAAGATAGCGTTATTTTCTCCATTTCTTCACTTATTGAAGAGGGTGAGGCAAAACAGGTGAGGCCCCACTCATAATCTGTGTGCCAAAAGGTACGATCAAGTTTAGTTAAGTTGCACAATTCTAATAGGTGTTCGCTTGGTGCATTACAGGTTACTGTAACTTCTTCTACAATATCTTTATATGATTCTTCTTTAGTCTCAATGTATATGTAATCACTCCATTTGGACACTGTGGCGTCGCTCACAGATCGGATTCTAAAAACGTGTTTTGATTTATGTTTCAAATCTTTGAATTTGTATTTGTTTCCCAATATGTTGCTGAATATAGCATTTCTATCTCTTTCAATCTCATAATAAGAAGCATTATTGACTTCCCACCGTAAAGCGACCGATGTTGCTGTTATGTCTTCATCAACTGGCGATGATAGTATGGGAGCTTCTATATTATTATTAACAATTAAATTGCTTCCAAATATTTTATCTATGTTGGAAAACCCTTCGATTTTTATTGATATTTCCGAATTAGACACATCAATCTTTTCGATTTTGATGCGTAAACACCCTTGATGTAACTCATCTGTGCCAAATATCTCAAGATACGGATTGACAATAAACTTATGATCAAAGTAAAATACATTATCATTATTTTCGTATTCCTCTTCAGTCTCCGCTCTTTGAAATTTGATTTTCTTTTCATTGATAACTGCTTTTATGGTTTCAACACTTTCAGACGCCATTATTTGCAAAACTGTACTTCTTTCTTTAACTATATCGTTGTAGCTTCCCACAGTCTTCTGTATGCAAATTGAAACATTCCCACTTTTATTTGATGCAGGTCCGTCAGCAGTTATGGTAGTCTCTGCATATTTCTGTTCAAGATATTCCGAAGATTTTCCATCATCTTCATAAACCGTAAAAGTAGATGTACCGTTTAGATACAGTAGAAATATTCTGCAATCTCTATTGATTTTACCAGGGTTATTGTTGGGGTTAACGAGAGGTATGATCGCACCATCTTTGACGAAAACCGGGATCTTCCATATTGGGGTTTTGATATAGTTATAAATCTTGCCTCCCTGATATCTATCTCCGGTGAACAGATCAATCCAAATCTGTCCGTAATCGGGCAAATACACTCCATGACGCACAGGTATATTTTCATATTTTGGCTTTGTGTAATAGCTTGGCCAGTAATAAAATGAAGAATTAACGAAGTCAAGCCCGCAGTTGACGTCTGGGTTTGCGTATACTGGGGCGACTAATAGACTCGGTCCCCACATGAATTGATACTGCGAGTCCTTTGTATATGCGGACCTTTCCTTTGGAAACTCTAAAAACATGGCTCTTATCATCGGCAGATTTTGAACAGATTCACGACATATTGTGTAGTTATACGACTGTAGCATGGATTTAAATTTCAGGGAAGCTCGATTTAATTCAATACATTCAATACAATTAAAACCAAATGGTGTTTTGTCTACTCTACCCCAACCGTCCAGGTTTAACTGGAGAGGGGTAAACGTCTTCCATTGATATTCTCGAATGTTAACTTCTACATTGCCTCCTCCATATGCGCCATCCATGGTAGAGCCCACGACCGGCAGCCCTGACAACCCAGCCCCAATCAAGGCAGGGATATGAAAACGAATGTTCTCCCATATTCCGCCGGTCTGTTCTCCATTCCAAACGGCTGCATGTCTTTGAGTACCTGCCCATCCATTGGCCACAATTATAAATGGTCGTTTATTCGATGGGGTCATAAGTATTTCGGTCGCTTTCTCAACAACTGCGAGGCAAAAACTATTCTGGTCATCATCGCATTTGAAACCAACAACACCGACGTCTACTTCTTTACGCAAATCCCTTTCTCGTTTCGCAGGATCTTCAAGATCTTTTGGTGTTAAGAAGCGGTTCGTCCATAAAACTACTTCTATACCATTTTTTCTAGCATATTCAACAAATTTCTTCAAGTTTTCTAAATTACCATCTAAGGAATCAGTGTGGCCGTAACCGGATTCATTGTTTGGGACAAACCAACCCATTGGCATATCTTGTTTCCTGAAAGAGTCTATAATAAATTTCGCCGAAAATTCGTAGTGATTTTTTTCTCCATTCAAAGACCCTACAAGTCCTTTTTCACCGGGGCTTCGAAATGGCTCATAGTAATGGCAATCATCGCAAACTACTTCACGACCGCCGTTTGGACCACCTCGATACCAATACATATCATTGTAGGTGTTAATATGAGCTTCATATAAAGCATATTCAGGCATGAAAATGGGTCTGCCAGTGAGTTCATGATAATCACTTAAAATATTTTTAGGAAGAGTATTAATGAAATAATACGCGTCAAAGTAATTCTCTTCATGTTCAATTACGACAATTTGTTGGTTATCAGAACCATAATCGTAGTTACCTGTTTTCCAGGTATTTCTCAACACTCCATAACCCCTTGTTGACCAATAAAAAGGTGTGGGACAGGTGTTGCATCCATCTGCCCAATTGCCGGGTTTGCCAATCAATATATTTTCTCCTTTATGAGTGAACCTGCCATTTTGTATTCCTCCTCCGAAAAAATATTCATCTTCCCATTGATGCAATATTTGTTTACATTTTGAGTCACTGTAATGTATTGTTTCGTACTCTTTCAAAACTTCCATAAGGCTTCTTTTGTCGTCGACTGCCAATGTTCCTTTTATCTTATCAAACAGTATTTTTAGTTCATTTGTTTCTACAATGTAATGGTGCTCAGTTTGTAAGAGCGTAGAATGGTCAAACGCATTTGTGCCATAATCTTCTACAGCTTTTACATTTATTTTGGGAACTTCAGAAGCATCAGTGGCTATTGGGTATTCTAAAAATTGCCCTGTCGGTGACATATAGAACCGAAATACATGATTATTCAGAATACTCAATGAAGCATATTCTCCAGATATGTAACGAATTGAGTAGCTTGTTTTAAGTTTTTCGAATGTAGCGATGCCTCTTAATTGTTTTTCTTCAATGGCAGCCATATTGTTTAACTGCGATAATCTGAAATTGAGGTGCAATTAAATCATAACTTTTTTGTACGTACCTAGGTACTTATTAGTGTTTAAAATTTATAGGGAAGTACCTACACAGATAGGTCTAGTGGTAGTGACCCCGTCTTCCGATCCTATGGTCGTTGGTGCAAGTACAGTCGTGCACTAATCGATTTTTCTGTTTGAAAACTTTTGTGCAATGCAAGTAGGTACGTACGTACCCTCAAATAGTCATGAAAAATAACACTGGCATATCGTAGAACCAAAAAAAAATCGAAGACATGTGCCAAGTGCACGAAAGAAGCCTTTGATGCGCGCTTTAAACCTTTCACCACACTAACCCAAAAGAACGAGTGATACGATAAGAATATTATAGGTACCTACGTATGTATATATTTTTATCAAAACCTACCTATCTAAGGTCACTAACAGAAGAAATTGATTTTGTATGGACAGACAAATTGAACTATGCTTATTTAATATAGGTATAGGTAGTAAGTAATAGTCATCAAACGTGTAAGTAGAGTGCCTACATAAATAAACACCTACCTACTACATAACAACTTTGACATACAATATTATTACTTACATATTTACACAGTTGATAAAACTATATAAGTCGATACAGTCAACACGAGGTGGTATTTAGACGGAAAGTTGCACAAAAAAAGTTGGCTGGACGAAAGTTATCAAGCGTTTGCGATTTAAGTTTGGTTGGGCACAGAACAATTTAAAAGTTTTAAAAAGTCGTAAAAATTATGGCTAAATGAATAAGTAGTAGGTACCTAGGTAACTTAGTACTTAATGCTTTTATTTTCTTGCTGACTTTATTGAAACGTCTTTAAAACTGTGAAGAAAATGAAAAGAGAAACATAATTAAAAAATAAGAAAAAATAAAGGAATGCTGACCTTTTAAATAACGTAGGTACAACGTAGGTACCTCTACCTACCTACCTACATAATGACGAGTTTAGGTATTTAATATGTAGGTAGCTATAATTGTAGTAGGCAAGGGCGTCCGTCGCCAGCTCAGGGCCCGGGGGGAAGGGGGGGCAAGTTGATAATAAGGTGGATAAGAAAGTTTTGAATATCTTAGGACTTTGGTAGCTTTGGATTTGGCTGCATTTTTTTTATCTCTGGGGGGAGGGGCAGAGCTGTTTCTTCCTGCTCCCCCTTGGCGACACCTTAGTTAGTAAGTTAGGTAGGTAGGTACCTACTTACATAATTTTACCAAATAATCAGATAAAACTGGTGCACTTACCCTTTTCATCTCTTGACGCAGTAGGATGATTTGATTACCTTTATTGATTATTTATATACTTAGGTATAACTTGCAAAAGCGAGGCTAGGCTAGGAACGTCCTGTAACCGACTGCACCGAAAGTTACTGGGTTAGTGTACCTACCTACCTATTTTGTCGGGTTATAAACTCTACGCGGGTAGGTATTTTAGATAAAACTGAAATGATGACGAATAACAAGTGAACGAGCGAAACGAAGTGCCTGGTAAGTAGGTATTTTGTAGGATTTCCTACGGTGCATTTGACTAACAACTACATACGTCGTCTCGTCGCTCTGGTTTTTATATTTTTTCTCGTGATAATTTGAGTTTTATTGCGTAATTTTGGTAGTTATTTTGCCACTAAAGCCCGGGTTCTTGACGCGAGTGTAAAATATGTGAATTAAAGTGAATAGTTCCCTTCAAAATCCATCGGAGGAAATCCCTAGAATTTCGAACAAAACAGCCATCTTTTGTTTAAAATTGACTTGACAACTTGACTATGACTCTGACGTTGACGATACTTAAATATAAATACACTTGACACTGGCAAAATTGTTCTCTAAGAGACAGATCAGATGCCATAATTGAAGAAGAAGAAGAAGTACTTTATTTTATTTTATTTATTTATTATGCAACGCCAACAGCACACAACACACAACAAAACATTATAAAAAAACAACATGAAAACAAATTATACTATGAAATGTGTGCCAATTACAGGCATGCACAACATTTACCATAATGTTTTTACTTTGTGTGGCATGTAGGTACAGAGCAGGGTTGGATTCAGACCCTTGAAAAATTATTGTACATGGAAGTTAAAAGTATACTACTTTGACTAAAATTATACTACGTTTCTGTTTTCATCGATTTTGTTTTGAATTAAAATAAAATAGCATTTGTTGGTGAAATTTTGTTGTATTATTTACTTAAAATATTCACAATTTAATCAAATTGAGGCAACTGGATGTCTATTTCAGCCAATTTGTCAATCAGAACTTTGTCCTTTGCAATAACACGATGTTAAATTCTTTCTTTTACAGCATCGCATGAAAGAATCAGTGAGTTTGTGAATGTTTGTCTTTGCCTGATTTGATGTTGCCATATGTACAGAAAATCTCAATACTGTAGGGTAAATGTTCAAAATTACTACCAAATAAACAAATCGGCTTGAACATAAAATTATGCTACTTTCGCGTAGTAGGTATACTTGCTTTACGATACTACATACTACATATCATGAAATTATGCTACAAATAGTATAATTATACTACAAAATCTAACCCTGGTACAGAGTAGACCCGTCTATCTAGTTAAAATTACACATTATTGCACAACACGTATTGTACCTAGGTAGTATGTATGTAGGTAGATATTATAATAATTCTATATTAAATTTACTAGCTGGTTGGTAGTAACTTAATTTGGAAAGAATCATTTTTCTTAGTGCACTAGCCTAGCCTAGCCACTTCACTTACCTACCACCCTGCGGCCAGCACATGCGTTAGCATCCTACTAGTCTGTGGCCGGCACCCAGTCACGTCATCCCTGGGCAGTTTTACTCAAAGGTTTTATAATTTTCTCACTATTCGCCATCATTCGCACCAAACGATTTTGGTAACAACCAATCTTCTTTGCTGCATCTTCTGATAGCATAAAAGCTTGCTTAACGAGCTAAAAAAGTTTAAAAATAACGGTAGGTAGAGATAATATATCAAATTGAGGTTTCCCTTGGGGTTCCCCGAGATAACAGAAGATAACTCCGAGAGCTATCTAAAAAAATAACAATAACAAAAATTGGCTTAAATTATTTTATCGTACAAAATGGTAGTATGGTGAATCAAATTCGTTATCGGTTTTAGACATTCTTTCATAACATAGACTAAAATATAAGAAAAAATAAGTTCAAGAATGTAGGTTATTTAATTTAGTAGTTACCTAAATGGAAATGAAAATTGTACAAATAAATTCAATTTTGTTTTTTTCAATAGCATTCAAGTTTGATTTATTACTTGATGCTATTAAAACTGATGTACTTGATTGTAAGGTTGACAGTTTACATAGACAGACCTATCTGAAGATAACGACAACTTGACTGTGACGATGACAGCATAATACTACAAAATTGAGACAGATGCCTTAAATAAAGAAGAAGGATTTTCTGCGGTGCATTTGCCTGACAACTACGTCGCTCTGGTTTTTATATGTTTTCTCGTGTTATTTTGAGTTTTATTGCGTAATTTTGGTGGTTATTTTGCCAATAAAGCCCGGGTTCTTGACGAATATTAGAGTGAATAGTTCTCTTCAAATTCCATCGGAGGAAATCCCGAGAATTTTCAACAAAACAGCCATCTTTTGTTTAAAATTGACTTGACAACTTGACTATGACTCTGTGACGTTGACAATACTTATAAATAAATACACTTGACACTGGCAAAATTGTTCTCTAAGAGACAGATGCCATAATTGAAGAAGAAGAAGAAATAAAGAAGAAGCAGACTCGCTCGACTCAAGCAAAAGTTGACATTTTCCGAAAATCATTGTTTTTCTTTCGGACGCGTCCATTATTTCTTTCCATTCCAAACCAATACAATTTTTTCCACAAATTTGTGTTGTGTGACTGGCTAATAAACAGTAAGGGTAAGTGAAGCTCTTATGAGCAGCATAAAACAGAAGCGGACCATAAAAATTAATCGCTTTGTCATCTTGTCATAACCTTACCAACCCGGTACGTATTCACTTTATCATTTTTCAAACTAATATATCATTTTTCAGATGTTTCTAACCCGCTCAGAGTATGATCGCGGTGTCAACACATTCAGCCCTGAAGGGCGGCTGTTCCAAGTGGAATACGCTATAGAGGCCATCAAATTGGGCTCTACAGCGATTGGTATCTGTACTTCCGAAGGCGTAGTCTTGGCAGTGGAAAAGAGGATCACGTCTCCTCTCATGGAGTCTACAACTATCGAGAAGATCGTGGAGGTAGATCGGCACATCGCATGTGCTGTATCTGGTCTTATGGCTGACTCTAGGTACGATTTTAGACGCATTTGTTTAGTAAAATTTTAATAGTAGTATGTACAAGTTCATCCAACAGATCTAGGCATTCGCGAAATTAGCCACAGGTGCGAGTTTGCGCATGTACAGTCCCACCGTCCCTCTCCATACCTCCAATTGCTCCTGAAAAATGCTGCGCAGCTCTTGCGGCTAACTTCACGAATGCCGCGACTCGTTGGGCCAACTGTACATATTGAAATAAGTAATGACTAAAGCAAACAATTTTATACATTCAAAATCCTTCGCACTCAGGACTCTAGTAGAACGAGCCCGTGTGGAATGCCAGAACCACTGGTTTGTTTACAATGAGCGCATGAGCGTGGAGTCGTGTGCACAGGCCGTGTCCAACCTGGCAATACAGTTTGGAGACAGCGATGATGACAGCGGCACTGCTATGTCTAGGCCTTTTGGTGTGGCCGTTATGTTTGCAGGTATGATTTTACTACTAATAAATAAAATATATATGATCACAACTGTAATCCCCAGGCTCGATAGATATCTCCTCAGATCTTTAGTTACTTAGATCTTTGAGGATATCTAAAGGGGGTAGTCAGAGGCAAGTCCAAACATGACATTTGGTACATGCCCACATTTTGCACAGTAGTTAGTATTCCGTACGTGACAGATTTTACTACTGTTGCTGCTTAATCCTTGTATAAGACAAAGTCGGGTTTGTTCAAACATTTTTAACTCTAGAATAGCTGGACTGATTTTCATAAGGCAGTACAAGGTGTCACCAGGATAGCTAGTTTTAACTATTTCTCTTTTTTTCTATGTATTTAGTTTAAATTTAGCTTTCAAACTAATAGTGAAGGATATGTTTGGAAAAGGTTGTCTTGTGTTAAAAATTCACTGTTCATACAAATATTGACAACTTTGTATCCATATTTACACCATACTTGAGAATTGCATATCCGAGATTTGCATTATCCCATAATCCTATAATAACAACATGAATGTAAGTAATATATATACTTATGACATAATTATGGTCTTTGTGGTTGAAACTATAATTTTGTCTATGCCATGCTTCCTTTGCATGGTAGAGAAGTCTCAACCAAAAATTACCAAATATAATTACGACCCATAATTTTGAGACTGCAAATTCAATATATATTCATATTTGCCAATATACATTCTTATTTAGCTAGAATATGTTAGTACTTATGTACCTATCCCTACCTAATCTGTTACAGGTATTGATGAGAAAGGTCCTCAACTATACCACATGGATCCTAGTGGTACATTTGTCCAGTATGATGCTAAGGCTATTGGTTCTGGCAGTGAAGGCGCTCAACAGAGCTTAAAGGTATTCAATTGATGGTCAAAATAAAATTTATTAACTTCGGACTTATGGTGTTCTATGGTCAAATTAAAGATTGACTAAAAAATTTAATAAGGCAAATAATGTTTAAATGAAAATGTTTCTGTGCTTCAAAAAGAATGTTAAGCTATTGTTCTTGGCTTTTAAGAAGTTCTTAGACCCTATTGGTGGCCTTATGGCAACCTATTAACTTGGTTAACTGAGTTGGTGACAAATGTACAAACTTATGATTTACTAGCTTCTGTTCGCGGCGTCGCCCGCGAAGTAGCTACATAAATTATATTCGTCCTGAAAGTTCATTCTACACATTGGTAAATGAATTTTTCAAATAGGTCCAGAAGCCTTGGAGCCTATTCAATGCAAACAAACAATCAAATCTTTCCTCCTTATATAATTCTCCTTATATTAGTATAGATTGAGTAGTGAAATTTTTTATTTTAGGAAGTGTACCATAAGTCCATGACCCTGAAGGAAGCTATTAAGTCTGCCCTGACCATCCTCAAGCAGGTCATGGAGGAGAAGCTATCGGAGAGCAATGTGGAAGTGGTCACCATGACTCCAGGGTCCATGTTCCACATGTTTACACGGGAACAACTGGCTGAGGTTATTAAAGATATACCTTAAGTTGGAATGGTAACAGTTGAAGGATTTGGCATAGAGCAACACATATTAAGGTACGAGTTGGCAGCGGGCGACGTGAGGCAGCGGCGGACGACGTGTCGCGGCGACACTACTTGTTTCTATGTCTTTCTATGAAATTCCTTCTGTAGTTAGCGACACGAAGCTAGCGACGCATTTCATAGAAATTCATAGAAACCAGCAGTGTCGCCGCGACACGTCGTCCGCCGCCGCCTCATGTCGCCCGCTGCCAACTCGTACCTTTAGGTATAAAAAAGTATTAAGTACTTTAATATTTTTTTTGGAATTTAGTATGTCGGGTTTAGATTGCATTCAATTCTGGGTTATTGAAAAGTGATTATAATTTCATCAGTGTAACATTTTTGCATCATTAATTATATTGATTTAAAAGGGGCTAAAATCTTTCAACTAAAATACCATCTTAGGATATGAATTTTTGAGTAATATTTAAAGTAAATTGTGTTGAAATCATTGTAATTTGTATTTATACTTGCATTCATTCATGGTTTATTGTATTTAGATTGTAAAATGCAAGTCATTGTATTCAGAGTTTAATTTATGTACTTAGATATTATTTTTACTGTTTATGTAGGTTAAATTGAGTATTATGTACATCTCAAATCACATTTGGCAAGAGATTGCATTGCGTTTTCCAAGTTTCTCAGGTTTGTATTACAATTTATTTTAAATATTACCTACTTGGTGAGTATTGGTATGTTCTGGATCTACATAGTAAGTACACCTAACTGTTTATTAAATAATTTTATATAAATTGCGTATTTATTAAGTTCCTTACACTCAGTCCTTTAGATAGAAATTGTAATAATTTAAATACATAGTAATTATAAATGTTATAGGTCTATTGGGTAGAAAATCTATTGGTATTGATTGAATAGTTTTATTACTCATAGTTTTGCTAAAAGGTTGAAGCATCTAGAATTAATATAAACTAGCTTCTGCCCACGGCGTACCTTGAACAACAAAATCAAATCTATCCCATGGGAACCGTACACTTTTCTGGGATACAAAGTAGCCTATGTGCTATTCCAGACTATAATCTCTGTGCTAAATTTCATCCAGATCCATTCAGCCATTTCAGCGTGAAAGAGTAACATACATTCATACAGACAAACTTTCACGTTTATAATTAGTAGGACTAAGATGCTATATAGTTTCCGGCTGTTTTTCTTAAACGGTGAAGGAAAACATCGTGAGGAAACCGGCATACCCTAGAACCAAAAATTCGAAGGTATGTGTCATAGGTTAGTATTCTTATAAGCGGCGATGGGCTTGCAACCTGTCACGTACGGAATACTAACTACTGTGCAAAATGTGGGCATGTACCAAATGTCATGTTTGGACGTGTCTCTGACTACCCTCTTTAGATATCCTCAAAGATCTAAGTAACTAGAGATCTGAGGAGATATCTACCGAGCCCGGGGATTACAGTCGTGATCATATTTATTTTTTTATATTTTTATTTTTTATCTGTTTTTATGGCACATCTTTGGAGTAGAAATTTTCGCCGAAATGAAAGACAGATAGTAACAAAAACTACACTTTAGTTTGTCACTAGCTTCTGCACGCGGCGTCGCCCGCGAAGTACCTACATAAAATATAGCCTATGTTCATCCTGAAAGTTCATTCTACACATTGGTGAAAGAATTTTTCAAATCGGTTCAGTAGTTTCGGAGCCTATTCATTTCAAACAAACAAACAAACAATCAAAGTTTTCCTCTTTATAATATTAGTATAGATTATCGTAGAAGGTAGGAACTTATATTTATTGTATGCCATTAGATAGACGACGGCTCACGGGATACAAACTTGCTATAACAAAAAGTGCCTAATCTTATAATTTCATCAGATGATAGCAGCGGTACCGGAACTGCAGAGCGAGTCTAACTCCTCCAGAACTATTCACCAGGACCTGTCAAAGTTGCGTCTGGGAAGACAGACTGTGTAGTGATGTAGCATAAGATTCATATTGCCGTGGAACGGAATGGAACTGAATTGAATTGAATTTACAAATATTTTGATAATTCTCGCTACTATACTTTCAGGCCATGTTGTTTTGTAGTCTTTTGCGCCACACTTCGCTTCCATTTGCACCTATTCGCCAGATACTGGAAATAGCATCTGATAGAATTGGCGGAAACCCGCAGAAAATTCTCCAGAGGACGCGCGACCGACACTTGGTTCTTATGTAGTTTGTACTGTACACAATTGACATAAAGTTCACAATGCTATGTACAAATTTGCTTAAAAAAGTCGCCTTCATTCCGTTCTGTGGCATGTAAATGTCTAACTACATTTATAAACGCTTACGTAAAAATAAAACTTACTTAGCTATACCTACCTAATTTTTTTTCAATTGCAGTCAGTGAGTAGGTATAATTTAAGTATAGAGATACTTGAAAATAAGGTTAGTTAATGCAAAGAAAACGAAAGATTAGTAGGTAATATTTTAATTCATTATAAAATTGAGCTTAACTTATATGCTGATGGAATGTTATCCTTATTTACTAATACATACATATTTACATTCGAAGATCACATTAAGATATAAACATAGGTTACAGTTCGACTACTGGATGGCTTCCTATATATTGTTTATAAACTAGAGTAAAAACACAGATCAGTGAAGAAAAAGCACCTTATCTAACTTATCCACTGATAAATGCACTGTAATTATGCACTCATAATAACAGTTTTCTCATGTAGAACGTATAATTCAGAGATAATTAAACACTGATTGTAAGTTATATAAAAGTTAGTTTTAAGATACAAAGAATCAAATCTATTTTTGCGCCGCCGGCCTTTCGTCATTTCCGTCTAGGGGCCAACGATAAATTACGTCACACGTTAAAAGGGAGGGAGTGGAGGGGGTGGACGAAGTGTGACATTGTGTGACAAGGGGGTGGGAGGGGTCTGAAATTTCGTGACGTCACATTTCAAAATCTATTATAATCTAAGTGGTAAAACATTTTACTTTACGAAAACAATAATATATAGGTAGGTATATATTTTTGAGGTAACTATATCATGTACCTGATGTTAATTTCATTAAAAATAATTTAAATGGAAATAAAACTGATTTCGGAACCGCTTTTTTCATTCAATAATTTCTAAATGTGCAAATTATGTGACGTCATACTAGGGAGGGGGCTCCTCTCACAAATGTAACCAGCTGTGACAAGGACGGGGGGAGGGGCAAAAAATCATGAAATTCGTGTGACGTAATTTATGGAATCTTACAAATACTTCAGCAAATATGGCTCTAGTTCCAACGGTCTAGTAGTAGAACCTAACCTATGCACCGGCAAACCATTCCTATCAATAATAAACTTCGTAAAATTCCATTTAATAAAGTCCACAAAAGTGCCCCCCTGCATCCGCTTTAGATACATCCATAATGGCGACGCGTTCTCTCCATTCACATTCACCTTTTCATATATATCGAATTTAACTCCCTTATCTCTAGTGAACTTGACAATATCAGATGGAGAGCCCGGTTCTTGGCCGTTGAACTGGTTGCAAGGGAAAGCCAGGATACGTAGACCCTTGTGGAAGTACTTATCGTATAGCTCGTTGAGCTCTCTGTAGTTGGTGTCGGTAAGGCCACATTGGGACGCGACGTTGACAATAATAAGTACGTATCCTCTGTAAATTTCCAGTGAGATCGGATCGCCGTGGATATTGTTGATTGTGAAATCGTACACTGTTTTCGGTAGGGTTGGCGGTGGATTCTTGCTGGAAATAGAAAAGATACTTATAAATGTCTAGCTGACTCTGTCTGCGCGTTTAAAGTAATATATTTTTTATCCCGTTTTTGCAACAGGCTCCGCTCCTATTGGTCGTAGCGTGATGTTTTACAGCCTAACCTTCCTCGATAAATGAACTATCCAACACAAAAATATTTTTTCAATTCAAACCAATACTTTCGGAGATTAGCGCGTTCAACCAAATAAACAAACAAATAAACTCTTCAGGTTTAATTAGTATAGATAATGATTCTAAATTTTACACTCCTCTTCTCTCTACAACACCAAAGCTCTGAAATTCAGTAGATTTACGTACCTGTTTTGTATACCTTAGCTTGGATTTGACCAAACTAGTTTACACGTTATTCTTAGAATAAATCTTAGTTATCAAAGAATAAATTGTCATAATATGTACTTTTATTTAAAATTCCACATATCTTATATTATACCAATTGGACAAATTCAACCTCATTCAGAAACATGCTAAATACTTGTTCTAATCTGTTGCTATCTCTTTTCAATGAAATCAGAATGAGAAGGATATTGTACTTTAGAAGTGTTTAAAATTGGAGGGTTAATTTTGAGTACATACTTATTAATGCCATGGAACTTTCTGAAGTTGTGAACGGCCTCAAAGATGTCATGCGCCATCAGGTCAGGACTCTCAAGTGCCGCAAAATGTCCGCCGTCGTCCACTATACTGCAATCAAACACAAAAGTTATTAATTCGTTCATAACATCACATACATTTGAATGCCACCGAATTATTGACACGGACTCGTGGTCACAACAGATGACAACAGTCACACTGGCATGACACCAGATTGTCACACTGGTGTGACTAGCAGGAATTCATTTTACTCGTGGTCATACTCAAAGAGAATATAATCACTACGTTTGTCATACTATTAGTGTGGGGAATTGAATGAGTACTTAGGATTAAGTGTTCCTTGAAACCCCAACAAAAATGTGAAAGGGGCCAAGTTCGGTAGAAACGGTGTTCGGGGTTGACGGTAACGTCTAAAAGAGTTGAGATTAGAATGGGTAGCAGTTTTTTAAATCTCAGCTAAAGGACGAAGTCAACGTCAAGTCCCAAAGACCCACCATTACGACTTATTTAGAAGAATATTTTGTAACTTTCTTTGGTATTGAATTTTATAATTTGGCAAATTTTAATACTTGTACTAAAGCCCCGCACTTTTGCCGTAAGTTGGTATTAAAATTGACGTTATCCTTCACATTTTATGCCTTGTAATGTTGACTTAATATACCTATTGTCTTAAGTACCTGCTTTGTATATAGTTCTTGTACTTGACTCGAAGCATTTTGTCCGAATGGTGGATCAATTCGTGGCGGAACTTTATTCCCCATGTCGGTACGTCTGTGGGGATCCTGTTGATCAAAAATAACGTAAAAATATAACACGACACTGTATCGTAAGCGTAACCTCTATTAAAACGGTTAATCAAGAACGATAAATCCAAAAGGGTTTCGCTCAATTAACCGGTTAGAATGAAATGATTTCGTTATTTTCCATATTAGTGACGCGCCCGCTCTTACGACGACAAGCTCGCTTTGACCGGTTAATCTAAGTTCGAGTTAAGGTTGCCTTACCATGAGTTTCTCGAAAATTTATCGAATGCTTACCGGTCAAATATAATAGGTATCTGCCTTTTATTCAATGTCTCAGCGTACACCCTTACACTAGTTGTGATAGTATTTGTAGCCCAGTATATCATCACGTTGTCTAGTAGATGTGTTAGTGAAAATTTATTGAGAAGATTTCCGTCATAGGATTTTTTGAAGGTCGGATTTGTCCAGGATGAGAATTTTTCCAAGATATAGGCGGCTAGACCGGCGGGGGAATCTGATAGAGCGGCACCTGAGAACATAATTTGTGAAGAGTCATGATATGAACACGTGATGAGGAGGGATGGAAACCATTTATTTATTTATTAAACCATGTTTCTTACTAATTTATTATAAACGCGAAAGTTTGTAAGAATGTATGGATGTGTGGATGTTTGGATGTATGTTTGTTACTCTTTCACGCTGAAACGGATCTGGATGAAATTTCACAGAGATAGATTATAGTCTGGAATAAAACATAGGCTACTTGGTATCTCGGAAAAATGTACGGTTCCCGTGGGGTAGGATTGTTTTTGTGTTTCAAGGTACCACGCGGGCGAAGCCGTGGGCGAGTACAGATTTATCGAGGAAGGCTATAGGCTATATAACATCACTCTACGACCAATAGGAGCGGAGCAGCAATAAAAAATGTTGCAAAAACGGGAAAAAAATATACTTAAAACGCGCAGACAAAGTTGAGTTAGCTAGTACAACTATTATAAGTGTTCATTCTCGCTTATCGAGAGTGTCTCACCGATAGTGTCAGGTTTGGTTGCCTGGATATGCATATATCCGGTCTCCTCCAATAATCTCGCCAAGTGCTCTGTGTAGGGATACATCCGGCTTTGAAGTTGGGGCTGTTCGATCCATGATGGAATGTATGACCCTGAAAAATATAAAACCTTGTTAATAAGGGAACTAGATAGCTGATAGATTAGTTATACCTAACGTGACCATTTATTTTTTTACTCAAAACGGGACATCGGTTTATTGACTATCAGTTACTTATCGTTTTTTTTCAGTTGGTTATCAATGCATACAAAAAAATACATTTAATGATTTCTAATCAGAAAATTATATATCTATCTACTTATAATTATAACATTTCTGAGAAGTCTAATTTGTTTCTAAAAACTGGTGATGCCTTTAAATAAGAATAATATTGTTGGCACGTTTTATTTACGTTCACCTTAGTTATCAACATCGCCTTCAGAGCTTTTCGCGAGATTTCGGAAAACGGGATAATTGTGCTTCCCGGAGCTTTGTTTAGAGACAACGGGATAGACAATCAAAAAAAGGGATGGTCCCGTTCAAAACGGGACGTATGGTCACGTTAGTTATACCTATAACCTATAGTACCTGATTGACCGAGCTTTGTTCGGATTTTGCTCGTAAATCTTGTTTTTTGGAAAATGAAACCTAGCTAGATCGATTTATCTCTAGCTAGGTCAGCTGAAACTATACCACTGTATCTATTTTTGTTTGTTTAAGATGCATCTAATTTTTGTTTTGTATTTATAGTTCTTTCGTTGAGTTTGAATTTTGCATTGTGTATGTTGAGTCTTGTCTTGGAGAAGCATATAAATGTTTTTGCCTGTCTGTATGTATCTTTCTGTAGCCCGAAGACTGGACGGATTTTGACAAATGAGGTGTCATTGAATTTTTTAGGATTACAGGAGTACAAAATATCATGAAATCCATAAGGCGGTTATGAGAAGCTATTTTTAATTACTTTTGACGAAAAACTTATTTGTAAATTTCGAGATCTCAGTTTAAGCTTAACTAAACTACTCAAAATAAAATAGGGCCCACTTGAAATATTTCCATACTTTGCCCGACACATTTTTTTTTGCGAGTTGTTGTCAAAGTGGCAATAAGGTACCTACTGTAATGTTTTTTTAATGATCCTTACTGTGTTAAGCTTTTCCTAAAATTAATCTTGAAGTGAATTGTACGTATTTTTTATTATTTTTATTAAAATCATATTTAATTGGCTGGGTATTTTGTTTTGAGTAGTTAAGTAGATACAGTTCATCCAACGGATCTAGGCATTCGTGAAGTTAACCACAGGTGCGAGTTTGCGCATGTACAGTCCCACCGCCCCTCTCCATACCTCCAATTGCTCCCGAAAAACGATACTGCACAGCTCTTGCGGCTAACTTCACTAATGCCTCGACTCGTTGGGCCAACTGTACAAATAATAATAATAAAAACCTTACCCAGTATATGATAAAACGATGCTGTTGGATTGAACAGAACTACAGGGAAGTTTGTATGGAAGCCCAGTACTTTGTCGGGGAAGAGTGTTGCCATTATAGAGCCTATTGTGTGTCCCAGGTCGCCTCCTTGTATGTAGTATTGCTGGAAGCCGAGTCGCTCCATGAGATTTCTCATTACTATCGCCATTTCCATGGGACCGAAACCGCGGCGTGTCGCACACTGAAATAAAATGTCTGTCTTAATATATAAAGTACCGGAATGACCGAGCTTGGCTCGGTTTTTTATTTCGGTAAACGTTTTCTAAAAATTAAACCTAGCTAAATCGATTTTGCGCCCTACATACGAAATTTCATGAAAATCGTTGGAACCGTTTCCGAGATTCAGATTATTTAAATATACAGGGTGTCCCAAAAAGTAGTGTCAAGCGAAAGTCCAGAGATAGAACACCCCTTGGGGTACCCGAATCCCCCCATGTATGTTCCGCGATTTTCTATAGTTTTCAAGTTATTAATTTTTTTCCGAATTTTTGAAAATTTACGACTTGAACAACTTAAAACATTCTTACAAAAAAAGTAGAAAACTTTCTTGAGATTTTTTTTTTGCTACTGTATTGTTATGAGTTGTTCTTTTATGCATAAAATAATCAGCTACGTGACTTTGATGAAAACTATGAAAATGTTGGTGTAAAGTCAAATAATTACATTCGGTGAATTATGACTAAAATTTTCAACTTCAAATTAAAAATCTTAACAAGTGATGTCATGGTTCCTATATAAGTCTAAAGAATTCTCCAGACTCTCAGCTTTCACAATCATTAAAAAAAAGTAGTACTTAGTTAGGCTACTTTGGCTAAAATCGGCCTTCAAAGACGGTGAGGTGGAAAATTCTTAAAATTAGCTACCTGATTAAAAAATAGATTTTGGCCATTTTTATCATTTCTAAGCTTAATTAGTTTGTTAACTAACCAAAAACGACTACAAAGAATTAGTTTATGCCAAAGAAATCAGCAATGTGGCCGAATTAAGAACAAAATTGAGACAGGCCGAAGAAAAAATTAAGGAACTTAAAATAGCTTTCATACGATTTAAGGTAACCTTTTTAAGACGATGTAGGATTTGTATCGAACTAGAAGGTTGACATTTTGAAAACTTTTTGTAAAAACTTAATAAATTTTACATGTTGTTTTATTTCATAAATTAAGCTAAACTAAATAAATAAAACCTTCAAATATTAATGAAATCTTACTTTCCTGCAGTCCTTTTTGGTTAGTTAACAAACTAATTAACATACACACATACATAACGGAACATACATGGGGGTGATTCGGGTACCCCAAGGGGTGTTCTATCTCTGGACTTTCGCTTGACACTACTTTTTGGGACACCCTGTATATACACATACATACAATACAAGAATTGCTCATTTAAAGGTATAGGATAAATATTGGTGGACAATTCACACAATGCCATCTAGCCCCAAACTAAGCAAAGCTTGTAATAAGGGAACTAGATAGATTAATTACCTACATTTTTTTTGTAAATACATACATACATAGAATAGATAATCACACCCAGACACAGAACAAACATCTGCGTTCATCACACAAATGTTAGTCCTGGGTGGGGATCCCACAACCTGCAGCGCAGAAGGCAAAGCTACTACCAACTGAACTGTGAGGCCAGTCATCCTACTAATAATATCCTACTAATATTATAAACGCGAAAGTTTGTAAGAATGTGTGGATATCTGGATGTTTGGATGTATGTTTGTTACTCTTTCACGCTGAAACGGCTTAACGGATCTGGATGAAATTTGGCACAGATATATTATATAGTCTGAAATAGCGCATAGGCTACTTTTTATCCCGGAAAAATGAAGGACTCCCGTAGGATAAATTTGTTTTTGTTTTTCAAGGTACCACGCGGGCGAAGCCGTGGGCGGAGGCTATTATTAAATAAAATGTTTTACCTCAGAGAATCCAAAGCCCGGTAGGCTGGGTGCGATGACCTCAAAAACGAAGTTCTCTTTGGTGGGTTTGATCAGCTTGGGGATGAGCTCGTAGAACTCTCTGATGGAGCTAGGCCAGCCGTGCAGCATCAGTATAGGCACCACATGGTACTGGAAATATTTTTGAATAGTACTTTTATTAGAATTTTGCTTTCAAAATAAACGAAGTACAATATCAACCGTAATTAGCACAACAGTGACCAGTGGCTAGTTCGCGTGTTTTTTTAGACAAAATGTTGAACTAATTTGATCTTTGGGCTGAGTTACAAAATTTTTGTTTTACTGTGAAGTTTAGATATGCTCATTAGAGCCAGAATCTAAAAGTTACATAAGCTAAACCAAGTGGGCATTAGTGCTACTTAACAACACTCAATTTCCCAAAAACCTGCTTGAATATGACTGAAATTAAGCTCCCTACATAAAGTACAGTTATGTAATTTTGGACATAATAACTTTACGATATTTCTGAAATAGCTATAAAACTATTATCTTATAAGCGGCGATGGGCTTGCAACCTGTCACGTACGGAATACTAACTATTGTGCAAAATGTAGGTATGTGCCTAATATCATCATTGGACGTGCCTCTGACCTCTTTAGATATCCTCAAAGATCTAAGTTACTGGAGGTTTGAGGCAGATATCTACCGAGCCCGGGGAATACAGTCGTGATCATGTATTTGTTTTAGTTGCTTACATCAATCTCATCATTATGTGGCTGCACATGCATAAAATGTATATTCAGTCCGTTAATCTTAGTTGTGAAGTGATTAAACTTGTTCAAGAATCGCTCCCTCTGTTTAAAGTTGTAGCTGTTAGCCCAGTACTCTACAACTTGTGTGAGAAAGTTTGAGTTGAAGCCGTACGTGAAACCAGAGTTTTCTATTGGCTGCGGTAGGGGGCGTCGGTGTAACAGCCGCTCTTTTAAGTCATTTACTATCTGAAAGAAATAAGCTAGATGATTGATCCGATCTGTTGAGGGTTTCAGTGTACACTAATGGATTTTCTGTTCAATGTATGTGTGCTATACCAGTAGTGCGATTGCAGAACTCTGATACAATCAACACTTGTCAAAACTGGCTTAAATTGATTGTAAGTAGAGATCCATAATTGCCACACAGTACTCTCAAATGGTGAAGGAAAATATTGTGAGGAAACCGGCATGTCGTTGAACATAAAAAGTTCAGACATGGTGTCAAGTGCACGAGAGCAGCTTGTGAGGCACACTTTAATACTTTTACCACACTTGTATCAAAATAATTAGTGACACAATACTCCAAAAAGTGCTTGCTAAATTTAAAAAGTTGTGCTTAAATAATAATTGAAATGTTACATAATTACCTACAATATATCTAAAGATAATGTAAAAATTGGTGACACAATAAGCCAAGAAGTGCTTACAAAAAATTGAAAAGTTATTCCTATAATTATTGAAATGTGACAGAATTATCTATAATATAACATAATTTTTTCTTCTTCTGTTTAACATTTGACTTGAATATTTAACATTGGTATTTTATTCTTTTATAATTAGTGTAATTGGTGCTTCTGTAACCATACTAGTTTATTAAATAAATTAATTAATAATAGCTGGATGACATTGTAATTACCACATCGGAAAATTCAATTTTAAATGGCTTTATTGTAAGGTCGGGTTTGACATCCATGGGGTATGTACCCCAGTACTCTTCCAAGTCCACCTCTGGCATTGGGGGTGGTATTGTCCATTGTCTGATCCAGTATCCTATCGTCAACGCTAATATGGCGATGAATATGTATATAAGTTTATCAATCTGTAATTAGAAACATATTTTTGTATAACTATCTCTAGACTATGGCTTCACATTTGTGGATTTTAAACGTGGCACCCTATGGGATAAATATGTGTTATTTGCAAAGTGATTTATCATTCTGTTGTGGAAAATTTAGTGGAATTATACTGTTTATGTAGGTAACTAGTGACGGTCAAAGAGTAACAATACATATACTTACACAATGCATACAATGCATAAAAATTACAGAATACATGTTTAGCAGTAAAAACTGAGCAGTAAACTAAATAGAAATTATTCGTAAATAGTATTTATTAGGCAATTGGATATATATTGAGCAGAAATATTACATACTGAATGGGCCTTTATGTATTAGTGAGTAGAGAGTAGGTATGACTTGCCTTTGCATAAAATTAACTTACCGTTCTACTTGGTAAATCAGATTCTTTCTTTTCTTGACGATTATGGATAGTGGTATTTATCTCTTTTTTATTTGTGTTTGTCGACATCTTGGCAACCCCCGGCATCTGTTCCGGCAACATGCAGGTAAATAGACTAATTTTTCAGTTTATGGAGTTTGGCTTGTCAGTTATTTTATTAGACTCGCCCCAGAGGCCAGGCGGCGTCGGCACTCATTGTTTTGAACCGGCGCGGCTGGGCGGGGTGGATGGAGGAAGGAATGAGAAATTAGGGCTCGCGGAAGTATCAGGTTAGGTAAGTACCTATGGTTCGGAAGATTCAGTCAATAGCAGATCGGAGAGGAACCAATAACATCAAAAAAACTTCGCTGCCTCATAATCTCAAGACAAGACTCAAGTTTTACGACAATTGATTGATTTTACTTTTAGTATTTTCTTCTTCTACTTCTTTGTTTATGGCATCGGTCTCTTTTGAAATCAAATTTGCTAGTGTCAAGTGTTTAAATTAGTAGTATTGTCAATGTCACAAAATAAGTCAAATTGTAAAGTCCATTTTGGATTAGGGATCATTCATTATGCGAATGTGGTCTTGAAGAGGGAAATGTGGATCACATATTTTTTAACTGTTCGAAACTTCGATTTTCTTTGTATGATATCGTTCCCCCTGAAATTCCCCGTCCTTTTTCCCTGAAATGTCTCCTTTCCCTGACCTTTACCCAACAAATTAACTATATCCTTTGTAAATTTGTATATATGAATAACATAAAATTGTAAATAACACTTTATTTTTAATACTTAACCACAATGACTACCTACTTACCTACATAATTCTTTTAACTCATTACCTGACCTTGATTTCATTGTTACTAACCCAACTTATTTATTTTCTCGCACTACCCTTTTTTTATAAATCAAATGGGCTTCAAAATTAAGGTTGATTCTCCGTTCGGAAACCGACCTTATTATACCAAACACTTCCAAACACATAGTTCACGAAACGTCATGAAACGGACATTGGCAGAATTGTGACAACAAGCCACAAAAGCCATAAACAAGAATTGAATTGAATTGAAGTCCATTTTAAACAAAAAAAATTGCTCTTCTAGAGTACTCGAGAAACCTTCGGATTAATTTTAGAAACGGAGAATAACTTACAATAAAATCTTTTTTTACCGACTGCTAAGCGAAGGAGGTCGCTGCGCTGTCGCTGTAGCCCAAACCACTGGACGGATTATAACGATTGAGGGGTCGTTGGTTTCATCTGGATGAATTACCAGGAATGAAATGGCCTACGTACGACCTATACCCTACGTCAAGCCTACGTCAGTACATAGAACGTCTTTGCCTATACATACCTACAAAATGTAAAAAAATCCAATATGGCGGCTGTAAGAACCTATTTTCAGTTACTTTCAGTCTGGTTTTTTATTTTTGCAACAAATACTAGGTAAGTAGGTAAGTACATACCTAATTATTTTTAATCTTCGTTTTTCAGAAGCACTTATTTATAAGACTTGAGTAATGTAAACCCAGTGATCTGCTAAAGGTAAAATATTATCTGTCTACGTTAAAAAGGGGATTTCCAGTAAGCTGTGTAACTAAGTACAAATTGATCTTTAATAAAAATAATCTAGTTAAATTTATAAATTGAACGGTGTCCGTGACGCATAAGCACTTTTTTTCTGAATATAGTAATTACGGTAGGTACCTGCCTAGGTAGGTTCCTATTTTAGACGAGGAAGGATTTTTTTTGTTTAAAAGGAGTAGGTAGGAACCTAACTACGAACTCATTAGTGAAACAATAATTCATTATGTATCTATCTCTACTTTCTAGTGAGCGATTCAGCAGGGTGTGAAGTGAAATTAAATAAAATCCAAATGAACGCCCTGTCACAATGCAGCCACAATCTGGGCCGGCTTAATTGAACTTGTGGGGCCAATATTGCCTCTTTTTTCGTTTTAATTTTTCCACTGAACCGCAGCGAGCGATTCAGGGCTGCCATGTCATAGAATCAAAATAAGAGGTTATTATAGATTAGCTTATCATGTTTATGATTTTGATCTAGAAGTAGGTAGTTAAACTATAGGTAGGTTACACAGTGCCTACTGCAAAAGTTATCTGAAAGTTTTATTTTTTAAATGCGACGATTTTTCGATGCTATCATAACAGAAACTTTGGATTCTAGGTCTGTTCGAAGGCACTTTACCCTTTTACTTACGTCTTCCAAGTAACGCATTTTCGTTTATTATTTACCTACCTACTTGTAATAAAATTTATTTACGAATGTTGAGTGGTGTAGCAGCCCTACGGTACACCCACGCTTTCATCGCGCTATCACGGCTCTCAGCTCAGCCTGTCACCATTTTCCCATTTTTCCCGCCCATCCTTATTCCATTTTCAAACGTGGCTCCTGATATACTCGTACACACGAATTTGAAGTCTATTGACACAGTTATACAGGACTTTGGACAACATTTTGTAAATCAAATGAGGGTATTTACGATTTTCGCAGCGAAGGGTAGATTAGCAATGCGGTTTTTCGAATGAATCCTTTTGCAAAATTGATGGCGGAATTGAATATTGGTTAAGTACATTCGTATTTAAAATTAATTTATTGTTTATCGAGCTCGACCAGGCAGTAGTTTTGCGGTCGTATGTAACGAACTGATAAATAATAATGCTGTTTGAAATGGTAGGTAGAAGATCTGTGTAGTACCTAGGTAAATAATTTTTTTTTTGTTGTTTTATGTAAGTAAATATAGCCAAGTAAATAGTTTATCCATCGACTTTTTATGAATTAGTAGTTTATCTCTACCCCTCTATAGTCCCACCCGTGGGATTTAAGTTTGTACGGTGACGGCCTGACGGGTCTTATCTCGCAAAAGCAGCTGCGGTGTTTGCTATGGTAGTTGTAAGGCGTTTCGCCCGGCGCGGCGTTAACTTGATGAGTTGAAGAATTTCGTTTTAAAACAGATCGAGTGTTTTTATGGTAGGTAGGTATGTGTCCAAAATATCTGATATCCTCAGATCTAGGCTCGGTAGTCGGTAGGATTTACTAATTAGTAGTAGGCTAAAAATCGTTGCAATTGTAAGATTTCAAGATACCTATTTAGATAAAGTACCTACACGCTATGTCTTATTGGTTGGGGGCTTACTCACCTTACCAAATACATAGGTACCTAAATACTAATAGCCAAACGACAAAAGGCTCTAGTAGGTATAGTTCACACAACGGATCTAGGCATTCGTGAAGATAGCCACACCTCAAATTGCTCCCGAAAAACGATAGGTACTGCGCAGCTCTTGCGGCTAACTTCACGAATGCCTATTCGTTGAGCCAACTATTGTACCTACAAGTCGAAAAGAGTTTCATAATAATTCTTTTCGGACTTGGGTTATGCTGGAACTGGCGCCTATGTTGAACATAGTATGTTCAGAATGTTTTAAAATGATTCTTGTGATTTTATTATTTTGACTTTGACTTTTGTCATTTTTCTTACGGTCCACGGGACGTCACTATCTATCGTTACGTAACAGCCTCAAGTTCCCGGGAATCCGACGATTATCCTTATAACTACGGTCTTAACCGAAATACGACTCTGTTTCTGTGGGTTTAAGATAGATTATAGTGTGGGCGGTGGATAATACAAGGGTGAGCCTTAAGTGGGTTTAGATAATGTCACAGGTTGAGCTTAGCAACGAGTCTCGCTTGACGCTCCGCTTTTAGAGGGATGGGGATTTAGCCAATACTGGCTAAGATTTAGGGCTGGCAATCTTGGGGAAATTATATTTTTCTCTACACATAATGTTCTTTTAAACTTACGCGATCTGAACACATTATAAAAGGTAATTTGAACGCGATAAATACCCGTCTAATACTAATAATAATGTTTCTCTTCTCTACACACTTTGGGTGATTTATGTAGGTAGCTGTACTAATTGTTAGCCAACACAGATTAAAATTTAACAAAATAAAATAAATTGTCACCCAGACACAAAACAAACAACTGCCTTCGTCACACAAATGTTAATCCTGGGTGGGGATCGAACCCACTGCCTTTTTTTTTGGCACCTTACTTCACCTAGCATATTACCTATACCTACCTACCAAAGACGATTAAAAATGGTCCTTTTGATGATATTGTTTAGAACTATTAGGACAAAGTAACTAAGTACCTATTAGATATGTGCTGTTTTAATATATTATAGGTAGATACTTAGTGTTTCTTAATTTTTTTGAATTGTGTTGTTAAGGAAATAATTGCTTAGACTTATAACTTTATACCTACGAGCAATTCTTGTATACATATTGTATGTAATCTGAATCTCGGAAACGGTTCCAACGATTTTCATGAAATTTTCGGGGGCGATAAATCGATCTAGCTAGGTTTCATTTTTAGAAAATGTTGTTTACCAAATAGAAAAACCGAGCAAAAGTAAACATAAATGGTGGCAAAACTCAAAAAATACACTAACTTCAACGAATTAAATTAAAAGAAGAGTCTGTGTGACAGAAGAAGCAGTGCTAAGCTAAGATAAAAACTAAGCAATCTTGACTCGGCAGCCCTGCAGATCTCGTTACGAACGGCCTCGGAGTCATCAGATAAGGGCGGGTGCTCAAGTTTAATTGAATTCGCAAAGTTCCGCCACCCCTAACGCCCGCGCGCTCTGATTGGCGCGGCTTCGGCGCCCGTCAAAGACATTGTTGCCGAACGGAGCGCTAGGGTTGTGCTATATATTGTATACGAGCGGTTCGGTAATAGATATTCGAAGTTCGATGAAATCTTTGTAGTTTATTAAATTGTTGGGTAACTGAGGGAATAATGTTAAATACTTTTATACCATAGGTGGTAATTAAATAAAAATCCTCAGATTATTAAGTTACTACCACAAAGAGGTTCTCGAGATTTTAAGAGAAGGGTAGGTAGTCAGAGGCAAGTCCAAAAATTATAACTAAGTACACATAAGTATCTACTTAGCACTTACGAGTATAGGTACCTAGAGCCACATAAGTCCCTATTAAATAGTAGCTAGGCAGGTAAGGTACACTCTTACAGTCCGATGTCCGTAATCTATGCAGTGCAAGCGACATGAATCGTTTTAAATTAGAGGCCTTCCATAAAATTGGTTAAAGTTTTATTGTTACAATACAATCATCACGTGTGACGAAGAATTTCAAAATTTCGCAATTCGTAATTTTGCCTCATACCAACTTTCACTGTAATTTAAACCCTATTTCCACTGTCATAGTGGTCATTTTTTTTCTATAAGTCCATAATAATGTCCGCAAGGTTGATTATAATGCCATCTAGAGTTAGTTCCACTTTAAAAATTAGACCGGATATGAGTTTATGATAAAGTAGGGTAGACTGGGTACGTTTGTGCCAGGGTACGGTAGTGACAGTCGTCATATTGGCGAAACTATAAGGAATACGGGGTTGGGTGCAAGGGAAGAAAGGAGCGGCGTGCCTGTCCGAATGTGCTTCACAGTATTGCGTCATCCGGCGTGCGACGTAGCGGCTTGCAGAGTACCATATTACTATTTTTCGATGGAAAGTAAGTTTTTTTGTTCGATTTCTTTGTGTGATTGTTGTTTTTTTAGATGCTGCAACGACATATAAGGAAGACGGAAAGAGGTCATTGTTACCTGCAAGAATATGAAAACGCTTATCAAGCAGTGAAACTTGTCATAACTGTGAAAAATCCGACTAGATTTCAGTAGGTTAAATTTTTAAAAGTAAGAACTTCCTTAGGTTTTTTTGATTTTGTTGTTGCATGTTTAAGCACCTACAAAAATGTTTATTTAAGCTGTTATATACCTGATTACAATTAATATGAAGACTTTTACCTAATAATTAAAGATGCTAAAGAGCCTTATTATATAAAGTGATACAAATGTTATTAATGTTAATAGAGCGCTGGTGGTGTAGTGGTAGCACCCCGGCTTCACGATCCGAAGGTCGTGGGTTCAAACCTGGTCGTGCACCAATGAGTTTTTCCATTCGAAAAATTTATGTGCGCAATGCCAGTGCTCTTAAACGGTGAAGGAAAACATCGTGAGGAAACCGGCATACCCTAGAACCAAAAATTCGAAGGTGTGCGTCATAGGTTAGTATTCTTATAAGCGGCGATGGGCTTGCAACCTGTCACGTACGGAATACTAACTACTGTGCAAAATGTGGGCATGTACCAAATGTCATGTTTGGACTTGCCTCTGACTACCCCCTTTAGATATCCTCAAAAGATTTAAGTAACCAAAGATCTGAGGAGATATCTACCGAGCCCGGGGATTACAGTCGTGATCATATATATATATTATACAAATGTTACTGTTTTCTATATATTATCATAAATTTATTGTAAAACATTTATAGGTGATTGTTATGACATACAATACGTGCAATAAAGTTGGTTTACGACCGTTTATGTGCGTTTTTGAACCTGTCACATTCGACCCCAGGCACTGTCACAACCGTCCTTGGGGTGGGGACGATTGTGACATTTTTTTCTTTTTTTTCAAATGGCTGCTATGGGTTAACCTTTGCCTTTATGGAAAAAAATAAAGTATTTATATGTAGACAAATGTCCATTTTACTATAAAATACACCTTTCCTCCAGCTAACTGGAATAGTTATGAAATTATGGACGATCAAATGAAAATTGGCACAACCGTACCCAGTCTACCCTACCTACCTACCTAAGATCACACAGAGATCAAAAATGGCGCTTTGTAAAACAAAAGAATTTGGCGATTGTAAACGTAGGTAGGTAGGTACCTAATAATTATGGAATATAATAAACTAACCTCTACTTATTAACAGGTACGTTATAGGTGGAAAATCTTCCAACTTTACGATGAAATGGTGGTTCTGTGAAATAAAATGAAAATATAGACTCGGGTTAGTTGAAATAATTATTTAAGTACCTAGGTAATTTCACATGTGGTATTCTTAGAAATAAAATGAAAATTTGGACATGGCTTAGTTGAAATAATGTAGGGGTACCTATACCTACCATCTAACCTAAAAATAAACATGATCACAACTACTGTTAACCCTCAGTAATGTATATCTCCACAGATATCTAGTAACTTAGATCATTAAAGGTTATCTAAAGAGGAGGTAGGTACGACCAAACATGATATTTGGCACATTCTCACATTTAGCACAGTAGTAGCATTTCGTACGTGGCAGGCTGTAAGACCATCGCCGCTTATAAGAATACTAACATAATGTAAATTAATTAATAAACCTTCGATTTTTTTGTTCTAAGGTACCTAATACCGGTTTCCTGACGATGTGTTCCTTCACCGTTGAAAATAAAACTTATTAAACACCCGGTGCTTCCAAATTGCAATAAATTATATTAAATTAAATAGCAACCCGAACAAATTACCTATCTGCAATCACGCACTGATGCCTCCGTAACTAGGTAGATATTTTTATCCACTCACTCAGAAAAAAAAGGTTTTTGTGTCAAAAACTCTGCTTAAAATAACTAGTTTGGTTTAATTATCTACTTTCCATTTAAATCCCTCCTTTTGTAACACATTTTTTTTTGTAATTGTGTACAATAAAGTATAAATAAATAAATAAATTGCAACAGTCCTTAGATAAATAAATTTTTCCATAATTATGTATTTTATATGTCGTTGTTACCTACATAAATCTTCAAATTACCTAGAGTGGATTAAATTGTATTCACATTTTTTTTAGACACAAGAAATTAAGTTCCCCCTAAGTAACGTACTTAATACATTTTTCTGATTAATTAAGGTAGTGATACCATCAAAAAGAATGTTTTTTTATATTACAAAGTGTTTTATAAAAGTGTTATATTTTGAACCCCAATTTTCTTTATATAACTTATCTAGAGTTAGACTTAGCTAGACTTCTAACAGTTTTAGAATTTCTAATAAGTAGGTATATTTATTATTGTTACTCTCTAAAAAACAAAGAAAGAACTAAATGAAAGTATTCTAAAAATGTTGATTCTGTGAATGTAAATGGGATCTATGTGTGTGACTGTTGCTTAGGTAGTAGGTATCTACAGGGTGATTGTCGCAATACCTATTCTGCCACCTTGTAAAAAGAAACTGAAAATCTAAATTGGACATCTATCTATAGACAAATATGGACTGCCTGAGACATGCCCTGATAAAAGCCTTATCATGCTAGCAGTTTCTAAATAAGTTTATATTTATAATTCATGACATGACTCAACCTTGACCCCTATTTTATTCAGTAGGTAGGTACCTCTAGTATGAGTTTTTGATAGTTTACGAAAACTTTTTTTCCTTTCATACATTTACCTCCATCGGAAATGTTAAGGAATTAAAATAAGGTCGATACTATCGAAAATATCTAATCGGCAGCAATGATTTTCGAACCAAGTTTTCATGATATCGACCTTATTTTAGTTCCTTAGCATTTGCGATGGAGGTAAATGTATGAAAGGATACTATTCGAAAAAAGTTTTCGTAAACTATCAAAAACTCAGACTAGGGGTACTGAGTTTTACGATTTTAGTTCAAAGCTATGAGAAATAATAGGAACTGAAATCACTCTTTATAACGAGGACATTTAGCGTTTGATATTTTATCAACATAATTTAGCTAGGCCGTAAGTTGAATCACCCTGTACAAGCTACAGTTAGGTAATTGCATTCTAATGGAATTGTTGTTATAAATCTATGTCCACTGTCTATTTGTAAACTACCTAATAGGCTAGCTGACTGTAGTAACAAGTGCCTGCCTAGGTATTTATTTACTCACTTAGATTAGATTAGAAGGGCACTGGTGGTGTAGTGGTAGAACCCCTGCCTCACGATCCGAAAGTCGTGAGTTCACACCTGATCGTGCATCAATAAGTTTTTCTATTCGAAAAAATTATGTGCGCAATGCCAGTTCTCTTAAACGGTGAAAGAAAACATTTTGAGGAAACTAGTATACCGGAGCCAAAAATTCTAAGGTGTGTGTTATAGGTTAGTAGGTATTCTTATAAGCGGCTATGGGTTTGCAACCTGTCACGTACCTACGGAATACTAACTAAGTACCTTACTGTACAAAATGTGGGCATGTTCAGATGTGCCCCTCACTACCCTCTTTAGATACCTACCTATCCCCAAAGATTTTGGTAAGTACTTACAATTTTTAAAATAATTTACTTAGGTAATACATATGATTAACTGACGATTATTAGTTGAATGAAAACTACAGTCCTAAGCCCTAGTCATACATTAATTCTCCAGCTTGTCACAATAAGTTATGTCCAAGTACTAGCATAAAAGAAATTATATCCGTCCACCTGTCCATGAAAAATAAGACAAGTTTAGATAAATCTGTGTGCGTAACATCTCGCACCTGAACGAATCTATCTGGCTGGCCATATTTGTTCTGAGACAGTCATCGCGAAGGCATGTAGTGCGTATCACAGTTTTATCTTCCCTTATGTACTACCTACTTGGAGTCCGGAGGCATGCATTCTTGGAGCTCGGTGGAACTACCCGATCTATGTGACTAGAGATCTGAGTAGATATTTACCGAGCCTGGGGATTACAGTCGTGATCATGTTATTCTTTAGTTTAGATATTATGAGGAAAGGAAAGTAGGTGTATCTAGTAAGTAACTTCATAAAGAAGACTGAGGGTACACAATAAGACACACATTGTATCCACCCGTTAATCGAGGCATGCAGATTGATAGCAACGCGTCCAATAAATAATCGCGCTCGTTATTATACCAGTTATATTAATCTAGGCCCACGTAACATAATTATATTGTCCGAGTTATGATGAAATCGTGCGCTCCGTTGCTTTCTGCGTCAGTCAAATCATTTTCTTCGTCAAATTACGTACTAATTTGCCCACACACGAGCAACTATCGTACGTAGTATATGATAGTAACTGACGTACATGCGAGCAACATTTCGTCGACAATTCTAGCTTTACTATTGTTGCAATCTCAGACCCCAGCAGCCTATTCCCGTATTCAATGAGCGCTGAAACGAGCGTTGTTATTGACAAATGTGCTTTAAAAAACGAAACAAAAATAATATAAACTTTGATCGTGCAACTAATGCTCAACATGGTCTGTTAGACTTGGTCTATCGTAGGAATAACTTGAGTTTTGTCTTTTCAGTCTAACTGGTCTTGAAGAAATCTAATATTCATCTTATATCTGTAAACGAGCAATTCTTGTACGAGTATTATATCTGAACCTCGAAAACGGCTCCAGCGATTTTCATGAAATTTAGTATGCAGGGGGTTTCGGGGGCGATAAATCGATCTAGCTAGATTTCAATTTTAGAAAACGTCGTTTACCAAAAAAAAAAATACCGTGCAAAGCTCGGTCACCCAGTACTATTCATTAAATAAATTAGTTTACATACCTCTAAAATTATTATTCTAACCAGTTACACTCATTGTGAAGTCGGTCATAGTATATTAATGAAAATAATTATAATAATGAGCAATTTATTAATATATTTTACATATGCTACCAAGCCAAAAAGCATACGACCCACCTGATGGTGGTAGGTTACCGTGACCTATGGGCGCTTGGGATACTATAATATGGTATCACACACGTATTGTCGATTTTAGACATCTCGTCTATTCGTTCAGTAATTTCACTTGATCTGGTACCTACATAATAATGCTCACCCACTTAGTACCTACTACCTGGAGGTAGGGTATGGACTCTTGCTGAAGAGTTCCACCTGGTAAATTTATTTCCGTAATTTAAATATGTAAATATCGACCGTCAGTTATTCAGCAATAACTGGGCGTAGATCTGTCAGTTATTCAGCAATAACTGACGTATAGGGTAAGTTTTTTTCTGGGTCTAGAGGTGAACAAAGAAAGAACTTTTCGATATTCAACCTGCAGGGGGTTCTTTTCAGGAGCTCAGACTAGTTATAAATATTTAATGATAACTGTAAACTATCCTACTAATATTATAAACGCGAAAGTTTGTAAGAATGTATGGATGGATGGATGGATGGATGTATGTTTGTTACTCTTTCACGCTAAAACGGCTGAACGGATCTGAATGAAATTTGGCACAGATATAGATTATGGTTTGGAATAACACATAGGCTACATTTATCTACATTTACATTTTATCCCGAAAAAATGTACGGTTCCCACGGGATAGATTGTTTTTGATTTTCACGCGGGCAAAGCCGCGGGCAGAAGCTAGTTTAGTATAAATCGTAAAGTAATAAAAGTAGCGTTCGTAATAGACAGTTCGCAAATTGATGAGTCCGGCGAAAGTGGCTTATTTTTAGTTTTAGTTAGAAACTATTCATAGAAATTCATTCAATTATTATATACGAAATGTATTTTTTGAAACTGTGCAGTATAGTGAAATTTGTACTGTTCGTGAATACCTCACATTTTCAGTATTTACAAGTGTATCTAACATATGAAGTTTTGGCATTTTATTGCGCGAAATAATTACAACAGTGTATACAACTATTGCTTAATATCAGAGTGAAGTAAACAGCTATTCTGTATGTGCAAAGGAATTGTCGCAATAGAATCGCACGAGTGTTGTCCGTATCCATGTCGAATGCGAGATTTTATCTCGAATGTAGGCAGGATTGCCCCGTGGGTGGCAACGGCGAGGTGGGCCTGTGGGAGTGAGTTGAAATGTCATGGATTTGCGAGTCGGTGTCTAAATATTTCGAAAAAATATTATTTTAACATTGATGTATTATATAATTTATACCTACTAGCTTCCGCCCACGGCTTCGCCCGCGTGGTACTTTGAAAAACAAAAAGAAATCTATCCCACAGGAACCGTACATTTTTCCAGGATAAAAAGTAGCCTATGTGTTATTCCAGACTATAATCTATATTTGTGCCAAATTTCATCCAGATCCGTTCAGCCGTTTCAGCGTGAAAGAGTAACAAACATACATCCAAACATTGCGGGAAGAAACCGGCATGCTGTAGAGGCACCGGGAATCGAACCTACTCTCATCTGAACCAAATTCGCTTGAAAATATTTAATCTTATTTAATGTCGTCACATATTTTGTGATTACTGATATTTCAATACACCATACCACATTATAATTCTTACCATTATCTATATAAATATTATTCGCCTTATTGCGGAAACCAGTCCGTTCACCAAATACCAAGTACCAAGTAGGTACACCATACCACTTATAGTAGAGGTAGGTTATAGTTATCCTACTCATAGGTAAGTACGCAATGGATAGGCTGGTGTTATTGACCCAAACCAATCGCTAGGTAGTAAAATCGAATGATGGGCCAATCATCTAGCAATTCATCAAACTCAATCAGTTGCATTGCAATCATAAGTCAAAAGAAACTATTGGTAAGTAGAAAACAAAATTAAATGGTAAGTTAGAAACATAATGTTGGTAAGTTAAATATGGGGGAGGGGCGATGTATATTATCGTAGTACCTCTACGATAATTTCTCGTAGATACTCTACGAAACACTCTTTTTCCATTATTTGAAGTACCTACCTACACTACTCATTTCTATTTTGAATAAATAGGTACAGTTTAAACATACTTGATAATTATTTATTTATTATATTATTCGCTCATTTGAGCAGGCTATAGTCTTTAGACCTAGTCTTACGTAAATTAATTTGTTCCGTTTTCTTAGAATCTAACTTAATAATCTAACCTAACCTAACCGCTCCACATACTTGATAATAATATTAAAGTAGGTATGTCTTATTTACTCCATTCAAAAATTGTATGATAAAAGTTCTCAGTACATCGCACTATGGAAATATCACCTCGATTTCCTTAATTTTGGCAATCGTGTCATAATGAGCTTTGAGCTTTTAAACAAATCACGATCACTGTCAACAAGTCGTAACATCAAAAAGGTGATAAAATACTGATATTTTCGTTTATTAAAACCAATTTAAGGTCTTTAGTATGCCATAACAGGACCAAACCAGTTTAAGCACACGAAAAGAATTCAGACATTTTCAATAAGCAGCCGGTGCAATAAATAAGGTGTTAATTACTGAAATGGTTGTACTTTCTTCGAATGCATAATTGACCCCCTATCGATTTTTACGTAAGAATATATTTTTTTTATTTGGGGCCAGCGAGCTGCCTTCTATCACCTAATTATTATCATTATGTAAGGTTGTATAACATGCATGTAGGTGCGAATAGGCAATAAGTAGGCTGTATTTTAAGATGCAATCATAATACTTAGAGGTACAATGAGGTTTTAATGGTTGTTTATTTGTTATTATTTTAAATAGGTCAGGTCCTTTAAATATTAATAGGTAACTAGTTTCTACCTCATTCGCGAGGTACCTACTTATGTAAAAAATAGCCGTATGTTTTTTGTGATTACGCTTACAATAATATACCAAATTCATTCAATTCAGACCAATACCTACACTTATACTTCTTAAAGATAAATAGTTCCTTTCTAAATCCATCGGAAGAAATCTTGAAAATTTTGAACAAATCAGCCATCTTTTGTTTAAAATTTACTTGACAATTTGACTGACTTTCTGACAATACTACCTACTAAACACTTGACACTGACAAAATTGATCTCAAAAGAGACAGATGCCATAAACAAAGAAGAAGAAGAAGAATCCTACTATGACACCACTTGAAATTGACAATACAACAACCGTGAATTCGTCTGAGTTCAACGAACATTTTCTGCGGTGCATTTGCCTGACAACTACGTCGCTCTGGTTTTTATATTTTTTCTCGTGTTATTTTGAGTTTTATTGCGTAATTTTGGTGGTTATTTTGCCAATAAAGCCGGGTTCTTGACGCGAGTGTAAAATATGTGAATTACAGTGAATAGTCCCTTCAAATTCCATCGTAGGAAATCCCGAGAGAATTTTGAACAAAGCAGCCATCTTTTGTTTAAAATTGACTTGACAACTTGACTATGACTCTGTGACGTTGACAAAACTTAAATATAAATACACTTGACACTGGCAAAATTGTTCTCCTAGAGACAGATGCCATAACTGAAGAAGAAGAAGAAGACAATACAACAACCGTGAATTCGTCTGAGTTCAACGAACATTTCAATCCGATTATGTAGGTATCAACTCGCGTAATTTTATTATTACCTAGAGACGCACTGGCATGGTATAGCTTCGAAGTTCATTTTCCTTACTACAATCTCTTACAAACCATCATGTTTCAGTTTCAGAACTGCCACATCAAGCTTTTTTATAGTTACTTACGAAATATCAAAATTATATTACTTTGACATTGCCCGAAAAGTTTATGGTAAGGCCCCAGTTTTTGACACTATGACAAGAGCTCTCCGACTACGGGACTACCTTGAATAGTTATGAAACAGAAGTGCAAGTACATGATCGTAAGTAGGTGATAGTGAATGGCGTCTGTGTTATCGCAATAACGTGAGCGCCTATCACTGGCGGCGTGTGCAGTCATGAGCGGCAGCGGAAGCGGGTCGAGATGATAAGTGCAGGATACCCTGACATTTGGTTCTTGTTTGTTTCTTTTTAAGAGAGGCAAGAAATTTCTTTCACAGACATATTTTTTAAAACTTGAAATGTAATAAAAAAATACAGACGAAATTGTGAACTTTTTTATTTATTAACCGACTTTAATACAGAGGTTTTTACAGGTACAGCTGGGTAATTAGAGTTACAGAGGGTTTTTGAAGTTTGGTTAATTTTGAAAGGTATGGACAAGGTTTGTCCGAGTAATACCACGAATACCTACCGATCTTTAGCTAAGTCCATCCACTTCACAATCATATCGGTACATTAGCTTGTTTTTGTTTAATTACAAACGAAGGATCATACAAAAGTTAGGACCAAAACGAGTTTTTTTACCCGTTTTTTTCGCAGGTTAAAAATGGCATCTAAATTCACCTAGCATATAAAACGTTTCAATGTGGTCTTGTAATTTTATGTAATGAATAAAATTATTTTGACTTTAATTTTTGTATTCGAGATAAAAGTTGCTATCCGCTGTGCTCGTCGCTATCGCTTATCACAGAATACTGAGCTCATTATTTTATGTAACAGTGTATCAGATCAGTGTCATTTTTACCGGCGATATAATTACAGTGCATACAGAATATTAGGTACCTACCTGTAACATAATTAGAGAAGAATTGAATTTGTGATAATTAGATTTATATATTGATGTGTGGACTTGTCTGTGACTACTCTTTCTTAAAGATCTGAATACATACAAATCCAAGGGTAGGTATTGTCTAACTAGGGAATAACGCCTCAGATAATTATGTATTATATACCTACTAAATTTGGTCTTTATAATTTATTATATATAAAGAAAATTTAGGTGGACAATACATAATTTATATGAAATAAATAGCTTACCTATTAAATAATATACATAATAAATAAGTAAAGCTTTTAAAAAAATCTAGTTCTAAACCTGTTTTAGTAAACAGTTGGGTACAGTCACCATTAAAAATGCAGTCACTGTTATATTTTCCACTCATTGTACAAAAGTGGAATTTATTTATTTATTTTTGTAATGTTGCGTTACATACATGCCTTTGCAACATTGAAAGTGCTGCAGGCGATTTTTATTCTCACGTTTAACTTCCACGTTTATAATATTAGTAGGATGCATTATTATTGTATGCTTTCCAAAGAGTAACAGTGTGACTCGTTTGATAAAAAATCCCAGCGTGTTACAGTGTTACTCCTTTGTGTAACTCGTTGGCAAGACATCGCAAATGAGCGCGACTGTACTATTATGAAAGCAGACTAGACGGTTTACTAGAATTTAATATGAGGTAGTACGTTTTATTTTTATGTTAATTTATTTGTGTATAGTTTCTCATTACGGCGATTATTTATTATTAAGTATAATGGCGGGTTTACCTGTTACATCCGTTTCATAACGAGTAAGGAGGATTCTCTTTACCATCGTAACTAAATATTTGAAGTGCAATTTAATCCTTTCACTGGTTCGAAAGAACTAGTGAACTGTAAGAAGAATAAGAAAAAAAAATCCAATGTGGAAACACTTCGTACGGTCTATGAAATATACTGACGTCTTTATGGTTACTTTTTTTTGAAGTTTTGTCAAGAAAAGTTAAAAGAATCGAAATGTAATGGATTTTTATGTGCCTCTACATTATATTGGTACTTACATAAAATCACGCTGTTTCCCGAGGGACCACGGACCTCCACTATGGGCAAGTTATGAGGAGGGATGAATATCGTACTTGGGTTAGGTTGGAATTGGCACATAAGTAGATTCACTTAGCAAGTAAGAAATTTCAAAGCGATCCTTGTGATTTTACTGAATAAAATATTTTTCAATTTCAATTTCAATTTCAATAGCATGTGACGAGAAGAGTGATAAATAAATGTGGATAGATACAGGGGTAGAGGTAAAAAAAATGGATGGACTGTGTGAAAGACGACGAATTAAAAAGGTGTGAGCACTGAGATGACAAAGGATAGAAGAAAATGGAAGAAGAAAACATGTTGTGCCGACCCTACATAGCGAGGGTAAAGGGACGAAGAAGGTCAGTATGGTACCTTTAGAGCGCGACTCGCGCTTGGCTTTTTATTTGATACCTAAATATGTACGCCAAGGTATTAGATATGAATGGGCCTTTGGTTAACTGTGATTCTAGATATGTATAGAAAAGTAGGTTTAATATATCACTGCAGCTGAACGACTAGTGGAATGATCAAAATGATCCTGAATTCAAAAATTTTAATTTGATTTGAATCAGTATGTACACTGCTAATCAATACCTTGTCTTGCCTGTCTGATACAACGCACAGCCTAAACTGCTGGTCGTAGATACTTGAAATTTGGAGGGTATGTTCTTTATACATACCTATAGTGTAGATATAAATAATACCTCGAAACTCAACCCCTAAGTTAAATTGTTTAGGGTAAAAATGCTGTATGAAATTTTGCCAAGAGTTGCGGAGAATTCTATAAGTTAAAAATAATTAATATCTTTTTGACTTTGATAAATGAATAATGTTGCGTTAGAAGTAATAAATCAAGTATAGATTTTCTATTAGATTATGTATTGCATTAGTGCCCATCCCATCCTACCGAGTCTCGGTGACCTAGAGCACCTGTATACAAACCTATCGTAGTTGATTTGTTAGTATTTTTAATTTTAGTTTTAGCTAGCAAATCGCCTGTTACTTTAGTCGGTTGTATCTGTTTCTTTTCTTCTGTTTGTTTCTACCGTAAATTGGATTTGTAGATGCTTTTAGTATAGGTATAAGTATTTTTATTTAATAAAATAAGTAGATATATTAACTCTCACGCTAGTTACTTATTAACGAGCGTAGGTTCATTTCTAAATCTAGAGGTGTATGCAAAAAAAATCTAAAATGAGTTATTTACCTGTTACAATATAATGTAAGTAAGTACCTACTCATTATTCTCTTCCAAACTGGTTTGAAAAAAATTGAGACGCCATAAGAAAAAGACAGTATTTTTGTAGTTTTTGTAATCTATGTAAATAATATGATATTTAGTCTATGTAGATAATACTTTTCAATTACATTTGTCAAATGTTATTTTGACAAAAAATAAAATTTTAAATAACATTTGAGTAACACACGCCTTATTAAAACTTTTTTATATGTATGGAGGCCCGCACTGTGTCTTAGATTATACGAAGCGTAACTGGTTATGAGAGAAAGAGAGAAAGAAAATGTGTTTTCGCACCTCTCTCTTACCCCTACTAATCTTCACTAACTTATATCTCCTTCTCAACTTTCGTTCGCCTCGCCCGATCACACTTTTCGTAACGCTATCGTCACGCATTCACCAGCTTACTCCCCAAGTCAAGCGTGCGTAAAAAAAGTAAAAGTTTTTAAGTCTTTTTTTAAGTTTTCTTCAAAAAACTTAACATTTTTTTGAAGAAAACTTAAAAAAAAAGACTTGTGTGTAGGCACAAAATTATTTTTGTTTAAAATTTGCCTTGTAAACAGACTGACTCAACTTTATGTTATGTAGATTAAGACCTAGAAATACTAGGTAGTAGGTATTTCGTAACGATGATAATATAACCACTTCAGCAAAGTTCAATGTAATATCTAGTTAGGAGATGGCATACTGTCATTAATTGTAGAATTATTGCAACACAAATTAGCATAATGATACGTAGTCCGGTTGCATACGGTTTATTTTCGCTTGATATTTTAGCTGAGGTTTAGAATTATAAATTCATTGATAAAAATAATTATGTATTGTGCTCTTCACTGACATATCATGCAAAAATAAACCTTATGCAATTGAGCTACGTATGACTCATATTGCAAATGCTTTAACAAATATCAAGATTTAGGTATTGCTTAACAATACTTAAAGCAAATTCGTAGGTACATTTTGTCTTTTACATGCGCTTTTGTGAACGTAATGTTACAAATATGAAACGTAATGTAGAAACCATACCGTAAATACTAAAATATCGCCGATAAAATGCAACCTTTCGTAATTTTGCCGATAATACTCAATTCGCAAATAAAAGGCTGTTTAATTAAGATCTCTGTGCCATGTTTCCTGTTTGTAACGTTTTCGATCCGATTCAAATTTGGAATGTTACTTTCGGATCACCGATAGGGCTTTTATACGTATTCGAATTTCGAATACAATTCTCACGTCTATTTACCGCTAGAGATTTCCACTTGATAGGTACCTACAACTAGCAAGAAAATTCGTTGATTTAAAGCATTTTACACAACTTCTAAGGAGGGAAATGTTTAAGATGTATTTATGTGTTCCTTTAGCTGTCGCTGTAGCCCAAATGACTGGACAGATTTTGATGAATGTGGCGTATTTTTCTGGATTACAAGAGTGACAGCTATGATAAGATTTCAAAGATTCCAATATGGCGGCTACAAGAAGCAATTTTAAATTGCTTTCAATCAGTTTTTTTTAAATACCTACTGGTTTTATGCTGTAGTGCAACGTATTACCTATGCAGTTTCTTCGATTTCGGCCTTCCAGAATTCGGAACAGCAAAGCTAAAGAATGACAGAATGAGAGTTTGGGAGATTTGTCAACAATTCTTTATGTAAGTTTACGTTACTGAGCTTTGCGTAAGTTAGGGTCCATAAAATAGGCCTTATTTTATTACATTAGCTCATTACCTGAGTACTGCAGTGATTGTGGAAGCTAATACCTTACATTCTAAATCGTTGTCACTTTTATACCTTATCGACTGTCTTGTGAAGATAGGTTACCAAAATATTGCAGCAAATGATGTCCTTGCTGCATTATGCATTCACTTCGGAACATCGTTGGAAAGCAAATTGACGAAAAAGGTTATTATTTAGCACCTACATTCAAATCTACGTCCTATATTGTAACGGTGTAGTTTTTTATCTGTCCAACAAGTTTAGGTTTCCAAATTTGAATTCAATCATAGTTCTAATATCGACCATAATTGCAATCAATACCAAAGAGTTACAATATTATAGTTCTAATTTTGAAATATCAGTAATTAAATTCTATGATAGTCGCAAGAGCCTTCTTAATTTGAAAAATTGGTTGTCGAATCTACATTAGACATATTTTTAACTGATAAGGTTTCAAACGCTTTTTTGTTTCTTTTTTTTGTCTATGACCACGCATAGCTTTTTACAGAGTAGTTTGATATAGATGGATTCTTTTAGTGCATTACATATTCAAGATAAGCACTTGATACAATTAAATTGTATCATTATAAGGCCTAGCTACCCTTCTCGGCAGTGTCTGTGACGGTAAGTGGGAGGGACGGTATAAAACGTATGGTGAGCTACCACTGGCCACACAACCGGTCTTCGACGTCGACGAAGACTCGCAGCAACATGAAGTTCTTGGTGAGTTCGATAGTGAAGTGACAATGTGTTGTGAAAGTGATTTAGGGTTTTCGAAATTGCGGTACAATCGGTACATCCCTAATTAGTGCTCTTAAGGACATTCAAAGTTTTTTTAGGTTCAAAAACGAATATCCGAGATATTTAAGGTTGCCAAAAAGGACGGAAAATTGCGAAGTATCCATCTGTTTAATAAACAAAGATCTTGATTTATTTTGAAATTACTAAAACGAATTGAATGAAACTTTTTCGGAAGGTAGGTAGGTAATATTTGAATTATCCATTTCTACTCTAAAAATAATACGACTTAATACATAAATACATTTGTAGGCACTTTACGAGATTATATATTATGTACCTCCAAAATTTCAATTTATTAAGATTTTGATCACGAAATAGATCAAGATTTTGACTTTAAGGGAATTTGATCAGTATTCAAATTGATTCTATTTCAGATAGTGCTCTACATATTTTGATTATTATATTGGACATCAAAATAATATTAATTTAGTATAAAAACTATTGCTTAATTTTTTTTATGTAATCATGACAATGATTACTTATAGCGAAATAAAAACACCAACAGTTTTTCAATGCACAATACCTTCTCACGATTCAAGGCAGGTAAATAACGAGCAAAATACGATCTTATCTCAAGAAAAGAAAGTTTAAATCACATAATCCTACAGTATACGTTACATACAATAAATGGACGTTTCAATTTATTTTATAACAAATATTTTATAAGAATTTTTGTGATTATAAAAAAAGAACAAGGAAATATTTAATCACAAATTTTTGACTAGAGTCAATACAAGACTACATTTTAAGTCTAAAACATTATGTACCTACTACTGATGCGATGAGTACATAATATTCATAATATTTATTTTGGAAAATTAAAAAATATTAGAGCAAATAAATAAAAAAACAACATGTTTTTCTTCAAACAAACCGCCATTTACATAACAGTAGGTCAAACGACATAACAAATACTTACTTAGACGAGCGTAATTATATATTATAGCATAGCACGTGTTTAGCGTAACCACTGGTTTACTATTTCCGTCTCTTACACGATTTTCTTTTCACTTTCTTCGAGACGAGACGAGAGAGCACAAAATTGTAGCTTACGCTTCAGGTAATTAGGTTTAATTCCGTGTAATTTGTATTATGTAAACCTGTTTCTTTGAAAGATAAAAATAAACGCATGAAGGTGAGTAATTAATCAGTATTTTCTCACCGTCTTAAGGTTCCGTATATTAAAACAAAAAAAGGACTTTTAGGATCATTTTCATTGTCCGTCTGTCTTATTGTCTGTACATAAAGTGAGGGCCCAATATATCAAAACCTTTAAACGTTGATCCAGAATCATGAAATTTGACATGTGTACTGAAAAAAAATCGTATATTGAAAATCCATATTAAGTACTTAATATGTAGTTTTATCACATAAAAAGTACTTTTTACGGAACCCTCGGTGCGTAAGACTCACACTTGTCCAGTTTTTTGTATGTTTGTTGCTTGTCTTTATACAGTTAGATAAATTAATATGTACCTACAGAGAATAAGAAAGAATTTCATTAATTTTTTAGTACTTATTCAGTATACCTAAATTGTTTAATTACTTACACATTTTGTTTAGTAAGTAAATGGTTACTAGAGGCCATAAAAACAACAATTAAAATGGAAAGGAGAGCACATGTAGACCTTGAAAGAACTGGAGCATTACTTCCATACAAAAGATCTCAACGCGTGCGTTCAATTTGTGCATTTCGCGCTAATGTTAACTACACACGAATCAGGCTTTATTTCATAAGAATATTCTAAGAAATGTACAAAAACTTTATAATTAATTCACAAGTCACGAAATTTCCTTTTGTTTTGACGACTAAACTTATTACTTACTACTAATTATTGTTCCAAAACCAAAAGAAAGTTATTTTGATTTTGGAACGATTTTTTTTATTAGAAGCCGTTCATTAAGAAAAGAAAAGAGTTTCCCTATGGGGAGTTTTTATGCAAACAATTTTACGCCATCAAAGCCACGGGTGATTTACTTTGTTACGTTTGTGAGATGTATTCATCAATGTCGAATTATGTATAACTTTGAATAAAATTTAAATAACAATGGTCTTCGTTGTATAACACTTAGGTACTTGATGATGATTAAGATTTTAGCATACAGTTTTAGCCATGAACTTGTGTATAAAGAAGAGTTTAGACCCCATTTTCGACTGAACGACCTTTCGATTCGACTCGATTCGATTAGGGAGTAACCATACCAGTTGACATTTGTGAATAATTTTGTCAATGTCAACGTCATAGGGGGTGAAAAAGACGTGCCTGCTACTTATAGCTTGTCTCGACTTCGCTTTTTTATCGAGAAAATGCACTGAGTTTAGTAACTATAACAAATCACTGAGAAAATGCCTTTTTATACTCATATACCTACGTGTAAGTACTCTATTTTAACCGCCGTATTTAGTTCGAATTTTAGCTCATAGACAATTCGTTTTTTTTTTATTGTCATAGAATTCTTATATTTAGAGACATCGGAAGCCATTTTTTTCCCAGATCCGTAGCGCCATCATTGTACTGTGGTATTTATTTGCACATCGCGTGCAAACATTAAGCTGTGTCTAATCAGTGATGAGCACATGCAACAGTAACACCATTGCATAAGGTGGTTATGCCATATTTGACCACTTAATCGTCATGCACAATTAGAAGTACGGGTAATCATACAACTAATGACCGGGTTAGAACTTGTTAGTTTTGTAAGAGGAACAGTGCATATCAATCTAGTGTGCATACGCTTTAGCTTGACTATTTTTAAACTTGGAACATTTAGCCTCTTTGGAGCATAAGTAACCTAATTTTTTTTTGCTAAGGCCTCTTTGCTTAGTAATATTACGCGCCAAAACTCTGAAAGGCCAATTAAAAGAAAAAAAATCTCACTGATTGTAGGCTACCTAAGTTAGATTATAGAAAACGGAAGAAATTAATTTACGCAAGACTAGGCAGTAAGGTCTATGACTATAAGCCTGCTCAAATGAGCGAATAATTTAAAAAAAAAAAACAAAACCGTAACGCATTTATTCTTCTTCACCCCATATTATCAAATCTTGAGCAAGGAAAGTAAAAAGCAGAATAAAGAATACCAGTGCAGGCTTCCTCATAACATAGAAAGTCTAGAGTACATAAGCACTAGATTTCTAGACGCTAACGCCTATATTGACAACTATTAAAATCAAGTTGTTCACTTCCGAGTGAAACCTAGTTTCCTAGACCTGTGTCAATGCTCCTAAACCAGTATCTCTTGGAATGCATGTCTATGACCACTACCAAGGAGTAGGTACCTACCTATAGTAGGTACCTACTTATTTCATTTCATATAGACCCGTAAATCATTGAATTTGGAATCTTATAATAATGTCATAAAGGTCAAGGCAAGGCTCTTTGAAATGGTCGAACTATTAGCTTTTGTTGACATAGTTTTCTTAGTTAAATTGCAAATAGGCATACCTACATACATTTTATCATCACACACACAACCTTTTTTAGTTATTACGAAATACTCATTTGTCAAAAAAAAACTCCTTGCTTGAATCTTTTAAAAAGTATCTTATGAACAGATAATATTATACCAATTCAAAAGCATTACAGTTCATTCAATAAAATATTATGTGCCTACTTCAATATCTACCTACACACGCAATGCCCATCTTATTATAATAAAATAAACATTTTCTTGCACTTGAGCTCACCTTGTACGCTATTAAGTACTTAAGGCCCTATATAATCTATGTTAAGGGTCATTTTGCCTTTCACTTTAGAATTGCATAATACTAACATGAAGCGGATATTTAGAACTGGAATCTTTTAGAGAGAATGTAGGTACACAACATTGTATTAACGTCACTGCATAATCACGATTCATACAAAAAACTATTAGATAGGAGATAGGACTGGAATGTAAGACGTAATGATTAAATATGATTTGGATACTGCACTTTGTTTTGACGTTAGGAGGTACATATCTACTAGGTACATCAACATAAATAAGAATACAATACCATCTATTAACAATTCTCAACTATTAACTTTATTTACCTCAACGACTGACGGACAGACAGTAAGATAGAAATAATATTCCCTTTGATTCAAACTTAGACCGGTATTACAGAATAAAACCTTAGCATAGTTTTTTGACAGTTAAAACTGTCACGGATGACACCCAAAACTTTGGCACTAAAAATAAAACAATGAAAAACTGTCTGTTGTCATGTGGCATTACGCTAAGAAGATAATACTCATTAGTCCACCACGCTTTGTTGGACACTGGCGCTAAAATTGGCATCTCAAAACAAGGCTAATTGAAGCAATGAAATCTTTTGTTTATTCTGAAACAGACCATGAAAACATCCGGTTTTTGTAATATTTTGATGACTATTACAATAGATAAGTTGATGAGTAGATAATGTTGAAAAAAACCCCTTAACCTTCATATATATATATATATATATATATATATATATAAATATTATACTTAAACGTCCATAGATAGGCAACTTATACCAAATTGAGAAGACGGTTAAACTTACAATCAATCAAATTGATAAAAAAATTGATGTTTGAGTTTGACCAGGGACTTTACCACAAGCGTTTCGGGCAATATCAAAGTAATATAAATTTGATATTTTGCACCATGACCTATAAAAATTCAATTAAGCAGTGTTATTTCAAGCTTAAAATTTGACGTTTCTGAAACATGATAGTTTGTGAGAGCTTGGGGTAAATATTACGAAGTAAATACATGTATGGATACCGCAATATGTACCTACAGCTAATAACGAAGTAAAACGGTACTTTAGGTAATTCCTCCGAAAAAAATGTTTGATGAAATCACATTATTATTATTCAATTGCTTAGTTTGGGGCTAGATGGCGTTGTGTGAATTGTCATATACCTACAATACATACATTATAATGTATTATTATGATTTATCTAGCGGTGCTTTTAATTTACGCTTTACTAACTAGTATCTAGTCATCGCAATATTCAAAACCAGTTGCACTAACTTAATTGAAATTATAAATATGAACGCTTCCTTATTCAAGTATCGTAGGTAATAACTTTTACTAAAAAGAATTGCGTTATAGCTCGTGCTAGATCGTATCGAGTAATGAAATAAATAAATGATAGTTAACTTCATGTGGAGTGCAAAAATAGTTTTGCAACATCACTAAAAAGAAAAAAATCACGTCATGTATTTTGCTCAAATCTTATTATGTTTTTTTTTAAATATCGTCAAAATAAGAATGCCAAAAACAAAAAACTTCCATTTTTTTTATGATTATTTCATCACTATTCATTATGTTATAGGTATAGTTCAATTTACTTGATTCCTTATGAATGTGACTATAGCCATTTCTAAGAAAATAAAAAAAATAAAAACCTATTTAAAAAAACCAGATTAGATTTTTTGTATTTCATTTTCCTTCGGTTTTGTACGAAACCGGAGCTTCGTAACCAATTGCGGTAGAAGAAAAAATCTACTTTTTACGATACTAGTTACTAAACAATAAAAATATTTTTTGACAGCAATATCTTAACTAAGTAGGTAGATACTTATCTAAAATTATGTTATATTTCAACACAGTGCAAATACATAATGTTATTACACCAGATTAGAAAGCAAAACTTACTATTCTAAGCTCACTTTTGCGATTACGAAACAAGATCATCGCTTTTACTTTAGTTAGATTCTATATTCCGCGTGCACTCTGCGTACAAGACATACTAATCTTTAAGATCTCCAAACATTTTACCTACTTTCTTCTTTTAAACAGTAAAAAAGATAAAACTATCATAATTATCTATATCTGATCATAGATTTGATAGTTAATTTACCTATTGTCAAACTGTCACTATTAGATTTCGAATTTTAAAAACATTTTGACATAAGCTTTTTTTTTCATTGTTGGCTACGTATACCATAATTAAAAAAAAACGTGTTTTTGTCATCTCTTAAATGTACAATGCCTAAAGTTTTAATAATAGTAGGCACGGAGTAGGTCAGTAAACCTAGTTCATACCTACCTATGTCAGAAGTACAACATTAATTTTTATTTCTTTTGTCAACAGGTTGTTTTGGTGGCAGCATTGGCCGTTGTGGCCTTTGCCAAGGAGGAAAAAGGCACACAAAAGGCGGCAGTCGAAGAAAAGAAGCAGGACAAACGCGGCATCTATGACATCGGCGGGTACGGCGGAGGCCAAGGTGGTTACGGCGGCGGTGGCAATGAGGGCCACAGCTTCGGAGGCCAGGAAGGTGGCTACAGCTTCGGAGGCCAAGGAGGCCACAGTTTCGGAGGCCAGGAAGGAGGCCACAGTTTCGGAGGCCAGGAAGGAGGCCACAGTTTCGGAGGCCAAGAAGGGGGCCACTACGGAGGTGAAGGTCTAAGCCAAGGTGGTCATCAAGAGTTCGGATCCAGCGGTGGTGAGTGGAAGCCCATTTCAAGCGGAGGAGGCGGCGGCTACGGCCATGGTCACAGCCACCACGAGCACGTCAAGCACGTCGAAGTCATCAAGAAAGTCCCAGTCCCATACACCGTGGAGAAACACGTACCTTACACCGTGGAGAAGAAAGTACCTTACGAAGTGAAAGTACCTTACCCCCAGCCTTACACTGTCGAGAAGAAAGTTCCCGTAACTGTCAAGGAGTACGTCAAGTACCCCGTGTACGTTCCAGAGCCATACACAGTGGAGAAGAAGGTACCTTATGAAGTCAAGGTTCATGTCGACAAGCCTTACGAGGTCAAGGTTAAAGTGCCCACCCCTTACACCGTCGAGAAGAAGGTGCCTTATGAAGTCAAGGTACCATACCCCCAGCCTTACACTGTTGAGAAGAAAGTGCCCGTCCCAGTCAAGTACGAAGTCAAGGTTCCCCAGCCTTACGAGGTCGTCAAGAAGATCCCTTATGAAGTCAAAGTGCCAGTCGACAAGCCGTACAACGTTTACGTTGAGAAGCCTTATCCCGTCACTGTCGAAAAACCTTACCCCGTGACTGTACACAAACCTGTACCTTACGAAGTCAAGGTACCAGTCGATAAACCTTACAAGGTTGAAGTAGAAAAGCCCTACCCAGTCCACATCAAGGTCCCCGTCCCTAAGCCTTACGATGTATACAAGAAGATTCCTTACACTGTTGAGAAGAAAGTCCCCTATGAAGTCAAGGTGCCCATTGACAAGCCCTACCCCGTGTATAAGGAAGTTCAAGTTCCCCTGGTCAAGGAAGTCCCCTACCCAGTGAAGGTGCACTACCCGATTTACTTCAAGAAAGAGATTGAGCACCACCCTCATCACGGACACCAGGAGAGCCAACAGCATCACGGCTGGCATTGAGTTGTCAAATCACTCCAATGATGAGATGTTAGCGATGAGTTACTTAAACCCTGAACTTACAATGAAATCGCAGATCAACATTCGCTGCTTTAGTTGTAAGGATACTCGTAATTGGAAGAACTTTATTAAAGGGACATATCGCATCTAGAGACATCATTGTCACCAGTACCTTATAGGTTAAGCTCCTAAAATGTGATCATTAGTATTTTAGATCTAAATTTCGCTCACGTGTTTAGGTTGTGTGCTGACTACCGCAAATCCAAAAACGCTTTTACACCATCAATTTTTTCTTTCCAATATAATCAGGTCACTGGAGTACCAGTGATTCCGGTTCGCAGATATTTCGATTATGCGCGCGCTGTGTGGTCAAATATCTCGCTTCAACCCGCGATATTGACGTGAATATTGATAGTGTGAAGGTTGCAAATGGTGCGCGTACGCAGTAATACATAGTATAAATCTGTTATTAAATGTTTAGCTCCTACTGCTTTGTTATTGTAATGTATATAACTTGAAGAATACGTGTAAAGTTGAGGCTGATTTGAATAAAATGTGTGAAATGTGTTTTTTTCTTTGATGTTCTACTTACTCCAAATCTCAAAGCTACATTTACCATACTCTTTTCACCCGCTGAAGGCTCTTAAAAATGCCGCCATCACTCATTAATCAGGCAAGCTTTAATTATTAGCACCAAATTATAGACCATCATCTAAATAGGTGATTTCGCAAAGTTTTTCATAATACTAGCAATATGATTCGAAATGATATAATACGAGTATATATGATACGAAAAATGATTCATTAGATGAAAGCATTGCAAAGACTATTTTGACCAAGCTGCTAAGTAAAGTTCATCTGTCTGACAAAATCATGTGTAAGGCCTATAATAGCAGATATTTAGTACCGAACAGCTTTTTTCTACGAAAAAATGATAAGGGTGTATTTTTTGTATGGTCACGTTACTGTCTTCTATCATCTAAAGAGAAACGCTTATTCTTCTTATCCTGCCACTAATTCTTTCGGACCAGTGTGGTGAAAGGATTGAAGTGAGCCTAAAGACTCTTTTCATGCACAAGACAGTGTATGTGACAAGTGGAATGATTAAGAAAGTGAGTATTACCGACTGATTTGATTAATAGATAGTATATTCAAAGGTAAAATGAATAAGAATATTGAGGTAGGTATATCAGGTACTTTAATTACAGCCGCAATAATGTAGAAAGCACTCTACATTAGACATTGCATAATTGCAATTAACAGAAACACCGAGGCGGGACTTTTACATTATCAAAAGCATTAGAGCAAAACTAATATGAATGAAATTTGGAACATACGCACTCACTAGATTTTTTTTATGTTATGCCATCAAATTACCTATAACTTTGGACAAGCATTATTTATTGCGCAATCTAGTTTTCTGTTCATTAATCAAACGTCTGTGATTTTTTAACAGTATAACCAAACAATGTGTCATTTTTTTCCCCAAAGATCACTTCACGTAAGTATAGTTGGCTCAACGAATCTAGGCATTCGTGAAGTTAGTCGCAAGAGCTGCGCAGTATCGTTTTTCGGGAGCAATTTGAGGTATGAGGAGGGGGGGAAAGAACTGTACATGCGCAAACTCGCACCTGTGGCTAATTTCACGAATGCCTAGATCCGTTGGATGAACTGTACCTACACCCGTGAACATAATTTCAAATAATAATACATTACTTTTATATTTTTTAGCAGCGGGATGAGTTGCCCGATTTAAAATATATATATTAGGTCAACTCATCCCACGGGATGAGTTGGGTAGATCAGTAATGGAACATAACGGCTGATTGAACAAAAATGGACATTTCACACAGCGCCATCTAGCCTCAAGCTAGGCAAAGCTTTACGAGAACACTTAATTTTTGTAAATCCTTTATCTCAACTAAATATAACAGACACACAACCAAGTTAGTTTAAAAAAAACAGTTTTAAAAACCATTAAATTGGGCCCGTTTCATAAATCGGGCATCGTGACAGTAAAGTGTTTAAGAAAATGAAAGTAATATAAATGAGTTTCAAGGTCACAAAATGGTGTCACGGTTTAAATAGAATGCGCATGTGTTGGTCAAAATTGTGATTATCAAGCACTAACTTCCGCCCACGGCATCGCCCGCGTGGTACTTTGAAACCAAAAACATATCTATCCCACGGTAACCGTACATTTTTTCGGGATAAAAAGTAGCCTATGTGCTATTCCAGACTATAATCTGTATCTGTGCCAAATTTCATCTAGATCCGTTTAGCCGTTTCAGCGTGAAAGAGTAACAAACATACATCCATACATTCTTACAAACTTTCGCGTTAATAATATTAGTAGGATATCTAAAAGCTCTATTTGATTTACCCTCGCCCTTTATACACCGGGTGGTATTTGATAAGTACATTGCACAAGTCGGAACTAAGACGGTGAGGTGCAGGAACGTAGTGAGGGTGGGAGGGGGGCTCCGTACACCGAAATTACATTATGGATAGAAAGAAAATAGTTAATTGCACACCATAAAAATTACGAATTAAATAAATAGGTAAAACTATGTTATACAAATGGGTGGTTTGATCGCTAAAAAGCGATTTCTACCATTATACGTAAGCACAGATATTTTTTTATACGTACTTTTATTTGATATTAGAAAAAGATTTTAATCGCAGTTTGCTCCTCAAACTCCATATTTAATATCTATACTGACTTAAAAGATAATAATAAAATGTTAGTGAATAGAGCGCCATCTAGCCTTAAACTTGTAGGTTAAACAACTTAAAAAGTGTAATAATGTGTATAAATAACTACTTTACCTACATATTTTTAGAGTGGCGTTATTCGGCTGACTAAAGAGCCATTTAGATGGAGGGATTTTCTTGAATCGAAGATACGATTATCGAAAGAACATTAAAAAAGTCTCTTCGTGTAAACATTCAGGATTGTCGCCCAAGGGGCAGGGCGACAATCCAATTTACACAACAATTGCCTCGCAATAGAAATATATCTGTCTCCGTGTAAACAGAAATCGTATGGAATCTCGTATGACATAATCGTAGGCGAGAATTTAGTTTTTGCCTGTATATAAACATTATGACACGATAATCTTGGCGATTATTGCTTGCTATACCTAGTAGAGTACGATTTCTCGCCAAGAAACGTTCGAGCAACTCTCTCCATCTAAATGGCCCTTAACGCAATAAAAAGACCTAAAACAACTATCAAAGCAGCCATTTAGTTTATAATTGAACCCCATAAATACCGAATCCTGAGTACGTCCCAGGTTATTATTAGTGCATCACATGATCAGATAAGGAGTTTATGCACCGATGATTATGGAAGGAGCCTTGGACTGGATGTGTAGAACTCTTAAAGTGGTCTTCATTCATTGTGACACTAACCTATCTTGGTCATCAGAGCACGCATGTTTGTGAGGAAGTACCTTAAAATCTGACTTAAGGTGACAAAGAATAGACAAAAATATATTGTATTTTTTTAAATTAAGGTACATCTTGAGTAAAGACATACAGAAACAAAGTAACTACTTACCGTGCTTTTGTCACGCATTTTTTTGTAATCTGTGGACAATAAAGTATAAATAAACTAGCAACCGCGCGCGACTCCGCTCTAGTACCGGCCCGAATGAAAAGTAGCCTATGTGTTATTTCAGACTATAATCTATATCTGTGCCAAATTTCATTCAGATCCGTTCAGCCGTTTTAGCGTGAAAAAGTAACAAACATACATCCATACATTCTTACAAACTTTCGCGTTTATATTATTAGTAGGATAGTAGCATAAATAAAGTACAAATGGAATGATTCACAACTCTTCAAAATGAATAGACAAGACGACTGCAAAGACGTGCGGGTTCGATTTCCCTGGGAGTGGGGAGTTGAAACGTTGCATCGAAGAAAATGTAGCCGCGGTATTGGATTACCTAACTTAATTACCGAGTTTACAAATAAGTTGTAAACTAGTATACTCTAATTGGAGCATGCAGTGGAGAAATATTTATTAATCACTTCCTTAAACCTGACTTCAGCTCCTAAGATAGTAGATTAAAAAGTGGCCGTGCATTTTTTTTTCTATTCGATCAATGCCAGTACGTCTACCATGAGTTGTCACATTTAGATCGGCTGACGTTACTACAGTAGTAATAGTACGTTACTATGACATTTGTCAAAATTGTTACTCATGGTACCAAATTCTAAGCAAATTAATGAGCGCAAACTACAGTCGCTGTAGTACGCTATGACGTAGGATAGTTAGCTACGTGAGGTTTTAGTACCCAACTATCCGCTAGAGGCGCTGTACCAAGTTTTCATAAATTTTTTTAACTACAGTCGCTAGTGAGTGTAGATTGTGAAAACTCAGTGCACACACAAGAAGGAATACATTGCCAGGAAATCGTAGATTTGTATGTATTGACCAGTATTTCCTGTGGATAAGGGGGGTTAAGCTGATGGATGGCAGGTGTAGGCTTGTGAAGATCTCGGGTAAGAGCGGTTACGCACTGCGTCCGATCCGAATCCAATCCGAACCCGTGAAAATATGAATCTAGAAAACTCGGACGAATTCGGATATTGCTTACGCACAGTCCGATCTCTGATACAAATCCAAGTAATTCAGGAGCCACCTTTTGGCATACGTCATTTTACGTGACGGAAATGACGAGAGCGGTAACGCACTGCGTCCGATCTGTATCCAATCCGAACCCGTGAAAATATGAATTGAAACTCGGATCGAATTCAGATATTGCTTACGCACTAGTCCGATCTCTGATACAAATCCAAGCAATTCAGGAGCCACATTTTGGCATACGTCATTTTACGTGATGGAAATGACGAAAGACGGAAAATGGATGTAGTGCGTAACTTACTATAGAAATAATTCTACAACTAATCCGGATCATATTTTCACGGGTTCGGATCGGATTCGAATCGACCTACCCTATCTAAGCATGTCTTAGGCATTACAGCGTCCTGTAAGTGAGTTAAAGTTCCACCTAAAAACTCTAAGAATCGATGTTAAGGCCTAATTATTTTATTACCCTGTAAAAAGTAAAGTGAGGTTTTATAAACTGCTTACGAGAAATAAGACTTCGCAGAAGTTGCATCCGTTGCCAAGAGGGGGGCAAATATAACTTTTTAGTCCTATCTGTCTCCCCAAGGGAACAGAGTAGGGGAACAGATGGGAATAGCTTATAGGTAAGTAGGTGATTAAAAGAAACATTGATTCTATAACAAGCAAAAAAAATCATCAGAAACGATCTAAAAGTTGGTCAAAATTATAATGAACATTTTGTGTTTATGTACCTACTTACCTATCTAACTCATATTCCTTATATGGTCAACCATAACCAACCAAGTGCCGTCATCTTATGAAGTAACATTTGAAGTGCATGTATTTTGTAAACGTTGACAGTCACTTGACATACTGTGCTCGCTACGATGGTAAAATAAAAGCATAACGCAATTTCGGTTCCTACTCGAATCATCTCATAAGTTTTTCCATTCGAAAAATTATGTGCCAAGTGCTCATAAACGGTGAAGGATAACATCGTAAGGAAACCGACATAACTTAGAATCATAAATTCAAAGGTGTATCATAGATTAGTATTCTTATAAGCGGCGATGGGCTTGCTACCTCTCACGTTCGGAATACTAACCACTGTGAAAAATGTTGTCATGTGCCAAATATCATGTTTGGACGTGCTTCTGACTACCCTCTTAAGAAATTCTCGAAGTAACTGAAGATTTGAGGAGATTTTCTACCGAGCCTGAGTATTACAGTGTCGTGATCATGTTTTTTTTTGCTCATAAGAGAGTTGTCATCGTGCCGAGACTAGCTAATGCTGAATTACACTATTGTGGTCTGATTGTGTGTAACAGTAGCTACTAGTTTACGGTGGCTCATAAAAATAATATTTCTGTTTTATCTTTTACTCTCAAAATAAACGAAATAGTCAATTTATTCTTTGCCATCTGAATTTACTATAATTTGAACCCATTTGAGCTTATTGAAATATAACAGCAAACTGAATGATTTCACAGACACTTGGATAAAACGCTCAGTCGCACAGAGCCAGTGACTGAACCCATAAAACAAAGATCGGGTTCAATCACTTGGCTCGTGTAAATCCGTCTTACTATCAATATTGATGTAACACAAATCACCGTAAATCGCCACGTATTGGCAAACAGTGAACGGCAGAGAGAGTTCACACGATTGCCAAACGTAGATAAGTGCAATAATCGATACGAAATATCACTGTAATAAGGACTCATTATATTGTAAAAAAAAGAATCATCAAGATCGGACTACTTAGTAAAAACTCTTCAAACTTCTTACTCAACTCACTCACTTACTTCAAACTCACTACTCTTCACTTGCGTCAAAAATTAAAATTAAAAAAAAATACACGTCGACTTGATATTTTAACCTCTCTCTCTATGATTTATTTTCAAGACGGTTTCGAGAAAACAATATTTTATTGGTGTAAAGATGTATCTATAAGTAGGTACCTATAATATAATTACCCTTTACATAAAAATTACAGAAAAAGTAGGCAGATAAAATCTAACAATTTATCAAATTAATATTAATATTGTTTCAAGCTGTTTTTAATAAAATCAAATAAAATAGCTGTAGCGATAATATCTGTTTCCCATAGTAGGTATGAGCTTTGCTTAGTACGCTATTTAACTTGCATCTTGATCGTAAACAAGATGGCGCTGTGTGAAATGTCCAGTATTGATTAGGTATTATTTTCAAGAGAACTTGATTTATTAGGAGTGTAAAAATACCTGGGACATAACGGAAAGATGTTATGTAAAATCCAAGATCTTACAAGGAAGGAAGACATTGATTAATTAACATACAATAATTTTATACTCTTTCATTTGAATTTATTTAATTTTAATTTCTCTTGCAATAAAATAAGAAAAATAATTATGTTTATATGTAAGCAAATAGTTATAGTAGGAAGTGTGCCGACGGCTGGCCCGGAGCGGAGTACAGATACCTAAAGCTGACTATTCACTGTCCAACAACAATCATAGCAAGAACGTCGTGCCACAAAATTTCTTAGTAAATTTATATGTAAAAATATCTATAACGTTATTGATTCCTTCTTTGATAATCTGCTATTTACAATCAGGTAAAAGTACTTGTTTAATGGTAAAAACACCAGTATGTCGAAATAATTTATAGCGCGCGGGTTTCTTTCGGTGAAAATCTTTAGGTATTTTATTTCTAGGACACGCTGCAGGATTCCTTATATGTTTTCTTCATCGTTTGAAAGCACCACTTATGAAACCTTTCCGTTACTGGCTAACTGACAAATCAACACATCAGCCTAAACCATATATCCTAGCTAGACAGCTGTGGAGGGAAGGTTTTAATTGTAGTCTAGAGATGCACTAATCGTTATTAAAGTTCAACTTCTAAGGAGTGCTGCGGGACGTTAATGTTTATGTGAAAAAAAAACCATCGTGAATCAGTCGCAGGGAGCCACTAGTAATCAATAGCCACCCAGCAAGTTGCGCAACCAAGTTGGACAGTGAATAGCCGCTTTACCTTCGCCTATAATCGTGGAGTCGGAGTAAAATCATCACTTCCACGTGTTACGAGAGACTTACGTAACGCTTCCAGCACGGCTCAGTGTTCTGTTCACAATCATTAATATTACGCGCGCAAAAACAAGTTTAGACGCAATTGTAACAGACGGCAAATTAATCATTTTGATCATTTGGGTATACCTAGGTACCTAGTGCCGTTCGACACACTCTCAACCAAGTCAAAGTCAAAATATTATTTATGGAATAAAATACATGGATCATTTTGAAACGTCTTTTACGCTAGGTGAATTTAATTGTCTATTCCAGCATAACCTATCTGAGAAGAACAGACAAGAAACTCATCTCGATCCTAGCGCTTTTTTGTGTGATCGTTTCATCTTACAAAATAATAATAATAATTTCACATGTATTTTATAAACAGTGTGTTTACTATGATCCTACCTATATCTGTAGAATATTTCAGTAAATAAAGTCGATTTTTTATCAGCAAACTAATAACTTCAAAAACAAATAATACAGATCATCCCCAATCACATAATGACGTAATCAACCCCAATAAATCGAAAATCAAGAGGTCATTGAAAAATTATCTTCAAATCGAAACATATTTCTTCCACCACATTGCTTATCAGTGATATTTAATCAGTCAGATTGGATTACCTCGTTGGGGTTGAAATGGGGTGAAGATATTTAAGGGCGGAAATTTGAAAGGGAAACAAATAAAGGTTTACGTTTTATTGTGTTATCGTTTAGAGTAAGAATAAGCCAGTGCGGCTTCTAGTCATAGCCGTTGTATGAACTGAAAAGCTGAATGATTGACAAAAAGGAAGATTAATTAGTTTCAGGCACACAACAAAAATCGAATTGATAACCTGTAATGTCTGTCTGTCATTCCATCGAAACGACAACTTAATTGGTGACATCAAGCCACAAAAGCCATAGACAAGAATTGAACTGAACTTAATTGGTCCTAAGTCCTAGATAATTGTTATTGTGTCATTGTATAGTTGTTGATTTATAAACACCTAGCGTTTGCGGTCTGTTTGGACTGAAATTCATATACGTAGTACTAATCTTGTTGGTACAAATCCCAAAGTGAACATTTCCCAAAATTACTGATTTTCGAAATGCCTTTTTTCTTAAATGTCTTAAATTCGTAATGTTTGACAGAAAGCTATCAGATTTTCATGATTTTCTGCATAAATACGGTTCACACCCAAAATTAGCGCACTACTGCCTTAGTTATTTATTATCTCTCTTATGTATTTTGATGGGCACCTGTACCTATGTTACAAATTGGCTTGTAGGATGAAACGATTACCGTAATAAGACCGATTCTCACATAAATACTTGGTTTATCCGAAACATCTCTAGTTAATACAATAGATCGTTTCGTTACGATAGCTATTGTATTTTGCTATTGATATTGATTTAGGGAAGATCTTTCTTGGACATTTTTTCTCCTTAATTATGAAATCTACACCAACTTATAAACAGTAGGTAGGTATAGATAAGTAAATTAATTTTTATGGGAACCTAGAAGCTCCTACAAAAACCGTACCGACAATCTTAAGCGCTTGCGCTGACTAAAATTGAAGGCGTAAAAAAGCAACATTCGAGTTTCATTTTTAAACATAAATAAATAAGTAGTAAAGTTAGTATAGCGTAGTTGGCATGGGTTGTTGTACATTTGCCACAAAGTAAATTCGTCACGAAAAAAAGTATGTGTAAATTCGCCAAATGGAGTACAGAGATGACGGATGATTGAGGGAAATGGAAGAAGAAAACGTGCTGACCCCACATACCTAGCGTAGGAAAAGGGCAGGAAGAAGAAAAAGCCTATCTGGCATATACATGCAATATTATGGAGGTACCACGCGTGCGAAGTCACGGGCGGTAACAAGTAGACAATAATAAGCTAGGAAGTATTACCGCGTACTTAGGCATCCTCTTATTTTGTTTTTTTAGAAATAAATAAACTAAACTTAGTACTTACAGTTCTAATTTGAGAACTAAATTTGAATAAAACCACGGCTTCTTTTAGCAACTTCAGGTACATTTTTTTAACGGTAACCTAGTAGGTAGGTACATAACTTCATGTTAGTTTGTTATAAGTTCAATTCTCGACGTATGTTGATCACCTGATAAAATAACACCTGTACTTTCGCAGCGCAGAGTTCGCAAAGATTAGACATGGCTACTAATAAATAAATGTTATAAACACGACGCAATTATTATACTTCGCAATTTTTTAGTTCGTAGTGTCCTTGGTTGATCCTTTTCAGATTAAGTACCTGATGTTCCCATATAAAGAATTAAATAATGAAGTTATACTTTATCTAATTTATCCATGTTAACATAAAAAAATATCTTAACAAGTACGACCCTTTCTCTCTGATTTAGGTAATATTCAATATCTGTGAATGCATAGTGTAGCTTCTTTAGTTATTTTTTAATATAAGTGTTCTTAAATTATTATCATGTAGTTGCAACGGTTCTAGTAGCTAATCCTGTTGCTGTATTTAACTTTCGACTTTGTTCATCTACAAGCCATTTCTAAAACCTTTTAGCTCTCTTAAATATCCACCACGAATGTTTGAAATTCACATTTCTGTTCGTCCGAATTAGTTGTTTATTGCGATATCCATCTCTATAGCCGACGAAGGCCAAGCTTTTCATTTTAAATCAACATTCAACGTAATGTGAGCTTTAAAGCTTCACCTTTAGATTCAATACAGGTGTTAGAGCTACACAAAAACGTGTGGCGCTAGTCATTAACTACCGGCAAATGAAATTGAGTTGTCATAGCTCAACTTTAAGTTTCAATTTCGCTTGAATTAATAAAACAGATTCATACCTCATCGTCTCTTTCCAATGACATCATCATTTCAAAGTGAAACTTCTGTACGATTGATAGCACTATTATTGTTTTGTTCTATTAGAATTTTGACCGTTGTTTAACAGTAATTAAACTATTATTTGTGGTCTTTTTTATTTCTATTACATATTAACGGGACATTAAAACTTCGATTATGTCATAAATCTTACTTAATTATTGTTTAAATTTACTTAGAGCGCGACTCATTAAGGGGAGTTTTGTTGCCCCCCGCTAGATGGAGTGACTGTTATGTTGTTCACTTAGATTAACTTAAACAGACAAGACATGACTGCTTCTTTAAGTAAGCACCTTGTTTATGTCTAACTATGGACTTAGGTAGGTATATATTTTTAAAAATAATAAGTAAGGTTTGTTTCGACTGAAATTCATAAAGTACTAATCTCGTTTGGTATATCATAAAATGAACTTTTCCCAAAATCACTGATTTTCAAAATGCCTTTGTTCATTGCCTACATTTGGAAAGACGTTTCAAGACTGGCTTTCAAATAAAATCACAGTAATTTATTGTGTAATATCGGTTTGTAATTATGGATTAAATATTGATCGACATTCAATGATTGGAATAAATGGAATGCATCCCTTACTAGCAACCCCTGATTAATTATTTATCAATTTATCTTTCCACCCTATTGCACAAGTAGCTTAAATATTTCTCAACATTCTTAAACAAACGATAAAATCTGTTTCATTTATGTTTTACTGTGAGATATTTCAAGAAACTCGTCTTTTTCTGTTTTTAAATACTCAAGAGCTACTGTTTGAAATATTATCCATAATAATAATTCCCAAGAGACAGTTAGGGTACCTACATAAATCAAGAAGAAGAAGAACTCTATATTTCTCCTTCCGCAGATTTAGGCTTTCGTGAAGTTAGCCGTTTCGCTGCGCAGTGCAGCTTTTTCACACTAAATTTTCTATTGCGCATCGAGACAGCTCACTTCACGATAGTCTAGATCCAATGGAGGTAGAATAACTTCGTATTTTTTTGTGTTGCCAGCGGTCTCACAAAAACCTTATATTCTGGTATTACCAGTAGTAAAAAAGTGTATTTTTTTTAAATATCCACTTTATCCTTAAACACTGACCGGTGTTCCGTTCTTATCAGTTTTTTGCAAAAGCCTCAATGATTTAGTTGGGTGGTTTAGCGGCACGGTGCTTTAATAATTTAGTGATGTCGTTTCTAAATCTGATAAGGTTTGGTGACAATGCTTTTTATGCTTCTATGTTTTTAACTAGTTATGCCATAATTTTATAAATGTGAAAATTTCTTTGCAGACTCGTTAGTAAAGTTTTGTAAGTACCTAATGTTTATTTTCATTATTATGATATGAAATAGTATTTATATTTTACAATGAAGTATGAGCAACAGTTCTATAGAAATTGCTCACCAATTTTTACTAGGCAGGTATCGACAGTTCACAACAATTTCATATAATGTCACTAAGATAAGTACTTAACAAATAAGAAAATAATTTTCTTTTCAGGCATTTAATCCCCATAAAAATAGGTACCTAAGTATTTATATGTAATTTTTTTTACCAACGTATTAATTTAAAACTAGAATTCATTAGACATTAAGTCTGATTCTAGTGTATCATTACAAATAAATAAATATTTATGGTACTTTCATATGCCATCTAACTACAAATAAAGCAAAACTGGTACTTTGGGAACCAGATAGCCGATAGATTAATTATACTTTTTTTTTGAATACATATCTGCATAGTACATAATAACACCCAGACACAGAACAAACATCTGCGTTCATCACACAAATGTCTGTTCTCAGTGGGGATCGAACCCACAACCTACAGCGCAGAAGGCAGAGCTGCTACTAACTAAGCTGCAAGGTCGGTAGGTCTACCATGAGTTTTCACAATCTACACTCGCTAGCGACTGTAGTTAAAAAGATGTATGAAAACTTGTACAGCGCCTCTAGCGGATACTTGGGTACTAAAACGTCACGTAGTTAACTAGTTTGCGCTTTATAATTTGCTTATGGTACCATGAGTAACGTATTACTACTGTAGTGACGGCTGCTGATCTAAATGTGACAACAATGTAGACGTACAGTTAAACAAAATATCACAGTTTAACACATCACATACTTCAACGATAATAATGTGGTTAGTAGTGCCATTTACCATAACAAAGGGCCATGGATCCGACCTGTCGTCACACGCACCCCCCGGGCCGCTAAACTGAATGCCACCCCGGCACACAACTTGGGGGTCCTCGTATTTTTCTGTTCAGGGGTAGTAAAATAGTATTTTATGTTGTGATAAGATGAATTTATGCGAAGCTAATTAACAAACGATATTATTACTTAGCACTGAATCGTAGATTTTCTAAAAAATATTTACAGAAGTCAATAATAAATATGTTAAGAAGATTCTCTAAAAATCATACATAACTTCGTCCGCGTAATTTTTTTACATAAACATCTCATCAATTTTTAGACATAACATACATAAAATCACGCCTGTTTCCCGACGGGGTCGGCAGAGACCACGGATCTCCACTTGCTACGATCCTGACATAATAAACTCTTTTGCTTCATTCACTCTCATTTCATTCTTCATACATGCGCGTCGGTTTAGGGTAGGTACTCTTTGACCTAGCCTTTCTCTAAAATTTAATTAACCTGTAGAGACAGAACAAAACTTAACTTTAGACCTAGAAAGTATGTAACTTAACCTGTAAACAGCTTTCTAAGGCTGAAGGTACGAGTTGGCAGCGGGCGACGTGAGGCAGCGGCGTACGACGTGTCGCGGAGACATTACTGGTTTCTATATATTTCTATGAAATTCCCTCCGTAGTTAGCGACACGAAACTAGCGACGCATTTCATAGAAATTCATAGAAACCAGCAGTGTCGCCGCGACACGTCGTCCGCCTCATGTCGCCCGCTGCCAACTCGTACCCTTATGTTTAAGGCTGTGTGTCGTTCAGTCAGTCGGAGTTTATAAATTTAGATTTAAATAGCAAAGATCGTATAAAAATGTCATTCAAAAGCACCTATAATTTTATAACTTAACTGACTCCTGCCGGCAAGCAGCGGAACTGCTTTTTGCCTCCTCTCGGCAGGGGGCGCTGCCGCCGTTAAAATGACAAAATAATTTAGCTCCACGGTTCTTTAACAGTCTTGCTGATTTTAAATTGTCTTTGTTTTTAAGGTTATTTATAACGGGGCGTGTTTCGCTGGAGTTTTTTTGAGGAAATAAGGATTCTTTTATGAAAGCTTTCGGGCTCAAATTCAAATAGTTTATATCAGTAGCCAAAAGATTACAATATCCATGGTTAAAAAACACATATTTTAAGTACGAAATAGTTATGACAGATGGAGTTTTAATAACTTGAGTTGCTCAAGCATACCTATATCTAAATTATTTAATGCCCTCATCTCAGCAATCGGATAAAAATAAAATGGCATAAGAACTAAAATTAAAACAAAAACTCTACAATACCAATTTTTTTACAGTTAGGAACTGAAGCCATTGGCTAACTAAATAACTGTAGTTTCTATTTTATGTTAAAAATGTCTATATTCCGATGATAATTATTATAATTATTGGTATGAAAATTGTAGATAAAACTTGCTAGATCATCCATGATCGCACGCAAGTGTGACAATAATCACACGTTGTAAATGTTGTAATGGGCTAGGGTGTCAATGTGGTACAATATGCCACCCCGCTGTCACCCTACTTGTTCCATAATGTTTTGGTAAGTAATCAAATGATTGGGATGGCTTAGTGTGGATAATCTAACCACTACGGCAACCAAAGTCAATGAATACTTTAAAACTTTCTTATTCCTTCGGAACATCGTAAAGACTTCATGATATTGTGTGAAAGGCTTGTGATGATCAGCTATTTTTGTAGTTTAGTTGTATAGGAATGATGGAGGTTTTAAAGTTTTAATTGACGTTTGTTGGTGACTGTACCAGCAGCAATTTTATTATCAACAGAAATACGGTACTGACTGACTGACTAATATAATAAACTCACAGCCTAAACTATGAGCTGAAATTTAGAGGATGAATTTATTTTTGGGTCTAGAGGTGTATTAAAAAAAAACAGGGTCAATTTAAGTTTATATGAAGCTGTAACAGTTAAGGTAGGTACCTACATAATCTAGAGTAGACTATTAATAGAGGTAAAGTTTGCATGTATGTTTGTTCAAACATAAGTCGTCAATCGTTGATCCGATCTGCATGAAAGTACAAAATAAATGTGGAACATTTGAGTTATGTTTGTAATGATGCTTAGTAAGGAATATCCTCATATTTCTAACGTCGAAGAAGGTAACATTACCACATAGGTAGTTGTGATTCGACCATCCCAATTACGTGATTATTTATGTGTGACATGTCATCTAACACTTGCACGTCCGCGCCAGGTCTTTTTGACCCCCACCAACTATATTCCTTTCCCATTTTCCCATCAAATTGAGGTCATTGAGGGTTCAGTTTAGAATGGTTATTTTGAAGTAACAGATGTGGCAGCAAGTGAATACTGTGCTTCTATTGTAGTTTAATAGTGTTTATCTGTTTACGATGTCGGCGAATGTGCGTATAATGAAGTTTGGTGATACTTCAAATTTTTATGAAATTGTCTTTGTATAACTTCACAAAATTCAGACAATAGAAATCCGCAGTATGTATTGTGGGGTTGTGGGTTGAAAAAAGAATTATTATTAAACAAAATAGGTAGAATCGAGAAAAATACAAACTAATTTGACAGATTATAGCTTGAAAAGCAAAGTTATTTATCAAGCATCATCTTCACATGCGAATATAAATGATATAAATATTAGTTACTTTTGAAACATTATTATTTTCAAAGGGAACTTTTTTATTTTTAGTGCGTATTCGCTTATCAGTTTTAATTTGATTCCCACTTCACATCAAGAGCCAAATCTAAATCTTCTGCCTTCACAATTCTGATTGACAACGTTTTTCTAATAAAAAGCGCAAGGGATTATGGTTGAAAGCTGCCACGCGACCAAATTAACTTTATGTAATCCCTATCATCGATGGAAGGCAGGGGTGCATTTGAAGAGGTCTAGTTATATTTAATACATGTTATACAGATAGCGGCGATGAGCTTTCAACCTGTCAAGTATGGAATAACGCCTACTGAAAACGTGGGATTTGTGCCAAATATCAAAATTATAACCACCTAAATCATCTTTATTAGATGTAAACAGACCAATGATGATGATGATGATGTGCCAAATATAGATAGATATCCTCAACGATTAAGTAACTAGAAATCTGAGGTGTCTACAAAATCTGGACATTAAGCCGTGATCACATTAGATTATTTTAAAAATTCTATTTATAAATATGAACAAAAATACTTAGGTACCTACCTAAAAGTATTGGTCAATATTTTACTTATTTGTAAAACCAACAGATTACTATACATATATATTCTTCGCATATTTTTCTATAGCAAAAGGAGCCAATTAAAAGTTTTTACATGTAACTTAAAATGCTATGAGCAAAATATGAGCTTATTTTTAGCGACCGTACCTAAAGTACGTCCCTTACTGTTCCCGTTATCTCCGGCCCCATTCGCTAACGAGTCGTTTTTAATAGTTTAATTCGGATTAGATAATGTCCCACGGGTGGTCGCTATGACCCCGGCAGAGGAGGGTGGCTCCCTGCCGCGCTGACAGGTTAACATGTTAGCACAAAATTGAGGGTATTTATTAGGTTAAGATTTAGTTTTGCTACAAGTCTATACAATATTACGGATTTTCAAAAACAGTGTGATGAAAGAATTCACTATGTGGTTGACAGGTCTATATTATAAGCGTGCAGTACCTATCTACGAATTTTAATCTTTACGATTTTAAAATGTCTAGGTATTGAAATAGCTTTCATAAACAAACTATTTCATTTCTCAGTGTGAGGCTCTCTCTATATTGTAGCATAAGTACCTATTGGGAGTGTTTCCCAGTTCAACCCAAAATATAATAGGTAATATTGTTTAGATATTGGCGATGATTACGTATCCATAACAATTAATTAATAATTAAATTCGTGTGTACAATTAACTTTAGCTTTCTTAGTTTTTTTAATTAACATTCGCATTTTAATTTACAATATTTGTTAATTAAATAGATATGAAGAGCATAATTAGGTACACCTAATGTGAAAAACGTGACAATTATTTTGATCCAACTTCAAAGAATTTTAGAACAAAAGGCGTGAAACATATCGAACATCCAAAAAATACTCATTAAAATTATATTTAAAGCATTCTTTCCACCCACAATGCCGTCCTTACCATATTTAAACAATCGCTGGAAATGTTAACACCCGTATCGGTCTCGTGGTATTCCTGCAGTGCGCTCCTGGACTATACCATATACGGTAGCCATATTTGTATAAGTTTATATTGTAGCATCGATTCGATACGCCATTATTAATACTGAACGACTGAATGACGTAAGAAAAAAAAATATCACGACTGTAATCCCCAGGCTCGGTAGATATCTCCTCAGATCTCTAGTTACTTAGATCTTTGAGGATATCTAAAGAGGGCCAAATATTAAACATGATATTTGGCACATGCACACATTTTGCACAGTGGTTATTCCGTACGTGACGGGTTGCAAGTCCATCGCTGCTTATAAGAATACTAAAGTATGACCACACCTTCGAATTTTTGTTCAATCAATTACCTAATAAATTTTAGTAACTTGAATCTGCTTACACGATCCATCACTTAAATTAAGTTACGTCAATGCCGCCACTTAATTCATACTTAAACCAAAGTGTTGGGCGTCAAAGTTAATTTAAACTTAGGCCAAGTGACGGGCGGTTACTTTAAGTTAAAGGGATGAAACCCCGGAGCAGTAACTAGTATGTGATTTGAAATCAGTTACTCTTTTAGCGACAGTTTGGGTGGTGTGTAATGTATGGAGTAGGCTTTTCTAAAATAAAATTAAAAAAAATAAATATGATCACGACTGTTATCCCCAGGCTCGGTAGCTCCTCAGATCTTTAATTACTTAGATCTTTGAGGATATCTAAAGGGGGTAGTCAGAGGCAAGTCCAAACATGACATTTGGTACATGCCCACATTTTGCACAGTAGTTAGTATTCCGTACGTGACAGGTTGCAAGCCCATCGCCGCTTATAAGAATACTAACCTATGACACATACCTTCGAAGTTTTGGTTCTAGGGTATGCCGGTTTCCTCACGATGTTTTCCTTCACCGTTTAAGAGCACTGGCATTGCGCACATAAATTTTTCGAATGAAAAAACTCATAGGCTTTTCTTTCAGCTGAAATTCAACGATGTGATTCAACATCCTACTTATTACTGAAGTGTACTTACTGAAATGCATGAAAAGAGCTTCCTAAGCGCCTTTCACTACAATGGTTTGAGATGGACAAAAAGATAGGTTAACATAAAAAAAAATGAAAAAACTTTTGCAAAACCGTAGACCACAGCTAATGATACACCATTGTAATTAATCAGTCTATCGCATCGTGTAAAATGTGAACATGTGCCAAATATCGTGTTTGCACGTGCCTCTATAGATATCCTCAAAGCTCTAGAGTAAACTCTAAAGTAACTAGAGATCTAAAAGTAAGCAAAGCTTGTACCTACTATGGGAACCAGATACAGTAATTACATACTTTTTTTTGGTAAATACATACATAGAATACCACTGAACGGATACCAGATACAGAACAAACATCACACAATGTTAGTCCTGGGTGGGGATCGAACCAACAACCTACTGCGCAGAAGGCAGAGCTACTACCAACTGAGCTGTACTCGTAAAGCCAGTCTTAGATATCTACCGAGCCCGGGGATTACAGTCGAGTTCATGTTTTTTTTCTATCGCATATTTTGAAAAGTTTCCGTCTCCATAACTGCCAAATGTGTCGCTTAAGGCAAAACGCGGAACTAATTCATAAATGAACCAGTGCCGCAGGTTACAGCATAGTTAGTACGTGAAAATGACATAGAATAACAAACAGTTACTATGCCCCACCATTGAGTAGATATTAGTACCTCGTAATAAATATGGCAGAATATAATATAGTTACTTAGTACCTACTTCGAAGATTGAGAGCTTGAGGCGGGCGGGATATTCATTACTTATTCATTTCATTATTAATTTAACGACCACGATTTATGACTTACCATTAGGTATTACTCGTGATTGTAAAGGCCTTACCACAAGCTCTTACAAACCATCATGTTTCAGAAACGTCATATTCAAGCTTGAAGTAACACTACTTCAATACAATTTTTATAGGTCATGGTACGAAATATCAAAGCTATAATACTTTGATTATGCCCGAAGGGCTAAGACCCCGATGAGAAAAAATTATCAACATAAAATGGCACGATGAACGGTCTTTACCTAGCACCAATTCGTTATGCAACCACTATAAATTGGTTGGCATCTTCCGGTGGTCTCGTTTGAGGACTTAAGTTTTTAATCTCTGACGAAAAATACGTTGTAAAATAAGTTACATTATATTAAACGTTATACTCGTATTATAAGTTTGTAGTGTGTGTCTGTGTGTCTGTCTGTGTCTTCAGTACCCCTAATATGAGTTTTTGATAGTTAACGAAAACTTTGTTCAAATAGTATCCTTTCATACATTTACCTCCATCGGAAATGTTAGGGAACTAAAAAAGGTCTATACCTTGAAAATATCTAATCGGCAGTCCCAGCAATGATTTTTAAACCAAATGTTCACGATTTAGTTCCTTAACACTTCCGATGGAGGTAAATGTATGAAAGGATACTATTCGATTAAAGTTTTCGTAAGCAATTAAAAACTCATACTAGGGGGTACCTACTGAACAGATGAAAACCGAATTTGATTAGATATACTCGTATTTTGTTTGAAAGGTGAAAAAGTCGTGTGTTAGATAGTTTCAAGAAAATCAGTCTTTTGAAAATTATCACCTCTTTTCTAGTTGATGAAGAGGTTATTTATTAAGTTAATTTTATTTCATCGAATGGAACTCTCATTTCGGTAATAACATCACACCACTGTCCAGCAAAAACTATTGAGCACTCGTAAACTAACCAGATCTCATCAAAATACCAATCAGGACGCACAGACACCAAGTTACAGAAGACAATATTAGTAGTATACTAACGTTTCACTCCAATGATTTTATTAGAACATTTATAATCTTATACCTTTAAACGAGCAATTCTTTGTATATATATATAATCTGAATCTCGGAAACGGCTCCAAGGATTTTCATGAAATTTAGTATGCAGGGGGTTTCGGAGGCGATAAATCGATCTAGCTATATATCTAGTCATCCAGGTACTTGTTATTAATATTAAACGGGTATTTTTTGCGTTTTATTTTCCTACCTATTTTTCCCGACGTTTCGAAAGGTTTACATTGTCATGGTCACGGGATGACTCGTTTAATACAAAAAAAAAAACAAAACAATTTGTCCATTTCCATGGAACAGTCGGTCCCATTGGCGCTATTATTTTTCCCCGGGTGATTGGGAGATTGGGAATTACCCGACATTTTTTCCCAGGACGAAGCTATTCCAATGAGTGACAGAAACCTTATCGCCTCACGGTGAAATTATAATACACCAGTCTCACTAGCACAAGAAACACCGTGGAATATTGTCGTATGCACTAATGACGTGCTTTTCTGCGCTTTAATTGCAATCAAACAGACAAACAGACGCATCTTTACAACAACTCTAGCCTTTAAAACAATGTGTTAGAGTTCAAATTACAGTAATAATAGTAGAAATATAAGTTGGCGCTACAACTTTGCTGCATCCGTTGCAATGAAAAATGTATGAACGCTCGTTTCAAAAACCGCGTAAAAAATGTTATATTGAAGTCGATTTTGATCAGTGCTTGTATCATAACATACGACCTAACTAGCCATAAACGTAACTGTCGCTATAGGAATGCTTAGGATGACTTATGGTCTATGAGACAGTGCCATGGGAACCTAAAATTAAGTCAGTCATCGTGATTATATAGGTAGGACAACAAAAAAACAATTCTAGAACAAAAAAAACGTGGCTCTGACTACCCTCTTTATGTATCTTCGAATAGTAAGAGACGTTTGAGGTTTTAGAAGATATCCACCAAACCTGGGAATTACGGTCGTGATCGTGTTTGTATAGTTACACAATTTTACATGCCCTTTCAAGTCAAATTTTTGGCTTAGCATCAGCAGAGCATAGAGTCTGCTCTCATGTCTTCTCTGCCCGACCACGAGCACAGAGAGAACCGAGAGGCGTGAGAGTCGCCGAATATTGCGAGAAAAAGATTGAAATTTAGCCGTTGACTCGAAAGAAGAAAGCTAAGCATAAAATAAAAGATTCCGGCAGAACTAGATATTGTACTTAAACTAGGTAGGTATCTATTATAGTCTGTGACTAGGTATAACCTTACATAAATACCCACTGGGCAGGTGAATATCAAGCCTTAAAAGGAAGACTAACAAAACGCAAGATTTAGAATGCGAATTACGCAAACAAAGCACAAACATTCAATTTACCAAATACTTTAAAGCCAATATTGTCTCCGGCCGAATTCTTCCAGTTTCCAAACCATTTCTCATTTTTTCTCCTTTCCCATAGCAGCTCTTGTTTCTGGTCAGACAATCGAAGGTTCTAAAAACGTTGGGTAAGTAAAACGAAGAGTAATAAGCTAGCAAACGTCGTCCTAATGGCATGAACTCAAATCTTAGAGTACGAACTTACAAACATGCCTGTAATTGGCACACATTTCATAGTACGAGTATAATTTGTTTTAATGTTTTTTTTAATGTTTTGTTGTGTGTTTTATAATGTGCTGTTGGCGTTGCATAATAAATAAATAAAATAAAATAAAAAATAAAACATGATGCACTTGAGACAGAATTGTAATAAAAGCAGTAGGAATGAAATCGCGAGCCTTTCAATGTTTTTGGTGGAAAAAAAACAATTGAATTTTCGAATATTGTAAGTAATTTGAGAATTTGTAAATTCCATATGCAAAATTGAGTCGAGTCTGTCACGCGGCAAAAACAAAAGACTAGACAGTTGCTGGACAAGGAATTTCTTTGAAAATCCATTTGTGATGGATCATTCCGTGAGCGTGTCTGTAACAAAAACACGCCCATATTTGTGGCAAATGACACGCGGTATATTGTGCGTTTTACGGTAATGTGTATGTGCTTCTTCACGAGATCCGTTGACAATCCGTGTGACTGTCACGCGTGTTTGTTACGGTACGGAGCCACGGGCACGGAGTAATGTCACAATTGTGGACATACCTTTAGTAATAAGGCCGCATAATAACTACTGTGTATAAGATCAAAACAGAAAATCATTGCAACATAATTATTTTATTAATAGCACAACACTAAAACTAATATTAAACCATTCATTTCACGCTGTCTGTATTTTCATTCCCGGGTGTTTTGTTTTTTATTGTATGGTGTCTGTGTGGTGTACAATCAATAAAACAATAAAGTGTTATCTATCCATCAATATTAGTTACTAGCTTCCGCCCACGGCTTCGCCCGCGTGGGACCTTGAAAAACCAAAACAAATATAATCCCATGGGTACCGTAAATTTTTCCGTGATAAAAAGTATTAGCCTATGTGAATAGTAAGCCTATGTGCTATTCCTAATCTATCTCTGTGCCAAATTTCAATAAGATCCGTTCAGTAGTTTTTACGCGCATACAAGGGCACTTTCGTCTGAGGCCGCTGTAAACTTATCCCGCGGGATGAGTTGACCTAATGCATTTTTGAATCGGTCAACTCATCCCGCTGTCAAAAAAAACACAAAAAGGAATGTATTATTTGAAATTTATGTACACACGTGAACAAAAATCGGAATGTATGGATGTAACAAACGTACATTCTTACAAATTTTCGCGTTTATAATATAGTAGGATTGATGGTAAAACGAGATGGGCAAGCGACATGGCATCCGTCGCGGGCCGGACCTGGATGAGGCTAGCAGCAGACCGTGGACAATGGCATATGCAAAGAGAGGCCTATACCCAGCAGTGGGTGAAGTCGGGCTGTGGATAATGATGATGATGATGATGGTAAAGCGGCTAAATTGTTTGTTATTCCTCCTCGTGAAATAGCATTCTACGCGCCAGTCATTCCTCCGGAGCACTCGCCAATCATACAGGGATATTTATGAGTTCGGGAATCGTAACCTAAAAAATCCCGCGACAATACGCCTGACCTTTTTACGTCTCTCTCCCGTCTCGCATTTTTCTGGCAAAACTGATTGTTTACCGGAAAAAATTACGCCTGTTAGTCGAAACGGTGCGCATAAATAAAAGATGTGGTATCGGGGAATTTTGATTCGGTGCTTTTTGTGGGGTTGAACGTCGATTGTGAGCGAAACGACAAAAACTCGAATGTAAAATTGAGAAGGCTACGTGTCAAGTGCTGGATTTATAAGTCGTTTTACATGTCGCGGAATTGAGATGTTTTTGTCGGCGGTGGCAGCTTTGAACACCAGCTTCACACTGGCGTGTCTCTAGATTTACCAGGGGGAAATGGCATGCACCATTGCATCATCTTCCTGCCCTTTTCCCACGTTATGTGGGGTCGGCACAACATGTGATCTTCTTCCATTTCCTTCTGTCATTTGTCATCTCAGTACTCACTCCTTTCTTACCCAAGTCATCTTTTACACAGTCCATCCATCTTTTCTTTGGTCTACCTTTTTGCATATCATCAGTATATAGAACCTCGTATACGCAGATTAAGACATACGCAGACGGTACCAAAAAAAATTTAAAAAAAACACGATCACGACTGTAAAGTAGCTTTTTTTTAGAGAGATGAGGATTACTGATGGTGTAGTGGTAGCACCCCCGGTGCACGATCCGAAGTTCGTGGGTTCAAACCTGGTCGTGCACCAATAAGTTTTTCCATTCAAAAAAATTATATGCACAATGACAGTGCTCTCAAACGGTAAAGAAAAACATCGTGAGGAAACCGGCAAACCCTAGAACCAAAATATCGAAGATGTAAGTCATAGATTATAGTATTATTAGAAGCGGCGATGGGCTTGCAACCTGTCACGTGCGGAACACTAATCACTGTGAAAAATGTGGTCGAAGATGTGTCACATAATCATGTTTGATTACGTACCTCTGACTACCCTTTAGATATCCTTAAAGATCTAAGTAACTAGAGATCTGAGGAGATTATCTACCGAGCCTGGGGATTACAGTCGTGATAAAAAAAAATCTTGTAAAACACATATTGGTCCTAATAAACGCGATAACACGTAATAATAAAAAAATAAAGACATCAGTACAACAAACTACACTTTGGTTATGCCAACCCCTTATTATATAGTGCCGAAAAGAGGCAAAACAAATGGTACCCAATGGCCAGTAGGCACTTCCGGGCAGTCGATAAATATGCGAAATTGGTCCAAAACCATGATCGCGTGTCCAGCCAGATAATGGTCAAGTTTTCACACATGTTGCCTAACATTGCCATTCAACCAGTTATTTAGATTTGAGGTGACCCAACTGCGTTTTCTTGGAGGATAACCATCTGTAAAGACTATTAAAAATTATCAAGTAATTTGTATTTTGTCATGTGACGAGGAGAGTGTTAGATATGAATGTGGATGAATACAGGGGTAGAGGAAGGACAGAAAAAGATGGATAGACTGTGTGAAAGATGATATGAGTAAGAAAGGAGTGAGTACTAAGATGACGAACGACAAAGGGAAGAATGGAAGATCATATTGTACCGACTCCACATAACGTGGAAAAAGGGCAGGAAGGTGATGATGGTGATTTATTTTGTCTGTAAGCTGATCCAATTGACGTTCAGTTTTACAACAAAATTCCTGAAAACCTTGCCTTCAGCAGTAACCAGTAGAATATATAATAATAGTCTGTCTTTGCTTGAAAACTCCAAAAAAAAACAAGCATAGGAACAATAATTTTAAGTTTATTTTTATACAATTTAAGGCACCGAATGCATCATTATGAGATTGAATTTTAGGAACTCCTTCTATAGTTTCGAAATCCAGAAAGGGATCAACCCTTCAAATTCAGATCTCTAGAACTTACCTAAGGAGTATGTGTGTTGAATTGATCTGTCAGTCAGAAATTTAACAAAATGGTGGTACAGCTAGCAGCTAGAATGTTACTGAAAATTAAATGGATTCCAAAACCTATTAACTTTGAACTATGGAAGGTTTATCCCAAAAGTCTCCGATTACCAGAAGTGATGGACACAAGACAGTGCAAACACAATAATTGTTCCGTTCAAACTATGCCCACTGCTGGACCTCGCCCGACCGCATAATGTTACGAACCGTACAGAAAGGCAATGGGACCAATTTGGGCATATTTGCTCTAATGATCCTTTAAGTAGAAAGTTCAATAACCCAAAGAATAATATGGTAAGGATTTAAAAGTAATATAACTCTGATATTTCGTTCCATGACTTATAAAAATTGTAGTAAAGTAGTATTACTTCGAGATTTAAACGTGACGTTTCTGAAACATGATGGTTTTTAAAACCTTGTGGTAAGGCTCCTGGGTAAGATGCATGTATAAGATTAATCCTCAGTGATGCTTATAGCTATATATTTAAACGTTCCCATTAAAAAATAAGACATGAAATGATAGAGGTAAATCTCTCATTCGATTTGGGAACAAGGTGTGAAAATTGGATTGATATGATAATTGGCTATTTTGATCCTTGATGAAAAAACAATTCTACTAATATTATAAATTATGCGAACGTTTGTCCGTATGTTTGTCTTTATTTTTGTAACGGATGGATGTTGTGTATGTTTGTTGATTGTACTCTGGATGAACACGTGCTTTTTATCTCGGAAATAAACCTTAGAAAAGAGAGGCTAAAAATTTTATAACCAATAGAAAAAAGCAATAGGTATATTTATAAAATTGGTAGTTAACTATCAACCGATAGCCTAAACAGATTTCAGGTATTTTGGCGTGGAATAGATGATAGAAGGAAATGGAAGAAGAAAACGTTTAATGCCGACCCCGCATAGCGTGGGATAAGGGCAGGAAGAAGAAGAAGTTGTTAATGGCGTCTAAAAGCGAAAGAAGGAATTCCCATAACTCAACCCCCAAGGGGGTATCAGTGTGTATAAAAATAAAATTATGCAAACAAAGTCCCAGTGAGTTTAATTAGTCATAGCCTAATAGTGTGACCGAGAATAGAAGGGACATCGCATCTACTTCTAGATGAGTCCTGATCTCGCATGTACCTAATTGGCTACGGGTCCACTCGCGTGCGCACGCGCCCGCGGCCGGTGTTGCCAGCACGCAAAAATTACCAACTAATCACACAGGGTGGCCAGTCTCGCTGCTATTTACATTAATCGCTTCTTTTGAATAATTTTCGTAAAACGCTTGTTACCGCTTCTGTTTGGAGGCTTCGAAGGAAGTCATCGTGTCTCTAAAATGTTGCAGTATTTGACAGTTAATACAGCTGACCGCCGATTCTGTTTTGGTGGTTGCTATGCTATTATAGAGCGCTGGTGGTGTAGTGATAGGACCGCAGCCTTTCAATTGTATGTTTTAACCTGGGGCCTCACCACGAATTCATAATCATTACCAAATTAATATTAAATTGTTATTTCATACCTGACCTATGCAAATTGTATGAAAGTAGTGACGTTTCTATAATGGAATCGTTACGGAATCGTTCTGAAAGGCTTCGAGGTAAGGTTAGGTAAAACTATTTTTTTCTAAATGATTTATGTGTTCAAGGAAACTACTATGCAATATGAAAGCATGTGTCAAGTAAAAATGTTTGAACGAGCATCTGAAAACCCCCTTTACATATCCTGAAATGTCCTGAAAGATCTAAGAAACAATCAAGCCTAAAAAATCTATGTTTATTTTCATATTTCGTTTGATTGCTATGATAGAAGGGTCGAAATAACTTAGCTATTTAAAAAAACGGGCAATATTTTTTTTTCTTAGCTCAAATAAGCTGGGAAATACACGACATTGCATTGCTACACAACGTCACAACATATGTCACGATGCAATGTCGTATCGTGTATAATAATGACGTTGGATAGTTTACTATACAAATCATAAAATCTGACAGCGGGATGAGTCGACCGATTCAAAAATGCATTAAGTCAACTTATCCCGCGGGATAAGTTGACAGCTGCCTCAGTTGACTAAAGACCCGCCCTACGTCTATATGGAAAACACTAAATCAACCGAAGCTGCTGCAGTCATTGCTCCTTCAACTCATAAATTGGCCGCTAATAGGACGGGCGTATGCAATATTTCCAAAATCGATAATTCAGCTGAGCATGTTGCTCTAATTGAGTTTCCACGTCAGGCCTAAATTTATCGCAAATTGGATCGCGGCGGTAAATTAAAGAAAAAAAACCCGAAAGTCAACAAAATTTTGCTAAAGACGCGTCAAACAAATCACCTCTAGTTACGAAAATGGGACATAATGGCGATTGATCGAAGCAAATCGATTAAGTATATTAAAATTCACGGCGAGATTGAACACTTTTTGTTTAAAATTATAATAGAGCAAGAGCCCGAGCGAGTTTTTCCACTAACGAAATGAACATTTGAAAACAGCTGCTTGGTCATACAATTTATTGACGATTACACCACAAGTAAAATGTGATAGTAACTTATCAATGTAAACTGAAATATATTTATAGAGCTTTTCTATGGTAGGTACTAAATCATTTTCAAAACCTTTTTTATACCGTGTCAGTTTTATAGAAATACTTACAATTTTTTTGAAAATTACAAGAATTTTCACCGCACTCTCCAGATTTCCATTCTCTAGGGCCAGCTCATGTCTGTCAATAGGTCAGTCACGACAGTAATTTATAATTCTGCCAGTTACCACCAGCTCCTTCTCTATACATTGCTGAAGTCCGGAGGCTGAGTGTACCATGTCGAGGTAGAATTCGTTATATTCTTATAAATATTCGGCGAGCGGCGAGACCGGTCGGACGCGGGTTTTTGCTTAGAACCCGCTTGGGCGATGATTGCATGACTCCACGACTTTATTGGGACCTTCAAGTATTTACTGTTCACTCTCGCTGATCAACGGTTACAGAAAAACCCAGGGCCTTACCACAAGCTCTAACAAAACAGCGTGTTTCAGATACTTTAGTAACTATCACTGTTCAGACACGTAAAAATTTCAAGCTACTTCAATAGAATTTGTATACGAGTAGTTCATGGTGCGAAATATTGCCCGAAGAGCAAGGCCCTGCTAAGACGGATATTGACATTTTGTGAAAAATATAATTATTAGGTAGGAAGGTACTGCACGAAAAGAAACTGTAGCGTATTTTAATCTTTTTGCCACAATGAAGGGACAAGTACCTAGAACCTTTTCAATTAATAAGTGTTTTATATGTCCCCCCGCAACAATGAGGATGACAGATAGAATTTTTTCAGTTAATAAAAGTTCAGTTTGTCTCTTGGACACGGGGGGACAAATGGACATTTTTAGTCCCATTTATCCCCCTAAGGAAACAGAGACAGATGAGAATAATCCAAGAAGAAGGAGCGACCGGCTCTGGGGACAGAGTTTCTCACTCAAGTTATCAACTGATCATTGCCTGAGGGAAACTTTCCTAAGACGCTGGCGGTTTTATCACGTTGGATGACAACGTTGCAAAACTATTATATATCCACTCCAATCCTCCAATCCTCACACTTAAGCCGTGTTATCAGTAGTTATCCCCGTCACACGCTCGCTACACGATCGCACTATCCCGCCTTCACGCGTGACAAACAGACATACGGGTGACGTGTGAAAATCGGGGGATTTTGCGGGTGAGTGCGCTGTTATCTGCTCGAACTGATTTGTACGCATGAACTAATTATTAGTAGGGATCAGATCTGATAGTCGGATAATATTTATGTTTGACTAGCTCCCGCCTGCGGCTTCGCCAGCGAGGTACATTGAAAAACAAGTACGCACCTATCCCACGGGAACTGTAGGGTCAGGTGGTCTACAGTGGGTCACTTTTTTTCCATGATCTGTGATACGGCCCCGGATTATGCTAGGATGCTGCTATTGAGAATGGATATAATGTATTTCAACTAGTTTGACTTGGTATAATTAATTTCTTGATAAATGAAAGTTAAAAAAAAACAAACTAATTTTTTTAAAATTTCAGAAATGAGCCACTGTGTACCTAGGGGTCGAAACAGTGGGTAGACCCTAAATACACAGTGGTTAAGGGTGGTACACGGTGGATACTATAAGTGCATGCCATTAAAATAAAACAAAGAATTTAGAAAATAATCAGTCGCTTTATTACAATGATTAAGTCTTTCTTATATGGAGATCAGGTAATCACGTATTTACGCTACTATATAAAATAAATCAACAAGCAATAAAAAACTTAGATAGCAACATTGACAACGTTGTCAATAAAAGCTCTAACCTATTTGACACATCTTTTACATCTTAAATATAATAATAAACCAAATTACTACCCTAGTCATGAATAAACAAAAAAATAACTCTTCTGATAAAATAATAAACAAAAACTATTTTTCTGCTACAGACAATCATGAGAACATAAATTCTAACAATAATTCATAATTCTATACTGTGAAACAGTTAAACTAACATAATATTTAATTAAACATTGCTTAAAACACTTTAGTGAACATTTAGTTGGGACAGATCAGTTGAAAAGCAGAGTAAGACTGTTGGCGTATAGTACTACCGCCAAACACTCATCGTGGATCATGATCCACTGTGTATTTTGTTAATACGAGCCACTGTGGGCTCTGGCGCCATTTTTTATTTTAGCTATCACACATAAAAAAGTAAGAGAGCTTTGGGGCCAAATCACACATGTAAGCAATCATAAATAAACACGTTATGCAGTCAAAATAGTAACATGGTAATGTCATGTACCATTATGGACTTAGAACAACAGATTTCTTACCTTAAAAGTAAACTTTTGACACCGAAAATCGAAAATCTCCCCTCACACAAGTATGGCGCGCCGTGTGCGCGGGCTGATTGGTTGCGACAAGTTTTCGTCCCAAGCGCTACCATTAGGGAAAAGAGACAGGTAGATATCTTCGTTTGTTTTTGCTATACTGTTACTGAGCCACTGTATCTGGTATGACCACCGTGGACCACATGACCATTTTTCCGGGAGTCAATGTAGACTATGTGCTATTTCAGACTGTAATCTATCTCTGTGTCAAATTTCATCAAGATCCTTTCAGCGGTTTCAGCGTTAAAGAGTAACAAACATCCATTCATGCATACTTTCACGTTTATAATATTAGTAGGCTGAGACTCGGTTTAGATACTTTAAATGAACGAAGTCGCGGGCGGGACAGCTAGTAAATAAATAAATAAATATTGATGGACATTTTACACAACGCCATCTAGCACCAAACTAAGCAAAGCTTTTACTATAGGAACCAGATGGTTGATAGATTGTGATTATAATTGTTATCAAGTAATTAAGATGTAAGTTTATTTAATAAAGTGTTTTATTTACAGCATACTTGTAACTAGTTTATTTTTATTACAAACCAATTCAAGCTCAATAATTTATGAACACAAAAACCCATCAAAATAACGACAATTAATTCAAAGACACGAAATTACTAACTGGTCACTTAGTGACATTAACGGCGGGTATCGGCATGTGTATGGAGGCAAATTACTTTGAATTATAGTGGTTTTGTCAACTCGTGCGCATGGCAGGTGACAGCGGAGGGTGCCTGCTGATGGCGGCCATTACTTAAAGAATGATAGATGTGAAACTGCGTGCAGTCTTCTTCTTCTGTCTCTAGCTCTTTCGAACCGGTGAAAGGAGAGTAGTAAGTACTCACAAATAATGATAGATGTGAAACTGTACGCAGTATTCTTATCATGTCTCTAGCTCTTTCGAACTAGTGTGGTGAAAGGCCAGTGGTACTAACATTATAAATAGTATAAATATTATTATGTATTTAATTTTTATCAAGATCATTGCATTTGAACAACAAGTAGTTATAGCTATTAGAAGTTCCTGGAATGTGAAAATGAATAAAAAAAATCTATAATCAATTAGTGCGAATAAAAAAGAAATAACCAATTCTTGGACCTATACCTATGTAGTTTACTGAAGTATATATTCCAATTTAAGTAATCTTAACTACTGTGCAAAATGTGGGCATGTGCTAAATATCATATTGTAGATGTGCCTCTGACACATGTTATAAATCTTTATGATTAATAATAATTATCTTTATCTTTTTATCTTTAGATATCCTCAAAAAGATATAAAGAACTGAGATCTGAAAACATATCTACTCATTTGTTTTGAGGGTGGGTGTGTGCGTGGGTGTGAGGTTATTCTAAAACTGTGATTATAATCTTTTTAATTTTAGTCAGGTTAAAGTTCAGATTATTAAAAGTGACGGGTAGTTCTAGAAACGTATGAAATAAATGATTATTATTTAGTTTCACTTCTAGGTGACATTGTTGAGTTTCACCTAGTATCAATGCTTGGGTTTTGGGTCTTGCGATACTAACTGATTCAGATATGTGGTTGGTCGCCGCCTATCTGATAGATAGGACAAACGAAATTAAGATCTATTTTTATATAGTAGGATAGCATGTCAGTAGTTTTTTAAAGGATTTTAAAACGATTGAGATAGTAACGTATTTGAGATAAGGCTTTGATGGTGATGGACAGTTATTGTGATATTTAGTTTAAGTTTAGTTTAGATAAATAGACAATATCTAAGGAATTTCTCTATGGTAGGTATTTGACTTCTATTAGTTTTGGTTTAGAATCAATTCGTCGCCAAATGCATTAACAATACATACTACACGAGTACTATTAACATTTATTACTATTAATATAGTTTGAATAGTTGACTTTATTTAAATTAATTTTTCCGTAGGTATATGCATAATAATAATAATTTATTTATTCGAAGTAACAAGGTAATGTGGTACAAGATTTACAAACTAATGTACTTCGTAGGCAAATCTGCCTATTACAAGCTATTATCGACTATCGTTTAGTGTTAGCGCAAATATGTAAACTATACTATGATAACATAATGTACTTAACAAGAAAGTAAGGATAGTATGTTGTGGGTATGGATGGCATGTCTGTTAATAGTTAGGTACTATTATTATTATATAATTTTGCACACCAAAGCTATTTAGCTGGTAAGTCATCGCAAGGGACATTTTAAAATAAGCATACCAACTTGTAACCCGTTGTCTGCAAATAAATGATTTTATTTGATTTGATTTAACTGGCGCGGATGAACGCTGGTTCAATTCTCAGCTAAGTATAAAATTTTAAAATTGTCGCATTTTGCTAATTTTAAAATTGTAGCCAGAACCGAAGCTTTTTCATTTCCAAGTTTAGAGGTTTACCAGTTAGTGAAGCTTTGTGCACCTTAAACACATTACCCTTTTTAACACAGTCGGGTAAAAAAAGCAAAGATGCAGAATTAAAACCTTCCGGAACCTAATATTAATCATGTAACCATCCGCTCGCCAGTTGACGAATAACTCTCTTATTTCGGTGTCGGATTAAAGATCACACAGACCGCGCCTTAACCCACAACCAATAATCTCAAAACTTCCGTTCATTAACAAATGAGAGCCAAAAGTAATTGTGCCGACAATATCACCTTAGACAGAGTAATAATTCTAGCTATAGAACGAGTTAGATTTAAAATATCGTGAGACACTCGTTTTTGAAGATGGAGCGTGGTGTGATGAGCGAAAAGATTAAAAAAAAAACTTTTTTTATTTTTTTGTTTGTTGGCAGATCACAGCCTAGCGATTCACATATTCACTAAACTCAAATCCGAGGTTTGTCGCCTACTCTGTAGTCAGCTCGTACTCGCTATTGAGCAATGGGGATTGCTCAACTAGTTGAGCAGTTGAGCAATAGGTCATAATTTGAATTTTATGCTCGTAAACGTTCCGCTTAACAATATGTAAATGTAAGTATATATTTTTATCATACTGGTAATTTATTTTAAAATAAAGAAGCACCTATTTACATACTCTTAAAGTTAAGTTTTGAAGTTGTTGACTAAGTATAATTTTGACTACTGATTGAAAAGTTCAAAAGCTTCTTTTTAAATACCCTCTGTTCATACCTAGAGTGTGCTTTAGCTTGGTAATCATTAATCTTATAGTTATAAAGTATCTACCGCCGATGTTGCCACCAATAAAACAATAAACTTCCGCGGCAAATTGCCCAGATTTCGGGTAATTGTGCCTTCTCCCGATTTTTATAATTCACGTAATAACGCTCATTGTAGGTACTAATAACCCCTTGAAAATTGGACCAACAGTGTTTCTAAATATATTTCAATGTTTATCCTAAATTCAAAGTCATTTCTCTGAAACGGCCTCACCGTTTCAGAGAAATGACTTTGAATTTAGGATTGAAAACATTACGAAGAAACTGGCGCAGCATGATATTTATGTAGATATAGGTTAGGTACTTAGAACTACAATCACCTTTCTCAAACTGCTTAATATAACGAGATAAAAAAAATATCAGAAATAAAAAATAAAAAATATACTGAAAAAACATATGGCACTTAAGAAATTCAGATTTAAGAGTTTAATATCTCCGCAGAATCACAGAATAATATTAAACGCTTAATATTAAGCAGAACCCAGATTTACGAACGCCACAGTTTCATGCATGTATAATTTTACAAAAAAAACCTTTTTTCACATATTTTTGGCACCACCACCGGCATGTTCTTTGCCTCGATACTTGTACAATAAAAAATAAAAAAGGTCTCCGCCGCGCGCCCGGCGCGTGTCTCGCGCAGGCGCAGGCGCAGGCGCGTGATCATCATTACGCAAATAAACGCCGTGTTGTTCCGAGCGCGAGTGTCCGCAGGCGATACTGTTCGCGAGTGTACCATAATGCTACCTCCCAAATGACACTACTGTCAAGCGCAAAAGTTTTTCAAATATAACAGAATGAAAAGTACAAAATTAACAAAATTAGATGTTGATTTTTGAGCGTTTTCTAATATCCACTTTCGCTACCTTGTTTTAGTTTGCGAATACCTTATGTAAAGGGCTTTTGTTGCTGACTGTACCGAGTATCTGAGTAAAATGGAAGTAATATTTGGGCAGGCAGAGTCAATAAATGCAAATGGGTAAGAATTGATAGCTACTTATCTCATTTTTGACAATAACAAAAAAACATGAATAAGTAGGTAGGTACACGAAATAATCTGTTTTACAAATTTCAGGTAAATGCCTTATTACTATGTATGTTCATTTTAGTTCATTGGAATAAACAGGTATTTGAATGTAAGTAAGTACGAGTAGGTATTTTAGATGATTTATTTCAGTTATACTTACGGCGTCAAGTGAAACTTTTTACTCACTTACAGTAGGTCTACCATGAGTTCACATTTAGATCAGCTGACGTTACTACAGTAGTAATAGTTCGTAACTATGACATCTGTCGAAATTGTTACTCATGGTACCAAATTCTAAGCAAATTAATGAGCGCAAACTACAGTCGCTGTAGTACGCTGTGACGTAGGATAGTTAGCTACGTGAGGTTTTAGTACCCAACTATCCGCTAGAGGCGCTGTACAATATTTTCATACAATTTTGTAACTACAGTCGCTAGCGAGTGTAGATTGTGAAAACTCATGGTAGACCCTCAGATTATTGGAATAGTTTGTTAGTTCGTAAAATGAATGTTCATGTTTTTATTTTGGAAGTGTGATGTGTTATTATTAGTTTTTTTGTTGTTTATATAAGTACTAGCAGCTAAACCCGGCGTTGCTCGGGTTAAAATACATCATCATCATCATCATCAGCCTATAGCAGTCCACTGCTGGACATAGGCCTCCCCTAAAGAGCGCCATTGCGCCCTGTCTTCAGCTCGACGCATCCAGCCTCCACCAGCAGCCTTTCGCAGATCGTCACTCCACCTAGCCGGAGGGCGTCCTACACTACGTTTGCCGAGCCGCGGTCTCCACTCGAGAACTCATTAAAGGTTAAAATACATTGCATGTTTAATGGTAGGTATAAGAAATATTTAAGGACCCATTTTCTAAAGTAGATAGATATTATAGATTTCTATCTTAGATGATAAGACATCTTTGGAACTTTCTAGATCATTTCGGATCAATTTTATCGATTGTACACATTTTGGAATTTTCTAGAACATTCCAGAAGCTTTCTGAAATATTCTAGATCGATTACAATAATTGCACGGCTTGTTAGAACTTTCTTGATCATACCAGAAAGTTTTAGAACTTTCTAGATAATTTCAGAAACTTTAGTCTACCCGTGATCACGACAGCGTGTAAACCTGTCGAAACGTCGGGAAAATAAATAGGTAATTAGAACGCGATAAATACCCGTTTAATACTAATAATAATGATCTCAGAAACTTTCTACAACATTCTAGTTCGATAACAACAATTGCAACCATTTTGTAATTTTCTAGATCATTTCGGATCAATTTTATCGAATGCACACATTTTGGAACTTTCTAGATCATTCCAGACGCTTTTTGAAATATTCTAGATCGATTACACTAATTGCACGGCTTGTTGGAACTTTCTAGATCATTTCAGAAAGTTTTCGAACTTTCTAGATTGATTTCATCAGTTGCGCACATTCTGGAACCTTCTAGATATATCCCGAGATTAAGATTTCTATTCGCAGTCCTTACAAAGCGAAGCTTAAAAATAAAGATTATAAAAAAAAATCTTAATCCGCCATATCCGCACTTTGAAATACCGTATCTTAAATCTATGGTACCAATATCGATCAATACCGATTTCGATTTGAATTCAGAAATTAAAAGAATAAAAACGAATTCAAAGAAATTAAAAACAAATTAAACCACGACGCTAAACGTTTTTAAACTCGTAAAAAATAATACCACGGCCTGCACGACCCATTCCTAACATAACCTCTAAGCTACACACTTATAAGGTCCGTCCAGATTCGTGACATTTCACTGTACCGTGACACCGTGACCGTAACAAGAACGCGTGATAATCACAAAAATGCTATTTTTTTTCGCGCGGATAAATGTCATAACGTAGCACGCAAAAAAGACCTCGTGAAAAAGCATAAACATTTTACCGTGACATAAAGTTATGGCGTGACATACAGTTATAGCGTGACATACAATACCACGTTACATTTTGTGGCAAGTCTGAACGGTGTTTTTGGACAGTCACGTTCCAACGCAACATACCTAATCAAGAGAACATCCATCAGAAATGAATGTCTTTTCCTTCATTTTCCTTCAACCATCATCAGTCTTGTGTCACGCGTGACAGACGCCACGGTCCGTTAAAATGCCCATATGTGAACGTACCTTTAACCGACTTACCTACCAAAAGAAGGTTACATGCTCGAAGCGCGTCCGTACAGGTGCTCGAAATGCTTCCAATTAATTACATAAAATAGCCCAATCATAAGCCAAAGCAATAAAATAAATATTCCTAAAAGATCGAGCCGCAAGGGATACTGAGACATCACGATCGGGCAAGGCCTGGCCTCACTGACGGTGGGAAGCGATTTTTGAATATAAAGGCTTGGCTCTCATAATAGCGACTAACTTCTGCCAGTGACTTGGCACGCATTATATAATATCTACTTATAAGAACTTTAGTGTAAAATAATAGGTATGCTATTCAGAATTTGTGCTTACGAGATTAATGCACGATATAACAAAAATTGTCGCAGCAACCATGTTAACCCAGCAGGCAGATGTTAAATAGGCTCTAGCTATTCCGAATTTCATTCCAATCCGTTTAGCCGTATATGAATAATAGAGTCACAAACAAAGATCTTATTAACTAGGTACATAAACTTTGATCAATCTCAGTAGATCCATTGTCCAGATACATAATGGATCTAGTGAGATATTTTTTTTCTGTAGATCCAATTTTTGACAGTATGGATCTACTGATGTCGCTAGATCCATTAACCATTAACTTTCATAAAAACTTCCGCCAAATAGGTTGTCAAATATTTCGCTTGCCGCCATATCTAGAGCCCAACACAAAAAGGCTGTAAGTGCAAAAACTCAAATTAAAATATCTCATGTGACAGGTGACAGTTCATTGACAGATGACGTTTAGGAGATGCCGTTTTTGTTTGGACAATTATGTTGGCAATTGATTTGCTCACATTTTCTGATGATGGGGCATCCCAGATTACCGGGCTTCATACAATGTTAAGTGTAATTAGTTTTCACTAACTTACGCCCGCCGTTTTGCCGTTCCCGGATAACAAGAAGTCATAATATTCTACCGTTATTTAACTAACTAAAAAATGACAGTAAAATTAGCTCAGCCGTTATGTGTGTCTTAACTAATAAACTTTAAAAAGATATAATTATGTTTTATCATACTTAGAACTTGGTACAGTAATATTATATTTAAGTAGGTACCTTTTTATTTTATTGTTTTTATACATTTTTTTTTAATAAATAATTGTTCTACGAGTATTATGATGAGTAATAAATAATTAATACTGGAAGATAGGTGGTCCAAGTTATGGTAAAAAAATTGTAAACTCTACCTTTTACAGCTGAAACACCTCTTAAAAACGACCACCTAGGACGTTTACCTACCACACAGAAAGTAAAAAGAAAATGTTAATATTTTTATTATTTTTATATGTACCTACCTATATAATATGTATATATGGGGCCTTACCACACAGCTTCTCGAAGTAAAACTACTTCAATGCATATAGTTAATGATACGAAATATCAAAGTAATATTACTTTGATATTGCCAAAAGGGCTTGGGGTAAGGTCCCTGGAGTATGTACATATATGTGGTTGATCATAAAATTCTAGGTAAATAGACGTCACGCAGTTTTAAATTAAAAATAATAATTAAAAAATTAAAGCTATATTTGAAAAGTTTTGTAAACTATCAAAACCCGTACTAAGTCCCATTAACAAATGATTCAATAAATTCAATGGTTCGAAAAACTATTAATTTAACAAGTAGAAAAATAATTAAACAAGCTTTTATCAAATTCCTGTAATTTATAATCAATTAGAAATCTCAAGGTGTTTCTGTATAATGTAATTTTTTCTCTAGCCTAGCCACGTGCTTAAAAAAGTTGACATGTCTAGTAAAGTATGGACATGACCAGTCATTAGTCATGTCCATGCTATATTAGTGTGCATAGTTTTTTATGACTAATTTGAAAATGATTATGTCAGCGTTAATGATCACAGTTGCCGCCTTGGATTAAATTTAAATAAAATGTTCTAATAACTGCTAGGTACTCGTATATAAACTGTAAAAATATTAATTATAATTAAGCTTTAGTTTTCGACACGGACAGTGACAGTACTTTTTATAATAAAAAATAATTTTGACAGTGACATCTCAAAAATCACTTGTGTTTCAAGGGTATAAAAATAGAATTCGATTAAAAATATTGTTTCTTTTCCGGAATACTTTAATATCTGAACGTTTAATTGAATTACGGTAGTAACAATAAGGTTAATAGTTTTGTGATAAATAACCTTTGTTAGTGAAACGAATCGATTGTATCCATAATAACTAGCAAACACTCTGTGGCTCTAGTATGCAAATAAAAAAGACATTCCAATGCGAAACTTATCTATTTAGACACGCCTACCCTTCGAAGCTGTATTGATTAAGTGCAGCTGTCTCTTTCGATCTGAGGGTGTTTATATCATCCGTCCTAGTTATACAATTCAAAGTGGGTTAATAGAATAAGAGCGTAATAAACGAGGATTCTGGTTCAATCTTTCTGACGTTTCTGAAGCATTTTTAAACAACTTATTTAGTTAATGTTATTTCAATAAGCACGTCAAGTTTTATTTGCATTTTTAAGTCTGTGTATCTGGAGTCACAGCAAAAGTTACATCACATTTATTATTTATTTATTTCATGGAAATAAAATGGGAAAAAGTTAGATACTTAATAAATAAGTAGAATACCTACCTACTTAATATTTCTACGATGGGTTCCTAACATTACGGCACTAAGTGAATTTACTTTGTAAGTTATGCAGTTTTAAATTATTTTAATTTAAGTTAGTATAAACTTTTTTTTAGATGTGTTCAGACGTAAAAATATGGTGTTACAAAATTCCACGATAACTACATTATTCCGCAGCAGTGCAGTTTTTTGGAAACAATAACTCATTTGTGTAATTTTTGGACGTTATTAGTGGCTGCCACCGCACGGAAGAAAGTAAAATGGCTATGTTACTCGTTGTTTTTGTTGTAATTTTATTTTTGTTGTAATTGCTACCTTGAGACCGAGGCAGATGTGTGACTTCGTTTCAAATTTTACGTGCACAATATCTTAAAAGGGTCGAAATATGGACTTGTCACATTTTACATTAAGGTGCTGAAAAGTAACTTTAAATTTTTATCATTTGAGGTTTTATTGACATTAATATCTATAAAATAATCGAATAATTTCAAATAATACCTAATGTTTTAAAAGTAACTGATAAATATACATTTTCTTTTTTGTAAACATAAGCATCTAATATTAATAAATAAGAGACTTTTTGTAACTTTTGGTCAAAAATGATGATACCAATGGTTTAATATACTAAACTTATAATATTTTAGTTAGCAAAATGTACCAATTTTCAAAATAAACCGTCATTAGCGACAAAGTTAGCCAAGTCTGCAGTCTCTGTGCGTTTTCGTCGCAATGTCCAGTAATTCCCCTATAATTTGAGGGTGCCCGCGAACGCAGATTGTCCGAGATAGGGCGGCCGGACACGATCATACGCATAGGTAGGTGCCGCTCACACACCTGGGTTTGACAATTGCAACTTTTTTATGAATTTTAGCGTTCGGTATTCTTTAAAGAGTTTGCATAACGTTTTGTGAGTGAACCACATATTTCATTCGTCTTTTATTAGAAAAAAAATCGACGAAAAAAACGGATGGGTTCGACAATTGCAACATTTTTATGAATTTTAGCGTTCGGTATTCCTTAAAGAGTTTGCATACGTTTTGTGAGTGAACTATTACGTTCTTCTTTGTTTTAGAGAACAATTTTGCAAGTGTCAAATTTATTTTCAAACGAAGAAAAATTGGTCGACGCTTATTTTTTTATAGGGATGACCAACGCATAACTTTTTATAGGTAGAGTAGTCTTTTTTATTGGATAGGTTATACTTCATTAGTCCCATATACATTTTATATAAGTGCTGTCAAAGTCTTATAGTCGTAGGTTGTCAAGTCAATTTTAAACAAAAAATGACTGTTTTTTTCAAAATTCTTTAAAAATTTCTGATAGATTTAGAAAGGAACTTTCACTTTAATTCACATATCGCACACCCAAGTCAAGAACTTGGGCTTTATTAGAAAACCACCAAAATTACTCAATAAAACTCAAAATAACACGAGAAAAAATATTAAAACTATAACCACAAAATTAGCAGTCGAATGCATCTCAGAAAATCTGTACCTAAGTGAACTATGACATTAAAACATTAAAAAAAAACTAAGGCTGTTAGGATGTATTTTTAAAATAGAACATAAAAAAATGACTTTAAACTGTTTTTTTTTTTACTTTTTTTACTTTAAACTGTGTCAAACAAAAAAAAAAAATACCCGTCAAAATAAAAAGTAACGAAAAAAACAAGACCTATTAAAAAGTTGACCAATTGCAGTAACCTCAGTTCATGGCGTAATTCAAATCCCTTTAACTCTGAGCTTTTTGATGATGCACGGATATTTTTAATCACTTTTATTGAGCCGTTCAAACGGTTTGAAGCAGCATGAAATTGGGTGAGAACGGAACCCTACGTTTGGGAGCCAACTCACACTTCACGGACAATCGTTATTTTAATAGTTAACGAATTGTAGTTTTTAAAATGCAATAAATGATTTCGGAGCTTTGTTCAAATTGGTGACTTTTATTAATTAAGTATTGTTAATTTAAATGCTGGTCTTCTTGAAATTTAAACCAATTTGAAAGTAGGAACAATCATTATTTTATCGCGTTATAATGCTAAAGATTAACGTAATACTAGTTATATTTCATCACCACCATCATCATCAGCCTATAGCAGTCCACTGCTGGACATAGGCTTCCCCTAATGAGCGCCATTGCGCTCTGTCTTCAGCTCGACGCATCCAGCCTCCACCAGCAGCCTTTCGCAGATCGTCACTCCACCTAGCCGGAGGGCGTCCTACATACGTTTGCCGAGCCGCGGTCTCCACTCGAGAACTCGTTTACCCCAACGGTTATCGGTTCTTCGACAGATATGGCCAGCCCACTGCCACTTCAGCTTGCTAATTCTCTTAGTTAAAATACTAGTTATATTTAATAATTTTTAATTTGTCTAATAATACCTAGTAGTTTTTTTCAATACTCTGTATAGCCAAAGGATCTTTTTGATTTTTATAACTTTTTTCATACTGATCATTCTATTTTAAGTCGGTTTTTATATCCAATTTTTGCAATAATTAGGTACTTACTAGTTTATAATTTGGTTCACTAGGTCTACATAAGTTTATTTTTTGTGTTTTTTTAGTCTAGCAATGGTTTCTATATTCCACTTTAACGCATTTAATAGTAATTATATATCTGTTATGTTATTTTGAGTTTAATTAACTGAATTTGAATTTGAATCACAGTACCAGACTCGCAAGAAATATCTGCAGTACATGCAAATATTTCTTCCGCCGCGGGAATAAAACCCGCACCTATCGCGTCTCAGCCACACCTATCAGTATAGTTGTTTTGCTGTCTAACCGTACAATTATCAGTTGTACGGTCAGCAAATATAATGGACGCGAGAAATAGGTGGGTAATGACAGTGTGTCTCTGTTGAAACACCATGACTGGTGTCACCATGTTTTGTCACGTGTGGTCTAAGTTACAAACTTATGTCTGTTATACTTCTTCTTCTTCTTCTTCTTCTTATCGTATTTATCACTAACTAGCTGTCCCGGTAAACTTCGTACCGCCTTCTACATTGCTTAGACAACAGTGAGTGATTATAATTTAAAATTGACCCTACATTTTATTTAGAAAACGTTTGTATGGGAAATAGAAAAGGGCTATTTTTACGGTTTTCCCGGCAGTTATTCGAATTTTTCTTACCTTTTAAACCTTCCCTAGACCTCCACTAACATTTCAAGACCAAGATAAGATAAATCCGTTTAGCCGTTCTCGAGTTTTAGCGAGACTAACGAACAGCAATTCATTTTTATATATAAAGATTCTTTCGAACAAGCGTGAATTTTAGTTGTTACTATCTGATGCCCGCGGTTTCGCCGTGGATGTCAGTTATTGCGACTTAAAAACTCGACAAATTAAATACTAAAACCTTCCTCAAGAACCACTCTATCCATTGGTGAAAACAGCATGAAAATCGGTGCAGTAGTTTTTGGGCTTATCGCGAACAGATAGACGCGGCGGAGGACTTTGTTTTATAATAGTAGTGATTTAATTATATTTCATGTTTGCTGAAATATTTAGTTGCGTGGCAAGATTTGAATTCGGGACTACCATCGCAGTTCTTACCCGACTGCGAAGCGAAGGAAGAGGGCAATGTGTTTAGAGTTGGTATGAATATGTCTGTAAGTATTTGTTTTTTTTTTGGCTGATTTTTTATAAAAGAGTTCTTGTTGAAATCGTTTGGATCACAAAAGTGACGTAAGCAAAACAAAATGTCAAAAATCCAATATGGCGGCTCTAAGAACCTATTTACAGTTACGTTCAGTTGAGTTTTTTTATTATTACAAAAGAAACTATACAAAATGTCGAAAAATGCAATATGGCGGCTATAAGAACCTATAAATTTACAGTTACGTTGAGTCGGATTTTTAAATTTTTTGAAAATATAATACTAGTTTAAATACGCTACTTTGTTTCTATATTTCCTTTATATGCCATAGCTAAACATACAGACAGACGGGCGTGTCGTCCCTAACGACAGCACACTTCGCCGTAGCAATTACAGAGGGTCTACCATGAGTTTTCACAATCTACACTCGCTAGCGACTGTAGTTAAAAAAATGTATGAAAACTTATTCAGCGCCTCTAGCGGATAGTTGGGTACTAAAACCTCACGTAGCTAACTATCCTACGTCACAGCGTACTACAGCGACTGTAGTTTGCGCTCATTCATTTGCTTAGAATTTGGTACCATGAGTAACAATTTTGACAGATGTCATAGTAACGTACTATTACTACTGTAGTAACGACAGCCGATCTAAATGTGACAACTCATGGTAGACGTAGGTACTGGTTACACTCGATAAATTATGTAGGACCACTACACCCGCGGACAAACGGACAGACAAACGGACGAGATAAGAATCAGCCTTATTATAAAGGAGTATAATAATAATGGGTCTAGACGGGATCCATTTTCTTTTGTTAACAGAAAGGCCAAAATTTATAAGGAACTAGCTTCTGCCAGCGACTTTGTCCTCGTGGAAATTTCACGTTAAAATGTAGCGTCCTTTCTCAAGCTTTAGTCTATCTTCGTACCAAATTTCATCAAAATCGTTTCAGCGGTTTAAGCGTGAAAGCGCGGAAAGACTGAGTTATTTTCGCATTTATAATATTAGAATGGAAAATATTTTTTTTGGGCGCTGGAGTTGTAGTGGTAGCACCGGCAGTCGGCAGTGCACTAGTGAGTTTCTCCATTCCAAAAAAATATTTTTGGTAAACGACGTTATCTAAAAATAAACCTAACTAGATAAATTTATCGCCCCCAAAACCCCCTGCATACTAAATTTCATGAAAATCGTTGAAACCGTTTCCGAGATTCAAATTACATAAATAATATGCAAGAATTGCTCGTTTAAAGGTATTAAGATAAGGTATGCTGATTTTTCACGATGTTTTCCTTCACCATTTAAAAACAAATCAATTAACTCTATAACATTTTATCAAAAAATGTGTCGAAGTTCACCCATACATAGTCCTATACGAATTTATCTATTTGACTGTCTTGCTCTCCGCCCCGCAAAACACCACAAATATTCTCTTAATAACATAATTCTACATCCCGTTTCACCCTTAATACGTACGCAGTAAGGTTTATAATACATCCAGCGAGCATGATGAGAACTGACTATCATAGAAAGAGCTCTATCAAAGCGCTCAGTTCGAAGACTTTAAAGCGTAAGCGGGGGCTTCAGAGCTCAGGTGGAGCTGGTCGTTCTAGTAGGTATGAGGGAAGTGTGAAGAAGCTAAGAGGTGTATCGTCCCCTCCGTTCCGTTTCGCGGTAGGCGGGGCGTCCCGCTGGCAGTTACAGGCGGCTCGACGCTCAGAGCTAGCGCGTACAACGGAACGTGACGCGTTCCAAATTCAAACTGGAACATCGCCGTTTTGAATTTCGAGTGATTTATTTTTAATTTGATCTGACATTCGGTTGAACTGTGACATTTTTCATCTGTAATGCTTTTTTCGTTTATTGAAGCAAAAGTATCCTGTTTGTGAATATTTGGTGAGTATTTTCAGTTCTTATTTTGAATTTAAAAATTTTATTATACCAGTAGTGCGATTACGGAACTCTGATACAATAAACACTCGTCAAAACTGGCTCAAATTTATTGAATAAACACTCTTATGTCATACCAAATTACTTGATTACAATGAAAACGTATTGACATCGATTGTAAGCAAAGATCCATAATCGCCCCCCTGATCTTTTTAATTTTTTTTATAACAGTATTTTTGTACCTTTAAATGAAACTAAAATAAATTTATTTTATTTTAAAACCAAAAATATTTATTGTGCGCTCCTTTGATATCATCGATTGCCTAAGAAAAGACATGAACGCGCTATCTTCGTTTTATTATCTTGTCCCTTATCGAGATTTCAGAAAATACTTTTTATGCAAGTATTTAAATGTCAAATAAATCTTTTCTTTATTTTAATACTGACACGAGTAATAGGTACCTACACATAATAAAATACTTATAGGTATTTACCAACTAGAACAAATGCAGAATGTAAGCACTAGTGACTATAGAGCAAGCTTTAAAGCTAAAAATATGTTTTTTTATTATGCGCCCTAAATTAGAGATTTTAAAAAAAAAATAAGGATTTTAGGGATAATTTCCTAAGTATTTAGGGCAAAACCAAAACCCTCAATGGCAACACTGTGACCAACTGTCACTAAAACGTTTTAGTAATGTATTTATGATTATTATAATTAAGATTATTACCTACTGATAAATCACAAATATACTTTCCGCAATATTTTATTACCCTATCGTAAAGAAAGAGATCGATGAGGTTGCAACCTGTCACAAAAACGCGGGCGGGCATAATTATGCCAATTATAATATTCTTGAAAATGTTTTGCACTACGTAGGTACCTACCTACTGCTCAACCTAAGCAGTGATCTAGATTAGCTGAGCTATCTATAGATCATTTGTAACGGTCCTTAGTCAGCCAGCTTAACTGTTCCCCATCTATTTTATAGTAATGTATACCTAGGTATTAATATAGATTTCTATTATTTCTGTTAATAAATATGGAGACTAAGGATTAAGTACATCCTTGGTTACATAATTATGTGAAAAATTTCATTATTTTACAGTAAATAAAACATTATTATTTATCAAAATCAAGTTGTTCATTTTACTCCACATTATATTATGGTCCTTTATCATTTACCCACAAGTACAGTCAGCATAAAGCTTTTGAATACTCGCGTTCCATGGTATTTGGCCTAGCCTATGAAAAATAAGTTCTTACTTTTTTTGGTAGTAGCAGGAAAATTTGTTGTTTAAAGAACTTATTATCATTTATTATGTTTTTTTACAAACTAGACATGTAACGAGTGAAATTGGTGTGATATATTTTTTATATCGTTTGATTAAATTATATTTTATTAGAATTATTTTAATTTTTCTCCATTATATCAAAAGTATTTTTAGAAAATCTTTCCAAATAATTAATTTTTTAATGGTTGATTTCTAAATCTGTTTATCGAATGTCAGTCTACGCAAACCGTTTAATTTATATTTTGAATGTTTTCAACAATGTATTATTTCGTGAATCATTCGCAATCAGAATAAATTATTATTGCTTATAATGTAAAATTCACGATTTTTTATTACAGACAGAGATGAACACGAATATAAATAAATGTTCTAAAAATCAGTTTTTGCAATACTGTCTGTATTAAACGTCGCATGTAATAAAAAATCTTTTATTGTTATTTTTCAACAGTCAATCCTAAGTTGTAACATGTTTTTGTAGTTGATTGTACAATTAAGGCGGCGGTGTGACCGTCACGCTGCATGTCCACCGTGAGACACATCATTATCTAAATTATTACTATTGCTATTGTAATTATTATAATTACAAAGAACTTATCATAAAGTGGTAAAGTCTAGTTTACAATGACATGTATAAAAATCTAATTGTGCTTAGCTATCATAGTACGAGATTGTTGTAAACCTTATTAGTAGGGTGTAAGGTCTAATTTTAATGAGCATTTATTTGCTTATACTGCATAAGTTATTAGATAAAGCGATTAGAAATGTTTTTTTCTGATTACATTTATAAAGAAAAAGCTCTTGTTTCAGTAATGTTTTCTGGTTTTGAGAGTATTTTACAGTTTGATTATTATAACTAAAGCCTCGACCTCACTGCAGGCGGATAGCGGCTAGATTAGCGGTTTTAACTTAATATAACTTTGATACGTCGTACCATGATATATAAAAATTGTAGTGAAGTAGTGTTCTTCTTCTTCTTTGTTTATGTCATCTGTCTCTTTTGAGATCAATTTTGCCAATTAAATTTTGTCAATTAAATTTTGTCAATTAAAGCTATGTGAAATGAATGTGACGTTTCTAAAACATGATGGTTTTTGTAAGAGCTTGTGGTAAGGCATAGATCATAGACAAAACTAAAGTCGAAATTAAATTAAATTTTTTATTTTAAAAGTCTCGTGTATTTTTTCTATGAATTAAAATAGAGCTTTTAATTAACAAGGATTTTCATTTATTCAGACATTCACATATTTGACACCCGTGTCAAGAACCCAGACTTATTAAAAAGATAACCACCATAAATTACCCAATAAAACTCAAAATAACACGAGAAAAAATATAAAAACTAGAGCGATAAAGTTAACAGAAAAATCAGGAAAAAAAAACCCCAAAAAATTGTATTTCTTATAAAAAAGTTATCAGTTTAAAAATAATGTGAATTAGTTGCAACAAGAATGAGCATAACCAAAATTGGACAAAAGTCAAAAAACTAATTAATTCCGTGACTATACGACTATTTGACGACCTCAGTGGCGCAGCGGGCGAGAGTCCGCCTGCGACGCAAGAGGTTGCGGGTTCGATTCCCGACGCGGAACAAATTTGTGTACGATCTGTAGAAATTTGTTCCGTTGGTCTGGGTGTTTTCTATGTATAATAAAAAATATCTATCTATGTATATAATGTATTAAATATATCAGTTATCTAGTACACATAACACAAGCTTTGAGTAGCTTACTTTGGGGCTAGATGATGCTGTGTGGATTGTCCAACATTATTTATTATTATTATACTTCATCGAATTCGGCTTTCCATTATTATTCAAATCGCAGTGCAAATTAACAAGTTCACAATATTAAAGCCGTTATATGATGCTACGCTCAAATTCGTCGCGTGTTAACTTCAAACAAGGCTGTAATAATGTGCACTTTTTAACACCCAATTTGAAGGCTGTAGGCGTTTTTTAACACTTTTTGAACACTTTTTTTAACACTCAATTTTCGCACTTGCAACGCGAACGCCCTGTAATTCGGCCTAATTAGAAACGAATATGAGGTATTACGCCTTATTAGGTACATCCTTAGTTCATTGGCATCATTTAAAATCATGATGGAGGTAAGATTTTATTGAAACTTTGAATTCTAAGGTGCGTGTACATGGGTGAACTTTTAAAATTAGTTCTGCATATAGTTAATGTAACAGTACAGAATCATTTTACATATAAATAAAATTTTAACGAGCAATTCTTGTATGTATATCTAATACCTTTACGAGCAATTCTTGTAAACATATCTCGGAAACGGCTCCAACGATTTTCATGAAATTGAGAATGAAGAGGGTTTCGGGGTGATAAATTGATCTAGCTAGGTTTCATTTTTAGAAAACGTCGTCTACCAAAAAAAAATCGATCAATCCTCAGTCATCCAGGTACAAAAAAATAAAATAAAACACAAAATGAGTCACCGTTGAGATCAGAAGAGCAATTTTAGAATCAATTTTTAGTTAAAGGATTTTTAGCTTTTTATTAAATCTTTATTTACATAAATGAACAGATCTTGTACACACTATAATATGAAATACTTGAGAAACAGTTGAGCTATAAGGATCGTTACATATTAACGATAGATAGCTTTACTAATCCAGATCACTGTCAGAGGGAAGCGTTTCCAGGACGCTGTTAATTCTTGCTTTTATTTTATGAAAATATATAATTTACAAAACTTATTAAGTTTATTTTTCCATATTTGATAAAAAAACACATCATTCCATCTCACTTGCTACTTCCGTGGCGTGACTTCGTAAGTAAAACGTCTTTAAAGTAATACATCATGGGAGTATAACCTTACCACAACCTCTTTGGGAAATATCAAACTAATATGAATAACTTTGATTGAACTTGGCTGGACACGCTGCCGCGTGTCTAGATATTTTGTACCATGACCTATAAAAAACCAATTGAAGTAGTTTTACTTCAATATGTCACATTTCTTAAAAACATAATAGTTTGTAAGAGCTTGTGGTAAAGTCCCTGTGCAAGCACCTTTACTTTCATTCACAACTTCTGTAGAATTGCTTCAGGGTACAACGCGCGATGATAATTTGACTTTAAATATAAAAACAAGAACAGCTGAAAAATTAGTTGAAATTAGTTGAAAATTAGCAGCAAATTGAGGCTGCAAAACATGTAAGCAGAGTGCTGTTTGTACTTTGGTTGCCCAAGAAGGAACTAGCTAAATTTTTTTTGAAGAAACTTTTAGCCTCTAGTCACACATCATTTTACCTAGCTGTTAGTTTTCCTAGTTTAAGAAAAAATTAACATAATAAGATAAATATATTAAAAGCAGGATAGATGGGTTCGCAATGAGTGAGATTGTATAGACGAAACTTTTTTTTTTTATATTTCCAAAGACACTATCCGAGCCTCTTTGGAACTCTATGTATGTATACATATATGTATGCGAGTTCATTTGGCTTTCGTCATCTATTCTCCTTCTGAGGCCATCGATTGGGGAGGGGGGGGAAAATGGCGGTTAGGTTAGGTTAGATGGCAGTATGGTCTATAGACTTTAGCCTGCTCAAATGAGCGAATAATGTAACAAAAAAAACAACTATTCTCCTTCTTTTTTTTGGTACCTATCTATCTTCTTTTGGCTGTCGCTGTAGTACAAACAAGTCCAAATTGCTGGATTTTGACAAATAAGTTGTTGGACACTCTGGATTACAAGTGACTTACGACATACAAACTATAAAAAAAAAACAATATGGCGAAGTAAGAAGCTGTAACAAATTACTTTCAGTTGGGTTTATTTATTTTTGTAAAACACTAGTTTGTTTTTGTCAAAATCCCATGTTCCGTTGGCTGGGAAAATTAATTTAAGCCAAACAGCACCATGAAGTATGCTAATTTCTCTTGACCTTTATTATTTACGGCTGTTTAACGCGCAGGCTAAAGAGCGTGCGGGGAATAAACCCATATTTTATCTAGCTCCTGCCATCGGCTTTGTTTACGTTGCATCTGAATATAAAATGATATCTATTCTGTACCCTTAATAAGTGCTTTTGATATTTTACGAAAACTTTTTTCGAATAGTATCCTTTCATACATTTACCTCAATCGGAAATGTTAAGGAACTAAGGTCGATATCGTAAAAACATGGTTTGAAAATCATTGATGGGACTGCCGATTAGATGTTTTCGATATTATCGACTCATTTCCGATGGAGGTAAAAAGGAAAATTGGATGAAAGGAAATGAAAGGATACTCTACCATACAAAAACTCATACTAGGGGTAAGTACTCTATTTTGACACAAAATCCATCGAGCCGTTTTCATGGTTTCAACATCATTGGTATGACAAAATGTCGGGTACTCAAATTAAGTGCTTAATGTATAGCGTCATAGTTATTATTAACCAAAATGTTGACTATAATTGTATTTTAGGCGGGATATTAACTTTGTCATAATTGAGTTTTCTACTGGCTGAAAATATTATTAAGTTAGGTAGTTTAGATTATTATTTACTTAGTTATCATTATTTAGCGTCGCCCGCGAGGTACCTACATACCTGAAATTTCATTCTCCACATTGATGAAAGAATTTTTTAAATCGGTTAAATAGTTTAGGAGCCTATTCCATTCAAACAAACAAATTATTTAGGTATAGATAACTATGTATTGGTCAAAAACGTTATTAAAACCATTGAAACTTTCAAGCTTTTTAAAACCTAAATTTTGAAAATTAGTGATAATTTATTAGTTTAAGACGTTAAAAAAAAATTATATTGAATATTTACTTTGGAATTCTGTCATATCAATTGTAGACAGTTTTGTACCTTGATCATTACGTCACATAAAGTCATCCCAAACCCAAGTAATTGATCAGACATACCACATTTCCTGTCATAATTTGATCACGATCACACGGCTGGAGGGCTTTCATTACCAATTATATAAACAAGATCATTCCTACCACAATTACATCCCCGTGGCTAAAAAAACAACGCTAATTTAATACTTATTCAGTTACCATAAAGTCCGTTTTCTTTTGGAATTAATGTGCAATTTGTGGAGACGAAACTCTTAAAATTTTCGTGATGTTTGTAACAAAGGGCCTTTGTTCGGTAATTGTTATTGATAAGCTGTGACGTATCGGTAATTGATATCAATTGATTGATCAATTTCCAGGGAAATTATACGTTTGAAATTATTTTGAGTACTTGAAAACAGTAAAGAAGAAAAGTTGACACAGAGATAGATTATAATCTGGAATAGAACATAGCTCACTTTTAATCCCGGAAAATGTACGGTTCTCGTGGGATAGATGCGTATTTGTTTTTCGAGGTACCACGCGGACGAAGCCGCAAGCGGAAGCTAGTAATAAATATAACTACGAACTTACGAATTTTGATAATTAGGCCTACGAAATGTAGACACAGTTAGATCGGTAACGGCTTATCCGTTCAATATGGCACTAGCCTTTAATTCATTTTACTAGTAGAAACGGCTATCGTTAAGATTTCTAGGTAAAAAAAAAAAAAATATATATGATCACGTCTGTAATCCCCAGGCTCGGTAGATATCTCCTCAGATCTTTAGTTACTTAGATCTTTGAGGATATCTAAAGAGGGTAGTCAGAGGCAAGTCCAAACTTGACATTTGGTACATGCCCACATTTTTCACAATAGTTAGTATTCCGTACGTGACAGGTTGCAAGCCCATCGCCGCTTATAAGAATACTAACCTATGACACATACCTTCGAATTTTTGGTTCTAGGGTATGCCGGTTTCCTCACGATGTTGTCCTTCACCGTTTAAGAGCACTGGCATTGCGCACATAAATTTTTCGAATGGAAAAACTCATTGGTGCACGACCAGGTTTGAACCCACGACCTTCGGATCGTGAGGCAGGGGTGCTACCACTACACCACGCGCTCCTGGTCTAATCTAAATTTTCTAGGTAAGTATAATAAAATTTTGGTGACGTCATAATAATCCAACGGTAGGTACCTACGTGTTAATAAAACTGGAGCAGCGAACCATATTAAACCCTTAAAGCCCGATGCATGTAAATTTTGTGCGAATTCATTAAAAATTTTGTGTTTTAAACCGTGAGTATCAAAACTGTTTCATGTTGCACGAAAATGCAAATTTAAGGGTTCTTTTAGTGGAGTTGAAATACTACCCGTCTACCTTTAGAATGTTGGTCACTTCATCTAAAAGCAAACTTAATTACTTACCTGCTAAAATATGAATTATCTCTACGAATCTTATACCTTTAAACGAGCAATTCTTGTATATATATATGTATATATATATATATAATTGGAATCTCGGAAACGGCTCTTCGATATATCGATATATTATTTTTAATAGAAGTGACCTTAAGTGTTAACCTACTGACTGACTAAAGTCTGTTTCTACGATTATGTTGATATACTTAGATAAGAATGTAGATTATACCCCGGATAAATATATAGGTAAGTATCCTTTTTATTGAGGAAAAAACCCCCGAGGGGATTAAACTGGGGTATGAAAATTAAAACTGCATAACTCCGGAAGAAACCGTGTATCCTAGCGATACACAGTAAAACTTTGAATACACAGCAAAAATAATAAAGATAAACAAGCTAAGTCGCAACATATTTTATTTGCAAAAATGATCGAAGAAACTAGCCAATTGAATGGTAATAAGTTTAAAATAAACATCAACAAAAAAAAATCACACCATTTTAACATTTTATCATTGTTTCTAAATGTTGATTTAGTATTCTAAATTTAAAAAAAAACCGATTCTTCTTCTTCTTATCGAGTTACTAGCCTTTCGAACCATTGGTGATGAAAAAAATATTTTTTTAACACTATTGTACTATGTTAAATTTTTGATTTTAAGATTAATTTTAAAGTAGCTGCCAAACTGTGAACTCTAAGACGCGTTCGTACCTACACTTGGTTCGTACTCGCGTGTGCATGAGCTCTCAGTTATTTCAGCTCCAAGGTTCCGCAATTTTCATGATGTCAAAATAAATAACGACGTGCTTTTTGCATTGTTGTTGTTATGCGCTTAATTAGGAATTTTAGAAACATGACGAATTCCATGGACTTAGTACATTTAAGTTACTGTTTTTTTTATGTTTAAACTCATTGTGCCCTGCTGTTTTCGGCATACATAGTACCTGGGTGACCGAGCTTTGCTCGTTTTTTTGGGGTAAACGACGTTTTACAAAAATGAAACCTAACTAGATCGATTTATCACCCACGAAACCCTCTGCATACTAAATTTCATGAAAATTGTTCGAGCCGTTTCCGAGATTCAGATTATATACATATATGTATATATACAAGAATTGCTCGTTTAAAGGTATAAGATTCTGAGTTAATCTAGGGTATTTTAAGTTCAAAATGATCATGACTGTAATCCCCAGGCTTGGTAGATACCTCTTCAGATCTCTAGTTCTTAGATATTTGAGGATATCATCTAAGCGTGGGTAGCCGGAGGCATATCCAAACAGCTACAAGAACACATTTTGCAAACTAGTTAGTAATTCCGTACGTGACAGGTTGCAAGCTCGTCATCGATTTTATGAATACTACCTTTGGCGCCCACTTTAAAAGTGTTAGTTAAGAAAAAAAACCGTTTGGGAGCTTTCAACGAAAACGCTGACTAAACATTTTGAGATATAACAAAATAATGTATCGTGGAATTGTGTATCATAAATAAGTCTACAGAAAAGTCCGCAATGGCATATGACTATCTCTTAAGGATAAGGTACCACGCGGGCGAAGCCGCGGGCGAAACCTAGTTTATTATATAGATACAAGTTAAAATGTACTCTAGACGCAATCGGGCCTAAATCAGATAAGTAATTAAACCCTACGGATAAATCCTAACTCCTCCTTTCCCAAGGTGTTGAACGCCTACAAACTAACCGTAGGGTGGTCCGCCTGTGTGGCGTAATGCAAATACGTTCGGTGTAGCGCTATCTTTATCTCGTGCGACCACCGTCACACCGACTTGTAACGGCGTATGCCTGTACACTCCAATATTTTTTTATATGCAATATTTTAGAGCGCTGGTGGTGTAGTGGTAGCACTCCTGCCTCAGGTCGTGGGTTCAAACCTGGTCGTGGAGCAAAGAGTTCTTCCATTTGAAAAATGTATGTGCGCGATGCCGTGATGCTTGAGGAAACCTGCATACCCTAGAACCTAAAACTCGAAGGTGTGTGTCATAGGTTAGTATTCTTACATGGGTATAAAATTCAAACATCAACTCGCATCTCACATCGCTATTCACTCTCCCTTCGCATAAGACGCTTTTTATTTGACACTTTGAATCGGGTTCAAGTGCGAAGCGAGCGTCGAAGTGACTTGGGAATTACCGTATAGAATGCCCTTCTTACGTCATCTCATAACTTATCTGTCAAAATCTCCCCGTCAATTTAGTTCAGCTCGCTGACACGCTCGCAAGAGTGGCGCTAGTGTAAATTCGAATTATCAACCGAGTTTTTAGAATTCCAATCAAGAAACTCACAGCGGATTCAGATTCGATGTTTAGAATGAGGTCTTAAAGAATCACACGGCAGGTTGGAAATAGACGAATAAAACACTAAAATGCCAACGAATCCGTGTCACTTCTTCACTACGATCAGCCTTTGAAGTAAAATAAAGGTTACGCCACAGTGGTAGATGCGTCCAATTTCAATACTGACAAGCTGTGTCGCCGCTGTGACTAGTTAACACTTAATGAAGATATATTCATCCTTTCGCACTAACATTGTGAAATACATTGCTTGTTTGAGCTAGGCCAACTCTACTGAGGCCGCTTAAAGGCATCTTTTGTGGCCTCGACTGCTGAGATGATAGTTTAAGCGCAGGCTGTAAGAATAGTGAGGCCTTGGCAGAAGCCTTTTGATAAGCCTCAAGGCCAGAGTTGGCCTCTGACTCATACGAACGTATCACATAAAACGCCAATACGAATAAAAAGTTGCCTCTTCATGCCGCATCTATAGCTATCATACCATCGCGTTCAAAAATGATCTAATTAACAAAGTTGGCCGATACCATGCTGCTTCTTGGAATAACGCGATCACTCGCTAAAGATTCATCTGCACGAGCAACTTTTAAAGCAATTTTTCCCAACTGCACAGTAATGTAACTTACAATAGTTACCACTTTGCGCAACTAAATATTGCATTTCAATAACGTTATTGCATTGTGTATTTAAGGAATAATGATTTACCTATGATTAATTATCCTTTAATATATAAAATAGATAGATTTGATCCAAATTTATTAACACGATTTAATCACGTTTCATGTAAATTTAAAAATTAATATTTTATTAAAGAAATCTTCTAACGTTATACTGGTGCATTTATTCAAACATTTCGAAAAGCCAAAAAATATAATGATAAAAAAAATATGTTTCGTTTAATAGAGCAATTTAAATTTCCCGTGTAGAAACGTCTTTAAGACCACACCACAATATCTTAACCCGTTCGACTAAATTATACGCTTTGACAAAAATAAATGGCCGATGAAATAAATGTGTGGGTTCTATACACAATTTAACTCGAGAAGATAATTTATATTAAGAAGACATGCATTTTGGCTCCACTTACACAAAGCTAAGCAGTATTTTTCAATTCAGTGTGGTGAAAGGAAGTGCGTCTAAGAAGCTTCTTTCTTGCACTTGTCTTCGTACTTTTTAGGTTTAAGACATGCCTCATTTTCTTCATGATGTTTTTCACGAGTCTAACAACATTTACATGAAAAATTAGGTATAAAATTCCAGTAGGTACTATTGATTTCAACGGCAATTGATTGGACTTACAACTTATTCCATACTTAATATCTATCTATCTATTTAATCTAATACCTTTAAACAAGCAATTCTTAATGTATGCATGTATAATTTGAAACTCGGAAACGGCTCCAATGATTTTCATGAAATGTATGGTTTCGGAGCGATAAATCGATCTAGCTACGTTAAATTTTTAGAAAACTTCGTTTTTTCCGTGTTTTCACCGAGTAAACCGAGTAAAGCTCGGTCATATATAATAATAATAATATATGATCACGACTATAATCCCCGGGCTCGGTAGATATCTCCTCAGATCTTTAGATACTTAGATCATACAGGTACTATTACTTAAAACTCGCAAGCAAGTCGCTCGCGCGTCTCCCGGTATTTGATATATTGAGTACCTACTTACCATGTTTTAGTAGAGTAGGTAGAGTAGATACTGTCATGACAGTGGATCCAGCCTTACGTAGTATTATCTTCGACCAAAGCCTCTTTGTCTTTACTCTATCATTCGTAATTCGTTTTTGCTGTCTCTTTCAAACTTTCAGGGATTTAATTCACGGCTAGATCAGCCGGCAGTATTGCTATACTTACTATTGTTTTACTAAAACCATGATATATAAACGACTTGTAGACAAAAGACATGTTGCTAAAAACGTAAAAACACAGCAACAGTTGCTTTTAATTTTATGGATTTTGCATTAATGTGGATTCACATTGATGCAAAATCCATAAACACGAATTTATTACAATCATTTAATTTAACTTCCCGTTGAAACTAATTGTTAAATATGATATAGCTTTACTACCAACGTAACGACGTGGTTTATAATTAGAAAATACACTTCAGGGTCGCTAAGCTGCGCTTTGAGCGCGTTCGCTTTACGCTACAAGCGTTTGCGTCTTAAAAAGGGCAAAATACATAAATAAAATAGGAAAACTTGTTGACATAATTAGGCCACGAATCACGGACAACTAAAGCTAGCACATTTACAGAAAAATTGCTTTAGCATTTTAGACAAAAGAGCAAAATAATAATTATCCTACTAATATTGTAAACGCAAAAGTTTGTAAGAATGTATGGATGTAAGGATGAATGGATGTATGTTTGTTACTCTTTCACGCTGAAACGGCTAACGGATCTAGATTAAATTTGGCACAGATATAGATTATAGTCTGGAATAGCACATGCGCTACTTTTTATCCTGGAAAAATGTACGGATCTCGCGGGATACATTTGTTTTTGTTTTTCAAGTTACAACACGGGCGAAGCTACTTTTTTATATTTCTTCTGCAATTGTTTTTCAGAAATTCAAAAAGTTGTTATGCATTTAGAGTTTTCAAGTGTTATAATTATATTTCCGTAATGTAATATATAAAAAAAATATCTATTATCAAAACAACAGCAATAACAGCACAAAATACAAAAACCATTGAATACTCACTAAAAGCTAAAAGGTTTCAACGGAAAAAGAAAACCCCGTTCCATTACACCTAAATATTTATAAACAGAATTAATTTTCCGTTTGTGGACACGGCTCTCGAAAAAACGTAAAAAGGTATTCCGGTGGCGATTGCGGATAAAAAACAAACTAGTGGTGAATTGATTAGCATAAACCGACGCCTGGGACCTCCCACAGGTCAGCTCTCAATTAAGCCACTTGTCTTTTCGCGCTCGCCCGGTGTGGCACCGGCCTTATCGCGATCCGACGGGTTCTGTTTTGTGCTGGCTTTTGTAGCCTTTCGATGTTTGTGGCTTTTCCATTATTTTACATCTTTTGAATATGCTTTAGAGCTGTTACTTTTACGTAAACTTAAACTAAATATATCTAGGAGTAGCCGACTCTCGCGCAACTTTGTCTGCGCGTTTTAAGTAATAGATTTATTCCCGATTTTTCAACATTTTTGTAATGTTATTATTATAGCCTTCCTCGATAAATGGACTTACAACATAACAATACTATTTCAATTCGAACCAGTAGTTCCTGAAATTAGCGTGTTCAACAAAACAAACAAACTCTTCAGATTTATTATAATTATCATAATATTTAATATAATATAGAAATATAAATCTACGAGTTATTCGTCAACTGGCGAGCGTGAATCTCGCGAGTACCTTAGATTTATGTTTTAGTAAATAAGTGGCGCCCTCTTTTTCAAGTAGGTATTTTGCACCAATGGATTTTATCTATTTGAAAAATGTATATAAATTGGAAAAGAATATTAGGGACTAGAGGGATTCCCCCGACTTCGTTCCTTTAATGTTTTATCATACAAAGTTAAAGCTCCGAAAGTAACTACATAGGTCTGTGTGTTACTCAATCACGCCTAAACTACTGAACGGACGAAGCGGCTGGCGGAAGCTAGTTGAGTGATAAGTTTAAAAAAAAGCTTCGTCAAAAACCGCCAAAATTAATCGCCAATTTAATCTGTTTCTGCTGAATTAAGGAAAGTATAACCACAGATTAAATATAGTAAGTAACGAGTAGAATTCCGTACGTGAGGTTGCAAATTGTGTTTAAGGTATTAAAAAAAGCTTCGTCAAAAACCGCCAAAATTAATCGCCAATTTAATCTGATTCTGCTGATTAAGGAAAGTATAACCACAGATTAAATATGAGTAAACCATAACCTTGATTTTAGGTTAGCGTGGCGTGTCGGCTACAAGCCCGCCATAACTCAAGCATTTTGTCGTGTGATATTATAGCAACCGTTTTTATAATTTTTTGATACGCTCACTTTAGTTTCCGTGTTTTAAGTAGATTTGGAGCTTTAGTGCGTTTTTTATAGTAGAGTTGGGATGTTATCGATGTATAATAATGATTATTATATCGATAGACGTGTGCTAACTATAAATGATCACAACTGTACTGTACAAATGGCTTGTTTTTACATTCTTGTTATTATTACCTACTTATTTTATTCAGCTTTGTTATTTACATACTTAGTTAAAAATACCTTCTCATATCAATTTATGTTAAATAATTTAGACATTTATTAATTATTTCGTTAAGTTTTTTCTTTAAATCGCAATATTTATAATTACAGTCAGATAGCACCAGTTGAAATATAAAAATATCGACTAATTACACATCACTACATTATATTTCACAATAATAAACACTTGTGAACTAATAAAACTTGTAACATCGATGATATCTGCAATTATCGATATTTTAAATCGATATTCGGAAGTTATTGCCCATCATTCACCGAACTCGATGGCATTCGTAACTCGATAGTATTGCACCACCATCACTAATTTTAATATCTCTACGTTACTTTTGAAATTGGTAGAAGGTTAGGTGATGCTTTGTCAGCTCAATAAAGTGCCGGTTCGAATCCCACGACTATTTTTAAATATTTTTTTTGAATGATTACATTCTTGTTGTAGTCAGACGACTTTTGCTTAATGTGTCACTAGTTATTTTTTGAATCTGTGGTAAAAGGATTAAAGTCTCCTTTCGTGCACTATACAGTCAGAAAAATCCTTAATAATAATTATAAGTTAGGTGTGACCTGTAAGTATGCCGAATAAGTTCAAAAATAGTCCAAAAATAAACGCCTTGACTTTGAAAAACACCTCATTTGCATAACTCCCTACACGCTTTGACAAAGTGTGGTCAAAGCCTAAGCACCAAGACGCCACGCGTTTTAAACTGATATTTGCGTGCGGCCCAATCCTTATTGTATGAGAGGAATAATTGTAAAGCGCGCATGACTATCCTGACTTTCTTCTTTTTCTTCTTCTTCCTGCCCTTTTCCCACGCTATGTGGGGTCGCCACAACATGTTTTCTTCTTCCATTTCCCTCTATCATCCGTCATCTCAGTACTCACACCTTTCTTACTCATATCATCTTTCACACTATCCAGACTCTAAGCCAAGTAATTTTCTTAGTGCACAAAAGGAGCCTCTAAAGAGCACTGAAATCCTTTCACCACAATGGTTCATATGAATAAGTGACACAATAAGATTAGGAAAAATTTCCTTATGAGCTCTACAATGCTTAAAAGGGGACACAGAACAGAAACTTTGATAAGACAAAGCTTTGAGATAGTTTCAAAGCTTGGTTTACTCAAATTAAATTTCTGGTGTTCTTGGTTTAAGTCAGTTTCCCGCGATTTATTTATGCTTTTTGAATGAATTTAAGTTTATGGGAAAAAATCAGAATTCCTAAGTATTAAGTTAAACACATTCAAATAATTCACTCACCTTCTTTGTAACCTGATTATTAGCACAATATCTATAGAATAGTTGCTGTTTTTTATTTTTGCAAAGGTATGAACATTCATGCATTCTTTTCACATCTATCAAATTGCTCTTCGACTTTCCTTTTGAATTTTCACGGCAGTTCGTACGCATGCGTTCACACATCTATACAATAGTTGCTCTCAGGCTTTTCCTTTTGAATTTTCACGGAACGATAACATCGTTTTCCCGAACACGCACCACCTCACTTAATTTCTGATTTAGTACCGCATCATATTTTGATAAGTATTTTTAATTTGAATAAATTATGATTTAAGCGTGTTATCGCGTAATGGCCGGTTGTAATCGCAACCATGGTGCGTTCATGCTATAATGTCACAGTTGAACTGTGGTGACGATCACGAACGCAACTAGTCAAGAGTCGCTGGCGGTTTTTGTACATTAGCGTTTGTTCACAACAAACGCTGTACGCTCGACGCACTAACGCATCATCGGTTAAGTGTGAAAGTTGTCACATTTAGATTGGCTGACGTTACTACAGTAGTAATAGTACGTTACTATGACATTTGTCAAAATTGTTACTCATGGTACCAAATTCTATGGGCGAAGAGGACCACACAGTGGAGCCCACGCAACGTGACGCGGCCACGTGGAAGACCCAGGATGAGATGGCGGGACGAGCTGGACTCTCACCTGAGCACCTGGCCTGTCACTGCGTTGAGTCGCGAAGAGTGGAAGAAGGGAAGGGAGGCCTTTGCCCTGCAGTGGGACAGTAATGGCTAAATAATAATAATAATAATAAATAATAATGGTACCAAATTCTAAGCAAATAATGAGCGCAAACTACAGTCGCTGTAGTGCGCTGTGACGTAGGATAGTTAGCTACGTGAGGTTTTAGTACCCAACTATCCGCTAGAGGCGCTGTAGGCAAGTTTTCATACATTTTTTTAACTACAGTCGCTAGCGAGTGTAGATTGTGAAAACTCATGGTAGACCTACTGGCGTTACGCGACCGATAATCCGCGACGCATCTTTTGTCAGATGTGAACCGGCTCTTACCATAAGCTCTTTACAAGCCATCGTGTTTTAGAAAAGTTTCAAGGTTGAAATAACAAGCTCCAATACAGTTTTTATAGATGATACGAAATTTCAAAGTTATATTATTTAGATATTGTTCTATGAGCTTGTATGTAATTGTATGGTTGTATGCATTTTATAGATCAAAGCATGTCATAGACATAGTGAATATACATAGTTTTATTAGTTAAAATCACTATGGATCATAAGATAAATCTTGTAATAGCTCAGTGTAATTGCTTTGCCGTAAGTAAAAAGTACGTAACCGGTTTTTTACTGTGCCGTGTGTAGCTGTGTTTTCTTTTACAGATAGGATTCGTGATATAATAAAACAATTACTAGCTCCGATACTATAACGGAAAAGGGGGAAGTGCGATAAAGATGTCACGTGGTATTTTTGGGTTTTGACAGATTTTTTCAAGATTAGCGTGTTTACGAGAGCGGACTTTACATTTTTGAAGTTTTTATTATTTAAGGCGCCGGAAAAGGTTTAAAATTAAGTTAGAGTTAAAATGGGGTCAAACATGCAATTGAGCAGTTTGGACTTTCCCGCAAAATTGAAATCTATAAACATATAAATAAAATAGTTAATCTTTGCGTTGTGCACGCTAATCTCCGCAACGGCTGAACCAAATCGAATGCAGTTTTCACTGATGTATTGAGATAAGCTTGGATTAATTTAGGCTTTGTTTCATCGAAATCGGTTGACAAATAAAAATGATAAGAATTTGATTTATTTGATGAAAAACCTTATCTATTCGTACAGAGTCAGTCACAGATAATTAAAAAGTAATGTAACGCGAACGTACTCGCGGGTATCAACTTGTATGTAATATATTTTTATTTTTTTCAGGTTTTCGCCGATCGAAATGCCCCACACAGGTAAGCTTTTTTATTGTGAGTATTTTTTGTTAAATGGTTTTTTCTAGGTGTTGGATTATTTTTGTATTATTTATGTATGAAAGTGGTTCGCCTCAATTTCACTTCTATATCTAACCATCAACATACATCAATATATAGGTATCTAACGTCCCAACTTAACCTCACTATTTGTATCATCTCAAATATTTGAAACTAAGGTAGTTTCCTTCAAAACAGTATTTATTGAATCGCCAATGTCCTATCCTATCTAATAATCCTCATAATTATTAGTATTAAACGGGTATTTATCGCGTTTTATTTACCTATTTTTCCCGACATTCCGACAGGTTTACACACTGTCGTGGTCACGGGATGACACCTAATAACCTAATAATCAATATCAACAATATCCTTACAAAGATTTTTGTTCACGTATGTACATACATTTCAAAATATAATACATTCCTTTTTGTTTTTTTTTATAGCGGGATGAGTTGACCGATTCAAAAATGCATTAGGTCAACTCATCCCGTATAAGTTGACGCGGCCTCAGTTGACTAAAGACCTATAATAACACTTAGGTATATTCGGGCATGAGGATGGAAAGGCTTGCAAAATATATAAGTGAGTACATAAATTAATTAATAACTATTAAAAATACATAATAAGCAATAATAATAATGGCCAATGACAACCGGAAACTTCGTGTGAGTCCAAAATGTGAATAATAATTATATTATATTAAGTATCTAACAGCTAAAGATTATATCAATAGAAGTTATTATATGCGAGATGTGTATCAATCTTGGAAATATTCTAGTTTTTACGACGCTTATGACGGGATTTGAAAGTTTATGCGTATTTAAACAGTTTTCCTGATTTCATACTGGTTTTTTTGTAGTCTCTTTGACGACCATTCTGAGGCTGCTCCAAAAAGTTTTAATTGAAATGTGGTAGGTACTTAGTTTTTTCAACATTTATGTTGCTTGCCTAAAGAGCAAAAACAAAATCAGAAAAACAGCCATTAATTCTGAGTAAAATACGGAGAAGATTCACGCTTACCCGTAAAAAGTGCAAAAATAAGGGTATTTGTGGATTATTTCCATCTGTCCCTCTGCCCTGTCCCCTTAGGGGGACAGATATGAATAAAAAGTTCAATTTTTCCCCCCGTTGCCATGAGGGGGGCAAATTTGTTAAAAGCCTACGCGATCTGAACACATTATTATTAGTATTAAGCGGGTTTTTATCGCGTTTTTTTTACCTAACTTCACAAATGCCTATTTGTTGAGCCGACTTTAGAAATACCAATTTTGCATACAAAACTAAATCAAATCGTATTGCGGGCGGAACATAATGTACAATTTTGACTATTTCGTCCCACCAACGCACCCGTAAATTCAATGTCAGATGTTAATAAGCCGCGTAGTTAAGCATGTATAGGTCATCCAACGGATCTAGGCATTCGTGAAGTTAGCCACAGGTGCGAGTTTGCGCATGTACAGTTCCTTCCCACTTCTCATACCTCCAATAGCTCCCGAAAAACGATACTGCGCAGCTCTTGCGGCTAACTTCACGAATGCCTATTCGTTGAGCCAACTATAGAAATACCAATTTTGCATACAAAACTAAATCAAATCGTATTACGGGCGGAACATACAAATTTGACTATTTCGTCCCATCGACTCGCCCGTAAATTCAATGTCAGATGTTAATAAGCCGCGTAGTTAAGCATGTATAATGTATTAGAGCGCTCCGAATGTCTGGGTGGGCCACTGGATGCTCGATACGATCTCAATAGGCACAGATTTGGGGCCGATTCTTTTAATTACCGTTAATGGTTTTGGGGACGGTGGTACGTCACCAGGGTTGCCATATTTTTCAACCGACTTCGGAAAAGGAGGAGGTTCTCAATTCGACAGGTTTTTTTATTTGGGTGCTTCCCGTGTGATCCTAAAAAAAATGTATAGGTTACGTACTATGACTTATATCATCGTGCAATATCAAAGTTATATTACTTTGATATTGCCCGAAGAGCTTGTGAGACTCTAGGTCGGGCACGCGAATTCTGTGACATACCAACACTATTTTTTACCGCAATTTAGTGACCCAACTGGGCGAGGCATATCGTCATCGAGCATAATTCAAAATAAGGCATAATCACTTCTCTAACCGCAAGAATTTGAGGTTAGAGAAGTGATTAATCGTAGAGACGACTTTATGAGTGAGAATTTTCCTGATCATTTGCCAAAATGTCTCCTAACTCTTGGAAGACGCGTGAAAGAAGCTTCTAAGGTCGCTACTGTAGTAATGTTCCACCATTCCTGTCCACGCTGTATAGAGCAAGCAGTGACAACCCTACAAGGGGTTCTTTGAAACGCTTATGATTTCAATGCGTGAGGTAAAATCTTGTTAGTTCGATAAAACGCGGCCTTTCGGCTCTCGCCCTAATGTAGGCCGTTAATGATAATTAAGAACTGAGCTTTGTATTTATACTGCTACCGAATTGATTCCGTTTTGAGATACATATTGTGGGACATTAAAGAGTCCAGCTGATTGTGATAAGGTTTGTGACCATTTTAGAGACGTAAAGTTAAGGTTAAAAGGTGAATCTGTTTATTTTGATACCCTACTAAATATTATAAACGCGAAAGTTTGTAAGAATGTATGGATGTATGTTTGTTACTCTTTCACGCTGAAATGGCTGAACGTATCTGGATGAAATCTTTTTATCTCGGAAAAAGGTACTGTTCCCGCGGGATAGATTTGTTTTTGATTTTCAAGGTACCACGCGGGCGCAGCCGTGGGCGGAAGCTTTTTTTTGATACAGCAAAGTTTTGAACTTTCAGGACGCTGTAGTGTCTGGGTTGCTTAGGAGTAGTATGCTTAGCCAGCACCTGTAGGTCTTAGCTTAGCCTGCCGTATTCACAGGAAAGACCTGGGTGTCTACTCCAGTAGATAGTAGATGTAGCTCTATTGGTATTGGTGGTGGCTCGTTGATATACAGTTTGATATAAAGTTTTGAATACAGTTCTTCATAGATAATTGATGTTCATATATCCTGCAATACCGTCATAGTTGAAACCATTAAGTACATTTTATCAGAAAAACCATTGCCGTACCATAACTGTTGTTTTTTAGGGTTCGGTACCTCAAAAGACAAAATGGAACCCTCAGATCACTTCATTATCCGTCTATCTATCAAAACCCATTAAAACCTATAAGGTACTTTAAGTTAACCTAGAATCATAGACAAGTTAGGTCTCACAGGCAAGTGAAAGAATAAATCCTACTTCTTCTACCTTTCCTTTTCCCACGATATGTGGACTCACAACGCGTTTTCTTCTCCCATTTCCTTTCATCATTAAGTAAAAGAATAAATTATTATTAGTTTTAAACGGGTATTTATCGCGTTTTATTTACCTAATAATATGTGTTCAGATCGCGTATGTTTAAATATATAAAGAATAAATCCGAAAATCGTTAATTAGTATTTCATGATCTTTTTTGCGAAACCTTGGCGCGTGAGTGAGCCTCAGACTTGTTCGGTTTTTATACTTTGCTTGGTATTACATGTTCTAACTTCAAAAGAGAAATCCAAAAAGTTTTTGAAGAGATGTCAACGTTCAGTGAGTCTGTTATTAACGCCAAATTAGCTTATTGGGCATGGGGCTTGGATGGTTACTGTCTGGCTAGCGGCATCATCATAGTGTGGACATTCCTTTTAATAATCGTTTAATACTAATGGAACTCGCCGTTATTTCGTTGTTTTTATCATACGAACATAAAAACTTCAAACTCTCACTGCACCCCTCAGAGATTGAAATTTTAAATTAAATTAAATAATTTAAACATTTAATTTTCTTACCTTCAAAATTTCAGCTCTCTAAGAATTAAGCTGAGCGTTGCATCAGTCTCAGATGACTTAAGAATTGAGAGTAGCTTGAGAATTTTATACTTACTTAAACTAGTATTATTATAAATGCAAAAGTTGATGAATGTGTGTTGTATGTTTGTGCTACAACAACTCTGAACGGCTGAACGGATTTATAGAATTTGGTATGAATGTAGATTGTATTCTGAACTATCGCATAAATATCCCTGAAAAAATCACAAAGATGTAAAAAGGGGGTTAAAGTTGAAAATTACATAACCGTGTGAAAAACGGTGGGGCGCCACTAGCCTCATTAATATTATACCTAAATGCGAAAGTCTTACTAATCCAACTATTCTCGCGTTTTAATTTTTCCTGTGGCGCCATCTAGTATTTTATAATATCAAAAACGAGGACACTACGAGGTTATCCACTTTAACATCGTCTTAACGGTTAATATGGCTCTTATCAACGTATCTAATACATCATCCGATTTTCTAGTCGAACGTTTACAACTGTGTTACAATTTTACATCGTAAAGTTTTATTTTCTTTTATTATTATTAATTAATTTAACTAAAAACTAGTTTAGGGATCTCGTAAACGGTGGGGAAGAGGAAAAAATCTATTTCGTAAGTGGCCAGTCTGGGTATGAGTAGCGAAATGATTCTTTGATGACTCCGGTGGCGCCAGAGACGAGTAGCCGGCTATGATGTGAGGGTTGTGGGTTCAATTCAGGAAATATTTTTTTATAACTGGAAAATCAGGTGTTTTTTTGGTCATCAATCAGGTGTTTTGTTAGATTTTCCTAAAGATATGTATAATTACTATACATATTAATTATAGTGACTGGCCTTGCGGCTTAGTTAGTAGCAGCTCTGCCTTCTGCGCCGTAGGTTGTGGGTTCGATCCCCACCCAGGATAAACATTTAGGTTATGAATGCAGATGTTTGTTCTATGTCCTAGTGTTTCTGTTTCTGGGTACTATTATCTATTTTATGTATGTATTTACTAAAAAAAAGTATATAATTAATTTATCAGCTCTCTGTTTTAAAAGCTTTGCTTAGTTCAGGGCTAGATGGCGTTATGTGAATAGTCCACCAATATTTATATATTATTTATTTATTTATTTGAATTTGAGCATAAAAAGCTCTTAAGCGCACTTTAATCCAATCACCACACTGTTCCGAAATAATAAGTGAAATGATGAGAAGAAATTTCTATTTAATCCAAATTTAATATTTTTTTAATCTAAAGTCGATTTAATCAACTTCAACTTTGTAAGGCGTCATGAACGGGCACCACATCTGTTCCACCTTCCTGACTTCTTTGGGCAGGAGGTTCTCAGGCAGAAGATGCTTTGGATAGATGTAGCCGGCTTTTGGCTTGGAGAATTTCATGTCATCATAGCTGATACCCATCTTAATCCATTTCACAGCAAAGCCCGTGCCTGAAATTACAGATACTAGAAGTAAAGTATGTCTAAAAGGGTAACCAGAGGCACGTCTAAACATAAAATGTAGGATTATGTCTTCGCAGCTTACGTTTTGACCTAGTATTCTGTACGTGAAACGGAAATTACAGATACCTACCATAAGTTTATCTAAAAGAGTAACCAGAGCCACGTCTAAACATGAATAGTAGGATTATGTCTTCGCAGTTTACATTTTGACAGTACCTAGTATTCTATACGTGAAACGTCATACTAACCAATAACAAATGTTAAAGTCAAATCCTAATCCTAATCCTACTAATATTATAAACGCGAAAGTTTGTAAGAATGTGTGGATGTGTGGATGTATGGATGTATGTTTGTTACTCTTTCACGTTGAAACGGCTGAACGGATCTGGATGAAATTTTGCAACAGATATAAATTATAGTCTAGAATAGCACATAGGCTACTTTTTATCCCGGAAAAATGTACAGTGCCCGTGGGATAGATTTGTTTTTGTTTTTCAAGTTACGCCCTGGCGAAGCCTTGGGCGGAAGCTAGTTGAATATAAATCTAATACAAATAAAGAGTCAGATCAAGCCCCTGAGAGAATACTGAATAACTGGTTCTGGGGGCTGTTTAGTACCTAACTATAAATTCCACCGTTAGTTGCGGGTTTTGTCATGAGGTTTTCCTTCACCGTTTGAGAGTAACCTATCAAACTTACTATCATAGTTATCAATTTTGTCAGGCATGTGAGTGCCCACAGTGTAGAATCTCAAGTTCTTGACTGCTTCTGCGTATTCTGGGCATCGGCAACGATCCATTGCAGATAAAATAAGAATAACATAAATAAAACGGTACAAAATATTTTTTTGGACAAATGTCAAAGATAAAAGATAGATGCAGTTCAGTTCTTGTCTATGGCTTTTGAAAGATGCGTTGTTTATGGATAATTTTGAGTTTTGTTAACATTGAGTTTTGTTTTATAGGTTAGTAACGTTTTTTTTTTCAGTTTTAAAAAGATCAGACAAAAATGTCCACACTTTCAAGGTATATTTTTAAGATTGAGTGTGAGAGTGTCAAGTGTTTTCTACATATTTCTTTTCTCTTCTTCTTCTTCTTTTTATATATAAAAATGAATTGCTGTTCGTTAGTCTCACTAAAACTCGAGAACGGCTAAACGGATTTATCTTATCTTGGTCTTGAAATGTTCGTGGAGGTCTAGGGAAGGTTTAAAAGGTAAGAAAAATTCGAATAACTGCCGGGAAAACCCTAAAAATAGCCTCTTTCTATTTCCCATACAAACGTTTTCTAAATAAGTACGAAGTCTGCCGGGTCAGCTAGTCTCTTATAATGATATCTAAAGAGGGTAGTCGAAGGCACGCCTAAACATGACATTGGACACATGCCCACATTTTGCACAGTGCTTAGTATTCCGTACGTGACTGGTTGCAAGCCCATCGCCGCTACCTATACACACCGTCGAATCACAAATCTCAACAAATAAGTACAATACAGCTAGATAACCCTTACTTATAATGGTGAATTTAATAAATCAATGGTCCTACGTCATGCAGAAGGGCCGACTCTGAAGAAACAACTCCTCAGCCAGCATTTCATATCTCAATAAAACATGGTAGTCCTCAAGCTCTACACATCCAATTGTCGGTGCAGTAAAATCAGTCACAAGTTGTAAAATTCGCCATAACCCACTCGCTATATTCGCTAAAGCAAAACGTTGAAAAACTTATTTTACGATCTGGATTGTAAAAGCGTATTAAAGCGATCGACGCGCGTATTACGGCTTAAAGTTATGTCATAAGCTCTTTTTTTGAAGTCGGTTAATAAAATGTAAACATTTAGCCGAATATTGGGCCGAAGAGACTGGCAATTTTGCTGGCTCTTTATTATCTTATACATTTAAATGAGTAATTCTTGTATGTAATTTGTATATCTAAATATATATAACTCAAAGGTGACTGACTGACTGACTGACATAGTGATCTATCAACGCACAGCCCAAACTGAACGGATCGGGCTGAAATTTGGCATGCAGGTAGATGTTATGACGTAGGCATCCGCTAAGAAAGGATTTTGATAAATTCTACCCCCAAGGGGATAAAATAGGGGATGAAAGTTTGTATGAAAAGTCGCGATAATCGACATTCACGCGGGCGAAGCTGCGGGCATCAGCTAGTTTAATATAATCTGAATCTCGAAAACGGCTCCAATGATTTTCATGAAATTTAGTATGCAGGGGGTTTCGGAGGCGATAAATTGAACTAGCTAGGTATCATTTTCCAAAAAACCCGATTTACCAGAAGAGCTCGGTCATCCATGTACCTACTAGCTATTTACGTTGGAAACTGTGTATACTCGTATAAGTAGCATAGTACGAATAGGTTGCCGGGGTAACATGTCATTCACGACAAAATTTTGTCGACGCTTTTCTCGAGCGTGTTGTCTCATATTCGCACGAGAAAAAGCGAGACAAAACAGCCGACAAATTTTTTCCACGCTTTTCTTGAGTATGTTGTTTCATATTTACCCAAGAAAAAGCGAGACAAAACAGCCGTCAAATTTTTTTCCACGCTTTTCTTGAGCATGTTGTTTCATATTTGCACAAGAAAAAGCGAGACAAAACAGTCTACAAAACTTTGTCGTAGCGGTCATGTTAACCCGGCAGGGCGGATTATATCTTTACAATGTAGTGTAACTTGTTTAAAGATTCCAAGTTTCAGTGTTTATGTTACGTATTCACATTATCTAGTGTAAGAAGTTTATAGAAAAACGGTGGCCGTTATATGACAGGTATAATATAGCCAGAAATTACGAAGACACTTGTCTCGCTTTCTCTTTTTAAAGTTTTTAATGTTTTTTCATAGCTAAGATTGTTATTTTCTCATAATTTCATTTTATTAGCAAGGTACTTACAGAAATGTACATTAATTTTGTAGGTACTTATTACATAACTTTCTAAGACCTTAAAATCGGATGTAAGTGACGGCCACAGTTATTCAGAAAACCAATACTTTGTGCTATAAGCCGTGAAATAGATCCTCGCTGTTACAATGTTACAGGCGTTAGTGTCAAATAGATTTCATTTTATATTCTCGTATCATTTATTATTAAAAAGCTGTTAAATGTTAGGTGTTTACGGAAAATAGAGACATCATTATCTGTAAAATAATAATGCGTAATCCCTGGTGAAGTAAACGAGTTAGGCGAGATCTGGGTGTCTATGTCTACTTCGCAAAACGATCAACGGCTATTGCTACAATAATCTGAATAATCGCGCATCGAACGAAAAAACATGGAAGCCTTTCTTCAAGCGAATATCCGCGAAACGTGACACCAAATATCACACATCGAAACTCTTTCGTGGATTTGCTGAAAATTAACTAATGTTGACTTTATTTTTTATTATTTTATTATACACCACCTGCTTCAGGGTTGTTTTTCCGTAATGGTCAAATTGATTCAAAGACATTATGACTAGATAACTAACTATTGGAAATACCATTTAGCTTCCAAACCATTTTAAATTGTGGACGTTTTGCTATCAGAGCATTATTACAGTCGATGTGCACCCAAGAACGTTTAGCTTCCAAAACCTCCTGATCCGAAATGCCCTTAAACACATTACCCCCTTCTTCGCAGTCGGGTAAAAATAAAGTAAAAGCAGTAACGTTAATCTCGGTAGCAGCGCACAGTTCCAGTGTGCTTTACGAGCGGTTCGCCAAATGAGATTTTACCTTTTTATTTGGTACTGAACTTAACAGCATCGGTGTAGTGGGTAGCATCTCATTTTAATCCTCAGGTCGTGTGTTCAAACCCGGCCCCATTATAAAATACAATTAATTGTAAGCGGCTACAATTCTACAAGTTTCAGTTTAATAAAAAATTACGATTTACTGGAGGAAAATTTACAAAATTGTAAAATGTTTTTACAATTCTACATATTTGTAGGTTTTATTAAATAGCACTTGTCATAAAATTCGACAATATTGTCACTTTTTTACAAATTTGTAGACGTGTAATGTTGATTGAATGGACCTGGTTTTTAACCAATTTTTACCCGACTGCAAAGCCAAAATTGATGGTAAAGTGTTTGGAGTCTATGTTGTATGTATGCGAGTCGGGAAAGGAAATATTATGAAATTTAAAATGTTTTGGACCCGTTGGGAATCAAAGTATATAAACCAATTTTTTTTGAAAAAAATGAAGTCGTGAATCTATGGAAATAATCCTTCCGTTGGCTGTCGCTGTGACCCAAAACGGCTGGACGTATGTATTTTGACAAATAAGGTGTCATTAGATAAAGATAAAGATATTTATTTGCAAGAACATGTGTACAAAAAAAGGTAACAAGTAATAGCGGAGAAACAACATGCTTGACCGTTAACGGTATGCAAATATAATTACAATTTGTCTTGATCACAAAAGTGACCTAGGTTATACAAAATATAAAAAAAAAAATATGGCTGCTGAAAAAACCTATTTTCTATTACTTTATTTTTGCAATAAATACTACTTAGTTACTGATTTTTTTTAAAAACTCCCTCTGCACCTCTTAGGTTGTCTCTTTTGAGATCAATTTTGCCAGTAAGAGCGTTTAGGTTTATGAGTATTACCTAAACGGCTATTTTTCGCGTTTTATTTACCTATTTTTCTTACGTTTTGACAGGTTTACACATTGTCATGATCACGGGTAGACTGGTGAAAGTGTGAAACGTCGAAAACTTAAAATTTCGGGTTTTTGGGGCGCTAAATCGATCTAGCTAGGTTTCATTTTTAGAAAACGTCGTTTACCAAAAAAAAGCAAAGCTCAGTCATCCAGGTACTTATTATAAAGCTAAGGTAAACTAGGGTCACATTGACTAGCTTCGCACTTCCGGCCTTATAAAACTGAGAGGAGTTTAAATTTACTGTTCATTATATCGCCGATGGTATAATGCCCTATTATTTGCGATGCGTTGTAAATTGCGGCGTGATCACCGAGAAATGAACGCTACCGGTATTGTGAAGCTACCGGTACTGTGCCGTGAGCACATCATTGTAACCGATAATATTTATTTACCGGTTTTTCTTACTCTTAGTTTTGTTTTATCCCACATTAATAGTTTGTTATCTCCTACTTTATGTTGTAGTGTGGTCTTTGTAAATGTGTGGTTTAATCAAGCTACGGCTTTACGGATTTGGAAAAAATCATACTTCCTATTAATATTAAGAACATGAATGTTTGTATGCATGGATTTATGGATGTTTGTTACTCTTTTACGCAGAATCGGCTGAACGGATTTGGGTGAAATTTGGCACAGAGACAGATTGTAGTCTATAATAGCACATAGTTTACTTTTAATCTCGGAAAAATGTACGGTTCCCGTTAGATAGATTCGTTTTTGTTTTTCAAGGCCCACGCGGGCAAAGCCGCGTTCGGAATCTAGTTTGGAGTAAATACAGCATGTGACCTGTGAGTCTGGGATTTATATAATAGATTAAAAGGCTACTTTGTATCCATATACCACGCGTTCGAAACTGATTATAATTATCGGTATTTTCTTATAAAATAAGCTTGTACGAGTAAGCGGCTACCTTTGGCAACAGATTGATGTGCCTTTCCTAAAAAAATGTACATAAATAAACTCTTATAATATGACTTTCAACGGTTTTCATCACTTTCTTCATTATAAAAACGAATGACTACAAAAACATTATTATCATGTCTTCATTATAACTCAATTGTTGACAAAAGAGTCATCAGAACTTAAATTATTGCAAGTCCAAAGTCCCCACCTGTCCTTATTAGGGCTAATATTTATTTGATTGCCAAATTCCCCCCGCCCTGGCGATTTATAAATCATTTAGATTGTTTCGATTATGCGTATTTCATGGTTTTAATTAAAATATGAATATTTTTTATTGTTTAGTGATAGTTTTAAATAGATAATTATACATAGATAGATACAATAGATAACATTTTATTGAACACCACACAGAAACGATACTAAAAAGCAATATACAAAAATTCAATGGTTGGCCTTATCGCTGACAGTGATCTTTGCCAAGTAACCTTGAATGGAATGAACTGAAAAATGAAACTATAAAGTTTTTAGTGTAAAATTTACTAGATTATGTAAAGGTAGATGATACAACTTTCAAGTTGAGTCAAACTGTACCTATATCTTATCCAATTTCTAAGTAAATAGTTTTCTTTTAACCATTTCAAGCACTCGGAATCACTGAATCATAAGTACGTATATCGATCTTTAATGAATAGTGTAGATCCCATCTATTCCCGGAACGATCTAAAGATGACTACCGATCTAGCCTCTCTGATTTAATATCAATATCATTGCCACGGAACATCGCACCTTGAGTAATGGGTATTAGGTTCGGATTAGATGGCTCGACCCGCAGTCATTACAAGAGCGGCCTGAAAGAAGAATCGTAAAGGTAAAAAGTAATTTGCATCTGAGAACCATTCGGCGACAACAGGCGTGAAATAGCACATTGGCGGGAGAGCTAGCCCTCAGAAAGCGTCGTAAATACAAATTGCTACGAACAAATTAGAACGCTAATTTTATAGCATTAAGGTAATAAATTGCGCGGCGATCGGCGATTGTTTTACGACTCGTTTACAGTAGCGTAGGCTTAAATAGGTTGAGCTAGGAATGGGAGGATTAAATGAGTTTGGTAAGGGTGATGATATTGAACAGGCTTACTAAACCTGTTAAAAAATCTTCTTTTAATGAGATTCAGTTGAGCCACTGTCTATTCAGCCACTGTGGCTACATCGCACAGTGGCTCGCCTGCTCTTTACTACCCCACACTACTACAATAGCACGAATATTTTTCATACCACATAAAAAAAGTTTTCCTTCTCATTCTTACGAACCAGTGTGGTGAAAAATTGAGGTGCGCTTCAGAATTTCCATTCTTGCTCTAAAAACATGAAAATATGTTTTAAATTTCCAATTTTTTTCTTAAATTTTCTAATTTTGAATTTTCACATAGCCAAGGTCTTACCTTAATATTTACGCATAACATTTTCTTACTAATTTTTGGGTAAAGGCGTGTTTGGCTGAATTTAATGTACCTACCTACCTACATACCTTAACATACCTTATAGGTACAATACAAAAAAGCGAGTGTTGAGTTATTACCTAGGCGAAAACCTTGTACAAGAATAAATAGAAAACTCTTAATTTCAGGTCAAGCTGGCGTGAACCAATTGGGAGGCGTCTTCGTGAACGGTCGACCGCTGCCTGATGGCGTGCGTAAGCGCATAGTGGAGCTAGCCATCATGGGCGTCAGACCCTGCGACATCAGCAGGCAACTCCTGGTGTCGCATGGCTGCGTCTCCAAGATCCTGACACGGTTCTATGAGACAGGGTCTATTAGACCAGGGTCTATTGGCGGGAGTAAGACAAAGGTTGGTGTTCAATCTCTCAAATTTTAACCTATCGGGTGTACATGAGGTTGAATTAAAAAAAATCGTCGTGCACCTTTATCTCCAAAGGAACCTACTCATTCATCGTGACATTTCTGAAAGTCCAAATGCTGTGAGCATCTAACGACTGATGTGTTATAAATCTAATTTAAAAAATATCTCTTTCTTATCTCAAGCAAAGCCTACGAGTACAATGTTATTTTCTTACAAACTTAACCTCTCCGATGCACAAATTCAACCTAAAAAATCCTGCTTAAATTCAACCTTTAATCAAGGTTGGATTTCTGGAATGACTTTTATACTTATTTAAAGTAGTAATAGAAACTGTAAATGGGCAGCCACACACTTGGTATAAAGAAATGGGCAGTCAAATACTTGTAAAACCCGTGTGGATTGTTGGTACAGATTCTCTCGTCGGCGAATCGATCGGGTCACGGAGGCAATCAGTAATTATAAACTATAAAATTAAACCGGCAACTTTCGGCTTCTTGAGGTGGCCTTTCGACACGGTTACAGAATTAAATCCGGCGCTAGGGTTCCGTAGTAGTTTTTTATAGTTCTTCTTCTTCTTCTTCTTCTTTTAGATATGGCGTCTGTGGTTTAGTTTTCCACAATTTTGCCAATGTCGATGTCAGCAAGATTTAATTATGTAAGATGTTATGAGGTCTAGGCAAATTGAAAGATGTTCGGTTTCTCTGAGGGAGACTCATTAATTTTGCACCAAGTTGATTGTTTTCATTGTACAACACAGATTATGGCTGTTTAGAAGAGACATCACAAATATTGAGTTAAATAAACTAGGTACTTACCTGCAATATAACATTTTGCCAGTGTCCAGTATTTTTTATTGAATAGTAAGTATTGTCAGTGTCACAGAGTCACAGTTATAATTGTCAATGTTATACAAAAGATGGCCGTTTTGATTATAATTCTCGGTATCTTTGGATGAACTTATAAAAAACAGTTCACTTTAACTCTCATACTCACAGCCGTGGTAAGAACTCGAGTTTTTTTGTAATATTTTTACCACCAAAATTACACAATTTATAAAAAATTATAACGATATTGCATACAGCCATAAAACATCAAAAAAAGTCCTTTATAAAAATAACAGTTTATTTTTACGTATCGTAAACTCAATGGTGTTGTTTTAAAAAAATAAGACAAATTATATCGAGTATTATTCCGCTAATCTATTCTCTAATGAGTTAAACAAAGCAGTCATGTATATTTCCGCAAAGTCACGCCTGAATCAATTAATTTATCAATGGTGTGTGTCGTCGGCTAGTAATCCTATAAGCAGAGACGAGCTGAGCTGTCACGTACGGAATACTAATTACTGTGCAAAACGTGGAAATGTGTCAAAATGTTGACCTTTTCAACCCTAGCTTTTGAATTTCTTTAAGGTTTAAACTTGTAACTAAAGATTTGTGATGCTTACTGAGGATTACAGTTTTGATCACCTTTTTTTTAATTTACCTTCTGAATAGGTACCATGTATCGTATTCTCAGACTTGGGTTAGGCTGGAATTGGCACTCAAATTCACCTAGCATGTACCTAAAACATTTCAAAGGGATCCTTGTGATTTTATTGAATAAAAAAAAGTATTTATTATTTGAATAATAACTACTTACTGTCAAAATGTAGGCATATGTACCAAAAGCATGTTTGGGCGGGCCTCTGACTATTTAGATATCCTCAAAGATCTAAGTAACTAGAAATTTGAGATATCTAACAAGCTTAGGGATTGTAGTTGTGATCATGTATTTTTTTCATTTTTGATTAGTTATAAAGTTCGTCTTACTCTCGAGGGTTATCCATTCCTCCCTAGAACCCTAAAAGAAGTCCGGTAAGCATCGACCGACCTCACTAAATTCGGTACGCCAATAAAACAACCATTTGTCCGTACAGACGGACGCCGACCAAAAATTGATTACAACAAAATACGTAGGAATCACCGATTCGTTTATTGGTGCTGTTATGGGAACGTTTAATTGACTACTAATCAACTTTTTTTCAAAGCCACTAGTATTAATAGTAACTGTGTCGCAATCTTCGGCTGTTTGTAGAAACTGTTCCGTATTCTGCGGCTTGACTCTACCAGCGAATTTGTCATTCAACGTCGAAATTAAAAGAACATTTTTGAAGCTTTCATCTCAAAGGTTAACATTTCAAATAAGTACTAAAAAAAATTACGCGCTATCATTGCGTTTGGTAAAAGAACTTTTAGCGAGAGTCTTAGGATAGACTTTCGCATCTATCCTACTCATATTATTAATGTTTGGATTGATAATGTTGGTTATTCAATCACGCTATAACGGTTGAATGGATCTGGATGAAAACGCTTAGTTTTGGAATACGCGTAGGTAGTTTATGGAATAACATAAAGGCTACTTTTTATCCGGGTGGGTAAGGTACCACACAAGTGAAGCCGCGCACGATCGCTAGTTTATCATATTAGTAGGATCTTAAAAAGGGCAGGCATTTCAACTTTTATCTCGATAAAATTTTCGGAGACTCTAAAAACTCAAAATAGGTATAGCATTTGAAGTATTTTAACGGTAATTTATTTTAGATTCGTGGTGTTTAGGTTCAATAAACGTTTTATTTTGCTACTAAAGGTAGGTACCTAATGGATGGGGCGAGGTCTATGGCGTAAATACTTTTTTATTAAAACTTGTTGATAATATTGCTGTAATTAATATTAAAGTTATTTCTCGTGAGCTATCAAGGTTCCTTTTTGTTTGTGACCTTAGAATCCTATGGTGATTTGCTAACTTTGTAGACCTTTGAGATTGAAGGTCCAGGCTGGAGAAATAGTTGATAGCTCTTGGCAGAGGCTTCATAGCATGGGTTTTTAAATTATTTCGTGTTTTTGTTATTAGTAAGTAATTAGAGTAAGTACAATAAGTTTAAATAGTTTGTATTGTAAAAATTCACTAGGATTAACGATTTAGGTTGTCTGTAATGTTAATATTTTTTTCTAAATAAATAACTAAATGCAAACAAAATGCAAGTACAGGTACAGGTACAGGTACTTATGTAAAAACTGCTTAATCCGTAAGTGTTTCCCCGTTCAACCCACGATTTTTCTATCCCCATTCTTCCGCCGGCGCCGGCGGCTTCGCCCGAATAGTAGGTAATTAAGTACCTTAAAAAACAAAAATAATTCTCTCCCACAAGAACCGTACATTTGTCGAGGGTAAAAAATGTCATTTGATATTCCACACTATAATTTATCTCGGTGCCAAATTTCATGCAAATTCGTTCGCGCATTTCAGCGTGATTGAGTAACAAACATACAAACATTCATCCATCCAAACTTTTGCATTTATAGGATAGGACAGGTAAAAATATAAGTAGGTAAGTAGGTACATCAACATGCGGCATGGTACATTTTAATTGCATTAATTGAGGTATCAAAACCGATACCTCTTGTAATTGATGAATCAATAAAACGTAAATTCATGCACAAAATAATTAAGAAGAACCCGAATTTCGTTGTAAATGTTTGATTGGCCGATTCGACCGGGCCTCGGACTTTATAAGGTTAAAACCATAATTTTGAAGGCACCTCCTAAATTATTTTATACGATTCGATATTTTGGAATGAACCAAATAAAAATTTACACCGTTTTTCCTTATTATTATTGCATTTATGTTGTAACTTTAATTTTTAGGCCAAAGCTTTAATTATGCAGGTAGCTGCACTATTCTAATGTATCCTACTAATATTATAAACGCGAAAGTTTGTAAGAATGTATGGATGTGTGGATGTAGGTACCTATGGATGTATGTTTGTTACTCTTTCACGCTGAAACGGCTGAACGGATCTGAGTCTGTTCTGAGACGAATGATAGGACTGAGCCCTATTATTCGTCAACTCTGAATCTACTCTCTTTCACACAATGAAACCACTCTTCGGCCTTCCTCTACTTGCGCACCCGACCACAGTCACACTCTTAGCTCTTTTGGTGACATGGTTTTCATCCCGTGTCCACACCATGCTAATCTAGCACTCCTCATCTTTTGAGTAACAGGTGCTACTTTCAGATTAAGGTACTAACTAGGTTTGTTGTACCTAACAAGGTTTTTCATTTGATTATTAAATTACTAGCCTTCACCCACGGCTTCACGGTACGTTGAAAAACAAAAACAAACCTGTAAAAAGTAGCCTATGTGCTATTCCAGACTATAATCTAAATCTGTGCCAAATTTCATTCAGATCCGTTCAGCCGTTTCAACGTGAAAGAGTTACAAGCATCCACACATCCATACATTTTTACAAACTTTCGCGTTTATAGTAGGATTGTCAAACATTTTCTGGGCGCCAAAGCTCGAATCCCAGACTGATCTACCAGAACTAATTGCTAGTGTGGGAATGCACGATATAAACGTTATTACCCGACAAATATTTACAGCCGTTCTCTGTTACAAATAGCGAAAACTTCCGATTACACGCCACAGCCAATCAGAGAGCAGAGATACGCTTTTACACAAATCGGTGATCACCGCAGTTTATTCCATGTAATATGCAGTAATATCGTCAGACGCAGCTACCATTTCAGATAGCAATTAAGCTATAATAACTTTGTGCTTTTCGTTCGTTAAAAAACTAAACTTTCAAATCGTTGAAAGTTCCCGATGAAATATTTGACGTTTAATGGTTTATGGTCAAATTGGTTTTTAATTGTAACAATCTTATGCAAAATGATGGATTCTATTTCTAGATTAAAAAATATTTAAATTCGCTACCAAAGGTGTGTTTGCATTCTATTTTTGTGACAGATTGCAAAACCTTACGAAAGGCTTGCAATATTATTAACATTCATCTTTTTCTTCTTTACTATGGTTTCTGCAGATCATGACGATAGATCTGACGGCCTCTGTGGCGCAGCGGGCGAAGGTCCGCCTGAGACGCAGAAGGTTGCGGGTTCGATTCCCGCCGTGGGACAAATGTTTGCATTATTTGCAGATATTTGTCTCAGGTCTGGGTGCTTTCTATGTATAATATGTATGTAGTTACAAAAGTACAAAAAAAAAAAGTATATCTATGTAGTAGTTTATCAGTCATGTGGTTCCCATAATACAAGCTCTGCTTAGTTTGGGGCTACATGATGCTGTGTGATAGTGTCCAGCATTATTTATTTATTTATCATTTTTGCCATTGTCAAGTGATTTTTATTGAAAATGTCAATGTCGCAAAGTCACAGTCAATTGTCAAGTTTAAAATTGAACAAAAGATGACTGTTTTGTTTAAAATTCTCGGGACATTTTCCGATGGATTTAGAAAGGAACTAGTCACTTTAATGTATATTTTTCCATCCCATGTTTACCTTCGATCTACATAATTATTTTTTCCTGTGTCCTATCGCGTATTTTTTGATTCCTGTTTCTACACACAAGTATAAGAACCTAAGTAAACTTATTATGGTAATGTTAGTACAGTCACCGTCACCAACTGATTCCCTCCCTTTACAAGGAATGTAGGTTCAAACAGATTTCACAATCAAGATTAGTCTTAAAGAATTGTTTGAATTCTAGTAATTTCTGACTACAGCACAAAAATAAAGAAGCACTAAGATTTGCATCCGAGGTTTATGGCCATAAGTTATAGCGCGTATGATGGATAACCAGTATTTATGGTCAAATGGTCATATGGTCGTATTATGGCGGTAATTAGTGGTTCCGACACAGTCTCTTTACGACGGGGCGGAGAGCACTTTCACACTGAATTTTATTTAATACGCTTTTATGAGTGTATTTGTTCTGCTCGGGGTTCCAAGCTGTGATTTGGTTATAATTATACTGTTATATGGTGTAATAATGTCTAATTTGACTGTAGTTCGATGATTCCTTATAAGTGCAGGACATTTATTTTATCTAATACCTTTAAACGAGCAATTCTTCTAATGTAGGTATGTACACATTATAATCTCGGAAACGGCTCCAACGATTTTCATGTAATTTAGTATGCAGAGGATTACATTTCGGGGACTATATATCGATCTAGCTAGATTTAATTTACCAAAAAAAACCGAGCAAAGCTAGGTCATCCAGGTATGTACTGTCCCTTAAGTTAGATTGGAAGTTTAGATTCTAAACTCACTTAGCATACCAAGACGTTTCAAAATGGCCCTTGTGATGTTATTGAAAAAAATATATAAAGTACTAGCTATCGCACGCGACTTTAACCGCGTAGTAGGTACTTTGAAAAACAAAAACGAATCTATCGTACCGTACAATTTCTGGGATTAAAAGTACGTACCAAATTTCATCCAGATCCGTTCAGCCGTTTCAGCGTGAAAGAGTAACAAATATTCATACATCCGTACATACAAACTTTCACGTTTACAATATTAGTAAGATTTTAAATAAAATTTCAACCAATGAATGTAACTAGGACAAAAACTTACATTGCATAATACCAGTTACATTGCTATAACTTGTATTATACTACCAATGTAACTGATAGAAGTAAACCTTCACTGTGCTACAAAGATAATAACAATAGAGTTATTGTGGGTTACAACTTACAACCCTTAAAACCTTAGTTTAACGACCAATTAGGAAGTTGGCGTGACATAACGAACCCGATGACATGTGTAAAGTAATAACGTAGTAGTACTGACGCTGAAAACAATAAAATTAATGTTACAATGTATCAGAAATACTTACCTACATGAAATTGCCTTTCAATTCAAAGGATTCTTGTAGGTAATCTTAAGGGAGAATGTTTTTGAAACTAGAGTCGATGTTTTAACAATCAATAGAATATTTAAGTTATTCTTAAATTACATATGTTTGCGTACAAATCATCAATCATAATTGTAAATTCTCTTTAATATCTCTATGAGGGTTATTTCATACATAACTTCATCAGATACCTACACCTGATTTTGAGTTTCCAAATTTTCGTGACTACAGCAGCAATGTAATTAATTAGAGGTATGTTACATTGCTCAAAAATAATAGAATAAATGGCTGTTGCAAATTAATATAACAAGTAGGAGATCGATACATAATATTTAGGTAGACTTCGAATCTAACAAATTATGAATAGGTTGATATCTTTACTAAAAACCGTTTAGCTAGAATTTTTTTTTATGGAAGTTTAGGCTAAAAATTCATTCTATTCTACAGTAATTTTTTTATGAAAGTTTAGGCTAAAAATTCATTCTATTCTACCTAAATTTTTTATGAAGTTTGGGCTAAAAATAGGTACTTAAGTATCCTATTCTACCGCGATAATAACTACAACGACCTATATTAAAAAAACCGTCCTTGCTAGCATTTCGACCGCCAGATCTAATAGGAGATACCACATAATGAGCGTTCATAAACCGCTCACAGGGGTAAAAACAATAAAAGCGGCCCTCCGCAGAACAACTCGATGTATTAACATGTTATTTAGATAAACGGTGTCGCCCTCTGCCCACGTTACAGCGAATTGCATTTAATTGGTAATTCGTGCAGCGTACGTAATGAACTCGACCCGGGTGTCGGCTAGGAGACGTATGAAATTATAGTTTCCGTGACAAAAAAAGGCCTAATATCAATAAAACTGTACTTACTTACCATATTTATAAAAAAAATTGATCATGACTGTAATCCCTAGGCTCGGTAGATATCTCCTCAGATCTCTAGTTACTTAGATCTTTGAGTATAGCACTTATTACACTACACTTTCTCCAGGGACCCTTACCCTGAATAAGTGTGGTGTAATAAGAGCTAGGGAGCAAGGGACCCTTACAAGGATGTCAGGGAGTACCCGGCAAGCCTTGCTCCCTTGCAAGGGGCCACGCCCACCCTTGCTACAGGGCCTTGCCAACCGTGTAGTGTAATAGGGCTTTATATCTAAAGAAAGTCAGAAGCACGTCCAAACATGACATTTTGGGACATGCCCACATTTTGCACAGGGGTGCTACCACAATTTTTATAGTATATTTTTTTTATATTTAGAGTAGGTAGGTACCTAATCCAAAATTTTGGAATGGGCGGGACCCGAAATGCTAACTACTTATAACCTAGGTACCATCAGAAGCCAGTCCCTACGAAAGTCCCAGGACTTTTTACATTGTAAATTCTATACGTTGCGTAGGTACAATTCATCATTTCTATCTTTAAATAAAAATTAAAATCCCTAAGAAATTGATTCCAAATTATGACAAGTATTTGCAAAATAAAAGATAGGAATAAAACTTACTTTTACATGATCGTAACTTTCAATGACTTGTGAAAATGTATTCCAATACAATTGGTGTGGTGATACAATTAAATTGGTACTTAGGTAAGTACCTATTACAATAAAACTGGTAAGTAGGTACCTACATAAATTAACCGAAAATTAAACACTAATTAAACCCATTCTGTGAATAGGTACATTTACCTATTACATGTATTACATACATACCTACCTATTTAATATTTTTAATATTGAAAAAATTGCTGATAAGCATCGGTGCTGCCATGACATGCTAAAATAACATTAACAGCTTTGTCAAACAGTATAACGTGGCATCTAATATTCAACACGGGCAACACTCACGCGCACTCGTGTTTTAATAGCAACACCGAAGCGCGGTAATTTTATTTTTAATCTATGGCCATCGCTATTTCTAGGAAGCGATAATTAGAGGATTATGTTGGAACAAATAGTTTGATGGTCATAGGGTCGTTTTGGTAACTTTAAACTAAGTAAAATACATATTTAAGTAATGTACATACCTATATAATAAAGTACTTACCTATATACACATAGGTATAAAGGTACCTATAGGTATTAAGTAGTTTTTTAGACCAACGATTTCCATTCTCAGGCCAAGCTTAAATATACTAAACCCTTAAGATCATCCAATTTTTCTTCATTATCTTTGAACAAGCGTGGTGAAAAGATTAAAGACTAGGAGTCTAGGAGGCTTCTTTCGGTCACTGGCGGTCGTCAAAAGACGGTGACTACGTCTCAGGAAACGATTTTAGATAATGTTTGTATCGTTCCTAGAATTATTTTCCATTACCATAAAAGTTTCAAAGCGATTGAGTTATCGCATAACGCAAAATGGACAAAGCGGCTAAATCTTCCAAAGAGCGATAAACTGTCCATATCGGCAATAATTTCCAATATGTTTTATAAACCAGCTTTACGGTATTAAGAACCGAGTAATAATATTGACAATATAATCCAGAAATACACCATAAACCGAACGTTATCGTTGCAAATCCTACTTAAGTTGTGAAAATCCCGAACGATCGTACGTACTCCGCCAAAACGACGTTTAGCAGGCACTATTTATTGCAATGACATTTCATAGCTACATTATTGTTGCTTAGGTATTAAATAGTGCTCTAGTTGCATATCCTAAAAAGCCTGTTTCTATCGCGAGGTGCTCGTCACGCTCGAGCGCCGCAATTAAAAATAGAGATTTGTTTATTTTAGCTACTTCCATAGTGTTATGTCATATGGTATAATTCTCTGGGGAAAAGCAGCGGATATACAATCAGTATTCGTATTACAAAAAAGGGCAATTCGTGCCATTTACAAAATGAAACCGAGGGACTCTTTAAAAGAAAAATTTAAAGAAATTAATATTCTCACAGTAGCGGCACAATATATATACGAAAATTTACTGTACGCTCATAAGAATAAGGATAGACTTCAGAAAAACTGCGATGTACATGGAATCAATACTAGGAACAAACATAAATTATTAATCCCTAAGTTTGGTTACAAAAAGTGAACGGGTCATTTATGGGGAACGTGATACGTTTCTATAATAAACTTCCTATAAATGCAACTAAACTTCCTGTTAAAAAATTCAAAGCCTTCATTAAAAATAATCTCTTAAAGAAAGCATATTATAATATAAATGAATATATTGATGATAGGAGCTCATGGCCCGACGACAGCTAACCAATTTGCAATGTGAACGCTGTCCTTTTGTTTTATGTATTTATGTTCTGTTTTGTCTTTTGTTTTTATGTTATTATTATTAGATAATCTTGATTACATTTTTTTGTAAGAAGGATCATACAAAAAAGCGCTAGGACCGAGACGAGTTTCTTGCCTGTTCTTCTCGTACCTACTTGGGTTAGGTTGGAATTGGCACATAGATTCACCTAGCATGTAAGACGTTTCAAAGTGATCCTTGTGATTGTACTGAATAAATATTTTTCAATTTCAATTTCAATAAATGCGGTTTTTAATCTCATCTGTGTTCCATAGATTAATAGACTGATGTATGTAGTTTTACGGCAATAATTGCCGTAAAACTACATAGCATACTAGGTACATATTCTATTTTGTAAGCCATTTTATACTACTCCGGGTTTAGCAAATTTGGATTTAGAATTATGATAAGTTTTCATCACATTTCCGCCAGTAATAACCTAAAACAGTTTTTTTTTAATTCGCGCCCGAGCGTGAAAAAGTTTGACTTCACGCTCGGAAGGGCACAAATTATATAGGTAGGTACTTATGTAAAACGTAAGTCCAAATTCTTTAGGAATAAATAAATAACTTTTCTTAACATAGGTATATATACAAATATATATTTAACATATATTATTTAGTAATATCAATCTTTGGAACACCCTGTACGTACAATCACAGATTTTAGGTGATAGGTAATTTTCAATGGATAATAAGATTAAAGTTCAGGTAAACTTTAATCTTACAAACATAAGTCTTAAGACTTGTCTATGGAACAGTAAAGAACATTTAACACATAACATTTAACATTTAACAAAATATAACATTGCATTTAAGGTAATTAATCTTTTTCTTGATTTAATCTTCAAGCATTTTATTTTTATTTTTGCAAGCTATAACCTAAGATACGTAAATATTCGCAGAAAATAGAATTTTTCCAAACGAACACTTTATAAATACCTAAGTACAGATACGTTTGATCGTAATTCATAGAATCGCCCTTTACCACACTATTAAGCCATAGATAACATCCCCGATATGACCACTGACATTTGACAGGTGTACTGCGCTCCCATGACCCGGCAACCCTACCAATCGCACCATTATCTTTACAAATTACCCGCGATTGGCCCCCGATTGTCTATGGAACGACCTAATTACAATCAAATTTTAAAATATAGGGTTGTTCGATTTTCAAATGTCATTTGTCAAGTGTTTTTATCCGGGGATGCGTTTATCAGATCGTCTATTTTTAGGGACTTCCCATATACCTCACTGTAGGTAGGTATCCAACGATAAAGTTTTACATTATGAAGTAGAAATGTAATGTGTCATCGGTTCAATAGAGCGTTAGAGATGAGCCGATCGAGATAATATTTTTGTTTTTTGGAACGAGATAAAACAATCAGTAAACTCTACCATTCATTCATCGTGTCAAGTTTTCAATGAATGAATGGTGTATTTCTCCAATTCATTAGTGGCTAGACCTTTTTGGTTTGAAAATATGTCATGTCTTTAAAAATACATCTGAAATAAAATGTTTCATTCCCGTTCACCAAGGTTTAAGTATTCTTGTATATTAAACCTTTCATCTACCCACACTGATACGGTTTACATTGCGAAATCATTAGTAAAGATTGATACCTGCGGGCGCAGATGCAAGTCTCGCTAATATCCTAGTCATTGGCTTCCGTGGCCGACCCTATAATTACCCTTATAACGGAGGACAATAATGAGTTTTCGTATGCCAAAAAAAAAGTCAACTAGACGATGCAGGTGTACTATGCCTGCAGACATATTAACTGTAGAAATGTCTTCCTCTTATTAATATCGAATCAATCCGTCATTAACGGGCCGTCTCACGCCCTCGCATTATCTCTCACCCCATCAGGAAGGTGGAAAGTCTAATAGAAATCCGTAATAAGAAACGTTAATCGTACACGCGTTTGTGCACAGTTACTGGTAGCCATTTTGCGGCGTAGCGCGCAAAAACTGATATTGGATGTGTCAAGGAATGATGGATGCGTGCGCGTGCGCAAAAAGCGACGCTCGGTGAACGGAACGGGCCCGTGACGCGCGCTACTGGATTACGAGCACGCTGAGATACAGCCAACTTTTGATTTAATGGTGAACTTTTGAAAGTGTTTGTAGAAAATGTCCATTCAATTTCTATTTCTTTATTAAAATGATTGATAATTTTTATGCTCTAGCACATATAACATAATTAATAATACTAATACGCTGTTGCTTAGGCCATATACCTACACCGATATGTTATTGTAAGTAAGTACTTCAAAATGATTTTTTCCAAAATAATGACATTAAAAACCTTCGCTACATAATGGTTAGATCCTCGAATCCGAAAACCATTACATTTTACTTTAAACGTAGCACAATTTTAGGTGCCAATTTCCTGATTCTCATGGCATCTGTTTGATAGAACCAATAGCTCTGAGCAATTATCAAAACGCGTTTAGAAATCCATTACAATAACTTTTTGCCGCCAAAACGTAACTTCCTTTCACGCGTGTGGTTTTAAAAATAATTATAGGACTTTTAAGTAGCCTGTCAAAGTTAATGTGTAAATAGTAGGCTTGGATGCGGGGGTGTGGTGGAACCAGCCCGCGTTCAAGGCGTCAATTTTGGCGGGAAACTAATAATTACGCCATTAGATCCGATCGATACACTATCGAAAAAAAAAACAATTGTATCTATGGTCGAGTTTTGGCGCTTTTTTCTTTTTTTATAATCGAAGGGCGCGTTCGTGGTTGAGCTATAATTATTTTGATGCGTTCAGGTGGCTGCTGTCAAAATATTAGAGTAGCTAGATATTTTACGGTTCCGTTGTACCAAAAAATATTGCCAACTTTGTCCTTCCTATCTATTTTTTAATGTTTTGTTGTTAGGTATGTAAATTAAAATAAAAACGACTCTACATAATTTTGGAAGTTGGTTAGGTATGAACATTATTGCCTATTACGACTCTAAGAATGTATAGGTACTCAAAATAGATATTAAAACCGTGTTATTAGATGTTATAGCAAACACATAACTTTGTTAGTGTAGAAATTTTTCATTACACGTCTATCTTTACCAATATACACTTCATACAAAGGTAATAAACAACTAAATGAAAATTCGTGCGAACGCACAGCTGTGTCTAATGGCTTAGGACAACGGCTTTGCTCATTAGTCTATGGTCGAGTGTTTCTATCGATATATCAGATTGGATTCGACTACCGGGCTGCACTATCGCGTTTAATCTTTTAAAAATAGAGTTGTTTGGGAAGTAGGTAGTACTACAACGGACTTATACACTCGTGACTTCTGATAAGCTATTAGGTACTCGTACTACAAACTATTTTATTATTAACTAGCTGTTACCCGCGACTTCGTACCTACACGTCCAAGTTTTAAGCTTGAAGTACAAGTAACACTACTTCAATACAATTTTTATAGGTCATGGTACGAAATATCAATGTTACTATTACTAATAACAAAGCTACTAAGACTAAGTTATTAACTTTGATAATCTCTACAGAGTTTGTGGTAAAGCCCCAGGTACTTAGAGGCACGTCCTAACATTGTATTTTGTCCCTTAAGTACCTACCCAAGTTTTGTACAGAATTTAATATTATCCTACTAATATTATAAACGCGAAAGTTTGTAAGAATGTAAGGTTGTATGGATGTCTGGATGTATGTTTGTCTCTTTCACGCTGAAACGGCTGAGCCGATCTGGATGAAATTTGGCACAGATATAGATTATAGTCTGAAATAGCATATAAGCTACATTTTATCCCCGACAAATGTACGGTTCCCGTGGGATAGATATGTTTTGGAACGAAGTTCCTTATCGCGCGTTGTGAAAGGGGGCTAGACGGAAAAAATTCTGACGAAAAGTTGTAACGACACTTTTTGCTATAGTAAGCTATTGTAAGCTGTGCGACGTGCGCATTTTTCTCTGTCTGTCTCTCTCTCTCTATCATAGAAAGCAAGGAAAGGAACTTCGTTCCATCATGTCCCTTGACACCTCTCAAGTTTTTTGTTTTTGAAGGTACCACGCGTGCAAAGCCGTGGGCAGTAGTTTAGCTAGTAAGATATACACGACTCCATGCTATAACTTTCACACATCGATGTAGAAATGGTTCTATCACGACGATATCAGTCGTGTCATTACGATAACTGATGTCGTATTCACACTTTCAAGCGGCATTTCCTTATGAGTTTACTTACTAATATGACGGCTTTTTGCTGACATTTCACATACATTACCTAGATTACACATTACATAATAACATGTAGGCTTACCAACCTCTCATCCAGACAGATCCACAGGAAAAAAACTGTAATCCCCAGGCTCGGTAGATATCTCCTCGGACCTCTAGTGACTTAGATCTTTGAGGATATCTAAAGAGGGTCCGAACATGACATTTGGCACATGCCCACATTTTGCCAACTTTAGTAACTAGTACCTGGGTGACCGAGCTTTGCTCGGTTTTTTTTTTTTTGAGAGCTTTGAGAAGTATGTGTGGTTTAACTTTGAATGATAGAGTGAAGAACAGTGTGATAAGAGAACGTTGTGGAGTGAAAGAAGACGTAGTGATGAAAATTGAGAAGGGTATGCTAAGATGGTTTGGGCATGTAGAAAGGATGGATGAAAGGAGAATGACGAAACAGTTGTATAAGGAGAGTGTGAATGGGACAGTTGGAAGGGGAAGACCTCGGCGTACGTACCTCGATCAAATTGGGGACGTTTTAGAGAAAGGCCAGGTCCAGAGTACCCTAAACCGACGCTCATGTATGAAGAATGTAATGAGAGTGAATGAAGCAAAAGAAGTATGTCAGGATCGTAGCAAGTGGAGATCTGTGGTCTCTGCCTACCCCGTCGGGAAACAGGCGTGATTTTATGTATGTATGTATGTACGACTGTAATCCCCAGATATCTCCTCGGACCTCTAGTGACTTAGATCTTTGAGGATATCTAAAGAGGGTCCGAACATGACATTTTGGCACATGCCCACATTTTGCGCAGTACCTACCTAGTTTGTATTCAGTAGGTACACGTAAGGTTGCAAGCCCATCGCCGCTTATGAGTTTACTTGCTAATATGACTGCTTTTTGCTGACGTTTCACATACATTACCAAGATTACCTACCCATTACATAATAACATGTAATCTTACCAACCTCTCACCCAGACAGATCCACAGGATAAAAACTGTAATCCCCAGGCTCGGTAGATATCTCCTCGGACCTCTAGTGACTTAGATCTTTGAGGATACCTATCTAAAGAGGGTCCGAACATGACATTTGGCACATGCCCACATTTTGCCAACTTTAGTAACTATAACAGATCACTGCATTTCGCACAGTGATTAGTAGGTATTCCGTACGTGACAGGTTGCAAGTCCATCGCCGCTTATAAGAATATTAACCTATGACGCACACCTTTGAATTTTTAGTTCTAGTGTATGCCGGTTTTCTCACGATTTTTTCCTTCACCGTTTAAGAGCACTGGCATTGCGTAGCTACATAAATTCAGCGCCATTAATACACCAGCGCTCTTCTTTCCACAAGAAAGACATAGTTAATACGTGCAGACTAGCTTAACAGCTGGATTATTCATATTTTCAGGGCTCGTAGAACACTTTAGTTTGCTCAATAACTTTACGAAAAGTGGAAACTTTTAATTGGCCATCAGGAAACATGTACCTGCACTTAATAGGCACATGTTAATTTAATTATATAGGTATTTCTATTATATAGCTGTAGGTACGGTAGGCCAAGAAAGTGGTGAACCAGTTTTGATTTAGTTTCCTAGTTATCAAAAATTACAACAAGTTTCAGTACATACTAAAAAAATAGAAGTTGTCAGATAGATCTGCAAGCGAAACTAATCTTTATCACCTATGAATTTGCAAGCGGCAGTCAACCTTAGGGTAGTAAACCAATTTTTTGGTCAACCGTACTTAAGTTTTCCAAAAAATAAAATAAAAAAGTAAGAAAGGACAAGTATCGCGACAAAGTTTTCTGGAAAAACGTACCTACGCGTTGAAGTCTTTTGTATGCGGGTTTAGTGCCATTTTATATAAAAGTATACGTAGGTAAGTATGTAGGTATGTTAGGTAATTTTTGATTATTTTATTATATGACCTTTGAAGACTCGTGTGACCAAGAAACAATAACTCTAAAATGGAAGTAAAACATGTTATTCAGTCCGGTGTTACCGTTCGAGATTTCTTCCACAACAATTGTCTGGTTCATTGGTTCCTGGTTTCATCATTGTATATTCACTATACGTCATTGTTCGCAACAAAAAATATAGTTATCTTGTAAAATAATAGTTTATTTTAAATGTACCATCCCTTCCTGAAATAATTTATTATCAACCAATCTTTTATTGCTCCATCTTCAGCTTGAAAGACGAGCTCTAACATCTATGTTATTTTTTTTATTAACAACAAATTAAGAAGAACCGTAGAAATAGTTATTGCCAGTTACTTAAATTATAATTTCATCTTTCCAGCAAGTGGCAACACCGACGGTGGTGAAGAAGATCCTTCGCTTGAAGCAAGAGAACCCTGGCATGTTCGCGTGGGAGATCCGAGAGCGACTGCTCAGCGCGAGAGTGTGCGAGCCGCATTCCATACCGTCGGTGTCGTCCGTGAATAGAATACTGAGGAACAGCGGGCTGGCCTGGAGCGATGATGAGAGAGGACATGGTGAGTGGCGATAACTATATTTTATTATTAGTATTAGACGGGTATTTATCGCGTTCAAATTACCTTTTATTTTCCCGACGTTTCGACAGGCTTGCACGCTGTCGTGGTCACGGGTAGACTCACACAGCGTGCAAGCCTGTCGAAACATCGGGAAAATAAAAGGTAATTTGAACGCGATAAATACCCGTCTAATACTAATAATAATGTGTTCCTGCCGTTGTCATAGTAATAAAAGCTAAGAGTCAAAAGTTCTCGTTACGTTTAATATTAAAAAAAGGCCGTAGTTTTTCCATTATGATAATATATTTTTATTGATATATAATAATCTGATATATATGTAGGTACTTATATAATATGCTAAGTAGGTAGGTAAGAATTAGGTATTTAGAAAAAAATATGACCTCCCAATAACTGACATTAAATCAAATATTTCCCTGAATTTCCATAAAATACCAGCCTTTAAGTAAATTCAATAATCAAAATTACATTTAATTTAGCTTGTTTGTATAGCCATGTTTTACGATTTTAATGATTACACACGACATTTCCTATTTCTACACCTGCTTTAAAATTTCCATGTTAGTAAAAAGATCATTTGAATTAGGTACTTGTAGATCATTTACTTATCTATTTGTTTAATTTATGTCACTTTGTAAATTAAATGTTTATAGATAGGTGAAGAATTCTAATTTACGATCTAATACAGTAGTCTGCACCTGGGCCTTTCTACTCAATTTGATATTTATTTACCGTTATTTTAAAAACTTTTTATCCTTGATTTTAGAGCTCGTCTTGCAAGCTGATAACATGAAGTAGAGGTGTAAAAATAACGAAAAGAAGCGTACCCGTATGTCGTCGTTACTATAACAATTAGTGCTCGTTACTATCGTATCGTTACCTACGTTACTCGTTACTTCTGATACCTCATACTTAACATGCTATGCTATGTTAGAGCAACAAATCGACTCGTATTTCTTACGCGTACCGTAGGTACAGTATGACAAAATGCGAGTAACGAGATGCATTCGTTTGTAACGTTTCGTTACTCGGTACATGATGGCGCAACCGTTACTCAGTACCGAATACATACCTACAGTTTGCTACAGCTCTAGCATTTAAATGGAGCAATAAAAGATTGGTTGGCAAAAAGTTATTTCACGAAGGGTACCTTTACAATTAATTATTATTTTACGAGCGAAACAAAATTGTTGCGAACAATGACGAAAGTGTTGAGAAGAAAGGCCCTAGGTACTAGAAAAATGCACTGACATCGACATTACTAGTTTGTAGATATACCAAATCTAAAGCAAAATTTTTTGACAAATCATTTTCTTTCCAGAACAATACCCGCCGTCTGAGATCCCGAACCTAATGGACTACATGTCACTAAAGACATCTCTACCACCCACACCGTTACAGACTCAAAACTCGCCTTACTTTGCTCACTCAGCAATTCGGGTTCCACCGCCGCAGCCATCAGAATCCCTCTACGATCGACGACTAGCCACATCATGGCTTTTAGCCAACCAAGTCCAAGCTCAAGGCTTACTCAAACCATACCCAATCTCCCCATGGCAACGTATCATGGTACCCTACGACGCAAAGAACTTTAACCCTTACGCCAATATGCATACAGACTACTTCAAAATCCAAGACGAAGTTAAGTCGGAGCATTCAGAGCATATATCTGTTGAAGCCAGCGACGATAGCACCGATAGACCGGACACGGAAGAAGAGCCGAAAGAGAAGAAAAAAAATCCGTACTCGATTGAGGAGTTATTAAAAAAGCCGGATAAGATGAAGAATGTTAATCCTATTGGATTTTCTAATTTCTTGAGGCAGCCTAGCGGGAGTATGATCGATATTCAGAGTCAAGAGAAGAATTCCAGCGATCGAAGTTCGCCAGCTAGTTACTGTTCGACGCAAAGTGTTTCCAACGATTGTTTTATTGAGTCCGCAAGTCCTGAGATTAAAGCTAAACATTGACAAACGGTAGTTCTACAGTTTTATCATTATTCTCACTATTTGTCATTGTTCGCAACAAACAATTTTGGTTAGCTCGTAAAATAATGTACCTTTCGTGAAATAACTTATTATCAACCAATAGCTTATTATCTTTTAATGCTTCATCTTCATGCTATCAGCTTGAAAGACGAGCTTTAAAATCATGTTTAAAAAAGTTGCAAAAATCTCGACAAAAACCATAAATTGAGAAGAACCACTGCGCATAGATACATAGACACCTAATCTACAGTTCGTAGCATGAGCACCATATTAAGTCTATGTGCCATGATAGTACCTACCTAGTATATCAGTCCATAACACTTTGTGTATTTTTGTATGAAAAAGAAGATAATATAAGTGACATTATTTTGTGAATTGGCCAATCAGGACGTTGGCAACCCTACTATGGTTCTAATCCAGCGGTCGGCAACACGCGGGCCGCACACGGCCCACGGGTGTCTCACTTGCGGCTCGTGAATGTGTGGGATATGACCAATTATACGTAGGTATATATTGGGCTTCCAGGGTTAATATCATAAGTGTAACCAGGCTTGCCTTTAGTTTATTTTACCACCTTGCGGCCCTTGCCTGCCAAAAGGTTACCGACCGCTGTTCTAATCAACTGAGATGAAAATAGGTAGGTAACTTACATGAAAAATTAGCGTCTCCTGATTGGTTAGTCTTAACATAGAGCCAAAAAAAGATAGAATTATTAGTGTTTTTATGTTAGAAGAGTAGGTAAGATGCAGTGATCTGTTATGTAAGATGCGTTTAAGCTATGTGACTTATCTTATCTGGATACCAATTAATCTATCTACGAACTCACAATCAAATTATTTTCCGAATTTTGTTGCCATGTTTAAGTGTGCCCATAATTATGTCATACCTAATTAGGTAAGTATTAGTCGTAAGATAGAATCTATCAAAGTATCCAACTTTCGATGTAGTTAGGTACTTATTTACCTAGTAAAATATAATGTAATTATTCTATTCTTACTACAAACTTTTAATTGAACTGATAATTTAATTATGTAATTACTTACATAGGTAAGTAGGTACCTGTCTAGGTACTAGGTACTTACCTACCTCTACATTTATGTAAAAAGATAATTAGTGTTAGAAACCCCTGTTTATCGTATTATTTTTAGTTATTTATGATTCTGTGATATTCTATATTAAAAAAATTTGGTAGGTAGGCACTTACAAAATTAAAGTAAGTACCTAAAGATCTTAATCTGTAATAATACTTAGGTATTAGGTATTGTACTTGCAATTAATTTAAATAAGTAAGTAGTACTTAAATACATACCTATCTACAATTAATATGACCTACATAGGTTTTACAGATGTACCTACCTACCTAAGTATCTTTCGCTGTAAATACTTAGTTATAGGTATCTCTTAGTTCACCTACGTAGATAGACCTAAGTAGGCACGATACTTGCTAAGTCTAGACTAGACTGGTCTAGATAAGTATTAGGTACCTACCTACCTACCTACACTTTCCTTTAGGCTTCGCCATATATACATACGTAGGAACTTAGATAATTAAATAATTATATTGTAAATGTAGATAACCTAAATTTGGAAATAGATTTATGTTCAAAATGTAAAATAAAAACCAAATAATAAAAAGCATTTTATTTTTATTACCTTACTGTAATTAGGTAGGTATACCTTCCAGTGATAATAATAATTAGGTAGGTACCTACCTACGTAAGATTTTGAACCTGCGACTAAAGCTAGGTTCATATTACTGTGTCGGGGTGTGTCGTGGAGCGACAGAAGCATATCGGTTTCATACATTTAATATGGTTAGGGACATATTACGACACGACACGACACGACATGCAAATATGTCCCTAACCATATTAAATGTATGAAACCGATATGCATTCTTTCGCGCCACGACACAACCCGACACAGTAATATGAACCTAGCTTAATATATAGCACGCTCGTTATTATCTAGATAACGTTACCTACCTAATTGCCACGAAATTGGTCAAAGAAATATATCTACTTACCCACCTAGATCAAAAAAAAAAGTTTCTCAATCAAAAAATCTTTTGTCCAAAAAGGGTTCAAAGATAATTCAAATACCTACCTACTTTTACAAGTAACTACCTAGCTAGCTACATGATTGAATCCAAGTAGGTACCTAGGTAGGTATTTACGACCCCTAGTTTATCGAGTTTCATCTTTACCGAAAAAGGTTTATAAGTTTTGACCCACGAGTAGGTACTAAGCGCTATGTAAATAAATAAAGTAAGTACGATAAAAGAAGGTTGTCTATACCTACTTAGCTCTTACTTGTAGATAAATACTCATGGCCTCATGATACCCATTCCACCAGTAAGGGTAGGTATAAGTGCCTATCTATCTAGATATTATTAGCAAAATAAAATGCAATCCCTAACCATACGTTTGTCAGTAATCAAACACATTACATCTCGATTAGAAGAAAAAGAAATTATGTCGTGCTGTAAACAGTAATCGACCCGTATCAAAGCAAATGTATGAAATTATAAAAGTTTCCGGTCTCGCATTTCCATATTTTCCATAAATATCTATTAAACCGCATTTACACAGACAGCAGTGTGTACCAACCGGCTTACGGTGCCAGCTTACTGACCAGCTAGCTGAAAGACATAATGAGTGGATTTTCTGTTATACATTTGACTGACAACTACGTCTCTCTAGTTTTTATATATTTTCTCGTGTTATTTTGAGTTTTATTGCATAATTTTGGTGGTTATTTTTCCAATAAAGCCCGGGTTCTTGACGCGAGTGTAAAAAATTAAATGAACTAAAGTGGACAATAACTTGTAAGATAATTTCATATGTTCTATGATTGTTGCAAAACTACATTTCCACTAGCTTTATTTAGGTTACCTGCTCAGGCAAACCGGAAAATGTCAAAATCTTTTTTTTTTTAATTTCGCGCCCAACCGACACGAACTTTACAAGTAGGTACGTGTTGACATACTATTTATCAGCTTTTTGCGTAAATGCGATCACATTTACGATTTGCATACGACATGAGCAATTACACACGCCAATACCGGCTAATTTTATTCCAATTCGTGTTATTTAGAAAAGTGTAGCTTTAGTTATTTGGTAGATATCACACAATACTCATAATACAATGTTGGTTAGTAGGTAGGTACCTAAATACCTATATTCAGGTATATTTTAGCCAGGTTTTAGGACAAGAAAAGAAAAAAAAGAAGAAGATAGAGTTTGAATAAATATTTAAGTAGTACGGGATTTACTGAATTTATATTGGGATTTTTTTGCGATGCATTCGGATGTCAACTTTGTAGCTCTAATTTTTATATCTTTTCTCGTGTTGTTTTAAGTTTTATTGTGTGATTTTGGTGGTTATTTTTCCATTAAAGCCCGAGTTCTTGACACGAGTGTAAAATATTAAGTGAACTTAAAGTGGATAGTTCCTCTCTATCGGACGAAATCCAATTACTAATTTGATTAAACCTCAGATTAAACACTGTGGCGTAACGACGCGTCAGTGATCAGTCAGTCGTCAGTTCAGGTAAGTAAGCAGTCACACACAGCAGACAGACACAGACGAAGATTTTCTGCGGTGCATTTGACTGACAACTACGTCGCTCTGGTTTTTATATTTCTTCTCGTATTGTTTTGAGTTTTATTGCGTAATTCTGGTGGTTATTTTGCCAATAAAGCCCGGGTTCTTGACGCGAGTGTAAAATATGTGAATTAAAGTGAATAGTTCCCTTCAAAATCCATCGGAGGAAATCCCGAGAATTTTGAACAAAACAGCCACCTTTTGTTTAACTCTGTGACGTTGACAATACATAAATATAAATACACTTGACACTGGCAAAATTGTTCTGAGAGACAGATGCCAATGTCATAATTGAAGAAGAAGAAGAAGACACAGACGAGGACAAAATAAAATAAAAAACCAGGATTTGTTGGATTTTCTGCGGTGTATTTGCCTGACAACTACGTCGCTCTGGTTTTTATATGTTTTCTCGTGTTATTTTGAGTTTTATTGCGTAATTTTGGTGGTTATTTTGCCAATAAAGCCCGGGTTCTTGACGCGAGTGTAAAGTATGTGAATTAGAGTGAATAGTTCTCTTCAAATTCCATCGGAGGAAATCCCGAAAATTTTCAACAAAACAGCCATCTTTTGTTTAAAATTGACTTGACTACTTGACTATGACTCTGTGACGTTGACAATACTTATAAATAAATACACTTGACACTGGCAAAATTGTTCTCTAAGAGACAGATGCCATAATTGAAGAAGAAGAAGAAGAAAGATTTGTTGACTTGAAACTGAATTGAACAACAATAAAGACATTGCACTTGAAAAATAAGTACAAATAATCTGAACACTATCTATAATATAATATGGAACAAGACAATTTAACCAAACAGGTAAAATTCCATTTATTTATATCAGCTCGGTTCTTAAAGCCAAAACTATTGATAACACCTCATATAATTTTAAAATAACACGAACATTATTAACTCTAGGCCGAGGAAATAGAAGCGCTCACTTCGATTTACGGAGACGATTGGAAAATAGACAGCGAAGCTTCGAGATCCTACAGCATCACAATTCAGGAAGGTAAAAACGAAGTCCTTCTAACTGTGACTATGCCTGAAGAGTACCCGGGTGCGGCGCCGCCGAGGTACGAGGTGTCTGCGCCTTGGATGGACAGGAAAGCGAAGGGCCAGCTACTTGCAGCGTTAGATGAAATTTATCTGTAGGTACCTATCGGTGATTTTACTATATTTAATTATCTAAAGGTCATCCAACGGATCCAAGCATTCATGAAGTTAGCCACAGGTGCGAGTTTGCGCATGTCTCAGAATAAAAAATGGTCTAGCTGAAACCTTTCCAAATTAGTTTTACATAATGACCAAGTCCTCTCAATATTAACTAATGCCCTCACTAATGTCATTATCAATTAAAGTCTTTTAGATAAATGTTTTTTCTTTTTATTCTAATTACTTTAAACATTATAATGTACCTATCAACAATGATGCTCTAAAGCATTTTCAAAGTTAAAACTAAATAAATGATTGTGTCCCTATAATCTTATACCTTTAAACAAGCAATTCTTGTATATATATATATATATATATAATCTGAATCTCGGAAACGGCTCCAACGATTTTCATGAAATTTAGTATGCAGAGGGTTTTGGGGGCGATAAATCGATCTAGCTAGGTTTCATTTTCAAAAAAACACAATTGACCAAAAAAAATGAGCAAAGCTCGGTCACCCAGGTACTACTACTTTATAACACAGAATTATTGCTAAAAAAAATTAAATTATTAAATTATTGGGAAACAGGCTTGATTTTATGTATGTATGTAATTATTGCTATCTACCATAATATTTTTTATCTAATAAAAAATATTGAAATTTTCCAGTGAAAATGTCGGTGAAATGGTAATCTTCCAATGGGTAGAGAAGATAAGAGAGATACTGCAGACCATCAAACCCCCTGATCAGAAGAAAGAGAGTAAGCCCCCTGGCGTTGAAGCATTGGATTTGAAACTGGTAAATATTTCAACATTTAATACACCTTTTGCATAAGCACCAAAGTCTCCATTCATATGCATGATTTGCTCTCCTAGTATGAGCTATCTCTAGCACCTTAGGTTTTTCATATTTCCCACTAAGCTGTCCCCACCATGCGGATTATGACAACTCAAAATTTTTTGGCATATTCCCTACTAACATGTTAATAGGGATTAACAATGACTTTACGTAAAGATATCAATTTAGTTTTCACTTCCATAGAACCATTATTGTCTAGCTCATGTTATGAATAATTTAAAAATATATATATTGCAAGACATTTCAATCAGCACCATATAGCCCCAACTTTTTTGTAAATATAGACATTTCACTCAGCACCATATAGCCCCAACTTTTTTGTAAATATATACATAAAAGGTACCCAGAACAGCCATTTGTGTTCATCATACATTTCTGGTGAAGTAAATTAACTATTATTGTTATTACTCTGCAGCTCGATATTAATTGCCCAGACATCACACACGGGGAGGTGATTATAGATAGGAAGAGTTCATTTCAAGGACATGCTGCTGAAGTTCACAGTTTAGACGATGTCAAGTAAGTTGTCATCATCATCAGTAGTGCGATTACAGAACTCTGATACAATCAACACTTGTCAAAACTGGCTCAAATTGATTGAATAAACACTCATATGTAATACCAAATCACTAGATTACAATGAAAAGTATTGACATTGATTGTAGGAAAAGATACATAATCATCACACTGGTCATAGGTCAAGCAAAAAAATATGACTTTAATTCTTGGTGGACATCTTTTTAGATCTGTTAGTGTTACTTAAATCTTTAGAGAATATCTAAGGAGACACAGCCAAACATTATATTTGGCACATGCCCACATTTTGCACAGTAGCCAGTACTCTGTACATGACAGGTTATAAGCCCATCACCTCTTATAAGAATACTATCCTATGACAGCAATTTTTTTGTTCTAGGGTATGCCGGTTTCTTTACAATGTTTTCCTTCACCTTTGTGTGGTGCCATCACTACACCACCAGAACTTTTCAGGCACACTTCTTTATTTATCCAGACCCCATAGTGCCTACACCGTATACAGCGTTTTCTCTATGAAAGGTAAAATAAAACATTTATGATGGCAAAAGTGACATGTTTGGCCAAAACACATTATAATATCTTGTCTACTCTTCAGTAGAGAAAAAGTGTCATTTTTTGCCAAGACACATTATAGTATCTTGTCTACTCTTCAGTAGAGAAAAACTCGTCTTTTCTATGGTCATCCTAGATGAAGAGACTTTAATATGCAACTTACTTATTCCAGTGCCATGATAACAAAGCTGAAGCAAAACAAGAAGATCAGTCACGCGACACACAATATGTTCGCGTACCGGATAGAGCGGCAGACAAGCAAAGGGACCAGTGTGATGCAGGACTGTGACGACGACGGCGAGACGCACGCCGGGGGGCGCATGCTGCATCTACTCCAGATACTTGAGCAGAAGAATGCTTGTGTGGTCGTCTCTAGATGGTATGAAAATTAACATCTTCTATTTCATATTTTAGGTTCTTAGTCATAAAGCCTATTAAATCTATACTAATACTAGCGTATATAGCTATAATAAGAGCGCTGGTGGTGTAGTGGTAGCACCCCTGCCTCACGATCCGAAGGTCGTGGGTTCAAACCTGGTCGTGCACCAATGAGTTATTCCATTCAAAAAATTTACGTGCGCAATGCCAGTGCTCTTAAACGGTGAAGGAAAACATAGTGAGGAAACCGGCATACCCTAGAACCAATAATTCGAAGGTATGTGTCATAGGTTAGTATTCTTATAAGCGGCGATGGGCTTGCAACCTGTCACGTACGGAATACTAACTATTGTGCAAAATGTGGGCATGTACCAAATGTCATGTTTGGACTTGCCTCTGACTACCCTCTTTAGATATCCTCAAAGATCTAAGTAACTAAAGATCTGAGGAGATATCTACCGAGCCTGGGGATTACAGTCGTGATCATATTTTTTATTTTTTTATTTAATACCAGCGTCCGCCCACGGCTTCGTCCGCGTCGAATCTTGAAAAACAAAACCAAATCTATCCCACGGGAACCGTACATTTTTTCGGGATAAAAAGTAGCCTATGTGCTATTCCAGACTTTATTCTCTACCTGTGCCAAATTTCATCCAGATCCATTCAGCTGTTTCAGCATGAAAGAGTAACAAACATACATCATGTTTTCATCGAACCCATGACCATAAGACCGGAAGGCAGGCGTGTTACCACTACACCTCCAGAGCTCTATCACATCCTGTACAATGTATTTTTCAGGTATGGGGGCATACAACTTGGTCCCGATAGATTCAGACACATCAACAATGCCACAAGGCAAGTTTTACAGCAAGCGGGACTTTTAAAGAAATGACATTGGCTATTATAAGTACAATAAATTAATTTCACCTTGATAATGTTTTGTAAAAATTGTAAAAAGTAGTATAGCTTGCTCTATGAATATAAAGTGGTTTGTTGCAGTTAGGATTTCAACATATTGTTGAATTAATTAGGACTTTTTAGTCTTTAACAGTTTTCTGTTCAATTATGAATTAAATCATTCATCAATTGAACAGACATAATATAAATTCTTGACAATAACTATTTGTTATTAAACACTACATTTATGTTACTCTATGTCTACAGTGATTTGTTAACAAACAATTATAACTACTAAGTGAACAATGAATGGAAGATTATTTCATGTTTTCTGCAATTACCCATACAACACTCTGATATTTTTAAATTCCTTGAGGTACTTTTTTTAATATCTGTACCAAAAAGGTACCTACATACTAAATATACATGGTACATTGAAATACAAGAGATGATCCTGCTGTCTTGTTGTTTATCGATGACTGATGTATGTGATTGAATCTTTATAATAGTTGAATACTTATTCACTTTATGGTTGGTAGGTTTTATAAGATTTTAGGAAATAATACTAAGATACCAGCAAGCACCTCACTTTAATATATTTTTATATACAAATAATTATTAGGCATGATTATCTTTTGTGATTTCTAGCATCATTGTCGGTAGTTTTTACTGTTATGCATTTTTTGTCCATGAATTTGAGCAAATCCTGAAACAATAATATCAAAAATGTTTTTTTTATTTGTAATTTTATTTTATACTGTTGTACCGCCCGAGCATTCGTCCGCGCATTTAAAAAATTAAAAATACTACGATCATTTAAGACTTAATTTTCTATTGATTAGAATAAGTTCAGTTAGTCCAAGGAAGAATCTAAACTTTAAGTCCAAAAATAGTATGTTATCAAAAAGTCTAAGGATGTAAGTACACAAATAAGTAGACAGAAAATTTACCTTCGGGTCATATCTATGTCCATACGAGACGAGATCTTTATGAATATCGTCTATATTTATTGGCTCGTAACACAATATGGCTTCTCTTAGCCCGGTGCGTGATGTCACGTAGTTGTGAAACGCTATGTGAAGAGGAACTCTGCAAGAATGGACCTGGAACAATATAATTTAAAATATTATAAACTAAAAATACACTTATTCAGAAAGAGCAACAAAATAAATTTTACCATCACTATATAGATTGGGCCCGAGAATACTAACCTGCGTCACGCTAATATGAACTATCACAAATTAAGTGGTTCAATCTTGATTTCATGCTTCTGATGAATGCTATAGTTTAGACATAATTAGAAAACCTTTTTATCCCAATCATGAAGTCAAGGACTTGTCAAGGCATACCTACTACATACTATTGGACATTGGAGTGTAATAGTTGACTTTATTAAATAGGGCTTAGGTACTACATACTATTGAAATGTAATAGTATCTAATGCCTTTGCAAAGTCGGGATTTTTTTAGCGACATCGGTTTTGTAAATCTTGAAAAATATAGATACCTACCTACTTAGGTAGGCATAACCAAGAACTAAAACTCAACATGTGCCATCCAGCCAACAACATAGGTAGGATCCTTCCTATGTTATAAGCTGGATAGCACATGTTGACCTAGTCTATGAATACCTACCTACCCAATCAATTTAGTTTAAAAGTAGGCAAGTTACAGCAAGTTAAGTAGCAGTTGGTACATCAAAATTTTAGTTGCCTTAGCTTGACTGTACACTTAACTTTAATTGAAATAACTTACTTTGGCTTTCTCTCTCTTCTGAAACACCCAATCATCAGGACTGCATTCTATTTCTTTTATAACTGGTGATTCATTCACTTCAAGATTTCTATTACATTTTACAACTTCTATATCATTTAGTCCATTTAGTCTTACAACACTTTCCTCAGTATCTTTTTCTTTAGTGATCTCATTCACTTTTTTTGCTGAAACTTTTCTCGGAGATTTTTTACTTTCTGGAACACTTTTTGAAGATTTTGCAGTATTTTTAGGAGACATAATCTTTTTAGGCGTAACTATTCTAGAAAATAGTTTTTGTGGTGATGAATCATAGTCGTTGGTCTTACGTTTTTTACATGGGGATTCATCATCAGAGTGTGACTCGACGGTTGGATGAGTTTGGTTGTAAATGTATGTTAGTAGTTGTATGGCTAGAAGATAAATAAATAATTCAATGAAAGAAAAATAATTAATTCAATGCAACCTTATCAAGTTAGGGTAATAAAAAGTATACTTTTGACGGTAAACTAAGCTTGACTTGCCTCTTTTCCGTTTGAAAGGCTTCACACCAAACTGGTCCAGTGCATTATGAAGTTCTTGCAGTGACATATTTTCGTATTTCGGCATAGGAGTAACATCAACAGTTTTTATAACATACTGACTGTTACTTGGCGTTACTACTGTGTTTGTTCCACTACAGCTTGGCTTCTGCGGTGTTGTTAGCTCGTTTACTCTTTTGTGTTTTATTGGAGTCTTTCTAATGTCTTCTATTTGATTACTAACATCATCATCTACGTAATTATCAGATAACTTCATATTATTATTAGCCACTGCAGAATTGTTTTCAATTTTTGTGGATTTTCTATAACTAGTTAATCCAGAAAACTCATCCATGATAGATATACCACCAAATAGAAAGTTATCTACAGGTTTTTCTAATTTAGATTTGTGCATAGAATAGTCTAATTCGTTATCTGATATTAAAAATACTTCTGAAGCTTGACTTGAGTTAGAAATATCTTTACTTCTATTTGAAACGGTACTTATTTTATTATTTGTTGTGGACGTAGACGAACTTCGACTTTGTTGAGAAAGAGATTGTCGGTTTATTAAGTTATCGTAAAGATCATCGTAGTCTATTGACACATCATCTTTTTTACCGAGACTGCTACATCTCTGAGAACTTTTCACGATTTCTCTTTCATTCGTAGCATCGCAGTCAGATTCACTTTCTGTGTCCAAACTTATAGAATTTTTATTTCGTAAATTTTGAGTAAGGCTCTCATGTTCAAAATGCTGAGTCAAGTCTACGTCACTTTGACTATTGTTGCTTATTTCCATTTCAACATCTTTATCACTGCTTCTATCTTTACAGTGATTTCTTGTTTTTGAATGAAATTTATTTTGTGAATTTCCATCGAGTTCTTCAGAAGACTCCGAATTCTGAGTTAAATCAATATCATCGCTTTTATTTGGGTTGGTAGTTGAATTTACTTTGGGACCCTGTGTAGAATCAAAAACTGGACTTTCAATTCTTTGTAGACTTGTGTTTCTATCAACATCTGACCATATTTCTTTAGAATCAGAACTTTTAGCAAAATGTTCATTACATACAACAACTTCATGCACATCATTATTGGAATGGTTGTGAACATAATCATCAAGGAAACTCATATTTGTTTCGGAATTATCTTTTGGTATTAATAGGATATCTTGGGTCAAGTCTAAAATATCTTCTGGGCTCTGTACATTTTGACTACAATTAAGATCAATCTCTTTGTTTCGTATTGTGTCAAAACCAATTTCATTGTTTTGTGGCTCTTGATTTACTTTTTCATTCACGTTTTGTGTTAAATCTAAAACTTCATCATTTTCTTGTAAAATAGATTTATTCATTTTTTCATAAACTTTAGGATCCATAGTAACAGCTTCATCCGAATATAGTTCTTGTGTAGTCTTTTTTAAGCTTACGAAAGGTAATTCATCACTTGTGTTAGAAGATTGAGTTAAGTCTAAACTTTCAATACTTTTATCAGCCATAACTTCAATAGCATATTTTTTTATTTGGTCTGGGCTCTTTGTTAGACCGACATTGTTTTCTTTAAAGACAGATACTACTTGTGACGTCCCTTCTATATCAAAGTGTTTTGAAGCTGGATTTTCTATTCTGTTTTCCATACTTGCTATATTAGTTTGAAATACTTCTGCTACATGATTTTGACTAGTAATTGTGTTTAAAGTTTCTATATCGCATTTGTTTTTAACGCCTTCATTTGCACCATCTACAGACATAGTATTATCATTTTCTGGGCTTTGAGTCAAGTCAACATCTTCTGTTATAGGTAAAGTCTGCACTACACAATTCGTAAATTCCATGAAATCATTGGATTTTCTCTTTGTTGTGTTTTGTGATAATTTTAATGTCTCACATTTGTTAGTGGAATTAGTAATGAGACATTGTGCTTCTACACATTCTGTGATTTCCATAAAAATATTAAATTTATTTGTAACATTAGAATTTTGAGATACTTGTGAATTTGGATTACTAATGGAATGTCTATGTTTATTGTTTTTATCTTGCTCAGATTCTGTCAAATCCATCACTACTATAGGATGTATGTGCGATGCTGATACTTTTTCTTGAGCTAATAGTTCTGTTGTGGTATCAACAACTGATGGTTCATCATCAAATATATCAGGAGAAACACTTCTGTTTTCATTTACTGCTACAATTTTCCTACCACTTGCTTCTAATGTTTTGCTAACAGTTTTCTCTTCTGAACACAAAATTTCACTGTCTTTATTTTTGGATGCATCTTCATTTTTTGGGTTTTCATCATCTAACAAAACAATCACACTGTTATCTAAACTACTTGTGCTGTTAATTAGTTCTTTCCGCTTATTGATTTTATGATCACTTATACTAGCTTCTATTTGTTTACATTTTATAACATTTTTACAACTTTTCAGAGATCCACTTAATACAATATCTAGTTCTTCCTGAGAACATTCAATTTCACTAAAATTCATATTGATAGGCTCACAAAGCTTAGGACTTATAGGTCTTCCTGGAATTTCTGACCAATCTCTTAGAAGGTTACCTGTAGACGTAGATTTCTCTAGAAGACCATCAACATAAAATGTATCAGTACTTTTCAGTATACTGTAAGAAGCATTAGTTGTCAGATAATACAAGTGGATGTTAGATACATCAACATCTGAACTTTGAAAATTGTTTGTAGGGACAATATTTTCAAACAATACTTGAGAATACTTATCAGCAATAATTTGTTTCTTTGTATCTTCACCAGTAAGTAGCAACTTGTAATGTTTTCTTTTCTTTAATCTTTTGCTAGTAGTTTTTATTTTTATGTTTGGAACTTTAAAACCATATTCTAGTAATGTAGACCTTATTTTTCCGACCCTGTCTTGGGTGCTTAGTGATGGAGCAGTTTCAGGATTGTCACTGGATGTAGATGCTGAGTGCTGCAGTGATTTTGATAAAGCAATAGCTAACTGTAACTGCTCCGAATCAATGTCCAAGCCAGCCTGTTTGCACACATGATCAAAGTCTTTAGAGTATGATTCTAACTCAGTTTTCTTAGTATGTAAAGATGTTCTGATATCTTTCTGGCCGCGAATCTTTTTTGGAGCTCTTCTTGGTCTATCGGTTTTTACCTTTTTGGGGGCAGAGAGTTTTTTCGGTTCTTGAAAGTCTGATAAGCTCTCATCCATAGCAGATTTTGTTGAAGAATATTTGCTGCTCACCGTTTGTGTGCTTTCTTCACTGGCGAAAAATAAAACAATTCATAGTTTAACATGTTTATTAATCTTCTACATTACAAAATTAAATAACTCATATACATACCTACTTGTATTTTTGTTCATAACTTATTTGTCAGGGAGATCTGGTCTGCTCTGTTCTTTGACTAACTTTCGAATTTGATCACCAGTTCTGATCGGTAGCCCGCTGGCAATCATATGCCGCCTTTCCACTTCTTCAATAGGATCCTCATACAGCGGTTCCGTAGCTTTGCGTATGCCTTCCGTAAATTTGGCAGAACTGAAAACCAACCAATGGGTTTTAGGTTTATTTGTTTTGTAACCTCAAAGTTTAGTTTTTATTATTGTAGGTGAACTTACTTGAATATGAGCCCGCAAAGCATTCCGGCGCCTAAGATACCGCAACCGAGCCAGTTTCGGAACGTAGCAGCTGGGGTTCCATTTACCCTTCTAGGTTTCCATTTTGATGTGTCTACGCCGATGGCCATTTTTATTTTGTTTTTTTTTAATTCATTCAATTCATTCAATCAATCACAATTCAAATCAAATTTCAAACTTCCGTCCGTTCCATTTAACAAAAAAATTCACGCACGACTATGGTTAGGTAAAGAATTATTTTGTGTACAGGAAACACTTGAAAAAACAATATTGTATTGTTACATTGATCTTACATAAAAATGCTAAACGAAAAGAAGATAAAGGATGCTAACGCATTTATGATTAGAGAGATTACTTGTATAATGTAGATTTTTAGTTTATTTTTTATATGTTTTTGTAAAGGCCCTTTCCTATACTCGTAATAGCATAATGGATACTAAATGGTTATTTGAATTTGAATAGAAAGAGATGATATAGATTCACGTAAAACGGAGCTTCTGTCATGTCATTGTCAAAAATACAACTTTTTTTTGTTAAATTATTCGCTCATTTGAGCAGGCTTATGGGGATTTTCTGCGGTGTATTTGCCTGACAACTAACGTCGCTCTGGTTTTTATATGTTTTCTCATGTTATTTTGAGTTTTATTGCGTAATTTTGGTGGTTATTTTGCCAATAAAGCCCGGGTTCTTGACGCGAGTGTAAAGTATGTGAATTAGAGTGAATAGTTCTCTTCAAATTCCATCGGAGGAAATCCCGAGATTTTCAACAAAACAGCCATCTTTTGTTTAAAATTGACTTGACAACTTGACTATGACTCTGTGACGTTGACAATACTTATAAATAAGTACACTTGACACTGGCAAAACTGTTCTCTAAGAGACAGATGCCATAATTGAAGAAGAAGAAGAAGAAGAAGAGCAGGCTTATAGTCATAAACCTTACTGCCTAGTCTTGCTTGCGTAAATTAATTTCTTCCGTTTTCTATAATCTAACTTAATCTAACCTAACCTAACCGCCATTTTCTCCTTGGCGGGAATCTCTCAAAAATACAACTGCTTTTTTGTTCGTTTTCGGATGTTCATTCCATTCAGTTCTCATCTCAGTTCAGTTCAATCAATCAAACACAAACAAACTTCATAATACAAACAAATAACAAGAACAAGCAATTTATTTATTTGAAACTTGCTGGCCGAAAGTAAATAAATTAAAATTAGGTACTTTAAATCTATCTCATATTGACAAATATGTCTTTACTTCAAACTTTACCATACAGAGAATATAAACAAGCTTTAGCGTTGACGGTTCAAGAGTGCCAAAAAATTGCAAGACTCACAGATTTACAGTATGTTCCAACATTGGCGTTTGCATTTTACAAACTAAACTAACAGCTTTTACAATCAAATAACACATTTCCTTTATAATAATATAAATAATAATTTACTTACGGACGCATTTTGGGTAATGGAAGAAGATCACTATTATGCCGAAAAGGGCAGGAAAATGATGACTTACGGATGCATTTTACTTACAGAATTAATTTCAGCAATGAAAACCCAGGTGAACAATTAGTAAAACTTTTAGACAGATCTGGTTGCTCCTACGAACGTTATAAAAAGCTTTTAGCTACCAAAGATGCTATCCCAACATTCTATCGTCCACAGGCAAAAGTGGCCATCATGATAGCGAATGAAAGATACACTAATTTGGCTAACCTGGCCACTCCGGTGTGTGACTGTGCACTTCTGACTGCTATTCTGAGCTCATTAGGCTTTGTTGTCTTGACATTTATGAATACTACCAGTGTGCAGTTAAAGAATGCAATAAGGAAAGTCTTTGAAATGATACCTGAAGATTCTTATTGTATGTATCTACCTACATCATATCCCTTACTAGTATAATGTACTTCAATTCCAGGTTTCAAACTTTAATTTTTCTGGTTTGGTCACACTTAGACCTAATCAATCGAACAAAGCTTCCAGGATAAATCTTAAAAGCTTTACACAACACAAAGTCAAATAGAAATTCGAGACAAGTTTTCTCTTTCAGCGCACGGTGGAGCAACACCAATGCGGAGCGAGTCAATGGTCTTGAGAATGCTTTGTGGAGAAGCGAAACAAATGTTGAATTTCTATTTGAGGTGTTGTCACTAGATAATAGTTTAGCGGGAAAGAACTAGATATATCTGTTCATTTCAGTATTTTTAAGGCTTGCAGGTTCTATCCATACAGGAATTAAATTATAATTGAAATACACTTATTACATAATCTGTATTGAGTAAAAATTAATGTGATAGATAAATTAATGGTAGGTCTAGGTACCTACGTCATGAAAGATTTTTTAAGGTTTCATATTCTATGCTGGACACGGCTGTCAGTTATCTAACACACAATGCATGCTCAGTGTGGACTGCCCTACGGAAGACATAGAATTGCAGCATTGTGTTACTGAGAACTTCGTGCTGTGTGAAATTGAGAAGCGGAAACCGGAGCTGGTGGTTTTGATAATGGACATGTGCAGAGTTTATTTAGATAGGTAGGTGGTAGGTTTAGGTACTTAGAGGTACTGAATTTATTTATAAGTATGGTTATTTTCATTGAGTAAAAATTTACTGAAATAATTTCAACTAAATTTATCTATTACTAGCTTCTGCCACGACCTTTAAAAACAAAAACAAATCTATCCCACGGGAACCATACGTTTTTCCGGGATAAAATGTAGCCTATGTGTTCTTCCAGACTATAATCTATATCTGTGCCAAATCTCATCCAGATCCGTTCTACCGTTTCAGCGTGAAAGAGTAACAAACATACATCCATGACATCCTGACATCCATCCATCCATCCATACATTCTTACAAACTTTCGCGTTTATAATATTAGTAGGATTACTATTTACTAATATTATAAAGATGAAAGATTTGATTGTTTGTTTGTTTGCATTGAATAGGCTCTGAAACTACTGGACCAATTTAAAAAAATCTTTTACCAATTTGTAGAATGAACTTTTAGGATGAACATAATGTTATATTTTATGTAGGTACTTCGCGGGTGACGCCGCGGGCGGAAGCTAGTAATTTATAATAGTTGAAGCTTGACCTTTGATAATGACGGCGAAAAGATTAATTATTTAAATTTATTTTTTCAGAACAACCAACCCAAAAATTTACAACGCCATGCCAATGATAGAAGAATACACAATCTACAAAAATCTACTAATCAGCTATTCAACTCAATCTGCCCAATCAGCCTATGAAGTGCTGCAAATGGAATGCACGACCAGCACTTACACCGAGGATGACGCTACATATGAGCTCAAGACTAGCGATTTAGATAAAATACTGCCAGGATCTAGTCAGTATGTGGATGCACTAAGCATGAGGCTGGCTGAGACTTTGGATATTAGCACTATTCTAGATAAAGTTCATGCTGGTGAGAACTTTAAGATGGTTATCCAACAAATTGATTTTAGCGCCATCTGTTATTTGATACGAAGTTACACAAAGATTCTTCTTCTTCTTCAATTATGGCATCTGTCTCTTAGAGAACAATTTTGCCAGTGTCAAGTGTATTTATTTATAAGTATTGTCAACGTCACAGAGTCATAGTCAAGTTGTCAAGTCAATTTTAAACAAAAGATGGCTGTTTTGTTGAAAATCTCGGGATTTCCTCCGATGGAATTTGAAGAGAACTATTCACTCTAATTCACATACTTTACACTCGCGTCAAGAACCCGGGCTTTATTGGCAAAATAACCACCAAAATTACGCAATAAAACTCAAAATAACATGAGAAAACATATAAAAACCAGAGCGACGTTAGTTGTCAGGCAAAGCACCGCAGAAAATCCTTACACAAAGATTTGCACTCTTTATGTTTGTAACACTATTCGACAATAGATGGCAGTGAATTAAAAGCTGATTTTACTGTCTTCAACCCAGGTTTCAGTAGTTAGAAGGGTAGGTACTCTGTGTGAAACATAAAATTATTTTCTTGATCATTGCAGATGTTGAAAAATCTATAAAAAAGCAGAGACCCATTAAAGTGCAGTGCGGCATGGACAAAAGGTGCTTACATGATCCTCTCCTAGGTTAGTATTAATACCTACAAATTATCTACTACTAGCACAGATGTTAACAAAAAAAATAAATATTTATTGTTACAGGTGACACAGATGTTCTCAAAACTAAAATATTTCAAGAACTGGAAAAAAATGAAATGTGTCCATTTTCAATGAATAAGTAGAGCTTTCTGATTTTTATAAGATTACTAAGAAAATTGTATTATTTATACGAAAATACTGATCTGTGAATACTTTATAAAGGAAAAGCATTTTTTATACCCTACTTATAAGTTATGGTGGCGATGGGCTTGCAACCTGTCACGTACGGAATACTAACTACTGTGCAAAATGTGGGCATGTACCAAATATCATGTTTGGACATGTCTCTGACTACCCTCTTTAGATATCCTCAAAGATCTAAGTAACTAATGATCTGAGGAAGTTATCTAGTGCCCGGGGATTACAGATGTGATCATATTTATTGTATTTTTTCTAAGTTATAAGTATTGAAAATAAATCGATCAATTGAAAACAATAACTGCATTTATTACATCCTTAACACATGACCAAGCTGTTATACTATAACTTATCTATCACATTTAGATTACTTCTTCAATAAACTTTGAGGTTGAAAATGATTTACTATGTTGACCCACCAGCTGTCTTCCACACCTTTTGTGAATTCTCTGATGAACCTGTAGTTTAGTATGAATATCTTCTCTTGAAATTCTGGTTGTACTCTGAAATAGTTATTGTTAGAATATTATAACCATACCTTTATTTATACTATTTAACCAACTTGTTGAAACCAGTATGTTCACCAAGTAAGTAACCAACATGTTGGTGGGGAAAACAGCAAAAATTTGTTGAGTGTGGATAATCCCCACTGGTGGGGACAGCTTAGTGGGGATTATGACAATGAACCTTGTTTGTTTGTTACCTTTTCACAACAGATCTGAAGGAAATCTGGCAAAATGTAAAATGCTAAGCTCAAAAAATAAATTATTTGGATGAAGTCGCAAGCAACGGCTAGTCTGCTATAATCTAGTATCTACCAGCTAGATGTATACATTTATATTTATAAAACATCTTTAAACAAGCAATTCTTGTATTACATATTATGTATCTAAATAATAATTATGATCTGAATCTCTGAAACGAATTCAATGATTTTCATGAAATTTAGTATGCAGAGGGTTTCAGGGGTAATAAATCGATTTAGCTAGGTTTCATTTTTAAAAGTAAAAGTATATTTATTGCAATTACATGTGGTAAAGATGGTACATACAAAGATGGGTAACAATGTAATTTGCCCTTTAATGGGCATGCAATAATTTGTCTATCTATATCTATATAAGAGCTTAACCTGACTGACTGACTGACTGACTGACTGATTTATCATCGCCCAGCCGAAACCGCTGAAGCTAGAAAGCTGAAATTTGGAAGGGTGGTTTCCTTTTATAACAAAACCACCCACAAAGGCGGGATTTTTGGAGTATGGGAACTTTTTAACGGGTGGTGCGATTGCCTTGAAACTTTGTCTGTGTACTGTAAATGAAAAATGAATGGATACGTGTTTCAGGATTTTTCAAAATAACCTTCAAAAAGGGGTCAAATGTGGGGTCAATGTTTGTATGGGAACTTTTTAACGGGTGGTGCGATTGCCTTGAAACTTTGTTTGTGTACTGTAAATGCAAAATGAATGGACACGTGTTTCAGGATTTTTCAAAATAACCTTCAAGAAGTGGTCAAATGTGGGTTCAATTTTTGTATGGGAACTTTTTAACGGGTCGTGGGATTGACCTGAAACTTTGTTTGTGTACTGTAAATGCAAAATAAATAAAAACGTATTTCAGGATTTTTCAATATAACCTTCAAAAAGGGGTCAAATGTGGGGTCAATGTTTGTATGGGAACTTTTTAACGGGTGGTGCGATTGCCTTGAAACTTTGTTTGTGTACTGTACATGCAAAATGAATGGACAAGTGTTTCAGGATATTTCAATATAACCTTGAAAAAGGGGTCAAATGTGGGGTCAATGTTTGTATGGGAATTTTTTAACCTGGTGAGATTGGTCTGAAACTTTGTTTCGTGTTTCAGGATTTTTCAATATATCTCTAAAAAAGGGGATCAAACGGGGGGGTCAATGTTTGTTAACGGGTGGTGCGATTGGCCTTAAACTTTGTTTTCTGTTTCAGAATTCTTTAAATATAGGTAACTCTAAAAAAGGGGTCAATGTTTGTATGGGATTTTTTTAATGGGTGGTGCGATTGGTCTGAAACTTTGTGTACTGTAAATACAAAATGAATGGACACATGTTTCAGGATTTTTCAATATGACCTTCAAAAAGGGGTCAAATGTTGGGTCAATGTTTCAATGGGTACTTTTTAAAGGGTGGTGCGATTGATCTTAATTTTGGTTTGGATACTTTAAATGCAAAATAAATGGAAACATATTCCTGGATATTTCAAAATAACCCTCTAAAAAGGGTAAAATTGGGTGTAAAAGTTATTATGGGATTTTTTTATTAGTGTGATTTGTTTGAAACTCAGTTTAGTTAGATACCTACTTTAAGTGAACGAAGTCGCGGGCGGGACAGCTAGTTTAGTACATAAATTTTATTATTAAGAGTGAAAAAAAGAAAAAATGCTGATATATCATTTAAGAAAATGTTTACAAAAAAAAAAGCAATGCTTGGTCATCCAGGTACTAGATATAATGTAGATATAGAATTAACATCTTACCCTAATGTGACGGGAGGTAGATTATCAGTCTCTTTCAATTGCTTCAGCCCTTTCAACACATGATAGCACATTGTGATTTCCACCCAGCGCTTATCTGATTCATCAAACATTACTCCCACCTTGAAAACAAAAATAAACAAACTATTGCTTCATTGCACTATTCACTTTTTGACCATCACACCAAAATGCAATTCATTCTATTTATCTATGGATAAGTATTCTATAATAAGAAATGATGAGTAAAATACTAATGATTGTTTTTTGTCATCTATAAATAGATATCATTGATGCCCCGAGCTCACTAGCACTAGTCATGTATGGGTGAATGTAGTGGTCAAAGCTAATTTTCATTAACATTTTCACTCAAAGCTGTGTAAATCATTAAGAATAGATGCTTGGATACCTGATAAGGGAACGCGTAGAATATATCTTCCTTATCAATAGAAAGCAGTTGTCTCTGTCCAACAGACAGTTTTGATACTGCAGTCTTCAAGGAATCAATGGCATCCTTTTCCACTAAACCTTCAAGCGATTTGAAATCACTCTTTTCTAGGGCTTCTGAAACAACCTGACAGAGGGCATAAATACACTGCATATCTTTATCTATGTAAGGTCAAGAAAATTAATAAAGTTTTTAACCTGTACAGCATGTTTTGAAGCTTCTATGAATTCGTGCAAGTGGAAATCATTATCAAAATAAGGTCTAATGATTAGGTTAGCAAACATCCAATTCTTGATAAACTTGATGAAAGAAGGCCAAACGACTGGTGGGAACTCCATCAATTGGGGCAGTTTGCGCGCTTCTATTCCCCGGTCATCGGAATAATTCCGGAATCTTACAGCGGGACATGTTGATATAATAGGAATAAAATTTGTGAAACTTTTCTGCGCATTTCGATCACATAACCTGAAAGTCTGCCTTGTCAGGACTTGCCTTAGAGCTAGATTCATATTTTAATACTTTTTACAAAAATATTATTGAGGTTTTTGAGTTATCCAAAAGAAAATCATGAAAGAAAATAAATAAGATACTCCTCACTCACAAACAACAAAAAAATGTAGAGATGTGTCAATGTCAACTCGACATATCTAGAGTTGAATTCACCTGATAGAAGAGTGCTTACTTTAATAGTAACTATTTAGGACTAAAACCAAAAGTAAATGTGTAATTCCTCTAGAATGAGATATTATACTGTATTAGATGTTACATGTGAACTAAATACCTTTTTATTACAATCCTACTTTGCCCTCTGCCAATCAATTATAGATTACTGCATCACCACATGGGGCGGTGCTGCTAAAACTCACCTTATCCATCTAGAGAGAGCTCAAAGATCTATTCTGAAGGTGAATGCTGGCTTACCATATCGATACCCTACTGCCGGCTTATACAAAAAATGGAACGTCCTTACAGTCAGGCAAACATTTATTCTAAATGTCACACTTGCCAAACACGCACTGTTAACTTACGACCCGGAAGCAATAAAAGGAAAGCGTAGGAAAGGCACAGTCTGCCGATCAGCCACATATCGCACCAGCCTCTCCCATAATTTTTTCTGCTTTCTAGGGCCGTACATCTATATCTATATAAGAGCTTAACCTGACTGACTGAATGACTGATTGATCATCGCCGAGCCGAAACCGCTGAAGCTAGAAAGCTGAAATTTGGAAGGTGGCTTTCTTTTATAACAAAACCACCCACTAAGGCGGGATTTTAGGAAATTCCACCTCTAAGGGGGTGAAAAAGGGTGAAAACGTTAGTATGAAACTTTTAAACGCGTGGAGCGATTTTCATGAAACTTTGTTTGTGCACTGTAAATACAAAATGAATGTGTTTCAGGATTTTTCAATATAACCTTCAAAAAGGGGTAAAAAGGGGTGTCAAAGTTAGTATGGGAACTTTTTAACGGGTAGTGTGATTGGTCTGAAACTTTGTTTTTGTACTGTAAATGCAAAATAAATGGACACCTGTTTCAGGATTTTTCAATATAATTTTCAAAAAGGGGTCAAATGTGGGGTCAATGTTTGTATGGGAACTTTTTAACGGGTAGTGCGATTGGTTTGAAACTTTGTTTGTGTACTGTAAATGCAAAATAAATGGACACCTGTTTCAGGATTTTTCAATATAATCTTCAAAAAGGGGTAAAATGGGGTATCAAAGTAGTATGGAATTTTTATGAGTTGTGTGAAGTGTTTAAAACTCAGTTTAGATATTTATGTGTACGAAGTCGCGGGCGGGACAGCTAGTATACAATAAACTGAATAACATACTCTCAATCAACCCCCTTCCCAAGTATAAATGCAAAAACATAGTAAGTGAATGGCTTAAAACTCTGAATTACGATGAAACTGAAAATATCTTGACCCCCCCAAAATAAAAATAAAAATAATAAGTTCCCTACTCACCTATATGTACGAGAAGTAAGCACATAAATACATACACATACACTCACACAACCACATACCCACATGCATCACACACTCACATTATCATACATACACAAACACTAGGTAAATATCTACAATCATACGCACATCACTATCACTAAAATATAAGTTAGCCAGCGGAGTGGGGCACTGGTGACCTGTATCACAGGTTTTTTCTTAAACCTATTTCAGGCACCAGTCTCTCGCAAAACAGGTTTATCTGAGTATTTAGTATTTAAGTTCAACCCTATGTAACTGTAAACTTTTGTGAGAGAAAATAAATAAATTTATTATTTTTTATTATTATTACTTACGAAGTTTAGCAATAATAATTGTCCTAACAGAGAGTTGGATGTATGGAAGAACATATTATAATGTAAAAAAAGTACCTAATTTGCAATAAATCTTAGACTTAGTTTCTTCGTGTCAATAGAGTTTGTTTAATAAAAGAACAGTCGCGAGTCGTTGCATTTTGTATCATACGCCATTGACATAAATGTCACTGGACGACTGTTCTTTTATTAAACAAACTCTAGTCAATAGCCTTTTTTCAAATCAATTCGAGTTGTGTAACTCGAATTCAATTCCAAATTATACCTGAATTTCAACTCGAGTTAACTCGAGTCGTGTTTTTTCCGAGCTGGCACATCACTAAAAAAATTAAATCTATGAGTTCGTTCCTATTTCAATAACAGTAATCATAAAAGCTGTTAAATTATTTATTCATAAATATCATTGGCTAAAAAACATACAATTGGTTTTGTCAACAACTTTGCTAACAGATTGGTGGATTGGTTCATAACTCAGTTCGTATTTAAAAAAATAAATTTGACACTGACATTGGCAAAATTTATCTATAAGAGACAGATGACATAAATAAAGAAGAAAAGTAATCGGCCGGTCGGCTTCATAATTTTATGGAATTTGCCGGAACGAAAATAAAACAATTTCTTCTGTACAAACATACTTTGGACTTATTTAGATATTTTTCCAGAATCATGGACGATCAAGCGTGCCCTCGCTGCAAGACTACAAAGTACAGAAATCCGTCTCTAAAGTTGATGGTAAACGTGTGCGGCCATGCATTGTGCGAAAGTTGTGTAGATTTATTGTTTTTGAAAGGTAAAATCTATTTTGAAAATGTTTCGCATTCTCTTAATTGTTATAATCAACAGGTGTTTCATTTTATTGCTTGCAATTCCAGGTTCTGGCTCGTGTCCTGATTGCAATGTCCCTCTGCGTCGAAGCAACTATCGTGTTCAGCTATTTGAAGATCCTATGGTGGAGAAAGAGATAGACATTAGGAAACGTGTCCTAAAAGATTATAACAAGAAAGAGGAAGATTTTGCCACATTGCGAGAGTACAATGACTATTTAGAAGAAATCGAAACTATAATTTACAACCTAACAAATAATATTGATATTGTGAACACAAACAAAAGGATAGAACAATATAAAAAGGATAACAAGGAATTGATTATGAAGAATAAAGTTAAAATTGGTAAGTCTTCAGTAGATATAAATAAACTAGTACATATATACCTACCAATACCTACTTATTCACGTATTCACTCAACACACAAAGTTAGCACAGCTTGTCAGCTTGTACTATGGAAAAAAAGTAAAATAACTACTTATTAGAATACTTATGATAAGCATCCAAACACAACAAACAGCCATGTGGCTGTTTGTTTCAATTCTCAAGTTTCAAACTGTGGATTCAATTCCCACTCAGGACATACACATGTCCTGAGTGGGAATTGAATCCACAGTTTACAGCACAGAAAGAAGTTGTCTGACTTGTCATTTATTATCTTAAAACTAACTGCAGTCATGCATTTATACAGTTTTCAACCCTTTGAGAGTTTTTATGCGATAAATATCCTTAATATTCTTATGTGCCTCTGATCACCCCCCCATTGACAATATATCCTCAAAGATCTAATAACTAGAGATCTGAGGAAATGTCTACCAAACCTGGGATATTGTTGTGATCATGTTTGTTGTTAAAATGGAGCTTAGTATATCCTGGATTAACATCCAGGATATACTTTGTATTGATTCATATAAAAATCTGTCATGATGACGTAAAAAACTGACACATATATTCATATTTATAACTAGCTTCCGCCCACGGCTTCGCCCGCGTGGTACCTTGAAAAACAAAAACAAATCTATCCCGCGGGAACCATACATTTTTCTGGGATACAAAGTAGCCTATGTGCTATTTCAGACTATAATCTATCTCTGTGCCATATTTCATCCAGATCCGTTCAGCCGTTTCAGGGTGAAAGAGTAACAAACATACATCCAGATATCCAGACATCCCATTCACACATTCTTACAAAATTTCGCGTTTATAATATTAGTAGGATATTAGTACCTAAACTTAACTTAAAATACCTAAACTTGTATCTACAAAGATTCTTATCAATTACTCTACAATTACTATTACAAAATTTCCAGGCCGAGAAGAAATAGAACTAGAAGAAATTCTAGAAATAGAGAAACAAATGGAGGACCTCCGTCGTGCAGAGATCGCGAGGATGGAGCAAGAGGCAAAGAAACAAAAGATCAGGGAGAAAGAAGCGCTGATTGATGAGCTCATGTTTGCTGAAGGAGATGCTAAAGATATTCTAAACACATTTGCACAGAGTATAGCGAGTAAACAAGAAGAAGTCTTACCTCCAGCGCCTAAGGTTTTTTTCTCCCTCATTTTATCTGCTATTGGCTCGTCAGCTATACTGCCATCCTAAAGCTAGAATGCTGTTAAATACAAAATCCAATTTTTGAATTACGAGGGACAAACCATTTATACATTAGAACTATGGTTCATAGATTAATATATAACTGCACATAACTGTAGTAAAAGTCACTTTGCCGCAATCAAGCCTGTTATTATTGAAGTTATTATTATTTAAGTTACTATTTTAGTATACTTATAAATAAAGTTAAAAGCCATTAGCCACTTTTAAGCGTAGCAATAACTTAACAACATTTTTAAGCATTGAAGTGATGTAAATGTTGATTCTGGTAACGGCATTTTTTTCTTTTCGGAACTTGAAAATTATAAGAGCTATTTGAGTTCTGGTAAGCTGGAGAGCTTTTTTCCCGATTACGATGGCATAAAAAAGTCGAATTTGACCGAATGTTATAATCAGATGTGTTCTGGGGGGAGGGAGATCTAGGTGCAGTTCCATTAAGCTGCCCTAATTACTGCTGATGAAGTTCTTAGCTCCTCTGGTCAAGCGAGAGGATATCCTAACTCTTAAGACGTTTAATTGTGCTTTGGTTATTCAGTAGGCTTTATGATTTTTATTTTTTTACCCTAGCACCTACTGAGTGCCAATATGTCAGTCACATATATAGTTCTAAGCCTATTCTTGGATTAGTATTCATGCATATCAGAAATTACCATATCATGGTAGAGTACCACAATACACAGGTACACTAGGTATATTCTTGGACCCAGATCATCTATGTCTTGGGCGAGCAGTGAGCCAGAGTACGCCAGAGGCACGAGACAATGTGGTAATTTAGCCCGTGGGTTGAGTTTTGGATAAGTTAAGATTTTCAAAGGAGTCAACATGGCCTGCGCTTAGTTGACTATAAAAAAATATAACTACATTTCATAGTGGACATTTTGGCCTGCAGGGTGAGTGAGGTGTGGGTTGAGAATCGAGGATATGAGTTAGATTCTTGTGACAAAACAAAGATTTGGCACATTGTAATCCTTTTACCATACTGGTAGAAACTGAAGTAGAATCTAAGGGTGTTTGTCATTGCAGGTGACGCAATTCTCATCAGGAGTGAAGTTTACTCGTGGCTTTGGACCCGACTCCTTACCTCTAATAGAAGAAGGACCATTGTACAAGTACACACCACCGGTCATACCTGACCGTGTTGGACCTTCAGCTCCGAGCCTTCAAGATATCGTTAGCTTGGGTTACTTACAGCATGTGAGGTATGGTACATTAATAATTATCATATTAATCTCTTAATCTCTCAATTAATCAATTAGGGGAGGCCTATGTCCAGCAGTGGTCTGCTATAGGCTGATGATGATGATGATGTATTAATTTACATACACTTTGAGATTCAAAACAAAATTATATTTTTTTATTGTATTAACCTGTGTGTACCCAGTACGCATTATTATTGTTTTATTTTTTATACAAAACTCCTCGCACCCCATAGAGATTAAATTTGGGAAATCCCATGGTGCATCTATAGATCAGAAACCTACCCTCCAAATTTAAGCACTAAGACATGGGGTTGGAAAAAACAAAAGATCATGAAATAAATGCAAAATGTACCAAATGTCATGTTCAGACGTGCCTCTATCTATGTTACTAGATGTCTGAGGAGATATCCGATCCTGGGGATTACAGTTGTGATCATGTTATGTTACTGACTGGCTGACAGATCAATACAGCCTAATAAACCATAAGTTTTAGACTCTAGGGAACTGAAATTTGGAAGGATGTTTTCAGGGGTCTAAAGGTCGACTAAGAAAAAAATTCCCAAAATGTAACCTCTAAGGTGCAGTGAGAATTTTTAGTTTATATGAAAAATAAAAAAAAAACACTTGAAAAATATCGTGGCAAGTTCCACTAGTAATGTACATTTGTTTCCTACCCGCAGAGTAGAAAATACGACAGAAAAAGCAGGGGGCTACTCATCAACGCTACCCTGTCTCCGAGCATTACAAGATGCTTTAGCCGGCTTATACCATGCGAGCTGACCTCTCACACCAAAGTTCACTCTGTTATTACACTTATTAGGTAGCTATTACTGTGGCAAACTATTGTTGTTTTATATACAGCGCCTTAAGGCCATTAACCATCAAAGTAGTAAGAGGATTTTGTAATGATAATTTTTGTTGAATTGTAAAATCACCTACAGTAATTTAACGTGATACAATAACTCAATATTATTGTTGTTTATTTAATTTTTTTTCTATGGATGCTTTGAGCAGCTTCATGGCAAAAAACCCAAGAAAAATTCGCATGAAAAAAAATATTTTCTGAAAAAACTTAACAATAAGGTATTTTGTCTATTACCCTAAATAAAATCAGTAGGTTCAAGATTTTAAGGATTTACAAATTTTTAGTTTATTTTTATTTTGGTTAAAATGCAAAAATTTTCTCTTTTGCCCTGCTGTCTAACTTCTAAGATCTGTCTGATATGAATTTCAGCTTATTGTAATAAGTAGGTAAGTATTTATGTTGTTAAAACTTACATAGTTATCTTGTTATGATTGTATAGTTTGGTCTAAATACCAAAAATCTCGCTAAGTATAGCTTAGGTTAAATTACTTACGCCTAAATGACCGATGTCTGATTAACAAAATGTTCAAAATTTAAAATCGATCTAATTAAATGCTAAATTTTCATTATGGCCTAAGTTATGGCCAATTTTTTTTTTGTCTTTATTTATTTACCAAAGGTTTTGTTTTTGATCATGCCACAAACAGCCAAATTTAATATTGTTAAAAAATATATTGAAATTAATGGATTAACGCAATATTTTTAGCAATTAGAAATTTTGTAGTACATTATACTTACCACATTCCTAATTGTAGTTTTGTAACTTTAAACATAAGGTTTGTTTTTGTTTGATTCTTTCAGTATTTGTAACATGTAAATAGTTTTTTACATAAAATTAAGTGCTAAGAACTTACCTAACTGTTTTAACATTGGTTCAAGTAAATGTAACATGTTTTGTGATAATAAAAGTAAGTGAAAAAGATTTTTTTTGTTTCATTGGTAGTTCACGTTAGAAGCAAGAATAAAAACAAACAAAATAAGATGTGATCACTACGTTATTCCCAGGTTTGTTAAGAATCTCTTTAGTTACATAAATCTTTACGAATATCCAAAAGGGGGTAGTCAGAGGCTCGTCCTAAAATATCAGGCACACCTACATAGTTAGTTTTCAGTACTGACTTTTGCATGTTGATCGCCTGATCCATCCATCCTAAACATTTTATTTTTTAGTTCTAGGGTATGCCGGTTCATTCACGATGTTTTTCATCACCGTTTCAGAGTACCTACTGCTCATAAATTTTTCGAATCGTTATTCTATAGAGATGAAAAGGTTTTAAAAAAAAGACATGATTTTTATGTAGAAATACCAGGTACATAAATCTATCTAATCTTAAAATGCAGTAGGTACGGGCAAGTATCTAAATCCTTTGCCTCCCAACATCAAAAAAGGAGGCTATATCAATTCGTCTGTAAGATTTTTTAAGACCAATTAGGTATACAATTTCAGTGCTAGCCCCAAAGTTACCTGGCGGGGTGTGGAGTAGGTAAACAAAGCATGCTGGTCGCGATATAACGGGGTATACACACTATACAATTAGCATGTGAAAACAGCGCTTCAGTCGCCCGGGGACACTCTAATTGGCGTTGTGTAAACTTGCTATGTTATCGAAACGCCGAGGGCGGGTTGTGGATGAGCTAGGGCAGTGTGGAAGCGGCTTTATTACCTACTTTATCTTATATCTTGTATAACTGAATCTCGGAAGCGGCTCCAGCTATTTTTATGAAATTTAGTAAGTAGGTATGCTGGGGGTTTCGGGGGTGATAAATCGATCTGGCTAAGTTTCATTTTTATAAAACGTCGTTTTATCCATGTTTTCAGGCAATGAAAAACTGCTATTGTTTTACTGTTTTACCGACATAGCAACACTAAAAGCTACCTGACAATAGATGGCGTTAAGCAAACGTCGTAAAAAAATCGGACAAGGTCGGTCATCCAGTCTGTTATGAGAGAATTTACATGGATTTTTCTGCGGTGTATTTGCCTGACAACTACGTCGCTCTGGTTTTTATATGTTTTCTCGTGTTATTTTGAGTTTTATTGCGTAATTTTGGTGGTTATTTTGCCAATAAAGCCCGGGTTCTTGATGCGAGTGTAAAGTATGTGAATTAGAGTGAATAGTTCTCTTCAAATTCCATCGGAGGAAATCCCGAAAATTTTCAACAAAACAGCCATCTTTTGTTTAAAATTGACTTGACAACTTGACTATGACTCTGTGACGTTGATAATACTTATAAATAAATACACTTGACACTGGCAAAATTAATTATAATTGAATAACGGGTATCTGCCCGCGACCACGAACGCTGTAATGTGTTCGAAACGTCGGGAATAAAAACAAAATAGGTACGTGATAAATACCCGTTATTCAATTATAATTATGTCATCAAATCACGGAAGTTTAAAAAGTTTAACTGGCAAAATTGTTCCCTAAGAGACAGATGCCATAATTGAAGAAGAAGAAGAAGAGAATTTGCATGAAAGAATTTAAGTCTCTTCGTTTTAATTGTTCTTTGTTACCTCTTCACAGCTCAGTTGGTAGTAGTAGCTATGCCTTCTGCACTGTAGGTTGGGTTCGATCCCCACCCAGGACAAACATTTATTATGAACACTGGTGTTATTATGTATTCTATAATGATTCTAGGTAGGTACCTAAGTATTTAGAAAAAAAGTATTTAATTAATCTATCAGCTATCCGGTTCCCATAGTACAAATTTTGCTTAGTTTGGGGCTAGATGGCGTTGTGTAAACTTCCAGCACAACCATTTTATATTATTAGACAAAAAACCACACTTTTGTACATTTCACACTGCGCAATCATACTTAGTCCAAAAAAAAAACAAAAATCTCTAAGTACCTAATACTTACCTACACTAATAATTAGGTAGTTAGGTAACTTTATCGCAAACACAATTTTCAGCCAAAGGTTGTCTGGTAGAAATCGCTTACTAGCGATAAGACTGCTTATCATTCTAAAATACCTACTCGTAGGTACTTATCATAGTGAGCAATAAAGTATTTTTAATCTAAGTATCTTGCTTACAAAAAAGTCCATCTCCGCCCTAGGCCAGCGTTCTGAAATCCGCCCGCCCAGCGCGCTAATATTGACTTCTTATTACCGCGCACCGTCTCCGTATACAGGGTGTACCTTACATGACACGTGATTAGCTGAACAAAGGATTGTAATGGGGTAAAGTAATATTAGCATGTAAGTAGCTACTTGTTGGTAGGTACGCTCGTAAAGAGGATATAATATAAGTTGTACCTACCTATACTTTTTGTATTTTACTGAATTGAGTAGTAGCCTAGGTACCTACCTATACCTAAGTACATAGATGATGTTACAATAGGTACCTATGTTATAAAAATTAATCTCTATTTTCCTTGGCGTAACCAAGGGAAATGGGTTCAAAAGGTTCTTAAGAAGGAAAAAATATCAATAGGTACCTATCTATTCATAGTTATAACAGGACAATGTCTGTTGGGTCAGCTACTATTGTTATTGATTCCAAACCGAGTTGGAGTTGATTCGATACAAACCTAAACTCTAACCTACTGTTAGCTTACTCCTTCCTCATAAATTGAGGTTTTAGGCTTTATAACATCACGCTACGACCAATAAAAGCGGTGCATCTATTCAAAATGTTGCAAAAACGGGAAAAATTATATAACTTAAAAACCGCAAAGTTGCACGCTGGTTCAAAATAAAGCATGGTCAGCTAGTTGAAAATATCTAAACCAAGTCAAAAACAGAGCAACCAGAGCAAACAAAACTACCACAGATTAAAGGCACAAAGTGTGGGGCACAACGTCAACGTGCCGTGAACACCCTGTATACTAGGTCCGGTCGCACGGTAGCGTATCGTCATATAATATGCGTTTTAGTGCAGGTGCCCCGATTGTCTCCGATAGGACGCCAACTTTCAGACGTTTGTATAATTTTGTAAAATATGCGTGGGGTCGCATTTATTGTAACAGTACGGATGTTGGTCTGGCATATCCTAGGCCTAAAGTCCTCATAACTCATTCAACCTATTTAGTCCGTCCCGTCCGAATATAATGTAGGTACCTATTTTGTATGGGAAAATAATACCAAGACATTATTTCAATTCTATCACTAAAATTTTCACTTACCTGCTTTTTTGAGCTGGAGTCCTGGTTGGGGATCGAACCCACAACCTACAGCGCAGAAGACAGAGCTACTACCAACTGAGCTGTGAGGACAGTCTTTTGCGCATTAGGTACTTATAAATCGTGCGATTGCAATGTGCTACATTAAATGCCGGCGACTTTGGCAGCTTCCTATTAAGATAGGTAAAAGGTAGAGATTGGATTTCAGATTTCTGCTGTCTGGAAGTTTCGTTAGGATTAGTATGAGTCTGCGGGAAAGTTTAAAAAGTTTCAAAATAATTTCCGAATAGATATAAAAAACTCTACAAATAATATAAAATACTATTATAGTCTGTATTATTTTAGCCGCATGGAGTCTTTTACTATCTCACTAAAACATAACCTAAGTCATTCAGGTACCTAGTTCAGCTATTTAGTAGAGAATGAGTTTTTGTAACCTACAAATTAATTTACTACAAACACAATACAAACTGGCTTATTACTTAATATATTTACCTATAATTATAAAAAACGAAACTGAATTAAATCCTTCAGTTTTCATAGGGTCAGTGACTATTTCTGTTGAAAGGCCCCAAAAGGATTTCAGTGTGTCTGAAAAAGGCTACTTTCGCAAACGACTAAAGTCTTCGAACTTTCAAGTTCTACGAGTAGGTTCTAAACAATAACCGCTGTCGGCCATTTTGTTTTCGATGACGTTTCTCCGCCATATTGGCCCGAGTTGAAACAAAGGCGTTCACACAATAGGTCTGTAAGTGGATACCTATGAATGATGCATATCTAATTAATCGGGACCACACCGGTGTGCAGTGTATAGGGGCATAAACCGTAGGTGTCAGGTCGTCTAGGCATATCACACTCGTATTTTAGGTAATAAGATAATATTCCGTACAATATGACCCCTTAGTTTATTTAAACATAGGGTATGTTAGGTAATCAGATATCTAATCTGTCTCTATCTCTTGACACCCGTTACAATATCTATTTTAAAAGTGTTTTGTTATACGAAAATATCTGTTTACCTTACATAATGTAGATAATGTTATTAATTAATTTAATATGTAAACGATTTCCGTGTGATTTTAGATCTTTTTTGTCCATGTGGTTTATAACGGGTGGTAATCAAAAATCAGCAACTAAAAAATTCCAACTTTTCCCCGCGACTTTTATTACAACTGTAAATCAGTGCTTGGCGAAGATAAACAAATTAATATGTAGTAAAACTTACGATATTGACGTACAAGTTTACACTCGGTTTTATAAAGACAGATGGTTCTGGCTTCTAGCGCTGAGTGATAGGAAAACATGTCGATGATTGAGCGCTGATACAAACCAGTATTTTGATAAATAAATAGAGCTAGGGATGTGTATTGTTGGTGTTCATAGACAAGGTATAAAATAATTAATCAATGAAAATAATAAATAAAAAACTACTTCATAAAAATATATCTTGATGCGAGCATTCCGAGAGAATAAGGCATTTTACAGGGTTGCATAGTTAATATTGATAAATAAGTAATATAGACTTACCTGAGCATTTTAACATCACGATCGATGACTTCGTAGCCAACTCTAGTAACTACTTCTAGTAGGTCAACTGAAGACCACCTATAGGTAAAATACTGATAAAAAATACCTAATAGGTTTAAATTCATTTATTCTCAAAAAAGACATGCGAGTCACTTATTTGTATATGAGAAATATGTTAACATGTAGCTTACAGTTATTAGTGAGTCGTTCTATAATCTTATGTTACGAAAGCACCTATTTACTACTTACATAATAGGTAAGCTACAACCATATGTTCCGTTTTCCTTAGATGCACTGTTAGAATGACTTAAAATCTATGCCACGAAAGTTTCAAATAGTAAAAAAATAACAAAATAGAACAACACATTCCCATCACTACCGTCAAAAATCAGTTCACTGTAAACGCGCTGCGTTCGTAAGCACTCAATGTTATTCATCGCGGCCGGTGTTGACGTCTAGCCACGGCGCGTCAATTTGAAAGGCATAAAAATGGAAAATGCATTTACAGCTTTATACCTTACAGCTCAGAAATAAATTGACTGAATTGAACTTTAGTAACTGTTACAATTTACTGGAATTGAACATGAAACGTGCTTTGTTATTATATTTTTTTTTGTTTTTCGAACTATATTATGTTCACAAGTAGGTAATTGTTTTCCTTATTATTTTATTTTTTATCTTTACCAAAGGCGAATTACTTACTAAAGGTAGAGTTCTACGTTTAGCCAATTTTTTGCCTTTCAAATTCAAAATGTTTTTTTTTAATGTTTTATTTCATCACTCATATCTATTACTAATATCTATATCTATCTATACTAATATTATAAAGGGGAAAGTTTTGTATTTTTGTTTGTAACGAATAAACTCAAAAACTACTGGTCCGATTTCAAAATTTTTTTCACCGTTAGAATGCTACGTTATCCCTGAGTAACATAGGCTATATTTTATGTAGGTACCTCGCGAGCAAAGCCGCGAACGGAAGCAAGTTATCTATAAAGAGGAAAGTTTTGTATTTGGTTTGTAACGAATAAACACAAAAACTACTGGACCGATTTCAAAAATTATTTCACGATTACAATGCTACATTATCCCCGAGTAACATAGGTAGGCTATAACATTTTATACATAAAAATAGAGATACTTACCTACTTTTCTACCCGCGTAAAGCCGGGGTTGCTAGTTATGAATAAAAAAAGTAGGTATCTACATTAGTAGGTACCTACAGTGTGATATTTTTCGGAAGATTGTCATGGAATGCATCGTCAGCAGTACACAGAAAAAACAATGTCGATTCCTCAGAGTAAACAAGAGAATAAAGAAAGTTTTCCTATGAATAAAATAAAAGTACATGATTGTATCTATGGCTGAGTATGGAATATGGTAGCAGACTTATTATATTCCTAATAACAGGAACGTATTAACTTGGGCTGTAGACGTAGGAACGGATAGACATGACATGATTAGCGTTAATTAGATAAGTAAAGGAATATTATTGTTATAATCATAGCATCTCGCATTGGCTCATACTTTAATTAGGTAGGTACCTATAATATTATATTTTATTTATAAAATAAAACGAACAGGTTGCATATGCATGCTTGCAAATTATAGGTATTGAAAATCATAGCTTTAAACGAATGTTATATGACTGTTATGGATTTATTCACTGTAATTTCATTTCTTTTTATTGGTCTTCGCATTTATAATATAGGTATAATAAGGTAGGATATTTGGTAAGAAAACACTAACACCATCCAGTGAAATTTCTTCTATAGGCCACTTTTTGGCAGCTTTTCCCCGCGACTTCGTCTGCGTTCTAAAATGACAGCCTCCCATACGATTTTCATCCCCAACTTCAATCCCTTCAAGCATTTCGCGATAAAGTGTAGCTTATGTCGTTTTTCAAGCTCTAGTCTATTTTTGTACCAAATTTCATCAAAATTGGTTCAACGGTATAAGCGTGAAAGCGTAACACACAGCTATTTTCGTATTTTTAATTATTATATGTAGTATGGATTAGGTTACTAATCAAGGTTTAACGTTACTTTAGTAACTATAACAGATCACTGGGTTTAACAGTCACGTCTAAAACTCATCAGCTCTATCCCCAAAGGCATTTATAGATTCTTCATTTGTTTGTATCGACTCCTTCATGTTATTGTTGTCTGCTTTCGGATATGAAACGTAATTGGCAGTTTTATTAGCATCAACATTTACCACCCCTATTACAGTACATTTAAGAGCTGTTTTAGCTTGGAAGAGGGCTATAGCAAGTTTAGATCTTAGGGATTTGTGTGTGATTTGTCGATTTGTGATCTATGCTGTCTGGTTTTAAGTTTTGATCGTTTTCAAACGGAAACTGCACAAAATTTTTGGATTTCACTCTACGGCTCGATACTGGCCGTCATGGAAATAGCTGGTCTGGACACACACACACCAAAATAAAAATAGAAAAAATAGTCAAACTTTAACCCAAAGAATTCGTACACATCAAGCTTCAAAAACTTCACATTTCAAGCTTGAAGTAACATTACAGTACATTTTATATCGGTCATATCAAAGTTGTATTACTTTGATATTGCTCCAAGAGCTTTTGGTAAGGCGCCAGGTTCGAATTCCCGACAAGGTCGGAGTGCTACCGCTACACCAGTAATCAGAGACACACCACAAGCTCTTATAAACCATGATGTTTCAGAAACGTCACATTTCAAGCTTGAAGTAACACTACTTCAGTACAAAGATCTAAGTAACTAGAGATCTGAGGAGATATCTACATACCTACCGAGCCTGGGGATTGCAGTCGTGATTTTGGTTTTTTGTTTTTGAAAATAGAGGAGAAAAGGAGGAATTTAGCTGTGTAGACTTATAATATTATATATAGAGGCCTCAGCAGGATTTAGCTGATTTAGCTCAATCTCTAAGCCAATAAGACTGTTGCTCAATTGGTACGATTGCTATTAATGTACCTACTAAAATACTTGAGGAACAAAATATCTTCTGTAGTGTGTCATCTATTTACAGTATTCTATTCTTCTTCTTCTTCTTCTTATTATGTCACTAGTTTTCTCGAAATAATGTAGTGAAAGGATTAAAATGTCCTCTTCTTTGTCTTCTTTGGCATCTGTCAAAAATGTATGTGCACAATACTGTGACCATAATTTTTTCGAAAAAAAAACCATTGGTGCACGACCGGATTCCAACCCACGGCTTTAGATTCGGAAGGCGAGACACTACAACTAGACCATTGCTCTAGTATACCACAATCTTAAAGATCTAAATTCTTAAAGGTTAGAAACAAACACAGGTTAACAAATATGCTTATAATTATTTGTAATCTCCTAGGTTTAAAAAAAGGCAAGTTTTTATTCTAAGTATTATCTTAAAAGCGGCGATGAGCTTGCACCCTGTCACGTACGAAATACTAACTACTGTGCAAAATATGGGCATGTGTCAAATATAATGTTTGGACGTGCATATAATTACCTCTGTATTGATATCCTCAAATATTATAAATTACAAGAGATCTGAGAAGATATCAACCTAGCTTGGGGATTACAGTTTTATTTAAAAAAACACCTATGTTATCCCCAACCCAACAGAATTTGCATGTCTTAAGCATTCCACATTCTAAAGGAAATTGAGTCACATTCCGCCAGATAACTATTTCGTACCCGTAATACTTTCGTAATAAGGCTTAATTTACGAATTAAACATCACAATTTAAATTCAAATTGACGTTGCAATCATCTACAATCACAGATACAGCTTCACCACTCAGGTTTACGGTACAATTTTCTTTGGCTATCAACTTATTGACTGTTGTAATTTTACGATCATCACTCTACCTTTCAACAACATTTCAAACGTCCTTACTACCTTCGTAATAAGGATCAACATCCCTAGTCATTTTGTCATTATCACTCTCTTGCGTTTCATCAAAGTTTCCCATTTCTTTATCAGCTTTAGAATAAAGTTCATATTCGCTAGTTTTATGATCATCAAGATCATTATTGCCAGCTATTCCTTTCACCAGCTGTCGGTGCGTTTGATCTATTGCAATTACAGTTTTACACCGATCGTAAAATTCAAGATGGCCGACAGGTAATTCTGCATTGTTATCGTTTTTTACCCTCTATGGTTTTTTATATTCGGCCCTAAAATTAAAGCTTGCGGATTTTTGCTGGAATGATGCGGTGAATTTTTGATCTTTTTTGTTACAGATACGTTAAATGACTGATCACAGCCTAAGCCATAAGTCCTAGCAAGCTGAAATTATGAAAGTATCTTTCTCCTAAGATCTACAGGTTCTTTCAACTCAAGGTCAACTTTTAAATAGCGCAGCAAGGATTTACCTACAAATACCTAACCTTTCGAAAACAATGTTTGAGTTAAAAAAAATAATAATTTATTTGTAATGTTGAAAATATTCTATGATCGGTCGGTTGGAGTAAATAACTAGGTACTTAGTGGTTTCTATTATAAGATTTACAAGTTCTTACAGTAACACTTGAGTCTTGAATCATAGCAATAACACACGTCATAAAGCACACCCCTGCGGCACTCCAAATTAAGATAATAACCTACATCTGTTTCAAAACAAACTATAAGAGCGGTTACGCACTACGTCCGATCCGAATCCGATCCGTACCCGTGAAAATATGGATCTAGGAAACTCAGACCGAATATTGCTTACGCACTAGTCCGATCTCTGATACAAATCCAAGCAATGCAAGAGCCACATAGACATAGACATAGACATAGACATATCATTTATTCGCCACCACAATACACATAATATAAATGAACAAATATGAAAATTAAATACATCATCAGTTACAAAATAGAAGCACAGAAACAAAACATTGAAAAAGTAATTAACACTAGATAATAAGATAATAATAATAAGTAGGTTAGCTAGTGTGCTGCAGTAGCAAAATGGCCGAGGCTCAGCATAATGCCAACTGTAAAGAACAGAAGGCGCTGTTATTCTGCCTAGACCAAGACTAGAACAATCACAGGACCCTGCGATTACAAACTAATCAAACTATCAAATAGAAGAAAATATACTAAATACTCGCTCAGTTATAATAGAAAGCCTCATAAAAAATAAATAAATATTATGCCACCATTTGGCATACGTCATTTTACGTTCATACAAATAATGCTATGGCTACTTCGGTCCGTTAAAAATCATCTCCGGGATGGAGATTCTAGAATGACGGAAAGAAATCGGATGTAGTGCGTAAGCAAGCATAGAAATAGTGATACGACTACCTACTCCGGACCATATTTTCACGGGTACGGATCGGATTCGGATCGGACGCAGTGCGTAACCGCTCTTAGGCACATACTCAGAGAAGTCACTTAATTTTTGAGCCCATTAAAATTCCTTGCCAATATTCTTGTGAATAATTTGTACTTTACAATGGTTTAGGTAGACACCTATATGTAGGTATATAATTTGCATTGTAGGTTAATGTTTAACTATTAAGAAAATTTAGGGTTCTGGGTGCGGCCGTTAGTAGCGCGTAGGTATGCGAATGAATAGATTACCTGATGTTTGTTATTAATTATTCAATAAACTATTAGTGGCAATTATTCTAGCGAGTATATCATGGTCGCTTCGTCTGAAGCTTCTTGTAAATCTAGTTACGCTTGAATTATGTAAAAGTACCTACAGATAAAAACAGAGAAGGTGATTGTGTAAATTCAGAGAATTTTTTAATTATTAAATTAAACTCTAATAAAGTTAAAATAAACTTTATAATACTGTGTGTTATTTATAGCAAAACATAACTCAGGGCTAGGCTTATAAAGGTCTATAAAGTGATTCAGCTGATTGACGCTAAATCCGAACGATCATGAGAAAATTTCAAAATAAATGATAATATTTTTGCGGTTTACCATGGTGTCATAAGCTCTGAATTGATGGTTAATATTTTTCTTTAATTCAAAAACTACCATCGGTTTTCGCTTTTCATAATTCGTGGCGTTTTAAAAAAAAATCCTAATGATCATTGACAGGGAATAGATAATATAGAATTGCATGTCGAAAAATAATCGGAAGCTCGAGTGAAGTTTCTCCAGTGAATAGTATCTTTGCAAACAAGCAACTGTTATACAACTAATAGGTACTTGGCGATAAATAGTAGTTAGAGCAAACGTGGATTCTCTATTATTGGAATATAGATTGTTATAGTGTTCAGCGACAAAATGCTTGTAAACAAAAAAAATTATATACTTAGCTAAAGTATTGGTCGACGATAAAATATTATAATAATGTGCAACTTTAGAGGAAGAAGAAACAACTTAAACTTTTAATATTTATAAAGAGTTCTTCTATACGCCAACAATTTAAAATGAACCCAAAAACTATCGTTTTGTAGCACAGTTTACATTAACACTAGTTCGGAGTAGCATGCATGGCGTTGACAGAAGAGTCGCGAGAATTGGCATGGCATTCGAGGTATTCCACCGGTCGCTAAGAAACGCGGCCTGTAGTAAGGGCTCGAAGGATGAACTCGTGCAGTGTGCATCTACACGCCCTCCAGTGCGACCCTTCCCCTTTACGGAGAATCCTATGGAATACTTAGCAGCCAGTCTGGTTTTGTGTTTCCATGCGCGCGGATCGCAGCGCGGTTACCGGCCATTCTAAAATACTTGTTCGATTTTCGAAAAACGGAACCTTTTCTGTAGTTTTATTTTTAAAGTCGCTATGAGTTCCGATTTTAAACTAGATCGGTTGCGCGCGTAAACTTTCACGAAACTTTTTAAAGTTTTTTTTAATTGTAATTATTTTCTGCAATTACTTTGTTATGTTTGTGGTTTTGGTTCTGTGGTTGGGATCGGTGTTTTTATGATTTTGTGGTGTGCTTGAGCGTTTGAAGGGTGATTGGAAAGTGACCTTTGGTGCAATTTGTGCAAGATGAAGCTGTTTTGGCGGTTTTTGTGCTCGCTGCTGTTATTGGTGCAAGTTGTCACGGGGAACTGGTGGTAAGTTAAAGGAACTATTTTTTATAAAGGTTTTTTGTCAGTGTCAAAAACATAAAGATATCAAAAAAGTTTTTAGGTAAGAAGTTTTGTTAGGTTTTTCTTTTCCTTACAAATTCTTTGTCCGCTCTAGATTTTACAACTTTTAACTGCACAATTATCGCAGACTCTCCAAAAAGACTAAAAAGTTGCACCACCTATTACAGCTTTTTATTGTAAGCCGTAGATAATCTTCAAAGAGGCATATTCTCAAACCTAGACCTCTTTATTTATAAAACATTTTTTATTCATAAGTGTGAACTTATTTATACGTTCAGTTTAACTAAATGATAAATTTTAACTATTTAATGAAAATGTATACTTGGTCTACTTGGAATTATTATGTATTATATAGAATTCAATATCGTTAATACTGATTAATTATTGTCATCTCTAACCATTTGTACACCGTAATCGGTAAAACATGTTGATACTCTCTACTTGTTTTGTAAAACCTCTCTACACATGTTTTTGCAAATAAATGATCTTTATCTTTATCTTTATCTTTAACTCTGTCAAAATTTTGTAACGTACAAAATTGGTCTGTAATTCTAAGAGTTTTTGAAAAGTTACACAAAGATCTTAAACGCAAATCTCGAAATGTCTAAACACACCTAAAGTGCCTACTTCAGAAAGTCCATCTATCTCACTAAGCGATTTTCACGGAATTAATATAATATTCAAAATCGGATAATTCACCGGACTTCGTGAAATTTAAACCTCATTTCAATGTCAGTCATTTTCTACTGACATTCCATTCGCGTTTTAAATTGCCTTGTAAGTTTTTATCGCTGTTGCAATATCCAAAATAACAGCTATATTTCAATGCAATATACATACATACATGCATAAAATCACGCCTGTTTCCTGACGGGGTAGGCAGAGATCACGGATCTCCACTTGCTACGATCCTGACATACCTCTTTTGCTTCATTCACTCTCATTACATTCTTCATACATGCGCGTCGGTTTAGGGTACTCTTGATCTAACCTTTCTCTAAAACGTCCCCAATTTGATCGAGGATATTATTGCAATATTATTGCATTTAAATATTTTATTAAATTATGTCCACAGCATCCATTTCATTAGTCTTCTTCGTGCAAAAGAAGACCGTAAAACGTGATAATGGCGAATTTGTGGTCTCTTCTACAAATGCCAATAACCTTCTTATCTTGGTCACTAGTTCTTTTGAAACAGCGTGGTGGAAAGATTAAAGTGGCCTCAGATGCTCCTTTCGAGCACTTGGCACTGGCTTCGAACATGGTACAAAGATGTCGGTTTCCTTACGATATTTTTCTAGACTTACCAAAAGCTTACCAATAATTGAATTGAAATTCCTATGTCTATCGTACACCAAACGTTAAGATTTTACCATCTTTTCAGTCCAACTATGCACGCGGTTTGACTCTCACAAGTCAGTAAATATGTAAAAAGTCAATGTTTTGACCAATGATTGCCAATGATGCGTGCCTAGAAATCTTTTTGATCATGATCCTTCTCTTCCATTACAATCTGCCATCTGTCATTTCCGTTATTACTCCTTTCAATCATATTTTTCAACTGCATATTTTGTTTGATATTCTTCTGCCTACGGTTACCTATATTCTTTCACATCTATGGCATCTCTGGCTTTAGGTGTTGTTATAATTCTGCCAATGTCCGTCATTACATGATATGAATCTCTTCTCTATACGATTGGTAATACATACATGTCATTTTTAAACAGATTCGTCTTCTTTGTCTTTTTATTTTTCTTATGCTTCACTTTTAGACACTAAAGACCTTTATACTCAGTTCTTTGATAAATATGAGATACCAGAATATCTATACTAATATTATAAGCAGAAGATTTGTTTGTTTGGTTGAACGCGCTAATCTCAGGAAGTACTTAACTAGAACTGAAATATTATGATTGTGATGTATTAGTCCATGTATCGAGAAAGGCTATTATAACATCACGCTACTACCAATATAGGAGTAATAATAGTGCTAATACCATTTTAGCATCAATAAAATGATGCAAAAACGGGAAAAAATATCTTATACCATTAAACGATCAATTCTTGTATATATTACTAGCTTCCGCTCGTGGCTTTGCTCGCGAGGTACCTACATAAAATATAACCTATGTTACTCAGGGATAATGTAGCATTCTAGTGGTGGAAGAATTTTTGAAATCGGACCAGTAGTTTTTGAGTTTATTTGTTACAAACAAAAATACAAAAATACAAAACTTTCCTCTTTATAATACTCGTATTAGTACCTAAGTACCTATAGATAATTATATGATCCGAATCTCGGAAATGTCTCCAACAATTTTGATGAAATTTAGTATGCAGGGGGTTTCGGAGGCGATAAATCGATCTAGCTAGGTTTGATTTTTAGAAAACGTCGTTTACAAAAAAAAACCGAGCAAAGCTCTGTCATCCAGGTACTATTACTTAAAACGCGCAGACAAAGTTCGCTAAGTCAGCTAGTATTTTTATGTAAGAGCACCGTGTCATAAAACAAAGAGTTTAATAATCTAATATGTCAACATCATTGTTATCCCAGATGGCATTGTCACTTTGATCTGCTGGTTTCCGCTGGTGCGTACGCGCCGTTAAATTATATTTAAACTTTGAGGTAGGATTAGGGTTTTCAAAATGATGCACCTGTTAAATAAGAATTACTTAATACTTAAATATTATATTTTTTTGAAACCTTTTTTTAAGTAGGAAGATACTTAAAGTTTTAAAGTCAATATTGAAAATAAGTTAAAAAATCACCACAACTTTACCTATTATAAAGTTATGTAGATGGGTACTTATCATAAGTCATACAAATTGATGACTGATGACTGATAGAGACGACGAGAAAGAAAGCATGAAATGGAACCTAAAAAGTTCAAAGATGTCCACCGAAAGTGCCTAGATACTTCACACGTCATCATTCCACTCTGAATCATAGATATCTTTACTCAAACGATGGCTTTCTAATCCAAACCATTGACCCTAAAAATATTTATACCCCTTCGAGGGTTGTTGTTACATTATTCGCTCATTTGAGCAGACTAAGTCTTTAGACCTGTACTGCCTAGTCGTACGTAAGTTAATTTCTTCCGTTTTCTTTAAAATCTAACCTAACCTAACCACCATCCCAGTAATTTTAGACCCTTACTATTCATAGAGTTTTAATACCTTTTTTTTTTCGGGGGGAAATGCATTACGCATACCACCCGGGCGCAGGGGGCACCCGAGTAGTTATGTGGGACTCCCCGTATAGGCTAATGAGACCCACGGTATACCCACTAAAAACCCCCCGTCTTCCACCTCACCGCCTAGTGACGGGGCCACGGGAACGCTCTCGCACACATCCGCGACCCCACCGGCGGTAGCCGCCTACAAGCGGCTCAATCCCGAAAGCCCGAAGGCCCTCCACGATGGGCGCACCAGATGGTAAGGCGCGCCTCCCTCCCCGGCCTCCACCAGTACTGTAGCAGACGCCCCCTGAGTCTGCTACTAGGAGGCCACGGATACCAGACAACTGGTACCCGGTGGCAGATCAGGTCCGTGGCTCTGCCATCTACCACACCTCGGCCACAGAGGATAGGACAAGCGGCGCACCGATATACCGACATGTCTCTTCCTCTGCGGCCCCAGCACTCCACGGCCGCAGAAGATAGGGAGAACGGCGCACCGCAATACCGGCACTCCTCTTCTTCTGCGGTCCCCTCTCCACGCGCGTCCGCAGCGGACCTGCTCAGCCCGCTGGGAGCGCCCCCCTCTTTGCCTCTTAGCTTCACCGTGGGTGACCAGTCCACGTTACTAAGCCCCCCCGCCACGACAAGGGGGGGTGAGTTTTAATACCTAAGCTGACCGACGTTGTTCTGTCTAAACTAATAAATATTGTTTTTTTTCTTTCATAAGAACCTTCTCCTTACAAACAAAAAAAGAATAAGCGGAATTGGTTCAGTTGTTCACGCGTGATTCCGTGAGCAAGGCAAATAGGGATTCATTTAATAATAGCTGAAACTTAGCCTATCCCATAAACAAAGTTAATCTAAAATCCTGAACACTATCCGGGATGATTTATCCAAAGGCAATCACTTTGACAAAACGCGAGGTTGGCCAAAACGAACAAAATAAGGCCATTGTCAGAACAATGTCCCATAAATTATTTTTATACGAATCGTATCGGCCGGTTAAGTAAAAGGAATACGAAAAAATCAAGGCAAAAAACTTAATCGCACAGAAGAAAATGTTTGCGTTGCTATTACAGAGATTGAGTTAGTTTTTTGGATCGTTGAAACATTCCGGAGCTAGTTTGTATCGTCACCTGTATGGCAAACTCACGAATCTGCACTTTTTACAAAATATAGTTTTTACGCCAAACAGCTTAAAATGCACTGATACACTGCGTCAAATTGTATCTGTAGATATTTAATTAAAATTTGGCTCAACGTTTTTGGCATTGTATCAACGTGCCTCCAGTGATCTGGTTCAGTTGAGCTATCTTTAGATCGTTGGTAATGGTTCATAGATAGGATAGGTAGGTTCTTTGTTTCATATGTATTTTATATATAGTGTACCTACCGACATAAAATATAGCCTAATTATGTTCATTCTAAATATTGGTGAAAGAATTTTTGAAATCGGATGGGTCGTAAGCGTTACGGAGATTACCTCTTACAAAAAAAAACAAAAAAGCTTTACTTCTTTATAGCATTAATTGTAAATATTTATAACAAAGTCAGTTAGTTACACCATTTATAACTCGAAAGCGACCTATTTTTATGATTTTTGATACGTTGGATTTGTCCCGCCCCAAAAAGCATAATATATAACTATTAAACATTTTTTAAAATGAATTATATGTGGACGAGGTCGCAGGCAACAGCTAGTAATACATATATTGTAGTACGTTATGTAGAATAATATTTGTACATCGATAGTTCACCTAATTACGGCTATTGTGAGTTGTTTGCGCTGACAGATGTCAAAACAAACAATCGTATTGTTACATTATTAGTAGATAATTATCCAATAATAAACATTTTATTGGTATTGTTTTTATTAGTGCACGTAAAACTGGTAACTGTAAATAATGTCAAAATAAGTATTAATACTTTAAGCAGTTGCCTCTGACTACCCCTTTTAAACGTATCGATGCTTTTCGCTGAAAAGGTCGTAACTCCAAACCACGTATTATTGGTAATGACCAAAAAAGGAAATATAAAAAAAAACAAATGTTAAAAATGTATGTAGGACAAAATTTGAATGTATCTTAGCTAGATTTAAATAAAAAATCAGAAGTTGGTGCATATATTTTCAAACAAACTAGGCAAAGCTTGTTATGGAAAGCTGGTAACCAATAGGAAAATTAAATACTTTAATTTCATGTCCAGACACAAAGCAACTATCTATGAGGGTAGTTTGATAAGTTTTTCAGAGTTAGAGAAATCTATTTTTAGAAGGGTTTATGAAGTTTCAATATCGTTGGTCTAAATGTGTTAAAATAAAATAAGTTAAGTACATTAAAAATATGGTTTTTTAATAAAAAAAAGTCACTGATTGTCACAAATTGCTCTCGTATTTCATGATAGCATGAAGATTGGTTGATAATAAGTTATTTCACGAAGGGTATAATATAAAATAACTAAATTATTTTATGAGATAACCAAAATGGTCCATTTGTTCATTGGTCAGACGAAGGTGTATTCATGATAAAAAAGTCTTCCAAAATTGCTTGTCTGTGGGCGCTTCGGTTTCCGACCTAACGGCCCATAACTCCATGTTTTCAACTAATTAGCAAAATAACCGTCCACTTTTTTTAAACTTTTAATGAAATCGATCGGATGTTTGTACAATATCGCCCCCGCAGTATGCCCATAACAAAACAAGTTACGTACGTACCTACCAACAGAACATAATTGAGTTTGGGCATGAATTTTCTTATTTAAAAGTTATCTTTTTTGTGTAGTTGGCTTTTATTGTTTGTATTATTTTTATAATCAATTTTTTTTTCTTACCCTACGTGTATGTATATTTTTTGGCTGTCGCTGTAGCCCAAACGGCTGAACGGATTTTGACAGATGAGATATCGTTGGATTTGTCTAGATCACAAAAGTGACATAGGCTACATGAAATGTTAATATGGCGGCTGTATTTTCAGTTAATTTCTGTCGAGTTTTTTGATTTTAAAATAAATAAAATAAAAAAATATGATCACGACTGTAATCCCCAGGCTCGGAAGATATCTCCTCAGATCTTTAGTTACTTAGATCTTTGAGGATATCTAAAGAGGGTAGTCAGAGGCAAGTCCAAACATGACATTTGGTACATGCCCACATTTTGCACAATAGGTAGTTAGTATTCCGTACGTGACAGGTTGCAAGCCCATCGCCGCTTATAAGAATACTAACCTATGACACATACCTTCGAATTTTTGGTTCTAGGGTATGCCGGTTTCCTCACGATGTTTTTCTTCACCGTTTAAGAGCACTGGCATTGCGCACATAAATTTTTCGAATGGAAAAACTCATTGGTGCACGACCAGATTTGAACCCACGACCTTCGGATCGCGAGGCAGGGGTGCTACCACTAGACCACCAGCGCTCTATTAAAATAAATACCTACTAGTTATCTCGTCATTTCGAAGAAAAACAAAAATATAAACAATCAGGCTTAGTAGACATCTCCTGAGATCACTGTTACTTCAGATCTTTGAGAATATCAAAACGGCTAAGTACCTCATTTTTGTTAGAGGCAAGGGTTTTCTAACTGAATATAATATAATAGCTAAGTGAATTATGGACCTCCCTATAAGTTCTAGTTAAAACTATTAATACTTCAATGCCATTCCAAACACTTACTGTTAGTTAGCTTCCTGAGTCGCTGCCACCGTCAAAGAGCGGGGTACATCATTTCAGGTCAAACACATCGGTTGGATTACGCGTTGACAATAATTGACCTGCCATGACGTAATGAATTGGTGTTCTACTGTTTCACCGCTATAAAGCAACAGTTACATGACGGCCAACATTTATCAGGAGCTCACCACACAACCACGTGTTAGTTAAACGCTACGTTAACTACAAACGGAGTGTAACGAAATAATTTTACTGAGAACTGTAATATTAGTTTTGTCTATCCAATAGGGCTGTCTCTTTGATCTTTAACTCTAGAGTACTGGTGGTGTAGTGGCAGCAACCCTGCTTCTCGATCCGAAGGTCGTGGGTTCAAACCTGGGGCTTCATCACGAATTCATAATACATTACCGAATTAATATTACTTACCTACCTAAATTATTTTTTCGTATTATGACCTACGCAAATTGTATTGACTTCAAGCTTCAAAGTGATCCTTGCGATTGTATTGAATAAATATTTTTTCAATTTCAATTTCAATTTCAATATCAATTTCAATTTCAATTTCAATTTCTTCAAATGTGACGTTTCTAAAACGAAATCGTTACGGCATCGTTCTGGAAGTCTTCGTGGTAAGGCCCCTTGTCATGCATCAATGAGTTTTTCAATTCGAAAAAAATATGTGCGCAATGCCAGTGCTATTATGCAGTCATTATATCGATTAATTCTACCCGTTTGCTAAATTTTAGTTACTGTTTCTACCCACACTGCTTATAGTTAATGTTTAATTTAAAAAAAAACGAATGAAAAAAACGAATGCCAAAATGTATGAAACAGCTGTTTTTTCGCGCTCACAGTGTTGGTTTCTTAGAAAAAGTTGTTTATATTGATGGGTACTTTAACCCCCTGAAGTTTTCGGTAGTCGTCTTTTTACACCCCGTATAGTACGTTCAATTCACTGTTAGTGATAGCGCGCACGAGATACTTTTGTCGCCGTGACTGTTTCGTCACTCTTAGGTTATATATGGAGATGTCACTCAGTGTCACGTCGTAACATGCTCGCATCTCAATAGGTACATAACCACGGACATGATAAGAGTGACGAAACAGTCACGGTGACAAAAGTCACTCGTGCGCGCTATCACTTTACAATGAAGAATGTTAATACATTTTGAATATCAGCTCTCCATATTCTCAGTCAAAAATAAAAATACAAGTGAAAGAATTACTTCGATACGTCAATTAGTTTCCGAGTTATAGAAGTAAACGTGCGATACGGACTCGTATGATGCGTGTGACGGTGTGACGTCATCGCATAACACAACTCCTAAGCGGAGAGTTGCAAATTGACGTCACATGCGGTCACGTGACTGTTAGCGGGACTCGATATTTATCGAAGTTTAAATGCCTGTAAAATCAAAACTAATTGGTATTTTTGATTACAACAAAAACTAGTGTATTTGTATACATACAAGCTTTAATGTAACTAACTTTCAACCGATTTGGCATACCTATTAACATTCTTAATTGTGTGCACATTTCCTAAGAAATACCAAATCATAACTTTAAGGAATTGGACTAAGCTGGCTATAAACCCATCAGCTACTTCATTTAGACGTTCTGATCCCAATTTACGGATCGTAACCGAACCCGCTGGCGATTACTAGTAATTACTTACGCATATTATTTGACAGATATCACAGTTTCAATTAAAATTTAAGGACTAGAGATGAGACACCAAAAAGCCGGACAGTTTTAGGTTTTGTCCGACCCTGGGAGATGAGAATCTTTATTTATTTAAATCGCGTATGTCACTTTCATTCAGAGCGCCTTAAGTGAATCAGAGCAAGACAACGATTTATTCAACTAAATCCCAAATTACGATTTAGAATAGAGTGTCAAGATTACCGACTATTTACCTTCACATTGAAATAAAATAGCTGGCTCAGTTTATCTACAATTAATACATCAATTGGCAAATCTTGGTCAGACAGGCTTAAAATTAAAAAATAAAGCTTAAGTAAGCTTAATTAAGTCAATTATCATCGCTACTTGTAATGACTTGGCCGGATAAATAAAAAAGCCGGACAGAGACAGACAGTATTTAGCCATCCCTAGCGTAATGTCGTGAAAATAATATTTACTGAAGTTTAATTAAATTAAGGCTCCAAGGGATTTAATGGTCAATGATTACGGTAGTTAGTGGTCGTTAAACTAGGTCTTTAGAGTTTAATTAATGGTTAATATTGTTGTTACTGTTTAGGTATACCTACATATATTATGTCTAAACACAAAGTACATTATGTAGTATAATAATGTCTAAACGCAAAGTATTAGCCTTTCAATTATTCTCATGTAGGTAAATATTTTAGTAAAAAAATGAATAGGACTTTATTACCCAAAATAACAAATAAGAGTGGTTTTCCATTCAACCCACGACACTAATGATACAGACAATTTTACAACCCATTTTTTAATGTTAGTTCTAGTTTCAACCTAATGCTAAAATATGCGTCACAGAGGTATCAATACAAACTTGATTTTGCAAAGTAAAACTGTACCTACAAAGGTCACTCGCTTTGAATGTTGATTGGTGCAAATGGCACAGATAAAAATTCAAATTAATTCTTTTTAGATCAGTTCTTGTTTTAACCCACGCTTACTGCGTTTTTATTGTCAAAACTCTACTCAAATATTTGATACACTGAAACCGAGTAAGACCAGTAGAAAAAAAACTTAAGTTTTCAGTTTAAAATAAAATCAGATTCTGGTATTGGTTGTCTAAATTCTAAATTTTTATATTTGACACAGTGCAACAGAAACAGTAAGACCAATAGATAAAAATAAAAACAGATTATCTATGATGAGTTTTTTTTCAGATTAATAAGAAATAAAGGTCATGAATAAAACTTTGTACTTATTCAAGTCAATACAAAGGCGTGTTTAGTCAAACACGTGTTTATGTCAAACAGAAAGGGGACAGTGAAACCAGTTTCAAATGACACGTTTGATTGTGTTTGTAATGTTTTGGCGCCAACTGTAGACTTCAAAAGATACGGGCCCTAGAGGGTATTTATTTTGTACTTCCCACCTTGGCTCGACACGGGCCGTCATGGGAACAACTGGGCTTTACAGACAAAAGTTTGTGACGGACGTGAATTTTACAATATTCTAAAATACTATTTAATGCTACAAGCTAAAAATTACTGTCAAAAAATTTAGACTTGAAATGGCTTGGTGTTGCAGCGGTAAGCGCGTCCCCAAAAAAAATCTTAGTTCTATGACGTCCGAGTAGATGTCCCCCTTTAACAAAGAGGGGGACAGATATAACTTTTTCGATTAATAAAAGTTCTATCTATCCCCCTGGCCAATGCCAAGAGGAAGGCAAATAGAAAGTTTTGGTCCCAACTGTCCCCCCAGGGTAGAACAGTGTGGCAAATGGGAATCATTCGAAAAAAATAGGAGTTTTATAAAATAGAATGCAGCAGTTAAAACCACATGATATGCCAACACGAACCCCTTGCGTAAGCCCCGAGTCCCTACTGTCCTGGGGGATTGAAACGCATGGACGCAACTTTCGCTCAGATTGCGTCCAATTCAATTTGCCGTCGTAATGTATCAAACAAAACTGGCTTGATACAATCATTTATAAACGCGTCGCAAAACATTTACATGTTGCTGGCGGGTAGGGTTGTCACTTCAGACGTATGAAATTTTTTTCAGTTTTTTTTTTAACAATCACACGTATGATTTGTTAACCTTCAAAAAATAAGATGAGTCGTGTCTGGCATAAAAAGGTCAGTAATACTTTCAGTAATATTATTTTTCCTTGTAAGAAATACATATTATGAAAAAGCTAAGATACCAATATCGACTATCTATTTAAAGCTTAATTGATCTTGCTAGATCATAGCCAGAGGAATACTTAGTTATATGGCTATTAGACATTTATTTATTTTTTAAATAATGCTATATTATCAGCTGTCAGCAGGAATCTGGGCTGCGATTATGTAATTCTGATACTAACAAAACATTATTGCTAACAGCTTCTAGTTACTAGCGGTGAATTGTTTCATGGAAAGTTTATTCCCATAAAATTATTAATATAACATTTTTGGTTTATTACCTTAAGTATATTGTTTGTAAGTATCAGAATTGCGTAATCGCAGCACTGTCGCTGATAGATATTCATTGTAATTGATTGCAACAAGAGTTCCATAATAGCCACTCTAATCTCTGTATCTGTTATAAATCTGCCTTAATATAAATGCAGTGGCAACCCTACTGCTCAGCCTAAGGGCTATTGCACATCGCTTGGCTAATTTGGCGATGTTATACAAGTCGGCTCACTCTTTAGCCAGCCTATTACAATATTTGACATATAGTGATGGGAACTAAGCTTTCTAATATTTATCGATATCGAAAAAACAAATCCTAATCCTCAATATCGAAAATAAAATGACGGTCTTTAACAGATTGTCATTATGGTAACGTTTATTTCAAAATTAGAACATAACAAGCGCTTTATGGACAACAGTTTTCAAATTGAAAGTTTAGTGATTTATAATTTTCAGAATTTTCTACGCTTTATTTAGAAATTTTATGTTTAATATTAGGCATTACCTTTTAAAATAAGGATACCAAAGTTTTGAGAATAATCCACGGACATAAAATAATCAAAGCATTTTAAAATATCACATGAATCATAAAAAACCCAGAAACTCAACAACACAATATAATATCATCGACGCAGCCACCACTGCTATGAATATTTAATTTTACCCCTTCGTGTTTATTTATTGGTCGTATATTTCATGGCCTGGGGGTGTGTGCGTACACTATGCGCTGTCAAAATTATTACGGGGCAACCCTTGCAGCGTGACGTTGATGATCGTGATTACTGAATGAGAATTTGTTGTTTATTTATGGTAATTTTGAGTGCATGTTTTATGATTGGGAAGCTTATTCTAAAACATTTTTTTGTTTCAAACTTTTGTGTCAGAAAAATATTTGATTTGTAAAACTAATTACATACCTATTATCTGTATCTACACTATAATTGGGCTTGCAATCTGTCACGTACGAATACTAACTACTGTGCAAAATGAAGGCATGTGTCAAATATCATGTTTGGATATGCCTCTGAAAAAAGATTTGTTTGTTTGAATTAAATAGGCTCCGAAACTACTGGACTGATTTAAAAAAATATTTCATCAAGGTTTAGAATGAACTTTCAGGATGAACATAGGCTATATTTTATGTAGGTACCTCACGGGCGGAAGGTAGGTAAACTACCTACTATAAGTAGCTAGCAAGTAAACATTTAAGGTTTATTCAAATAATTTTGTAAGCACTTTTGGTTATATTTTAATATTTTTTTTAAAGTTTCGAAAAAAAGAGACTTATTAAAGTCGAAACACTCCGCTTTTTGCACCTTGATAGCAATATACAATACATGTTATTTTTTATTTTTTTGTGGCTTACCTTTTATTAGTGGGTGTTTAACGATACCTTAAAAAAACAACTAGGCACAAATTAAAAATCGTTTTTTTAAAAGTCTTCTTAAAACCTTGTCTTAATTATATATGACTATTAATTTCTTTAAAAAGCAAACTTGTATTTTATCCATTTTATCTTCGTCGGCTTGAAAGATAACAAATTACATGGTCAATGTCGATAATTCAGCGTCAGTCCGGCCGCATCTAGACACCGCCATCGTTCGTGATTAATTTATGCAATGTCGATAGAGCAATCAGATTTCACATCACTATTTTTCGAACCATGTAAAAGTATTGTGATATTTTGTACTGACATCGGCCCTCGTATTTATTTGGCTATTGTGTAAATTTATATTTTTTAACTAGCTTTCGCCGGCAGCTTCGTCTGCGTGGTAAGTACCTTATTTTTATGTTATAAATTTTCCTATGTATTTAAAACATAAGAAAGTTATTCAGTTATTCGGAGCAGTGACAAATCCAACAAACCAAAAACCATGAAAATCGGTCCAGTCCTTCTAGAGTTAAAATAAGTGTTCGAATAAACCCGACTTTGTTTATTGCCTATGCATCGTTTTGGCAATAACTTATTGTTTTTTTTAATCTACTTCATCAACTAGGCAACAGTCATCCCTAAATTTTAAGTTTTCATTAAAGATATTTCGTTTTATATATTTTTTTCAAATCTCGATAACCACTTCTATTCTCCCTCCAACATTAAAAAATAACTAAGTAGGTATATTAAAAACGAATAAAAAGTTAATATGAGTTGTTTTATAAATAAGCTAGGATATTTATTGTCTATTGAAGCTTAAAAAATAACTTAAAAACTAAAGACAAAACCAACAATTCCAAAACAAACATACTGAAATATCTTACATCAGAATTAAGTTTTGAAATCACAAATTACTCAAAGTCAAACTTAACCGATCCGCAATGAAAATATTAGTTTAAAGAAACTTCTTGAAATAAACTTTCCATCCACAAGTTCCGCTATTGCGACGTGTTTGTGGGTTTTCTTGTTTGACTTTCGAAGTTTTCAACATTTCAAAATTGGAATCGAACCGATACTTTTGTTTTAAAATCCAAAATGGCTGACTAAATATGGTATTATTGCTAAAGTTTTTTGGTACCTATGTGATTGTGTTCCGTTTTATTGTATGACTAGCTTCCGCCTACGGCTTCGCCCGCGTCGTACCTTGAAAAACAATGACAAATCTATACCACGGGTACCGTATATTTTTCCTGGATAAAAAGTAGCCTATGTGTTGTTCCAAACTATAATCTATATCTGTGCAAAATTTCATCCAGATCCGTTCAGCCGTTTCAGCGTGAAAGAGTAACAAACATACATCCATACATCCACACATCCATACAATCTCACAAACTTTCGCGTTAATCATATTAGTAGGATACCGGCTAGCAATGAGTATTATTTTTTTTAAATGTCTAAAATTAAATATATTTTTTTACGATTGTGTGGGTTGTACCTACTGCGTAATATAAACATGAAATCAATTTGCAATTTTATCATTAGTAGCAAACTTCCGGTCTAGAGACAAAAAAGCACCGGAAATGCCTATAAAGAAGCAAAATAACGACTTCACTCTATCAAAAATCTTCAAGGATGGTTGATTTTTTTATTTCTAAACGTCATCCGACCGGAAAATTGTTTCAAAAATCAGTAGGTACCCATGGCATAATGGGTGCTTTTATGGGAACTGAACCCTGAGTTTTGGAGTGGTTTTAAGCTGTTATAATAATAAAATTACGTTGAAATTGACGTTATAAAGAAACTGTGGTAAATGGTACGGTTATTCAACCCTCAATGGCTGCTCAAACTCAAATTCAAATTATATTTATCCAATAAAATCATAAGGATCATTTTTTCTTACATGCAAGTGTATTTAGGCAATATTCCAGCCCTAACTTCAGATTGAAAAATATTCCTAACAAATAAATAGTTGGATCTTAGTGCAAAAACGTAAAAACCGAAATAATTATTTTTACGAACGAAGTCTTGACTTTCCACTAGTTAGGTAATAAAATAATTATTAGCCAGTCCAATAAAATTATAACTTTCAATTCCAACTACTTACTTTTAGTTCTAGAATTTATGTTGAAAGCAAAGATCCTGAGAAACTACCAGTTAATTGCTTACATATTTTACCTGAGGTATTCAACGCTATCACAGTCTCATTACAGTTTTTTACTTATTTTTACAAAAAAATGTGTAAAAGGTAGACCACCTCTGACTTTGGTAGCCGAGTACGGAACGACCGTCATTAATTTTAAATGATGTCAGTGATTGTCAACAGTTGGGCCAATAACAATTTTTTAGTTGTTTTTTAATCATTTCACACGATTTATGCATTTTGATTTAGGTCTTTGGATTATGTTTAAATTTATTCGATTTATTTGGAAGTGGGGTTAGCTTCTTAATTATTTTCTTTAAAATAAATAACAAACAGTTGGCGAGTAATTTGTTTTCATTTAAAACGAGGGTCGAGCGAGTAGTGCCTACTTCTTTTTTCTTCTTTTTTCATTATATAAATATTTACTTTTTAAATTTTTGTTAAACTAAATTATACCACGCTAAATATTGACACTGCTCAAGTCAGAAAGTGGTCATTGTTGAAATTAACCAGTCTCCGAGCACAAAGAGTGTGTTGAGGTTTCATTTATTCATAAAACGTAGATCTCATTTCACTGACCATAATTATCTTCAAGCATCATCATTATGAGAACGTATAAAAATATTGACACTATCATGTTTTGAGTAATCGCATCTGCGAATCAAATAACGTACTCATGTAATAATACAAACTGCAACATCTACACGATACTCAAACCTTTCAACATATTCAAGCAGTTATGTGAACTGTGCAAGCGAGTTTCAGTACTTAAGTAATAACGGATTTACATAAAACTAATACCTTAGTAGAATTAGCCTGCTGAATAAAACATTTAATCCTTTTTAAGATTCCGAGACCGAGCAATAAATAAAATTAAAAACAATAAAACTGTCAACACGGGGTGCAATGTGTGGTCTTTATTATTGACTTCATTTCTGTATCAATTTGAAAACTAAAGTATTTTATAACTAGGCCTTACCACCAGCTCTTACGAACCATCATGTTTCAGAAACGTCATAGTTTCAAGCTTGAAATAACAATTTCACACAAGGTTTATAGGTCATGGTAGGAAATAACAAAGTTTTATTACTTTGATGTTGCCCGAAGAGTTTGTGGTAGGAGCTCTAGCTCAGGGACTTTATAAGGTTTTCTTAAATCAAATTTAACCGAAACCGAAGCCGAATTGCGTATAAATTCGCAAATTTGAATGAAAAAAAAAAAATACTTTACGACCAAAATTTTATTCTACTGATGCAAAGTCTTCATTAATAATGATCGAACATCACTGGTAAGTTTGTTTAATCTGAATTTTTATGAAGAATACGCTCTTTGATATAACTATAGCAGAACATAACTATATCCCTAGTATGAGTTTAAAATTTACGCATTCTATGTCGCCTTTCGTTGTCTCACAATAATATTAGTTTACTATCTAATCGTCAGTCCCAACAATGATTTTCAAACCGAGTTTTCACCAATCGACCTCTGGTTATCAAATTTGTTCACCAGTTAATATCAGTAGGTATAAGTTTTAAAGCCAAAAAACCAACTCATTCGATCGTTCGATCGATAATCGATTAATGCCTACTCGCAAGCTACTGGCAATACGCGTAGGAAACCCTACACCGTTATGTCGGCAAATATGTGCATTTAGCCCTAAGTGACTCGTCGAAGACTGCGATACACTTATATTGAGGCTTTACGACTGGTAACAGGTTATGAAGCGATTTTACACTCACTGCTACCTGCGATTATGTTGCTGTGATGATTTTATACAGAAATACTTTTTTCCTTTTTCATTTTTGAGTTTTTAAAATATTAGGTATTAAGTAATACTGGCAACATAGCCTACTTATACAATACTTACGTCTAAGTAGAAATTGATTAATTTTATAATATTCTTTGTTAAGTTAATGCTGCTTTATTAATTGTTGTTTTAATATTTTTAAATTGACCAAATAATGGCAACTAAATAAGTACTTTATAATAAATCATTCAAAAAAATTTTAACTGAAGCAAAAATTTCTTAAAATGACTGTACTTACTAGAGAAGATTATGTTAATCTTGTTCATTTTCTTATAAATTTTCTTAATATATTCGATTGCGTACCTACTAAAGAACATTATCGATTGCTACTCTATAAAATCAAATGAATGCCTATCCGGTTGTCATTCCGTTTATTTTACATCTTTATCAGGTAAAAGTCGAATATAAACGCAGATCTTAATGCTAGATTGAACGTTTGAAGGGCTCATAAAGAGCTAACCTTAGTTATATTACTTACAAAACCCTCAATAAATTCATAAAAAGAGTTATCGTTTAATAATAATAATAACTTTATTTCAGGTAACAAGAAAAATGTACAAAAAGTAACTTAACTAGGACCCATATTTTATATACCTTAGAGACTAACATATTGTATAAAAAACTATATATGTATTCATTGTTTAAAAAAATTACTGAATAAAAAGTAATTCCTCTTCTTCTTCTTTGTTTATGGTATCTGTCTCTTTTGAGATCAATTTTGCTAGTGTCAAGTGTTTAAATTAGTAGTATTGTCTAGTCAATTTTAAATGATGGCTCTTTTGTTCAAAATTTACGAGATTTCCTCCGATGGAATTAATAACTATTTTTAACAAATAATAACATTTACTTTTCTGACTCTTCAGTATTTGAAACCTATTTTCGATCTATCTATTTAGCCTACATTCTTGTTGGGTCTATGCATCCTTTTTTCCTCTTGCACTAATCGCATTAGTGAGCTTCTTTCTTCACTATGTCCTCTGGCACCTTGGTTTGCCTGGTATTCTATGACCTTTGCGTGACTAACGGTCACCAGTCACCACTGTTTTTATTCACTTACCGCCTTCCTGCCAAATGTCCTGCCTACCCATCTATATACACGTACTTCATCATCATCATCATCATCATCATCTTCCTGCCCTTTTCCTACGTTATGTGGGCTCGGGGCATAACATGTGGTCTTCTTCCATTTTCCTCTATAATTCGTATCTTAGTACTCACTCCTTTCTAACCTATGTTATCTTTCACATAGTCCATCCATCTTTTCGTTGGCTTACCTCTACCCTCTATATACTCGTACGTATTAATAGGTAATTCTGTTGTAGCTAAGATCTTTGTTTCAAGTCAAATAAATATTATGGTCATAACTTGTTTAAGAAAAGATTCTATTCATTTATTTGCTTCTCGTACATTCCTCATCTTTTGTAGGATGTATTTGCCCTCTTGTGAGGAGGAATTTTCAATTTGCGATTATGAAATTCAAAGTTAAACTCACGAAGAAAAGCAACAGTTATTAAGGCGAATGCAGATGTTTGGACGGCTTTAGATGTGTAGTAGGGTTGGCAAAAGTATCTAAAATTTAATAAGAAAAGAAATAAGTTACGTAACGAGAAAAGTGATGAATTTGAATGTCATCCATTTTACGTAAGACAAGGCAGTATGGTCTTTAGACTTTAGCCTGATCAAATGGACAAATAAATAAAACAAAATGTCATCCACAGATACAAGAGAAAAAAACCAAAGGAAAGATGGAACAATTTAACAGAACAATTAACATGTTATATAATAAGATAAGAATCTGATAAGAGAAACGGGAAGATGATGATGAAGTATACAAAATATATTTTAAGTTCCTTTTTAACTAATTGTGGCAACCCTACCTATAAGAATAGTGCATTTCAGACGCCAGTAGCGCGTTATCGGTCCACGGCAGCGATGCTGCAGTCAAACTGCGAATTAGGTGCTTTGTACATTGTCTGCAAAAACTTGCCGTTTCAAAACAATGTCAGAAATCTAGTGATGTTGCAGTCAAACTGGGAATGGTACATTTACGTGTGCAGCTTTTATAGGCCATTGCGGGAATGTCCTCAGGCAAGGCACACTGAAATCACACGGGGAAATGCTTTTGTCGTCTAAAAGCAGGCGGGTATGACTAAAAACAACATTCGAATAATTCATATGACATTGTTAACTACACGTAAACAATGTAAACAGTTCGTGTAATTTATGATAATAATTTGATTCATCTATATCTATATAAGAGCTTAACCTGACTGACTGACTGACTGACTGACTGACTGATTTATCATCGCCCAGCCGAAACCGCTGAAGCTAGAAAGCTGAAATTTGGAAGGTGGTTTCCTTTTATAACAAAACCACCCACTAAGGCGGGATTTTCGGAAATTCCACCTCTAAGGGGGTGAAAAAGGGTGAAAACGTTAGTATGAAACTTTTTAACGCGTGAAGCGATTTTCATGAAACTTTGTTTGTGCACTGTAAATGCAAAATGAATGGACACGTGTTTCAGGATTTTTCAATATAAGCATCAAAAAGGGGTTAAATGTGGGGTCAATTTTTGTATGGGAACTTTTTAACGGGTGATGCGATTGGTCTGAAACTTTGTTAGTGTACTGTAAATGCAAAATAAATGAACATGTGTTTCAGGATTTTTCAATATAACCTTCAAAAAGGGGTCAAATGTAGGGTCAATGTTTGTATGGGAACTTTTTAACGGGTGGTGCGATTGGTCTAAAACTTTGTTCCGTGTTTCAGGACTTTTCAATATAACTCTAAAAAAGGGGGTCAAATGGGGGGGTCAATGTTTCTATGGGTACTTTTTAAAGGGTGGTGCAATTGGTCCGAATTTTGGTTTGGATACTTTAAATGCAAAATAAATGGAAACGTAAACCTGAATATTTCAAAATAGCCCTCTAAAATGGGTAAAATTGGGTGTCAATGTTATTTATGGGATTATTTTATTACTGTGATTTATTTAAACTCGGTTTAGATACTTTGATTGAACGAAGTCGCGGGCGGGACAGCTAGTTTTTTATAAAAGAACGAAAAAATTTAAATTATTATTTGAGTAATTCTTTATTGTACACAGTTAAATATAAAAAGATACAAATACAAAGGCGAGTTACAAGAGTTTTCTACCAGTGTAGAGTGTGGGTTCGATCCCCACCCAGAACAAACATTTGTGTGATGAACGCAGATGTTAGTTGTGTCTGGGTGTTATTATAATATTCTAGTACGTTTTACAAAAAAAAAATGTATTATTATAATTTATCTATCAACTATCTGGTTCCAATAGTATAGCTTTGCTTAGTTTGGGGCTAGATGGCGTTGTGAGAAGCGTCCACCAATATATTTTTTTATTTAACCCTAAAGACTAGGGAAAAGCTATGACGTAGGTGTATAAAATGTAATTGCAAAGTTAAAAAATATCACACAAAAAATCTAAAGTTAAGCTCATAAAATTTAACACAACATCTTTATGGCAGTAAATAATTAAATGATAATAAAGGCTTCAAAACCACTTAGTAATTAAATTAAACTTGTTTCAAACCGACCATTGAATACAGCGAAGTTAGTATAGAGCCTTGCAAAGAATAAAGCATAGTTAGTTGGTAAAGCTATTCATCTCGCTACAGAGTTAGGCATAGTTATTAAGGAACAAGCACAGAATACGGGAGAGTTGCTTAGTAAGCGACGGTTTGAAGATTATCTCTATAATGCAGCTAAAGTTGGCTGTATTTGAGCAATAATTAACTCAGATCAACTGGATGCGCAGCTAGTGTTGGGGTTAAAACAGTCTTCATTCTTATTTTCTTATTATTCTTATTTGACGACCTCAGTGGCGCAGCGGGCGAGTGTCCGCCTGCGACGCAAGAGGTTACGGGTTAGTTTCCCGCCTCGAAACAAATTTGTGTACGATCTGCAGAAATTTGTTCCGTCGGTCTGGGTGTTTTCTATGTATAATAAAAAATATCTATCTATTTATATAACGTATTAAATATATCAGTTATCTAGTACCCATAACACAAGCTTTGAGTCGCTTACTTTGGGGCTAGATGATGCTGTGTGGATTGTCCAGCATTATTTATTATTTATTTATTTAAGTTAATATAATTAATCTTACAAAGACATTTTTGTAAATCTTTTATGTAAGATTTAAAATAGTCTTGTTTTAAGACAGCATTTTACGACTACTTGTAAATTTCGTATTAAATTAATATAATAAAAGTTTTTTCTACCAAGTTGTGTCTACCAATCCAGGGGATTACAGTCGTGATCATATTTTTCTTTACCAAATGACTGTGATAAGGTATTTCTAAGGGTAAAAAATGATCTAGTGGCCGTCAAACATTGTCTGAAAAGAAGATCTATTTTTGATCGTAAATAGTCAGACAATTCGGTAGAGTAGGTTTTATTTTTTAATAAAAAAAAATAAAAATCTCTTGAAAATCCAAAATTAGTTTCGTTTTCGGACAAGAACTTTTTCCCATCACTAGTTGCCAGGATTCAATTCCGATGGCTTTTGTTCTTGTTCTTCTGATATTCAAGTTGCTAAATTGGGTGTTTCTTGTTTGTGGGTTAATTTAATATCACTTTTGGCTGTCTCTTCATTATAAATTGGTTTTATGTTTTGCTATATTTTTGTATTATTTAAGAACTAGCTTCCTCCCATGGCTTCTCCCGCGTGGTACCTTGAAAAACAAAAACAAATTTATCTCACAGGAACCGTACATTTTTTCGGGATAAAAAGCTCATGTATTATTCCAGACTATAATCTATATCTGAGCCAAATTTCTTCCAGATTAGTACAGCTGTTTCAGCGTGAAAGAGTAACAAACAGACATCCGTACATTCTTACAAACTTACGCGTTTATTATATTAGTTTGATAATGAAATAGTCTTACGTAAAAACTAAAATGAGAATATAAAATTTGAAAAAGTTAATTAATTTTTTTCCCTGCTTCCGGCGTTACCGGCTAAATCCTCACTTCAAAATTCTACAAAAAACGTATCTAGGGATTTTACCTGCATCCAGAATCATCAGAGGCTCTCCCATCTCCCTCGCACAGGGGCGTGGCTCTATAAATGCATGATTATAATTACAGGTTTCATGCAAAATCATGCTCTCATGTTTTTAGGGTTTCGTTACTGTAGGTTTACGAGTTATAGACTGTGCAGTCTGTGCGCATTTTTTAGTACAAAATATATTAAATTTCAACAACCGTTGTAGATAAAAACATAAAATTTAGAACATGATGTTATTGAACTAAGTTGCAGAATCATATTCCCTTTCTATAATGTTATATATTAATTTGTCGTTGGTGTAATTATTCATTATTGTTTTTTTGTAAATAAGTAAATTATCAAAAAAACATCACTATTATAAATTGTTACAATTAGAGTTTGTAAAAAATAACGCAACTTGGCCCCTCCGAAAATTAGATAAAACATTTGCAAGCATTTATTTACCACCAAAAAATGATCTGCCACGCTATAAGAAACGTAATATAAAATAAAAACATTTTAAGATATAAAATATTTTTTTTTGTATATAAACTGTCTCGTCCATTTAATTTAAGAATTATGGTATTAAAAATTAATTTCATTCAATTTTTAAAAGTATTTCATTAATTCCTTTTGAAAAAACTTCACGAAACCCTCAACATAAAGAGTTTACACGCATAATTATGGCGAATTTTGTTTAATAAAGGGCCATACGTCAAGGTCTTGATTACAGGTTGAGTTTTTAGTAAATGATACACCAATTCGCTGGTCATCGGCTTAAAATGTTCGTTTAATTAAACGCATGATTTTATAAGTTACAGTGAATGTTGGAAAAAATGAATGATAACAAACATCCGGATTAAAATAAAGTTTGATTGTCAACATACAGTCATAATGTCAGTCATCCCGTGACCACGAACGTGTGTAAACCTGTCGAAACGTCGGGAAAAATAGGTAAATAAAACGCGATAAATACCCGTTTAATACTAATGTCAACACACAGTGACTGGGTTTTAAAATCGCATTGTCATTTCCACGTGACTAATAAGCGTTTTAAAAACACTGAGTGCTTGATCCATGTGATTACAATACTAGCTGGGTAGCTATTATGGAAGACCTGTCGAAGATATATCGATAAAAAATTATATAAGCTCCCCTCTTGAAGTTACTTTGTCTATGACCTTATTAATTTGAAATGTAACATTTGTATCTAGTAGGTACATCTATTGTAACTTTTGTAACATGGACGTTGAAAAGGTATAATAGATCAGTTACAAGTTACGGTTCCCATCACTAGGGTTCTTTAGAATTAGACCCCCAAGGGGAACCTTTGAAATTAGTATTGGGATGGATTACAAAGAGCTCTTGCTTGTTCTATTTTTAAACACTTATGTCTTACTGAAAAAAACGGTAAATTGTTAGTCCGACTCACGCATCGAGGGTTTCGCAAACATTTTTTAAGTTCTAAAATTGCTAGTATACGATAAGCCAGAAAACTTTTTCTGGTTTTTTTCTTATCTTGTGCTATGAAACTTATGTCTTGATAGACAGACAGCGAAAGTAAGCTGAAGGTTCTTTTTCTCCTTGTGTTGTAACAAAACTGTAAAAATATTAATACACACCAATTGCAGAACAATAAATTTAAATGAATTCAACACATAAGTAAATATTTAAAGCGCATTCCTTTAACCGCGTTACTAGACCAAACTACTGACACTTGAATTAAAAGCGTCACTTTCCGATTAAGTAAAACCATATTGAATTGTATAGTTTGCTACATTTCATATGGAGAGCCTAGTCTGTAAGGTTTGCTGGTAGAAAACTCTTGTAGGCTCGCCTTTGTTATGTATTTTTTCAACGACTTATAAACATTTTCATGTGTACAATAAAAAATTACAAGAGCCTTCTTTAGAAATATAGTTGAACAAGCATATTCTAGAATCTTCCATTAGCTCAGCATTTTTTCAGCGTCAACTTCCAACCATTCACACGCACGAAACTCAATACGTTATTATGACTAGTTCAAACTTTGAATGAGACAGTTTTATATGTAACATTGTTTTAGGTATACACGTACGTTATGTTTAGATTGTCGAATCAGTTGTTTTTGATAACGCCTGGAACGACTTGGCATTTTTATCCTTTGTATTGTTCAAAATAGGATACTTGGACCGTAACATAAAAAAAACGTTTTGTTGGTGGCAGTGGATGTTTTTGGAGTCAAGAACAGTGAAGAGTTGATAAATAAGTCTCGAAACAAAGAACGATAAATGTTTATCAACTCAAATCTATGTATTATATTTTGACGTTTGACATTAAACCTAAATAAATCGGCTACAATAATCCCGAATCTTTATTTATGGCACGGCACTTGTCTCTTCAAAAAATAAAGCAGATTCACAAAGAGAATAGTGATTAGTGTTCGTCAATACAAAGAAGGTCTCAACTCTACATTATATCTTTTGATATCCTCAAAGATATAAGATATTAGAGATTTGAGGAGATATCTATCTAGACTGGTTCATCGTAATCATGTTTTTTTTTGGAACTAGTGTTAGTATTCTGTCAAAACGAATACTCTTATAAGACACTGAGACTTGGTAATAATGTTGTAAATGAATTTAGTATAATGTTTATACATTTATGTCTGCTAAGCTTATGATTCTTACCGTATCACATGTTATTTCGAGCTAATATGATGAAATTTAATAAGTGCGCCTGAGATATTCTCGCGCTCGACTTTATTTAGAGCCAATCAAAAACTCACCTGTCAATCGCCATGATACAAACCTCAGCACAAGATATAAGTAGTTTCTAAATCGAGTCGATTAGCTATAAGCTATAAGTGGAAAGCACACGTGCACATTGTTTTGACTGGCAGTGTCTTTTTACCTCTGTTGCGTCGCACATGCGCCGGAGTGCTTTTATTTAATCAATCGATTGCGCAGGTATTTTAGGAATAGTTGATTTTGCCAACACAACGCATATTTCCTCATTTGACAGGATGAGGTATTAATACGTTACTCATTGTGTGAGCATTATTTGGTTCAGATTTTTTTTTAAGTTTGGAGTTTATAATTTTTAATTGGTAGTTAATATAAAAATAGTGTATAGCTAGCTAACAAGTATACGGCCTATGTAGACGTAATAGTTATCTAAATCAGTTATATACCAACCAGGATTGACGCAAGTGGGTCCCGAGGATGCTTTTAACGACCTCAAAGTATATGATTTACTTTCGAAATGTCTTTATCTATTTACATGACACCGACAAAGTATAACAAATGAACCATTTCTCATTGAACTTCCTCCTTATTCAACTTTAAAGGTGACAGGGATCAGCTGGAACTGGTAAAGTACCATCTCTTAAACACCTTGGACAAATAAGAACCTGTTGTTGTGAAATTGTTTGATGTATTGGACAAAGTTTGAGTGCAGCGGAAATGCAATGTAAATGCAACTTAAGGTGTGTGTGATAGAATTCAATAACCTGTAAAGGTGGATTAAGGGAAACATTAGGTCTATCGCACAATAGATGAGTCGTTTTTATCTAAGGACTAGTCCGGGCATCCTTTAATGACGTCAGACGCACAGATATATACATAAAACTTTTACCTTACTGACTGATTGACTGACTTAATATCAAAGCACAGGCTAAACCTTATCAAAAGATCTAAAGAGATTTAGAATTTAAAGGCGCACTAAAAAAAAGGAATTTATAATATTAAACCTCTTATATAGGTCTAATAGGTCCATTGGGAGGTTGAAGTTTGTATGAAAAACGCAAACGAGCGCGGTAGGCCCAGTATTTAACAGTAAAAACGAATATGGGAGGTATTACCGCTAATTTAGCAATCTCTTCCAGTTCCTGAATAATTAATAGTTCTGGAACAGGGGCCTAGAGGTAATCATTCACATAGTAAATTATTATTTAATCTATTGGTAGCCTATCGCTGGAAAATTAATTATTTCTCGCCGTTATCTGAACGAATGTAGATTAACTATGAATAGCTGAGTGAACATAATGAACGGTTCGAGATTGCACAGATTGTCATCAATAATTTACATGGCAATAACTGAGCTGCGATTATGTAATTCTGATAATAATAACATTTTGAAACTAACAGCTACTAGTTAATATCGACATGTTACACTTAGTACGGAGGCAGAAGGCTTAAAAAAAATTCAGGGCTGGATATGAAAAAAACTATCAATACAATAAAGAGCGCTGGTGGTGTAGTGGTAACCCTGCCTCACGATCCGAAAGTCGTGGGTTCAAACCTGGTCGTGCACCAATCAGTTTTTCCATTCGAAAAATTTATGTGCGTAATGCCAATGCTTTGAAACGGTGATGGAAAACATTGTGAGGAAACCGGTATACCTACCCTAGAACCAAAAATACCGAGCCCGGGGATTACAGTCGTGATCATATTTTTTTTTATTTAATACTTAGGTAATTACATTATAATAAAACTGTAGAACTCGGTGTGTCTGTACATTGAAAAAGTAATTAAAACTGGGGGGTGACTATTAAAGTAATTGGAAACAAATCGAAAGAAAAGTTTTTAATTTTTTTTCTTTCTGCCTGTCTATTTCATACCTACTTAATTTTTCTGTTTATTCGTCGATGTAATATAATGTAGGTACCTATGTATTTACAAAAAAAAACGACTTATGTAATTATTCTATCAACTATCTAGTACCCATAGCACAAGCTTTGCTTAGTTTTGGGATAGATGGCGTTGTGAAATGTTAGTTCTAGTGTCAATGCTTTGCGCCTTCACACATTGTCTCAAAATGTTGTCTGGGCTATTGGTTACCTGCACTGGGGTCACAGCACCCCGATGTCCCAGCTACGGCGAGGTCGTAGCGATGATGGTAATGCATGATTTCACGGCTCGCCCCACGCGTGTCCAAGTGGCAAGAGCTAGCGGAAACTGTGCTATTAGTATGCTATGCGACGAACAAATATTCGGACATCTACTCAACGGTTCCATCATTGTTCTCGCTTTCATCATTGTTCGTAACAAAACATTTTGTGTTTCTCGTAAAATATTAGTTTTTAAATGTACACTTCGAGAAATAACTTATTAACCAATCTTTATTGCTCCATTTTCATGCTATCAGCTTGAAAGATGAGCTCTGGAATCAAGTTAAAATAACAGAAAAATGACAAATAGAGTAGAATTAGCTTCACTGGTGAATCACGTGACATAGATGCGTAGAATGCATTATTTAGGCGTAATTGCGTTCTGCGCATCTTTGTCACGTGGTTCGCCAGTGGAAAATTTATTTATCAACAAAATATCGGCAAAATGTTTCGACTATCAGTTCAATCATGAAACGTCAGAAATTACTTTGACATTTAATTATGTTGACCTATCGGACGACAAAGCTTTTCAAAAGTTATAAACTATGACGGATCCCTTTGGGCGGTCTATCAATTTCATCACTAAAGTAAGCCACTGATCTATAGAACCTTAGTTTACGACCGGCCGAGTAAACAAGAGCGCGACAAAAAAAAATTACTCCTTGTAAAATAATAAAATGTCTCACTTTTTCTCGTGCGAATACGAGACTAAAGTACGACAAAAGCGTCGGCAAAATGTTGTCACAGCTGACATATTAGCCCCACAGAGTAAAGGAGCGTTCGGCGAATGTTCACCAGAGCAGACGTTTTTCAAGAGCAGGCCGTAAACTAATCAACAAAAGCCATAATAAAATAATAAATAAAAATAAATAAAATCAGTTTATTGCAGGCACAAAAAAGACCCATATCACAAAAAAAATAACAATAAGAATAAAAATTTAAAAAATACAAGAATAATACAGAGTACCTATCTATTTTCTATTTCCATCCATGTGGACAGAAATCCAGTGTCTGTAGATGGGATTGGTCAGATAGCCAGAAACAGCCCCCAGGATTGTGTTGCTGGAGCGACTCAGTCTATTCCAGAAGGCTGCTATCCTCGTCCTAATTATAGCAAAGAAGTCGGGAACTCCCGCCTCAGAAAACATACTCGACGCACTGCAGTGTCTTGGGAGCTTCATAAGAGCCCTGTATGCATTATTATACTGTACTCTTATGGTGCTGAAAGATTTCCTCGTGAAGTTGTACCAAAGTTGACATGTGTACATACCTAGGCAGTATGCCTTGAACAGGGTGTTCTTCACATCGGTACTGCACTTGGAAAATCGGCAAGCGAGCATGTTACCCCTGACGGCGAGAGCTCTCCTCTCACGCTCTATGTCTGCATCATCTTTTGATGACTCCGTCAGTAAGTGACCAAGGTACCTGAACTGGTTGACCATTTTAATGGTCGTACTACCCAATTGCACCTCTGGCACCCTATCCGGACCTCGTCCCGACCTGAATACCATCCATTCGGTTTTCGTGACGTTGTACTTTAATCCATGAGCAATAGCATATTGCTCACAGATTAGAAGTAGCTTTTGCAAACCTTTGACCGAGGGACTCAGGAGCACCATATCATCTGCATAGCTTAGGTTGTTCACACAAACGTTCCCTACGTGGCATCCGATCCTGGTGCTCCTCAGCTCCCCTATCAGATCGTTAACGTACAGGTTAAACAGGTCGGGGGAGGTCAGCCCACCCTGACGAACTCCGCAATCTAGCCTATAGTTGCTAGAAGTCGTGTCGCCCCACTTTACAATGTTAATTTGGTTACCATACCAGTACTTCAAAAGTTTCACCACATGATTTGATACTCGCGCGTCCACCAATTTTGACCAGAGAATTTCATAATTCACTAGGTCAAAAGCCCGGCTTAGGTCTAAGAAGCACGCATAGACCGATGTACCTTTTGTCGTATAATAATTTACAGTGCTTTTTAAACTCATGATGGCTGAATCCGTCGAGAGACCTGGTCTGAAACCAAACTGTGCGTCATCAATATTAATGTTTTTAAGCAGATCTGGATGAATGAGCCGCTCAAGCACCTTTCCTAAAACTGTGCCTAACGATATAGGACGATAATTCGTAGACGAACTAAGATCTCCAGTTTTATTCTTAATAATAGGTATTACTACTGTTCTCATGAGATCGTTTGGCAAATAACTGTATCTAATACAAAAATTATAGAAAATACCTATATGTTCGCATAGATTGTCACTAGCCCAGAGAATGTGCTCGATGCTGAGACCATCATGGCCAGGTGACTTGCCACGCTTCATTCTTTTGACAGCCGTTCTGACATCTGTAGTCGTGATCTGAAGTGGATGGTCATTTATTGGGGTCTCAGCAAAGGGCACACTCTCAACGGGCTGCGGCGTAACTTTAAAACGTTTGGCAAAAAGTTCAGCTATGGACAGCGGATCCTGTAGGCCGTCCATTGAAACCGGTAAGCTTTGTTTAAAATTTAATTTCTTGGTGGCATTCCAAAATTTTGAAAAATTATTACTCTTTCTATGTATTGCTAGTATATTCATTCTAATTTGTTCTTCATTTTGCTGACACCACTTAATTTTATTTTTAAATTCCGAACGAGTACTACGCATTTTGTCAAATATTAGCCCTTCAGATGGTCTTCCGGCCGCTACCCAACAGCTAAAGCTTCTTCTAGCAGCCTGATGGCTGTCCCTGACATGATAGTTCCAACATATATATAAATCGCTTCAGCTCATCACTCGACCAGCACCCTGACGTATGCACCAACACGTCCCGCTACCATAACATAAGTGTGTATTCTAAATAGTCCCAACCGGCAACCCCGGCGAATATTACAATACAAATAGCCACAATATAAATAGATGTAGGTATATACCGGTGTACGTAGGTATCTATAGTGTGTAGGGTTGGGTAACGATAGGGAGTTGATGGAAAATTTACCGATTTGGTGCTTTATTTTACATACTAACAGAAAATAGCGCTGGTGGTATAGTAATAGCACCACTGCTTCACGATCCAAAGGTTAAAAATCGCTTTCAAACCTGGGGCCTTACCATGAAGTCTTCCAGTGCGATTCCGTAACGATTTCGTTCCAGAAACGTCATGAAGTAACATTATTTCAATACAATTTGCATAGGTCATGGTATGAAATAACAATGTAATACTAATTCGGTAATGTATTATGAATTCGTGGTGAGGCCCCCTGGTCGTGCACCAATGAGTTTTTCCATTCGAAAAATATATGTGCGTAATGCCAGTGCTCTTAAACGGCGAAAAAAAATATCGTGAGGAAACCGGATTACCCAGAACCAAAAATTCGAAGGTTAGTATTCTTATAAGTGGCGATGGGCTTGCAACCTGTCCGTACGGAATACAAACACCTATGCAAAATGTGGACTTGTGCTAAATGTCATGCTCGGACGTGCCTCTGACTAAACTATTTAGATATTCTCATAAATCGAAATCACTAGAGATCTGAGGAGATATCTACCGAACCTGATTCAATGGATATCTAAAGATCTGTTTAATAATAGCCTATTGTCAAAAATACACAGTGGATTCGCAAATCGACATACCTGGACAAAATAAAAAGGTTATTACTTACGTGAATTGCACAAAAAATATTAACTGCTAATCGCCGCACAATACAATGGTGTAAGATACCCTAAAAAGGAATCATTTACACAAAAAGCCGCCTATTTTATTCTCATCAACAACAATCACTTTACATAAATTGCATCTACATTCGTTAAAGAACGTAGCAGTATTAAATATGTAGCTTAAAAAGCTTTAAAGTTACATGTCAATATCAGAATAAAATTTAAATCAAAGCATTTTGAAATGTATTCAATCATTATAGATTCATCAAAATTGGTTTAGATTGGCAAATAATAAGGTTAAGTATATCGAAAAACGTCATCAGCCCTTTTCCCACGTTATGTGGGGTCGGCACAACATTGTGATCTTTCATTTCCCTCTATCATTCGTCATCTCAGTACTCACTCCTTTCTTACCCATGTCATCTGTCATAGAGTCCGTCCATCTTTTCTTTGGCCTCTTAAAACATACACGCTAAATAGAAAATAAGTTAAATTCAAAACCTGTTGTTTTCAAAAAATCGCGTATTATATTGGCTTAATTCTGGCAAAGCAGGTATCCCACTTCCTACTTAAACGTGAAAGGAACCTTTTGAAAGTTATGTATTCGTCACTTTGTCGGCGCCCGGCGGTTTGTCCACGTTTTTTGTCCACATCATCGCTTGTGTTGACCACTGGGGTTGGTAAGATTGTATAGTTTTGATACTTTAATTTTCTTGGTGAAAGTAATCAAAGCGGTAAAGTAATCATCCAAGTCCTGCTAACATTATAAACGTGAAATCTTACTAATAAAAGTTTTCGTGTTAGTTTGGATGTATGGATGTTTGTTACTCTTTCACGCTGAAACGGCTGAATAGATCTCAATGAAATTTAACATGGAGATAAATTATAGTCTGGAATAGAACATAGCCTACTTTTAATCCCGGAAAATGTACTAGATAGATACGTTTTTGTTTTTCTAGGTACCACGCGGACGAAGCCGCGGGTGAAAGCTAGTTTAAAATAAAACAAGTTGATAACAGCTTTATACAGCCGCCATATTGGATTTTATAAGTCATTTTACATAACCTCCATTTTTCTATTGGCTCTTTGATTACTAAATTAAAAGACCGCTCTACATACACTACTGACTTGTAGTATTATGTGTCATTTGATAAAGTATCAAGATCGTCTGTGTTGACAGGCGGCACAGAGGTTACAATGGAGACGATTTTAAAGCGTTTTTTGTCAGACACCGTATCGCCGGCTCACTGTGTGACGCCTATAAATATGGATGGCGATGACATTACACTATTATCAATTTCATTTGATTACCTTATCTTTCGAACAGTTTATAATAAAGCGATTTTTGTTCAATATAATTATGGGTACTAGGTAAATAAATACTTTTGTTTTTAAACTTCAATTTTGTTTGTTTTAGTGGCATTGCAAAAGCTAAACCTATATTTTGACAATACTGCTACAAGTTTTTTTTGTATTATTGCAAAGATTAGGCAGGATATGTACTCAATAATTATGTATTAAAAACAGACAAATATCTTTGTAATAAGTACTACCGCAAATCTTTTCTCCAATGAGTGAAAAACAATGTAGATGCATGCAAGCAAACAAAAATTCTGGTCAAAAAATTAAAAACACAAAAATATACACACGTTTTTCGTTTGAAACACTTTCCAAGTTAGATACCGATACCTATACAATTCGATATAATTATAGGTATCTAAAACTAAAATGGAATAGTTTTCAGGTAGAAACTAAGATTGTATTTACACTGTTAGAAAAATAAAGAGTCGCAAACAGAAGGAAAAATTAATGAAATAACTTGCGATGGAATGTTAATTGGCTGGAAAATAATTGCTTGAGAAAAAAGTCTTAGCAAGTTACTGCCAAATGGTACACAAAAGGGTCAATAAAGTTCTCAGGATTTCTCATAAGCATGAGAATGTGTATCTACCTTGATAATAAGACACAGAATAGTTTTTAGGATACACGCCCGTAAATTCACATAAGACTTGAAGTCATGTTACAAGAAGGGTTGTGGATTTGAATGTGGATGGATAAGAGTAGAGGTAGACCTAAGAAAAAATGGATGGAGTGTGTGAAAGAATATTATTATGTGTAGGAAGGGAGTGACTACTGAGAAGACGGATGATAGGGGAGAGTGGAGGAAGAGAACCTGTTGTGCCGACCGTACCTAGTGGGATAAGGGCAGGAAGATGATGATGATGATGATGATGACTTGAATGAAACTTGAAAAAATTCACATGAGACTTGAAGTTTGGGACTAGATGGCGTTGTGAAAATTCTATCAATATTCATTTGCCTAAAACATTTATATATATAGAACAATTTCTAAAACACTTAAACACAAATTTAAATAATGTGGCTTGTTCTATCTATTGGTTAGTCCTTACGAATTGAATAGTCAATATAGGAGGTCCACATTCTTGGATTCCAACAACAAAAAAGGTGCAAATGGGACCACTTTCGAAACACTTAGTACCTACTCATGTCAGGAGCAATTTTCAAGTCCCTAAACAAGAAACTATTATTTATTTTAAAAAAAAACCGTCTGCAAGGAATTGAAAATACTTGTAGCTTACAGCCACCAAATTCGATTTTTAACATTTTATAAAACCAACTAGCTGTCCCGGTAAACTTCGTACCGCCTATTTTATTTAGAACACGTTTGTATGGGAAATAGAAAAGGGCTATTTTTAGGGTTTTCCCGGTAGTTATTCGAATTTTTCTTTCCTTTTAAAACTCCACAAACATTTCAAGACCAAGATAAGATAAATCCGTTTAGCCGTTCTTGAGTTTTAGCGAGACTAACGAACAGCAATTCATTTTTATATTATAGATGTATATCACTATTGTAATCTAGATAAATCCATCGACACCGCATTTCTCAAAATCCATCCAGCCGTTTGAGCTGCAGCGACAGCAAAAGAAACTTGCATTCAGCGCAAAACATCCGGATGCAAACCACAACCTTTTACAAACCATCATGTTTTAGAAACGTCAAAGTTTCAAACTTGAAGTAACACTATTTCAATATTTTTTTTATGACCATGGAAATATCAATGTTATATTACTTTGATATTGCCCGCAGAGCTTGTGGTAAGACCACAGTTTGACAAACATATTCTTGACCTTAGAGGGTTTAATGTTTAGAACAGTATAAGGGCTTTCCCCTAAGTATTGATGTGCAATCGCAAAAGGACTAGTGTGGACATATCCCAATTATTTAAGCCTTATTTGCATGACTGCATCCGAGGTTCACTTGACCTTTTATACGAAACGGCGAACAAACGCCATTTTGTATCCAATCTTACCTAATATCTTACCGCAGTTAATCGCTCAATCAGCTGGTGAACTTCATACAACCAGCAACACAGAGTGCTTTAGAAAAAGGTTCGAAAAAAACTCGGAATGACTAAGCGAAGGCTTTTTATTCAGATGAATATTAACAATGTCAACTACAAGTTGTTTGAACGCAGCAAAATAAATAGAAAATGATGAAAGCAAGTTATTCTAAACTCAACTACAATCCACCTTAGGACACATCAAACTAACGTTTACTTGCCACAATAGCGATATTTAAAACATGTAGGCAGGTAAATCGGAACAAAAAAATACGTAGAGAAAAAACACGAAAGAATACGAAAATATAGAATAAAATTGCTCAACAAACCTATAAATAAATCTGTTATGAACAAAGCAAATGACGCATGACGTGAAGTTACCCAGCCATTCTGATAAAGCTGTGAATAGTGTTGTAATTGAGAAGCGTGAGAACCCAAACCGTTCGATTTAGAAGCAAATTGCCAGACATAGATCATCACGAACGAACCTACCTGTCTCATTTCAGCACTATTTACAAAATTATAAAAAAATACGTTCACAACCAATCAACTGCTGGATCTACATAGATAAACAAATCTATGTTTTCTATTTTTAAATTTGATAAAACTTTAGCTACTTACATAAGTATTCCGTTTTTAAAATAGCCAAATTATCAAAGAGTTTATCTTAAATCTGCACACAAAAAGTAAGTATACATAAATCTATGGGTATTTTCTTTTTTTTTTAATTAAAATTAAAAACTTTATCTAAGTATTCTATTTTTAGGTAACCAACCCATCACCAAGTTTATTATCTCTTCATTTTCACAATCAACAAAGAAATCTTTGATAGATTTAAAGAGGCAGTTGAATTCACTTACTTAAAAGCTCTTCAACGTCATGTATAATCTGAATTAAGCCTTTCATTTATTGACATTAAGCTGAAATTTAAATGGCGAAGTCTTTAAAGCTTTTGTTGGTAAGGGTTAAGAAGTTAGACGATTTTCTTGCACAAAATATAGGTACTTACATAATAATTTTGCCTTATAATAAGTAAGTTGACCAATTTTTGTTACCATTAGGATGATTATAGTTATTAAAAGAGGTCATTAATATAATATACAAAGTAGGTAGGTTAAGTGGCAAATAAATAAGCAATTTTTTTATGATCAATTCGGGAACATTCATTGTCATCGATGTAGTGGTCAGGCTAGTTATTATTATGCCTCCAAAATGTTTTAAAATTAAAATAACTAGGTTTGTGCCTGTTGCACAACTTTTTATTTATGAAACGTCAAAACCTATACGTAACTTCTGTACATACTTCTTCTTCTTCTTCTTCAATTATGGCATCTGTCTCTTAGAGAACAATTTTGCCAGTGTCAAGTGTATTTATTTATAAGTATTGTCAACGTCACAGAGTCATAGTCAAGTTGTCAAGTCAATTTTAAACAAAAGATGGCTGTTTTGTTAAAAATTATCGGGATTTCCTCCGATGGGATTTGAAGAGAACCATTCACTCTAATTCACATACTTTACACTCGCGTCAAGGACCCGGGCTTTATTGGCAAAATAACCACCAAAATTACGCAATAAAACTCAAAATAACACGAGAAAACATATAAAAACCAGAGCGACGTAGTTGTCAGGCAAATACACCGCAGAAAATCCCTGTACATACTTAACGTATAAAACCTTTTTTACGTCAAACTTTGGAAAGTTCTAGAAAATGTATCACTCTCATTTGTTTTTCCATTTGTCAAAGTAAAGTAAAGTAAAGTAAAGTAGAATTTATTGCAAGAAATACATGTTACAAAGATGTTATTTTTCAATCTAGTGTGTTGTGTTTCGCGTCAGCAACCCCCATCCAATAAAGCATTGATGGTGCAACCACTAACATAAGTCCTATAGGGTGGAATTACAGGGGATGTTTTACGACCAATATCATTTTACAGGGGGAATCTAACTTGAAGTCGACCATTTTGAGAAATGCGTGAGATAATGAGAAAAAAACTGTCAAATATATATATTGGTTTAAAAAAAGATATTTTTTTAGACTACAAGCTTCAAAAAAAATACGTTTCCTCAGATTTCTAGTTACTAAGATCTTTGAAGTATAAGGATAGATAAATTAAAGCTCCTCCAAACATGCTTTCGCCGACGGCTTCGTCCGTACCTTGAATAACAATAACAAATCTATCCCACGGAAACCGTAAGGACATTTTTTCGGAATAAATAGTGCCTGTCTATCTCTGTGCCAAATATCATTCATATGCCTTCAGCCGTTTCAGCGTGAAAGAGTAACAAACATCCATACATCCCCACAAACTTTCATGTTTATTTATTACTAGCTTCCTCTCGCGGCTTTGCTCGCGAGGTACTTATATAAAATATGGCCTATGTTACTCAGGGATAATGTAGCATTCTAACGGTGAAAGAATTTTTGAAATCGGACCAGTAGTTTTTGAATTTATTCGTTACAAGCAAAAATACAAAAATACAAAACTTTCCTCTTTATAATATTAGTATACTCGTAGAAGAAGGATACTGTCAAAACGGCCATGTTGTGCACTGTAGTTAGTATTCCGTACTTGACAGGTAGCAAGCCCATCACCGCTTTATACATGGTGTAATATTTTGTACGACTTTTTCAAAATACCATTTTTTTATGGTCACGAGCGTTTGTGGTATAGCTCACTGCAAAATGAGTATAGAAATGCGAATGTATAGAACATCCGTTGACAGTTTGGCTTTTGTCAACCTGTACCTTGAGTACCTCATAATTTCGGTTTTATGATTGAGTCGTGTGAAGTGTTATTGCAAAATTATGATTTTGCAATAAAAAATATACAGGTATATTAATAGGTATACACAATTTTACCTTTGTGACATAGAATTTACGATTTTGTGAACCCTTGTGAAACCTGTATTCATCGTATTATTTGGGTTTACAGGTTTTTTATTTTGTATTTAAAAAAAGGTAAATACCTATTTCTAGCCAATTTAAGGTCCTTTGTTGAAATGACGTTAAGTTTGAACATGTGCATTTTTCAGACTTGAACGGCACAAAATGTGATTATGACTTGTGCTGAAATGAAAATGAATACAAACTAGCATCAATTGGGTTCATCAATGATACCAACTCCCTTTTCATGGTCAAATTTATAATACAATCCCAAAGATATTCCAAAATTGCGTTAATTTTTTTCCGAAATGATAGATTTGATATCAACAAAATACACTTAGATACACAAAATTAAAACCATAGAGAAGATAAATTACATAAATGAAGATAAGAAAAAAATTATATAAAAATAACTTATTTCTGGTCTTCGAAAGCACCTTTAAAATGAATTTTCTTGCGTTGAAAACGCGAGACCCCTACTAATAACATGGCAGGGAGACAGGGGCCAGACATACGGTGGATCTTTATGATACTGCATCGGTCTGCGGGGAAAAAATAAATTGGACTGACACCCTCTATAATAGAGACGAATTTTACGATTCCATGCGGTAATAATGTAGCTGCGTGCACCCGAACGTACCTTGGTGAAGCTGACGTCATTTTATCAGATGCTACTTTTAGTCGCTTCTTTAAATTTTACGTCACGACTTTTTAACTGCAAAGCGAAGATGGAGGGTAATTTGTTCGGGATGTGTGTATGTATGCGAGTTCCTTTGGCTTTTACTAGAGCCCAAACATATGGACAGATTTAAACAAATGAGGTGTCATTCGATTTGTCTATATTACAAGAGTGACATAGGCTAAACAAAATATAAAAAAAATTAATATGGTGGGTGTAAAAATCTACTTTCTGTAACTTTCTTTAAGGTAGGTCTAGTATACACAGATGCTACATAACTAGTAAACATAAAATTAACATTTTATTAATTTTGTCAAATAAAATTTCTAGTTTATTTGTTTGTAAAACACTACCTAAAATCGCGCCTTCGAGTCGCGCTTAGTAAATATTTTAATGATGCAGTGAGCATGGAGATGAGAAAAAAAATTTATGAAAGAGCAAGAAAGTGTGGTGGGAATTTTGTAGTTTTATGAGTGGCCGATAATTGCTTTTAAAATTGTAGGTGTTTTAACAAAGTACTTTCAAAGGCTTGTTAAGAGTATTTTGAACTTAAAACGGATACGAGAATTGAGTTAAAAGTTAACTGAATCAGCAGAATTCTTTGAAATTACCTAACACAAAGTAAATAAAATTTCTATTTGCGTACTAGTATTCTTACGAGTAGGTACATAATCTATCTATTAATTAAAATTAAGAATAATTACTGTTTGTTGGTAAGAGTATCTTGAGAACGCTTCGACCAAATTGGTAATTTTTTTGTTTTCAACATTCTTCTTTATTTTCTTTCGAATCAACAATTCAATTTAAATCTTCTTCTCCCAATATTTACAACATTTAAATATAAAATTTGAATAAGGTTTCTAAATTAAATAATAAAAGATTGAAAAAGTGGTCCCAAAAATTTAAAAAACCCTTGTGAAGTTGAAGTGTTTTTTTCTATGAGATTTATTGGGAGATTCTAGACAAAGTTTAGAAGAGAATCACAAAACCACAGTATGTACAATGTAGTAAGAAAGTACTTTAAAATCAAATACACTGTAAAAAATACTCCAGCTATTCAAACGTACAATTTGAAACTCCTATCTCCCCCGGTTTACAACAAAATTAAAAGGCTTTTTAATGCCCTCATAAACGTAAGCACCTTATTAAACCGATGGAGGCATGCTTTATGGTGCTGTTGAGAACTTGAGGAGATTGTTATAGGGCACTATCGTGGTACCATGGGTTATGATAGGACGAGCTAAAGTGCATTTTATATGAACTTTCATGAATATAGGGTTTTCGTTCTATAGGCACTGCCAATTTTTTGATGGGTTCCCAAAGAGTCACGCGTCTTGTTACATTTTTATATATCATACGTTGCAATTCCATCGCCATTTACAAAAATACTAACTAAAGAATATTAATTTTGGAGCAAAATTTGCTTTAAATAATGTCATTATCATGTATTATTTTTATTTTTAAGATGTGAAGTGATTTTAACTTTTCTTATATTAGCCCCATATTCGCATAGTAGGCTTGTTAGTAAAGATTAAAAAATAAAACTACAAAATAAATATTGGTGGCATTGAATTATTCTTTTACTGACATTTTTTGGAAAAAACTTGGAGGGTTTGAGCCCTTTTACTAAACATGTTTTACCTTATTCAGCCTTTTGGAACTTTTAAAAAACTAATAGTAAAGCCACATCGTTAAAATTCCTAATGAAATGAATATAATCTATCTCACTTGTCATTATCAAATAGTAGACAAGGGCGAGTAAGATTCAAGATTTGAGGTTTCCGTAGTTGATGTTTCTCTTCACTAGATTTGAGGTAAGTATCACATTTTGTGCCGTTCTAAACATGCAACATACACATTTTGTGCCATTCTAAACATGCAACATACACATTTTGTGCCGTTCTAAACATGCAACATACACATTTTGTGCCGTTCTAAACATGCAACATACACATTTTTTCATCTTTGATCATAATATTTTATAAGGATCAATTAATGATAAGTATTAAACGGGTATTTATCACGTTTTATTTACCTATTTTTCCCGACGTTTCGACAGGTTTACACACTGCTGTCATGGTCACGAGATGACTGATTAACTACTTATAATAATGTGTTCAGATCGCGTAAGTTTAAAAATATATAAAGATCAATTTGACCCGTGCAAAGTGTTTCTTATTGAGTTATTGTCAACGTGACAGCAATTTCAGGGGGGCATAATTAAGGAAGTAAAATAAATATTATATATATAAATAAAAATATATATGTATATAAATTAAAAATCTAAGTAAGTACTTACTTATTCATGTATAAATTACGTCATCAAAAACTATTGGCAAACTACTCGTATTATGCGATTGCTAGAGATTTAAAAAAATCTTTGTTAGTACAAAAAATTACATATCCTAAGTCAGATACTACTAAAACTTAGGCTGTTTGTGAAAAATTATAATTTACTATTATAGTTAGTTACTAGTTACTTATAGGTATTTCAAATTTGGTCAATTGGAACTTTTTGGTGATAGTACTTACATAATAAAACAAAGATAGATAACAAAGATGACATTTACTTTATCGAAGAGTTTAGTTTTTTTATGCGTAACCCTAAAAATATTAAAAGCTTCTATAAAGAAGCTGAACTATTTAATCAAGCACAATCAGGATATTTGAATAGTCTTCAAACAAATTATGAAATACGATATTCAAAGTAAAGAGCGATCCATCAAAAAATTCTGACAGATGGTTGCTTCTTTGTTTGGTTTGAGTCTGGGAGGAGTACAAAATAATAAAGATTAAAAAAAATCGGTAAACTTACGATGGATATAAACTAAGGTACTTTTGACAAATTGTTTATCAATTAAATCAAAATGAGCGATGCAATGAGAGTGAATGAAGTAAAGTATGTCATTTTCTTAGCTAGTATAAATCCGTGGTCTCTGCCTACCCCCTCAGGAAGCATGGGTTAGTTTGTTTGTTATCTATACTTATAAAAGGTTTAATTATGTAATTGGTATTAGTTATTCTCATTTTTATTGGTATTACTGATATTAACTTGGATTGACATTGATTGGATTGATAAGACCTTAGGTGCATTATTATTAATTAACCTCAAATAAATGAAGGATTTCATGTCTTTTCGTCTTTCACGTAATTTTTTTAACGTGAAAACGTTCTATAAATCTAAAAAAATAAGGTTCATTCCACACCACACCTCAAACATGAAGTATACCAAAATACACCCAACCCTATAATTACTTTCCTATCTGTAAACCTCGATCGATTTATGACAATAAATACACACCCATAAGTATCATTTTCGCATGTCCACATTAATATCAATTTGAAAGCCGACGATGATCGCAATTACATGTTTTATGTTCGGGACTAAAGTGATTTAAGATGGGTAGTGTGGCAACACACCGGGAGAAGTTTCGCAATATTATTCTACCTAATATTTTTGATATTTATTACGAACCAACAAAAACAAAAGAAACATAAAATTCATCAAAAATACATAGTAGGTAAACTTGCTTACGCCCGCGTCTTCGACCACGAGACTCTTTCATAAAGTATCGCCTAATGTTCATCCTGAAAGTTCATTTTAAAAATAGAAAGAATTTTTTAAATTGGATCGGTAGTTTCGGAGATTACACACAAACAAATAAACAATTATGTGTTAAAACTATAAGACAAGTGTAGATGGTAGCTAGTAGTTTATTATCCTCTTTTTATATTTTTTCCTAAATAGTGCAGAAAAGATTAGGAGTAATAGATTAGCGTGGTATGGGCATGTTATGAGAAGAGATGAATGTCATGTGACGAGGAGAGTGTTAGATATGAATGTAGATGTATACAGGGGTAGAGGTAGGCCAAAAAAAAAGATGGATGGACTGTGTGAAAGATGACATGGGTAAGAAAGGAGTGAGTACTGAGATGACGAATGACAGAGGGATATGGAAGAAGATCACATGTTGTGCCGACCCCACATAACGTGGGATAAGGGCAGGAAGATGATGAGACAGTGCAAACAAATTTTCGAAATCTAGAAATTTTCTCTATAAAAATGTTTAGAACTGTCAAATGACTCTCCATAACAGAGTTCACCATTTTGTTTTTAAAATAAAAATAAATTGCTATACTTGTCTGCCAGTAGCATAATCATTTAATTATTTCTCTTTTTATTTCTTTCGTTCAAAATGGTCCCGCTGTGTCAGTATCTTTAGTCGATCGGATATTATTTAGGCGCCAATAATCGTGCCTTCTAAGTACTATGACGGATCGAAATTTATTATTTTAACACCTCCTATCAGTGTGAATTTATTGAAAACTGAGCGGTAAATTATTTTTGTTTGGTTCAAAAAATCCTTTGTTTGTATGGTCACATAAAATCGTTTAAAAAAAATGTTTATAAATATTATTATAATTTTTTTTTCTAGATTAACATGTAGGCACTTGTCATAAAAAAATCCTTTTTTTATTTTAAAAATTAAATAATTTAAAAAAATATATTATGACTATAACATACGATTCGAACGACGAATAGGGCAAGATTTATTTATAAGTTTTTGCCAGCGTAACCCTAAATACTTTCTTGCTTTTATTATTTAAATAAAAGTCGTAAATACAATAAATAAATCATAATACATTATTACTGTGTAAAGCCAAGCCCACATTCGTCGTTTCAGTCATAAAATTTAATTATTACGCCGAATATTAGGTTAATTATGTGATAGTTATTGTTAATGTGCATAATTATGTGATATTTATCGTAAACTTTGGAATAATTATGTGATGGTTTCTAGGGTGCTTAAATATTTTAGAAATAATTTAACAGTTGACCTTTCTAATTGGTCACGATACCATGATAAATCATGCAATTATTATTTACTAGCTTCCGCCCACGGCTTCGCCCGCGTGGTACCTTGTAAAACAAAAACAAATCTATCCCACGCGAACCGTACATTTTTCCGGAATAAAATGTAGCCTAAGTATGTGCTATTTCAGACTATAATCTATATCTGTGCCAAATTTAAATCAAAACTGTTCAGCCGTTTCAACGTGAAGGAGTAACAAACATACATCCATACATTCTTACAAACTTTTGCGTTTATATATAATAATAATAATAATAATAATAAATAACGCGGATGTCGGTTATCGTGACCAAAAGTAATCAATCACAGCGGGCATCAGCTAGAAGCATTATATTTTAGCCAGTGCATAAAAAAACTTTTTAAATTATATACCAAAACCTTCCTCAAAAACTACTCTATCCATTGATGAAAACAACATGAACATCGGTGCAGTAGTTTTTGAATTTATCGCGAACTGACAGACAGTAGTTCTACCATGAGTTTTCACAATGTACACTCGCTAGCGACTGTAGTTAAAAAAATGTATGAAAACTTGCCTACAGCGCCTCTAGCGGATAGTAGGGCACTAAAACCTCACGTAGCTAACTATACTACGTCACAACGTACTACAGCGACTGTAGTTTGCGTTTCATTCATTTGCTTAGAATTTGGTACCATGAGTAACAGTTTTGACAAATGTCATAGTAACGTACTATTACTACTGTAGTAACGTCAGCCGATCTAAATGTGACAACTCATGGTAGACGTACAGAAAGACGCGGCGGAAGCTTTGTTTTTTAATAAGTAGTGATCAAGTGAAGGTGCAGTATAAATAAACTACCTTTTACAAGGGGGAACAGAACAATCACTCAAAATTTCCCCATCCATTGAGCATTCGTCACGTGTGAGTCACGGGGTCCGCAACACACGTGTAATTGGTGCAGGGGTGAAATGCGAATGATACACGTTTTATTGCTAACGAATTTTATTACTAACTTTTGCCCGCAACTTTGCACGTGTGTATACAGGGTGTTATCAGACTACTTCCGAAAACTTCAGGGGGTTAAAATACCCATCAATATAAACAACTTTTTTATACTTATTAGCTTAAGTAATTTATAATGATTGTACATTATGCTACCAAATTGTACGCCCGAAATGGGTAAAACTGTTGAAACTTTCCGCCAGGACTATTGACATCTGTACCTGCTAACATATCACAGTTTAACAATAAAATTATTCTTATTCTTATGAAACCAAAACTGTGAGCGCGAAAAAAACATCTCTTTCATACATTTTAGCCAAGTAGGTATTGGACTTTTGCACGGAAGAGCTGTTTTTTTTTCGCGCTCACAGTGTTGAGTCACAGTGACCTGACCAATTAGTCACGGGTTTACTAATAGGAATGAGAAAGCTAGAGCGAACATATTTTTATCGAACCCACGACCTAGTATCGGAAGACGCGGCGCACCACTAGACCACCAATAGTCTTCATAAAAGTATCAGTACATCCTACTAATATTATAAACGCGAACGTTTGTAAGAATGTATGGATGTCTGGATGTATGTTTGTTACTCCTTCACGCTGAAACGGCTGAACAGATCTGGATGAAATTTGGCACAAAGATAGATTATAGTGTAGAATAGCACATAGGTTACTTTTTATCTCGGAAAAATGCATGGTTCCCGCGGGATAGATTGTTTTTGTTTTTCAAAGAACCACGCAGGCGAAGCCGTGGGTGGAAGCTAGTAAAGTATAGTTCCACATAATTTAAATCGGCAATAACCACCTTACGACACAATATACACAACGTCACAGTAAATAAACTTCACAATATCGTTACAGTGGCAATAAAGTAGAACCAATAAAGGCTTTTATGGAAAAAAGTATCGTGAACACGTTTACGGTTTCATAAAACAACAGTATTGGCAGTTACAGAAGCTTTAAGACTTCATAAAGTAGTTTCTTTTGCTAATGTTTAGCCTAAAGCGCTTCACACACAGCAGCTATAATGTATAGTACCTGGGTGACCGAGCTTCGCTCGTATTTTTGGGGTAAACGACGTTTTCTAAAAATGAAACCTAGCTAGATCAATTTATCACCCCCGAAACCCTCTGCATACTAAATTTCATGAAAATCGCTGGAGCCGTTTCCGAGATCCCGATTATATATATATATATATATATATATATATATATATATATGTATATACATATATATATACAAGAATTGCTCGTTTAAAGGTATAAGATTAATGTACATTACATCCCATAGATATTATGCCATACATTATAGCTGTCGTGTGTGGTCTCGTGACGATTTCTATGGAAAGATGTAATGAGATGTATCGTGCTATAATGTACATCTTTACATTATAGCTGCTGTGTGTGAAGCCCTTTACATTATAACTACCTACACATAACATTCATATTTTTTTTAATACAAGCTGTCCACGCAAACTTCGTAACACCTTAAAATACAAAAAAAATCAAATGTTTTAATAGTTATTCTGCTATTCGGGGCGGAGACAAATCCAACAAATCCAAAATCATGAAAATCGGTCCAGCCGTTCTAGAGTTCTAAGTGTTCGAATTAACCCGACTATAATTAGGATTATTTATTTTTTACAATCTTGTTCTACGAACTCAATTAAACTTTTTTAAATTAATTTAAGCCTATTTCATTTGCAAATATGATGATTATCATAATAGCAGTAGGCTTTTTAATATAGAAATAAAATAAAATCAATTCATATCTATTTGTAAAGCACGCCGAACATGGTCAACGACGCAGAGTGACCGGCGATCCTGACGTAAGAATGGCCGGTCACCTCTAAATGTTAAATTTCTTCTAAAATATACAGGAAGCAATTTTCTTATTGATGGAAGCAAATATAGAAAGAAAAGTTGAAGGAAAGAGAGGAAGAAGAAGACCAAGGATAAGCTATATGAACCAAGTGAAAGAGAGGGTAGCTGTCATGTCGTATAAAGAGGTCAAGGAGGCTGCCCTGGAAAGAACTAAATGGAGAGAGATTCATCAGTTATGCCGACAAGAGTCAATCTCTTAAATTAAGAAGAAGGAAGCAAATAGAAGAAATTCGGAAGCAATTTTTAGATACCATTTCAACGTTAAATACGAGAGGCCATTCTGACGCTAACAACTAAAGCTTTAACTTTTTGTTTCTCTATTGATTTATTTTTATTTGATTAAGAACGGATTTTTCGTACATAATTTCAACTAGATCTCCTTGGTATAGAAACTCTTTAGTTTCTTTTTAAAATCAAAGTAGGTTTGTTAACAGAGACTGAGTGTTTCGTCATCGGACTGTCAGCCTCTTCCTGTGATAACGGTATCCAGGCTAATTACCTGCAAACTTGTCAGTTTATAGCTGTTCCATTTAGCGTGGAGTTATTGTGGCTCGCTTCCTTGATTATGACAAAAATAATCTTGGCTTCAGTTGTGATTTCCTTTTTTACCTACACAAAATAGTATTGTTTTGTATTGTTGCTTTTATTATCGACAACAACAAGCATTATATGTAATGAAATGAATACTTAGTTTTTAAAATTAATTAGCATCGCAAAATTCGTAAAGCCTAATTTTAAAATTTTTTGCTAATTATTATTATAGTTAGGTTAAATTTATTCAAACACAAAATTATTAGGTATAAATTGATTAATTAACTAACCTACATACTTGTTTCGCTACAAATTTTTCTAATATTTAATATAAAGTTTGCTAATTTCAATAGTAAATAGAAATTAAAACTATCCGAAAGCTTTTGAGAATTGTGTTATAGGTATTTTAATATATGTACGCATGTGTGGGGCAATAGAGAGCCTGAACAAATACAAATGTATTCTAAATCCTGTGATGAGGGGCTACAGGGTTTAATTGAAAAATATAATTTGAATTGCTTGGATAATTACCTAACTGAGCAACGTACTCATAGGGAGTATATTAATGCACTATATTCAGACCTAGTTCTTATCTTACAAAAGGCGGCAGATCAGAGTTACTGTAAAAAACCGAGTTATAGTAAAGGTGATAAAATAACAGGGTGGAATTTTCATGTCAGGCAGGCTCATAGGAATGCGAGAGATTTTTTCTTGTCGTGGGTTCAGTGTGGTAGGCCGCGCAACGGATATTGCTATGATAATATGACTGCCTCACGCAGGGAGTTTAAAGCCGCACTAAAATACGTACGGAATAATCAGGACAAAGTAAAAATGGATATGTTGGCCAAGCATTGTAGCTCGGCGAACTTCATTGATTTTTGGAAAGAAGTGAAAAAGTTGGATAATAAAATTTGTATACCAGTAACTATAGAAGGAGAAAGTAATCAGAAATCTATTGCAAATTTATTTAAAAAGCATTTTGATGTGAGCTGTCAGGATAAAATTTGTTTGGACAGGGATCAGATTTATGAAATTGAAAAGCAGGTGCAGCGGGAACCGGTGACCTGCCACGTTACAGTGACACCGAAACAGATTGAGGTAATTCTGAGGAACATGAAGCGTGGCAAGTCTCCGGGTCACGACGGTTTAAGTATCGAACATCTGTTGTATGCGGGTCAGTATATCTGTGTAGTGCTGGCGCGGTTTTTCTCTCTCTGCGTGAAGCATTGCTACTTACCTGAGGAACTTATTCGTACCTTAGTGGTTCCTATCACCAAGAATAAAACAGGTGATATCTCGAGCGTGGCCAATTACAGGCCTATTTCTCTTGCGACTGTCGTCGCCAAGGTAGGTGAGAGAGTCATACACTCGCATCTGAAGAAGATTCATTGCGACGATGGCCAATTCGGTTTCCGTCCTCAGGTCTCCACTGACATGGCAATATTTTCTCTCAAGCAGATCGTCCGCTATTACAGACAACAGGGAACAACCGTATATGCGTGCTTCCTCGACCTCAGCCGTGCCTTTGATACCGTAAACCATGACTTACTCTGGAGGAAGCTGCGGGGTGATGTCCCAGCTGATGTTGTTGACCTTCTAGAATTCTGGTACCGGAATCAAACCAGCAACGTCAGATGGGGCAAGGAGCTGTCAGACAGATACCAGCTTTCCTGTGGCGTGAGGCAGGGGGGGCTCACATCACCTGATCTATTTAACGTGTACGTAAACGAATTGATCGAAGAGCTGAGCAGCACGCCTGTTGGGCTCAAATTGGATGGCAGATATGTCAACAATCTCAGCTATGCTGACGACATGGTCCTGCTCAGCCCTTCGATCAAAGGGCTAAGAAAACTGTTGACCATCTGTGAGAGGTATGCTAAAGAGCACAACTTATCGTACAACGCAAAGAAGACTGAAATGATCGTTTTTAGATCGGGAAAGGGTCCAGATAATATACCTGTGGTCTGTCTTAGCGGACGGCCGGTTGAAATTGTCAGCAAGTTTAAATACCTTGGCCACATCGTTACTTCCAACCTCAAGGATGATGCGGATATCGAGCGACAACGAAGGTCCCTGTGTATTGTGGGAAACATGATTGCTAGAAGGTTCTATCGAGCATCGTCTGACGTGAAAATCATGCTGTTTAAGACGTATTGTCAGTCGTTTTACACGTGTCAACTTTGGACGGACTATACAGTTGCGTCTCACGATGGCATAAGAGTTACATACAATAACATCTTTAGGCACCTTATGGGCCTTAAGCGATACTGTAGCGTATCAGAAATGTACACTGAGGCCCGTGTACACTCTTTCAATGCCATCCAAAGAATGCGTATAGCATCTTTCATGTCTAGAGTTGACATGTGTAAAAACTCAATTATAAAAAGTCTAGCTGACCGCCTAATGTTTACCGAAACATATAGGAAATGGGTGAGTATCACCCACTAACTTTTTTTATAAATTTATTAGTATTTGCTTTAGTATTAAGTTTTTATAACTGCAATATTATTATTATAATGTTGTACTCTATTGTATTGTTTTGTATTATATTATATTGTATAAGTGTATTGTGTACCTATGGACCTCGTCTGCAATAAAGATCTATTATTATTATTATTATTATTATTAATTTTAACGACTTTTTTTAACCCCATTTTTGTATCCACCATAAGGCTCTATTCATTATTATTATTAGTATTAAACGGTTATTTCATCGCGTTTTAGTTTTTCCCGACGTTTCGACAGGTTTACATTCTGTCGTGGTCACGGGTAGACTCTATTCATCACTATTTATTCATCATGATTTGAATACATTTTGCATTGTCGTTTAAACTTAGACGAACCGGAAAATACGTCACGAATTGTCTCTCAAAATTTGAACAACACAAAATGTATAAAAAAACTTGTAAACGCGTACAATGATTCTTATAAATAACACAGTTTACTGCGATTTTCAGCTTTATTTGAGTTTAACATAAGGTTCCATTTCACGTAACGAGCACGTATTGTCATTGCACAACCTTCGTTTTACAGCGAACTCAATAATACTCTTGTTATTCCTTTCATGAGGTAACTGTAAGCGTTTACTTTTATTACGTTTCGCGGGTAGGTGAGAAAAATCCTTTACAATATTACTTTTATATGAATTCCTACTTTACCGCGCTCAAATTAAGGTGCATTTTCCATGGGGGAATGTTTGATTTTTAAATTCAAGCTAGATTTCGATCCTTTAATACAATAAAATCAGTCGTATTTCTTGGTAATTTTATGATGAGTTTTACTCGCAACTTTAAGCGCTATTGCTGAATGTGACACAATACAAAGCAAAATAAACCTTAATCTATAGTTCCTATGACATAATATTATTAATTTTTACCTTCAATATTCTTTTAGCCTTCTATTTTGTCTATACCTACCTACTCTTGAAATATTTTACAATAAGTAGTCTAGGTAGCTACAAGTGCTTAGTTTAGGACTAGATGGCGTTGTGTGAAATGTCCACCAATATTTATTTATTTATTTGTTTCGACTAAAAATATAGGTGCAACCTGGGGCCTCACCACGAATTCATAATTTATTTTATTTATTTATTTAACAAAATCCACAGCTCTCATTTGTAAAGTTTATACAGATCTTGTAACATAACATACAGCCAATAATGGATTTACATTTTACAAACATTAATTTATAAAATATATAGGTACCAACAGTCGCTAAACAAAGTAATATGGTTACAGTAGATAAGTATACCAAAAATAAACAATAAACACACAATAATAAACAATATACTTATACCTCTATAGAAAAACTAAAAATAAAAATTGAAACGATAGCATAAAATATGAAATTAACACTGTACATTACCGAATGAATATTACATTGTTATTTCGTACCGTGACTATGCAAATTGTATTGAAGTAGTGTTACTTCAAGCTTCAAATGTGACGTTTCTAAAATGGAATCGTTACGGAATCGTTCTGAAATATTCGTGGTAAGACCCCTGGTTTATATAGTTTCCCCTATAGTTTCCAAGATCGAGAACCTATAGTACCTATGGTCTCCGGATAACTGAGATTCACATTGTCGCGTACCTTGACTAATACTTAATACACTTCCAAGGAGTGCCAGGTACTTTGTGCCACTGCCTATTCTGCGCCCGGGCAAACCATTATGAGGTAGCGGGCCGTGAAATGGCTATACCTGCGCGATTGTTCCTGAGCTTCCTTATTATATGCTAGTAGATAAGGTTTTTAATATGCTGTGTGCGGTTCATAGCGGTCGTCATTGAGATAGTTAACTTTTTGTGAATTAAGCCAAATGAATAGTTTAAATTTTACTTAGTTTTAGACGCTCTGTGTGAATTTTTTATCACTAATTCTTTATATTATGTAGGTAAGTAGGTATTTAAAAAAAAATAGTAATTCCTACTACATGTTGGGTTACCCAATAGTTTAGAACGTGATGGCGCCATCTAGCGAGATCATAAGGTATTTCACGAAAAGCACCAATCTGAAATTTCAATTTACTATTCCACAAACAGCACCTAAGGTATAATTTAAATTTAAAAAGTGGCAATATAATTATGTTAACCACATTTTTGCTATAGCGTCATTATAAAGACGGTCGCCGCTTTCATAAAAACTGTAGCTTACAGGAATGTAAATGTTACCGTGGCAGTGTGTAGGTTTATTCAATGAAATCATTTAAGTTTTGCATTTTTTAGATGGTTTTGCATGCTTATTATGGCATATCTTGCTTAGTTATACGTAGATTATACATATAAGCAACGCTCAGTGCGGTCAAAGAGCACCGATTGTGCTGTGCCTGCTTTCAAATATAAAAATATAAAATAATAATCATAATATATTATAGATGAGGATAAATCTAAATATAGTATAATTAAAACTATTATTTGTTTATATATAAAATGATATTAAAACATTAAAACGATAGTCTTAATAAAAAAAAACGTGATCACGACTGTAATCCCCAGGCTCATTAGATATCTCCTCAGATCTTTAGTTACTAGACCTTTGAGGGTATCTAAAGAGGGTATCAGAGGGACATCTAAACATGATATTTGACACATTCCCTCATTTTGCACAGTAGTATTCCGTATACATTTAAAAAGCTATATTAAAAGTTTTTTTTTGGATTCTCATCATGCGATTAGTCTTGCCGATTAAGTAGATGTGGTGAGTGCCTCTTGGCGTGGAGGGCGCTTTTCCCAGGGGGGCCAGCCCTATCTTATTATCAGCTCATTGTCCAGAAGGACAATCAAAGAACTGTCTTAGTCAAAAAGATCGCGCCGCTTTAAAAAAAAAAAAAAAAGTTCAAAATAAGTTTATTTTCCCCAGCAACATCAATCAATACATTTATCACTCAAATTATAACGAGTTTGAAACGGGCCGTTAGCGCACATAATAATGTTGTAAGTAAAGTTGTTTACACACCGACCGGTAAAGCCGCGGCCGACACGACACCACGATGCAACTAGGGCTGAGACCTAAGTGTATACTGAAAAGCCGGATAAAGCCTACGTTTTTGAAGAAATGCCAAAACCTTCGTCACATCTATTAGAATTGTCTAGTGACATACATTATAATCGTAATAGTGGTGTGGATTAATTAGTAAAACATTTCTAGCTTTATTCCCGGTTTTTATTAAAAAAATATAGTTTTATTGACCATCTAATATATCTAATTAATGGTCTAAGAAAGAAATCTATGAAATGTTTTACTAATTAATTCACACCAATATTATAATGTAAGAAGTAAAAAAAGAATACTTTACCAAGAACAAGAGAAGCCCTCTATGATAAATTCGCTGTGAGGATTCTATAGGAGTTAATAAGTACCTACCTATTCATAATTAAATTTTACCGGAATTTATTTTTAGAAAAATCTCGTGAAAACTGGATATACTACATTTTATTCACGAAATAAGTATAAAAAAATGTAAAATTAAATAAATTCATTTATTAATTCCGACAACACAAAAACTTTTCTTATGTTTTTATATACTTAAGTTAATTTGAAATCATTGTAACACTATAAATGTTTCAATAGATAAATCAATGCCATGTTAATCTAGCACTTCCTAATCTTTTCAGTAACAAGCGCCACTTTCAAACTTCAAAAGTCGGAAAACTCTTCGAAAAGTTATTCCCTAGTCAAGCGAGGCGGCCGCGGAACAATTACTCAAAAATCTCTCGTGTAAATATTTACAGGAGTGTGTGAGCGAGTCCGCTTATCAGTGCCAGCGGTGGGCTCAGAGATTACTTTCTTTGGAAACGGTCTCAGTCAGTTTACTATGAACTTAGAATCGACAATTAAAAAGCTTTTGAATGTTCCAAAATAAACATGATCACATCATTAATCCCCAATTTGGAGGACATATTTTCATTTTTGCTACTTACTTAGATTAGATCTCTGAGGATCTATAGGGGGTAGATAACAGTGATCTGTTATAGTTACTAAAGGTAGATAAAGATACGTTCAAACATTTATATAGCAGTTGTCTTCGTTTTGCATAATATGTAGTATTTTATGCTTAGGTTGCCAGCCTATCGCTGCATATTGAATAACTAACCGATGAGACACTTTAATTTTTTTTGTACTAAAGTTTCCTCAATAATAGTACTCTAGATAAAGTTTTTGAAATGGCAACACAGAGAATAAAATAACGCCGAGCACAGCAAGATCTTTGATAAGTTACAAAAGTTTAGTCTAACTTTTTAACGAAGCTGACTATTTTTAATAACTCAGTGTTACTACACACAATACGTAACGAAAGTATTGCGTGCCCATTCGCCATTAAGTTGGCAACACTGACTAATAGTAATGCCAACCGTACGGTACCGATTCGTTTCACTAGTTTCCGGTTTTAAAACAGCTTTGCAATTAGCATAACGGCTTTTTAGGTCACATTGCAGTATTTTGCCATATTATAACATTCTTATAAAAAATACATTTTAAGTTTAAAGAAGTCTTCATTTCTTATTGACCTGACATCGTAGATGACGTTAGGATGGCAACCCCATTAAACATGTTGAATGCACGACCCCAATGCAGCCTCATTGCACGTGTACCACTCAAGGTCTCAACCCTTTACACATCCTCTCATGCTTGCAATTAAAACTAAAAACAGAAAGAGACAAATGTATTACGACCCGGAAAGTCTGAGCAAGACAAAACACCTCATTTACTAAAGCACTTTTATTTCCCGGAGGTCGTCGGCCAATCAACGTACACAGCCGCGCCCGCTCCGCATTGGCCGGTTTGAATAGAGAATATTTTTTTAAAAATAAAACAAAAGACGAGGGTAGGTAATAGCGAGTTTTGTTTTTAAGTGCCATTCCCCATTTGAGTGGCGGAGGTTGTGGGGAGCGGACGTCTCGAAAGCTAATTACGTAATTTCTATTGTTTTATTGAGCGTACTTGTGAGCTTTTCAGCTTCACGTAACATTGTTATTATATTGCGCGGAACTCGCCACTCGAGATGAGATTACAAAACAAGTAAATTAGCGTTGTTTTCGTACAAACCATCCTGTGTTGACTATTGTTCAGGAACTGCGCAGTTTGAAGATGTTTGACTTCAAATAAAACAGGGTTTTGCGTCTCCATTCACTGTTTGTGATGCAAATTGAAAGGGGATAATGAACAGACTAAATTACTCGCTACTACATTATTCAATAGTTTATAAGAATAAGAAACTTTTAGCTAAGTAAGTATAGTGGGGTACCTATAGGTATCTATTTAAATAGGGTTAACTTACAGTCAATTTATTCTAACTAAATCACTGCAGCTCTTAGTTCGAATTTCGGCAATTCCCTTAGGATACACCACTCCAATTTAAGACAGATATACCATCCAAATTTCAAGTCTCTACAACCAGCGGTTTAGGCTGTGCGATGTATAAATGTCAATAAGTGAGTGTGTCAGTCAGGACTTTGATTCTTATTAAGTATCTTCTAAAATATAAAAAAGAATGCCTATTTCCCGTGGTCATGGCATCACGCGAACCGATTACGCTATTTATTTTTTTGTTGTGTCTGTTAATATAGAAGAAAGTTTTCAGAAAGAACAACGTCTATCGGGTCAGCTAGTAGATTATCCAATAGAGTTTTTATATCAAAAAAATATACACATTAACTTAAGAACCTCCGTTTTTTCGTCGGTTAAAAATAACCTTATTGTTTCAGGAATTTAGCAGCGCCATCTACAGCAACTGGCAACAGTTCCCTGGAGACGTTTTCAGCGTTGCACAAGGAGAACTGCCATCGGCTGGAGTACCTTGTGGAGCGGCAGAAACAGCTGTGCATGCTGTCTGATAAGATGATTCAGGTAAACAGTAGTTGGGGATGTTTTACAAAAAGGCCAACCTTGCCAGAAGCTCTCATAAACTATCAGTACTGGGTGACCGAGCTTTGCTCGTTTTTTTTGGTAAATCGTGTTTTTAGAAAAATGATACCTAGCTGGATCAATTCATCGCCCCCAAAGCCCCTGCATACTATATTTCAAGAAAAACGTTGGAGCCATTTTCGAAATTCAGATTATATATTTACATTTTTTATACAAGAATAGCTCGTTTAAAGATATTAGATGTTCTGAAAACGTCAGTGAAGTGACACTACTTCAGTGCAATTTTTATGTGTCAGGGTACAAAATAACATTATATTACTTTGATCTTGCCTGAAGAGCTTGTGGTAAAGCCCCAGATCAAGAGTACCTTAGATCGACGCGCATGTATGTAATGAGAGTGAATGAAGCAAAAGAGGTATGTCAAGATCAGTGATGGTCAGTGGACATCGAAGTCTCTGCTTACATGTCACCTTTCTTTGAAAAAGCCCAGAAGCCTTGCTACAAACTTTTCGGGTAATATCGAAGTAATATAATTTTGATATTTCGTACCATGACTTATAAAAATTTTACTCAAATAGTGTCGCTTCAAGCTTGAAACTCACAAAGTTTAATTGTTAAACTCGATTAAGTTGAAAAAAAAAACAACATTTCTTACTAGCGATCTTGTTTTCAAGTATCTAGCCACCGGATTTAATTAGAGCTTACAATGTAAGAAAAACTATAAAAAGACTAAAAAATCTTACGTAGCTATATTATAAAGGCGTTTCTATTGAATGTGATGGGTACTCAGAGATTTTTATTGATCAGATTGCAATGGAGATAGCAGAATTATAATATACTAGCTTCCGCCCACGGCTACGCCCACTCGATACCTTGAAAAACAAAATCAAATCTATCCCACCGGAGTCTCACATTTTTGCGGGATAAAAAGTAGCCTTTGTGCTATTCTAGACTATAATCTATCTCTGTGCCGATTTTCATCCAGATCCGTTTTGCCGTTTTAGCTTGAAAGAGTAGCAAACATCCATACATACAAACTTTCACGTTTATAATATTAGTAGGATTCGGTGTTACAAAAAGTTGGCAACAGTTTATTACGACCGTGAGATGATTTTCTATCTGTCAAAATCAACTATGACGACCTCAGTGGCGCAGCGGGCGAGAGTCCACCTGCGACGCAAGAGGTTGCGGGTTCGATTCCCGCCGCGGAACAAATTTGTGTACGATCTGCAGAAATTTGTTCCGTTGGTCTGGGTGTTTTCTATGTATAATAAAAAAAATGTCTATCTATGTATATACTGTATTAAATATATCAGTTATCTAGTACCCATAACACAAGCTTTGAGTAGCTTACTTTGGGGCTAGATGATGCTGTGTTGACTGTCCAGCATTATTTAGCATTATTTATTTATTAACTATAGTAAAAATAAAACGAATTATGATTCGCCTTACTGATAACACATTTTAGACTGTTCCCTGTGAACAAGCTAAGAAAAAACACTACACGCGTTTCTCATTACGTTCCTGCTTAGTTACAACAGGTAAATAACTGTTAATGTATTTTTAAAATAAAAGCTTAGCCTCCATCTAATTGAAAAACCACTTTGGCTAAATTGAGTATTAACATTGAGTTCATATTATTTAGTTGCAAGAACCTCAGGAATTAATTTTGTAAGTTATTGATATTGTGTCCTTTACGTTTTACTGCCGCAACAATGTTTTTTATTTCATCTTTAACTAATTTCCGTTAGTATCTTTGCATGAAGGATAAAAAAGGGAATAGAAATAGTCAGCTTGTGTTCTGGAAAAGATATTTTGCTAGAGCGCTGATTTTCGCAGTAGTGATTTTCTTATCATGAAGTGAGTTTTTGCCCTGGCATACATTTAGCCGATATTTGGTGATGTCAATAACATCCACCTATGTTATGTGACATCACCAAATATCGGCATCACCAAATCTCATCTACATTTTCATCATTATTCTCACTATTTGTCATTGCTCAAAACAATTAATTTTGGATATCTCGTAAAATATTACCTAGTTAATTTTTAATGTACCCTTCGTATAATAACTTACTATCAACCAATCTTTTAATGCTTCATTTTCATGCCATCAGCTTGAAAGGCGAGCTCTAAAATCAAGGTTAAAAATGTTTTTAAAATAACGACAAAAATAACAAATTGAGAAAAATCACCGAAGTATTGACTGTGTACTCTTTGTGTTACATACATAACATTATAACATTTGGTCTCAAAAATAGCTTAACTTTACAAAAAAGTTAGTCTTAGGCCTGCCATGTTATCAAAAGGTTCACTAATTCCTTTTTATCTCCCATTTCAAAATCTTGAACATCCGCGTATGAATATGACTAAGTGCCTATTTGGAGAGTACTGCTCATACAGTTATGGTTTTTCTGGTTCGCGTTTTGAATTTTTATTCCAAGTTTAGTAAAAACGCGATTTCAGTTCTTAAAGGTTTTGTGGAACTAAATAGATCGTTTATGACAGATATTCCTATGAAGTACCTATCTGATAATGTGGTTTACGCAAAAAAAGTAGTTAGGCAAATATAAAAAAATATTTTAAAATGCACAATTACTCAACAAACACTTTATCAACATAAATTCAATCAACCTTCCGCGGGGTCTTAATTTTATTGGGTAACGTGAGTGGTAAGTGGTATTTGCAGTGTGTACTGTCCTATCCAGGTGCTAAAGCTGGTTTGGCCATGATGAAAGACCTTTCGGAAGTCTATTAACTCCATTAAGAAGTCCTCAAATGAATCCACTGACTTTTTACTTGTATGTCGTCGCAGCTCTTAGTTTTTGCAACAGAGGTTTTCACAGCTCTATCAAAACTTAATATGATACTTTTACTTTCCAGGTGCTGCAAACGGGCGCGGTGCAAGCGGTGGAAGAGTGCCAATACCAGTTTCGGCACAGCCGTTGGAACTGCAGCACTGTTGAAAACTCAACCGACATTTTTGGAGGGGTTCTGAAATTCAGTAAGTTTCTATTCTGAGTCTGTAAAGAGGGATGGACTGAGTAAGGCAACATAGGTAGGACGAGAATAGTTGGCGGTCAACTCTTTGCCAATGCCATTTGCCAATATTTTCTGGATTTAATTGGGCACATATTTTAACAAAACGTTTAAGGCAATTGACAAATCATTGCGATTTGCAAACTGTGAGCATATTTCTAGCAAAATGCCTATACGGAATATATCTTCTATAAATATAAAAGAAAGTCGTGTTAGTTACACTATTTATAACTCAAGAACGGCTGAACCGATTGCTGAAAATTGGTGGGGAGTTAGTTTAGAACCAGGAGACGGACATAGGATACTTTTTATCCCGTTCGACCGCGTTTCCGTGTGACATGACATAAAACGTCATAGAGAATACAAGTCACTATCTGAGGCGGTACGAAGTTCGCCGGGACAGTTAGTTACTCATAAATTAATGGCTAATTTATGAGCTGATGAAAGACTGACAGGCAGCATCCTTTAGATACCATTTCTAGCAAGCCAAAACGGATAAGCAAGACTTCAAGGAACCAATTCTTCGTAGACTATGTTTATTTTCAAATGTCGTACTCACGTGGCTGGACGCTGACTGAGCCGCTCATGTTATTGTAAACGATGGAACCAGTGTAAATTGATCTAAGAACGGCAAACTGTATTTACAGGAATAGGTCTCGATGTGGTGATAGAGAGGTCGTGATGTCTGGTCGGTATTTGCGGTCGCTGACCTGCGTGATTTTTAATCTGCTAAGCAAATGAGCTTAGCGTGGATCAAGATTAGCTGAAGACACTAATATGCTTTCATAGTCATAAACGATTATGTATAAATTATATTTTGTCATAAACGATGTTATGAGGAGAGATGAATGTCATGTGACGAGGAGAGTGTTAGATATGAATGTGGATGGATCCAAGGGTAGAGGTAGGCCAAAGAAAAGACGGATGGACCGTGTGAAAGATGATATGGGTAGGAAAGGAGTGAGTACTGAGATGACGAATGATAGAGGGAAATGGAAGAAGATCACGTATTGTGCCGACCCCACATAACGTGGGAAAAGGGTAGAGATGATGATGAGTCATAAACGATTTTGGAGAAAACATACGTAGTCCAATTCAAAAAACTATAAAAAGTATTCTTTAGCTGACCGAAGCAATGCAGCAGTCTTTCATCTTTGTGCTCCCAATTTATAAGATGCGTTAGCTTTAGCTGTTTCTAAAATAACTAACATGAATCAGTATATTCCTGATGCCATTGAAAGGTTTAATTTTATGCATCAGCATTCCGCCTCCCAGAACCCCTTCTGTCGATAGTGAAATTTGAAGATCCATGCATAAAGTAAACACGTTTAGTTGATTGACGTCCTCATACAAAGGATTACCGTGTATGGCAACTCACTGTTGCTATATCTGTGGCACGCTACTTCAAAGTGGTTTCAGCTTTTGAACTTGGACTATGTTTTGGTTATGTTTGGAACAGGAATAGGTTGTTTAGTTGCCTTGAGTTTTGATAAAACAAGTTGTAATTTAACACTTTAGTTTAGTTTGGGTCTGGTTTCAAAATATTGTTGTGGCTCCTATTGAGCCACAACAATATTATATATTATTTGAAATTGTTTAATATTTTTACTAAAATGTTCCAAACTAAGATACATTGTCGACTTTAATTTGAATAGATAAACCTCCTCAATAGACATCAACTGTATTAATAATCCTAAAGAAAATACACTTAAAAATCAATCAATCTATCAACAAGTCGTCATACTTGACCAGCTATACTTGTAACTCATAAACACTTCCTCAGATTCTCATGACCGAAAGATTTTTTAGATTAAACCTCCATTTCAGAGTCCCGTGAGTCGGCCTTCGTGCACGCCCTTTCGGCAGCGGCGTTGGCTCACGCTGTGGCGCGCGCTTGCAGTCGTGGCGAGCTGAACGAGTGCTCCTGTGACTCCAGGGTTCGGAAGCGAACTCCGCGTCATTGGCAGTGGGGAGGCTGTTCTGAGGTAGACACCCCTTTTATTTAAGAAAAGAAAGTCTCACATAGTCTACAATGTCATAAAAAACCATTGTCATCCTCACCTTATCTTCACGTTTATTTGACATAAAATAAAGATTGAAGATAAAGACACACTTAAAAATTTGATGATAAAGATCCAACGTACTTTACTGGATTGTGCAAAATTGTATTGATTATGTTTCTAAGATTTATAGTTCTGTTCGTTTTTCCAAATAAAATAAATGGTAAAAATAATATGGTAGCATTTTTTAAGTTAGTCTGCAAAACAACCGAATTACCACCATTATCGTGTTTCTGGTAGAAAAGTCAAAGTTGTCAAACAAGAGAATGGGAGGAAGATATTCATAACCCTAATCCACTTTTACTTCTAGGATATAAGATATGGCGAGATCTACAGCCGTGACTTCGTTGATTCCAAAGAAGATAAAAATACTGATGAAGGACTGGTGAATCTACACAACCATGAAGCTGGTCGACGAGTATGTATCTAACTTCCATTATGGTTCAGCAAAAGGAGGAGTGTGATTATAATAATCTAGCTTTCTTCAAGATTATGTCGTTTTTTTATTAGCAGCATCACATTACGTGTCACGATATTATCTTGGGCCTTTACGATCTACCAATTTTCCATCCTTTACAATACAACCTTTAAAAAAAGTTTTTAAAATGAACTTGGGTCTAACGTAGTATGGTATGATACATTTTCAGGCTGTCCGTGGTCGGATGCAACGTGTCTGCAAATGCCACGGTATGTCAGGATCCTGCTCAGTCAGGGTCTGCTGGCGACGGCTTCCGCAACTCAGACTGGTCGGAGACAACTTGGCTACGAGATACGAAGGAGCTTCACATGTAAAGGTAAGAAAAATGTTTCTTGCTATATATATTTTTAAACTTACGCGATCTGAAAACATTTTTATTAGTATTTTAAACGGGTATTTATCGCGTTTTATTTACCTATTTTTTCCGAACGTTTCGACAGGTTTACACAATGTCGTGGTCACGGGTAGTCAGTGTCAATGTACCTAAAGTTATTAGTATACCGAAATCTAGATTAAAACCTATTCTGCTAGTATAAAACGGATTTTAATTTCACAATTAGTATTACAAACTTCAGGTTGTGGAGAGAAAAAGAGGCAAGAATATTAGAAAACTCCGACCCTTACATGCTGATATGAAGAAACCGAACAAAACTGACCTGGTATACTTAGAAGACTCACCAGACTACTGTGAACCGAATGATGAGTGAGTATTTATTAACTAAAAATATAAATAAACGTGTGTACTTATCTCAGTATCTAGTACTATTATCTTATACCTTTAAACGAGCAATTCTTGTATATATTTATAAATAAAAATAAAAATAAAATAAAATAAAAAAATATTAGAAAACCTAGTTTACCAAAAAAAATCAAGCAATGCTCGGTCACCCAGGTACTGTTATTTGTAACATCAGTATTAAATACAGGTCCTAGTGTTGATCCTTGAGAGAGTCTAGTTCAAATAATTAAACCATCTTTTAGTACAGCCTTAAACAGACGTATAATTTTGACCGTTTCCTAAAAAAAAAAATTTTCAAGAATAGAATAGAACTTTTTAAAGATAAACAGTATATTTTTTAAAGTAATTGTAGCTTGCAACCCTATCAAATGCCTTATTTAATTTACTTTACAATGTTTGTTACTTAAATACTGAAAAGGACGGAAATATCTAGTACTTTTCCGCTAAACTATTATCTAATGAGCTTAACACAACAGAAACTCAAGTAGAAATTTGACACGTGTTTTGCTTCTCCACGAAGCATCCTCAGGACCATTGACTCGCTCTGCACTGGTGTTGCTCCAACAAGCGCCAAAAGAGATTCTCTTTCCTTCGCCGAAAGAGATTTCGTCCTTTTCAGTATTTTAATGGATTTCAGTCACGCCTGAATCAATCATTTATTTCTGTTATCTGCAGACTGGGAATACTTGGAACCAAAGGTCGCACTTGCAACCGCACCTCGGCTGGTCTTGACGGATGCCGTCTTTTATGTTGTGGACGTGGCTATCAGACCCGGGTGAGGGATCATGAAGAGAAATGCAAATGCAAATTTGTCTGGTGTTGCAAGGTACAATGTGAGGTTTGCAGGTTTAAGCGAGATCATCACGTTTGTAACTAACACTCTGATTGTGGAGAAGAGACACAGAGATAGTTGATGCAATGATATAATTACTGTTCAGGTAAAGTTATTTCAAACCTATCGTTTTCGGTGTTTGTAATCTGTTTAAAATACTAATGATTTATGCATTTGGATGGACTATTTACTTGGTCACCAAAGCATGCCCACTCATTCATACAAACTTACTTACTTGTCTTACATTTATTTAGTACAATACAATGCTGTTCTAGGTGAATATCGAAATGATTTTGCTCGTTATTTTAAGCAAACAAAATTTATAACAATAGTCTTAACTTCTTAGCAAAATAGATTTTGTAACAAGTTTAATATATTTTTGTGGATCTCAACAAAGTACTTTTTACATTCTAACGTTCTCAAAAACCTTAAATTCTGTTTAAAATTATCTTGATTGACGAACAAATTGAAACTTTTGTTGTATTTTACGATGTATGTAGGTATCTATCGATGTAATATTTTTCATTACCTACTAATCTAAGAGATAGCTTAGATCAAGTCTGTGGTCCAGATTCTAGCTTGTAGAAATTTTGTCGTCCAAAATTGTTGTGTTCTCTTTGACTCGATTCTATTTATTTTTGTCTTTGTTAGAATGACAAAAAAATAACCTCTTGTAAATATTATTTAACTTTTTGTTACTCTAATGTACCTACCTAATGCCATTCAATTGATTGACTGAATTATTTTTAGGGTTTTATCAAATTTCTTTCAGAAAATAAGCTTTAAATTTATTTACAGTATTACTAACTTATTAAATGTTACATGTAAAAATGTGAATAGTGCTATATGATAATATTTAAGCTCTTTTAAGGTAATTTATTTAACATTGTAAATATTGCTTGAATACGACCCTTCAAAGATGGTTCTCCCTAAATAGTAGTATCTTTAATTATTACAAATAATGTAATCTATTTTTATAATTTATCATTCTTTACCGTATCAATGTTCTGCTCTTTCTAGACTTTTCGGACTATTTATCACTTAATCTTATCCATTATGAGAGTGCAAAAATATTTAGTAAATGTTGAGTTATTTTGAGGGTCGTTTGTATTGTATAAGTACTTAGTTTTATAAAGCAATTTAATTTTCTACCTCATGAGGGAATATAATTATATCGTTAAAGCCAATTATTATTACTGTATTTTGATAAGCATTCATTAGTTCTATTGTAAATATTGTCATCGAATTAGGCTTAGTAAATTATTGCTTTAGATTTGTGATAGCTTATTCCTTTTTAGCATTTAGAAATAGTAGTTTTCATGTTTTGTGAATCTAGATTTTTATAACATTGTAAATATTTTAGTTATTATGTACAATACTTGGATGTTTGTGTCTGTCGATTAAAATTCTTAAGTTTTTATTTGAATTAAGGCCTAATAAGATACTTATACCTATTACAGTTTTAAAAGATTGAATGTATTCAGTATTTTACTCGTAACTTTCAATTTCAAAGTCTTTGAGTCCTTTTAAGTTTTTTTTCATTCCAAATAAAAGTGTTTTTGAATAAATTATAAATTAAGTATTTATAGATTACCTATATTACAGACACACCTACCTTAATATTACCGAACGGTCATAAATATGTAACAGTAGCTTGGTCAGAATATTCTAAAATTGTTCAATGAATAGCGTTCGATATATTAAAAGTGTTCGTAAGTAAATGAAATAAAGTAAACGTAGATAACTTGGTTTTATTTTGATTTAAAATAAGCCTATTCAAGCCTATCATTATATTTTTTTAAAGAAATAGCTAAATGTAGGTACCTATTCTAGTCATTGGTGATCAGTTTAGTTATAGCAATTGGTCGGATAAAGTGGCCTTGTCTGTTATTATGATAGTGGTTTGATTAAAATATGGAACCTAGATGCGACAAAATGATTATCTTGATATCTTAACTCACCTTGCATATGTGATTATCTCCAAAAAACACAGCATGTGCGAAGGTGTGTGTTAGTATTTTTATAAGCGACGAGTGGATTGCAACTACAACAAAATGTGGGCTTAGACGTGCCTTTGACTACTTACCCTCTAGGTAGGTAAATTAAATCCTCATAGATTTAAGTACCTTATTTAAGATCTGAGGAGATGTCTACTAGGCTTGGGGATAACAGTCGTTTTTTTTTAACAAAAAAATGTGTAATTGGAAATCGGAAAAAGAAAAAACTTTAATAAATTAATATTTTTAATGATTGTTGTTCAACCTCCTGATAATCAGTGAAAAGCGAGTCCTAGACTCGACACGCTACTATGAAAGCAGACAAAATACAAAAACTTAAAAAATAAATCTTTATAATAAATAACTAATGTTGCATTAGAGAAAAAGTTCTACATTTTTACTGGCCAAGAGGGTTTCCAAGCCATGGGTATACTCTGGGACAAACGTTGCAAATTGCCATCCAGTATTCCAACTGCAAAAAAAAGAATTGTAAGTAACTAAAAGTAACCCGCCAGACGGTCCAAAGACATTGACAAGACATTGACGAGAATTGCTGGAGACAGGAATGATTGGTCTACCATGAGTTTTCACAATCTACACTCGCTAGCGACTGTAGTTAAAAAATTGTATAAAAACTTGTACAGCGCCTCTAGCGGATAGTTGGGTACTAAAACATCACTTAGTTAACTATCCTACGTCACAGCGTACTAAGCGACTGTAGTTTGCGCTTCATTCATTTGCTTAGAATTTGGTACCATGTGTAACAATTTTGACAGATGTCATAGTAACGTGCTATTACAACTGTAGTAACGTCAGCCGATCTAAACGTGACAACTCGTGGTAGACGTACAGGAGGCTTAGACCCAACAGTGGATGCAAACGGGCTGAGTGATGAAGTAACTAAAAAAATATCATCAAAAGTGTTGTTTGAGTTCAAAATGGTTGAATATGTTCTTACATTGTTGTGAGCAGCTCTCACGGGGCAGGTGGTTGCAGGGCATGGGGTCCTGATGTAGTTCTTGCAAGTCTTTAACTTGTACTCATTAAGAGGAATAGGGTTCTGTACCCACTCCAGTACTTCAGCGGAATTAACCTTAAAATTTTAGACATGTTTTATTACAAACTCTGCAAAATTCCAAGTAAGTACATACCTATCCTAATTATTATTATAAAATATAATGTGAAACAGTAGATATATCTATCTATCTATCTAGGTATACATATAATAAAACCGTTAATTTTTGCGTTTATGTACGCTAATTTCTGCAACGGCTGAACCAAATCAAATGCAGTTTTCAATAATATATTGAGATAAGCCTGGAAAACTTAGGCTGTTTCATTGAAATCGGTTGACGAATAAAAAAGATAAGAATTTACAGATTAGATATTACAGAATAGTCAGAATAGTCACAGAATATTAAAAAGTAATCTAATTAGGCATACTACCGTTTTAGGTATCCAGTACCCCTAGTATGAGTTTTTGATAGTTTACGAAAACTTTTTTCGAATAGTATCCTTTCATACATTTACCTCCATCGGAAATGTTAAGGAACTAAAATAAAGTCGATATCGTGAAAACTTGGTTTGAAAATCATTGCTGGGACTGCCGATTAGATAATATTTTCGATATTATCGACCTTATTTTAGTTCCTTGACATTTCCGATGGAGGTAAATGTATGAAAGGATACTATTCGAAAAAAGTTTTCGTGAATCAAAAACTCATACTAGGGGTACTGAATCTTAAGCATTTTGCTTTTTAGATATGACATTTAGGCATTTTACTTCTTAGGCAACATAAAAGTTAGACTTTCTGATCAGGAAGGAATGCGTAGGTAAGTAGTCGCGGGTATTAAAATACTAACCATGAATACATCATCTAGATGGTTGATCAAGTCCAAAAACCTGACTAAAGCGTCCCTGACAGCGGGGTAGGTAGCGAGGTACCACTCGTGGACGTAGAAGCCGAAAGGAGCGCGGTTGTTGAGGTAGTGCCTTTCGAAGTTGGTGACGATAAATCTATACCAGGCGTCAGTATCTTCGAGGTCAGGCCTAGAACATTTACAAATTCAAATTCAGTTAATTAAACTCACAATAACATAACAGATAAATAAACAGATCCACTGCGTTATAGAGGAACAGATAAAATATCTTAACCTGTATACCGGGATTCTAGACACAATAGAAAATTTATTATGTCTCTCCGGATGTGCGTTCCGGTATACCATAGGTAAAACTAACATATCATCATACATAAAAAAAATAGTGAGTACCTACTGAGATGACGGATGATAGAGGGAAATGGAGGAAGAAAACATGTTGTGCCGACCCCACTTAGAATAGGAAAAGGCAAGAAGATTAAAAAAAATAGTCCATGCTATACAATTCAAACTAACACTTTTCATATCTTATCGAAATCTGTATAGTAACCGCATGATAAGTAAAAACGTACAAAATTCAAACTTTCTAATTTAATAATACTGAGATTTTAAAATATTATACTGTGTCATCAATCAAGGTATGGTACCAAATCAATTATAAGTATAATTGGTGGAATGAGGTAATAGTGGAATGCAGAGCATTAAGGCTCCGCACAGACAGAGAGCGTTCTGCGTTCCGCGTTCTGCGATCTGCGTTCGTCCATTGACGAACGTCAAATCATCAATGGACGAACGCAGAACGCAGAACGCGGAACACAGAACGCTCTCTGTCTGCGCGGTGCCTAAAAGTCTAACTATTTCAGATCATTGATTATCATGGTTAGCTTATTCAGAATGAGCTGAATGAACTATATAAAGCTGTCAGTCAAATATACACTTGCGATCTTTATAAAGGATTTCAGGACTTCAAACAAAAAATATGTTTTCTATTTTTACGTTCCATGACGCAAGGTAGCTTATTGGTTATGATATCAGAATTTAATAGCTATCAAAATTACATTTCAAAAGATATATAACAATCCTTAGTTGATTGGACAGAAATTGTAAAAAATATTTGATCAACTCGCAATGAAGCAATTTCAGTTTAAAGCTCGTAAGTGTATTTGCACTATTTTCATGTCAACCATTACAATTTTACGTTAATATTGAGATGCTAAAAAATCATCATCATCATCATCATTGGCAGCTCAAATAATGGCCCACTGCTGGGTATAAGCCTCCTCCCTTGAACGCCACTTTAATCGACCCTGTGCTGTTCTTGTCCAGGTATTTCCCTCTATGTCCTCTATATCATCCACCCACCGGGCTCCCGGCTTCTAGTGCTCTCCCTTGGCCACCACTCTGTCAGTGCTTTACACCACCTGCCATCACTAAATCTGGCCAAGTGCCCGGCCCAGCGCCACTTAAGTCTCGCTGTACGGTCTCCGATATCTGCTACCTTCGTCCGTCTACGTATTTCCGTATTTCGGACTCGGTCTAGCAAAGTAAAATAGTGAGCGTATATTTACTTACACCCAGAAACATCCATCGACCATTGAGCAGCCAACGCCATTCAGGTCCACCCAGCCAACCATAGGCTGGATCCATACACCAGGAATAGATGCAGTGGGGCAGGGAGGAATGGGGCAGTCCTGAATAGAAGCGTAGTCCAAAGTGTACGGCCATAGACCAGGGTTGGAAAAGGACATAGTAGGCCATGAACAATCATAGGTGAGGGATGAGTTTTTGATCACCTCGAAAGTTCTGTTTCCAGAAAGTTGGAGGAAGGGATTACGAATACCTGAAAAAATATGAGTGAAGGTTAGATAGAGGCCAATAATTACGTAATTATGATGAAATATTTTGTACACTTAATTTTCTTCGAACTTTGATATACGGTCAAATAACCACTTTGCCATATTAAATACCTGGAGCATACGAGTATAACAAGTATTAATTTCAAAAATTTAAAAAACCTTACTAAAAGTAATTTTTAGAAAAAATAAACGTAGTTTGTAAGACAACCGCCTTATTTGATTTTTTGTCATTTTATTAGCTTTAAATCGTTATTGTAGCCTATAATAATCTCTTGTAATCCCCACAAATCCAACAACACCTAATTTGTCAAAATCTGTTCAGCCATTTGTGCTACAGCGACAGCCAAAAGAACTCCCATACCTAACATACTACACCCCAAACACACATACCTACCCTATTTTTTCTCTATGGGATAAAAAAAAACAGTTAATCTGTAGCTAAACTAGACAGTGTAATTGCGTCAACTGTGATATTAATAAATAAATAAATAAATAATGCTGAACAATCCACACAGCATCATCTAGTCCCAAAGTAAGCTACTCAAAGCTTGTGTTATGGGTACTTGATAACTGATATATTTAATACATTATTATACATAGAAAACACCCAGACCAACGGAACAAATTTCTGCAGATCGTACACAAATTTGTACCGCGGCGGGAATCGAACCCGCAACCTCTTGCGTCGCAGGCGGACTCTCGCCCGCTGCGCCACTGAGGTCGTCAATAAATACTTTCTTACTATGACTATAAAAACATACCTTTAAGCTCATCGATAGGTATGTTAGCAAAATGAGACATCTGAATCCTCTGGTCTCCAAACTCTCTGTACAGCTCATCGTAAGTTGCGTTAGCCCAGAATAATTGTGGAGTTTGATGACTTATGGAGTGAAGTGCGATTTCATAACCACTGTTGTACAGTTCATTGACAAGCTGGTAGTTAGTGTACTCATGGTTTACGTAGAAAGTGGCGCCGGCAGGACATCCGTTAGAATTTTGTCTTCCGCTGAGTATACTGCGGTAGTTTACGATGTTAATGACGTTCACAGCATCGTCGAAGGTAAGAGTGAAGAACTGTCAACAAAGAATTTACAGCTTAGAAGAATTTAATAAGTAATTGGATGAACGGCTATCAGTAACTCCCATTTGTTCTATAGAACTGTGACGTCATAGAACTACCTATGACTTAGTCCGATGATCGGACTGATGAGACTTTTTAGCAGTGTTAAATTTTTGATAAGCACGTGAAATGATGTCATACCTTGCCCGCCTTCCACTAAAAAATGGAAATGAGCGGAAACTGAGCTAATGATCTGAGAGGATTGAAATTGTATTGAAATCCACTCATTCACAGTGGAAGCACTCCTATGAAGAAAGCCGTTGCGAGTTAAACGGAGTCCGCTCCGCTCGCAGTGGAAGGCGGGCATAATAGTTTTATCATAGACTGAAAAAGACGGAAATATCTAGTACTTTCCCGCTAAACTATCATCGAAAGTACTTGATATTTCCGTCTTTTTCAGTATTTGTAATGGATTTCCGCAAAGTCACGTCTGAATCAATTATTTAATTTTATCATAGGTTTTTTTTTAATATTAAATATTTTTCCCTTACTTTTTTGTTAATGTAGCTTATGGTCATGTTAAGTTATGGTAAAGTACCTGTGGTGTATCTCTAGGCAGTAATCCTCCAGGAATATCAGTAGACGAACACTTGCAATCAGGCAATTGGCACAACTCTTCGTTACATGGTCCAGCTAACTCCAACTCCTGAGCCAGAGCGACCGCAAAATAGAACACTATGACAGTATACCACTTCATCTTGGAATAAGAGCACCTCGTTTGAAGGAAACCAAATTAACCTAATTATCAGATCCTTTATTTATATAACATCTTTATCTTCGTTATCATTACTTTATCAACGAATATCAGTAATCAAAACAATCAGTGCTTTTATATTTTTCGGTATCCGGATTAAGATTACAAAATGTGTTTTTTACTTTGCATTATATTGGATGTTTTTTATCAATTAGGTGTACGTATAGTCAATAATTACATAAATATCATATTTTCCTAGAAAGATTAAATTGATAGCGTTTATAATATATCGATTTAATCTTTCTGTGGTATAAATCACATAACGATATCGCAAAGCTGATTTTTATCTAATATTGGTAAACTAAGTTTTTAATAAAAATTATATCTATCCTTCCTTAGTATTGCTAGGCATGAAACTTACCTAGATAGGTAAGTACTACTTGCTTATCTGATTTCATATGTTGATGTAATTTTCAATTTAGTTTATTTACGTGGAAATTTACCTATTTGCAATGAGTATAGTTTTCTGTGAATCACAATTATCAGCACAGATTAGTAGTACTACCTATTTACAATCTAGGGAAATCCCTACATCATCGAGCAGAAATTTATCAGAACTTTTTAAGATTATTCTGTGACAAAAATCCTCAAATTACTTTTTCACGCTGAAACGGCTGAACGGATCTGGATGAAATTTATAGATCTCTGTATAAATTGATTATAGTCTTGAATAGCACAAAGGCTACTTTTTATCCAGAAAAATTGTACCTACGGTTGCCGTGGGATAAATTTGTTTTTCAAGGCATCACGCAGGCGAAGCCGTGGGCGGAAGCTAGTGTCTTCATAGTGAGTAGGTACACATGTGTCGTGACATCGTAGGCATCCTTAGTTTCCATGTTAAGCATGCATGCTTAGCTCTCATCTTGAGGAAATGGTCACCTAACTTCGTAGCTTACCTTACTTCATAGCTAAAGTGGAAAGCAACCGCAAAAGCAATATTCTTCGGAGGTTAGAAATGTCATGTTTAAAATTAAAACATTTTCACCCCCTTAAAAGTAGAATTTCCAAAAATCCCTTCTTAGTGGGCGCGTCTACATAATAAGACAAACATACCCTCCAAATTTTAGGCTGTGCGTTGTATCTATTCAAATCAGTCAGGACTTACCCTTCTAAATATTAGATAGATGATCGGTGTAGGTACTTTGTGGTATATTTGCCTATTTCATCTCACAGTAGTTTTTTTGTTTTGTTACTTGTAGCTCCATCTATTTTTAGTTACTGAACTGAAAAGCAAAAAACAGGAGAACCCTTAAAGAAGGGAACGTTGTAATAGTTACAAGTCAAGGGTTTGATGTAGTTTATCCAATACTGTGTAGATGGCGTTGACTTATAACTTTTACGCATGCGGTTTTACTATTTGATAAGTAGAAATAGAATAGGCATTATTATATAATGACTATGATAATATAAATGAAACAAGACTAAGTACATAGCAAAATAAATATAATACCTACCAGAAAAATTAATTACGAATTGTCTTGTGCTTGCATCTTTCCATGTAAAAACATAATTTTCCTCTACATTTCACCATTGTTCTCACTATTCGTCATTGTTTGCATCACAAAAAATTTTGGCTATCTCGTAAAATATTAGTTAATTTTAAAAGTACCCTTTATTAAATGAATTATTATAAACCTATCTTTTATTGCTTCATCTTCATGCTATCAGCTTGATAGACGAGTTCTAAAATCAAGGTTACCTAAAAAAGTTTCTAAAAATAACGAAAAAAATAAATTGAGAAGAACTAACTTATACCGGGGCAAATGAAACGATGCTATTGGTTAGTCTGATCGCATCCTTAGCTTAGCGACGTAGGGCATGTGAAATAACTCTACAGTTTCACAGTACAGTAAGAGTGTTGCCCCTCTCTCTATAGTAGAGTTTTGCCCTACGCTCTATAGTAGAGTGTTATCCCACTCTCTGCAGTAGAGTGTTGCACCACTCCCTATAGTAGTGTTACCCCACTCTCTAAAGTAGAGTGTTACCCTACTCTCTACAGTACAGTGTTACCCACTCTCTACAGTAAAGTGTTGCCCTCACAGTTGTGGGTAAGTCAGCACAAGACTTAGGTACACATGTACCTACACTTGATATATTATGTGGGCTGTATTTTAAAAGTAAAACTGATTGTCGAATTTATACGACAATCAGTTATAAATTAACCAATTATTATACGTTTAATTACCTACACTTCTTCTCACAAGTTCTTGGTGTAACAGGAAGGGTTGCCCGCTTCTCCAAATTATTAATCTAAAATATCCTTCAATCTCAGTAGATCCATTATCCAGATCCATAATGGATCTAGAGATATTTTTTCTCTGTAAATCGGTTTCGCAATTATTTGGATCTGATGAGATTTTTTGTTGTTAATAGATCTATTTTTAAAATAACGGTAAAATTGAATAATGTGCCCTAAATTTCTGTTCGTGTTTGCAACACTATTTTCCTTTGGGGCTTACGAGTCTGGAATTGAAGGGTTTGTAGGTACTCGGTCCTGTGAGGTAGTCTGGGACTAGACAGAAACGGACTGGTAATTAGGTGAATGTACACACAGCATCACTAACGGGTCATCCCCCCACTACGCGAAGAGGGGGGTAACCCGTTATAGTGATGCTGTGTGTACATCATAGAGAATATCCATAGAGAACCTAGTTTAATAGGAAACTGAAACTGAAGACACTTTAAGAGAGCACGACGTATACGACTATAAGTGGTGTGGCCCTTCCAATAGGCGTGGGTTTGAATCCGGTCGTGCGCTAAAGAATTTTTCCATTTGCCAAAAAATATGTGCGTTACCTATAGAGCACTTTCAAACGGTAAAAAAATATATTGTTAGAAAATCGGGACAAAGTAGAACCTAATAGAAAAAAAAAGATGTCAGCACAAAATTTCTTATCCTCTCTAGTTATCCGTAAAATTGTATACCTACCTACTTATATATTTAAATTGTATACTTTCCTTATATCTATGGATAGAAACAAATCAGTATAACGTTCGCAGATGAAAATCGGTTAATATAATACATACCAAAGACCTAAATAGCGATCACTTAACTTGAATTTTGAGTTCCTAGAATAGGAGATTGGAGATCGAGGAAACTTTGAGAACCATTGTCCACAGGCACTTGGAGCGTTGTAATTATTTAATCGTGCTCATTGTTCGAAGCCATCGAAACTTTGAGATACTGTTTATACTCGTATTGTATTGTATTACGTAATTATTTAGAGTTTGAGTGGGCTAGTACTACTTTGCCTAGGCAAAAATGCTTTGTTAATAATGTAGGTAAGCAAATATATTATGAAAACTACATTGATGGGTAATGTTTTAGAATCCGTGGTTTGATTCTAAATACAGTTTAAAAAAAAATAGGAATATGGAATTCAATATTATTGCAATTTCTACACACCACAAATTTAGGGTTTATCCTACTATCCTACTAATATTATAAACGCGAAAGTTTGTAAGAATGTATGGATGTAAGGATGTCTGGATGTATTTTTGTTACTCTTTCACGCTGAAACGGCTGGACGGATCTAGATGAAATTCGGCACAGATATATGTATATTATAGTCTGAAATAGCACATAGGCTACTTCTTATCCCGGAAAAATGTACGGTTCCCGTGGGATAGATTTGTTTTGGTTTTTCAAGGGACCACGCGGGCGAAGCCGTGGGCGGAAGCTAGTTTTAATATATATTGCTACTTAGTCTAGACAAGGTTAAATCTTTACCATAGCCATAAAACTTTTATGTTCCAATCAATGTAGCTCGTCAAACAAAATTCAACCAAACAAAAACACAATGTTTTGCTATTCAGCAGTTTTCGTAACATTTTCTCGGCACTTTTTCACTTTCATGGTCAATTAAAACAAATTGAATCTGTTTTACTTCATCATTCTCCTGCCCTTATCCCACACTAAGTGGTGTTGGCACAACATGTTTTCTTCTTCCACTCACTCCTATCATTCGTCAACTCAGAATCAACTCCTCTTACATTCATATCATCCTTCACACAATCAAACCACTTCTTCTTCGGCCTTCCTCTACTTGCGCACCCATCCAAACTCATACTCATAACTCTTTTGGTGACATGGTTTTCATCCCTCCTCATCACGTGTCCATACCATGCTAATTTAGCACTCATCATCTTTTCAGTAATAGGCGCCACTTTCAGATTTCCTCTAACATACATTGAATCTGTTTTACTTGTACCTAAGTAATAAGCCGTTGCAATTTTTTTTATCATTTCGATAACAATATCCAAAAAACCGCAAATAAATTCGCCACTCAACTCATACTGTCATAAAGGCATGTACAAAATTGTGAACAACAAAAATTCTCAGCGTACAAACGGCTTAGCCAAAGGGTGTTCGGACAAAAAGACCGAGTCCACACTCACAGGGACGCAGCTAGGAATGTACCTGAGGGCACTATGTTCATACTTAAGGTATGAACATTGTTTGCGATAGAGCCAAGTTGTAGTTAGATAAAGATATCAACGCAAATTTAAACTGAATCGTAGTTTAGATACCTACTTTATGCTTACTAGACCGGCTTTACTTTCTTTTTATTCTTTATTTTTGGCATCTGTCCCATTAATAAATATTATGTAAGTTTGTGATATAAGATTTATGAAGATTAATTAGGAAGCAAAACAATAAACAACTTATTTGACGACCTCAGTGGCGCAGCGGGCGAGTGTCTGCCTGCGACGCAAGAGGTTGCGGGTTCGATCCCCGCCTCGGAACAAATTTGTGTACGATCTGCAGAAATTTGTTCCGTTACTCTGGGTGTTTTGTTTAATAAAAAATATCTATCTATGTATTATAATATATTATAGATTTGTATTATTATAGATTTCAATACAATTCAACTGACTGATTTCGAAGGGGTCGTGGACTCTGAGCAATTGGCGTGGGTTAGGTCCTAACTCCGTCCCGGTCCACGAACTATGTTTTTGTCTCGTCTGTCATCCCGTGACAAGGGTAACGGATAACTCTGCAGTGAGGCGCCCTTTAATTATTCCCGGACTTTTTGCACGAGCGGATTCGAATATGGAACGAATGAAGCATTGAGAGGCGGGAACTTTTTCTTTTCTGTTACTGATTGGTGGCTATGAAGGTGTGTTCTCTAATACCTATAGTAATTTTACGTCAACAGATATTTAGAATAACTCTTGGGTAGATATTATGCTCGCCTGGTACTTTAGTTCAAAATATTACTAGATAATCTTCGCAGAAAACTTTTTAAATCTGCTTTTCGGGAGGTTGTGTGTATGAAATACCACAAAAATGAAAAGCATGGTTATAGGAATCGGGCATAACCCTTTGTTTTCGAAAATATACACATTTTTGGGATGCCGGGACTCGAACCCGCTTTGTCGGAAGCTGACAAACACACTACCAACTATGCCACCGCTGAAGCACTATTGGATTTCTGGCTAGTGTTTATTGGAAATTGCCTCTACCAATAATATATTTAAATATTTACACGGGGGTAGTTAGACACGTCCAAACATAATATTTGACCACATTTTGCAAAATCATTTGTATGACGAAATTATTTTGTTTATTATTTATTGACTTCCATATTAGTGACTTCCGCGACGCGCCCGCTCTTACGACGACAAACAAAGCTCACTGTTAATCTAAGTTCAAGGTTTTGAAAGAGATTGCGCTCTGAACGTTATAATCAAAATACCGGTTAATATTTACCGGGTTTTTTTTCTGGTGTATTATTAACCGGTTCCAAGCCCTGCCATCTACTAGCACATCGTCACGCCGGTTATAGAATTACCTATGACAGACATAATTCGAATTTATGGTTCTAAAGTATGACAGTTCTCTCATGATGTTTTCCTCTACCGTTTAAAATCACTGACATCACAAAAACAGCTTCCCATAAAACAATTTCACACGAAACTGCTCACCATAAACTGGTATTAGTTTTCTAATAGCCAGCAGAGTAACGTAATAATGTTGAAAATTTAACTCTAAACATCAACTTCATAAAAGTAGCCCTGAGATCCCCTGGTAGAACAGAAAGGGATGGAGTGGAAAGTCACTAACATTTTTGGTTAAGAGGGATTTGAAGGTTAGGTATGTCCAATTCGTACTTTTCATAGTACATAATGCATATTCAATTTTTTGTAGCGAATCGTAGAATCGAAAAAAAAAGTTTTATGCACAAATTATTTGGAGAATTTTATTGAACTGAAGTACCAGGCAAGTATGACTTCCCTAGAGTTGTTCACATAAATGACCAACTCTTGGTTAGAGGTTTAGTAGTTGTATCAATTTGGATGGTGCATACAATAACTAACCAGTTACGTCTGCACCATTAATAGTGCAAACGTAACCGCGAGAGTCATGTTCGCCTAATACTTTTTTGGTAAAGTACGAATTGAGCATAACCTATTGAAAGCAGTTTTCGCAGCGCAGCATGCTTAGTGAGACTTGAGGGCTGAAATTTCCAAAATCTTACTTTAAAATTTATAAGGTACAAAAAAAATTTTTAGTGTCACGATAATCTCTAGTTATGCAATAAAATAACATCCGGTGACATTTATGCTAATGAAATAAGATACAAAATGCAATGACAAACAAAACTTCTCCATACCTCTGCTCTGAACATTGTTTGAAACATCACTACATGCCCGAGGCCGCTAGTTTAAAACTGTTCACCAACTCGCAAATTGAGGCCTCTATACACCTAATGTACAGTCAGCTGAAGATAACAATAGCAGGTGATAGCCATCACATCAGTCTTGTGAATAATAGTCATTATACATTCGTTGTATTTAGATTCACTATGTCACGTCTAAACTCTGAACATGAGCTATTCAAAGAAAGAAAGAAATATACTTTATTCAATAAAATCACAAGGATCACTTTGAAACGTCTTACATGCTAGGTGAATCTATGTGCCAATTCCAACCTACGAGAAGAACAGGCAAGAAACTCGTCTCGTCAACAAAGTCATGTCTGAACCTTTTATGACTAAGTATTGAACATGAATATTGAAAAGTTGTCCTTCTAATGACTGGATCATTAGAATTATCACCTACTCTCGAGAGAGTGTGATTGGAAGTAAGTTAATATTTAATATTAAAATAATCTTATTTTAAATGGGTTTTCCAATTATGGAAAAATAAAATAAAGGATTTTGGAGCTCGTTGTATAAATAAAAGTATGTTGCTAAAGAAGAGACTGAAGGTGATATTTTTTTGAATACAGTTGACCGGTACTTTTTGCTGCTGACTGTACTTAAAATAACTGTATTTGTTTAGTAGTTTCAGAGGGTTAATCAAGTTTGATCACTAATGAATATTTAAGTAAAACTAATTCGTTTAAAACCTCAGCTAATTGTCTTGTTGTGGTGATAATAAAATATAGTTTTTGCGTGACAGATGAAATTAATAATTAATAATTTGTTTGATAGGCTTTGTGATGGTAAAACTTTCAGTTTTTGTGAACACCATAGATATAGGTACCTTGATGAAAAAGGTTTTGCTAAAAATGAATGTAAAGAGAAAAATGTACAATTCACGCAACATTATAATTAATTAAGATATACCAGAATTTTACTTATATTTTTATCTTACTGCAAAATTTGACCGTTGAGGTTTTACATTTGCTGTTACTATGGTATTACGACTTAACAATGTGGTCTATCTTACTAGTCTGAGTTCTATTTGATCCCCTCTTGGCAACGGGGTAGACAAAATGGAACTTTTCAGTCCCACCTGTTCCCCCAAGGGTACTGAGCAGGGGGACAGATGGAAAGAACCCCACATTTGGGATAAGTCTGTCAATAAATATGTTATTTATTAAAAGCACTGTCGGTGAGGTCGTATATTAAATTCGCGGGCGGAAACCAGATAGCCTAGGTGGCAATCGACCCTTCAAAACACCCAGACGGAACAAATATTTGTTTTAACAGTAAACACTCAGCCTATTCTCTCAAGGTTATTCTCAAGAACAACCCAAAATCCCTAAATATTGAGTAATCGAATTTAGGTTATCTATCACTGAAAACTTGGGCGATAGTTTGGGTACGGCTAGGCATGACTTAGGGACTTGTTCTAGGCAGTTTACTTTTTGTAAATACATTAACTGTCAAAGTATAGCGGCCATCTTGTTGCAATAATATTGATTGATTGATTTGTGATTTTGATGTCAAGGAATTTTATTACCTAGTGAGAATCTTGATGATTATTCCCGTTGAGTCATTCCCCTTACTGTGACTGAACGGGAAAAAACCTTTTGGGTAACACTGTATCTCGACTTTTTTCCTGTTGCGTCACAGCCTACATGTGAGCCCCTTTAAAGGGTTCCATTCTTTATCATTTATCATGGTTTAGATCCACGGCAAGTTATGTTAATCCTTGCTAACACCTTTCAGGAATTTTACTTAAGTCTACACCGAAAGGTAAACTTTTTACCCGACTGCGAAACAGGAGGGTATATGTTTGGGGTGTGTAAATGTAAGTTTCTTTGGCTGTCACTGTAGCTCAAATGGCTGAAAGGATTTTGACAAATAAGGTGTAGACTTTTTCTAATCAGGAGAAATCAGAAGAAAAATAATGAAACTTTGAGGATAATCTAAAAAGATGGTCAACCATGATGTTTTGCATATGCTCACATTTTGCACAATAGTCAGTATCTCAGCCGTGACAGGTTGTAAACCCACCGCCGCTTTTAAGAATACTAATCTCATTGGTTCATTGGCACAATCAGGTTTGAATGCACAACTTTCAGATCGTGAGAGAGAGAATCTACCATTACACTACAAGTGCTTTTAAAAATACCAGTGCTTTTTAAGGATAAAGTATTTTTATAAAAATGTCTGAATTCAATTCGAGTTCTCGCCTTGTATCACACGGCTGCAAAACTAGAATGTGTCTAAGTGTACATACCATCTCTCTACTGTCAAACACGTCTGTGAAACGTTTTGTGCAATACAATATCCATCATTTCCTGACCTGTCACTTCACTTCTCTCTCTTCACACCAGTAGTAAATTCGATATCCCCTACAGCTCTTTTCAGAATGGTCGTCTCATGCTCCACTGCGGTATTGGAGAATGGGTTTTATCTCAAGGACGCAAGAGTGGTTATTTGAGAACTGTCAGTGGGTGCATTTCTTGAGCTTAACTCAATTTTACGGTAGAAAAGTGCATTCTTTCTATATAATATCAACTCTAGCCAATAAAGGATGGTCAAATTTAGTCCGCATTGAATTTTATGAGACAAAGGGTAGCCTTTTTCCTTCCCAGGGTATCTATTTAATTCCCAAATTTACTTAAGGTAACTGCAGAGCTACTTTCGCGTGTTATTGTTTCTGCTAGATATAAACACAAGTTTAACACACAGTTTGTTCTCATCAACATTTTAGACAATAATTATGAGCATGTGCCAAATATCATGTTTGGATGTCTTTAAAAGTTTGTGCGCGTGAATTGATGACAAAAAAATAGGTAAAATCGGAAGGTGCTAACTCGCACGCACTCGCGAGTTGACGAATAACGTCTCTGACTACCCTTCTAGCTAAAGATCTACATGTCTTAGGAAGGCGATATCATCCAAGTCTATAAATTACAGTCGTGATCTTTTTTTTTAAAGAGAAATGAGAAAACAACAGTTCTTTCAACAGTCGATTAGTATCCTTTCATACATTTACCTCCAGCGGATATGTTAAGGAACTAAAATAAATGTATGAAAGGATACTATTATAAAAAAGTTTTCGTAAATTATCAAAAACTCATACTAGGGGTACAGAGGTCCCCCCCGAGGGTTGCCCGCCTTGTCGTGGCGGGGGGGCTTAGTAACCGTGGACTGGTCACCCACGGTGAAGCTAAGAGGCAACCAACCAAGGCCGGCCTGTTTGGGTCGCCGGCTGGCCCGAGAGGGGGGCGCTCCCAGCGGGCTGAGCAGGTCCGCTGCGGACGCGCGTGGAGAGGGGACCGCAGAAGAAGAGGAGTGCCGGTATTGCGGTGCGCCGTTCTCCCTATCTTCTGCGGCCGTGGAGTGCTGTGGCCGCAGAGGAAGAGACATGTCGGTATATCGGTGCGCCGCTTGTCCTATCTTCTGCGGCCGAGATGTGGTAGATGGCAGAACCACAGACCTGATCTGCCACCGGGTACCAGTTATCTGGTATCCGTGGCCTCCTAGTAGCAGACTCAGGGGGAGTCTGCTACAGTACTGGTGGAGGCCGGGGAGGGAGGCGCGCCTTACCATCTGGTGCGCCCATCGTGGAGGGCCTTCGGGCTTCCGGGATGGAGCCGCTTGTAGGCGGCTACCGCCGGTGGGGTCGCGGATGTGTGCGAGAGCGTTCTCGTGGCCCCGTCACTAGGCGGCGAGGCGGAAGACGGGGGGTTTTTAGTGGGTATACCGTGGGTCTCATTAGCCTATACGGGGAGTCCCACATAACTACTCGGGTGCCCCCTGCGCCCGGGTGGTATGCGTAATGCATTTCCCCCCGGAAAAAAAAAAAAAAAGGGTGTACAGAGGTGGGACAAACAAAACGGCAGTTAAATGACCGGTTCCGTTTCTTAGAAAAGCACTTGACTAAACTGTAGGCCGTCCGTAACTTAGTAACAAACATCAAGCATGCTCATTGCCTAAACAATCTCGTTGGGCGCGGGTAATGACGGACGCGGCGTGAATTATTCCGCATTATTGAAGACCCCCTACTAAGAGACTATCTATCACTAAAGGTAAAGGTGATAAAGACGACGAAACGACCCAACGGATCTGGTTGAAACCTGGATACGCGTAGTTGATATTGTTATCTATTTGTATATTTTCTTTTTTTTTTTTTAATTTGAGAATAGAGAAGCAAGTAAAAATTAAAAAAAACTGCTGTCGTCTTAGCACGGGTATGAGTACCTACCTTATTATATTAATCAAATATTTTGTTTTTGAGTAGGACCAACTTACGTAGGCAAAGGCACCTATGTACGCTGTACAAAAGTGTGTCAATTCGTTTTGTCAAGTGATTTGATATTACGTAAGAGAGTTGATTCAATCAAAAGTTTGATTGACATTGGAACCAGTTTTGACAAGTGTAAAATCCTATCGATTGTAAGAATTTGGTGTTACGTACGTTCGATGTCAATCCAAATGACAGACCTTCCGTAAGAGATAGCGTGCATGGGTTACTTTTGTCGCCGTGACTGTTTGTCACTCTTATCAATTAGTCCGTAGTTATGTATGGAGATGCGCGCATGTTACGACGTGACAACTGGCTGACATCTCCATACATAACCACGCGCTATATCTAATCGATAGGCGCTGAGAGCTGTTAGTATGAACGTTTTGATTGTATCAAAGTTCCGTAATCGCACTACTGTTCTCTATCTCACTTCCCGGAGTCCAGTAAAACGACTAGGCGAACAGTAGTAGGTGCAAACTTCGACTGTTAGTGCGGCGGTAACTGCTGGTAATTTGTACACTTCGGACCAAAATGAGAAATGGCGGCCCTCGCAGCTCCGCGGTGATTCAGAAAAATAACTCAACTGGTATTACTGTGATGGAAATAAATCTGATTGGGCGGTATGGGAAGTAGGATAAGCTATAAGAGATGAGGGTAGGAGAATAAAACTATGAAGTATTAGCTTCCGCTCACGGCTTCACCCGCGTGGTACGTTCTTAAATTATGGACTACTAGCTTCCGCCCACGGCTTCGCCCGCGTGGTACCTTGAAAAACAAAAACAAATCTATCCCGCGGGAACCTAATATTTTTCCGGGATAAAATGTAGCCTATGTGTTATTCCAGACCATAATCTATAGCTGTGCCAAATTTCATTCAGATCCGTTCAGCCGTTTTAGCGTGAAAGAGTAACGAACGTACATCCATCCATCCATCCATCCATACATTCTTACAAACTTTCGCGTTTATAATATTAGTAGGATGTGCTATTCCAGACTATAATCTACAGGGTGTCCCGGCTATGCTACATGAAGGGAAAGTAGCTTGAATATTGAAGATGGAACATTTTACTGAAAGAAGACATTATTTGAATTTAAAAAACACGGAGGCACGGTCACGTCATGTCACTAGTGTGGACGCGTTTTTATCTTCTTGATAATATAGGCTGCCTCATGAATTAGTTTACTAGATAGATCGATTATAGGTAAATTAAAGGGTATCAATAATAATCCTTAGGTGGTTGTACACACTTCCTTGTAAGGTTCCTGGTAGCCGTCTGCGGTGGGCAGTGATTGATCGGCGCCTCGCGTGTAGTGCACCAATTCGGAGTAGATTTGGAGCACCATATTTGATTTCATTTTAATTATGATCAATAGTCCTATAGGCCTTCCCGGAACAAAGGTATAATTCTGCAAAGGTACTTCCAAAATTTCCCAAAGAGATTAAAAATTAATATGATCACGACTGTAATACTCTCGGTAGATATCTCTTCAGATCTCTAGTTACTTTGATCTTTGAGGATATCTAAATGTGTTAGTCAGTGGCACGTCCAATAATATTTGGCACATGCCCACATTTTGTACGACAGGTTGTAAGCTCTTCGACGCTTTTAAGAATATTAACCTACATACGAGTATAACCTTCGAATTTTTGGTTTTAGGGTAAAAAAGAACAAACTTACATTTATCTACATGTGATTGAGATAACTTTTATTTAATGTAGCACCTTATGACTAATGGTAAAGATTTTTTTGGAAAAAACCACTCGTAATGCCCACCGTGGGGACCTTGTTGGGGATTTTGGGTCATGGTCGCGAAGATCGACGTGATTTTGCAGATTCAATCAAGATTCCATCTCATTCTGGGGCCTTACCACGAAGTCTTCCAGAACGATTCCGTAACGATTCCATTATAGAAACGTCACTACATCCATACAATTTGCATAGGTCATGGTACGAAATAACAATATAATACTAATTCGGTAATGTATTATGAATTCGTGGTAAGGCCCCAGAATGAGATGGAATCTTGATTAAATCTGCAAACTCACGTCGATATTTGTATTTGTGACCATGGCGCGCGCGGTTTTAACTTGGTTTTCAGGCCAGTGATATCGATAACATTTCGATCCTCGGTTTCCAAGTTGACTATCTGCCAAAACAGCACATGACTCTCCGTAAGTACTTCCGTAATTGGAGAACCCTCAAGCACTAATGAGAGTTGATCGTTAGTGTAAAGTGCTTCAGATCTTCGGGTAATTACACCATCCCGCTGCCTGACAACGTTTGCTTAGAGCAGTGATTGATCTGAGGGTAACTGGAACAACCGTATTAACTTTATCACTATTCATAAGGCAGGTTGTAACGTACGGCTAATTTGATTGTTGGTTAGAAGGCTCTATTATTTATCAGTCACTTGCGTTTAGGCTTTTTGGCCAAAAATGTTTCATTACTTTTGGTTGTTTTAAAATTTACGCCACCTAAATATGACCAATTTTCATGATTTTTCGATTGTGGTATCTATGGGTACATTTTTATGTGCTTTGGAATTATTCTTTAGCTATAATGATTTCTAAGTAGTCTTGCTTGAATATTCCAGATTGCTCAGATATTCCTACATTTTCTGTTAAACTCAAAAACCTATTTAGAGTGAACTAGAAATAGGTTTTTAATTTTGTGTCAAAAATGTTATTAACGTCGCGTCCTTGGCGCAGCGGCAAGTTAATATCCAGCTTAAGCGCAAGAGAAACGAGTTCAATTCCCGGAGTGGAACAAATGTAAGCGTGATTAAACAACCCTAAATAAATACTTATAGTTTCACTACACTGTAGTAGTCCTAGTCTGTAAGTGTTTAATATATTCCCTGTTCTGTGTACACAAGTTTGTAACTTCGAGCAACGCCGCGGTCAAATACTAGTTGTAAAACAAAGTTCAAATCACATGGGTAGTCTGTAAACTTGTACAACTTCCTCACATTATTCAAACTTAACAATATCAAACTGCAAAGTTCTCTGAAATATTTCGATAAACACGATTTGTCTCCATTCAAAGCGGCCAACTCGAATCGTTCAAGTCTCAGTGCCCAAGGGCGTGTGAGTAAGATAGGTACACTTTTCATATCCAACGGTGCACTGCATTCTAGAATATTACAGCTACTGGACTCTACTTTCTTTGCTAAAGGTTAAAATTTACAAGACTGTTATCAGACCGCGATGTATGGATCAGATTGTTGAAATTTGAGAGTTGAGAAAGGCAAAGAAGAAGATGGATGAAAGGAGAGTTCATGCTAGATGGATGTGTGGGGTGACACGGTTGGACATGATAAGGAATGAGTGTGTCAGGGAAAGACTGAGTGGTGTCTGTTACTGAAAAGATGAGGAATGCTAGATTAGCATGGTATAGACCATGGTATCTACCAGATAGGTTTTCCACTAAGCTGTGTAAAAACATTGCTGTGTTTAATAATGAAACCAGTGGAGGTTTAGAAGGCAGATAAGGTTGCGGCCATTTAACAACAGAACACATTGCATGGTCTTTTTGTTTACTCTTGTGTTTGTAGATCTTGCTCACCAGTTCTTTTTCTAATTGGACGTCTTTACTTAGAGTGAATTTGAGCAACTTGTTGAACTATCTCTAGTCGCAGAATAATAATATCAAGTGCAAGTAATATGTCAGTTTACTCTTTGACCAACTAAGATTTTTTCTAGGTAGTGCTTAAAAAATAATGAAAGATCTATCTGTCCCCCTGTTGCCAAGAGGGGGACAGATGGGAATAAACCAAACTTATTGCTAGTTTCACGATTTTATCTTTGGACCTCCTGTTAGTTGGAACTTTCGCTCGCAATCGTAAAGCATGCTACCGTAGTGCTCACAATGTCCAGTTGTTGAACACGCTCAGAAAACCTGGTACAAAGGCGAAGAATCGTAGGAATGAACTCTGACAAATAAGTGTACTAGTTTGAAATATTGTGCATACGTATCTAGCACATAACTTGCGCTGGAACTACTGGAAACTAAGCTAGAAGTAAGTAGTAAGAAGTACCTACTACTATATACACCGTGAAATTTTAATGGTTGTTTTCCCGTGGCAGAACAACATGCCATAAGGAGTACTTTCGAAACATAGAGTAAAAGTAAAAATATAAAGATGTTTTTGTTTTAAAATAATTTAAAAAACATTCATCAACTCGAAAACGTGAGGAACGATAGTAACATTAGACGTAACTTTTAGGTACTATTCAAATCGCACGCGCCGCCCGCCGCCTTCGCGTAGGTATCGGGATGAATTACTATTGGTTAGTGGTCGCTTTCGAATAAAATTTCACCAAGACAAAACCATTTCGCTGCGGGAAAACAACCATTAAAATTTCTCGGTGTATATGACGTTACTTCATAACTATGCGTGCAAAGTGTGCGTGAAGTAGTGATGTAATTTTATTGGAGGTGGCCAAAATTTACGATAATCATTATGAGATATGCCATAAATCCATAATTGGACATTAAATTGAATTGAAATATAGTGCAGAAACACAGAATGATATATAAGTGCAATAAACATAAGAAGAAATAAGTTTTAAAGTACACTACTGTCACAAAATGTATATATCTAGCTCATTACGTGCGTTGCAGTGTTTGGACGTGCCTCTGATATCTTTTTAGGTATCTTAAAAGACTTAAGTTACTAGAGATCCGTGGTGATATCTATTAAGTCTAGGGATTACAGTCGTGATCGTGTTTGTTTTTTTTGTACAATGCTTTGACCAATGCATAATCATAATGCATTATACTAATCATAAAAAAATATTCATGACAAATACTTAATCTTATACCTTTAAACGAGCAATTCTTGTATATATATTATAAACGGCTGCAACGATTTTCATGAAATTTAGTATGCAGAGGGTTTCGGGGGTGATAAATAGATCTAGCTAGGTTTCATTTTTAAAAAACGTCGTTTTCCCCAAAAGAACGAGCAAAGCTCGGTCACCCAGATACTAGATATTATTTGAAACGTACGTAGCAGAGATTCTAATCCCCACTAGCGTTGTCTGTGAGGATTATGAAAAAAATGCAAAAAACCAGTCATAAGTCCCATCACACTAATAACATTTTACTTTTAACTCATAGGATGGGATTTTATAGACATTTTTAAGCTTGTTTTATTGTTCTAATGCTTTATGTGAAATTTGTGATTGATAATTGAATTTTTGATAATTGAATACTCTACAAAAACCTAAATATATATTTTAGAATATATTTATGCTCTCTTCCTCTTGTTTGATAGCGTAAAACAGTCGCCAACAGTCTTTTGCGCTTTGGTTCGATAGCGTAAAAAAGTCGTCAACACAGTCTTTACCACTATAGTTCGACAGCGTAAAACAGTCGTCAACAGTCTTTAACGCAATGATTAGAAAGCGTAAAACAGTCATCAACAGTCTTTACCACTATGGTTCGATAGCGTAAAGCAGTCATCAACAGTCTTTAGCACTATAGTTCGACAGCGTAAAACAGTCGTCAACAGTCTTTAACGCAATGATTAGAAAGCGTATAACAGTCATCAACAGTCTTTGACGTTATGGTTTGATAGCGTAAAGCAGTCATCAACAGTCTTTACCACTAAAGTTTGATAGCGTCAGTCGTCAACAGTCTGTAACGCTATAGTTCGACAACGTAAAACAGTCGTCAACAATCTTTAACGCAATGATTAGAAAGCGTATAACAGTCATCAACAGTCTTTGACGCTATGGTTTGATAGCGTTAAACAGTCGTCAACAGTCTTTAGCGCTATGGTTTTATAGCGTTAAACAGTCGTCAACAGTCTTTAACGCTATGATTAAAAAGCGTAAAACAGTCCACAACAGTCTTTACCGCTATAGTTCGATAACGTTAAAGACCGTTGACCTCTCAAATCTCAAGGCCTTTAAAATACTAACGCGGTTCCTGAGTGATGGACCCCGAGTTAGTTAAACACCCGTTTAGTACATTAGTTGGATCGGACTCGGCAGGCGGGAGTGATTAATTGTCGTTAATGAACTGAGACAAGCCAGCCAGCCTCCTCATTCAGAACCACAAGATTCGGTAAGCTATAATAGCTTAGTATTCAATAAAAGAAAGGAATTTCTAGGCTTTGCTGATGCTCGAAAAAAAAATGATTTTTTTTTACTGAAAAGAGTTATTGATAATAGCTTCTTACTACCATCATATCATTAATATTTTTTGCATTTTGCATTATTTGTGTTTCCGGTCTGTAATATAAATAAAAAATAAATATAATCACGACTGTTATCCCCAGGCTCGGTAGATATCCTCAGATCTTTAGTTACTTAGACCTTTTGAGGATATATAAGTAGGGTAGTCAGAGGCACGTCCAAACATGACATTTGGTACATGCTCACTTCGAATTTTGGTCCTAGGGTACCTATGCCGGTTTCCTCACAATGTTTTACTTCACCGTTTAAGAGCACATAAATTATTCGAATAGAAAAACTCATTGCTGCACGACCAGGTTTGAACCCACGACCTCCGGATCGTGAGGCAGGGGCGCTACTACAACATTACACTCCAGTGCTTATATAAATTAAGACTTTAGAAGTTTATAATATCAATGATATTTTCAGTTTCACAATATTCTACGAACGTTTATGATAATTTTGTAAAAAAGTCACCGACTACCCAACGATCACTATTATCTTTCATTACTTAAAAGAATGGCCCATTTTGGGTTGGACGACATATCAGTACACCCTTCAGCATACCCAGCCGATATTTTACAAAAGCCTTGTAAAATATTAAAAACCTACTTCGTACACGGATTTGAAATTAATATTTGGTGTCGCATGCACAAAATCGCTAAATATAATCAATTATAATAATAACTAGCTCATGCTCGCGGCTTCGCCCGCGTGGATGTCGGTTATCGCGACTTAAATATGTACTTGACAAATTATATATTAAAACATTCCTCGAGAACCACTCAATCCATTGGTGAAAACAGCATGAAAATCGGTGCAGTAGTTTTTGAGTTTACCGCGAACAGACAGACAGACGCGGGGAAGGACTTTGTTTTATAATATGTAGTGATAACGCTAAATTGGATTGATATTGTTGTTAGGCATATTTTAAATTTTAAGTCAAAATCAATTTATTTATGTAAAGGCAGTGTCGGCTTAACTTAAAAGTCACTATAAAAAAATCCTGCCGTGTTTGATTTTGTATTTGCAATTTGCAAGAACAATGTGTCGAGCGGTGCTAATGATATTAATATAAATGATTACTGTAATATCATCACGGTACTGGAGCGCGCAACGATATGTAGTACAACCTATAGCTGTAGCTACAAGTCTACGCAATAAAAATATCTTTCCCGTCATTTTCCTTATCTCTTAACGTGGTCCCTTCAAGGGTCTAATGTACGGAACGTTTACGCTATAGGTACATAAATAGCCCATAAGTACTGCGGAACTCTAAAAAAATATTTTTGCAGATGCGACTGCCTCACGGACATTGGGGATAGTCCCCGCTATGAGGATTAACTCCCCATGGCACCATATGGATCTAATAATTATTATCGAAGGAAAACTTTTAGTTTGGAAAAAGACTTTTCAAGATTATTAGCTTCTGCCAACAGCTTCCAAAGCATTTAAGAATTTGTGTTACTTTTAGAAAAAAACAAATATTTATTACAAGCTTCCGCCCGCGGCTTCGCCCGTTTTATACATTGAAAAACAAAAACACATATCCCACGGGCACCATTCATTTTTCCGGGATAAAAAGTAGCCGGCATAAAAAGTAGCCTATGTGTTATTCCAGACCATAATTTATATCTGCCAAATTTCATTTAGATTCGTTCAGCCGTTTTAGCGTGAAAGAGTAACAAACATACATCCATCCATCCATCCATCCATACATTCTTACAAACTTTCACGTTTATAGTATTAGTAGGACTACGGGTATATAGTCGCCGTAGAGCGAAAAGTCACTAAGTCGCAAAATAGCCAAATTTAGTTAAATATGCCATCAAGAACGCCAATTTTTTCTGCAAATTTCAGTCTTATGATCATGGCAATAAGTATGCTAGTTTTTGTTTTAGTATGTGCAAAAAATAGTTAATTTTATGTTTTGAGCCACACAAGTAAGTAGAAAATTACCTAATTTACTTAAGTATTTTTTTCATCATAGAAGTATTTGCAAATCTATACCTAAATCGGCTTAGTTAATTTTCCCCTTTTAAATAACAGCCCATAGCTAAATCCTTATCTATTCTCAAAATAACTAAAATAACTTGATTAGTTTTAGAATGAATAGTTCGACACAAAATATGAAAGCGAAAACTAACTAAGTCCACTTAGTTACTACTCGAGCCACGTTTCCAATAGTTTAGACTATAAAAGCTGTGAGCGATAAGTCATTAAAACTATTTAATTATTAATTTAATGAAAATAATATGTCAGATTAATATACTGAAACACCTTTTGAATTTCTAAAAACTAGTTCCATTCTAACTAAATGAAGTTAATATCTTGTAAAACAATCAGAACGTAAAAAAATCACTATCTTCATTTTACAAATCAATAACTAGAACTTTGGTTAGGTATGCAAGGGGAAAAAGTAACTAACTTAGTTTTTCATAATTATCTCTAAAAAACCATTTCAACTTTATTTTCGAGACATAAGCTTAATCTTTTGTACATTTTTTAAGAGATGAGACCATAAAATTAGCAATAGGTTATACCATAAGGACGTAATATTTTTTTATCTTTTTGAAAACCTTAAAGCTTCGTATCTCAAAAGGCCAAAAAGCTATTTAATTACTTTTCGCTCTACGGCGACGATATACTCGTAGGTGGTGATTCTGTTATTAGGTATGTCGGATTCACTAAAATTTCGCAAAATACAAATGATCTTATAGAGCGCTGGTGGTGTAGCGGTAGCACCCCTGCCTCACGATCCGAAGGTCGTGGGTTCAAACCTGGTCGTGCACCAATGAGTTTTTCCATTCGAAAAATTTATGTGCGCAATGCCAGTGCAGAAAACGGTGAAGGGAAACATCGTCAGGAAACCGGCATACCGGCGAAGGTATGTGTCATAGGTTAGTATTCTTATAAGCGGCGATGGGCTTGCAACCTATCACGTACGGAATACTAACTACTGTGCAAAATGTGGGCATGTACCAAATGTCATGTTTGGACTTGCCTCTGACTACCCTCTTTAGATATCCTCAAAGATCTAAGTAACTAAAGATCTGAGGAGATATCTACCGAGCCTGGGGATTACAGTCGTGATTTATTTTATTTTTATTTACTTATTTTGTTCACGGACGATGTTTCTGAAATGAAGTGACTTAAAAGAAGACAAAGAAGATTATATTTTAAAGCACTTACAATCTATCCCAGAACTGTATTGAGTTATCTATTTAAGAAAAGGTAATCTTCTGCGTCATAATAGCTTCTAATGCTTAAAAGATAAGGTTTAAGTTTCCAAAACATTGTTTGTAACCTAAAATAGTCTCAGCTTTTCAGTACAGTGATACATCTCAAGAAGGTCTTGTTAGCGGGATTATACCCTCGAGGGTAAGCTTTGAGTGTTGCCAACATTTCACAATTCCTACGAAAACATTTTGGTATGCAACGTTTTGAATTATAACTTTAGGTTCAAAATACTGATGATATAGAAAAAGACATGAAAAATCTTCACCTTTATTTACCTCAAATTTTATAACCTAACTAGCTTTGCCCGCAGCATGAAAAACCAAATATGAATCTATCCCACAGGAACCGTACATTTTTCCGGAATGAAAAGTAGCCTATGTGCTATTCCAGATTATAATCTATATCTGTGCCAAATTTCACCCAGATCCGTTTAGCCGTTTCAGCGTGAAAGAGTAACAAACATACATCCATGCATCCATACATTCTTACAAACTTTCACATTTATAATATTACTAGCTTCCGCCCGCGGCTTCGCCTGCGTGATGCCTTGAATAAAAAAAACAAATCTATCCCGCGGGAACCTTACATTTTTCCGGGATAAAAAGTATCCTATGTTACTTCTAATACCTCCAAGAATATGTGTACAAAGTTTCATGATGATCGGTTGAGTAGTTTTTGCGTGAAAGCGTAACAAACAAACTTACATTCACATATATATTAGTAGGGATAGTAGTCCATACACCTACACACCCTTGTTTGTACAGACACCCTTACGAGGACCTTGTAAATTTTTGACCAAACCGAGGACCCTCCGAAAAACATGTTTAATGACGTCGTTGACCTTTGAGAATGAGATAGAATGAGACGGGAGATCAAATCTAGAGTGATGAGCTTATCCAGATAGTGCTATCTCAACATTTTTTCGTATGAATTGCCGCTTTCATACTGAGGACGCGAAATACACAGCCAAACGTGACCAGCGATGCACATACGAGGACTTTGTGTAAAGCCAACCGAGGACCTCTTACGTGAGCTGTGCGACACCCTTCCGAGGACGTATTTATACACAATATCTCTTATGTGTTATACAAAGTGAGGACGCTGTGTTAGACTTTACTTAACCAAACCGAGGACATTTTCACTAGTAGAACTTGTATAAAGCGAGGACATGGAAAATTTACCTAAACCATTTTACATGTAGGATAATCTAATAATTAAAATTTGTTCGATTTGTTACTTACACACATTTTCAAAAATGAAGTACCAAGCGAGGACAAGTCGGTGTCTTGACGTTTATAACCACTTGTCAGTGCTCTCAATTATTGTCAAAGATTTGAAAGTCACTACTTTATATAATAGTCATAACACGTATTTATATAGTTCTCTCAGTTGTTTTTGACGTAAATAAACAAAAGAGAAAAAAATTATGGTCCACCATCGGTATTTAGTTTTTATACGAGAGTATTTGGTGGTGTAGTCGTAGCACCCCTGCTTCACGAAGGAACCCACGAGGTTCAAACCTGGTCATGCACCAATGATTTTTTCCATTCGAAAAATTATGAGCGCAATGCTTTCAAATGGTGAAGGAAAACATTGTAAGAAAACCGGTATACCCTAGAACAAAAATTCGTAGGTCAGTTAGTTTTCTTATAAGCGGCGATAGGCTTGCAACCTGTCACGTACGGAACACTAACTACTGTGCAAAATATGGTTCTGTGGCAAATGTCATGTTCGGACGTGCCTAAGAACACCCTCTTTAGATACGCACAAAAGATCTAAGCAACTAGAGATCTAAGGCGATTCTCTACAGAGCCTGGGATTACAGTCGTGTTCATCATCATGTTAATCACCATCAATCATGTAACGTATGATACCTTCTATTACTTTAAGAATCAAAGTTCTCATCGAAATATTCAAAACGCACAACCTAAACTGATAGTTGTAGACACTAATATTTTTTTTTGTTTGAAAATCAACCAAAAAGGGACGTTTTAATAAAATATCGTCAACGAAATCGAATCAAAAAAATCTAAACAATCTAGAAACTTAGGAAAAGTACTTTTAAAACAATAATTAAAGACTGAATTTAATTCCCACAAACTACCCTTAAAACTTGGTGCATTGTAATGTTAAATTTTGTATGGTAACATTATTAGATTTTTCATTCAAGATTCTATTTGCTTGAAACTTGTGATAAATATTCTTCAAAACAAAAACAAACATGATCAAGATTCTAATCCCCAAGCTTGGAATATTATATCTTCTCAGATATATAGCGTACTTAGATTTAAATGGTAGTCAGAGGCAAGTCCATACATTATTATTTGGCACCATGCTCTCATTTTGCGTTGAACCCAAGACTTTTGGATCCAGTGCTCTATAATATACTAGTTGTCCCGCCCGCGACTTCGTTCACTCAGAGTATCTAGTCTGAGTTTCAAACAAACCACACTAATAAAAAAATCTCATAAATAACATTGACACCCAATTTTACCCATTTTAGAGGGCTATTTTGAAATATTCAGGTTTGCGTTTCCATTTATTTTGCATTTAAAGTATCCAAACCAAAATTCGGACCAATTGCACCACCCTTTAAAAAGTACCCATAGAAACATTGACCCCCCATTTGACCCCTTTTTGAAGGTTATATTGAAAAATCCTGAAACACGTGTCCATTCATTTTTTATTTACAGTACATAAAGTTTCAGACCAATCGCACCTCCCGTTAAAAAAATCCCATACAAACATTGACCCCTTTTTTAGAGCTATATTGAAAAATCCTAAAACAGGAAACAAAGTTTCAGGCCAATCGCATCACCCGTCAAAAAATTCCCATACAAACATTGACCCCCCCCCCCCCCCCCATTTTACCCCCTTTTTAGAGTTATATTGAAAAATCCTGAAACACGGAACAAAGTTTCAGACCAATCGCACCACCCGTTAAAAAGTTCCCATACAAACATTGACCCCACATTTGACCCCTTTTTGAATGTTATATTGAAAAATCCTGAAACACGTATTCATTCATTTTGCATTTACAGTACACAAACAAAGTTTCAGACCAATCGCACCACCCGTTAAAAAGTTCCCATACAAAAATTGACACCACATTTGACCCCTTTTTGATGCTTATATTGAAAAATCCTGAAACACGTAGCCATTAATTTTGCATTTATAGTGCACAAACAAAGTTTCACGAAAATCGCTCCACGCGTTAAAAAGTTTCATACTAACGTTTTCACCCCCTTAGAGGTGGAATTTCCAAAAATCTGCCTTAGTGGGTAGTTTTGTTATAAAAGGAAACCACTTTCCAAATTTTAGCTTTCTAGCTTCAGCGGTTTCGGCTCGGAGATGATCAATCAGTCAGTCAGGTCAAGCTCTTTATATAGATATAGATAGATAAAAATCTATGATTAAATTATTTCAAAGCTACCCCTAAACGGGGTGTAGACTACAGGGGTGGTAATATTTCCACAGGAACATTTGACCTTAAAAATTAAAAACACTGTAATTTTTTGTTTTGATGATAACGTTTACTTCATATATTATCGCACCACAGTTTCCACACAAATTTAAATCCCTCCAATCAAGTTACTTTGAGAAACCCTGAAACACTAGTCTTGTTAATTTAGTTTTGCATTCCGGGTATCCAAACGATTAAAGTATCGATACAGACATTGAAAACTACCCATTTAAATACGAATCAAAAGATTTGCACCAATAATTACTTACCTTAAGCTTAACCTAAGCAAACCTAAGTAGGTACTTATCACTGCAGAAGTAGCACTTTCTCATCTTGCACCTAGTAGCTACTAAAGATTTTTTGAGGATTCAGTCCACCTTTTCAGATATAATTTTATTGTAATTGATAGATGAACAATACACAAGAAAAACCGTCAAAGTGAGGACTTAACTTTTACACACTGGAAAATATAGCATACCGAGGTCTTACATACACATTGTTTAGAAAAGCTACCTATCCGAGGACCTATGTGTTAAAATGTAACACATAGGTCCTCGGATAATACAACAAACGTGATATGAATGTAAAGAAGCTGTGTGTAAAGCGATAGTGGCGCCAGAAGTGAATAAAAAGTGTAAATGTAAGATTATGAATATTTTTGATCAAACCGAGGCTAGGGCCACTTTTTCGGATTACGTATACAGAATGACTCAAAATCGTTCGCAGAATACGAATCTTCGGTCAAGTCAAACCGAGGACCCTCGAAAATGTCCTCGCTTTGAAAATGTCCTCGGTCGTGCCTTGTGTATTCATACGCATGTCCTCGGATGGTACTTAAAACAAACACATCCATACATTCTTAGAAACTTTCACGTTTATAATATTAGTAGGAAGTAGGATGGTGGGTAGGAAATTTCCAAAACTTAACATAGAAAAAAACCATTTGTGATTGTAAACCCTAGGTTAAGAAAACATCTCAGATCTCTAGTTACTTAGATCTTTGAAAATGTTTTAAGTAGGTGGTCAGAAGAACTCATTGGTGCGCGACCAGGGGCCTCACCACGAATTCATAAATACATTACCGAATTAATATTACATTGTATTTCGTACCATGACCTATGCAAATTGTATTGAAGTAGTGTTACTTCAAACTTCAAATGTGACGTTTCTAAAACGGAATCGTTCTGGAAGACTTCATGGTAAGGCACCTGATGCAACTATAGTTTCCAAGACCTTGAACCCATGACTTTCGAATCGTGAGTCAGGGGCGCTACCATTACACCACCAGTGCTCTGGACTTGGGGTAAAAGATAAAAAAAATAAAGCTTACAGAATATTTTGGGGTAAAATGAAAAAGAAAATATAAGTACCTATAAGTACTTATACTTTGTTATTTAGCTGAAAGATTAAAAATTCCTATGTAGTCGACAATTATTAAATTATTTACTAAACCGTTTGCTTTGATGTTAATCCTTATTAAAGAAATCTAAAGCGAATAAGTAATCCGCTTTGCTCTTTGTACCGGTAGCCATCTTAGTTTACCGCTAAGTAATAACGTTTTTGTGTATAATCCGATGAACTATTCGCAGCCAGACGTTTAAGAGATGTGGAGATCCTCTTAGTTGCGTCGTACTATACCTGTAGGTACAGTGTAACACAACGGTTAATATTTAACGTACCAAGGTAGGTTTTGTTTATCTTTGTTCAAGTGACTACTTTTATTTTATTTTTACAATTTTAGAAAAACTTTCAGCTAAGTACAGACACGAAAGACAAGAAAATAATAATTAAACCAGGTCTAAAATATGCAAAAAAGGCAAATTAAAAATTTCACAGACAGATTACAAAAACAGGTATTTTGGTATAGAAAACCGAATTACCTATCGTAGAATAAAAAAAAGAAATACCAGGAAGTGATAAATAAATTCGAAAGTTTTAAAAGCAGTGCTAACATTTCTATTGAAACATTTAAAAGTAATCGCTCTACACTTTTGTCAAAATATTAACAAAATTACATACCTACTATTAAGGTAAAAAATTGTCTTAATCTAAAAATATTTTATTTAAATTCATTGTCAATTAAATTAAAAGGTGTTGTCCAAACAAAATTTCATCAATTTCATCGAAAAAGCACTTCATTCTTTCTTGTATTTATTAAATGACGCTGTTACTGTAACTTAAAGACATATGTAGATATGATATTTAAGTAATATTTCACAAGAGTTATAAGAGTCTAGACTGTCGCAAAACTTCTAGAAAACTGTGTTATTTGATTTCCAACGTATCCGTTAAATTTAAATCTCTTTAAATGGTATTTAAACATGCCCGCTCCGAACGCCCCTTGGAGCAATTCCTTCGATGCCGAGCCACGAGAATCGTTCAGGAGACTTTTTGCATCGTGAAGTCAGAATTCGCTAAAGCGTTCGCCATTAACATACCAGTATCTGGACACAAGATATGGAACTAGTAACTTACATTATTTTCTACGGCTGATTAACTTTGCAGCCTAGTTAAAAATTAAGTACCTGGTTGACCGAGCTTTGCTCGATTTTTTTTGCTTAATCGTGTTTTTTGTAAAATGAAACCTAGCTAGATCGATTTATCGCCCCCGAAACCCCTTGCATACTAAATTTCATGAAAATCGTTGGAGCCGTTACCGAGATTCAGATTATTATATATACATACAAGAATTGCTCGTTTAAAGGCATAAGATAAATATTGTGAAAATGAGCGAGACATAACAATCGACAAAATGTTGTCCTTATGTTAACCGGGTACTTAAGCAGTATTCGATCAACTTCGTTCAGTATCACGCGGTATTCCACCGAGTATTTGTATGGAGTTTCGTGGCTAGATGGCCATTCTAATCAATTTAATATTTTACCGTTATTTTGAAAACTTTTTTAACCTTGATTAACACTCATCTTTCAAGCTGATAGCAAAGATAGAAAGATGAAGATGGAGCAATAAAAGATTTGTTCATAATAAGTTATTCCACGAAGGGTACATTTAAAACTAACTAATATTTTACACAGACATTCATTGTAATTGATTGTAATCAGAGTTACGTAATACCCACTCTGGCGAGAATAATTTTGGTATGTTTCACTATCTTAGCGATTTCCGCATAGGCTTGAATAGTAAGATTACCGGATACTCGTACTTACGAAAATAAATTTCCGGTGTACGAATTTGTACATTGCTATCTTCTTAAGACCTATTTCTAAAATAGAGTCCAGTGGTTAGAACATTTAAGGCGCAGTCGTCTATGTCGAGACTTTTTCTATTGGAATTTGAAAGACTAAATAGAAAATGAAACCATTTCAGCTAAATTCCCTTTGAGAATCCTTGTAAGTGCTTAGTGGCGCTTTCATAAAGTTTATAGATAAATTATTATCCATGTTTATTTTAAACGTTTAATTGAAAGTCTAGTACTAACTATAAAAATTAAAAGATGAAATACTCTCAGTTTTTCCCGTTTTTCTATGTTTTTGGTTATGTTTTTAAATTTTTATCATCAAAAAAACCTTATTTGAACATTTACAAACTTTTATAAGAAACAGAATTTTCTCTATTATATTTAAAGTAAAATAATAGATAGATACATTTGTAACAGAGTTCACCTGTTCATACTAGGCCTATGATTAGCTTAATTAATAAATAAATTAAAAATTGAACAATGTTTTGATACTGTATTTGGCACATCATCATCATCATCTTCCTGCCCTTATCCCACTAGGTGGGGTCGGCACAACAGGTTCTCTTCCTCCACTCTCCCCTATCATCCGTCATCTCAGTAGTCACTCCTTTACACAAATATCGTCTTTTACACAGTCCGTCCATCTTTTCTTAGGTCTACCTCTACTTTTATATCCATCCGCATTATTTGGCACAATACATACTAATAATAATAATAATAATAATAACTTTATTTCAGGCAACATTAGTCTTAGTGTACAAGATGGAAAATACTTAAAAATTACGGCCCATATAAAATATTATATACCTTACAGTCTAACATACATATAATAAACTAATTATTGGGAGCTGGAATTGGGGGATGTCACCAAGCCTTCCACGGAATCTCCGAAATATATACAAAATACATTTTGCATGGTAGTACCAATAGCTTTTGGTGAACAACTTTATAATAAAGGTATATTTACTATTAACACACTATTAACTTACTTTCCACCTTCCTTGTGAAAGTTTATGACTACTTATACGTCATAATGTAAGATAGATATAAAAACTTTCAAAGACGCTGTATCTCATAGAATATCTGACAAAACAATAACTGTGAAACTTTCCCTAGGGTTTTAAGCCGCGTTTAGACGGGCCAGTTTTCAGGTGAAACTCGTTTTGAAGCTAGCTAGACAATTGTCGCAAGCCATTTACATGGAGCAAATGTATCCCAGACGCGAATATCGTAAGCGATAATGTAAGACTATTATCGCCTTGCGTGGCTTTTGTACCAATTCAATATTCATAGAGGATTCTTGCTCCTTTACAAATATTACGCGATACGATTTTTTATTATAATCTATACTATTATTATAAAGCTGAAGAGTTTGTTTGTTTGGTTGAACGCGCTTATCTCAGGGCCTACAGACTCAAATTGAAATATTATTGTTGTGTTGTATAGTATATTTATCGAGGAAAGCTATAAGCTATATAACATCACGCTATGACTAATAGGAGAAAATACCATACCATCAATGAAAAATGTTGAAAAAACGGGAATAAATATATTACTTAAAACGCGCAGACAAATTTGCGCAAAAGTCAACTAGTGTCTGATGGTGTAGTGGCAGCACCCCTGCCTTAAAATCTGAAGGTCTTGAGTTCAAACCTGGTCGTGCAACAATACCTAGTTTTTTTATTCGAAAAATTATTGAGTGTAATGCCAGGGCTCAAAACCGTGAAAAAAAAACATCGTCAGGAAACCGACATACCGTACCTAGAACCAAAAATTTGAAATTGCGTGTCATAAGTTAGAGTTCCTGTAAGCGGCGATGAGCTTGCAACCTGCTACGTAGTATGTGCAAAATGTAGGCAAGTGCCAAATATAATGCTAAGACGTGCCTCTGCCATTTAAATAATTATCTTCAAGGTCTAAAGAGCAAGAGATCTGAGGTGGTTTCTACCGAGCCTGGGAATTACACAGTCGTGAATAAGTTTATTATGTTTTTTTTTATAAACACATTTTGGACTATCTCTGTTTAAACGATCCTGACTCTAGCGCTGGTATTTCACATTCAAATCTTTACAAATTATCGCCTGTCTCGCTCGCACTGTTTACTATCTCGCTTATAAATGAGGACGCTACATCATTTTGGCCATTTTCTTCGCGAATAATCTTGTGTTTTGCAGAAAACCTTGCTTGTTCAGTAACTTGAATGTTAGATGTTTTGTTCGGATGTAAGCAATCTTAGTTGCTTGTTATTATGTTACCTACCGCTTCTGGTGTTTATCTTCATCAGAGTCGTATTTTTTGTTCGTAAAATTTGGGTACCTACCAATAATAATTTCGCCTGCTTAATAAAACGAAATACGTAATTAATAATTGCTAGAAATGTTAATCTATCTTATGAGTGAGTACAAACCAGTCATGATTACATGGATCAACTCAAAAACATAAAAAATCCACAACTTTTGCAAATAAATTGATCAAATGTGTAGGGATAAGCAAGCCAGGGCAAAAGTGTTACCCGTCATTACATTTACATTTTTCCTTCAACAAAAAGTAGCCAACTCACTTTCAGCTTTTACCCCAAACATCCGAAAAACGTAACGTTTTTACCCGACATCCTTATTCCCCCATTCTAAAGCGTTATCTCGAATTCCAAATAAATTAATTTCATTTTTATCCGAAGCAAATTGCGGTACACAGGCGAACGCCAGATGGGACGACTGTCGTCGACAAATTCGTACTGAGGTCGGAAAAGGCAGGGTTTATGGATGAAAAGTTTCGCGAACAAATAATATACAAGTACAAATATTAGGTAGGTACGAACAATACGGGTATGAGTGTATCTGGGTATGCAGTAGAGGAAAGCCGAAGAAAAAGTGGTCTAATTGTCTTCTTCTTCTTCTTTCGAGTCAACGGCTAAGTTTAATTGTGTGAAAGATGATTTTTATGTAAGAGGAGTAGACTCAGAGTTGACGAATGATAGGAGTGAGTGGAAGAAGAACATGTTGTGCCGACCACATTTTAGCGTGGGAGGATAAATGATGAATACAATAATTAATAGTTACATGTTCACAACATTTTTTAATTTTTTTGATTTTCTTTAGTTTCAACTTTTTAATAGTTATTAGTTCTTTCAAATGGTTAAAGTGTGTCTCAGAAACTCCTTTCAAAGAGTGTGGTGGTAACACCCATGCCTTGCAATCCGAAGGTCGTGGGTTCAAACCTGGTCGTGCTCCTATGCGTTTTTCTAAAAAAATTTACAAGTCCAGGGGTTGAAATGGTAAATTAAGCATTGCGATAAAACCGGCATATCTTAGAACCTAAGTTCAAAGTCTAGAGCGGAAAAGTAGCATTTGTTCATACTGTAATATCCGTTGCCAATGTTGGTCATCGAAGTTAGCAGTGTGTCCCACAGTGCGGTCTAGAGCGATCTCTAGCATAACCACTAGACGTCATGCAAATAGTTTTCACTTACATTCGACTGCACGCCGTTCCGGATAAGTAATTAAAATAAAGCTATATCTAAATATCTTACTACTATACCAGTAATGTTGGAGATGTTTTAACATTACGTGTGTGAGGGTGTTTGTATCTATGTAACTCTGTATATAAGAGGAAGATTTGTATTTTTGTTTGCAACGAATTAACTCAAAAACTACTGGACCGATTTCAAAAATTCTTTCACCATTACATTATCCCTGAGTAACATAGGCTATAATAATAATAATAATAAAATAATAATAAAAAAAATCTACGCATCCTCTCAAAGTGATTTAGACCACCTAATAGAAATGACTGAACAATTTTCTAGCAATATTTCGATGAATTTTGGAATCGACAAATGTAAAATAAATTCAGTAATAGCAGGACAGAACTGTCAGCACACTTATCAATTGGAAACTGGTGAGACTATAGAGCCGCTTGGTGAAAATGAGACGTATAAATATTTAGGATACCACCAATCTAGACTGATACACTTCAAAGAAATCAAAACCCTACTAATGCAAAACTTTAAACATAGGTTGAACTCCATTCTGAAGACGCAACTTAACTCCAAAAATACTGTCAACGCTATTAACACCTATGCAATTCCGATACTAACATACTCATTTGGAGTAATAAGATGGACAAAAAAAGAACTGACAGACCTGCAACGATTGATCAATGTCTCTATGACCAAATGCAGAAAACATCACCCTAGAGCATGCGTTCAGAGACAGGTTCTGCCACGGTTAGAAGGAGGAAGAGGCCTTATACACATACAAAATCTACATAATCGACAAATCACAACACTTAGATCATATTTTCATTCAAAGGCAGACAGATCAAACCTCCACAAAGCAGTAGTTGAACTTGATCATAAGCACACACCTCTCAATCTACACAAACACGATACACAAAATAATGAAGAACTGACTGACAGACAGACCTTAAATTCAGAATGGGCCCGTAAGTCTCTCCATGGAAGGCACCACCACGACTTGAGTCAACCCACCGTCGACAAACAGGCGTCGAACGAATGGCTCAGTCGTGGTGAACTCTTTCCTGAGACTGAAGGGTTTATGATAGCCATACAGGATCAAGTAATTGAGACCCGAAATTACCAAAAATATATCATGAAAATTCATAATTTACAAACAGATTTATGCAGACGATGTAACAGTTCCTCCGAGACCATTCAACACATCACGGGGGCCTGCAAAGCGCTGGCACAAACGGATTATAAGTTCCGACACGATCAGGTGGCCAACATCATCCATCAAAAACTAGCTGCAAAATATAACCTCATTGACACATCTGCAAAACCTACACCCTACTATAAATACAGTCCAGAAACCATATTAGAAAACGCCAACTTTAAGTTATACTTTGATAGAGCAATCCTAACCGACAAAACTACTCATTTCAATAGACCAGATCTGACCCTTTTAGATAAAAATAATAAAACTGCTCTTCTCATCGACATAGCCATCCCCAACACCCACAACTTGCAAAACACAATTTCAGAAAAGCTCACTAAATATATAGATCTCAAAAACGAAATCACACGTATGTGGCGCCTGCAAAAGGTAAACATAGTTCCAATAGTTTTGTCGAGTACAGGCGTCATCCCTAAACAACTATTCCAGTCCCTTTCCCTGTTAGATTTACCCAAACACACCTATATTCTCATGCAGAAGGCGGCTATATTAAACACGTGCAGAATTGTCCGGAAATTTTTACAAGATGGCTTTAATGGAGAAGGTGACCAAAACCACATGTTACATACTGAAGTGCACTTGGCTTAGGCCCGTGCACTTTAGTTACTCTACCGGTTTTACCGTAAACCGAGAAAAAAAAGAAAAAAGAAGAATAATAATAATAATATATAACCTTTTATTCAGATCTCTTAGTACATTTAATTTTTAAACTTATGTGAAAGACTAACGTTAAAATCTTAACTATTAAGTTTAAGAACATATTTATAATATATTTATATTAAAAAAAGAGACACTTTTGCTTCCCGGGTGAAGCCGGGGCGTGTTGCTAGTATACAATACACAAAAAGCAAACCTCTTATTGATGAAAGCAAATAGAAGTAGTTAGGAAGCAATTTTTGGATAGCATTGCAACGTTAAATGTGACTGGTCACTCATCATCCTGACGGTAAGAGAAAAACCTCCAAGGTTATGAAAAGAGGCGTTACTATTTAAAACTGTATCCACAGGATTATAACGCGGGCGCCGGTAGTTGAATTATTATTTTATAAAATAAATAACTAGAGCCATAACTAACCCGATAGGATTGAACAAAGCATTTTTTGCACTTCAACAATGCAGCTGGAACCCAAATAAAATTCCTTGTAGACAAAACGAAGTCCCGACTAAAAAATAAACAGGAAAAATCATGCCATAATATTGTAATGGTCCGGGAAATTTTATTGTTTACAAAAGCTTTGCCGGCTGTTTTTTGTGAAACCATTTCTTTCGGGAGCCATTTATCATTTTGAGGAACCCCTTTTTTCCTCAGCACATTAGTACGTCGTATTCTGCGACAGTTCGGGATGGCACAGGCGCTTTCAAAAGTAGCTGAGTAACTCATGTATTTGGATAACTTTGGTGCTCATAAAATTGCCTAAGCTTTTAGAGTGGCCAACTATAATCATCTGTGGTTTTGGCTTTATGACTGCTATACCTAATCAGGAATAACATGATTTCTGAAGGATGGTATGCGTATTTTCATCATAAGTTTGTATAAGGATAAGATCATTCAATTTATTAATAAAAATGCATTTTGTGAATTAACAAAGTAAACGAAAAATGTACATCGACAATAAAGATAAATGTGTAGGTATATTATTGGAAAGCAGAATAAAAATTGCAGGTATAGGGTTAAAAACAAAGCAAAAAAAAAAGGATTTAATAAAAACTTGTGCATAGGTAGTATTTTTTTGTGTTTACGACTTTTGTTACAACTTCGTTGACATTCCAATTATGTAGTTTAAAATCAATTGAGGGATTTTCTGCGGTGCATTTGCCTGACAACTACGTCGCTCTGGTTTTTATACTTTTTCTCGTGTTATTTTGAGTTTTATTGCGTAATTTTGGTGGTTAATTTGCCAATAAAGCCCGGGTTCTTGACGCGAGTGTAAAATATGTGAATTAAAGTGAATAGTTCTCTTCAAATTCCATCAGAGGAAATCCCGAGAATTTTCAACAAAACAGCCATCTTTTGTTTAAAATTGACTTGACAACTTGACTTTGACTCTGTGACGTTGACAATACTTATAAATACACTTGACACTGGCAAAATTGTTCTCTATGAGACAGATGCCATAATTGAAGAAGAAGAAGAAAATCAATTGAGTTACATAGCTTCTTCTGATATCGACTGTTCAGTTTACGGTGTCCTGTGACAGTTTATGAATGGTGCTGCTTTACGAATAATAAGGGCTGGAATCAGTCGGTAGGCTCAGGTTTTGATGACCTTTTTGACGAATGTCCCTTTTGTTTGTTCAAGAAGTCTTCTACTTTGGGGTTTGACAATACTTTTCAACTTGATACTTAGATTTTATTGTTGCCCCTATATAAAAAATAGTCTAAGTAAGAGTCAAAGATCTAAGTAACTAAAGATCTGAGGAGATATCTACCGAGCCTGGGGATTACAGTCGTGATCACATTTATTTATTTTATTTTATTTATAAAAAAAGTGGAATTTTCACGTTTTAACTTTCTGTTGCACCTTTTAGAGGTTGAATTTTGGGAAATTATTTTTGGAAGTAAGATATAAATTTCCGAAATTTGAGATCTAGATTCAGGCAAAGAGGCAACGGAGAAGAATATTGTAATGACATGTCGCAGAATATTGGGAGAAAAAATCTAGCACTTGACTTGAATGAAGAAAATGATACAAAACATTCAGGTCCTACTCGCACTTGACAGGTTTTTCCTAATCATTTATTATACTTTTGGGGTGTTAACTCGTCTTTGACTGTATCATTAATCTCTATTATATATACTAGATGATAATCAACCTTTATCTGTTTGTTATACAAAATAAGCGCTATAAAGGCCCAGCGAGTTTCTTGTCAGTTCTTCTTGGACTGGGGGTAGGACTGCAATTGACACCTAGACTCAACTAGTATATAAGACGTTTCAAAATGATCCCTGTGATTTCCATGAAATAAATATATTTGACAATTGATCAATTCAATTTATTTAAAAAAATGTTATATAAATACCTATTTACTACCAAAAACTTTCTGAAACACTTCTAAAGCCATGTCTCTGATACAACAACGTTCTGTAAGTGATGAAAAAGTTCCACTTACATTCTTTATTTCAATAATTAAATGCCTAATCAATGTTAATATTTGCAAGGAGGTAAAAGATTTAAACAACAGTATTATGACCTAGTTATAAACGATACTGTATCATTAGCAAGTATAAACGACTTAGATAAAAGTTACAAATAGTGACGGCTGACTGTGTAGACAGTGAGTTAGGAGAGAATATAGTGATAAGCGAGGAAATGTCTAAGTTTCATTGTACAAATGAAACAGACTGTTTGTGTTGTAGTAAAGTCGGATTTAATACGCACAATATTCCGGTAGATAACAAATTTATCAGCAACTTTCAGGAGGTTATGATATATTAAACATTTTCAGAAGGCATAAAATATAATGGAACCTTTTCTCGTAAGTAGCATGTTAATTTAATCAATCTATTTTAACTTGCTTTTACTAACATTTATTTCTAGTGTTACCTCCATGACTTTGTGAACGCAATACATTTATTCAGAAACTTCAGTCAATTTTAAATTGAACTATCGAAATTCCTATGATCAAAACCTTAAAAGGATCTTTAGTATTTTTTGGTCTCAGTTTTTGGTCAGTCAGTAATACACATAACGGTTATATTTTGGAATATTATGCTTAAACACCTGTAAACAATGTTGCTCAAACTCCACGTAAAATGTACAAAGCTAACTGTTTGACCTTATCAAAACACAGTCGACTGCCATCAAACACACCATGAGGACACTCATCATACACCACTCCTCTCTCAGCGTGCGGGGCGTCGACAAACAACTCACTTTACACGTTTATCTGTATGTTGACCTCTCAATGCGCAGACTTTTCGGCGTCGTCGGTGTTACGTCACCGATCAAGAAGGGTACTCTGAAACTCTGGTTTAGCATCTCTTTGCTTGAAGCAAGCATGATCAGTGAAATTTTTGCTATTGATTATTTGGACTACAGAATACTACTTGCTATACGGACTATAGGTCCGGGCACTTTGGTATTACTTACCGATTGTTTAGGTAAAACCAATTTTTCCTAAGTTACTGCTGTCTTTATTAATGAGTACCTGGATGACCGAGCTTTGCTCGTTTTTATTTTAGTAAACGATGTTTTCCGAAAATGAAACCTAGCTGGATGGATTTCTTGCCCCTGTAAATTCCTACATACTAAATTTCATGAAAATCGTTGGAGCCGTTTCCGAGATTCAGAAAATATATATATTATACATATATACAAGAATTGCTCGTTTGAAGGTATAAAAGGCCCAGCATTTTGAAAATTGCAAGTATTGCAACCCTAATCATTCTATTACCGCTTAATAGAATTACATTGAAGTTGAACTACACGATACTCAAGGATATAAGTGATAAATCAACCGGAGCTAAAACACGAAAACCTTGGTTAAAAATCATGTCAAAAACACCTCTGAAAATTCAGAAATTCCCTAATTTATCCAGAACAGTAAGGTATTTTGAATTTCTATTTCACATGAATGTAAATCAGTTAATTTGAAACAAATCAACCGAGCCTTTTTTTTAAATAAGCTATTTACTTGAACATATTTATGTTTTTTATAAATTGTCGCTTTCGTTACGAAATTCAGAGCAGCCATATTATCATGTCGCACTCTACGTACTTGTCATTTGGGTATTTCGCTTCGTGCTATGTCTGATTCCGCGGAGATCCGCGTTGCTATAATGGACCTATGTCACTTTTTTTGTAACTTTTACGTAAGGAATAGAGTGACGAGTATTCTGGGCCTTAAATAACAAAGACGTTTCCGATTTTTACATAATATTTTAATAGATTTTCCCGCGACTTAGTTCGTGTATTTTTATTTATAGAAACTTTAACCTCCCGCCTGCCCTTAGAGCTTAAATTTCAATATTTTTTCTTAGTTTATCCTTAAGCTAAGGAAGAATCATAACCTTCAAATTTCAGCTCTTCAAGATAGTTTAAGCTATCAATCAGTACATAACGTAAGAGTTTTATAAAATAGACTACGCTTTGCTACACATTTCCGCTCGTTTACGCTAGCTCATCTCCACATCAGTAGAAATTAGCTCTTTTCACAGCTCTGCTTAGCTCATCGTTGTCTCTGCGTGGTGGAATCTTTCCCAGTAGCACCCCAGTCACAATACATTGGATGTGTGAATGTGTACCATAAATACATCGGTTAGTTCAAAACGGAAACAGAATTAGTTCATTGAATAATTCACCTCCTCACTGATAAAATATTGTTCTGGTCCGCTGGAGTGATGATTTATGATGGTACCGGGTTTTAAAAAAAATATTGCAACAAGGATTAGACAGATTCGTTATTTACAGAGCAACCTTTAGTGAGGTCAATGTTTGGATGGGTTATGACCGCTACGGCCTTATTTGGATGGGAGCCAAGTTTGAAATCATTTTGTTCATAAAATCACATGAGCCATTTTTAAATGTCTTGCGTGCTAAGTGAAAGGAGTTTGAACATTTTTCAATAGAGTTTGCATAACGACCCGCCGCCATTTTGATTTTTAAAGTTGGTATGTTTTAAATTCACGTGACATAAAGTTAGATAGCACATGTCAAGCACATTCTTGGAGTTTGGGAAATTCAGTTCTGCTCCGATGCGACCGACTTACGAACGCCACGGTCTGCAGATACCCATAAACGAAATAGAGTTTTCTGACTTTTAAACCAAAATCTTTGAAGAAATCTTAAAATAGTCAATCTAATGATTAAAAATGCGAAAGTAACTTTGTTACCTTTTCACGACTAAACGGCTGAGCGCGTTTTGGTAAAATTTAGCAAGGAAATAATGACGTAGATTATCCAGGAGACGGACATAGGCCATTATTTTGAGGTAAATACTGTGTTTATATCGTATAAAATAGACATGCTTACTTTTGACTTATAATACGATAATCTTATACATTAGCTCGTGTGAGTCATACTATTATACAGTTTTTTTAATAGAATTTTTGGCTTCCATAAAACTACTTTAAACTGCCAAATGATTGTTTAAAACTGAGTAAAAGCCACATTAAGCGCTAATTTAAATTCGACTTCGCACTCGACACGAACACTATGGTTTGTTTATTTAATCCATTTACACTGTTAACTATTCCAAATGAATGAGTTGAAACTTTGACGTCCATGTTGAATTTCATGCGGTGTTGGTGCATTAAATCTATTTCTGGTGTTTTTGCTCCATTATTTTTCTAAAGCATTAATAAGGTTAGGGTTTATTTCATCAAATTGGTGTAACTAATTATTTTCTGAACAATGTTATGTTACAAGCAAGAAAATTACAGTTTATTCCTATTTATTCCAGGTATATTAGATTTATTTTAGGTATAGTACTTATATTAGTTTGGTCAAATCCACCCTTAAAGGCACAACTGTAACGCCCAGGTTTGGAAGACAAGTTTATCTTTGAGGATAGTTAAAGATATTAAAAATATATATATATATATATATTTAGGAACTTACACTAGGTAGGTACATAAACAAAGTAGGAAGCGATGCGATCTGCAGAAGTAAAATACTGTGTCGCAGATATAAAGCAGAATTAAATAAAAAAAAAGCAAAATTAAATAGATGTTTTTATCTTATTTTGTAATTGAGGTTTTAAGTGTATTCAACATGTATTATGGGTTTATTTGAAGTCGGTTTTCAATTATTTTTTTATAATAATATTTAAAGTATCACAGGACAAATGATCACGACTGTAATCTCCAGACTCGTTAATTATCTCTTCAGATCTCTAACCACTTAGATTTTTGAGAATATCTAAAAAAAATAGATAATAAGATAGCATCTAGCAGTCTACAAGAATAGTCTCACGGGAGTGGCGCTGAAAAACAGCTAATCTAGTGTACAAATTCAATAAATTGGCAGTTTGGCTTCCGTTCTGTAATGAGTGTGCTTCATATTCGTACCGTGACCTGTGCTCTCTTGTCTGCCGGAGGCTAGGGAAACAGCGGAGTACAATGTTGGTCTATGTCCAGGGGCTTTACCACAAATCATCATGTTACAGCAACATCAAACTTCAAGCTTGAAGTAACACTACTTCAATTTAATTATTAAAGGTCATAATATGGTACGAAATATCAAAATTCTATTACGTCACTTTTAGGTTATGTATGGAGATGTCAGTCCAGTGTCACGTCGTAACATGCGCGCATACATAACCACGGACTTGGTAAGAGTGACGAAACAGTCACGGTGACAAAAGTAACTCTTGCGCGCTATCACTTACAAATTATGTTACAGCAACATCAAATTTCAAGGTTGAAGTAACACTACTTCAATTTAATTTTTAAAGATCATGGGAAGTATGAAATATCTAGTTCTATTTTGATATTACCAGAAGAGCTTTTGGTATGGCCCCAATTTCTAATTACTTTAAGTTCACATCCTGCCGTCTACGTTAGGATCTAAGAATACATACATTACGATGATAGTGAATTCGGCTTTGTTTTTGGCAATTGAGTTGATCGTATAGCAACTATTCAAAATTTCCAGGTACCAGAACCAAAAATTCGAAGGTATGTGTCATAGGTTAGTATTCTTATAAGCGGCGATGGGCTTGCAACCTGTCACGTACGGAATACTAACTATTGTGCAAAATGTGGGCATGTACCAAATGTCATGTTTAGACTTGTCTCTGACTACCCTCTTTAGATATCCTCAAAGATCTGAGGAGATATCTACCGAGCCTGGGGATTACAGTGGTGATCATATTTATTTATTTTTTATTTTTATAGCAACTACATGATATTTTAAATCTATGAAGTTGACTGACTGATCCAATTTAAAACTTGCAAATTCAGATTACAAAAGAAACTCAAAATAACTCTAGAAAAACAACAAACGACTCGCTTGCTTTATGAAACAGACGAAAAAATCCTTGTGATTTTACACATATTTTACAAAATAAAGTTCTATTCACTCGTTTATTTCATAGCTCACCTATTAGGGTTGCAAACGAAAAAAGGCAGCAATACACAAGCAAAGCTACGCACGTGACTTGGGCTCAGATCACGCCAAATGACTTTGTAATGTTTCGTACAGACGGACAGACGGTCTTGCACTAATGGTTGTTCTGCGAGCCATTTTAAGAATACCTTTTTGTGGTGAAAATATTTTATTGTTACAATGTTTTAGCCACTTATCAGCTTTACAAGCTTACATCTTAATTTGTACATTTACGTCATATCTATGTGTCTATGCTTTGACTCCTATTTGGCAAATTTGCTTAGCATTGGATTAGCATAGATTAAGCATAGCATATTAAGCGCTATGACAGATATTATCTCTTAAGCTCCAATTTGTCAGATTTAAAGGTAGGACCAATGGGTCTATATAATTAAAAAATAATAAAAAAGGTAATGAAGAAAATAAAACACAAAATCTAGATCTAAGGACCATACAAATTTAATTATTATTTTAGGCGACAAAAATAAACGAAATGATATTATTTATTATTTGAAGTTGCTTTTGTCCGTGTCTATCCGGGAACCTCATAAAAAGCTTATTAATAGTGTTTTTTTGTTACTTTATAAGTTTTTTTACATCTTCTTTTGGTCTAGTAAATTTATTTTAATATTGTTTTACAATCTTGATGATTCCTTCTACCTTAATAAGAGGAATACAAAGTAAAAAAACTAAATTATAATTAAGCCTCATGCGCAAATAGTACAAAATTTTAATTACACTCCTGATGCATGTTTTAATTATTTCACCACACTGGTTACAAAAATCTAGTGAGACGAAAAATAAAATGAACAATTCATCAAAAGAGTTCTTATAATATCATGTTGTCATAATTTTGGGAAAACGTATATCAGTAACTTCCATTTGTTCTATAGGACGGTTACGTCATAGAATTGTTAAAACTTTTTTATCCCTGTAGTTCAATGGTAGGACTTTTGAATGGAAAACTAGCCCATTTGTTCTATAGAATGGACTAATAATATCTGGTAACTTCCATTAGTTCTATATAACTGTTGGTCCATGGAACTTCTAAAACTTGTTTTGTCCTTCAATAGTAGACCCATATTTAAATTATTATTATTATTAAGAGCCTGTAGTGTCCCACTGCAGGGCAAAGGCCTCCCTTCCTTCTCTCCAATCATCACGGTTTTGGGCTACAGTGTACCAGACTATTAAAATAAATAAATAGTACCTGGTTGACCGAGCTTTGCTCGGTTTTTTTCCTCGTAAATCTTGTTTTTGGAAAATGAAACCTAGCTAGATCGATTTATCGCCCCCGAAAGCCCCTGCATACTAAATTTCATTAAAATCGTTAGAGCCGTTTCCGAGATTCCGATTATATATATATATACATATATACAAAAATTGCTCGTTTAAAGGTATAAGATATATTGGTGGACAATTCACACAACGCCATCTAGCCCCAAACTAAGCAAAGCTTGTACTGTGAGAACCAGATAGCTGATAGATTAATTATATACTTTCTTTGTAAATACGTACATTAAATGTACATTACATTAACTTACTTTGTAAGTACCTACAAATACGTATATCACCGCCCTTCAAAGCTAAATTTTAACAAGAGATGTATTTTATTAATTATTTATTTTAGTTTTCTACTTTTATTTTTCATCTAATAAAAAGCGAGGCTTTTAGTCACATATTTGCAAAGCGAATAAGCTAGTAATTAAGGTTAGAAAAAGCTAGACTTTACCTTATTATCCTAAATAGGCATATTTTTTTAGTATTTTTATGACATTCCTTGTTAAATTATAGCACACACTTCGCCCACGGGAAAATGAAAATTATAAATGAAATTTATATTCCTTTAGGAGCAGTTAAAAATATAATGTGACCGGCTCATAAAGGCGTGGCCATGGTTTCAGCGTGGCATTAGGTTTTCAAGACATCCAAGTATGCGTACCTACCTATTAGGATATACACAAGAATTGAACTTAAATATGTCATAATCAAAATTAAATTGTCTTAACCCCAGGCTAAAAACTTCGGAGTCCTGTGGGGCGATTATGGATCTTTGCTTACAATCAATGTCAATACGTTTTCATTGTAATCAAGTGATTTGGTATTACATAAGAGTGTTTATTCAATCAATTTGATTGACATTTGACAAGTGTTGATTGTATCAGAGTTCCGTAATCGCACTACAGATACTTCCGGACACGCGCGATACAGGCTTAGGCCTAGTGCGGGGTTCATTGTATATTATTTGCTCTTGAAATTGTTAGTCTTTATGTGTTACAATGTTTTATAGATATAAATTATCTTATCTTATCTTACTATAGTTTTAATCTTTTTCTTCTTCTTCTTCTTATCGTGTCGACAGTTCTTTCAGACCAGAAGCTACTTTCATGCAATTGCTATAATTATCATAGCTTATTCACAGTTCACACTAGCGCACGAAAATATTCTCCGAGCCGTACTTTAATCCTTCCACCACACTGGTTCGAATTAACTAATGACAAGATAAAAAGAATAAAAAGAAGATTAGGATAAGTTCACACTAAAATATAGAGCGCACGGGTTACTTTTGTCGCCGTGACTATTTCGTCACTCTTATCTAGTCCGTGGTTATGTGTATGAAGATGCGCGCATGTTACCAACTAGAACGTGACAACTAGAATCTCCATAAATAATCATCGGTCTTGATAAGAGTGACGAAACAGTCTCGGTGACAAAAGTAACCCGTGCGCGCTATCACTAACAGGTTTTTTGAGAGGTCTTCCATTCTAGTACCTTGGTTCACTCTAAGAAAGAATACCTATTTTGAAATTCTAGGCAAGTTCTTTAACATGATTTGTTTATATCAAATATAACGTGACAACTGGGTGACATCTCCATAAATAATCATCGGACTTGATAAGAGTGACGAAACAGTCAAGGCGACAAAAGTAACCCGTGCGCGCTATCACTAACAGGTTTTATGAGAGATCTTTCTTTCTAGAACCTTGGTTCACTCTAAGAAAGAGTATTTTGAAATTCTAGGCAAGTTCTTAATGCTTCTTTTAACATGATTTTTTTACATCAAATATAGAAACCTTCAATCAATCAGTCTTCGAACCACGTAACAGGATCAGCCTAAATAAATATCACGTTATGTTTCGATCGGCGGAGGGTGAAAAACTATTTTCCGGAATACGCTACCCCATATTAAACTGGAGAAGTCTACTGAGTGACAGTTCCATCCTAACCCTTGTTTATAGCCCTTGCTTACACCATACGACACGATTCAATATCAATAAGAATCTGAATAATAATAGAGATACGCAAGTTTTATGAAATCCATAAGGAATCCATTTTGGTACTTAGTACTACACAGTGTATTTATGTAGTACACAGTGACGCATAATTGGGTTGAAATAAGAATAAAAAATTAACAAATAGGTAAAATAAAACAATAAATAATGACTGGATTGAAACAACAGTTGAAACGAGTACCTACTGAAATTTTTGGCTCGTATTTTGAAGAGCGATTTGAATAAATCCATACGTCCAGATACCCATGATAATGTGAGAGTATTATAATATCCATAACTTTATAATAGAGTGAGTACTGAGAATGACGAGTGACCGAGAAAATGAAAGAAGATCGCATGTGTCGGCCCCACATAACATGGTTAAAGGGCAGGAAGATGATAATGATGAAGATGATGATTATGATGAATATCCAAATCTTTAACCAGCTCATCATTATGGCAAAATACCTAGAAATAGAGCCCCAACCGATGGTCTGATCAAGAAGCCACTGAAAGAAGCAAATAGAAATGATTGATTCACAAGATAATGATCGCGATCTTTAATATCTAGGGCCGTTTTAAAAGGTTTATATCAGAAGTCGTCATTGCCAACTCGAGTAACTTCCATACTTCGTTGATATGCTAAATCGTATCAGACACTATGCAAAGCCTTCGAAAGGCTACGGTTTTTATTTGTTCAGTAAATTGAGAAGGTTAAGAGTTCGTTTGTTAAATTGAACAGATGACAGAGTCGTTGCTCGGAATTAATGCCGTGCGGATGGCAAGTGGAATTGTAAATAAAGATCCAGTCCCGGATGTTACATTGGAAGTTTAGGATGCATTTGGTCTTATTCTGACGGTCAGTAGTATAACGCCCGAAAGGAACTACTGAGACGCATTTAAATTTTTGACCACTAATGACATGATTCTTTAATGATACGATTCACTAGTATCACGATTTGAAAGTGACACGGTTCACTAGTGACACGATTCACTAGTTACACGATTCACTAGTATCACGATTCACTAGTGACACGATTCTTTAGTGACACGTTATGGAAGGTCTTTTTGAATTTTGTAAACACAGATATTATATTTTTTTAAATACAAGTTAGCATGTGTCTTATACGAGTATGTACGTTACAGATTTGATTTACACAAAAAAAAAAGCATTTGACACATTTTTTACAAGTTTTTTTATAGATTTATACCCACAACTTATTTTATGTGTAAAGAACTAATGAAAACAGTTAAATACCATATAGAATACCTGTTTTATGCCTTTGTCTAAGATTGGAGTTCAAATTAACACACACGACCAATAGATAAGTACCTACTGACCGTTAGGATGAGACTAAATACAGCTTTAATAGAAAAACCTAGTGCTACATTAAAAAGGAAGTTTATAGGCGAGGTCCGATGGATAGAAAGACATTGTATGGTCACAGAAGGCATAGTTCAATATGGCCTAGTTACACGATAGAATTTGCATTCGAGCTCTTCGGACGCGATGTCAAGCAAATGTCGTTTCTATTTCTGCGTTGTAAAGGCGAATAATTGACTCAAGGAAATAGAGAAACCGGTTTTTCAGTTAAATGTGTCCATGTTCATCCTAATTATTCTACTTCCTACTGATATTATGAATGCGAAAGTGTGGATAGATGAATGTATGGATGAGAGGATGGATGTTTGTTACTCAATCACGCTGAAACGGCTGAGCGAATCATAATAGAATTTGCATCAGAAAAATGGAATTTGCATATATTATGACCTGAAATAACACAATTAACCTTTTAATCCGGGTATTAAACGGGTAACTATTTTTAAGATATATCAGGCCTACTTATTCTTCTTTATTGTTGGCATCTGTCTTTTAGGTCAATTTTGCCAGTGTCAAGTGTATTTTTATTATATTTAAGTTATGTCAACCTCAAAGTCATAGTCAAGTTGTCGAGTTAATTTTAAAACAAAAAAAGCTGTTTATTTAAAAATATATGGATTTTTTTTTGATGGATTTAGAAAGTAACTAAATATTCACTCTAGATGAAACAAAAATCGGTTGAGTTTTTTTGATTAATTAGGCTCTATCTAAAAAACATTTAGAAATGCAGAATGTTAGTGACGATTTTATTTCTCAAACTGGGTTTAGGAATGGAATTAGTAATAAAGATTCACCTAGCATTATTGAATAATTTTTTTTTTTATTTATTAGTGTTAATAAATAAAAAAATAATAATAAGAATAAGAATAGAATGTGCGATGAGTGGAAAAAGAAAACATGTTGTGCCGACCCCACTTAGTGTGGGATGAGGGCAGGAGAATGATGATGATGATGATCCAAAAGATTGGTAGATGAGACCAATAATCAAAGAGATTACTTCGGACAGATAACTCTTACTTGGGTTAGGTTGGAATTGGCACATAGATTCACCTAGTATGTAAGACGTCTCAAAGTGATCCAAGTGATTTTGTTGAATAAATTGTTTTTGAGTTGAATTGAATTGGAACATTATCTGCGGTCGGTCAGTGACTTGAACTTTGTTTTATATTTATAATTTTTATGCAAATATAAAAATAAAATAATAAAATAAATAAATATGATCACGACTGTAATCCCCGGGCTCGGTAGATATCTCCTCAGATCTTTTAGTTACTTAGATCTTTGAGGATATCTAAAGGGGGTAGTCAGAGGCAAGTCCAAACATGACATTTGGTACATGCCCACATTTTGCACAGTTGTTAGTATTCCGTACGTGACAGGTTGCAAGCCCATCGCCGCTTATAAGAATACTAACCCATGACACATACCTTCGAATTTTTGGTTCTAGGGTATGCCGGTTTCCTCACGATGTTTTCCTTCACCGTTTAAGAGCACTGGCATTGCGCACATAAATTTTTCGAATGGAAAAACTCATTGGTGCACGACCAGGTTTGAACCCACGACCTTCGGATCGTGAGGTAGGGGTGCTACCACTACACCACCAGCGCTCTTTTTAATAAAAATATAAATTATGATAAAAATACAAATATAAATTATGGTAAAAGATAATATTCGAATTAGAATTATATTAGGTTTAGAATTAGTAGGTAAGTGAAATCTCGAGCCTCGCTTTAGTAACTTTGAGTATTCGGGTCAGGTAAAAGTGATAAGGGAACTTTCTTGCCACAAAACGTGAAGTTCACTCGAAGGTATATCAGAGTTTAATGTAGATGGGTAGGTTTGGAAGTTTATCACAGAGAATGTTTAATGGGTGCCTGTAGGACTTCAAAGCGGTAAGTTATTAAACTAACATTAAGATTAATTTGAATAGAAAACTTTTAGTGTTTTTTGAACTTACGATTATCACACATTTGTGTACGATCTGCAGAAATTTGTTCCGTTGGTCTGGGTGTTTTCTATGTGTAATAAAAAATATCTATCTATGTTTATAATGTATTAAATATATCAGTTATCTAGTACCCATAACACAAGCTTTGAGAAGCTTACTTCGGGGCTAGATGATGCTGTGTGGATTGTCCAGCATTATTTATTTATTTATTTATTACATTTATGAAGCTATTTATGGGTCTATTTCGCGTTTACCTTTATTATTTTCCCGACGTTAAGACAAAAATAATTTGTCTTGGCAGTTTAAGTTTATTCGCTGACTACAAAACAGCTTTTATCATATTTGGCTGAAATATCAGTAAATAAATAAGTACATTAAAATTGAAAGTGTCATTTGGAGGAAATTAGTCGATTTTTTTTCCAGATGTCACTTTGCCATAAAGACAGTGGTAGTATATTTCAGGTTTATGCAGGTAGTATATTTCAGTGAACTCAAAAATATACTTACTTTGTTTTACTTTAATATTTTTTATTAGCTTAATGCGTCTGCACAGTTGCTAGCTCAGACATTTTAGCTCTAATTGAATTCCTGGAATAGGTGCTTAGCGATAAAACAAACAAAGTCTCGGCGGTCTCAGGATGCTGTAAAAAAACTCCCTTTGTTCTTTGCAAAACATTCTTTGCATGAGTAGTATTTAATTTAATTTCATACACAATGCTACTTATGCAGACAGCACTTTCATGATTATCTAAATGAAATAAATAGTGAATATTATTAACTATAGGTTGACCACTTAACTTATACCCCTTGCGAGTTTCTAGAGTCTACAAGGGTCTGGATATCGGGAGTATTGCGTTATAAGGTCGAAATATCAGAATGCTAGCTTAGATCTGTCTTCAGATATTTTATCTAGTTATCGTTTAATTACCGTTCCCTCAAAACCTCTCAAGGGAAAAAAAAAACATTTTCTCTAGATAAAGTTACGTCGTCTTCTCAAAAATAAAAACAAAATGCCCAAAAGTGGTAGCTTTACCTATGTAGGTATAATAATAATAAATAATGTATATTGTAAGACAGTTCAAACATACATAAAATACATGATGACACATGGGTTTCATGTATTTTATGTATGTTATCTGTGTATAGACACAAAAACCATGAACAAACATCTGCGTTCATCACACAAATGTTAGCCCTGGGTGGGGATCGAATCCACAACCCACAACAAACAGAAAGCAGAGCTCAATGAGCTGTGAGGCAAGTCTTTGAACCTTAGCAGAAGAGGAGACAAAATGATAAGTACCTATTAATTTGTAATTTGGCCAAAAAAATGCCACTTTTTCCATCAAAATGTCTTTCTTCTCTTCGCTATCTACTAAGCTCATGCTTTTTATATTTTTAGTTCCTCGGAAGACTTTTTTTGTGGAACTAAATTGTGATCTAGATTAAGCGGTCGACCTAATACTTAGGTTTTTTGCAACGTCTGTACAGTACAGGTCTAGTTACTGTCATAACTTCTAAGCCACCCCTGTTTATAATGCAAGACACTAAAAGGATAACACTAAATATAATTGTTTTTCCAACACAATTAGTGCTAATAAAACTTTTGAATTTGCGCAGTTTGGTCTAATTTCTGGGTAATTCAATTATTGTTAGTACTGCTAATACGACCTCGGGACTTACCACAAGCTTTCTGGGCATTATCAAAATATAACGTTGATATTTCCTTTTTATATTTTAACTTTTATTTAATTATATTTCGTATTATTTCATATTTTTACTATAGCATACAGCTCAGTGACGACCCTTTTTGCTGTCATAATTAAGATCAAGTTTCAGTTATGTGTGTTCTATCTACTAATATTCGTGTCGCCAGTTTTTTTGAACCATGAAAGGAATAAAGGGCGCCCAGACATTTAAGTTTTCTTAAGATGATTTTTAATACCATATTAAAAGATTAATAAAGACTTAAAAAAAGGGATTTTTTCCACCAATTGAAAGTACACACAGCAACTAAGTGATTCTGATGGTTTTTTTTTCTTTAGAAGTCCTAAAAAGTCCTAAAGTCCTAAAAATGTCATAGCATCCAAGTTAAACGCAGTAAAAGTGTGCAAGAAAAAAATTGTGCCGTTCGTGGAACACCTCTTTATAAGGTTCCAATTCTAGACAAAAATCGTGAATGATAACACCGGTGATAAACTAGTTTATAACACGGCCTTATCTGAGTCACCTAAACTAAACACCAAACAAAATTACCTAAAAAATACTAAATAAATAAATAAATAAATAAATAATGCTGGACAATCCACACAGCATCATCTAGCCCCAAAGTAAGCTACTCAAAGCTTGTGTTATGGGTACTAGATAACTGATATATTTAATACATGATGTAGGTACATAGATAGATATTTTTTATTATACATACACACCCAGACCAACGGAACAAATTTCTGCAGATCGTACACAAATTTGTTCCGAGGCGGGAATCGAACCCGCAACCTCTTGCGTCGCAGGCGGACTCTTGCCCGCTGCGCCACTGAGGTCGTCGAATTCTAACTAAGTCCTATTACTTTAGTTTATAGAGTTGAAAATAACATTATCGTGGTTAGGACTACGTATTGTAAACAGTGATCGCTTTACTGGTTAACAAACAAGGAAAAGACTATTAAGGCAAGCAAACATTTGCGATAACAAAGTATTGGCAAACTAAACGAAGCGGGTATCGAGTTATAACCTTCTTTATTTCGCTGTAGTAAGCTAAGATGTGACTCATTGAGATATATTTTTTTGTGTACATAATATTCTAGTACCTGGATGACCGACCTTTACCCGGATTTCTTTTTGGTGTACGACGTTTACTAAAAATGAAACCTAGCTGATTTATCGCCCCCGAAACCCCCTGCATACTAAATTTTATGAAAATCGTTGGAGCCGTTTCCGAGATTCAGATTATATACATATTATGTATATACATACAAGAATTGCTCGTTTAAAAGTTTTAGATAGATACTAGTATAATAAAACTGTAACGGAGCAAAATCTGTACATGAAATATTTTGAAGTTAATTTTAATAGGGGATAGCACATTCGAAATAGATATCTAGACTATAGTGAACTTTTTAGAATTTTTGTCTGTCTGTATGTCTTTTTGAAATCGCATAATGTCAAAACTACGTGATGTATTTCGATGAACGGCCTTGACATAATGCTAGACTATACTATATTGTATCTCAGATTTAATCTATGCAATGAAACACTGATAGAAACAAAGATTACTTTTATTTTTCCATAACTCTAAAGATCTTTTGGCAAATGCTAAGTAAACGTCGTATTACGTTAGGGTAAGTACTTACCTACTAACACGAAAATTCAACACCTAAAAGGGAGCAAAATAAAGCAAATAAAGGATTGAAATATGTGGACTTAGGTACGTCTAATGTGTGTGCTAATGTAGATTTTTGTTTGAGTCCAGAAAGGTTTATCTTTAGTTTTTATGATTTAATAGATGCTAGGGTCAAAACTGGACTCATTACCCATAAGGGTCAGGTTAGGTCAAACGAGGACATAAGAGTCAAAAAGTGAAACGAACAGTCGTCAGGTCAACTCATTACGCAAATCACCTAAACTGAAGTAAGTTATCGTGTCGATGTTATGGGTCAATTAGTCATTATCGATTAGTCTAATCGATTAGTAGGTTTGAAATTAAATTATGTTCAATAAGAGATCTAGATTTGATTGAGTTTGAACTTGAGTGAATAATGTCACCTTTTTACACGCTTTTTATTAGCTTCACCTGTATGTTTGTATGTTTGTTTGTAACCGACTTCTTTGGGCGCGATTTTGACCCACTTTAAGCGGCCAGATTTCGTTCAAACTTTGTAGATTTATCGAGGACCGATGACAATACACTATTTTGATAAAATTATTCCATTTTTCAATTTAAAAATTTTTTTTCGATCGTATAGCACTCTCTGATGCTTCGCACCATGAGTCGTGCAATAGTTTAAAATTAAAAAAACAAGCTATTATAATTAAACCAAACTAAAAAATAGAAAATAAATAATAGTTTAAAAAAACTAAAAAACACGCTTTTTATAGAAACCGAACTAAAAAATAGAAAATAAATTTAAAAAAAAGCGTGGGGTGCTCTTTAAGATATTATCGAAATGAAAATCACTCTACTCATATCTGTCAATAAAATATTTATAACTATTGACACCATGCACCCCACACTTTTTTTTAAATTTATTTTCTATTTTTTAGTTCGGTTTCTATAAAAAGCGTGTTTTTTAGTTTTTTTAAACTATTATTTATTCTTAATCATGGTCACTGTGGTGACCACGTTTGAAGCCGAGATTGGAACTGAGTCGAAGCGAAAGGAAGAGAAAACCTGAAAAATCATTATTTCCTACGAGTAACATTGGAGTGTCAGTGTGACTCGTTGCGAAAAAAATCCTAACAAGTAGGTAATTGAGACCCGTTTGAGTGCGATTCGAAACCAACCCGATAAAAGATGAACAATATAAATGATTTGCACATAAACGAAAAGAAATTAAGGAAAACCAACGTCATAAGAGATTTGTTATCTGTTGGGCCAACATGCGTGTTTAGTAAAAATTTTGTCTACGTACTGTTTTATCTCGCTATTTTTCTTGCGAATACGAGAAAAATGCACGATATAAATGTCGAAAAAATGTTGTCGTACCATGTTAGCCGAGCAAGATTACTGAAAGTTAGGTGATTTCGGTAGATAGAAGTGCTAGATTCGAGAAAGTTTGATTACACTAAGTTCCATTGACAAGTTTTAAAGCTGATTAACCTTTATCCGAATTAATAAGAAAAAAGTAGCTCTTTCCTTGAAAATATCCTTGTTTTTACAAATTACAGTAATTTTTATGACAATTTTTTTTCCATAGGGAAAATTAGGGCGGATTTGAACGTACAGAGGTGGGCGCAGTTGTGATGATAACTTAGTCGAAACTTTTTATTACACTGGTGTACATTACAACGGGATCATTTCATTATACTGTTTCAAAGGAAGTAATGACACAATCTTAGTGACAAAGTAGATAATGGTGAATTAAAAAAATACTAAATTATAACAAAAATAAATAGGTGTGTTTTATTATAGATTAAATGGGTCTCTCTTCAGATAGAACAAGGCTTCTTCTTTATTTTTAAATGATGAAATACTAGCTTCCGCCAGCGGCTTTGCCCGCATGTTACCTTGAAAAACAAAAACATATCTATCCCACGGGAACGGTACATTGTTTCGGGGTAAAAGGTAGTCTATGTCTTTTCTCAAGCTTTAGTTTATCTTTGTACCAAATTTCATCAAAATCGGTTAAGTGTGATTGCGTAACACCCGGACAGAGTTACTTTTGCATTTATAATTAGTAAGGGTTCCAAAACTAAGTTTTATATCGGAAAAAATCCATGGTTTTAATCGAACGAAATGTACAGCTGTTAAAACAAACCTTACTTGAAAGGTGTGTAACCGTAGTTGAATATTTAACAGCTTACAGAGTAGCCCAGTACTCCCTACATTACCCTACTTTACCTTCCTTTATATCACTAAAGTGACCTTAAGACCTTGAAAACTACCACCTAATTATTTAACCCGCACAACCTGCGGACCTTTTTGGCTACCAAAAGATTTAAGAAGTCAATAAAGCCGGTGTTTTACACAGGAACGGTACATCTATAGACCACTAAACCATTGGAATAGCTTCATTCGTCTTCTTAAGGGTTAAATTGGGAGTTGTGCTGAATGGAGAAAAAATGGGGTTAAAACGGATCTTGGCTCAAGTGAGGGTATTTATGGAAACGAGACAAAAATACGACATTTCTGTTTTTTTATAAAATTGCATTGCTTTGTTTCGGTTTGAATAATGCCGGTAGAATTCTACATTTTATATTATACTTCTAGCTATGTAATGTATATTACATTTTTTATTTGTATCTAGTGTGTTTTAATTAAAAAAAAAGTAAAAAAAATGTAGAACAAATAAAATATAGTCATATTAAGAAAATAGCACAGGATCGCGACATCTGGAAAGATTGGGGGGAGGCCTTTGCCCAGCAGTGGGACACAAACGGCTCATAATAATAATAATAATAATAAAGTCAATTGGGATACCACATTATTAGATATGTTTTCTTATTATTTATTGTTATTTTGATTATGTCATTAAATAAATTTTGAAGCATGAAAAACAAATATTCCTAAATATCTTAGTTTATGGTGCAAATAAGTAGTAAATAACTTGAAATAACCTGGGGCCACATTTTATCCCAAAAATATTGCCCCCCATGGAGTGATTGGGTGCTTACAAGTTTCTAAATCCAGAAATATGCGGGCGAAGACGCGGACGGATACTCGTTATGAATAAAAGAGTTTTTGGGAGATAAAGATATCTAGTTAAAAAAAAAGTACATAATAATTATAATTCTTCTTTTTCTGTATTGTTTCGTTAGATTTTTTTACGTAGGTTTTATTTTAAATTCGTGCTAGCTAGGTGAATAAGAAATTATACAGCCTAATTACCAAAAACATTGATTTTGTACATTAAAAAACCTAAACAACACTTGTCAGAGAAAAAAAATAACGATAAGTAATAAAAATATTAATTAATAGGTTTAATAATAGTCAAATATATTTATTTCAATGAAATCACAGGGATCATTTTAAAACGTCTTACTTACTAGGTGAGTCTAGGTGCCAATTCCAGTCCTATCCCCAGTCCGAGAAGAACTGACAAGAAACTCGCTGGACCCTAGCGCTTTTTTTTGTATGATCCCTGTTAATTTTGTAAGGAATACCTAGCAGAGTTGGAGCTAATTCATCCCAAGCTTTTTTATCATCTAAGTACTCTGATATTTTATAATAAGCTTTTCTAGACAGTTTCTATTTAATTAATAAAGTCTATTACCTAGGTATTAAGACTAAAATGAAACTGTTTAGCTGTTAGTGTCTCACTACTTCCCTAACCCTTCCTCTACTTCCACATCGCTTCCTTCGTTTCCCCATTCCTTTCTTCACTTCCCGATTTTGAAGTATAATATAAAACTCTTCAGTGTGTAAACAGCTTTCTCAGTAAATGGTGGATCATTGAATAATTTCTAAGATGGCCTATAGATGTTGTAACCTCAATTCTAGTTCGGGTGCGTTTGTGGTTTTAATAATTCAATACTACCTTGTGGTGTTTGAGCGAGATAGGAGGTTAAGCTAGTTTAGTGAACATTGATAGACCTTCGTATCTTGTTCTTAGTGCCTTTCGATTCTAAAGTCGTGGGTTTGAATCCGGTCGTGGACCTGTGCAAAATGCCAGTGCTTAAAAACCGCATGTACCCTAGAACTAAAAATTCTAATATGAGTGTCATTTTGGTATTCTTATAAACGGTGATGGGTTTGCAACCTTTTTCTTCTTCCTGCCCTTTTCCCACGCTAAGTGGAAAACAAGACAACAGGGTGTTATCCCATCGCCGCTCATAAGAATACTGAATATTCGATTGTAATTTTATCGAAAAGTAACCTAATTAGAAGTAGCACAAGATAAGTTTTAGCTTCAACACAAATCGCTACAATCTCACCCCTGCTGATAATTTCAAAGAACTCCGCTTCAACCATAATTCCACCTTATCAGTTATCTCAAATTGATCTTATTATCAAAACAATAAGGTACAAGGTCGTTTGACTTAATGAAGGCAGACTTCAAAGACACCCCAGTCTTGACTTTGACTTGTACCTCATATATTAAATGTCACGAATTATTATAAGGGGTGTTTGCACGAACGCGTAATGGCAAAACGCCATTATAAGCCACGCGACATAAAAGCCAGTCTGATTATGCACGGGTCTTTGAAAATAATTGACCCTATTACGCACTGTATACTCGTACACTTTATATATACATACTGCCCACTTTTATAAAAAAATAGTTAAAATCCCCGTGACTTCGTTCGTTTTTATCATGCAATTTAACCAGCACTTGTTCAGGGTCGAATTTTAGTAATTCCTTTGTGCACCTTTAGTCTAGAAAGACTTGGTTTCAAAAAAGAATTATTTTAGGACTGTTTAAGGCTTTGCGTCTATATTATATTATTCAGTAACAAATATTTTTATATATTATTGATTAGGCACGTTAAAAAAAGACTTACTCATCCCATATTTTCTAGTTTAGAATTTCACAAACTGGTATAGACAAAAAAATCTTTTTATCTTTTTAAAATTGTATTATTTTTGTAAACTAGAGCACTTAATTTTTAAATTAACAAAAATAAAATACAAGCAACAAAATGTCAAGATTCAAAGACTTTTAAAAATTAAATTATATCCTCATCTAAGTAAAGTTATTTAATTTCCCCCGCCCCCTGCATCACCGGAAGGGTTTGGTAAATTCCTTTCTTAGTGAACCCCATGGCCACAAAGGATACCCTTAAGGTTTATTAGGATTTAGGGTTCTCAGCATCAACGTCAAAAGTATCTGATTGAGTTTATGAATAAAAATTAACTAATAACAATCAAGATGGCCCTGTGTAAAATTTCCACCATTATAGTTTTACGTAATTACCTTTTTCTTTATTAATGGGAACTGTCTTCTTCTTTATTTTGCCAGTGTTAAATATATTTTTTTTAGTGTTGTCAAGTCAATTTTAAACAAAAGATGGCTGTTTTGTTTAAAATCATTGCAAATTTTTCTAATGGACTTGGAAAGACTTGTTAACTCGGGCTTTATTTAAAAAATAACTACAAAAAATACACAATAAAATACAAAACATATTTATAAATCTTTTTATTTATGATACAAAATATTCAATGTGAACTAAGCTTTACTTACACATGGAAAGTTTCGTCTGAAATTGTGTGATAATATAGCATTGTAATGTAATGTATCAGGTGTTATCGCGCGGAAGAGAATAATTCAAAATGTTCTCAGTTACTGTATAAATCTGCTTCACTCATAAAATTATATCCCATGTTATTTCTTGATATGACTCACAGCTCAGTTGGTAGTAGCTCTGCCTTCTGCGCTGCAGGTTGTGGGTTCGATCCCATGATAAACATGTGTTATGAACTTAAATGTTTATTCTGTGTCTGGGTTTTGTTATATATATATTCTTTGTATATACTTAAAAGAAAGTAATTAATCTATCAGCTATCTGGTTCATAGTACAAGCTTTGCTTAGTTTAGGGCTGTAGCGTTATGTGAATTGTATTTTAAATTCATATATTACACCTATTCTTGATATAAAAATAATTTCTAAAAAAAAGACAAACATGTTAAGAATATAGGTTTGTCTCTAAATTTTATATCTTATACCTTTAAACGAGAAATTCTTGTATATATGTATATACATATATAATCTTAATCTCGGAAACGGCTCCAACGATTTTTGTATGCAGGGGGTTTCGGGGGCGATAAATCGATCTAGCTAGGTTTCATTTTTAAGAAAACGTCGTTCACCAAGAAAAACTCGGTCAAGCAAAGCTCGGTCATCCAGGTACTATATCTTAAATCTCGAAAAAACCCCAGGGTCGGTATTCATTAAATCTCAAAGATTATTTTGAATCGTCTCATGCTATGTGCCAATGTCAGTCCTAACTCCAATCTGAGAACAGACAAGACAATCGTTGGGTCTTATAGTATTCTATCCTGCTTTTATTTGCTTGGAAATTTGGTTAGAACCTAATACTAAAAACAAAAGATCTAGCTTTGATCTGAGCAAATCAAATTACAGGGTAAACGTCTTATTAGGTTTCAAGTGGGGTCGGAAACCCACCGCACCCACGTGAACTGTAACCTATCGGAACGTCTAAATATCTACGCCGTGGGGAACTAAAATGTCTATCTGCAGATAAGTTAGTTAAGCGAGTACAGTCGATCCAATAGTTATTATTATTTAAGTATAAAAATATCAAAGTACATTTCATACAACGTCAATAGCCATTTGCGCAATGTCAGTGCTCTTGAACGGTGAAGAAATACATTGTAAGAGACCACATACCCTAGAAACAAAAATTCGAAGGTGTTTCATAGGTTAGTATTAATATAAAGGCCGTTGGGCTTGCAACCTGTCACTTACAGAATTTTCATCACTGTGCAAAATGTGGTTATGGTCCAAATATCTTGTTTGGACGTGCTTCTGACTACACCTTTTAGATATCCTCAAAGGCCTAAGTAACTAGAACTCTGAGGGGATATCTCCTCAAAGGACGAAGTAACTTGAGATTCTAAGAAAATATCTTATACCTTTAAACGAGCAATTCTTGTATATATATATATATATAATCTGAATCTCGGAAACGGCTCCAACGATTTTCATGAAATTTAGTATGCAGAGGGTTTCGGGGGTGATAAATCGATCTAGCTAGGTTTCATTTTTAGAAAACGTCGTTTACCCCAAAAAAAACGAGCAAAGCTCGGTCATCCAGGTACTGTCTATTAATTCAGAAATTCCAGAAATTTCACCCGCCACAGTCGTAAAGCAGTCATACCTTTTTATGTCGACTGTACTCCAAAACTTGGAACCTCAACATGCATCTGATAATTTCTGCCAAACTTGTGACAAATAATAAATACGGCTTCCAAGATGAGATCGGCATTCGACTTGCACAAGTTACTTGCGTTGCTGATTGCTAGAACTTGCCTCGAAACTTGTTCTGAGACACCTTTTGACAAAGCATTAAATCGTAGATATGCCCGGACGCTAAAAACTGTGGCACTGTTTTTACTTGTGTGTGTAAACAAAATGCCGATGCACGCTCACTAATGATTAGTAAAAAATTGACCAAACAGTTATTCACCATTTATTGTGCAATATAATATTGCACGATCTTTCGTAAAAAAATGTACTTATTCCTTTTGTACCCTGAAATTGAAAATATTTGGTATGCCAAATGAGCGAGCTATCTCATTTCGTGTGGCAACAAAACGGCGCGGTCTTAATACCGTACGGGAATATCTACGATTTGAATCTTTGCCTTCTGAGCGAAAAGATATTTACTTTATCTACTAATCAACTGTGTCAAAGTGCCCTTAGTATTCGTTGATGAGGGCTAGTTCGACGATAAATGGAAAGCCTCCGATTTGCATGAAATTTGTATGGTCGATAGTTTGTATTTATTACTAGCATTTCTCCCAAATTTGCTCGTAAATAATATTGGGAAAAGTTCACTTAACACCATCTATCCCGAAACTAAGCTAGACTTACACCTATACATAATACTAATTCTAACTTACACTAACTTAGCTTGGCCAACTTACCCATACCAAAAAAAATAAAAAAAATCATAAGATAATTCTGTTTGTAAACTGATTTCTATGAATCAGTTTACAAACAGAATTATCTTATGAATTTTTTTTGTTAATATATCGCTATTAGATAGAAATCATTATAAATACAGAAAAATAATTATTAGTTTTAAACGGGTATTTATAGCGTTTTATTAAACTATTTTTCCCGACGTTTTTACAGGTTTACACACTAATAATAATGGTTTAATACGAATAATAATGTGTTCAGATCGCGTAAGTTTAAAAATATATAGAACAATGTTTTTTAAACAATTCACATCATAGTATCTCGCTTAGCTCGTTCAAAGGCTTCTATACAGTAATCACACAACTTGTCTATTCATTCGATGGCATCAACCTGCCTCTCAGGGGATAAGGATTATTCCAAACTTGCCTGCATGCGCAGCTCAGAGGCAACTACAACATTCAGTAGGTGAGGAGGCTGGGGGTAAATAGGGTTAATTTGGAGTTTGACTGAAGGGTACATTGTATGAAGCAGCGTTTTTGTAATCTATTTTGTACTGTGCAAAATGTGGGCATGTACCAAATGTCATGTTTGGACTTGCCTCTGACTACCCCCTTTAGACATCCTCAAAGATTTAAGTAACAAAAGATTTGAGGAGATATCTACCGAGCCTGGGGATTATAGTCGTGATCATATTTAATTTAAATTTAATATAATTTTGTAAAGTTAAGTTTTATGATTTTTTTTTATTATAAGTACTTACCTACGAATAAAGAAGCAGGGAGTTTTAAACACAACTCGTTTCCAAATAAGCCGACTTACAAAATATCATAACAGAAAGCATTTTAAAAAGTTTTTCAGAAAATTTTCGTAAAACTCCGATCAATAAAAGCGTCTCATCCCTGTCCTTCCGAGATTAATAAAATGTAAATTTTCCAGCCGCCATCCTCCGAACAATATCGTCGGAGTTCTTAAAAATGTTGGAAACTTTCCTTTGGACTTGTTGAAAAATCAATTAAGAGCGGTTGATTCCTGGCAAGCTGCTAGAAATAAGCAATATTGTAAGCAAAATGTGCTGGAAAGTTATGGTGGTAGCATCATAAACACTTAATAATTAAATTTCTAAGGAAATGGGTCGAAATATGATTATTATAATACTGAAAATAGTACTCAATAGTGATGTCTTTACCTTAACAAGTTTTTCAGATATTTCTTATGTGTCAGTGTGTTGCAATTTATTGGTATTAATAAAATGCGAAAGTAACTGTCTCTTTGTTACGCAATCACGCCTAAACTACTGAACCGATTTTAATGAAATTTGGTACAAACTAGAGCTTGAGAAAGGACATAGGCTACCTTTAATCTTAAAAAAATGTACAGTTCCCGGTATATATTTTCCTCCGGTATAATTTACGGTATATGTTTTGGGTTTTCAGGGTCACATGCAGGCAACGCCGCTGGCGGAAGCTAGCAAAACATAATATATAAATGTATGCAAAGAAAAGAAACGAAATTGCCGTAAAACTGTCAAAGCCCCCAAAGCCTAGACGATTATTGAATAGTGCCAAACCTTAATTCTTGGCTTTACCTTGTCAATCCCACTGTGGATCATTCCACAAAATCATTCCATTAAGGCCCAAAATATTCGTCACAAAATATTCCTTACGTAAAAGTTACAAAAAAAGTGACATAGGTCCGTATAGCAACGCGGATCTCTTCGGAATCAGACATAGCACGAAGCGAAATACCCAAATGACAAGTAAGTAGAGTGCGGCATGATAATATGGCTGCTCTGAATTACATAACAAAAGTGACAATTTATAACAAACATAAATATGTTTAAGTAAATAGCTTATTTCAAAAAAGGGCTGGGTTGATTTGTTTCAAATTAACTGATTTACATTCATGTGAAATAGAAATTCAAAATACCTTACTGTTCTGGGTAAATTAAGGAATTTCTGAATTTTCAGAGGTGTTTTTGACATGACTAACTAATTCGTGTTTTAGCTCCGGTTGATTTATCACTGATATCCTTGAGTATCGTGTAGTTATATTTCAATGTAATCTATAAAGCGGTAATATAATGATTAGGGTTGCAATACTTGCAATTTTTAAAATTCTGGGTTTTAAATAATTCCACTTAAAACTGGCATTCCATTATAACACCTAGAGAAGGCCATTATGTACAAACTCGTGAACTAATTCCATGCAACGGCAAGTTGACAAAGAAATTAGTTGAGCTGAGCTAACTTTCAATTTATTCAGAACACAATTTGAATACTGAAGTCTGTTGTAAACAAAAATGTTATGTAAATCTAAAGTTACTGTGATACTAGTGTGACGTAGCGGATGTGAAGTTGCCTTCCGGATCTAATGTCATGGGTTTGAATCTCTTCAAGCTAATATCATTTTTAATTTACTATTTTTGATATTTGTGATGGTTATGTTTAAAATCAAAAATCTTCGGACTAATCAGAATGATTTTGCATTTTACTTTAATCCCAATTTGAGAACTAAGGTTTTATTATAAAAAACTCCCATTTATATGATATCTCTAGAATATTGATTAAAAAAGTGACATGCTTAGTCTATAAAACTTCAGAAAAAAACCTTAATTGAAAAATAGCCGCCAGGTGGCGCTGGAGATGGAAAGTAATTGAATAAAGAAAGAAAAAAATAAAATAAAATAGTTATTTTATACCTTTGAACAAGTAATTCTTGTATGTAGGTATATCATATTGTATTCTTGTAATCGGAATCTCGGCTTCAACGATTTTCATGAAATTTAGTATGTAGGCCGGGGTTCATCTAGCTAGGTTTCATTTGTAGAAAAAGTTGTTTACAAAAAAAAAAACCACCAACCGGTCATCCAGGTACTGTAATTTATGCGTGCTATGTCGTCGCTTATGTGAAAATTAATACATAATTATGTTAAGTAAAACTTGCGTTTATTTTAACATCTATCTCATAATTATTTCCAACAATTTGTACTCCGTTCTGAAAACAGCATTATCCTAGACCGAAAGCATGGACAAAGCTGCACTACTAAGCTGGGATTATGCTTGTAAACGGTGAAATTAGCTGTGTATTACTGGCCTTAACACGACTACTGACTAGACGGTTTTACTTCTAAGCAAAGTGTGTTTTAAGCTAAACAATATTTTTAAATGGCTTAGGCCACACCTCGATTTTTGTCGCGCGATTAAATTGTCGCAGAAATGTAACGAATGGGTTGCTAGATCAGTGCATATGAGATAACAATCGCCGTATATTAATTATCCCATCAAAAACATAAATGTGAAATGAGAGCCAAGTTCAATAAGTAAGTAGGTATGCTTTAGTGGTTGACTTCAGCGACAAAAGAAGTGAGATCTAAACGGGTGCCAAGTACAATGGTCAGTCCTAAAACTTATTTATAACAATATGAAATATTTTTAACAACTTTAAAATATCATTTCATCTCATAATTTAGGATATTATATTGAAGCCTAAGGTCTAACTTGGCTAGTTATCATTATACGAATTACCTTCCTATTATTAACTACTTACCTACTATGTCCGATCGCTAGTTTCTACCAGCAAGCCAAATTTTTAGAAGAATAAAATAAGAACGTGCAAGCTATACCTAATATAATTCGTACTCTTAAGAAAACTAGCCAAGTCAGACCTAAGGCTTCAATATAATATCCTAAATTATGAGATGAAATGATATTTTAAAGTTGTTAAAAATATTTCATATTGTTATAAATAAGTTTTAGGACTGACCATTGTACTTGGCACCCGTTTAGATCTCACTTCTTTTGTCGCTGAAGTCAACGACTAAAGCATACCTACTTACTTATTGAACTTGGCTCTCATTTCACATTTATGTTTTTGATGGGATATCATTACTTTTTGTACAAAACTTATTAGTAAGTAAGTACTTGTTCTTATATTATTACACTTATATAATCCTGCATAAACGGCTCAAACTATTGGCACATTGTAGGTATACATACTAAGCAGGTAGGTAGGTACTTGGGTACTTACTGAATAAGTATACCTACCTACGACCTATCCGGCATTCCGAGACACACTATTATCTAGGCCTGAATAGTTATCTAGCCATATCTATCTACCTGCATAGACTGCTCAAACTATTGGCACATTGTAGGTATAGGTACATACTAAGCAGGTAGGTAGGTACTTGAGTACTTACTGAATAAGTATACCTACCTACTACCTATCCGACAAGCCGAGACACACTATAATCTAGGCCTGAATAGTTATCTAGCCATATCTATCTACCTGCATAGACTGCTCAAACTATTGGCACATTGTAGGTATACATACCTATAGTCATACTTACCTATCTGCATAGACGGCTCAACTATTGGCACATTGTATACCTAGGTAAGAGTGTACTACTTACCAATCCAAGACACTACTTCCACTCGTTATTATATTCACGTCAAGATCCTATTAAAATCCACATAATGACCGACTGTTATCTATTTAGATTGCTATTCTTATATTACAGGCGCTAGTAAGGGTTCCTAGGAGAATCAATTAATTGAAAAAGTACGTTAAAAATATAAAAATTTGCAAGTTTCAGATTTTTTCCTTTGTATCCACCCCACTACCTACCTGGATGCCAAATTTGAACGTTATAGGTCATCTGGAACTGGGTTATAATTAACGTCTATAGGTCAGTCAGTGATAAAATTTTCCATAACCAGGCATTTTTGGACGTTAATATCTAAATAACCGTTTGAGGTGTGTTTATGAAATTCGGTGCACATATTTTACTCGCAAGTGGCAATAGATGAGCCAAATTTGACTTGTTTATGTGAAATAGTTTTTGAGTTACGAGGGGGTGAAAAATCACCCAAATGGTTCCTGTAATATTACACTAGGCGCGCATCGCCCGTTCGCTTCGCTTGAACTTGGCTTGACACGCTGCCGCGTGTCTAGATTTACAGCGTGATCTTAAAATCATGTCGGAAAATCAAAAAAGTGGTGGTACTAGGCCTTAAAAAGAAGAAAACTATTTTGTATTGTATTTTTTTTGTTACTAGGTAGGTACCGATTTTGATTATTTTTTGACTTTTTCTTGCGGTGGTCCTGGGTATACTGGTTTTTTCGTGGATATTTTTCGCCATTATGTCTCGACTACAAAAAATCATCGATTTAGAAGTTAATGGCCGACTTTTCTTTTACAGAACAGACAAAACTTCAGTTTCAAAAATAATCCTATTAAAAAACTACGATAAAATAGGTATAGCAGTATGGCCGAATATAGTCTTCTAAAGTCCACTCTCGTGCGGACTAAAATAGAAGAATATTCGGGAGTGACAACGCTTTGAGCGAGCGGAGGCCGCGTAATAATTATTCGCCCGTCGCTGGAATACAGTATTTGTTCTTTTCCGTTTCCTTTGATACAAGTGCAGTACTTATACAATGCTTGACTTGTGTAATTTTTCCTTATTTTGCGCTCGAAATACGAAAAATTTCAAAGAATTGTTCAGAGACAAATATTCATAATTTTATTTGTGAAATTACTTACAAAAAAATTTTGGTGTGTGAGTTGAAGAACGGAAATAAATTATTTTTGTCTCAACTCACACCATTTTAAATTTTTGTAAAAATTATTGTAAAGATTCTAAGATTTCACAGTATTAGATAGATCTGTAAATGAATACAATATTACCAGGTTATTTATTTGAAATCTGGGCTGCAATTACGTGATTCTGATAATAACAAAACATTATTACTAACAGTTAGTTACTAGCGATGAATTCATTCATGGAAAAATTATTGGCATAAAATGATTATTATAATATATTTTTACTAGCAACACGCCCCGGCTTCACACGGATAAGAAAAGTATCTTTATTTTTGGTACATAAAATATAGCCTATGTTACTCAGAGATAATGTAGCAATCTAAGAATTTTTGAAATCGGTCTAGTAGGATAGTATTTGAGTTTATTCGTTACAAACAAAACATACAAAAATACAAAACTTTCCTCTTTATAATATTAGTACAGATTGTTTTATTGCCTTAGGTATATTTTGTTTGTATCAATAATACGTAATCACAGCTTTGTTTCTGATAGACATTCATTGTAATTTATTGCAACTAGAATTCCGTAATAGTCAATCAGGTTGTTGAACAAGATAGTTTAATCCTATAAACGTTTCCTCCGCGACATATTTTTTATGATAGGTCTACAATAACCACTAGGTTTTTATAGACCCTTATCAACAAGTAGTTGTGAAATTTTACGACCAAAACGACCTAAACATTTAACCACTGTTACACCCTTTCGTGGTGAAGTGTGGTAGCCCATAAAACACAATTTTATGTCAAGTATCGTTAAATAAATGGCATGTCTTTGATCTTATATTTTATAGCGGTATAATAGAATTTTAAATGGATATTTAACTTAAATCAGTTAGCAAACTATTAATTATCTGAAAAATAATCGCTTTGAAGAAAATATAACATTTTTGATTACCAAGATTCATTAAAATAATAAGGGTTCTAATAATAATTAGAACTAAGTACTGAAAACAAAAAATGTAGCAGATATTTATTTTCACATTAATCTTATCGATTTTTAACTTTAGTTTAGAGGAATAGAGATAAAAAAAACAGTATTTTTGGTATCTTTGGGCCAATAAAATAGATTTCGTAGCGATTGCTACAATATGCTACGAAATATTGCTACGTCAGCTATTGTTTAAATAAAAAATAACTTATATACTCAGATGTCAGTATCTTTAGTCATTCCTCATCTATAAATTCACATTAAAAAAAAGTTAAAAAAAAATATTGTAAAGATTTTAAATAATATTGTTTTTTGGAGAGACTAATTACTGTGCAAAATGTCAGCATAATTATGTCAAATTATTATCTTTAAACGTGCCTCTGACTACCTTGACTCCTCTTCAGATATCCTCAAAGATCTAAGTAACTAGAAATCTAAGGAAATATCTACCGAGCTTGGGCATTATGGTCGTGATTATTTTTGTTTTGTCTTTTTGAAGTTTATATGTTTCCCTCCGTATGTAAACACTAGTATCTATGATGAGTTCATTGACTCTGAAGTGGTTGTAAAATTTCACGAGGTCACCTTACCTGAAGGGGTGAATATAAGTGAATATACCCATAAAGTTATACTTAAGTGCCTAATATCCATAACTAGTGAAACTCCCAGCTACTTCGTTTACGAAATGTTTTTTTAACAGAAGGTTGGTGACATATTTTGGTAACGTAAAGACTTTTAGTAATTTTTAACGTATTTCTCAAAATGTGCAAAATGTGGGCATGTACCAAATGTCATGTTTGGACGTGCCTCTGACTACCCTCTTTAGATATCCTCAAAGATCTAAGTAACTAAAGATCTGAGTAAGATATCAACCGAGCCCGGGGATTACAGTCGTGATCATATTTTTTTTCTCAAAGTCAGAACACATTCAAATATGTGCTACGTTAAGCACATAGTGGTTTTATTACCCGACTGCAAAGTGAAGAATGTGTTTGGTGGAAAAGGTCATGTGTTTGGGATGTATTTAGGTAAGTTTCGTTGGCTGTCGCTGCAGCCCAAACGGCTAGACAGATTTTGACAAATAAGGCGTCTTTAGATTCGTTTAGATTACCAGTGACATAGGTTATTATAAAATGTCCAAAAATCGATTATGGTAGCTGTAAAAAACAGTTTTCAGTATTGTTTTATTTTATTATAAACGAGCTCCACGTTATGTTGATTTCATCACGATGTTTTCCTTCACCGTTTCAGAGTACTGGTATACATTCATTTTTCGAAAAGAAAAATCCATTGTTGCACGACTGAATTCGAACCCATGACGTTAGAATTGGAAGGCGGAGTCACAACCACTATACTACCAGTGCTTTAAAATGTTGTGTGGTAAATACGTAAAAATACCACGATTGCCCCCTGGGTAGGTAAACACGTTAAAATACCACGATTGCCCCCCTGTGAGGTAAACACGTTAAAATACCACGATTGCTCCCCTGTGAGGTAAAAACGTAAAAATACTAGGATTGCCCCCCTGTGAGGTAAAAACTTCGTAATCACGTAATTAAGCTCCCCCTGTGCGGTAAAAACGTAAATACAACGATTGCCTCCCTGTGAGGTAAAAACGTAAAAATACTACGATTGCCCCCCTGTGAGGTAAAAACTTTGTAATCACGTAATTAGACCAGGTTTACAAGGTCATAATTTGTTTCTCAAACAAACATAATAGTTCCATCATGTCCTCCCGCGAAGTATGTTTGCTCCCAATTTTCAAACAAACCTTAAGGTTTCGCCCTTTCCGAGACTACCCTAAAGTTGGACAAAAGTTACATCTTCCAACAAATGGGCCTTGATAAAGTTGCAAAATAACTTGGTTCACACAGTCTGGAGAAGATAGCTGGATCACTCTTTAGCTAGTCTACTAAAAATCCTACTAATATTATAAACGCGAAAGTTAGTAAGAATGGATGGATGGATGGATGTATGTTTGTTACTCTTTCACGCTAAAACGGCTGAACGGATCTGAATGAAATTTGGCACAGATATAGATTATGGTCTGGAATAACACATAGGCTACATTTTATCCCGAAAAAATGTACGGTTCCCACGGGATACTGTTTTTGTTTTTCACGCGGGCAAAGCCGTGGGCAGAAGCTAGTAAAATAAAAATAATAAAAATAAATATGATCACGACTGTAATCCCCAGGCTCAGTAGATATCTCCTCAGATCTTTAGTTACTTCGATCTTTGAGGATATCTAAAGGGGGTAGTCAGAGGCAAGTCCAAACATGACATTTGGTACATGCCCACATTTTGCACAGTAGTTAGTATTCCGTACGTGACAGGTTGCAAGCCCATCGCCGCTTATAAGAATACTAACCTATGACACATACCTTCGAATTTTTGGTTCTAGGGTATGCCGGTTTCCTCACGATGTTTTTCCTTCACCGTTTAAGAGCACTGGCATTGCGCACATAAATTTATCGAATGGAAAAACTCATTGGTGCGCGACCAGGTTTGAACCCACGACCTTTGGATCGTGAGGCAGGGGTGCTACCACTACACCACCAGCGCTCTTTTTTTTTTCCCCGGGCTCGGTAGATATCTTACTCAGATCTTTAGTTACTTAGATCTTTGAGGATATCTAAAGAGGGTAGTCAGAGGCACGTCCAAACATGATTTGGTACATGCCCACATTTTGCACAGTAGTTAGTATTCCGTACGTGATAGTAGTCTACTACATAAATCCACCAATTTATCATAATTTGTTACTTTTAATTTTAATCTTCATTTCCGCATACAATGTTATTTGTCAACGGAATAAGTATGTACTTTTAAACTTACGCGATCTGAACACATTATTATTAGTATTAGACGGGTATTTATCGCGTTTAAATTACCTTATATTTTCCCGACGTTTCGACAGGTTTACACGCTGTCGTGACCACGTGTCTACCCGTGACCACGACAGCGTGCAAACCTGTCGAAACGTCGGGAAAATATAAGGTAATTTAAACGCGATAAATACCCGTCTAATACTAATAATAACGGAATAAGTAACTATGAACAAACTATCGAAATCTTTATCGTTGACTTCACTTTAGTTTTATTCTCGTCACTTCACTTAAAACACTTGGGGCCAATTCTACCGTTATTATTAGTATTAAACGGGTATTTATCGCGTTTTATTTACTTAATTTCCTGATGTTTTGACAGTAGTTCGACAGTTCGTAGTTATCAAACAGTGAACTGACATTTAACTTGCATTTGACATATTATTCTGAGAATAGCTATTCCAGAAGTTGGATAAATCCACCCTTACTCTTAAGACTCATACCAAAAATAACAAGAATCCCACAAAAACACGTTAAGGCCCAACGAGTACTTTGCTATTTCTTTACAGATTTAGGATTAGGCAGAACTGGATCGGCTTTTAGATTTGTGCACAAAAGGAGCCTTTCACCACACTGGTTCAAGGGACTGGTGACTGAAAGAGAAGAAAAAGCTCCAAGATTTACTAAGCTTGAAAGATATTTAAAATGAATACTGTGATTTAGAATTTGAAATAATGATATTTTTTTTTTAAATCTAGCATAATGTGTACATTTAGGTCATATTATATAAATAAAAAAATAAAATCAGTTTTTTGCAGGCACAAAAAAGACCCATATCACACAAAAAATAACAATAAGAATAAAAATTATAAAAAATTATAAAAATAAAAACATATAAAAAAATTATAAAAATATATATACAATGACAGAATGTAGCAATGCATTAAATAAACACTTACTACGAGCTATAGCTACACTGTTAGTGTACTTACATAATTATAAGTTAACTAGCTGTTATCTTATTAGCTGTGTAAGTAGTGTTACGTTAAAAGGATATGAATGTGCGTATTATAATAAATCATACTAGCTAGAGATATATCGGACAGTCATACGGTTAAGCTCATAAATAATTTTAAGACTCGGTCTTGATTTTTTGATAGTATCGCAAGTTTTTAAACAAATGAAACGGAATACTAACTAACTACTGTGCAAAATGTGGGCAATGAACCAAATGTCATGTTTGGACTTGCCTCTGACTACCCCCTTTAGATATCCTCAAAGATCTAAGTAACTAAAAGATCTGAGGAGATATCTACCGAGCCCGGGGATTACAGTCGTGATCATATTTATTTATTTTTTTATTTTTATTATGAAACGATTTTAATCATGTTTTCATGAAATCGTATACCTACAGCATATTAGGTGCACATTTTTCCTTAAGTTTAAAAATGTTGGTTGTATGGTACTCAAACACGTCTCAACAACTGAATCAATTTTAATGTTATTAACATCCAGATAAGACAAAAATTATATTAACCATAGTCCTACTTTAAAATCTATACTAATATTATAAAGAGGAAAGTTTTGAATTTTTGTATTTTGTTTGTAACGAATAAACTCAAAAACTACTGGTCCGATTTCAAAACTTCTTTCACCATTAGAATGCTACATTATCTCTGAGTAACATAAGTTATATTTTATGTAGGTACCTCGCGAGCAAAGCCGTGAGCGGAAGCTAGTAATAGATAAAATTTATGGTTTTTTATTTGTTTTGAAGATGTGAAATGCTTGTTTTTGTTTTTGTAGTATTTATTTATTTATTTATTGTTGCATGATGTCCATATTCGTAAATGAACTAGCTAGTAAATAAAAATGAAAGTATTATATTGCAAAACCTCAAAAACCCGCCTGAACGTGTAACTGAAAATCAGTTGACATGATTTGTGTTTTTGACATTTCGTATAGCCTATGTCACTCTTGTGATCCAGAAAAATACAACTACACTCATTTGTCAAAATCCGTGCAGCCGTTGGCTATAGCGACGGCAAAAGGAACTCATAATCATAATACATACAACCCAAACACATTACCCTCCTTCTTTGCTTCGCAGTCGGGTAAAAAAGAATGACACGTGTAAAAACTAGTAACAAATACCCAGCAGCTATTTATCACAGAAAATCTTATTTCCGCATTAATTTAAAACATTCTAACTAGAAGATGGATGAGCCAACGAACAATATTAGCAAACCCTGCCCAAATGGAGTTGAAATGAATGAAGCGTCATCCCTTATTTCCCTGTTCAAACTTCTACAGTAATTGCTGAAAAGTCATGTACTTATATCACAAACTACCAAGCGAAAATCAACCTTATCATCTGAGCAGGATGGACGAAAAGCGGGTTGGATGTAAAGCTTTGCTAGATTGAAATACCATGCATGTTTTCACAAAAGTACGTATTTTTGTGAGTAAATTCCATTTAGATTTTTGAATTTTTTTGAATGGCATTTTGTTAATTGTTGTTTAAGCTTGACAGGTATTTTTAATTCAGGGGTAAAAATACCTCGTGTTTGGAATTTATTCGTTTGTGTAGGTAATCTATACATCAAAGGAAACTCAAACACTGGCGGTCTAGAGGCAGTGTTTCCTTCTGATCCATAAAACTGTGGGTTCGAATCCAGTCTGGCACCAATAAATTTTGCTCTCTGGAAAGTGTGCTACACTAGTACTCGCAAACGGTGAAGGAAAACATCGTAGAACTAAAAAAAATCGAAGAAATGACTGTCAAGTTCACGAAGGGACAAAGGCGCAAATTATCCTTTCATCACACTAGTTTCAAAGAATAAGTGACATTATAAGATGAAGAATGAAAGTAAACGTGGTTTTGAATCGTTGCATCAATTACGGAACTCTGATACAATCAAAACGTTCATACTAATAGTCTCAGCTTCTATTGGTGAATTGGTAATACGGAAATTCTGTCATTTCGATTGAAATCGAACTAAATTCTTACAATCAATAGGATTTCACACTGTCAAAACTGGCTCCAATGTCAATCAAACTTTTGATTGAATAAACCCTTACGTAATATCAAATCACTTGATTACAACATGATTACAATCAAAACAGATTTACATTTATTGTAAGCAGAGATCCGTAATCGCCCCACAGATGATTAAACAACGATAGAGAACCCTGGTGGTCTAGTGGTAGCGGCCCCGCCTTCCTATCTTAACATCGTGGGTTCGTTCGAAACCAAGCACCAAAGGATTTTTCGGTTCAAAAAAAAATTATGAGCGCTGTTTTAAGTTTTCAAGGTTCAATTATTATTTGAGCTGTACTCTCAAACAATAATTGAACCGTGAAAACTTAGACATAAATAATTCAAGAATTCCTACTTCTTGTCAGAATTATTCAAACTTAAAGTTACGGCAGAGTGTTTTTGAGGAGTTTTCAATAACTTGTTTGAAAATAGCGGGTTTTAATTCATTATTTATTAACTTTCTGCAGCTTTAGAAGCGTCGCTTTAGGTAAATCTATTTTTTTAAACGAGCAATTCTTGTATAATATATTATATCTGAATCCGCTTCAACAATTTTCATGATATTTAGTACGCAGGGGGTTTCAGGGGCGATAAATTGATCTAGATAGGATTCATTTTTAGAAAACGTCATTTTATCCATGTTTTCAGGCAATGAAAAATTGCTACTGTTTTACTGTTTTACCGACACAGCAACAGTATAGGTACTTGACAATAGATGGCGTTGGTAACCCAACGTCGTTAAAAAATTAGTCAACTCGGTCATCCAGGTAATCTTAATAACAAAAAAGTTATTATATAAATTTAAATGCTCAAAATAACCATTTTAGACCGTCTCTAAATTTTACTTTGAGTCTTGAATAATGTAAAGTGGTTACGAGGTTTGCTTTTCGTGAGTTTGTTAAAGTTATTTTTTTACTAAAATCTGTAAAAACACCTTTGAGCACAACCCCAAAAGAGAATATAAACAGGACTTGGAAACAGGAAAAAACTTCAAACCGGTATCGCTCTTAATACCTACAACTTTTTCTTTTCGGTTAATTTCTACCGTAACCTTTATTAAACGGTAAGTCAAGAACGATAAATCCAAAAGGGTTTCGTTTCCATATTATTGAGCTCCGCGACGCGCCCGCTCTTACAACGAGCGAATCTCGCTTTAACCGGTTAATCTAAGTTCGAGTTAAGGTTTTGAAAGAGGTTGCACTCCGAACTCTATTATCGAAATACTGGTTAATGTTGTTTTTTTTCTGATAAATTATTCACCGGTTTCAAGCCCTGAATATAAAAATAATCACGACTGTAATCCCTAGGCTCGGTAGATATCTCTTCAAATCTCTATTTACTTAGATCTTTTTGAAGATATCTATTTATTTATAAACTCTTAAGGCATTGTGACTTCTAATGAGAATTTATCGCTAAAATTACATAAACGGAGATACAAATAAAATTAACGGTCAACCAACCTAATGACCTTGTCTTAATAGACTCACTGAAATACATAGAGACTAGAAATGTGGAGAATGTTTAATTTACAGACTATAGGCGAACATGAACGCGAACTGAAATCAGTCTTTGTTTCAGGGTTAGGTCTATGGTATACAGAAGTGTTTGTAGTGGCTTTGAAAACCCTTCATCTTTTGGAAAAGAAGACGGGTCAACCCCCACTTAAGCCCGGTTTTCACCAAAGCAGAGAGGAGAGGAGACGACAGGAGATGTGCTGCAAAGCTGGCAGGTTATTTCTACCAAAGCGGAGAGGAGAAGTGTAGTGGAGAGAGATGATTCATTATGAGCTAGCCGAGTGTGAGTGAGCCGGCCGATATACTTCTCCGCTCTGCCGCGCCGCTTGCTTGCTCGCCGATTTAAAAAAAAAAAAAAATTATTGTCTCATTTTTCTATAGAAAAATGAGACAATAATGAGAGATGAGAGATGTCTCATTTTTCTATAGAAAAATGAGACATCTCTCATCTCTCCACTCGATCCATTTCCACCGAAGCTAAGCAGAGAAGAGATGTGGAAATAACGAAATCTGGTTGGTTTATCAAACACATCTCCTCTTGTCCCTCTTCTCTATGAAACTGGGCCTTAAAGGGCCACTCTCTCCGGTAGAAGTAAGTATAGACTCACCACTTGGGTTCTCCAGTGGTATCTTTTAAGTGGGTTGATAGGTAGATAACTTATCATTCGGCTTAGTAGTAACTTTTCCCTTCTGCGCTCCGTCTCCGTTTTATTTTAATCCGTCATAAAGTCAACTGCTTTTTAAAAACGTGACTTTAAGTTTGGCGGTACTCCAAAAAATTTCATGTAGACATTATTTTATAAACATTAAGGAAGCGACATTCGTTTTTAAGATTGTAATAATTGTATGAATGCCGTGGTGGGAAAATTTATTGGCATTGTTTAAGTCAGCTTTACGTGTCTTTTGCTTTGGAGATATTGTATTACTCGTTTGTATGGTTTGTTTACAGAGTTTCATAGTAAGGACCTAGGATAATCTATACATATTAATAGAATTGTTTATCTATACGTTTGTGCACGCTAATCTCCCCAACGGCTAAATCAAATCGAATGCAGTTTTCACTAATGTATTGAGATAAGCTTGGATTAAAACTGAGACTTGTTTCATCGAAATCAGTTGACAAATAAACGAGATAAGAATTTGATATAATGTATTTTGATCCTTACGCCTTATCTATTCGTATATCCCCAGTCACAGAATATTCAAAAGTAATCAAAAGCGTACGTAGTCGCGGGTATCAACTAGTTATTCTAATAATACTGAAGTTTTTTTCTGTTTCTGACTTAATTTTGTTTGTAGAGTTGGTTCATTTTTAGGCGTATCTTTACGCCAAAAAATATAAAACGCTATAAGTATTTTTCTTAAACTCAACCTTTAAAGAGTGCAGTTGATTTTGTATTAAAAAACATTAAGTTAAAAAGGTCCCAGTTCCATTAGTAACAATTAATCAGAATGAAAAACAAAACCAAATATGATCACTGTAATCTGCATAACATACTAGCCCTGAATCAGTATTAATGAAAAACTGAACTGCAATGCACAATGGGATAATATCTTTGTAAATGCTAATAGGGCGAATTAATCTCTCGCTGGCTCGCACGAAAAAATGAACATATCACCCGCGTTGTCATAGGTGAGCGACAGAAGGCGATAAGTAGCGACGTGCGGCAATGCAAGTCGTTCAACAAGTTCGTCAAAACAAATCAGTCGATTAGCATGGTAACGTTAGCCATACGATTGTATCACAGAATATCGAAGCTCTGTATTGAAAAACAGGATTAAAAAACTAGATACTAATAGGTACTAGTCTGCAACGAGATGCAACGGATTCAGTCAATTAGCATGGCAACGTAAGCCACGATTGTATATCTGAATATCAAAGCTCTGTATTAAAAAAACAGTATTATGATAGTACAGGAAATCGAATAACGCAAGACAAATATTATAATCATACATAATATACGACTACTTGATATTTATGCCTCGCGTCGAATAGCATCGCGTTGCCGCATCTCGTCATCCACCTAGGCCAAAGGGTCATACTAAATGCATCCGAGATCTTTTAGACAAGCCTCTAATAGAGTTCAACATTTTATATCCTTTCGCAAGCTCACGAGGTTGACTTAATTTTTACGCTATACTGCTAGCAATCCCATTCGTCCACCCGATCCATCAGGATCCCGCAGCCCAATCCCCTAAGGGATTTCCGTGAACACGTCAGTTCATCAGAACCCTAATAAGTAGGTGAACCATTCAAAACTATGTTATACATAATAATGGGCGATCTAGAAAGAGATCTCTAATTGACATTTGAATGGAAAGACCTACGTACATAATAACGCAAGATATGTAGACAACGAGTGTCTACAAGTGTAGACACTTAGTGTCTAAAATCCTAGACACTAAGTGTACAAAGGTACTGTGATAATAAAAGTCTTGTGCGAGTATAATCACATTGTACCTTTGCGGCAATTCACGTTTCGCGTCCGAACCAAAATTTTTACTTTCACGATAAATAAACCCTACCTTCTAACAAAGTCTTTTACATAGTTCGCCTTGCCACAGCAGATTAGTTCGTGTTAAGGTGCGGTTCCGAGACTGGCGACAGCGATGCGCGACATAGTTTCATACTGAATCTTACAGTTAAACATACGTTATAACATACAAGCGACGTCCGCAAAAATTCAACAATTTACCTTATTAATTTGGGAAATTTCTATGAAGTCCAAAAAGAGGCGGTCACCCATCTAAAAACTGACTGCACCTAGCGTTGCTTAACAATTGTGTTCCCCATAGTAACTTTCAACCCCTATTTGGGTCCCTTCAAGATTATTTTATAGAGACACGGTCACTGAAGTTTGTAAAAAAAATGGACGTTGGAAAAATATTAAAAGGTGAACGCGATATACGAACGCGGTGCGGCGTCACGGAAGACCAGCGCTATAGCAGCACTAGACGCTAGCGCTACTATAGCATACAACTGACTGATTGACGACCCTTTTTGCTGTCATTAAGATTAAGTTTCAGTCATAGGTTTCAGTTATGTATATATTATGTTCTATATTATGTTCTGTATTTGTGACACAAAATGAATTCTTTGATTTGATTTGATATAGACCCGTTATTATGTAAAAAGCTTATTATTATTATTGTGTCCCACTGCAGGGCAAAGGCCTCCCTTCCTTCTCTCGAATCATCACGGTTTTGGTCTACCGTGTCTATATATATATATATTGTTATAGTCTAGTTTTTAGATTTGGAAATAAATAGTAGTACCTATATTTAACTTGTCGCGTATCTTTGTCGCCGTTATTGGAATCAGGACTTTTACCCATTTCCTCTGTAATCCTTTGACCTACTTATTTGGTCAGTAGCGCAGTGACGTGTTACTTCACGCTTTTACTTCCGTACGTGCATTTTGGTGAGAATTTTAAAATAAACTCCATTTTTTGTTTATATTTTTGTCTGTCTTTGAATATGAATATTTCTTCAACAATGCTCGTTATACATGTAAGGGTGGATTTAAACAAGTTCGTCAGTTTCGACAGGTTTACACACTGCCGTGGTCACGGGATGACAAGAAAATGACGAGAAAATTGGAAATAAAACGCGATAAATACCCGTTTTAATACTAATAATAAATTTATATTACTTTGCTGTTGCCAAAAGAGTTTGTGGTAAGGCTTCTGTCTTACGGAAGTGAGAGCTTTTTCCCAATTACATAGTCAGTTTACAAGAAAAGTTCCTGCAATTTTGGTATTTCATTCATGCATCTTATATTATTAGCAGTTGCCTTCAAGCTCTTAATAAAAGACTCCTCAGTTATTTGCGTCAGAAAATGGTTGACTAAAAATACCTTTCTTCCCTGAAAATAATATTTCCGCTGAAATGCCACGTGTATACTTTTATCCCCTGTTTAGCATCATAATCGGCCAAAAACCTGGCAAAAAACCAGCGGATTTTTCTTTTTAAGAATCATAGATTTGATACTTAAGAGATTCTTTTACACCTAGGTCTTAGACCCTTTTAAGACCTAGAAGCACATTCAATTGCCTATATCAAAAACTAACAAAAATAAAAATCATAGCTTCTCAAGTTACCTATAAAAGTAGCGCAAAAAATAGCGCTCTGTATTTCAGATCTCTGGCTACATCCATTCCAAATTTCATTGAAATCCGCCCTGTTGTTATTGAGAGACTTTTTTTCATACTAGACTATACCTTTTTAGTTTATGTCTTTACAACATTATATTTTGAGACGCAATGTTAATCGACAGGAACATTGAAACATCCACACAAATTTTTTCATGCATATTGTAGATAAGCGACCCGCGACTTTAAACGCGTTAGATTACTTATATGGATAGTGTCCATCACGCGTGAGAAATAAGTAAAATTATCATATCCCTTTTATTTTTTAACCGATCTCAATGGAACAAAGCCTAAGTTTCAATCCAAGCTTATCTCAAATGCATTATGAAAACTGCATTCGATTTGGTTGTCGTTGCGGAGATTAGCGTGCACAAACGCACAGACAAACAGACAAACAAATATTTTATTCCAAAAACGGTTGTTTTTGAGCTAAATAGCGTGCCTTTTTTAGGTAGCACTTATTTTTATTTGAAAATATCAAAAGTAGAGACACGGCTTATACGAGTATGTAAGGTGTTAAAAAATACTAGGTACACAAAAACATCTATCCATTTTTTTATCTTCTATGAAATTTTTCTTCGTGTAAAAACACGTTTTAACCCCAACTTTGGTTCATGGTACGTGCCAGTGCAGACTTTAATTTGAGCTCGAAAACTCAGGATTTTAGATTAAAACATCACGTAAATTCACGTAACTTACGACGGAATGAAAATGTTCGCACGCCCCTTATTTTAAGGCTTTTACAGAGGTACCTACATGCAGTAACGAATGTAGTTCAGGCTAACCTTGAACTTTATACATTTTTTGTTGAATGGAGTTGCAATAGCGTTTTATGCATTCTGTCTTCAAAACATGAACGAAAAAACAGATTTATATGTAACTAGCTTCCTCTCGCGGCTTTGCTCGCGTGGTACCTACATAAAATATAACCTATACTACTCAGGGATAACGTAGCATTCTAACGGTGAAAGAATTTTTGAAATCGGACCAGTAGTTTTTGAGTTTTTTCGTTACAAACAAAAATACAAAAATACAAAACTTTCCTCTTTATAATATTAGCATAGATTTATCCAACATTTATGATATTTTTTTTATTTAAAAAACCCAAAAGAGTGCAAAAGAGGAATAAAATTTTAAGCTGCACTACCGCTAGTATTAATTTATTCAGGTACATTAGTACATACTTTGTGTTGAGCTCTGTGGACTGTGTTATGATTTTTGCTGATTTCCAGTACGTCGACTCTGTAAAATTCAATGCCCTTCTTACGTCATCTCATACTTTATCTGTCAAAATCTCCCCGTCAATTTATTTCAACTCGCTGACACGCTCGCATGAGTGGCGCTAGTGTAAATCCGAATTAACAACCGAGTTTTTAGAATGCCAATCAAGAAACTCACAGCGGATTCAGATTCGAAGTTTAAAATGAGGTCTTACAGAATCACACAGCGGTTAACTAGATGATAGGGGGCAAGTGAAAACATGAGAATTAAATTTATATTAATGAAACTAACAAAAACTATGACTACTCACACGCAGGATTCTGGGCGAACAAAACGGGTTGTCCGCTACAACGAATCATTACATTTCTGTTGGTATTTCCAACACTATGTACGTTTATTTATAGAGTCGTTTCAACATGCTTGTAGTTTATTGTCAATTTGCTATTATTGTAAATGGTAATTGTACTGGTACAGGGCCCCAGAATTTACTTTCATTTGAATAGAAAAGTGCTGCAAGCTGTTTGGGGTCATAAAAGTTGGAATTAGGGTAATAAGATTGTTTTTAAATGCTACGTCGTTTTGAGGCAATGAGCTTTTCCCTAAAGCATCTCGAATTGACCCCTAAATAGAGTATTTCTTTAGGATGACTCTTCATTTATATACAATGTGGACTATATGCGAATCGAGATTATGGGCAATATAATGTCGAATGTTAATCTAATAAGCACATCAAAATATCTTCACGAATTTTCGCATTTATAAGTTACCTACAGAAACATTCCGGAATTTGTTCGCGATTTTTTTTTTCATGTAAACTCCATCCTTCTGCTGCTCCCCTTTAAGGGTATAATTTTCAAAAAAAATATCTTAGTGTACTATATGCCCTAAAAAATACAGACGCTCCTTTCATGAAAGCAATGAATGTTGTTGGTAATACAAGTTTATATATTTTGTTAAAAGTACCTACCTAAGTCTTGCTCTAATTTGTTTAACTTCTTTATTTTTATTTTTGGATTTTAACAGTGCTCTGAGCACCAATTTTTGATATTGTATAATCTTCTAGAGCGTACTTACGGCGGTACATAATGCAAAGAATGTACGAGAATGTTATTGAAAGATTGAAAAGTATTTTTTTCTTCGGACTCCAAATAATTTTATAACTAAGTAAAATTTTTGATAGTAAAATTGGCACCCTTGCTAATTAATATTATTTTAGTAGCAACTCTTTCCAGCGGTCGAATCCAGCACTGGATTAAATTGACATCGGAATGATCTAGGGTTTGGCGTTTAGTATTCAATCAGCAAAAAGTCTAATTGGCGAAATATGACTAACATTTAGAAGCTTTAATAACTATTACATATTGTTGAAATAAATAGTGTGAACTTATAACAAAATAGAACTAGTAGCGACATCTGTCATAATTTGTGTTGGTGGGTAGTTTTTATAAAATAAATAAGTTAGTCGTTTACCTGCAATACTGTGTTTCACTATAGGTTATGAGCCGTGCGCGATATTTAACGAGTTTAGTAGTAAAAAAACTGATTATAATAGTGAAAAATGTCGACAAACTTAATAGCGAGCATAAGCAAGTTAAAAGGGAGAGAAAATTACGAAGACTGGGCGTTTGCTGTTGAAAATTACCTAGTTTTGGAGGGAATGGAAAAATGCATAATGCAAAATGGAGACCCCAATGACGCGAAGGCGAAAGCGAAAATAATTTTAACAATAGATCCGAGTTTATTTGTGCATATCAAAACTGAAACAACTACTCAAGGACTATGGACAAAACTGAAAAAGCTATTTGATGATAATGGATTTACAAGGCGCATTGGACTGCTTCGTAATCTCATTTCAATTCGTCGAGAAGAATGTGAATCTATGACCCATTATGTGACTTCATTACTTGAAACAAGTCAAAGATTGAACAATAGTGGATTCAAGATCAGTGACGAGTGGATTGGTTCCCTATTATTAGCTGGATTGCCAGAAAAGTTTGAACCGATGATCATGGCAGTTGAACATTCGGGCATAGCGTTGACGGCGGACGCCATTAAATCCAAATTGCTCGACATGGAAGACGGTAAAGATATTGCTACTACGTCACAGAGTGCGTTTGCGACAAAAGGTTGGCAGCAAAAGAAAAAAAATCAAACGTCAACATCTAATGTCAAATCAAACGTCAAATCAAATGTCAGATGTCATAAATGCAAGCAGCTAGGACATTACAAAAATCAGTGCGAAAATACTCAGAAAAGCAAAGAATCAAAAGAATCAAACGCATTCAGTGCAGTGTTTCTGAGCGGAAACTTCAATTCAACGGATTGGTACGTTGATAGCGGTGCCAGTTGTCATTTAACGTCAAAAAAAGACTGGTTGTTAAACACAACAAAACAACAACAAGTCGACGAGATAATCATCGCTGATAAATCGAAAGTTCCAGTTGAAGGCTGTGGAGATGTGCAAATAACTACAGTTGTAGGACATACAGAACACGAAATTTCAGTTAAGGGAGTGTTGTATGTTCCAAACTTGGCAACTAACTTACTATCAGTTAGCCAGTTATTGACAAAAGGAAATAAAGTGACATTTGATGATCAGCACTGTAGTATTTATAATCAGAAAAACGAGCTCGTAGCCACTGCAGATCTAATTGGCGGTGTATACAAACTGAGAATCAAACAAGTTGATTGTTTGTTGACATCAGTGCCGGGAAGTGTGTGGCATAGAAGATTTGGCCATATAAATAGCAAAGACCTTAATGTGATGAGAGATGGTGCCGTTCAGGGTATGTTATACACAGATAAAGCTCAGTTCAGCAAATCGAACTGTGTGGTATGTTGCGAGGGGAAGCAGGCCAGGTTACCGTTCACTAATACTGGTACCAGAGGCAAGGAGCTACTCGATATAGTACATGCAGACATCTGTGGGCCCATGGAAGAAAAATCAATTGGAGGAAAGAAATACTTCTTACTACTTGTAGATGACTTCAGCAGGATGGCATTTGTTTACTTTATCAAGACAAAAGATGAAGTATTTTCACATTTTAAGGCATTTAAGACATTAGTAGAAACCCAGACGGGCAGAATGCTGAAAGTGTTTAGGACAGACAATGGCATGGAATTTTGCAGTAAGAAATTTGAAGAATTCTTACAGGATGCAGGCATAGTTCACCAGAAAACTTGTCCTTACACACCGGAACAGAATGGTCTCTGTGAACGCTTTAACCGAACAGTGGTAGAAAAAGCGAGATGTTTGTTGTACGATGCAGGGCTGCCTAAACGGTTTTGGGCAGAAGCAGTGTGTACTGCTGTTTACTTACGTAACAGGTCCATCGCATCAGGTTTGAACAACAGAACACCTATAGAGATCTGGACCGGAGATAAGCCAGACGTCAGTAATCTTCGTGTATTTGGAAGTAAGGTAATGCTACACATACCTAAAGAAAGAAGATTAAAATGGGACAAAAAGGCGACTCAGTGTATTCTTGTCGGATACTCTGATAATGTAAAAGGATACAGAGTATACAATCCCATCAATGACAGTGTAACGATAGCTAGAGATATTGTTGTGATTGAGGAGGGGATAGAGCTGAGACAAGAAGAGATACACTTAAACATTAGTGAAGATGACACTAGTGAAGTTTTTCCAATAAAGAAAGATGAGAAAGAAAAATGTACCCAAGAAGTGGGGGACATAAATCACACAAGAAGACTTGAAAATCAGGAGCTGAAAGGAGAAGCACCGAGCACAGAAGAAAGTTCCAGCTCGGAAGAAGAGGACTTTAAGGATTCTTCAGACTTGCTGGGAGCCGGCGGGTCTACGGCGGGGCCTGTAACTCCAGTGCAGACACCTAAACGTAGTCGTAAACAGCCTGATAGGTATGGCTTCAGTGGTGTGTGTAAAATAAATGAAACAAGTGCTAGTGAAATATCTATTGAGGAAGCGTTGAATGGACCGGAATGCGAACAGTGGAAGTTAGCTATGCAAAGTGAAATCAAATCATTTGAGGACAATGACGCTTGGGAATTAGTTGACGTCCCACCTAGTGGAACAATAGTGAAGTGTAAATGGGTATTCAAAAAGAAAATTGATAGTGAAAATAAAGTTAGATATAGAGCCAGGTTAGTTGCTAAAGGTTTTTCTCAAAAGCCTGGCATCGATTTTGATGAAACTTTTTCACCAGTTCTGAGACATTGTACACTAAGATTACTATTTGCTCTAGCAGTTCAGCTTCAGTTGGATATTTGTCATTTAGATGTTAATACAGCATTTTTAAATGGTTTTTTAAATGAAACTGTGTTTATGATGAAACCACCAGGTTTTCATAGTAATGATTGTGATGTAAACAAAGTTTTTCGGTTGAAACGTGCTATTTATGGCTTAAAGCAGTCATCAAGAGCATGGTATCAACGAGTTGATGATTTATTACATTCTCTAGGTTACAAAAAATCTCAACTAGAACCATGTTTATTTACTAAAATCAATAAAAATGTAAAAGTTATAATTGCATTGTACGTTGATGATTTCTTTGTTTTCTCAAATAATGAAAAGGAATGTAATAATCTAAAAGAAAGTTTGTCATCAAATTTTAAAATTAAAGATTTAGGTGGTATTAAAAATTGTTTAGGGATGAGAATAGTTGTTGATAAACAGCAGGGTTCTATTTCTATAGACCAAGAAAGTTATATAGATGAATTGTTAATAAAATTCAATATTTCAGAAACTAAGTGTGCAGATACACCAATTGAGCCTAAACTAAAATTAACTAAAAGTGAGACTTGTGATGTAAAGTTACCTTATCAGAAATTAATTGGGTCTTTAATGTACATAGCTGTTCTTACTCGACCTGATATAGTTTTTTCTGTTAATTTTTTGAGCCAGTTTAATAACTGCTACAATGATGAACACTGGGCCTATGCTAAAAGAGTTCTAAAGTATCTGAAGAAAACAAAATCATTTTGTTTAAAATTTTCAGCTAGTGGAAATTGTCAGTTGGAGGCATTTGTAGATGCAGACTGGGCCAGCAATATCATTGACCGCAGATCTTACACTGGATATTTCTTTAGGCTGTCTAATTGTGCTATCTCTTGGGAAACCAAAAAACAGGCTACTGTAGCTTTATCTAGTACAGAGGCAGAATACATGGGTATTGCAGAAAGTTGTAAAGAAGCTGTATACTTGCGCAATTTGATTTTTGAAATGACTGATAATTTGTATCCAATACCTATTTTCAATGATAATCAGTCTGCCCATAAATTGTCAGCTAATCCTGTATTCCATAAGAGGTCTAAGCATATTGATGTACGATATCATTTCTGTAGAGAAAATGTTGCTAATGATATTGTAAAAATTAAATACTTACCTACTACAGATATGCCTGCTGATATCCTAACTAAGGGGTTATGTAAAAAGAAACATTATGAGTTTTTAGCAATGTTTGGTTTATTTGATAAAAACAAGATGTAATAGATTTATTTTGTTAAGTGGGGGTGTTGAAATAAATAGTGTGAACTTATAACAAAATAGAACTAGTAGCGACATCTGTCATAATTTGTGTTGGTGGGTAGTTTTTATAAAATAAATAAGTTAGTCGTTTACCTGCAATACTGTGTTTCACTATACATATTACCACTGTTTAGAATGACTTTTTGATTATTTTTTTTTGGTAAATCGTGTTTTTTGGAAAATGAAACCTAGCTAGATCGATTGATCGCCCTCTAAACCCCCTATTATATACTGCATACAAAATTTCATGAAAATCGTTGAAGCCGTTTCCGAGATTCAGATTATAATATTTAATACAAGAATTGGGTTTAAGATACTATTTCGGAAAATGCTTAATTCGCAAAATATACAATCTTTAGAATGTTTAATTATTAAAATATACACCAGAAACTGTTGAGAGTTGTCTGTCAAGAAACTGTGCTGAGGCAACGGATATCACTTAAGAATATTTTTTCCGATTATTGAATTTCCCAACGATATTCGCAAGATATCGAATCCAAAGGTTCGTTCTGTAAACTTATTATGGACTTTGAGAATTGGCAAACTGAATTCTCCTCTGAATACTAAAAGCGGGAGTGATCTTAAGATATTTGATAAATTTGTTGATTTAATACAGCCTTATTATAGATATAGAAGACTAGCTTTTGCCCGCGACTTCCTATGCGTTCGAAAATGAATACAAACTTTCATCCCTTATTTCAACCTTTTTAATCATTTTCTCTCAATAAGCCTATGTTTTTTCTCAAGCTATCTTTGTACCAAGGTTCATAAAAATCGATTCAGCGGTTTAAGCGTGAAAGCGTAACAGACAGACATTACTTTCGCATTTTATAATATTAAAAAGTATGTATTAACTAAACTCCATGGCTTAGATTAACTTTAGAACTTGGAAATCAAACTCAACATTGAAATAACAACGTTACTTCAAAGTTAACTAAATTACAAAAATATATATTAATTCAGGGTTTTAAATGTCCTCAAAGATATAAAGAACAAAAGATCTGAAGAGATGTCTCCCACTCCTGTGGATTGCAATAGTGATCATGTTTATTTTAAAGTACCTACGCGGCTCCGCCCGCGTGGTACCTTGAAAAACAAAGCAACTTATTTCTGTAAAGAGTTTTTATACTTGAGTCGTTTACATTGACGAAACGCAACATGGCAAATCACTGTCTTTGACCAAAAGCAACTTTGACGAAAATGTCTTGACCATACATAACTTTGGCAAAACGAACCTTTGACGAAACGCACCTTTGGCAAAAATTGTCTTTTGACGAAAAGCTGTTTTGACGATACGCATAAAACTCAAAACAATCTATCCCGCGGGAACCGTACATTTTTCCGGAATAAAAAGTAGCCTAGGTGCTATTCCAGACTATAATCTATATCCTGTGCCATATTTCATCTAGATCTGTTTCAGCGTGAAAGAGTAACAAACATACATCCATTCTTAAAAACTTTCGCGTTTATAATATTAAGTAGGATTTCACGATTAAAAAAAGTTCAATAGTCAACTTACGGCAACCTATGATTTAAACAAAACTTTTTATATTTTTTTTCTAAAAAACAAACCAGTGTGCTGAAACAATAAAGCTAAATAAAATACTTTATATAATAGGTTTTATATAATTTATAGTAAAGTAGTTAATCAGTAATTAAAATTTTGTTTTATTTTTTGTGAAACTTGTTAAGGTTTTTATTAAGCCGAAATAATAGCTCAAACACTTTCATCTTATTTCAACGCTCGGAAAATGAATTCAACAAAACATAAATAAAAAAACAATATGAGAGGGGCAGCATAAAGAAAATTAACACTTTCGGGTAAAAAAATGTGGGGTCCGTATAAAATTAGTGTTGTAAAAACGAAGGCTTGAAGCTTAAGGCTGTGTTTACTAAAAACTGTAGCCAGCATCAAATAGGTACCTTACCAATGTACAAAAAAAAGAACATAGGAAAAATTTAACTTATGCGATCTGAACACAATTATTATCAGTACGGGTAAATATCGCGTTTTATTTACGGCATGACAGTCATCCCGTGACCACGACAGTGTGTAAACCTGTTGAAACGTCGGAAAAAATAGGTAAATAAAACGCGATATATACCCGTTCAAAACTAATAATAACAAAAAAACTTAGTCACGGGGGTAAATACATCTAGTAAATACATACAGTAGTATATCTTCTCAGTTGGGTAGTCAGAAGCACGTCCAAACATTATATTTCGCTCATGCACTAGTAGTAATAGTTAGTAATCCTATTTGCCAAACAGGATGTTAAAGTATCGTTATCTATACATGTCTTACGTCATTTCATTTTCGGAAAATAATCCTTTGTCAAAACATTTACTATAACGTACCGAGATGACGAATGATAGAGGGAGATGGAAGAAGTGTTGTGCCAACCCCACATAACGTGGAAAGAGGGCAGTAAGATGATGAATCCTTTGTCAAAACATGGCTGAACACAAATCAACTACATGGTAAAACTAGCATGAAGAGACGTAGATAGTGATCTTACAGACGCCGTTCGTTATGGAACCCGGGCTTAAATGCGTAATGCGGTGAAAATTGGCTCTCTTCGTTGCGAAGGGAATATGTATAGCAGGCTTAATATTTAAGAAGTGGGGAATGACTGCGATTGTTTAGGTTACGGAGCTAGTTTTGTGGGAACGTTTTTTTATACCATTTAATTTTTTTTAAGAAATCGGTGTTATAAAGAAGGTTTTATTGCAAAAATGAAAAAAAACATGATCACGACTTTTAACCGGTAGATATCTTCTCAGATCTCTAGTTATTAGATCTTATTATTAATTTGTTTGGGTGTATATGTATGTAATGTATGTATGCGAGTTCTTTGACTATCGCTAAAGTCCAGACGGCTGGACAAATTTTGATAAATTAAAGGTCGTTGGTCCAAAATATCAAAAAAAACAATACGAAGGCTGTAAAAAAATAATAATGCTGGACAATCAACACAGCATCATCAGCCCCAAAGTAAGCTACTCAAAGCTTGTGTTATGGGTACTAGATGACTGATATATTTAATACATTATATACATAGATAGATATTTTTTGATTATACATAGAATACACGCAGACCAACGGAACAAATTTCTGCAGATTGTACACAAATTTGTTCCGCGGCGGGAATCGAACCCGCAACCTATTGCGTCGCAGGCGGACACTCGCCCGCTGCGCCACAGAGGTCGTCGCTAAAAAGCTATTTTCTATAACTTACATTTGGGTTTTTCCGACGGGCGGTGATAGGCTTGCAACCTGTCACGTATGGAATACTAAAAACTGTGCTATCTGTTGGAATATGCCAAATATGATGTTTGAACGTGTCCAAACATGTCGTTATTTTAGTAAAAAAACTATTGTAATATTCACACACATAATATTCATACTTAGTTCTTTCCAAGTCAGACACAAAGGGTAACGATGCAAGAAATTGGATAAAAATTGCGTGATTTGTAAAAGAAATTGCAATAAATCTTGTTTTAAGATATTAAGGTGAGCTCATGTAGAAGAACCATCTATTACGTTTCGTAAACAACCTTTGTACGAAAGTCAAAACTTGTTTGGACACTAAAACTAGAGAGCATCGCACGGTTTAAATATTTATTGAACAAAAAGTAATTGAAAGTATATTTGGCTTAACGAATCTAGGCATTCGTGAAGTTAGCCGCAAGAGCTGCGCAGTATCGTTTTTCGGGAGCAATTGGAGGTATGGAGAGGGGCGGTGGGACTGTACATTTGCCACTCGCACCTGTGACTAACTTCACGAATGCCTAGATCCGTCGGATGAACTGTTACCTTCTTGCAACCGCCATATTAGATTTTTTGACATTTCTTTTAGCTTAGGTCACTTTTGTAGTTAAGACAAATCAAGAAACATCTCATTCATAGAAATCTGACCAGCCGTTTGGGTTCCGGCGATGACCAAAGGAACTTGCATACATACATACACTTACGCTCCTTCGCAGTCGGGTAATAATAGTTAAAAATAGCTCGCATATTACTCAATTTACGAGTATTAAAGCACTCATGGTAGTCTAGTGGTAGTAGCTCCGCTTTCCGATCCTAAGGTCGTAAGTTCGAATCCAGTCGTGCAGCAATGAATTTTCTGTTCGAATAATTTTTGTGAGCTATACCAGTACTCTCAAATCGCGAAAATAATTTTAAACCAGATTTTTTTTTATTTGTTTTTCAAATATATAATTATACATATAAAACCGATAACATTTATTAATAACAAAATACAAATTAGTTGAAATTATCGCGGCTTCGTTAGCGTAATGCTTTATTTACCTACAACCTATTTCTTAAGAAACATGGAGTTATTTATATGTAGTCCAGCCTTCACTAGAATCCTTTGTGTTGTCCAAATACAAAGATAACACTATAACTTAAATCTGAATGATAAACGATTGTTCTGAACGAGTGAACGATCATTTTGAATGAAAACATGAAAATAAAATCTAATATAGGTACCTACCATTCCTTTTCGTAATTACTTGTTATTTCTAGAATAAATATTCTCAGAATGTTGGTTAACTCTTCAATAATTATGGTTTATTTTAGGGATAGTGTGATTAGTTTGGTCGAATCTGAAAAAAATACATGATTACGACTGTAATCCCCAGGCTCGGTAGATATGTATATCTCTTCAGATCTTTAGTTACTTAAATCTTATGAGAATATCTAAAGTGGTCAGAGGCACGTCCGACGTATTATTAATACATCGATATTATTTACTAAAGTAGTTATATATTATAACTAGGTGGTTGCCCGCCTACATACCAAGACGAACATACCCTCCAAATCTCAAGTCTGTACGACCGGCGGTTTGGGCTGTGCGTTGTATCTATTCAAATCAGTCAGGACTTATCCTTTTATATAGTAGATTATGTAATATAGGTATTCCTCATAGCCTCAATAATATTAAGTGAAATTTATTCCTGTCATGGCAATAATTAATAATCCACTTTTATTATGATTATGAATATCAGAGTAAAAGTTTTTTGTATAAGTACCTTGATTTAATTCGAGACGAAAAAATGAAAACCTTGATTTAATTTGATGCAAAAAAATACGGTTTTCATTAGGCGCCTAATATTGAACGTGATATTTATCTTAGATAGGTACCTATTACTTTTTATTATTTTCAATTTCAAAGTGTATTTTCAATGGAATTTTAGCAATTCGTAAATTTTTACAGCATGTACTGATAATAGCCAATTTTGTTTTTGTGTCATCGTTTAAAATTACGACGATGTACCGACGATTACTAAAATGTACATAGAACTGAATCTCGCAAGAGTTGCGTTTTAATCAATCTTGCTTCTTTTCTTTTAACGGGTACATAGATTGCCCGGAACTCACAGCTAGGATTCTCCGTATATGGGCCCCAAAACGACGCACAAGACATACCAACACTAAACTCTTCGCTACTTTAAAGTCTTCAACTAACTATGCACATTACTCTATTGTTAACAGGCTACAAAGACTCTATAATCTGAAATTTCACACCACTGACATATTTCATGTCGGTAAGGTAGCATTTAAAAGAGACGTGTTAGAAGTTCTGCGGGACGATAATGTGTAATGTAATAAATAATAGGTTTAATAATGGTTTTTCTTTTAGCATGAATAAGATAGATATATAGATAGTTAAGTAAAATTGATTAAAAACTAGCACTGGGTAACTAAAATATATATTTGGCTATTTTATAGCTCTAGGTTAAATTATTTGTCTCCTGTGTTTTTTATTTTATATGTTTAGTTATTCACTGTACTTTTTTAATTAGTAATTTCTGTAAGTTGTGTTCTGTTTAAGTTAGACTGTCGTTATTTTGTAAGTGTCTTTTAAAAAATGTAAATCTCTTATTGGCCTTAAGTTACATTAATAAGGTTAGTACTGTTTATGCCATAAGGGCTGTTGATTTTGTTTGAACAATAAAAATAAAAATGAAATAAATTTATTCAAGGCATCTGTCTCTTACGGTCAGTTTCTATATTCTATCTATCTATGGTTTTGGATTTTGGATAGGTATTTATCATTACTTTTAAAAGATTCATGTCAAATACCTATATAAAATCCAAAAAGCACAGATAGAATATAGAAACCGGCCGTAAGAGATCAATTTTGCCAATGTCAAGTGTATTTTTATACAAGTGCTGTCAACATCACATAGTAAACTACTCTTAATACGTTTTAAGTGAATAGTTCCTTTCTGAATTCATCGAAGGAAATCCCGAGAATTTTGAACAAAACGGCCATCTTTTATGTACTTTTAAACTTACGCGATCTGAACACATTATTATTAGTATTAGACGGGTATTTATCGCGTTTAAATTACCTTATATTTTCCCGACGTTTCGACAGGTTTGCACGCTGTCGTGGTCACGGGTAGACTCATCCATCATTCATCGGCCATCTTTTGTGTAACATTGACTTGACAGTTTGACTAATTTTGTGACATTGACAATACTACTAATTTAATCACTTGACACTGTCAAAATTGATAACAAAAGAGACAGATGCCAGTAACAAAGAAGAAAAAAATATATTTAAATTGTTAACACACCAAAGTCATTTAAACGCACAATGTGAAACTGAGCAGTTTCACTTCTATGTCTTATTAGTCGTTTTGAACCACCCCAATGGGACACCATGAGTTGTTTAATCATAGTCCTTTTCACATAACAAGGGTTTTCAGCTGTTGTCTCTTTTGCACTAATTAATCATTCTACTATCTATCCTGCTTTAACCCTTTCGTAAAATGGGCATTAATCTATCGTAAACTTTTTCTTCTTTTTGTTAAGTCACCAGTTATTTTGTACCAGGGTGATAGGTTAATGTGCGACTCAGAGACTCATTTTCTATCGTGAGCTTATTAGGTGACATTTCTGTTTATATGATTTTATTTTAATTATTATTACACTAGCTTCTGCTTACGGCTTCGCCAGCGTGGAACCTTGAAAAAAAAAAAATAAAAAAAAAATATCCCATATCCCGTACATTTTTCCGGGATAAAAGTAGCCTATGTGCTATTTCAAACTATAATCTATCTCTGTGCCAAATTTCATCCAGTTCCATTCAGCTGTTTCAGTGTGAAAGAGTAACAAACATCCGTACATACAAACTTTAACGTTTATAATATTATTAGGATAAATTGAAATTGAAATTGAAAAATATTTTATTCAATAAAATCACAAGGATCATTTTGAAACATCTTACATGCGGTGAATCTATGTATGTGCCAATTCCAACCTAACCCAAGTACGAGAAGAACAGGCAAGAAACTCGTCTCGGTCCTAGCGCTTTTTTGTATGATCCTTCTTATAAGATACAAAAAACATACAACCATGGCAAATAAAATTTGCCTTTTATATTAGACTAGCTTCCGCGCACGGCTTCGCCCGCGTGGTACCTTGAAAAACAAAATCAAACTTTCATCTCCTATTTTATCCCCTTGGGGGTAGAATTAATCAAAATCCTTTCTTAGCGGATGCCTACGTCATAACATCTACCTGCATGCCAAATTTCAGCCCGATCTGTCCAGTGGTTTGGGCTGTGCGTTGATAGATCACTATGTCAGTCAGTCAGTCAGTCACCTTTGAGTTATATATACATATTTAGATGGAGTTGCTATAAAAGTTTAAACAAAACCATGTCTAAGATCCAAGGACGGCTGTCGCATTTTTTGGGAACCTTCATAAAGATCGCGAAAAACAGCTTAATACGTAGCTTCTGTGTAACGTACATATCTCGCATAAACAGTTGTCTCACCGTCAGCAAGATAGCTATAAATTTTTAGCTCAATGAAAGAAATAATGTGAGATAAAAAATATTATGTTATATTTTCTGTTAATTTTTAGAGCAATTTAACACTTAAAGCTTAAAATCAAACTTAAAATTGATTCAAAATTATCAAATGCGCGGGAATTCCAACATCACCGCTTGAATCTAGTAACACCTTTTTGAAATTTGTAAAAAATAACGAATGTGTTCTTTAAAATATTATGCACACAGTAATCCTTTCATTACACTGTTTCAAAAGAGTGATAAGACACTAGTGAACTTGTCCAGCATTCTTTATTTATTTATTTATTTAACTAGAAGAAAAAAATGACAAGATACCGTCCAGCAGTCCACTTTTTCTAGAGCAAATATAACTTATCGCTTGCAGTGGGACTGGTGTCTTAAGAGAATCCCTAATCCTCCGGCCAGTATTTGCGTAGTCGCAAAACAAATTTGTGACATTACTACAGGCTCTTTTGAGACCTCGAAGCAAGTTGGGTGGATGGCACGGTAAGACGCAATAGGTGGGTATTCGATGCTTGGATCTGGATTTTTTTACTCGGTCTAGTATTTATTGAGGTCTTACTTAAAATACATTGATGTAGGTATGACGATTTTGAGATGCAAGTGTCAAAATACTACTCTTCTTCTTCTTCAATTATGAAAATACTACTCCTAAAGTCAGTTAACGGATTTCTGACATTGAGAGTAGGTGACTTTAACTCTGTGACTTTGACAATACTATACAATAAAAAACTTGACACTGACAAAAATGATCTCTGAAGAGACTGATGCTGAAGAAGAAGAAGAAGATACTGTGATCTAAATAGAGACAAATACCATTAAACAAATAAGAAAGAAGCATATTATACTGGTGAAATTATTTTGAAAACGGATGGCAGAATTGTGTATGATACAGAGGCCAAAATAAAGAGGTGAAGTGAAATTTATTTCTAACTGACAAATGACCTAAAAAAGAAGAAGAAGAAGACAAAGTCTCAAAATTATGTGTCTACGTTCTTACTAATTCGTTCTAATAAGTAGGTAGGTACTATTTTCTAAGAGGCGATAGGCTCGCGTCTAATGTTTGGACGTTCCTCCGTTACCCATAAAATAAATGTACCAAATAAAAAACATTAAACGAAATCTTACTTCACAAATCGTTACAAAAAACACGTAGTACTTCAATTATTGTTCACTTTTATGAGGCTTGAAAATCAACAATGCCCAATTATAGCGTTGATTTTCACAAAAATAGCAGCCGTTAAAAAAGTATGTGTGTATTTACTGAATAAGTTTTTAAATCAAACATAGAGTTAAAAGATAAATAAATCGATAACTCTGTAGCGTTTTTTTATTTGTTCATAAAACTTGTCGACTTTAAATTATGCTATATTGAATATTTACAACCTAATATTTTTAAACCTATTGTATATTGACGAGGAGAGTGTTAGATATGAATGTGGATGGATACAAAGGGTAGAGGTAGGCCAAAGAAAAGATGGATGGACTGTGTGAAAGATGCCATAGATAAGAAAGGATTGAGTACCGAGATGACGAATGATAGAGGGAAATGGAAGAAGATCACATGTTGTGCCGACCACACATAACGTGGGAAGAGGGCAGGAAGATTATGATGAAGATGATGATGATGTATGCAAACAATCAATCATCCTCCATTTTATGGGGTTTTTTTTATAAAAATGAGGTCAATTTCAAAATTATCATCAAAATCGGATTAAGTTTTTCCATGTTACAATAAAAAAATATATACCTATATTTATCTACCCATCGCCTTTTTATTTTTTTTATTAAAATTTGTTGTTTAATTTTTGCATTTACGGCTGTTATACTCGACATTTTGTCATCATGAAGACGTATACCGCTATTTTAGGAAACTTTCTTACAAAGGCATCATTCTATTCTTCGATCTTTTCGCGTTTCTCGAATAGGTACTTCTGATCGCACATTACGTGACTTCGATTGGCAAGTGACTTCGGGAACAAGTGGTAGGCTCTTAGGGTTGTTAAGGTGATAAATTCACAATGTCCTTTATTATTTTGAAGAAGTGATTTTTTAAGCGACTGTTTGTTTTGTTTTTGTTTGTATTTGCTTATTTATTTATTTGTATTTATGGTTCAAAGCGCTGCTTTAAATTAATCAATTATGAATTAATTATTATAGCAGTTTTTTTAAATCGTCTTTACTACGAGTAGGTACATACAACTTCGATGACATTAAAAATTACCATGTTTTAATGCTTTAGTCCTACTTCCATATTAATATTATATATGCGAAAGTTTGGATGTATGTACCAATTTTTGTTACTCAACATGCTAAAACGGCTGAAAGGATCTGAATGAAACTTGGAATACACGTAGCTTATAAATAAGCAATATGTTATACCAGGCTCCTATTCAATAAACATTAAAAATTGTAAAATACAATTAATTGTAAGCGGCTACAATTTTCTGCAAAACAAGTTTCTGTTTAATAAAAAAATACGATTTACTGGAGGAAAATTTACAAAATTGTAAAATTTTCTTACAATTCTACATTTTTGTAGATTTTATTAAACAGCACTTGTCATAAAATTCAACAATAATTGTCACTTTTTTACTTTGTAGACTAGTCATGTTTATTGAATAGGGGCCAGGTATAACATATTACTTACTTTTTACACATGTGTGGAGCCGCACGCGGTTACTAGTAATATATATTTAAAATCTACTAAACCAATTTCAAAAATTATTTTACCAATGTTGAGAATGAACTTTCAGGATGAATATAGGCCATATTTTACCTTGTGGGCGAAGCCGCGGGGGAAGCTATATAATTATAAAAAAAAAATGTGCTTGGAACCACTTTGGAATCATTATCTAAGTAAGCTTAGAAAAAGCAGGACTAGAATCCTTTAGGTTAGGTTTATATAATGTTTAGTTTACACAGTGTGCGAGTTTAAGCTTAGTTTACACGTACAGAGAAAGGTTGGGTTGGGTTTTGCACATTTAATTCTCCAACGCCGAGGGTGTTTGTTTACAAGAAGGTAACTTTACACTTGTGAAATAAAGAATACATATAGCAGGTCAACAGAAGGGCCCGTAAATGTAGGGCTTCGCAAAATCGTGTGCTATCACGAAATTGGATAGTGACTCCCATTATAAAATCACTTATTTTGTGAAGCAAAAGACTTATTTGACTAGCCTCACAGCTCAGTTGGCAGTAAATAAATAAGTAAATATTGGTGAAAAGGTCAGACAACGCCATCTAGCCGAAAACTAAGTAAAGTTTGTACTATCAGAACCGGATATAATAGCTGACTGATTAATTATATTTTTTGTAAGTAGGTATACACATAGAATGAATAATAATACCAAATAATATTTCACACAGCGCCATCTAGCGCCCTAATCATCAAACTTGTTTTTTGATAAAAATACGTTTATCTTTGTGAGCGTAGATTATTAAACATTTTCCCATGTAAATACATACCTACTTAAACCCAGACTCAGAACGAACATGTATGTTTATCACAACTTGTCCTGGGTGGGAATCAAACCAGCAGAAGCAGGCATACATTCCTACAGTTAATCAAATGTTCATTTCTCATTGCCTATGCAGGCGAAGGTTTGACATAATCTACAACCTACTCTGTTATGTAACAATACTATCGTAGGCGCAGTCCGTCTGAGTTATTTAGGGATGATCTAAGGTTAGCACAATGTTAGACCAACAGTTCAATAGAAGTGGAAGTTACCAGATATTATTAGTTCTATAAAACAAATGGGCTAGTTTTCGTTTCAACAGTCCATAGAACTACAGGGATAAAAAAGTTTTAATAGTTCTACACGTATGACGTCATAGTCCTATAGAACAAATGGGAGTTACTGGAATAAAGTCATGTTTACATGGTTTGAGTATTACATTGAATTACGGCATTATCAAGAGAATATCAGAGATTCAGAGGCATTTTTTTGAATAATCTTGTAGCAGGGCTAAGTGTACAAAAAAGGCCTCTGAGACGCACTTGAATCCTTTCACCACACTGGTATGAACAAGGGACAGGATCTTACGATTAGAAGTACTCCAACCGTGTGCAATTATTCAATCATGTAAACAAGGTATAAAGTTTTTTTAATTCGCGGATTCCTGGACACAGTTGCAGAGTCTTTTATTTTTGCTAATAACTTTATAAAAACTGTAATTACAAAAGTGAGATGTTATTTCGAACTTTTCCTGCTGAAAAACTGTTTTTGCTTTGATACTGTAAAGTCCGGTTTTCTTAAAAATCTTTCAACGTATCATTAATGGTATTATGTTACCTATTGCACCGTACAAAAATTCTATCAAATTACTGGTTATAATAAATCACAAGTGTGTTTTCCTAAAATTGGCGACGTAATAGGCAATAAATGGAACTGTCATCTGTCAGTAAAGTTGCATGCCGATTTTTTTTAAATACTGTTGGACGTTTCACACAGTGCCATCTTGCTTCAAACTAATCAATGCTTATATGAGAACCAGATAGCTTATAGATTAGTTATATACTTTTTTTTATAAATACATAAGTACATAGAATACATAATAACACCCAGACACAGAACAATTTAACATCTGAGTTCATCACACAAATGTTTATCCTGGGTGAGGATCGAACCCACAACCTACAGCGCAGAAGGCAGAGCTACTTCCAACTGAGCTATGAGGCCAGCAATTTGCCAGGATTTGCCTTACTTGAGGCTTTTGCAACTGCTACATTACGGCCGCTGTGTTACTTCAACCGTTTTGTAGGAACCGATGCTTAAGCAAAAGGTAGCCATGATAAATGCTAATGAGGTAAGTCGTTATTACGAAAAGTTTGTGCGATTTTAATTTTACTGCGTATTCTAAGTGCGTCGGGTAATATTATTTTTTCAGGTTCAGGAAAATTATATTTCTGTAAATATTATGGTATAACGGTGAAGTATTTTTAAGTTGCCATACAGAAAAATATAGAAAGACAATTAAGATAATGATTGCCAGTGTAGGTTCGATTTTGCGGCTACTCACTGGGCGCATTGGTTTAAAAACAAAGTGATAAACAAAATCCAATAAAAATATGTTAAGCCAACGGTCACACATCACAGTACTATTAATTTTTTCGCGCAAAAACAGTTGGCGTATTCTAGTCTGACACTCTACTGGCGCCAGTAACTCGTCCATGATAGACAAACAGAAAACAAACTTTTGAACTATTTATTAATGTTGAGTGTATTTTTACTTCTTCAGTTAATTTTTCTTCGATTCTCTTACATTTATAGATAAAGTAAAATATAAAATAGGCAATTAAACCTTACTAGTTTTTTTAATTTAAAAATTGTACCCAGCTATAAAAAATCTAGTAACTTAGGTACATTAAGGATTTGTAAAGGGGGTAGTCAGAGGCATGTTAATACGTCACAGACGTGCATTGTCTACGTTTTGTACAGTATTTAATATTCCGTACATAACAATTTGCAAGCTCATCGCCGCTTATAGGAAGAATGCCAACAAATGCCACATACATATGAATTTTCGGTTTTAAGGTATGCTATAGGAAGAATACTCTCCAATAAATGCCACACACATTCAAAGTTATGCTTCTAAGGTTAGTTGGTTTCTTCACGATGTTTTCCGAGAGTGATTAAAAGTACTGGCACAACTTTTACCAACTAAATCATTGTAAATAGACCTAATCAATCCAATCTATTTTTTTCACGCTACGTATTAGTGACTACGCGTGTAAATTGAAATACTTTTTGTTTTTTATTTTGTAGTGTAGTTTAGACGACAAAGGTTTTTGACGTACAAACGAGTTTTGTAATTTTTTTTTACGATTTTTTGTGATGCATTTTGATCAGTGTGGAAAAATACGTGTATATAACCTGCAAAACAATACTTAGTTGCTATATTGTATTACTATAAACCATGATTACAATTATAAAACAAAAAGTCCTCCGCCGCGTCTTTCTGTCTGTCTGTCTGTTCACGATAAACTCAAAAACTACTGCACCGATTTTCAAGCTGTTTTCACCAATGGATAGAGTGGTTCTTGAGAAATGTTTTAGTATATAATTTATTAAGTCGCGATAACTGACATCAACGCAAGCAAAACCGCGAGCGCAGGTATTTTAATATAAGATTTTAATTATAAAAGTATGAATTAATAGGAAAAGATGTCTACTGATTTCCTTTAAAAAATAATCCTTTATATTTAAGCGATAAGCTTAATTGAGTTTGAGTAAGACTTTCCTCGAAATCAAAATGAATAATAGCAATAAATGAGTCTAATACGCAAAATCTAGCAGAATAATTTGTTCCAGTTAGTTCGTCCATAGCTGTACCATATATAAAACTTAGTGCACATTAAATCCAAAACATTTCAGCTGAAACTAGTATTTTCTAGCACTCCGTATCAATAATCTTGGCTAGACAGCGTCGTCAATCTAGATCCAAAGAATAGTGACCTAGATTATTTCAGCTCATAAAGCTTTAAGCTGATACTACACTGAAAGCGTTAATGTTTTATAGCATTCTTAGGTACGAAAAATATTATAAAATAAAATTCGAAAATTGTCCAACAGTTATGTTAAAAAATGTAGCTGGTATGCAGAAGGAAAAGGATTATTTCTTCACGACTAAGCATAAAAAATAATACTCGTATTCTCAATTCTTTCTAATAATATAAATGCAAATGTTTGTGCGTGTTTGTGTTTGTACTTCTGTAACAGCAAAACGAATTTGGCAGAATATAGATGCCTTGCCACTTTAAAAGCTCTTGGAGCAATAACAAAGTAATGTAAATTCGATAATTCGTACCATGACCTATGATAATTGCATTGAAATAATACTTTGAGCTTGAAACGTGACATTTCTGAAACATGATGGTTTGGAAGAGATTGTTAAGCCCCACATAAAAAAAATAAAATACATAGGGTACTTTTTATCCCAGAAAAACCCCCAAAAAGGGGTATCCAAGTTTAAAATTGTCTAACCCCAAGACACCGCTGGTAAGGACAAAAATTCTATCCACACATTACCAAATAATTCATAGTGACGCCTATCTTAGTATAGCGTTCTCAGTGGAGGACTAATCTTAAACCTCAGCAGTGATTTGTCACAGGATTGAGCTACACCTGGGCGTTGCGTTTCAAAGGATTCCCGTCTCGTAGCCAAAGCACGGTTTCCCAAAATACCGTGGTTTTTACTTGTGAGTTAAATATATTATTAAACTAACGCGATCTGAACACATTATATTTAAATAATAAAATATAATTAAACTTAAGATATCTGTAACGTGACGTAAAATAAATGATTTCTATTCTATTCTATTCTATTCTATTCTATTCTATTCTATTCTATTCTATTCTATTCTATTCTATTCTATTCTATTCTATTCTATTCTATTCTATTCTATTCTATTCTATTCTATATTAGAGTTATCCCGTGACCACGACAGTGTGTAAACCTGTCGAAACGTCGGAAAAATAAGTAAATAAAACGCGGTAAATACCCGTTTAATTCTAATAATAATTGTAAGTTATTCTCATGACGACCTGTGTCGAGCCATGCTAGGAAGTTCGAATAATTGCATTTAGGGATCAAAATGACAAGAAAATGTTGATAGAATAATAATATCCTATCACAATACTAATCATAGTGTAGTTGCATTTTTAGACAAGGATGCAAGACCGTTCAACCAATCAAAAGAATCATAAAGCTTGACGTCATCATTCGAAACGAAGACTTTTGTCACTTTCACACGATTTAAGGAATGTTGTTTGGAATAATGCAAATGTCACGTATGTCATAACTCCGCTATCTTACGTCACTGCTATCCAAGAAACAGCAGCTTTAGCTTCACACGTGCACTAACTAGACGATAAATGGTAGCGTAAAATAAAATGAATGGAGTGCTTGGATTAGTGCTGATTCGCTCGCTGGCTTCATAGCTAATGCTTACTGGGGCAAGTACCTACTCTTTAAGTACTACGATAGACAGTCTAGCTTTAACGGACCTAAAAAAATAGGTTCATCAATTCGGTTTTGAGTAATGTCACTCCGTTTCTCCCAAATTACTATTTAACTTCGATATTTTTTGACTGTTCTTTAGATATTCAACCATTTTAATTGATACATATTTTATTATTTTCATTGAAATTCAATTTTTCCGTTCAAACTTAAAAAACGTCATCAGATTTTTGAAAATAACAAAATACTGAACATGAATGTATGATTTTTCTTTCGTTTTTATCAAAAAAAGAACCGTAAAACCGTAGATTGTGAATGTGATTTTTTTTGGTTTATAATCAAAGTAAAATCGTAAAATGGGATAAAAGATTTAAATAAAATGAGGGTATATTATGCAGTTGGTTTTTAGCTTTTGGTGGAAAATATTTATTATTTCATTGTTATGCCATGTTTACATGGTCCCGGCTAGCAACTTGTTACTTGTTAGGCCGTGTTCACAAGCAATTTTTCACACAACTTACAGAGACGATACTAAAAAAACCCAGAGTTTTTTAGAATAACCCATTTGATGTTTTCAGTTGAAAAAATATTCACCCTTAAAAGTAATTGTCTTAAAAAGAATGTCTAGTATAAATCTTATCGCTTTATCGAAGATAAGGGGTGATTTTAAATGGGAAGTGGAAAAATAGCTATAAAAAAATCTCTGGTCTTAAGCCAGATTTCCAAAACTTACCAACAAAGTAGCGTACAGTACAGCGTAAGCGCTGTAGATGACATTTTTTTTTATAAAAGAGCAAAGTAGGCAAAGTATAATTTTGTGAAGACAGAAATCTCATTTTTATTTGGAAAAATCACAAATTAATGAGACTCTATCTTTTCTTTCATCGACAAAAATGCCGTCTACCAGTGCTCATGGTACGGGAGGTATATTCTGGCTTCATTAATACTTAACCGAACCAAGTTTACAAAAAGCTAAAATTTACACTTTGGTCTATATTTCATTAATTTTTGCCAATTTCACCAAACTTTTGTAAAACATTACAAAAAAAAAATGTTTCTTATGATAATATCAGATGACGTCCAAAGTGTTTATCAATGTAGATACATTTTCTGATATAGATGTTTTTTTTGATATCCTATCTATTTTTTCTGACATCAATGTCATTTTAACGTATATGTAGGTACACGTGTATTGTCTCTTTTATGTTTCTCTTTTGTGATACACAAACAATTAAAATGTATTTTCCTTTAAGGCTTAAGCCACGCACGACCGGCTTATTAAGTTTATTTTACATCGTAAGGTGGGGTGACTAGGTTACATAATGAACTCTGTCCCGTCAGGTTTAGATTCAATATAGCATAGATTGTACTTATTTTTAATATGTACCTATCTGCAACACTTGTATTGCTTGAAAAATTCAGACGCAATTACGTGAAACTACATAGTAATACAAGCTTTGCTTAGTTAGGGCCTAGATGGCGCTGTGTGAAATGCCCAACTATACCTATTTATTAGCGATCTTGTACAAGCCGTAGTAAGTATTTTATAAGTACCAAGTTACAAGCCAATTGTTTTGTAGAAAATACGATATATTGTTACGAAAGTGTGATGAGGCATGTTTGTACAATTATTGGAACTCTAAAAGTTTGAAGACGCAACCGCAACGCACTCGTCCCGCACTGTCTAGACAAACCCTTAGTGAATACAATAGAATCGATTCAATATTCTGAGAATATATTTAATGGCAGAGTTATACTGTAAACTTCGTTTATAATACTTCAATGGCAATTATTCTCGGAAAGCTTTTTGTGAAACCTGCTAGGTATTGGAAAACAATATTTAAAAAAAAAGTTTTAAAAGGTCATAAGACATAATGTACTCATTATATTTTGTCAACTAATTGGAATATTAATATGAAATAATTAAAAAATATTTTACAAAGAGATTTTATCTTCATTAGTATTCGTAACACCAGTGGTATGTACGAGACTGCCATAATTAAAACCTTATATAGCTGTCTCACTCTAAAATAACCTTGTTAGTCCTAGATCCCTTCCTTAAACTTACCTAATTAAACTTTGCCCCCTCTAGTCCTTAGGGTGTGGTATATCTTTGATATTACATGATGCGTTGGAGCGTATCAACATTTAAGCTGCGCGCACACCGGAGTCTATAAAGACAAATTTTTCATAGACAACATTTAGTCTACAAAACGTAATCCACTGCAGAGTAACTGTAATAGACTTATTTTGAAGCTACTCGTGCTCAGAAAGTCTTATTGCCTAAAATGTACGTCATAACCGATTAGAATAATCACTACTTATTAGAAAAATGTCAAAATATGTTGCTAAACAACGGATTTTTTTTATTCAATGCATCAACTACCTATTCTATGTTTATTCTATAACTAGCTGTGTCATAAAAAGTTAACACCGAGGAGCGTGTATCAATATACTCAGGTAAACTAGTATTTATCGCAAAATAAAAAACAGAATGAAAGTTACTGAAAATAGGTTCTTACAGCCGCCATATAGAATTTTTTGACATTTTGTATAGCCTATGTCACTCTTTATCAAAATCCGTCTAGCCGTTAGGGCTACAGCGACAGCCAAATAACTCGCATACATACACCCATAAACCTCAAATACCTACATCGGTAAATAGTTGGGTAAAAAGTAAAAACTAAAGTGTCAAAAGTGATTATTTCAGAATTATTTCACTGTAATATATTCTGAACAATAAATTGTATTTTCTCTTGCTTCAATACCTGTCAAACCTAAAAAGCATTACCTATTACATTGTTGCTTTGAGACTGAATCTAGCATAGCATACTTCTGTCTACGAGACGTTTTGTTGAAAGTGTGCGCTTATAATAATCATAGTCTGGATTTGATGTGTGCGCATGATCTTTTTCCTTAAAGTTATCAAAGTGGTGTGGCCACCTAGTGCTTATAATCTGATTTAATAATAATTTTGAAATCATAATTTTGAATATGGCACTAGTAGTATAAACTCAAAAGAATATTTGGATGCTTGTTTGTAACTTAATCACGTTGTATCAGTTGCTTTTGTTTTTTAACCGACTTCAAAAAAGAAGGTTTTAAGTCATTGGAATTCTTTTTTATTTTTTATGTATGTTCCCTGATTACCCAAAGACGCCTGGACTGATTTGGAAAATTATTTTTTTATGTGAAGGTACATTTTATAAATTTCATCAAAATCGGTTCTGTAGTTTAGTTTTTATTACGCAGTGCAACTTTGAAGTCTGTTTTCTTTTTAGTTTTTAAAACATATTATCAATGTTTTGTCTTAGATGGAAATCGAACCCACAACACATGGTGTTGACATGGGAGTGCTGCTTAGTGGACTATTAGGACAGGCAGTCAGAAATAACTGCTATACAGACGCCCCTCTTACCCAATGTATTAGCAGAATAAAAGATGATAAATGCTTGGACAATGACACCACCTTGATCGTGCAATTAGGTGACAGTACTGGTGTTAAGCGATCGGACTTGATTAGGCTGATTGAAACCTTACTAGAAAAGTTAGATTTAGGATTAGGAAAACTAATATTATGCGCATTTCCATATGCAAATTCATTAGGTAGGAAAGAAAATCTGAACATTTATAATCTTAACCTAATCATGTATAATTTGACATGTCGTCATAGTGACGTTTTGTATTTAGATACTAATAATTTTATTAGTAATTTTGTTTTGACAAAAGGTACTTTGTACTTGAGTAGGTATAATAAGTTGATAATTGCTAAATTGTTAGCATTCAATATTTTTGATCCTGTTATAAGTAGTATAACACAGTTTACCGACGACCCCGTAGTTAGTATTAGTACTAATGAGGGTGACAATGGACAACGGACAACTGACCAGCATTTAAACTAAATTTGCCGACAAAGGGAAAGCCATGCAGTTTACATATAGTCCACCAAAACATGCAAGGCCTTCCCAGCAAAATATTAGAATGTGAATTGTTTTTAAAGAGTTTTAATGTAGATATAATGTGTATAACAGAACACTGGATAGGTCAATCAGAGTTACTTCCATTTTATGACAATTATAAAATTGCTAGCTGTTATAAACGTAGGAACGCCATACGTGGTGGCTCTTTAATTATTGTAAAAAATAACATAAAACACAGGGAGCGCAAAGACGTAGTTAATCTCACCGTTGAGAGAGTTATTGAACTGTCGTGTGTAGAGCTGGAGCGACATGTCGTTGTGAGCGTTTACCGTCCCCCCGACGCAGACTTCGCCTTGTATGAATCCACTATGGAAGAAGTATTGCACAAAATATTTGTATGTAATAAGTCGATAATAGTTTGCGGTGATTTTAATGTAGATATTCCGGTTCATCATTTTTCAGACAGACTTCTAAATTTATTTAAATGTTTTAATTTAATTCCTCTTTTCAATGAACCAACAAGGGTAACCCTAACTTCCGCCACTTGTTTAGATAATATTTATTGCAGTTGCACTCCAGTACATAAGTTTGTGGTTAATCATTTTAGCTCTGACCATTACGGTCACAGCGCCATCTTCACGTGTAGTTTCGCAGATGAGGCTCAGAACTTTACCTACCGACCAATTACAGAGAGCCGCATTAGGAAGTTTCAAACCAATATTGAACAGAAAATGTCCCTTATACCATGCGTCGATGATCCTGATGACCTTTTCACCATTTTGTTTAACTTGGTAAGCAAAGAACATTCGGAAATATTCAAGCTTAAGACATGCAAAGTTAATAATAGTGTTAAGTTTGCTGACTGGGCTACACCGGGTATTTATAAAAGTAGAAATAAGTTGTATGATCTATACGCTGCTAAGAAATCAGTGCTACACGATTTAGCGTTTACTTCGCACGTTAAAAATTATTCAAAAATATTTAAAAAAGTTTGTCATGCAGCGAAATCTTTACATATAAGAAATAAAATAGAAAATTCATCAAACAAAATAAAAGCAACGTGGAAATTAATTAATAATGAAACAGGTAAATCGAAATCTCGCAATAACCAAATAAGTTTAAAAATAAATGACACAATTATAACAAAAGAACAGGAAGTTGCAGACGCTTTCGATAATTTTTTCTCGAATATACCTAAAGTTGTGACACAATCGTTAAACTCTTCAGTCTCTAATGCGTTTACTTTATTAGAATCTAATGTTGCTAAATGTGAACGTGTGTTTAACTTTACATATATAAACGCAGCTAGTATTGTAAAAGCATTCAAATTACTTAATATAAAAAATACGGAAGATCTATCGGGAATGTCTACAAAGGTGTTAAGTACTATAATTTTAGATGTTGCTCCTTGTTTAGCTTATATTTTTAATAGGTGCGTTGACGAAGGAGTTTTTCCCGACCTTATGAAACATAGTAAACTCATTCCTTTGTTCAAATCTGGAAGCGAAAGAGATCCCGCTAATTATAGACCAATATCGATATTGCCCGCGCTAAGTAAAATCTTTGAAAAAATAATTCTTAATCAGCTATTATCTCACTTCAACGTTAACGGACTACTTCATAGTAATCAGTACGGATTTACCAAAGGTCGATCAACAACAGATGCAGGTATAGCTTTAATGAAACATATATTTGATGCGTGGGAGCAGTCGCAGGATGCAATCGGTGTATTCTGTGATCTGTCTAAAGCCTTCGACTGCGTGAGTCATGCAAACTTAATTTCAAAGTTAAAGTATTACGGCGTCCAAAACCAGGCCTTAGACCTTATACAGTCGTATCTATCGAATAGAGTCCAAAAAGTAGACGTTGGCGGGGAAAGGTCTTCAGGTTCAACTATTGAGATAGGGGTACCGCAGGGATCGATACTGGGTCCTTTTTTATTTCTAGTGTACGTTAATGATCTCCCATTTGTTGTAAAAGATATTTGTGACATAGTTTTATTTGCTGACGATACTTCATTAGTTTTTAAAGTTAACAGAACCAATTCGAGTTGTGACTACGTAAATGAGTCACTATCATTGATTCTGAACTGGTTCACTGTAAATAATCTTCTGCTGAATGCTAACAAAACAAAATGTATTAAATTCACTTTGCCCAACGTAGTGCATAGGCCAACTAATATTAAAATTAATGGGGAAGCAATGAATCTTGTTGATTCTACGGTTTTCCTTGGTATCAATATTGATGCCAAACTGCAATGGGGACCACAAATCGATAAACTTTCTGGTAGGCTTAGTTCCGCTGCATATGCAGTTCGTACAATACGGTGGCTTACGGATGAAGCTACAGCTAGATTAGTTTATTTTAGCTACTTCCATAGTGTTATGTCATATGGTATAATTCTCTGGGGAAAAGCAGCGGATATACAATCAGTATTCGTATTACAAAAAAGGGCAATTCGTGCCATTTACAAAATGAAACCGAGGGACTCTTTAAAAGAAAAATTTAAAGAAATTAATATTCTCACAGTAGCGGCACAATATATATACGAAAATTTACTGTACGCTCATAAGAATAGGGATAGACTTCAGAAAAACTGCGATGTACATGGAATCAATACTAGGAACAAACATAAATTATTAATCCCTAAGTTTCGGTTACAAAAAGTGAACGGGTCATTTATGGGGAACGTCATACGTTTCTATAATAAACTTCCTATAAATGCAACTAAACTTCCTGTTAGAAAATTCAAAGCCTTCATTAAAAATAATCTCTTAAAGAAAGCATATTATAATATAAATGAATATATTGATGATAGGAACTCATGGCCCGATGTCGCTCCGCCCTCCGACAGCTAACCAATTTGCAATGTAAACGCTGTCCTTTTGTTTTATGTATTTATGTTCTGTTTTTATGTTATTATTATCTTGATTACATTTTTTGTAAGAAGGATCATACAAAAAAGCGCTAGGACCGAGACGAGTTTCTTGCCTGTTCTTCTCGTACTTGGGTTAGGTTGGAATTGGCACATAGATTCACCTAGCATGTAAGACGTTTCAAAGTGATCCTTGTGATTGTACTGAATAAATATTTTTCAATTTCAATTTCAATTTCAACCTACAGTTATTCTAGTTTCATCCAATTTTCTCTTCAATTACTTAGTCCCGACAAATAAACACCTAAAACATAAAAGACCTTTACCCAACGCCACATAACTTAAACACCCTACATTATGCTTCTATCTTTCAGAGGCAAAAAACCCTTTTGCTGTAAACGCAAGAGAAAATAGTCTTTAAGGCTTAGAGGATAAAGCTGTGGCAAAGTTGCACAAACGAGATACGCGGAAACGTACAGTGTGCTTAAAAAACCGCTTTCATTTGTCACCGGCAGATGCAGCCGAATCAGACTTGGGGCCAGGATTATGGAATGAAGCGGTTACGTGAGAACTGAGCTGAGCTTACGTAATGCTAGCTCTTTTTCCGTGAAATTGTAGTGACGGTTTTGTGCCTGTTTTGATGAGATGACGGATGATAGAGGGAAATTGAAGGAAAAAACGTGTTGCGCCGACTCCACATAGCGTAAAAAAGGGTAGTAAGAAGAAGAAGAAGACTATGTGTGTGTTTTAAACATTTAAGTAAAACAGATTTTTCTAAATTTAGCCTTATTACACATGTTGTGAACAAGTTTCCTACAAGATTTAAGGTTTATCTACATAACCGTTCTGACCCTTTTTATCAGTTTCTTTGTTTTTTTTTCTAGGATTAAAAGAAATATCATGACTGCAATCCCCATTAATCCTTTAACCACACTTGGTTCAAAAGTAATTGAAAAAAAAAACTAATTAAGGAGCTCATACAGCCGCCATATTGGATTTTTTGGAAATCCAGACTAATCCAACGACACTCATTTATACAAAATTTGTCCATCCGTTTGGATTTCAGCGACACTAACAAACTCTCATACATAAATTATATACATCCCAAATACATTTTAATTGTTCTCTGCTCAGTTTTGGGTTGTAGGTTTGATCCCCACCAAGCATTTGTGTGATAAACGCAGATGTGAGAAAGAGAGAAAAGCTTACACCTTTCTCCCTTGCCCCTATAGTAACATACGGAACGTAACTTTCTCTCTATCTTCACTTATATCTCCCTCTCAACTTCCGTTCGCCTCGCCCGATCACACTTTTCATAACGCTTTCGTCACGCATTCACCAGCTTCGCCCCAAGTTAAGCGTTCGTAAAGAAGACTTTCATTTTTTTTCACTTCAAAAAATAAATAAACGTTGAGGCCATGGCCCAACCACAACTACCAGGTGATTGAGCACTGTCCTTTGACATGGACCAGACGAAAAATTATGCGGTTTTTGTGAAATTTTTCAGGTAAGTATTATGGACGAACTCTCTTTTACGCCGACTGTGATTTTAATGGGATACATTTGCGGTGAATTTTGTAACTGTGAAATATTATGCGTATTCGATTTGAAGGAAAAAGGAATATTATTACTTTGTTTACAAAATATAGGTACACACTTTTATTATAAAATAGCCTCCACCCACGAAAAAAAGTCCATCTTACAGGAACCTTACATTTTTCCGGGATAAAAAGTAGTCGATGGGCTATTACAAATAACAATCTAGCTCTGTGACGAATTTCATCCAGATCCGTCCTGCTGTTTAAGGGAGAAAAAGTAACAAACATACATACATTCATAAATATTAAAACTTTCACGTTTATAGGAGGATTGAGCTATCTAAGAACCGTTATAAACGATCTTTAGATTGCTCAGAATAAACTAATAAATCGATTATCGATACTAATTATTACAATAACGTATAGTTTTGTAAGTTTTTATGTGCAACTGTAGATGATACTTGAATATTATCATTTTTTTTCGTTACGCCATGTTTAATGCAAATATTTTTAAAACGTATGAACGAAGTTGCAAGTAAGGGTACGTATTGGCAGCGGGCGACATGAGGTGGCGGCGGACGACGTGTCGCGGCGACACTGCTGGTTTTCATAGAAATACATAGAAACCAGTAGTGTCGCCACGACACGTCGTCCGCCGCTGCGTCACGTCGCCCGCTGCCAACTCGTACCTTAAGATAACTCATACAAAATAATTATTTCTGTTTGATAAAATGATTCAGCAATAATAATTAATGATCAAACGAACTTAAACAAGTGAAGTTCGATCACAATTATGTGAACGGCTTCATTCGATGCGATTTATTTTTTACGTATTGTAGAATGCTCCCACACACCAGCCTTACACACGGATTTTTTAAATATTTTTAATTTATTTTTAAAACTAGAAACCCTTTTTAGTTCTTAAACGACTAAGTACTACACCACCCTGACGTTGTTGCGCTATCTTCACTCAACGGGTGTTTACCTGCGGCGCGCCTGTTCGAATCTTGTCATTTTGTTTAAAGAAAGTCAGGTAGGTTAGCGTTAACCTATTTCACAGTAGGTAGGTACCATAAGTAGGAAGTTATTTTTAGGGTAGGGATGTATTACATTAAATAAGGTAAGTATAATACTTTTATTTAGGGAGGGTGTGTATAAATCGCATCGAATGAAGCCGTTCACATAATTGTGATCGAACTTCACTTGTTTAAGTTCGTTTGATCATTAATTATGTTTCACGGCTTCATTCTTAGCGATTTATTTTTTACGTATTGTAGGATGTTTAGAGTTTTATAAGTACCTACAACGTTGTGAAATAGATTTAGGGAAGTAGGTGCAATAAAACGTAAGTGTTACATAGAACACAATCATTTTATTGAATCAACAGACAGTATTGAGTTACTAAATTGTAAATTATCATTAATAATTTCTTTATTGTAAAATCTAGCAAAAACTGCTGAAGAATCAGTCCAGCCAGCAGTTCTACGAATTAAATCTAGACTAACACCGACCCTGTTGGCTGTAGAAGTGGCTGCATGCCGTGTACTGTGACCACTGAAGATACTTGTATCTATGCCACTGGATTGGAGGCTGTCTTTTATCCAGTGACTTAATCTTTGTGATGAGATTCTTGCATGCGGTTTTCTGTAACTGATAAATAAATAATCGTTATCAACAGAACGTAATAAACTAGTTTTATTTATATACGTTTCCAAACATCTAGCGGGACAAATTTCAGGTTTCTGATTAAAGAAAGGGAGTCTCAGAATAGGTTGTACACAATTAGGCCTAGATGTTTTAATTAAATCAGGTATTTTTATAAAAATGGCTGTGCGAGATTCTGTTATTTGAATGTTACTTAATTTTATTAGTGAAAATGTTTGGACACGATGTGCGGTCACTAAAGCCAAAAGCGTCAGTGTTTTCTTTGAAAGAGTTTCTAAATTGAGACTGTCATTTGGCCATTTTTGAGAGAAATAATTTAAAACAACACAAGGATCCCAGGTCGCATCATATTTAGGAGCCGGAGGTCTCAATCTAAAAACTCCTCGCATAAAGCGTCTTATTTCAGAACTATTTGACAGATCATCTACTATGAGCGATAATGCAGACTTATATGAGTTAACTGTGCCGTAAGCTACACCATTATCGAAAACTTCAGTTAAAAATGAAATGACTTGTGACACTGTTGCTTTAATATGATTATAGTTATTTTTGTGGCAGAACTTGACCCAAGCTCTAAGACTACTGTCATATTGCCTGTAGGTGTTGTCTGATAAAGAGTTTAACATTATCTCTATTGCTCTATCTGTTAATCCCTTGCCAAGTAATGTTTGCCGGATAATCTCGCGGCCATTAGAGTCAGCGATCGGTAGAGTTTGTGAGTCTTCCTGAAAGGAGATTTTAGTAGATTAATATCAGGTTCAAAATATATTATCTCGGATATCACAAGCTTTTTAAATACTGGGAACCACGGTTGTGTTGGCCAGTAAGGAACCACGACAATACCTTCTGCCTTATCGCTTATAATTTTATGAATTATCTTAACAATAATTGCAAAAGGCGGAAAAGCGTAGAAAAAATAGTTTTTCCATGAGATAGTAAAGGCATCAACAGCCCACGCTTCAGGCTCGTTTCGCCAGCTTACAAAAGTAACGCATTTTGCATTACAACGACTGGCAAACAAATCTAAATGTGGTTCACCTAACGTATCAACTATTTTATTGAATGCGTGATCAGCTAATTCCCACTCTGTGTCTTCAAACTTTCTACGAGACAGTAAATCGGCGTCAGAATTTTCTTTCGTATTAATATATGAAGCAAAAAGCCAAATATTTCTATTTTCACACCACATCCATATATCCCTAGCGATTGTATTTAGATGTCTAAACTGGACACTGCCCATCCTATTTATACTAGCTATTGCCGTAATATTATCTAATCTTAGAAGTAGTTCACAGTTCTTTAGGCTTCTTGCAAAACATTTTATTGCTAAGAAGGCAGCTTTTAGTTCCAACTCATTGATATGCAAACTTTTTTCAGTTTCTTTCCAATAGCCAAAACACTTCTTGTTATCACAAAAAACTCCCCACCCCGTAGTAGACGCATCTGAGAATATTTCCAGTTTATAGTCATTGGGTTTCAATTGGGAATAACCGTTATCAATGTGTGACAACCACCAGTATAAATCGGGTTTCAAACTATCAGGAATGTTAATCATTTGATCATAACTTGGGTTTTTTAATAAACACCTATATTTGTGATGCTCAAACTCCTTTGTGTACAACCATGAATATTTGATTGCAGGGCATGCCGATATCAACATACCCAGTACACTGGCGAAATCTCTTAATTTAATTTTATTAATTTTCAAAATATTGTTGACTTTATTTTTGATTTTAAGTTTCTTTTCCTGAGGTAATTTTAAAATCATATTTTTTTTTTTTTTTTATACCTTCATCGTCGGTACTGCTGCTGCTGCTATAACTTCTTTTTCTTCCCATGTTTATAGATAACACAACTATAAATTGTAATATTACAATTTTTCCTGAAGGGCTCTGTGATTGACGTGCGAAGGCTAGAGCACGGAAACACGGAATGACAAGATTCGAACAGGCGCGCCGCAGGTAAACACCCGTTGAGTGAAGATAGCGCAACAACGTCAGGGTGGTGTAGTACTTAGTCGTTTAAGAACTAAAAAGGGTTTCTAGTTTTAAAAATAAATTAAAAATATTTAAAAAATCCGTGTGTAAGGCTGGTGTGTGGGAGCATTCTACAATACGTAAAAAATAAATCGCTAAGAATGAAGCCGTGAAACATAATATAATTATTCTCAATGTTGTAATCCTAATCTAGCATAATTAAAACCCATCTTTATCTATTACAGAACCGCAAACAAGGCCGTAATAAAAACAAATTAATTCGCGCACACAAAAGATATGCCGGACGAAGGCACAAAGAGATAAGCAATGCGAAAATGACACTGGGCAAGAAAGTGTCAACAAGCAGGCAACGGTTCCGTAGCTTTTTATCTGAACAAAAAGAAAAAGGACGGAAGACCATCGTTGGCTAGCTTGATAGCAACCAACCCATGCTGAGGCAGACGCCATTTTGTTTCTTTTAGATTTTGGGGTCATCCATAAATTACTTCACACGCCAAATGGGAGGGTCAATAGTCAATAGTCAATAGTCAGTTTTGTAAAATTGAAATTATTGTTTGCAAAATCGATTGTCAAAGTTATGTCTGTCGTTTCAAAGTTTAAATTATTAGTCGCAACAATGTGACTAAAGGTTTTGTAGGATTGTTACCCCGATTTATCGCTGTTCGTTTTGCAGAGTAGTACCCAGAATGAATATTTTAATGGTCAGGTAAGGAAATACAAGTATAAATAAGAATGCATTTCGTTTTTCGACGGGGTAGGCAGAGACCACGGATCTCCACTTGCTACGATCCTGACATATCTCTTTTACTTCATACCGCTCAATAGTAAATATTTTTGTGGGTTATATTCTGCCTAATAAGCTACTGAACCCTAAAAAAGGAAAAAAAGTGGGCCATTTCCGTATTGTGTGATTTCTAGGCTCATTCGTCATTCGCTCTGGCGAATCATGGCTCAGCGAATACATTATCCATTGTGTAAAACTGTTTGGATGGAAAAGAATCAAATTGCAAATGGGATGGGCGATTGAGGGTTGCGATTTATACCGCGTTTAGACCGTGCCAGTAGTGATTAAGTCTATTTAGGTCTGTATCACCACGGAGACTCCATGTTTTATCATATTTCAATATTGATCCCTTGTTTTATTTCTAGTTTTTAACCAAAAAGAAGGAGATTCTTAATTCGACTGTGCTTTTTATATAGGTAGCACTATGTTTGCGCCTCTTAAAATATTTACTGATGCATTTAACATTTTTATTTCGGATACCTAATTATAATTAGATTGCCGTGATTTGGGAAAGACGTTTGCCCAGTAGTGGGACGAAATAAGTAAAAAACCCATAGTTATTGCAAATCCCCGCAACTTCGTTCGTGTGACGTTTTTTCATAGAAACTTCAACCTCCGACTACACCCCTGAGAGGTTGAATTCGAGAAATTCCTTCCTAAGTGCACATAGAGCCAGAAAAAAATCTACCCTCCAAATATAAGTTTTCTAAGACTCATAAGAATAGTTATATACATATATTTAGATTAAATGTTGCCAACTTGGTATATTACAATCTACCAAAAGTCTCTTGAGTAATCAGTGAAGTTGTGTTGAAACTCAAAGAGTTAACTAAATGGGCCGCTATCATGTCTGAAATAAACAAGAGTACTTTGTGCAATGATGATGAAGTCAAACGGTTAAATGACGTCATTAGGGTGATGCCATGGCTGCTAAATTATTCAGGGTGCTCTGTAAAGTTTAACGGCAACATTTTTTAATAAAAAACCTTTTAGATCTTTTGTTACTTATAGTGTTGGGTATGAATGTGGATGGATATAAGAGTAGTGGTATACCAAAGAAAAGGGACAACTTTTTTGGCCGGCATTTGGGCGTTTTGGTCTCAAATCTAATGACCTTCTTTAAAATATACATTACTAGCTTCCGTTCGCGGCTTTGCTCGTGAGGTACCTACATAAAATATAGCCTATGTTACTCAAGAATAACGTAGCATTTTAACGGTGAAAGAATTTTCGAAATCGGACCAGTAGTTTTTGATTTTATTCGTTACAAACAAAAATACAAAAATACATAACTTTCCTCTTTATAATATTGGTATAGAAGATATTAAACCTTAAGCTACCTTCTATTGAATGGTACTTGTAATGAAAACATAACTTTAATTAGAGGTGGTAAGATTTTTGTACATGAGAAGTATATTAATGCCGGATAATGTAATAATGTCAGCTTAGTAATAACGAAATGAGCTTATATTATTTCAATGCTTTTACTTATTTGCTTTCGTAAAACATTGTTTTTAAGGAATATTTGGCTATTCTTTATCATTGTCATTCGTTCCCTTTCGAGCATAATGGAACATAAATTATTTGTGATTGATGATATGCCCTTAAATAATGTATGCTTGACTAGCTACTGCTAGCGACTTTGTCCGTGTGATGATAACATTTATTCAACATCTGATTTTAATATCTATATTCTGGCATTTGTTGTGTTATACCCGTGAAAACTAAATGAAAAACTGCTCTGTAGTTTTGGAGATGTAAACAACCAAACAGACAGACAAAATAATTATAATATAACCCCTCTTACATAATATACAAACATGTTTTATACACAATATCAATAAAACGTCTAATAAAGTCTTTCTTATACATGGTTTTGTTTTAAACAAGATAACATTTTTTTTAATTTTTGACAAGTATTCCCACAAGTTTTGTATTGGTACCGAATTGTATTAATAAAAACGGCTTGATAAATGTAAAATACTGGTTTCATACCTCGGTGTAAACGTGGTGCTAAGATCGTTTTCTATTACTTTTCTATTACTTGATTTGTTTTCTTCAGTTCCATTTTCCTTATAATTACCTTTCTTCAATATACAGACAAACTGAGCTCTGGTTTTATTATAATTATGTATAGATTGATAACTGCGGAATATGCCCTTAATAATGTATGTTTGATGTCAAAGATGCAGATATATTCTTTTTCTGTTCCTTCCAAACAAATTGATGGACGGAATTTTCCAAGCTTTTTTATTAACTACTAGCTTCCGCCAGCGGCGTCGCCCGCAAAGTACCTACTTAAAATATAGCCTATGTTCATCCTGAAAGTTCATTTTACACATTGTTGAAAGAATCTTTCAAATCGGTCTAGTGGTTTGGGAGCTTATTCAATGCAAACAAACAAACAACCAAATCTTTCCTCTTTATAATATTGTAAGTATGGACTAGCTGTTACTCGCGACTTTGTTCGCAAAAATCTATCAATATAACATTATGAATTCTGAAATTTTGTAAAATTTCTATGGAGTGCAAAAAGGCGGTCACTCGTCCAAAAACTGGCCCATATAATTATTAGTATTAGACGGGTATTTATCGCGTTTAAATTACCTTATATTTTCCCGACGTTTCGACAGCGTGGCCCATATAAACTTTCAACTTCTATTTCATCCTTTTCAAAATTACCTTTTGAGGCAAAAGATAACCTATGTTCATCTCCAGGATATCATCTATCTCCTCGTCAAATTTCATTACGATCCGTTCAGGCGAGAAAAAGTAACAAACAAACAGAGTTCCGCATTTTAGAGAGTAAACTTCCGCATTTCTAATATAAGTGTTGAAGTATTACCTAGTAGTTTATATTATTTTTAGCTAGTGATTCACCCCGCAACTTCATTCGCATAATGTTTTTTCAAACCCGCTACACTTTTAGCTTAGTTTGAGTTCTACCAATTACTATCTCTGAAATAAACCGTACTTACATTATTTTTCATAACATTATCGATATAACATTATTCTGAGAATAGTTATACTAGATGAAATCGAATATAAGAGGTTTAATTTCAGTGATTCAGTGCATCTCTAAATCCTGAAAGAAACCTCAAATTCCAGTTCTGATTGATCTATCCGTTGTTGAGTTGATCTGTCCGTCAGTAATGTAAGAGTTTTATATATTACTAGCTGTTTCCCGCAGCTTCGTCCGCAGAAATCCATTAATTATTACCCCTTGGGTTACATTATTGAAGTTTTAGAAGAGATCCCTAACTTTTTCTAGTTATAAACATAACCTATGTTATTTAAGGATAATGTAGCATTCTAATAGTGAAAGAATTTTTGAAATCGGACCAGTAGTTTTTGAGATTAGTAGTTACAAACAAAAATACAAAACTTTCCTCTTTATAATATTATTAGTATAGATATAGATAAGTTAACAATACGTATAAAAACAAGTCTCAAATTGCTCCTTCCAAAGTTCACCAATACCAGTAAAAAACCTAATTAGTCCGCCATTTTGGGCTCCCATCAAATATTTATGTCAAAACACCGATATAAGTCAACGATCGCCTTCATAAATATGTATGAGTTCGACACAGTAGGTCTATTAGCATTTATTTCAGTACTTTCACTCTGTAGAAGCACGTCTAATCTTTTCAACACACTGGCTCCAATGCGGAAAAATAAATAAATATTGGTGGACAGTTCACACAACGCCATCTAGCCTCAAACTAAGCAAAGTTTGTACTATAGGAACCAGATAACTTGTACACAGATAAAATGTAAATAGATATAGATAGCCTGTAATTTTGTTTGTTAGGGCTACTTTTTAGGTATAAATCAAGCCGTGGCCAAAAGCTAGTCAATAATGTGCATACTTGCGCATGTTGAGATGGAACCTTTTGTAACTAAGTAATCCTTAACTTACAAGCAAACAATAAAACAATCAATGTCAATACACGAAAGTTCAAATTCTATTGTACAAAACCAGACTAGGAAACCCAAGCCATATTAGATTCTAAATCAGGGTTGTAAAGCTCGTTTTACCTTAAACACGATTCAAAGTGGCTTATCATTACAAGACAAATGTCGCAAACAACTCTAGATTAATTCTCTGAATAGAAAATGAGGATAATTTTTGGACGAACTGTGGATAGCCGGAGGCGACTAAAGATTGAAAGGACGTTTATGGATTTGGATTCTTCAGAAACCTTTTTAAATCAAATCAATTTAATATTCACGTTTCATTATCTTTGTTGTTTATCTTTTCTTTGTCATTTATGTATACTAGCTTCCACTCGCGGCTTCATCCGCGTGGTATCTTTAAAAATATAAACAACTCTTAGCCACGGGAACTGTATATACTTCTGAAAATAAAGTAACTTATTTACTTTATATGACGATAGCCTATCTTTGTGCCAAATTTCATCCAGGCCCCCATTCAATAAACATTACAAGTGTACAAATTTGCAAAAAAGGGACAATATTGTCGAATTTTATGACAAGTGCTGTTTAATAAAACCTACAAATATGTATAATTGTAAGAAAATTTTAAAATTATGTGAATTTTCCCCCAGAAAATAGTATTTTTTTATGAAACAGAAACTTGTAGAATTGTAGCCGCTTACAATTAATTGTATTTTACAATTTGTAATGTTTATTGAATAGGGGCCAGATTTATCCAGCCGTTTCAGCGTTATATTATACACTATCTTTGCTGGAACTATATTTGTCATACTGATACTTAGTTGGAAATCTTTTTTGTTGGAAATTTCCCAACGTGTCACACTTATTTTATTGGGAATACATTTTGTCACACTGTTACTTAGTTGGAAAACATTTTTGTTGAAAATTTCCCAAAGTGTCACACTTACTTTGTTGGGAATATACTCGTATTTTGTCACTGTTACTTAGTTGAAAATCTTTTTTGTTGAAAATTTCCCAACGTGTCACACTTACTTTGTTGGGAATATATTTTGTCATACTGTTACTTAGTTGGAAATATTTTTTGTTGAAAATTTCCAAACGTGTCACACCTTTCTTTGTTGGAAATATTTTGTTGACTTAAATATTCCCAACGAGTACCGATGTTACAACTATCCACCATGCCAACTGCTTTATGTTATTCTAGCTTCTGCTTGCGGCTTTGCTCGTGAGGTACCTACATAAAATATAGTCTATGTTACTCGAAGATAATGTAGCATTCTAATGGTAAAAGAATTTTTGAAATCGGACCAGTAGTTTTTAAATTTATTCGTTACAAACAAAAATACAAAACTTTCCTCTTTGTAATATTAGTATAGAAATAGTTTCCATAATACACAGAAATATCGTGGAAAAAACTCTGTTACAAGTAAAACCACGTCACGTGCCAAGCGACGTAAAGATTTATCCCGTATTTATCCGAACAATCCTTGTAAATGTGAGGTACTTAGCTTAGAGCCTTTTCTACAAATGTGCTTACCAATCGGTATTGTAACAATTACTCTGAACGCTACCAAAATCATTGTTAACATTATAAAATCGCTATTAGTTTCGCTAAAAATAAATAGGATGCACATTTTTATTGACTTGACGAACCTTTTACTTCTAATTAATCATTTTCACTCATGTTTCGGCATTCATTAATAGGTACCTACTAATGAAATGCCCGCAATTTGTTTGTGCTGAGTTATTTTGAGTTTGTGGTGATTTAGTTTAGTATTTCACAACGACTTGTGACCTATGAGCCTTAAGGTGAACGCGCATCTGACCGAGATAACCTCAAAAAAACCGTTCATCCACAATGACACTGACAGAGTGTGTAAATAAAAATGAGTAAAAATATAGCATTGTATTTTGTTATTAATAAGGATCATACAAAAAGACTGGTCAGTTCTTCTCGGACTGGGGATAGGACTGGAATAGGCACCTAGACTCACCCAGTATGTAAGACGATTTAAAATAATCCCTGTGATTTCACTGAATAAAGTTAAATTGAGTTTGAGTTTTGTATCATAATTATGTTGGTGACTTAAAAGTCACCAGTCCACTTTTATTTTCTTTCATTCATCAGATCAGGGTTGAACAACATTTTTAATTAAGGGCCAAATAAAAACTATTAAAATTAAAAATAAGTTAAATACGTTATGAAATACATTACAAAATTCTATTATCCCCGCGTATTTGTCTTTGGATTGAATAATATCAATTCAAACTGTATATGGTACTTTTAGGAGCAGGCCAATAAAATAACCAGTAGGATGAAAGTACAGAAAGGCAGTCTCTCAAACGTCACAAAGGACTGCATTGAGATTCGAGGAGAGGAAGTAATGAATGTCCTACAGAAAGACATAATAAAAGGACGACAAAATTAATGAGTCGAATGGCCAGTCATTAACTTCAGTTAACTGTGCCCTTAGCACAAGTTTTAAAACACTAGAGTGCTCCGCAAAGTGACAGTGGGTGACGCAAAGTGAATGAGGAAGAAGGAATCTATCAATTATACATACGTTCGTTTTTGAAAATTGTTTAGAGCTTTGAGTACTTACTAAACTTAAATCACAGCTATTTCACAAACACTCGGTTTCGTTAAAAAACCGCATCAAAATCGGAGCATCTGTTTCCGAAAAAAAAAAATCTTTAATAAACATAACGGATTCGTTAGGCGTAGATACAAATACTGAAAAGGACGGAAATGTCTAGTACTTTCCCGCTAAAACTATTATCTAATGAGGTTATTAATTAAGCTTATTAATATTAATGAGCCCCACAAAATGCCTTAAAGAAATATTATTAATATTAATAATCCCAACACCACACCTCAAATAGAAACTCGACACGTGTTTCGCTTCTCCACGAAGCATCCTCAGGACCGTTGACTCGCTCCGCACTGGTGTTGCTCCACCGAGCGCCGAGAGAAAAGTAACATACGTACTAGTAAAGTACATAAAGTACTAGACATTTCCGTTCTTTTCAGTATTTGTAATGGATTTCCGCAAAGTCACGCCTGAATCAATCTTTTTTTTTTTTTTTAGGCGTAGATACGTTAGATACGTTTCAAATTTAAAAACAAGGAAGAGAATAAACTCATATGGACATTTACTGATAAGAAAACGTCAGAAACTAGTGCTAGCCATTCAGTTATCAGGATTTACAGTGTCACTGTGGAGTGTTTGTGACGGAATGAATTTTCTTTGCCGTTGAACCTGACAGGGGATTTACGGGCCGGGCTGGAGTTCGACAAGTAAAGGAAAAATGGGGCGCCTACTTATGAATGAATTTGTGCTTAGGGTTGTGATAAAAAATACTTCATGTATAATAAAAAGTACCTGGGTGACCGAGCTCTGCTCGGTTTTTTTTTTTGGTAAATTATGTTTTTTTGAAAATGAAACCTAGCTATCGCTCACAAAACCCCCTGCATACTAAATTTCATGAAAATCGTTGGAGCCGTTTCCGAGATTCAGATTGTATATAATCTATATCTATATAAGAGCTTAACCTGACTGACTGACTGACTGACTGACTGACTGACTGACTGACTGACTGATTTATCATCGCCCAGCCGAAACCGCTGAAGCTAGAATGCTGAAATTTGGAAGGTGGTTTCCTTTTATAACAAAACCACCCACTAAGGCGGGATTTTTGGAAATTCCACCTCTAAGGGGGTGAAAAAGGGTGAAAACGTTAGTATGAAACTTTTTAACGCGTGGAGTGATTTTCATGAAACTTTGTGTGTGCACTGTAAATGCAAAATGAATGGACACGTGTTTCAGGATTTTTCAATATAACCTTCAAAAAGGGGTCAAATGTGGGGTCAATGTTTGTATGGGAACTGTTTTTACGGGTAGTGCGATTGCCTTGAAACTTTGTTTGTGTACTGTAAATGCAAAATGAATGGACACGTGTTTCAGGATTTTTCAAAATAACCTTCAAAAAGGGGTAAAATGTGGGGTCAATTTTTGTATGGGAACTTTTTAACGGGTGGTGCGATTGGCCTGAAACTTTGTTTGTGTACTGTAAATGCAAAATAAATGAATACGTATTTCAGGATTTTTCAATATAACCTTCAAAAGGGGGTCAAATGTGGGGTCAATGTTTGTATGGGAACTTTTTAACGGGTGGTGCGATTGCCTTGAAACTTTGTTTGTGTACTGTAAATGCAAAATAAATGGAGACGTGTTTCAGGATTTTTCAAAATAACCTTCAAAAAGGGGTAAAACGTGGGGTCAATGTTTGTATGGGAACTTTTAAACGGGTTGTGCGATTGCCTTGAAACTTTGTTTGTGTACTGTAAATGCAAAATAAATGGACACGTGTTTCAGGATTTTTCAAAATAACCTTCAAAAAGGGGTCAAATGTGTGGTCAATGTTTGTATGTGAACTTTTGAACGGGTGGTGCGATTGGTCTGAAACTTTGTTTGTGTACTATAAATACAAAATGAAAGGACACGTGTTTCAGGATATTTCAATATAACCTTGAAAAAGGGGTCAAATGTGGGGTCAATGTTTGTATGGGATTTTTTTAACCTGGTGCGATTGGTCTGAAACTGTGTTTCGTGTTTCAGGATTTTCAATAAAACCTTTTAAAAAAGGGGTCAAATGGGGGGTCAATGTTTGTATGGGAACTTTTTAACGGGTGGTGCGATTGGCCTGAAACTTTGTTTGTGTACTGTAAATGCAAAATAAATGAATACGTATTTCAGGATTTTTCAATATAACCTTCAAAAGGGGGTCAAATGTGGGGTCAATGTTTGTATGGGAACTTTTTAACGGGTGGTGCGATTGCCTTGAAACTTTGTTTGTGTACTGTAAATGCAAAATAAATGGAGACGTGTTTCAGGATTTTTCAAAATAACCTTCAAAAAGGGGTAAAACGTGGGGTCAATGTTTGTATGGGAACTTTTAAACGGGTTGTGCGATTGCCTTGAAACTTTGTTTGTGTACTGTAAATGCAAAATAAATGGACACGTGTTTCAGGATTTTTCAAAATAACCTTCAAAAAGGGGTCAAATGTGTGGTCAATGTTTGTATGTGAACTTTTGAACGGGTGGTGCGATTGGTCTGAAACTTTGTTTGTGTACTATAAATACAAAATGAAAGGACACGTGTTTCAGGATATTTCAATATAACCTTGAAAAAGGGGTCAAATGTGGGGTCAATGTTTGTATGGGATTTTTTTAACCTGGTGCGATTGGTCTGAAACTGTGTTTCGTGTTTCAGGATTTTCAATAAAACCTTTTAAAAAAGGGGTCAAATGGGGGGTCAATGTTTGTATGGGAACTTTTCAATGGGTGGTGCGATTGGTCTGAAACTTAATTTTGTGTTTTAGGATTTTTCAATATATCTCTAAAAAAGGGGATCAAATGGGGGTTCAATGTTTGTTAACGGGTGGTGCGATTGGCCTTAAACTTTGTTTTCTGTTTCAGAATTTTTAAATATAGGTAACTCTAAAAATGGGGTCAATGTTTGTATGGGATTTTTTTAACGGGGGGTGCGATTGGTCTGAAACTTTGTGTACTGTAAATACAAAATGAACGGACACGTGTTTCAGGATTTTTCAATATAACCTTCAAAAAGGGGTCAAATGTTGGGTCACTGTTTCAATGGGTACTTTTTAAAGGGTGGTGCGATTGATCTTAATTTTGGTTTTGATACTTTAAACGCAAAATAAATGGAAACGTATTCCTGGATATTTCAAAATAACCCTCTAAAAAGGGTAAAGTTGTGTGTAAAAGTTATTATGGGATTTTTTTATTAGTGTTATTTGTTTGAAACTCAGTTTAGTTAGATACCTACTTTAAGTGAACGAAGTCGCGGGCGGGACAGCTAGTAATATATATATACACAAAAATTGCTCGTTTAAAGGTATACGATGTAAGATAAAAAAAATATTTCAAATTAAATAAAAAAAAATTTAAAACAAAAAGTTTTCATCGATTTTTTTTCTATTTTTGTTCAGTAAAAGAATTAGTAATAATAAAAAAATGATTATGTGCTTAGGGTTGTGCTAAAAAGTACACCATGTATAATAAAAATGTAAGATTAAAAAAATATACAAAAAAACTTCTCATTCATTTTTTTTCATTTTATGAGAAAAAATTAATGTCATGTGACGAGGAGAGTGTTAGGTTGGATACAGGGGTAGAGGTAGGCCAAAGAAAAGATGGATGGACTGTGTGAAAGATGACATGGGTAAGAAAGGAGTGAGTACTGAGATGACAAATGACAGAGGGAAATGGAAGATCACATGTTGTGCCGACCCCACATAACGTGGAAAAAGTGCAGGAAGATGATGATGATGATGTACATGTTCCATGTTATATATATAATGTTTTAGTATTTAGATTTTCTCAAAGGTCTTGGGGATTAAAGTCACATCATATTTTTCTTTTGTGTGTTCATTATAAAAATAATTAAATAAAAACTGTATAGCGACAGTTTGGGATAAATTAGCAAACCAAGCAATAAGGCATAATTTTCAAAATAAAAATTCGAGTTAATTTTTGTTACCGTGATATTTTTTTCGACATGGACAAATGTGGCTTCACCTATTAACCTTGTGGTTAGATTCATGAATATCATTATTATATTAATAAACATAAAGCTAGCATCGAAAACACAACACAGAGAGAAAGAGAGAGAGAGACACTAAATAAATGAGAGAGATAAAAATAATGAATGCTAAGCCGTCTTGACAAATTAATAAGAAAATTAAGTTGCAAGCGTTTCCATTACATTCAGGGTGGGGTTAGCACACGTTTGTATAATTATGAGTGTCCTCACAGCTCAGTTGGTAGTAGCTCTGCCTTCGGCGCTGTGGGTTGTGGGTTCGATTCTCACCCAGGACAAACATTTGTGTGATCATCGCAGATGTTTGTATGTGTCTGGGTGTTTATGTATTTTAAGTATGAATTTGCAAAAAAAAGTACTTATATAATTAATCTATCAGTTATCTAGTTCCCATAATACAAGCTTTGTCAGTTAAACTTTTTAAACTTCCGTGATTTGATGACATAATTATAATTGAATAACGGGTATTTATCACGTACCTATTTCATAGGTACGTGATAAATAAGCTTTGTCAGTTTGCTTAGTTTGTCATAAATCGACGAGTAATTTGAAATGATAGTAAAATCAAATTATTAATTGATCTATAAACAGTTTAATTATATTATGTAAATGTATACCAGGTGGTACATAAGAAGGTATCAAAAATTATAATGGCTAATCTCGTGTTTTTACTAGTGAGGTGACAAATCTCTAGGGATGTAATTATGTAACTAGTGATGTCACGATTGTCGCGAATTCTTAAATATATTGAATTGACTCTAAATTGCTAGCAAAAATCAGCAATATAGTTTGAAATTTGACGGCTCGTCAGCGACTCGGTAGCTTCAGTAACTGGTGCTAAGCCCCTTGAAACCACGGCCAAGTTTGTCACTTTTATTTTTTCTTTCCCTCGTGAGAGCCATAGCTTTAGGCCTCGGCTACACAGTGCGAGGAAACTGCGTTTTTTTATTAGCATTTTTATTTAAGTTGTTCCAAAGTGAGCGTTGGTGGTGTAGTGGTAGCACTCCGTCTCACGATCCGAAGGTTATAGGTTTGAGCCTGGTCGTGTACCAATGAGTTTTTTATTCGTAAATATAGGTGCCCAATGCCACTGCTCAGCGGTGAAGGAAAACATCATGAAGAAACCGGCATAACCTAGAACAAACAAATTTAAAATGTGTGCAATTATAAGTTAGTACCTATTCTTATAAGCGGCGATGGGCTTGCAACCTGTCACGTGCAGAGTACTAACTACTGTGCAAAATATCATGTTTGGACGTGACTCACTACCCTTTTTAGATATCCTCAGAGATAAGTAACTAGAGATATGAGTAGATGTTTATCAAGCCTAGGGATTATAGTCGTGATCATGTTTGTTTTTTCTTTTTTTCGTTACAAAGTTTTATTATTGGAAGAAGAAACTTAGGCAATATGGGATTGCGTGAGTCAATACGATTTCCGGAATACCTAAAGTAACAAAAACTGTTTAAGAAGTTTGAATTGTTCAAGTGTTTGAAAAGGACGACGAATATCTAACCGTACGATACTGCTAAACTATTATCTAATAACCTTTACACAATGCAAACTCATGCACCAGTCGCTCATCATCATCTTTATCTTCCTACCCATTCCCACGCTATGTGAAGTCAGCACAACATGTGATCTTCCATTTCCCTCTATCATTCGTCATTTCAGTACTCCTTTCTTACTCATGTCATCTTTCACACAGTCCATCTTTTCTTTGGCCTACCTCTACCCCGGTATCAATCCACCTTTATATAAACCCGTCTTCAAATAAAAATCCAACTATAAACGCATCATCATCATCATCATCATCTTCCTGCCCTTTTCCCACGTTATGTGGGGTCGGCACAACACGTGATCTTCCATTTCCCTCTATCAATCGTCATCTCAGTACTCACTCCTTTCCTACCCATGTCATCTTTCACACAGTCCATTCATCTTTTCTTTGGCTTACCTCTACCCTATATATATATATCTAACTATAAACGCATCGCTTTCGCAAAATACGCACCGCAACTGTCGTGCGATTTGCAAAACGTCGCCTTTAGAAACATCTAGACGGTTTAAAACAAAATGTTAATTAAAAACACAGTCCACTCCGATCTCATTTCGAATGCTCCGCGAATTTGCGGCCCATTTCAACTTGTGATTGTTATATAACAATTCGCTTTGTTATGTTTAGTAGAATGAATTGTCGTTAAGGGCGTGTCCTCGCGCACAGTAAGCGTGGGTCCACACTTGTGACATTCTGTTGTGACTGTGTCCGAAACACGCACTAGATTGTCACGCGGGCTTGTACGTGTCTCGGCAAAATGTCTGTGCTTTTGCAAATCCCTTGAAAATCTGTCATGTAAGATGTTTCAAAGTGATCCTTGTTGAATAAATAATAAAAAAAAAATATCACGACTGTAATCCCCAGGCTCGATAGAATTACTTAGATTTTGAGGATAATAAAGAGGGTAGTCAGAGACACGTCCAAAAATTATATTTGGCACATGCCCACATTTTGCACAGTGGTTGGTATTCCATGCGTGACAGGTTGCAAGCCCATTGCCGCTCTTAAGATTACTAACATGACACACACCTTCGAATTTTTGGTTCTAGGGTATGCGGGTTTCCTCAGTTTTCCTTCACCGTTTAAGACCACTGGCATTGCGCACATAATTTTTCGAATGGAAAAACTTATTGGCACGAGCAGGTTTGAACCCATGACCTTCGGATCGTGAGGCAGGGGTGCTACCACTACAACACCAGCGCTTATTGAATAAACTAGCTTCCGCCCACGGCTTCGCGCGCGTGGTATCTTGAAAAATAAAAACAAATCTATCCCGCGGGAACCATACATTTTTCCGGGTCAAAAAGTAGCCTATGTGTTATTCCAGACCATAATCTACATATATTCAAATTTCATTCAGATCCGTTCAGCCGTTTTAGCGTGAAAGAGTAACAAACATCCAGATATCCAAACAAACTTTCGCGTTTATAATATTAGTAGGATATATATAAATAAAAGAGAAGTAATAAAAGGTTTATAAATAAGCTCTTATATGCCAAAATCTGTTGCTAAGCGTACAGATTGCCAACATAATTTTAATTTAACTTGATACTGTGACGTCGTCTGTCTGTTTGAGAGGCGAAATTAAAGAATAACAAGAATGTTACAAGCTCGTACGTTCTTGTGTGCTGTTGACATTGAGTAAATTAATATTTTCTGCTGGTTTATAGACATGAACACACATTATAATAAAAATTATAATCTTACAATTTTATATGGCGTCTTGTATGGTTTGAAAAATCTTTTAAAAATGCACGAAAGGAGGTTGTTATTTGTGTTTTTTTTTATTGGAACGAAGTTCTTTATCGCGCGTTGTGAAAGGGGGCTAGACGAAAAAAATTCTCACGAAAAGTTGTAACGACACTTTTTGCAATAGTTGTATGCCGTGCGGCGTGCGCGTGTTTCTCTGTCTGTCTCTCTCTCTCTCATAGAAAGCAAGGAAAGGAACTTCGTTCCATCCGGGTGTCCCTTTACACCTCTCAAGTTTTTTATTTTTAAATTTATTATTTGTTGGCGTGGTATGGCCATGTTATTTGGCGGGAGGAAAGCCATGTTACAAGAAGGGTGATGGATTTGAATTTGGATGGAAAGAGTAGAGGTAGACCTAAGAAAAGATGGATGGACTGTGTGAAAGACGATAATGCGTAAGAAGGGAGTGACTACTGAGATGACGGATGATAGGGGAGAGTGGAGGAAGAGAACCTGTTGTGCCGACCCCACCTAGTGGGATAAGGAAAATGATGAATCATTTTTAAGGAAAAGAGGTTTAACCTCAGCTTATGATCTAAGGTTTAAAATAATATTTATTTGTTTTCTAAATTCATCGGAGGATATTCTGAGAATTCTGAACAAAACAGCCATCTTTTGTTTAAAATTGACTTGACAATTCGAGTATGAATTTGTGACAATACTACTAATTTAATATCACAAAAGAGAAAGACGCCATAGACAAAGAAGAAGAACAACGATATTTGTCTTCCTTTTCAATATTTGTAATGGATTTCCGCAAAGTTACAGCTGAATCAATCATTTAACCTCCTTTTTTGAGGTTGTAAAGGTGGTTCACCCTGAGTTGAATATTTGGCTCAGAGTGATCCAAAATAAAGACCCGGAAAAGGAATTTAATTCAAAGATTCTATAGGCGTTCGCACCATGCATGTGAAAGTTACCAACTTGCTTGGACGATTTAGTGTCTGGAAGAGAAATTTTATCGATTTTGCAATAACCTAAAGTTTGGTGAGATAACATTTGTTTTTGACGACCTCAGTGGCGCAGCGGGCGAGAGTCCACCTGCGACGCAAGAAGTTGCGGGTTCGATTCCCGCCGCGGAACAAATTTGTGTACGATCTGCAGAAATTTGTTCCGTTGCTCTGGGTGTTTTCTATGTATAATAAAAAAATATCTATCTATGTATAGTATATAATGTATTAAATATATCAGTTATCTAGTACCCATAACACAAGCTTTGAGTTGCTTACTTTGGGGCTAGATGATGCTGTGTGGATTGTCCAACATTATTTATTTATTTATTTATATTTGTCTGAACCATTGGTTCACTCTACTAATTTGAGGCTCAAGCACGTTTTTAACCGACTTCAAAAAAAAGAAAAGGTTCTCAATTCTGCTGTATTTTATTACGATTTTTCTATATCTGTGCCAATTTTCATCCAGATCCGTTCAGCCATTTCAGCGTGAAAGGGTAACAAACATACATCCATAAATTCTTACAAAATACCACGTTTATCATCTGATAAACGCGAAAATACTAATATTAGTAGGATATATTTTGACTTTTACTTTTACATCTATTTGGATGATCAGTCATTATATTTACGTCCATTGGCAGATAGTTCGATAGAAGTTACGTAGAATGTTCTCGAACATACCATTCCTGCCGGTTCACTGCCTACATTACACGAACAATAAAGAGCGAATGACAACGCCATACTTGCTTTACTGTGTTTGTTTTACCTGTTCATTACTGTTTGTGGCTTAAAAGCCTTTTTGGTGTAGCAAATTATCAACAACAAGATAACTAGTAGCTTGCCCCGAACTGACATCTCGCGCGCAATGTCCACAATAATTTGTATTCACGGCCTGAAGTTTTTGGATAGGTACACAAAAAAATATGTATATAATTATGATCACGACTGTAATCCCCGGGCTCGGTAGATATCATCCTCAGATCTTTAGTTACTTAGATCTTTGAGGATATCTAAAGAGGGTAGTCAGAGGCACGTCCAAACATGACATTTGGTACATGCCCACATTTTACACAGTTTATGTACTAATGGATTTTGGATACACTTTGTGTAAGTACTTCTTTATAGGTGTCATGTTTACGTAACCTGATCACAAACAAATATTTGATTATCCTTTACAACGACAAATCTCCTTAGCTGCCACTGCGATCTTCACTCTTTCGCTCGCTCGATCAATAAATCTATATCTATATAAGAGCTTAACCTGACTGACTGACTGACTGACTGACTGATTGATCATCGCCGAGCCGAAACCGCTGAAGATAGAAAGCTGAAATTTGGAAGGTGGCTTCCTTTTATAACAAAACCACCCACTAAGGCGGGATTTTTAGAAATTCCACCTCTAAGGGGGTGAAAAAGGGTGAAAACGTTAGTATGAAACTTTTTAACGCGTGGAGCGATTTTCATGAAATTTTGTTTGTGCACTGTAAATGCAAAATGAATGAACACGTGTTTCAGGATTTTTCAATATAACCTTCAAAAAGAGGTCAAATGTGGGGTCAATGTTTGTATGGGAACTTTTTAACGGGTGGTGCGATTGGTTTGAAACTTTGTTTGTGTACTGTAAATGTAAAATAAATAGACACGTATTTCAGGATTTTTCAATATAACCTTCAAAAAGGGGTCAAATGTGGGGTCAATGTTTGTATGGGAACTTTTTAACGGGTCGTGCGATTGGTCTGAAACTTTGTTTGTGTACTGTAAATGCAAAACGAATGGATACGTGTTTCAGGATTTTTCAATATAACCTTCATAAAGGGGTCAAATGGGGTGTCAAAGTTAGTATGGGATTTTTATGAGTTGTGTGATGTGTTTGAAACTCAGTTTAGATACTTTAAGTGAACGAAGTCGCTGGCGGGACAGCTAGTCTTATATAAGATAATAAGTTCCTATCGTTCATTTCTGACGCCCAGTGTACCTATATCACTACGCTGAAAGGTAGCCAAATTTTGTTTTGCAAAAAAAACCGGGCAACTAACAGAAAGATCTTTAAGGCCCAGAATACTCGTCACTCTATTCCATACGTAAAAGTTACAAAAAAAGTGACATATGTAGGTCCGTATAGCAACGCGGATCTCCGCGGAATCAGACATAGCACGAAGCGAAATACCCAAATGACAAGTAAGTAGAATGCGACATGATAATATGGCTGCTCTGAATTACATAACGAAAGCGACAATTTATAAAAAACATAAATATGTTCAAGTAAATAGCTTATTTAAAAAAAGGGCTGGGTTGATTTGTTTCAAATTAACTGATTTACATTCATGTGAAATAGAAATTCAAAATACCTTACTGTTCTGGATAACATTGGGAATTACTGAACTCTCAGAGGTGTTTTTGACATGATTTTTAACCAAGGTTTTCTAACTAATTCGTGTTTTAGCTCCGGTTGATTTATCACTTGTATCCTTGAGTATCGTGTAGTTCAATTTCAATGTAATCTATTAAGCAGTAATAGAATGATTAGGGTTGCAATACTTGCAATTTTCAAAATGCTGGGCCTTAAGTGCACGACCGGATTCAATCTCACGACCTTAGAATCAAAAGGCGGCGCCATTACCACTAAACGACAAGAGTGAGATCATAAAAAAGAACATAATAAGATATCTGAATTGATGAGAATTCGATAAAAAACTATTGCATTTCTCAACAATGTCTTCTATTTATGCTAAATTATGTTGTTGACTAAAAACGTAGCGGAGCCAATCTTGATAAAATAACTTGCTTTAGTTAAGTCCTCAAAACGCGGTGGCTGTCATAAAACGGACGTAAACAATAGAGCAATATTTAGTGACATTTCTCAAGATATTCCAAGATGAGTTATTTATTTAAATAATTAAATATCAAGCTATTATTGGTGGTTTAGGCATCATCTAATATAATAGTTGTAGCACCCCGGCCTCACGATCCGAAGGTCGTGAGTTCAAACCTGGTCGTGCACCAATGAGTTTTTCCATTCTAAAAATGTATGTGCGCAATGCCAGTGCTCTTAAGCGGTGAAGGAAAACACCGTGTAGAAACCGGCATACCCTAAAACCAAAAATTTGAAGGTGTGTTTCATAGGTTAGTATTCTTATAAGCGGCGATGGGCTTGCAACCTGTCACGGACGGAATATTAACTACTGTGCAAAATGTGGCCATGTACTAAATGTCATATTTGGACGTGCCTCTGACTATCCTCTTTAGATATCCTCAAAGATCTAAGTCACTGAATATCTGAATAAGATATTTACCGAGCCTGGGGATTACAGTCATGATCATTATAATTATTATTTTTTTATTATTTTAGCCTAAAACTGAATATTTTACTTATTACTCCTAAGATGGTATTTATATCTTTATCGTATTACTAGTTCTCAAAATAATTATACGATAAATAAAGCCTTCTCAAGTTGATATGATGGAGACTATAAAGTATTATTTATATCCTTTGGATGTGGGTGTTGACTATTACAGCAGTAGATGACGGCGGTCGTATTTTGCAATACCGTAACTAGCTTTTCAATATTGAAGCAATTGACCGGGTGACTTTCAAATGGAATGAAAAACGTAGGTATAGTAAAATCATAATTATCAAAGTTCTTTGAAAAAGAACTGAATTTGAGTATTTTATATTAAACTGACAGCTTCATAAAGAACATAATTGAAGGAAAGGTAGAAGGAAAGAGAGGAAGAGGAAGGCCTAGAATCAGCTACATAAGCCAAATAAAAGAGAAGGTTGCTGTCATGTCGTATAAGGAGTTGAAAGAGATGGCGTTGACGAGAACGAAATGGAAAGAAATGCATCAGATCACCGACAAGAGCTGAAAAAGCTCTTAAATATAAAAAAAAAAATATTAAACTGAGAGAAAGTTTGAACTAAAACTACCTTATAACCACCTCTTTGTAAAATAACACACCTTTTTTTACCATTATTTTACTGAAAAAAATTAAGTCAGTGATATTTTGTTGGTATTCTAAAAAGAAAAATAACTTACCTAATTTTATCCTACTAATATTATGAACGTGAAAGTTTGTAAGGATATAAATGGATGTTAGTTACTCTTTCACGCAAACACAGCTGAACCGATCTGGATGAAACTTGAAATGCGCGTAGTCTATGACCTGGAATAACACATAAACTACTTTTTATGAATAGGGTAAACAGAGGAGCCTGTTTATAAACAGATTCCTTAGTAGAAGTTCAAGTTATCAAGTTGGTATTCGCATAAAACTCGCTAGCGAGTCCATAACTAAATAAACAAGTGCTAAGGGTGTATCAAAAGCACTCGCTACTCTCATAGAGAAGTTTTATGTAGGTACACTCAGACTAACTTTTTACTCTTTAGAGTAGGCTCAGACCGGTTTATTGAGGTTCTTGGAGCAAGTACTATGGTATTGTGTTTTACTGCACAAAAGCATTTTTACATTATCTTGACTGGTCTCACAGCTCAGTTGGTAGTAGCTCTGCCTTCTGCACTGTAGGTTGTGGGTTCGATCCCCACCCAGAATAAACATTTGTGTGATGAACGCAGAGGTTTTTTCTGTGTCTAGGTGTTATTATCTATTCTATGTTTGAATTTATTTTAAAAAAAGTATAATAATATATCTATCCGCTATCTGGTTCCCATAATACAAGCTTTGCTTAGTTTGGGGATAGATGGCGCTTTGCGAAATGTTCACCTATATTTATTTATTTATTTTGAAAGCACTCAACTGGTGGTGTTATGGTACACCACAAGCTTTTAAAACTATCATGTTTCAGAAACGTCAAGTATCAAGGTTTAAGTAATACTACTTCAATACAATTAGGTCATTGTTTGCAACATCATTATATATTACTTTGCTAATGCTCAAAGAGCCTGAAGGTTGTGGGTTTAAATTTGGTTGTACACAAATGGATTTTCCTTTTTGTAAAATTGATTTTCGCAATGCCAGTGTTTAAAGAAACATCGTGAGGAAACCGGCATACCCTCAAACTTAAAATTCGACGGTGTTGGTCATTGGTTAGTATTCTTATATGTGGTGATGGGCTTGCAACCTGTCACGCACGGAATGTAAGTTATTGTGCAAAATGTAGGTATGTGCCAAATATAATTTTTGCCTGTGCCTCTGATAATATTTTGGAAAAATTGATTACAGTTATGATCTTACAAGACAAGTATAGATATCAAAAATAAAAAAGCTGACTGAAAGTAATTGAAAAATCTTTTTTTTCAGCCACCATGTTTTTTTTGCATCATAAATAGCCTGTCTTTTTTCAGATTGCTTATAAATATATCAGTCTTATTAATCCCAAAGGTTTGAAATCAATTTGATTCATTCAAAAACATTAAAAAAACTTTACACGTACATTTGTACATTGATATTTGTGATCAAATGCCAAATATATTATCGACTAAACTTTCTTAAGCCTTACCTATCTCCACAGTGAAATCAAAACAGCTAGGTATATCTGTCAGATTTATATCCTAGTCTGAGTAGACTATTATCTTTAGACATTATTTTATAACTAGATGCGAGATTTTAACTGCGTTTATGCTATTTAGGTAGAATAATTAACTTTTTATAACTTCTGCTACCTTTAAGTTTAAGTCATCAAAATCAGGCCAGCCTTGAAATTTAGCCGGAAAACAAAATAAAAAAAATATTTGTGATATACTTTCTTAAGCATTTCATAAAAAATGTTATAGTGAAATTACCAACAGCAATTTCAATTTATTTTTTTATATATAAAATACATCTGAATCAGTTGAGTTTACTATGTTGATGTTTAATTAATATTTCGATAATTTTTTAAGTGCACAAAAGGTGCCTTTGATCCTTCACCACGCCAGATTTAAGGATATCTTGATACGGTAGAATATCCATAATTTTTTAAATTTAGAATATGACATTTACTTACAAAGTAATATAATATCATAATCAATATAATAATCAAAGTCTTGAGATTGACCTAGCTGTAGTTAAGTAGCCTGTGGCAGCTTACCGATAAAGTCTAAACATAGCTCTAAGCCTCTTAGATAAAATGTAATTAGAACTTTTATCAGCTATTTCAAGCATTCACGTCAGGTTGAGGCGTAAAAGCCTTATTTCTACGTCTAGAAGCGATAAAGTTGATATATTACTTTATTTTTAGGAAAGATTTGAAATATCTAGTAATTTTTATGAGCACTCTTGAAATAGCAAACTCTCTCTCGTTCTGCGCGACCACTAATTGGATGGGTGACCGTAACGACTTTTTCATTTAAGCCAAAACATGTTAATCGATTGTAAAGTTTAAATTTTTCTTTTAGCAATTACAATTAATTAAATCTAAAGTAAGAGTTTAAAAACTATTACTAGATTCTAGCGAAACTTGCTACGCCGTAGCACTTTCGTAGAGCTTGCTACGGAACTGCGGTGCTACGGTCCAGGGTTCTACGTTTAGCCTCAAGGCATTCTCTCACTTCTTTCATTAGTAGTAAAGTAGAAAAATCAATGGGTTTATTGGTTTTACATGGTATTATTATTTCTCGACTCTGACTACCCCCATTTCGATATTCGAAAAGATTTAAGTAATAAGAGATTTTGAAATGAGCAGCAAGCAAGGGCATTACAGTCATGACCAATTGTATTTTATTACTTTTTTATTTATAATGCAAAAGTTTGAAACTTTGTAACTCAATTACGTTGTAACAGCTAAACTGATTTTAATGTGATATGAGATAGATTTTAGAACAGATAAAATAATAATAATTATCATGTACGAAACACATTGAAACGGTAAATTATTTGAATTTAATTCCCGTGGAGACAAAACACCTTAAGAATACAAACGTTCCAAGTTTGCTGCTCACTGCGCTACAAATCAAAGTGCACGTACAGAGTCCAGGGATAAAGCAGTATGGTCCCAGGGGACACTTGTGTCTTGATAAAGTGGAGTATCCACCAAAGCGGAGCGGGAAATGTGCAAACTCAATAAAAATATCGTTTCCATCTTTCGGTCTCTGTGTTTTTGTGTAATAAAGGATGTGATCGTATGTTTTAAAACTTACACGATCTAAACACATTATTATTAGTATTAAACGGGTATTTATCGCGTTATTATTTACCTGAAAAAAGAGCGCTGGTGGTGTAGTGGTAGCACCCCTGCCTCACGATCCGAAGGTCGTGGGTTCAAACCTGGTCGTGCACCAATGAGTTTTTCCATTCGAAAAATTTATGTGCGCAATGCCAGTGCTCTTAAACGGTGAAGGAAAACATCGTGAGGAAACCGGCATACCCTAGAACCAAAAATTCGAAGGTATGTGTCATAGGTTAGTATTCTTATAAGCGGCGATGGGCTTGCAACCTGTCACGTACGGAATACTAACTACTGTGCAAAAAGTGGGCATGTACCAAATGTCATGTTTGGACGTGCCTCTGACTACCCTCTTTAGATATCCTCAAAGATCTAAATAACTAGAGATCTGAGGAGATATCTCCTGAGCCTATATATATATATTATTTACCTATTTTTCCGATGTTTCGACACGTTTACACACTGTCGTGGTCACGGGTAGACTCAGATAAATTTAAAAATTTAATTTGTACACACAGTAATTTAATACTAATAATAATAGAAGTGATCGTTTCTTCGATAAGGCCGCCTATTTGTACAATTTCAATTTTATATTTTTCCTGTGTTACACGGTCAATCAAAATTTTCTTATTCTTTACTTTTATTTATTTATGATATCTATAATTTCAATAAAATTCTTCAAATTCTAATGGTAGTTTGTTCGTCTTTGCCGTTATTGTAATAAGACGGCCACCGTTTTTTGTAACTACGGCTTAAACGGCACTGCAGTTTGTGCAAAGGTGATATAATTGTTTTTAAGATTGCTTTTCTTGACTTTATCGAATCTAGTTTATTTGTTAAGTCTACGAGTGTAAGGTCCAATATCACCAAACTTATACTAAGCAAGGCCTGTTACCTGATCGGCCATCAAAATGAACAAAAATGTTAAAGTATCGTTATCTATTTTACGTCATTTCATTGACCACAGATAATTCTTTGTCCGTGTGATTCTGTAAGACCTCATTCTAAACTTCGAATCTGAATCCGCTGTGAGTTCTTGATTCTTGATTGGCATTCTAAAAACTCAGTTGATAATTCGAATTTACACCAGCGCCACTCTTGCGAGCGTGTCAGCGAGTTGAACTAAATTGATGGGAAGATTTTGACAGATAAAGTATGAGATGACGTAAGAAGTGGCATTCTATACGGTAATTCCCAAGTCACTTTGACGCTCGCTTCGCACTTGAACCCGATTCAAAGTGTCAAATAAAAAGCGTCTTATGCGAAGTGAGAGTGAATAGTGATGTGAGATGCGAGTTGATGTTTGAATTTTACAGAATCGACGTACTGGGCATAGTGAAATACAAAACAACTTTAACAACGTACTCATAGAACTAAAAATTCAAAAGTGTATGGCATAAGTTAGTATTCATATACTACAAGACTTTTTCCAACTCATTTCACCACCATTCTTAGCTGCCAACGATTATAGATTACCGAATAGTTTCTATACAAGACAAGATAACAAAAGAGATAATCTAGTATAACTGCATTCGATTTTAAACGCTACGTGTTTGTAAATTATGAATGCTTTCACTTTAAGTTGCATCATCTCGAGTCGGACCCCTCATAACTTAAGTATATCTAGAGCAGATGAAATATTACTGCAATTGATCTTCAGGAACTGTAGAAGAATCTAAATCGGCTTAGATCAGTCTACGTCATAGAAAGTGCTTTCTCATAGTATGTTAACTAAGCACTTGTTTCTGGCGTTGCCGAATCATATGAGAGTCCATTATATTTTTGGTTAGTTTGAAAAAAGCTAGTCACAGCAGGAAGACACCAAAAATAATTAAATTATAATAATTAAAATGACAACCAACATAATACATAAAAAAGTAAAGAAAGAGCCAAGTTCGGTTCAAACGGCGTTCGGGCTTGACGGTGAAGTCGAAAAAAAAATAGTGGCTGACACACTAATGGTTGGTTCAGATAGTAATCTTATACCATTAAACAAGCAATTCTTGGATACACCGTGAAATTTTAATGGTTGTTTTCCCGCGGCAGAACAACTTGCCATAAGGAGTTTTCGAAACATAGAGTAAAAATAAAAAAATAAAGATGTTTTTGCTTTAAAATAATTCAAAAATTATTCATCAACTCGAAAACGTGAGGAACGATGATAAAATTAGACGTACTTATAGGTACTATTCGAATCGCACGCGCCGCCGCCGGCCGCCTTCGCGTAGGTATCGGGATGAAATACTATTGGTTCGTGGTCGCTTTCGAATTAAATTTTCGCAATGGTATATCTGTATTTTTTGTTTCTAATATTTAATTTGTTTATACAACGATTGTATTACCAAGACAAAACCATTTTGCTGCGGGAAAACAACCATTAAAATTTCACGGTGTATAATAATCTGAATCTCGGAAAAGGCTCCAACTATTTTCATGAAATCTAGTATGCAGGGGGTTTCGGAGGTAATAAATCGATCTAGATAGGATTCATTTTTAGAAAACGGTAGTCTACCAATAAAAAAACGAGCAAAGTTCAGTCATCCAAGTTCTAAATCTAAAAGTTCTAATAGATAGCAAAGTTGCACGTAACTAATTTTATATTTACTTAGTTCCCAAACATCAAATAAAGTTAAATGTTCGTTGGGGCCTCATCAGGAATTCTACTCAGGGTTATCTCGTAAAAATTGGCATTACTTCACACTTAGCCGTTTGCCACAGTCATAAAAAAATAGCTGGATCAGTCAGCGAAAATATTAAAGAAACTAATAGGTTTCCATGCAACTCATGTTCTTACATAATCATTTTTAGGAGTTATTTTTTTAGTGGATTTAGGCTTATGGTTTAGTTAGTCTATGCGTTGATTAGTAGAAAGGAAATATAAGTACATGAGATTCACACTTAAATAGGTACTTAGGTTTTTTTATCATTAAGGAGTTGGAAAATCAATGATCATATTGAGTGAAAATCTTTTTAAATGTTTCTGGTATCAACACTGATTTATCAATTAATATCTCTCAGTTCAATTCATTTATTTTTCGCATTCAAATGTTTCAATCTTTTAAAGATCGAGAAGATTTCCATCTAAAAATCTTGAGATCTCCTAGTTTTTTAAGTTCCCTACTACCTGTGGAATTTCTTTACTGAGGTTAAGTTATGACTGTAATAAGTATAAGTATAAGTAATGACTGCAATAAGTAAACCAGCTGTTGTAAAAATTTAAAGCTGTGACACCACTTAAAATTCAAGTGTGGTCCTCGTTTTTGCATTGAAGTGGACCATTACCTGACTTAAGGCCCATACGGACGTATAAAGAGTTTAAAAGTTGAAGGGGCAGTTTTATGGAAAATGTGGGTAGTTGGAAACTTTCATAGTTTTGACGATCTGTAGCACGTGTTTGTTTTCAACTTGCACTACTTACTTTATGCTAAGTTTCACTACTGAAAACATACAAACATACATACATAAAATTACGCCTGTTTCCTAACGGGGTAGGTAAAGACCGCGGACCGCTTGAGATCTTTTAGCACAAAAATAATATTTATTGAAAAAAAAACATTAAAAACTCGACTTAAAATTATTTCAAATAGCTTTTTACTGCTGCCATAATTTTTTTTTGTCATTTTTCATGTTGTAATTTTTTATAACCTTGTCATTTTTGTAACTTAAACAAATTCAAATTTTGACAAATAACACCTCATTTGTCAAAATCTCTCCAGCCGTTTGGGCTTCAGCGGCAGCCAAAGGAACTAACATACATGTAGTTTGTTAATCATATAGGCTATAAAAATTGTTTGTATGTTGGAGGAAATCTTTGAAACTACGTATCCAATTTCAAAAACTATCTCACTAATATTAAATGAATTTTCAGGATAAACAAACGCTATATTTTATGTAGGTACCTCGCGGGCAAAGCCATGGTGGAAGCTAGTTGTTTATAAAGCCGGTAAAACAGATGCTTTCGTTTGATGTTCAGTTTAAAAAGCCAGCATTGTTTATGTTACTTTAATATAAAATGACATAAACGTATATTTAACATCTTACTCAAGAATCTCAGTATTATTTTTATTTCCTGAAAATATTCGCAAATGTGAAACGGCAGCTGTAGACAGTTATTTCAGGATTTCCGTCTGCATACCAGCAGGGTATTTTTAGAAGTTTAAATTTTTGATATCGAATGGAAAATAGCGGAGAATCTAGGAGACATCAGACTCACTTGAGCTCGAATAAGATGTTCTTTCGAGAACGCCACGGCTCCTATTTGTGATGCGGCTTAACTCAAGAACTAACAGCGTCTTTTTATGATATCATTATACTCGTAGTTTATTTGAATAAAACCGCACAATAGGGATGTTAACAATTTTTCGGAATCACTTTTATTCTGAAGTGTTGGAACTCCAAGCTAAGGATCCAAAAGAACGAAAGAAAGAAAGAAAAATAATTTATTCAATAAAATCACAAGGATCACTTTGAAACGTCTTACATGCTAGGTGAATCTATGTGCCAATTCCAACCTAACCCAAGTACGAGAAGAACAAGCAAGAAACTCGTCTCGGTCTTAGCGCTTTTTTGAATGATTCTTCTTACAAAAATATGTAATCGAGATACCTAATAAAAAGTCTGGGTACTGGCCCAGTTATAAAAGTCGCTAGGTCTTGTTGGAGACCCTAAAGCGGCCTAACACCTTCACTGCCATAACTGGCCATTAAAACGCGTTCAAACTAATGACAAACTACCACGTCTCTGACCGTGTCTCCGTACCGTAACAATTTGAAACCACCATGTGAAAATTATAGATTTTTAACGGAAAATTTAGGCGTGCTTCGGAAAAAATGACACAAATGTGGATTGACACATACACGATATTTTATAAAATACTATAGTTTCCTTTACCTTTCACCATCATCCGAGTTATGTGGAAACATGTCCTCTTTAAGCAAATATGACGTGGCAACACACTTTGAGGGTAAATTTAAAATTTGCTTTTAAAGTAACAAGTTATTGGTTATGTGAATTATTCATATATTGTGTACGTTGTCGGGTCATGTTTAAGACTGCCGGCCACTAAATCAGAGAGAAACTGAGCAAAAATTTAACGTAATTTACAAATTTTAACTATCAGAATTATTCTGATAGTAAAAATTTGGAAATTTCGTTAAATTTTTCTCTGAATTGAAATAAATTCATGGTTTGAATGGTTTGAAAAAATTCTTGAACTTTCAACAAATTTGAATTACGGTTATTCAAACTGGCATTTTATCGTGTAAAATCAGTCAAACCTACATGGTGACAGCGTTGAACGATGCTTAGTATGACACCTAAGCTACACAGTTACACCAAAGGTTGTTTGGCCGTTAAACCTCCCATAAACAATACAAAAATCCTTAACCCTATAAACAGGTGGCTAAGTAATTTCAAAGGAAACCCCCGAATATGAGACCAGGGACCACCCCTTAGACTTTCCCATAAATATAACTAGCTAAGTATACGTAGACTTCCATTCAGTTATAAACCGTATTCTTCAGTGATAAGGTGGAAAATTGTAGTGACGTTACTTAAGAACGGGTAAGCTTAAGCAATAATGTTCTCACATTATTCTTGAGGACTGTTGGTCTAAATTAATTTTTATGGTCCAGGCTGGATAATTGGGATTCTCAGTTGTAGGTACTGTGTTATTAATATTATTCTTGTTTTTTTGTTGGGAACAGAAATATAGGCAATACCCTTCCAGTTAATGTTGAAAAAAAAGATCACGACTGTTATCCTCGGGCTCGGTAGATATCTTACTCAGGTCTTCAGTTACTTAGATCTTTGAGGATATCTTAAGAGGCTAGTCAGAGGCACGTCCAAACATAACATTTGGTACAATGCCCACATTTTGCACGGTAGTTAGTATTCCGTACGTGACAGGTTGCCAGCCCATCGCCGCTTATAAGAATACCTATGACACACATCTTCGACTTTTAGGTTCTAAGGTATGCCGGTTTTCTCATGATCTACTGAGCCTGGGGATTAGTCGTTTTTAATTTTTTTTTTTTTAATAACATAACCAATTCTGAACTAACGACCTTAGGATCAGAAAACAGGAATATGCACCACAATCATTATGCCCAAGAATTAGTCACAAGAGACCCCACAATCCTTAATAAAACCTCTTGTTAAGGTGAAAATAACGGGAACCTATTACGAAAATACCTCGTGAAGAGAATGTTTTAATTTCGTAAAGATTGTTATCTCTTCTCTGTGTCTCCATTATTTATTCAGGATTTTTAATTAAAATAGTTCGCAAAGGGAACAAAAGCGTAAGATTTTAAAGTTGCGGTAAACAAAGTGAAGATTAATTACAGTTGCATTTTGTGAGTAATGAGTTGTGATACCAGGGGCTTACTACGGGTTTTCATAGTTGAAACTATGATCGTTTCATTTTCTTTAATAAATTTACCTGCACTACAGGGTTTTACTAGACTACTTCCAAAAATTTCAGGGGGTTAAAAAACCCATTAATATAAACAACTTTTTCTAAGAAACCACTGACTGCAAATACACAGAATAGCAATAACACAAGATATCGTGAGCGCGAAAAAAACAGCTGTTTCGTACAAAAGTTTTATACCTACTTGGCTAAAATGTATGAAACAGCTGATTTTTCTTTCGCGTTATAAAGCGGAAACTTACGCAGTGCACTTTGAACACAAAAACACTTTTTGAACGCGAAAGTAATCTGCCGTGTGATTCTGTAAGACCTCATTCTAAACTTCAAATCTGAATCTGCTGTGAGTTTCTTGATTGGCATGCTAAAAACTCGGTTGTTAACTCGAATGAACACTAGCGCCACTCTTGCGAGCGTGTCAGCGAGTTGAAATAAATTGATGGGGAGATTTTGACATATAAAGTATGAGATAACGTAAGAAGGGCATTCTATACGGTAATTCCCAAGTCACTTCGACGCTCGCTTCGCACTCGAACCCGATTCAAAGTGTCAAATAAAAAGGTCAATGTCAAATGTCATTTTGAACCTTAGGCGAAGTGAGAGTGAATTGCGATGTGAGATGCGAGTTGATGTTTGAATTTTACAGAATCGACGTACTGGTGAGATATAGTTAAAGATTGAAGGGTAAGGCCTAAATTATCTAAATCCTAGGTCCTAGATGGTTTTTAGACCTTGATTCTAAAATCACGTAGAAGAGATTATAAAAACAAACAAAACTCGTGAAAACTAATTTGTTACAGACAAAATATTAAGCTAAAATATCTGTTCACTCCTGAAAGCTTAGAAACTTATTTCAGTAAAATCAACACGAACCAAACTAAATTGACCAAGACCTTATCGAAGAAAATGCCAGTAATATTAGGAATTCTCACAGTAGGTACAGGTGCGAAAACTCATCAGGTCTGTCTCACTCTAACACCTAACATAATATGCACTTTATTGCCCAGACTTATGATTCAAAATAGTGCGAATTAATTGGTTAGTACCATTGCTAATGGTACTAAAAACGGTAAAAATAAAACCTCTTGTCAAAGAAAATTGAGCTGTGACTGAATTAATTAAAGTTTGATTTACAAAAAACAAAAAAAAACACTATTGTGACTTTCTTACCTATTGATATCGGACGTCAGAGTCGCATAACCAGAATCCATCACCATCATTATCAGTCTATTGCTGGTCACAGATAATGTATTTATATATAAATAAATAAAATAGATAAGTAATGCTGGACAATCCACACCGCATCATCTAGCCCCAAAGTAAGCTACTCAAAGCTTTGTGTTATGGGTACTAGATAACTGATATATTTAATACATTAATATAAATGGATAGATATTTTTTATTATACATAGAAAACACCCAGACCAACGGAACAAATTTCTGCAGATAATACACAAATTTGTTCCGAGGCGGGAATCGAACCCGCAACCTCTTGCGTCGCAGGTGGGCTCTCGCCCGCTGCGCCACAGAGGTCGTCAATATAATAGTGAAACTTTATGTAAAAGTATTGTTTATTCTGTGTCAGAAGCCAAATATTTCGACTTGTTTGAACATGATTACGATTCGACACTATTCTGTGGTTAGCCAATCAGTAGCGAAAATAAGTGACCTATATAGAAACCCGGCTTGGTCTTACAAGAGGGACAAGGATGTAAGAATGTTGAGTAGGTACTAAAAGAGTATTAATTTAGTCTTTAGATAAAAACGGTGAAAAACGTTAGAAAACCGGCTTGTCGTATAACCTAAAAAGTACGAAGACACGTGTCAAAAGCACGAAAGAAGCCTTTAAGAGGCACTATAATCTTTTCACCACACTGGTTCATAAATTAGTGACAGAATAAGAAGAAGTTTTAAAATTACATGTTTTTTTGTGGTAGGTATGCAACAAATATTATATAAATCTGGAATAAATTCTAACCTGTGAACGGACAATACATGGAATATAATTGTATTATACTCGTACATGTAATGACCCCACACAAATAAAGCCTTGGTAGGCGTGGCTTGTCAGTTTTGCCAAAGAATTATATTCAAAATTTACGGAACACGTTACACGGCGATTTAAACTCAAACGCCGAGGGGAAAAATGTACATTAATAAATTTTTGGCAAATCCACGAAGAAGTTTCGATGTGTGACATTTGGTGTCATGTTTCGTGGATATTTCCCCTTCCCTTTTCTCGTTCACTGGGTTGTAACCATGTTTATAATAATAATAATAAATAATAATAATGCTGGACAATCCACACAGCATCATCTAGCCCCAAAGTAAGCTACTCAAAGCTTGTGTTATGGGTACTACATAACTGATATATTTAATACATTATATACATAGATAGATATTTTTTTTTATTATACATAGAAAACACCCAGACCAACGGAACAAATTTCTGCAAATCTTACACAAATTTGTTCCGCGGCGGGAATCGAACCCGCAACCTCTTGCGTCGCAGACGGACTCTCGCCCGCTGCGCCACTGAGGTCGTCGATGTTCGTCGGTGTTTGTTTTTAAAGTACTTCCAGTGACCAAAAGTCCGTGTGAAAACCGGTAAAAACGGGTGAATGTTGCGGCGGACAGGTGAAATAGTTCGAAAAATTGCCCCGCGGTCAGACGCTACGTTGCCTCCGGCGTTTTCTTACCGGGACGGAGTTCAAGCCCAATTAGGGTGTATAGAAAAAGAATTCCAATGTAACTTGTTACAGTTCTATTTAAGACTGCACATTGAAGGATTACTTTTTTGGTTTTTTTGTTATAGATCGGTGTGGAAACCAGCGTACACTAAAACTGAAAATTGTGTCATAAATAAATAAATAAATAAATAAATAATGCTGGACACTATCACACAGCATCATTTAGCCCCAAACTAAGCGGAGCTTGTATTATGGGAACCACATGACTGGTAAACTACATAGATACATTTTTGTAAATACCATACATATTATACATAGAAAACACCCAGACCTGAGACAAATATCTGCAAATAATGCAAACATTTGTCCCACGGCGGGAATCGAACCCACAACCTTCTGCGTCTCAGGCGGACCTTCGCCCGCTGCGCCACAGAGGCCGTCATAGGTTAGTATTAAGTCATAGTTTAGCGGCGATGGGCTTGCAACCTGTCTTCTATTTGTTTAGAGTTTAGGAGGTAATCTCTAAAACTACACATCCAATTTCAAAATTTTTTCACCAATGTTTAAAATATTTTATTACTTTTTTATCAAATAGCATAACATACGATATTGATGCCGAAACAACACTTTTTTGAATTCTTGTCTGTCTTTTTGAATTCGAATTTTTGTTATGAAACTCTAGCTTGTTCTATAAAATAGGATTTACGATATAAGTCATCACGCTCACTGACGATCAACAATATTTGCGCGATTCGCGGGCAGAGTCAGGGGTACTTACAGCTAATAGTTTGTCCAACAAAACGAACTAATACAAAACTTGCTAAGTATATTATGACTGTTTATGACAAATAATGTCTATTAATTTATTACCTACCTACTGACCTCTAAAAACAATTGCTGAGTAGGTACCTACCTTAATTCGAACGACTACCTACTTATAAATTTTGTAAATATTATATGATTCTCATGTAAGCGATATTTATATCTTTTTGAAAATAAATAATTATTGAACTAAACTAATAGGGCAATCAAGTGCTAAACATCATTGGTTGGAGATAAGGAACTTAGGGCGCGTGCACGTTGAGTCCGTTTCTGTCTCTTGAGTATAGTAAGTTGAAGATTTTAACGAATTCATTCACACACATTCATCCACCTGCTAAATACGTTCAATTGATTTAGCAAAATTATCATTAGTAGGCTGATTGCGAACGTGAGCTGGGAACCAACACCCTAATTTATGTCCCGAATTCGGCGCATAATGAATGCTAAGGCAGTTGTTCCGCTGAAAGCGAGTAAACGATCTCTCAACTCTGCTGGCTCTAGCTATGTAGGTTTTGGGGTCGATTATCTTATCGCACCATCGACGTGCTTTCAAAGTATAGCGCACAATAAATTGCAATGTACATTTTTATTATTCAGAGCGATTCTACGAGTACTTTATAAGAACCATTTACAGTTCACATAATAATGAGAATTAGATTAATTATTTACTGGTACATAACTGATGTATAGGCGACCAAGAAATTGGTTTACCACTTTTGATGACATCTCCCAGTAACATAATTATTCGCTAAGGATTACTATGACAGATTCTGACTAATATAACAATTTGGGAAGTTGGTAGAGTTGCTAAACATTACTTATTGAAGAAAAAAAACATATCGACTGCCAATCAAAACTTTAACAACATTAAATAGGGTAGTGAAATATTTCTAATATAGTGAATAGATACTCGCTCGGCGATAAAACTCCTTATTGCTAGTAGCTCATCGCTTATAGTACGTAAGTGGACCAATACCTAACGGTCGATCTGCTTGTGCTATAGTTCATTGTTTGCTTCAGCTATGCGTAATGCTGTTAGGGCCTAGTTTTGTAGATTAAAACGCGATTTCGGCCGTACTGAATCGTGCATTTTAAACATCTATGTAGCAGAATGTCTAAATATGTAAAAGCTCTATGTACATATTAACTAGCCACTAGGCGTGTCATAAATTTACTACGTTGACAAAAAATATATAAATGCAATTAATAGTCTACTTATAATCGTAGACACTATGTACTTAGGCTTATACACTATCTAGACACGCGGCAGCGTGTCAAGCCAAGTTCAAGCGAAGCGAACGGGCGATGCGCGCCTAGTGTAATAATACAGGAACCATTTGGGTGATTTTTCACCCCCTCGTAACTCAAAAACTATTTCACATAAACAAGTCAAATTTGGCTCATCTATTGCCACTTGCGAGTAAAATATGTGCACCGAATTTCATAAAAACACCTCAAACGGTTATTAAGATATTAACGTCCAAAAATGCCTGGTTATGGAAAATTTTATCACTGACTGACCTATAGACGTTAATTATAACCCAGTTCCAGATGACCTAGAACGTTCAAATTTGGCATCCAGGTAGGTAGTGGGGTGGATACAAAGGAAAAAATCTGAAACTTGCAAATTTTTATATTTTTAACGTACTTTTTCAATTAATTGATTCTCCTAGGAACCCTTACTAGCGCCTGTAATATAAGAATAGCAATTTAAATAGATCACAGTCGGTCATTATGTGGATTTTAATAGGGTCTTGACGTGAATATAATAACGAGTGGAAGTAGTGTCTTGGATTGGTAAGTAGTACACTCTTACCTAGGTATACAATGTGCCAATAGTTGAGCCGTCTATGCAGATAGGTAAGTATGACTATAGGTATGTATACCTACAATGTGCCAATAGTTTGAGCAGTCTATGCAGGTAGATAGATATGGCTAGATAACTATTCAGGCCTAGATTATAGTGTGTCTCGGCTTGTCGGATAGGTAGTAGGTAGGTATACTTATTCAGTAAGTACTCAAGTACCTACCTACCTGCTTAGTATGTACCTATACCTACAATGTGCCAATAGTTTGAGCCGTTTATGCAGGATTATATAAGTGTAATAATATAAGAACAAGTACTTACTTACTAATAAGTTCTGTACAAAAACTAATGATATCCCATCAAAAACATAAATGTGAAATGAGAGCCAAGTTCAATAAGTAAGTAGGTATGCTTTAGTCGTTGACTTCAGCGACAAAAGAAGTGAGATCTAAACGGGTGCCAAGTACAATGGTCATTCCTAAAACTTATTTATAACAATATTAAATATTTTTAAAAACTTTAAAATATCATTTCATCTCATAATTTAGGATATTATATTGAAGCCTTAGGTCTAACTTGGCTAGTTTTCTTAAGAGTACGAATTATATTAGGTATAACTTGCACGTTCTTATTTTATTCTTCTAAAAATTTGGCTTGCTGGTAGAAACTAGCGATCGGACATTGTAGGTAAGTAGTTAATAATAGGAAGGTAATTCGTATAATGATAACTAGCCAAGTTAGACCTTAGGCTTCAATATAATATCCTAAATTATGAGATGAAATGATATTTTAAAGTTGTTAAAAATATTTAATATTGTTATAAATAAGTTTTAGGACTGACCATTGTACTTGGCACCCGTTTAGATCTCACTTCTTTTGTCGCTGAAGTCAACGACTAAAGCATACCTACTTACTTATTGAACTTGGCTCTCATTTCACATTTATGTTTTTGATGGGATTAGAAGATTTTCATGACTCAACTTTAATTAATGCATACGTTGTACTAAATGTACGAACGAAAATACTTTTAAAAATATTATTTAAATGCTCGCGGATGCGGTTTACAAGTTTTTTTTCCAAGAACAATTAGTTTAGATGTAGTAGAAAGTAGTGAACGAGTTACTTCGTTCCTCGGACACAACCAGGGCAGTGCTGCAAATTTGAGAGGGCCTATAAATTAATTAACATTGTATCATTTATCATGACAATCGGAGCGAGCCGGCTACATCCATTAACGTTCGGTTAACCATCTCATTAGTGCACGTTAGATTTGAAATTATGCGTGAGACACGGAGATAAACGAATTTGGAAGAGGTAACGCTATTATTTTATTCCGGGTATGGGTGCGTCGGTCGTGCGGTATCGAGATGGGCCGACGATATAGAATCTGTCGCTGTCTGGTTGTGAGGTTTGGTTGAGTTCCTCACTCACCCTTTTAAATGTTCTCATAGATTTAAATAAATAGAAGTCTGAGAAGATGTCTAAAATGTTTGGGGATTACAGACGTAGTGAATATGTAAAATTTAATATTTATTCTTCTTCTTCTTCTTTTACCGTTGCACAGGTTTTTCGAACTAATGTGGTGAAAAGATAAAAGCGTGCTTTTTTAGCTTTTTTTTTCTTTTTTTAAAGGCTTTTTTGTTCTCTCTTGAGAAGTTAGTTTTGTGCACTCGTAATCATTATTATAGATCTATCTAGTATCTCTACCTCAATGCCCAAGTCAGTACCGGAATGCTATTACGGCAAGCCAGCCCGGGTACTACGTATTATATTAACCTATTTATGCCATGATTGATTAACATTTCAATGGTCTAGACAACCGGCTAATCTCATAAGATTTCATTATACTAATTAGGAGTGGAGCCGCTATTTTAGATAGATTTTGAGTTTAAAATATATTTATTTAATATATTGAAATCATTAGTCTAAGTCGCATTCTAGGTGAATCTAGTACTTCTTAAGCTTTTCCGGTTATAACACATATTTTTGAACTATGTACTAAAAGACTCTGTAAAATTCGTAATAGGAGGAAAAAATTACGAGGATAGATGGACATGTACCTAGTACATGTCCATCTATCCTCGTAATTTTTACATATTTTCTCACTGTTTAAACTTTCACTGGACTCTCTAAATCACTCCAGGTACCATCAAATTTTAGCAGGACTAACAAACATCAATTCATTTTTGTATGTACATAAGTATATATATTGTTTTGAGGATAGACAGGGTTACGTTTTTAGTTTAAATCGTTTTTTAGTGTATAATATTTATTAATATTTAACCACTTTATCTATTTGTATAAATAAAATAAAATATATGAGATATATAAAATACGAAATAACAACAAATGAAGTCAAAAACTATTCACAAACTATATCAAAATGAGTAGGTATTTAAGTTCAGCGCTGAGTTTTAAATATATTAGAATAAGTGTTTTAATATATTAAACTTGTATAACCTAAGGTAGCGTAGAGTAACATGATTATATTTTCTCAAGATCCAATTATGAAGTGTGGGACGCGACTTTTTTGTATTGACCATGCTGAGAGAGAATTTAGACTCTTTGTTTATCAAATTACAAAATGTGTTATAAATTAATAAAGTTATAAATTAAAAATCCTATCCGTAAGGATAGTTAAGCCAAAGAAAAGATGGATGAACTGTGTGAAAGATGACATGGGTAAGAAAGGATGAGTATTGAGATGACGAACGATAGAGGGAAATGGAAGAAGATCACATGTTGTGCCGATCCCACATAACGTGGGAAAAGGGCAGGAAGATGATGATGATGATGTACCTATACGTTCATATAATATTGTTACATACATAATTATAAATTCGAATATTTGAACTCATTTGTTATGTTGAGATCATTGGAAATTTATTTGTGTTAGTACAACAAAGGGTGAAAACTGCGAAAATTGTCATAATGATTGTATTGTATTGACATATTACTACTGATCATTGAAAATCACAATAAAAATAAATACGTATAATACTTGTATGTAGGCATCCGTATATCTAAAAATAGTATTTAGTTAAGTTAAATGGCGCTATGGGTAAAAATTTGATAGGCATAGTCTAGAATTCAACATTTTCTTAAGAGATGACCAGACCAACTATAGCGTTAGATGATTTACATACAATCATTAAAGTCTGCAGCATAGCAGTTGATAATGCATAGACAGAGACACGGGTTGAAGCCACGTTAAAAAATTTGGACCTCGTTAAATTTGATAAACATAGGGCTAGTTTCACAATGCTCCGTTAATTTAAACTAACAGCTCTTCAGCCTTTTAATTGCCTATTAAAGTTGATAGTGTTACACCATGTCCTGACAAAGGATTATCTTCTTTAAAAAGAAATTACGTAAAATAGATACTTACATTAACAGACGATAATTAAAATTCATGTTAATTTTGATGCCCGATCCAGTAATGCTTTGTTAAAAAATGTTTGGAGAATTTGGGCCTTAATATTAAAATACTCGCGACTTAAAGTCGCGTCCGATAGCTTTGTTTAGAAGAATTTGTAGCTTTTACTGCTGCGCAATATGACGTGGTAGTCTTCATGCAGACAACAATGTATTTAGGTGTTTAATTAAGTAAGAACTTCATTTAGTTTTAATACCTTTCTTGTATTTTACGGTGTATTTCGTACGAATAAAGTCTCTCAGTAATTTTAAATTGTTTCTTCTTCTAGTATTACTGGTTTTTTCAAACTAGTGTAGTATGTTTGTGCATCTTAAAGGCTTTTTTGCAATTTACGAGTTTTTGAAGTTATTCAGTATACGACATACCGGTTTCCACAAGATGTTTTTCTTAATAATTTCATTAAGTAATACATTTTTTTTCAAAAATTTGAACCCTGACTTTAAGGATTCATCATCATTCTCCTGCCCTTATCCTACGCTAAGTGGGGTCGGCACAACATGTTTTCTTCTTCCACTCACTCTTATCATTCGTCAACTCTGAGTCTACTCCTTTTACATTCATATCATCTTTCACACAATCAAACACTTTTTCTTCGGCCTTCCTCTTCTTGCGTAAGTACCCAGATACACTCATACCCATATCTTTTTTGGTGACATGGTTTTCATTCAGAATTAAATCGACCAAAATGATTAGACCTCCAATGGTATAAAAAGTTACCTAACAAATCAGAATACCAACATATTTTTTAACCTCCTTCAAAAAAGGAAGTTTATTTCGTCTGTAAATTTTTTTCCATAAATCGAATTAAAGTCTCGATAACTCATTAGACATGTAACATTATCAAACGGACGTCTCAAAACTTCCCAAACAAAATTCAATCAAGAAGAGTAGATTCTGACAAAAATCGACTTGATAAAATGTAAATGAGGGTAATATAATAATATAACCTGGCAGCTTTTCGTTTTCAAATTTATTGAGCGGAATTAAAGATGGACGAAGGGAATGGTAATTTTTGAAAATGGATTTATTCGATTAGGCATTTTATTTATTTCTTTTTAGTGCCTTTAACGCTTCTAACTTCTTTCGCGCGCAGTTTTTTTAATTGAAAGAAAGTATGCACTAAAGTGTGTGATATTAAAAGTGGTGTCGAAGTACTGCACAGATGACGTCACGCTATTTTTACTCGACTAAAAAAGAGGGTGATTTGTTTAAAGTGTTAGATACACTTTAATATTTTAATACACTTTAATTTGCATACATAGATATGTATGCATGTGTCTTGCCTGTCACTGTATAGCCTGAACGTGTTTCATGATTTTGTTTATAACATAATTCACAAATGATCATCTTTTCGATTTGGTAATTAAATACAGTTTTTTTTTATTTATTTTTTTTGGGTTCTTTCAAAAATAGTTGAAGCACAATTAATTCTTTTACCACATTAGTTTGCAAAAAAATATTGACACGATGAAAGTAAAAGTTGAAAAATGATTTTTGTCACAGTATTGTGGCATGTCAGAACTGACCTATAAATAAGAACTTTTATTTTATTAAAATATTATTAAGACCGTTACTAACTAAGTTATTAGCCACTATATTGTAGCAAATATATCAGTTATCTAGTACCCATAACACAAGCTTTGAGTAGCTTACTTTGGGGCTAGATGATGCTGTGTGGATTGTCCAGCATTATTTATTTATTTAAATCTGAACTGACCCTTATAATGTGATTTCATAGTGTCTTAAAATGTCCTTAAAACTACTAACTAAAACGTTCACCGCGCTGAAAACGGCCATGCTTAACCACACGTTTCTGATAAAAATCCTTTTAAACTTCGCCAAATTGCTGTCTGTTTTTTGTTGAATTTGAGATTGAATTGGATTTGACCTTGTTTGTTTAGGATCTTCCTTTATTATAACGATATTGTATTGATCCTATGTCAATATAATATGATTTTTATTATGATCGAAATCTATTGAATTGGATGGAATATGTCCTAAGTTGAAATCAACGTCCGTATCAAAAGAATAATTTGGCTTCGTTTTTGTTAATATATCAAAACACGTTATGTTGAACAAACTGATATTTATATTCTACTCTCTTATATACGAAGTTGGTACATACGTAACGATTGACTACAAAAATCTATACATATTATAATAAAATCGTTTGGAAACCGTGTACTTTTGATATTATCAAATCAAAATTAGTGCTACCTAAAGAAGACACGCTACTTAGCAAAAAACAACAGTTTTTGAAAAATTGTGAGTTTGTCTCCTTACTGTGCGTTTGTGCTCACTATTCTCCACAACGGCTGAATCAAATCAAATGCAGTTTTCAATGTGTTGAGATTTATTATTATAGTCAACAAGATTTATTATTATAGCACATAGGCTACTTTTATTCCTGAAAAAATTACGGTTCCCGAGACAGATTTACTTTTGTTTTTCGAGGTACCACGTGAGGGAAACAGAGGGTGAAAACTAGTAGCGATTGACTACAAAAATAATATAATAAATTATAAATTTTCTCAACAAATTATCCCAAACAGGCTATTCAATTTCCTTCTCATAATTATAACGTAATTTTTAATAGCAGTTGAATTATTTGGGTGATTCCCATGGGACCCGTTTCCGTGTTAAGTTGGACTAATTGAAAAGTATGCACCACAAAGGTACTCTTCATTTATTTTTACTTGTCAAAATGGTTACCTTCATTAATTATTTAATATATGATTTAAATTATGGTCGAAGGTTCAAACCTAGTCGTGCACCATTGAGTTTTTCTATTCCTAAAATGTATGTATGCAATGTTGTGAAAGAAAACATCTTGAGGAAATCGGCATACCCTAGAACGTAAAATAATAAAAAGTTAGTCATTGGTTAGTATTCTTATAAGAGGCGATGGGCTTGCAGCCTGTCATGTACGGAATACTAACTACTGTGCAAGATGTGGTTACGTGCCAAATGTCATGTTCGGACGTGGCTCTGACTATCCTCTTTAGATATCCTCAAAGATCTGAGTCACTAGAGGTCTGAGAAGATATCTACCGAGCCTGGGGATTACAGCCGTAATTTTTAAAGCGGTTTCAGTGGTAGATCTCTCCTCAGATCCCTAGTTACTTAGATCTTTGAGGATATCTAAAGAGGGTTCACAGGCACGCCCAACGATATTTGGCACATGCCCACATTTTGCATATTTTCTGTACGTGACAGGCTGCAAGCCCATCACCAACCTCAGTTATTTATAAATTAGCTGTATCAATTATAATAAGTTTTATCAAACTCACAGTTGCCAATAACTTCCTTTCATTTCAGAAGACTGGCGTGAAATTTTAATATTGACGAGATGGATTTTTTCACTTCAATTTTGGAAGTAATTTTTCCCCTAAAAGCCTTTGTACTATCTTTAACATTGTTCTTTGGCAAATATTCATTTTCATCTATTTTAAATAAAAATGTTCAATAAGTACAGTCAGCATCAAAAGGAGCAGGAAGTAAAAATAGAAATTGCGAGTGCTGGGGTTGTTAAAACATGTTTATCAAATAATTGATTTTATTCTAATGAATTTACAAGGTGTTTACAACAATTTATGCATTTAAAAAAATTGAGGATAAATTATAAAAAAATGAGTTATTAATTTGAACAGAACTCATGTATTAACACAACTTTGAACAGCCTTCTGTTTTCCTACTTTTTTATTTTTTGTATGTGCTGCTGATTTTCTCTTGAATAAATAAATACCTACTTTTAAACTTACGCGATCTGAACACATTATTATTAGTATTAGACGGGTATTTATCGCGTTTAAATTACCTTATATTTTCCCATCTGAACTCCATACACCCTAAGATCAGGTTTACGCATGAAATGGAGGAGAACAGATCGTTGGCTTTCCTCGATTTAAAAGTAATGGTAAAATCTAACGGGACCTTAGCACACACTGTGTATAGAAAGCCGACACACACGGACCGATATTTAAACGCTGCGTCACACCACCATCCGTCACATCTGGAGTCAGTAGCATCTTCTTTGGTAAACAGAGCTCATGACCTCTGTGACCCTGAACACCTACACAGTGAGTTGGAACATGTTCAGGAGGTTCTGAAACGGAATGGCTACCAGACTAATATCAGATGGCAACCCAATCGGAGGCGCAAAGAAAAACAGGTTGAAGCGACTAGACAGCCGGCGTTTCTACCTTATGTGAAAGGAGTGACGGACAAAATTGGAAACATTCTTAGGAAGTTTTCGATTAAGTCGATCTACACTCCGCTCACTAAGATGGCGAAACGACTTCGGACACCTAAAGACGTAGTACCCTTGCAGGTTCCAGGAGTCTATAAGATCGATTGCAGCTGCGGGCGTTCCTACATAGGCCAGACTAAACGCACGGTCGCAGAACGCGTAAAGGAACACATAGCAGCGGTCAAAAATCGACAAACATACAGATCGGCAATAGCTGATCATGTTGTAGACTCAGGACCCAATCACTGGATTGAATTACACAAACCGCAGGTCATCTGTAATGAAAGGCATTACTACAAGAGAATGGTTCGGGAAGCGATTGAGATTAAGAAATATCCTAATTTCAATCGTGAAGACGGTTTCAGACTCTCTGCCTCATGGAATCCAGTGCTAGCTAAGTGTACTCGTCGTAGACCGGTTATTCAGCGCGTCGCGGATACTGTTAGTGTTGTGTGTCGTCCGAGTGTACAGATGGACATCCCTATTGTCGAGAACGAAGTGAGGGTAGTTGCAAATAATGCGACCCCCGCTTCGCGGAGGCGGTAGCTCCAGTACTCCAGTCTACCCGTGACCACGACAGCGTGCAAACCTGTCGAAACGTCGGGAAAATATAAGGTAATTTAAACGCGATAAATACCCGTCTAATACTAATAATAATAAATAAATACCAACAACAAACAATGTATAGTTATAAAACAGAGTTCAAATGATTGACCCAAGGTAATATACCCAAAAAGCGTACCCAACGTTACCTCGTTATAGCTATACTGTTTCTCTGACCAAGATAAGCCACAGTTGTTCATCCGTCTCGTCTACCAGTATTTTGAATAACTCTTATTAATTTTGTACTATTTTGAATAATATTTTTTCACATCTTCTTTTGACTGCGACTGTACTTATTCGCAAATGCCTAATTTTATCATCCAATATCTAAATTTAGTGGATGGCTAAGCTTGTGAAATGAGCGTCGAAAGATTTTCTCAGCCAATTATTTTTGGGTTTGGGGAAAATGTAATTATAGAATCTTTCGTTTATTTTTATTTCAGATAATTTTACTTGAATTTTCGTGGAAGTTACAAAGGCCATCTTTATTAAGATGAGATGCAGAGCAACCTCAGGAAGAAGATACACTCATCGCGCAGATGTGTGATTCTGTAAAACCTCATTCTAAACTTCAAATCTGAATCCGCTGTGAGTTTCTTGATTGGCATTCTAAAAACTCGGTTGATAATTCGAATTTACACTAGCGCCACTCTTGCGAGCGTGTCAGCGAGTTGAACTAAATTGACGGAGAGATTTTGACAGATAAAGTATGAGATGACGTAAGAAATAGCATTCTATACGGTAATTCCCAAGTCACTTCGACGCTCGCTTCGCACTCGAACCCGATTCAAAGTGACAAATAAAAAGCGTCTTATGCGAAGTGAGAGTGAATAGCAATGTGAGATGCGAGTTGATGTTTGAATTTTACAGAACCGACGTACAGATGAGAGCACTGGTGGTCTAGTGGTGGCCTCGCCTTCTGATCCCAAGGTCGTAGGTCCAAATCCGGTCGTGCACCAATAAATTTTTTGTTCGAAAAATGTATGTGCACTGAACCTAAAATCTCAAATGGTGAAGAAAAACACCGTGAAGAAACCGGCTGTTGTAAAACATAAAATGTTCATAGTGCCTTGTGCCATGTCCATTATCCACACCAATTGACATGACTACTAAAATAAGAAAAAAAACATCGATCACACGTCATCGACCACAAATTCCTCGAGCAATATCAAAGTAATATTACTTTAATATTGCCCAGAGAGTTTGTGGTAACGCCTCAGTTGATTAAGACTAAGAACCGTTATTTAAAACGTTTACGATAATTTACGAGTAGTCTTTGTACTGAACAAAATAAGATCGGGTGTGTTTTAGTACTTTATAAGTTATCTATACTAATATTAAAGAGGAAGATTTGATTTTTTGTTTGTTTATTTGAATTGAATAGGCTTCAAAACTACTGGACCGATTTGAAAAATTCTTTCACCAATGGTACTTCGCGGGCGACGCCGCGAGCGGACGCTTGTCTATACTAATATTATAAAGAGGAAAACTTTGATTGTTTGTTTGATTGTTTGTTTGTTTGTTTGTTTGTTTGTTTGTTTGAATTGAATAGGCTCCAAAACTACTGGACCGATTTGAAAAATTCTTTCACCAATGTGTAGAATGAACTTTCAGGATGAACATAGGCTATATTTTATGTAGGTACTTCGCGGGCGACGCCGCGGGAGAAGCTAGTACTTTATAAGTTAGTTTGCGGAACAATAGAATTACCAACTCTGTCGCATTGTGAATTATAATCACAGATGCAATAATGCTTGCATGTAGTTAGCATAGTCATGAATGTGTTAGATACATAATAGGTATTGATTTGGTGACGTGAATTCTGCCTCTGGATCTAAAGTTGTAGGTTCAAGGTTTGCCAAGTGCGAATCGGACTCACGCACGAAAGGTTCCGTACAATTATCTATAAAAACGGCAAAAAAATCACGGTTGTTGTAAGAGACACCCTGAAGTATTTATTTTAGTCTGTTTTTTAGTATTTTTTGTTGTAGCGGCAACAGAAATAAGTACATCTTCTGCTATTTTTGTAACACTATTTTTTATTTGAAAACTAGCTTTCGCCTACGGCTTCGCCCATGGAAACCGTACCTTTTTCCGGGATAAAAAGTAGCCTATGTGCTATTCCAGACTATAATGTATATCTGTGTCAAATTTAATCCAGATCCGTTCATCCGTTTCAGCGTAAATGAGTAACAAACATACATCCATACATTCCTACAAACTTTTGCGTTTATAATATAAGTAGGATGTCAAAAGTACCTACAGGCATGGTTTTCAATTAAACAAAAAAAATCAATTTTATTTCGGAAACGGCTCCAACGATTTTCATGAAATTTAGTATGCAGGGGGTTTCGGTGCAATAAATCGTTTTAGCTAGGTTTCATTTTCAGAAAACACCGAGTTAAGCTCGGTCATCCAGGTACTATAAATAAATACACCAAAACCAGACTTGGTGGGAAAGTACAAGTAGGTACTTATGAAGTCCTTTGTTATCCGAAGAAGCACTTAATAATTACGAAATTCTACCTATTAAGTGCAGCGAACGAGTTGAAGTAGTGGCGAGACCATTACTCCTTGTTCCAGGAATCGAGAGTCGTTCAACAAACCAGTCATTTGGATAACGTTTGCGTGAGTCTCTCCTACGTGGGTAATGCACTTCATGAAATACGATATAATTCACGCGTTGCAGTAGTGTTCAAATGTGGTTGTCAGATATATTCGACTCACAGCTCAGTTGGTAGTAGCTCTGCCTTCTGCGTTGCAGGTTCTGGGTTCGATCCCCACCCAGGATAAATACACTTGTGTATTGAACAGAGATGTTTATTCTGTGTCTGGGTGTTATAATGTATTTTATGTAAGTATGTATTTATAAAAAAAAGTATATTTTTATCTATCAGCTATCTGGTTCCCATAAAAACAAGCTTTGTTTAGTAGGTGGCGTTGTGAGAATTGAATATAATATTTATATGATATGAGCGAGATCTTCTAACATAAGTACCTACCTACATTGTGTATATATTTTTTAATTACAGTTTTAATAAACCAATATCCTTTCTTCCATACCATAATACTATATCCATAGTAATATTATATATGCAAAAGTAAGGGCGTTTGTCCATAGCCGCCGTCCCCGTCACGTCACCGAGAATGAGATTATTTCGGGCCGAGTTTAATATGACGTAACGGCGATCGTTTGTCCACCACAACCGATTTCCGATTGATTACAAACAAAATAATAACTGAGCTCGTGTACGGTGCGACGGTGACGGCGACGGCAGTGTGTCGACAAGTTCATACAAGTTCAGAAGTGTTTTGTTTTGCCGGCACATCGGCCCGTCAAAATCTCGGGCGACGATCTAGCGGTCACGCCGATCTACTCGCCATTTCGGCGGCCGGGATGACGGCGCTCGGGTGACGGATGTGCGGTGGACACGCGGCTAAGTGATGTAATGTAAATGTATGTACCGCTACTTCGGCGCCGTCATCTCGTTCTCGGTGACGTGACGGTGACGGCGGCGGTGGACAAAAGCCCTAACTCTGTTTGTTTGTTACCTTTTCACAACTAGACGACTAAACGGATCGTTATGAAATTTATCAAGGAAATAGGTTATAATATTATCATGAAGACGGGTATAATAAAATCCTTTGTCTAAAAAAAATATCTGGTGAAATAGAGGTTGTAAGTTTGTATGGAGAACGCATGGTCAAGTAACGCTGGGCGCAGTCAGTATTTGGATGGGTGACCGCCTCTTTGCAATACAATTAATGTTTATATTTATGGATTTTTGTGAACAAAGTTGCGAGTAACAGCTAGTTACAAATAACCACTTTTAAATTTGTTTTTAAATAATAATTTGTTCACATTTCCCAAACTTAATGCAAATTATTTATACCAATGTGTAACGACGTAATGTCATACATAACCAACGGGAAATAATTGCATTTCGTCTCTCATACAACATGCATGAGTTGTATGCAATAAGCGGAATTGGTAGAACCATCCAACGTACAACTCACAGCTGCTAATTAAATAGCTGGTTTGATTCAAATATTTGTCATAACATTATGACTAGTGACAATGCGACTTAGTCCCTCTACGCATTAGGTACACCCACCCACCCGTCTTAAATAATTTCATGCATCATGGTGTCAATGACATAAAATTTTTGGTGGTTTTTTTTTCCAATAAAGCCCGAGTTCTTGACATTGGTGTGGGGTATGTAAATTAAAGTAAAAGTTTCTTCCTCCATTAAAAAACTTTCCAAGAATTTTAAACGAAACAGCCATCTTTTGTTTCAAATAGACTTGACAACTCTGACGTTGACCACCCTTATATAAAAATACACTTGACACTAAAATTGATCTCTATGAAACAGATGGCATATAAATAAGGAAGAAGAAGAAGAATAATAATTTTCAGAATCTTTGAAACAAAATGAACGTAATAAATTTATTAGTAAGTTAAAAATTTGTATATTTTTAGGAGATAGTCGCTAGATGTAGATGTACTTGAAATGACCTATAGTATACCCATATAAACGACACAGACTGTGGAGCGAAATTGGCAACGTTTCATTCAAAATTGTGAGTTTCTACAATCGATACGGTAGAAAAATAAGACCTTTGAAATATTGTAGAAATAGAAATAGAAATATGATCACGACTGTAATCCCTAGGCTAGGTAGATATCTTCCTCAGATCTTTAGTTACTTGGATCTTTCGACGATATCTAAAGAGGGTAGTCAGAGGCATGTCCAAACATGACATTTGGTACATGCCCACATTTTGCACAGTAGTTAGTATTCCGTACGTGACAGGTTGCAAGCCCATCGCCGCTTATAAGAATACTAACCTATGACACATACCTTCGAATTTTTGGTTCTAGGGTATGCCGGTTTCCTCACGATGTTTTCCTTCACCGTTTAAGAGCACTGGCATTGCGCACATAAATTTTTCGAATGGAAAAACTCATTGGTGCACGACCAGGTTTGAACCCACGACCTTCGGATCATGAGGCCGGGGTGCTACCACTACACCACCAGCATAAAGCTAGCCGAGAGCAGGGTGAGGCTCTCACGCAACTTTATTCTAATACTTACATTTTTAATTTCGTGGTATCTTTCGCATGGAATGTCCGAATTGAGTAATTCAAAAAGCTGTATAAAGGTATTGAAGCAGTCTAGAACATGATGTGATTTATTTTGATAAGGATTAATATTAAGATACAAATAAAGAGCGTTTTTCTAAGAGTAGCCTTCAATTAAATTGTTAAAATAAAAGAACTCTTATTGTGGCATAACTATAATAGTTGGACATATGCTATTGCGACATGTAAATAATGATGTTTTCTACAAAGTCGTAGTACATTATTTTATTCTATCGTCAATAGTTTTCGCAGCGCACGCGATGTAAAGAATATTTTAGATATTTTTTTTACACCTTGGGTTACATTATTGAAGTTTTAGTAAGGATCCCTAATTTTTTTGAAAATATAATATAGCCTATGTCACCCGCTGATAATGTAGCTTCCCAACAGTGAAAGAATTTTTCAAATCGGTTCAGTAGTTTCGGAGCCTATTCATTTCAAACAAACAAACAAACAATCAAAGTTTTCCTCTTTATAATATTATATTATTATTATATATTATATTATTATTAGTGTAGATAAGTTGAACATTTGTTTAATTTTTAGGAGATAGTGGCTAGATGTAGGTATATGCACTTGAAATGACTTTTAAAGCGCTACAGACTGTGGAGCAAAGATGGCAACGTTCTATTAAAAATTGTATAAACCTAGTTTCTACGATAAACCGTAAAAGAGAACCAGCCAACTCAATATTAACTGTGACAAAACCACCGTAGCAATATTTTGTTTATTAAATTCGTTTTATGGTTCACTATTGCATAGTCTAGTAAAGTGTTTTGATTGTAGTACACGAAATATTAATTCTATGAAATCAAATTGGCTATTTTAAATACTCATAATTAATATTTTGGCTGTTTTCTAGGAATAAATTTATACGAGTATTGTTGATAGAATGAAAAATTTTAAAAAGCCACACCGCAATAAAGCTTAGTATATTCTCAACATTACAATAATATATTACTTATCTACTTTTATTTTCGATTATTTTAAGGGCAACTATTAATTTGTACATAGGCCTTACCACAAGCTCTTCGGGCAATATCAAAGTAATGTAACTTTGAAATTTCGTACCATAACCTACAAAAATTGTATTGAAGTAGTGTTACTTAAAACATGAATTGTGACGTTTGTGAAACATGATGGTTTGTAAGAGCTTGTTGTAAAGGCAGTTTGCCATCTTTTGTCAGTATTTTAAGATTTTGTTTGTAGATATTTTTAATGTAGGTACAATCAGACTTATTTTTTTTAAACATTGAGGGTAGTCTTCACTTCTCACTTACAGGACAAAGTAGTATAGATACACAATGATTTTAATATTGAGTAGACATCTCAAATAATCTTTACCATTTCAATAAAGCCTGATGTTTAAGAAAAATAATAAAATAAAAATGTATTATCATGATTAAATATTATAATAAAAGACTATAATAATTTACTATATTATTTTATTTGTCAAATTTTCTTAGTATCATAACTTAGTTATAATGTAATATGTATAATCTTTTACTTGTTCTACACTCAGTAATAACTTGCTCAAATCAACATTTATTATATTTTGATCTATTCAATTTTATTACTGTATTAATAAAACATTTTCTAAATAAAAACTATTAATATTTTTATTTACAAATAATTATTTTAGGTATTTACATTATTTTACATAATCTTATCGTAATCTTGACCTAAAAAAATACAGTAAATAACCTTAAAATCAGTGCTATTTTATTTTAATTGTGTCAATATTTTTAATAGCTAACCATTAAACTATTATTTAATTTATTTATGTTAGTAATAATAACATTGTCGACTTCTTGTCCCAAATATACAGACTTTACGTATAAAACGGATATTTTTACATTATTTACCCCAACTGGTATGGCTATTGTGACATTTCTAAGCTAAATCTAGACATGGTGATTAGGCCAAAAATAATTCTTATACCTTTAAACATGCAATTCGTGTATATTATGTATGTATATTATTATAATCTAAATCTCGGAAACAACTCCATCGATTTTCATGAAATTTAGTATGCAGAGGCTTTTGGGAGCGATAAATCGATCTAGCTAAATTTAATTGTCCAAAAAACAAAATTTACCAAAAAACCAGACACTAGATATTAAATTATACACCGTACCTATTTTTTCTTCGTCAAATAGTCGAATCTTTTAAATGTTTCATTCTAATCAGAAAATATTAAATTTACAAAAATCTTCATTCAACATAAGGTTACTGCTTATTAAATATTCACTACTCCTACCGTTTAACCTCTTTCGCTAGTTGCGTGTGAATACTACAGAGAATTTAAGATATTCCCTGCAAAGGTGTAAAGAATTTAAATAATGAAAGAGGATCCACACACACTGTATTTACTACGTAAATATCTATTTGATGTTCTTTCCAGTTTTAAAAAGAATTTTCTCACAGTTTCGAATATAAATAGTGATTTTTTTAACTTCTAAAAACTAAATTTTCAGTTATTTTTGTACAGTCAAGGGGCCGATTCCGTTTTAGAAACGTCACATTTGAAACTTGAAGTAACACTACTCCAATACAATTTGCATTGGTCATGGTACAAAATAACATTTTAATATTAATTCGGTAATATATTATGAATTCGTGGTGAGGCCCAAGGGCAAAAATATGTATACACATACAGTTAACATAGTTTGGTATTAATTTGTCATGGGCAAAATATGTAGACAATCGAACGCAAAACCATGTAACACTAATAATAAAAATATATATCCTTCAATGTTATCCAACTTTAGATAGCAAGTTAGCCAACTGGGGTCCGATTCTCAGGAATAGAGATTAATGTACTTTGACTGTACTTGATCTATATTTTGATAAACCTCTTGTAAGTAGGTACCTTTGTTATCTCGACTGACAAACACAAACGCTTTCAAAAGGGTTTGTAATCGCAATAAAAACAAAAACCCCTCGACTACCCTAATTATTTTTATTAAACCGTGCAATTATGAAGGATAAAACAGAAATTGCTATGTAATCCTTCAAACAGAAATTGAATTAGGAAAAGGGTTGTAACAAAAGGGAATGAATTTACAGATGAAGACATGACATAATACAGTCATCTAGGGATTAGTCTTTTCTAAAATGTTTAAGAAAAATATTTTTTAAATTAATATTATCTAACACTGATTATGATAAAAATAATATGTAGTCACTAGGTCTACAGAACTGACAACTTATATAAAATGGTTTTATTTGAAATTTGGGTTTTGTTATCAAATATGTTATCTTAGAAATAAATGCACCAAAAATCAAGATAAGATAAGTTTCAATTGTAATAAACACCAGACAGGGTTAAAAATAATAATAACAATAACGACATGGCCACAAGAACTTCATTTTTATTTGAGCTGTGATATTTTTATACTTTTCATCAGAAGTGACCTATCATATCATATTTTTTTTACATACGTAAGTACGTAATAAAAATATGATAAGTACTTAGTACAAAGTAAAATCTAGAAAATTGAAGAAACAAGAACCACTATTTCAATAGGGGCGGTTTTCGAAAAACATACTTGGCTAAACTGAATTTGAACTTTTTTTTAGAATAAAACATTTTTAGTTCGTCACTTAAACGGAAAATGTTGGTGTGAATCGATTTTTTTTTGAAAAGTGTTTTAGAATTAAATTTTTAATAAATAATTGAGAAATAACTATGATTTTTAAGGTTTTTTATTCCATAGCGTTATTCAAATGTTATTTTGTCTACCTCCCTATCACTATTGACTCTACTCATATGTTATGGTCGTTCCTTTAATAATATCGCAAAATATTATTTCACCATTTTAACCAAAATATTTGTTTCAATTTTCGTATTGCTTATTGTATTAAATTCATTTCGTTAAATAAATTTACTTTACAAAACATCTTGCCTCACCCAGTTTAACTACATAATTACAAAAGTTGAATTTATCAATATTTACAATATCTTTCTTTGCCGAAATTAGAAGGCCATTATAAATAGGTACAGTTTCTACGATAATTTTGATAAATTGAAAATTATATAACTACAATTTTGTTTAGTTACTTAAGCGATTCTTACAAAGAAAGTATATTCAAAAGTAGTTTTGCTTTGATCATTCCTTTTTCTGAACCTTTGCAGTCTTAAAATAAGTAACTTAATAAAATTTAGAAATTTAATTTCAAAAACTTTTACAATTCAAAAGAAGATTAGAAAGTTAGCGAAAGAAACTATACCTACGTTGAAAAATTTTTTCGGCAATTTAAAATTTACATTCTTAAATTTTATTTAATGATCTAATCTAAACGTTATTATAGTTCAATATTATATCAAATCTAAATCAACATTAACTTATTATATTATACACTGTTCAAAATACGACTGATAGTAGATACACATACGAAGTTTTATTTTTGAACTGTTTAAACATACTGGGTGTCATTGCCAAGACTTAGCTTTTAGCTTGTTTCTCTCTCCTTTTCTATCACTTTAAAAATAAATGAGAGAAACATAGCTAAAACCAAGTTAAAACGCTTGGTAATTACATATTTTTGAATGAGAAATTTAAAGTTTTTGTAATATAAAGGGCTAGCATGTATAAATCGGTTATCTATCTTCCTCTTACCAATAAGGGTTGTTTTTTAAAACTCCACATGTATATCACTACCGCAGTTAACTACAAACCAACACATTCAAGTGCTATATCAATGTAGTTTTCATCTAAATCCATCCACGGTGCTCGTATAGAGAGTTGCAATGGTGCAGTATAGAGATATTAGGAGGTTCATTGATAGCGCGCAAGGGGACGCCGTGTTTGCATTGCCATGCTGCATCGCTGCCGGATGCTCACCTGTTGACAAAACCCAAGTTTAATACACCTTTAGATTATTGTGAAGCTGAAAATTTTCATACAAAAAGCGAACGTTTTGTTCCCCTTAGACTTAGTCTAATATTCTTCCCCCCGCGAGCGCCCGCGCCTCACCCGCTGCTGCTATCGTAGTGTGCGTGAAAATTTGCGTATGTGTAGGAAAGCAGAGCGAGCGTAATAAAATAGATAGTATTTTTGAAAATACCTACTCGCGCCGCGTATCGGCACTTCACAATCCTCTTAATTTGTATGTTATGTATGTATGTAGGTATATGAGTTCTTTTGGCTGTCGCTGAAACCCAAACGCCTGCCCTTTTAGTCTGTTTTTCTTAACGAAATTAATTTCGTAAGTTAGTGTCATTCCCATACATTAAGAATTCTATTCTATTCGGTTCGACTAACGTTTATGCCGCTTGTCTAAAGGGGCTGGACGGATTATGAATCATGCGGTGTAGTTAGATTTGTCTGAATCACGAAAGCGACATAGGTCGTACAAAATGTCCAAAAACCGGCCAAAAGAAGTTACTTTCAATGAGACGTTTTGATTTTTATGGATGAAACTGTATAGTTCACATAATACCATAGTGCAAGTATAAAGCTTAAAAACTATAATAAACTTAACACAGTTCAAGAATTGTATTAAAAATCACTTGTAAGACGCGATTATCAAAAACGAAACTATGTTTCTACGACAATTTGCTTCATACGGTCAGATCGTGTTATCAAGCCCAGTCTTGTATGAGACAAAACCTCTAGGAATAATGGTCAGCAATTAAAATGAGGTGTAAAGATAGTTATCTGGTAACATTTGACACGTCATGTTATGTGACATAGAGTTTGTGCAATGTACGTGTGCGATCAAATTTTGATAAATTGATTATCCCTAATTTAATTAACTAATTTGTTAGTGAAACCAAACACATTCATCTGGTTTTATTTGCTTTGTAAGAGCGCGAGTACAAATGGATTTAATTAGTGGATAAATCTATTATTAGATACATTGACTAATTACATTGATATGTAATAATATATATTTAGCCCTCACGTTACTGATTGCCGGACTAATATCGACGAAAAAATAAACCGAAGACAAAGTTAATAGATAAAAATTAGAGATAAACATATTTTCTTCTTCTTTCTTTCGGTCGGTAAGTACTTAACCAATTTCAATCAGTTTTTTACATGATTGTACTCTATATGTGCGCGCGAGTTGACGACGGAAAAAATAGGTAAAATCGAAAGATGCAAACTTGCGCGCACTCGCGAGATTCACGCTCGCCAGTTGATGAATAAAGGTAGAGACAGACTGGTCCCACGTACGCAACGTATGCGATGCAACGTGAGAGAGCTAGTGTGCATCTTTGTCCGACGTATACGACGTATAACTGCATCATACGCTGTTGTCATTTCTCAGCTGTAATTGAACAAAGTTTTCAGATTCTGAGAGTGAGTTTGAGGACGATCTATGTCTGTTATTTTTAAATGAATATTTCAGTCTTGCCATGTAGTTTTGCTATTACTTCCCCATGCTGCATTGCGTAATTAGTATCATGATATTCAATACATTTTATATTATAAATAGCTTCATATTGTCTAACTAAATCGATGAGTTAGTTATAATTAGTCACTCTTACCGTTTATAACGTGTACATTTACGTAAGCAGCGTCTGCCATCGTCGGTACGCAGCTATAGTTCCCACTATCCCTGGGCAGAAGCTTCTCTATGATGAGTCGTGACGTCAGCAGCTCTGTCCATTCCGTCTTCAGCCTTACCCGAGGCTCGACTATATCATTTGAGTCGGCCTCTTTGTACTCTATTATGTCAGACCCTGCAAGAAATAAAATGTAAGCGGGTGGTTTGAGCTTCTTACAATCGTGATATAATAAGGTGACTGTATTTTGTTACATCTCTTTATCTTGTCACTAATTCTTTTCAACCAGTGTGGTGAAAGGATTAAAGTGCGCCTCAGAGGCTACTTTCGTGCACTTGACATGTTTTTAAACTCTTTAGGTTCTACGATATAACGGTTTCCTCACGATGTTTTCTTTCGCCGTTATTGAGTGCTAGTACCTACACATATGTAATTTTATCTAACAGAAAAATCAATTGATGCACAACTGGATTCGTATCTATGACCTGATCGAAATCACTTCCACTTGACTGCCAGTGCTCTCTTTTGTGACATGCATTTGTGAATATATTTATGAAAATCTATACTTGAAAAGTTTCTAAATCCAGAAAAAATCGGGCGGAAACTCATAAGGCATGCGATGATACCATCACTTCTCATTATGTCATACATATTTTAAAGCTACAAACTGATCAGACAGAACAGCTTATATTATGTAACGCGGTATATCGATCGGATTGGATGCTAGCTCGCCCCTATATCGTATGTCAGACATGGATTTGTGCCACCGTAGACATTGTACTCGTAGCGTTTTTCTATAGAGACAAGACAAAACAACGACTTAAGTGTCATTTATGCTCATTTTTGTGTCAGTTTTGTAGAGTACGCTCATGCTTTATCCTACTAATATTATAAACGCGAAAGTTTGTGAGGATGTCTGGATATTTGTTACTCTTACACGCTAAAACGGCTGAACAGATCTGAATAAAGTTTGGCACAGATATAGATTATGGTCTGGAATAACACTTAGGCTACATTTTATCCAGAAAAAATATAAGGTTTCCACGGGATAGATTTGTTTTTGTTTTTCAAGGTATCACGTGGGCGAAAACGTGGGCGGAAGCTAGTAAGTAGAAAAAGCCTACGGCGTTTGCGTTGAGCATCTTAAAAGAGCCTCCAAAGACATGTTTTCAGCTTAAAAGCCCCGTAAAAATCATTTAAACTACTCACCCTTATACCAGAATATGGTGCCAAGATCATGAGGACCCTGGCTCAGGATGCAAGTCAGCGTCAGCCGGCTGCCAGTCTTCACGTACAGATCCAATGGCCCGAGAATATCGGCTTTTGCTTCTGTTGACAATGGTTTGATATTAATAAAAAAAAACTTTTTTTATTTGAGAGTATTCCATTATAGATGGGGAGGTATGAAAACCATGCCACCAAAAAAGTTATGGGTATGAGTGGTAATTCATTATCCTCTTTCTTTCCAGGGCCTCCTTGACCTCCTTATACGACATGACAGCAACCTTCTCTTTCACTTAGCTCAAGTTTATCCTCGGTCTTCCTCTTTCTCTCTTTCCTTCCCTCCTTTCCTTAACTTGATATATTTTACTGTACTATTTGTTAATAGTCAGTGTTAGTCAGGTATAGTGTTTTCGTATTTTGCGGTTTCCGTTTCGTATGCCAAGTTATAACAAATCGTGATATTCGCGTTTCTTACACTACGTAATTCTGGTTTGGAGCTTGTAACCTCCGATTTATTTAATTAGCATTATATAACACGGTGTCAATCAAATCTTTCGAAATTACTCGTTATAATAGACTGCTGTAGTCCGGGTCACGTTAAATTCTCCCGCCATTGAATTCAAATCTTCCTTTCATTAAGAATAATTACCTAATCAACCCGGACTGCCCAGGCCCGTTTTGACGGTTGGCCTGTCACTGTCATTATTGTTTCCTCTCTACTTTATAATCTATACAACCTAAAATTATTATAAAATTGCCAACATCAACCTTCCGTCGACATTCCGATTGATATGGCGTTTGGCTAGTAATACCCGCGCATTATTGTTACCGAAGCGAATGGTAGAATATAAAAATTCTACGATTTGCGTCGCAAATCAATAGAAATTTCTGGCAGTTTTTTTTTCCAAAGCGGGTATCCCCGAGTAACAGCTGATGACATTGCGATTTTGAACTTGAACTCGAAATTAATTCGGTTCGTTACAAGAGGTTGTTTTGTGAATTACAAAGGACATTTACGTTGTTTTACTCTGGAAATAACCCTATATTAAAACACTGCTGAGCTACGCGGCGTGTTCCCTTTCGTGTGTCCGACGGAAGCGAGTTTGTTCGAAATATCATATATTCCACCCCGGTAAGCAAATTGTCGTTTTCTTTCTAAATCCAAGGCCCACCATACTCTGAAAATACCGGCCCCACACCCGCCGCCTGGACACAGGAGGTGAAGGTGCCGTGATTATTACCTAATTTCTTCTCTGAAGCCTAAATGTCAATACTTGATTATTCAACACCGTAAATATCTCATTTATAGATTCGGGGTGTCTGTCCAAGGCCCAGTTCCACCAGTTAGAGCTAACCTCCGGTCCAGACCCTCTCTCCAGCCGAGGTGTGAGCCCCTACGCGCTAGAGAAGACTATCCGTTATAAGGCCCAGTTATTTTATTGATTTGCTAAAGAAATCTTTCAGCAACAGGTCAGTCACTAACTACTAGGGCGCCCGCGTGAATTTCGGCCGATTTATACCAAGAGCGAGTCCACCAGACAACGGTGACACTCTGCGTGTCCGTTTGTTCCGGCCCGCATAACGGACGGATGCATTTTTACAACTACCAATATATTCTAAGGTTAGGTTAGGGGTATAATTTAAATTCTCATAATAAACCGAGGCTAATCCAAGCACAACGCCGATCCTTTCCTACACATTCCTACGTTCTAGAGATAACATAATTACACTAGCATTATGTATTAGCTTTTAAGTTAATTTTGTGCGTTACCAATCTATAACTTCGGATTTAATTGTTACTTTTATTGTTAATGTTGTGGTTTTTGTGAATTAATGGTGAATGTTTGTTTCTACTCACCGGATAGGAAATAAAGTTATATTTGTTCATTTTTCTATACTTAGTTGTAAGAATTTTATTTTCCACCTTATCCCATATCCCGGGTTTCCCCTAGGCAACGAAAACAGTTACAAGCTGCAAATTATGATAATAGCCTTAATCTCAAATCTCATACAATTACTTATTTAAAATAACATTCTCGATTAAGGTAACAGTGCCACTTAGAAAGTGTCATTATGTTGTATAATAATGGAATTTATTCAGTGTTTTATCGACCTAATCTCGAAAGAAACGACCGATGTAAAGATATTAAAAGTGAAAAAGCCTATCAAAGCCACGGAACTGTTGATACGACACGTATGGTCGCTTTGACACGACACGACACGACACGATAACTTGCTCAAATCTATAGCACAAACCACGTAAGTTATGAAAACATGTCGCGACCTTGTTCGACCTTTCAGCATGTTAGCATAATGTTTATGCGTGACCCAGTAATTTAATGTCGTATTTTACCGCCACGTATGGAAATATGGAACTCCTAAATTGTAACGCTATGTGGTGCTTCGGGATTTCCGTGAACTTTCATACCAGATTCTTTGATCTTTTCAAGCTTTGGCTTTTATTCAAATAACATGATTTAAAAAAAAAATTACCTTAAGCAATTTCTTTATTATACTTCCGTGCAAAAAAATCGACCCACTCCAGGCTTTAATTACTATGCGAGGTGGATCAATTTTTTACGTTACATAAATTACTAGCATCCGCCCACGGCTTCGCCCGCGTGGTACCTTGAAAAACAAAATCAAACTTTCATCCCCTATTTTATCGCCTTGGGGGTAGAATTAATCAAAATCCTTTCTTAGCAGATGCCTGCGTCATAATATCTATGTGCATGCCAAATTTTAGCCCGATCCGTCTAGTGGTTTGGGCTGTGCGTTGATAGATCACTATATCAGTCAGTCAGTCAGTCACCTTTGAGTTTTATATATTTAGATTATAAGGTTGTTATAAAGTAGTTAGTAGGTAATAATAGGTGAGATATGTATCACATAGGTTTTTTTTGTCAATTTTCTGAATTTAGTTATCAATAACGCACAAAAACATGATCACGATTTGTACTCCTCAGTATTTTTCTTTTAAAAAGATAAGGCAATACTAAAAGTGAGGGGCTAAGGCACATAATGTTACCCTCAAATAGCATCGATACATCGACCGATATAAATATCCTTCTAAGACTGGCCGATCAAAAACGTTCTGGAAAAAAATGTAGCGAGATTTAATCTAGAGAAGGTTACATCGTGACCCCTATTTTATATTGTTATCTGGGGATTTTCGCCTAAGTACGTATTGAATCGCTTTTCTCCAAGATTCTCAATGTGCCTGATAAGCGTGATATGAAAAATGCTTGTTTTTGCACCCTTCAGATCGTTGTTTTTGCGGTATTATTTCATACCGTAAGGAAAAATCTTTTATTCAGATCATTTTTTGATACTCGTCGGTGCTCTGAAATAATGATTTCGTTGAAGAAATAGAATAATCATACTTGCCTGTTTTAGTTGGAAATCTTTATTTATACAAATTATATTTAAAAGTAAGTATTGATTTTTTATAAGACTAAAACGTTCAAAGTTGTCTTTTGAAATAAAAAAAAAAAATTAAGAACAAATAAGTAATCATTATTCTTCTACTTCTACTGTAGTGTTGCTCATTACTTCTAACCAGTGTGGTGAAAGGATTAAAGTGCACCTCGGAAGCTCCTTTTGTACAATAAATATGATAATTTATTCGATTGTAGATAATTTATCTTAAAAATATTTTGATATTTTTTGCGGGCAACTGACTTTGATTCTCGTACAAAAAAAATACTATAGTTCATTGTTCTCTCTTTTCTATAAGTGGAACTTTATTACCTACACACACGTTTTATCACCACTAAAAGTTTCCTTCTGTTATGAAAACCACATTCATGTAAGTTGAACATACATAGTTACCTTTCCTTATCAATAAATATAGAGACATGGTCTGAATATCTATAAAACTGTTACACAGATACTGTCACCCCAGTTTTCTTTTAAAAAGTGTAGTGTAAAAAGTTTCCACTACGCTGTAAAATCATGCGACAAACTGCGTGAGAACTGCCAATAATTGCGTATGCGCAAACGAACTAAATAACCAGTCGTTCTGTTAAAAAGGGTTTTTATAAACCAGCCTAATACAAATGAATTATTACCACTACCGCCTCAGCTGGTACTAGAGCCCAATAATTGGCGGTTGGGATATCGCACTGTTTAGCGAATTATGTGATCGATACTCGGTGCTGCCATTATCATGATATGCTAACACCGCTCTTTATGGTGAATAGAGCGCTGACCGAAACATGTATTATGTTATCTATCACTATACTATTCAAATGGTGATAATGGCATAACTATTCAAAGGATGATTACTGTAATTCTACGAATAAGTTTTATACTCTATATTCACAGTAATTAACTCTACCAGGGAGATGGTGAAAACCGTTTGGGTATTATGAAAATGTACTTTAAAATCCTTATCGGTGAGACTTACCTAATCTAACATTGGCAATAAAATTGAGTTTTGTTATACCACGTCTATAAATGTCTAGTACCTGGGTGACCGAGCTCTGCTCGTTTTTTTGGTAAACGACGTTTTCTAAAAATTAAACCTAGCTAGATCGATTTATCACCCCCGAAACCCCCTGCATACTAAATTTCATGAAAATCGTTGGAGCCGTTTCCGAGATTCAGATTAATATATAGTACCTGGATGACCGAGCTTTGCTCGTTTTTTTTGGGGTAAACGACGTTTTCTAAAAATGAAACCTAGCTAGATCGATTTATCGCCCCCGAAACCCTCTGCATACTAAATTTCACGAAAATCGTTGGAGCCGTTTCCGAGATTCCGATTATATATATATATATATATACATACATATATACAAGAATTGCTCGTTTAAAGGCATAAGAGCATAAGATATCCAGACGCCTAAGAAAACATCCTTATTACGAGTACAATCACAATAATACGAGTAGTATGTAAACTGTTATAATATACAAACCAACAACCCGAACTACTGAAAATCTATTTTCAATATTAAACCCAATATAATCAGCAAATAGCCGTACAAAATATTTCATGGTACGCTTCCTTGAAAGGGATTTGTACCTACTTAATATTGTTAGACGCATTAGAAGGGACCCATCGTACAAGCCGAATATCGTAAAAGCTGGATCATTTCTAAGCAGATTAGGCGCCGAGCAGACCACCCCAACAGTCTTTAAAACACTCTTTTAACTTATACTCACACAATGGTGGCAATTCTGTTGTTTTGCGGACTAACTAAAAAATGCTGAAATAAGCACGACCTAATTTTGTTCACCCCATAGACTAAATATGCGTACACATTTTAAATGACAGTTCTTAATTTGACTAAACTGACGCGTGTCGTTAGAGCGACGTTTTAGAAGTTAAAGCTACGAATATTGATTATGAAAATTAATTCAATTTACAATAAGGAATTAGCTTTTGTAAAAACTTTAATTTAGAAATGTTACACTAATTTGGTCTTTCTAGTGAACCAAATAAGATCGTACCTAAATAGCATTTTTTAAGTTAGTTTGCAAAACAACAGAATTACCACGTCAGTTCGCGATGATCTTGCGACAGACCAAACAGACCGGCTCAGGGCGGTGTGCGAGGCGCCTTACCGTCAATGTCATAATTAGATATTGGGGGTCAAGACCAGATTTATTTTCTGTTGGCGTTCACGCAAGAGGAAAAATCAAATTGTATAGAAATAAATTTAGCAGTCACAAGATATCTAACAAAGGTTTTCCATATAATTTTATCTTTCCGCTGCCGTGAACCCTTACCTAACTTCAATCCGGACAATAATGTAAAACTTTACTATAAACGATTTTTACAGAACAACAATCATGTTATGCTCAGTAAATAAAATATTGCAAACTCTCTATTGCCCAATAAAAAGTTGTTCAGAGGCGAAATATGCTGAAAAGATACTCATATTAACTTACTCTATTTCTTACTAACTTTTGAACCATATAGAATTTATTCGGTATCTTATTTTTTTATCTTTTTTATTAATCTATTCGCTAAGCGAATATGAGATAGATGATAGGAAAAAATACAATTTTATATGAAACAAAAATATTTTTTTGATTTAGGTCCTGTGGAGAATCTGGCGGAGATGTCCTAAATTTAGGACATATTCATCAGATTTATTCCATTTTTGTCATTTTTTTTTTCATCTCGGACAAAATAATAGATTTCTCGTTTGTCATATTCCATTATTGAGGTTCTATGTAATTTTTTGGTTATTCATTATGTGCTGAGTGTAAAACATTTCTGATGTTATTTCACCTGGTGTATATTTATATGCAGTGTACCAGGTTTTCTTCGCTAAGCTGTGCGCCGGTAAGAGCACATGACTAGAAGATTTCCAAGGGTCTTGGCCATCTCAAAGACGCCCCGGAATCATAATCCTGTGAGTTACGTCGGCTTTTTAGTCAGAAGTTTTCAACTTGTTAACAGCCTTTACGAGTCAAAGGGAAAGTTCGTCTTGTGTGAGATTATTTTTTATCAAAAATGATACCGCTGGGTAATATTGAAATATATCGCGGGCGAAGCCGTGGACGGAAGCTAGTTAAAAATATATATCATCTTCCTGAGCTTCAAAAACCAAAAAAGAATATTATATTAATTGTTTAACTTAATAAATTTAAAATGTTCACTAAAAAGATCGTAGAGCGATGCGGTCGGGAACTTCGGCGCAGTCATTACAGTTGCTGTTAAAAGCTTACTGAATGCAAACCGCACTTTCAAATTTATTCCACAAATTTCCACTCTTAAAGCGAGCTGTAAATTTATTTGATGCTCCAGCAGTATAGCCTGTTTCATTATAAAGTACCACGAAAAAAAGGGATGTAAAAGAAGCAATTATTAAAAATATAATTAACAAATAACAAAAAGATGATACAGTTTTGGATAATAGTGTTTTGAGTCCTGGGTTAAACTTGATAAAGTACTTAATTATCTATAATAATGACAAAACAATTAATCTTATCATCATTTTTCCGCTAAGTAGGGTCGGCACAACATGTTTTTTTCTATCTACTCTTACATTCATAATTATCATTTTTCACACAATCAAACCATTTCTACTTCTACTTGCACACCCAGCCACACTCATACTCATTACTCTTTTCATCTTATATATTATATACTAGCTTCCGCCCGCCGCGTCTCCCGCGAAGTACCTACATAATATGTAGCCTATGTTCATCCTGAAAGTTCATTCTACATATTGGTGAAAGAATTTTTCAAATCTGTTTAGTACTTTCTGAACCTATTCAATCCAAACAAACAAACAATATTTTTTTTCCTTTTTATAGTGTTGGTATAGATATACGTAATCTATGTAGTTAGTTATTTTACAAATTATAAATTTAAGCGCATGCATACTAGCAGTCACAAAGAAATCAATAAACTTGATCCTACAGATGAGTGTGTAAATTTATGATAAAATTATTAGTTTTTATAAGCTAATCGTAGTAGTGCACCTAAGTAGTGTAATAATATAATATACTTATGTAATAATACTATTTATGTGAAATAGTTTTTGAGTTACGAGGGGGTGAAAAATGACCCAAATGGTTCCTGTAATATTACACACGGCGCGCGCTTCGCCCGTTCGCTTGAACTTGGCTTGACACGCTGCCGCGTGTCTAGATAGAATAAGTAATCAAAATTTATCAGATACTGATATAAATATTTCAACAGATTTAATACCATGACTGAAGGAAGCAACTGATGCCTGCGCGAATGTGTAATGGACCCCTAAGCATTAAATTCGACCTCATTACCCAGTTTTAAGCACGCTAAGCATGTTTTGTCACATCATTACTCGCACAGAACAAGACAGTCAAGTATTACCCTCAGGAAACGAGGGAATTGCAATGTCAAGCGGTGGCGGTGGCCTTGTTTTGTAGTCTAGGAGCCATAGACAGTTGGATTCAAAGTATTTGTTGATGTTCGTGTAGTGTAACTTATAATTGATTAATTAATAATGGTGGACATTTCACACGACGCCATCTTATCCCAAAATAAGCAAAGCTTGTATTATAGAAACCAGATAGTTTATAGATTAATTATTTATTTTTATATACTACAGAACAAACATCTGTGTTCACCATGTTTGTCTTGGGAATTGAACTCACAACCTACAGCGCAAAAGACAGAGGTACCAACTAAAATAAAAATAAATAAATAATGCTGGACAATCCACACAGCATCATCTAGCCCCAAAGTAAGCTACTCAAAGCTTGTGTTATGGGTGCTAGATAACTGATATATTTAATATCATTATTTATAATACATAGAAAACACCCAGACCAACGGAACAAATTTCTGCAGATCGTACACAAATTTGTTCCGCGGCGGGAATCGAACCCGCAACCTCTTGCGTCGCAGGCGGACTCTCGCCCGCTGCGCCACTGAAGTCGTCAATTGAAACGTGAGTCCAATCCATCGATTCAGACGTGACTTAGCGGATATAACAATTATTTTTGCTCAAATTTGCGTCGTGTTTAGGTCATTAGAAAACAGTTTTATCAGTTCTTTTTCAACAAATAGATCGCTTCCAGATCCGGCGATTGAGATAGATATGTAGTTTTTTGTAAGAGAATAAAACCTCATTGACATAGTAAGCGATCTTCTCACAAAAGAGAGCTTACAATGTAAGCTATAAGCCTTACATAGGTTATGATGAGACGGAACATTCATAGATTGACTGGTGTCTTGGAATATGTTTTCGTAATATTTTTATTTCTAGTTGGTTTAGAGAATAAAAAATAATAAGTATCTTGTTTTTCAAAGCTGCTAAAATGATTGAAAGATTCGGTATTATGATTCTCTGGAAAAACCCTATTTACCATCAAATTTTTTACGTAAACAATCTTGAACCTTTTTTCAAAAAGCCTTCCGTATACTTGGTCTATACAAGTCTATGAAATTTAGTATCAAAGAGATACATAAATTAATACTTAATCGTAATTATACCCACTACTAACTCTGGAACTATAGTAGTTCAAGCCTCCACTCTCAAAGTTTGCAGCAAGTAACTTGCGCCCCTATTAGACCTGCTCAAATCTACCTTTATTGAAATTATTAGTAAAGTCTTTGTTTACAGCACTTTCAGGTAAACTCGATCTTCCTAATTGTTCCCTTCAATCTCTGGAACGGAAACTCCGTAATTGGTGGCAACTTTGATCAGAACTGTTTAACAATGTGGTCTTTCTAAAGTTCAATTCACTGTGATCAAACTGTCAACACCGGAAAACTATCAACAATAATAACGGCATAATAATCGTGCAAAACCTACTCTGATACATCATTCAATTCAATTCTTGTCTATGGCTTTTTTGATACATCATTTCAACGATGGAATCAAATGGCAGAGACTACTTTTGACAATCTTTTTTTTCTTCTAAATTAAGGCATCTGTCTCTTTTGTTTTTGCCAGTGGTGGTGATTCTATTGTTCCGCTGACTAACTAAAACTAACTAAAAAAATGCTGAAACAAACGCGACCTTATTTTGTTCACATCAAATACTAAATTAGCGTAAACATTTTAAATTACAATTCTAAATTTGACTAAACTGACGTATGATTGACGTGTTTTAGCTTATTTTAGAAGCCATGTAAATTGGTGTTGACTGAAAGCTACGTGAAAATGGTGGAAAATTAATTAAATTAGAATGGTTATGTCAATTTTAGATCTTTTTAAAACTGTCATTCAAAAATGTTACGCTAATTTGGTCTTTATAGTAAGCCAAATAAGATCGTACCTATGGAAGCATTTTTTATGTTAGTCTGCAAAACAACCGAATTACCACCAGTGTCTAAATAAGTGTTTAAATTAGTGGTATGATCAATGTCACAAAGTCATAGTAAAAATTGTGAAAGCAATTTTAAAGAAAAGATGGCTGTTTTGTTCAAAATTCTCGGAATTTCCTCCGATGGATTTAGAAAGGAACTCTAATTAATAAGGAATTATTCTCTTTAATTCAAATAATATTTACCCTCGCGTCAAGAACTCAGACTACAATAACCGTCTATTACCAACCGACCAACCACGCTGTCCACCTATTTGGACGGTTGGTAAATATTTTTCTTAACCGACAAACTATCTAGTTTGTTCGTTAGTAATCAAAAATGTTGATGTAATCTACATGTTTAATCAAATTACACAATAAAACTCAAAATAATGATTTGCAGCTGACATGTAAGTTTACTCTTGGATAACTACAATTTATTCTGGGGATATTACTTAAACTAGTTTGGTCAAATATAGTATGGGCATGTTATGAGAAGAGATGAATGTCATGTGACAAGGAGAGTGTTAGGTATGAATGTGGATGGATACAGGGGTAGAGGTAGGCCAAAGATGGATGGACTGCGAGAAAGATGACATGAGTAAGAAAGGAGTGAGTAATGAGATGACGAGTGACAGAGGGAAATGGAAGAGGATCACATGTTGTGCCGACCCCACATAACGTGGGATAAGGGCAGGAAGATGATGATGAGTTTGGTCAAATACGCCCTTAACCGTTTAAAATACTAGAGCGAGACATACTATTGTTTGACAAAAATAAATCTTTTATAGAACAATGTGTCTAACTACTGACTCACCTACAACGTTAAGTTGAAACGCCAAAGACATCTTTGGTTCTGTGTTGACTTGACACTCGTAGATCCCCGCGTCTCGTTCTTGAGGGAACTTTATCTGTAGTGTCCAATTCTCAGACTTTTCCGGTCTGATAACCTGTTAAAAAAAGTAAAAAATATGTTAATGAAAATTAAGACTTAGTTACCAGCGATAAATATCAAAATGTAAACATTATTGTCTACACATCGCTATTAAATTCGCTACCATCATCATCTTCCTGCCCTTGTCCCACTAGGTGGGGTCGGCACAACAGATTCTCCTTCTCCACTCCCATTTTACACTATCGTCTTTTTTAGATCTTGATTAATCTTATTGTCTCTTTCTAACACTCGATGTGTATCAACTAACTGTACTGCACACACCCTAGTTCACGCATTTAATAAAGAAAAATATTACACTTAAAACAGTTTATAACACCTAGAGCTGTCTATCAATGTATTTTTTTAATTTGTTTTTTAGTTCCTATTATTACATATAAGTATATGTACAAACCCACAAAGCTTAACTTTAGCTCTCTATATTAAAAAAACTCTACCCGCGGCTTTGCCTGATACCTTAATAAAATATTATAGCCTATATTCATCCTGAAAATTCATTCTAAACATTGGTAAAAAACTTTTGAAATCGGATACATACAAACTTTATGATAGTAGATAGTATGTGTAATATAGATTTACTGCCAGGCACTGTACTTAAAAGGTAAAATTATATCTATAGCAAGGAGATAAAGCGCAATTTACATTGCAAACTAATTTGTAGTGACGTTTGACCTCAGTGCCCTGGCAATTTACCGTCGACATTGCCTGATGGTTTTTTTGGATATCAAACGCTGTCACAACCACGCTATTTACATTTCCAAAAGCTATTTTGCCACCTATTATTTTAGAAATTAGAATTTACCGATTAAACGAAGCTTTTTTTTAAAAGCACTGGCATTATAATTGTAGAAACCTTGCCTCACAATTCGAAGGTCGTAGTCACAAACCTTTTCGTTCACCAATGAGTTTTATTATTCCAAAAATGTATGTGCGCAATGCCTGCTTAAACCGATACGCATGTATGAAGAATGTAATGAATGAATGAAGCAATAGAGGTCAGGATCGTAACAAGTGGAAATCTGTGGACTCTCTACCCCGTCGGAAAACAGGCGTGATTTTATGTATGTATGGATGTTCTAACGAATGGATAGTGATAGCGTTTTAATCCTACTAATATTATAAACGCGAAAGTTTGTAAGAATGTATGGATGTATGTTTGTTACTCTTTCATGCTGAAACGACTGAACGGATCTGGATGAAATTTAGCACAGATATATGTAGATTATAGTCTAGAATAGCACATAGGCTACTTTTTATCCCTGTATGGTTCCCGTGGGATAGATTTGTTTTTGGTTTTCAAGGTACCACGCGGGCGAAGTCGTGGACGGAATCTAGTAAAATATAAATTATTTATCACTATCCATCCACAATTTTCACGTGCACAGGCTTGTCAAAGAAAAGGTGATAGATCAATAAGAAATGAAAGGAATTCAATTGTCCCATTCACAGTAGAATGGATGTCCGAGTGTCACTATTCTTTTATACCGAGGATAGCGAAAGGTTCTTGAGAGGCGTAAATAGGCTAAAGGACCGACCTTTACATAATACAATAAACAAGACTTTAGGTAAGTGCTAAGTGCAACTTGAATGGCAAGTGCTTAATACTATGATACACGTATAAGAGAACGTTTACACATCTGCCAGTAGAAGTGGCAGTAGTGTCAACATAACACGCATGCGTCACACTCTTCTGCAGCTATTACACACAGGAGAAAGAGCGGGATGCAAGGATTGTGTCATTTCAAGAAAAAAACCGATCCTATTTGATTCAAGTTAAAATAAAGACACTGGTGGTTTAGTGGTAGAACCTTTTCCTCACGATTTGCACCAATTTATATGCGCAATGCCAGTGCCCTTAAACGGTGAAGGAAAACATTGAAAGAAAATTGAATCCTAGAACCGAAAATTCGAAGGTTTATGTCATAGGTCAGTATTTTTATTAACGGCAATGAGCTTGCATCCTGTCACGTAAGCAATAATAACTACTTGAGCAAAATGTGGGCATGTGCTTCTGACTACCCTCTTTAGATATCCTTAAAGATCTAAGTAATTAGAGATTTAAGAAGATATCTACCGAGCTTGGAGATTACAGTCGTTTTTTAAAGCAAGTTGGTACTAAGTACTACTAAAACAAGGAGCGTTTACACGTTTCCACTTGACGTGTCAGTATCAAGTACAATTCGTCAAGATAGATTTTGAGATTGTAACCATGGACCAACATGAGCCATCAGACTCGGCTCATGGTGCGAATAACTCTACAAAAATGCCTGTTTATTTGTTTATGTTACATTATTACCATGGAAAATATCGTTTGCAGGCTGCTCTTTGGTTAAAAATGCATGTTAGCTTTTATTTTTGGAAACAAAATATACGGTTGCTTCGCGTAACAGATACGGACGAAATTGGATAGTGAACGTACCTGAAACCTTTGATCCGATGTGTACGTCAGTATACCCGCTGTTAGTATGTGAAGGTCCCTTTTCCTTATCCAAGATACCTGAAACAATACAAGCATAATATATAGTACCTGGATGACCGAGCTTTGCTCGTTTTTTTTTTGGTCAACGACATTTTCTTAAAATGTAACCTATTTTCCGATTTATCGCCCCTGAAACCTCTGCACACTTTTCATGAAAATCATTAGTGAGTACTGAGATGACGAATGACAGAGGGAAATGGAAGAAGATCACATGTTGTGCCGACCCCACATAACGTGGGATAATGTTATTTATTTATTTGTTTCAGACTACATAGGTCCATATGTTACATAAAATTGACACAATAATTTCAAAACACAATAATCTACAAAAACAATTATGAAAATATCAAAATAAATTGGATCCTGAAAAAAATATTTAGACAAGTTATACATTATATTGTTATTATTAGTAAAAGCGTGCATTCTCGAGTAGTGGTACATATAAATGCAGTCAAACCGATTGGCGAACACGCTGAGAATGGTGTTGGAGCTGGCCCGGACCCTGCGCGCCAGAGATGCTCCCCTCTTGCGCACAGTGGAGTAGAAACAATCGACGCGCGCCTCGGCGAACATTCCTGACGCACTACAGGACCGAGCCAGCCCCATCAGCACTCAGAACGCATTATTGTATTATTGAATAGTATTGAACCCGTAGGGCGCTGTACTGTTTTTGTGTATGATTTACCCACCTTACCACACACATAAGGGCAGGAAGATGATGATAATATAATGTATAGAGTATACATATATGTACATCTAGACACGCGGTAGCGTGTCAAGCCAAGTTCAAGCTGGCAAACCGCGCACCGTGTGTAATATTACACGAACCATTTGGAGCCAGTTTTCACCCCCTCATAACTCCAACACCATTTCACGTAAACATGTCAAATTTGGCTCATTTATTGATATTTGAAATTTCATAATCACACCTCAAACGGTTATTTAGATATTAAAGTCCAAAAATCCTAATTTTTATCACTGACTGACCTATAGACGTTAATTCTAACTCAGTTCCAGATGACCTAGAAAGTTCAAATTTGGCATCCAGGTAGGTAGTTGGGTGAATACAAAGGAAAAAATCAGAAACTAGTAAATTTATATATTTTTATTTAATTTTTCATTATACATAATTCTACATTTACATTTACATTATACATTTTACATAATTCATTCTCTTAGGAACTCTTATAGCGCCTATAATATAAGTAAGAGCAAAGATTATAGTGTGTCGGATCTACCTACTTAGGTATGTATACAATGTGCCAATAGTTTCAGCCGTCCATGCACGTAGATGTATAAGTATAATAATATAAGAATAAGTACTTACTTACTAATAAGTTCTGTACAAAAAGTAATGATATCCCATCAAAAACATAAATGTGAAAAGAGAGCTAAGTTCAATAAGTATGCTTTAGTCGTTGACTTCAGCGACAAAAGAAGTGAGATCTAAAGATCTAAAAATCAGAAGCTATCTTTAGTTACTGGACGTGAAGGTACTATTGATAAGAGGGTAATAATACAATTTATTCTGAGAACTGTCGATAGCAGGACGAAAGCCTTAGGGGCAATACGAATTATGTTAACAGTGTTTTTGAAGGACCGTTTATGGAATAGAATAGAATAGAATAGATTTTTATTCAGACACGGACACATACAGGAAAATAAAAGTAGATAAAAAAAAAAAACAAAACAAAGGTAAAACCAAACAAAATTAGAAAAGTAACACAGAAAGTAAAATAAAAAAAAAGATATAAATTGTCTTTCCTGCATGCAAGTCGCGTGGCTGAATAGGACCAATCTCAGCTTAATGCTACCACCTAATGTTAAGGAGGTAGCGCTGGTTTTCGGATTGGACCTAACAGAAGTGACATCACTAGCGAAAACACACAGCAAACTTGAAAAAAAAACGATATATAATACTACTGCAAACATAGCTCTAAATAGGTAGTTATTAACGGGAAATAACAGAATAATTACCATTACATACAATAGGATAGGGCAAAATACATAAAATAGGTACATAATATACAAAAAAAAATATGAAAAATGAAAATATCAGTGCTTACTGCATATAAAAATAACATAATTAAAATACTTATATATAAACTGGCAAGCTTACAGGCCGGCCAACCACCCACTCTACCGTCAATGTCACTGTCAAGTCAATTGACAATTGTCAGTCAAGCAACCGCCCGAACTCCAAAGTGTAGAATATCTAGAAATGTGGGTGGTTGTCGATCTGTTTGGCAAAAAATGACACCATGCAAACGTGGCATCTTTGGAAACATACCTATATGAGTGAATATTACAATAGAAGAAGAAAATTGGTGTGATGAGTAAAATGATGCATCGAACGAGTGACAACCGAACCAGGAGGACCGAAACTGGAGCCGTCCAGCCTGCCGGGCGCAAAAACAAGGTAAGCTAGGGCAGACGTCTATCAACGTCTACCCACACACCCACTCCCAACCTACGTGGACTTTTGAAATTGTAAAAGATGTTGCTTGTAATAAAATTTAAAAGAGTGTAATGTCTTCAGGGCCCGCATCGGTGGCGGCAAGTCGTTCCAGCAGCGGGAGGCTGCAAAGCGGAATGAACCTCTGAATGCAACAGTTCTATGCTTCCTGGTAACCAGGACTAGGGAACAAGCCCTGCGGGGGAAACGCGAATTGTCCTGAGCCCATTCTAACTTATTAAAAAGGTAGGTGGGAGCTTTGGCATATATCACCTCAAACAACAGACAAGCCAGGTGTAAGTTCCTACGCGCTTTAAGCTTTAGCAAGTTGGAGGCGTTAAGATATGGTGTCACATGGGAACGAGGAGGGATTTTAAAACAAAATCTAGCACAAGCATTCTGAACCCGCTGAATAAGCTTCTCAGACCTATCCAGCAAGCAAGGTCCGAACACCACATCACAGTAGTTAAGCTTAGAAAGAACAAGAGACTCACACAAAGATATCCGAACCTGCTCACTTAGGTATGGACGAATCTTATAAAGCATTTTAAGCCTATAAAAACAACTACGAACACTTGCTGAGACCTGGCTTTCAAATTTGAGTTGAGAGTCCATTATAAGTCCAAGATTCCTAGCTTCAGTCACATATTCAACTGGTTCTGCTCCTATCTTAATTCTGATTTCATCAAAATTAAGTTTAGAAATATTGGCCCGTGAACCAGTAACCATGAATTTAGACTTTTTAGGATTAAGGACCAAGGAATTATTCAGAGACCACCGATATACTTGGCTCAAATCGCTATTGATGTCAGTCACAGCTTCAACACTGTTATAGGGCAAGAAAGAATAGTACAACTGCAGATCATCAGCGTATAGATGAAATTGGCAATGAGTGATGTCTTTAATGATATCAGCACAGTACAGAATGAAAAGGACTGGACCTAAAATAGAGCCTTGGGGGACTCCACGAGGAACAGGTTGAAAGGCTGACCGAACAGAAGAACCATTAGGCAATTTCAGCTCGACACACTGACTCCTGTCGCTGAGGTAACTATCGAACCATCTCACAGTATTTGGGGTGAAACCATAAAAAGCAAGCTTAGAAAGAAGTAGCGTGATATTAATGGAATCAAATGCCCTGGAAAAGTCTAGCAATACTAGTAAACTACACATTCTCTGGTCCTGAGCAGTCAGCAGATTATCAACCACATCAAGAAGGGCAGTTGCTGTACTGTGACCCCTACGAAAACCGGACTGAAACTGTGGCAAGATACTGTGGTCCTCAAGAAACTTAACCAATTGCATGCATACTACCCTCTCCAGAACCTTAGACAGACATGGAAGTAAGCTGATAGGCCTCAGATCACTGATCACAGCTGGATTGCTTTTCTTAGGTATAGGTTTGATAACTGCCATCTTCCAACAATCAGGAAACGTACCACTGGCAATAGATGCATTTATGACTGATGTTATGGCTGGCAATGAATGTGGCAAGGTCATGAAAACCATATCCAAACTTATCCCATCAATACCCTGAGCATTAGATTTCAGACTCTGCAATATTTTAGAGACAGTGAATTCACTTACTGGGCTCAATGAGAAAGTATTAGAGCCATATCTGTGATGTTCAAAAAAAGTTAAAAGTGATATATTGACAGCTGCTGTACCAGGGACATCCAAAAAATGACTATTGATAATATTAGGATCTACAAAGTGAGGCGGAAGTTCAACGGCTTTCTTTTTATCTGGCAAAATATTACATTTGAGACTCTTCCATAATTTACTAGAATTTTTGGCATTTTTGTTAATATGATGAGTGAAATAAGCAGTTTTTTCACTATGAATTGCCTGAATCTTGGCTTGTTTAGAAGTTAACTTGTTTGTAGCTTGGTAGTGCCACTTAGAAGAAAAACTAATAAAGTAAAAACCCTTCTGAAAGTAATTGAAATAGCTCTCATAGACGCCTTAAAAGATGTTTTTTACATTATATAAGTTTGTGTGTCTTTCGTGGTTCAGGCGAATCCAACTAGCCCTTTTTTTTTAAAATTCTAGCCTTTCAAATCCTTTGGTGTAGCCATTTGGGCTACACCAATAGCCAAAGGAACCCATAAATCCATACATACTTATTACCTTACCGTAAAAAGGAGGGTATTGTGTTTGGACGAAAGAATTATAAGCGCGAACGGTCTAGTGAGTTCTGGACTTTTTGATTGGTTAACAAACTATTGTTGTCTTGTATACACTGTTCTTCAACATTGAATAATCAGTAGAGGCTACAGTGATCACAATTATATACCCATGACGAAAAAAAGGGGTGTTAACATTGCTCCCAATTTTTATTAAGTTTCAGTTGTTTCATTCAGAACTATTAGTCACATGGTCACCACTACATCCAAGCATCCACACTTCTATAACCATCCAGATTAAGTGCAAAAGATTTTTCATTTTGCACTCACTGACAACAATACATCTAGTAACAGGTACATATCTTGATGGCTGGATCGGGCTAAAATAGCTAATGATCAATACTGAAAGAGGCTGAGACCTATTGTATGCAAACTAGGGCGATGCTTCATTCGAGTCACTGTTTTACCATTCTGTCCGTACTGGCTATTTTTACCATAGCTTATTTTGCTTGGTTCTTTTTGTCGTATCACTGGTTCTTTCTAACTAGTGTGGTGAAAGGATTAAGGTGCGCTTCGGAGGTTCATTTCATGTGCTTATTTTTTCGAAATATTATTACAACTTTGTAAAAGCTATTTATTATACTAGATATTACCTGGTTGCACAGTTTTTGGATACACTTTATGTACTACATACTATTATGTACCTAGTACATGAAGTGTGTCCAAAAACTTCAGGGCACTCACACTGAGAATTGTAGACATCGCGCGCGAAATCTCAGTTCGGCAAACTACTAGTCATTTTATAAAATTAGTATCAACATCACAGAGCCAGTCAAGTTGTCAAGGTCGGCAGTCAGGGATTTACCATTAGAGCTGGTACACATTAGGCATTTTGAAGCGCGCTTTGGTAACACGCGTTTTGAAAACCAGTAGTTCTTATCTAGGTGTACACATGCAAGCGCGCGTTTCTGATTAAACGCCCCGTGCTAAGCGCACTGTATTTACGCTACCAACGCGCGCCTAACGCAACGCCAAGCGCTTATGTGTACGTGGTCTTAGAAAAGTGCTTTACCATAAATAGGTAGAAATTAGTATACTCACAGCTTTATCTCCCAACTGTTCGACCCTGCAATGCAGGAAGGCGGTCTGGCCAACCACTGTGGTAACGTTTCTGGGAACGTTGTACTCGAAGTAAGGAAACGAACCCACGCTGTCTTCTCCGTAGTGGGCGGTACCTGTGACCAAAAATAATAGTACTGTAAAAGATGATCAATATAAATAAGTTTTGTTTTTAACTGTAGACGTTTTACTTTTATGCCGTTCATCCCACAAGGAAGTTATGCTACATTGTCAGTATTTCTGATACGGAACGATATTAAGTACTATCTAGAATTTAATTTATCCATTTATACTGATATTTTATTCGAAAGAAACTCTGTTTTGTACCCTTTTACGACTAAACAGCTAAATGGATAGAAATAAAATTTGAAAAGGAAATAGATTGTATCCCCAAGAAGGAGGTTATTTATTGAAAAATAATCTTGAAGGGGCTGAAATAGGGCTTGAAAGTATGTATGCGGAACGCATGGTTAAGCAATGCTGGGCGCAGTCAGTTTTTGGATGAGTGACCGCCTCTTTTTGCATTTCATGGATGAATTAATATTCAATCAGTAACAAAATGGGCTGACGACATAGCATCCCTCTCAAGCCGGGCCTGGATGATGCTAGCAGCAGACCGTGGACAATGGCATACTTATGCAAAGAGAGACGTATACCCAGCAGTGGGTAAAGTCAGGTTGCGGATGATGATGATGATCTAGAATTTATAGTTATTGATACTTTATATCACGACAACAATCAGTTTGGTGGACGTTTTTTCAAATCTCTAGTTACTTAGAATAAAAAGGGAAAATGGATATACAGATGCATGTTTAAAAAAAATTCTAAGCTTCCATTTCATTACATTGCTTTCATCCTTTCACCACACTGGTTTAAGAAAACTAGTGGCATGATAAGAAGAAGCTTCGATTCAAAGAAAACATAGACAAAATCAATATTCATTTCCTTTTGAAAACGTCAAAGATATTTAAAAATGTTTCCTGCCATTGTTTTTCCTGTTTACATTCTTGACATTTTTACTAAAGCTTATTATCTTGGCTTTTGATTCCGTTTGTGGAAAGTACAAATGGAATTCGAAATGACACAATTAGCGTAAACAAAGGTATTTTGATGAGAAGATTATTACGCCTACGGAAAAGGTTATTTTGGTTTTAAATGCAAGTAATACCTGTTATTTAAAATCTTACTGTGCTTTTTGTGTATTACATGATAGTTAATATTAAACACAAAAATGACATTAATGTGCGCTTTACCACTAATCTTCAGTCACTTTTTATCAGTAAGTTTTTTTTAAGTTTGTCAACCTTTTTTTAAACCGTTTTGTCCCACGGCTGGGATCACGCCATCCAAGAGATTTTAGTAACTAATATAATCTACACTAATATTATAAAGAGGAAAACTTTGATTGTTTGTTTGTTTGTTTGTTTGAAATGAATAGGCTCCGAAACTACTGAACCGATTTGAAAAATTCTTTCACTGTTGGGAAGCTACATTATCAGCGGGTGACATAGGCTATATTATATTTTCAAAAAAATTAGGGATCCTTACCAAAACTTCGATAATGTAACCCAAGGTGTAAAAAAATTATCTAAAATATTCTTTACATCGCGTGCGCTGCGAAAACTATTGACGATAGAATAAAATGACAAAGAAGTAAACAGTCCGCGGTCTATACAGTTGTTAATTATTTCGTGACAGGTCGTAAACCTATCACTGCTTATAGAAACACTATTGAATAACAAATTCAAATTTGCTGAAAGAAAGTGGCATGCCTTAAATTTTTGAAAATCGATTAACCTCTGAAAGCATTATCCAAGTTCAAATCCACTGCCTTAAGAAAGCAAGGTTGTCACCACTGCAGCACTACAATGCAATACGTAACTGATATAGCTATTTGCACATGATACCACAATGTCACTACGCGATCCAAGTCACCATCTGTCGCAAAATCGATAGCCATTAAGGTAGGTTTAAAGTGAGTAGGGGCATTGGGCGCCTACAAAATGTGGGTACTATAGATGCAAATTACATAGGATCGCAAAGCCGGGTTGAGTCGTTACTTTGTTTGGAAATTGTGAGATTATTACTGTTTTTTGTGACGTTTTTGCGTGGTTGTTTGAGAAGGAGCGGTAAATGAAACATTGTGACGAAATCAGCATAATCTAAAAAATTGCCACAAATTCGAAGGCATTGGTTTTTATGTGGCTGTAGGCTTGCAACCTGTCTTGCAAACATACGGAGTACTAATCTTATAAGTGTCTTTGGTTTTGTCAGCTCCATGGGCTACTATCTTCAAAATACATATAATTCTTCTGTACTTTGTTTGCCACCTAACTCTTCCTAAACGGCTGGACTGATTTGGATAAAATTTGTGAGTAAATTTCAATGGGCTCCTGAATGGTTTTAAAACACAAACGTCGAACGACATCTACCGGGTCCGCTAGTTACCTATAACTTTTGTTTCTACCGTAATATGTTTATCAGCCTTTCACAATACTTACGGCATTCAAGAATAATGGAAGTATCAGTGAAATAAGTTCTAGAATTATTTTGATTGTTCCAAAGGTTCTCAGCACAAATAAAGACAGAAACACTAAAGGTACTTTATCTCCTTGTTACAGAGTTCACAAATCAAACCATTTCGATACAATACAACGAATTTATAATGAAAGCGAACTGATCTAGATCACTACCAGATACAAGTGCAGTGGTTTGTGTATCTGTCGATAAGCCGTCGTAACTCCCGAAGTAAATACCACAACATACGAATCGGAGAACATCGATCGGTGGATCGAAATAGTTGTAAGTAATCTATGTAAATCACCTGTTCGCTGTGAGTAGTGGGGATTCTCGGAAGCCATGTTTTTACCCCACAATAATGGACAATAAGCCAAGCTGCATTAATTTTACTATTCACTATTTTACGTTATTGAATCTCAACGCGATGGAATAATAGTTTACCTAGGATTTCTATCATAAACATTTTTAATCTGTGTTAGACAATTAAGGATGAAACGTATGATTGGTCGAGCCTACTATGCTGAATTTTACATTTGGATTTTTTCCACCGGATATATACGCATTCTTCCAACAGTAAACACTATCAAAAAAGCGACAACACAATTTATAAGTAACATTGGTTAGGAAATATGCAGCTGCTAATGTCATTTACGTGCAATATCGTCCCGGTGGTGTAAACGGGAATAGAAAATGGATCTTGTCTCGACCTCTTGACTCGGCTGTATCAATTTCCAAAAAGCAAGAATAATGGTCTGACTATCGATAGCTGAGCACATCTTTTACCTACCACATCATTCTCACCTACTGTTAGGGATAGATATCAAAGAAACGTGGATGTAGACAATCAGTGTACAATACAATTGAAAGGCAAGATAAAATATCTACCACAACACGCATGATCGAATATTTTGTTATACCATGTAGGTTACATGTTTTCTCCAAGGTTTTACCACATCCATAAAACATCAGCCAACTCACTCGTAAAGCCCATGGGGTCTTTAGATTATGAGTTCAGCTTATGTTTGGCATTTTGCCCGATAAAAACGATGTTAAATTTTGTCAGATTTTATACTTTATATACAGTGAAATGGAGTTGGTTTGGTGCGCTTGGGACGTTTTGTTTGGAACTTTCAAAGCTTTGGTTTTGAAGTTCATTTAGGTTTATAGATCAAGATTTTATTTTGTAACACACACACAGATGATAAGGGAAAAGTGGCAACACAAAATATCCATTAGTGAAACAACGACACAAGATATCTGAAAGGGTTTTAAATCTAAAATTAAGTAAAACTGTTTATGTATTACAAAGTTGGACGTTGTTCTTTCCTTCTGTGTGTTGCTAAACAGGTCTAGCCTCAGCTTAATGTCGCTATCGACAAAGTTAAAACCTTTGTTTCTATACTTCAGCTTAGCCGTCAATGTACATACGTAGGCATAGAGAAAACTATAACAGACTAGCTGACCCGGCAGACTTCGTACTTATTTAGAAAACGTTTGTATGGGAAATAGAAAAGAGCTATTTTTAGGGTTTTTCTGGCAGTTATTCGAATTTTTCTTACCTTTTAAACCTTCCCTAGACCTCCACAAACATTTCAAGACCAAGATAAGATAAATCTGTTTAGCCGTTCTCGAGTTTTAGCGAGACTAACGAACAGCAATTCATTTTTTATCTATATCTATATAAGAGCTTAACCTGACTGACTGACTGACTGACTGATTTATCATCACCCAGCCGAAACCGCTGAAGCTAGAAAGCTGAAATTTGAAAGGTGGGTTCCTTTTATAACAAAACCATCCACTAAGACGGGATTTTTGGAAATTCCACCTCTAAGGGGGTGAAAAAGGGTGAAAACGTTAGTATGAAACTTTTTAACGCGTGGAGCGATTTTCATGAAACTTTGTTTGTGCACTGTAAATGCAAAATTAATGGACATGTGTTTCAGGATTTTTCAATATAACCATCAAAAAGGGGTCAAATGTGGGGTAAATTTTTGTATGGGAACTTTTTAACGGGTAATGCGATTAGCCTGAAACTTTGTTTGTGTACTGTAAATGAAAAATAAATGAAGACGTGTTTCAGGATTTTTCAATATAACCTTCAAAAAGGGGTCAAATGTGGGGTCAATGTTTGTATGGGAACTTTTTAACGGGTGGTGCGATTGACTTGAAACTTTGTTTGTGTACTGTAAATGCAAAATGAATGGACACGTGTTTCAGGATTTTTCAAAATAACCTTCAAAAAAGGGTCAAATGTGGGGTCAATGTTTGTATGTGAACTTTTTAACGGGTGGTGCGATTGGTCTGAAACTTTGTTTATGTACTGTAAATACAAAATGAACGGACACGTGTTTCAGGATATTTCAATATAACCTTCAAAAAGGGGTCAAATATGGGGTCAATGTTTGTATGGGATCTTTTTAACCTGGTGCGATTGGTCGGAAACTTTGTTTCATGTTTCAGGATTTTTCAATAAAACCTTAAAAAAGAGGGTCAAATGGGGGGTCAATGTTTGTATGGGAACATTTCAACGGGTGGTGCGATTGGTCTGAAACTTAATTTCGTGTTAAAGGATTTTTCAATATACCTAACTCTAAAAAAGGGGGTCAATGTTTGTATGGGATTTTTTTAACGGGTGGTGCGATTGGCCTGAAACTTTGTTTTCTGTTTCAGGATTTTTCAATATAACTCTAAAAAAGGGGTCAATGTTTGTATGGGATTTTTTTTGACGGGTTGTGCGATTGGTCTGAAACTTTGTTTACTGTAAATACAAAATGAATGAACAAGTGTTTCAGGATTTTTCAATATGACCTTCAAAAAGGGGTCAAATGTGGGGTCAATGTTTTTATGGCTACTTACTTTATAAAAGGGTAGTGTGATTGGTCTTAGTTTTGGTTTGGATACTTTAAATGCAAAATAAATGGAAACGTATTCCTGGATATTTCAAAATAGCCCTCTAATATGGGTAAAATTGGGTGTCAAAGTTATTTATGGGATTTTTTTATTAGTGTAATTTGTTTGAAACTCAGTTTAGATACCTACTTTAAGTGAACGAAGTCGCGGGCGGGACAGCTAGTATATGTATAAGAGAAGATCAATGTACGTAGGTATCATTTCAACACAGATATTCAGTTTTTACCTGGCACACATTTTAAAATCGCTAGGATTTTAAAGTATTCTAACACAAACACTACCCATTCCTTTTTATTTCTTCAGTTTTCAGTCCTGTTTAACCTGAGCTCTCAATTATTGCTATCAAAAGTAGTTGGCACGTAACAAGGGTGAAACAGTTCAACTGCATTTACAATGTAAACTGGATTGTAAGTAATTATAAAGTTTATCATGTTTACTTTCACACTGTAAGTAAATTTCATATTTGAAAAACTGGTTACCAAAAATTACTTCAAATTGTATCTGCTACCTTTAGCACTTTGTATGCCTTTTTATTTGTCTGTACTGTTTTGTTTGTTTAGCTAACAGAATAATTAGTAAGTACTTGACATGTTATCCCATACAATATCACCTAAAATACTTACATATTTAAAACATTATTCATCGTTTTTGTAACAGCTACAGTACTCTACATTGAAGTTATTACGCTCTAATGTCCAATTCGAGAAATTGTTTTTTGAAGAATTTCTCGAATTATAAAAACTCCATGGATTATTGACAAAAATCTGCCAGAAAGTAAACTGAAATGAAGCGTCAAAAACCTGCTTTCTGCCTAAATCGGTTTTTTCGAACGAGATCGCCAACCCTTTACCAACCTCGTCATTAAACCAAATTGCCTGACTTAAATCGCGAGGTTCACATCTCATTTACCCCGTTTTTACGATTCTGTTGCCTGTTTTTAAACCGCCGCCGCAATCGAATTTCAGCCCTACCTCCCTGTTATACGGTCGCTTTAATTTACGCAAAAAGTCAGGTGGCGGGTACGGTTATTAGTAGCGATGCTAAAGCCGACCGCAAAAATGGTGAATATAGACTTTATTTGTCGGTGATACGGGTGAAAATTGCAGTTTTATTACGTAGGTCTGTTTTCGTTGGTAATTTGGTTAAAGTAGTTTTTCGTTGTTGATTTCTTCCGGTAATCGTTGATAAGAGTGGATAAGCGAGTGTGAAAGGGAAACCATTGCAAAGGTTTTAATCTGATTACATATGTAATACGGAATCCTTTTAACCCGTAGCCTCACTACAAGCACTTCGGCCAATATTAAAGTAAGATAACTTTGATATTTCGTACCACGACCTATAAAAATTATATATTGTATACGATAAAAGTAGGTTCTTGAGAGTGCAAGTGGTATTTTTTTTATGTACAAACAAAGATTTTATAAATAAAAAAAAAACATTGAATTGATTTATTTTTTGCGCTTCTTCAATTTCATCATTTAATTAACATTTTCTCAAGTAGCTTTTATTTGTAATTCTGAGTTTTTAATTAAAATTGTATATACAAAAATAAAACTCAGTTTCATATTACAAAAGACTATCCATAGACACAAATCCTTTTATTTTTTAAAGGAAAATGTACTATCAAATCTATACAAAACCGTTGTCGTTTCCAAGTCAATGGTTCTTTTATAGTCACACAAAGGTTAATTATGAAAAGGGATACAAGTGATGTCCCACAACCTACACCAAGCTCATAAATCAAATTTAATTGACACGTGAAAAACATAGAGAAATGTTTTTGATTTTTGGGTCTTGACTGTGTTTTTTTTCGGCCGCTTTTGTTTTTCGGTGTTTTAGGTCTTTATGTTACGGAAAATAAAAAGTTACTTTATTTAATAGAGTTGAAAATTGCGTAAATTTTGACGTCATCGGCCCTCTATCAGGAAGAGTGGGCAGCGTTTTTATCTACGGTAGAACGGTAGAGAAACAATTGGCCAAACAAAAATGTTACTTTTCGTCAGATATGTAACAATGTCTACAAGCAAAGTCTATACGATTTGCAACTCTATCATCTACATTTTATAGTTGCTTTTTTCTTACTAGGTAACTGATACTAGTCTGATATTATGCAAAAAAACCCCTACCAACTTTGCAATTTTAATCCAACTTCTAACCCAATTCGAAGTTTCAGGAAAGTGTGAAATGAAGATCGTGAACTTATTTGTGAAGGAACGTGTCAAAGCAAACTTCCGCTGACGCAAGCATCTGATAGAATTTCAATCTTAAACCATCACGGTAAAGTACATTTTTACAAAAAGGCTTTAGAGGGGCTTATTTGAGATCAGTGGAGCGTGCGTCACTTATAGAACAGTTGCTTTCAGACGGTGAGCGATATTATTATAATTGGGTACATACTTGATATTATCGCGCAACTTGTAATATATCGCAAAAAAAAAAACATCCATTATACGTACACTAAGGACAAACCTACATTTTGACCAACAATCTTTTTTACCTAAAATAAAGAAATAATACAATATTTTACTTATAATTACCTACCTAAAAAAAAAAAAAAAATATGATCACGACTGTAATCCCCGGGCTCGGTAGATATCTTCCTCAGATCTTTAGTTACTTAGATCTTTGAGGATATCTAAAGAGGGTAGTCAGAGGCACGTCCAAACATGACATTTGGTACATGCCCACATTTTGCACAGTAGTTAGTATTCCATACGTGACAGGTTGCAAGCCCATCGCCGCTTATAAGAATACTAACCTATGACACACACCTTCGAATTTTTGGTTCTAGGGTGTGCCCGGTTTCCTCACGATGTTTTCCTTCACCGTTTAAGAGCACTGGCATTGCGCACATAAATTTTTCGAATGGAAAAACTCATTGGTGCACGACCAGGTTTGAACCCACGACCTTCGGATCGTGAGGCAGGGGTGCTACCACTACACCACCAGCGCTCTTAATTACCTACCTATGCCATGAAAAGGTAGGGTAGGGAGGGGTATTAAACGGCTATCGCGAACGAAGTCGCGGGTACAGCTAGTACATAAATAAAATCACGCCTGTTTCCCGACGGGCTAGGCAGAGACCACGGATCTCCACTGACTGCGATCCTGATATACCTCTTTTGCTTCACTCTCATTACATTCTTCATACATGCGCGTCGGTTTATAGTACCTTTGATCTGGCCTTTCTTTTATGTTTAATTTTTTTTTCACATTTATCAATAACTAGCTTCCGCTCGCGGCGTCGCCCGCGAAGTACCTACTTACATAAAATATAGCCTATGTTCATCCTGAAAGTTTATTCTACACATTGGTGAAAGAATTTTTCAAATCGGTTCAGTAGTTTCGGAGCCTATTCGTTTCAAACAAACAAACAAACAAACAAACAAACAAACAATCAAAGTTTTCCTCTTTATAATATTAGTATAGATAATATTGAAAACTTGCGAGCTCAAATTTAATTTTTAATTAATAGTCCTCACTAGGTAAATCAAAATTATAAAATTTGTTTACTTACCCTTTTTCATCTAAAATATATTTTTTGATATTAATCTACTAGTTAAAGAACTACGAGTAGATACATTTTATTAAAAGGATAAATACAAGTACCCTTTTATTTATAAAGCAAAAAAAATACCTTTAAATCGTACTTTAAGGCTTTAACCACACTACATCCGAAAGGTAGATGACATGATAGGATGTGCAAATATAATAATTTCTATGGACATTTAACACAACGCCATCTAGCCCCAAAATTAAGTAAAACTATTGATATCTTAATATTATTTTTTCTAGATCAATAATTTTCATGTTTTAAACCTTTTTTTCTCGTAATAAATTTTATTATTTATTATTAGTATATTTTCCGTATAATTATATATTATTTATATAATAAAATATTGATGAACATTTCACACCATATAGCCATAGAATACATAATAACACTCAGACAAAGAATAAACATCTGCGTTCATCACACAAATGTTTGAACTAGGTGGGGATCGTACCTACAACCTACAGCGCAGAAGGCAGATCTACTACCAACTGAGCTGAAAGGAATCAGATTATTATGATATAAATAATAAATCCATATTCTGTTAAAGTGAACTATCTAGAAACAGCTTTACTATCTGTGACTTGGAACCTTAGGTGTTCCAACATATCCTAGATTTTAAATCCTAAGAGGCTTACTTTACCTTAAGGCTATTAGGTCAAGTGAGGCTTCCTGAGCTAAGCTTGTTACATTAATAACGCTTCTAGTCGCAAAAGGTGCTATATTGTTGAGCTTTTCAAATGCAGTATGATTTCAGGATAAATTTCGGCTTGTATCTTTAGAGCGCTGGTGGTGTAGTGGTAGCATCTCCTCAAAAAAAAAAACCAATGGACCTGGGAAAAACCTATAGTGCACGATCAGGTTTGAACCCACGACCTTCGGATCGTGAAGCAGGTGTGCTACCACTACACCATCAGTGCGTAAGACAGGCTAAATTTCAGCTTGTTATACCACCATTGCGTGTAATTTATTTTCCAAATCTACAAATATATCTTATACATAAGCATTCTTTTTCAAGCGCTTATCGAAAATCGCTTTAAAGCTTCTAGTGCTTCCGAAAACAAAACTTTAGGGCATCAGAGGCACTCAAAGTTCTCTAACACATGCTAGAGGCAAGGCTTTGGTCTCCTAAAAAGCCTCGCCCGTAACCTAAAGGTAAAATAGCAATGTATATTTTAGCTTCCGCCCACGGCTTCGCCTGCGTGATACCTTGAAAAACAAAAACAAATCTATCCTGCGGGAACCGTACATTTTTTCGGGGTAAATGTAACCTTTGTGTTATTCCAGACCATAATCTATATCTGTGCCAAATTTCATTCAGATCCATTCAGCCGTTTTAGCGTGAAAGAGTAACAAACATCCAGATATCCAGACATCCAAACAAACTTTCGCGTTTATAATATTATTAAGTAGGATATAGCGTTCGTTATAATTACAATGCGGCAACACGCCTGCCATGCCAGACTTAAGTAGAAAATTGGTTAAAAAATACAGATATTGCATTTTTTTTCGCTTAGTGCATTTTTGATTATTTGACTTACAATAATCAAAATAAAATTATGAAAACAATGCTGAACTAAATTTTCTAATTACAAGAAACAAGAAAGATAAATATATGAATTATAGTATGTGATATATCGTTAGTATTACGTTGAAAGTTTTATATTACGTTTACCATATGCCGGTCACCGCTTTTAGGAAAACTGTAGCACTTTAGTGAAGGTGAAAATGGCCATTTTGGTGTTCTTGTACTTCGTGAATAGATAAAACTACTTACAAATACAGTTAGGTTTTGTTAGAATTCTATCTAGTTTTCTTTTTTCCGTATATATACATATTTTAGGAAGATGATGATGATGATGATGATATACATATTTTTACCCGACTGTGAAGCATGTATGTATGCGAGTTCCTTTAGATGTCGCTCTAGCCCAAACGGCTGGACAGATTTTGACAAATGAGGTGTCATTGGAATCGTTTGGATTACATGAGTGACTAAGGTGAAAAAAATCAAAAAAAACAAAATGACAAAAAATCCAACATGAAATATGTAAGAAGCTATTTTATATTACTTTCAGACGGCTTTTTTGTAATCAATATAAGCTGTCGAATACATTATATTGCGACCTGCGAATATTAAGGCTACATTAGTAAAATATTACTTATCATAACTTATTGCAACATATTCATGTACTTAATATTACTATTTTACTTTGCCATAAAAAAAGAGCATCCTCTAGCTAAACTCGGGCGCAGCGTTGTCACTCAGGATCGCTTGCTGGTGCGCGTGTATAGCGAATAGCACGAGCGCGCGCGCGCGCGTGTGTGTAACTACCTAACTGCACACCGCGCCATACCTGCAGCTAGAATGTGGTGACACCGCTGTGCCTGCGTGCATAGCTATTTTTTAAGCGTGCTGTAATTTATTTAAGAGAACTCTAGTGTCTAGTTAAACCTAACTTAGGATTTAAGACGCTAACCACCATTTAATGTCATGTTTTTTATCAATAAATGCTATCTATCTATCTATCTATCTATCTGTAAAAACATACTTTTTGGATAAAATGCAAGCAAAGTCGTGCGTAAATGCCAGCTACTGATATTTGAACGCAAAAAACGGCTCAACATTTTTACGCACAAGGTGTCACAAGTTTTGGACATTCGGGCGGTCAAGTGCAAACGCGCTTTGAATACTGATCGCTTTCTCTCCGGAGGATAAAGTTTCAGAGTTCCGGGTATGAATTTGCTGAAAACGATGTTTAGCGTTTTATTATTTACAAATGAAACTTTCCGCAAATTTGTTCACGTATTGTTGTACATTTTGACGTCCATTTTAATCCTGGGTATTTATTTTACAGAAATAAAAATTTAAATAAATATTGGTGGACATTTTCATATTGGGTAGATAATAACTATTTTAATATACAAAATTATAAACTTTTTTTAAATACATGCGATACTCGATCTATCTTAGAACCGTTACAAAATAAGTAAAAAAAACTCAACCGATACAGATCTCTGGAAGCATCCCCAAGACATAATAATAATTTACATATTTAGTGGACAGTTCACACGACGCCATCTAGTCCCAAACTAAGCAAAACTTGTACTAGCATTTTCACTGTGTGGTAATGCAACATAAAGTGTACTTACGTAATAATGGACATTTTAAACCGTACATTGACTTTTGTCGGTGACTGTAAGTTGTGCTAAATTATAGCTAGATTTCACGTCGCTTCTGTAAAGGTTGTTTGAGGGCTTCCTCGCGATGTTTTCTTTCACCGTTTAATAAATAAAAGCCGGATAAAAAGCCGGTACTCTGCCAGCACTAGTTAATACCCTAGAGTACTTAATGTGAGACTTCGGGTCGTTTAAACGAAATGTGTGCATTTCGCTCAGTGATATACAGCTTAATGAGTTTTATCATGTGCTATAATATATACGAGTTTTCTCATTTTGAACCCACTTCAAAAAAGGAGGAGGTTCTATGTTTGACTGTACTTATCTGTATCTTTCTGTAAATAAAATCCCATCAAAAACATAAATCGAGGGTCTCTATGTATACTAATAAAAGTAAAAAGACACGTTTTTTGAATTGGTTTATTTATTCTTAAAGATTATTCTCGAATGGTAAAATAATCATTATAAAAAAAAATTTTAGGTAAGTAGTATTTGCGCGATAAAAATATTTTTTGAAAATGATACGGCTTAGAATAATTACGCATGTACAGTTCCTTCCCTCCCCTCCTCATACACCCAATTGCTCCTGAAAAATGATACTGCGCAGCTCTTGCGGCTAACTTCACGAATGCCTAGATTCGTTGAGCAAGCTATACCTACCATGTTTATCTAGTTTTTCACTTCACAGTTTTTGATCAAGCCTCCAATAAAATTTAATCATTAAATGATTCGAAAAGCTATAGGCACACTGCGCGTTGCCCACTCTTTTAGTCTGCTACAATTTTATCGACGCACAGCGCCTTAAGAATAAGTTAGCCGTAAGTCAGCTTTCGAAGTAGAATTTGACTAATTAATAAGGCTTTCTTTGGCTTTACCTTTGAATATTTTAACAATTTTTGTTCACGACTTATTTATTAAATGTTAATGGAACGACTTTGGTTACTTGAAATGTTTTAGGTTTTTTACCCCTCTTTCCTTTTGGTTGAGTTTGAGTTTTTTTTTACTAAACTTTTAGCTGAGTTGTCAGATTCAAGAGCAAAGTCTGTGTTTTTGTACTTTATTGGAGCCATAACTTTTTTCACCTTATTACCTAATTACTCTAAATATTATTGTATGTAAAATATTTAATTATGACATCCCGCGAACTTTATAGAAATATTCATAGCTCAATTACTCGGTACACACTTAAAAAAATGTTGACGTTGCTTTTTGACACATAAGAGCGGTATTTGGTCATAATTAAGAATACCTAGATAATAATTTGAATTGAATTATAATAAAATGTAATAATTGCGTAAAATGTTATTGCTGAAATAATGTGCTTTTCGGAAATAATTTATACTATAATTATATAATATAATATATAATAATCTATACTAATATTATAAAGAGGAAAACTTTGATTGTTTGTTTGTTTGTTTGTTTGAAACGAATAGGCTCCGAAACTACTGAACCGATTTGAAAAATTCTTTCACCAATGTGTAGAATAAACTTTCAGGATGAACATAGGTTATATTTTATGTAGGTACTTCGCGGGCGACGCCGCGAGCAGAAGCTAGTAATAATAATATTATAAAGAGGAAAACTTTGATTGTTTGTTTGAAATGAATAGGCTCCGAAACTACTGAACCGATTTGAAAAATTTTTTCACCAATGTGTAGAATGAATTTTCAGGATGAACATAGGCTATATTTTATGTAGGTACTTCGCGGGCGACGCCGCGTGCAGAAGCTAGTACATTATAAAAAATATTTCAAAATCTGTCATCATGCTTATTGTCAAACTGTTCTAGGCTCTTCGAAAATAGAGTAATGTCGCGTATAGTGTGATCTGTGACTACACTCAACCATTGGACATTTTTACAACCATATTTGATCTGCGAATGATCTTCACATAATAACGTTATTGTAACTCCAAGCACACTCCACAATCTGTAAGAAAAAGTTGAGAACGCTATTTCAAATCCATTCCAGTAATGTTTTGCTTATTCCATGCGCGAGTTTCGTTCACATTATGGCGGAAATGGTATTAAGGGCGTGTTCGGATGGCTCATATTGTCGAGTTTTTGTTTCAATATTGTGTTATGAAACAGAATCTCTGTAGGGATGTTATTGCGCCAACCATATTTTGAAAATACGAGCTTGTGTTATTTATTAAAATCTAAAATAGTGCTCTTTTTGCGTTACGGCCAAAATACGTAGCCATAAGCTAAATATATAAATGAATAATGATGGACAGTCCACACAGCATCATCTAGCCCCAAAGTAAGCTACTCAAAGATTGTGTTATGGGTGCTAGATAACTGATATATTTAATACATTAAATACATAGATAGATATATTTTTATTATACATAGAAAACACCCAGACCAACGGAACAAATTTCTGCAGATCGTACACAAATTTGTTCCGAGGCAGGAATCGAACCCGCAACCTCAAAAGTTACTCTTATCGTTAAGATAATGAATGAGTAATAATTAATTGGTTCGATGACTAAAAAAATCATCTTGTAGCAAAAGGAAAGTAATCGTCTGCACGATTGGGCTAGTTATGTGAAAGGGGCATACTTAACACGGATTTAGGGAATGATCCTATATTTTGTGTGCACAGATTTTCATTAGCAAGCTCGTGTGCACAGCGCTTTACTTATAACGTTGGTATACCGAAGTTATTAACAGAATGCTCACAAAGAGGTGGAATTTCCGAAATCAAAGTACACTCACTTGCAATAAAACTATATTTAATAGTGCATGTTGTTGACGCGCGTAAATGTCGCCGCGAAAGTGCGAATTTATTTCAATTAGCTCTAGCTATGAATTAGAAAAAAATCTTTTACTACTTACCAAAACAAAAAAGGCCTAATAATTCGTCTATTTGATTGTGTTTTTTAATTTAGATTTATATTATGCTGTACGAGTATATTCATTTTTGTGCATCAAAGATGGTTTTTTTTAATCACTTAGTGTGTATTCGACTAATCTTGTAGAAACACAATACTGAAAATAAATTTTGCAGAGTAAACTGTCATTTTATTTGCATTATAAATAACATTATTCCGAGAATAATTATTCCAGAAGTTGGTCAAATCCACTCCTAGTAACAAGCTTTATCATTTATTCTAAATTATTTGACAATTTTGATGCGCTATGACATACCTACACCATAATAAAGACGATTCGAATTAGGATTTAATGGCTCAAGTCAGACTCAAGAAAGGCCGGCAATTACCCTTTACGCTCCCCAGACAGAGAGGTATGCAAAGTATTTGCTATAAAGAAATAAAAGCATGCTACTATTAAATTGCTCGTAAGTGTACCCTAAGAAACAAACGCGTTAGTTCACACAGATGTTATTAATGTGTTTCATTAGAGTGAATCAGCTGGATGGAACAGTCAGAATGTAGATAATCGAGAACAAAAACTTTCTATGAAAATAATAATTCGACACAATTTAGCGGTTGCAAGTGTTATAAGTTTTATTAATTTCAGACATTGTTTTATAGTAACATTTACTGCTTAAGACCTTCACAATCGATATCCAAATAGAAATAGTGTTAGTTTTATTTTTTTATTTTTCAAAAAGTCTGGGTTCGATTCCCGAGTTAAGTACGAGTTTTTTTTATGTATTAATGCAGTTTTCCTTGTTACCTACTAAATTCGATGACATGGTTTCTATGGGAATATTTTTTTTTTGTTTTTTTGGAAAACATTATTTTGTTTAATTGTGTAGGTTTCGAGGCGTATATACAGTGTGTAACATTTAGATCGGTCAGTATGGGAAAGTCTGAAACTATAAGACATTACGAAGATCTGTTCTTAAAACTAAGAACAGATCTTCGTATGTCTTATAATGTTTTCCAAAAAAACAAAACAAAAATTTATTCCTATTTGAAGATAATACCTACTTCTCAGATCTCTAGGTACTTAGATCTTTAAGGATATCAAACGTATGTTCAAACATTACCTTTATTTGGAACTTGCCTACGTTTTTGATATTATGATAGTAATTAGTTACTATTCAAAAACGCAGGCAAACGCAGTTTTTTTAATTCAAGTATTTGCAACTGCTGTAGTCACTATTAAAACAAACAATATTATGACACAATAATATTTTCGAATTTACCGGTTTTTTTTGGCCGAGCAATGGGACAAAACAAGTTACAAAAAAAATCTTTAACATTCTTACAAAATAATCTAATTTGGCTTAGCACTTCGTGTAAACGCAACTTAGCTACAATATTGTTTACACTGTGACTTAAGCTTGCCTAGCTATGTTGCCAGTGTTTGTCTAACTCAGTGATTCCCAAAGTGGTCCAGGTGGACCCCCAGGGGTCCACGGGAGACTCGACGGGGGTCTACGTTGGACGTAACAAAAAATGGGGGTCTACAGTCGTAAGCAGGGGTGCATGAAAATTAATTTGTTTTCGATAGTGAAGAACTAAAATGTTGGCTTGTTACTTTAAATAATATGATACCTAAATTAAACCTTCTCAATAAGACAATTTATAAATAAATTGAGAAGAAAATGGTAATTTGGAAATGGAAAAGATTAATTTTTTAAATCTGTTAATCGTCGTTGAAACTCAGCCACAACGCAAGTTTCCGTAGATAGATAGATTTAATCTTCACTTTTTTTTCCAAGATTTAGAAATTGTTAGTAATGTAGATGCAGGGGGTCCACCGGATCCAGCAAAATTTTGAAAGTGGTCTATGAAACAAAAGAGTTTGGGAACCACTGGTCTAACTAATGTGATTATTTTGTACAAATAGGTTTTGCCCGCAGAACACTTGGATACATAGTGTTTTCTGTTCTGTTTACCTTCAGAAAACATCAGGCATTAATGTGATTTATCAAACACTTACTGCGTCTCGCGGCGATGCAATTTTAATATTATTATAAAAGTATCTAGAACCACTAGCTCTTCGGGTAATATTAAAGTAAAAAAGTGTTTTTTTGTACACTTAAAAGTGGTTTTGAAAGTCATTTAAATGTGTTACATCAAGCTTGAAATTTGACGTTTTGGAGACATGATGGTTTGTAAGAAATTATGTTAATGCCCCAGCACAATAAATGTGAAAGTAACTCTGTCTGTGTGTTACTCAATCACGCCTAAACTACTGAACTGATTTAGATGAATTTTTTTACAAAGATAGAATAGAGCTTGAAAAAGGACATAGGCTACCATTAACCCCGAAAAAACATACGGTTCCCGTGGGATAGATATGTTTTTGTTTTTCAAGGTAAAGTGTGGGCGAAACCGCTGGCGGAAGCTAGTAATAAGATATTTGTAGATTAGTCTTTCAAAAATCTAGTTTTATGGCTGTAAAAAGCTATTTTTCATTGCTTTAAGTCAGGTTTTCACACAAACTTATAGACATTTAGGTACTTATACAATATGTGTAGAACCACAGACCCTTAAAGTCTGCAAAACACTTTGAATGATGATGATGTTGTTTACCTAGTGTTAGGTATAGCTATAATCTAGATTAGACTTGGCACAGCGTTGAGCTTAGATTAATGTCTAATTAAATAGCATCAATTAGACCGGCTGATGCACTTCTGATTTAACGATGAGCTAACTAATTATCTTGTTCAAGCATATCTTCATACATTAATTATAACCACATTATAGTTATACAATTGTATAACTCTCCCGGCCGCAAAATAAAAAAAATATTTGCTCGTTAATATTTTCCTCATTCCTCAATTAATCTTCTTCTGCCTTCTTCTTCCGTTTCCTTCTATCATCCGTTATCTCAGTACTCACACTTTTCTTACTGATATCACATTACATCATTTTCTACCAGTGTGGTGAAAGGGTCAAAGCACGCATCAGAGGCTTGTTCTGTGCAAGTTTTCAAACTTTATAGGTTCTACGATACGCCAGTTTCCTCACGCTGTTTTCCTACACCGTTTTAGGGTTCTGGTATAACGCACATATATTTTTCAGAAAATCTTTTGACGCGTAATTGCCCTTGAACTCACGACCTTAAGTTGCTGTCAATGCTCTCACTTAACAAGTAAAAGCAAAGTTAAAATTTAAAAAAAATCCATGAGGTTAAAAATTATTTGTTTTATTTTGTTTTATTTGTTTGCTTCAACGCCCCCTGGTGAGTTGTCACCGTAACACCTATCTAAAAACATGCATCAATCAAACCCAAACCCATAACTGAAAACCGCATCATAATTGAACTAGTGGTTTTGGAGCAAAATGGCAACATGAATTTTCACAAAGAAACATCCTCTCACTCCAAACGAATACCGTCTCCGTTCCGCGGGTAAAAAAAGATAACGCAAATCATAGTTTTTCAACAATCGTAAACAATTTTCGGAGAATACCTATTTAGGACTCTATTACAAGTTGTGAAGAACAGAAGAGGAAAAATGATTGGCCATATTATACGACATGACAGTTTCATCAAGAACATTATAGAAGGAAAAGTGGAAGGAAAGAGAGGAAGAGGAAGACCAAGGAGAAGCTTTATGAGCCAAATGAAAGAGATTTTTGTTCACGTGTGTACATAAATTTCAAATAATACATTCCATTTTGTTTTTTTTTTGACAGCGGGACTCATCCCGCAACTCGGTCAAATCGATCAACTCATTGACCGATTCAAAAATGTATTAGGTCAACTCATCCCCCGGGATAAGTTGACAGCGGCCTCAGTTGACTAAATACCCTATAAAATTACTAGAACAAAACCGTGATGAGTTTCGCAAGTTTTATTCAAAAGGCTAAGAGTTTACTATAAGCTATTTATTTAAGCTAGTCTTAATAAAAGCCAACAATCCAACAACTGAAATGCAAAGCTAACGGGCTAATTGGCTAAGTTACGAGTCTGTTATTATGCCCTAACTCCCCGAGGTCATAATGTCCAAGCAAGAGAGCTATAGTCAAAAGCTAGATGCAAATTTATTACGTCAGTCGTCATCAAACCGGTTCCTGTTGAGGAATTGCGGTAATTTAACGTAAGAGTATTTACTAAAGCCAAAACACATTCGTAATGTTGTTATGTACATTTCGTATCGTCAAACGTTGCTCAATGTCTTTTAAAAAGTTCAAAATAAATCAAAAATGTTTGTTTGACAGTGTTTGAAGCATTGCAATCGGAGCGGTATAAGTTATAAATTTATTTTATACTTAGACATTTTCACCGTAAAGTAAACTTATATTAATATTATTTATACTAAACGTTGAATTCTGTCACGAACTCAAAAAGAATTCAGTATGACGTATTTTTAAAATAGTTTAGCTCTTAGTCTATTTTGCAGCTAGACTTGTACAAGCCCAAATTGTTGTGGTCTTCGGACCGTTCTTAGATCTTTAGTTAACTGGAGAATAACTTGAGTAATTTAGGTTAAACTTAAACCATTTCAGCACTTGTAAATAACCAATAGAAGGTATGAAAACGGATCAGTTGGTTCACTAGCAAAACACCTTCATTGGTTTCTAGTATAATATTATTTTTAAGTTTATGCGGTTTAGAAAATACTTGACTATACATAACAAAATGTTCTTTGTTTTCTGTTTATTATAATTTATCATATTATGTTGTATGCAAAGAAGTAAGTAATAAATGTGTGTCTGTGTATATGAATAGACGCTTTGGCCTTTCCGAAAAAATCAACCACTTTAAACCATTTTTTCTGAGACTGTGAGGGCGTGAGGCATCATTTAGTCACGTTCAGTGCCAGCCAGTGCTTACCAGAATCTGTCTCCAGACAGGTCTAAGTGCAAACTTATAATGAGATGTCTGAGTCGTCTATTACCAACCGACCAACCACGCTGTCCACCTAGTTGGACGGTTAGTAAATATTTTTCTTAATCGACAAATTATCTAGTTTGTTTGTTAGTAATCTACATTTTTATTCCTAACCGACAAACTATCTATGGATGAATTAATAGTTTGTTGGTTGATAAACTTCTTTTATGGAGTCGACTTTAATAGTGCTCTATTTTAGAGGTCAAGGTGCCTAGCTTTTAGGGCTGTCACAATTCTTACGAAGTCACGGAGCCTATTAGGGCTGTCACAATCCTTACCTTGACTTTCGTTGAAGAATCCGAGAACCATGATGACAATGACCACCAGACCGATCTTGAGTCGGTAGCTCAGTGCACACATGGTGTCCCCAGCTCGCCAGCTCATCATCTAGCCCAGGTTCCTCCATTCGGGGAGGTGCAGCCGTCTTGGACGCTTCGACTTCGGAAGCATGATCTGAAAAAAAAGGAAAAAAAATTAAGATCACGACTGTAGTCCCCAAGCTCGGTAGATATCTTCCTCAGATCTTTAGTTTCTTAGATCTTTGAGGATATCTAAAGAGGGTAGTCAGAGACACGTCCAAACATGACATTTGGTACATGCCCACATTTTGCACAGTAGTTAGTATTCCGTACGTGACAGGTTGCAAGCCCATCGCCGCTTATAAGAATACTAACCTATGATACACACCTTCGAATTTTTTGGTTCTAGAGTATGCCGGTTTCCTCATGATGTTTTCCTTCACCGTTTAAGAGCACTGGCATTGCGCACATACATTTTTCGAATGGAAAAATTCATTGGTGCACGACCAGGTTTGAACCCACGACCTTCGGATCGTGAGGCAGGCGTCCTGCCACCACTAGCGCTCTCTGATCATGCATGATCATGCATCATCGCATGATCTGAAGCAAAAATAAAACAGGTTTTACTAAAACACTCTTTGGTTTTATAACGTTATTGCTTCGGCTTTCCCGAAATTCGTATGATATCATCCCAATTCTGAAGAACAAGTGAGGGTAGTTTAAACAAACTCAGCCCAGTCGCTGCAAAAAGGTCAAAACTACGAGAAATAACGAAAATAACGCCACATAAACCAGTTTGAACCGTTACCGAAAGTACTGAAACGAAACATTTAGAAATACCATATCAATACCATTGGTATTAGGTATTAGTATTAGGTAAGAACGCTATGTAACGGTAAATCTTTTTGTATGATTTCGCCTTATCGTGGTTGGCAATTTTTCAATCACAACTTTATTTTCATTTAACACGAAATTTAATCCATCTTGAGTTAAATTATGGAAACTTCCTCAGGGAGCGTTTAATTGATTAATTAATAGTGAAAACAAACACTGTCGAAACAGAGTAGCATTTTGGTAAATCCATTATTCAAGGGAAGTAAATTTCTCTTTGTTACTGTATACCTATGGCCTTGAACATAGTGATGGCGTAGGCGCGAATTTAATGTTAGAAGTTGGCAATCGATTTAAATTCTTGTTTTTACGAACAAGGTGAATAATAGGGTAAGCGTTTGGTTGCGGCTGTTTGGTGTAATCTTAAAAAATTCTTTGGCCGTCCGTTCAACTTCTCAATTAGCGAGTTTACCGCTTTTAAAGAAAGTTCACGAGCATCCCTCTGCCATTAAAGCGTCTTTTAGAATCACCCAAAACTTTTAGCGTGCAAGTTTTAATGTCTTTTAACATTCTGCTTGAGCTACAGCCAAGTAAAAAACAAGGTTTGTTGAGAAATAGTGATGCATTAAACGTTTACGATAGTTTTAATAAGGACCTTCCAAATAATAACTTATTCCTAAAATTGCTCTTAGCTGAATTCGAATAAACTTATTTAAGTACTGACTTTTGGCTTAATTCAGTTATCTCAAGAGTTACTTACATTTCATAAATAAATATTGGTGGACAGTTCAAACAACGCCATTTACCCTCAAACTAAGCCAACTTGTACCATGAGATCCAAATAGCTGATAGAATCTATATAATCTATCAGATAGTTTAATCAAATACTTTATTTTTGTAAGTACATAGAATAAATAATAACACCCAGACACAAAACTAACATCCGCGTTAATCATAAAAAATGTTAGTCCTGAGTGGTGATCGAACCCACAACCCTAGAGCGCAGAAAGCATAGCTACTACCGACTAGTTACCGACTAGCTGAAATATAGTTATACCAGAAGTAAGTTATATCCAAATGTAGTACATGTATGTTTTAACATTTATGTTAGATTTTTTATGCAAAATTTTCTATAATGACAGATGTCATTAGCCCGCAGAGTGTACAAGTCATTAGCCAATAAGAAGCAGTGATAAGATAGCCGTAAAAACCTTGAGGATTTCGTAAATAACTACTGTAGAGCAATAATATCAGAAATCGTTAAATCGGTAATACTAAAAGCAGTTGAGATAATGGTATGCTAAGTACCTATATGGCTTTGAGTTATGACCTTACAAGTTAGTAAGGGTACGAATTTGAGTGCTTCTCCTTTCGAGCCAAGATTGTTCTACCCAATATGTATTTATCTCTTTTCAACCAAAAACATATTCTACTTTCTACCCAATCCATAAAAGGTATAGACACTATACCTTTGCCTTTCATAGTAACAATTTTTTTTTATACATCGTAGGTATGTATCTCATATCTAGTTCGATGCAAATGTTAGTGGATGAAACGTGGATTCAAAGCTAACAAAGTTTTTGAATGACATCAAAGACTAACGAAAAAACGCAAAACGTCAACATTTTTTTTTATCGATACTATTTTTATCGAAATCAAACCATCACTATTTCGGTCCGCGGAATGTTCCCTTGTGTTTTATAAAAACAAATTCATTTCTAGAATGAAGTCCTTATGTTCGATGTATTATTTAATAAAAAAAATATACCTTATATTATCTTTATTGTGAAAGTGTGAAATTATGCTTCTGGCTTCAAAACAAAACATTTCTAATGTTTAGTTTGACGTTAGCGTTTGAAAGCTTAAAGAGGCGTCTAAACGGGCTATATTTTACGACAATTTGTGGCTGCAATACTGTGGCCGGCAACATTGCTAGCAATACCAGCCACACTATGCAATATTTTAAGGATGGCCCGGCATTATAGCCACATATTTTAGGCTAGGCTAAGGTAGGGTTGAATTCACATTCGTGTCCTTTTTTTTCGTTTTTCTGCCAAAACAATGAGGGCGGCTGCGATGATCGTCATTTCATCGGCCATTGTTGCTGGATTGTATGGCTCATTTAAAGGGTTCTTAATCAAAGGCCATCATACTATTGCAGCCATATTGCAACATGTTGCCTGCAATTGATTGCTCAGCCATAAAATGCACTATAATGTTTTTTTGATGGCTGGGCAATGTTTGCCAATAATTGCAGCCACAAATTGTCGTAAAATATAGCCCGTTTAGACGCCCCTTTATGTAAATAACGGAACTGTTATTTATTCAAAACCTTGTCAAAAAAAATAAAGGCTCGCGTAGTCCGAACAAAAACTGCATCACATTTCCATCATATGTTCATCCTCTTTGCCGAGTACGAACTACGGAGCTACTGAATAATGCATCAGAATGGAATCTTTGTAAATATTCGTTCGAGCCGTCAGCCTTTATCGGTTGTCCATCAGTACATAGAATAAAATAAGAGTAACATAGATAATAAGTTTCACTTTAACGTATTCGGTTTAAAGAGATAAGATTAAGATAATTTATTGCTTTAAAACATTGTAACACGTACACAATAAAGACAAATAATTTCAAAAAGCAAATAATAGACAATGAACCTCGCACTAGGGATAAGCCTGTATCGCGGGTGTCCGAGTAAGAGTTTCATTAATTATAAAATAAAAAAAAATACATAAAGTGACGTATGAATGAATCTGGTAAACTCGGCGTCATCAATCATCCTCACTCGATGGACCGATGATGACATGAAAACCGAAAGTTGGCAGATGGAGAAAGTTCAAAATCGGTAGTAATGGCATTTTTTTTAAATTAAATTTCTTTGAATATTTCGTGAGTTTATTTTTTATTTTCAAAAGAATGTAATTACTTACATAATTCATTATGTTATTTAAATCAACGGAGTAAAGTTCTTCAAAAAACATCGACAAAACAGTGACTAAGGCCTAAAAGGTAAGGGAAAAAATATTTTTCTCTCGGCTTTGTGGATACATCATGAATAAATTTCCACAGCTTCAAAGTATCTTTCGATAGTACCCGCGTGAGTGTGGAGCTCTCAATGAATTATGTAATCACTAAGGTTTTGTTTTATCAACGCAAATAAAAAAAGACAAACGATTTATGGAATCAACTAATTGAATTAACTAACTTATCTGTTTTCTCTTCTTTAGAGAAAGACATAAAGAGTGCTACCGTGAGATGGAATATTATTATCATTATTATCCGTTTCTATTAACGGCCGGTTTCTATATATCTATATCTATCTACGGTTTTTGGATTTTGGACAAAAAAAACCACAGATAGATAGGATATAGAAAGCGACCGTAAAGCATTAGCTTTAAAATCAAGCGTTCTAATTGGTCGGTTTGATACACATCCGTAGCATATGAACGCAGCGTAGATTGTCAATCTTTAGTTGAAAATCTCAATTTCTTAATCAAAATTAATGAACAGAACATACGTCGCCTATGGGTAAATTTTTTCACTCTTACTCACGTTTGTTAATCAATAATATATCGGCAATTGCCAAATATCATGTTAAGACATGCCTCTGAATACCCTCTTTAGATATTCTCAAAGATCTAAGTAACTAGAACTGAGGAGATGTCTAGCGAGCCTGGGAATTACAGTCGTGATGTACATATATACATGTTATGTATGTAGAATAGAATAGAATAGAATATCTCTTTATTGTACACCTTAAAATGAAATACAAAAAAAGAAACAAACTTAAAATTAATGTAACAATGGGCGACCTTATCGCTAAAAGCGATCTCTTCCAGGTAACCTTTGGATAGATAGGAAAAAACAGTACTTGTAGAGGACAGTGGCATTCACAAAAGAAAAACAAACTTACTCGGATATTATGAACTATAAATAAAGCTAAATTGTAATAAATATTATACCTAAATCCTATGTTTATACATCACATTTGAATTAGAGCTGATGACGGGGCCATGTTAGCCACAAAGTAATAAAAGGTTTTCTACCAAATATTTCAAAAACATATAATCTAAAACAATTTCCTTTGAAGTGCAAACAAAATTATTGTTTGCACTTAACATTCAAAAAGCTTACGTGACTAATTATAGTCCATTATTCTATCACCTGTTAACTGTGGTTTTGTATTAATATTCATTATGTTTACAGTTATAAACTTTCAGCATTCTACGCCTACATTTCAGTATAAAACAGGTTACAAGCGACTGTCGGCACTTACCTATTGCAACATGCTATACAAAAATATACGCTATGCAAAAATGAAGACTGTACAAAAAGTGATTTACTATGTCTAAGATAAGATAAGATAATTTATTTATTTAAAACATTGCAACACATAAACACCTAATAATAGACTAACAGTTTAAAAAGGCAAATAATAAACAATGAACCCCAAAGGCATAAGCCGTATCTCAGGTGTCCGAGTGAGAGTTTTAAATTACTTATAATAAAATATATAAAAAAGATACTAAAAAACAATTTTATATACATAAAACACAATAATTAATAAAATAATTAATATTATGCGGGGTGTCTCGAGTCAGTCTGCCGATAAACTTTCTGAACATAACAAAGAAACCCTTCGGCCGAAAAGTCGGATTTTTATTGAGTTCTAAATAAATAAAAATAAATAATGCTGGACAATCCACACAGCATCATCTAGCCCCAAAGTAAGCTACTCAAAGCTTGTGTTATGGGTACTAGATAACTGATATATTTAATACATTATATACATAGATAGATATTTTTTATTATACATAGAAAACACCCAGACCAACGGAACAAATTTCTGCAAATCTTACACAAATTTGTTCCGCGGCGGGAATCGAACCCGCAACCTCTTGCGTCGCAGGCGGACTCTCGCCCGCTGCGCCACAGAGGTCGTCATAAAACTATGCCGGCTTTAACCAGCTTTCCATGTAATAGTGGTATTGTTATTCATAGGCTGGGTATTTAAATTAATTTGATTGTTACGCTAAAGGCAACACAAAAACATTTTGTTTGGAAAACCTTTGGGTTTCCAAACAAAATAATCAAGCCTTAGGGGTTTTGCTACTAGGGTTCGTATTCTAGGGGGTTTGTTCATATTTATGTTTTGCATTTCTATCATTTTTTATGATACTTAATTCTTTTCAACTAAACGTTTGAATTTAACCTTACTCGAATTTCTTAAAAAAATGCAACAGTTGTCTACAGTTGTACATGAACTGATAGGTAGTCAAATACATGGCCCGTAAGTAGGCACCTAGCGTTTAGTTATGACCTAGCAGATTTTGGGTTTCACTAAAAATCTTAAATGGTTTTAGCAATCATTGCTTGGCAACATAAGGATCAATAAAATTTGGAACAATAAGTGGTGCACGTTTGCAAGGAAAAATGCGGCAATATTGCTTGGACTTGATTAGTGTTTATTATTCCCAAATAGGCTTAGTATTTTTAATTTTTTCCCTATCTCTAAGGTATCTTTGTAGGTATATTTCTACACAGGTAGGTAGTTTCTATATGATGCCATAGTTGTGCATTGGTAGAAGTCGTGACGTTATAGGTAACAATAATTGTTACCAATTTCAATTCTTTATTGTAACTGTACCCTAAAATGGTAGCAATTGACATATCAACGCCTAGAGAGCTGAAATTTTTAGAATTTTTTTCTAGGTATAAAGGTGCAATAAAAAAATAATTAACCGAATTTCAGGCTCTAAAAAGTTCATTTAAAATGTGGTAAGGCTTTACACTAGTCAAAATATTAAAGTCTACTTATCTCATCAGTGTACAAAAGGGTCTAGCACTTTAATCCTTTCAGCACACTGGTTCAAAAGAAACAGAGGTAAACGCTACGCCGTGATGTAGATATTGTTTAACCGAGTTGAAACAATGAGAAAAAAAGAATATTATGTAAAACTGCATAAATTGCTGGAAAAATATAATATTCTGTGTAGCTGTAGAAGAAAGACAGAATATTATGTATATACAGGGCGTCCCACGGCTATGCCACATGAAGGAAAAGTACCTTGAATATTGAAGATGGAACATTATACTGAAAGAAGACATTATTTGAATTTCAAAAACAATCTAAACTGCACTCATAGAAATTTAAATAATGACATGGTTGAACCGGGAATCGAACCCGTTACACGAGAAAAATAATCACCATGTAGCTTTATCATACCGATCGAAAGGCTTCATCATAAGGATAATTATTTTGCTAAATAACATAGTGTCAGAAATAAAAGAAAGACCATGAATTTTAACATTTTGATGTCAAATGTATAGATACCCCTCAGAAAACAGATTCAACGCTCATCGAACAAGAACTTTACACTTTTTATTTTCACCGCATCGACACTTGAGGTAACAGAGTTTCAGACTGTAATTTATTGAGTTCCCGGTCAAAAGTGGAGTGTAATGGATAGAAGAGATAAAGAACCGAGGCTTTTGTGGTTGCACTTTTTCTGTATTTCAGTGGACGATGCTAAGGAAAAATATCTTTGTATTTGTGGAAGTTTTTGGAGAGTGAATCAAATTCATCATCACTAAAATTTAATGATGAAAAGTTCAACGGTGATGGAAAACATTGTGAGGAAACCGGTATATTCTAGAACTATAAATTCGAAGTTAGTGTTTTAAGTTAGTATTCTTATAAGCGGCGATGGGCTTGTTACTTACGAAATACAAAATGTGGGAATTATGCTAAATGTCATGTTTGGACGTACCTTTGACTCTTTGAGATATTCTTGTAGATCAAAGTAACTAGAGATCTGAGAAGATATCTACCAAGCCTGGGGATTATAATCGTGATCATGTTTTTTTAAAATTTCTGTTTCAAAATCTATTTTTCAAAAGTAGTTCGGTTAAAAATCTACGTACATGTGATATGGGATGGTACTGGCTAGTTTTTAGGTACCATAGGTTAAACCGCAGTCACAACCATTTAATGAATTACACAAAAGCACTTGACACCAAAAACAGAACCCGAGGTGCAACCAAAACACTATTAGCATACTGCACGCTTATTTATTCATATTGGACACATTCCAAATAGGTTTCGGGGTACGGAACCCTATATTTATGGTGTCGCATATATTAGACACTCGTGAATTTTAATGTTTGCGGAATAAAATGGAGGCTTTGCGATGGAAAAATGTGACTTTGCAATTTTTTTGATCCGATATGCCGAGTTATAGGGATAACCTTCGTTTTTAATGGCTTATTTTTGGACTGAATGCAAGCTTCGAAAACAGTTAAGCTATTTAAAGAGCGTTACAAATAGACAGATCAACTGAATAGAGCCATATCAAAGTATTGTAACATTGTATAAGGTTACTTCAAGCTTGAAATGTAACGTTTCTGAAACATGAGTTTAGATTTTGAGTCTTGTTGCTGGGATGAAACAGAAATTGAAAAACCAAATTAGAATCTCAAAAAGTATTACCTTTAGCTTTTGGGTTGAAAATGTGGGTTGAAACAGGGAACACCGGCTGTACTGTGTGGGTAACACTGTTGTGTACTTACAACAAAGTCAGTGAAGCGGCTTGCAAGGTGAGGGCGCGTCTCTAAAAGGAATTTTCCATCTACTCTTTTACTTTGATTAAATTCTTTTGCCCTTGTTTCGATGTGACGGATGCCCGTTTCCGTCCGTAGTATATTTTTTTTATTTAATTATTTAGCTGCATTCAAATTAGAACTCTATATTATAGGCAATAAAGTTTATATTTAAAATGTTTTCGTTTTGACACTTATATTCGAATTTTACTTGCAATTAATTTAATTAAACCAAATCTTCCATATCTCCCATTATAATTAAAAAATAAAAGAAGTTTTTGAATACTAACTTGAGACTACTTCAAATAAATTTTTTAAATTAATAATGTTCTTCATGTCTTAATTTAAGATAAGTACCGGTTATTGACCTCACTTGTTCTTTTTTATTTTGGTAAGAGATAGTATTTGAAAAATACTAATATCTAGTTCTATTTTTGCTAATCCAATAATTTTCCGATCCTTAAAATATTTTTTAGTAGATTCACACAAAGTAACACTTGAAAACTGAATAATTCAAAATTTAATTAGCTACATATAAAAAATATAAAATCATTAATATTTTTTTTGAGATTGCATTTTTATTTAATTTTACTATGAAATGGCATGTTTTTCAAAAATATGTCATTACACAAAAACATCCACTATAACATACAAATGCAACGCAAAAAAAAACAACAGTGTAGCCAAACAATAATTTCAGAAAAAGCAAAACTTTACCAAAAGACACGGTCTAATTAAATCGACTATTTCCGAAATCCTTGAAACTTGATTGAATAACAATGCCCAGTTAAGGTTTGAAAATGAAGAGGTTTTGGAAGTTTTGGGGTTAAGATCGAAAGCTTATTGTAAGAAGCGAATAGACTGATTAATTCTGTTTTTAAAGCTTGTTGACACCATTCGTGAAATTGATAAGAGCATAAAGACTCGTATAAATTTTTTGAGGTGGTTTTTAAGCAAACACAGTTGCAATTGGCGTGATAACAGCGTTGACCAATACAAGAACTATATTATGCCTTATTATTATGTAATAATAAGGCATAATATAGTTCTTGTAATTCTTCTATACCTTATTAAAAGCTTTGTCCTGAATGACTGACTGACGGATCAACGCACAGCCTAAACCACTGATTGTAGAGACCTGAAACTTGGAAAGTGTGTTCTTTGTATGACGTAGGCATCCGATAAGAAAGGATTTTCCGAAATTCTACCTCTAAGGGGGTGAAAAAGGGGGGCTAAGTTTGTATGAAACAATGTGATTCCTTGGTCCAATCTGCTTATTCTTTTTTTAACAAAATTGATGGAAGACGTGTTTCCGTATTTTATTGAAATTCATCTATACTAATATTATAAAGAGGAAAACTTTGATTGTTTGTTTGTTTGTTTGTTTGAAATGAATAGGCTCCGAAACTACTGAACCGATTTGAAAAATTCTTTCACCAATGTGTAGAATGAACTTTCAGGATGAACATAGGCTATATTTTATGTAGGTACTTCGCGGGCGACGCCGCGTGCAGAAGCTAGTTTAAAATAAAACACGCAAACGAAGCTGCGAGCGGGCGAACTAGTCTTTATATATGGCATCTATCCTCATTGTTTTAATGTTCTAATGCCAGCGTCAAGTCAAGTATTTCTAATAATGAGTATTTAACGTCACACTGTTCAAGTACATTTTGTAATAAGTTGCTTTTTTTTTAATCAAAACTTCAGACGAATCACAATGAAACTTTTAGACACTTTCAATCTAATTATTTTCAGTCAAGCCTAGAACCAGGCTTTATTAAAAAAGCACCAAGGCTACAAACTAAAACTAAGAAAATTACTCTAGTAAAATGATTAAAAAGAAATGTTATTTGTGAAAATCTAATTCCGTAAAAGCGGTCTAAACAACCCCTTTTTAATCTTGAAGGCAAAACATTGTCAATCAAATCAACTGATCAATCCACAAAATTTTATCACTAATCGGTCAGTAACATAATTATAAATAATTTCCAAAATTGGAGACAGATTGATAATTTTTATTCTTAACTATCCCACTGGGGTACAGAGAAAGGGAATAATTCGTATATATATTGCAAAAATGTCAAAACCAATTGAAAATCGCCATATTGGATTTTTTGACGTTTTGTATTCTATAAGTCTATAAGTCACTTTCGTTATCCAGATGACACCTCATTTATTGTCAAAATGTTTTCGAGGCGTTATGGCTCCAGCAACAGCCAAAAGAACTCGCATACATTATACAAACATACACTTACCCTCTCTCTTCACTTTGCACTCGGGTAAAAAACAAAGTTTGGAATAAGTATTTACTACAATTGATAAAAACGACAGATGGTTGATAGATTAACTACAGTTGGGTTCTCGTTATAACTTTTACTCAGCTTTGGCCGGTATGAAAGTTATGAGATTAGGCCTCTTTTTATCCGCCTGCCTAAAAAGATGGTAATGTTTTTACCATATTGATTTACACGAGTGCCGACACACAAAACTTTTTAAGCGTTTAGCATTTTTGAAGTTACTATTAGAACTCGACCCGAAAATGCAAATTCAAATGCTTTTTTGCTTTAGCTATTTTATAATTATTTCGTCAAAACTATGAAATAAGTGACTTCTGAAAATACTTCAAAATAACCATAATAAAAATAAAAATATATAATTAAAATTGCATACTTAATATTTACAAATTATGTAAGTACCTCCCACTTGATTTTTTTAATAATTTCTGGCATTTCGATTATTATCTAGTTAGATTTTTTAGAACGATCTTAATCAACTAAAATTTAACAACAGATATTTTTCTTATACATCGTCGAAAACCAATAGTCATGGTGTCACCAAAAGAGTTATGGGTAAGGGTGTGGCTGAGTGTGCAAGTAGAGGAAGGCCGAAGAAGAAGTGGTTTGATTGTGTGAAAGATGATTATGTCAGAGGGATAGTTGAGGAATGATAAAAGTGACTGGAAGAAGAAAACATGTTGTGCCGTCCCCACGCGTGAGATAAGGGCAGGAGAATGATGAGTCGAAAACCAATAGTACCGTTTTGTGCCGAAGTCGATCCATCACACGGCCGCTACTGATGCGACATCTGGCGACAGAAAAATTAAGCGTCCGAATCGTTTTTTAAACGAAGGCAAGGGACGCCATCCATCATTCAGACCTTAATTTTTCAATGTCTTTTTAAAACTGAACACGTGTCTCGACTTTTCTTACGAGATTTAAAAGGCGTTCTATGAGACTCTATTTGGTAATACTTTTATTGAATACTAGCAATACTAGAAACTGTCTAGAAAAGCTTACTATAAAATATCAGAGTACTTAGATGATAAAAAAGCTTGGGATGAATCAGCTCCAACTCTGCTAGGTATTCCTTACAAAATTAACAAGGATCATACAAAAAAAGCGCTAGGGCCCAGCGAGTTTCTTGTCAGTTCTTCTCGCACTGGGGATAGGGCTGGAACTGGCACTTAGACTCACCTAGTATGTAAGACGTTTCAAAGTGATCCCTGTGATTCTATTGAAAATAAACATATTTTGAATTTGAATTTGAATTTGACGCTCCCGGCTTCACACGACTAGCAAAAGTATCTAATTTTTTTTAAATATAAAATTAACCTAAAGTTACGCAGAAATTATGTAGAATTCTAATGGTAAAATAATTTTTGAAATCGGTTCAGTAGTTTTTGAGTCTAATGTTACAAACAAAAATACAAAACTTTCCTCTTTATAATAGGTATTACTATAAATAAATATAAATAATGTAAAACATTTCACACAATACATCTAGCCCCAAACAAAGCAAAGCTTGCTATGGGAACCAAATAACTGATGGACTAATTATTTATATTTTTATTTAATTTTTGTAAATAAAAACATAGAACACCATAATAACGCCCAGACACAGAACAAACATCTGTGTTCATCACACTAATGTTAGTGGTGTGGATCGAACCAACAATCTACAGCGCGGAAGGCAGAGCTACTACCATCTGAGCTGTGAGGCCAATCATTAGAATTGGCGTAAACAAATCAAAAGTTACACACAGACCTCGTAGCAAAGTATATTCCAACACGAGTTTAAGCTTACTGTACCCACGCAATATTATGATTGTTTCCTTACCTCTGAATAAGAAAACTCTTAGTAAAATAAAAGTTAAGAAAGATATTGTATAAAAATTTCATCTCTGAACACCATATTATGATATTTTTTTTTGTGTTGGACTGAAGAAAATGAAGAAATTACCAAAGTAATTATAACTTTACAACGTGCTCTGTAAACACACATTGTTACCCGTCTACGAGTATGAACGGTCGCGTCTCCATTTTTCACCTGCATTTTGTTTGTGTATGCATAACTATGAATTTCGCAAACAAAGTTCCAAACTAATACATACTCGTAGTTTTACAACTATCATTTTATTAAAATGTTAATTAAAATGTTTAAAAAACTACATTCTGAAGTTTTACAAGCTAAAATTCACAAATTTTAGAACTACCTTTTTAATAGACAGATTTCTACTTGTACAAGTATAACGGGGCATGTATAAGACGCTTCATAGACGTTAATCTGGGTATTAGGATGAAAACGCTATGTTATGAAAGATAGTGATATTGCAGGGAGGCAAAAATGAAGGATTTTGCTTCCAAAGCACAAATACTATTGGAACTTATCACTGGTAACAAAATTGAAACGATGCCGTAGTAAAATATGATGGCATTTGAAAAGGGTAACATGAAATATCTGTAAACTTATAAAGACAAATTAACAAAGATCATGTAAAAAAAAGCGCTAGACCCAACGAGTTTTTTGTTAGTTCTTCTTGGACAGGGGATAAGACTGGAATTGGCACCTAGACTCACCTAGTATGTAAAGCGATTGAAAATGATCTCTGTGATTTTATTGAATAAAGCTATTTTAAAATTCAAAAAAATATTACTTACTATCAAATGTTTTGTTAAGCCACATTTACATACATTTGTAATAAACAAGAAAATAATTTATTGTAAACAATAAATTAAATTAGTTCAATACAACTGTAGATCAGAATACTGCTTATACTAGCAGACCCGGCCACGCATTGCTGTGGCTAAGGTTTTTGTTATATTACATTGTAGTAAACAATTTAAGAGGAATGGAAGTAAAAATCTTTCACGGAGGTCGCCATATTTTTTTACAAATGCCATCTATGTAAAAAAGCGTGGTGGTCCCCGTGACTGATGTTCTCCTAATAATGTTGCGGCTATAAATTAAGATGTAAGTTATCCTATCTTTCAAGTTGGATCAAACTGCACAAGTTGTGCAAATTTCATTCAAAATCGGTTAAGTACGTATCTCGATCAAATTGGGGACATTTTAGAGAAAGGCCAGGTCAAGAGTACCCTAAACCGACGCGCATGTATGAAGAATGTAATGAGAGTGAATAAAGCAAAAGAGGTATGTCAGGATCGTAGCAAGTGGAGATCCGTGATCTTTGCCTACCCCGTCGGGAAACAGGCGTGATTTTATGTACGTATGTATGTATGTATGTAAGTAGTTTAGGAGTCCATCGCGGACAAACAACGTGATACGTGATTTATATAATATTAAGATAAGTCGGTGTAAACGTGGGGTTGAGATACAATTGTCTAGGGCTTAAGAAAATATCGATTGACGTTGGAATTGAAGTCACACTTTTCGCATATTATAACACGATTTCCTGCCAGTGTTTTCGTAGTTTAACCACAGAAACTATATATACATCTATGGTACATTTAGTACATATTTTATAACTAAATAGTGTCATCTACGCTAGTAAATTTGTAAGAATTATAGATCGTGCTAACAAAAACGCACGCGTAATTACTTCGTTATAATGATAACTTGTAAATATAATTATCACTTGTCTTTTGTCTTTCTTGCACGAGGCCCATCTATCGGTAGATTCCAAATAAGTGTACTGTTATACGGCCAGTATTTGTAGATATAAAACAAATTTTGATTCAGATTTCTGATTTGATTTCGCATTCATTTCTCAAAGGAAGTTATTTTCGGCGGAAAACGTATCTAATCTATTTTTGACGTGTAAAAGATCTAGTCAATTTATGTCGTGTTTATTTGCAAAGGGATAAAAGGAATTGAAAGTTATTTGATGTGTTTGAATGTAAATGTCATATTCTTAGATATTATTCCTACTTCTCGATGGATATACTTATTTAGTACTGTTAAATTATAGCCTATGCGCTATTCTAGGACATTATCTATCTACCTATATTCCAAATTTTATCCATATTTGTTCAACCGTTTAATCATCATTGAATAACAAACATCCATACAACCATCAATCAAAAACTTTTTACTTAAACTCCCTGTGAGTAAAAAGTTCTAAGTGTAATCATATAAATTCTAGAAAATAGGTAAAAATGCCTTTAAAAATATTATATACCGGATAAAGGTTACTTATTTGGTGCTATACTTACGTCATAAAAACTTTTCCGTAAATTTTACTACCTTTACAACCTTAGCATCATCACTTGCGCTTTTAACAACCTTTTTAGGCTAAATATTAGACCTTTCAGCAAAACATGAGAACAGCATTAGTGAACAAGCCTTTCATACTAACAATAACTTATTCTGTGTCGCTATGAACTATGAGTGTAAGCTGTGGCCGTACTAAGTAACATTGAATAAAAACATTGTCTGGGCAACAATGTACAGTTGGCTAGTAAATTGCAAAGGGTTTTTTAAAAACTACCTTTTACCCGCGATTTCATCCGTACATTTTTAAACAAATGTAGCCTGTGTCTTTCCCCGTGATGAAATATCTTCTTGACATAAATATATGAAGTTATTTTCGCATTTATACTACTCAAAACAAAATAATCTATATCTATATAAGAGCTTAACCTGACTGACTGACTGACTGACTGACTGATTGATCATCGCCGAGCCGAAACCGCTGAAGGTAGAAAGCTGAAATTTGGAAGGTGGCTTCCTTTTATAACAAAACCACCCACTAAGGCGGGATTTTTGGAAATTCCACCTCTAAGGGGGTGAAAAAGGGTGAAAACGTTAGTACGAAACTTTTTAACGCGTGGAGCGATTTTCATGAAACTTTGTTTGTGCACTGTAAATACAAAATTAGTGGACACGTGTTTCAGGATTTTTCAATATAACCATCAAAAAAGGGTCAAATGTGGGGTCAATATTTGTATGGGAACTTTTTAACGGTTGGTGCGATTGGCCTGAAACTTTGTTTGTGTACTGTAAATGCAAAACGAATGGACACGTGTTTCAGGATTTTTCAATAACCTTCAAAAAGGGGTAAAATGGGGTGTCAATGTTAGTATGGGATTTTTATGAGTTGTGTGATGTGTTGGAAACTCAGTTTAGATAGTTTAAGTGAACGAAGTCGCGGGCGGGACAGCTAGTATAATAATATAGTTATACTTCAACTTTTCGCAGGTTTTCCAGATTGTTACTGAAATCCAAAGTTTATGAAATCTGAAATTAGTACTTTTCGAATACTTAACTTATACTTGATTAAGGTAATGATCAGACGGTGAAGGACAAATGGACACCGGATCATTAAAAGTCTAGCTTACACAATGGCGACTTATCAAGGACAAGTTGACATGTTCCAGTTTAACAAAATCAGGTTAACTCTGTAGCTGACTGTACCTAGATAAGTGAGCCAACCCAAGGTGGTCGTTTCCCAATTACCTTTGAGTGGCTAACGGCTTAATTCCATACTGTCTCATGTCGTCTCATGGTTCCTACTTTAACCCATCTCAAGTAAATGCTGGCTTAGTATATTTCCTGCATTATTAAGGGCGGATACGACCAAGTTATCTATCTAGAATAACTCAGTTTTGGAAACTGACATATTACTTAACATTATTATGAGAATAGTTATACCAGAAGTTGTTAAAATCCACCATTATGTAAAATTCTTACTAATATTATAAACGCGAAAGTTTGTATATACGAGTATTAGTTTGGATGTTTGTTACTCTATCACGCTAAAACAGCTGAACGGATCTGGTTGAAGTTTGGCGCAGAGATAGATTATAGTCTGGAATAGCTCATAGGCTATAATTTAACAAGGTGGGCGAAGCTGCGGGAAGAAGCTAGTTAAAAATAATGCCCTTATGATTAAAGAAAAGATTTGTAAAAAAAGAGCATTTTTTTTACAAATCGTTAAAGAAACCACCCACAATAGTAGGTAGTCAAGTTCTGAATAAATGTATATATTTTCTAGAAAACTTGCAAAGAATCTTCATATTTCACAAACAATTCAGAAAAGTCCAAGTTCTTCAAACGCTGCACGACAGAAAACAGTTTAAGTTCTTCAAAACGTCAACTTGATGTGTAGCAGAGCTTCTGGAATATTCCCCGCTTTGCAGTGTTTTGTTAGAAAATATGATAGCTATGTCCAACTGTAGGATAATATGCTTGGGTACTTTAAAATGATTATATCTCTTGAAATATCTCTTGAAAATAGTATTAGTTATGGGTAACTTTCTTAAGTCTTAACACTGGCTACGCAGCTCAGTTGGTAGGAGTTCTGGTTGCTGCCCCCCAAATGAACACAGATATTTATGTACTTTAAAAACTTACGCGATCTGAACACATTATTATTAGTATTCCTGTCGAAACGTCGGGAAAATATAAGGTAATTTAAACGCGATAAATACCCGTCTAATACTAATAATAACACAGATATTGGTTGTGTGTCTGAGTGTTATCATATACCTAACAGCTGAGCACAGACGTTGTCCTGTCTAAACTTTTGTATATAAAAATCTCCTCCTTACAATAACAAACACAACAAAAAAAAATTTGCGAAATCGGCCCAGCCGTTCACGCGTGATGCCGTGACCAAGGAAAATAGGGATTTTCCTTGGTCACGGAATAAAAATTTCTACGTTTGTATTTACAAAAAGATTTATACCTAGTTAGAATTTTATAATAGTTTTTAAGTTACAGTGCTGTGTGAATTTTTTTTTGTATTATCTAAAAAATATATTCCCCATGTATAGCTCAACGGTTTCACATGTATTTTATATACTTAGTGTGTATATTAAGATAAACCTGTAAATAAACTATTTTAATCTAGTCTAATACGAATTTAAACTAACACAAAATTCTAAAACCATCAAAATCAGATGTTAATTTTCACGCAACGTCTCCCAGCGTTAGTTCTATTCCAAAATACAAAAATAGCAGTCCAAAGTGTATTACCAAAACGTCAGTTCAGTGATAAGATATTCGTGATGTAGGTTTGTGATGTATATACCGCGAATGTATCTGACGTGAAGGCTGCTGCCTACTGGAGCACGACGTCTTATTTGATCAAAAAACAACTTACCTTGTAAAAAGCAAAGCCGTGATACGATGATCCTTCTAATATTATAAACGCGAAAGTTTGTAAAATGTATGGATGTAAGGATGTTTATTTAAAATTGTTCTAAAATATTTTGTTTTCCATGATATTTTGCATTTAGCGTTTGTTGTCCATAAGCACCGTAGCTGGGATTTATATAGATTGAATCTGATAACCATATCTAATAAGAGCCGTGAAGAGTCAAAATATCAGATAACTGTGGTTTTCAAGAGTCGTTTGCCTGTTTACCGATTAGATGAAACAAAATCACAAAAATAACATTTTAAATAAGATACAATATTAAATCTGAATAAGCGCAAAAAACATATTTTTTGTTTATGGCATGTTTATTTTGAGATCAATTTTGCCTAGTGTGTCAATTGTGTAAATTAGTAGTATTGTCAATGTCACAAAGTCAGTCAAATTGAAAGTAAATTTTAAAGGAAGGATGGTGGTTTTGATCAAAATCTCGGGATTCCTCCAATGAATTTAGAAAGGAACTCACTTTAATTCAAATATTTAACACTCGTGTCTTCAAAACTACACAATAAAACTCAAAATATCACGAGAAAAAATATAAAAACTAGAGCAACAAAGTCGTCAGTCGAATGCATCTGAATGCAGAAAATACGCGTAAAAGTTACTATAAATATTTTTTTTTAAAAATGCGCTACGCTTCTGTGTGTGTTGTCCTTTAAACATGTATAAAACGCGACTTGCCTATGGCAACACAGTTGATGTTTTAGGTCCTTTTACCTGTGACAGTTGGCAGATGAGAAATTATACGAGCCTACGATCCAAGACCGCTCGATTAGGCTAAATGAAAATTAACGATATTATTATTATCTTTTGATGAATTCTAACCTTTCATCTATCTATTCAGCACACATTCACCTATTGTTAGGTACCCTTCTCGTTATCTAGCCGTCCTTTCCAGTCTAGTACCTATACTCCCACTTAACATAGTACAAATGTTAATAATAGGTACCCAACTCAAATATCTATGTTACACGCACGAATGTGTCCGTGAAATGGTAGTATGCTACCACTATTACAGACTACAAAGTTAGCTTGTCTGTTTATATTATTGTCTTTAAAAATAAAAAGAGAGAACTATTTTCATTATTTTCGGTGTCCACTTCTTCTTTTCTTAATATAAGACTTATGCTCAGATTCAAACTCATAAATTAACAATGATTTATTGATGATTTTGCCTTTATTTGGTTTCATTTCAGAGCTGAGCTACTTTCTCTTTCACTCGGCTCTAATAGTTTATCCTCGATCTCCCTCTCTTTCCTTCCTGATGAAACGTCCTTTTTTTGTTATATCTAAATATTTTTTCAAAGTTGCATCGAGCTGACTATAATCGGGACCGTATTATAAGATTATCGTTGACTGTTTTCATGTGGAGTTTGAATGGGGAATGAATTTGTTTAGGCATGAGTTCTGTAGGCTGTTAGCAGCTTTAGTTAATATCTACTCAGGTCGCATTTGAGTCGAATTTGGTTAAAAGATTGTCATAACAAAAGCATAGAGTATTAAAATAATACTCCTAATATACCTTGTTTATTAGACGCAACACAATAAGATAAATCTTTGAAAAAAAAATTGTAAGGAAACCAGTTCACCCTAGAACCAGAAATTCTAAAGTCACTGAAATTTACACCAGTATAAAACAGGTATTCTACATGTTGCATTAACTGTATTCATTTATTATTTAAACCTAAAATAAGTTTTGAGTAATTCATTGGATGACAAAACTTGTAGGAAACGTGTTAAAAACTTCTTATCATCAGTAAACAAGGGCTTTTAATCGGATTTACGTCCTATCACATTAAAAGATTAACCTACTCGTACTGTTCAAAATCAGAATCAAAATGCAGTACACCTATTGGAACATTAAACATTTCAAAGTTATTTTATTAAATAAATAAATGGTCAGAAATCTCCACTTATCTTGATAAAATTCGGTATGTAAAACCAAGTCGTGTTAGTTAGATCATTTAATTTTATAACCTTTTTTTATTTTTATTTATTGGTTTTGTCTCATTAAAACATTTTAAAATTAATAAAATGCAGAAAAAGTCGTGAGCCATACCTAATAACTATGTAGTTTCAAAATATAATTCAAATAAAATATCAAAGCAAGTATTTTTTTCTCTTTTAATCAGTACACTGCAAATATTTTGTATAATGCAAGTGGCTTTTGAATTGACTTTATAAAGGTGACCCCCAATTTGGACCTTCAAACCTCTCATAGCTAATATGATTTTGTTTGTTGGACCTTTGGAATACAATATTAATGCTTAAAGGTCTGACATTTGGCTTTGTAAGGACACTTTGTGTTTATTAAAATACTTTGTCGGATAGTACACTAAGCTTTTAACAAGCCGCGATAAATTAAAAAAAGATAATTTCAGAGAGCGTATATACGAATGAATGAACTGACTGAATAAATGAAAGAGTGAATGAATGAATTAATGAGTTACACAAATATTATCTGTGGTCTCATGGCTGTTACCCTATGCAAAATTTCAATGTCAAAATGATAGTGCGGGTAATCATCATGACATAACAAAATTAAATCAATTTAATGATATTAATTTTGTCTACTTATGTATTCCAGTCAGCCACACGTACTTGTTATACATAAAACACGTAATACGATCACGACTATACCTAATCCCCAATTTAATGGAAATTTCTTCTAGTCTTAAGTTAGTTACTTAGATCTTTTGGGAATATCTAAAGCGGGTAGGTACACGTTTTGCATAGTAAGTAGTTAATATTCCGTTTGTGTATAGCCTTTTGAGAGTACTGGTAAGGTGGTAATTCGGTTGTTTTGCAGACTAACATAAAAAATTCCATACCTACCATAGGTAGGATCTTATTTGGCTTTTTATAAAGACCAAATTAGCGTAACATTTTTGAATGACAATTTCAAAAAGATCTAAAATTGACATAATCATTCTAATTTAATTAATTTTCCACCATTATCACGTAGCTTTAGTCAACACCAATTTACATGGCTTCTAAAATAAGGTCGTGTTTAGTTCAGCATTTTTTTAGATTTTTTTAGTTAGTCCGCAGACCAACAGAATCACCACCAATAGCGCACTTTTTACGAATAGAAAAATTCTTTGGTGCAGGACTAGATTCAAACCCACGACCTTAGGATCGGAAGTCGGGGCTACCACTAGGCCGCCAGTACGCTTATAATAAGAATACAACAGTTGAAGCTATAAGAGATACTATACACAACAAAAACATAAAACTATCCATTCGTTTATATTCTACGAATAAATGAAATATTCCCAACGAACACGCAAGCATTAAAATAAATGTAATCCCGGTATATGATCCGGCTTTTGGACACCGCAAGCGTAATAACGAAAACCAGAATTGTACAAGCTTCTGCCACTTTGCCTACGTATTTGGTGTGGTAAGCGAAAAAAAGCGAAAATGGCTTAAATTTACCCCTGCATGGTGGCAATACTGGGTGAGGTGAGTGTTTATGTTAGACACACCGCGCTATGTCGCACGTACCAAACTTTGGTTAACAAACTTATTTGGGCATCAAAATTAACAAGAATGTTAAAGTATTGTTATTTATTTTACGTCATTTCATTTCACGGAAGATAACAAACAAACGATTAAAAGGCTAACAAGCTGTTAGTTTAATAAACAAAACATAGTGAAACTAGCCTTAATCGTAATAAGCAGACATTTAAAAATAATCTTAGACTTAGGTTGAATTGGCCAACTTTTGGTATTACTATTTTCAGAATAATGTAATGTCGAATAATGAAGAATCAAGAATGTCAGTTTACTCTTCGATAATTGTGGTTTACTTTTGGGATAAGTGCTTAGACTATTTGATTGAATCCAAGCTAAGTAATATATAACCCAATTATTTTAATAAATTATTTAGTGGACGTCTAGACGTATTGATAGTTTGACCTACGAGTACCAATCGTAATGCATTATAATATATTCATAATGTTTTTGTTAAGCTCGCGATCACCGGTCATCTGCTGTGTGATTCTGTAAGACCTCATTCTAAACTTTGAATCTGAATCCGCTGTGTTTTTCTTGATTGGCATTCTAAAAACTCGGTTGATAATTCGAATTTACACTAGCGCCACTCTTGCGAGCGTGTCAGCGAGTTGAACTAAATTGACGGGAAGATTTTGACAGATAAAGTATGAGATGACGTAAGAAGGGCATTCTACACGGTAATTCCCAAGTCACTTCGATGCTCGCTTCGCACTCGAACCCGATTCAAAGTGTCAAATAATAAGGTCAATGTCAAATCGCACCGTGAGAATAGAAGTGACTCAATTAAGAAAACATGATTTTTGGGAAATGCGATTTAAAGATTTAACGATTGCGTGTTTTTTACTAAATTGTGCTATGACATAACCAAATTACGACTTATCTACATTTTTTTTACAAATTATGGAATACTTTAGGGTTTTATCTAAATTTTAAACTTATTACTGATTCAAAATAAATTTAATTAATTACTCTATTTACTATTTCAAAGAAAGCTTCCGATATTTAAGTCGGTTTTGTACTATAGCAATAATTTATTAGTATTTACTAATGACTTAAACCTTAAACGGTCATTAAAATAAGCCTTAATATAGTAATAAACTGATATAACTCGATTTAAGTCACAATAATTTACTCAACTTAATGCAATAAAATGACACAAAACAAACATCGGTCATTTTATTACTCTAAATTTCAACAAAATGTTACCTAATATTTGCATACAAAACTGTAATATTGAGGTTTAGGTCACATTAATACTAAACACGTGACGTCTCACGGCAATCTTGGCTGACGCAATACTGAATATAATCACTTTTTCACGGGGTGACGGACGAGGGATCGCCGAAATGAAAGAGACGCACCTATTATGTTTTGACGCATTCTAACCAAAAAGCGGCAGTTTTTTTATTTACTAGGCGATGCAGTTTTTTTTTCTGAGTCTTTCTACATATTTAACTCATTTTACCTGTTTTTTGAGATGAGTCACTTCTATTCTCATGGTGCGAAATGTCATTTTGAACCCTAGGCGAAGTGAGAGTGAATTGCGATGTGAGATGCAAGTTGATGTTTGAATTTTACAGAATCGACGTACTGAGTGGAAATTTATTCGTACAATGTACTACTATTTATTCTGTGAGTGCATAGAATGTTCCAGCAAACGTTAATCATCGTGGCAAAAACGTTAGAATTGGCTATTTGACAGTTTTCAAAAAGATACTTATAAATATACGTAAGTTTATTTTAAACCTCTTACAATTATCTTTTCCTCAAAAAAAGCGTTATTTATCAGAAAAAATGTATATTTTCCACCAGTGATTTGAAACTCGCGCGAAAACAGCCGGTCACGTGACATTTCTGACTGTGACGTCACGGGTCTCGGACGGATAAAAGGATAAGTCCTGACTGATTTGAATAGATACAACTGCTGGTCGTACAGACTTGAAATTTGGAGGGTATGTTTGTCTTGGTATGTAGGCACCCACTAAGACAGGATTTTTGGAAATTCCACTTTTAAAGGGGTAAAATGGGGGCTCAATGTTTATATGGGAACTTTTTAAGGGGTGGTACGATCGGTCTGAATCTTGGTTTGGATACTTTAAATGCAAAATAATTTAAAACGTATTTATCGATTTTTCAAAACAAACAAAAAAGAAATAATATGATCACGACTGTAATCCCCGGGCTCGGTAGATATCTCCTCAGATCTTTTACTTATTTAAATCTTTGAGGATATCTAAAGGGGGTAGTCAGAGGTAAGTCCAAACATGACATTTGGTACATGCCCACATTTTGCACAGTAATTAGTATTCCCTACGTGACAGGTTGCAAGCCCATCGCCGCTTATAAGAATACTAACCCATGACACATACCTTCGAATTTTTGGTTCTAGGGTATGCCGGTTTCCTCACGATGTTTTCCTTCACCGTTTAAGAGCACTGGCATTGCGCACATAAATTTTTCGAATGGAAAAACTCATTGGTGCACGACCAGGTTTGAACCCACGACCTTCGGATCGTGAGACCGGGGTGCTACCACTACACCACCAGCGCTCTAGAGGTGTGTGACGAGAGGTGTGTTTTGTTTGAAACTCCGTTGAAATACTTAATAGGCAAAATAAATTAAGTACACGCATTTTAAGGGTTTTCGAAAATAACCCTCACAAAGGGAAAAAAGCGGTGTCAAAGTTTGTATGGGCTTTTTGACGAGAGGTGTGATTATTTATACAAAGATTTGATTGTTTGTTTGTTTGTTTGCATTGAATAGACTCTGAAAATACTGGAACGATTTCAAAAAAATTTTCACCAATGTGTAGAATGAACTTTCAGGATGAACATAGGGTATATTTAATGTAGGTACTTCGCGGGCAACGCTGCGAGCGAAAGCTAGTATTTTATAAAATTGACAAGCTAAAAAACTTGTGCCGTGCCTTTGTGTAAAAGTACTACAATTAAATATCCTGACAAATTGTTTATACACGTTCCTAAATGTCCAAAACTCACATTCTGAAACTCAGCTAAGCAAAAGTTAGGATTACATGCAAATAAATTTGCAACCTTAAATGAATCGATTTTTGGCTGATTTGCACTATCAGCTTTTATATAGCCTGGCTCCATTTTGTGGAACTTCTCAACACAAATTAAAATATTTTAGAGTAAATCTTTTCAGCAAACTGCCAACGTTAAAACACACGACATTTTACCATTGAGATGCATTTTACTGTGACACTTAGAATAGTGACGTCACGCGATGGTCAAGCATGGCCGCCCGCGTTTCGGCTTTTGAAATCCACGGACAAAAAAACTCTGATGAATTTTTCAAAAACGATACATTTACAATTTATTTTAATGCAAAACACATATTGTATGAGTATTATGAACCTATAAGCTAATGTATCTAATATATTAAATATGTTATCGTTACTATTGTCAAATAGCCAATTATGATCTAGGATCAAAAGCTTTTGGGACTTTTTACCACTTTACTTCGCAATAACTCACAGAAAGTGGGATCATATAACTCTTTCAGCACTTGAAGTATAATTTGGTCTTTTTGTTCTGGCAAACTAAATTATCAACTACTAGCTTCCGCCCACGGCTTCGCCCACGCGGTACCTTGAAAAGCAAATACATATTATCTATCTCACGGGAACTGTATATTTTTCCGGAATAAAAATTAAACTATGTGCTATTCTAGACTACAATCTATATCTGTGCCAAATTTCATCCAGATACGGATCTGGATGAAATTTGGCACAGATATACTTTGGTTTGTTACTTTTTCACGTTGAAGCGGGTGAACGGTCACCCGCTTCAACGTGAAAAAGTAACAAACATACATCTATACATCCATACATTCTTACAAACTTTCGCGTTTATAATATTAGTATGAAGTGGTGACGCTATACGCTACGTTTATAACGAAAAGAAATTAAACTAATTAATAAATAACACCGAACAGTCACCATTCATAGTTCAGACCCTACTCTCATATTCCCTGTATAATCATTCTCCTGTCCTTATCCCACGCTAAGTGGTGTTTGCACAACATTGTTTTCTTCTTCCACTCACTCCTATCGTTCGTCAACTCTGCGTATACTCCTCTTACATTCATAATTATCATATTTCACACAATCAAAACGCTTAATCTTCGGCCTTCCTCTATTTGCGCGCCCAGGCACACTCATACTCATAACTGTTTTGGTGACTTAGTTTTCATCCCTTTCAAACCATTATTTTTTTATGCACCTTAGAATAATAAAAACATCCATTTTGTTGTCAAACCAAATTGAACTTTGTCCTTTAAAATCACATTGATTATTTTCTGTAAAACGTAAGCCAAAAATTTTTTTTCAAAGAACTTTCCAGTTTTGCTGATTTCTTTACAATTTAAGATCTTAAGATCTTAAAATCTTAAGACTTAAGATGTTTTGACAAAATAGATAAATATAAACACAGTGTTTATACAATTTAGTAAGTAAACAGGTCTTTGCATATTTCTAGATGAATTAGAGAGCACTTCCAGTGTAGTGGTAGCACCCCTGTCTCACGATCCGTGGGTCGTGTGTTCAAATCTGGTCATGCAACAATGAGCTTTTTTATTTTAAAAAATGTATTTACGCAATGCCAGTGCTCTTAAATGGTGAAAGAAAACATTGCGAGGAAACCGGCATACCCTAGAACCAAAAATTCGAAGGTGTGTGTAATAAGTTAGTATTAATTTATGATTAATGAAAAGCAAACTACAATTACTACTATTGCACATAGACTTATAACAAAATATAGACAGGTCACTAAACATTTCCCTCAATTGATCAGAGTCTGTGAAACACAAAGGATGCTATATGGCTATTGTGTGGTTCTCTCAGTGCAGTCTATACTACAGGTTAATAACTCTACAAATTAATATGAACACTGTTCCTCTAAGAGCATTTGATGCCATCTGATTCGATATCAGTCGATTCGGCTGAACATTTTTATGGTATAGCACTGCAAATCTTTATTATATGTACTTACCTGGATGACCGAGCATAGCTCGGTTTTTTTGGTAAACTACGTTTTCTAAAAATGAAACCTAGCTATCGATTTATCACCCCCAAAACCTGCATATTAAATTTCATCTAAATCGTTCTAGCCATTGTCGAGATTCAGATTTTATATTATATATTTATTTATAAATACAAGAATTGCTCGTTTAAAGTATAAGATAAGTATAAGATATAAGATTATATTTTTTTTTTATTATTTATCAGCTGTTAGTGTCCCACTGCTGGGTAAAAGCCTCTCCACTCCTTCCAGACCTTGCAATCTTGAGCGATATTGTTTCGATATAGAATTCACAATCTTCCAATTATTGTAAATCTTAAAAACCTAAAAAGTTCGAAAAAGTGTCAAGAGCAAGAAATGACTATCTAATGTGCTCTGTAATCCTTTCACCACACTGATAAAAAAGAACTAGAGACACAATAAGAACAAAAAAAACAAAACTATTTTACTTTAAAATTTATTGTGTGAAAAAAATGAAAAATGAAATATGATCACGACTGTAATCCCCAGGCTCGGTAGATATCTCCTCAGATCTTTCGTTACTTAGATCTTTGAGGATATCTAAAGAAGGTAGTCAGAGGCAAGTCCAAACAAGACATTTGGTACATGCCCACATTTTGCACAGTAATTAGTATTCCGTACGTGACAGGTTGCAAGCCCATCGCCGCTTATAAGAGTACTAACCTAATGACACATACCTTTGAATTTTTGGTTCTAGGGTATGCCGGTTTCCTCACGATGTTTTCCTTCACCGTTTAAGAGCACTGGCATTGCGCACATAAATTTTTCGAATAGAAAAACTCATTGGTGCACGACCAGGTTTGAACCCACGACCTTTGGATCGTGAGGCAGGGGTTCTACCACTACACCACCAGCGCTCTACAAAAATTTATTGTGTATAAGCTGAAAATAAATTAAACCGTGAATGTACTTGTATAAAGTAAAAAATAAAACGCCAAATTTCAGTTACTAATTCAGTTTCACTTTGAAATCAAAAAACAATGGGTATCCATTGTTTTCATCAAAAATACAGAACAGGAATGTTCTTGTAAAAATAATTAATTAAAGAATTTTTTAGATGCCCCTTTTACAATATTTTTAACGAAACAGAGCTATGTAGGTATAGATGATTACAGTAGATTTAGTAAGTTCTAACAGATTTATCCGTTTCGGACGTAAAATTGTGATAAAATTACTTATGCTACAAATTATTTCATGTAATATTAAAGCTATTTTTAAAGTATTCTCTAAGGTCATGATATATTTTTCTTTCACAGTTTTCTTACCGCTTGATTAGCTGCAAACATGTTTAATACATATTTTATACAAAATATTTTGTTTTATACAAAATGGTCTTTGAAACGTTTTCTACAAGTTTTATATACAACCAACTACACAAGTTATTTCACATGTAAACAAAATAATGATGTTGTTGTTGTTGTTGTTTTTAGCCTGAGCTGTCCCACTGCTGGGCAAAGGCCTCCCCTCGAGTTTTCCAGTCTTCTCGGTCTAACGCCATTCCCTTCCACTGGTAGTCGCTGAAGGTGTCCAGCTCATCTCGCCATCGCTTGCGTGGTCTACCGCGCCGTCTTCCTGTCTCAGGGCTCCACTCGGTGGTTGTTTTGGCCCACAGTTCGTCCGGCATGCGGCAAACATGCCCTGCCCAGTACCACTTTAGCTTTGCTGCTTTTTGAGCTACGTCGGCGACTTGTGTTTTGGAGCGAATAGTGGTGATAATAATGATATAATATGTATTTGGTGTATGTATGCATGTGAGTTTTTCTGCCTGTAGTCCAAACGGCTGAACGGATTTTGACAAATGAGGTATCGTTGGATTTGTCTGCCAAGAGTGAAATAATAAAGAGTGCTGGTGGTGTAGTGGTAGCACCCCTGCCTCACGATCCGAAGGTCGTGGGTTCAAACCTGGTCGTGCACCAATGAGTTTTTCCATTCGAAAAAATTATGTGCGCAATGCCAGTGCTCTTAAACGGTGAAGGAAAATATCGTGAGGAAACCGGCATACCGGCATACCGGCTTGCAACCTGTCACGTACGGAATACTAACTACTGTGCAAAATGCGGGCATGTACCAAATGTCATGTTTGGACTTGCCTCTGACTACCCTCTTTAGATATCCTCAAAGATCTAAGTAACTAAAGATCTGAGGAGATATCTACCGAGCCTGGGGATTACAGAGTCGTGATCATATATATTTTTTTTTTTTTTTTTTTAAATCGAATACGGCGGCTGTAAAAATCATTTTCCAGTTACGTTCACTCGAGTTTTTTTACTTTTGCAATGAATACGAGTTCAACAATAACGTCTATGTTATGCAAATCAGCCGAAATGTGCGTGTTTGGATCAGTGGTCCTGAAATAACTCGGCATCCCACAAGAGCGTGTGTGATTGTTTGCGAAAGTTCTGCTGACACACAATCAATGGATTTGGAGGCTTTGTGGTATTTCTGGAAATTCAGGAAATTTTGGAACTTCTGGAATACTGTTTGATTGTTTGTTTACGGGTTTATATACTCGTAGCATTCATGCAAATGTCATGTTTGGACTTGCCTCTGACTACCCCCTTTAGATATCCTCAAAAGATTTAAGTAACCAAAGATCTGAGGAGATATTTACCGAACCCGGGGATTACAGTCGTGATCATATTTTTTTTTTATTCTTAGCATTCATGCATTACGCGTGAATGCATTCATGCTAGAGCCAAATGAATCAGCTTTTATGACTTATCAATGGACACTTGATATTTTTTTTTAATTCATCAAAAATCTATGCTTTAAAATAAAACAATGTTAAAAGTAGAGATTTTAGTGAATGTACGCCAATATTTATTATTTGCTTAATGTTTTTGTTTAGATGTTTTCAACATATCAATTTACTAGGCACTGTTCAGCGCAGTAATCATAGATGCGAAAGTTGGTCACAACTTATTGTTATCTGAAAATGTCTGTGGAAGGAACTTATTTTTTTTAATTTATTTGTATATTCAGAACCTAGTTATGGCTTCTATATTAATTTTCCCATTCTTAAATACTAGACTAGAACTAAAACCTACTCAAAATTAAATAACTCGTATAACCCTACTATGTATATTATAAAAACTGTGCATAGAGGCAGAAAAGTCTGTAAGTGAATTGAGATAAATTTTAAAAACTGTTAGCTTTGAGTGCTGTTTGTTTGCCAATCCTCTTGTAATGACGCGGTGTTTGTTTATTTTGAAATATCTCTATCCAAGTGTATAAAAACAAACCAAGTAAATGTAGCTAAATTGAGGTTTATCAATTTTCCTTCACGCTCGTGGCACCACAAACAAGAGGAGGCTATTTTTCCACGACCATAAAAACTTCGTCGATAGAGATGTGTGAAAAGTTAGAAAAATTCAAACTTACAAAAAAGCCGGAATCATGATAGCCGGATGTTTTTATATAAAACGTGTTATTACTTTAGAAATTATTATAAGTTATCAATTGAGTGATATAATGTTATTGTTTTATCAGTTGCGGGAGATTTATTTTTTTTGTTTATAACTATTCAATTTTTGTACAAAATTAAAAAAAAACATGTCTGTTATCCACAGGCTTGATAGATATCTCCTTAAATCTCTAGTTTGACATTTTTGAGGATATCTAAAGTAGAGTCATAGACACGTCCAAACATGATATTTTCACATGCCCACATTTTGCAAAGTAGTTAGTATTCCGTGCGTGACAGGTTGCAAGCTGCTCATAATAATACTAACCCATGACGCACACCTTATAAAATAATACTTTGAAGTTGTGTTTGTTCAATCAAAACACCGTTTTAAAATACTAAGAGTTTCATTCTTAAGCATTTTTTTTCCTACATCAAGATGGAAAGGTCGGATTCCAAAACTTGATAACAGCGCCATCTCTACGTTCGGTGAACAAACAAGGCTCTTTATAAATGACGCTCTCGTCCAATTTCACTTGATTGAGATGCTTTTGTTGATCAACTTGGCTTTGGTTGATTAAATAAAATAAATAAGCGAAGCTAGTTATTGTTCTCAAAAGAAATTGTTGCGCGAAGAAATATTGAGTAAATTGAGTACTTATTCATAGAAAACTATTGAATGCATTGAATATTTAATTAGATTAATATAACTATCATTTATTGCAAAAAATAAAAATGTGCTTCTAGCCGCCATACTGGATTTTTGACATTTATTTAACCTATGTTGCTTTTGTAATCCAGACGAATCTAATGACACTTTTTCCAACCCCTAGTGGTCAGCAAAAAGAAACTCTACCGTACGTGCATACATGCTCTCCAAAAACCTTCTTTCTTTGCAGTCGGGTAAAAATGAAGTATCGAACAAGGGATACAACAGCAAACGTATATCGTCACCACAAATATCTCACTCAATCATAGAGACTCGGCACCATTTTGACGCAGGTATTTCGGTGAACCGATATTTTTCCAAAACATTTACCGAAAACAAAATAATGGCAGGCGCATTAAATGTTTGACAAAGTTCCCGTAACGGGAAACAGTAATTGTGGTCTGGGACCTCAATTGGGTCACTAGTTCGATACTAGAATCACGGAATATTAAATAGTTCTATGCCGTGAACATCAGTTTCTGTCGCTACGATTACAATTATATACTAGCCCACGGCTTCGCCCGCGTGAATAACAAAAATTAATCTATCCCATGGGAATCGTACATTTTTGCAGGATAAAAGTAGCCTATGTGCTATTCCAAATTTTATTCAGATCCGTTCAGCCGTTTCAGCGTGAAAGAGTAACAAACATACATCCAGACATCCTGACATCCCACATTCTTACAAACTTAATAGGATTATATAAAATACTAGTTCAATCGTAAAAATCGAAGAGGTAAAAAACTCAAACCTTACCCTGAGGTTAGCATGACTCACTATTCCACGCAACAGACTCGTCCAAACTTCGATAGCGTTAGCAACTGATGCTCACACCTTAGTTCTGAAACAGCAGTTTCTGATTTTACGCGACTGTGAAGTGACTATCAGCGGAAACGGAAACTAGAACGACGCCATTTTAGTTGCAACTTGCATTTTTGAATTAAAGTTGATATAACATTGATTTATAATTAAAAACTTCCACAGTGTACAAGCTTTTAAACCCTCGCGATCTGAACACATTATTATTAGTATTAGACGGGTATTTATCGCGTTTAAATTACCTTATATTTTCCCGACGTTTCGACAGGTTTGCACGCTGTCGTGGTCACGGGTAGACTCTACCCGTGACAGCGTGCAAACCTGTCGAAACGTCGGGAAAATATAAGGTAATTTAAACGCGATAAATACCCGTCTAATACTAATAATAAAGTGTACAAGCTCTTGTGTTTTTAATCGTTCAGTTGTTGGTGACAGCTATAATAGCCACAACAAAGGTACATTAGAGTAAATGGAAATATTTAATTTTTCATATATTTTCATGTAGGGCTAGGGCATACCAATACTTTAAAAAAACACGAAAAATTATCACGACTGTAATCCCGAAAGTAGATATCTCCTCAGATCTTTTAGTAACTTAGATCTTTGAAGAAATCTAAGGAGGCACGTCCAAACATGATATTTGGAACATGCTCACATTTTGCACTGTTATTTGTATTTCGTACTTGACAGGTTGCAAGCCCATCGCCTATAACACACACCTTCGTGAGTTTTCACGATGGACATCGCAAATTTTCACCGAGACCGTATAGTTTCACGATATAGCCCATCGCCTATAACACACACCTTCGTGAGTTTTCACGATGGACATCGCAAATTTTCACCGAGACCGTATAGTTTCACGATATTGTAACGTTTCACGATATCGTAACGTGACACGATACGCTTCCGTATCGTCTCTCTGTGTTATCTATATTAAAGGCGCTATGAATATAGTTTGGTTACCACACCTGTGTTAAAGACAAGCGATATATCCTGAGGCTTACCCATTAAATGCCAGTAGGTAGTCGGGTAGAGTTACTGCCAGCTGCCTCTAGCACTAATATCACAGATGAAATAATAGTACCTACCTACCCTGCTACGAGCAGTAAAATAGTAGTAAATTTCTTAACAGTAGAAACACTAATATTCGTCTCTTAATTTTACAAAAACGTTCAAAAATCATTTAATTATATCACAGAGATCACTTTAAGTAATCTAAAGCTTACGTTTAAGGTGAGTCTAGGTGCTAATTCCAAAATATTTAGCAAAGCAACACGTTTCAAAGTGATCCTTGTGATTTTATTGAATAAATATATTTTGACTTTGAATTTGACTTTTTTTTGATTTTTTTTTTTTTTATTTTTTTTTTTTAAACGCGGTGGGTCTTAGCGTTTGCGTAATCGGTAAAAATCTGATGAACGTTAGTCTAAGGGTACGAGTTGGCAGCGGGCGACATGAGGCGGCGCGGACGACGTGTCGCGGCGACACTGCTAGTTTCTATGAATTTCTATGAAATGCGTCGCTAGCTTCGTGTCGCTAACTACGGAAGGAATTTCATAGACAGTAGTGTCGCCGTGACACGTTGTCCGCCACTGCCTCACGTCACCCGCTGCCAACTCGTACCATAAGACTCTAGATCTTCGTACAAACTGTATAACAAAATGTACAATCTATTTCAGAATGATTGTGAATCTGGTATTTTTGTGATAGCTCTAGTAAATTTACTGCTTCTAGAGCTTTTATTGTGTGTAAGCACTTACTGAGATCTTTGAGCCCACTGTTTTGTGGCTTCAGTAGGTACCTCCTTACAATGTTTGCGTCGTACAAGATACCACAATAATTATAAAAACAAGTTTTTTTTTGTTTTATTGAAGATTTTATGTAAAATCATAACATGTGCGAATTTTTTGCACCCGAATGTATGTACTTAAAAAGTTAAAAGTTTCATTTGAAGCTGTATTCATCTAGAACAGATGCATAAGCCTGTTTATTATCAAAATACATAAAATAATACACTAAACTTATTAAATTCAGATCAACATTAGGATTCTTTGTTTCACGTATCTCAAACTACAAGCTTTGTGTAAGATGGGTATTCTGTCTTCTCGTTACTCTATGAAAGGACAATACGGCCGGGTCTGGGATTAATGTTAGGGCGAAGATAACATGACTTGTAAACACTGATCATCGCAGTTTCAGTTTGAAGCAACTTTGTGTTACGTAAGACGACCGAAGTAACCGGACAAACTTGCTCAAAAGTCGGAAAACTCTTAAATAATTTCTTGTTCTTAATTTTTGTATTAGTTTCGTATATTTTTGTTTTATTTAAAACATATGTTATATAATAATATTATTATATTTAACCAGTATACCTTAAATTATTTTTTTATAATCATATCTACAAACCAAAATAATTGGTATTTTTTGTTTTGCTTTTCTAAATTTTTATTACTTACATACCAAATTTTTGTGTTACGACGAACTCTATCTAATAATTTACACTGATTACGATGTATTCTCATGTAAATTATTTATTAATCTTTAATGAGAATAAATGTCTTTAAATCTAAACCTAATCATTGATAACTATCCAGAAAAAGTCAATATTACTAAGTAATATCCAATCTTCTAAATGAATAGTATCTATGTATTTAATTGCTATTAGATTGCTATCCAATAAAGTTAATGGCGATAATTAAAACATACTCGTAGTATCTGAACATGGAATCAAACTATACCTAACGATAAAAAAAAAATCCATAAAAAAATAAATATTGTTATCAAAACAACACAAAATAACGTATTATTTTAATAAAATAAAATTAACTATCATTATAAATAAAGACACTAATAGAATGGAGCTCATGTTACTAATTTGATCAATAATAATAATAATAATAATAATAATAACTTTATTTCAGGCAACATTAGTCTAAGTGTACAAGATGGAAAATACTTAAAAACTACGGCCCATATAAAATATATACCTTACAGTCTAACATACATAATAATAAACTAATTATTTAATTATTGGGAGCTGGAAGTGGGGGGGTGTCACCAAGCCTTCCACGGAATCGCCGAAATATGACACCCTTCGGCCAGAAATCCTCTTTCATATAGAGGGCGAGATTTGAAGTCGGCACTCGCACAACAAATGAATTGAAACTCACATTGTTATGCGAATGCAACTTCTCCACCCTCAATATGACGTTGGTCTTCACCTTCATGTACTCCACCAGGTCAGTAGGCTTAGTGGCGAAGTGCAGTCGGGACACGTATAGCAACGTCATAGGTAGAGCGGGACGCAGCAGATGGTTCGGTCCGGTCGGCGCGGTTCCACACTGGTTGCGACGCAGGGGCACCTTCTTCTTCTTCTTCTTCTTCTTCTCAACCCTGATGAAACCCTCATCATCTTCCTGGGTCTTTTGAGGACCCTGGGATACCGCACTGCGGGGAGGTTTACGAATCTCCCTCCCGCCGTTTGTCGTCGATTGCCGCTTGTTTGAGTTGCTGGCGGCAGCAGCAGCGTATCCACGTGGGGTGGATGCAGATATCGGTGTCGTCGCGGGGGACGGCACAATATTACAATGTTACTAATGGAATTGACTGTCACGAACCGTAATGATACTTATTGTGTAGATGATACGGTATAATCTATATCTATATAAGAGCTTAACCTGACTGACTGACTGACTGACTGACTGATTGATCATCGCCGAGCCGAAACCGCTGAAGCTAGAAAGCTGAAATTTGGAAGGTAGTTTCCTTTTAAAACAAAACCTCCCACTAAGGCGGGGTTTTTGGAAATTCCACCTTTAAGGGGGTGTAAAAGGGTGAAAACGTTTGTATGAAACTATTTAACGGTTCGTGCGATTGATTTGAAACTTTGTTTGTGTACTGTAAATGCAAAATGAATAGACACGTATTTCAGGATTTTTCAATATAACCTTCAAAATGGGGTCAAATGTGGGGTCAATGTTTGTATGGGAACTTTTTAACGGGTCGTGCGATTGGTCTGAAACTTTGTTTGTGTACTCTAAATGCAAAACAAATGGACACGTGTTTCAAGATTTTTCAATATAACCTTCATAAAGGGGTCAAATGGGGTGTCAAATGTTAGTATGGGATTTTTATGAGTTGTGTGATGTGTTTGAAACTCAGTTTAGATACTTTAAGTGAACGAAGTCGCTGGCGGGACAGCTAGTTTAATATAAACGGACATGCGTCCCATTCAAATCAACCCAATCGAATTACCACGTCATGTATAATCATGTTGCGTAAGTGTGATTGACACAAAAAGTACAATAGCCGGACGTACCAAACTGAAATTGGCCGGATATCCTACAACTCTAGTTTTAGATCACGTTATTGTCAATTAAGCAACGTTGTCGTAATGAAACGTTTGTTTGATTTATAACTGTATAGTACTGAGTATACTGTTTGTTTTGAGTATAATAGTGCCTACTTTAGTTCAAGTTGTGTTGACTGACGTGATTTGAATTTCAACAAGCGTAATACTGCAAACACCTCTTTCGGTTCTCTTGTAGTTATATATATATATATATATATATGATCACGACTGTAATCCCCGGGCTCGGTAGATATCTCCTCAGATCTTTAAGGATATCTAAAGGGGGTAGTCAGAGGCAAGTCCAAACATGACATTTGGTACATGCCCACATTTTGCACAGTAGTTAGTATTCCGTACGTGACAGGTTGCAAGCCCATCGCCGCTTATAAGAATACTAACCTATGACACATTACCTTCGAATTTTTGGTTCTAGGGTATGCCGGTTTCCTCACGATGTTTTCCTTCACCGTTTAAGAGCACTGGCATTGCGCACATAAATTTATCGAATGGAAAAACTCATTGGTGCACGACCAGGTTTGAACCCACGACCTTCGGATCGTGAGGCAGGGGTGCTACCACTACACCACCAGCGCTCTTGTAGTTACACTTACTATAACTATGAGAGATTTATCTTACACTAGCTTCCGCGCTCTTCCGCTCGCGTTGGACTTACTCGCATAAAATGTAGCCTATGAGTTATTCCAGATGATAAACTAAGCGTGTTGTAAGTTTCATTCAGATACGTTCAGCCGTTTCAGTGTGATTCAGTTACATAAAATCATCCATCCATCCATATAACTACCCATGGCTTTGTAAGCGTAGATGTTGGTCATCATGACTTCTTCTTCTTCTTCAATTATGGCATCTGTCTCTTAGAGAACAATTTTGCCAGTGTCAAGTGTATTTATTTATAAGTATTGTCAACGTCACAGAGTCATAGTCAAGTAGTCAAGTCAATTTTAAACAAAAGATGGCTGTTTTGTTGAAAATTTTCGGGATTTCCTCCGATGGAATTTGAAGAGAACTATTCACTCTAATTCACATACTTTACACTCGCGTCAAGAACCCGGGCTTTATTGGCAAAATAACCACCAAAATTACGCAATAAAACTCAAAATAACACGAGAAAACATATAAAAACCAGAGCGACGTAGTTGTCAGGCAAATACACCGCAGAAAATCATGACTTAAAAACTTGACAAATTATTGATTAAAACATTTCTCGAGAACCACCCTATCCACAACGGCGGATCCAGGGGGGGGGGTCATGGGGGTCATGACCCCCCCCCCTGGGCTGGATCCTGGACCTAGGTGGACCACTAATTAAAATTATATATAACTAGCTTCCGATCGCGGCTTTGCTCGCAAGGTAACTACATAAAATATAGGCTATGTTACTCAGGAATAAAGGAACATTTTAGTGGTGAAAGAATTTTTGAACTCGGACCAGTAGTTTTTGAGTTTATTCGTTCCAAACAAAAATACAAAAATACAAAACTTTCCTCTTTAATATATTAGTATAGATATAGTAGAGGAGACGTGGAAGACCTTCACCGATCTGATAACCAGATGAGACATATTTTATATCAAATATAATTTAAAAACAAATATGCCTATGATAGCTTGCCTATTAAAAAGTGTTCATAGCTATTTTTAATTTAATTAATTTTGATAAATTTTCTTTCACCACCTTCACTGTTTTAATAATGCGAATTAAAACTATCTCAACTTATTTTTTAACACACACAATGTCTCGGAAGGCAAGCCGATGGAACAGGTAAGTCTTTATAGGTAACTACACCGATCTGGTAACCAATCGAAATTGATATCATAGGTTAGATATTTTAATTACAAAACTAACTATATAGGCTTGCCTGCAAAAAAAAATATATATCAAAAATTTGCCTGTTAAAAAGAACACTTTTTAACAGGCAAGCTATCATAGGCATATTTCTTTATCTATATATTAGGGATAAGTCCTGATTTATTTGAATAGATACAACGCACAGCCTAAACCACTGGTCGTACAGACTTGAAATTTGGAGGGTATGTTTGTCTTGGTATGTAGGCGCTCAATAAGACGGAATTTTTGGAAATTCCACTTCTAAGGTGGTGAAAAGGGCTAAAAACGGTTGTATGAAACTTTTTAACGCGTTGTACGATTTTCATGAAACTTTGTTTGTGTAATGTAAATACAAAAAATGTAGGTACACGTGTTCCAAGGATTTTTCAATATAACCTTTAAAAAGGGGTGAAATGGGGGCTCAATGATTATATGGTAACTTTTTAAGGGGTGGTAACGATCGGTCTGAATCTTGGTTTGGATACTTTGAATACGAAATAATTTAAAACGTATATCTGGATTTTTCAAAATAACTCTCCAAAAAGGGTTAAATGGGGTGTCAAAGTTCTTTTGACGAGTGGTGTGACTTGTTTGAAACTTGGTTGAAATACTATTTGTCTTGGTATGTAGGTGCCCACTAAAACGGGATTCTTGGAAATTCCACTTTTAAGGGGGTGAAAAGGTTTAAAAACGTTTGTATGAAACTTTTTAACGCGTTGTACGATTTTCATGAAACTTTGTTTGTGTAATGTAAATACAAAACAAATGTACACATGTTTCAAGATTTTTCAATACCTATAACCTTTAAAAAGAGGTAAAATGAGGGCTCAATGTTTATATGGGAACATTTTAACAGGTGGTACGATTGGTCTGAATCTTGGTTTGAATACTTCAAATGCAAAATTATTGAAAACGTATATTTGGATTTTTCAAAATAATCCTCCAAAAAGGTTGAAATGGTGTGTTAAAGTTTTTTCGACGAGTGGTGCGATTTGTTTGAAACTCGGTTTAAATACTAATTAGGCAAAATAAATGGACACATATTTCTGGATTTTTCAAAATATCCCTCCAAAAAGGGTTAAAGTTTTTTTGAGGAGTTATATGATTTGTTTAAAACTCGGTTCTAACATTTAACTCCAGAACGGCTGGACCGATTTTCATGGTTTTTGATTTGTTGTATTTGTATTAAAAAAAAAACATTTAAAAATGAATGAAACGCGGACGAAGTCGCGGGGAACCATCTAGTAAATTATATATGCTAAAAAATACGTCTCATCTGGTTATCAGATCGGCGAAGGTCGTCCTTCAGCGGCTCTTAGACTAATACGGATTATAACTTTTTGTGACTTGACCACGACTATGTGACCCCCCCCTGGCACCAAAGCTAGATCCGCCCTTGCCTATCCATTGGTGAAAACAACATGAAAATTGGTGCACTAGTTTTTGAGTTTTACGCGAACAGACAGACAGACGCGGTGGATGACTTTTTTTATAATATTGTAGCGATAGTGATGTAGTGATCATTTATTTAAGAAGGATTAAGATAAAAAAAATAATAAAATATATAGCAATCACTAAATGGTCACATTTGCGAATTTAAAATGATTATAATTTATGTTACTTTCGATAAATCATGAAGCAATTAATCCTGTTAGACCGTTTTAATGGAAATTTGTGATAATTATGATAGCTTAGAATAAGGATTGCCTATTAGACAATAAGCAATATAATTGCTAATGATCTGTCTGGAAATTCTGCAAATGAATGTTTTCGTAAGAATTGTCCAAGGTTACTGTCTACTTGCCAATTCCGTCCACAATGTCCACTGAGAGGAATTGGCCACAGAATGGCCACTATAGTAAAGTTTGTGCCAAAACGTTTGACATTAACAGATAATTTATCATCAATGCTGTATCGCGCAAAAAAAACGGTGATAAGAAACATCCCAAAGAAATGGGCAAAACCTAAAACTAAAAATTTTAAGGTGTATGAATGAATTTGTGTACTTACCTAAAAATGGCGATAGGCTTGCTATCGGAATAATGACTAGGTACTTTGCAAAACGTGGGAATGTACCATATTTTATTTTTGGACGTACCTCTGACTTCCTCTTCAATACAGGACTTTTTTTGATGCTTTTGTCTGTGTAAAATGTATTACTTTAATTTTTTCTTTAATTAATATTTTTCTCTATTTTTTTTTTAATTTTATTCTGCAATTTTGGTGGTTATTTTTTCAATAAAGCCTGAGTGCGAAATATGTGAATTTAACATCTATCTATTGTATAAAAAACTATGACTCTGTGACGTTGACATAACTTAATCTATAAAAGTTGTCTCTATGAGACAATTGCCCTCAGAGAAACCGAACATCTTTCAATTTGCTTAAACCTCATAACATCTTACATAATTAAATCTTGCTGACATCGACATTGGCAAAATTGTGGAAAACTAAACCACAGACGCCATATCTAAAAGAAGAAGAAGAAGAAGAAGAGACAAATTGCTGCGCCCTTACAGGGTACATGTACTCACCTCTAAGCTAATTACCACCTAAGCTAAAACATTGTAATAATGTATATGTATGCAATAAATAAATAAATAAATAAATAAATAAATAAATAAACAATTGCCATAATAAAAAAGAAGAATGATTATATAACTGATCAACTGGCCTAAAATTGTAAGAGTAAAATAATATAATGTATTGGCATAGTTTGAAAGAATTCAGACTCTACAATAAACACTGGAGATCAAACCATGAACTGTCAAAACAAAATGTTATTTTCATCCTTTTTTCACCAAGGCTCTTTTCTTTGTTCTCGAGTTGTTTATAGCCCGTCGTAAGGCCGTAATGATCGCAATACTGATATATTGCCACTTTAGTAGGTTAGAGTGAGGTTTTTAAAGAACAGTGGTCGTCATAATATGACTATATCTTATCCTATCCTATCCTACTATATGTATATTATATCTTATCCCGTCACCATCCTATTTAATAACATAAACGTGAAAATTGTTTTTTTGGATGTATGGATGTTTATTACTTCATCACATTGAAACGGCTGAACGGATCTGAATGAAATTTTGCTCAGAGATAGATTAGAGTCTAAAATAGCACAGCGTTTACTTTTCTTCCCGGAAAATGTACTGTTTTGTTTTTCAAGGTACCACGCGGACGAAGCTACTGTCGGAAGCTAGTCGTTTTATAAACGGGAAAGTATGTGAGGATGTTTGGATGTTTGTTACTCAATCACGTTGAAACGGCTGGACGGATCTAGATGAAATTTGGCAAAGATATAGATTATAGTTTGGAATAGCACATAGACTATAATAACGAGGTGCCACGCGATCAAAGCCACGAGAAAAAGCTAGTATTTTATAATATTATTTTATGTGTTTATGCTATATAATTTTATAACGATTGATGTTATAGATTATCATCGCTTCCTTACGTCCGCTATATTGACATCCATCTCACTTCAAACACCGTGGTTTTAGGTAAAAAAAACCTAAAGCTTTCAAAGTTTGTTTACAATCATTCTCAAGGCTTCCTAGAAGATAGTCCTCATGTATTTTTGTTTAAATGTTTATTATTTGAACTTGTTTTCCCTTGTAAACAAAGCCCATTTTAATTTACGGAACGGAAAAACTTATTTTTCCTACAAACTCAAACAGCTCACAAAGAATTAAGATACTTTAAGTCAAATAATAAGTAGTCTCTCCGAAAGAATTTTTCAAAATAAAATTATGCTATTCAGAATAATTGGATTTATCGCATACTGAATTAAAACGGGCAAGTGCGAGTAGGTTTTGTGCTTTCAAGTTCCGTAGTTACCTCAAAATTCATGTAAGTATATTATGTTTAAATAATAATCTGAATCTCGGAAACGGCTCCAACGATTTTCATGAAATTTGGTATGCAGAGGGTTTCGGAGCGATAAATTGATCTAGCTAGGTTTCATTTCCAAAAAAACACGATTGATCAAACGAAAATCGAACAAAACTCGGGCATCGAGGTACTGGCCTTATGATACCTACACATTTGTGAAAAGATTCTTTTTACTGTGCGTTGTAAAAACTTCATACCCTAATCCATTTCTAAAGGCGAGAGGTCTAACAGAGACCCAGCCCTTGTAAAACTTTTTTATATCAAGACTTGGAACTCTAAAAACCTTTTTTATTACAATGCTTACTTAGGTACAAGTGGTGTTATATAAAAGACTTTAGTGAAAATACAAAATTAATTTTAGTCGCTTGGTTACCAAAAAAACTGACTAATATGCTGTGGTGCATTTTATAAGCGGAAGAAGATTTAAAAAAAATAATTACGACTGTTATTAATTATGTTTTTTTAGTTTTATTTAGTTAGGTATGAATGTGGATGGATACAGGGGTAGAGGTAGGCCAAAGAAAAGATGGATGGACTGTGTGAAAGATGACATGGGTAAGAAAGGAGTGAGTGATGAGATGACGAGTGACAGAGGGAAATGGAGGAAGATCACATGTTGTGCCGACCCCGCATAACGTGGGATAAGGGCAGGAAGATGATGATGAATCACGACTGTAATCCCCAATCTGGTAGACTTTTCTTCAGAACTCTTAAATAAAAAAATCTAAAGCATTTTCAATTCTGTTCAAAATCAGCGAAACCTTTTTGTTAGTTTAAAAAAACGAATAGAAAAAACACCTATAATAGCAAATATTTTGCTGTGAATACAAAAAAATCATTATGTACAACATGTTTTACTACACATAATTTGCTCAATTTAACCTCGTTTTGAAATGAAGTACCTATTTTGTTTATGCAGAAGTTTTTTTTAGTAGTGACGCTAAACAACGCATAATACGGTATATACAGTATATAAAAAACAAGTATTATAATCCGAATCTTATAGTTAGTATTAAGTTACCTACTTACAACTTTTATTCTTGTTTTTTTTTCATAATTTAATCTAGTTGTGTTTTCCTTATTTGGCCTTATAATTTTTTTTCTTAATGTTTTTATATTATATTTTTTGTACCGCTGTTGGAAAACCTTAATAAAGAAAATAAAATAATTATTTTGTCAACTTTATGGTTTCTATATTCAATAAGTTTTACTAAACTTGGGACTAGATGGTGCTTGTAAAGTATCCAACAATGTTTTTTTTTTAATTTATTTATTTTCTGACCTTACCTTTCATTATGTCGCTACATCCCACGCCTGGCCCACGCACTAGAGTTGTAACCCAACTTTATTAAGTTACCTAGACTTGGAAGTGTGTAAATTGTCAAATTTATCGCACTCATGTCGTTCGAGAGTGGTCATCGTTTGATGTAGGGTTTATGAATACTTCATTTGGTCGAAATTAGGCAATGAAGAGCCCTAACCCAAAATGTGTATATCCTTTGAGCTGTAAAATTTATTTTAAGAATGCTAACGAAAATACTTTAAACCCCTCGGCCCGTATTTAATAAACATTACAAATTGTAAATTAATGATAAAAAAATAAATAAATAAATAAATAAATATGATCACGACTGTAATCCCCAGGCTCGGTAGATATCTCCTCAGATCTTTAGTTACTTAGATCTTTGAGGATATCTAAAGGGGGTAGTCAGAGGCAAGTCCAAACATGACATTTGATACATGCCCACATTTTGCACAGTTAGTTAGTATTCCGTACGTGACAGGTTGCAAGCCCATCGCCGCTTATAAGAATACTAACCTATGACACATACATACCTTCGAATTTTTGGTTCTAAAAATAAAAAAATACTATTTACAAAGGAGAATGGGCAAATATGTATGGAGCTTGGTCCAAATTTCCACCACAAATGAGACCTATGCCCTATGGAGCACTGCGTACTGAACCGTTATGAGAAGACCGCAACCAAAAATATTCACTCAGTAAAAAGTTATGACCAAATGAAAAATTACGATTTTTAACATTTTTCTTGCATGTACGTTTCTTTATTTTACTATATCTTCTAAACCACTCGACCGATTTAGATGTATGAGGTATCGTTGTAATCCATACGTCATCCTGGGTGACATAAGCTATATGACGTCAAAATGAAAACAATATGGCGGCTGCGGTAGGTACCTAGTTATGTCAAAAAAATCTAATCCTATCATGTGGGGTATCAAATAAAAGGTTTTATTAATACCTTTCTACCTATCTATACAATTCTTACATACGATGAACCCCATAGAAAATATGGACCCTCCGGCTACCAACTCTAAACTTGGTTATAGTTTTTTAGTTATTTTTTGTTTAGTCGGGTTTTTTATCTATACTAATATTATAAAGAGGAAAACTTTGATTGTTTGTTTGTTTGTTTGTTTGTTTGTTTGAAATGAATAGGCTCCGAAACTACTGAACCGATTTGAACAATTCTTTCACCAATGTGTAGAATGAACTTTCAGGATGAACATAGGCTATATTTTATGTAGGTACTTCGCGGGCGACGCCGCGTGCAGAAGCTAGTTTTAAAATAAAACAAAAATATTTCACAATACTTTTATTTAAAAGAGTTCAAAAGAAGAAGGAAAAATAGATAGTGCGAAAGAGACGAAACTAGTGCTATCTCCTACGCGCACGACGCTAGTTACAATCCCCAGGTTCCGAAATGCAAAAAAAAAAACTAAAATAATATTTTTAGTGCGATATCAAACCGTTCAGTATTACATTTTTGTACGCGTGGACTTTTTGGACGATTTGAGCGCGTTACGTAACAGGGGGAATGTGTTATCGTTGCTACAATGTTCTTACTGCTTAAAAGAGCCGGTATTTGCGAAAAAATATAAAATAAACGGTTAAACGAATTAAAAAAATATGAAAAAAAATTTTTTTTTCAAACAGTCATAACTTTTTACTGAGTCAGTTTTTTTTTTCGCGTAATAGTGAAAATTGTTTGGTATTTAGTGGACTTACATAGCCTACATAGGTCTCGTCAGTGGTGGAAATTTGGACCACTTCTGCCCATTCTCCTTTGTAATGGTGGAAAATTAACAAAATTGTAAAATTGTAGGAAGGACTAGCATCTCAGCATTCATAGCATTCATCATATTCACAAAATATAATATTGTATCAAACAAAGAAGTTGTGAACTTGATTGTAACATAAAACATGTGCGCACATCTAAGCTAAGGCAAAAACAGAACAGAACTACAAAAACTTATTACTAAATTATATCAACTATTGAATAAAACGGAAGAGAATAATTATACTATAATGAGTGGTAGGTACTAAATATCTACAGTAGGTACGGGAACGTACCTACTAAACCTATGTGTTGAACCACTCAGAACACCTAATTGGTGTCAGAGTGGCTCAAGTTGTAGAAATGGAGGATGCCTTTAATAACTCTGATAAATTGGCTTAACTTTGGAATGAATATGTCGAGTTCTATGTCTGTATACTATAGATGTAATATTCGTACATAGCTGTACATGTACTAGTACATAACCCGCACTCGTACATGGACAATAAAAACCGTTGCCGCAAAAATACACCCACAAATAACTAGTCTAACTGTCAGTTGCAAAAGAACCCTAAAAAACCTTCTATACAACCTCCATTATCATCCAAAATGGCGTTATGTTTCTGTTTTTAGAGTTACAAAAGCCTGTACGTAAAATAGAACCTTGAATGTTTAGTTTGTTTGTCTGTTTTCAAATTTTGACAGTGAATATTAAAGTGATAGTAGTAAAGAAAAGGTTTATAGGTTTATGGATAAATCATAGTAATAATTATGAATCAAATTAATAATTACAAAATGGTGACAATTTAGAGAATTCATAATGTTATGATTAAAAATAATAATGGCTGACTCAAAATAAAAAATGTCGTGTAAGTAAACAATAATATTTATTTACACAAATACATAGCAAAATAAATAAAATTTATAAAAATAAAACCTTTTTCTATTCTCCTATTTTTGTATACTCGTTATTATGTACGAAACCCTCAACGTTCGAACTAAACTAGCGCTTGGCCGTATTATCATTCTTGTTTTACCAACAGGAAGGGATTATAGTCTGTGGCAAAAAAACAAGTCTTTAATATCAGCTGTTCCAAGTTGGCCGGGAGTGTGGCCCACTTGGCAACTGGCTGTGTTTCAGTTTTATATTATACTAGCTTCCGCCCACTGCTTCGCCCGCGTGGTACCTTGAAAAACAAAATCAAACTTTCATCTCCTATTTTATCCCTTTGGGGGTAGAATTATTCAAAATTCTTTCTTAGCGGATGCCTACGTCATAACATCTACCAGCATGCCAAACTTCAGCCCGATCCGTCCAGTGGTTTGGGCTGTGCGTTGATAGATCACTTTGTCAGTCAGTCAGTCAGTCAGTCGCCTTTGAGTTATATATATTTAGATGGTGGTGTCTAAGCCATCTATCGACTTTATAAAAAGGCTTTTTTATACGAATAAACATCATGTTTCACAGTGTTGTGTCTTTGTTTTCACCGTAAATTGGAATTAAGTAACTAAATTAATTTTAACGTTTTGAAAGGGTGGAAACAGAAATCTTAGTAGTACCTTTTGTATAAAAACGCCCATATTTGCTACAAAATGGAGAATAGAATAGAATAAGTTTTTTTTGCAGCGGCGATGGGCTTGCAACCTTTCACGTACGGAATACAAACCACTGCAAAATGTGCCAGATGTCATTTTGGACGTACCCCTGACTACCCCTTTAGATATCCTCAAAGATCTAAGTAACTGATCTGAGGATATCTACCGAGCCTGGGGATTGCAGTCGTGATCATGTTTTTTTTATTAAAACCTTGAAAATATAGCAAAAGTGGACACGAAAAAGATATTTTGCGCGAAAGCTACTTCTTTTTTCGTGCACCAGAGGCTTTGTGCATACAAACTACTTAATATGCTATTACTAACATAGAGTTTTAAGGTTTTCAATCCTTTCATCGGAACATTTCAGCAGTCTTCACAATACGTGCATAACTCAAAAACAGTTAGAAACAACGATATTTTAAACTTCCGTAACAAACCAAAGAGTAGGAGTCAGTTAAAAGTCGTATCTTCAAGTTTGTGCCAAGCATAAGTTTCATTTAATAGGGTTGTCACGTCGGTGGCTCCCTGTTAAATTACATTTTAGCTATCCACAACCCTTTTGTTTTGTTTCTCGTTCGCGAGTGTTTTAATAACATAATTTGATACAGCAATCCGCGTTATTTATGCAAATATTGAAAGTCAAGATTAATATTTAGAAAGATTAGAAGTATAAAATAAGATTAAGACACAATGCAGACGCGTGCACCATCTGCCCGTTAATAAAATATCAAAGATACTGTGTTTAGCTCATCAGATAGAAAAAGTATTAAATAATTCATTTTTTTTTAATATTTTGATTGGTTAAAAACATTTTAATAGACTTAATTCATTAACAGAGAAAATTCATTAATAGTAAACCAACAACAAGTTCATTATAAATAGAAAATTAATTTAGTATTTAAACGTCACGTACGGAATACTAACAAATGTGCAAAATGTGGACATAATACCATTATATCATGTTTGGATTTGCCTCTGACTGCTCTCTTTAGATATCCTCAAAAGATCTAAATAACTAGGTATTTGAAGAGATATCTACCGAGCCTGGGAATTACATTTGTGACCATATATTTCATAAATATTACAACTGGATTAACAAAGTTTGAACTTAAGTCTAACTTCAGCAAATATAATATTTCAAGTATGCCAGCCCTATCACTTTTATTCCTAGACATTTCTAAGCCATTAAAATGATGTACAGTCATACATTTGGCACTGAGCTTAATATTTTGTCTCAGACTTTTAGTAGACAAGAGACATGTTCTAGAAATATTTATAAACTATAACGGGTCTATATCGCGTTCACTTTTATTATTTTCTCGACGTGACGACCGTATTATAACGATCGTGGTTTTCACAAAACGTTATCTCGTCAGCCTACGTCATGTAGGTGTTTTAGTATAGTCAAAGACAAAATATTTTAAGAGAGTCATTTGAATTTAAAACAACTCATTTTTTTCTTTTATATGCAGGTAGTAGGGTATATGGTATAGGAGTAGAGGTAGACCAAAGAAAAGATGGATGGGCTGTGTGAAAGATGATAATTATGAGTAAAAAAGGTGTGAGTACTGAGATGGCGGATGATAGAGGGAAATGGAAGAAGAAATCGTGTTGTGCCGACCCCACATAGCGCGGGAAACGGGCAGGCAGAAGAAGAAGATGCAGGTATATATGTAGTCTCTTAACCTACTGTAATAAATCGAAATTTAATGACAAAAACTAATTTATCTCCTGTTTACGTTCAAAGACAGAGGGTCCCGATAGAGGTCCAGTTATTAATTGGTATAATTTATACCAGGGCAGTCTTGGGACTACGCTGCGGGTCCCGAATGCCTATGGCGCTTAACGACGGAGCATGATTTGTGGTTGTGTACGTAACTTTGTTTAAGTGTACGGCGTATCGGCAAAAACTACAGCTTTTTTCAAGACCAGAGATTGGAGTGGCAAGACGCTGTGACAAGACAGAGCTATGATAAGACGGAGCTGTAATAAGACAAGACAGAACCGTGACAAAACGGAGACAGAACTGTGACAAGACAGAGCTATGATAAGAAGGAACTGTGGCAAGACAAGACATGAAAAAACGGAGACAGAACTGTAACAAGATATGTACTTTTAAACTTACGCGATCTGAACACATTGTTATTAGTATTGGACGGGTATTTATCGCGTTTAAATTACCTTATATTTTCCCGACGTTTCGACAGGTTTGCACGCTGTCGTGGTCACGGGTAGAATGATCAGTCTACCCGTGACCACGACAGCGTGCAAACCTGTCGAAACGTCGGGAAAATATAAGGTAATTTAAACGCGATAAATACCCGTCTAATACTAATAACAATGTAACAAGATAGAGCTATGGACGGAGCTGTGACAAGACAAGACAAAACTATGACAAAACGAAGACAGAACTGTGACAAGACAGCTATAATAAGACAAAGCTGTGTTAAGACAAAACAGAACTGTGGCAAGACGAAGCTGTAGCACAAGATAAGACAAAACTGTGACAAAATGGAGCTTGATGGAATTATAATGGAATTATAATTGGATGGAATTATTTTTAATCTATATCTACCTATACTAATATAATAAAACTGTAAAGGAGCAAATTCTGTACCTACATAGAATATTTTTAGCAAATTTTAATTTTGAATAGCTTATCATACATGTAATGCCGAAACAGCACTTTTTAGAATTTTGTCTGTCTGTAAATCTTTTTGAAATTGACGTGATGGATTTTGATGAAACTTAACTCATGCTAGCCCATACTATAGAACAGGATCTAAGATATAAGTCACCATGCTCACTCACAAACATCATTTACGCGTTTCACGGACGAAGTCTCGGATACAGGGGCCTTACCACGAAGTCTTCCAGAACGATTCCGTTTTAGAAACGTCGCTTTGAAGCTTAGAGTAATACTATTTCAATACAATTTGCGTAGGTCATGGTACGAAATAACAATGTAATATTAATTCGGTAATGTATTATAAAGATATTATGTCGTAAGAGGTCAAGGAGGCTGCCCTGGAAAGAACTAAATGGAGAGAGATTCATCAGTTATACCGACAAGAGTCAAACTCTTATATTAAGGCCCAGCATTTTGAAAGTTGCAAGTATTGCAACCCTAATCATTCTATTACCGCTTAATAGATTACATTGAAATTGAACTACACGATACTCAAGGATATAAGTGATAAATCAACCGGAGCTAAAACACGAATTAGTTAGAAAACCTTGGTTAAAAATCATGTCAAAAACACCTCTGAAAATTCAGAAATTCCCTAATTTATCCAGAACAGTAAGGTATTTGAATTTCTATTTCACATGAATGTAAATCAGTTAATTTGAAACAAATCAACCCAGCCCTTTTTTTGAAATAAGCTATTTACTTGAATATATTTATGTTTTTCATAAATTGTCGCTTTCGTTACGTAATTCAGAGCAGCCATATTATCATGCCGCACTCTATTTACTTGTCATTTGGGTATTTCGCTTCGTGCTATGTCTGATTCCGCGGAGATCCGCGTTGCTATAAGGACCTATATCATTTTTTTTGTATTTTTTACGTAAGGAATAGTGTGACGAGTATTCTGGGCCTTAAGAAGAATGTATTATGAATTCGTGGTGAGGCCCCTGCTAGTTACATTATAAAGGCTGACCACACGTTTTGGTAACAATTTTGTATAGTTTAGTCTAGAAACTCGTTATTAACAGTGTTGCTATTTTGTTCACTTATTAACAGCTCGAAACAATACTGTAGATAACAAAAATAAACTATCAAAAACAGCGAAACCGTTTTCAAACTTAATTAAAGTTTATCCAAAGTTGCGCATTTTATTTCAACTTTCACCCAGTTTCTTAAGGTGTATGGTGCAAACAGACGAATAGCTTTTAAGGCTACGTCCAAAGTGTAGTGTGTATGTGATTATCAGTTGTACGACGTAGATTTTCTGCGTAAAAGACAGTGAACGGAAAATACATGAAACCATTTCTTTAGCTAAAAAATGACTTCAAAAAAATTTGCTCTGGTAGGCGGGGCTTATCAATTATGCCTTGAATATGATCACTATTTATATACCTACCTTTAAACGAGCAATTCTTGTATATATAAATAAATAAATAAATATATAAATACCAGTCGTTTACCAATAAAAAACCGAGCAAAGCTCAGTCACCCAGGTACTAATTATTTAAAATTGAATACATTGTTTTGAAATTGTCTTAAGCTATCTACACGTTACACTGAAATTTATACCCAAACGTCGAAGTATTAAAAGCTACTTTTAACGGTGCGTTCCAAATATTAATATTATTTGGCATATCCACGAAGGAGGTTAGATGAGCGATTTTTAGTGTCATTCTTTGCGGATATTTCTATATGCTTCAAGTTTTTTTTTTCGTTCACACTAGTCAAAGACTATTGTAGACTTTCTAGACTGGATTTGAATCTATGACTTTAAGTTCGGAAGGAACCACCAACACGCCAGTGCTTTCGCTCGCTGTAGCTCATGACTTGCACCACACGCAGTCAGTAGGCAGCAGAATAATTTGGCATCCGCCCAGACGCCGGTTCTGCCACAGGACTCATGTTATGCGAAGTAACTGTTATGGGGATTTGTTTTTTTAGATTTTAGTAATATTTTCTTATTATACTTATTACGGTTTAAACGTATAGTGGTCTGTACGTCTACCATGAGTTTTCACAATCTACACTCGCTAGCGACTGTAGTTGAAAAATTGTTTGAAAACTTGTACAGCGCCTCTAGCGGATAGTTGGGTACTAAAACGTCACGTAGTTAACTATTCTACGTCATAGCGTACTACAGCGACTGTAGTTTTACGCTTCATTAATTTGCTTAGAATTAGGTACCATGAGTAACAATTTTGACAAATCAGATCGGCTGACGTTACTACAGTAGTAATAGTACATTACTATGACATTCGTAAAAATTGTTACTATATTGTGAATTTGGTAAATTCTAAGCAAATGAATGAAGCGCAAACTACAGTCGCCGTGGTATCGACTAAAATCGATCGATTCAAACTATCGATTAAAAGAAGACGATAATATAGATACAAAAAGAAAAAAAAAATAGATCTTGCACCAAAAAAAAAATTGTTGTATTTTTAACAAAACTAAGTAAACAAACAATCAAAACACCTGCTTCCTAAATTTTGAAACAACTTCAAAAAACACCAAAGTACAAAGTCGTTACATTAAGAAAGTACGAAATTTAGACAAAGTACTTAGACTTACTTAACATAAGTACAGAGCCGACGTGTGTGAAAGATTAATGAATGTTGGTTAAGGTTTATTTTTCGGAAAGCGACGAACGTCATATGACGCCCGCTAAATGGATTTAAACTTGACAAATGCCCACATTTGCACATTAGTTAGTATTCCGTACGTGACAGTTTTTCACCTTTGAATTTTCATTTATAGGATATGCCTGTTTCTTCACAATGTTTTCTTTCACCTTTTAAGAGCACCTGGCATCGCGCACATACATTTTTCGAAAATAAAAACCCATTGGTGCACGGTCAGGTTTGAACCCACGACCTTCAGATCGTGAGGCAGAGGTGCTATTATTACACCACCAGTGCTTTTAGGATAAATAACTATTCAAATAAATTGGTATGACTCGTTGGCATTTTTTCTCCCATTGAGTCACACTGTTACTTGTTGCAACTTATTTTTATAGAATAGTTCCCAACGTGTTATATCTTGTGTAATAGTGTAACTTGATGGAAAAAAACTCGACACATCAGATCCAGTCAGAACCCATCTTGTCAATGCGTTGAACAGAAATTTTTAACTAGTAAAAACGCTAATATTTTCATTATTACCTATTACCTATTTTTAGGTCACGGGTAGACTCAGAGGTAGAGTGACAAAATAGGTAAATAAAACGCGATAAATACCCGTTTAATACTAATAATAATGTGTTCAAATCGCGTAAGTTTAAAAACATATATTGCTAATATTTACGTCCGTCATAATGCTAAGCAACGTTTATTTAGAAATCAAAGCTTAAGGGGAAGTTTACTTTAAAAGGATGTAGCCAAAACACCTCCAGGGGAATTACCTTTGGAATAAATGGTATCATTATCATTAAGCTGATACGTTACCACTTAGAATATAATTAAATTCGTATAATACAAGAAGCCTACATCTACGTATCTTTTTATTATATTTGTATACGTAGAAATGTAGGGTTGAATTTCATGAGTCCTTTTTAGGGTAGATTTTTCCAACTTCTGGTATAACTATTAACAGAATAATGTGATGTCAAATGCAAGTAAAATGTGAGTTTTCTTTTCAATAAGTACGTTTTATTCTGGAAATTGCTTAGGATGAATTTGTAGGCTTCTGGTAGAACTATTATAAAAATAATGTAATGTCAAATGCAAGTAAACTGTTAGTTTATTCTTCGATATCTGCGATTTATTCTGGAAATTTCTTAGGGTGAATTTGTACAGCTTTCTGTTTTACAGAAAGCTGTACAAATTCACCCTAAAACCCCAGCTATTCTCAAAATAATGTAATGACGAATGCAAGTAAAATGTCAGTTTACTTTTCGATGTCTACGATTTATTCTGGAAATTGCGTAGGATGAATTTGTATTGCTTCTGTTTGAGCTATTCTCAGAATAATGTCTCTATAATTACTACGGTTATTTATTCTTGTCGAGTCGAGAGTTTGGTCAAATTCACCCCGTTAACGTAACTTCCGTTTTCACTAACAGTTCGAATAATGTCTATGTATGTTAATCTATTATCTATACTAATATTATAAAGAGAAAAGATTTGATTGTTTGTTTGCATTGAATAGGCTCCAAAACTACTGAACCGATTTGCAAAATTCTTTCACCAATGTGTAGAATTAACTTTCAGGATAAACATAGGTTATCTATGTGGATACTTCGCGGGCGACGCCGCGAGCGGAAGCTACTTACTTTATATATTTCCGGACAAGTCTAAGCAAAATTGACTAATACTGTATTTTAGTGGCGTAACCACCCAATCTCTTAATCGTACATATGGCAATATTTTATTATGCCTGACCGCGTATAGTCTAGATTAGCCGCACACGGGTCAATGACTACAAAACGCTGCCGACTGAAGTTTGAACTAGCTACCTAGTATCTAAGAAACCTTTGAAGCGAGCACTGGTGGTGTAGTGGTAGTGTCCCTGCCTCACGATCCAAAGGACGTGGGTTCAAACCTGGTCGTACACCAATGAGTTTTCCATCCGAAAAATGTATGTGTGCAAATTTACGAAAATTGCAACTCGCAGTTCCGTGGCAGAGTTTTGAGGTTGTAGTGCGTGGCCCGTGTGCGGTGACACTTAAGGTCGTAAAACCCCTTTGACTTATGCCAGCAATTTATTCGTACTTGGCAGAGATCGGTTAGCTATTTCTACAAGTGCTATCGTATTGTTTTCACTGTATATATTTCTTACTTATACTGGATATTATTACTTATATAATGTTTTTTTCAACCGAAAATCCCCCTACATTATTCTATTATCAAAAATAAAAAAAAATCTGCATATTTTGTTTATACACCGTGAAATTTTAATGGTGGTTTTCCCGCGGCAGAACAACTATTCGAATCGCACGCGCCCGCCGGCCGCCTTCGCGAAGGTATCGGGATGAATTACTATTGGTTCGTGGTCGCTTTCGAATTAAATTTTCACAATTTTCAAACAAATATATCTGTATTTTTTGTTTATAATATTTAATTTGTTTATACAACGATTGTATTACCTACCAAGACAAAACCATTTCGCTGTGGGAAAACAACCATTAAAATTTCACGGTGTATAGAGCACTGGTAAGAGTAGTAGTAGCACCTCTACCTCACGATCTGAAGGTCTTCAGTTCAAACCTGATCGTGCACCAATGAGTTTTTCTATGCAACAAAAGGTATATGCGCAATGCCAGTGCTCTTAACGGTGAGGGAAAACATCGTTATAAAACCGGCATACCTAGATGTGTGTGGTCAGTATTCTAAAAACAATAATGGGCTTACAACCTGTCACGAACGGGATACTAAAGCACTATGCAAAATGTAGGTGTGGTAGCTGCGGGGATCTTCGGGTACGCCTTCAATGAATATTTGTTAATTGTTCTCCAGGAAAATACGTTTATTAAATTATAATTGAAAAATAATACAGAGGTGTGTCGTTACACAGTTAGAAGTTGTAATACGAATATAATAAAAAAATGTAGGTAGACAATAGCACTCGCGCGACGGTTGAAATCTCCAGTCAATTATGATTTGTAGGTATGCACCGTCTCGTTCACCTTCTAACGCCGATAGATGGCGCTAGTCGTAGAGTCTGCGCGAACATACCGCCCGCCTTGGAAGCACCGCTTCCAACGATAGACGCATCTTGCTTCACGGTTACTGTACAGGCTCCTGGGGCAGAGGGCATATTCTTGAAAAGGCCCTCCGTATGGTCCCGGCTGCAGTGCGAATCTCGGCCACTCGTGAAACACCATCCGTGCCAGGGAACACCTTCGTAATGCGTCCCAGCCGCCACTTCAGGGGAGGCAGGTTATCCTCTTTGACCAGGACTAGGCTGTCGAGTTGTACATCCTGCTGGTGAGACTTCCACTTCGTCCTTTGTTGCAATTCAGAGACGTATTCCTTTGACCACCGCTGCCAAAAGTGTTGACGTAGCTGTTCAACCCGGTGGTATCGGCTCAGTCGAGTGATCGGGACATCTGTGAGGTCATCGTGTGCTGGAGCAGTCAACGGCCGGCCGACAAGGAAATGACCAGGAGTCAGTGGATTGTAGTCATTAGGATCTGCGGACAGAGGGGACATAGGGCGGGAATTGAGGACGGATTCAATTTGTGCTAAAACCGTGCTCAATTCCTCATAAGTAAGTTTCGCGTTACCTACTACACGTCGTAAATGATATTTACACGACCTTATCCCACTCTCCCACAGGCCTCCAAAATGGGGTGAATATGGTGGAATAAAATTAAATTTAATTCCATTATTAGTTGCATAATCTATTATTTGTTTTGAATTTGTATTTAAAATCGTATAAAACTCTTTCTCAGCTCCAACAAAGTTTTTACCATTGTCGGAAAAAATAGATTCAGGTTTACCTCTTCTACTAATGAAACGTTTCAAGGCTAGTATAAAATCTTCAGTAGATAAACTGGAAACAAGTTCCAAATGAACAGCACGAGTAAGAAAACAAACGAACAAACATACATATGATTTAATGAGTCGTGCCCCTCTTCCCTTTTTATTAAGGATGTAAATCGGGCCTCCTAAATCCATACCTGTTCGAACAAACGGAAATCCAGAGTCCAATCTTTCAGATGGTAGGTTGCCCATAATTGGAGTTAATGTTTTACCCTTGATTCGCGCACAAGTAACACATTCACGCACTATTTTACGAACTAAATTTCTAGCACTCAGAGGCCACCAACATTCTCGCAATGTTGACAATAGCAGTTGTGGTCCGCAGTGAAGTAAGCGTTCATGTTCGCTTCGCACTAAAAGCGTCGTAAAATAATGTTTACTACACAACAATAACGGGTGTCACCTGCGAGGCGCTCAACTCCGTTGCCGATAAGGAACCGGTTTCATGTATTGTTCGCCTCGGGTGCAACCTATAAATGAATCGCAATACATATGCAACTATACGTTTGAGTTTAATGAATGATGAATACTTATTGAATTTAATGAAGTCGCTAGAAGAATTACTGGTTAAATTGATAGATTGCGATTTTAATTCGGGTAAATTATTAAGATTAATTGATTCATTACGGAATGTATTATTTGAAAAATCATGTTTATCTTGAAGATGGGATGGACCGTTCCACCATAAACTGCTTTCGATTAATAAATCGAGCGATAGACCTCTGAACAGTAGATCGGCCGGGTTATTTTTGCCACTAACATGTAACCATTCAGCGTCGTCAGTAAGCTCATTGATTTCAGCTACTCGATTTTGTACAAATGTTTTTAACAAATGGGGAGACATGCGTAGCCAACCTAGGACGATCGTCGAGTCAGTCCAGAAGAATACACGAGTAAAAGTTAATCGTAATGAATCCATTATCTTTTGATAAAGTCTAGCTCCCGTCAGTGCACCACACAATTCCAACCTAGGTATACTGAGAGACTTGAGTGGCGCTACTTTGCTTTTTGCGCATAACAGTCTAACAGTAACCGTAGAATCATCATTGTAGGATCGTATATACGCACAACTACCGTACGCATTTTGTGATGCGTCAGTAAATATATGAAGTTCTTTGTGTTGAACGTTATTGCTTATTACATGACGAGGAATGCGTATATTTTGTAAACAACCTAAAGTACTAATAAAGCTATTCCAAGTCACCGCCAGATCTTGCGACACAGGCGAATCCCACCCCACTTTGTCTAGCCATAATTTTTGTATCAACATCTTAGCAATTATAACTACGGGTGAGAGTAGACCTAATGGATCGTAAATCTGCGATATGATCGACAACATTATTCGTTTAGTTAATTTAGTAGTACTTTCGCTATCGCAATCTATTTTTGTAGTGAAGTGTAATTCGTCACGATCGCTGTGCCAACCTATACCTAGTGTTTTATTTTGCGTATGCTCGCCGACAAACGAATGAACAGAAGCAGCGTTAGAGACGTCCGCGTTGAACGTCCACTTACGGAGCGGAAAGCAACCTGACTTTAAGACTTGAGACGTCTTCTCGCATACAGCCAGTAGCTCCTGATAGTCGTCATGCCCGGTACACAAATCATCAACGAAGAAATCCTGCTTAATCACTCTGGCTATATCGTCATCGTCACACTCCAACGCTAACTGCCGTATACAGCGCATACTGAGGTATGGCGCCGATGCAGTTCCGTACGTTACAGTGTTCAGTTGATATATGCCAAGAGGATCTACAGGTTTCTCACGCCATAGCACTAGTTGTAAAGGTCGTTGATCTGACTGAATTAAAATTTGTCTAAACATTTTCTCTACGTCAGCACAAGCCACGTACTTGTACTGCCTAAACCTCAACAATATTGAGAATATGTCATTTTGCAATGCTGGACCCGGATATTGAATATCGTTAAGCGATTTGTTTGACGTTGTCACAGCACTAGCATCAAAAACTACGCGTAACTTCGTAGTAGAACTATCCTCCCTAAACACACCGTGATGCGGAAGAAAGTAGTTAGGCTTTTCAACCTTGTCGATCTGACTCATATGACCTAAGGCCAAGTACTCATTCATAAAGTCAGAGTACATACGTTTATAGTCAGACAGACGTTCTAGTTTACGTTCCAAAGAAAGAAACCTAATTTTTGCTAAATTGTATGAATCACCCAAAACGTCAGGTGATTCTTTTAATGGGATGCGTACCGAAAATCTACCATCGGTTTCGCGTTTAGTTGTAGTAGCAAATATTTTCTCACAAAGTTGTTCATCTTTAGTGAGAATGCTATCTACTTGAGGGACCTCCTCTGTTTCCCAAAAACGTTTAAGTTGATCGTTTAACCCTAAGGTTTGATTGAAATTGCAATGAACATAATGACTGTTGTCATCAAAATTTCTTTGCATGGTTACAGGACCCGAAAGCAACCATCCTAACTTCGAATTCTGAAGAAATGGCCCGTTTACCAATCGGATACTGTTTCCGTCTAGTAATTCCCAGAATAAATCCGCACCTATCAATAAATCGATTTCTGAAGGAATATTGTAGGTAGGATCTGCTAGGCTTACATTATCCGGAATACGTATAAGTTCGGTATTTATGTATGTCGTGGGTAAACTGGATGTTATACGCTGCAAGACAAAACATTTAACCATTGAACAATAATCGTTTAATTTAGAACGCATAAATAATTCGCATGAATGATTCGACTGTGTCACTGATTGTGCGACACCTGAAATTCGTATAGTGGACTGTATTAGAGGCGCTTGGATTCGTTTTTGAAACTTCTCCGAAATGAAACAGTGTTGACTACCACTGTCCAACAGCGCTCGAGCTGTATAAAAACGTTTATTACTATCGGCTACTTCCACTAACGCCGTACTCAATAACACCGCCTGCAATGCGCCGGCGCATTCATCTACACTACCATGGTAGGTACCTATAGATAAGGAATGCAGCGCGGTCGACGATGACGCGGCCTGAGACGTACTCTGATCAGCTGACTGCTCAACATTGTTACCCGGCGTTAGGTGAAGCAGAGAGTTATGTTTATTCTGGCATTGTTTACACGGACCGAAAATGCAGTCGGCAAGTGAGTGACCGAAACGCAAACAATTCCTACATAACTGTTTTTCGTCTACGATTTTAATTCTATCTAATATAGACAGATTTAAAAATTTAAAACACGTATAAATTGCATGTGTACCGTTACAAAGATAACATTTATGACTAATGACTTTATTTTTATGTGTATTTTTAGCTACGGAACTGTTTGTTGATACGTAGCTATGTGCAGACGTATTGTGCTTTTGTGAAGTATCCTTTGATTCGTGTTGTGATTTATTATTTGACTTGTTTTGATTAGAATTGATTGAATCTAACATGTCTGCCTTTTTTTTAAGAAATGAAAGGATATCGTCTAACTTTAACTTTCTATCGGAGTTAGCATGAATAGTTCCCTTTTCGATCTCCCACTCACGCTCAGTAGTTGAATCGAGCTTTGATTGAACTAAGTAGATAATCAACGTATCCCATGATTGGGTCGGTTCACCTAGTGATGTGAGTGAGCGTATATTCCGCAAAACGGTATCTATTAGCTTCCTAATTTGTAAAGATGATTCTTGTTTTAATAGCGTCATACTAAACAATGCTTTTATATGATTCTGTACCAAAAGTCTAGTATTGTGAAACCTATTCTCCAATAACTCCCATGCATGAATGTAGTTCTTAGGCGTAAATTCAAAAGCACTAATTACATCTAACGCTGTACCTGTTAGTGAAGAACGCAAATAATGAAACTTCTGAATGTCACCTAGATCTGAACAGTTATGGATCATTGTCACGTATGCATGTTTGAACTCAAGCCAATCATCAAACTTTCCACTGAAGGTTGGAAGTTTGATTTGGGGTAAGGAACGAAAACCGTTATTATTTGAAATATTCGAACCCTTGTTTTCAGTTTCCTCACCTTCGACTAAACCTTGAGCAACAGCTAAAGCAGAAAAATATAAAGTTTCATATGACTGAACGTATTCATTGTTAGAATCGATATCTGAATCTGAAATTAATAATTCAATTTTACTTTGGATTTCGTTAAATGTTTTAAAATGATCTTGAGCTGCCTGCAATCTAAACTTTAACTCTCTAATTTGTAGCTTAGATAGACAGGTTTCTTGAAAAGAATCTAGATATTTCTAAAAGTTCGTTAATCTACCTTTCAAGTTTCCACGTTGCCTCTTCAGAACAGTAAACTCATCATCATCGATTCGTTTTCTGGTTGGAGAAGCTTGTGGAGTTTTTAAAGGAACGGCTAATTTATCCTCACCACCCATTATGAAGGCCTATGGTAAAGAATAAGATAAGGTACTCACGATTTTGATGCACTGGTAATTGTAACGGTCACCATACAAAATGATTTGATTCTTTCTGTAAATAATGAAAACGACACGATTTAAGCACAAATGAAGAACAGGAAAGGAGTAGACGGGATCGAAGACCTGACCGTTAACTGAAGTGCTGGTTCCAATTTGCTTTGTAACGTCTCGATGACTCGCAGTTTTTTCTTCAATGGACGCCAATGGATTCTTCTCCTCAGCATACGCAGCAAATCCGGTTCGTAGGACCAATGTGGTAGCTGCGGGGATCTTCGGGTACGCCTTCAATGAATATTTGTTAATTGTTCTCCAGGAAAATACGTTTATTAAATTATAATTGAAAAATAATACAGAGGTGTGTCGTTACACAGTTAGAAGTTGTAATACGAATATAATAAAAAAATGTAGGTAGACAATAGCACTCGCGCGACGGTTGAAATCTCCAGTCAATTATGATTTGTAGGTATGCACCGTCTCGTTCACCTTCTAACGCCGATAGATGGCGCTAGTCGTAGAGTCTGCGCGAACAGTAGGCATGTACCAAATGTCATGTTTGGACGTGCCTCTGACTACCCTCTTTAGATATCCTCAAAGATCTAAGTAACTAAAGATCTGAGGAAGATATCTACCGAGCCTGGGGATTGCAGAGGTGCAGTGATGGTTTAACCCTTAATCAAATTAAGCAATTGTCTAGGGCACCACGTCTGGGGGGGCACCAGAAAAAGCACAAAAAAATCCGTCCTTAGGGCATCACGTATCACTCTCACGTCACCAAAAAAAAGTTTCTAGGACTAATTTGAAAGTTCGCGCGTTTTAAGTAGAGTCATACATAACATATGGGACAGTTGGAAGGGGAAGACCTCGGCGTACGTACCTTGATCAAATTGGAGACGTACTAGAGAAAGGCCAGGTCCAGAGTACCCCAAACCGACGCGCATGTATGAAGAATGTAATGAGAGTGAATGAAGCAAAAAAGGTATGTCAGGATCGTGGCAAGTGGAGATCCGTGGTCTCTGCCTACCCCGTCGGAAAACAGGCGTGAGTTTATGTATGTATGTATGTATGTATACATAACCATAGTCTTATGTCGCAAGGCGTAATTCAATAAATAAATAAATAAATTATGCTTTGGTTTTCATTGTTGACGCACCTACTCCACTTCTACTAAGGTACGTTACATCTCATCATCTTATTTTACAAAAAACGAATGTTTTTAGGCGGTAAAGGTTTTAAGACCGATTCTAGTTGACATACGGAGAGGGGGGCCCTCAGGCGTGGATTGCTTAGGGCATCAAGTAGTCTTAATCCATCACTGCAGACGTGACCATAATCTATACTAATAATAATAATAATATTATAAAGAGGAAAGATTTGATTGTTTGTTTGTTTGTTTGAATTGAATAGACTCCAAAGCTACTGGACCGATTTGAAAAATTCTTTCACCAATGTGTAGAATGAACTTTCAGGATGAACATAGGCTATGTTTTATGTAGGTACTTCGCGGGCGACGCCGCGAGCAGACGCTAGTATATTATAATTAGGCCTAGTGTTAGCTCGGCAGTTGTTAGTTCTCATCAAGAATTCGGAACATTGATCGACAGCTTGTCAGTCCTACTTACGAGTACTTATACGAAGAATTCGGACTTTTTGTAACAGACTATTTTTATCCAAGTAACTAGTCATCCAACTTGAAGCCAAACTGAATAATAAATATCGGTTGACATTTCACAAAGTTAATTTAGAAATCATCATCATCATCATCCGTAGCCCGACATCCGCTGCTGGGTATAGGCCTCTCCTTGCATATGCCATTGTTCACGGTCTGCTGCTAGCCTTATCTAGTATTACCATGAGTTGTCACATTTAGATCGGCTGACGTTACTACAGTAGTAATAGTACGTTACTATGACATCTGTCAAAATTGTTACTCATGATACCAAATTCTAAGCAAATGAATGAAGCGCAAACTACAGTCGCTGTAGTACGCTGTGACGTAGGATAGTTAACTACGTGACGTTTTAGTACCCAACTATCCGCTAGAGGCGCTGTACAAGTTTTCATAATTTTTTAACTACAGTCGCTAGCGAGTGTAGATTGTGAAAACTCATGGTAGACCTACAGGTCCGGCCCGCGACGGATGTCGTCTTTTTTGTTTATTTTTGACAGCGGGATGAGTTGACCGATTCAAAAATGCATTAGGTCATCTCATCCCGCGGGATAAGTTGACAGTGGCCTCAGTTGACTAAAGACCCGTCTATGTCGCTATGTCGTCAGCCCATCTCGCTACCGAATGACCCACCATTTAGAAAAACTATGGGTAATTTAAAGACAGCTCAGTTGGTAGTAGCTCTGCCTTCTGCGCTGTAGGTTGTGGGTTCGATCCCCACCCAGGCCTAACATTTGTGTGATGAACTCAGATGTTTGTTCTGTGTAAATACATACCTACATTGAATACAACAATAGCACCCAGTATTATGTATTCAATTTAGGTATATAATTACAAAAAAAAATATTTATCTATCAACTATCTGGTTTGGTTACCATAGTTTAACCTTTCCATACTTTGGGGCTAGATGGCGCTGTGTGAACTGTCTACCATAATTTATGTAATTAACTGTAAATAAACTTACCTTTCACGAAAATCTATTTCAGTTCCTTTATCATTTATTATTATTATAGCAAAAACAGTGATGAATTATGAAGATAAATCTCTCACTACAAAATAGGTAACGGTTGTGAATAGGACAGTAAGGCTGCATACACACTAATAACTAACGTACGATTAATTAATCTTATGATTTCTGGCAAGTTTTAACCGCTTAAATTTGATGATGATGTATTTAGGAACATCCAAACATTTGGCATTCATAATTATTAAAAACACTTAATTTATTACATAATCATTTTTTGTTCAAAAGTACAATGTCTTCTTGGAAACGCCTGTTTTTTTAATGTAAATTTCAATCCTAAGCCGTCCTCGTTTAAATCACAAATAATCGTCAAAACAAAAAACCTCTTTAATAAGTACTACTTATTATTATTATTTTAGTCTGTGTTGTCCCACTGCAGGGCAAAGGCCTCCCTCTCTTTTTCCAGATTTTTCTAATATAAGATAATACTACTCAGTTTTTTTTCAGTATAGACTTTATTTACAGAGAAAATTACAAAACAATACACCAGCAACAAATTAATAAAGGATTGTTTAAGTCTGGAGTTTAAGTCTGGATAATAAGTAAAGGATAGGAGGTGAGAGGGCGCCACCTTCCATGTTTACATCGGCTGCGTAAAGTTAAATTATTTAAAAATAGTTATCGGCACCAACTGTCTAATACAAATCCAAAATTAAGTTATGTACACTACAACACCCATAATATATCGTTTGTGGCAATATGTGCAAGTGATTTGATCATAAATGGACCAAACCAAAAGTGAACTTCAACATCTATAAGGAAGCAAAAACCAAACAAGAAACTTTACGGCAACATCATAAACAGCAATCTGAGAAGAACTGCATCAAGCTCTGTGGAATATAATTACAAATAGTTAGTAAAATCTTGGAATTTCTTAACAACAATAACGGTTGAATCAATCTAAGCGAACCTTGTTGTGGGTTGGCAAAACCGACCTTTGTACCTTCGACGTGCTTCAAATTCTAGAAAAGAAAAAAGAAAAAACTTAACTAGACGTCGAGTACCGCAGAAAATTACAGCTGGCTGTTAAATTCGTCGCAGTCTACTAAGTTCCGGTGGAGCGTTAGATACAATACCCGCTTCACATCCGTTAGACGGCTGGATCGATACTCAGTACAGGTGGTTCACTTTTTGCACGCAAAAATTCTTGAAGAATAGCTACCAACCCAAACCGAAGTTACCGAGGCGTTTACGCAGTCTAGTCGTCACACCCCGCGTGACAAAATAAAAACCATCTACTCCCAAAATGGAGGAAGTCATGAAGGCACTAAAAGAAATCCAAAAAGACTTGGCAGCGCAGAAATTCGATATGAAGACCATGCAAGAAAATATCACGCAGACAATAAACAATAACATAGATGAGAAGTTCAATATTATAGAAATTAGAACGAAACAATTAGAAACAAAAGTAGACAAACAACAAGCAACTTTGGATATGCTAGAGAAACAAATTAGAAGAAAAAATGTAATATTCTTTGGAGTCGAAGAAACGGAACGTAACTATTACGAACTACAAAGCCTAATTATAAACATAATGAATACTAAAATGCAAGTGCAGTGCCAAGACTACGATATAGACACTGTAAGAAGAATGGGGAAAAAACACGAGAAAACCAGACCCATAGTCGTAACTCTGACTACTATGCGCAGAAAAATCGAACTACTGAAGAAAAGCAAAACTCTTTTAAACACTAACATCTATATAAAGGAAGATTTCCCCCCAAAAGTACTAGAAAAACGAAAAGAATTGCAGGAAGAGCTTAAAAGGCAAAGAGAAGCAGGAAACAACGCCGTATTACGCTACGACAAAATAATAAATCTAGGAAAAAAAGAGCGTAGGATGGAGATAAGTACGAACAAAGATGCCAAGCGAACAAGCAAAAGACCTTTTTCAGCCTCTCCAGAAGCACGGAATACAAGTAGCTTGGGAACAGCAGGACGAAAGCCGGAAGACGCGAATGCGACACCAATACACAAAAGGAATAAAACATCGAGCAATAATATCACGTCCTACCTACAACACAACAAAAATTTTAGAACCCAATCAACAGCGAACCAAGTAGAGAAACCTAGCACTTCAAAAAACTACTAAACGCCTCTCAACCTCCTCCAAGCCGGTTGGTCACCGTGGAAGAGTATGACCGAACCCCCCCTAAACAAATCATCACAAAGGAAATGGAAAGTAACATTAGAACATCGAAATATCTATTTATAGCAAGTCTCAACGTAAGAACACTAATGGCAGAAAACAGACTAACAGAACTAAGAGAAGCAGTTGAGAAACTTAACTGGGATGTTATTGGTCTATGTGAAGTACGAAGAGCAAAAGAAACCATCGAAGAATTCGCTGACTTTATCCTTTACCACACTCCCTGTTCGAAGGGGAGAAATGGAGTTGGTTTCCTAATCAAGAAACACCTTAAAAACAATATTATAAGTCTAAGAACTTACTCGGATAGAGTAGCGGCATTAGAAATACAATTATCAAACAACATGCTTTGGTCAATTATTCAGGTTTACGCACCTACTGAAATAAGTGATGAGGAAGATATCGAACAGTTTTACAGCACAATATGCACCGCCATAGAATTTTCTAACACAAAGAATCTTATTATACAAGGAGATTTGAATGCCCAAATTGGGCAGAACCAGCCAAGTGAAGACCAAATATATGGAAAATACTCTTGCGGCAAAAGAAGTAAACGCGGAGTAAAGTTAGTCGAGTTTGCCCTAGAAAATAACCTAAAGTTCGTGAATACCATGTTCAAAAAAAATACCCATAACAAATGGACATGGTCGTCACCAAATGGGAAACAATTTAACGAAATAGACTACATACTAACAAACAAAGACTCCTATATACACAACTTTGATATAATTCACAATTTAAATTTCTATACTGACCACAGGATGATAAGGTGTAAACTTGACATGAAATCAAGAAAGAAAAGAATACTAGCAAAAGCTAACTCAAGCCGATCTCGAAGCACACCAGCCATTTCAAGAGAAAATGGTAAATGCTGGGAAGAAAATTTAATTACTGCATTAACTCATTCAAGCGACGTACAAACACAATATAATTATTTCGAAAAAGAGATGAACTCTTTACTAAAAGTGATACCGAAGAAAACTAAGAGCAAGCCCGACATTATAAGCCCAGAAGTTAACGAATTAATGGAAGAACGAAAAACAATGTATAGTGGAAAAAGGACAAAACAGATGAGATCGGAAATAACCAAGATAAGCAAAGAAATTAATAGGCTTATCACAAAAGACAGGAAATTACGAAGGCAAGAAACGATTGAAAAATACATAGAAAAAACTGGTGGAATCAAAAAAGCCTACAAACAACTAAGAAACAAAACTGAGTGGACTGCAAATCTGAAAAGCAAAACGGGCAAGATACTAATAAAAAGACCTGATATAATAAAAGAAGCTACAATGTTTTTCAGAGATCTTTATACGTCAGGCGTATCAAATTCTCTACAATCCGAGAAACCACAACCACAACCACAACCTAAGACACAACTAATGAACCGAACAACACCACAAAGCATCCTAAGATCAGAGATAGAGTATGCCATACGAACGCAAAAAAACGATAAGACACCGGGAGACGATGGTATTATGAACGAAGTATTAAAATGTCTATCAGATTATCTTCAACGACCACTACAAACACTATTCAATAATATACTAAACACAGGAACAACACCCGAACAATGGTCTAGATCAACAATTACACTCTTACATAAAAAAGGCGACAGAAGTGATCTTGGTAATTACCGCCCGATAAGCCTAATAACAAATATATACAAGATCTTCGCCAAAATAATCTTACAGAGGATGACAAAGACACTAGAAGAGAATCAACCGCGGGAACAAGCAGGCTTCCGAAAGCATTATGCGACACTGGACCACATTCAAGTAGTCACACAGATCATCCAAAAAGCAAACGAATACGGCATGACTATCTATATGTGTTTCATCGACTTCAAAAAGGCTTTCGATAGTATTGAGTACAATGCGATATGGGAAACACTACTAGAACAAGGCGTAGAAGACGAATATATCGATTTACTTCATAGCATCTACTCAAAAAGCTGTGCCAAAATAAGATTGGAAAGAGAAGGAGAAGAATTCCCTATTGAGAAAGGTGTGACACAGGGCGACCCCTTGTCACCGAAGGTTTTTTCTGCAGTCTTGGAAACAGTGTTTAGAAACCTTAATTGGGAAGACAAAGGACTACAAATCGATGGAGAGCGACTGAGTCACCTGCGATTTGCAGATGATGTAGTAGTTTTTGCCGAAACTCCAACTGATCTAGAGGTAATGCTAAATGAACTCACAAGAGAAAGCAAGATTGTAGGCCTTTCACTAAACACATCAAAAACAAAGATTATAAGCAATGGAGAAAATCAAACTATAACAGTAGATGGAGGAAATATTGAGTTTGTGAATGAATACATATACCTTGGTCAATCTGTCTCCTTTAAAAAATGTACGCAAACCGAAATCCAAAGACGCATTGCATTGTCATGGCGAAAGTACTGGAGCCTAAAAGAGGTAATGAAAAACAGACAAACAAACATAAAAATCAAGAAGAAGTTATACGAAGTTATAATCCTACCGTGTTTGACATATGGCTGTCAGACCTGGTCCCTCACAAAAAGAGAAGAAAGCAAGTTAGCTGTGTGCCAGAGAAAGATGGAACGAAGTATGCTGGGAATAAAACTATCTGATAGAATCAGCAACAATGCAATTAGACAAAAAACGAAGCTAAATGACATCGTCAGAAAGACAAGAACTCTGAAATGGAACTGGGCAGGTCACATTTGTAGAATGGAGAGTAATAGATGGACTAAGCGAGTACTGGAATGGATCCCGCGCGGAAATAGACGGAAAAGAGGACGCCCTAAAACACGCTGGGACGACGTATTCTGCAAAACAAGCGGAACAGACTGGATGAGACAGGCTAGAGACCGTGAGCTCTGGAAAAATATGGGGGAGGCCTACGCCCGAGAGGCGACTTTTACGTGACAAAAACTGCATGACATTTATAATTATACTTATCTACATTTAACCAATTGAATTATTTTAAAATTATAAATGTAATATATTTCTATTTAATTACCAAGAACCTAAAGTCTAAATGTAATAGAATAAAGGCTATTTTTATTTTATTTTATTTTATTTAGTTTAAGTCTACTTGTTGACTGCTGCAGTATGAACGCTCCTTAACATCGTCTTCTGCCAACAATCCCGATGATTGGACGATGTTTGGCAAACTGCGCACTTAGATTTGATTGGTAAAATAAATCCAAAAATATGCGACCCCAATGTTACTTTCACAGACAGATCTTTTGCTATGACTTGTAACAAAATAGCCAGTATTATAATAATACTAGTGGAACTGGCGGTGTCTTTATTTGTGTAATGTTTTTTATACAAAATTTACAAAAAAAAAACTCTAAAAAAAATATGTGAAAAAAAAACCAATGGTTTAATTTCAAAAAATATTTTCATAATGAACCTAAATACCTCAAAAGAAACGAACCCTTCAAAGTTTTTAAGGACTTATGGTTTAGGGTGTGCATTGATTAGTGTGTCAGTCAGTCAATAGTGAAAAAAACATAAGTATTCCAAAAGAGGTCATTCAGGGTTCGTACATCGATGGGCTCGAAATGCCAATGTCCGAAAAAAAAACTTAACAAAACAAAAAGTGCGGCCATGTTCTGGAAGTCAGTTTGAGTATTTTTTATTAGCGAAGTCTCTACAACCATTGCTTAATTTAAGATTTTAAGGTTAAAAAATATGATTTCCATAATATAAATTAAATTTTATTAAAAAAAATATTTTCATAAACCAACTGACGACGGTTGGCCATACCTTGTTTTTAGCCCAAAGTAAAAACCTAACGTTTGAGAGACTGCAGCAAAGTAACTAAAAATAAAGCTGAAAAAAAAATATTTTTAAATTTATTTTTTATTATGTGGAGGGAAAAAATATCACAAGAAGGGACATAGATTTTTACATGGATAGAGTAGGCTTAAAAAAAGATTTATTTTTATTTTTATTCGTGTAAAAGATATTGTGTAAGAATGAAACTAAGCTGACTTTGAGACCTGTAAATGGCGAGTCTTTTATTAAGTAAACAAAAATAAGAATTAGCATCTATAAGCGTCTTATGACTTGGCGCGTTGCTGACTTCCCAAACATTAATCTGTTTTTATTAGGAATCGTGCGCCATCAAAGGCTGGCAGATTAAATTGGTTATGTGACGAGTAACAGGTTTATTGGCACGATAAATCCCCTTTTCCCACAGTATCTTACAAGCAGTAGGATTACTGGACTAAAGGCTTCAGTCCTATATTAACTAAAAATTTCCTTCATAAGGAATTATGAAACATTCAAACTCATTTTCCAAAGAAAGCGGATCTTGAAACGAAATTCTCGCAATATTTTATTGCAGATAGTTTTTGCAAATAGACAATTTTATATTTTCAAAAGAGAAGATAATTGCCACAAATTTGTCAGCCACATTTAAGTAGCGTACTCACATTATCATTTGAACTACACAAACCAGCTTAATTTTATACGGAAAGTGAACTAAAGAACCAATGATTAAATAGAGTTGCTCACGATAACTGATACAAAAGTATCCCTACTGCTTGCATGTACTGTATCGTTTCAGAGTATTTTATTAAGAGCAAATAAAAAATATTACAGGGAGATTACCTAACTCGGCTATAAATATAAATTGCTTTCTGATAGCTTGGCTCAAGTTTATAGCTCTTTAGGCCTTTAAGTTTATCTATATTACGTGAGTGAGGTTCAAAATTTCCAAATGTCCAAAATTTATAATAATTCAATTTAGCAGTGCCTAGATCATAAAAAGAGTCTACAGTCTGAAAAACGAAACAAATCGTCCGGACCGTAATTTAAAGACAGCATTGTAGCTATTAATTTTGAATGTCATAAGGTCGAAATTAGCTAAAACATTAACATAGGTAGAAAAAGAGTGAGTACTGAGATGACGAATGATAGAGGAAAAACGGAAGAAGATCACATGTTGTGCCAACCCCACATAACGTGGGAAAAGGGCAGGAAGATGATAATGCTGATGAATTTATAAATTAGTTAACTATTTTTGTTTATTCAAGGAGTGGAGTTGATCTTGCTTAAACAGGATGCCAAAGAAATAATTAGTAAGTAATCATAGATAGTTTATGTTTGAGTTCGAGCAAAACAACATAATGCTGAGAATTTAGACTTTATTTGTATGAAGGTAAAGCTGATGCGTAATATGACCCAAAGACGGTTTGGACAAGGATAGCACTCATTAATCTAAATAGCGATATTAAGCTTAATGGCTTTAATAATAAAGTTTAAATTCCCAGCGTATGTGGGTCTCGGCTCGGTGTAATTATGTCCTCAAACTCTTCCATATAGAGCAGACCAACTGTCAAAATAATTTCATAGCTTGATAGAGAAGTGGATGAACCTTCCGTGATGAGACGTGACGTTCACTCTTGGGGTGGGGGTGGGGGTGGGGGGGTTATCCTTCCACGATCATACCCTTCCGCACTTATGTCATATCATCATAACAGAATGTTATCTAAGTTTATCTGAGAAATCTTTTACTGATTCAATGTCTAAACATGATCACGACTATAATCCCCAAGCTTGGTAGATATCTCCTCAGATCTCAAGTTAATTAGATCTTTGAGAATATCTAAAGAGGGTAGGCAGAGACACGTCCAAACATTGGCATATGCCCACATTTTCCAAAGTAGTTAGTATTCGGGACGTGACAGCCCAGTCGCCGCTTATAAAAATACAAATTTATGAAACTCACTTTCGAATTTTTAGTTCTAGGTTAAGCAGGTGTGTTTTCCTTCAACATTTAAGAGCACTGGCATTGCGCAGATAATTTTTATGAATAGAAAAACTCATTGGTGCACGACCAGGTTTGAACCCACGACCTTCGTACCGTGAGGCAGGGGTGCTACCACTAATGTCTATCAGGAAGTAAATATTTTGATGTTATGTATTTCACAGTGTTGTGTAACATGTACATTGTACATACGTGCGGTTCCGTATGTATTATCTTAGCTTTATTTAAATTGAACCTTCGTAAGCCACGTTTTCGTTAACATAAATACATCTATAAATACGTTATTCCTAAGTTTCTCATTTGCTACATCGTAAATCCCTGGATAAGATACAGATACGCCATCTTAGTTTATTTATTTTGCTTTCGTTCCGTAGTTCGATAAACTGTGTGACTTTTACTTGGTTTGTTGCGTAATCGAATCGAATGTGAGTATGTTTTGAATGCGTTGAAAAATCACAAACCAATATTTAGTAAGTATGATCACGACTGTAATCCCCGGGCTTGGTAGATATCTTCCTCAGATCTCTAGTTACTTAGATCTTCGAGGATATCTAAAGAGGGTAGTCAGAGGCAAGTCCAAACATGACATTTGGTACATGCCCACATTTTGCACAGTAGTTAGTATTCAGTAGTACGTCAGGTTGCAAGCCCACTCTACTCTACAGGTCGCTTATAAGAATACTAACCTATGACACACACCTTTGAATTTTAAGTTCTAGGGTATACCAGTTTCCTCACGATGTTTTCCTTCACCGTTTAAGAGCACTGGCATTGCGCACATAAATTTAGTAAATTTGTATGAGTTTTTAGTTAAACAGATGATTAGATAAAGAAATAAACTCGTGCTAGAATAATGGTTTAAGATATTTATTTCTCATAAGAATTTACATATTCACTTACATGAGAAAATTTAACTTAAAACTTAACTAACTAGGCTAAACATGCGCACTTAGGTATATAGTTTGATAGGCAGGCACTACTTAAGAATAGATAGGAACCTACCATTTGTAAATATAATCATAAAAATCCTACTTAAATGTATATAATGCATGTAGATGTGATAATTAGTGAGAGTGAATGTTTATTTACTCTCACGTGAGTATAAACTACAGAACTACATAATAAGCTACAATTTGTAACGATATTGAGTTTACAAGCCAGTCGATAACAAACACAAGTCAAGTTAAAATGAATAAATTGTATAGAACTTTGCTATATGAGAATTATACGATTTTTTATATATGCTGGACCATAAATAAACCACAGTACATCACCAAAGTCGTAACAGTAAAACTAGGAGTCATGTTCGTAAAAGTGAGATAAATGTCATTGGAAGAGATGACGTCATGAAAAATAGTTAATATGAAAGAGCGAGAACGATATAATAATAATTATGGATAGATAGAATAATTATTATGGTCAGTTTAGTAAAATGAATATGGTGATACCAGACTACTTCCGGTATTTAACTTTTGTATGAAACAACTGTTTTTATTTTCGTAGTGTTAGTTTTTTAGAAAAAGTTGTTTATATTGATGGATATTTTAACCCCCTGAAGTTTTCGGAAGTATTTTGGTAGCACCCTGTACAAAAAAACATTTATAACCTTGCAAAAATGACTATAAAAAATCCTTTCATCTAAAATAATTTATTAAAGAGAGGTAGGGATGTAATCTTTGAAACTACCCATCTGATTTCAAAATCTTTCACCATGTAGAATTAACTTTTAAGATTAACTTGATATGCCAATAATATATATATGCTTATGTAGGCACCTCGTGGGCAAAGCCTCAGGCGTAAGCTTTTACTACATAAAACATTTGTGTACAGTTCATCCAACGGATCTAGGCATTCGTGAAGTTAGACACAGGTGCGAGTTTGCGCATGTACAGTCTTCATACCTCCAATTGCTCCCGAAAAACGATACTGCGCAGCTCTTGCGGCTAACATCACGAATGCCTCGACTCGTTGAGCCAACTGTACTTACGATGATATAGTTAATAAATAATAATAATAAAATTTATTCAAAATACATAATAAGACAAAGGGTACATAAGGTGCACTAAACGACTAAATAAAGCTAAGTAAAAGTTGCCAGTGTCAGGTGATTTTGATGATGAATAGGATTGACACAACAAATGAAAAGTCTGTCACAATCTTCAGTTCCATCAATCAACGTCAAGCAGTGTTGACACGCACAGCTTTGACTATCGGTCAACTGATTGCGATCTATATAGAGTTTGCGGAACGAATGACGTAGCATTTCCAATATTCACAATTGGGCAGTGCTGAATTAGAAGAACACTTGTGGTCTAGTGGTAGTTTTTCTGATACAAAGGTCGTTGGTTTGAATCTTTTCGTGCATCAATGGATTTTTCTGTTCGAAAAAATATTGCGCTACACCAGTACTCTGAAACTGTGAAGGAAACCGAACTATAATCTTTTCACCACACTTGTGACGCAAAAAGAAGAAAAAGAAGAAATACTGATTCTCCTAAGCGTAGATATAACTATATAATCCTTTTTTAAGTAAATTGAAAGTGACAGTTCTAAAGCGAATGGGGGTTAGCAAAGAAATTTTGAACAATAATTCTGCGAACAGGATAAAAACTATCGGTGTGCCAAATTTTATCTAAATCCGTTTAGCCGTTTTTACGTGTTTGAGAAACAACATCCGAACATACAAACTTTCAGGAAGTAGCATTAGTTATACTGAGGTTATACTTAAACTGCAACTTAGCTTATTTGGAGTTCAATCCTACTAATTTCATATTATGCGAAAATTTGGATATATGGATGAATATTTGATACTCAATCACGCTGAAACGGCTGAACGGATCTAGATGAAATTTTTTACAGAGATAGATTATAGTCTGAAATAGACCATAGGCTATATTTAACAAGGTAACCTGCTAAGGGTGGACGCTAGTAAATAATCAAATTTTAATCACGAAACAAATTATAGCGAGAATCCAAACAGTAATTTACCAAAAAAAATGTGCGCTCAGCCAATTAAAGTGCAAAAAATGTACCAAATCGGATTGAAAAGCACAACCGAACTCAAACATTCGAAAAATTATTTTCTTTCCGATTTTGAGTTTTATATCGCACGTATTAAGGTTGTTGTGGCAATTCAGCTAAGTACACTTACAAAGTGTTTATTTGTTTTAATCAAACGAAGAGATTTCAACACGTAGACTTAATTGCCTATCAAGTTTATAGGTTGAAATGCAAAATACCAATTGAAATGTTTAAATACTAGCTAGCTTAACTCCCCGACTTCGTTCGCGTAATACTTTTTATTGATTTAGCCCATTATTGATTTTTTCAAAAAGTTTCTATCAATTTCGATAAAATTTATATGAGACCACCTCTGAAGTATGACCATCAAACAAAAAAATAATAATAATCAAAAATCATAATAATTGGCGCAGTAATCGTGAAACAAATATAAACAAAAAACAAAAAAATACAAATAATGGCATAGTTCCAGCAAATGAGCGATATTATTATAATTTAATATTCATAATCATCATTTTTCTGGAAGTCGGCACAACATTCTCTTTTTTTAAATTTTCCTATACAAATTTTAAATTTCCACTTTAAGATTTGAAACATGGAATTCCATTATTATCTACTTACTAGCTGACTTCGTCTGCGAGTTTTAAGTAAGTAATATACGTTTTCTTACCTTTTAAACCTTCCCTAGACCTCCACGAACATTTCAAGACCAAGTTAAGATAAATCTGTTTAGCCGTTCTCGAGTTTTAGCGAGACTAACGAACAGCAATTCATTTTTGTATATAGATTAGATTTTGAGTTCAAAGTTTGAACTTTGTAGGACTTAGTTATAGTTTTGTTATGTCACTCAGTAACGCAAAGACTTTTTTAATATAAATAATATGTTTATACTGAGCTTTCAATGTATTTTACAGATTTTCAAATTACTTTTCAGTAATTAATGAGCAACTCAATCGTTACAGTTCCAATATTCAGCAAAATTCAACATTCATGCGTGTTTTTGTTGCAATATGCTCAAATACTCGTATTATGTATAAGATAACTAGCTTTTACTCACGACATCGTCTGCATGGAAAATAAATATTTAGAAATAACGTTTTAAAAACTAAAAAAAACCGATTCAAAAGTAGCACTATGCAAATTTAAGACTTATGGTTTTCTCATAGATGCCATTGTCAGAACTGGACCAAATTGAAATGTGACACAAGAAGCACAGCTTTCAAATACAAAATCATCAAAATCGGTTCACCCAGTCGAAAGTTCTGAGGTAACAAACATAAAAAAAATACATTCAAATGATTTTAATGTGATTATGATATATTATTAACTGTCTGATCTCCTAGTGATTGGATATGAACATTCATTGAGTTATATTGCTTCTGATTTATTTCATCTAGGTATAACACCCAGAGGGCGCTGCGACCCCATCATATGTTTACGAGCTCCGAAGAATAGAAGAAAAATAGGATAATAAACAAGCAGACTATAGAATACAGCGAGAGCCTTTCTGGAGTTAAAGTGGCTTAGACTAAGATGCTGAGACGAAACTAAGCGTAAACTCACGCTTCCGTATTTTAAAATGGACTGAATTTTGATAAAAGTTAACTTAAACTTATGCTTAGTTTCGTCTTTGAATCTAAATCTTAGTAACTACTACTAAGTGAACATGATCACGACTGTAATCCTCAGGTTCTATAGAATATATCCTTAGACCATTAGTGTCTTAGATCTTTTTGAGGATATCTAAGAAGGGTAGTCAGAGGAACGTCCAAACATGGAATTTGGTGCATGCCCACATTTTGTACAGTAGTAAGTATTCCGTACGTGACAGATTGCAAGCCCATAGCCGCTTATAAGAATACTAACTTATGACATACACCATCGAATTTTTGGTTCTAGGGCATGCCCGGTTTCCTCACAATGTTTTCTTCACCGTTAAAGAGCACTGGCATTGCGCACATACATTTTTCGAATAGAAAATCTCATTGATGCTCGATCAGGTTTGAACCTACGACCTTCGGATCGTGAAGCAGGGGTGCTACCACTACACCACCAGCGCTTTGTACAACTAAGTAGGTAATGTTTAATTTATAGATATACAGATTTATCTTAATATATACACTTTATCCTTACTAATATTAGAAATCGGAAAGTAACTCTGTGTGTAACGCAATCCCGCCGAGACTTGAAATTTTGAAATACTGTCTTGGTTTACAGAGGTGTACTGAGACGGGATTTTTTTTTATTCATTTTTTAAAACCTATATGAGGTACATCGAGAGGTTAAAGTTTTGTATAAAAAAAAACATAACGAGAACATAGTCACGGAGAGTTTTTCTAGTCTTTCTATAAACATTGTTCATACTCATTACATTGTACTGACTTAAATATCCCTCTGAGAACAGAATCACAGTGAGATAGCGATAAAGAATTTTTACGTATGTCGATATTTCTTGTTAGCTTATGACTTCGCGTTGGGATTTCAAAATGGTCGGGATATAACCTCTCTTCTTGGAACTGTGAAAAAGTTTCAGTGTCACCTTGCCTAGTACAAACCCTTACTTCATCTTCACTATTCACACCATTTATCCAACTAATATTATAAACGCAAAAGTTTATAAGAATGTATATGGATGTAAGGATGTCTGGATGTATCTTACTCCTTCACGCTGAAACGGCTAAACGGATGAAATTGAATGAAAAAACTGGATTAAATTTGGCAGAGATATCTAAATCTATATAAGCTGGAATAGCACATAGGATACTTTTTATCCCGGAAAAATATACGGTTCCCGCGGGATAGGTTTGTTTTTGTTTTTCAAGGTACCACGCGAGCGAAGCCGTGAGTGGAAGCTAGAACTACATAATTTATAGTTACCAAAGTAACTATCTATCGCCTGAAGAACTCTTGGTTAGTCATACTCGCCTGGTACTCAATAAAAATTTATTAGGAAATCTCTTTTTCTTCTTTTGATATGGCATCTGTCATTTTAGAGATCAATTTTGCCAGTGTCGAGTTTTTAAATTAAAAAGTTTTGGACAATTTTTGCATAAAACTTTTTATTTCAACTATCTTCAAAGTAGCTATAAAAAAACAAAGATTTTCATTACTATGGAGAGTGCGAATCGAGCAAAACACAAATCAAGATCAACATAAAACAAAAATTATGGTAAGTATGTACTTTGTTTTATTTTCTGGGTTTATTGAATAAGGGAATGTACGTCTACCATGAGTTGTCACATTTAGATCGGCGGACGTTACTACAGTTAGTAATAGTACGTTACTATGACATCTGTCTATTGTTACTCATGGTACCAAATTCTAAGCAAATTAATGAAGCACAAACTACAGTCGCTTTAGTACGCTGTGACGTAGGATAGTTAATAGTTATCTACATGACGTCTTAGTACTCAACTATCCGCTAGAGGCGCTGCACAAGCTTTCATACATTTTTTTAACTTCAGTCGCTAGCGAGTGTAGATTGTGAAACTCATGGTAGACCTACAGTAAAGTCAATAAGTAAGTTTTTACTATGAGCCAATGGCTGACCCTGGTAATGAATAAGGCTGTGATTGCAAGGTCTCTGCATGCTCCGAAGGTTATCCACAAACGACCTTTAGCTTGAGTCGACAGTTTTCCGAAATATAAAAGTTTGCTGTAAAACTTTAAAGGTCACCCATCAAAATAATGGTCACGCTGAAAACTATCACTAAAGTTAACCACAAGTCGTGAATAAAATTATGATTAACTAGCTGTTACCCACGACTTCATACGTAAAAAAATCCATCAATATTCATATCGGTGAATTAGGAAATTTCTATGAAGTGCAATAAGAGGCGGACACCCATCAAAAACTGACTACGCCCAGCGTTGCTTAACCATACGATTCCCATACTTACTTTCAACCCCTATTTCAGCTTCTTTAAGATTATATTTTTAGACAAAAGAGAGCTTATGTCCGTCTTTAGGATATAATCTATCTCCTTCCCAAATTTCATTACGATCCGCTCAGCCGTTTACTCATGAAAATGTAACAAACAAACAATCAAACAGTGTTACTTTTGTATTTATATAGATTTTCATAAACTATTACGTACTGGTACTAAACTCCTCTGGGCGAGTTCTTAGAGAACTATAATAAACTTAAAACCAACCATAAGTCAAGGGTGGTAAGCATAATTTACCAAAACCCATTATGTAGTGAATCTTGCGCGTCCCTTGGTCCCAAGATCAATACTCGGGATAGAACGAAAGCGCAGTAATAAATCTAGAATTTCCAAAGAGACTAATGGAAATGATATTTCACTGGGCATAGATTGATAAGAAAATGTAAATGTGAATTTTAGAAATATAAATCAAAATGAGGTTCAGGATTAGTTGACCGAACTCATGTATCTTTTTTTCAATATTAATAGCTTATTTTACAACTCGCTTAGATAAAAAAGTAATTCAAATCTTGACTTGACTAAATGCTTTCTAAAAACTTGTTTTGACTTGACTAGATGCTATAAAGGTACTGTCAGACGTGCTTTTTGTGTACAACATACATACATAGGTACTAACAAGCACTTGCTCAATAAAAGCATGCTTTCGTGCTAGTAATGAGCACGTCTTCGATAGTAAATTAATAACAAAAATTTTATTTAAAAAAGAATACAAGTAAGCTGTAACAACACGTGAAACAATTGAGTTATCCAAAGATCGTTACAAACTATCTAAAGTTATGCCGACTTATTGCGTTAAAGCATCTCCAAGAAGTTTACAATATTACTATGTTGAAAGGCAATGCCAGTTACATTGAGTCAATTATGAGCCAGTTGAGATTCTAAATCTGGGTTTGATTAAAGGACCTCAAAAACATAGTACGCCATACGAGAGTTATATAATATGACTGGGATTATACTCTTATCCTAAGAAAGAAATGGAATAAGGAGATAATAAAACTAGCACAATAAAAGGCTTTCATTGTTCCTCTGGCTTATTCCCAAAGTACTCCACATTTTGTTCCCAAAGTACTCCAAGAAATATTCTCAAACTACTCCACAAACAAAATATTGTTTTTTTAGTTAAATTCGACTCCATCCTACTGGTGTCCAAAAATAATTATCTCATACATTCGTTCTCAAACTCCTCCAAATATTTAATATTAGTCATCAGTAATGTAAATAGTACTGATTTATTTCGCATTTTACTCCACAAGGTAACTGACGTACAGTCAGCTTAAGAAATACATATTTTAATAGTACAATAAACAGATTTTTCTACTCTTATTATAGCGATAACCGCCTATAACGTCATAAAATGCCTTACCTAAACCTAAATGAATGAAGATTTAAAATAAAATACAGTACTTAACTGATTTAAAAAAAAATATTAATCTAATCAACATCAAGAAAAAGAAGAAGAAGATCAACATAAGTACACATTTTCAAAAATAGACGGTAGAATAAAAAAAACAATATACCTACCTACTTAATTATGAGAAACCAAAATTTAGAAGTTTACCATAAATATTGATAGAAAAAAAACCATGACGTATTAATAGAAGGGTGTTTTTTTAAAAGCTTAGAAACTTTAAATTGAAATAAAAAAAACGCTATGAATAAAGCCAACTGGATGTATAAATTAATAACGTTTTTCTCTGTTTTATTTCAGTTTAAAGTTCTTCGCCTCTAAAAAACACCCGTTATTATAACTTACCCGTAAAAATCAGTCTCTTCAGCTATGCATTATGCTAATGCGAGACATATTAGGTCTTAGAATATATTCAGAAATAAAATAAATAAATAAATATGATCACGACTGTAATCCCCAGGCTCGGTAGATATCTCCTCAGATCTTTAGTTACTTAGACCTTTGAGGATATCTAAAGGGGGTAGTCAGAGGCAAGTCCAAACATGACATTTGGTACATGCCCACATTTTGCACAGTAGTTAGTATTCCGTACGTGACAGGTTGCAAGCCCATCGCCGCTTATAAGAATACTAACCTATGACATATACCTACCTTCGAATTTTTTGTTCTAGGGTATGCCGGTTTCCTCACGATGTTTTCCTTCACCGTTTAAGAGCACTGGCATTGCGCACATAATTTTTTCGAATAGAAAAACTCATTGGTGCACGACCATGTTTGAACCCACGACCTTCGGCAGGGGTGCTACCACTACACCACCAGCGCTCTTATTATCAGAAATTAAATCATTTGTAATTTGGTATTTGCTTGTAACATTAACATACCTAGGTGTAAACAAAACTTATCTCTTTTGCTACCCTTTTTTTTCTAAATAATAATGCATTAAAAGTATGTACCTAAGTGATATTGAAGTGATATTACAATTTACTTTATTTACCGCAGACGTAAACGTTCTAAATTCCTAATTTGAAGAAAACTTTTGCCAGCATACCTAATTTTATTACAGACTAGCTTCCGCTCGCGGCGTCGCCCGCGAAGTACCTACTTACATAAAATATAGCCTATGTTTATCCTGAGAGTTTATTCTACACATTGGTGAAAGAATTTTTCAAATCGGTTCAGTAGTTTCGGAGCCTATTCGTTTCAAACAAACAAACAAACAATCAAAGTTTTCCTCTTTGTATAGAAAAATACTGTGACAGACTGTACTCCTAACATTATTTTGTTCCGATGTTTTGAATGGAGTAGTCTTGAAACTTAAACGCACTATTTTTATTTTACCTTTTTTTAATAATAATTCTTTGGAGTAGATTGGGAACTAATGTTCGAGATTCTTATCTTTTTTGAACAAAAGAATGGAGTACTTTGGGAATAAGCCGTTCCTCTGCTCTTTGTATAGTTGTGTCAATATCCACATATCTAATCGAAAAAAAGTCATTCTCTAGGAAATTCATGGCAAAACTAATAACGCCCAGTTTCATTGAGCGTCAATATGAGATCTATGAATTTAGCTACTGAACTATTAATAGTTCTCGCGGTGTCAGAATGGGTTGAGAAAAAGTTCGCGTTGACTTGAGAATCGATTATTTGTTTTTGTTAGTTGAAAACAGAAATCCATACCTTTACGTTAAAGTTGTGTGAGCTATCGTGAATGAAAAATAAAAATATAGGAAAAAAAAAGATACAGTTATCTATAAAAATCTAATTAAAATAATGAAGATACATAATAGAATAGAATAGAAAATACTTTATTGCACACCATAAATATTACAACAAAATAATAAATTATTTAAAACTATGTCATACAATGGGCGGTCTTATCGCTGGAAAGCGATCTCTACCATAATTAGGTAAAGAAAATAATATAGGTAGTTATTATATATAGGTAGTTATATAAAATTATCTTACGATCTACGATGCTTAACCACTAAGGTCGGATTTTAACAACTTTGGTATTCTTAGAATAACGTATTGTCTAACTTTAGACCTAGTGCCTAAACAAGATTGGCCGAATAGGTTCGTTTCGAGAGTGGTCCCAATTGCCGGAAGAAAAATAATAAACTTAAATCTATCCGGCGAATAGGACCAATACCTAGCGGTCCCGGTTGACGGAAGCCTCAGAAAATAAAAACCGTGTACGAGCACGTACACTGTTCTACTTAATAGTGCCATCTAAACACTTAATTTGCACTTTACGCCAGTCATTAGAATCCGTGAATCAGTTCGCGTTCGGTAATCAATCAAACCGCGCGTCTCATTATCATTTCATCATTATCATAAGTTTTTCTATCAATATATCAGTTAAAATTTATCTCTGAGTTTTACTGATATTAACTATCACTTCGCCAGGGTGTACGGACCGTACAAACCGTAATCCAAAAATTTTCGGGGACAATAACAAAATCTCAATACTTACAGTATGATCAATATAGATAAATCAATCAACTGTCACGGCTTATCTCCAGGAAACTTAAACGCGTCTTTTCAAAATGGAGGTTAGTACAAGATCAATGGCGGAGGGACATGTATTTTTTGCTTATTTCGCCTCTCAATCACAAGGGGACGATGACAGGCAGTATTTGCAAAGAGATATTTCTGATCAATTTGAGTAAATACAAATTAGATTTTCTTCGCGCGCTCGAGTCATTTATTTATATAAAATTATCTTACAATACCCGCCGTATATATTAGAAATAGGTACGTCGAGCTTCCAGAAAGGCAGAAATGAAATAAATATTAGCAATTATCAGAGTTAATATACATATATTATAGTGATGGATGATGAGGAATCTGATGCTAATAATATAGTGTCCTAAACTCACCTTAAAGTAACCTTAAGTACCTTAAAGTTTGAGTCCGGTGTACTTTAGACTTTTGTATAAAGCTATAGTAAAATCTGAAGGTTTTCGAATGAAATTATAGAAAAATATGCCTTCGGTTAAAAATCTAATCTATTCTGATAGAATTTCTAACAAAGAAAACAAAAACTTTCGAATTGAAATGCTTTCATTAAGTATATTTTTTAAGACAATATTTTCTATAGGCAAAAGAATAAGTAACAAATAAAAAATAGTATCGGCTTTTTTTTGTTATAGCATCTGTCTTTATTGAGATAAATTTTGCTAGTGTCAAGTGTTTAAATTAGTAGTATTGTCACAAAGTCAGTAAAATTGTCAAGTCACTTTTAAACAAAAGATGGTTGTTTTGTACAAAATTGTAGGGATTTCCTCCGACGGATTTAGAAACGAACTAATCACTTATTTTACTCTTGCGTCAAGAAGGCTTTATAGGAAAAATAACCACCAAAATTACACAGTAAAACTCAAAATAACACGCGAAAATATGTAAAAAGTAGAGCGACAATGTTAACAGTCGAACGCATCGCAGAAAATCCATTTGAACCAGTTATAAAAAATGTTTGTAGCACGTAACTAGTCGTAAACAAACGATTTATCGTAAGTACATTAAAACCAAGCAGGTTATTTTAAAACCAAGCAGGTTTTTCTCACTGAGTCGTAAACTTTTTGGAGACAAAACTCGTTGCTTTAACATTTCTTATCCAATATTATGGAGCAACCACGACGCCCTTATCGCCCCATTTTAATCTTCCCAAGTGCAGGTGGTCTTGCATAACGGATTGGAACTTTTTAGCCGACTACCTAGGTAGGAAATGTTGATAAATTTTCTGATAAATGCTCTGCTTGATAAAACTAGAACACCTAGGGATCTATCTATCTCTCTTGTACTATTGGTCACGTATCGAGTTATTGTTGTATACCTATTTTTTACTTGTAAGTAGCTTCTTATAGCTTAGCATTTTCGTGTTGTCGTGTCAAATTTTATACTTTAGTTTAATTCGTTTTGGTTGCTAAGTTGTCCACTGTCCTATATATGTACATTTTCTCCAAACTCTATAAGAAACAGTCTAGTATTTAATCAGAAAATCGGAAGTAATAAAAGCCTCGTCGGAAAAATAATTTGACATCGCCGCCCATTGTGAGTCAAAGTGGTTTTTGAATGTTTTATTAGAACATTTTAATATAAAGCCCTCTGAGTTAGTGCTGAGGGGCGGAGAGTTATTTGAGGTCCCTCGTTTGGTCTGTTTTATATTGTTTTAAAGTTTTTTAATTGTATATATTTTTTTTAAAACATTAGTAATATTTTATGTTACAAAAACTTTTTTTAAGTGATTAATATTTTGCTATCTCACATTGTCAAATACGCAAATTACCTATCTATTTATCTATTATATAAAAATGAATCCCTATATCCTTTGGTGGCGGCATCACGCGTGAGCGGCTGAACCAATTTTGCTAATTCCTTTTTGCTTTGTTTTTGTTGTGTTTGCTTAGGTAAGGAGAAGGTTTCAAGTCTATCGGCTCAGATAGTTAGCTATAATTGTCACTAACCCGTATTTTGATACTAAGATACTTTCGATACTTTTTTTTGCTAAACTACAAATATAATATAACTAAACTTTTATCACAAAACCATGAAATTCTTGCCTTATCCCAGAAAATCTGCACACCAATATCTCAAAATCGAAAACTGATCTACCTTTCATAAATTCAAAAGCTTGCCCGATCTTTTTCATCGCTTAGAACAATCCACTCATTCCGCTGAACAGGCAGCCCTCGTTGAATGAAGGAGGATGAGCCAATCTACATAGAATATTTCAGACTTGACTTGGAAACGCCGATTTACGGAGCATGAGAATAATCTCAACTTCTACTGCATTCGGAAAGTTAATTAGGAATTGAATTTGCGAGCAAGCGGAAATTTCGTGTATCTACATCTTAATTACTAACTTTGATTTATTTCAAACATATTTTTCAGTTAGTGAATTTTTTTTATCACATTGGTTTCAAAATAGCACTATTATTCATATTTCTTCACTATCTTCAATACCACTTTATTATCTTCCCAGAACCTAATTCTACTAATATTATAAACGCGAAAGTTTGTATGGATGTCTGGATGTACAATGTTTGTTACTCTTTCACGCTGAATCGGATGATCGGGTTTGAATGAAATTTGGCACAGATATAGATTATAGGCTGAAATAACACATAGGCTACATTTTATCCCGGAAAAATGTACGACTCCTGTGGGATAGATTTGTTTTTGTTTTTCAAGGTACCACGCGGGCGAAGCCATGGGCGGAAGCTAGTTAAGAATATATACATAATGTAGATCGGTGTCACGAAATATTCTCACATAGCAAAATAATAATCTTAACAAAATGTAGGACATTTCTCACAGGGTCACTCGCCCCGAGCATTCGATATACAGAACGAATTTGTGATATACAACAATACTATCGATACCTGTCTTTTCTTCGCAATTCAACCATTATATCGTATGTGACCTTATTTTAACCCAAAAATTGGTTGGGACACCTAAGGTCCCAATTCAATTTATGTTCTGGTTTTACGTCTGATTGAGTTTTTGTCAAAGGCTCTATCTGAACGTGACCCTAAATTTCTCATTGCCACATTTCTAGCTTAGACCACAAAATAGTATGAATGCGTAGTAAAACCATAAATCAATTTTATTCTGACGTCGAAATTGCGGTGTAGGTACTCGTACTACAGAGAAATTGATTTGCCTTTGTATCATCGTCTATGAGTACGTATCCTTTGTAGTTTTGTTTTTATCTATAATGTAAACATTATCTCCCAAAGTATTATTATACCAAATTTTTTTAGTATTTATTTTGTGTACTTTACGTTTAGCTATAATGTGCACTAACGGAGAAAATTTATCTTTCTGAGTTATAGCAGTAATTTTGTTACTATTTACTTTAATAATTGATAGCATGTACATAATAAACAGTAAATGCTATTGATGGCTATTATGTAAGAGATCTGAAAACGCGCCACGCATGCATGGTTTTCTGTGTTACGTCAATGATAACTCTCAACCTTCTCACAAAGTCTGAGTTCCTAGTACTTACCTACTTCTACGAGTGTTTTAAGAAATAAAAACTCTACTTAATTACACGTTTTAAACTGAAAATACTTAGCATAACAATTTCAGCACGAAAAAATTCAGTCGAGTTGACGACAAATGTAATAAATGTATGTAATAAAACATTGCTGGCAACATCCAAATATTACAAATTATTTGAAGAACATGCAACAGAAGTAAACATAGTGTAAAAAACCGACTTATATGATAGAGAAGAGTGAAAGAAAGGAACATATTGTGTTCCACATGAAGTGGGACAAGGACAGAAAGATGATGAATAATATTCTAGTACCAAAAATAATCTTTCCATGACAGCGTTTCTTATAATAATGATAGAGAAGAGTGAGAGAACAACATGTTGTGCCGACCCCACATGAAGTGTGACAAGGACAGAAAGATGATGAATAATATCCTTGTACCAAAAATGATCTTTCGTGACAGCGCTTATCCTCCAGCTGTTAAGACAAAGGATGGCGTGATCCGTTCCTAATTTCCAATTTCCATTTTGAGATTAGATAGATTGGTTGCGCACGATGTTTTATCCCTTCAATAGAAATTTAATGAGCAAAAGCGTTCGGATTTTAGGAAATCTGTTCGGAAATCGGAATAATTTGGAGAAACTCAGAAATAAATTTAAAATACACAGACATTTCAAAAATACTTGTTGAAACCTACAGCTTATCTATACTAATATTATAAAGAGGAAAGTTTTGTATTTTTGTATTTTTGTTTGTAACAAGTAAACTCAAAAACTACTAGACCGATTTCAAAAATTTCTTCACCATTATAATGCTACATTACCCCTGAGTAACATAGGCTATATTTTATATAAAAAGAATAGAGATACTTTTACTGCCCGTGTGAAGCCGGGGCGGTAAAAGCGTGTGTTGATTAAAAAGCAAGAACTGGCTGGCCTTAATACACCAAAAAATAATTATGCCTCTGTTGTACTAAACATGAAAAATATGATAATTTTTGAGAATAATAATTTTCTAGTTAGGCAAATGCACGCATCGTAAGCACACAAGAAATTTACCGTGCAAACGTGTCATGCCTGAATATATCTGCGAATCACAATTCCTCCGTGTAAACGCAACTTGCAGATTTCACGGTGAGTTTTCCGTGAAATCAGCAATTCAAAATTCTAGTCACGAATTAACACCCTCAAATAGCCTCCAATCTATAAATTCGTCTTATTTATTCACGTGCAAAGCAAGTTGACGCTCACTTTTGTTGTACCCCTAGCACGAGGACTTTGAGCACTAGTTTTTGGTATTATGAATAATACCTGGGGCCTTACCACAAAGTCTTCCAGAACGATTCCGTAACGATTCCATTATAAAAACGTCACAACTTACAATTTGCATTGGTCATGATACGAAATAACAATGTAATACTAACTCGCTAATGTATTATGAGTTCGTGGTAAGGCCCTTGGATGAGCAAACTTTGCTCGGTTTTAATTTTATAAATCGTGTTCTTTGGAAAATGAAACCTAGCTAGATCAATTTATGAAAATAAAAAATAAATATGATCACGACTGTAAATCCCCAGGCTCGGTGGATATCTACTCAGATCTTTAGTTACTTAGATCATCGCCGCTTTTTTTTTAGAATACTAACCTATGACACATACCTTCGAATATTTGGTTCTAGGGTATGCCGGTTTCCTCACGATGTTTTCCTTCACCGTTTTAGAGCACTGGCATTGCGCACATACATTTTTCGAATGGAAAAACTCATTGGTGCACGACCAGGTTTGAACACACGACCTTCGAATGGTGAGGCAGGGGTGCTACCACTCCACCACCAGGGCTCTTTATTAGATCAATTTATCGCCCCCGAAACCCCCTCCATACTAAATTTCATGAAGTTGAAGCCGTTTCCGAGATTCAGATTATACAAATCTATTATATCTATATAAGAGCTTAACCTGACTGACTGACTGACTGACTGATTCATCATCGCCCAGCCGAAACCGCTGAAGCTAGAAAGCTGAAATTTGGAAGGTGGTTTCCTTTTATAACAAAAAATGGTGTTTCAGGATTTTTCAATATAACCATCAAAAAGGGGTCAAATGTGGGGTCAATTTTTGTATGATAACTTTTTAACGGGTCGTGCGATTGACCTGAAACTTTGTTTGTGTACTGTAAATGCAAAATAAATGAACATGTGTTTCAGGATTTTTCAATATAACCTTCAAAAAGGGGTCAAATGTGGGGTCTATGTTTGTATGTGAACTTTTTAACGGGTGGTGCGATTGGTCTGAAACTTTGTGTACTGTAAACACAAAATGAACGGACACGTGTTTCAGGATATTTCAATATAACCTTGAAAAGGGGGTCAAATGGGGGGGTCAATGTTTGTATGGGAACTTTTCAACGGGTGGTGCGATTGGTCTGAAACTTTGTGTACTGTAAACACAAAATGAACGGACACGTGTTTCAGGATATTTCAATATAACCTTGAAAAGGGGGTCAAATGGGGGTGGTCAATGTTTGTATGAAATTTTTTTAACGGGTGGTGGACTTAAACTTTGTTTCCTGTTTCAGAATTTTTCAATATAACCTTCAAAAAGGGTTCAAATGTGGGGTCAATGTTTCTATGGGTACTTTTTAAAGGGTGGTGCTATTGGTCTTAATTTTGGTTTGGATACTTTAAATGCAAAATAAATGTAAACGTATTCCTGGATATTTCAAAATAGCCCTCTTAAAAGGGTAAAATTGGGTTTCAAAGTTATTATGGGATTTTTTTATTAGTGTGATTTGTTTGAAACTCAGTTTAGTTAGATACCTACTTTAAGTGAACGAAGTCGCGGGCGGGACAGCTAGTATAATATACAAGAATTGCTCGTTTAAAGGTATAAGATAAGGCGTATAAGCTGACCAATAATCTTATCTCCTTTAATTCTCCACAACTTGTAATACTTAATTGTTAGTGAGTTCGGTTCAAATTAGTATTTGTTTTATAAATATAGCCTAGTTTGTTTGATAAATAACTTAATCTAGACCAAGTTGTTTCCTAAATATACGTTAGTTCTGTAAACTTTTACTTATAACTCAGGTTTCTGTTCGAAACACGTATGTTGAAACCACAAATATTAAATTACAGTTTTCAGTGGAATTTGTTTATGTTACTAAAGGGTAGGTTCGACCAAATTAGGATAAGCACTATCCCCAGCATAAATCGTAGTTAACAAAGAGTAAACTGCCATTTTACTTGCTTTTAACATTTAATTTTAATGATTCTGATTTTATACCAGAGGTATAGAAGATGAGCTTGCAACATGCCACGTACGGAATACTAATCACAGTTCAAAATGTGGCCATGAGCTAAATATTATGTTTGGACGTGCCTCTGACTAACTTTAGAAATCCTCAAAGATCTAAGTAATTAGAGATGGGAATTACAGTCGTGATCGTGTCTTTGTATAGAAAAACATCAAAAAATAATTAGCAATTTATAGCAAAACTAAAATAGCACAGAAAGTGAACACTTAAATTAAACACACCCATTTAATATTTATAAAAGAAATATTTTAGTGAAACGGAACGTCGGATAGTAAGTGTTTTGGAATGAGGGTAGGCAAGTAATTAAAAAGTCGTTAAAGCGTTCGGAGAGATTTCAACGCGGAGGTATTTTAATAAACGCATTTTGAAAATATTTTAAAAGTGCGGCACACGCATTATTATTGTCAAAACCTTCACAGATACTATAATACTCACATATTTTACATAGTTATAAACCGAAGGTAGAATCAATATTGATAAAATAGATAAGTACCTATTGTACCATCAATATATTTGCTTCTTAGTAACTGTGAAGATAATTAATGATTTACGTGAAAATCTTTGAACAATCTATGAGTAAACCTGGTTTTATGAATATTTAAATTTCTGCATATCTTATTATTAGGATTCGTCGACGACACCAAAAATGAGAGCAATAACATCAGATAACCTAGAATGTTCCTTTCCCTAGATTCTCGCCACAAGCTCTTACAAACCATCATGTTTCAGAAACGTCAAGTTTCAAGTCTGAAGTAAAACTTCAATTCTATAAGAATGTACAGTCATGGTACGAAATATCAAAGTAATACTTTAATGTAGTTATTATTAAGCTTTGAGTAGCTTACTTTGGGGCTAGATGATGTTGTGTGGATTGTCCAGAATTATTATTATTATTATTAATGTTAATAGAGCATGGTTCCTGGGCATGTCTTAAAACGCTGTCATGTTTCAGTGAGAAACATAATTAAAATCTAACGTTGAAACAAAAAACTCGGCAGAATAACAGCGCTTATTCTTATACCAGTAGACATTTATGCTTACGCCGGGACTCCACCAAAGCAGAGATGTGTGCGGTGTGCTATGTGCTGTGCGAGAAGAGATGTTTTTCAGCTCGGGGGATTCCACCAAAGCGGAGATTTGTGCGGTGCGCTCACATCTCTCGTCTCCACTGCGCGTCGTCCGCACACAGCTCACATCTCCGCTTCCATCGCACCATACAAATACTACACACCTCCGCACAGCGATCTCCACTGAAGCTGAGCGGAGAGATGTGTCAAACAATTGGTTGTTTAAAAAACATCTTCTCTCCACTCGTCTCACTCGGTGGTATCCCAGCCTTAGTCGAAGCCAGCTTACTGTTGTAGCACACTACACAACCTAATTATCACCATGCGCTTTTCTCTTTTCCTGTTTAGTATCTGTTAAAATCTCAAACTAGTGGCTATTTCTTATAAAATTTAAAATATTTATAATTAGCTGCCACCCGCGGCTTTGCTAGCAAGGTACTTATATCCATGCTTAATATTTATAAACTTTCGGATATTACCTACAAACAAACTTTACCTCTTTGTAATACGACTATCTATATCTATATATATATAAAAATGAAACCCGTTTTCCTTGGTCACGGCATCACGCGTGAATGGCTGGACCGATTTCACTAATTATTTTTTTGTTGTATTTGTTATTATTAGGAGAAGGTTCTTACGGAAAAAATATTAAGAAAATCTCTCAGAAATATTGAAAAATATACATTTAATTTTGCATATTTAAAAAAACGCGTAACGAATGTCAATGTCATTCATGACTTTTAGTAACTTTTGGTGACTACACAATACTATAATTTGGTATACATGGTTATACAGAAAATGTATGAGAGCTTTTTATTTTCAGTTGGATTTTCGTTTTTAAATGGAGGATATTATAGATTCCAGTTCAAATTGAATAGGTACTCATACCTAAGATAGGTCAGCTATACAAAATAAAGTAGTGCATCATTGCTACGCTAAGGCAGTACGAAGTTCGCCGGGTCAGCTAGTTTTAAATAAAATGGCCGCGGCTGTCACTTCCGCATAGAACTTTTTAGCCACAAACAGACTAATGATAATTGTTATAATGATTGGTGTAAATAATGACTATTCGGTTTCTATATTCTATCAATCTGTAGTTTTGGATTTTGGATAGGTAAGGTAGTTGATATTAGTTCTATAGGATCCATGTCAAATACTTATCCAAAATCCAAAAAAGCAGATAGATACAATATAGAAACCGGCCGTAACAAAACCTCAAAAGGCTATTTTGGTTTATTGAAAGAAAGTGTATAGAAAAACAAAATACATAAACATAAAAAATATATTTCAAATAGTGCGTAAAAAACAAAAGCATAAACAAAAAATAACAAACAAAAGCAGCTAAACATACTTTGCGAAAGTAAAACATTTATCGGTAGATTTTTCTCGAAGGCAACAAAATACCGTGACCTTTAGAAATAATCCTCACAAAAATGATTTCTAAGCCTTTCAACTTTATGGTCTTGTCAAAAGAATATTATATTCCACGTTCAATAAACCAAATAATGTAGTGATAAGTATCTACGTAGACAATGTTTATAACTTTTACGAATAGACAATATAAAACATAGACTTATAGGATACTCGTAATAGGAATAGACAATAATCATGAGAACATAGACTTAATAGGATAACTAGCTGTTGCCTTCGAGTCTGCATTTACTTAATTCTTTTGTTTTATTTTAGACAAAATGTAGCCTATGTCCTTCCTCAGTGTACAATCTATCTCCTTGCCAAATTTCATGAAGATCCGTTAAGCCGTTTAGTCGTGAAAAGGTAGCATACAGACAGAGTTACTTTTCAATTCATAATATTTATATATAAGTATGGGTTGTGGATTGTAATAGCTAAAGACTGTTCATCGTTGCTTCATTAACAGCAGCTGCAACGGAAGCCTAACACGGGTATTTAAGCATCACATGAACATAATCTTTGGACATGCCGTATTCTCCGCGATGTTTTCCATCACCGTTTGGGAGTACAGTAACAGCGCACGTCATTTTTTATCTATTTCAATTCGGAAAACTAACAGCTAATATACAATGACATGAAAAAAGAATGAATAGAAATAGCTAGCCAATTAAAGGTCTTCACTGATAGAAACAGATCAGAAATTAAATGTGAGCACTTACTAAAGAATAGAATAGAATAGAATAGAGTTGATTTTTATTCAGAAACGGACACATACAGGAAATTAAAAGTAGATAAAAAAACAAAACAAAGGTAAAACCCAACAAAATTAGATTAATAACACAGAAAGTAAAATAAAAAAGTTATAAATTGTCTTTCCTGCATGCAAGTCGCGTGGCTGAATAGGACCAATCTCAGCTTATTGCTACCACCAAATGTTAAGGAGGTAGCGCTGGTTTTCAGATTGGATACCAAACTTACCGATACCAAACTTGAAAAAAACAATAAATAATACTACTGCAAACATAGATTTATATAGGTAGTTACTAACGGCAAATAACATAATATAATACCATTACATACAATAGGACAGCGCAAAATACATAAAATAGGTACTTAATATACTAAAGCTACCTACACAAACAGATCATCACCATGCTGCCAATAACAAACTAGCTACATACTGGATAATAAGACCTTAGGATCAGGAGGCGTGCCACCACTATACCACCAGTTCTTACATAATCATTATTATAATAATTATAAGCCTTATGTTCCCTATACTCAAATCCATTACACAAATCCAACGTCTGTTTCTACTTTTTGTTCCACTCCTATTAAATCAAATTAAATTAAATTCGTTTATTGATTCAGACAACACAAAGATCCATAGATTATAAGTAGTAAATTTAAATGTAACACAGTTTCAAAAATCCTAAACCTATCCATAAATGGATTCATTTATACTTATTTTTCTTTTCTAATCCACCTATGGATTTATTTCTTATAGCTATTAGAAAACAAATGTGAATATATTCGTAGGTAAGAGCTGAAAAATTCTGCTGTAACTTTTTCCATGAAACCATTAAAACAGTTTCCTAGAAAAACCTCAATGGCTCGAACAGCACGAAAAATTGCATAATATGCTGTTACTACGTTAGGCATAGTTCAGTCTAGATTCATAATCTAGGTATTCTATTTTTTCGTCCTTAGCTTGCCCACTGCCACGTAAAGCAACGCATTGCTTAACAGCAATAGGTATTCAGATTTATTCTGCTAAGGGTGATCGTGCGCATAGACAAACCGATCGCGCACACACAATGAATAAATCCGTCTGAAGAATTTCGGTGGAACGCCGTTTAGTCGATTTTGGTAAAAATATGCTCATTCCTAAAATTACATACCTATTAGTGAGGGTTTATTAATGAAATTATTTTTTTTAATAAAAATTCTGCTAAATTGTTTATAAAAAACATAATATTAATTTGTATTTTTTTTCTGAAAGGCAACGTTTCTCGTTTATTTAATTTTGCTTTTATTCCCATAGTCTGCTAACAGCACCCTTTTTATATTACTTAGTTCTAATTATCATTTTATTGTACTTTTTTTTGAATAAAGATGTCCCACTGTTGGGCAAAGGCCTTCTTCCTTCCTTCCGCTCCTTGCTTTATCGCTGCAGTTATCAGTTTTATGTTAGTTAATTGATTCAGTCGTAATATTCTTTAGTCTGTTAAATTATTTTATGCTTATCATTAACTGTATAGTAATATAATAATATGTAGGTAGGAATAATTTATTAAAAAAAATACACTTACCTAAATTAAAGCAAAACCATGCGTCACCTCCAAATATTTAATCCTCACTATTTATAGTACACTCACACTTCACTTCACAGTTCCAAAATCCTTCACAAACTTTTATTTTAATCGCCAATTTTATGTCATAAAATCACACGCAAATTTTCTATCACGACTCGCGTCCCGATCACTCGTAACACGCCACACGTCCACTCACCGCGACACCTTGCGAACAACTAACGCATAGACTCTCCAGGGTTAGGTTGTGCTTGTGTGTGTGCGACCGTATCATACGCCATATCTTTACACTGTATCCCCCTGTGTGGGTGACGTCTAGAGCGGCAAGTTAGCTGTGTGCGTGAATTTTTGGTACAGACGTTTGTATGTGTGTAACCGATCACCTAAATGTTTGCTAGTGTGCACAGCCGGGTGAAAAACTTCGCGCATGCGAATTAAATAATCTGAATAAAATTTCTGTTTTACGCTATTTAAATTGATGTGTTGGATTATAAATCCATTTTATTTGTGTAAGTTACTAAGATGATACAAATACGGCTTTCGTTTGAGAGGAAAAGATTGCCTGAAAAAACGGCGGCCGTTATATGACAGTTATTATTTAGGAAGTAGCAAACGATCGTAGATTTCAGCTAACGTAGTATTTATGGAAGTGTAGAACGGATTTTTGGGAACTTAAATTACTTTTAAAGAGCGGAGTGTCCCATGGGCAGTGACCATTACTTTTTAGGGCTTTCAATAAGGTTGTGAAAATAAATTCTAGTAAAAGACGCGTACTGAAAATTTTTTAGTTTTTCTTCTTTTCTTATAGTAGCTCTATTTTTTGAACCAGCGTGGTGAAAAGATTACACAGTTTTTTGGTCCTACTTTTTACTAAAAACAAATTTATGGACATTTAATTTACATACATACATACATAAAATCACGCCTGTTTCCCGACGGGGTAGGCAGAGACCACGGATCTCCACTTGCTACGATCCTGACATACTTCTTTTGCTTCATTCACTCTCATTACATTCTTCATACATGCGCGTCGGTTTAGGGTACTCTGGACCTGGCCTTTCTCTAATTACATTTAATTTACCTTGAACTAACAAAAATATACCTATATAAGAAATGTTGATAATTATAAGAAATGAGACAAAGTATCATTTGAATAACGGTATGTAATAGAAAACTCAAAAATGAATGGAAAAAATCTTGCATCTTAGCAATTGGGCATGTCACATTTTTTTCGGTTTTATATAATTTTGTTTAGACTAAGCAAAATGTCTAAAAACTAAAAATTCCAAAGGTCATCTGCCAATTCGTATTGGGTCTGCGAGACAGTGACCCAATTGCTCTCGCTCGAGAATAGGCCAGCGTCTCAGGGCATAGAAAGAGGGAATAAACATAATATCATTGACCCTATCGAAGTTATGGGTATAAGAAAACAATTAAAGTAAAATATAAAATTAACCGAAAAAGAAACACAGTACATTTTTTTTTATTTGACTAACTCTATATTGAAAAGACGAATTGTATCTAGTAACTACTAAGTTTTTGGCAATTTTTTTATAAATAATCCATTTATAGGCTAATATTATTTTTTTTTCAATTTATTTTAATTAATTTCCACAAAGTAACGCATAAATCAATAAGCTAGATTACATTACGGACGCCGTATTTTTAGAGACTTTAATATCTTTGGCAATTCAGACTTTTTTTGATGAGAAATTAATTCTTTGGTGGCTTAGGAGTGCTAACGTTATTTAATTTGGTCCGACTTAAAAGAGGCAGTACAACTTACCAAATTTCATTGCTATACGCTCAAAATAAAAAAGCAATTTTGTTCTGCTTTTTATTTTATTTTACTGTCCCGTTAAAATATACGAAATTCTGTATCAAATGTGAATGTTTGCCAAATAATTGAACATCCCTCTGATTAACTCCAAGATTTAAAATAGGCAAACAATTTACTAAATTTCATTGGTCTAAAAATAATAGAAAACAATTAATTAACGGCCTCTGTGGCGCAGCGGGCGAAGGTCCGCCTGAGACGCAGGAGGTTGCGGGTTCGATTCCCGCCGTGGGACAAATGTTTGCATTATTTGCAGATATTTGTCTCAGCTATGGGTGTTTTCTATGTATAATATGTATGTATTTACAAAAAAAGTATATCTATGTAGTTTATCAGTCATGCGGTTCCCATAATACAAGCTCTGCTTAGTTTGGGGCTACATGATGCTGTGTGATAATGTCCAGCATTATTTATTTATTTTATTTTATTTATTTTTTTTTTGTTTTATTTAACAGTCCGGTACAAAATACAAAATTTTAATGGATTTAGAAAGAAATTATGACACGAGTTCTTGAAACAGGTGACTAATATCACCTGTTTCTAGAACTTAGGCTTTATTGGAAAAATAACCACTAAAACTAAACAATAAAACCCAAATAAATAAGAGAAAGTATATAAAAACTAAATCAATAGTGTTCCGTTCGAAAGCATAAAAAAAAACAAATAACGCTACGATTGAAACATTTAAAAAGGCATTGCAAGTATTATGTCAATGTCAAAATATACAACACCAGAGTGCAACGAACGTATCTGTTCTGAAGGGTGGCAACACTGTCTATTGACAATGTCATTAGATAAGACTTTGATAGTTTCCGCTCTGCCCACCTCAACCGATAAGTTGGTAACACTCCGCTTTTACGCGGTTTCACTTCTTTAGCAAACCGTACTTTTAATCTAGCTTTAATCTTTTGTTAGTTGGTTCAGAGATTACCGAATTTGCATGTTCTAAGAATGCTAATTTTTACATTTAGACGTTTACTCGCATAATACATTTACTCTGACTTTTACTCTTTTACAATATAGCACTGGTGGTGTAGTGGTAGCACTTCCACCTCACGATTTGAAGGTTTTATGTTCAAACCATGTCATGTACAGGTTTATCAAAAAAAAAATAAGGTCTAGTTCTCAAAAAGGTCGGAGAAATTTCCGAAACTAGGTACGTAATTTTAAAGCGTTCACTCTAAACGCAACCTTAGAAACCGTCAAATCAGACCCTTGCAAGCAAAAATATATTTAATGTTCATTGTTTAGGGCAGTGGTCGGCAACACGCGGCCCGCGGGCCGCATGCGGCCCGCGGACGTCTTGCTGGCGGCCCGTGAATGTTTTTTATATAAGTTAATATCAAGATAAATGCATGAACGAACCACGATCGACCGTATAGTGTGGACCCAGACTTAAAACGCGCTTCGCTCTGCCCGCGAACGAACAAAAGAGCGAAGCGCTAGTTCATTACAATTTTTGGCAGCACTTATAATTTTTGCGAACAAACTTTTTCAATTGTCAATTATAGAAAAAATAAATATGCTTCTTGTGTCGGAGATGGGCATTTGAGAGCCATATTTTGAGCTTCTAGGGTTAATATCACAAGTGCGGCCCGGCCCGCCTTTAGTTTATTTTGCCACCTTGCGGCCCTTGCCTTCCAAAAGGTTGCCGACCCCTGGTTTAGGGTATAAAATTATATAAATGAGAAAATCTTATTTTTTTATTTATGGTAAGAAATAGTTTAGATATACGCTACGACGCTCTACGAAACTCGTAGCACTGGCGTAGCACATAGTATTGGACGAGCAATTATTATTTTTGTTTAAGGCGCGGTGGTCAGCTGATCGCGGAGTTTTGCTCTTTTTCAGATGCTTTACCCTCGGTAAATAAGGGTAGTGGAAAATAACTGAAAGGTCACTAAAAAAAACAATATTTTATCTTTAAATTCTGAGTTTGAAATTTTGTTTAAACGTCGTATTAACTTTAGAATTAATTCTCGAAAAAACCTCAAAATATAAACAATACCTGCTTCTTCTTCTAAAGTTGAGGTCATTTTCATAATTTTTTTACACAACGGGTAGATAATTTATTTATAAACTAGCAGTCCGCCCCGGCTTCGCACGGGTATTTATTACCTATACATGGTCACGACTGTAATACCCATGTTCGGTAGATATCCCCTCAGATCTCTAGTTACTTAGATCTTTGAGGATATCTAAAGAGGGTACTCAGAGGCACGTCCAAACATGATATTTGGCACATGCCCACATTTTGCATAGTACTTAGTATTCGTACGTGACAGGTTGCAAGCCCATCGCCACTTATTAAGAAAACTAACCTATGACACACACCTTTGAATTTTTGGTTCTAATGTATGCCGGTTTCTTCAAGATGTTTTCCTTCACCGTTTTAGAACACAGGCATTGCGCACATAATTTTCTCAAATGCAAAAATTCATTGGTGCACGACCAGGTTTGAACCCACGACCTTCGGATCGTGAGGCAGGGGTACTACCACTACACGACCAATGCTCTCAAATTTAACAAAAATTTCAAAATTCAAAATTATAATACACACACATAACCAACCCTTCTATTTGCGTCAGGTTACTAAAAGAAGAAAATTATAAAGAAAGTTTGAATAGGTATTATTATAACACTTTTTAAAAGAACACTTTTTAAACTATCGCGACTTGGAAACATAATGTAAATAGAATAGAATGTTTATATGTAAATAGAATGTTTCACAATACGCGATTAAGTCCCGAGAGTATATATTTAAATAGGTATTATTATATTTATGATTTTATTTTTATTTAAAAGATTTTTTTGTTATTATTTGAAATTTACTCCCCTCCCGTCCCGTACGTACGTACGTACACTATTGTGCTGTCTAGCTAGCCGAGCAGGGTGAGCGGCTACCACCACGCAACTTTTTTCTAATACCTACTTACATTCTTAATTTCGTGATTTCTTTCGAATGGAATGTCCAAATTGAGTAATTCAAAAAGTTATTTATAGGTATTGAAACAGTCTAGGATATGATGTGATTTATTTTGATAAGGATTAATACTAAGACACAAATTAAGAGCGTTTTTTAACAGCGGCCTTTTAATTACAATTTTAAAATAAAAGAACTCTTATTGTGGCAAAACCATAATAGTTAGACATATGCTGTCGCGACACTTTTTGGAAATAATGATGTGTCCTACAAAGTCGTAGTACATTATTTTATTCTATCGTCAATAGTTTTCGCAGCGCACGCGATGTAAAGAATATTTTAGGTAATTTTTTACACCTTGGGTTACATTATTGAAGTTTTAGTAAGGAACCCTAATTTTTTTGAAAACATAATATAGCCTATGTCACCCGCTGATAGTGTAGCTTCCTAACAGTGAAAAAATTTTTTAAATCGGTTCAGTAGTTTCGGAGCCTATTCATTTCAAACAAACAAACAAACAAACAAACAAACAATCAAAGTTTTCCTCTTTATAATATTAGTTTAGATAAAATGTGTGTTTCATTTTTACTATTTAAATTTAACACAAATTTTTCAAATTATTACAATTCGAAGCGATAAAACTTAGACCTTTCATGCAACGGGCAGTATTCCGCTGGCCACTAGCTAGCCACCGCACCTTAATCTAGCGTGAAATTCCTTTAACTGCTTAACTACTTCTTCTTCTTCTTCAATTATGGCATCTGTCTCTTAGAGAACAATTTTGCCAGTGTCAAGTGTATTTATTTATAAGTATTGTCAACGTCACAGAGTCATAGTCAAGTAGTCAAGTCAATTTTAAACAAAAGATGGCTGTTTTGTTGAAAATTTTCGGGATTTTCTCCGATGGAATTTGAAAAGAACTATTCACTCTAATTCACATACTTTACACTCGCGTCAAGAACCCGGGCTTTATTGGCAAAATAACCACCAAAATTACGCAATAAAACTCAAAATAACACGAGAAAACATATAAAAACCAGAGCGACGTAGTTGTCAGGCAAATACACCGCAGAAAATCCCGATTAACTACTTAAAACAACGATAATATGACACACTTGACTTGACACTGACTACTTTAGTTTTTAATTAAAAAAACAAAAGTAGAGTTGTCCACATATTACGGCATATTGTGATTTCAAGAACAGATAACGTCAATTAATTTTTTTTTTAAAACGTACGATTTCATTTGATGACCGATTTTTTTGAATTTATAAAAATTTCAATTCGCAAATGAAGTTGGGGTAATTCTTCTAGTTTTATTTATGAGGTATCATACGCCAAACACATTAAACTTAAATAGGTCCGCAGTAAAGATTGATGTGAAATCATGCCAAATCTCAAAATGGTATTTGAGTACAAAACCCATTGGAAGTTTTTGTTTGGTTTAAAGTAAAAGCTTTGGCTTCGCATTAATTTAAAGTAAAAAAACTGGAAAACTAACGTATGGCTCACCTGATGGTAAGTGTTTACCATAACGTAACATAAGGGCTCATTTTAGCGATGTCATCTGAATATCTGATAAAAGGCTTTTTGAAATGGCTTTTGCTTTGTAAAATTATTATCAGATCATAAATGGATTACAAAAATGCTTTAACCGAATTTATTTAAAACTACATAAAAGTAGGTGAAGCAACCGGGATTACCTAGTCCTGTTATAAAAATAGGTTAAATATTACAATCTTCTTTTTTTCATCGTGGCAATAGTTTTTTTCAGTGTGGTGAAAGAATTAAAGTGTTCCTAAGAGTCTTTTCATGCTTTTCACAGTTTTTGTACATTTTTTAGGGACGACATGCCGTTTTCCTCACGATATTTTTCTTCAACGTTTGAGAGTTCCGGCATAGCGCGCATACATTTTTCAAACAGAAAATTCCATTATTGCACGACTCTGGCTTCGAATCCATGACCTTAGATCGAATGAAGGGTGGGGTTACTACTACTAGACCACCAGTGGTGATTTGCTGTTTTTTCCAATAAAAACTACTTGAACCACTCACAACACTTGAATCAAATAATATAAATTCTCATAAATACAAGTCCACAACAATGAAGTTAAGTGGTTGTCAAAGTTTATAGAACTTGAAAGAAACTTCCGATCGTCAGAGAGTTGCGATCGTGCCGTGACTGTTCAAGCGTTATTGCACCCGATTGTGAGCGTTTTTCCAGCGATGTTTCGGCGAGTGTGGGCCGCACTGCAAATACAACTGCAAAAATGATTTAATTCTACATTGCCACTACAAAATCTTAAATTTCCGTCGTATGCGCATTTGGCTGATCTGACCGTGCCGATAAAATGGTATCGACTTTTTGGACACAAAACCAATTAAAACCAACCAAGTTAAGCTAAATTTACTGCGGTCACTATTTCAATTCAATTCAAATTCAATTCAAAATATGTTTATTTTCAATAGAATCACAGGGATCACTTTGAAACGTCTTACATACTAGGTGAGTCTAAGTGCCAGTTCCAGTCCTATCCCCAGTGCGAGAAGAACTGACAAGAAACTCGCTGGGCCTTAGCGCTTTTTTTGTATGATCCTTGTTAATTTTGTAAGGAATACCTAGCAGAGTTGGAGCTGATTCATCCCAAGCTTTTTTATCATCTAAGTACTCTGATATTTTATAGTAAGCTTTTCTAGACAGTTTCTGTTTAATTACATTTTTGAATTTTCCAATTGATAAATCAAACATGTCACTTGGGATCTTGTTATAGAAGCGTACACATTGCCCTTTAAAGGATTTACTTACTTTAGTGAGCTTAACCGTGGGAACAGCGAGTTTATTTTTAAGTCTAGTATTAACATTATGATTATCACTATTTTTCCTAAATAAATTAATGTTTTTGTGAACATACATCAAGTTTTCATATATATACTGATATGGCATTGTCATGATGTTTATTTCTTTAAACTTATCTCTAAGAGATTCTCTAGGACCCATGTTATAAATTGCACGAACAGCCCTCTTCTGCAACACAAATATAGTATTAATATCTGCAGCACTCCCCCATAACAAAATGCCGTAAGACAATGGGCATCTATAATACAATGTCATACTGAGCACTAAACTATTAACACGATAATACACTCAGAGACATAATAACATCATATTCTTCTTATTCTTTTCCAATAATAACAATAATAATTCATACCCATACAAATTGCGGCCAAGCGCAAGCCAGAAAGAAGCGGCGCATTTCAGGCGTGCCCAAAGCGCCTTTTCTGTCTGTCTTGTGCCGTATTCATTTCATATTTTTGTATGCTTTATACATTGAAAAGGCGTATTCAAGGCGCGCCTCAACATCTGAAAATTACATGTCATCAGATTAACGCAATGTGCCCCTTCTCTCTGACTTGCGCCTGCGAGAAATGTTCATTAGTGCCTAATTGTTTTTTTTTAATTATAATGTTAAAAAAAAATTGAGAAAACTGCTGACGTCTTAGCACGGATATAAGGACCTACCTAGGTAAGATAATCAAATATTTATTTTTGGTTAGGTCCATCTTACGTTGGTATAATGTATGTAGTACATAAAGTGTGTAAAAACTTCACGGCGTGAATACAAATGAGGATTGTAGTCATAGTTCGCGAAATCTCAGCTCAGGGCGAACTACTGGTAAGTAGTGATACACAAAAACCAGTATTGTTATAGGATTAAACCCTTCCTCTCCAAACCTGTGCCACATTTAAATAAAGGCAGTCTCCACTCCCGATGCGGCACTCAATCCCGGCCATTGTTTAACATGAGTGCCATCGATTATAAGCCTTTTTTAAACAAAGCAGCTAAAAATTCTTATGTGCTGTATTTTCCGGAGCGCATTATACATGTAGCACCAGTTCTTTGAATCATTATGTTTAACATCATTGCATGTTAAGAGTATTTTTACAAGTATTGAAAAGAGTTTGATTTGATTTTTTTATTGATCATTCATAAGAGTTTGTGTCGACGAATACCTGGATCACATGGAATTAGCCACTGATTCATCTTCAGCCACAAATCTTTTGGCTGACTGATTCACGGAAACGGTTTCCAACAAAAAACAAATTGTATTTTTAAATTGTATTTTTTTTTTGAGAGAGTTGTCATTGCCTGAAGCAAATAGAGGAACGAATATGATGATCAATTCATGGAATTGAATAGTCATACATAATATCAAATATCCAAAATCGTTCAGCCGTTACAGAATAGTCATTGCCTGAAGTAAGAGTGAGGAACGATAAATATACAATGTATTTGAAAACACTTTAATAGTGCTAAGGGAGCTGGCTGTAAATATCTGGGTTATGACGAGAAATGCTTTTGATTTTTATTGTTTTTTGTTTTATATCACGTGCCCACGAAAAACCATAAAACATTATATTGTTGCTTATTATTTTCTATAGAATTCGAAGGTGTGTGTCATAAGTTAGAATTCTTATAAGCGGGCTTGCAACCTGTCACTTATGGAATAATAACTAAAACTACAAAATTAAGGCATATGCTAAATATCATGTTTGGATGTCCCTCTGACTACCCTCTTTAGATATAATCCTCAAATAATTAAGCAACTACAGATCTGAAAAGATATCTACCGAGCATGGGGATTACCAGTCATGATCAATCATTTATTTTTTTATTTTTCTTATTCAACGGTGTATGCTACAGCGGCAGCCAGATAAATTTGCATACATACTTATTTTATTTATTTATTTATTTAATTGTTCTATCTAAGACAAGGGCCTTACCACTAACTTTTACAAACCTTCATATTTCGTCACATTTTAACTTGTACTTCAGTATATTTTTTATAGCTCATGCTACGAAATATCAAAGTTATAATAAAATATATTGTTGGACAATTCACACAACGCCATCAAACCAAAACATCTTTTTACTTTGGGAACCAAATAGCTGATAGATTAAATATATACTTTTTTTTTAGTGAATACATACATACATAGTATAGATAAAAAACTCAGACACAGAACAAACATCCGGGTTCATAATACAAAATATGTTCGTCCTGGGTGGGGATCGAACCCACAACTTACAGCGCAGAAGGCAGAGCTACTACCAACTGAGCTGTTAGGTCATTATTTTCCTCAAAGAGTTAAGGTTAAGGCCCCATATCTCATAAATAAAGAAGAAATAAGTGATAATCCAGCAAACGGCTAATCTAGCGACCCTATTTCCATAGTGTTGCAGTGACAGCCTTCATTCGCAGATAGCAATGTAGATGGGGACTAGATTATGCACGGATTTAGATTCTGAGATGCTTGTAACTTCCCTTGCCACTTCCAGCTATCACTATATCTGTGTAAATGTGCTCACAATAATGTTTATTGATGTAAAATAAATTAAATAAATAAATATGCTCATGACTGTAATCCCCGGGCTCGGTAGATATCAGATCATCCTCAGATCATCAGTTACTTAGATCTTTGAGGATATCTAAAGAGGGTAGTCAGAGGCACGTCCAAAAATTACATTTGGTACGTGCCCACATTTTACTCAGTAGTTAGTATTTTGACAGGTTGCAGGCCCATCGCCGCTTTTAAGAATACTAACCTATGGCGCACACCTTCGAAATTTTGGTTCTAAGGTATGCCAGTTTCCTTACGATGTTTTCCTTCATCGTTTAAGAGCACTGGCATTGCGCGCATAAATTTTTCAAATGGAAAATACATTGGTGCACGATCAGGTTTGAACCCACGACCTTCGGAACGTGAGGTTGGGGTGCTACCATTATACCACCAGCGCATCTTTATGTTAAGTGTTTATCAAAAAAATCCGAAATTTTACCGGAGAGCGGTGATATCTTGTTGGTGAAAGCAAATAGAAGCATTTGGAAAGCAATTTTTGGAAAGCATTAACGTCAAATACGACAAGTGACTCATCATTATGACGGTAACAATAAATTCACCGTATCCAAAACTACTTATTGTACTGATATTTTTTCTGTCATAAATTCTTATCTTAAAATGATTGCTGTTATTTCCCTTCGAATACGTGTAAATTATTGTATATTTTGTGGTATTTCATTAGCGACCTATAATGGCGGCCATTATGGTTCTGAGATTAGTATCATTGAAAATAGTTTCAAATTACATGAAAATTCTCCCCCATATTCTAATGCGACCCGCAATGTGAAATTATACGGGTCTAATCACCATTCAATAAATCTTCCGCTTCCCATTTGTAAACTTTAATCCAAGGTGTTATGGTTCAAAATTGTCTGGACGTATTATCTTGATATGGAGCAATGTGGTGTAAATTAGTTTTAATTTTAGATTTTATTACAAACAGATTAGGTTCAAAATAGTGTTGGTTACTTAACTTAGCGGAGCGTATTGTTACGGTCATCGAGTATGGTCAACAAAATATTGTTTTAAACATTTATAGCGGTAATTGTAGGTATACCTAACTAGCTGTTACCCGCGACTTTGTTCGCAAAAATCCATCAATATAACATTTTAATTCTAAAATTATTGATACCGTTTAATTCGGAAATTTGTATGAAATGCAAAAAGAGGTGGTCACCTATCCAAAACCTGACTGCACCCAGCATTGATTAACCGTACGTTCTTCACACAAATTTTTACCTCACTTTGAGACTAAAAGCCTCAAAATCCTCTAAATAAAAGGGGATTTTGACAGAATTTATCGCTGATTTTCTCATAATTTTAAATAAAAATATTTTATGTGAACTTGACCTTAAACAATATAATTATAAAAAAATAAAATAACAAAGTAAGTAAGTGTATTATATTTTAGTAACATTAAACTGATTTAATTACATTTTAATTTATATTAATATACATTATCAAAAATAGGACAAAACCCTGTCAATGTTGTGATCCATATTTATGCGTACCTAAGCCCTCGTATCGGGACTAACAAAGCGACACAAAACCCGGGAACATCCAGTGGCTTATGACGTCATCACGAACTCGCAATACCGGCCGGCGAATCACGAAATAGACCTATCCGTAAATAATCAACGCATTCCTATTCGAAGTGCGGCCGCGCCCGGGGAACGGTGGACGTACGAAATTTCGGATGCGGTAAACACGTAAACACAACGGTAAAGTTTTTAAGGGTTCCGTACTGTAATATTTGAGGTTCAAAAAGAAAAATGGAACCCGTAGTAGGTTTAATTTAATATCTGTCCGTCTATTCGTTAAGGAGCTTTAGAAATAAAGCGTTGAAATTTCAACGACCTCAGTGGCGCAGCGGGCAAGAGTTCGCCTGCGACGCAAGAGGTTGCGGGTTCGATTCCCGCCTCGGAACAAATTTGTGTACGATCTGCAGAAATTTGTTCCGTTGGTCTGGGTGTTTTCTATGTATAATAAAAAATATCTATCTATGTATATCATGTATTAAATATATCAGTTATCTAGTACCCATAACACAAGCTTTGAGTAGCTTACTTTGGGGCTAGATGATGCTGTGTGGATTGTCCAGCATTATTTATTTATTTATTATTTATTTATTCGTAGCACATCAATTTTAGTTTTACTTTAATTTCTATCTGAAAGACTCATATTTAATGTCTTTCAAAGTTTTGTGATCCCCTTTTTTGGATATATGCCTTAGTTTTTTGCCATTTCAGCCAAAAATATGAATTCAAAACCGTCAATATACTCGTAGAACCTCAAAAAAAATTAAAATACCCAATCAATTTTTTTCAACACTCTCCCCTTATGTATACTAATATTATAAAGAGGAAAGATTTGATTGCTTGTTTGCATTGAATAGGCTTCGAAACTACTGGACCGATTTGAAATTTTTTTTCACCAATGTGTAGAATGAAGTTTCAGGATAAACATAGGCTATATTTTATGCAGGTACTTCTCGGGTAACGTCGCGGGCGGAAGCTTGTATTAATAGAAGGTGTACAGGTAGCGTGATAACATTCAGTTAGAAACATAATTATGGACGTCCACGCCTAACTAGCCGGGTCGACAGAGGACAATGGTGGCTCGGACTAAGCATTGTTTGGTATTGTTTTAAGGGTAAGCACCAATGGTGTAGTGATAGATAAGACGCGAGGGGTGTGGGTTCAGTTACCGTAGCAGTAGAAATACATATTTGCATGTAGCTTATTAAATAGTTTTTATAGTGAAATATGACCTAGAGAGTAACTGAGGTAATTTAACGTATTTACCCAAACCAAAATAAAAGCATTAAGGTGTAGTAGTAGCACCCCTGTCTCACGAAGGTCGTGGGTTCAAACCTGCGAGTACACCAATAAAGAGGCTAGATGGCGTTGTGTGAAATGTCCATCAATATTTATTTATTTACCTACGTAGTCGTAACGTAATTGTTTTATATGGAACGTAGACTAAATATATAACAACTGTTATATTTTCTTTATGTCGAAATAAAGAAATAAATTTAAGAGCACTGGCATTGAGCACATAATTTTTTCGAATGGAAAAACTCATTGGTGCACGACCAAATTTGAACCCACGACCTTCGGATCGAGAGGCAGGGGTGCTACCACTAGACCACCAGTGCTCTTTCCAATATTCATAAAATCGTTATAACACTCTGCACTTCTGCATCAAATACCTTCAACTACAGGTACGACTCCAGTCAAAGTATTAAACGAATTTCGCTCAGTAACTTAATTACGAGTTCCAACGTACATATTTGATATGGCTCAGCCAAACTTGACCCGTTCACGACAAAAGCAGGGAGCCAGAAGCTTGTTTATTTTCGTACAACTTTCGAATTTTTGATTATACTTATGACTATAGTTCAACCAACGGATCTAGGCATTCGTGAAACTAGCCACAGGTGTGAGTTTGCGCATGTACAGTCCCACCGCCCCTCCTCATACCTCCAATTGCTCCCGAAAAACGATACTGCGCAGCTCTTGCGGCTAACTTCACGAATGCCTCGACTCGTTGGGCCAACTGTACATAGGGTATGCTTGTTTTATGACAATGTTTTCTTTCACCGTTCAAATGTATTACAGATTTTTGTAAGTCCATAAATGCACCAATAGCTTCGCAAATATGATTTTAGGGTCAAAGTGGGTGCTATTGCTACAACTACACAATTAGTGCTGTAAGTCTATCTCCAAAAAAAAAACAAAAAATGTGAAATAGGGCCCAAGTTTGGTAAAAGCAGCGTTCGGGGTTGACGGTGACATTGACAAAAGACTTGATGTGAATGTTCCAAGTTAGAACTTCTTTAAATCATAGCTATAGAAATGTACAAGGTTCTGTAAGTTAAAAGAAAACTTATAATTTATTTGGTATCTTATACCTATAAACGAGAAATTCTTGTATATAATATAATCTGAATCTCGGAAGCGGCTCCATCGATTTTCATGAAATTGAATATGCAGGGGGTTGCGGGGGCAATAAATCGATCTAGCTAGGTTTCATTTTTAGAAAACGTCGTTGACCAAAAAAATCAAAGCAAAGCTCGGTCACCCAGTTACTAGAATTTAAATTTGGCAAGCAGACTACCTGCTTTTGAAACAAATACGTTCATATCCAAACTTGAAACAGTTTGGCTAGGGCACACATTGATATTAACATTAATTGCTCTGAAAGATTCAATAGCTGGTGAAATGAACTTTGTTTAAGTGGCTTTGTTTTAGAAGTCTAAATTTGTACAGCTACATTATTATAAAAAAATGATCACGACTGTAATCCCCGGGCTCGGTAGATATCTCCTTAGATCTTTAGGTAATTAGATCTTTGAGGATATTTAAAGAAGTCAGAGGCACGTTTAAATATGACATTTGGTATATGCCTACATTTTGCACAGAGTATTCCATACGTGACAAGTTGCAAGCCCATCGCCGCTTATAAGAATACTAACCTATGACACAAACTTTCCAATTTTTGTTTTAAGGTAAGTATGCCAGTTTCCTTATGAGGTTTTCCTTCACCATGTAAGAGTAAGACTAAATTTGCGCACATAAATTTTTCGAATGGAAAAACTCATTGGTGCACGACTAGTTTTGAACCCAAAACCTTCGCATCGTAAGGCAGGAGTGCTACCACTACACAACCAGCGCTTTATTCACATTATTAATAAGTATACAAAAAATCTGACAAAGCATGGATTCGACCAAACTAGTATAAACACTAGAATAAATCAAAGTTATTGAAGAGTAAATTGTCATTTTACTTGCATTTGTAATCGCATTATTCTGAGAATACTTAATACCATTGTGGTTGTAAGTCTTAAAGAGACCTAATAGAGACATAAAGAGAACTTTCCACGCAGGTACAAAATTTAAACAATTTTCCATCCTATTTCATTTAGATAAAAGCTAATCTATGCAATTTAATTTAAGTCAATACCCCGTAAAGCTCGCGATAAACCAAGGTGCATCACCGAAATCTGCTTTTTACGACTGTATACATAATGCAAAGTCGTCAATTTCGCTTTATGAGCCGTCTTGGTACGCGGCTGTTTAGCGAAGCGGCTTAACCTTTGAGGTCACATTTGAAATGTTCTTTATAGCCTGTCTGAAGTTAAACCCTGGCCCTTTGTAAGCGAGTTCATTGCAACATTGACTAGAAACCCCAGTTTTTTGTCACCACAGAAGTTTATTAAATGAATCCTCAAAACAAAACTGAAAGTAATTGAAAATAGCTTTTTACAGCTGCCTTATTGGATCATTTGTTAATTTATAGCCTATGTCATTTTTGTAATTTACACGAATCTAATGACACCTCATTTGTCAAAATCTGTCCAGCCATTTGGGCTACAGAGATAGCTTAGCCAAGACTCGCAAAGAAATATATACATTCATACATAGGTACATACATACACCCCAAAAATATTACCTTCCTTTGCTTCGCAGTCGGGTAAAAATAGGGATGAATAAAAACGGTAGTAACCCAAAGGTATGAAGCCAATACATAAATATGATCTACCGTCCGGTAAATGAAATTTAATCTAAATTCAATACAAAACACACCGAGTAGATGGGATAGTAAATCGGTTTAGGTGGCGATATTTAATACTCAAGTACCAAAACCTTCTCGCATCCAAAACTAAGCTAAAATTTCACTGAAACAAAATTACCTAAAAACATTTGTCAGCCGAAAAACAACTCTGACCCTTTGAGATTAGAACCTTCGTAATTATTTCTAGTCTTTCGGAGACGCAAAGGCTTTAGTTGTGAATAGTGAAGGAAAGTTTGATGGCCTTTGAATATATCTATAAAATTTCCAATACGTAGAGAGTTCGAATAAGTTGTAAGATTTAAAGCTACAACCAAAATGACGCTAACTGCAATGCGGGCGGATCTTCCCGGCAGGCATCATCAACTGTCAAATTGTGTTGTGACGTTTAATTTTGCGTTCTATTTACAAAGTTGAAAATAAAATAGTTACGGCGAAAAAATTGGGGTTTAAATAAATATTAAATAAACGTTTTGTGTAACTTGTGTACTTATTTGATACGATTTACTCGCGTCGCAACATAAAGTAGAGAGGCAAAATTTTTGACAGATACAAAAAAACAGAATAAACAAACATGATCACGACTGTAATCTCAAGGCTCGGTTTATATCTCCTTAGATCTCTAGTTACTTAGATCTTTGAGGATAAGGACAGTAATCACTGGCAAGTCCAAACATAATATTCGGCACGTGCCTATTTTTTGCATAGTAAGTAATTCCGTACGCAAGCTCATCGCTGCTTAAAAGAATACTAACATAATACACATACCTTTGTAGTTTTAGTTGATAATAATAATAATAATAATAATAATAACAATAATAATTCTGGACAATCCACACAGCATCATCTAGCCCCAAAGTAAGCTACTCAAAGCTTGTGTTATGGGTACTAGATAACTGATATATTTAATACATTATATACATAGATAGATATTTTTTATTATACATAGAAAACACCCAGACCAGCGGAACAAATTTCTGCAGATCATACACAAATTTGTTCCGCGGCGGGAATCGAACCCGCAACTTCTTGCGTCGCAGGCGGACTCACGCCCGCTGCGCCACTGAGGTCGTCAAAGTTGATAGTTACAACTTGTTTGATATCGCTTAGTCACGTCAGTTTGAAGTGAACTTTATTTACTCTTGGAAGGCCTTGATATTTTGACGAAGGTTGATCAAGAAAACTTAAACGCATTTTGTGGTTGCAAAATGGAATAGTGTTATGGAATATTTTAGTAGCTGTGTAGTGTCTGGAAATTGTTCTGACCACACCAGTTATTTTTGTGGCATAAACGCGAAAGTTGTGGATGTACTCATAATTTCATCAACCCCAACACAAACAGGTTGGAGTTATCCTTCCTTCTTATTATAAAGTACATATATTATATTATAATGCAAAATTTTGGATGGATGGATAGATGTATGGATGTTTGTTATAAACAATCTGAAATATATTTTTAATTTTGTAGGAATTTATGCTTAGTTAATGTATATATTTTTAAGTTTTTCTGTTTATCTCTTCTCTATTATATTTCTATAATTTTGTGGTGTTAAATTGATGTTTTTTTTCTATTTTGCTTACACATGCTTGTACTTGGAGCATAATCCTCCGGTATTCAGTAGTCGGGTAAAAAGTGTCCGCCAACAGCCATCGATCATAAAGTTGCAAATCTAGTTAGGCTTGCTCAGCAGACCAGGATATGCTTTGAAATGTTTAGGAAGTTTTACAAACTTGGAGGGAAATTAAATCCTACGTATCTTTTAGAAGTGGTTCGTGGTGACAGATTCAATTGTATCAGTCTTTAGCATGAACATTGTAGACAATGGTTTTTAACCACCGACGTAAAACCGACGGGGTGTTATTAGTTTTGACGACCTCTGTGGCGCAGCGGGCGAGAGTTCGCCTGCGACGCAAGAGGTTGCGGGTTCGATTCCCGCCGCGGAACAAATTTGTGTACGATCTGAAGAAATTTGTTCCGTTGGTCTGGGTGTTTTCTAAGTATAATAAAAAATATCTATCTATGTATATAATGTATTAAATATCTCATTTATCTAGTACCCATAACACAAGCTTTGAGTAGCTTACTTTGGGGCTAGATGATGCTGTGTGGATTGTCCAGCATTATTTAGTTTGACGTGTCTATCCTGTGTGTGTCTGTCTGTGGCATCATAGCTCCCGAACGCATGATCCGATTTTGATTTCGTCTTTTTGTTTGAAAGGTGAATTAGTCGGGAATGTTCTAAATACACACTTTATCTTATACCTTTAAACGAGCAATTCTTGTATATATGTATATATAATCTATATCTATATAAGAGCTTAACCTGACTGACTGACTGACTGACTGACTGATTTATCATCGCCCAGCCGAAACCGCTGAAGCTAGAAAGCTGAAATTTGAAAGGTGGGTTCCTTTTATAACAAAACCACCCACTAAGACGGGATTTTTGGAAATTCCACCTCTAAGGGGGTGAAAAAGGGTGAAAACGTTAGTATGAAACTTTTTAACGCGTGGAACGATTTTCATGAAACTTTGTTTGTGCACTGTAAATGCAAAATTAATCAACACGTGTTTCAGGATTTTTCAATATAACTATCAAAAAGGGGTCAAATGTGGGGTCAATTTTTGTATGGGAACTTTTTAACGGGTAATGCGATTGTTCTGAAACTTTGTTTGTGTACTGTAAATGCAAAATAAATGAACACGTGTTTCAGGATTTTTCAATATAACCTTCAAAAAGGGGTCAAATGTGTGGTCAATGTTTGTACGTGAACTTTTTAACGGGTGGTGCGATTGGCTTGAAACTTTGTTTGTGTACTGTAAATGCAAAATTAATGAACACGTGTTTCAGGATTTTTCAAAATAACCTTCAAAAAGGGGTCAAATGTGGGGTCAATGTTTGTATGTGAACTTTTTAACGGGTGGAGCGATTGGTCTGAAACTTTGTTTATGTACTGTAAATACAAAATGAACGGACACATGTTTCAGGATATTTCAATATAACCTTCAAAAAGGGGTCAAATGTGGGGTCAATGTTTGTATGGGATCTTTTTAACCTGGTGCGATTGGTCTGAAACTTTGTTTCGTGTTTCAGGATTTTTCAATATAACCTTAAAACAAGGGGGTCAAATGGTCAATGGGGGGTCAATGTTTGTATAGGAACTTTTCAACGAGTGGTGCGATTGGTCTGAAACTTAATTTCGTGTTTTAGGATTTTTCAATATAACTCTAAAAAGGGGGTCAAAAGGGGGGGTACAATGTTTGTATGGGATTTTTTAACGGGTGGTGCGATTGGTCTGAAACTTAATTTCATGTTAAAGGATTTTTCAATATAACTCTAAAAAAGGGGGTCAATGTTTGTATGGGAATTTTTTAACGGGTGGTGCTATTGGCCTGTAACTTTGTTTTCTGTTTCAGGATTTTTCAATATAACTGTAAAAAAGGGGTCAATGTTTGTATGGGATTTTTTTGACGGGTGGTGCGATTGGTCTGAAACTTTGTGTACTGTAAATACAAAATGAATGAACAAAGTGTTTTAGGATTTTTCAATATGACCTTCAAAAAGGGGTCAAATGTGGGGTCAATGTTTTTATGGGTACTTACTTTTTAAAGGGTGATGTGATTGGTCTTAGTTTTGGTTTGGATACTTTAAATGCAAAATAAATGGAAACGTATTCCTGGATATTTCAAAATAGCCCTCTAAAATGGGTAAAATTGGATGTCAAAGTTATTTATGGGATTTTTTTATTAGTGTGGTTTGTTTGAAACTCAGTTTAGATACCTACTTTAAGTGAACGAAGTCGCGGGCGGGACAGCTAGTTATATATAATCTGAATCTCGGAAACGGCTCCAACGATTTTCATGAAATTTCGTATGTAGGGGGTTTCAGGGACGGTAAATCGATCTAGATAGGTTTCATTTTTAGAAAACGTCTTTTACCCCCAAAAAAAAAACGAGCAAAGCTCGGTCATCCAGGTACTATATATGTAGTTTGCCACCTACTGCCTACAATTAAGTGTTTGGACATAAGTAAATATTGTTAAAAAGTACCGCGATTGCCCCCAGATATTGTCTCAAAGCCGTAAGTTGCAAGGATTTAGGTTGAAAGCACACTTCAGCAAGTGAACTTAATGGGTAAATGTAGTTATATAACTTGTGTTTTGTGATGAGCTATAAAGTTGTCTTTGGGCAACACTGCAACCAAAAGAGCCGACAAAGTAACCTTGAATGGAAGATTCAACTTCAAAAATGTATGGAAATACTTTTTCCATCAATAGATCGTGTGGGTAATGGGACTACCAATCACCCACCTTATGAATCCAAGAAGGATTATTAAATTTTATGGGCTAGTTCCACCATAATTTGAGCGTTAGCCTTTTAATCGCCTGTTAAAGTTGTTTTTTGTTCCACCAAGTCCTGACAAAGAATTATCGTCCGCAAAATAAAATGACGTAAAATAGTTAACGATACTTTACCATTCTTGTTATTTTTGATGCCCGATCAGGATGCTTTGTTTACAAAAGTTTGGTAAGATTGGACCTAAGAGCTTATGCAGAAAGGGCGACTTCACCGCGAATCTCTCGCACGTATTACGCGCGACCGTTGTGTCTAGAAGAGGCATACCAACGCGCCACCCAAAATCTAAATTTTGGCGCTCTACTTCTCTTGTTACGTGCATTGGCTCTGTAGTTCGCGCGTAATCTGGACGCAACAAAGCGTCTCTAGTATCTCGAGTCGCGCGCAATACGTGCGTATAACGCGCAAATCGAGAGTCTGCGAAGTGCACGCGACTCACACGCGTACTTTTAATTCGTGCAATGCTTGTGGACTCAATGTATTGGCGCCAAGTATCTCGCTAACGTATGAATTCGATTCGCGCGAATTTAGCCCATCCGAACAAGGTCTAAGTCTCAAAACAACTAAAATACCACATCGCTATTCCAGTTTTTTGTGCAGAAGTTCCTTGCGCTAAAATGATTCAATTACGCTAGTGAAATTGTTATTGACGGGAGTAGGCGCAAATTGGCTGCGTCTGGCTCTGAGTCACAGCTCAAATTTGGAGCTAAAGCTGGTTTACTTCGTATTTTTTATGAAAATTCAAAGAAAAAATGTTATCTAAAACATCGTAGAACTCTAAGATGGTAGAACTAGAAGAACTTTAGAAAAATAAAAATACAAGGTTACAAGTCTATTAAATGTTTAAAATACTTTTTTCTACACTAATATTATAAAGAGGAAAACTTTGATTGTTTGTTTGTTTGTTTGTTTGTTTGTTTGTTTGTTTGTTTGTTTGTTTGTTTGTTTGTTTGTTTGTTTGTTTGAAATGAATAGGCTCCGAAACTACTGAACCGATTTGAAAAATTCTTTCACTGTTGGGAAGTTACATTATCAGCGGGTGACATAGGCTATATAATATTTTCAAAAAAATTAGGGATCCTTACCAAAACTTCGATAATGTAACCCAAGGTGTAAAAAAAATATCTAAAATATTCTTTACATCGCGTGCGCTGCGAAAACTATTGACGATAGAATAAAATGATGTACTACGACTTTGTAGAACACATCATTATTTACAAAAAGTGTCGCGATAGCATATGTCCAACTATTATAGTTATGCCACAATAAGAGTTCTTTTATTTTAACATTTTAATTGAAGGCTACTCTTAGAAAAACGCTCTTTATTTGTATCTTAGTATTAATCCTTATCAAAATAAATCACATCATGTTTTAGACTGCTTCAATACCTTTATACAGCTTTTTGAATTACTCAATTCGGACATTCCATGCGAAAGATACCACGAAATTAAAAATGTAAGTATTAGAATAAAGTTGCGTGAGAGCCTCACCCTGCTCTCGGCTAGCTTTATGCAATGTAGGGGTCACTGGGTGTACGGCGTACGAGAGGGGAGTCAAAGTGAAAAAATAGCAAAAAAAAAAATATGATCACGACTGTAATCCCCGGGCTCGGTAGATATCTTCCCCAGATCTTTAGTTACTTAGATATTTGAGGATATCTAAAGAGGGCAATCAGAGGCACGTCCAAACATGACATTTGGTACATGCCCACATGTTGCACAGTATTCCGTACGTGACAGGTTGCAAGCCCATCGCCGCTTATAAGAATACACACCTTCGAATTTTTGATTCTAGGGTATGCCGGTTTCCTCACGATGTTTTCCTTCACCGTTTAAGAGCACTGGCATTGCGCACATACATTTTTCGAATGGAAAAACTCATTAGTGCACGACCAGGTTTGAACCCACGACTTCGGATCGTGAGGCCGGGGTGCTACCACTGCACCACCAGCGCTCTTCTAAAAAACAGTTCACTAAAATAATAAAACTAAAACTTTCTATATAAATTCTTTCTTTAAAGAAGAGTATCATGGTTATGACAAGTGTGTATTATAATTTTGAATTTTGTTTTTTTTTTTAATTTGAGAGCTCTGGTGGTGTAGTGGTAGCACCCTTGCCTCACGGTCCGAAGGTCGTGGGTTCAAACCTGGTCGTGCACCAATTAATTTTTCCATTTGAGAAAATTATGTGCGCAATGCCTGTGTTCTTAAACGGTGAAGGAAAACATCGTGAGGAAACCGGCATACCCTAGAACCAAAAATTCGAAGGTTTGTGTCATATGTTAGTATTCTTATAAGCGGCGATATCGAGTCAAATATCATGTTTGGACGTGCCTCTGAGTGTGAGTACCCTCTTTAAATATCCTCAAAGATCTAAGAAACTAGAGATCTGAGGAGATATCTACCGAGCCTGGGGATTACAGTCGTGACCATGTATGTATATATAAATACCCGTGCGAAGCCGGGGCGGACTGCTAGTACTAAATATTTCAAATTTTACCTCATTTAATGACTAGATAACCTAGGCTCTGTATTTGATGTATCAGCTTGTATTTAATACGTATGGAAGTAATACCTTAATGAAAGACCATTTCTTTGACCAAAGGTAATCAAAAATGATTAGAAAATGTGAAAAAAAAATATTTTTTTGTGTAGTGTTTAGTTCTTCTTATCATCTCTCCAGCTTTTTCGAACTATTCTCAAAGACTTGTAATACAACTTATAAAATAAAAGTTATGTTAAATAATATCGAGCAGCAAAGTTGTTAAGCACACTAAAATTATCACTAAACATTGTAAGCACTTACTGAGCTGTTTCTCGATAAGCTGTACTGTAAGTGCTGGATTCCGGGGTAGGCGACCCAGACTATAATCATTGTTTATTTTTTGCGCCTTTGTGCCGCGATTGGGTCTCTATTTTTGCATTTTTATGGCGAAGGAGAAGACAAATGCAAGGTAAAATAAACAAGACAGAGAGACTGGAGCAACGGGTTCCCGAAAAACTTACTGGCTCATGTTAATTTAAGTATCTATTTCTGTTTCTATATTTAGATGTAGATTTAAAAAAAAAAATATAAAATGATGTGGTGTCGTGGGACACCAGGTAGGAACGAAGTTCGAAAGAAAAACGAAAAGAAAGAGGGAGAAAGAGAAAGGTATTATACACCACTCGCTTGTGTATGCGACTGTCGCGCCTGCGCACGTCTCATTTAACGGTTTTATTCAACGCACTTTTTCTTACGGTTTTACTATCACATTTTTTTCAGTTCGGTCGCGCAGCAAAATCCCTATCCCCTCCAAGCCTGCCGTAAGGAACTTCGTTCCAAAAATTAATCGAGGAAGTGACGCCCTTAACAATCAACTTCAAAATATGTAATACAAAAAAATTGTGATAGACGAACTATGTAAATTAATATAAAAGTTACAAAGAATAATATTATACGTAAAGAAAATACAAAAAAGGAAAACTGTCATTTCACGTTTTACCGGTAATTTAACGATATTAATTCAATTTGTTATAATACTTACGTATTCAAACAGTTTAACCAGCTATTTTTTAAAAAATCGATGTTCTACATAATTCAATAAATTTATATTTTACATGGATCTAATTAATTATTTGCTATAACACCGTCATAAAGCGTTCACCGTTTTTTAGGAATCTAAGGCTTTACATCAACAAACCCATCTGGGGTAGAATATTCGTGTGTTCACATCTGTATAGAAAAAACATGTTTTTGAAGGGAAAATATATTCGTAAATAGTCATTGTATGATGAATTCGGCTGAGTTTGTCTAACACTGACTTTTGATCTGTTAATATTACCCCAATATCAAAAAGATGGGTAATGTTTATAAACTACCTCTATAACAGGGTGAAAGGGGTATTTAAAGTTTGTATGACAACTTTTGAACGCGTGGTCCGATTGCATTCCAACACGTAGACGAACACTTATAGAAAGGATTTCCGGAAATACTACCCCTAAAGGGGTGAAAAGGGGTAAAATAGGTCTATGATGAAATATTTTCTAATCTACCCCTAAAATTATAGAAGGAAGGTTCTTTCATTAAAAAGCACTAAGATTAGATTCCCTAATTTCAACCTCAAAGGGTGCAGCGGGAGATTGAAATTTCTATGAAAAAACGTTATGCGGATGAAATTGCGGGTAGTTTCTCTAGTTATTTTATAAACTTGCTAACTTAATATCGTGGCCTGAGAAACGAGTCTCATGTATCCAGCCTATAATGGTGATTATGGGCCTTTCTACTCAACGGTTTGGCATGTTCTCACTTCCATCATTGTTCGCAACAAATAAGTTTGTGTATCTCGTAAAATATTAGTTATTTTAAATGTACCTTTCGTAAAATAACTTATTATCAACCAATCTTTTATTGCTCCATCTTCATGCTATACTTGAAAGACGAGCTCTAAAATCAAGGATAAAAAATGTTTTTTGAATAACACCAAAATATTGCGTAGATAAATAAGTAATTAACGCTCAAATTGAGTAGAAAGGACCTTATACTCGTATGTGTACCATGATAAACCTGAATTAGTATTTATTTGGCAAGGATAAACGCTACCTTACAAAGCGATTCGTTTGACATTTCGCAATCAACTCTCCAACGCCCATAAAACGGACGGGGTCGAGCCTAAAGCTAACTTCACTTTCGATGATTCACGTCCCGATTAATGAAAGGACGAGAAACTGGTAATCCGTTTAACACCTCAGCTCGGGTAGATTCGAAGTTCAGACTTCAGCTTGATTCATTAATCCAACGACCGATATATAACAGTCGTTAATCTGTGGTCACGGTCCTCAATTTGTTTAGTTATGAAACTTATACAGGGGCGATGAGAGTTGTTGTTAGAGAGCGTTTATGTAAGAACGATTGCCAGTACACGATGCTGGGATCCGATGCCAATATATTGAAAAACGAATCCGATGTCGATGCTCGGAACAAGTGCGGTGCCGAGCGAGACAAGACTACGCAAGAACGGAACTGAAACGGCACTCGTTTCCGACTCGTATCCGACTGGATCCGACCGTTCACACTGGTATCCGATCCAAAGCGAAGACGACCGACCACGTATTCGCTCTCTCGCTGCCTCTCGGTACGATCGGTGATTGATTGAGACATTAAAATTAATGTCACACCGATGCAAAAAAAAAACGATGCCGGCATCGGATCTGGCTTACTTGGGATGCGGATCGATGACAAAATTTTACGTAAAACCCCATCTCTAGTTGTGTCTCGTTGAGTCGCCACGCTTTCGCACTCTACTAAACTCATCTTTGTTCATGCACCATGCATAGGGGGCTGTCTATAATACCTCGATCAAATATGTTAGAAAAGCAAAAATGTTATACAGCGCCATCTAGGTTTAAAACTTGGCTGTTGGTAGGTTTAAGACGCGATGATACTTTTTTGAGCACAACGTCATATACACAGCCTTAATTTTAATTTTTAAGCCGTTGTTTTAGTTAATTTAAAAGTAAAATTATTTATTTCTTGCTATCACAAACGTTCAATGACGGCTATCGTTTTTTAGGAAACCGTAGCCTGAGAAGAAATTTCCAACTGATTATACCTATTTATTAAAAGCGATAAGCAGGTTAGACTTGCTCATAGTTTTGGGATAGTACAGTCGGCAAGAAAAATATATTTTTTGTTTCGACTGTAATTTTACTTTTTTTAACCATTTAACTAACATAAAATAACTTATAAGTTAGGGCTATCTTTTTATTTTGTTATATTTTATATCGTGTCACTAGCTCTTTTGAACCAGTGTGGTGAAAGGATTAAAGTGCAGCTCAGAAGCTCCTTTTCTTTTAACAATGTTTATAATAATTGATTGTACAAGCGCAGTACATATTTTTTTATATTAAAACGTTTTTACCATTAAAATTGTTTCCAAAGTTCAGATTGCCAAGTTATATTTAGTGTGAAGTTGCGTTGCTTTAATTAATACGCTTTGACTATTCGCAGTCATTAGGAATTCAATATTAGAATTGCTGGAATTCACTTCTCTCGTTGACTGTAGCCAAACTTTATCATGAAACCTATTATAGAAACGTTACTGAGTTTTGACTGTAAGTTAGAATAACTGATAGCGATAATAATACCTACTTGATTTTATCTTATCGTTCAAACTTGAAACCTTTATTGATTTATCTGATCAACCATTTTTACTTACTTCTCCCTTTAAGTAAAAAAAATCGGGTTCCTTAGAATAAATGCAAAAAAAAATTAATAGCATTTAATTGAGTATTTATTGACCGAGTCTGAGCACGAAATGACAAACAAAAAGTAATCGAGTCAATATAACAGTGTGTCCCATAGACAAATGTGCGGAGAAATTATAGCGCATTTTCTATTGTCTATTCTTTCTCATTTAGTGAAAAAGTAATTTATTAGAAAACTAAATAAAAGCTAGACGTATATACAAGGTGTTACCAGACTACTTCCGTACTTTAATCTCCTGAAGTTTTCGGAAGTAGTCTGGTAACACCTATTTTAAGCCAAAATTTTGTATTATTACCACGTTAAAATTAAGCTATGTAGATCAAAAGTAGTTTAATCCGCTTAATAGGTTAGGTATAACCAGGCCCCATTTTTTCATAATTTTTAGCGCATCTTGCGATGGATAAAACGTGGTTATATGAATTTTTTTTATAATACTTCCCAGTTTTATTGGTTACATTTAGAAATGTTAATTTTTTACCATAGAATCTTAACAGTTGTGATTCCTGGTTCTTTAAATGGTACCTAAAACCATCGATATTTGTGAATACACCCTTAATAATCATCATTACTAGAAGCTTTTCCTTTTTATTAGCTTTTTACTGGTTATTTTGAAATAGTGTGGTGAAAAATTTAAAGTGCGTCCAGTGCATTAGACTATCATATTAGATTTTTTTTTTAATTAGTTTCTACGATAAGTACCTAAATACCTGTTTGTTTTTATTACCGACCTCTGTGGCGCAGTGGGCGAGTGTCCGCCTGCGACGCAAGAGGTTGCGGGTTCGATTCCCGCCGCGGAACAAATATGTGTACGATCTGCAGAAATTTGTTCCGTTGGTCTGGGTGTTTTCTATGTATAATAAAAAATATCTATCTATGTATTAAATATATCAGTTATCTAGTACCCATAACACAAGCTTTGAGTAGCTTACTTTGGGGCTAGATGATGCTGTGTGGATTGTCCAGAATTATTATTATTATTATTATTAAAAGTTTGAAAATTCTGGAATAGTTGTTCTTTTTATAATCAAAAAAATCCTATGAGTACGACCAGATTCAAACCTACACCCTATGAGTCGAAAGGCAGAGCCATTTTACCAATAGGCTACCATTATTCTCGATCGAAACTATTATAGGCTCTGATAAACCATAAACAAAGCTGCGGCTGATAGGCCCCCTATTCCGCCGGAAACAGTAGTAGCGGCCATGTTTGTGTTTTGCGGGATCTACAAACTTCCGGTCGCCATCTTCGTAGAAGTTTCCTAGCACATTGTTTTTGAAGTTGTTCAGTGGCACTTGGCCAACTAAGGTTTTTGCTAACTTTAATCTGATAGGTAAATGGAGTATAGCAAATAAGAGGAAGTAAATACAAGGTATGTAATTTCATAGACGGGGATCATTCTTAGTGCGAGTTGGACAGTAGCTCGCATCCGAGTTACTTCAAGATATTTATTTACACTCGCATACTCGCTCGCCAGCACCGTATTTTTATAACACGTTCACTCGACATCGCGGTAACTCGCAAGACTGGACAACTCGTGTGTCGTGTAGACACCAAAGGCGAGCCGAGCTACTGGCGTACGAGTAGACAAGCCGAGTAGCTGTCTACTGTCTGGTCAGCAGCTCGAATCGTCTAAACTAGCCTTTAGGACATACACAGAAAAAAATAAGCTTTTATAAAATAATGAATGTCACTTTGAATGTCATTCTATTTTGATCTTAAGGTTAAATGTTATAAGAAAGTTTTCTGCAATGCATTCGACTGACAATTTTGTCACTCTAGTTTTTCTCGTCTTATTTTGAGTTTTATTGTGTAATTTTGGTGGTTATTTTTCCAATAAAGCCAGAGTTCTTGAGATTCTTGAGTGATTTCTTTTCTAAATCATTGAAGAAAATCCCGAGAATTTTGAACAAAACAGCCATCTTTTGTTTAAATTGACTTGACAATTTGAATATGACTTGTGACATTGACAATTATACCTCTTAACACAGGCAAAATTAATGTCAAAAGACACCATGCCAAAACGAAGAAGAATAAGTTTGTGCTTTACCGAATTTTAATAACTCGGTGAACAATAGAATCTCCGCCAGTATTTTATATTTTTAAGCCCATTTGTAAAATTTTGATATAAAGCCATTTTACAAATGGGTTTAAATCAAAATTCAATCCGCAGTAACACATGTGCAGAACGAAGTGTTCCAAATCCGTCCCGACTCAATGGGAAAACTTTTAATAGCTTTATTTAGATTTTAGCTCTTATAGCACCAGTTTTTGATATCCTGAAACCTTCTGTTGTCCTACGTGAACGACACGTGGCAACGCGGCGCGACGCGATTCGATGCGATGCAACCCATGACGAAATAAATTCCAGACGTTTTACTAGTAGGTCATTTTACTTTTATGCCGTTTATCCCACAAGGGCGTTATGCTAGATTGTCCTTCTGATACGGACCGAAAAATATAGGTTGTTAAATGGATTTCATGTTCTGATTTGGTAATTAAATAGTTAAGTTCTTTTTTTTTCGTATTCTCTTTATGTCATATATCAAGTAGTCGTTGTATGTATATACATTTATATTGTATGGCCTGCTTTGTCGTGAAGATTAGTCTGTGGCGTATATTTGCTTAAATATGTGTCGTATTAGTCATATAGTGTTGCGTCGCTACATATCGCTTTACTTAACTAACACAGTTAAAAAATTATATGAAATGCCGTGTAAGATATCAATGATTTAGATTTTAAATCCATACAGCCTTTTGAGCTTGAAAAGTGGAAACTAACACACCCCCGCACTCACACAACTTATATTGATTATATTGGCTATAACGAGAATCTCATAATATTATGGGGACAGTGTTTTATGATTTTTATTGTGTTCCAATTAGTGAATAATTTTTGGATTATGTTAATAGAGGTTGGCCGCCCTCGATGGAACCAACCAACTCAAAGCTTATTTCATCTTTTTGATAACGATAGAAATCAGTGCTAGGTGCACAGTTCGATTATTGGGTGAAAGTGAAAAGCGGTCATTATCCGAAAAGTCTGAAATGGCCAATGTGATACATTGAATTTAAACTTTTACTTTTGTTCATTCGTAACACTAGTTTGCTCTGCTTTTTATACCTCTTTGAAACAAGTACTTTTAGTACCAAAAATAATTTTAAATAATGTTTTAGTAATCACTTTTTTTGCCTTTTATAACTGAACTTTTTCAGAACAAAAATTTTAGTTATAGGGTTATATTTTTTTTCTTTAACCTACTGCTAGGCAAAGGTTTTCCCCAAATCACGCCAATTTGGATTTTTTTTTTATAATTTTTATTTAATAGAATAGAATAGAATTTTATTTTACTACAGCCTAGTTTAGTCCTTAACTTGACTAATTAAGACACAATTAAATACTAAAGTTCTAAATTATATAAAGTGTAGTTACCTACAAAGTAGTCAAAATTACATCCTAATTCATTCGAAATGAAAAGGCCCTTCAAAGTGCTAGACATTATTTGATTAGGTTTAATTTATTTGCCAATTGTTCGCTCTGTATATATCCTTTGGAGGAGATAATGTCATTGAACGTCTCCTTTGAAATCCATTTACACTTACTTTAAGCATTAAAGTAGTCAGAGGCATGTCCAAACTTGATATTAGGCACATGCTCATATTTACATGGTAGTTAGTGTTCTGTATGTGACAGGTTACAAGCCCATTGCCGCTTATAAGAATACAAACCTCGGATAACCTCTGAATTTTTGTTTCTAGGGTATACTGGTTTCCTCACGATGTTTTCCTTCACTTTCATTGCACACATAGCTACATACACATGCATAATAAAATAATTATAATTTACTGTTAACAAACTTTTACATATTAGTACCTGGATGACCGCATGCGGCCCGCGGGCCGCATGCGGCCCGCGGGCCGCGCGTTGCCGACCCCTGCCTTACACCATTCGAAAAATGGTATACAAACTCGCGTATACTTACTGATCTAAAATTCTTCTTCTTCTTTTATTATGGCATCTGTCTCTTAGAAAACAATTTTGACAGTGTCAAATTAATTTTTATTTAAGGGTTGTCAACGTCACAGAATCATAGTCAAGTTGTCAATTTTAAACAAAAGATTCAAAATTCTCGTGATTTCTTCCGATGGATTTAGAAAGGAACTATTCACTTTAATTCAGATATTTTAATACTCGCGTTAAGAACTCGGACTTTATTGGAAGAAAACAACCATCAAAATTACACAATAAAACTCAAAATAACACGAGAAAAAATATAAAAACTAGTCAAAGTTTACAGTCAAATGCATCGCTGAAAATCCAAAATATATCTCCTCATAATATATGAATTTAGTTTGACAACTGCGTGTCAAACAAACTCAGACACGGTTCTTGATCAGTGTAAACAAGTCATAAAATAGGTAGAAAAACGTATGTGCTATCGAACTTCTGCTTACCAAAGAAAATACTATCAATTATTTATAACGCAAACTAACAACAAAGATCGCCCATTTATCACTTTGTAACTTTGAAACTTATCAAAAGGAAGGGGGAGAAATGGGAGAGGGGGAAAGGAGAGAGGGGGACAATGGATTCGAGGTAAATAAATAATAAATCAGGAAGGAAGTGATGACAGGGTAATAAGTTTCATTTATAGCATTATTATTCTCGTAAAATATGATTTTTGCTGATAATTTTTAGTAAATTACTTTCTGATTGTGTTTAAATTTGATAATTTTCATATCATTATTAGTATTAGACGGGTATTTATCGCGTTTAAATTACCTTATATTTTCCCGACGTTTCGACAGGTTTGCACGCTGTCTACTACTGTCTATACCCGTCTAATACCTACTAATAATAATGTGTTCAGATAGCGTAAGTTTAAAAAATTTCATATCGTTATTTTATTATTGACTAGCTTCCCCTCATGGCTTCGCGCATAAAAAAAGGCCAATGTTCATCCTGAAAGTTAATTCTAAAGATTTTTGACAACATTTTTGAAATTGGTTGCGTAGTTTCATAGGTTACCTCCTACATACAAACAAACTTTTACCTCTTTATTATGTGACTTAGTTTGGATTTTATCTATATTATTTATACACCTATCTATTTATTATAATTTATATATTTTTATTTCATGCATGTAAGTTTTAATAAACTTTTGTATAATTACATAATTATGGTTTTTGTTTATTTATTTTAATTTTCGTTACAATTTATACATGTGTGTACTTGGCACTCTCGAACCGCCATGTCAATAATACGAACAGTCCTTTCCATTCAAAGGTTGTCTAGTAGAGATCGCTTTTTAGCGGTAAGATAGCTCACCGTATCTTATACCATTAAATGAGCAATTCTTGTATATATATATATATATATAATTGGAATCTCGGAAACGGCTTCAACGATTTTCATGAAATTTAGTATGCAGAGGGTTTCTGGGGTGATAAATCGATCTAGCTAGGTTTCATTTTTAGAAAACGTCGTTTACCCCAAAAAAAACGAGCAAAGCTCGGTCACTCAGGTACTAAACACTTATCAGTGGAAACTGAGTTATAAATAGTTTTTAGTAAATATTCAAAATTTATAAGTAACTACATAGGTACGTTTATTATTGTAGATAAAATATAGATTGTAACTAGAGATCTGAAGAGATATCTACCGAGCCTGGGGATTACAGTCGTGATCATTGTGTGTGTGAATCGGCTGAAGAGAAATTTCGGCTGAATCATTTCGACTGTATTCTCAACTTTATGCAGATGACTGATGAAAGGACGTGACGAAATTATGAACAAAACCCAATGGACCCTAAAAAGGTCACAAGAGGTCATTCACCTAGCCTCGGTACATTTCAATTCCATTTACAAATGTACCGGAATGTTACAAGAAAAATCGGAGTGGAATTAAAATCGCTCCGATTTCTATCGGATAGTGCTAAAACTGCAAATTCTTCGCTGAAAACTCATTCGAGACGGCTATCCTGACTTTTCTCAGCGGTCACTTCAAATCAGCTATCAAGCTAAAATGAGCTTTATTAACTTAATTTTAAAATTCAATTTTGTAATCACCAAGTCACTAGATGATCAAAGAATGACCTAGATGACCGAGCTTTGCTCGATTATTATTTTTTTGGTAAATGACATTCCTACCTTGCTAGATCGATTTATCGCCCCCGAAAGCCCCTGCATAGGTACTAAATTTCATGAAAATCGTTGGAGCCGTTTCCGTGATTCAGATTATACCAGAGTACTTCCTAAAACTTCAGGGGTATAAAGTACCCATCAATATAAACAACTTTTTTTAAGAAACCAACACAGATAAAATTACAACGCAAAAATTCAATACCTACTTGGTTAAAATGTATGAAACAGCTGTTTTTTTAACCCCCTGAAATTTTCGGAAGTAGTCTGGGAACACCCCTTAATAGAAACACAAAAAAAAACATTAAAAAAACAAATCACAACAATAATATTAGCTACAAATATCGAGTTTGTTGTGGAAAATGTAGGAATTAAGTTGTTACGGGCTAGTTTTAAGGTTCAAAATTGATTGCGTACGCGCCACAGATAGCCAAGTGTTAAGGTTGGTGTCAAAAGAGTGAGATAACAGTTCTATTATTTCGTCTCTTATTCCGATTGTTCGGTTTTCCATTCTCTATCTGATTGGGGTCGATGGAATTTTCACTTTATTTTCAAACATCTAAGTCCGCTTTTACAATTTCTCGTTCTTTAGTTATAAGAATGGGATGAGTATATTTAAATGTACCTACTGAAAATGTTTAACCTTTTTTTTTGTAGTTTGTTGTTCTAAACCGCGTATCAAGTCGATCGCAATAAATCAAGGTCGAAATAAATTTGAGTCAAATTTCTTAGGCATAATAAAGCAGATAGTTTTGTGTCTTTTTGCTTATAAAATTTATATGAAAAATTATCCCTTACTAAAGGAATACCTTTACTCAACTTTTTTCCGGTAAAAACTTTTTTTTAAGAAGTAAGTACGTACGAGCACTATTTTGCATAAATAATTTGTATTACAAGTATTTAAGTTAACGAACTTTTAAAATAAAAGTAGGTAACTAATTATAGGTAAGTAAGTATTCAATTCCATTTAATTCCTAAGTACTTATAACGAAAACCGATGAATGATTTTAAATCTTAAGTCAATTACAGAAAGGTTATCATCAGTCTTGATAAAATAGATGAAGTCTAATGCACAAGATTATGGCGATAAATTTTTAATTCAAAACTTTATCACAAAAAATATATCAGAAATTTGCTAAAAATGCACAGAATCTAACTTTAGAACGCTATCACAAAATTTGAAAATCGACCTACGAAACACTATCTCGATATTTGAAAATCGAACTACGGTTAGTTACGGAACACGAAATTTGAAATTCGATAGCAATCGGCTACCGGACGTGCCGGCAGCGTCCGGCCGACGCGGCGCCGGAACGGGCATCCTAATCGGTCGATAGTTCCGAAATTAGATTGAACTATAACTGTAATAAGGTTTAGTTTTAGTTGGGATCGCTCCCGGCTTAGATAAATCTAATGCATTTCCCGAAGACTCGTCCGGTGAACTTTATATCATTGACATAAGACACAAGATGCAATGCTTTACGCGTCTTGGTAAAATTACTAGATGGCGCCACAGGAAAAATTAGAAAGTAACTTTTGAATGTACACTAACTGTGCAACTGGTTGATCGAGCGAGCGAAGCGAGCGAAGATCTCAGTGGCAGCTATGCGATTTGGCGTTGTATGTTTGTTAGAGCATAATTTAAGAACCGTACATCCAATCTGCATGAAACTTGGAGGGTTTAGAGATACTGCTAATCAAATTTACTGGGAAGCATATGAGCTTAATCAGTGTAGTATTACTATTTATTTCTATTTATAAATAAAAACTTTTTATAATAAAACCTTTTTATAGCTGTTTACTATCTCAAACTTAAGAAAAAAAAAGTGAAATTTAAATAAGTGATAGCGCGCACGAGTTACTTTTGTCGCCGTGACTGTTTCATCACTCTTATCAAGTCCGTGGTTATGTATGGAGATGCGCGCATGTTACGACGTGACACTGGGTAACATCTCCATACATAAATTAAGAGTGACGAAACAGTCACGGCGAAAAAAGTAACTCTTGCACGCTATCACTCTATAAGGCATTGGATAGTTATTATCTGTTATGTTATTTTGAGTTTAATAAACTGAATTTGAAAGAGTGGTGAAACAGTCACGGCGACAAAAGTAACTCTTGCACGCTATCACTCTATAACGCATTGGATAGTTATTATCTGTTATGTTATTTTGAGTTTAATAAACTGAATTTGAAAGAGTGATGAAACAGTCACGGCGACAAAAGTAACCGGTGCGCGCTATCTCTAAATACGGAGAAAAACGTCATATTTGAAGCAAGGATCACACTGACAGCTGACGCTGGTCTGATCTCAAGGTCTGAGTAAACAAACCATCCTACGAAGAATTGCTGAAGAATTTCTTACAGAGGCCAAAAATAAAGAAGTGAAGAATTTCTTCCGAGTATTACTTTATATTTTTCAAGTCATGGAAAATATTTTAAAACCTTTACCACTCCTGTGCTAGCCCCGTTAAATTTCAGATTCTGTTATTACAGTAAGTCTCTGAAACTATAAAACATAATTAATCCTGGAACCAATATCTTGAACAAAGCCTGGTGAGATCCTAAGGAAGTCGAAGCTTGGAAAACTTGAGGAAGGAACCACAGTAAATTGGGTCAGTTTCTACCAGCGCGACCAACCGAGTCATACAGAGTCTTAGGACTCTCGCGAGTGAAATAATCTTCCCCGAGGTTCTGGAAACAAATAAAGTCCACTCCGCACATATTCTGTGATCCAGTGGCGTGAGACCTTGAAGAGATTAGATTAGATAGAAAAGAGATTCGTATATTATATAGGTGGGTAGGTACTACTACTAGATAGTTAAGTAGGATAATATTTTTTTTTTTGTGATTAGGTTACGTAAGTATGGCGCCTGCACATAAAGTGTGTCCAAAAACTTCAGGGCGTGAATATAAATGAGGATCTGGACATCGCGCGCGAGATCTCAGTTCGGGGCGAACTACTTAGCTTAGATTTTGCGCAAAGAGTTCTAAACTCTAACTAACCGCATTTTAATTCTAAATCAACTTCCAACAGTTGAAAAGACGATGTTTTTTTTCAGTTGCATTTGACAAAAAACTACCTATTCAAAGTTGAATGAACTATTTTTGTTTAGCTCATTATTAACACGAAAGAAACCTTTTTGAGGCGCACTTAAATCCTTTCACCACACTGGTTTAAAAGAATTGGTGACAAAATAGATCATAAGAAGGAGTTTGGTTCATCATTACGGTAAATAGTGATGTCAATGATCTAATCAATTGAGGTATTCGATCATTTGGAACGGTAAGAACCGTTCCAAATGATCGAATACCTCAATTTATATGGATATGTTATATGGATATTAGCTGAACCCGCGGTTTTACTCGGTTTTTTTATCCAGGTACCTATGTACTAAGTGAGTGGAGCCGGGCGCGGAAGCTAAGTGTATAATAATACTTACCTGTCATTTTATACAAATTTTCTGTTAATTTCGGTAAATACTGAATAAACTACGCCATAATAAACACTTATTTCTAGCTTTCGCGCGCGGCTCCACTCGCGTAGTACCCGGATAAAAAGTAGCCTATTATGTTATTCCAGGTAATACATAAACATAGGTATATCCATTCATCCATTCATCTAAACTTTCGCATTTATATTAATTATATTTTATAATAATAGTAAGAAGTGGGATATTAGGATTTGAATTTTAAGACGACTGCCTAAGATATAAAATAACTTGCTCCAGGTAACCTAGAAAGTGTTCGCTCGGATTGGCGCGGCTCACACGTTCGCATTCAATAACTCAAACCCAACCTTTTAATCCTGCGCGTCAGCACAATGAAACGCTCGATCATCAGGCCAACGCACGGCACTACTCACAAACGTTACTATGGCAGATTGGTCAAGTCTGCTAAACTATCGAACTTATTTGAAATTGGAATGAACGTCTTTCCAATTTCAAATCAATTCGATAGAATAAAGCAACGATATAATGAAACGATATATTGTCAGCGTCAAGTACTAATCACAAACGTCGCAATTGAGGATTGTTCAATTCAAATGTATTCTATTGAACTGATTTGAAATTGGAATGACGTTTATAATGGAACGGTCAATCGTCAAGTCAAAGTACTGCTCACAAACGTTACGATTGCGGATTGTTAAATAGTCTGCTCTATTATATTGAATTGATTTTAAATCGGTAGGACTTTTACAGTGAAACGACCAATCGTCAAGTCAGAGTACATATACTCACAAACGTCACAACTGAGGCTTGTTTAAGTCAAATTTATTCTATCGAACTGATTTGAAATTGGAATGACGTTTACAATGAAACGGTCAATCGTCAAGTCAAAGTAAAGTACTGTTCACAATTGTTACGATTGCGGTTTGTTCAATGGTCTATTTTATACTATCGAATACATTTTAAATTGGAATGATTAGGCCCCTGTCCGACGTAGCTTGGCAGTTTCAGGGTAGTTCCCTTATCCCAAAGGGTCACGTCAGGCTGATTACTTCCCGCACATGCCTTTAATCGATCGACGGCCGTCACCATCATAATTGCCCCGGAAACTACGCTTTGCTGAGCCATCATTCGATTGAACTGTGGCAAGATAATTCTGGAATATTGAAACTCTCCGCGATTTTGTTCGTGTAATGTTCATTTTATACAACCTTCAAACTTCCGCTGCTCTCCTGGTAGATTTACCAATATCTGGTTTAGTTTTTCTCAGAGTAATCTTCTTTTTCTTCTTTTTATTGTGTCACTAGTTCTTTAGAACTAGTGTGGTGAAAGGCTATGAAGGTGAATATGGTGAAGGGCTTAATAATCTGACCCTAAATTTTAAAGTCAATAGGATGACTCAAATATAATCAGTGGCAAAGTGGACTCAACCATTACTTTAATATCGATGTGTCTGATAAAGACGAGCATCGCAAATTACTGAGTAATATCAAACAGGGAGAAGAGTCACTAGGGAGGGACTGACCAGGTCAAAAACATCGATGATTTTGAGTAATATCGATAAACTGGTTATCAAGAAAGCGCTTTTGGTATAGTTTCGTCGTCTTTATTGAAATTACGATCAGCAAGAAAGACGGTACCAGACAGGTATTCCAATTCCATAATTTTTAAAGACAGGTTAAGATATCAGAAGAGGCAATCACTTTTCAATGCAAAACTCGAGGCGTATTCCTCCCTAATTTTGAAGAATAGCTACAACCTCATATTTAAAACTCGTATTACTTTTAAAAAACACACTTTATGAAATAACTACCTACATAATAATGTTTAATGTAATAAATCATTGATAGCAAATAATAATCCAGTTTTTGATCCATACTCGCTAACCACACGGCTCAGCCTTTTGCACTGTAGGTTGCGGGTTCGATCCCCATCCAGAACAAACATTTGTGTGATGAACGAAGATATTTGTTCTGTATTCGGGAGTTGTTATGTAGGTATTCTATGTACGTATTTACAAAAAAAGTATTAGATTAATCTATCAGCTAACTGGTGCCCATAGTACAAGCTTTGCTTTGTTTGGGGCCAGATGGCGTTGTGTTAACTGTCTACAAATATTAGGTATATTTATTTATTGCATATTGTTTTCATCGATAGATTTGTTTGCATCCAAGTACAACACCATCCATGAGCTCATACATTATTTCATTAACCTTATTACCTACGCTTGATCAAAGTCGTGCGAGAAAACAAAGACAATTAAAATTATTGCCAACAAAGAGAGTGAGTTGGAAATACATTAATTTAATTAGAATGTACAGTAAAGATTTACAAAAAACAAAATAGCGTCTTTATACTATTAAAAATTCATAGCAAATAATTTGTATGAATTGTTTTATTTTTTATTTTGTTATAAAAAATTGAGAAAACAGATGGTAAAATTAACGTATAACTGCGAATGTTTTTATCATTAACTTATTTAATAGGACCTAGGTAGAGACAAATATTTACTTAGGTACTTATTAATAAAACTATATACTAGACTACCCAATTATAACAAAATAAGAATTTAATGCTTGCCTTTTTATAAAAATCAAACGTAAATTTAAGCACATAAAGTAAATATTTCGATGTTAAAGAGCTTTGAATGAAAACATCTTTATTTTGCCTTGTTCTTTTTTATTCATTCTTATTTTATAGTCAATGTTCATAGTAAGTAAATAAAAGTTGTTTATTTAAACACTCGACTTAGCAGAAAGCGCATAGAACTAATGGAAAAAACTGGGGTAATACGCCGGGCGTGATTTAGCTTTTAATTAACATTTTGCAACCTGAAAAACACAGTTTTTGTTTGATTTAATATACAGAACTTAAAACTTTGTTCGTCTGACCTTTGAATAAAAGCAAAAAGTTATCTCTCTTAGATTAGTTTTTCATCTAATTACGATTAGGGTAAGGTTTCATTTAAATTATGTAATTATGTAATTATATGAAGGCGAATAATAGTCCCACATTTTGCACAGTAGTTAGTATTCCGTACGTGACAGGTTGCAAGCCTTTCGCCGCTAATAATAATACTAACTTATGACACACACCTTCAAGTTTTTGGTTCTAGGGTATGCCGGTTTCCTCACGATGTTTTTCTTTACCTGGCATTGCGCACGTATATTTTTCGAATGGAAAACTCATTGGTGCACGACCAGGTTTGCACCCACGACCTTCGGATTGTGAGGCAGGGGTGCTGCCACTACACCACCAGCACTCCGATTAAAAAATACAAAAAATCTTAATTCGCACCGTTTTGTTTACGGAAGAGAAAGTTCTGTGGTTTCGTCAAATACCTTTCTTTCAAACGTCTTTCTTCCATAGGAAAACCGCTGTCTACGGTGCTCAAGCTGTGGGCCGGTTGCAGGTTCCTATCGTGCAATTTCGCCACACGTGTTACAAGGACAAAATGCAATATCAGATGTATTGTACCCCTTGTTGTGGCGTTATGGTGCCTCGTAAATCTTAAAGGGTCACCTAAGGGAACCGTTTCCGTGCTAGTGATGTGCGAGATTTGAAATCGATGATTTTAATATTTTTTTAATGCGATGCCTTTCTTCATTCATCGTGTCTCTGACTTACTTCTTTAGATATCCTAAAAGATATAAGTAACTGGAAATCTGAGAAGATATCTACAGAGCCTGGAGATTACAGACGTGATTATATTTATGTTTTTTATCTTCAATTGTATAATGGGTGTCTTTTGATTTTTAAACATATACAGAAGACCAATTATAATGTAAGTGCTAGCCCCTTTTTTAATAAGCCTATCGAGATAATAGACTGTAAGAAGTCTATTATCTATTATATTTATATCTATATTATTTATAAACACTAGACAAATATTTAAAGTTATTTTTAAGTTAATCAAAAAAATAACTAAGTACAATTTTTATCTATGTGCACTCAATCACACATTCTTTCTATTATCGGATAAAGTTAAATACGTTAAACGTTATCAAAATCCAAGCTTCTTAAACAAGTTTTATTTCATTCATTCAAAAGTTTTTAAGAGTTTTATATTTTTTTTACTAGCTTAATAAATAAAATGACAATACTTTTATTTATAATTTAATTGACTACTTCGGTGGCAAGGCGGGCAATTGTCCGGTTAAGATGTGAGTGGTGCAGGTTCAATTACCGCGGTGGAAGAAAATTGAGCATCTTCTGCAGATATCTCTTCCGGGTCTGAGTGTTGTGGGTCCATGTAGTTTATGATAACTGGGAGTCCTAGTGTGGGTTCAGAACTAGGTATGTATCTATTGGCTGTTGGCTTTTGTTTATATTTATTTCATCGATATACTTATTAACTTTTACCCCATCACTATAAGGCATGGCAAGACTTCCGTCACATGAAATAACAGACGCGTCATAACCTACCCACACCTTCCTACAAGACGGTAGGTATTGTAAATTGTTACACTAAATGTTAACCTACCTATTTTGTCTGGAATGGCCTATAGTTTTGTGGTAAAATGGTGGAAACAAAACCTTTATTATATATTTTATATAAAGGGTTTTTAAAGGACTCGTAAAGGATTTTGTCGTGATTGACTGAACTATTCACAGACAACGCAGAGCCTAAACCGCTGGTTCTAGAAATTGGAAATCGGAGGGTGTATTCCATAGAGTATGTAGACGAACATGCATAGGAGATAAAGAAATCCTGAAATTTAACCTATAAAAGGAGGAGACTAAACGGAATTAACACGTTCAATAGAAATTCTGATACAAATGTAATATAATAGCCAATGTGTGGTCTCTAGTCGCTTTGACCAATCATTTCTTGTAAATAAATAGTACCTACTATAACAAAACTGTAAATTTTAATTGTGTATAGCATAACATACGATAAAAATACTGATACCAGCATTTTTTAGAAACTTGTCCGTCTCTTGGCTTTTTAAAATTGCGTACTGTCAAAACTACGTGATGCATTTCGATGAACTTTGACATAATGCTAGACTATACTATAGAATAGGTTCTAAAATGTAAGTCATACTCATCAAGCCCACTCAAGATCAACAACATTTATGCGTTTCGCGGACGAAGTCACAGGTACAGCTAGTCATAATAATATGTCTGATAAATAATCAAAATAAAAAAATAATTCAACGCGATTCATGAAAAATGCAATTGACTGTATTGAATTTAAAATAGGTACAAACTAACTTGAATCGACGCTGATTGATGAAAAAATAAACTTTCAAAAGCAATCTAATAGAAGCTCGTTAAAAGAAGCAAAAACTTCGATAGAACCGTGCATCACAGAATAAAGACAAAACGCCCAAGACGTGTTAAGCTACGTTTACGATTGGGTTCAGGAGGGCAAGCGCGATAATTTAACGTATTTACTATAGCAAAACACATTCGCTAACGTTACGCTCTACACATTTCGTTCTGCTGTATTTTTTGGCAGCGTCTTTAACCTAAACCGTTCGAAATGCTTCAAACATTGTCAAAACACGTTTTATTTTATTTAATTGGTGCCGAGGTTCTTTTAAAGACAACATTCGCCATCTTTTGTTTTAAATTGACTTGAAAATTTGACTGTGACTTTGAGATATTGACAATAATACTAATTTAAAAACTGACACCATTGTAACTACATATAAAATAATCAATGCTTGAAACTGGCAAAATTGATCTCTAAAGAGACAGATGCCATAAACAAAGAAGAAGAAGACTTATTGAGCAAGAATAAATTAAATGTATTTTTTTTTCTAACCTATATCATCGCACAGCTGGGCAAAGGTCTTCCCCAAATCACGCCAACTATCTCTATCCTTCGAGGTCTCCCACCATCTGCCATCTGTATCGAGATCATCCCTGCAACGCTTGCGTGGCCGGCCACAACCTCGCTTTCCGTCAGGCTGTCAGGTTGTAATGGCATTCGCCCATCTGTCTGGCGACATCCAGCTGATGTGGCCCGCCCAGTCCCACATAATAATATGTATTATGTATTATGAGTAACTAAAATAAAGTTATCACAAAAACACAAACCTTAATCACCAGCCAAAGTATTTTTTGTAACAGTACGTCGATTCTATAAAATTCGAACATCAACTCCCATCTCACATCGCTATTCACTTTCACTTTGCATAAGACGCTTTTTATATGACACTTTGAATCGGGTTCGAGTGCGAAGCGAGCGTCGAAGTGACTTCGGAATTACCGTATAGAACGCCACTTCTTACGTCATCTCATACTTTATCTGTCAAAATCTCCCCGTCAATTTAGTTCAAGTCGCTGACACGCTCGCAAGAGTGGCGCTAGTGTAAATTTGAATTATCAATCGAGTTTTTAGAATGCCAATCAAGAAACTCACAGCGGATTCAGATTCGAAGTTTAGAATGAGGTCTTACAGAATCACACAGAAGGACTAGTACGTAATTGTTGTGCAGTAAGGATTTATTTTTCATCTCATTGTACGGGACCCCGTAACATCTGATCCTAATTGCAGATTTCGTTTCAAAGTTTCCGTGTGTTTCTTTCATTTCACATTTATTCCGGTTTCTTTGGTTGGTTTAATTTAAAAAGTTGGATTGACGCCGTCGGCAGATCGTTCGTATGATTAATGTTTTCGAAATTATCTGTTTTGTCTTCTTTGACGTACTTTTTAATGTAGAATTACCTACAATTTTTTCCATAATTCAAGATAAACAAGAATTACTTATACGAAAAAGACAATATAGCTAATTTTATCAAGATTATCCAGAATTTCGCGTGTTAGCACGAATACCTACAGAATGATCATTTATTGTAATTACAGTCAAAAGCAGCAAAGGGATTACGCGGACACACGGCTTATTTATATTACAATCTATTCTGACATTTTGTAGTGTACGTAGATACGAGTATATATTATTTTTGTGATGCATATTATTTTTGACCCAATTTCTACGGTAACCAACAAAAAAAAAAAAATGATTGATTCAGGCGTGACTTTGCGGAAATCCATTACAAATACTGAAAAGGACGGAAATGTCTAGTACTTTCCCGCTAAAACTATTATCTAATGAGGTTGTTAATTAAGCTTATTAATATTAATGAGCCCCACAAAATGCCTTATAGAAATATTATTAATATTAATAATCCCAACACCACACCTCAAATAGAAACTCGACACGTGTTTCGCTTCTCCACGAAGCGTCCTCAGGACCGTTGACTCGCTCCACACTGGTGTTGCTCCACCGAGCGCCGAGAGACTTTTCTCTCGGAGAGAGAAATCAGTACCAACAAACAAATTAACGACACGCGAAAATATTAACTATTATGAGTACATCTGATGAAAAAGATGCTGTATTATTTTATAGGTACTTATATTTTTACTTCCCCGGCTGTGATGAACTACAATTAATAGTAGCAATGGCTGCAATTATTTGAAACTAAATTTTCATAGCTGGGCAATTGTACAGTTTTATCATTAGGTATCTGATTGATGCGAATGTTGAGATGGATGTGTGGAGTGACAAGGATGGATAAAATAAGGAATGAGTATATCAGAGGAAGTCTGAAAGTGGCACCGGTGACAGAAAAGATGAGGAGTAATAGGTTAGCGTGGTATGGACATGTTATGAGAAGAGATGAATGCCATGTGACAAGGAGAGTGTTAGGTATGAATGTAGATGGATACCTACAGGGGTAGAGGTAGGCCAAAGAAAAGATGGATGGACTGTGTGAAAGATGACATGGGTAAGAAAGGAGTGAGTACTGAAATGACGAATGACAGAGAGAAATGGAAGAAAATCACATGTTGTGCCGACCCCACATAACGTGGGATAAGGGCAGGAAGATGATGATGATCATTAGGTATCTGATTATTGGTCATTGTTCGCAACAAATAATTTTGGTTATCTCGTAGAATATGAGTCAATTTTAAATGTCGTGAAATAACTTCTTATTACAACCAATCCTATAATGTTCTATCTTCATGCTATCAACTTGAAAGACGAGCTCTAAAATCAAGGTTGTTTTTTTTAAACAACGACAAAAATAGTAAATTGAGAAGATCCGCAATTCTTTCCAACTGTGTGTCACAAACGAGCTCATGAATATACCTATCTATCCTATGATACGTAAATGACACAATGATTAGATTCCAGCTATTGTTGGAAGAATCTCAATTTCTTATTATAAGACCATGGGTATTATGACTAGCAATAACGTTCGTGAGTATTATTTGGTGAGTTTGGTTGGACCAAATAAGTCATTTTATTTTTCAGTGACGTATGGAATGTTATAAAAAACCAATATGGTGGCTTTCTGAATTTATCTTTATCTATACACTAGCTGACCCAGCAGACTTCGTACTTATTTAGAAAACGTTTGTATGGGAAATAGAAAAGGTATATTTTTAGGGAATTCCCGGCAGTTATTTGAATTTTTTTTACCTTTTAAACCTTCCCTAGACCTCCACGAACATTTCAAGACCAAGATAAGATAAATCATTTTAGCCGTTCTCGAGTTTTAGCGAGACTAACGAACAGCAATTCATTTTTATATATATCTATACATTAATAATATCGTAGAGAAGCCGTGGAGCTTTTAGTGCTACCGAAGACAAGCTTGATTTAAATTGTATGTCTCTTTGTTTATCTGTTTATCTGCGCGTTTGTGCACGCTAATCTCCACAACGGTTGAACTAAATCGAATGCAGTTTTCACAAATATAATAAAACTAGCTTCTGCACGCGGCGTCGCCCGCGAAGTACCTACATAAAATATAGCCTATGTTCATCCTGAAAGTTCATTCTACACATTGGTGAAAGAATTTTTCAAATCGGTTCAGTAGTTTCGGAGCCTATTCATTTCAAACAAACAAACAAACAAACAAACAATCAAAGTTTTCCTCTTTATAATATTAGTATAGATAAGCTTGTATTGAAACTTAGTTTTGTTTCATCGAGATTGGTTGAAAAATAAAAAAAAACATATTATGATAATTTTACTTCTTTCTCAAGCGTGCTGGACGCTCATCTAACGCGTAAGAAGTCGCCAGTAACAGTTTGTTTTGAATATACGATGAGCTAAAAATGTATTAAAAAATGGTTGATTATTTGCCGGATTTTTTGCTAACTCAGTATATTTAATTAATCGTTACTAAAGTCTGCTCAAAATATCATTGTAGTTCTTGTTAGGTACCTCGCTTGGCATCCCTTTATGTTCCACAACCACAGTCAAACTTTGCACGAAGCAACAAGGATTTGTTCCCACTAATTCCATACGAAAACATTATTATTCCATCCTCTGAATAGACGTGTGTAAATACAGACTGTGATTTGATTTGAGTAATCTTGTGCTTGGAAGTAATATGCAGTGGAAATTGTATTACTAAGCAACAGTTATAAGGTGATTTTCGTTTCAAATTAGATTACAAATTATTTGTTTATAATCTTTCTGAACAGAGGGACTTTTTTTTGGCTAATGTAATTTTTTTCTTATATGACAAAACAATTGAATAACGATGAACTTACCTAAATTAGTATGGTGTAGGTAAATAAGCCTTGGTTAAGAAGCTTACTCGTTCGAACCATGATTTATCTGCCCAATAGGTATTTTTCCTTCTTCTACCTTTGATTTCTTCAAGATATTTGATTAAGTTCCCGATTCTATCTATTTCTATTTATAATCTATTATGTTATTTAAATTTAAATAAAATTGACACAATGAAACATTTTGGCAGAAAAAAAAATGTAAATACCTACCTACTTATTTTCGTATCTCTCTTCTTCTCTTCTGATTCCCCGTTAAACACACGATTTTTCTACCCAGTATTATTTCTGGCTTTTCAACCCAAAACATTATTCAACCCAATTAAAATTCTGAGTCACTGCGTATTTTAAACAGTACAGACTCTGTAACAATTATAAAAAATCGAACATTTAGTTAAAATTTTTAGCGTTGGTTGATCTCGGGTGACTTTCCTTTCCTAACTTTCCTTTGCTTTAGCTGATAATATTGCCTCTTGTTGTTATACCTATGTATTACCTAGAATAGGTCGTCATATCAGCCGCATGACTTCCACTGCTAAACATAGGCTTCCCACAAAGATTTCCAGAGCGATCAATCTTACGCGGCCTGCACCCAACGGCTCATGGTCGTCTTTCCATTTAGTTGAGGGCCGTTTTCTATTTTCAGGGCGAGGTTTCGTCGCGCGGGAATAGGTAGAATAGGTAGGTATACTAATAATCCTCTTAGCACTACTTACAGAAAAGAACCTGTCTAAATTCCACAAAAGCCTCCTGCTTAACAAAAGCAATATAATCGAGGTGGTCGTTTCCATGATAAGAGCGGATAGAATGGCTATCGCGAAGACAGCTGAATGGGGATGTTCTGTCGTTGACGGCTCGAAAAAATTGGCCTTTTTTAGAGATTTTTTACGATCTCGAAATGTAACTGGGTCTGCTTTTGTAAGATTACAAATGTAGCAGTAAAATGGGGCGTTGTTCATTGCAGCTTTTCATTCTCTGCCGTTCTGTAGGGCCTTTGTCTTGGCTTGTGTGAATTGAAGTCGTCGGAATTTCCAGGGGAGTTTGAAAGCGTCATTGTAGGCTGCCTTAATTCCATGGAGCTTTTTGATATTTTTATGGAATGAGTGGAGAATATTTTAATAAATTATTTTACGTACGAGTAAGCCGTGAGATTAGACAAAGTGACATTTTTCTAGCAATGTCGCTAATGAAACAGATTAAAATTTAAACGAATGGCTTTTCTAATCAATAATTCTCGTGGTCACTCTTATAATTTATTAAAGTTGTTTAATCTAGCAATGTTTAAAACTTTGTCTAAGTCCCTTGCCCTATAATAAACCAGATAACTGGTAAAATACTTATAGCAAAAACACACTTGATGCCAAATTCAATGCATTGTAATTATTCTTTTACATGAACACATTTTAACGCTTTTTCAGAAAGTCATTGCCTTAGGCTTAAGATGTTATTTACCAGGAACAACATTTATGTCAGGCAGTGACGTCCATGTTTGTATTATGACGTGTTCATTACCCCTAATCTGTTCGAATCGGGAATTGAGGTCAGGATATTTACTCTGGAGAAATTACTACATAGAGTAAAGTAAAATGATATTCTATATTCGTTAGACATACTGTCCTAGCGTATTCATAACTTAGCGTCTGCAATAGTACCTAACTGATATTTTATTTGCTTAAAATTTGTACGAAAATCTTTCTTTCAGTAAATTTAGGTAGTAGTTGAGGCAAGCCAAAAAAGAGATGAATGAATTGTGTGAAAGATATTATGAGTAAATTATAGATTTTTTTTTCAAAGAATTACATAAGTGCTACCCTTACCTAACGTGAATTAACAAGCGAAAAATGACAATAATTATACCAAAATTATAATTTACAATCAGCTTATACATTCTGATTTTACGGATAAATGACCAATTTAATAACACGGACATACGTTGTACTATCATAATCCTGATGGACTGCAATTTACATACGTTATACATAAAACAACGTTTGCACGAGCACAGTAACTAGCATTCCAGTATAATGGAATGCTTGTTCGAGTAAGTTACGCTTGGAAGAAGCGATTAACGAGAATGGTGTTTATTTACATGTGAGCGCTTCCTTGCTTATGTAGAGATCTTTTTGGGTGGCTTATGAACTTTAAAACCTAGGTTAGCTATTAATATTAAATCTATGTAATTTTTTTATGCAAACATTTGGAGTCTTAGGTACGTACATAATGCAGAGAAATGGAGATGTAAAATATAGTTTGGATGGTAATTGACATGGAGGTTGAATACTATTTCATAAAACCTGTTATGTAGGTTATAACAAAACAGTTTTTTTTAACTGTATAGGTAGGTACTTAATTTTGTAATTATAAAGAGTTGCTGAAGGATAGTTATTGTCCAGTAGCTTGACTCGTGTAAACATAGCATTGCAAATGAAACAGTTGTTCGCCAAACACATTTATATTCGTAATACCGCGCGTATTTTTGAAATAATGATTTAATCATAATAATAAAATTTTGTTTTACAACATGTAGACAAGTCTATATGACCTAACTTTTGCATGATTAAATTAGCGAATATCACTCTTAATAATGAATTCAATAATCCAGAGTTAATAAAATTTGTTATACGACTTAGGGCGGATTGAACCAAAGTAGTATAAAAGCACTATCCCCAGAATAAATTGTAGTTATTGAAGAGTTAGTAAAAAACCGTCCGGAATACTAACTACTGTACAAATGTGGCAGTGCTAAATATCATTAGACGTGCCTCTGACTACTCTTTTAAGATATCCTCAAAGATCTAAGTAACAAGAGATCTAAGGAGAATATCTACTGAGCCTGGGGATTACAGTCGTGGGCTTATATTTTTTTTATCGAAAAGTAAATTAACATTTTACTTGCATTTGACATTATTCTGAGAATAGTTATACTAGAGTTGGTCAACTCCACCCTAAGTCTTTAGAAGCCATATAGAGTATTATATATGAAGTCAACTCCAACTTTCTCCAAAAAGTTGCAAGTTATAAAATGAAATAAAATTGTGCAAAATTATTGTCAATGGACCAAAATTTTTACAGATTCAAAAATGGATATTGGTACAATGAATACCGCGCAAGCCTAGATATTATTTTATTGGGCTGATAACATTTCAAAGTGAATTTATTACTTCAATTATAAAATTGATATGAGGCTGAAACATTTTTATTTCGTTACAGTTCTGATCTGAATTATATGATTCTGCGTATGAGAATGAAAATGCAATAAGTTTTTTACACATTTTTTGTGATTTGTAACTTGTATAATTATCTTATGTACAAGATCAAAGTACTTAATAGCGTGGGTCCACATTTGTGACAAACCTTGTATCGGTACCGTAACAAACACGCATAACTTTAAGGCGTCATACGGTCCATGAAATAATAAAAATAAAATAATTAATAATAAATAATGCTGGACAATCCACACAGCATCATCTAGCCCCAAAGTAAGCTACTCAAAGCTTGTGTTATGGGTACTAGACAACTGATATACTTAATATTTAATACATTATATACAAAGATAGATATTTTTTATTATTCTGAAAATGTCACGATTTGTCCAAACTAGTCTAAAATAACCGTGTCTTGTACGGAGTCACAGTTAAGTATGGTCACAGTCATAACAGAATATCACAAAACACGCTAAAGAGGCCATAATTTTAAGACAATCGAGTCATAACTTAAATCCAAATTTCGAATGTTTGATGTTTATTTATTTGCTTAATTTGCTCGAGTACCATAAACCAGAAGTAATCTTGGACCTCTTAGGAAAAATTCATTGTACAATATACTCTATGAAGTTCTAGATAGTTCTATAAAGTTCTAGTAGGTTGCAAAGTAGGTATCGACAAAAGTGCAATCGATTTAATGAAGAGATTGGTTCCGTTCATCGTGACACTGTGGTTTTCATTTCACGGTATCGTTTTCGTAGGGTGGCCAGGAATAAACTACTTTTCAGACATTTTTGATATAATATTTTTTACTTTGACAAGACATAATTTTTAGAGTAGATTGTGTTCTATGCAAAAAATATCGGGAATAATCAGTACATCGAATAATGTCAGTGTCGCAATTAGATACTTGAAAAACTTTTACGTAAACGCGTAGATTACTAATTATTTTGTAAATATTTCAAATTGACAATCTTTTTTCTACAAATACCTAAACAACACCGAACGCTAATAGGTTAGATCTCATTTTTAAGGATATTTAAAATATAGTTATTTTTTGGTAATTCAAGCTGGTTTTTACTAAATTCTTTTCAAAAATTGTTTTACAAAGAGTAGAATAAAGTCACATAATCTAAGTATGATAAGAATTTGATTAGAGAGATGAAACAAGAGGGATGTGTGTTGTGACCGTATTAAGTTAAAATCCGTATTTCAGCTGACTCTATCAAAAAACATTTATTGTGTAAAGTATTTAATTTATTTTTTTATTTTTTTAAATCAACGAAGTTATCAAATAAATAGTAGAACATGATTTTATTCAATACACCAAACTAACGAGGAACCAGTAAAGGTAGAACTAAACCAAAGAAGATTGGGTGTAACAAGACATGGATAAGAAAGAAGGGATAAGAAAATGACGAATTAGAAAGAAAAAAAGATAGAGGAAAGTGGAAGTAAAAAACATGTTGTGCCGACTCTGAGAAAGTGGGATAAGGACGGAGAGATAATGATGATTGTCTATACAATATCGTAAATCATAGACACCCTGTCGGGACGGATGTGTGGGCAGCCTTTATTATTTCCCAATGGGAGTCCACAATGAATCATCTCCGCGATAAATGCGCAGACGGTGCTACTACCCACTACCCACTACCCAATACGGTATCTTATTCCACCTTGCAACTCACCGGACCCTTTACAACTCTACAGTTGAATTTTCTAAAATTGACAGTTTTTTTGACGTACGCAGGTGTTGCATCTAAGTGTCTTGCCGATTTACCCTAAAGCTCGGGAAAATGAAAATGATTTAAGACCTGTTCAGACCTTCACTATTCGCTACCAAGAGTGGTAGCGATAAATTTCGGTTTCGCGCTGTATCACACCTGATTTTTGTGTGAAAATCCGTGACTAGAGTGAAATGGGCGAAACTAGGATCAATCCTTAAACTATTAAATAATGGCAGAAGAAATATTTTCTCTTGATTTTGGAAAAAGAGTTCGCCACGGCAGCTTTTGATAGTGATATCCGCTTAGGTGTGAACAGTAGGATTACCCTATTACCATTCAGTTTTTGCTACCGTCTTGGGTAGGTAATACCGCGTAAGTCTGAACAGGCCTTTAGATAAATGTCACTGGGGAAGTGAGAAAATAACTCGGTCAATAATGAGGTGACGTCATTTACGTCTCGACATCATCATCATCTTCCTGCCCTTTTCCCACGTTATGTGTGGTCGGCACAACAAGTGATTTTCTTCCATTTCCCTCTATCATTCGTCATTTCAGTACTCACTCCTTTCTTACCCAAGTCATCTTTCACACATTCCATCCATTTACGTCTCCACGTTGGTCGTAATATTTTCTTAATATGACGATATTGACGTCATCTTTTCTAATGATATCTGTCTATATTTGTGTATATTTTCACTAAGCTGTTGCCCTATAATTAAATTTAATGCTATGCTACAACCAAAAACATGATCACGACTGTACTCTTCAGGCTTGGTAAACATCTTAGATCTTTTGTAGCTTAGATCTTTGAGGGTATCTCCACGAATGTTGTCAGTGGCACGTTCAAACATATTTACCAAATAATATTAAATTAAAATGATTTTTTTTCCCTTGTGATATTTAAATTTTAAAAAACATTTACATATTACGAGTATATCACTATTCTTAAACAAACTAGCCATACCGACACACCACAGAATAGATACAACAGAAATTCTTAGACACTTTACGTGAAACACTGTTTGTTTTCACTCGATGTTTGTACATAATACATAATACATAGGTAGGTAAGCCTTTCAACCGACTTCCTTTTACGAGGTGAACTAGGTAGACAGGCACTTAATTTTCTGCGGTGAAGCCTCTTGTTTATAGAATAACAACCTCTACGAGCGTTCTAAAGCACTGAAAAGCACGGTGTAGTAAAGTGGTGGCTTTTCTTTCGATTCTACGTTGCAGATTTGATTCTTAGACGAGTCATTTTACAAAATTTGTATTTAGATTCAAAGTAAGAGGCTGCTTGCAACCGCCGCGTACCTACTGGTCAACGCATAGAGAAAACTTTAGTAACTATAACAGATCACTGGGTCAACGTCATTGTTTTATTTTATAAAACTTTAATGTTACTGTCTGACTCACTTGTCAACTCACAGCCTAACTAAACTATAAATTATAGACAACTGAAATGAAGGGTAGGTCTTTTCGAAATCTAGACATGCACTGAGAAAGAGATTTCCAAAATTCAGACTACATTAAGTAGGACGTTGGAGTTTGTATGAAAAAAACATTAAGTGATAGCGCGCACGAGTTACTTTTGTCTCCGTGACTGTTTCGTCACTCTTAGTTATGTATGGAGATGTCACCCAGTGTCACGTCGTAACATACGCGCATCTCCATACATAACCACGGACTTGAGAAGAGTGACGAAACAGTCACGGTGACAAAAGTGACTCGTGCGCGCTATCACTGAATATGTGGAGAGTTATTATTGTTATCACTAGTAAATACTAGATATAAATTTATTCTTTCAATTTCGTGTTTAGTTTGCTGACAAGCTGTCAACAAGTCTGTTATCCATCAAGCTAAAATCTCCCTTGAAGCAAAGCTTAGAGACTCACCATTATTTCGCAACGCTAATAAGCTACGACAGCCCCTAAAACCACAACTCGCTTCGCTCATTAGAAGGTTTCAGGGGAAATTATAAATTATTCAATCTTCAATACTGTTTATTATAATAATTCAAAAAACCTTAGATATTTTTTGTTTTCTTTTTATTATTTTTTAAAGTTAATCAACAATTAGAGAGAACATTTTGACAGTTAGATAAATAGGATAATGATATTTTGAGTTTGAACTTTTTTTCTTTTATTAAAATTGTGTCTGAGTGAAACATTTTTCGGTAAGAAACAAAAATAAAATCTTTATTATATTTGATAAAAAAAATTGCAATTCTAAACATAGGTAAGGGTTGGTTTCACCATGCTTTGTTAATTTAACTGAGCTTGTTAACCTTTTAATCACCTGTTAAAGTTGTTTTGTGTTCCACCATGTCCTGTCACAAGTAATCTTCCGTAAAATGAAATGACGTAAAATAGATTTAACATTTCTATTAATTTTGATGCCCGATCAGGTAATGCTTTGTTAACAAAAGTTTGGTTAAATTGAACCTAAAGCTGGTAAATATTTGCAAAGATTTCTGGTAATTATTGTACAATATTCGAAAAGCCCCAAGCGAAAATCATAGCCCTTTCTCAAAACACGCGTGAATGAACAACTATATAACTCAAATGTTATTACAATGGTCAGTTTGCCAGTCGAGGGTCGACGAAAGTAAATTTACCTCTGTTATTGTAGACCTATTTTAGTTTTGTTCATTTTCAGTTAACTTATTCACATTACGAAGATTAAGAAAATTTCGGATAAGAGATTTCGTTAATCAGTATAATAATATTCTAACCCAATTTTCACCTGTTTACTCCATTTTAATTTATAACTATCATAACTTTGTACACATTGTAGGTTGTAAATAAGTGATTTTTAATTTAATTTAATCGTCATATTTATAGAAAATATATAAACTTTTATAAAAACAAACAATGATCACGACTGTAATCTCCAAGCTCGATAGATATCTCTAGATCTCTAGTTACTTAGATCTTTGAGGATATCTAAAGTAATCAGAGGCAAGTTCAAACATGAAATTTAGTACATGCCCACATTTTGCAGAGTAGTTAGTATTACGAACGAGACAGGTTGCAAGCCCATCGCCGTTTATTAGAATACATAATTATGACACACACATTCTAATTTTTGGTTTTAGGATATGCCGGTTTCCTCGCGATGTTTTTTTATGAGCACTGGCATTGCGCACATAAAGTTTTTGAATAGAAAAACCCATTGGTGAACGACCAGGTACAACCCATGATCTTCGGGTGAGGCAAGGGTGCTACAGCTTTTACATCTTACTAATATTAAAAACGCGAAAGTTTGTAAGAATGTATGGCTGCGTGGATGTATGGATGTATGTTTATTACTCTTTCACGGATCTATGAAATTTGGCACAGATATAGATATAGTTACTTAGAGATAAGGCTACTTTATATCTCGGCAAAACAACGGTTCTAGTGGGATAGTTTTTTGTTTTTCAAGGTTCCACGCGGGCGAAGCCGTGGGCAAAAGCTAGTACCTAATTCATAAAACACTATTAATCCACTTTACGTCTCTGTCTCTCAGCAATAAACTTTTCAATTCGAAAAAGTTCTATGTTAATTTGAAACATCCACAGTTTTGCTAATCCAAGCTTAAGTGTTGCCAACTCCGGTATCATTTGGTAGTTGGTTCATTATACGCAGTTAAACTCAACAAGGTGTGCTCAGAAACTATTGGCGAGGTAATTTGGATGACAAATTAAACTGCGCTGGTTAAAAGCGGATATAGGCGGTTAGAACTAGTTTAATTGTATGCTCTTAGCAACTGTTTTGACGTTTTCAAATTTCTGTCAAATTTGATAAATGTTTGTTTTTTTTATTAATGTTTGTTGATAAAGGCCCTTGTTTGACGTTGTGACGTATTTTGCATACGCAATTTCGTATTTTTTATGTTTTTTTTATTTATTGATCACCAACATAGTTTACACTAAAACTAGCTTAAAAAAAACATGTCCAGTGACAGTATAATTATAGGTGAAGACAGCATGAAAAAAAAATAGTCATGGGTGATAATGTGGATAAAATTTAAATACTTAAAATAAAAAAATAGTTTACATAAAAATGGCTTAAAAAAGATGAAGAATGTTGATAAAGATGGTTCTATTGTTTTTTGCTTGTCCAATAGCTCCAATCTAAATGTGTTTTTCTCATTATATAGCAATCTTAACGATTTAATGTGGCATAAAAGGCTCTTTGTTTTGCAGATTAACTAAAAAATTACTAAAATATGACGTCATGATCTCATTTTGATTCCAGAGACTATTAGCGTAAAATTATTATGTACATATTAAATTATGTATTAATTTGATTAAATTGACATATTTTCGGTCGTTTAAGTAGCCATGTAAATTGATGTTGAATAAAATTTTGGAATACTAATTTTAGTCCTTGGGTTAACAAAATAAGATATTTTTTTAAAGATTATTCCATATTTTTTTAGTTGGTCAGGTAGGACACTATATTGTTTATGGTACAAAATTTCAAAGTTTTACTACTTTGACATTGCCCAAAGAGTTTGTGTTAAGGCACCAGTTAGTTTCATATGCCTCTGACTATATATACGGTTGAACAATATCAGGATTCAAAGCATCGACAAAGTTAACAATACATTCTCTTACAACCTTATTCCGTCGTTATAAAAGCTATTTTAGATTACACATGGGTTATTTATTGCTTAGATTTGCAATAGTTATTCTAGCGAAGTACCATGTTTTGCCTGTTCCGTACGATTTATAGTCGCAATGCTCGTTTAGAGACTAATTAGAAATTTATGCGTTTTTGACTCAAAAATCGCTTAGTAATTTTAAATCCTTATAGTGGAATATTTGGTAATTATTACTTTAAATCTATGTTTAGACGTCTCTTTGATTATCCTCATTGTATCTTTAAATATCTAAGTAACTAGAGATCTCAGGAGATATCTACCAAGTCTCGAGATTACATTAATTATCTGTTATAGAAATAATCTTCAATATACTCGTACTTACTCATCTCAATGTTGAGGTTAGTGAGAACAAAGTTTTGGGTGTCCTTAACTATCTTTAGTTCGCAATTTTGTGAGATTTTATTGTAATACTGTTTAGGTACTCTTATCCACTATAATAGACCAACAGCGCCCTCTCACACGGCATGTACAAATACAATACATTTAATTTTATTTGTAACACCAAGTAACAAGTCTTATTGATCGAGCGAGCGAAGCGAGCGAAGATCTCAGTGGCAGCTATGCGATTTGGCGCTGTATGTTTGCGTGTATGTTTGTTAGAGCATAACTTAAGAACCGTACATCCAATCTGCATGAAACTTGGAGGGTTTAGAGATACTGCTAAGCAAATTTACTGGGAAGCATATGAGCTTAATCGGTGTAGTATTACTATTTATTTCTATTTATAAATAAAAACTTTTTATTATAAAACCTTTTTATATTATTATTATTATTATTAAGAGCCTGTAGTGTCCCACTGCAGGGCAAATTATTTGTTTATTATCTCAAACTTAAGAAAAAAAAAAGTGAAATTTAAATAAGCGATAGCGCGCACGAGTTACTTTTGTCGCCGTGACTGTTTCGTCACTCTTATCAAGTCCGTGGTTATGTATGGAGATGCGCGCATGTTACGACGTGACACTGGGTAACATCTCCATACATAAATTAAGAGTGACGAAACAGTCACGGCGACAAAAGTAACTCTTGCACGCTATCACTCTATAACGCATTGGATAATTATTATCTGTTATGTTATTTTGAGTTTAATAAACTGAATTTGAAAGAGTGATGAAACAGTCACGGCGACAAAAGTAACCGGTGCGCGCTATCTCTAAATACGGAGAAAAACGTCATATTTGAAGCAAGGATCAGACTGATAGCTGACGCTGGTCTGATCTCAAGGTCTGAGTAAACAAACCATCCTACGAAGAATTGCTGAAGAATTTCTTCCGAGTATTACTTTATATTTTTCAAGTCCTGGAAAATATTTTAAAACCTTTACCACTCCTGTGCTAACCCCGTTAAATTTCAGATTCTGTTATTACAGTAAGTCTCTGAAACTATAAAACATATTAATCCTGGAACCAATAACTTGAACAAAGCCTGGTGAGATCCTAAGGAAGTCGAAGCTTGGAAAACTTGAGGAAGGAACCACTGTAAATTCGGTTAGTTTCTACCAGCGCGACCAACCGAGTCATACAGAGTCTTAGGACTCTCGCGAGTGAAATAATCTTCCCCGAGGTTCTGGAAACAAATAAAGTCCACTCCGCACATATTCTGTGATCCAGTGGCGTGAGATCATGAAGAGATTAGATTAGATTACATAGAAAAGAGATTCGTGTATTATAATATAGGTAGGTAGGTACTACTACTAGGTAGTTAAGTAGGATAATAAAAAAAATTGTTTGTGATTAGGTTACGTAAGTATGGCGCCTATGCATTAGTAGGTACATAAAGTGTGTCCAAAAACTTCAGGGCGTGAATATAAATGAGGATCTGTACATCGCGCGCGAGATCTCAGTTCGGGGCGAACTACTAGTTATTATCATTAAAAAGTGTCTAGTTAGGTACATAATTATAAAAATAAATATTATAATACTAATGAAATTCCTAGCGATTTCGTTCGCGTAATGTTTTTTTTTTACCTTCAATTACAACCTCTCGCTGCTTCCCTTAGGGGTAAAATTTCCATAATCCTATTTTACTACATAAGTACGTCTATGTGTTCTACGGAATGCAAATTTCTTTTAAACAAGCGCTTTAGACTCTGCGTTAACGATCGGTTTCTATATAACTATCTGCGGTTTTTGGAATTTGGATAAGTATTTGACATTATTTCTATAGGATTGATGTCAAATACCTATTCAAAATCCAAAAACAGCAGATAAATAGAATATAGAAACCGGCCGTAAGTCAATAAGTCAATCAATCTCGACAAAGTATTTTATAAAGAATCGTAATATCAAAGGGAGCAAGAAGGTCAAAGACATGACACGAGTGTTATATAATCGCATTTGGTAGTTTAAGGTGGTTAATAGTATGTTAATTAATAGTTAGAGTAATTTAATGTAATTCATAATTTGTGTGTGTGAATAGATTGTCCGTAATGCCAACAAAAAGAAAAAGGGCTCTGACGGAAGACCAGCGTTGGCTGCTAGCTCGCTAGCAACCAACCCATGCTGAGGCAGACGCCATTTTGTTTGTTTAGACTTTTTATGTTGTTTTTATAAGTTTTTTTTGTTTTCGTATGTTAGTCTAATCGAACAAATAAAGTTATTTTATTCTTATTTTTTATTCTTAATATCGATATAAAATGCACAGTGGCTTAGTATCTAAGCATTGATCAATGCTTATAAAATATACTAAGCTACTGTTCAATGACCAGGAAACTAGAAACCCAGAAACTGGTACATAATGAGGGCAAATGAAACACAACTGCAGTTGAACTTGTGGCGAACGACTAACATTTATTACGTGGTGCCACAGTTGTCACAAAACCGTTAGCTCACTTCACTCAAACAGCTACTTTTTAGACCAGTACATACGAGTAACATTGGCGAAGACTGTATTACTAAAGCTTCTGTCTGTTTTACTTAAAACGCTTAATTTTATAGCAGGATTTTTTTAAAACGCATTTTTAAACTTAATTTGAATTTGAATTTTTTCAAATCAAAAGATTGAACTTTTATCGTTCGTTAGCTTTGGGTGACTAGAGTAGGTTTTATCATGCCTTCAATCACAGGGGCGAAAAAGCAAGTAAAAATGTTTGATAGAGTTCGATATTATTTACAGCTTAGATAAAGACTTTCCACCCCCTTTACAAGTTTCACGGTCAATTGTTTTTAACACACATTTAACACAGTTAAATGTGTCAAAAACATTATGCTGTCTTTATCTGCCACGAGCTGTCTTCCACCGAAGCCTACTCTATTGCTTTCATCTCATTATGTCAGCAGAAGTTCACTATAATGCGTGAATTTTATAGTACAACTTGTGTTTTTCAAATGTAAGCAAGTAAGCCAACTAGTATTAGTATAAGCTACGTAAAAACCGCGCATTATTTGCTTCAAGCTGCGCACTTAAAGTTGCGATATTAATTATTTACTTACTGACAAACATCCGGCTTACCCGAATTTGATAATTTTGAGGGTAACACTCTTATAAGCCACCAGAAAGATACTCTTAAAACGGTGAAGGAAAACATCGTGAGGAAAGCGGCGTACCCTAAAACTTATATACTACTCCAGATCACGCTACAGATCTGAGAAGATTATCTACCGAGCCTGGAGATTACTGTCATAATCATTTATAACTTTTTCAATTCAGATTTCATACATTTTTTATTCAATATTTCATGATAATCTGTCACACCGTTCAGGCTTGATTGACCTACAAAAATCCAGACATCGCAAACTTTGGGAAAACATGCGTTTTATTATTTTATGTTTTGTATTTTATAGTTTTTATTTACATTTTAAGCTTACAGCTAACATAGAACCTTCGTGGAACCGATGAAAGAGGATTATCCCGATTCCAATCGGGTCAGAAAGTTTACCCCAATCACAAAACAAACTACAACGCCCTGGACTACAAGTCACCGGATTTCCTCTTCCTAAATCAGGACTTCTAACATTTACGACTAGCTGTTGCCAGCGACTTCATCCACAAAACGAAAAAAACTACCGTCATCCGATTTTAATGAAACAAAGCTGTTGTTACATAATCAGATTTGAAAACTTTTGCATGTAAATTTAACATTTTATTATTATTTTTTACGATATTTGTTTATTTATTTTGCAATTCTATTATAACTTCTAACGAATCTACGGTTCAGGCATCATTTTTTAATAGCTCACTGTATAGTATAGTTTCTATGTTTAAATTATTTAATTCTTCATTTCCTTCCAAATCTTAGTAGAAGTATTTCCTTCTTTAAATTCTTTCGATTTTAAACTAGCCCTTTCGATGCGTTTTATTTTTAATTTTAAATAATGTTTTATCACCAAGATATTTCCAAACTCCAAATTTCACAATGACTGAAGTTTTGGATAATGGAAATGTTTAGAAACATTTCGAGTAAGAAATTCGTGAACATGTAGTCCAAACCTTTTGTTGCTGATCCCCTTTAGTTCTTGTTCTTGCCTGAATTCAAATAATCCCAACAATTTTCGCCTTGTCAAGACTAACAGATTATTGTTTGAACAATGTTGTGGCAACACTTTGAATCGCGGACAAACTGAAAAGTAAGCTAAAGTGTAAGGAAAACACAGTACGTCTACCATGAGTTGTCACATTTAGATCAGCTGACGTTACTACAGTAGTAATAGTACGTTACTATGACATCTGTCAAAACTGTTACTCATGATACCAAATTGTAAGCAAATTATGAGCGCAAACTACAGTCGCTGTTGTACGCTGTGACGTAGGATAGTTAACTACGTGAGGTTTTAGTACCCAACTATCCGCTAGAGGCGCTGTAGGCAAGTTTTCATACATTTTTTTAACTACATGGTATACTCATGGTAGACCTACTTACTAGTAGGCATAGGCTTTTGGAAACTGTGCGTCGCGTCGCGGTTTATCAAACGTATGGCGATGTATGAAAACGTTTATAACTAGCAATAAAAATGTTGAAAAACTATTAAGACTTTTGTAACACTAGTTCTTGTCCGCGACTTTATTCGAGTACTCGGTTTTAAATACTAAAGTACGCGGCTGTTTTAAGTCCATGATGAATTTGAAAAGAAACTGTCCACCGGTTCTTGACAAAAAGTCTTTATTATAAAATTAAAAAACTTGACTGATCATAACTGAAAATAGATTTTTTATAGCGTTCTGTTAGAATTGAATTTAACATTTTGTAGAACTTATATATTGTGATCCAGGCAAATCTAACGACACCTCATTTGTCAAAATCCGTCCATCCGTTTGGGCTACAACGATAGCCAAAGGAACTTGTACCTATACATACAATCATACATACACCCCAAACACATTCCCCTCGTTTTTTGCTGCGCAGTCGGGTAAAAAAATCCATCACTCACTAGACAGTTGCAAGGTCTCAAATAATACTATAACGTATCTTGCAACAAAAAAAAAAAAAATTATCACGACTGTAATCCCCAGACTCGGTAGATATCTCCTCAGACCTCTATAGTTACTATAGTTACTTATCTTTAAGGATCTAAAGAAGGTAGTGAGAGGCACGTTCAAACATGACATGGCACATGCCCACATCTTTTTACTATAGTGTACCTAAGCATAATAAAATATGCAAATGTTGAAAAAAACTCCCAGCGCATTCTCAAGTATGCATTAGAATTCAACTTTCCAATCCATTCAACCATTTCTTCTATTAAATTCTTTCGACACACATAAAACTCTTGAATGGAAATCGTTGCAAATCTTCGCACGTCCCCTCGTCTCGATATCTCGTTCAATTCGATTTATACCGATGCATAATAATAATCGGTATGCGTTTATACGAATTCTTTGGCACGAAATAAATTATTTATTTAACAGTAGGGACACTGGGTACAAAAATCAAAAATCTATTGCCTAGTAGATAAGACTCTTGATAGAATGAGTTTCAAAAGCATTAAGTATCGTTCATTCTAATTCAAATTCAAAAAACTAGTGTTAGGTACATAAAAAGAAGAAGAAAAATTGTTTTTTCTTCTATAAGAAAAAACAATTTTTCTTCTTCTGTTTATGTACCTAACACTAGTTTTTTCGAACCAGTGTGGTGAAAGATTAACGTGCGCCAAGAAAAAAAAACAAGAAAGCAATGTCATTTTGGCATATTTTTGTAGATAGGTGATATTATTATAGTGTATTGTAATTTGTGTTGCGGCGATGGGCTTGCAACCTGTCACGTACGGAATACTAACCACTGCAAAATGTAGGCATGTCATAATTTTCATGTTTGGACGTACCTCTGACTACCCCCTTAGATATCCTCTAAGATATTATAAGTGAGTAGAGATCTGAGGAGATATCTACCGAGCCTGGAGATTACAGTAGTGCTCATGTTGTTTTGTAATTTACGTTGTTGTATTGTTGTGATCAAAACATCATAGTGTATAAGGTCAAGTAATAAGGTCCATTTTAGCTCTTATCGGAAGATACTATAAAAGTAGATTAAGACATAATATGACGTATTACTCGTATATACGATGTTATAGTTAATGAAGTAAAAAAAAATATAATATAAATTTTATAAAGTCGACATTGGTCGACAATAAAAACTGATTGACAGTGAAGTGTCACTACTGTTTGGTAAATTACTGTGCCCACGGTGTAGGCGATTCGAATCGATTCCCGGCTTTCTGGGACCTTTTTTCGTACGTGTGCAGTATACAGGATTAGGGAGAATTAACGCTTTTCTTTTGTTCGTTATTATTATCTGTGGGTAGGTTGTCAATGTTGAGGTATTTGCGAACTTAGTTGGTGAGACTTAATTGAATTCGAGGGAGCAAACTGTATTGAACGATTTGTCGGTTTTTGTAGGCGCTTATTATATTTAATCAATATGTACGAAGTTTTCTAAGAAAAACTAAAGTTATTATTTTAATACTCCAGCGAGATACAAGTTTAAATATATCTAAACGTTTTAAAGGAAAAGTTAGTGGTCCGAGACTTTACTATGAAGTTCACACAAAAATAGTTACAAAATAATAAATTTGTTTAAGTACGTAAGTTAAGTACTTACCTAGTCAAGTATCAAAAATTTACGTGTATACATATTTATTCGCTGTTAACATCACAGTATGATCAATCTAAATACCTATATATAAGTCAAAGGTGACTGACTGACTGACATAGTGATCTATCAACCCACAGCCCAAACCACTGGACGGATCGGGCTGAAATTTGGCATGCAGGTAGATGTTATGACGTAGGCATCCGCTAAGAAAGGATTTTGATTTTCAAGGTACCACGCGGGCGAAGCCGTGGGCGGAAGCTAGTACTGTATATAACGAAATTAAATAACGTGCTTAATAATTTTGTACAAAATAAAAATACTGAATGAATGAATGGTGTGAGTGAGTTAATGAACGTATTACATTCCTCAAAGGGTGAGATCAAAGTTCCAGTGTTTTTTTCATTTTGAGGTAGCCTATGTCTTTCCCCGTGACGCAATCTATTTTCTTGCCATTCAATATGTCCGTGTAGTCGTTTAGTCGTAAAATGGTAACAAACAGAGATACTTTCACATTTATAATACCAGTATGGATTCTGTACAGCAGTCTTTTGTCAGGAGTTTCAGGTTCAATACAGATCTTGTCAGTTTGTGTCTGTCTGTGACATGTTACCTATACCAATTTTTGTACCGTTTTTCATTTTGTCGGGGAGCATTGATTATTGTGTCTATTTTGTTTTACTTTTTGCGATGGTTTTGCAACCTGCCACGTACGGTCGAAATGTGGGAATGTAACAAGTATCAAGTTTGGACGTGCTCTGACAGGGTAGTCAGATATTCTCAAAGATCTAAGTAACTAGGGATCTAAAGAGATATCTACCGTGCCTGGGGATTACGTAATCATGTTTGTTATTTTTTTTGTTTTAATAAGCTCTGTCAGTGGCCAACTCCGACAGTTGTACAAACTGCCCAAAAACTTAAACTTTTACTGTACCATCAAACAAAAAACTGAACTGAATCTAAAATTCTTTATTGGCCACGCTATTCCCGAGAGAACTTTTCATCTTAGTTCTAAACTAAATAAACTGGCATTCAAAATGGCTGCCACATTCTTTATTCAGAACCTCTTTGTTTCGCACTTGGCTCTATTAATCCCGCGTAAATTGGCTGTAAAGCTGTGTCCGACTCATTTTTTTTTGCTTGTAATTTTTATATTAATATTTCACACAGACTTACGGTCTTGGTCGTATAGAGCAGGAGCTAAAAGGAGTTTGTTATTCGTCATGTCACAAGTTAGTTTAGTTTTTTAAACTAAGTTAGCTAGCACCCAAATCTGAATGAAGCAAAAGACGTATGTCAGGATCGTAGCATGTGGAGTAGTGATGCAACAGATATCTGTTTCCGTTTCCGCAACTGCGGAAGTTCCGCATGCTTTTTGACATCCGTTTCTGCTTCTGTTTCCGCAACTTTTTTAACGGAAATAAAAGCGGAAGTTTACGACGCTTGAGGCGGTTGATGGCGCTGGTGCACGGGCGGCGGCGCGGCGCGTGTTTGGCGGTGAAGCGCCCGCGTGGACTTTCGTTACTTGTCGCTACTTGTTTGTTTACCCACGTACTTTTTAGTTCATGTCCCGCCCAGTGATGTGAATGTAAGCGGGTCAGATTTTCTGTTGTTGTATGTTTTAGTAAGAGCTGGTCTTATAATATGCGATGAACAAATTGTTAGGTGCAAAAGCGCCTAAACTACTTTTCATATAATATAACTTACCTACCGCAACTTAACTATGAATATTAGGTTAACTCGTAGTTCGCCCCAAACCGAGATATTACACGCGCGATGCCAGCGATCCCACAATCCTCATTTGGATTCACGTCCTGATGTTTTTGGACACTCTTTATTTACATAGGTCCTTAACAAAAAATAATACTTATTTGATTATCCTACCTAGATAGGTAGGAACTTATATCCGTGCTATAAGATGTTATCGGTTTTCTTAATTTTCAAAGATCTAAATCATATTTTTTTACTTTTTACGTTATATTTCATAAACTATACATCCTAGAATTAAAATTAAAACTATTTTGGAATGTTCGAGTAAAGATATTTCATTTGATATCACACTCAATTATTATGTATCAGCTGTTAGTGTCCCACTGCTGGGCAAAAAGTTTTTTTTTGTCATGGAACCCTGTAGGTACCTTTACAACCTCTTCACCTATTAAGCTCATATGCTTTCCAGCAAATCTACATAGAAGAATCTCTAGACCTTCAAAGTTTCATGCAGATTGGATTAACGGTGCTTTAACAAACAGCCAAATCGCCCTACTTGCCACTGAAATTTCAGTTTTTTTTCATATTATTTACACTTCCGTTTCCGCTTCCGCTAAAATTTACTTTTGACATCTGCTTCTGTTTCTGCTTCCGCTAAGACACTTCCGTTGCATCACTAATGTGGAGACCCGTAGTCTCTGCCTACCCTGTCAGGAAACAGGAGTGATTTTATGTATGTATGTAATCTATATATATTATATTTAATACATACCTTTAAACGACCAATTCTTGTATATAATTATGTTTAAATATAATCTGAATCTCGGAAACGGCTTCAACGATTATCATGACATTTAGTATGCAGGGGCTTTCGGGAGCAATAATTGATCTGTCTAAGTTTCATTTTTAGAAAACGTCGTTTACCAAAAAAAAACCATCCAGGTACTATTGCATAATCCATGACTATCTCTTACACTATCTACTATTAAAGTTGAGCTACCGTGAAAAGTTATTGTCTATTATTCTTGAAATACTAGCCGCGGTTGCCGTGACTTCGCTTGAAGGATTAATTTGCTGTGTAAATGCTTTTGTTTCGTTGAACTTTCGTTGTTCCGTGAGTCTTTTTGTTTGTCTAGGAGGCCAAATTATACGCCATTGCTGCAAAAGAGCCGTTAAACAATTACTCGCTCAAGTAGTATATACTCTTTTATTGCAGTTGCAATATAGTTGTTTAGTAAAAAAAAAGAAACAAAAAAAAACATGATTATAATTACTTATATTTTTTTATTTATTGAATTAGAACGATTACACTTACACTAATCAATCACATATAATGTACATAAGAGATAGCATTTAAACAATAGAATTTATAAGTAATATTAATTATAAAAATGGACATAATTTTACATCTCGGTCACGACTGTAATCCCCAGGCTCGTTACTTAGATCTTTGAGGATATCTAAAGGGGGTAGTCAGAGGCACGTCCAAACATTATATTTGGCACTTAACCACATATTGCACAGTGATTAGTATTCCGTATACGTTGTTTAATAACTTAATAATATTTGCGTTTTTTACAATTAAAATCATTTAAATATGTATATTTTATAATAACGAAATTTTTTAATTGGCATAACATTTAAACGTCAGACATTGGCTAATTTCCATAAAGTTATTTGTTATCATAATTGGGTATAATACCCAAATATTAGGCAAAACGTCTCCTCAGATGTCTAGTTACTTGAGGATGTCTAAAGGGGATAGTCAGAGGCAAAGTGCTATAACATAGTAACCCAGTAAACTATCTTAAATTTAAGAGCTAACTGTAATTTTCGTCGGTTCCAGTAAATAAACCTTCAAAGTTTCGTTTAATTAACGGGATAGCTTGAGGCACTTAAATAAATATTAAAACTTACGGGAACATTGTAAATAGACGCTTTATAATACTCTGTAGAGCTTACCGAAATTATTATTCGAAAATCACAATAATATTACTCTCTTATTAAATATTCTTTTTCTTTCTTCTATTATTATACTTAATATATATTTGACTGTGTGTTAGTTTGTGTCTACTCACGCTTAAAAAGCTGGACGGATTTCGATAAAATTTGCATAAGTAGAATACAATCCTGGATGACACAGAGGGTGATGAATTAAAAATTTATTAGTTCAAGGTGATGCAGCGGCGATGGGCCTGCAACCTATCACGTACGGAATATTAACTAGGTACTGTGCAAAGTGTGAGCATGCCAAATATCATGTTTCGACGTGCCTCTGACTACCTTTTTAGATATCCTCAAAGATCTTAGTAACTATAGATCTGAGGAGATATCTACCGAGCCTGGGGATTAGAGGCGTGATCATGTTTTTTTAAATGAAACTGCGAGCTGCAGCTAGTACCTAAATCATATTTTAATTCCCAACACAGTCAATAATCAATTATTAAAATAAACTATTTCTTTCTAAATTTTCAACCCTTGCTTCCGCCCGCGTTCATCCTGAAAGTTCATTCTAACCATTTCTGAAAGATTTTTTAAAATCGGATAATTAATTTCGGGAATGACTTCTTACATACAAACGAACGAACTTTGCCTCTTTATTATATTTGTTTATACATAGAAATAATGCATGCATACACAATAACCAGTGTTGTTTTATTCGTTTGAAAAACTATCATCAAATACAAACATAGTTCGTTTTTATTTTGAACATAAATTGAATTAAATACCGTAAAAGAGAAATAGGTCACAAACAGGATTCTAACTCGTATTTTTCAGCACGAATATTGACAGATCTTTGATCTATTATTTTTGCGATATATGTATATCAGAGGATGAGTATTAGAAAATGTATTACTACCTTCTCGCGGCTTTGCCCGCGTGGCACTTCTTTAAATTATATCCTACTAGCTTCTGCACGCGGCGTCGCCCGCGAAGTACCTACATAAAATATAGCCTATGTTCATCCTGAAAGTTCATTCTACACATTGGTGAAAGAATTTTTCAAATCGGTTCAGTAGTTTCGGAGCCTATTCATTTCAAACAAACAAACAAACAATCAAAGTTTTCCTCTTTATAATATTAGTATAGACTAACTGAGCCGACAGACGTTGTCCTGTCTTAAAACCTTCTCACAAAAACAAACACAACAAAAAAATAATTAACGAAATCGGTCCAGCCGTTCACGTCTGATGGCGTGACCAAGGGAAATAAGGATTCATTTTAAATATACAGATAGATTAGTTAAATAACAATAATTGAAATTTGAGGGTTTAAAAGTAATAAATAAGTAGATGATAAGTGATCTGAATAAGTTTAAAGGACCGTTGAAAATGATGTATAGATAGCCCATTATCTTTATCCCACTAGGTGGGGTCGGCACAACAGGTTCTCTTCCTCCACTCTCCCCTATCATCCGTCATCTCAGTAGTCACTCCCTTCTTACACATATCGTCTTTCACACAGTCCATCCATCTTTTCTTAGGTCTACCTCTACTCTTACATCCATCCAATCTAAATCCATCACCCTTCTTGTAACATGGCTTTCCTCCCACCGCATAACATGCCCATACCACGCCAACCTATTACTATTCATTTTTTCTGTCACTGGCGCTACTTTCAAACTTCCTCTAATATGCTCATTCCTTAACTTATCTATCCTCGTCACTCCACACATCCATCTCAACATTCGCTGCATTCTATGTATAGATAGCCCAACTGTTTCAAATGTATGTTATCTTTTCATCTTATTTCTATAAATAAAGCTTTATCCTCGTGCTAATAGTTAAAGCCTTCTCTACAATAAAACTGGATCAATTCACTGCAATTTAATTATCTAAGCGGGTACCGGAAACCTTTGTTTCAGACTTGTGTTTCCGGTTAACAATGGCTACTTACAGAATGGCTCATTGGAGTTTAATGGAACCTAATGGTCAGCGGTTGTTTCATTCGATTTGTTGGTTTGTTTTGATCGACTTGCTTCTGTTCCTTTAGCATGAGCACTTCTTCTTTCTCTTCTTTTTCTCTTTTTAAGAGATCAATTTTCTCAACGTCACGTATGTTTAATTGATTTGTATTGTCAACGGCATAAATCACAGTCATTTTTTTATCTTCTTTGTAAAAATTTAATTGTATTGTCAATGGCACAGAAGTCTTCTTCTTCTTCTTTGTGTCTACCGGATTCAAACCCACGTTCTTAAGATTAACATTTTTTACGTCCATAAAATTAAAAGTTGTTCCCACTACAATCAGCGCCTAGGTATGTTTTCTTAGATAAGTATCTACTTACATATTTTATCGAGTACAAATTTTGACCCTCACACATTCAGTCAACTTTAATGAAATCGCTTTTAACTTTGACATGGACCGAAACCGAGCAACTAGTAAACGCGAATAAGTTACAGTTCACACCCGACCTAAATCTCAAAAGGGTTCTATGACGTCATCAGCAGAAATCCTGCCGATACCATCGGGGTAGTTTACACTAATTATATTAATTACACTAACGTGTTCCTGATAATTAGTGAAATGGGAAGGTAAACCGTAAACTGCGTAAATACTATTGACAGCAGTTTAAATGTGTGTCTATGTCTGTTTATAATGTTATACAGGGTGTCCAAAAACTAGTGTGTTATCCTGAGAAGCCATTCTCGATACTTACCCTTACAATGTTCTATGACTTAAGTGAATTAGATAATTTTTATTGAAGACAGCAAAGATTTCTCCAATACTCTCTTAATTAGTCTTACTTAAATGTGCCAAATGTAATGTTTGAACGTAACTTCTGACTACCTTCTTTAGATATTCTCAAAAGATCATAGTAACTAGTGATCTGTACACCTAGTATGACTTTTTGATAGTTTACAAAAACTTTTTTCGAATAGTAAGTATCCTTTCATATTTTACCTCCATCGAAAATGTTAAGGAACTAAAATAAGGTAGATAATATCAAAAATATCTAATCAGCAGTCCCAGCAATGATTTTCAAACCAAGTTTTCACGATATTAACCTTATTTTAGTTGATGGAGGTAAATGTATGAAAGGTACTATAGGTATACGAAAAAAGTTTTCGTAAACTATCAAAAACTCATACAAGAGGTACTGAGGAGATATCTACCGGGGATTACAGTCGTGAACATGTATGTTTGATAGCTATACTCGTTTGATAGGTACACTGATTTTCTGACCGAGGTTGGCACCAACCCTTCGACTATTGGTCTCGTCTACCAATCTTTTGGAAATCTTTGAATACAAGCCATGCCTTTGATCCCCACGACCTATAGTGTCTACCCCAAAAGCGGAAATATATACCCATCGCCAATGGATGTATATTTCCGCCTCTTAAGTAAATTAAAGTAAAAAAATATACATAAATAAAATATATTTCAATAGCTATAGTAGAAGTAGTTAATGTTGAAATACATAGAATTATTACTCTGCACTATACATAAGTTATAAATTATGTGATGTTATTATCTTATATTGCATATTTTCGACTGACTGTACATCAATTTGACAGTTAAATTTAAGATATTCATGAACAAAGGCATTTCGAAAATCAGTCATTTTCATTAACCTAACAGAAAAGTTCATTTTGGGATTTGTACACTTTCGTTTGGTACACTCTAAGAATTTCAGTCCAAACAGACCGCAAACCAATATTTTCTGTTCCACTTTAAAGCATCGGATAACAATCTGTTAAGTTATTTTAAGTTTAATATACTGAATTCGAATTTGTATGTCTTTGTTGTTTTCTGAATAAAAATGTATGGAAATAAAATAAACTTTTATTTCCATCCATTTTTTTCAATCCGATAAAAGTTTTTTTTTTAATATCACCGCTACAGTTGTTTCTGGACTCATCCCATCAATTAACTTTTCCAATTTTATATTCCCGAGAAAAGCAAGTTAACATAGAACAAGTTTACCGATACCAGACAGATTAACTAGTGCTGTGTTTTATTTCTTAGTCTGGTTGCGTCGCGACGCCGCGAAACATAAATCAGTGTCTTTACACCTGCACACCACTACAACAACATAAAAATGTTGGAACTCTTTGTAACACCAATTTTTACGCTGCCTGTACCGAGTTATTTGTCAACTTGGTACAGGCAGCGTACCTTCCGATTTAACCTATCTTTTTAGTCGTCAACTTGCGCGTACAATTTTTTAAGTAGAGTCTTAATAAAATAACGGATTAAGTACCGTTAAGTACCGACTTCTGCGTCTGCGTTTGTTCTTTGCTTACACGATCATCATCATCATCTTCCTGCCCTTTTCCCACGTTATGTGCGACACAACATGTGATCTTCTTCCATTTCCCTCTATCTTCTGTCATCTCAGTACTCACTCCTTTCATATTTTCATTTTTCACACAGTGCAACCATCTCTTCTTTGGCCTACCTCTAATTCATAATAATAAGATAATGATGGTAATGTTTTGTTCAGGAGATTAACTTAAAAATGCTAAATAACTTACGATCTTATTTTATTTACTATAAAACCTAAATTAGCATACTAAATGAAAAACGGTCACGTGACTGTTAGCAGGACTCGAGATATTTATCGAAGTTTAAACTAAACGCCTGTAAAATCAAAAGTAATAGGTATTTTCGACTAAAACAAAAACCAATGTATTTGTATACATACAAGCTTTACTGTAACAATTTTTCAACCGATTTGGCATACCTATTAACATTCTTAACTATAAATTACTTAAGTAATATTTAAAACAATAACAAAATAAATTCTAAGTATTCAGAAAGATTCTAGTGTTCTTTATAGCTCTTCTAGTTATTTGTACAGTGATACAGTGTAACAAGAGTTGTGTAGCTGCACAATTAGGAGAGCGCGAGTCTCGCTTGTATTTTGTTTTATCTTGTTACTCGTTCCGATCTTCTTTGTTATGGCCGAAAGGTGTTTGTTACAATGTCAAGGAAATCTGTTGTCTCGCAACTTTGCGATTAGATTATACATTCTTACTGTTTTCCTAAAAAATAGTATAAAAAAAATATACATACAGGCAATATATAGATATTTGTCTATAAAAATCTGAATGAGACATAAAATCACGCCTGTTTCCCGACGGGGTAGGCAGAGACCACGGATCTTCATTGGCTACCACCCTGACATACCTCTTTTGCTTCATTCACTCTCATTACATTCTTCATACATGCGCGTCGGTTTAGGGTACATACTCTTGACCTGGGGCCTTACCACGAAGTCTTCCAGAACGATTCTGTTTTAATGTAACACTAATTCCATACAATTTGCATAGGTCATGGTACGAAATAACAATGTAATATTAATTCGATATTGCATTATGAATTCGTGGTGGGGCCCCTGGCCTTTCTCTAAAACCCTGAGTTCCCTGGGTCAAACGAAATAACCCTTAGTTTTGAGCACTGGGTTACATAAATTAGATACATCTGTCAAAACTTGATTTGATTTACGGATATTTGAAGATTTAAATTCTAATTTGACATTTATTTTAAAGATTTTCCGCCGTTCGAACATTTCAGTACCTAGGTCATGAAAAGTCGTAATTTTTAGAGTTTCAACTTTTAAGACTAATTACAAACAGTTTTATCTCTTCAACCTTAGATCACGCTTTAACAGCTCTAGTTCTATTGAGTTCTCTCCTGTATATTTATGGCACTTTGATGAAGTTTTAAGTCTATTGGCACCGTAAAATGTATAACGCAGCCAGTATAATAAGACCTCTATTTCCTAGTTAGAATTTTAGAATGGTTGAATGTCGTAGGCGATAGGGTTGTGTAGGGCCAATCATCATCATTATCATTGACCACTCCTTGACATAGGCTTCCCCTAATGAGCGCCATTGCGCCCTGTCCTCAGCTCGACGCATCCAGCCTCCACCAGCAGCCTTTCGCAGATCGTCACTCCACCTGGCCGGAGGGCGTCCTACACTACGTTTGCCGAACCGCGGTCTCTACTCAAAAACTCGTTTACCCCAATGGTAGGGGCCTGTGTACGCAAAAAAAAAACATGGACACTTTAAGGAAATATCCGCAAAACTTGACACCAAATTTCACACGTCGAAACTCCTTCGTAGATTTGCCAAAAGTTAATTAATGTCGACTTTATTCCATCGACGTATGCGTCTGAATTGTCTGTAACGTACTTATATACCTATAGCTTATGTGATGCTTATGTGAACTTTTGATAAAAAAAAATTGCCATAATTGACAAGCTCCGCCTACCACAGCACATATTGTTATGTAAGGTATAGATACCTTATGTTCTGCTTATTTGAATGTTATTTTTAGGAATAATTGACAAGCCGAGCACATTTTTGCGGGGTCATTTTATAGTTTAAAGAATGCTTACATGACATTTTCCGTTCACAGTGTACGGCTCAAACTATACTGGCAGAGATTTAAAGTGAAGACACTTGGTACAGATCTGTTTGCTTCTCAGCGGTTTATGGGTGTAGATAATGGGGGTGTAGCAAAGGCAGATGGGACTTCCTAAGGCTATGTGCTCAGCGATTTAATAGTTTTCTACCTCCAGCATCAGTTGCTGATGAGATATTGATAGCGATGCAAAGTCAATTTAGTTTTGTGTTAATTTAAGGTGGAAAATGAGAATGAGGGGAATTTTTAAGGGACGAATTTAATGCCGCCAGCGTCTTGGAGATCTGGCAGTGATCTGGATCAGTTGTGGTATCTGTAGATGGTTTGTAATGGTTCTTAAATTGATCAACTGTTTCAGATGTATTAGTCTATAGTATGTATTAAGATAGATCTGTATTATATCTAAAAAAAAGTCTTGTTAAAAATTATATCACTTAGATTTTATAGTGATTCCATACTGTGCAAGTAAATACACTTGTTGATGTCCTTGTAATGTTTTTTTACATAGTAAAGGATTGTGTTTATACATTTTTACTCGACTGCAAAGAAAAGAAGGAAGGTAATGTGTTTAAGATAATATTTATGTTTGTATGGAAGAGTGTTTTTATGTGTATGCGAGTTACTTTGGCTGTCGCTGTAGCCCAAACGGCTGGACGGATTTTGACAAATAAGGTGTCGTTAGATTCGTTTGGATCACAAAAGTGACACTATACAAAAATCTATTTTAAGTTACTTTCGGACGGTTTTTTAATTTTCATGCAATAAACACTAATTTACTGTATTTTATCGATAGCTATCTTCAGAGATGAATATAAATTACCTTTCTTTTGATACGATAGTATCTTTACAATTGTGATTCCTGATTCATTAAATGGTTCCTAAAAATGGATTTCTTTTAATTCACCCTTAAACAACAAACCAGTTTACATGGTAACTTGTAGGCTGCATTACATTAGTATGTATGTCACGGCGAAATGTTTGTGCTTTTTCTCGAGGTCTGTTGACAATACGTGTGATTGTCACGCGTCTTTGTTACGGTCACGGCGTAATGCTCGCTTGAGTTACTGACCAAGTGAAAGTTGGGAATAAATCGATTTATGAGTCTACATAACTTGCGTCCAACTTGCGAGACAGTAGCTTAGTAGTAGTAGGTAATAGCTTAGTAGCTAGTGATCCCATAACGTCAGAACTCTTGCCAAAAGGAGACATTTATTAAAACTGAGATTACTATCGTAGTCATAGCTTTTTTGTTTTTTGTATTAATATAATGTTTCTGTGTTAAAACTTTGCACTTGCCGCTGACTACCTCCAAAATATCAACCTAACCAAAAAACATGATCACAACTGTAATCCTCAGGCTCGGTAGATATTTCTTCAGATTAGTTACGTAGATCTTTTTGAGGATATCTAAAGAGGGTAGTCAAAGGCACGTCCAAACATGATATTTATCTTCGCTATCGTTATTTTACTTGGTATCAGAAATGGAAGACAATTGGTCAACTTAGACGGCATGACAATTTCACCAAAACCATTATAGTAGGAAAAGTGGTTAGAAAAAGAAAGAGGAAGACCAAGGATAAGCTATATGAGTCGAGTAAAAGAGAAGGTTGCTGTAATGTCGTATAAAGAAGTCAAGAAGGCCCTGGAAAAAACTAAGTGGAGAAAAATTAATTAGTTAAACAAGAGTCAAACTCAGATTGATAATCTTTGTCTGAGTATCTGAAGTATGAACTAACATCTATTACTCAGGATTATAAATATTCGCGAATCTTATGCCCACAAAACATCCGCACATGAATTTCGAGATATTATTTTCTACTTGTCTGAAAGTTACTTGTTCGTATTGTAGATTTTACGTTCGGTATTCTCAGCTTTCTTATTGTATGGGAGTAATTGTGCTTGGTTGCTCACACCATGATTAAAATCTATTGTTTCTTGGGAGACGCGCTCTTGATAATATCTTGTCTTATTCACCATACAGTACATTATATCTCAAATATTGTGTCGGCACGCGAAACAATGTTTTGTAGATGTTTTTGTTTTCTATTTATTAATATTTTTTTGTTTTTTAAAGGGTTATTGGTATTTTCTTTGTTAATCAGAACATGATTACGACTGTAACCTCCAGGGTCAGTAGCTATCTCCTCATATCTCTAGTTACCTACATATATCATTGAGGATCTAAAGAGGCACGGCCAAACGTGATATTTGACACAATAAGCCCACATTTTGTTAGGATATGACGGTTTCCTCGCGATATTTTCCTTCACAGATAAGAGCACTGGCATTGTGCACATAATTTTAAAAGAAAAACTCGTAGGAGCACGACTTAGTTTGATCCCCCGACCTTCGGATCGTAAGTCAGGGGTGCTACCGCTACACGACCAGTGTCTTCGTTATTCATATCTTTTTATACTTAAATGTACTAATAGTTATAATATATATATCTATCTAGTAATTTATAATGTTTCCGAGACTAATTTTATATTATTAACGGCTAAATAATCACAGTAAGAACAGTTGATAAGTGTTAATAATAAGAAAAATAGTAAACTACGCATCTTTTTTATTGTTCTGTATTAATCAATAAGTAACAATGAATATTTATTTTGTCTATTTCATTAATTTGGTTTCACTATGCTCTATCTGTCGTCAATTCAACCATTCCTCTTTTATCATATCCGATGCCTTTTCTGCAATCATTACAGTAGGTGCATTTGTATTGCTTCTCACAATCAATGGCATTATAGACGCATCTACTACCCTTAGTTTATCTATACCATATACCCGTAATCTTGGGTCTACCACTGCATCTCTATCCCACTTAGGTCCCATTTTACACGTTCCTACTGGATGGTAGATTGTTGAAGTATACTGCATAAGTATACAAGTAAAGTAATCATCACTACCCCATAAGTATCCGGCACACGCTTGAACCGGTACTTTAACATAGCTTGCTCCGCTAAGTCTGAAAGCTTCAGTTTCTTCTAAACTGATGACAAATTTTAGACCTTCTATTAATACGGCTATGTCTTCTTTTTCTGTGAAGAATCTTGGATAAATTAACGGTGGACCAAAAACTGGGTCTGTATTGTTCAGTAATATAAACCCTCTGCTCTTTGGTGTAAGAAGCAATGGTCTTGCTGCTAATCCATCGTAGAATGCTAATGGAAAAGCAAAAGAAGCTATAGTTGTTGTTGGATCCGAATAAAATTCTTGTACGTTTCTAGCATCAAAATGAAATTGTATATCAGGAGCGTCGACATCAGCATATCGGGTTTTAATAAACGCTGTCCCACTAAGCGTTCCACTAGCTGTTAAAGGACCAGTTTTCTTCTCAGCCTGTGAATGATAGTCGTATATTTCATTAAAAAGTTGTTCTTCTTGAACTCTTGTCGACGTTTTGTTTGACAGACCTAGCACCAACGCATCAGTAGTCACATGATCTTGATAATTATGTCCCACACTCAATTCCGACAGAACAGGAATGTTCAGACCTTCGAGATGGTATTTTGGACCTATGCCAGACAACATCAATAACTTTGGAGAATTTGCCGCACCAGAACTTACTATAACTTCTTTTTTCGCTTCAACTGAATGATATATTCCATCTTTGATGTACTGTACTCCAAAAGCAGTCTTAGTTATAGGATCGATAAGGATTTTAGTTGCATATGCGTTTGTGATGATTTTCAAATTTGGCCTTATGTATCTTACAGGTCTGATATAAGCAGCATTGATTGAGAGTCTACGACCATTGATGGATGTGGATTGAGCTATGTCGGTACCGAGTTGGTTTTCACCATTAAAGTCAGTTGCGGGTAAGCCCTTCTCTTTAAAGCCTTGGACTAGCATCAGTGTGTTGATGTCTATGTAAGGATATCTTTCAACGTTCAATGGTCCACCGACAGAATGGTAATGCTTGTTTCGAGATTCAATGTCTTGATTGTTCTCTGCCTTTTTGAAATATGGGAGGACCTGAAAAATAAAAACAATGTTATTATAGACGTATCTACAAATGAGTCTTTTTTTGAGTATCTTTAAAATCTTATTTTGCGGTTTTTTATTCAATGAAGTATTAGCGTTTTGTATTTGTGTTATATTATTATCTGATATGTTTTGATACCTAGGTAGAGGTAGACCTAAGGAAAGATGGATGAACTGTGTGAAAGACGATATGATTGTGTAAGAAAAGAGTGACTACTAGGATGACGGATGATAGGGGAGAGCGGAGAAAGAGAATCTGCTGTGCCGACCCCACCCAGTGGGATAAGAGCAGGAAGATAATGATGATGATGATGATGATATTTTGATACCTCTCGATAGCTCCATCCTGGGTTACCAAGCTCTTCCCAGCTGTCGTAATCTCGCCTGTTTCCTCTCATGTACACCATATAGTTGACGGCACTAGAGCCACCCATGGATCTGCCTCTGTAATATGAAAATCATAGATGACACAAAAACAATTTGAAATTTTGTTGTAAAACATTGCACAAACATAAACACGTATTTACGTAAGTATTGGTTATTCACAACAAATATTCAAACCATACTTTTCTACATAACGACAAACTAACTAAAGACAACACTGAAATTGTTATTGTTATAAATCACACTGCGTACTATATCGAAGCAAATAATTTAAACATACAGGTAGGTAAGCCGTACAATTGTAAATTATAAATGTAAATTGTAAATGTAAATGTAAATTGTGATTACAAAACACAATGCAAGGTGTACATTACATAAAGCGTTGCAATGTAAAGAACTGTAAGTTAAGTACAGATTTATATTTGCGTGTAAGAGCCGTACTACAGGAGCGGTTGTGACGCCACAGGATTTGCTAATACCGCATTCATAAACCGCAGTTTATGAAATACCTACACTACATAATTTTCCGTCGCGGTGGCGAAAACAAATTGACAGCCGTATGCAGTGTCAAATTGCTTTTAATATAACATGACAGCTGTTTCTGTAGTTATTCATCTTATTTTGAAAATGTACTTAATATAGCTGTATTGTGTACGCTGTAGTTTGATTATCAGGGTTCCATTCGCAATTTCTTGCGGCGTCAAAACCGTCCGTTTAAATTGGCTCTTAATTGAATGTTGTAATTACTGTGTGTGATTACCGAAAGCATTACGGATGCAAGTTCATTTGAGAGTAAAATCAACATTATTCATATTAAGTTTTTTTTACGTTATTATTGAAGTAACATTCTGTGCTGCCACGAAATGTGTATCGAATATTAATACAAAATATGATTTCTTGAGAATTTTATAAATAAAAATAAATAATCAGTTTCGTTAAGAAATCTGTCAGTTATGTTTTATGTAAAAGTAAACACGACCTTTGAATTTATTGATTACAGATGATTGATGTACTCACTTAAAACGCTGTAATAGTTGGAACAGCTTTTTGATAAAAGAAAGTTATTACGATTATCTAACAAATGAACTTGATCACATAAATAAGTCTAAGTAACCTTTGTGGAGTAACATCGTAGATGACTCACCATCAACAATGCATTGATCTGTAAATAACCACTTAATAATATCAATAAACTATATTCGAAATAATAACAAATAAATCAAAACTGTTTTATTTAAATAAGTTTGTTTCAAACTGAAATACAATTCGAGACTGAAATACAAAGAGGCGCACTTTAATCCTTTCATCACACTAACTACAAACTAGTGACACGATAAAATGAAAATCATAAAGTTAAACTAAATTGTAATATTTTTTGCTTTATATTGTTTCTAGATTTGACGACATTTTCATCATATAAAATGTTTCCAATCTTCTTTCACCATATCAGAAACCTTCTCGCCAATCATTATAACCGGTGCATTCGTGTTACCCCGAACTATATTTGGCATGATAGAAGCATCAGCAATCCTCAAATGTTTTACACCGTAAACTTTAAGTCTCGGGTCTACTACTGCATCGATGTCATTAGCTGGTCCCATCTTACACGTGCCTGAAGGATGAAAAATTGTGGTAGTGTATCTTGTGAATAAACAGGCAAAGTATTCGTCGGTTCCCCATTTATGTTTGGAGCAAGCTTCGACTGGTTCCTTGATAAATTTTACTCCGTTATATTTGAATGCTTCAGTGTCTTCTAATTTCACAGCAAATTTTAGTGCGGATACCAAAGTATTTAAATCATCTCTTGCTGTAAAAAATCTAGGGTATATCATTGGAATACCAAACACAGGATCAGTGGTGTTTAAAGTGATGTAACCTCTGCTTTTAGGTGATAGTAAAATTGGTCTTACATTTATGCTATCGTAGTATGAAAAAGGTAGTTTGTTTGTAGCTAAGTATGTTGTGGGATCTGAGTAAAACTCTTTAGAGTTGCGTCCGTCAAAATGAAATTGTATATCTGGCACTGTTTTGTCACCATCAACTTCATTCGCTGTTTTTATGAACGCTGTTAGTTGCAAAACGCCCGTAGCAGAAAGTTGACCGTATTTTGGATCTTTCTTTGAATATTTTGCAATTTCTGTCAAAATTTGGTTTCCTTGTATGATGGTCGATGTATTGTTTGTAAGCTTCATCAACATTGCATCTGTAGTTACATGATCTTGTAAGTTTTTTCCAACACTCAATTCCTTGACTATACGTATTTTCAATGGTTGCAGATTTTCTAACCGACCAATTCCAGATAGCATTAATATTTTAGGTGTTCCCAATGCACCAGCACTGAGTATCACTTCTTTTTTTGCATGAACTTCATGCCAAACTCCTTGTTTAAAATATTTGACTCCATACGCTATCATTTTCTCTTGATTTATCAGAACCTTAGTAACTTGAGCCTGTGTGATTACTACAAGGTTTCTCCTTTTATATCTGACAGATCTTACAAAAGCGGCATTGGTTGATTGTCTTTTTCCATTTTTAAAAGTATTCTGAACGGTCATCGTACCAATTTGTGACTTACCATTGAAATCGACAAACGGCAATCCAGTTTCATGAAATGCATTTACAAGGATTCGGACATTTTTATCTTGGTAATTAAATCTTTTAACATTGAGATAGCCACCAGTACTATGGTGTATAGTATCTTTAGCTTCTATATCCATATTGTTTTCTGATTTTTTGAAATAAGGTAGCACCTGAAATAAATGTTCATCATTATCATCACTCATGTTACAGATATCAACATCTTCAACTTATTAAAGTACTTCTCTGTAGCTCCATCCGTAGTTTCCTAAATCAGCCCAAACGTCATAATCTCTTTTATTTCCACGCATATACACCAGGTAGTTTATTGCACTGGAACCTCCCATTACTTTTCCGCTGGAAATGTAAATGGTTAATAACGTTGTTCGAAAAGTGGTTAATAAATTAATAATGTAACCGCAGGCTGTAACAAAATGTATTTCAACAATGATTCGTTGGCGTTGTGAATTTAAATTTTACATTTCATATCAATCAATCAAAATGGAGATAGGGTACTGAAAAAATAAAAAGAGAACAACAGTAAAAAAGCTATTTTTAAACCATCTTTTTTGGCTAAATTATCAGGGCTGCCGTTCTTTGATTGTCACTGTCAAAGATCGGCAGGTCTGAGAAACTTTAATAATTAATACTTTTTACCTCTATAAGACAATTTTGAAACCTCTCACAGGTATCAAAATTGTCTCCACAAGGCCTCCTAAGTAAGTCCCTAGTCACCTTACGTTTTTAGAAACAAGACATTCTCTTTTATCATCTTTGATGCCTTTTATCATCTCCCTGCCCTTATCCCTCTAGGTAGGGTTGGTAAGAGATGACTACTACACGACTTTAAATTATTATTAATATAATAAACTAATTTTCCCCACGGCTTTGCTCGCAATGTACCAAAAAATATAGCCTATATTCATCCTGAAAGTTCATTCTAAGCATTGGAGAAAGAATTTTTGAAATCGGATAGTTAGTGTCAGAGATTACCTCCTACATACAAACAAATAAATTTGATCTATTTACTTATTATATAATATTAGTGTACTTGTAGATGATCAAATATTAGATTTGGATTTGGAAAATATTGGACAGCAAAGTCCGCTAAAAACAAAACTGCACAAATAAAAGTACAAGCTCTATCCTTGTCCAATTTCAATCTTTATAATTATAATAGTTACATACTAAAATAATTTAATTATTGACTAAATTTTTTACATTTGTGTCTTTAACGTTTTCAATAATTTAAAATAAACAGTTCTTCAAAAAAAATTGTTTTGGGTCTATTTCAAAATAAATACTATGATGGAAAACAAACCGAATACGAAGTTAATTTATTTGAAATTAGTTTTTGATGTTTGACCAATTCTTCCTTGATACAATATTTTATTAAATTGTTGCTTTATTAGATGATATTAACCATTAGATTTTATCAGTTTATATTCATTTTATTAAATACTACCTTTCACCCGTGGCTTTGCTCGTGAGGTACCTTCCTAAAATATAACTTATGTTCATCCTGAAGTTCATTATACGCAACGGTGATACAAATTTTGAAATCGGATGTTTAGATTTGGAGATTACATACAAACTGTAATCTATCAGCTATCTGGTTCCCATAGTACAAGCTTTGCTTAGTTTGGGACTAGATGGCGTTGTGTGAAATGTCAAACATTATTTATTTATTTATGATACCTATCTATAATTTGTTTTTTCTAATTACTATTCTGTTTTAAATTGATAACTTACTATGTGTGTCTGTCAAATAAAATAATATTTTAAACTTACTAGTGTGTCCCTTACTACATATGTGTGTCTGTCAAATAAATAGGAATTATTTGACAGACACACTAGTAAGTTATCAATTTAAAACAGAACAAGAAAAAGGAAAAAAGAAGATGATATTATTTTTTTTTTTTTTTTATAAGCCTTACCTGGTCCAAGCACAAGATTGGCCTCTCTGCGCTCTGCAGGTCAACTCTTCAGGCTGGGTCCGGTACATCCAGTCTATGCTGGACCTGGCCAGCGCTGGCGCCAGTGCTGGCACACTGGTGATCTCTGGTTCTTCCGGACCTGCTTCTAGTAGAAGTACCTGAGGATATAACAAAAATTATTATTAGTATTAAACGGGTATTTATCACGTTTATTTACCTATTTTTCCCGACGTTTCGACAGGTTTCCACACTGTCGTGGTCACTGGATGACTGATGTCGTCATGATGATGACCCGTTTAATACTAATAATAATGTATTCTGATCGCGTAAGTTTAAAAATATATATAGGTAACAATAATTGTGTAAGAGACAAAATAAGATGAGTAGGTATTGTTAGAAGTTTTGTGAATTTCACTGGCATAAACAATAAAATAAACTAAATTTTATCTGAGTTTCCAAGTTTCAATAATCTTCCCACTGCTGTCCCACTGCTAGTCACATCAACCATCCTTATCCTTCAAGGTCTCTCACCATCCACCCTCGAAGGTATTCTTAGCTCCCTTGACCCAAGGCTGAAATTGCGCCTTGGCACTATGGGCACTTGGGACCTTGGTTAGTTGTGTCTATTCATGTTTGGGGGAGTTTAGACCTATCATTTTTGATTACATTGTAATAGTAGCTTGCTTCGCTCGCCAGTTTCTTATTAATTAGTAGTTTTGTATCTACTGCTATAATTATTGTGATGTGAAAAGAAAACTTTGTAATACTCTTGACATGCGTAGACCAGGATACCACACAAGCAACGCTGCGGGATAAACATAGTTACGTAAAACAAAGGTCTTGCTTCGCTCACTACACCTGGACATTAAACAGTAAGTGGTTTGAATAAAAAACTAACTCATCTCCACTCCCCACAAAGTTTGATTGGCTTTACATGTTTTGGTTTTCTAAAAAGTGGACACCGCTTCCATTGACAAAAACGGAAATAATGTGAAGATAAAAAATAAACTCAGTACTATAATTATAATCCTACTAGTATACTACTAATAATTATAAATTCAAAATTTGGATGGATGTATCTAGATATATCTCCTCAGACATTATCTCCTCGTAAGAATATAAAAATAACATTATTGAGCAATATAAATAACAAATATTAATTTAATATTTTTTCGATTTTTTTTCAACTTGAAAAAATACAGAGAGCGCTGGTGGTGTAGTGGTAGCACCCCTGCCTCACGATCCAAAGGTCGTGGCTTCAAACCTGGTCGTGCACCAATGAGTTTTTCCATTCGAAAAATTTATGTGCGCAATGCCAGTGCTCTTAAACGGTGAAGGAAAACATCGTGAGGAAACCGGCATACCCTAGAACCAAAAACTCGAAGGTATGTGTCATAGGTTAGTATTCTTATAAGCGGCGATGATATGATTTGTCACGTACGGAATACTAACTATTGTGCAAAATGTGGGAATGTACCAAATGTCATGTTTGGACTTGCCTCTGACTACCCTCTTTAGATATCCTCAAAGATCTTAGTAACTAAAGATCTGAGGAGATATCTACCGAGCCTGGGGATTACAGTCGTGATCATAATTATTTTTAAATTAATAAATACAAGTTCCCATAAACTCAATCGGGCAAACAAGCATACGACCCACCTGTCAGTGGTTACCGTAACAGTCCCAAAGATATCACGCGTCTTTCATTACCTTTATAACTCTAAATGATATATTCAGCGAGGAGCAAACTAGTTATTTTCTAGGAACTGTAGTATCTAACCAATAGCTGAGTGGGTACGCGTACCTCGATACTGGGAAACTTTGTCTATGATTTGGCAGCTAAAAGGTGTGCCATTTCACTCCGAAAAGTTCGGAGCTAACAATAGTTTCCGAATCGAATTTCGAAACTCAAAAATGTATAGTTACCAAAATGAATCATTTTTTAATAAAAAAGATAAAGGCAGGAGAATGATAAATGATGGAGAAAAAAAAGCAATCTAGGGCTAATTTTTGTACATAATAATTTGATAAGATTTTTTTCAATTTGATAAAAAATTACGCACCTGACTAACCTTCACACTGCTCTGTCACACTATAGTCCATTGAAATGTTACATTTTTTAGGCCTTACCTTGCGTTTTTAGAGGACGCAATTTTATTTTTTTGATGTGTAGGGGGGGTCAGTGTAAAGCTAAAACCAAGTTTGTGGGGTCGCCACCCTTGTCCCACGGCCGCCATCTTGAAAATAGGGGTTGAAATGGTTTTTACAGTATATCTCTTAAACTATTTATTTGATAAAAAAAAATTGTGAACATTTTTTGTTGCAAATTAAATTCTCTACAACTTTGGTCCAGTAACTTTTTGTCGTAGAACTATAAATAAAAAAGTTATAAGCGAAAATCTTCAGAAATTCGAGAAAAAAATTTATATTTTTCGATGTAACTTTTTTTTTATCATTTTACGAAAAAATGATCTCTGACCATTTTTGTAGATCGTTTTTTGAGGAACAACTTTTATTCGCATCATTTTTTCATTTAGTCAATAGCTAAGGTTTTACAGCGCTCCGAAGTGAGTAGGTACTATTTTTCAGTACTCTTAACTATACCTATATTATACGTGTGTACTAATAATATGTCATCAGTTATTTTTGTTATTATAACTTTTTTAATCATAAATTTTGCAATATTATTAATAATTAATTTAAAATTGAAAATTAAAACCTCTTTTCTACACTTGATAGTCCGAGCAATATAAAAAAAATCACAATTTCTGTTAAATATTTTATCATTTACAGCTTTAATCAGTCACCTTTAGAATTTTCATTTTTACATTATCGATACAAAGTTCTTTGACATTATTATTTCGATCCTATTCCGAATTCGACACCATTTCCCACTGAATTCGAATATTCGCACATTCCTAAAGAAAACTACGCCGTTATTAATTCCAAACTAGACGTGAATGAAGTTAGCGATGGCGCGGCTGAAGAATATTAATACATTTTGCGGTACTGTATCAAAGGTTGGAACAGGTTTGAGGTAAGTGCTGGGTTTAATTGGTTACTTGGTTTAAGTAGTGTTTAGAACGAACACTAAATCTAGATAATATAAACTCTGACTGACTGACACATCAAGGCAAAGCTTAACTACTTCTATTTTTTACATGACTTCTATTTCTTTGCTCAGTGGAGCAAAACCTGTAGGTCTACCATGAGCTTTCACAATCTACACTCGCTAGCGACTGTATTTAAAAAAATGTATGAAAACTTGTACAGCGCCTCTAGCGGATAGTTGGGTACTAAAACGTCACGTATTTAACTATCCTACGTCACAGCGTACTACAGCAACTGTAGTTTGCGCTTCATTCATTTGATTAGAATTTGGTACCATGAGTAAAAATTTTGACAGATGTCATAGTAACGTATTATTACTACTGTAGTAACGTCAGCCGATCTTAATGTGACAACTCATGGTAGGTGTACAGTGCGAAGCGAGTGAATGGTTCTGAGGATGCTTCGTGGAGAAGCGAAACACGTGTCGAATTTCTATAAGAGTTTGTGTTGTTAAGCTCATTAGATAATAGTTTAGCGGAAAAGTACTAGATATTTCCGCCCTTTTCAGTACAAAGCCTAACTAAACAAAAACTTTCACGACTGTAATCCCCAGGCTTGGTCGAAACCTCCACAGATCTCTAGTTACTTAGCGGGATATTTAAAGAAGGTAGGCATAGGCACATCCAATGTATTGCTTAATGTATTGCTCTCAAATTATTTTTTGTACTTATTTATACTTTGTTTTTCGAAGACATTACCAACAAAACTCCAATCTAACTGAAAGGATAGCAGTAAAAAGCAATATCCTCGGATAGGAAACTAATCCCCTCAGTTATCGCTCAGTAGGATTGTCTTTAAATTAGTGTGGACACACAAAACTTGTATTGTAATGGTGATGTAAAGTTTACTGGAAATGTTTATTTACACCATTCAAAAAGGATTTTTAAATACATTTTGTTCCAAAAATCTAGGTAAGTACTACATAGTTAAGATATAGCTCAAACGTTTCAACAAAAATTGTCTTTTGCAAAAAAATATTTCTACAGAAATGTAGGTAGGTTCCTGTAATCAGTTGAATTTTCTATATTGCTAAGATAGCTCAGACGCTTCAAAAAAACATACACACCTAGGTATGTTCTCAAACGCTATAATAAAAATTAATTTCAAAATGTTTCACAAAAAAATGTATGTTTTGCAATAAGCTTATTTCTTTCCATAAAACAAAGGCTGTACCAAACGTAAATACAAAAGATTTTACGCTAAGTCGCACCTGATTGACTGATTTCAATTTTCCCTGAAAGGGCTAAATCGAGCGTATCCAGTACTAAGCGACATTTTACTCAAGTACCATAAAACTAAAACAATGAGAGACTCGGTCCCAAAGCGAAAAACTTTCACAATCGCGCTTCCATAGTAACTTCTACTTAGCCGATAGACTTTTAAGAATAGCTAACTCAATATTCATTCATCATTATCGCAAGGATTAAAATCACGATGATTTTTTTTTCAAAATAAATGACTTCTTTGTAAATATTTTTCTGTGTAAGTATAAAAAAATACAAGAATTACAAAAAGTTTTACTGCGATGCATTCGCCTTTCAACTTTTATTACTTTCATATTTTTTCTCGTTCTTGACGCGAGGTCTACCTTAGCCGTAAACAAAATGTAAACCAAAGTTTTTTACTATTCACTTTGCTTGTATCAAGAACTATAAAATATTTAGTTAAATCGTGATATAATTAAAAAATAATAATGTAAAAAAACTCACTACGAGTATATTACCCAACGCAATTGTTGTTTCGTAATTAATTAATTCAAAACCACGGTAAGTGAACTAGATGTTTACATTGCGCTAGGCAAATAGTGTTTCGCGCAAAATATTCCGTTTCGTTATAAATGAAGCTTTTGAAAACGGAAGTTTTTAATATTGCTACGAAATAATTGGATTAATTCATTGAAAGTTTGAGATTGGCTGGATCGGTTTAAAGCTGATTGCATTTTCTTGTTGCGATTCGCGGAAGTAAAAGTTTGAGTTTCTTTGTGTTTTATGTTTATGAAATAGCTGTAATTGAAATTTATTCTTCATATTTCCCTTAGTTTGTAAGCAATTTTGATAATTTTTAAACTATTTTATAAAAAACTGGCTGTCCCAGCGAATTTGTACCACCTTAGAATTAATAAAAGAACTGTTTAATTTTCAAACGTTTTAATAGTTATTCTGCAGAGACTAATTGAACAAATGAAAAATCATGAAAATCGGTTCTAGAGTTATAAGTGTTCGAATAAACCCTTTGTTTTATATATTGAGATGATCCCATATAAATTACTCGTATAAGCCCATGGTATTGCTACTTTTCCTGCAAAACTTAAAAGACGTCATAATTTCCTGAAATCTTGACTTGCTCAAGCGTTGGCCGACGATTTTTCTTTTATTTTTACCCGACTGCAAATCGAAAAAGTATGTAATGTTTTTGAGAGCATAGTAAAATTTCAATTGAGGTTTTAATAAATTATTCTGTTATTATTTGAAGTTAGTTTTTAGTTTTTTGTAAAAAGTATATTACTTTTAAATTTATTTAAGTACCTTTAACGTAATTTTATGTCAACCAATATTTAATACTTGCTTAAATTCGGTCGCAATTTTGTACATTTTCATATTTTTGTATTGTGTTGACATTAATATAATGATACCTGTCCAAACCACTATGGATTCCGTAAATAATAAATAATTGAATTTACAAAAATAAAACAGGTCATTATTCAATTATTATGATATTTAAATTGAATAATTTTGGGATAATAATATTGTTTTCACAAAATTATTCGCCATTGCTGTCGCTAAACATCAGTATTGTTATTTACCAAACGATATCGAATGCCACGTTAACAGGACCCAAATGATTTAAAACCTTATTTAATTTAACATAGAGTCGAATCAGCCACATGAGCTGATAAAACTAAAGGTGATAAGTCTTTTTGGTAAGCTAGTGATTTGCTGTCTTTCGGATTCAGCCAAAAATGCGAACGCTTAATTTGTTTAAAAAACTCAATCAAATATTGTTAGTTTTTTTCAAAAATATTATTATAGTATCAGCTAAATAGTTTGCATACAAGCTTTTCTATGTTTCGGGCTAGATGGCGTTGTGTCATCAATATTTTTTGTTTTTGACTTCATTTTGATTCATTGGTGAATTGAGTACCTACCAATTTCTATCATCATTATTCTTCTGCCCTTATCCCACGCGTGGGGTCGGCACAACATGTTTTCTTCTTCCACTCACTCAACTTTGAGTCTACTCCTCTTACATTCATATCATCTTTCACACAATCAAACCACTTTTTTTCGGCTTTCTTGTTCTTGCGTACCCAGATCCACTCATACCCATAACTTATGGTGACATGGTTTCTACTAGCACTAATTTCTATACCTACTTAGTTGGATATCTTGATTGGATTTTGAATAGACACTCCGAGTCGTTCCGATTTATAAATTAATTCGCAACTCTTTACTGTGCGTGTCGGACATGCGGTTGGTAAATTTATTATATTTATTGTTATTACAAACAATGTCGAAAGCAGTGTGTTTGTGTACAAACAGCACGGAGTATTGACAACAATTGTTATTTTTGGCAAGGACTTAATAACTTACTAGCTGCAACTCATGGTTTCACGCGGTTATACAGTTTTTATTTTTCATTTTACTTAAGTAATAACGGCGATAGGAGTGGACAAAACACGATAACACAAAGCACGACGTTGTTTCTAGGTTGACGATCTCAGTGGCGCAGCGGGCAAGAGTCCGCCTGCGACGCAAGAGGTTGCGGGTTCGATTCCCGCCTCGGAACAAATTTGTGTACGATCTGCAGAAATTTGTTCCGTTGGTCTGGGTGTGTATGTATAGTAAAAAATATCTATCTATGTACCTATATCATGTATTAAATATATCAGTTATCTAGTACCCATAACACAAGCTTTGAGTAGCTTACTTTGGGGCTAGATGATGCTGTGTAGATTGTCCAGCATTATTATTATTATTATTATTATTAATTATGAAATCAATATGCAAAGTCAATATATAATATGTATTCAATTATATCACAAGAATCACTTTGAAACGTCTTACTAAACATCATACCTACTATGGTGAATATAAGTGGCAATTCCAGCCTAACCTATGTCCGAGAAGAACAGGCAAGAAACTCGTTTCGGTCATAGCGGTTTTTTGTATGACCCTTCTTACAAAATACAAAGCATACTAATTATATTCATTTTACAGCTAAACACAGAATTCACTGAAAAAAAAAGTATCCAAAAGTTGAAAAACGCCAAGGTTTGCTGAAATGAAAATTGTTGACCTATAATTAGGACCATATTTATATGTATATTATAACCTATAATGGCTTATTCTTAGGTTCTTTAAAAGACTTTATTCGTACACTTTCACAGTCTTTTCGAAATTTTCACGTTTTACATCATACTTTTTTTTTAAATGTTTTATTCGACTTACTGGTCAGCATAATATACATTTGTCAAAGAAAAAATCCATTGGTGCATGACTAAGGTTGATATTACCACTAGATCACTAACTCTCAGCATATATAATATATAATTATACAATAGCGTACAGGTACAAATAAGTACATAGCATTGTTTACGCTCGACTTCGCGGCAATTTATCTTTTAATTAATAAGAAAGATAGGCAGTTAGTAACCAAACCTTACTAATACGCAAAACGCAATGATGGCGCGTTCTAATTTTTCTAATTTTTCCTATGGCACCATTCTAGTAGTTTCATATTTTTTCAATTTGATCAGAATATAACTGTGATTGTTTAATAATTAACATTTTACGTTTACTATAGTGAAAAGAAATAATATATCGACATGCCAGCGCACCGTAAATAAAGCCGTATTCTCAAGTGATAAGGTTATTTTCACAATGAAAACATCATCGGAAACCGCAACTTAGTCAGTTTCGCACGTATTGACCATTATTTACTGTAGCTAATTAAGTTGAAAGGAAGGTTTAGGGTCTGGGCAAGCTTATTCCAAAAAAAAATAATCCCAGGACTAATAAAGCATTCTGTAAGTAAGTGTAAGTAAGTGAATTTCTACTTGATGCATAAATCTAAAATAAGTGAAAAAAAGGCAAAGAGTAATCTACTACTATTTTAATTTATGCATAGTCAGCCTTCGACTGATGACGTATTTAATAAAAAAACGTTCCAATCTGTTGTAGTTGTTGAAATGAAACAAAGGGATACTCAGTCAAGGTAAGGTACTTACTGCTGTCTCTATTGTTCTCGTTTCGCAATATTCATGATCAATGTTCATTAAGTTTTTACTTGAATCTAGTTTAAAAATGAAAAAATCTGTCGCAATGATTAGTGAGAGCATTATTGATTAAAGTATTATTTACGGTATAACAGAGTTTTTGTCATAAAATGCGAATAATGAACTTGAAATAAATATGTTGTACGAGCACGTACACTGTTCTACTTAATAGTGCCATCTAAACACTTAATTTGCACTTTACGCCAGTCATTAGAATCCGCGAATCAGTTCGCGTTCGGTAATCAATCAAACCGCGCGTCTCATTATCATTTCATCATTATCATAAGTTTTTCTATCAATATATCATTTAAAATTTATCTCTGAGTTTTACTGATATTAACTATCACTTCGCCAGGGTGTACGGACCGTACACCCTTTTTTTTAAATTTTAAAACTGATATGACTCAGTGAATAGTGTGCTACGCAAAAGTGACTCTAACGCAAGTGAGGAGAAACACCAGCGAGTAGACTATCAACTATCATAGTGGGCAACAGTTCACATTATCATAATATCAACGGGTAGCAACAGCTACCAACCAGGGCTGTGAGCAAACAGCTCACCCTATCGTATCAACGGGCAGCAACAGTTGCCAACCAGGAGACGTGGGCCAGGCCGGTTCGCGATCACCAAAGCAGGGTATCAACAGATACCTCAGGACGGGTACGCAGCAGATCAGCTCGCGATCACCGTTCATCAAGTATCAAGATATCAAGTAAGATCTTTCCATTTTTGCTTCTCTTGTCATCAAACTCATCAGTATGTCGAGCATGGAAGACTTACTAGTAGTTCAAGAGCAAATATCAAATGCGATTGAACAACTCTATTCGAACTTTAAGAAAGACGGGTCGGATAGGAAAACTCCAGATTATGTTAAGCGATGGTTAGACACACTAGATCAGTACTGGAACGAATATCAGTCAAATCATATTAAGCTGTGCGGATTTGGTACTAAGTCTGATTCTTACTTTACAACTAATCAATTTGAGAAAACTGGAGAAAAATATACCAATATCAGGGCAGCTATTCTAAACTATACGAGGCCGAAGGATGATACCAGACCTTCGACTCCACTTATCAAACCAGCGACCCCCATGGCAGTGCCGGGGACTCCCATGCAGGATTTCTCGCTTCAAGCTCGGGGTAGCAATAGCAAGACCGATGAGATGCTGCGGAAGCAAAGCAGTAATTTCAAGGCATTTGAGCATACGATTTCGAACATCAATTTAGATTTCATAACAGAAAAATGGGAATTCGATCATTTGTTGCGTTCCATTCAATCTCGTTGGACTACAATCGACACTCTTCATTGGGAGCTGGATAGTGAATCAGGTCACAACAGCTCAGAGTATGAATCGCATTTTTTCAAAGCTGAGAAAAAGTTCAATGAAATAATCAAAGCCATAAACAAGAAGATGTGTTCTGTCTCGCACAGGGAGCATTCCACACCTAAAATGGAAATTCCAACATTTTCTGGCAACTATCATCAATGGTCCAGTTTCAAAGATCTTTTTACGGAAACTATACATGCGAATCCGACCTTATCTAACGCTCAGAAAATGCAATTTTTGAAAACCAAGGTGAAGGGTGAAGCTGAAAGATTGATTCAACATTTATCAATATCATCTGACAATTATCCTGTTAGCTGGGATCTACTTAATCATAGGTATAACAACAAACGGCTAATTTTGAGTTCGCATTTCGATTTAATGCTCAACATACCAGCGGTCCAGCAATTATCACGTAATCATATCAAGAAAATCCACGATGTTACCCTAGAAAGCCTCAATGCTATCAAGAATTTAGGAGTAGATGTAGATTCGTGGGATCCTCTTATCATTCATCTCATGTGCCAAAAACTGGACACGGAGACCCTCACCGATTATCTCTCTTCGGTAAAGGAACCTAAGGAGGTACCGAAACTTGAAGAGTTCTTATCATTTTTAGAGAAGACTTTCACAACTCTAGAAACTTCTCAAAGAAAAGCTGAACCAAAATCACATCAAAATCATAAAACTCATAACAATAAGTCTAATATGAAGCAATCATCGACCGAACGTAGCATTGCGCAAGCGGTCAACAGCAAAAATGTCTATACGACAAAATATTATAAATGTGCAATTTGCAAAACTAATTTCCACGGAATTTTTAGCTGTAATAAATTTCGAGAAATGACCCCGGCAATAAAACGCAAAACAACTGAGAAGCTGAAATTATGCGAAAACTGTCTTTATTGTCACTATGGCAATGAGTGTATTTCAGAAAAGCGCTGCCGTGAGTGCAAACAAGCACATAACACACTTTTACACGAAGCGTTTGCGCAGCATGACAACGAGGCCGCGACGTCGACTTCGAGCAATGCGAACGTCAGCACACCTAAACAAGGGCAAAAATCAGCAATTCGAAGCTCGCACGTGTCATTGCAAACTGAAATACCGGAGATACTCTTAGCAACAGCTGTGATCAGAGTAGAAACTTCAAACGGTTCCTTTATTAACATGCGCGCACTCCTAGACCAGGGTTCCCAAACATCCCTTATCACTGAAAATGCAGCACAGCTTTTGGGTCTACCTCGCCAAAGATGTCAGGGCGTGATCACTGGAATAGGCGCAAAGCAAGCGCATTGCAAAGGAGCAATCAATATCAAATGTGTATCTACAAACCAGAATTTTGAGTTTCGCACTGATGTACTTATCATGAAAAATCTTATCAAAAATCTACCAAGTCATTCTTTCAAGACGCCGGATTGGTCATACTTGGATCATATCACTCTAGCAGACCCCGAATACAATATCAGCCGTCCAGTCGACATTCTCTTCGGAGCCGATATTTATTCTTTGATCATTTTAGAAGGAATTTGTAGAGGCGAGCATAATAATTCTCCCATTGCGCAAAACACGCGTTTAGGGTGGATATTGAGTGGGTGCGCAAGGACATTGCAATGTAACGTAATTATCAACAATTTAGACGAAATACAAAGATTTTGGGAAATCGAGGACATTGCAGAAGAATCAAATTTATCATTGGAAGATCAGGAGTGCGTTCAGTACTACAAAAGCACTACCACTCGGCGAGAGGATGGTCGATATGAGGTAAGATTACCCCTAAAATCAGATTTCGAAAACAATTTGGGTCTGTCTAAAAATAGAGCAGTTGCACAGTTCAAATCATTAGAACGAAAATTCATAAAGAATCAGCAAATGGAGCAAAGCTATAAATCATTTATGAAAGAATATCAATCCATGGGCCACATGACTTCCGCTACAAGTAGCATCAAACCTGAATTTTATCTCACTCATCACGGGGTAGAACGGTCAGAATCAACAACCACTAAGTTTAGGGTCGTATTCAACGGATCGGCTAAAACATCGTCAGGCTACAGCTTAAATGACGTCATGAAATGTGGACCCAATCTTCAACAGGACCTGCAGTCTCTTATCATAAAGTGGCGACAGTATCAATTCGCTTATACTGCAGATATTGAAATGATGTTCAGACAGATTTTTATCAATAATCTCGACAGAAAGCTTCAAAAAATCATCTGGCGAGACTCTGAGCATGAAATTATCAAAGAATGGGAGCTGACGACCGTGACATACGGCACAAAAGCGGCTCCTTTCTTAGCAATGATGACTCTTCGACAGTTGGCATCAGATGAAAGATCAAATTATCAAAGTAGCCCAGCAGCTGATGTCCTTGAGAGTTCATTTTACATGGATGACCTTGTCCATGGGGCACATAAACTACAAGACGCAAAACAATTGCGCGAAGATATTATCATTCTACTGAAATCAGGTGGTTTCAACTTAAGAAAGTGGAAATCAAACGTCCCGGAACTATCAGACGCTATCAAAGAAAGCAGTAAGCAAGAAAGCTTCAATTTCAAGCAACTGGAAACATCCAAAACACTGGGACTTAGCTGGAATCACCAGCAGGACATGTTTATGTTCGAATCAAAAATTGTGTTTACCACCGAGCAAGAAACAAAAAGATCACTTTTATCAGACATATCAAAGTTATTTGACCCGCTCGGCTGGCTTGCACCGATATCAACCAAACTAAAAATCATTTTTCAGAAGGTATGGTTGTCCGCCATCAAATGGGATGACCCATTACCCGAAGATATTTTATCAGAATGGATCATTATAAAAAATGACATAGAAAACATAAATAAACTGCAAGTACCAAGGTGGCTATCAACAAACGAACGCGACGTCATCGAGTTACACGGCTTTTGTGACGCGTCGGCAAAAGCTTACGCTTGCGTTATTTATTGTAAAATCAAACGAGGTGAACAACCTATTATCACACTATTGGTCGCCAAAGCGAGGATAGTACCATGTGGAAAAAACATTACTCTCCCACGGTTGGAATTAAGCGCCGCTCATCTTCTATCAAAACTAGTGCTCAAAGTGCAACAGTGCTTGAGTACATACGATATCAAGTTATTTGGATGGTCCGACTCTATGATTGTCCTAGGATGGCTTAGTGGAGACCCAACTAGGTGGAAGACCTTCGTCGCAAATAGAGTGCGAGATATCACGAGTACAATGCCAGCAGCATGTTGGCGTTATGTTAAATCAGAGGAAAACCCGGCGGACTGTGCCAGCCGTGGATTAACAGCCTCACAGTTATCAAAGCATAGTTTGTGGTGGCAGGGACCGTCCTGGCTACCGGACTTTGATGGACAAGGCAAACAGCCAGAATTTTTTACCGATCAAGAGGTAAAGAAAGTTCGTCAAGTCAACGTTGTCACTGAACAAGATTTGGACAACAATATCATTTATAAACTACTATCGAATCACAGCACTATCAGCAGAGTTATTCGAATCGTATCTTGGATGTTCAGATTTATCAAAAAACGGGACACCAAACAAGCATACCTATCATTATCAGAAATCAATCAATCAGAAAACCTCATCATTAAACAAACCCAGCAGTTTGAATTTTCAAAGGAAATAAAAGCCATTAATGAGAGCGGTCAGGTGCAACCCAAGAGCAATATATCACAGCTGAATCCTTTTCTCGATGAAAATGGAATCCTACGAGTTGGAGGACGGCTAAGAAATGCAAATCTTCCTCACGAAATGAAACATCCGATCATCTTGTCAGGATCTAGTCGCATAGCAGAGCTTCTAATCAATGAAGCTCATAAAGCCTCATATCACGGCGGGGCTAGACTAACATCAGCATTTCTAAGAAAGAAGTATTGGCTCGTAGGAGGCAATAAAATAGTGAAGAAACAGCTACGTGGATGCGTCAAATGCAGACGCCACGACCCTATCAAACATGAACAAATAATGGGTGACTTACCAGCTGCTCGAACAAAACCTACAAGGCCCTTTTATCATACTGGCGTCGATTTTACTGGGTTCGTAGATGTCAAGTCAAGCAAGGGCCGCGGTATCAAATCAACCAAGGGATATATATCAGTGTTCGTGTGCATGGTCACCAAGGCTGTGCATCTCGAACTTGTGTCCGATCTTACCTCATCAGCCTTTTTAGCCGCTCTACGAAGAATGGCCGCTCGGAGAGGAGCTCCAAGTCATATCTATAGTGACAATGGCACAAACTTCGTAGGCGCTCACAAGATTCTCAACAGAGAATATCTAGATCTCCAAGCAACACTGGACGAAAACTTCTATACATCTATCACGGATATGAAAATCCAGTGGCACTTCAATGCTCCAGGATGGCCTAGTGCAGGAGGTCTCTGGGAGGCTGCAGTGAAGAGCCTCAAATATCATTTAAAGAGAGTCATCGGCGAACAGAAGTTGACTTTCGAGGAATACACCACTTTGCTAACTCAGTTAGAAGCGTGCTTAAATGCAAGGCCGCTATGTCCGCTAACTGAAGATCCGGAGGACCTGGAATATCTGACTCCAGCACACTTCTTGGCAAGTGGTCCCACTTTAACTATCATAGAAACCGAGAGAGACCTGCGAACAAGATGGCAACTCACTCAAAAAATATTCGAAGATGTATGGAAAAAGTGGCAATTGGAGTATCTAAGCCAATTATCGACGCGCAGCAAATGGCGTCAAACTAAAGAAAATCTAAATATTAATGACGTCGTCATCATTCACGACGCAAATCTGCCTCCGGGAAAGTGGGCCCTAGGCAGAATCATAGCCTTACATCCTGGCAAAGATGACTGTGTTCGCGTAGTCAGCCTAAAAACCAGGAACGGTGAGATCAAGAGACCTATCACGAAAATATCAAAGTTACCTGTAAAGGCGAAACAAGAAAGTCGAACAAGACTCTAAGTTTCAACAGAAACAAGAAACAATTCCCACTACGGACTCCGCTACTAGCAATCGTTTAAAGAAAACAAGCCTATGCAACTTTATCTACATGCTATTCATGTTTCTTTTTATGATGGCGACGCCCGTGTACAGCAAATATCAAATATCAAGCCTAAATATCAGCCAAGGATTTTACTTCGATCGTATTACAAACATTCACCTGGAACGAGATCAATGGAATCTAGTAATTTACTACGACATGAATCCCTATTGGCAAAGCACTGAACTACTTGGGCAATATATCAGTCATTTAGACGGCATTTGTAACGATCAAACTAATAAAAAGATAGCACAATGTGACGTCATCCTTCTTCAATTACATCATGGGCTCAACGAACTCGAGCATTACAACTCTATTTTGCTCGGTAAGCAGTTCCCACGGAGCGCGCGCTCGCGAGTACCGCGCGGTCTTATCAACGGTGTCGGGTTCATTGCAAACAAACTGTTCGGCGTACTCGATCAAGAATTCGCAGAGCAGTACGAGCGCGACATTGAGTCTATCAGAGAGAATGAGAAACATCTATCTTTACTTTGGAAAAATCAGACTTCTGTCGTCGAAGGAGAATTTAATCTAATTAAAAGAGTGGAAGCGTCTATCGACAAGCAACGAATGATTTTCAACCAGCATCTTAACAAACTTGAAAAATCGCTGAATAGACAGAAAGATGATCTACAAGTAGTATCAACCTCATGTGACTTCACTTTATCATCGGTTATCGCACAAGGTATACTAGTGAATCTACGGAGCATTCAAGAGACGATCATCGAGTCCTTAACAAACGTCTACGCTGGAAAATTCAACTTCCATCTCCTTACCCCTGAGCAGTTACGAAACGAGATGAATATTATCACTGGATTATTATCAAAAGATCTGACATTGCCCTTGAACAATCTGCAATCAGATGTATCAAAGATGTACCACCTTCTTTCCGTGAAGGCAAGAGCACCGAATAAGTTTATCATTTTTGAAATCAAGATTCCTTTAGTGAACCGAGATAACTTCGAACTATTTAAGCTCATACCTATCCCACAGCAAAAGGAAAACGGAATGATCAGCTTAGTACCAATAGCCGATTACGTAGCTATAAACATGCAAAAGGACTCTTATGTACGCATCACAGAAAGAGAAGTACATGATTGTATCGAGTCTGATGATGACTCTCGCTTATGTCCTTTAAAACAGCCAATTTATCAGATGAGATCAGAAGAGAATTTGTGTGTCCAAAACCAGCTTGACAAACAATGTCAAATAAAGACAACTACTTGTAAAGATTCCTGGATTGAGTTGAATAACATAAATACTTACTTATATGTATGTTGCGGTCAATGCTCTGTACGTATCATATGCGAGAATCAAATTACCGCAGAGCAATTACATAAGAACGGAATCATATCCATTAGCGAAGAATGCATTATCAAAAGTAATACTTTTACTATCTATGCACACAAAAAGCAATCAAACACTTTACGAAGGGAAGCCGATGTTATCCAGATTAAAATCCCTCCTATCAATAATATCATAAATATATCAATACCTACTTCTTCGGTCGAAAATCAATCAGCATATTCAGAAAATCAACAGTATTTTGAGAAAATCGACAGACAGTTAAAGGAACTGAAGGATAGCGCGTCAGATGGAGTACTGACAGAGCGCGTTTCATATCATGACGTCCATCATTATGTCGTCATCTACTTGGTGTTGTTTGCGGCTGTCGTCGGGATCGCGATCCTGGTGTGGCGCCGCCGGCGGGCGCGAGCAGCGCAGCCGGGCGCGCCCGCCGCGGCGCCGCCGACTGCACCAGCGTGTACAGCGGGACCAGAGATAGAACTTCGAGCAACGAGCTTCGAACCTCCGACGGTTAAATGTGTCAGTGAGAGTGCAGTGAATCAGTGCTGTGTTCTTAATGAGGTCAAACAAAAATCGCTTAGTGCGCGTTTCTCGAATAAAGCTAGCTCTCCCGTATTTTTCCCTAATCATTTCGATCGCACGTTATAATTATCAGTAAACAATTACTTCAGATCACAGAGTGACAATCAAGGACAATCACCTATTTTAAGGAAAAAACTATTGTTTTATCACCTTGTAACTCACGTCATTCACTTATGCATCTATTAGCATCCTATCATCTCTATTTTCTGGCCCGGGAATATGTACGAGCACGTACACTGTTCTACTTAATAGTGCCATCTAAACACTTAATTTGCACTTTACGCCAGTCATTAGAATCCGCGAATCAGTTCGCGTTCGGTAATCAATCAAACCGCGCGTCTCATTATCATTTCATCATTATCATAAGTTTTTCTATCAATATATCAGTTAAAATTTATCTCTGAGTTTTACTGATATTAACTATCACTTCGCCAGGGTGTACGGACCGTACATCCTTCATACTGAAAAGGACGGAAATGTCTAGTACTAAAAATATTATCTAATGAGGTTATTAATTAAGCTTATTAATATTAATGAGCCCCACAAAATGCCTTATAGAAATATTATTAATATTAATAATCCCAACACCACACCTCAAATAGAAACTCAGTGTATAAGCTTAATTAATAACCTCATTAGATAATATTTTTAGCGGGAAAGTACTAGACATTTCCGTCCTTTTCAGTATTTGTAATGGATTTCCGCAAAGTCACGCCTGAATCAATCATTTATCTTAAATATGTCATCTCATTTTTGAATGATACGGAATCGTAATTCAGTCATTCAATGGTAATAATCACTTGACAACTATTATGAAATTAGCATGCGAGTAACTTACCATGTGTAAACACGCCACAACATGAGGATTTTGTGAATTCATTGTGTTAATTTTCAGCGCAACTTTATTTATAGTTACACCTCGATACAAAATAAGCAAAAACCATATTACCTATTGCTAGACAATCTATTCAACTAAGGTGTTTTTCTTTCATGGTTTACGCGAATTTAAAACTATTGACTGGCCTCACAGCTCAGTTGGTAGTAGCTCTACCTTCTGCGCTGCAGGTTGTGGGTTCGAGCCCCACCCAGGATAAACATTTGTGTGATGAACACAGATGTTTGTTCTGTGTCTGGGTGTTATTAATTATGTATTCTATGTATGTATTAACAAAAAAAAAGTATTTAATTAATCTATCAGCTATTTGGTTCCCATAGTACAAGCTTTGCTTAGTTTGGGGCTAGATGGCGTTGTGTGAACTGTCCATCAATATTTATTTATTTTTTGCAGGAAGTACCTAGAGGTTAAAAAATACACACGATACGACATCGCATCGGTAAAAACCTACGTCATCGTAAAAAATGTGGACCATTAATTGTTTTGCACTAGAATGCCGAGTTTGGTATCCTTCACGCGATGATTTGGTTCTTTACCAATGATCATGTACTAAAGAGGATAGTTACCAGTGAAATGCCATTTCCCGAAACCTGTCAGTCCCTTCAGATTGATAGTTTTATTGGCATGTGAAAGGGTTGGTGAATTCCCAAAGGAGGAACAAAAAATGGTTGCAATAAACTGTAGGTTGGTTGAGGCTGAGAGATAAAATCTTTTATTTGGTAAAAAAGTATTACTATTTCAACCTCTTTTTTCATATCTAGAGATAAGTAAGTACCTACTGTTTTTTTTATTGATCACTAGCTACACTTTATGGTATCAGTGGTTATGCAATTTGGATCTATTTTTTATCTCGTTTTTAATGTTTTTCAGCATGCATAACAAATTTGAGACCGCTACAGAGGATACTTAGTAAAGTTATCTATAAAGAGACAAACAAGATGATATTGTGCCCCACAGCTTGTGGACCGAAATATTACCAATCGCGACACACATTAAAATCGTCCCGGCGATGTGCCTCAGACTGATAGTTTAAGAAATATGTATAGAATAATAAACATTTATAATAGAAATAGGATAGAAATCTTTTTCTAACCGCAAAAAAAAATCCTACTAAGACCAAATAATAGATTCAAAAATAATATGAAACTTTCCATTTTTAGTTCGTGATAAGTTTTATTATGGTATTATCTGTTTGTAAGATCTGAATACGGCTGATGAACGAACACTAACTACATTAAAATGTTATCTACTTTGCACGTTTGGTCGTAAACTGCGTTCAACATTTACAAATTTAAAAAATTTCACTACAATTAGTTATTTTAGAAACATAAACTTACCTTCCACTTTTTTACTTCAGACAGTCTATTGGCCACCACACATCCAGCTGATCCTGCTCCCACTATAATAAAATCATACTCTTCCACCGCTTGCCTTTTCTGCCTGCTCTTTCTTTTCTTCTTCTCTCCATCCGGTCTATTCTCTCTATCTCTTTTACTCTTCTTTTCAGCTTTTTTATCTTGAACAATCACAGTTTTAGTATCAGTTGCCTCTGCGTCAATACTACGTCGGTTGATAAAATTGTGTCCAAACGGATTTCGAGGCGTGTTTTCAAATTCAAATTTGAAATCGTTCTTTGACTTCAAAAACGGATCAGATTTCAAATAGAACGATGCCTCGGAAAAACCGCGGCTGCCTTCCGGCCCGTGGCTTTGTGTTTTTGTGTTGTGATTGATTGAAAAATCCGTTTGCGATACCGTGCCTAATCCAGAGGTTGTCGCTTGGATACCAAGCGGCTGGAACGGTGTAGGGCCTAGTTGACCGAATCCTAAATTTAGAGGATTTTGAGGTCCAAATGACACCGGTCCGGGTAGCACTGGTCCGAGCAGCGGAGGTTGACCAAACGGCGGTGATACAACACTGGTTTCCGGTCCAAATGTCACTGCACTTTGATATAAGTAAGGTTTTTTGTAAACACTATCAACAGATCTTCCGAAGAGTTGGGATAGTAACGATAAATACATGAACCCGATTTGGGAGCATTGAGTCAGAGGAGCGATAGATTCGGGACATATCGAGGCTATGTCCGGGGGTACCCAGTTCTGGGACATTATGGTAGCACGCGAGACAGTAAGCACCACTCTTCGTGAGAAGCTGTAATGCAATGGCGTGTAACCCAATGCAGTTGAAAGTGAGTGGTAAAAATGTGTTGCATTTTTAGTGCAAGAGCCAATTTTGTAGAAACTTAATGTCGTAAGAAAAAATAATCGATTTAGATTTTTTTTCTTATACATCGTGAGGAAACCGGCATGCTCTAGAACCAAAAATTTTAAGGTGTGTGTCATAGTTTAGTATTGTTAAAAGTGGCGATATGCTTGCAACCTGTCACGTGCGGAATACCCACTAACCACTGTGCAGAATGTGGGCATGTATGTACAAAATGTTTGGGCGTGCATCTGACTACCCTCTTTAGTAACAAGCGATCTACCGAGCCTGGCGATTACAAGCATGACCATGTTTAGTGTGGGTAGAGTGTAGTAATAAAACTTTATAGTAAATTCGAAAGTCTTTGAAGTTTAATCGATATTAGTTACTAGAAAGATTTTGATGAATAGAAAAACTCACTATTAAACATTTACTTCTATTCTAGATAACCTATATAGCATGGGACATGGTTTGCTTGGCACTTTTATCCTCTCAGGCAAAGACGGGAAAATATAGGTACATAATTCAACAGATACAAATTAATTAATACTAGAAAACGTCTTTGTTAGTTAATTATGTAAAATCAAGAAGAAACAAAGACGCCGGCTCTTGGTCTAATTTGTTTCTGAACTATTTTGTCTTTACTATTAATTAGTGTTGGCAGGCGTTTCAAATTATTGCCGTAATTGATTTTGTTGATAGTAAACAATAAATTATCGCTCCATTTTGTATCTTATCTTATTTTATAATTCTCAAATTCAAATTATATTTGTTCAACAAAATCACAGGGATAATTTAGAATCGTTTTAAAAGCTAGGTACCAATTCCAGCCCCTATTTTGAGTGAGAAGAACTGACTAGAAACTCACTTGGCTTTGATCGATTTTTGTATGATCCTTGTTTATTTTGTTATGTAAATCGAGCCGAGTTGGTTTATTACACAACAATACCATATTTTTCATATTTTTTGTATAGTTTGATCATTTTTGTTTTTCCATTTAAGTACCCTATCTATCACGACTTTATTTCGAGGTTTTGTTGATATTTCCTTACATCTCAAGATATTTAGATCATCATCTTCCTGCCCTTTTCCCACGTTATGTAGGGTCCGCGCAACATTGTGATCTTCTTCCATTTCCATCTATCATCCGTCATCTCAGTACTCACTTCTTTCTTACCCATGTCATCTTTCACACAGTCCATCCATCTTTTCTTTGGCCTACCTCTACCGCTGTATCCATCCACATTCATACCTAACAATTTCCTCCTCACATGACAATTATCTACATAGATAGAAACATTATTATAACGTTTTGCGCAGTGTTGTGTATGTAACTGGTTACAAGGTCATTGCTGCTTAAGAATATTCAATGTACAGTCGAAGTTAAGTATTTCGCAAATCATTCGCGGCATGATTTCTATAATTGCATCCGTTTTTATTATTGGCAAAATGAATTGGTATTACGTGACAAAATTTCTATAGGTACTTACTACAAGGTTGATTTGTACTGACATTATAAGAAAATAAATTTATACCTACATATTAAGTTATTATCTTTTTACTGCTAAAAGTTTCTACAATTCAATAAAAAGTGGTAATTAACCGACTTATAAAAAGGTTTCTCAAGCTGGCTGTATTTTTAATGTTCATTTTGTCTACATCGCTAAAAGATTTATTGATAACCGACTTTGATGATCTTTGATTGTTGGATTAAAAATGCTCGATTTTTTTATATAATAACACTTTTTTCCGTTAACCTTAAAAAACTTAAATCATCTTTTGGAATCACAATTTGGCGAAGCATTTTAAAGATTTATCCATAAAAAAGAAAAAATATTTTATAGGATCACTTTTCTGTTCGTCTGTTTGTCAAGACGTAATAAATTAAAGCGGTTTTAGGTACTTTCCGTTGCCTTAGAATCATTAATGTAAAATGTAATAATGATAATAAATAAATAAATAAATAATGCTGGACAATCCACACAGCATCATCTAGCCCCAAAGTAACTACTCAAAGCTTGTGTTATGGGTACTAGATAACTAACATATTTAATACCTTATATACATAGATAGATATTTTTTTTATTATACATAGAAAACACCCAGACAAATTTCTGCAGATCGTACACAAATTTGTTCCGAGGCGGGAATCGAACCCATAATAACAACAAAGTTATAATTTCTATCATAAAAAATATCTACAATAAGCTTATAATTAAATAAATCTCAGTTAAAATGGGAACAAAAATAGCTACTACTTAGAGTGTGCTCTGGCAAGACTATATTTTGTACCTAAAAATCCCTTACGGAACCGTCGTAACAAAGTCAGTCTCGCACTTATCAGGTTTTTTGTGGAGCATTTTACTTTATAATTGTAATGACCTTGGCTCTAATTTCTGTTGTTCACGGTGTCAGTACAACTAAAAACGCGTCCACATCAGTGACAAACTGTACCGTAACAAACACGCATGACAATTTGATAGATTTTAAAAGGACTTCGTAAATAGACAAAGACGTTTTGCTGTGATACGTATAAACGCGCATGACAGATGTGGGCGTGTTTCAGACACAGACTATAAAATTCCTTGTAGAATGTCACAAGTGTGGACGCACGCTAAGATCTATACGTAGAAGCTTAAGTTGTTTGCGCAAGTGAACTAACAACGAACGAGTTAGTAAGTCCCTCGTGCCTGTAATACCTTTGAAAATTTAGTACGTTTGGCGAAAAACTAGGTACCTACCTATGAACTTACCTGGTAACATGAGAACTTAGCAACGGCTTTCTAAAACCTAACACTGTCCAAACCTCATCCAAAGTATATACCTATACCGAGAAACCTTATAAGAATTATTAATGTTGTTGAATGTGCCAAAATAAAACATTTTTTTATATTTTTTTAATTTAGAGCACTGGTTGTGACGTGGTAGCTCCCTGCCTCACGATCCGAAGGTCGTGGGTTCAAACCTAATTGCGCACCAATGAGTATTAACATTCGAAAAAATTATGTTCAATACCAGTGCTCTTAAACGGTGAAAAAAAAAACATAGTGAGGAATAAAAAAAATTCAAATGTGCGTCATATGTTAATCTAAATATATATAATTCAATATTCTTATAAGCAGTAATGGGCTTGCAACCTGTCACGTATGGAATTCTAACCACTGCAAAATATCATGTTTGGACGTGCTTCTGACTTTAGATATCCTCAAAGATTATAAGTAAATAGAGATATCTACCGAGCCACTGCATTGCAGTCTTGATCATGCTTTTTGTTAATTTTTTTCGAATTTAAATAAAAAAAACTTAAAAATGCGTCGTCAAACATTACAAATTACATAACATACAATAAGTCTTCTATCATTACATTAGCATCAGACTTTTATGACTGTCTGAACAACTAAACCAAGTCATAAAGAGCTGAAAAAGGTATCTTATTATGAAGACGTCGAATCTTTCTTAAGTCCTTTTGAAGTCCTAGAAAAAGTACCTACTAAAGACTTCATAATAAACATACCCTTCACCTCTTTAGGACTTGGTTTAGTTAGACTGTAGGTCTACCATGAGTTTTCACAATCTACACACGCTAGCGACTGTTGTTAAAAAAATGTATGAAAACTTGCCTACAGCGCCTCTAGCGGATAGTTGGGTACTAAAACCTCACGTAGCTAACTATCCTACGTCACAGCGTACTACAGCGACTGTAGTTTGCGCTCATAATTTGCTTACAAATTTGGTACCATGAGTAACAGTTTTGACAAATGTCATAGTAACGTACTATTACTACTGTAGTAACGTCAGCTTATCTAAATGTGACAACTCATGGTAGACCTACTGATAGTATTTTCTCGAATGTCAACCTCAAAATCTCAAATGTTTAGTTGGGCTGTAATAGACAGTCATGACTGTCTGACTATCACAATCCAACTAAATCTGGGACCTTTCCTGAGCCGACCTTTTGAAGTCCTAGAAAAGGTCCTAGGACTTCATAATAAACATACCCTTCACTTCTTTAGGACTTGCTTTAGTTAGACTGTGATAGTTATACCTGAATTTCAACCCCTTAGGGGTTGTCTGAGTTTACCATCGTACAAAGATCAACCAATTTCTCAAGTATTCTCATTTCAGTACTCGCGCAAGCCTCGAAAGTTTTTAAGACAAATAGTAGCTGCTGAGAGCGTCTTAAACCACTTTACACTATCTCTGTTATGTGCTCTTTCCAGACCTTATTTTAATATTTGGTTATAACTGCGACCGAATTCATGATTTCCTTCTTTTTTTTTTAATAAATATTGTTGGACATTCCACACAGCGCCATCTAGCCCCAAACTCAGTAAAGCTTGTATTATGGGAATTAGATAGCTGATAGATTAATTATATACTTTTTTTTGTAAATACATACATAGAATACATAATACCACCCAGACACAGAACAAACATTTGCGTTCGTCACACAAATGTTTAACCTAGGTGGGGATCGAACCCACAACCTGCAGCGCAGACTTCGACTAACTGTTGCCAGCGGTTTTGTCCAAGACTATAACTTTTTCTCATATACGATTTTAATGTAACTATACTTATATTATGCTCCTAATTATGGTCTGTCCACCTTTAAAAAACACAATGCAACGTCGAGTTCTACCGTTTAATTATAATATTTAAAAAACTACTTGCTTAAGGTACGAGTTGGCAGCGGGTGACATGAGGCAGTAGCGGACGACGTGTCGCAGCGACACTACTGGTTTCTATGTATTTCTATGAAATACCATCCGTATTTACGACACGAAGCTAGCGACACATTTCATAGAAATTCATAGAAACCAATAGTGTCACTGCGACACGTCGTCCACTGCTGCCTCATGTCGCCCGCTGCCAACTCGTACACATAATTTTAAAATTATAATTGTAAGAATCTTTTCGTTTATTGTCATTTACAAAGCTATTATTTTTTTGTTTTATGATGGTTTTAATTTATAACTAGGTAGCTGTCACCTCTCGACTTTGTCTGCACGATTATCAAGGTGATATCTGTTATTTCTGAATAACAAAAGCAATGACCTTGAATTTATTACAGGACAATCTATAAGTCTCTTTTCTAACAAAAAAGACTAACAGCTAGTGTTACAATTTCATTATAAGTATAGATGCTGTTAATAACTGATAAGTTATTGTGGGTTCATTCACATTGATAGAACATGAAAAACTATAGGCTTTTTTAGTTGGTACATTCACACATTTTCATAATAAATCTAAGGAAATACGAGTATTTCGAACAACGTCTGTTAAGCCGTGTTCACTTCCCTCGTAAAACAATGCCGTATAACGAGTTCATAATAATATATCTCGTACATATTTATAAAAAAAGCTTAAATTACATGTCAAGCGAAACTCGCATGTGAAAGATACGTATTGTTCTCTGGAGTGCGGCCACAGAATAATTGATAGTAAGTATAAACGTATTTGGAAATTTCACTTCAGTAATATGAGTAATATTGTACATTTAACGTTTCTGTAAAAAACTATCGCAGTATGAAATTGACTAAAACTTAGTCTATTGCCCTAAATTCTAACTTCACCAAAATTTTGTTATTAAAGCATTACAATAATCGGGCATAAAATTTAACAAAAATGTTAAAGTATCGTTATTTTTTTACGTCATTTTATTTTACCGAAAACAATCCTTTTGCAGGACATGTTGGAACACAAATCAACTTTAACAGGCAATTAAAAGGCTAACTGTTAGTTGAATTAATAGATCATGGTGTAAAGAAATCTAAGACTGAAACACTCAATAATTGTTTGAAATTCACGATCGGTTTCCATTTTCCATAAAATACGATTTAATAAAAAAAACCGAGCGGACAACTAGGTACTTCCTATAATGAAGTCCTTAGCTTTAATGCCCCCTTTAGATATCCTCAAAAATCTAACTAAAGATCTGAGGAAGATATCTACCAAGCCCGGGGATTACAGTCGTGAACATATTTAATTTTTTAATTTAATGCTGATGGATACAAGAGCAGAAGGTTGACCTAAGAAAAGATGGATGGACTGTGTAAAAGACGATATGTGTAAGAAGGGAGTGACTACTGAGATGACAGATGATAGGGGAGAGTGGAGGAAGAGAACCTGTTGTGCCGACCCCACCTAATAAGATAAGGGCAGGAAGATGATGATGAATGCTTAGCCGTTGAAAAAAAAATAGCAGAACAATCATTGACCACGACGCACAGTTTTATTCAACGTCCCTCCATTTTCCGTTGGAACTAGCCGGTGTTTTAAAATTTTATACGACCCGAAACACACCTGCGTCGCAATTTAAATATCCCACAAGCCTTCGAAGCCATAACCACAGTATCGATATATCTACAACCAGAATGTCGAAAGACCTTAGGGGTCGTAAAATTGTTTTTTTGAGTTTGGTTATAACATTTGCAATTCTGTAACGTCTGCATTGACTTTTAGGTAAGCTATGTACGTTTGAATTGATTATTTTATCTGGCTTTTTAGCCACCATTTTTTTATCAGTAACTTATAAAGTAATTTTCCGAAAGTTAATTTATTTTAAAAAATTGATAGTTCCCTTGTAAATCACTAAGTCCTATAATAAGATATACTAGACGAAATATAAAAATAAAGAATAATTGTCCTAACTGGTAACAACGCTGGTCATAGAAACTTATAAAATTCTATGTAAGTGTATCTTGGTGTAAAGATTTTTTTTACATTTAATATTATAATGTAAAGTAAAGTGTTGGTTTCGTTGGATACATTTTAAATTCCATTAAAAATCCGGGGCCGACTTACCTTCACACTGCTCTGTCACACTGGTGTTACGGTTAGGAAATAATTTAATTAACCACCACACTACTGTAAAGGATAAGACAGGACGTGTTACGTAAAATAAATATAAGGGGGAAGGCCATTGGTCATCACCAGTGATGGGAATAGGTAGTGCAATTTAGGGTTGATGACCTCAAACATTATAAATATTATGGATACGCTCCTGGGATTCCGGGATTAGAAATAAATATAATACCTACATAATGCGGTAACTACCGTTTTCAATAACTTTAATGCATATTTTAAAAGCTGACTTATACCTTAATACGAGAATTACTAAAAATGATGGTGAATACGGTAATACGTTAATACGATACATGATAATACTACAATGAATTGGTAATATTTATATCGTACGATTGTCTATTTAAAATATTATTAAACAATATTTTTTCATTTAATTCTAGGGACTTGTATGGTGTGTCCATTTCTCATTCAATTTCCGGGATTTGTGCAGCATGTCCACATTATGATATCCTCATGAAGTCCCGTTATATTGCACTACCTATTCCCATCACTGGTCATCACATTATTTCTCTAGTCGAGAACAATAATACAACGATGGCATATACTGTGAATATTGTGTGTTTGTATTGCACCTGTCATGCTTGCTACAGCATCAGTACTGTTTACAAAACTACTCATACTGTGCCATAGCCGTACTGTAGTGCCATAAAGTAGGCACGCCATTCCGATATTGTTATGGTTTCACGAATGTTGCGAAAAATTTGTACACTCTGCGGTTTACGGTGCCAGTTGGGTTAGGGATAGTTTTGTTTGTTTTTCAAAGTATTACGCAGTTTAGGGATATTGGCTTATGAACTTATAGTAGCCTCATGAATTTATTTGTGCTGTTCAAACTTTTGAAGTTATACACTTGCTAGGTAACTGATTGGGGTGTATAGAGTCACGGTGCCAATAAATGGTACAGAACAGGTTGAATAGTTATGTATAGTATCTGTCCCCCAGAGCTTTTAATAAATCAAGAAAGGGGAATATAGTTTTTAGAATCAGTTTTATTCTCTACAGAGTTTCTATTGTTTGTAACTAAATATGATCCAAGCGGATGGTAAACCAAAATCATTAAATGTTAAGTAAAATTTCTTCGCTGGTTCGAGTTTCGACATTCTGTGATACAAAACGTTCCACTCATCCGTTCAATTCTATCGTGCCGTCCGACAGTAAATTAATAGAACGGTCACTAGGTTAAAATTGAACGATTGAACGATTAGTTCCAAGTACGTTTCAGCTGCGGTAACAACTTGATCAATTCAAACTCCGTCTTTATTTCAAACTAACTAGTGAAATTTCCCGCGATTTCGCTCACGTAAAGTTTTCATACAAACTTCAATTGCACCGCAGAAAAATGTAAATGTGTCAATATCAAGGTACTACTTCTTCTTTTTCTTCAATTATGGCATCTGTCTCTTAGAGAACAATTTTGCCAGTGTCAAGTGTATTTATTTATAAGTATTGTCAACGTCACAGAGTCATAGTCAAGTTGTCAAGTCAATTTTAAACAAAAGATGGCTGTTTTGTTGAAAATTCTCGGGATTTCCTCCGATGGAATTTGAAGAGAACTATTCACTCTAATTCACATATTTTACACTCGCGTCAAGAAACCGTGCTTTATTGGCAAAATAACCACCAAAATTACGCAATAAAACTCAAAATAACACGAGAAAAAATATAAAAACCAGAGCGACGTAGTTGCCAGGCAAATGCACCGCAGAAAATCCAAGGACCTTCTGTAGTAACGTCTTCCTTCTGTAGTAGTTCTACGTCAGTAGATAAAATGTCTTTGGTCAATATTTTGTAAAGACGTCAAAATGTCTTTGTGTTTTTGACATTTAATTTTTCATTTTTTTAAATAACTCCGGCTAAAATGATCCGGCAGACATCGTATTGCTCGCAAAGCATTTACATTATTTTAATTGTATAATCAAACTCGCTTTCACGGCTTCGCCCGCGTGATACCTTGAAAAACAAAAACAAATCTATCCCACTTGAACCGCACATTTTTCCGGAATAAAAAGTAACTATGTGCTGTTCTAGACTATAATCTATATCTGTGCCAAATTTCATTCAGATCCGTTCAACCGTGTCAGCCTGAAAGAGTAACAAATATACATCCATACCTCACAAATACACATACATTCTTACAAGCTTTCGCGTTTATAATATTTGTAGGATAGGATTTGAAAATCTCAATTGTTGCTTCTATATTATTTTAGACATCACAAACTGTTACCACTTTTGAGTAAACTGGGGCTTAAGCGTCTCGTTATAAATGATAAACGAGGTAGTATTTTGTACAACACACATTCGACGAATCTAACACTAAACCCTAAGTTCACCAACTTAAACAAGCGGTTAAAAAGTTATTTAAAACTGCAAACGTTTATTGCAAATTCAAACCGTTCAATCGTTTCAAAATTTCTTTTTGGAAAAAAAGTTTTTTAGTAAGTATAATTAGTATTAATGTGAAATAAAAAATATTAAACAAATATCTTTGTCTCATTTATTACAAAGCAATGAAGCTCAGTTGGCCGGATTTAAAACACATTAAGAAACTACTAAATATCTAAAAATAATAACCATTTTTCTTAGCATTCTGTGACTGTCTCTTCAAAGATACATACGGTGTTTGGATAAGCAATAAATATGTATGCTTCAAGTTACAGTTCTTCTAGAATTGAAAAAATTATACAACAGACAAAACAATTAGAATCTAAAGTTGGTTACAAACGACGGGCTTTAGAACAGGCGAGAATATTATAATGCCTCTTAAATTAAACTGTAGGTACATACAGTATAATTATTAATATAAAAGTCACGTAATGGTTTAAAATGATTAAAAACACAGGGTCACCTTGTTAACCGAGTTCATGTACATAAGGTCTACAATTGAACCATTTATTAAGCTGAAAGCTATAGAGATAAGCAAGTGCCGACAACATAATTTAAAACTGATATTACAAAGATAAGCCAGTGACCGCCCGCATTGCAAAATGTAACGTGTGAGGTTATTTAAGGTGGCTTACATCGCAACTCGTATAGAGCTACATATGTCAAAAACCTAGAGTTGCCAACTAAATAAAATTTGCAAAATAATCTCTTATAATATTATCTTCTTGCCAGACTACTTATACATCCAAAAATCCTCCCTATAACAGTTATTATTTCCCTTAGTGTATTTGGGTTGTTAGTTAACTGTTTGGGTAGGAACTTTAAACGAAATTACATACGCTGTCATACATCACGAGAAACGAATTTTTTTTTTACTTTGTACATTTAGTGGTCTCCGCAGGCTCAGGCCGCTTTTTTGTATTTTTATATTACGCATTGGTATTTTTTTATGATATTATTTAAAACTTTTAAGAATGACAGAATAAGAAGGCAGTTTTTTACTTATGTGACCTAGATAATAAAACATTTCACACAGTTCATTTAGAAAACCTATGGTCAATTTTCAGACTATGGACAACTGGACTATGGTAAACAAACTTACCTCTACAAGAGTTGTAATTAATTATCTTAATCGCAAACGAAAATCTATTTCAGTACTAAAATAATTTAATTAAAATATTTAAAAACTGAATTTTAATTTTAATAGTTTAGATGTTTGATGTATAAACGGCGTTATTATTTTGACCTTTTAAAGAAGACAAAATATGCATTAAGGCCCAGCATTTTGAAAATTGCACCCTAATCTTTCTATTACCACTTAATAGATTACATTGAAATTGAACTACACGATACTCAAGGATATAAGTGATAAATCAACCGGAGCTAAATCACGAATTAGTTAGAAAACCTTGGTTAAAAATCATGTCAAAAACACCTCTGAAAATTCAGAAATTCCCTAATTTATCCAGAACAGTAAGGTATTTTGAATTTCTATTTCACATGAGTATAAATCAGTTAATTTGAAACAAATCAACCCAGACCTTTTTTTGAAATAAGCTATTTACTTGAACATATTTATGTTTTTTTATAAATCGTCGCTTTCGTTATATAATTCAGAGCAGCCATATTATCATGCCGCACTCTACTTACTTGTCATTTGGGTATTTCGCTTCGTGCTATGTCTGATTCCGAGGAGATCCGTTGCTATACGGACCTATGTCACTTTTTTTTGTAACTTTTACGTAAGGAATAGTGTGACGAGTATTCTGGGCCTTAACAAAGACAGATAAAGTAAATGAGTGCGGGTAGTTGAATAACTAGTATCCGACGTTCAATTACAACTCAAAGCTGCAGGTACCCACTGGTGCACGTAAACTGGAGGGAACAAGTTAAGAGCGATTAACCTTATTATTATTTTTTTTCCCAAACCTGTTTTGTCCCACTGCTGGGCAAAGGTCTTCCCAAAATCCTTCTAATCGTCCTTGTTCTTGACTGCGTCCTACCATTCTTTATATACCATATACCAAAAATATTACAGTTAACGATTTTATTATCTTATACCTTTAAACGAGCAATTCTTGTATATATATATAATTATAATTGGAATCTCGGAAACGGCTCCAGCGATTTTCATGAAATTTAGTATGCAGAGGGTTTCGGGGACGATAAATCGATCTAGCTAGGTTTCATTTTTAGAAAACGTCGTTTACCAATAAAAAAAAACGAGCAAAGCTCGGTCACCCAGGTACTTAGTATTAAACGGGTATTTATCACGTTTGATTTACCTATTTTTCACGAAGTTTTAACAGGTTTCAACAGACACGGTGGTCACGGGATGACTGTAAACGCGATAAATACCCGTTTATTCCTAATAATAATAATGTGTTCAGATCGCGTAGGTTTAAAAATAGGAACAATATTTTCCAATAATATTTTTCACATTTTATTAATTAACTTACATAATATTAATGTATTAAAATCATTTTATATTTGGCCTTTTGAAAAGTAGTAATGTAAATGATACTAAAGTTTTTATTGGAAGTTTTTATCTGTGTTCACTGTTTTTTTTTTAAAAAAACATCATTTTATGTTTATGCTTAATTAAGTTTCGTTAATTTTAAATGGTTTTTTCGATTTGTAAACTAAATAAAAAATCTATAAATAAGACATAGATTTTATAAAATATTTTAATTAGAACTAAATAATACAATAATAAAATTACATAGTAACTTATCGCATAATAAATCAACAAATTTGTTGCATACATTCCTGAATTTATAGTATATATAGTACAGAAAACAAATTCTTAACTTAACATTCAACGTGGTAATGCCACCAGCGTCATAAGGACGCTTCCCTCCGGCAGTGATCCGGATCAATTGAGCTATCTATAGATAGTTTCTAACGGTTTTTAGATAGTTCAACTATTTCAAATGTAATTTATTTAATGTGTAATCGATCTGTATATATCTATAAATAAAGGTTTACAACTTAATATTAGTTAGTCACTCGTCTTGTACGCCATGCTTCTCGATTCGATTTAAACTTTAAAAAAAAACAGCACATTATTAATGTTTGTATTGATGGCACCGTAATAAATATTATAGCTAAGTCAACTATATGATCATAATTAGTCCAATATGCTGACAAAGTGCTCACCACCACCAGAAATACAGGTCCCTCGCTCATCATAAAAGCGAACGTTGCAACTTGCACCTTTTGCCAAACTCTCGTGGCACCAGATGCCTTCCACAAACTGAACAAAACTCTTATATACAAACAAAACCTTATTAATAACATTATTAAAATTAACAGGAAACGTTGTAACCAAAAAACCCACGCAGATTTAATCATTATTTGCATAAAAGTAAGGGACAGCGGGAAACCCCAAGCGAAAATGTTACATTTTAACATTTTTCTCGTCACAACACTACTGAAAATTATTACAATATCCATATAAATATTTATAGATGCGACTAATAACCAACAGGAGTAAGCGTATGTGAAGAAATCATACAATAATGAACAGACGTAATTTTTTGTTCCAAACGCAAACCAATTTGTTGTTGTGTTGCAAAAAAAAACACTCACATAGACATAATTTTTAAATGTGCGCCATTTCGGAATCACTATCCACAAAGTAACACTATAAAGAAAAGTGAATAAAGACAGAAAACACGTGACTATATAGATTATTCCAAATATTAAAAGGGCTAGATCACTCATACTGTCTATTACATATTCCGCGTAATCGCGATTTGTTGAATTTTCCATGTTCTGTGATAAATTTGTATTTCTTAAATCGGCAACATTTGTAATTCCATAATTGGCGTTAAATGAGGCTGTTGTATTCGATATTGCTTTTGTTGTATTGAATAATGCTGGTGTATCCATCGTAAGACTTTTTATGTTTTTAGTTGTGTTTATAAAATAATTATTTTTAGATCGAAATTAATTCGGTTGTCGTACGATCACAAAGTCACATTCGATACTGGATAGTTTTGATAAAATTAACTCATTACTGAGCACATAAGTGAGTTTGCAAATGATAAGAGATTTTTCGATAAAATCAATGGTGTTCACAAAAATATAACTTCCAGCGTTGTTATCAATGTAGCCATAGGTATTTATTTCACATTAAATTATCTGCCAGACCTTTGTATTGTATGTTTCCTTCAACTGGGTACATAAACTCCATACATCCATTCATTAAAATTATTGCATTTATAAAATTTGAGTACCTGGGTGACCGAGCTTTGCTCGTTTTTTTGGGGAAAACGACGTTTTCTAAAAATGAAACCTAGCTAGATCGATTTAACACCCCTGAAACCACCTGCATACTAAATTTCATGAAAATCGTTGGAGCCGTTTCCGAGATCCAGATTATATATATATATATATACATATATATACAAGAATTGCTCGTTTAAAGGTATAAGACAGAAGGCAGGTGATGATTGAAGGTTAAGGCAGTAAGAATTAGATGATCAATGCAAACAGACTATCGGTTAGAATTAGATAGTCATGCGCGAAAAAAAAATGATGATAGAAATGAAATTTGAAAATGTATATTTCTTAACCCTTGCACCACCAACCTAGTCCAGCTCAGCATCCATTAGCTGAGCGTAGTATTGTTCATGGGAATAACAAGTTTGCATGAAACACCCTTTGTTCTGCATGTCCATACAAAAATGACAATTAATTAGCACAATACAGAGATGGTTGGGATAACAGAGGGAAATGTGGTGGAAAATGTTCTCAGCTTGAAAAATTGTATCTTCTAAGCGTAATACTGGTTCAGTAACAATGTGGTGGAAGGATTAAATACGCTTCAGAGGCTCGAAAAATTGATTAAATAAATAATTGTTATTGCTTACTTTAGTTACTTGCCAGTGCTCTTAAACGGTGAAGGAAAACATCGTGAGGAAACCGGCATACCCTAGAACCAAAAATTCGAAGGTATGTGTCATAGGTTAGTATTCTTATAAGCGGCGATGGGCTTGCAACCTGTCACGTACGGAATAATAACTACTGTGCAAAATGTGGGCATGTACCAAATGTCATGTTTGGACTTGCCTCTGACTACCCTCTTTAGATATCCTCAAAGATCTAAGTAATGAAAGATCTGAGGAGATATCTACCGAGCCTGGGGATTACAGTCGTGATCATATATATATATATATTACTTTAGTTTTTCGTTTATTTTTAAACGATTTCAAAAAGAAAGAGCTGGTAAGTACTCAATTCATCTGTATGTTGTTGTTTTTTCGTTATGTTTCTTAGTGATTATTCCGCTTTGTGATCTTTTTTGTTTGGTCGGTCATACTTCATAGGTGGTTTCATAAGTTTTATCGAAAAGGACTAGCACTTTAAAAAAATCAAAAAAAAAAAACAAAAAAAAATATATGATCACGACTGTAATCCCCATCGGTAGATATCTCCTCAGATCTTTAGTTACTTAGATCTTTGAGGATATCTAAAGAGGGTAGTCAGAGGCAAGTCCAAACATGACATTTGGTACATGCCCACATTTTGCACAATAGTTAGTATTCCGTAAAAAAAAAAAAAAACTAATACAAAAAATATAGTAAGTATAGGTACAGATTTTTTGTCTGTGATTGTCATGTTAAGTGTGTCACGCAGAAAATGTTTGAGCTACGAGTATAGACACCTTCGATAAACTACGACTACGGTAAGCTTACACTTTTTTTTGTAAAAATTATATTATACGTACTTACTTACTGTCCGGCAAACTTGGTACCGCCTTAGAATTAAATAAAATTGTTTCATTTTCAAATGTTTTAATAGTTCTCTGAGGCGCCATCGAAAATCAGCGCTGCATCATCCACTATGTGTGATGTTGCAGCTCATGCTGAATGGTTGCCTGTTTTATTGTCACCTTAGCAACGCTTTATAATTAAACCTAAGTTATCTGTAAAGTGACGTAAATAAATGATTTCTATTCTATTCTATTCTATTCGGGGTGAAGAATCAAACAAAAAAATCCAACAAATCAAAAGTCATTCTGGAGATAAAAGTTTTCGACAAATCCGACTTTGATTATTGAAACATAAGTTTACAAACAAGTGTTCACAAATGAGACCATTCAAACAAGGGAGCTCCCTAACATACAATATCACATGTTTATGTAAGCGCCAATGGAATTGCATCGCATGACCGTCTGTATTACGGTACACACGGTCCGTTTTTCTTTACATGGTATTTTTAAACTTTGCAATTATCACATATATTTATTAACTACTAGCTGACCCGGCCGACTTCGTACTAATTTAGAAAACGTTTGTATGGGAAATAGAAAAGGGCTATTTTTAGAGCTTTCCCGGCAATTATTCAAATTTTTCTTACCCTTTAAACTTTCCCTAGACCTCCACGAACATTGCAAGACCAAGATAAGATAAATCCGTTTAGCCGTTCTTGAGTTTTAGCGAGACTAACGAACAGCAATTCATTTTTATATATATTATATAAGAAGACCGATGGCGTCACAGAAAAAAATAGAACGCGCTATCGTTGCGTTTTGGTGTTGCCATAATTAATAACAGATGCCATAAACAAAGAAGAAGACTTTTTAAGTCTAGATGCCTCAACAAAGAAGAAAACTTTAAAAAAGTCTTCTTTGTTTATGGCATCTGTGTCTTTTGAGATCAATTTTGCCAGTGTCAAGTGTTTAAATTAGTAGTAGTGTCACAAGCCAGTTAAATAATAAAGTAAATTTTAATCAAGAGATGGTTGCTTTGATCAAAATTCTCGGAATCCCCTACAATGGATTTAGAAGGAAACTACTAATTAATTCACGTTACATTCGCGTCAAGAACTCGGGCTTTAAAGGAAAAATAACCACCAAAATGACACAATAAAACTCAAAATAACACGAGAAAAATCTTAAATCCTAATCCTATCCTATCTTAATCTTAATCCTTAGCGAGTCTTAAAAATTACAAAAGCATGCGTACAGGTTGTCAGAAAAATTAACAGCATTTGTCCAGTCCGAAAAAAAATTTAGGAAATAGGAATAGTAAGATTTTCCATTTATATTACAAATAAATAAATGACAATGTACGATAAATTACTCTGTAATTTATAAAATACTAGCTTCTGCACGCGGCGTCGCCCGCGAAGTACCTACATAAAATATAGCCTATGTTCATCCTGAAAGTTCATTCTACACATTGGTGAAAGAATTTTTCAAATCGGTTCAGTAGTTTCGGAGCCTATTCATTTCAAACAAACAAACAAACAAACAAACAATCAAAGTTTTTCTCTTTATAATATTATATATAAGTATAAGTATAAGTATAGATACTGTTAGAGTAAGCTAGAACTCTTCACAGACTTGGTTTAAGATATTAATTGGCACTTAAATTCACCTAGCATGTAAGACGTTTCAAAGTGATCTTTATTATTTTAAGGAATTCAATTTATTTGGATTTTATTAAACTTGATTTGACTGGATGATAGTGTGAGAGCTGACGATGGACACCAAGACTGGACCTCACTGAAAAGTTCAACCACTAAAACCAACTCTACATAAAATTCTGTGGTCGACTTGACCGTGTGTCACCACCCTTACCATTTCCGATGGTGAGTTCAAACGTTATTGGACTGCACGGCATCGGACTGAGATTTGCTGTAGCGAAGAAATTTTGTCATTAAAGCTTATTATGGCTTGTTTGTTAACTAATATTTATACTGCTATTTTGTGGAGTTTGGAAACCTAATGCTTAAAGTTGGTAATACTATTTTGTTTGCAGCTGTAGGTAGTATATTAAATATTGTTTACGCCAAATTTTTCACCCGACTGCAAAGAAGAAGTGTATGTATTTGGAGAGTATGTGGTTTTCTTTGGCTGCAGCCCAAACAGATGGATGGATTTCAACAAATATAATGTCGTTTTGTCATATGAAAACAAAAGTGATTCAAAGAGAACAAGATCATCAATTCGAAAACATTCAAGGAGTAACAAAGTGACTGGTTGGGACACAAAAATGTGTCGGCGAGACGATTTGGATAACTGAAAAATTTCGAGATTTCGAATTTCAGAATATTTTTGGGGTTAGGAAAAATTTACTAGCGTCCTCTAGTTGTAAAATTTGAACGAAAGTGACACTTAGCCGATACTTTAAACTAAACAATAAGTGAAAATTAATTTAATTTAGTATAAAACGTCAATTTTAGCTTTTTTAAAACTAGAAATAATATTCAAATTTGGTCTATCTAGTGAACCAAATAAGATCGTACATTTTACAGATTTTTTAAGTTATAGTCTTTAAAGTACTAACAGAATTTCCTCCAATGTGCAAGATTCTTTACATTATACATACATATTATAACTAGCTGTCCCGCCCGCGACTTCGTTCACATAAAGTATCTAAACTGACTTTCAAACAAATCACACTAATAAAAAAAATCCATACATAACTTTAACACTAACACATTACCCTTTTTACTATTTTGAAATATCCAGAAATAAGTTTCCATTAATTTGGATTTAAAGTATCCAAACCAATATTCAGACCAATCGCACCACCCTTTAAAAAGTACCCATAGAAATATTGACCCCCCATTTGAACCCCTTTAGAAAGTTATATTGAAAAATCCTGAAACACATGTCCATTCATTTTGCATTTACAGAACACAAACAAAGTTTCAGACCAATCGCACTACCCGTTAAAAATATCCAATACAAACATTGACCCCCCCATTTGACTCCCTTTTTAAGAGTTATATTGAAAAATCATGAAACACGAAATAAAGTGTCAGACCAATCGCACCACCCGTTAAAAAGTTCCCATACAAACACTGACCCCCCATTTGACCCCTTTTTTAGGGTTTTATTGTAAAATCCTGAAACACGTGTCCGTTCATTTTGTATTTACAGTACACAAACAAAGTTTCATACCAATCACATCACCCGTTAAAAAATTCCCATACAAACATTGACCCCACATTTGACCCCTTTTTGATGGTTATATTGAAAAATCCTGAAATACGTGTCCATTCATTTTGCATTCACAGTACACAAACAAAGTTTCAAGGCAATCGCACCACCCGTTAAAAAGTTCCCATACAAAAATTGACCCCACATTTGACCCCTTTTTGATGGTTATATTGAAAAATCCTGAAATACGTGTCCATTCATATTGCATTTATAATGCACAAACAAAGTTTCATGAAAATCGCTTCACGCGTTAAAAAGTTTCATACTAACGTTTTCACCCTTTTTCACCCCCTTAGAGGTGGAATTTCCAAAAATCCCGCCTTAGTGGGTGGTTTTGTTATAAAAGAAAACCACCTTCCAAATTTCAGCTTTCTAGCTTCAGCGGTTTCGGCTGGGCGATGATAAATCAGTCAGTCAGTCAGTCAGTCAGTCAGTCAGGTTAAGCTCTTATATAGATATAGATGATAGGGGAAAACGTTGAATAACAGAAATTTTCTCATGGCGTAAGTTTTTTTAGATATTTTCTCACGTATTCAGTATTGTATAAGTATTGCGTTAGCACAGGGGATTATTGGGTCATGGGATATGTTTCACTATTGTTTATTGTTAATAGATAATTTGTTGTATATTTAATTTAGCTACCTGTCGCTTTACTACAGTCAAAAGTAAACACTTTCAGTGTTAAAATAAAGTTGATAAGAAAGGTCGTCTTTTATCATGACTTGTATTTATATAAAACTTTCCAAAGAACTTTTAATGACATTTAAATAATTATTTTAGGCTTAAACAATAACTTATTATCGAAGTTTATTAATTAGTCTCAGAAATTTGTTAAAAGTTTAATAATAATAATTTTGAAATAAACATCAGTATTAGTCTTATTATATTTATCATCAAAATTGACAAAAATAAAGTCATAAAGTTGTTTAAAGTCGAGTAGAGACGAAGTATAATGTAATTTATCTATGTCAAAGATTATATATTTGAATAGATTTGGCTTTACATTTTGTAATGGACATTTTATAGGTACTTAGTCGAATCTGGATCAAAAATCTAAGTTCATTTTCTTTGAGATCTCACAGTTCATTTACCTCGACTCGTTTATCTTTCTTAATAATATATAATTCTTCTGTACGTTTGTTTGTCACCTAATTCCTCTTAAACGACTGGACTGATTTAGATGAAACTTTTTGTATTTCAATAGGTTCATGGATGGTTTTAAAACACAATTTAACCTAGTAGATGGCGATGTTATTAGGCAAAAGTTATTTAATATAATAAATCAGTAGAGGCCGGGTGTGTCTATTTATTGGGTCGCGACTCGTGGTCCCACTGGGATTGTACCACTATTACTCGTGGTCCCACTATCCCTGAAATCATGGGTTCGTGGTTTCACTGCTTAGTGGGACTACCATTAATGAAAAGTAATAAAAAAAAAATTTTTGTCTGTCTGTTTATTTGCTTGTTCGTGAACATCTCCAAATGTACTGAACAGATTTTTATGTAATTTTATATATAAACTAGCTTCTGCACGCGGCGTCGCCCGCGAAGTACCTACATAAAATATAGCCTATGTTCATCCTGAAAGTTCATTCTACACATTGGTGAAAGAATTTTTCAAATCGGTTCAGTAGTTTCGGAGCCTATTCAATTCAAACAAACAATCAAATCTTTCCTCTTTATAATATTAGTATAGACAAGGCTTGGGAGGAGAATATAAATTATGTATCATCAAAATCGAATGTCAGTAAATAAGTTATCGTCATCCAGACAAAGTCACTGGCAACAGCTACTAAAATGTAATTTGAGAGTCTTACTTTAAGTAACTTTAAAGTTCAATTTCACTAAACATTTTTTACCTGATCGAGCATCAAAAAAAACAAGAATATACTTACATCGTTATCTATTTCACATCATTTCTTTTTACTAACAAAGACTAACAAGCGGTTAGTTTAATTAACAGAGCATGTGAAACTAGCCTTAACAATTTTGAATCTAAATCTAGAAATCTTGAAGACTCTGTGAAGCGAACTGAAAACGGTGAAAGGCATAGCAAACCAACATTATCAGAACTTTTTAGCTTATAACCTTCAAAGAGATGTAAAAAAAAATAAAAAAAAACTTAAAAAAAAACTCTTATATGCACAAAAAAAAAATAATACTTAAAAAATACTCCTTTAGGCACGCCCAAAAGGAGTTTCTAAGGCGCACTCCTTTCACCACACTAGTTAAAATAAACTATGGAAGTATGAAAACAAGCAGTATTCGTTGCACTGTAAGCTCTTACCACATGCCATTTGAACTGGATTTCAGTTATGATTGTGGAAGCTTGGAATTTCGCTTGAATTTCAGTGGTAAAGAACTGTGACAGTGTAATGTTGAATCAGTCTCTCAACTATGCAGAGTACTATAAAACACAAACCCACATATACCTAGGTACTACATTACAAACTCGGTTTGAGCTTAGACCTGTAACGGTACCGATGGGTGTAAGCATAGATGATCAAGTGTTCGAGCTGGTCGGTAGTTCTATATATTTACATAATAGATTTTTGTTTTTAATTTGTGTAGTATATATACCACCTCATAGTACTGAAAATGAATATTTGTTATTATTTAGAATTCTGGAAGAGTATTGTAACAACTTCAATGAAGTAATTATATTAGGTGATTTTAATTTGTATTCTTGCTCTACAAACATTTGTAATTATTTTGAATATTTTCAAACATATTGTGGATTCACTCAAAGTAACAACATAGGTAATTGTAACGAAAGACAACTAGATCTAGTGCTAAGTAAATATTATATCACGCGGGTTAATACGTTTCACAATGTCTCTTATCACGAGGACCATTGACAACATTGATATAATTATATAGCTACTATCATCCGTCTGACTGTCACTCGTGTTTGTTACGGTCCAGAGCCACGGATTCTATACTTTAGAATTTCGCAGGACGCAGTTTTAGCATAGAATGAGAAATCATGTTTTTTATTCCAAATGGCGCAATATTAATGTCAAAAAAACATTTTGTATGCTATGCCACTTCGTGATCCAGACAAATGTAACCACAACTTATTTATCAAAATCCGTCAAGCCGTTTGGGATACAGCGACAGCCAAAAATCTTGAGAGGTGTCAAGGGACACCCGGATGGAACGAAGTTCCTTTCCTTGCTTTCTATGAGAGAGAGAGACAGACAGAGAAACACGCGCACGCCGCACGGCTTACAACTATAGCAAAAAGTGTCGTGACAACTTTTCGTGAGAATTTTTTCCGTCTAGCCCCCTTTCACAACGCGCGATAAGGAACTTCGTTCCAAAAAAAACTCAAGCAAACATACTCGTACTACTATTACATACACACAACACCCCAAACACATTACTTTCCTTCTTCGCTTCGCTGTCACGTAATAAAAGTACCCTGTTACTAGGTTATTTACTGACGTATGCTACTGTAAAACTTCGACTATGTCTCTGTAGAAACGGAACAGTGGTCTAAACCACGTATTCTGGTAAAAGTGGCTGGAACAGTTGCGAGAGCGGAGAGGAAACGTTGATTGGGCACAACCCGTTTTGAAAAATAACATTTTCCTGTGACTTGTAACATAGTTTTGATGCTTTGATTCAACAGACTATCTTTTTTTGCCTCGTTATTTCATACAAACTTTGACGTGCCATTTTGTTCCTGTGGAAATGGTTTTCGTTATCTACGGACAAAAATTTCACCGAAATTGGTTAAGCAGTACAAGTGCAGTTGGAGAATTATATTGAGTGATTAGAAAGGTACAATGAACAGACCTCAAACTAATATCGGCAAACTATACAAACTTATGAAAGGTAATGAAAGAGCATTGGTGGTGTAGTGGTAGCAGACGTGCCTCATGATCTGAAGGTCGTGGGTTCAAACTTGATCGTGCACCAATGAGTTTTTCCATTAAAAAAATGTATGTGCGCAATACCAGTGCTTAAACATTGTGATAAAACCGGCATACCCTAGTACCAAAAAATCAAAAGTTAGTATTCCTATAAGCGGTGATGGGCTTGCGACCTCTCACGTACGGAATACTGTACAAAAATGTGAACGCATATGCTCAAATATCATGTTTGGAAGTACCTCTGACTACCCTCTTTAGATATCTTCAAAGATCGACGTAACTATAGATCTGAGGAGATATCTACTGAGCCTAGGGATCACAGTTGTGATCATATTTTTTTATACAAAATTGTCTCTCAACGGAATTCGGAACATCTAGTAGAACTTAGTTCAGTGGTACATTTACAAATATTTTCCGATTGGAAAAAAATCCAAGAAAGTATTTCCATTAAAATCCAATCAGATTAGTATGTAATCCACAAACCGATTGGACCATTCGATTCAACGGTACAAAACTCGGTCGAGAATGCATCGACTAAGTGAACCGGCACCGTCGCCGGCGCTCTTGACGGTGGCCAAGCCATGAGAGACAGCGATTAATTAGAACCAACGAAAAAAAAAACTTGAAAGGTGTCAAGGGACACCCGGATGGAACGAAGTGGAAAGTGTCGTGACAACTTTTTGTGAGAATTTTTTCCGCTTAGCCCCCTTTCACAACGCGCGATAAGGAACTTCGTTCCAAAAGAAGAAAAAAACCCAATAGATCTTAAACTAATAATGTAATGTACAGTCACGATCGTTAATTTGGGACCCACTTAAGGTGGAATACGCATAGCAAAATGTTTACTGTAAGAGATATTATTTTTACACATGTGACAACTAGGTTGACACAAATATTTCCGATTTACTCCAATCAAATGTCAATTATTTTATTAAATTTTCGCTTTGAATCTTGTCACTATGAGTTTTTTTTTTACCACTGACAATGAAAAAATCATGACTTCTTATCATTTCTAAACCGGCTGGTAACATCAAAAAAACATATTTAAACGACACAATTGTATGAGAAAGTAGCTTTTTTTTTTTTTTGTAGTTGTTTCAGCTTACCTTCTGTACCAAATCAATTTTATCGCAATCGTCTTTGGCAGCGCAGTATGAAGTGCAAAATCGACTTAATTATTGCACTACGATTTCACGAACCAATTCCTAGCAAAGCTTTTATTTTTTGAACTTACATTTTGCTTAGGTATTCTTACAACAGGTTTAACAATATATAATGTATAATTTTCAAATCTTGAAAAAACTCTTGGCACGATAGAAAAAGAATACAAATAAGACAATGTTTAGACGTGCCTCTGACTACCTTCCATCTTCAAAGATTTGACAAAGTTTCGTAGCGTTTCATTATATCAGAACATAAATATTTTGATACTTAATTTAGCATAACTAGCTTCTTTTACTGGTAATCGGCTAATAAAAACGTATTTTACGCTTTTCAATTATAATAATTGCCTGAAAATTATGAAGAACATTAATAGTAAAATATGGGTTTGATAATAGCTTTTTGACCCTATTAAAATACACTTAAAGAATTTCACGTCTTAAAGTTGATCTTCTTAAAAACGTTTGCCCCTAATTGCATCCCTTAGAGGTTATATATTTGGAAAACCTAGTCTAGCCTACTCCAATTTAAAAATAACAAGGACCATACCAAAAAAATCCAGCCAAGCGCGAGTTACACTCGCGCTTGAAGGGTTCCGCACCATTGTACCAGACTTAATACTATGTAGGTAATTTTCATTTATTTATTTCTTATTATTGTTGCCTTAACAAATACACATTCTTTGAAAGTTTATACTTGTCTACTTTATACGGATCATGAGATACAATCTACTGAAAGATGGACAGATGGGCAGTGGAGGCTTAGTGATAAGGTCCCATTGGTTACCTTCGGGTACGGAACCCTAAAAAGCGCTGGGGCTCGACAAGTTTTTTGCTACTTCTTCTCATACTTTGTCAAAAAGACTAAAGCTGAATAGAACAAAATCGCAATCGGACTGCATTGATATTTAGTGCTCTCAAAATAATTGCAAATCAGAATCGCCTAAAAAATAACGAATCATTATTTTTTTACATTTAAGCTCTTCGAAAATGTTATAGTGAGTATATTTATGAGTATATTATTATATTTTGAATTAGTGAGCAATATGCCACTCTAGTGGGCGGTGACTTTAAGTGACTTGAAGCTACCAATGTATTTAAATAGTGTGTTCAATTACGAGTACATACATGATATATTATTTAATACTACTTTTTAAGGAATTCGATCAGTGTGTGTTTTTGTTAAAGTTGTATTTATGTTAAATTGTATGTGTGTCTGTGGTACGAAACAAATAAATTCTTTATCTATCTATATATCTATCTATTCCTTGGTAACCACTATCTTTGTTATTCGCTACTCTTTCTGGGCTTTACCTTACATAAAACATTTCGAAAATCGTTCTGTCAGCGTGTCAATAAATAATTTAAACTTTAGTATAGAAAAACACCATAAATTTCTTCAGTAGTGGAAGTAAATTTTTATGTCCTTTCAAGAAAGCTCTAGCGTCTTAGGTCACATTTGTATTAAAAACAGGTTAGTGCAGAATATAACAGCATCATCACACTAATTATTATAAATGCGAAGGTAAATAAAAATGTTTGTTATGTAACACTAAACTTTATTGACCTTTTAGTTATATATTAGTAAGTAATATTTTTATTTTCAAAAATAAATAATTTAATCTTAATAATCGTCTGTCTAGCAAATTAAAATGTAAAAATCATCTCAATTTTTTTATGTAAATAAATATGAATTGCTGTTCGTTTGTCTCGCTAAAACTCGTGAACGGCTGGTCCGATTTGGCTGATTTTGGTTTTGAAATATTTCTAGGAGTCTAATAAAGGTTTAAATGGTAAGATAGATGTAGGTGGTACGAAGTTCACCGGGTCAACTAGTACTGAGCACTAGAAATTGTCCTACTAATATTATAAACGCGAAGGTTTGTAAAAATGTATGGATGTCTGGATGTATGGATGTATGTTTGTAACTCTTTCAAGCTAAACAAAAATAGAAAGCATTAAGAGATAGTTTGGATTAGCACTTTGGCTACTTTTTATCCCGGAAAAGGGTACGGTTCCCGCGGGATAGATTTGTTTTTGTTTTACAAGGTGCCACGCGGGCGAAGCTGTGGGCGGAAGCTAGTACTGAATAAAACTGCATTTCTGTGCCTCACTGTGTACTTCTCTCTCTCTCTCTCTCTTTCTAGCCCAGCTGAACCTGTTTTCTGTGTAAATGCGTCCTGTGGTTTATTTTGAGTATAGTTTTATGGCGGAAACTAATTGCGGCTCACGTTAAAGAAGATTTATAAGAACTTTAAGAGTCCATTTTGCCTTTGACACCATTTAATTTAGTTTTGTGAATGAATGGTGTTTTATTAGTGGGAAAGTATACCTTATTTATACCCTACGTTTCTGTTTTATGTGCGAGCAGCTGCTAATTACTTAAATATTTAAAAAAATGTGATACTCCGGATATTTTTTTAATATAGTTAGGTATTTCGTTTTAAAATAATAATATGTTTAATAATTTTTTTTTAGATCACTGTCCGTCTTAATTTAAAACAATAAAAAATTGCAGCTTACAGCTGCAATCGGTAAATATCTACTCTAGTTAGTTTAATATGTGAGGATATCTAAGGACTACCCAGTCATGATTTTTGGTAGATAATTATCTCCTCAGACTTGTGACTTATATATCTTTGAGGATATCTAAAGAGGGTAGTCAGAGACAACAATATGGTCATGTATGACATTTGGTACACACCCACATTTTGCATAGTAGTTAGTATTCCGTATGTGACCGGTTGCCGCTTATAATACTAATCTATGGCACACAACTTCGAATTTCTGGTTATAAGGAATGCCGGTTTCCTCACGATGTCTTCCTTTACCGTTTAAGAGCACTGGCATTGCGCACATAAATTTTTCGAATACCTAGAACCTACCTAGAACCTACCTATAGCCTAGAACCTATACCTAGACCTAAACCTAGACCTTCGGATCGTGAGGCAGGGGTGCTACTACTACACCACCAGCGCTGCAGCGCTCTTCAAATACTACACTACATACTACACACTTCAGAAATATCAAGTTTTACAGTTTTCTGTGAGCCAAAATATTTTAGGTTATACCTTGAAGATTTAAGCTTTTGCATTTAAAAACATATTCCGCTTTATCCTTCAAGACCGTAAAAGAGACAGTACAAAACCTGTATTTTGTCAACAAAAAACTGAAAAAACTCTGCTTTACGTAGCACAAAAGGTGCAAATTCCCCCAGAACGGCTAAGTGCGCGGAACAGATAAGCGGGAGGATTCCGTATACATATTTTATGATACAGCAGATCAAGGTGATGTGTTCTGTCTTGTTCAATTTCGGTTGTTATCTGCTTTTAGGGGCTGGTGATGCTTTCGTAACTGTTTTATTATTTCATATGGGTATAATACTTTTCATGTTTCTTATGATATTGGTTTGGTTTTATTGAATCACTCACAATGAAAATAAGAGATTTGTAAAAGTGCCTATTTTTTTGTTATTTTTTTGGTATTACTTTATGGATGTATTTTTACTTTATAACTTTAAGTATGTTAGTTATTAAAAGACACGTAAAAAGTATGAGGTAATAATAATTATGATAAGCATGTTTTGAAAAAATCTACTTAAAAAAACACGATCACGACTTTAATCTCCAAGCTTGGTAGATATCTCCTCAAATCTCTAGTTCTTTAGATCTTTGAGGACATATAATGAGGGTAGTCAGAGACATGTTCAAACATGATACTTGGAACATGGCCACATTTTTACATACTTGATCAATATTATCTTTTAACTCAATACACAGCCAAACGGTCTTAAAGAACTTAAATATCTTTATCTAATGGTTTACAGGAACGGGACACTTTTATTAACGACTGTACTTCCACAGAGGCTCTTTTCTCGCACACACCTATTGCATTTAAGAGACCCCTTAAAAGACTTTTGAGATACTGGTTTATTTATAGGAACAGGACACTTTTATTGACGACTGTACTTCCTCAAATTTTCTTCGCGCACACACCTATTGAGTTTAAGAAACCCTTTAAAAGACTTTTGAGCAGTGGCGGATTTACACATTTGCCGCCAGTAGGCTATTAAATTTAGCGTTTAGTAATTTATCATGTAAAATCGTTGGATTATTTGGTATAGGTGTGAAGTATTAAAATATTGCAATTTTGTTAAATTTTTTCTCCGTGTATATTATAATTTTTATTTATTATTTTGTGTAAGGTAATAAGCCAAATTTGCCGCCCCCTAAAATTTGCCGCCCTAGGCTCCAGCCTACTCAGCCTGGTGATAAATCCACCACTGCTTTTGAGATACTGAACCCCAAAATATAACCACCCCGAGGCACGCTAACTATAATTGCAGCTTCAGGTAAAAAGGAAAGGATGAAAGGACACTCCTCACATAAAAGCCTTGAGAGCCTGAAAGTAAATACCAGCCTTAACGTGCAGATGGCGCGCTCTTATTGCGTTAACACAAGGTAGCTATTACTTTAGCAGTAATGAGATAAGTTTGTGGTGTCACAATATCTAGTTTTCTGTCTGGATTGCTGGAAAGGTTAAACGTTGCAGAAATGGCTTAGTAGTAATGCTCGATGAGTTAGCTGTGCCTAGATAAAGAGAGCTACTGACTTATTACTGGCTTTTTCGGCTTAAATATTTTTTTTCTCTTTATTATTTTATTTTATTTTTTAATCTTAGGGAAACTAACAGCTAGGTACATTTAACTTAAGTTAGATAAATAATCACCTACATGCAGAGTAGTACATGCAGGTATGCTGAAGGCCAATTAAAAGTTTCCAGACGAATAATAATAAAATAATATAGAAGAACGTTAGAATGTATGGATGGATGGATGTCAAGATGTATGTTTGTTACTCTTTCACGCTAAAACGGCCAAAAGGAACTGAATTAAATTTGGCACAGCTATAGATTGTGGTCTGGAATAACACATAGGCTACATTTTGTTCCGAAAAAATATAAGGTTCCCTCGGGATAGATTTGTTTATGTTTTTCAAGGTACCACGCGGGCGAAGCCGTGGGCGGAAGCTAGACTAGAATAATAACACCCAAACACAAAACAAACATCTGTGTTCATCACACAAATGTTAGTCCTGAGTGGGGATCGAACCCACAACATACAGCGCAGAAGGCAGAGCTACTACCAACTGAGCTGTGAGGCCAGTTCTATACGTTGTTTTTCAATCAGCCAACCATTAACAATTTTAATGTATTTAAATGTCGGTATTGTGATTGTGTACCCAGTACTTTAAATTTAAAAAACAAACAGCAAACAATCACTAAACAATCGCACGATTGCAATTTAATTCAGCTCTTTTCTTTGGGATCCAATCTAGAATTAAAGTACCTTGTCGCATCTTCTCATTTATTTTATCAAGTTTGAACTCATTTGATTGGATCGTGTCAAAGAAAACTTTGAATTTGATTGGTTCATTTATTTTGTACTAAGTTCTGTCTGATGCTTTGCAACATAAAACAAACAATTGCAAATACCCTGAAATCTGAACACTCAACCTCATTATTGTGCTATAATAAAAAACAAAAGAAAAATCGTCCAATAAGATTTCGGCAAGCTGTAATTCCAAAAAAATGTGATGTCTTTTAAAGAAGTCGATTTTCTAAAAATAAATCATTCAATCAACTTTACAGAAAAAGTGGGAATCTACGAAATCATTTTCTATACAACTAAACAATCACAGAACTAGGTAAGTATCGAAATCAGTTAGCAATTGGGAGAGATATCGAGTAACTACACAGTACCAATAGCATAAAACAAAAACATACAGCCAATTAATAACCAGGGGTCTTACCACAAGTGCTTCGTGCAATATCAAAATAATATAACTTGGATATTTCGTACTTAAACCTATAAAATTGTATGGACCAGTATTACTTCGGTGATGTTTGTGACACATGATGGTTTGATAAAGCTCGTGGTACAAATAATAAAATAAAATTTCATTTTTTTCAGACCCATAGCTATCGATCCATAGGTAAATATTACATCCTACAAATATTATAAACGCGAAATTTGGTAAGAATGTATGGATGTATGTTTGTTACTCTTTCACGCTAAAACGGCTGAACGTATCTGGATTAAATTTGGCACAGATGTAGATTATAATCTAAAATAGCACATATGCTACTTTTTATTCCGAAAAAATGTACAATTCCCGAGGGATAGATTTGTTTTTGTTTTTCAAAGTACCACGCGGGCGACGCCGAAAGTTAGTACACAATTAAATCAAATTAAATAAAGCCCTAACCTAAGCACTATGGCCGGACTAGCAAAGGCCATTACTCCTTTTTTCTTAAAATCGGCGACCCCGAAACGGGCAGTCTAATAAACAGGCGAAGTTTATCTCATAACAAACCATCATTCAACCATTTCTAATATCAATGAGTAACGGCAACCTCCGTAGCACATATAAATTTATTAGCAAACCCCCAAGATCTAATCCGAGTTACAGCTCTCGGCGTGATACGGGCTCGGAATATTGAGTTGAAAGATTTATTGTATATAAGTTAGTAGGCTGAAACGTTTGCACTTACTAGTTTACCAAAAAAAAAAACAAATAATGTATTAAGGCCCAGAATACTCGTCACTCTATTCCATACGTAAAAGTTAAAAAAAAAGTGACATAGGTCCGTATAGCAACGCGGATCTCCGCGGAATTAGACATAGCACGAAACGAAATACCCAAATGTAAGTAGAGTGCGACATGATAATATGGCTGCTCTGAATTTTATAACGAAAGCGATAATTTTTAAAAAACATAAATATGTTCAAGTAAATAGCTTATTTCAACAAAAGGGCTGGGTTGATTTGTTTCAAATTAACTGATTTACATACATTCATATGAAATAGAAAGTCAAAATACCTTACTGTTCTGGATAAATTAGGGAATTTCTGAATTTTTAGAGGTGTTTTCGGCATGATTTTAACCAAGGTTTTCTAACTAATTCGTGTTTTAGCTCCGGTTGATTTGTCACTTATATCCTTGAGTATCGTGTAGTTCAATTTCAATGTAATCTATTTAGCGGTAATAGAATGATTAGGGTTGCAATACTTGCAATTTTCAAAATGCTGGGCCTTAACACGACTGCAACAGCCACTTAAACGGTAAAAGAAAAAAAAACATGGTCACGACTGTAATTCTCAGGCTCGGTAGATATCTCGCGATCTCTAGTTACTTAGATCTTTGAGGATACCTAAAAAGGGTAGTCAGAGGCACGTCCAAACATGACATTTAGTACATGCCCACATTTTGCACAGTAGTTAGTATTCCGTACGTGGCAGGTTGCAAGCCCATCGCCGCATACAAGAACCTATGACACACACCTTCGAATTTTGGTTCTAGGATATTCCGGTTTCTTTTACCGTTTAAGAGCACTGGCATTGAGCAAATAGATTTTTCGAATGGAAAAACTCATTGGTGCACGACCAGGTTTGAACCCACGAACTTCGGATGGTGAGGCAGGAGTGCTACCACTACACCACCAGCGCTCCACTAACAAAAAAAACAAATATTTTCATGACTGCAACCCTTGGCATGTTAAAAATCTACTCAGATCTAAATGGTGAAGTCGGGCACGTTTAAATAATTATATTTGACATGCCCACGTTTTTACAGTTAATATTTCGTACGTGATAGGTTGCAAGTCCATCGCCGCTTATAAAAATACAAAAAAATCAATAACACATCTTAAAACGTTTGGTTCTAGGGTACGATTTTATTATTGGGAAAATCTATTTTTGCATAAAAAGGGGCCTTACCATTTAAGCTCTTCGGGCAATATCGAAGTAATATAACTTTAATATTTCGTATCATAACATGTAAAAATTTAACAAAAGTAGTGTTGCTTCAAGCTTGAAACTTTGACGTTTCTGAAACATGATAGTTTGTAAGAGCTTGTGGTAAGGTGACTGGTCCAACACACGACCTTAGAATCTTAAAACTACCTTACGTCACTATAGTGCTACAGGTAGTAGCTTAGTCTATACTAATATTAGAAAAATAAAATTTTACCTGAGACCTAAATCCTGCTAATATTATAAACGCGAAAGTTTGTAAGAATGTATGGATGTCTGGATGTATGGATGTATGTATGTTACTCTTTCACGCTGAAACGGCTGAAATCTGGATGAAAAGTGGCACAGATTTAGATTATAGTCTGAAATAGCACATAGACTACTTACTACATTTTATCTCGGAAAAATGTAGGGTTCCCGTGGGATAGATTTGTTTTTGTTTTATCAAAGTACTACGCAGACAAAGCCGTGGGCGGAAGCTACTTAGTTAATATTATCTCAAAGTCACTACAGTGACCAACAATTTACTGAAAATTGTGTTTCGAAACTTTACGTACGGAAACTTTCCGCGAAAAATTTCTAACAGAAATAATCCTTGCAATAAAGAAACTGATTCATCAAGAAAGCCTAGCACTTGTTTTTCTAAAGTGGTCTTATCTCGTTTCTTATTGAAACTAAAGCGGTCCCTGCGGCCAGCGGGAGATGAAAAATTACCTACTCTCACCCTGTTTCACCGTTTTTCCCCATTTTACCCCTGTGTAGGTAAAAGATTATCGCTGGGATAATGATTGGCCGGGCTATAAGTGTTTTTAAGTTGAAGTGCGTGCTTCAGGTAAAGTTATTCATAAAGGCGTGTTTATATAAGTTTTTTACTCACTTCTTCTTCTTCTTCAATTATGGCATCTGTCTCTTAGAGAACAATTTTACCAGTGTCAAGTGTACTTATTTATAAGTATTGTCAACGTCACAGAGTCATAGTCAAGTAGTCAAGTCAATTTTAAACAAAAGATGGCTGTTTTGTTGAAAATTTTCGGGATTTCCTCCGATGGAATTTGACGAGAACTATTCACTCTAATTCACATACTTTACACTCGCGTCAAGAACCCGGGCTTTATTGGCAAAATAACCACCAAAATTACGCAATAAAACTCAAAATAACACGAGAAAACATATAAAAACCAGAGCGACGTAGTTGTCAGGCAAATACACCGCAGAAAATCCTTTACTCACTTCACACAGCTCAGTTGGTCAGTACGTCCACCATGAGTTGTCACATTTAGATCGGCTGACGTTGCTACGTAATAGTACGTTACTATGACATCTTTCAAAACTGTTACTCATTGTACCAAATTCTAAGCAAATTAATGAAGCGCAAACTAGTCACAAACTGTAGTACGCTGTGACGTAGGATAGTTAACTATGTGACGTTTTAGTACCCAATTATTCGCTAGAGGCGCTGTACAAGTTTTCATACAATTGTTTAACTACAGTCGCTAGCTAGTGTAGATTGTGAAAACTCATGGTAGACCTATTACAGGACTAACATTTGTGTGATAAACGCAGATGTTTGTTCTGTGTCTGGGTGTGATTATCTATACTATGTATGTACTTACAAAAAAAAAATTGTATATCTGCTACCTAGTCCTCATAGTACAAGCTTTGCTTAGTTTGGGGCTATTTTTTAACAGTAATCTGTAGTGCCATAGACATCTTATACTTACTATCTTCATACCTACAAAAAAGTCTTGGTCAATTCGTGCGTAGCTGACTACGCCGCGGTTTTCCTGACAATGTTTTTCTTTACCGTGACGAGTGACGAGGATGGATAAGATAAGGAATGAGCATATTAGAGGAAGTTTGAAAGTAGCGCCTGTGACAGAAAAGATGAAGAGCAATAGGTTGGCGTGGTATGGGCATGTTATGCGGCGGGAGGAAAGCCATGTTACAAGAAGGGTGATGGATTTGAATGTGGATGGATACAAGAGTAGCGGTAGACCTAAGAAAAGATGGATGGACTGTGTGAAAGACGATATGTGTAAGAAGGGAGTGACTACTGAGATGACGGATGATAGAGGAGAGTGGAGGAAGAGAACCTGTTGTGCCGACCTCACCTAGTGGGATAAGGGCAGGAAGATGATGATGATGTTTTTCTTTACCGTTTTTGGAGGTTTTTTTTTACATTTCACACAACTCCATCTAGGTTTGGGAACCAGTAGTGCGATTACGGAACTCTGATACAATCGACACTTGTCAAAACTGGCTCAAATTTATTGAATAAACACACTTATGTCATACCAAATCATTTGATTACAATGAAAACGTATTGACATTGATTGTAAGAAAAGATCCGTAATCGCCCCCCAGATAACTGATAGATTTATTAAATACTTACCTGTTTTTGTAAATACATACACAAGATACATTAGAACATTCAGACACAGAACAAACATCTGCGTTCATCACACAAATGTCTGTTCTGGGTGGGGATCGAACCCACAATCTGCAGCGCAGAAGGGAAAGCTACTACCAAATGAGCTGTGTCCAATTAAAAGATCTATAGATTTTTTTATCTATAGATTATCTGAGAATCAAAAAGCAAGGTGATACCAATGTGTTGGTTCAGTATCTATACATTTCAAGCATTGATATAATGTAACGGTATAAAATCCCCATCATTTCCTGAAAATAAACATACCATAAAGAAGAAAAAGCCCATAATACTCGAATCCCAATAAAGCTCCTCATAGAACCCTCGACTTTTCATAGTTCGGGGTAGAAATGAACAGTCCCACCATAAAGTTGGCAATAATACAAGCAAATAGAAACGCAACTGCCTACTTTGTGGATCGGCACTTTGCAAGGGCTCTTTTAGTGCACATGGTTTCAAACTTCTTGGTTTCTGGTTTTCTTTTACCATTTAAAAGTATTTAGGTACATAGGTAATTATAATTGAATAACGGGTATTTATCAGGTACCTAATTTGTTTTTATTCCCGACGTTTCGAACACATTACAGCGTTAATACAAAATAGGTACGTGATAAATACCCGTTATTCAATTATAATTATGTCATCAAATCACGGAAGTTTAAAAAAAATGAAGACACTATTAAAGAAAAATAAAACACGACTGTAACCCCAGGCTCGGTAGATATCTCCTCAGATCTCTTGTTACATCTTTTGGGGATATCATAAGAGGGTATTCAGAGGTCCGTCGAAACATGACATTTGGCACATGCCCATATTTTGCATAGTGGTTAGTATTTCGTATCTGACAGATTGCAAGCCCATCGCCACTTATAAGAATACTAAACCTATGACAAACATCTGAGTCCTGTTTCGCTTTTTTGAAGCATTTTTAGTTTTTATATTATGTCTTCCTTTTCAACATTTTGTAATTGATTTCCGCTTCCAGGAGTTAGACTTCTATTACATTAAATGATTTTATGGTTGGAATGTTTACGGTCTCACCAATGGTCAAGAAATGCGATCGGCGAACCGCGAAGGGAGCGTGGTCACGCCACTTAGACGACTGTTCCGTCCTATTAGACCACGCTGGGCTATGCTGCCTTTGTTTGTATGGGGTGAGAATAATGACGTGTCGTCTTGTGTTAATTTGTCTCTAGATTTTTCTTGTTTACAAGGATCAAATCCATCGCCGCCTAACTATGACAGACACTTTCCATTTTGTTTGTTTTATGATTTTACTAGCTTCCGCCCACGGCTTTGCCCGCGTGGTACATTGAAAAACAAAAACAAATCTATCCCACGGTAACCGTACATTTTCCCGGATAAAAAGTAGCCTATGTGTTATTTCAGACGATTTATATATGTGTCTTCTATCAACAATTTTGATTAATAATCTATTTAATAATTTCAAAATTAACCTGGAATAAAAAGGAGGTCGGTATGTAAAATCGTATTCCTTGAACTCACGGCCTTAAAATTTTGCCAAAATAATATTATATATGCGAAAGTTTGTGTGTCTGTAATAGACCACTCCACCAATGTCGCCAGAATTAAATATTTGCAACTTTTAACAACTAAAGTAAAGTTGGCAATGCAATTCTTTCAATTGCCGATTACCCTGACAAAGTACTGTTGTGTCGAAAACACAATTGCTAAACCAACTCTACTTAGTGAAGCAATTAACCCTCTAACTGCAACTAGGGTCGTCACTAACTACGGAAGTCAAAATTTTATTTAAAAAATATTTACGACTACAAATAAAATCGTGTTTAACTGCTTTTTTGTTATTTAAATAATTTCCGTGTATATTTTTGTGGCGTCTTATTTATAAGAATTTTAATTTATTGGTTTAAACTCTTTTGGTACGTAGGTACACTTTTAAACCCTAAAAAAGAATGCTTATAAGTCTATGTATATACTTAAGTGTTGTAAGTCAGTAAAAATTTAGTATAATGTATTAATCAGTTAAAAAAATACTAATCAAATTTTATTACGTATACTTATTTAATTTAACTTAAGTAAATAGCTCAATTAATTAACATAATATTTGGCAGCCCTAATTATAAGCTGGTTCTACGAAATTGACAATATTACTCTTTGCTTCTAAAAGCCATGTTACACGGACGGTTTTGACGCTGAAAACAGCTCGTGAACCGAGCGAATTTTCACATAGTTCATCCTCGTCCCTTGTTTTTTATGTCAAGCCACAAAAAACAAGAAATCATGCGTTTTTGTGAAAAAACTTAATTTTGTAGCCGTAATTGTTCAATCACGTAAAAAATCACGAATACTAACTACAGTTACAAATGTGGGCAGTGCCAAATAACATGTTTGGACGTGCCTCTGACTACCCTCAAAGATCTAAGTAACTAGATATCTGAGGAGATGTCTACCAAGCCTGGGGATTACAGTCGTGATCATACATATTTTCGCTGTTCTTTGTCCTCCAAATGTTTTCAAAGATATTCAATAAAAATATTGATAGAAGTAAAAAAACATCAAAAAAATCGTCTCTTTAGTCGACTGGCCCCGGAAAAAACTGGCCCTACGGGGCCAGTTGACCTAATGCATTTAATTAATTACTTTTTTTTAGTCGACTGGGCCTATTACTAATTTGAACAAAAAATCTATTGTCTATTTCAAATCCATGTACAGATGTGTACAAAACGTACTCAGAGAAAAAAATGAAACACCATTTTTATAAATATGATACTTATGTTTATTGGGTTCTTTTGCTTAGAACTAGTCAAAATCAACAATATGGTATATCGACAAAAGTTGAAACAGTTTTCTTCTTGACTATTCTAATAATACATACTGTAAGCGGGGCCAGTTGACCAATTCAAAACATGCATTAGGTCAACTGGACTCGAGGGGCCAGTCCGAGCGGGGCCAGTCGACTAAAGAGCCAAAAAATCCACGCTAGTTTATTAAACAAACATGTGGTGATAAACCAGCGTAGCGTTGAGTTTTCTGAATTTCTTCCAGAATGTCGTCACTCAAATTTAAACTATTTATCCGAAGTTCGCCAAGGCAATAAGGCCCACATAAGCCTGGGGCCGCGGTCGAATAAATCATTTCCAGTAGGTATTATAATATCCTACCGTTATGCACAGTAAAAAACAAAACAGTAGAGAGAGATACTATGTAAAAATCACTCAAACGCTAGTTAATTGAATAAAGCATGACCTAGCAGAAAGCCTTTCCAAAATATTGAAGGGATAGACAAATATCTATTACCATTCTACTTTGATATACATTTTTCTATGAAAAAAACAAAGGCCAGACGCGTAGCTTGCGATTTTCACATAAATAATTTGTCAGTCCAACTTATAACCTCATAATTTCAATGACATTCACTCATCTCTTACGATAAAAGTTAATAATAGTGCTATAGTTTATCAAAAACTTATTTTTCATTCCGCCACCATCGTTTTACTACGCTTGAAATACCAATAGTCAATAGTCAATAGTCAATAATCTTTATTCATTAATATCACAAGGATCATTTTGAAACGTCTTACATACTAGGTGAGTCTAGGTGCCAATTCCAGTCCTATCTCCAGTCCGAGAAGAACTGACAAGAAACTCGCTGGGGCCTAGGGCTTTCTTTGTATTACGATCCTTGTTAACATTGTTAGGGACACCTAGCAGAGTTGGAGGTGATTCGTCCCAAGCTTTTTTGTCATCTAAGTACTCTGATATTCTATAATAAGCTTTACGAGACAAGTTTTGTTGAAATGGCATTGTCATAATGTTAATTTTTGTTCTACAACCTGACGCCACATAAATCATCTTTATTAGATGTTAACAGGCCAATGATGATGATGATGAATGTTGATTTCCTTAAACTTCTCTCTAAGAGATTCTCTGTAGTGTAGCGTCATTACTGTTTGTTTATTTATCGTGCCTTTAAGGAACGCAATTTCACGGGTGGCATTCAAAAATGAATATATAGGTAAGTAGGTGTTTGTTGCATTGCGCTAGTGGTGAGGAATGTATCGTGGGATCTGAGTACAGTCGTGCAGGTTTTTGTTAGCAAATATTTTTATTCTACGCTCTGCGTGTGGGGATTGACATTTACTGCTCTCATGGGCCATTATAAAAAATGATTGTTAGATTGGCATTTTAAAAGTACGTTGTTATCGCAAAATTTTTAATAAAAACATATATAAAAATCTCTTATAACAGTTATTAATTTGTTAAATTATACTAGTAATGACGTTGAATTTGATGACCTCAGTGGCGCAGCGGGCGAGAGTCCGCCTGCGACGCTAGAGGTTGCGGGTTCGATTCCCGCCTCGGAACAAATTTGTGTACGATCTGCAGAATTTTTTTCCGTTGGTCTGGGTGTTTTCTATGTATTTATAATAAAAATATATCTATGTATATAATGTATTAAATACATCAGTTATCTAGTACCCATAACACAAGCTTTGAGTAGCTTACTTTGGGGCTAGATGATGCTGTGTGGATTGTCCAGCATTATTTATTATTATTATTTATTATTTATTAATGATGAATCAAATTATTATTATGAAAGTAGGATAAACAATTATGCGTACGACTGTACCGTTCTCCCCTAGCCGAATGTGATTGCATTTTCGAAAATGCAATCTTTCAAGGAATTTCATATCATACAAAAGGGTCCATCCATTGTGATATCACACCATTGCATTATCTATTAAATAATATTCTATTAATTTAAAAATGAGAAAATTTGTGTATGTTTGTACCTACCTATAACTCCCAAATATGTATATACCGGAAAATAATAAGTACCGACCTTGGGTCTGTTTTTTTTTTGGTTAACGACGTTTTCTATAAATGAAACCTAGCTAGATCGATCTATCACCCTTCAAACTCCGTGCATACCAAATTTCATTCAAATCATTTGAGTTTTTTTTATATACATATTATTATGTAGCATAGCATATCATATGATCACGACTGTAATCCCCAGGCTCGGTAGATATCTCCTCAGATCTTTCAGTTACTTAGATCCTTGATGATATCTAAAGAGGGCAGAGGCAAGTCCAAACATGACATTTGGTACATGCCCACATTTTGCACAGTAGTTAGTATTCTGTACGTGACAGGTTGCAAGCCCATCGCCGCTATGTATATATTATTATGTATATATAAGAATTGCTCATTTAGAGGTATAAGATATCAACTAAAGCCGAACTGCACTTCAAGCAAAGTCAGGTAACAAGACAAATGGCCTACCAGTAAGTTCTACGTTAAAATGGCGAATTCTTCAAACAAATCGTTCCCTCTTGACGGAGAAACCCAATTATTAAGATAGATTGCACCTACGGGAATCGACTCGACAACGCGGGATACGATTGCAAAGTATTTATTTTACTTTTCAAGAAGGAATAACGAATGATTCTTGACTTAAATGTTCTGTGTGTTTGTTTGTCTGTTTTATGTTTTAATGGCTGAATGAAATTACATTTAATTCGTATGCCAACACAACAGAGCTGTTTAAATTTTTATTTTAGTGGGGTTACCTATGTATTTATATCTTATAGTGTAAAAGTTTACTAAGGAGAGAATTGAGTATTTGAAAAAAAAATATTGATTTTTTTTATGTATTTTAGTATTAACAGTAAGTATTGATATATAATGCAAAAATCTTAAAAAAAAATTCAACTAATTATAAACAATTAAAATTGATGAAATTTAAAAATAAATCACGTGACTATAAACACGCCATGATTGATCACCATGGTTGGTTGTGACGTCACAATGTTAACATATCTAAATAAATAAATAAACTTGCATGGGAGCTGCCGGCGTGTCCTCGGTAGGTACTGGATTCAAAGTTTAATTTTTATTTTGAAATAACTTGAATTATTGCGTATATAAAAAATAAAAAATAGTTTTGTTATAAAACTTAAGTAAGTATCTAATTAATAATGTGAAGTAAAAATGATCTTTCCATTTATCACAAAAAAAAAATTCGAATACTTAATTCCTGAAAATTAAATCATGCAGCGGATTGAGGTAATGAAAAAAACATTTAAAAACGAAGTTGGGAACGAAAGGGGAGTTCAGTGTTTAATAAACTAACTTTACTCCCAAATATTGTTTAAATGTAAGCAGATCTTTCAACTTCAAGTCAACAGCGGAATAATAATGTACTTAGAAATATGAGGGTCATTATTTCAAACTTGGCCGAGCCTCGTCATAATGTCTTCAAATTTCTTAATACTTCAGTTTGAAGGGGACTTTCTCTCTTCACAGCTGCAACTTTAAACTTTAGCACGATGAAGATAAAGTAGATTTTATATCGGCCTCCAAATTTTACTAGCCTTTCAAATTCAATTAGCAATACGCAGTACTTCGTTATTGAATGAAATGTTTATATTGATCACGTTGAAAATTTGAAATGAGTGAATTTTGAAAATTTATTAATCTATAAACGGGTTCTTAATCATAAATTGTAAGCCTTTATATTATAAATGCCAAAATTTCAAAATGTTTCATCATAACAAAACGGTGGAACTGATTAATATGGATTCATAAAAAAAAAGATGTATATCGAATACTAGCTTTCGCTAACGGATTTGTCTGTGAGATACCTACATAAAATAAATCTAGCTTATGTTCATCCTGAAAGTTTTATGAAACATTGCTAAAAGAATTTTTGAAATCGGATGGGTAGTATCGTTGATTACCTCCTACAAACAAACAAACAATCTTTACCTCACAAAGCATTACAGCTATTTTAATTAAATTATTTTATCACGGATTTTTACCAACAAAGTTTCAAAGCGCTCTCCAGATACAAAACACTATTTCCAATCGTAAATTTGATTTCAAAACTGAAATAAATTCAACTTCGTATCTGATTCTCGAAGTGCCTATAAAAATACAGTGCATGCAACAAAAGTATACATCGGAAACCACATCTGAATTTACAGTCTCAAGCGGCAATATATCACACTTAGGCTTTCGACGCCGGAGTGAGATTGGCTTCGAACGTTTTGAGTTTGATACTTAGTGTCAATTATTGTGCACTGCAGTATATTGCTATAGAGTACAGAGGTTTTAGCGTGTATTGTGCATTTTATTGTGTTTTATTGTTGGGATTTTGTGCCCAGTGGAGTGGCAATAAGGGTTTTTCATTTCACAATTGAAATTTTATTAAACTAGCCTATTATTATACTTAGGTGGTAAACTTAAAAAACAAAAACAAATCTATTCAACAAGAACCTTGCTTTTTTCCGGGATTAAAGTAGCCTATGTGCTATTCCAGACTATAATCTATGTCTATGCCAAATTTTATCCACATCCATTCAGTGACAGGTTGCAGGCCCCTTACCGCTTATAAGAATACTATCGTAATAACTCGCAACATATTATTTTTTGTTCTTGGGTATGCTGTTTTTTTCACGATGTTTTCCTTTCCCGTTTAAGAGTAGGTACTAGCTTACTACATTTTTTTAATAGAAAAACCCATTGGTGCACGATCAGGTTAAAACCCGCGATCTTTGGATCGTAAGGTCCCTGCCTACTACTACACCTCAGTTATTTGAAATTCACAATTTCATTTTGACAAAACAATGTAGAGCCATCTGATTTCAATTTTGAAAACATGGCCTGGAAAAGCCTTCATTATATTTAAATGGATTCTGTGAATGCAAATACAGCGTTGTTAAATAGAGATTGAGTCCATGGTCAACTGGACTGTTTGGGTTGTTGAGTTTTCAATATTAAGTACTTAATATATATTTTTCATTCATTTTAGCTGAGTATACCTACCCATGTTATATTATTTTGTAATCGATAGATACATATCCAAAATGTTGATTATTTGTACTTCCTAATATACAATTGTTCATTCAAAGAGTGTTGGTTTATTTCACTTAATTCTCATGCTGACTGTACATAAATCCACGATGGAGGAACCGATGACGAATTTACCCATAAAAAATAATATTTTATTCGACGGTGACAAATTTACCCTCCAAGTATGGAACTTAAAGGTAGCACAAAAAATGGACCGATGACGAATTTACCCTAACCCACCTAACTTAAATATCTAGTAGTAACTGATTTTTTGGATATAATGTAGTATCTAAAAATGTATTATCATCACATTCAATGCATTATTTCGTCACAGGTTATTATTATTTTACAGGTCAAATTATTTCTCGGTACACATTTTATCCACCTATGTTATAGCTTCTCCCTTGTCTCTAAGGTTTGCTGGTAGAAAACATTTGTAGGGTTAAACGTGCCTTTGTACATGTATCTCAATGATTTGCTTGTAAATATTTTATTAGTACCTACTAGTTACTAATTACTTTATGAAAAATATATTTCTTGATATTTTTTTGGATATAGAAACCTTTATTACAGATATAATATTTTGATATACCAGTTGAGCTAGGTATTTAAGACCCGTTACAAATCAATTTTAGTCATTTTATAATTCCAAATAGAACAATAATGATGTATTTTTTGTCAAAACAACGTTATAATAACTGATATACTAACGGTTTAACGGTTTAACCTATGTATGTGAGTACGATTTAATCAACGCCCGCTTGGCTTGATTGACGCTAATTGCATCAGTTTCAGTGTGAGTGACACCACGTTCTTTAAAGTGACATACTGACGTAAGGTAAACACATACACCACAGTGTATCCGATACGGGTAACGCCATGTTTATCGAACGTTGATTAGAGAAAATGACAGAGTTTTTTGGGCAATATGAAACGGAGCGTTTCATTTAATTATTTATTATTTTGTATTACGAGTTCAATGTTTTGAATCTCAACGAGTTCAATGTTTTGAATGTGCTGTGAGTTTTAGAGTAAGTACTTACGTATTCAGCACGAGTTTTGATGATTTTGGTTGACAACTAACTACAATACTTACCTTAAATATTGTGTAAACTCATCGTCATCTTCCTGTCCTTTTCTCACGTTATGTGTTGGACCAAAATCGATCTTCTTCCATTTCCCTCTATCATCTCAGTACTCACTCCTTACCCATGTCATCTATCACACAGTCCATCCATCTTATTTGGTCTACCTTTACCCCTGTATCCATCCACATTCATATTTATTTTGTATTACGTTTTTTAGTGAAATTTTGGTGGTATCTAGTTTAAAAGGAAGTTTGAAAGTAGCGCCGGTGACGGAAAAGATGAGGAGCAATAGGTTAGCGTGTCATGTTATGCAGAGAGATGAATGTCATGTGACGAGGAGAGTGTTAGATCTAACACTCACTAGATACCACCAAAATTTCACTAAAAAACGTAATACATAATAGATATGAATGTTGATGGATACAGGGGTAAAGGTAGACCAAATAAGATGGATGGACTGTGTGATAGATGACATGGGTAAGGAGTGACTACTGAGATGACGAATGACAGAGGGAAATGGAAGAAGATCGATGTTGTGCCAACACATAACGTGAGAAAAGGCCAGGAAGATGATGATGAGTTTACACAATATTTAATGTAAGTATTGTAGTCAGTTGTCAACCAAGATCATCAAAACTCGTGCTGAATAAGTAAGTACTTACACTAAAACGCACAGCACATTCAAAACATTGAACTCGACATCATAATCAAATTTGCATCAAAAACACGGTATTTTCACCTGTCATTGCTTCCAAAGCGATCGTTATTCACAAAACAATACAATTTCGTTCACAAGCATTACCAAAAAGAGTGAATAAAGCAATGTAATGGCTACAAAATATTGCAAAGTGATCCACTGTGCTTGTTTCCATTTTCAAAAAGGTAGACTTGTCTATATAATTGTCAAACACAATTATCAATCACTGTCTAAATATATAAAACTTTCGTGAAACTGACAGACTGACTGACAACGCCTTTTCCAAAAGGTAGACTCGTCTATACAATTGTCAAACACAATAATCTATATAAATAACTAGCTTCTGCACGCGGCGTCGCCCGCGAAGTACCTCCATAAAATATAGCCTATGTTCATCCTGAAAGTTCATTCTACACATTGGTGAAAGAATTTTTCAAATCGGTTCAGTAGTTTCGGAGCCTATTCATTTCAAACAAACAAACAAACAAACAAACAAACAAACAATCAAAGTTTTCCTCTTTATAATATTAGTATAGATATAATAAATAATGTCTAATTATATAAAACTCCCTCACTTATCGGTCCTGCGTACTGACATACTGACGATATTGCCTGATCATACAGACGATATCGTCCGACCATCAGGTAATATCGTGATATAACAGTGGGAACAGTTTTAAGCTCGCGTGTTCCGCTCGTAATGGGGGAGCTAAGCGCAACTCTGATTCCGTTCGGTTACCGAAGGCTCATTTTCCTGTTCCCCATACTATATTTGTTTTGTTTACGACTGTACCTTTTTTGAATGTAATCAGGATGAGAGCTGGTTCGGCTTTTACAAAAATAAGTTCACAAATCGATGCCGTAAAGTGGGTAAAAAAATCTGTAAGCCCGGATTTTAAAGAAATGTAAACCGTCACGGGTTCTAGACAAGATTCATTTTCAGTTGGCGTTCACATTAGCGGAACAATAAAATTTTCCGGAAATAACATTGACATCTAAAACACATAATAGAATCGTTTATCTTTGCGTTTGTGCACGATAATTTCCGCAACGGCTGAATCAAATTGAATGCAGTTTTCACTCATGTACCTATTGAGATAAGCTTGCAATAAAACTTAGGTTTTGTTTCATCGAAATCGGTTGACAAATAAAAAAGATAAGATTTCGATAATTTGATGATAAATCTTATCCATCCGTACATCCCCAGTCATGAAATATTAAAAAGTAATCTACAGCGTACGTAGTCGCGGGTATCAACTAGTTTTGTAATAATATAATAACTTAAATCATGTAAATTGACTTGTGAGATATCACGTGACTGTGGTAATACCGCCAAAGCGTCTTGAGAACGCTTCCTTCTTGCAATGATCTTGATCAGTTGAGCTATCTATAGATCATTTTTAACGATCCTTATAAAAAACTCAGCTGTATCTTATTTTAAAATAACGATGGCTTAAGCATTAAAAACTATCGCACCCACTCTGCCACAGCACTAACCGTATCACACCATAAAGTAAATTATTTTAACTAAATAGCCCTCCATATTTCCAACGGTATTCGCTTAAATGAATTTACCTACAGGCTACAGTTTTGTTTGACGGGGGTTCGTTATTTTCCCGTAACGATAAATAATATTCAAAAGAAAATACAAACCTGTTCCTGACAACCCTACCCAATAACGGAGAAAATGAATAAGGGGCGGCCCTGACATGAAGTTAATTCTTATAAGTAGCTTGGTGAGGTCAGTGCTCTTGTTTCTATGTTTATGTAAGACGTAGTATCTTTGATGTTTGGAAGCTAATATGGGGTGAGGGAATTCAATCAGCTTAGTCAGATTCTAGGGAGCATTCAGATGACATGGTTTGTTTTTTTAAGGGTTTCGTATCTCAAAATGAAAAGTGAATCCCTATAATCTTCTGCTTCGTTACTCTTTTGAAATCAATTTTGTCAGTGTAAAGTTTTTAAAATTAATATTATTGTGAACTTCTTTCTTCGTCTGCTTGTTTTTTTGTCACACACACACTGATCAAGACTGTAATCCCCAGGCTCAGTAGATATCTCCTCAGATCTTTAGTTACTTAGATTTTTGAGGATATCTAAGGGGGTAGTAGAGGTACGTCAAAACATGACATTTGACACATGCCCATATTATGCATTAGATACACAGAGGCCAAATTAAAGAAGTGAAGTGATTTATCAAGACCTAATAAATCCAAACTGATAGGGCACTTTCCGTTGATATAAAATAATGTGCAAGAATCAAAATCTGACGTCACAATAGGAAATAATCGAAAAATCGTTAATTTTTAAGGTGAATTAAATATTTTTGGGAAACCTCCATGTATGGGTCAGACTTGCACTGTTTTTTAATGCGTAAAAGTAACAAACTCTATTAGATTAACCAATCACGAGAGAACTTACATTTTTCAACCATTTTCGGGCCGAGACCTTGGTCTGTGAAGAACTGAGGATCATCGCGAGCCAAAAGATTGTTCATATTTGGTTCAGCAAATCAGCATTGCCATTTAACGTGACAATACTGCTAGCTTCATAGGGAAGCTTCTCCAATCTGCCTCCAAGTAGTGATTCAAACTGTGCTTTAGTTTAAGATGTTTTTTTACCTACTGTTCATATTTGGTTCTCACTTGGCGTAGCTTCTATGTTTCTATGCCTCCAAGTAATAGTGATTCAAATTTTACTTGTTTTTTTACCTTGATGCGTTCAAACGTAACTTAGTACGGCAATTAATTTCCGGTTCCGAACCGAATTTTACCATAAAACTTCGAGTTTCAGCAGTCAAAATTAACTGTTCGGCGCACCTGCATTTAATGCACTATTTTGAAGCCTTTTCGCTCGCAAAGTACTCACAATGCGAATTTCCTGAACGGATATGAAATTCCTGCTCTCGTTTCGGCGGTGCAAACTTTTCGTGATTTTAACCAGTCTTTATTTTTGGTATGGGGTTAAAGTTTAGTAAGAAGAAGAGTGTTGACCGAGTGGTGGCCTAGAGACGGGAAAAGGAGTGTCGGCCGTCCGCAGACAAGATGGGTCGACGACATAGTTAGATCCGCAGGTCGTACATGGGCGAGGTTGGCGCAAGATAGAGGCAAATGGCAAATGCGAAGAGAGGCCTATGCCCAGCAGTGGGATGAGAAAGGCTGATGATGATGATGAAGAAGAAAATATTGTTCTTCTATGCAACCATAGGAATTTCTAATTTTATCATACCAATAATATCTTAAAGCTGAGGAGTTTGTTGAACGCGCTTATTACTCTGAAACTACTGATTTCAATTGAAATATTATTGTTGTGTTGTATAGTACATTTATCGAGGAAAAATAAAAAAACATCACGCTACGACCAATAGATCATCAATAAAAAGTGTTGCAAAAACGGGAAAAATACTTATTATTAAACTTTGTCTGCGTGTTTTCTATACTACGAGTAATATTTTATAGAGGAAAGTTTTGTATTTTTGTTTGTAACGAAATAACTCAAAACTACTGGTCCGATTTCAAAAATCCTTTCACCATTAGTATGCTACATTATCCCTGAGTAACATAGGCTATATATGTATGTACCTCGCGAGCAAAGCCGAGAGCAGAAGCTAGTAATTTATAAACACGCTGACAAAGTTGGATGAGAGTTAGCTAGATACAAAAGATCAAAAGGAGAGAGAGCTTAGAACTGCATAATATCGTAGCGTAAGAACCAAAACAAAGCAAACGTGATCACGACTTATCCTCAGTACCCCTAGTATGAGTTTTTGATTTACGAAAACTTTTTTCGAATAGTATCCTTTCATACATTTTCCTCCATCGGAAATGTTAAGGAACTAAAATAAGGTCGATAATATCGAAAATATTATGTAATCGGCAGTCCCAGCGATGATTTTTAAATCAAGTTTTCACGATATCGACTTTATTTTAGTTCCTTAAAATTTCCGATGGAGGTAAATGTATGAAAGGATACTATTCGAAAAAAGTTTTCGTTAACTATCAAAAACTCATACTAGGGGTACAGATCTCGTATTACTTAGATCTTTGAGGAACTAAGCGGGGTCGTCAGAGGCACGTCCAAACATGATAAGAGGTTCTATGTATGTTTACACAAAAAGTAAAACAAATCCAATATTTGACGACCTCAATGACGCAGCGGGCGAGAGTCCGCCTGCGACGCTAGAAGTCGCGGGTTCGATTCCCGCCTCGGAACAAATTTGTGTACGATCTGCAGAAATTTGTTCCGTTGGTCTGGGTGTTTTCTATGTATAACAAAAATATATCTATGTATGTATATAATTAAATATATCAGTTATCTAGTACCCATAACACAAGCTTTGAGTAGCTTACTTTGGGGCTGGATGATGCTGTGTGGACTGTCCAGCATTATTTATTTGTTTGAAAGGTTATTGTTATAACTAGCTTACTGAACAGCGTTGTCCAGTTGTCCTGTCATAAATATGAATATTGTTTTATCTTTTATAAGAATCATCTCCTTACAATAACAAACACATAAACACAAAAAAAGAATTAACGAAATTGGTCCAGCCGTTCACGCGTGATGCCGTGACCAAGGAAAATAGGGATTAATTTTTATATTATAATACTTACATTCATTTTATATAATTACTATATCTCGACGCTGTCCCATATTTTGATTCTTGATGGCTTTAATTTTTTCAAGCAAAACTTAAAAAATAATTAGCCTAAACTAAACTAGCTATTGTGTAAAATGTAGGCATGTACCAATGTTATGTTTGGACGTGCCACTGACTACCCTCTTTAGATATCCTCAAAGATTTAAGTAACTTAAGATCTGAGGTGATATCTACCGAGCCCGGGGATTAAAGTCGTGATCATATTTATTTTATTTGTTACCTAAACTATCATAGTAGAGTTGAGAAGGTACTTTTTATCCAAAAATCAAGCCTTAAGGAGTGCAGTGGCATAAAAATGTATGAAAATAACATTTCGCTAACGATCAGGGAATTCCAGTAGGTTGATAAATAATGTGCCTATTTTTCCCAATCTATTATTAGAGTCTACACAAAGCGCGATGTCTCTGGTTCTGTGAATAATGGCTGACATTTGTATACGTTACCGCGGGGCCTATTCGGAAGATTGACAAGGCGGCGATGGTTCCGGTGTTGCTATCTGGTGTCACTGAACCCCAATCTTATTTTAGTTCAGGCAGTTTGATTCGGACTAGAAATTCGTGAATGTTTTTAAATTAATAGTTCCCATGCCGTCGTGTAACGTACCGTCGCGAAGTACTTAAAATTAGCGCAATAGACTTATTAACAGCGCATGCTGCAGTAGCTGGTAATTTTAAACAGTACTTATAGAACAATATTAATTAAGATATAAGTAAATACGTTAATTGTTATGTGTAATAATGAGTCAGACTAGATATTTATTTTTTATTTGAAAGTAAAAATACTTGCTTAAAATAAAAACCTTATTTTATTAAAAAGTAAAACGACAGAGAATTGGCAGTATACTGCGCTACAGGATCATCAAAGTCCTTTCAAAAATGGTAGTGGCACCTATATCGAATAACAGTCATGTAATAGGAGCACAGAAATATCGGGAGATATTTGTGTCGTTGCAAAACTTTCTATGCATCTGTATTTGGATGGTGTGAGCTAAAAGCGAATACCGTCTCTGTTTCAATTATTAGATTTATTCAACCATTCTTATTCAACTAAAACTAAACTAACATGACCACGAATGTAATACCGAGGCTCGGTAGATATCTCCTCAGATCTCTAGTTACTTAGATCTTTACTGATTACTAAAGAAGGTAATCAGAAGCACGTCCAAACATCATATTTGTCCACATTATGCACATTCGTATTCAAATGTTGGGCAAATTCAAATACTTCAAATTTTTAAAGGATATCAACCATTTTCTTTCATTTCACGATCTCCATTAATGGGAGAAGTGGAAATCTTTTCCCACAATATTTAAAAGATAGGCAAGTAGTATATTCTTATATTAATTATCAATATTTTGCAATGACATTTAATCAAATTTTATAAGTACGGAATCTTAACTACTGTGCAAAATGTAGGCATGTGCTAAATGTCATGTTCGAACATGCCTCTGACTACCCTATTTAGATATCCTCAAAGGTCTAAGTCACTAAAGGTCTGAAGAGATATTTACCGAGCCTCGGGATTACAGTTGTGATCTTGTTTGTTTTTTTTTGTAATCAAAGTCTATAATACCACAGATAATACCTACATGAACTAATTATTTGAATTCATTATAGCAAAAAATAATTATTGAACTGCCATAAAAACCTTTTCGTTTTTTAGACGGTTGCAAAGAACATTCGCTCGTCACAAGCAGGCGGTCATCAGATTCAGTGCACGTATATATTCGATACAGAAAATTGAGTTGCACGCTCAAACCCTGCTCGGTAGGGTATAAAATATTTTCGTCCGGTCATAAAACATGGGATAATTCGAACTTATAGAAGCAGACTCACAAATTTACAAAAACACATACTAATATATCTTGTTCTATAAAACCTATAGATGTGGGATGAACGAACCAGTGAAAGGTGTTATAATCTATGGTATGACTGAGTTGACTGATTGAATGATGGATGAATGGGCAGTTGTGAAAAGAGCCGAGTTGAATGGCGGTCACGTAAAATGATTAAAGTTATTTCTGTATTTCTCCCACTTAACAAATAAAACATTTGAGTGTACCAAAATCCGTATCTTTTATTTTATATACCGGCCCACATTTATACAAAAAAGATACACAATGAAGTAAAAATATATTGTTTTCTGTCGAACCAAAAAGATGAGACATTTAAATGTTTGACATAAGCTGAGTATTTTGCTTATTTGAAATCAAGACAAATTAAAACGGAACAAATAGGTACATGAAAAACATGCAAAAATTAATTTTATTCCATGTCTTTGTGAACGATCGTGACTGCCCAAGCTCAGCTGTCCGAACGACACCGTAGACTCAAAAATAACTAGATTAGCTCGATGTTGGAGATTCACTTCTATCAGGCTTGTTATTCACGGTACTGGTACGGGGCCCGAGTTACAAATTATAGGCGATGCCGAGTGAATAAACTAGTAAAACTTGGTACGAATCGGGCTGGTTTATTGGTGATAGATGCAGTGAGGCAGGGTTGCTACCACTATACCACCAGTGCTCTTCATTTGACAGTACATTATTCTGACAACTAGCTACAGCCTCACCCGCGTGGTACTTTGAAAAACAAAAAAATAATATTCCACTAGAACCATAAGTAGGTACATTTTTTCCGAGATAAAAAGTAGATTACGAGTAGGTATGTGCTATTTCTGACTATAATCTATATCTGTGCCAAATTTCATCCAGATCTGTTCAGCTGTTTCAGCGTGAAAGAGTAACGAATCCGTACATTCTTACAAACTTTCGCGATTAGTAGGATAGTTATAACAGAAGTTGGTCAAATCCACCCTTGTTGGTTAACTACACCAACATAGTTTACGGTTATTCTCCTCTGAGAACTACTGATTTTTATACCCAGCATCCGATAATAAGTAGATGTGTTTCCCAAGCAAACACAGCTCTCTGCCATTCGTCACAATAGTCCATTGACAGTCGCATTGCGACACAAACTCGTAAAATGTTTACGCTCTGCGTCGACTCAGTTAATATTTTACTATCCTGTGAGATTTAGGCTTGGTTAATCCGGTTTATTGGTTAAAAAGATTCTGAATTTGAGTTAATTTTCATTGATAAAATCATCCAGAGGGTCTACCATGACTTTTCACAATCTACACTCGCTAGCGACTAGTTAAAAAAATGTATGAAAACTTGGTACAGCGCCTCTAGCGGATAGTTGGGTACTAAAACCTCACGTAGCTAACTATCATACGTCACAGCGTACTACAGCGACTGTAGTGCGCTCATTAATTTGCTTAGAATTTGGTACCATGAGTAACAATTTTGACAGATGTCATAGTAACGTACTATTACTACCTGTTTTGTTTTTCAAGGTACCACGTGGGCGAAGCCGTGGGTGGAGTTAGCAATTATATAAACAGCAATGAATTCGCGACGCTATGTTACACGACAACACAGGAATTAACCTTATAGATCTAGGTACTAGAGGGATAATCAAATTTATTGAATGAAATACAGATTCGAATGTGATTAACATAATATTGGCAGAATTTGTTGGACACACAGGTAAAATTATGGGTTGTTGTGTTGTTCAAAGGATGCTTTGACATCAGGACACTGGTGTTAACACTTAAACATGAGGTTAGTCGTGACGAGCGACCCGACTACGACGTTGGTCTGATCGTGTCGTTGAAATGTAAATGTGAGTATATTTCACAGAGCGAAATTAAAGCGACGTCATTTCCGTTAGTTCGATTCCCTGTAAAATCAACATTAGTTATTATTTTTATAATATTAAAGTTGAATTTAGATTGTAGAGCTTGGTAAAATTGTGCTCTGTTTAACAAATCAAATTTGATGAAAGATCAAAGATGATAAGACGTGCCTCTGATTAACTTTTCTTAGACATCCTCAAATAATCATGCCAATGTTTTTCGAACCAGTATGTAAGATTGCACATCAGAGGGTATTTTCGTGTATTTAGCTGACACTGCCGTGTGCCTAGAATTATTATTGTGTCCAGTGTTGATAAGTCTGAGTATTCGTACTGCGGCTAGCGCTGGACAAATTGGTTTGAATGTACCATACCGCCAGCTCAATGCTGATAGAATATTTATACAATAGCTTACATTTGAGTGATACATGCAGGTTAGGTGTGATAGATTAGTCATTCTCCTGCCCTTATCCCACGCGTGGGGTCGACACAACATGCTTTCTTCTTCCACTCACTCCTATCATTCGTCAACTCTGAGTCTACATTCATATCATATTTCACACAATCAAACCACTTTTTCTTCGGGCTTCTTCTACTTGCGTGTCCAGATACACTCGTACCCATAGCTTTATTGGTGACATGGTTTTCACCCCTCCTCATCACGTGTCCATGCTAATCAAGGTTTTGCAGGAAAAACAGTTATTATTCTCAAAAAAATCCTGTTTGTATTAGCGCACAATGTGTAGCGGTACAGTGTATTTAGCCAAATTATGAAAAAAAACCTCGGAATAAATTGCTGGTATATTTAAAAAACTAGAAAGTAAGATAGGTGTGAGTACTGAGATGACAGCTGATAGAGGGCAAACATAAGAAGAAATGTTAATACCGACCCCACTTAACGTGGGATAAGGGCCCGGAAATGATAATTTTTACAACCATAATCGAACTATAATCGACTCTACAACTTCAAATTTCAAGGTAGGAAGTCTTATGCCTTCACCAGTGCCAAGTCTATTACCAAATTATTCAGTTCTGTATATTCCAGTTCTGAAGGCTGTCTACTTAATGCAGTGTCGACCTCAAGGGCCCAATACGTTTTACATAATAAATCGATGCCTTAAGTTTAACATGTCTTGTCTCGTATGAGCGAACATCGTTCTGGGAATATATGAACACTTTGAAATTGTTACGAAGAAAGTTTGCAATTTTGATGTGCTTTACTTCAGTTCCTATTCCTGTGCGCTGTCACTGGTTCATTCTCGGTCACTCTTACCATCCGGTTAAATTTAAAAACAAGATGTGCTTGTTAATTAGAAATTTTCGCTCACGAATTTTTCTTATTGGTCTTTTTGTTAATTCATTTTGAATGTCATGTGACGAGGAGAGTGTTAGGTTTGAATGTGGATGGATGTAAGGGTTGAGACCAAAAAAAGTGTGAAAGATGATAAATGAGTAGGTAAGAAAGGTGTGAGTACTGTGATAACGAATGATAGAGGGAAATAGAAGAAGAAAACGTGTTGTTCCAACCCCACATGGAATGGGAAAAGACAAAACTTTTTGTTAACAAAAATACTTTCTTCTTCCTGCCCTTTCGCAAAGAGAGAAAGAAGGGAAAGGAGGTCATTGCCTCTCAGTGGGACGATTAAGAATACGTAACGATACGTACGTAATAAGTAACGATTATAATAATAAATTTTGTTTGATAATAATTAAAAAATTAAAATTTATACATCCAATTACCTAAATTAATTTAATGTTATATGGTTAAACATATTCTAAAATACAATTCTAGTGATTCTATATTCGTGTTAACAATCTTGTATACCTGTTAAAACCAATTTATTGGAGCAATTCAGCGGTTGCGCTCGAATAACTTATGAAGCCGTCAAATTTTATTGTGTTCTACAATGTCATTCGCTCGTTTCAGTTACAATGTTCGCATAATGGATCCGATTTGGATCTCAATTTGAATAAATTGCAGGCAGTTATCGAAGTTTACGTTTGAAATAATAAAGTAGCCTGAATTGTACACGAGCACAGTCGTATTAAAAGTTTTGATATATTTCCGTAATTTGTTGCTGTCAGTTTTTTAAATAGAGCGGACCCCTGCCTCATGATCCGAAGGTCGTGGGTGGTCGTGCACCGTTGAGTTTTTCCATCGAAAAATGTATGTGCGCAATGCCAGTGTTTTTAAACATGTGAGGAAACAAAAATTCAAAGGTGAGTGTCATAGATTAGGTAGTGTTCTTATAATCGGCGATGGGCTTGTAACATGTCACGTACGGAGTACTAATCACTGTGAAAAATGTGGGAAAGTGCAAAATATCATGTTTGAACGTGCCTCTGACTATCCCCTATTATAGATATCCTTAAATATTTAAGTAACTAGGGATCTGAGGACATATCTACCAAGCCTGGGGATTACAGTCGTGATATTTTTTTTTAATAAAAGTACGTTTCTTTAGGAAATTTATTAGTAGGTATTAGCTAAGCACTAGTATGTGCTAAGATACTAAGTTATATAGCGCTCTCCGTTTTTAAGAAATCCGAAGTATATATTGGAAAGTAGATGTCATTCACAAAGAAAACCTTCGTCACACGTTTAGGGAAAAGGGCTCGGTGATAAATTATGGACTGTATCGGTATAATTGTTGAAGAGAACTGTGGTGCGATTACGGTACAATCAATTACAATCCGTTTTATTAACGACAGATGATCTCGGTACGTAAAAGTTTAAAAATAACAAGTTAAAGGACAAAAATTTTAAAAACCACCCACACATATTTTGTCCACCATTTTGTGGTAGCGGCCATCTTGAATTTGAAATTTGTCATAGTGTATAGTATTCTACTATTCAAGCCCTCTTATTTGATACCTATATTGAGGGAGTTGTGATAAAATCTGTAATCTGTAATTTTGTGGCGGCGGCCATCCTGGACCAATTTCCATCAAACATAGCTAAGAAAACTCCCGACTAATTTACCTTTAAACAAAAAAAAATCGTTTTATGTGTTTGGGAGCTACGTTGCCACAGACAGACACACCCTCACACCCTCACAGACAGACACACCAAACACCCCGTCGTTTTTGCGTCGGGGGTTAAAAATCTAGGTAAATGGCCATCGCTAAAAGTGATAAAAAATAGTCTAACCGGTTCGTACAAAGTAACATTCGAACTTGAACGAATATATAAACAAAGTTAAAGTTAATAAGTACCTACATAATATGTAAGTCATCATCATCATCATCTTCCTGCCCTTATCCCACTAGGTGGGGTCGGCACAACAGGTTCTCTTCCTCCACTCTCCCCTATCATCCGTCATCTCAGTAGTCACTCCCTTCCTACACATTATCGTCTTTCACACAATCCATCCATCTTTTCTTAGGTCTACCTCTACTCTTATATCCATCCACATTCAAATCCATAACCCTTCTTGTAACATGACTTTCCTCCCGCCGCATAACATGCCCATACCACGCCAACCAAGTATAGTCCCATATTCGCTCAGCAAATAGACTTATAAAAAAACTTACATACACATTTTGGCAAAGGTATTATTTGTTTGGCATCCAGGTAGGAAAATACACATTCCAGTCACGCCTGTACGGCAATGCTGTTTCAGTAGGTAATAAGTGAATTAAAGGCCACAGGCCAAAGAGGCCAATTTGAGGCCAAGGAGGAACAGAATACAGAAGACGTCCGCATTGCCTGAATTTTTAAAGTATGGATCTACGGTTGCCAGCTTGTTTTACAACTTGACGATCGAATGCAGCTACACACTTTATATTTGCATAATTACCTCTACACCATGAGTAGGTACCTAGTGATCTGTATTTGACAAAAATGTAACCACGCGTAACATTTATGTTTAGCGCGTTTTTCCTGTGTAAATCTATGAGTATATAATGGTGTTATTATAAACTTTAATACTTAGTTCTGCTAATTGTGTAATAAGTGTGAAAGTATTGTGGGCCTTATTTTTTACAACTCAACCATCTAAGTAATGCAGGTATACACTTATCGTGTGAATCCTTTGTAGAATAAGTACTGAGTCTGTATAATGAGTACTTAGCACTAAATTATTTATTCAGAAGAAAAACGACCCCTCTTTAGGTAAAACACTTTAGTTTGTTAAAGTATTTATGGGATATTGTTATTTAGAGTCTATTTATCTATTCACTTTATTATATTGTTTAACTAAATAATGGCCTACCTCTTTAATACAAAAGAAACAAAGTTAAATTGCAATCAACGTCATTAAATAAGTTAATCTTTTATAAACATTATTAGAGTCACCACGCTAATACTAGCGCTTTATTTAAATTATGGATGAAGCTAGGGCTCATTAATTTCGTGAAGATCCGTGCGTTGACCTTTATGTCAATGACTTATGATTACAAATTCAATAACTCACCAGTCTTCGTGACATGGAATAACTCTACTAAAATTTATAAAGATCTTACTTAAGTTGTTAAGCTACTTTTGACTGTACTAGCAATTTAAGAGTTTGTTTACAGTGTGCCGCAGTACTTAGGTTTTATAGGTTGATTCAGATTTTATGGGAGTAGGTGGATTTCTATTTCAGAAGTGATGAAATAATCTTTCAACACCTTCAGAGAGTAGTTCGCAGGGACACGATTCCAAAAAACATAGCGAAAAAAAGTTCTTTGGGACGCCGTGTAATCATTTCAATATTACAAAGGTACCTATAGTGTCTATACCTTCTGCTTGGAATTCACCGTGACTCACATAATTATGGATCGGGCAGAAAGGAGAATATGTTTTCGGTTGAAAAGATAAATACTTATTAGGTAGAACAAAAACTTTGTTGGTCGAAAAGAGAAGCACTCCTAAACGTCTGAACAAAATTTTGGTTAATGTCAAATGGAAGTAAAAGGTCAGTTTACTCTTCGATACTACGATTACTTTGTATTTGGCATTACGTTATTTTGAGAAAGTTATACCAAACGTCGGTCAAATCCACCCTAAGATATATCAGATATATTATAGGATATACATATACTTAATCCATAATCCACTATAATCTTCGTACAAAAAGTATAGTAGAATTTTTTGGTAAACGAAGTATTCTAAAAATGAAATCTAGCTAGATCGATTTATTGCCCCGAAACCCCCTGCATACAAAATTTCATGAAAATCGTTGGAGCCGTTTCCGAGATTCAGTTAATATACTCGTATTCTTATAAGATTTGCTCGTTTAAAGGTAGGTATAAGATACTCGTACAACGTCAAAATATATTTTAAAACGTCTTGGTAATGTTTCAGTAACTCAATATATCAAAATATACTTCAAACGTGATGTTATTATCTATTTTATTAATTTTGGTTACGAAACAATTATAGTTCAGAAGCCAACTGATGCTCTTTATCCTCATTAATCAAGTTTAAACAGGTCATAACAATGCACAAGTTTAGACATCATAAAAAAGTTTATTCTCTATGATGTATAATTTATTAACGTTAATATATTATTTATTGTTTAAATACTACTCAGGAAGAATAAAAAAATATATATGATCACGACTATTATCCCCAGACTTATAAAATATCTTCTCTGGTCTTTAGTTTCTTAGATCTTTGAGGATATCTAAAGGGGGTAGTCAGAGGCAAGTCCAAACATGACATTTGGTAGGTACATGCCCACATTTTGCACAGTAGTTAGTATTCCGTACGTGACAGGTTGCAAGCCCATCGCCGCTTATAAGAATACTAACCTATGACACACACCTTCGAATTGTTGGTTCTAGGGTATGCCGGTTTCCTCACGATGTTTTCCTTCACCGTTTAAGAGCACTGGCATTGCGCACATAAATTTTTCTAATGGAAAAACTCATTGGTGCACGACCAGGTTTGAACCCACGACCTTCGGATCGTGAGGCAGGGGTGCTACCACTACACCACCAGCGCTCTATATATTAACGTTAATAATATTGTTTATTGTTTAAATACTACTCAGGAAGAATAAAAAAATATATATGTAATATGATCACGACTATTATCCCCAGACTTGTAAAATATATTTTCTGGTCTCTATTTTCTTAAATCTTTGAGGATATTTAAAGAGGGTAGTCAGAGGCACGTCCAAACATAATGTTTCACACATGCCTACATTTTGCACAGTAGTTAGTATTCCGTATGTGAAAGGTTGCAAGCCCATCGCCGCTTTCAAAAATACTAGCCTTTGAAATACACCTTCGAATCAGTTCTAGGGTATGCCGGTTTCCTTACGATGTTTTCCTTCACCGTTTAAGAGCACTGGCATTGCGCACATCATTTTTCGAATGGATAAACTCAATTTATGCACGACCAGTTTTGAACCCATGACCTTCGGATCGTGAGGCAGGGTGTGCACCAATAGTGCTCAATAATAAATAGATAATACAAAAACGCTGAAAACTGTTAGATTTCAATTTTTCATTATGAATTAAAAAAACACTACTTTGCTCCTATACTATAACGTCGCGTCCTCTAGACGAAAGTCAGAGAACTCAAAAAAATCCAATTACAGCATAATCTAAGGGGTGAATTGTTGATATTTGCAAAATCTAACAATCTACTTCGACACGTGCCGCATTTACACTAATCTATTACCCCTCGTTTATATCTAAGTATAAAACAAGTATATTAAATGTTGCATCAATTGTATTCATATATTTTTAATACCTAAACATGTGAGAATAAACGTATACAAAACTTGTAGAAGACTCACTTGTATCTTATACCTTTAAACGAGCAATTCTTGTATATATGTATATATATATATAATCTGAATCTCGGAAACGGCTCCAACGATTTTCATGAAATTTAGTATACAGGAGGTTTCGGGGGTGATAAATCGATCTAGCTAGGTTTCATACTTAGAAAACGTCGTTTACGAAAAAAAAAACCGAGCAAAGCTCGGTCACCAGGTAGGTAATTAATATAAACGCTTGACACTGAAAAAAATTATGAAAGAGACAGATGCAATAAACAAAGAAGAAGAAGAAGGGTTAAACCAAGTGACATTGGAGCATCACTGTGGAGTAGAAAACTTCAAAAAATATGTGAAAATATGATCACGTGACTTATCAAGTTTCCGGTCGGTTTCGACTGAAAATAGTAGGTACTAATCTCGTTTCATATAATCCCAAAATGAACTTCCCAAAATGACTGATTTTCATAATGCCTTTGTTCGTGTATCTTTTAATAAAACTTAAAATTATGTAGGTAGGTACAGTCGGTCGAAAAAAATTTTTTTAATGGTTTCCCCTGCGTCGATATTAAAAATCCATTGGAGACCACGTGACTAATCGATTAATAATGTCATTCTCAAAAACAAATCTCTTTTCCATTAGCGACATTGCTAGTAGTGTCTCTTTGTCTACATCACCAGAAATCTTTCTACACTTTTCGACTTTTTCATCAGTTCTACACACTAAGCTCACCTTCAGCTCAGTATGTCGATTCTGTAAAATTCAAACATCAACTCGCATCTCACATCACTATTCACTCTCAGTTCGCTTAAGACGCTTTTGAGACTTGGGAATTACCGTATAGAATGCCACTTGTTACGTCATCTCATACATTATCTGTCAAAATCTCTCCGTCAATCTATTTCGACTCGCTGATACGCTCGCAAGAGTGGCGCTAGTGTAAATTCGAATTATCAACCCAGTTTTTAGAATGCCAATCAAGAAACTCACAGCGGATTCAGATTCGAAGTTTAAAATGAGGTCTTACAAAATCACACGGCAGCTATACCTATTTCAAAATTTAGTTCATACTTTACTTTTCAAAGAAAAAACGGTATTCCCGTAAATATATTAAACTTTCCTCTAGTTATAATGAAAAGCCTTTTAACTCGTAAAAGTTTGAAAAGAATACTTTATATTCTTAAGTCGATGAAACTGCAATGAATCTTTGTTTTTTTACATTTTAAAGTGCATTAATGGAGCTATTCTTTGGTACACTTTCACCACACTTGTTATTTAAGTTTAATACACAGCGTAGTTTTAAACCTTACGTTTACGTTATACGTTGATATTAGTTTTCATAGCACGGGCATCGTAAGTGGTCATCGTAGGTGAGACTACTACCACTAAACCGCCAGTGCTCCAGGACTCTCTAAGGGGATGATGGAGTTGATTACACTTTTCTCAGGTTCGGTTCATAATCTTGTTATTCGAAATTATTTTAACAAATCTATTAATCACAAAAGCTAAGGCTACAATTTTATTGGTCTCGCTAATTGTCTTGTAAGACTTTCTTATACACAGAACAATAAGGACAGTTGGATCAAAGCATCTACAATTGCTACTACCATCAGAAATATTATTTTCTTGTATTTGTTCGGTGATGGAAGAAGATCATATGTTGTGCTGACCCCACATACGTGGGAAAAGGGCAGGACGATGATGATGATGATGATGTTCGGCGATATCTTGATAATGGTGGTGGCCTCATCTTCCAATCATAAGGTTGTGGGTATTCTGTAGTGCGATTACGGAACTCTGATACAGTCAACACTTGTCAAATGTCAATCAAATTGATTGAATAAACAACCTAATGTAATACCAAAACATTTGATTACAATGAAAACGCATTGACATTGATTGTAAGCAAAGATCCATAATCGCCCCCCTGTTCGAAAGATATATGCGCACTATACACAACGAAACAGTCACGGCGACAAAAGTCACTCGTGTGCGCTATCACTTAGCGTTTTTATAGAATCAGGTAATATTGCCCAAACTATATTACCCAAAATTAACCCGTGCGCGCACCCGCAAAGGTGTTAATGCCAGAAAGCAGATGTGATAATTTACGTATAGCATTCTCCTGGAGTAGTTATCCAACTCTTTCCAACCCCCTATGCCCAAGTCCCGATAAAGAGCACCCGCAGGCACCACTTTGAAGTTTTAATACCATCAATTTAAATAATTGAAACTTCATCTTGTTTTGTTGGAGGCTGTCGCTACTAATAAATCCTTTTCGTTAACCGAATACTCCAATTCCAAATTGTATTCTGTACTTCTAATGAGGGACAAATTCTTAAAGTCTTTGTTGCTTGAATAATAAACTTCATTTTCGTTTGTCTTTTTTATTTGATCTTCTAGAAGGTTCTGGGGCTTTATTACAAACTCTCTGGGTAATATTAAAATAATATAACTTTGATATTTCGTACCATGACCTGTAGAAACTGTATTGAAGGAGTGATACTTCGAGTGAAATGTGTATACTACTGAAGCATAGGCCAAATTATAATATTTTAGACATGCCTCTGACTACCCTCTTTAGATATCCTCAAAGATCTTAGTAAGTAACTAGAGCCGAGGAGCCTGTGAATTACAGTCGAGATCATCTTTTTTTTAATCCTACTATTATTATGAACGTGAAAGTTTGTATGTATGGATGTTTGTTACTCTTTCACTGTTGCTGAACGGATCTGTATGAAATTTGGCACAGATATTATATGTGGATAGCGCATAGCCTTCTTTTGATTCCGGAAAAATGTACTGTTTTTGTGGGATAGATTCGTTTTTGTTTTACTAGGGGCGAAGTTGCAGGCGGAAGCTATTGTAACATAATAACGCGGTCTCAATGTAAAAACTTCTACCGTACCATAATAAGCCTTAGGTTTTATGAGAAGGCTCTTAAGGACAGTTTTGGTTTCAAATGCTACCCTTTGGGTGAGTTTTTCACTATGTAATAATGCGCATTCAACTTATCTCAGACTTTTTGTAGAGTATACTCAATATTTTTATAGACAAGCATAAATTCACACGGTTTCTCTCTTTATAGGGGTAGGCAGGGTCTATATTATTATGTGTTGCTCCCTCGTGGGATTGCGTAGCGAATTCGCAAAGCGCTGACCAAAAAATATGGGGCGATTAGTTGAATTTCCCGCAACTTCACTCGTGTAGTATATTTTTAAAACTTTAACCTTTTAGAGGTAAAATTTTGGAAATTCTACCCTGAAATTATACCTTTCTCTAAGACAATTTTATCCTGTCACTATTTATTTTAAACCAGTGTGGTGAAAGGATTAAAGTGCGCGGTAAAAGCTCCTTTCGTGCATAGTATTAATAAACACCTCATTCGTAATCTAGATTCTAGATAGCAACTCGACGACAAAATCTCGCTAAATAATACAAATGTTAGGCACGCTCCAAACATTTGCCAAAACATGAGATAATTATTTTAGCGTCACTTCTCATATAGTTCCTCACAGACCAACTAAGCGTGGTTATTTGTAAAATTTAGATCTATCTATACTTATATTTTATAGAGGAAAGTTTTGTATTTTTGTATTTTTGTTTGTAACAAATAAACTGAAAAACTACTGGTCCGGTTTCAAAAATTCTTTCACCATTAGAATGCTACATTATCCCTGAGTAACATAGGCTATATTTTATGTAGGTACCTCGCGAGCGAAGCCACGAGCAGAAGCTAGTTATATATAAAAACAAACATGTTCACGACTGTAATCCACAGGATCAGTAAATATCTCCTCAGATCTCCAGTTACTTAAATCTTTGAGGATTATCTAAAACGGTAGTACAAGTATATATTATGTAATCAGTCTAAATATCAGTGTAATCAAAGTAAATAATCCGCTTGTAAAACAAACAGTTTTACACAAGTGTTTCTACTGGTAACATTTTTGTACATCTAATTATAATAAAGTAAGTAGGTACCTAAATAAAACTAAATTATAATATAAGTCGCCAATTTAAAAAATGATGCTTCGATATTGGTAAATAGTCAGTTTCAGCCTAGTGCTTATTTTGAATTTGCGAATTTGAATTTACTATTCTTGCCAAACGTGTGGAACTAGCATTAGATGGCAAGCAACATCTCCTAAAACTAGACTCACGTGTTCAGCCTCTGTTATCTTTGCACTGCTTTCCATCGCGTTAACAATTCCATATTCTGATCCATATTTCATTCACGCCACGCCAAACTATACCTTACTGAAACGCAATAAACACGTGTAAATATAACTATAGTCGGTTAAAATATATGTCGCATTTTGGCACGGGATTGGCACCGGCTTTTGCGCCCTTTTTGTTACCGGTTCAGTGGTTTATGTCCGGATTTTCGACGGTTTTTGTATGCAGCTAGATTTTCGAACCGTGAACACAGATAGAGAATGTAAATTAAAATGGAGCTAGCCTCTAGTTAACTAATGACAAAGCTCTTTGTACAGAACAAGTTAAAGTATAATTATTATTCCACTGAAATTATAACCTTACTCGTGGATATACCCGCGACTTTGTTCGCGTTATTATTTTTCATAACTTAGCATAATCTCTCGCTGTATCCCTAGAGGTTGAATTTGGAGGATTTCCTTTCTTAGTGCAACTTAAGACCCAGAAAACTATATACATATACATATTATATAAAACTCTTCCGTTACTGCCTGACTGGTCGACAGATCAACGAAGGTTCTTTTCTTCTAATTTTCTTTTATTAATTTAAATTAAACACTTAATATTAGATTTTTAACGGTGTATGAAATGACTTTTTTTACCTAACTATTTTTATTCCTTTTTAGCATAAAAGAGCTATTTTTAAAACTTAGAACTTTCTACAAAAGTCTAGAATACATTGAAACGCAATTTAAACTTAAAAAATGACTCAAAGCTCAATAATTCTTTGAAATGATTCACTTCAAAATATAGTAAAACCCTTTTCAAACTACCCTCGTTTTTACAAACGTTCGAACTTACATAAATTCTACAAATGAGTTTCAACTTTCCAGGTTTAGAATAGAGTTTAGAGTCGTGTGCAAACGAAATATTGCTAAAAATAGATGGATGATAGTAATGAAAGAAGTCTGTAAGGCGTGTGGCAAATTGTTTTCAGACGAGACACAACATTAGGAAGACGCGGTTGGTTTATCCAACGATTATGGCTATGTCTGGAGGTGATTTAACTGACGCTTCTTGTCTGGATTTGTACATTTAGGTCGGTTTTATTCGACAGACTAGCTTCTAAACAAAGTTATCCCACGGGAACCTTACATAATAAAAGAATAAGAATAAAATAACTTTATTTGTTCCATTAGACTAACATACGAAAACAAAAAAAACTTATAAAAACAACATAAAAAGTCTAAAAGAAACAAAATGGCGTCTGCCTCAGCATGGGTTGGTTGCTAGCGAGCTAGCAGCCAACGCTGGTCTTCCGTCAGAGCCCTTTTTCTTTTTGTTGGCATTACGGACAATCTATTCACACACACAAATTATGAATTACATTAAATTACTCTAACTATTAACTAACACACTATTAACCACCTTAAACTACCAAATACAAAACATAAAATATTTCTGGTTTAAATAGCCTATGTGCTATTCTAGACTATAATCTATCTCTGTGCCAAATTTCATCTAGATCCGTTCAAACGTTTCAGCGTGAAAGAGTAACAAACATCCATACATACAAACTTCCACTTTTATAATATTAGTGCTCAAACGAACGCATGAGAGACGCACTTTAATCCTTTCACCACACTGGTTCAAAAAAACTAAGTAATACGATAAGAAAACTCAAATGATTGTCATAATTATTCCCATATGTATGGTTTTAATCACTCATAGGAAGGCATTTCTTTTGTTTCACGTCCAAACCGAGATTTTTTCTGAACTAAGATTAAGTCGTTTATTATGTTATGCCAATAAATTATTTGGGGTATCAAAATTGTTCGTTGGCTGCGTACAGGTTAGGCCTTATTGCACGTAAATCTTCAGGGCGGTGTTAGTTATTACATTATGTAGCGACAATGCTATAATGTCGTTACGACTTTCATATTCAACGTTTTTCGTGAAAGACTATTTCCTATCTTAATATCCTACTTCCTACTTGAATGGATGGATGAATTGTATGTATGTTTGTTACTCAATCTTGCTGAAACGGCTGAAGGGATCTAGATGAAACTCACCATACGCGTAGTTTATGACCTGTATAACACATCGGTTACTTTTTATTCGGGTAGGTACCTACTAACAAATCTATGAAAGCAACGTTCTGCGAGATTTGAAACTAGATAAGTGACCGCAATGGTATTTTTATATTTTTATCTGAGCGTTTCGGAGGTCAAGTTCGTGTGTTACGAAATTATCATCAGTATTTTTTTATTCTTCATAGGAGGTCATTCAGGTTTCATACATGGTTGAGCCCAAATTGGCAAAATGGCGGCCAACAAAAAAAGTGTGGCTAAGTTTGGGAAGATTCTGAGTATTTTTCATTAGCGCACCAAGTCCTTACAACCTTCCTACAGTTGATTTTCATTTTTACATATAATTTATTAGGGGTGAACTTATTACAGTTTGGGTTTCATTAAAACTTCAGTTAATACACAGTCTACAAAAACCTCATTCCGAACTATGTTGTATATACGGTCAGCTGTCACAAAGATCAAATTATTCACAAACTGGGTCTGAAAAAAGGCTCTATGGAAACGCTTTTCACACATTTTTGCGCACCTCTTTATCCGTGTGCGGTGTGGTAAAAAAAGGCATTTTCAATTGTACTATCGAACTGGCTTAGCACTAGTTTTTGTCGGTCCGTATCATAAGGAAAATCCAGCATAAAGTTATGGAAACGCTAGTGAGTTGTTTGGAAACGTCAATTAGTGGCAATGTTTTCATTTTAACGTCAGGATGGCCGGTCACTCTTCACTGATATAATATGCGGAGTGGAATCGCTGTAATCAATATAATATACCAATAATTGCTTCATGGAGTGACAGAACCACAGCGGCAGAAATGACACAAACACTTGTAATTAGTTGCCATAACTTTAAGCTGTAGCAACCCTAAAGCCGAGACAAATTTTTGTTATGTAATTTATCACGTTACTTTCTTACTTTCACGGAATACTAACTATGTGTAAAATGTGGGCATGTGCTATGTTTATGTGTTATGTTTGAACGTGCCTCTGACTACTTCTTTAGATATCCTCAAAGATCTAAGTACTTCACTAAAGATCTTAGGAGATATCTTACCGAGCCCGGGGATGACAGTCATAATCATATTAAATTTTTAAATTAAATTTGATATAATACTAGCTGTCCCGCCCGCGACTTCGTTCACTTAAAGTATCTAAACTGAGTTTCAAACAAATCATACTCATAAAAAAAACATAATACTAACTATGACACCCCATGTTACCCTTTTTAGAGGGTTCTTTTAAAATATCCAGAAATACGTTCCCATTTATTTTGCATTTAAGTATTCAAACCTAAATTCTGACCAATCGCACCACCCTTCAAAAAGTACCCATAGAAACATTGACCCCCTTTTTAGAGTTATATTGAAAAATCCTCAAACACGTGTTCATTCAATTTGTTTTGACAGTACACAAACAAAGTTTCAGAACAATAGCACCACCCGTTAAAAAATTCCCATACAAACTTTGACCCCCTTTTTAGAGTTATATTGAAAAATCCTCAAACACGAAACAAAGTTTTAGACCAATCGCAAAACTCGTTAAAAAGTTCCCATACAAACATTGACACCCCATTTAACCCCTTTTCAAAAATTCTGAAAGTACACAAACAAAATTTCAGACCAATCGCACCACCCGTTAAAAAGTTCCCATACAAACATGTAACTGTATTCCTTGCCTAGGGGAAAGTAGGGGATAGGGGATAAGGTGGAAAATGAAATTCTTACAACTAAGTATAGAAAAACGAACAAATATAACTTTATTTCCTATCTTTTCTGTTTATCTTTTATCTATTTTAATCATTCACCATTAATTCACAAAACCACAACATTAACAACAAAAGTAACAATTAAATCAGAAGTTATAGACTGGTAACGCACAAAATTAACTTAAAAGCTAATGCATATGCTAGTGTAATTATGTTATCTCTAGAACGAAAGGAATGTGTAGGAAAGGATCGGCGTTGTGCTTGGATTAGCCTCGGTTTATTATGAGAATTTAAATTATACCCCTCACCTAACCTTAGAATATATCGGTAGTTGTAAAATGCATCCGTACGTTATGCGGGCCGGAACAAACGGACACGCAGAGTGTCACCGTTGTCTGGTGGACTCGCTCTTGGTATAAATCGGCCGAAATTCACGCGGGCGCCCTAGTAGTTGGTGACTGACCTGTTGCTAGACGTTTTCCTTAGCAAATCAATAAAATAACTGGGCCTTATGACGGGTAGTCTTCTATGGCGCGTAGGGGCTCACACCTCGGCTGGAGAGAGGGTCTGGACCGGAGGTTAGCTCTAACTGGTGGAACTGGGTCTTGGGAGACACCCCGTATCGGGGTGGAATATATGATATTTCGAACAACCTCGAACGAACTCGCTTCCGTCGGACACACGAAAGGGAACACGCCGCGTAGCTCAGCAGTGTTTTAATATAGGGTTATTTCCAGAGTAAAACAACGTAAATGTCCTTTGTAATTCGCAAATCAACCCTTGTAACGAACCGAATTAATTTCAAGTTCAAGTTCAAAATCGCAATCTCATCAGCTGTTACTCGGTGATGCCCGCTCTGGGAAAAAAAAACCGCCAGAAAATCTATCGATCTGCGACGCAAATCTTTATATTCTACCATTCGCTTCGGTAACAATAATCGCGGGGTTACTAACCAAACGCCATATCAATCGGAATGTCGACGGCAGGTAGATGTTGGCAATTTTATAATAATTTTAGGTTGTATAGATTATAAAGTAGAGAGGAAACAATAATGACAGTGACAGGCCGACCGTCAAAGCGGGCCTGGGCCTTCGGGGTTGATTAGGTAATTATTCTATCTTAATGAAAGGAAGATTTGAATTCAATGGCGGGAGAATTTAACATGACCCGGACTACAGCAGTCTATTATAATGAGTAATTTCGAAAGATTTGATTGACGACGTGTTATATAATGCTAATTAAATAAATCGGAGGTTACAGCACTCCCTTCCCCGGGTAAGAATTCACGTAGGGAATTCGTTGGACGCCCTCGTCCTTACAATAAGAACGTTCCTACAACGTAGATAGGAATAGATATTGAAAAAAAATGAATGAATTTAGTAAAAAATATGAGTTAAATAGAGATGTTTATGATTCAAGTTATGGTATCAGTTTCGTGTAGTTGAGTAAGCAACGTAATCGCAAATCCCTTCAGATCGACGAAGTATATGCCCTGGATATACTAAGCCAGAAGGTGGCAATAAAAAAAAACGTCAGCCGTAATACCGTAATACATTCGTAATATTAGAGAGTTTTTTTTTTTTTAATTTATTTTACCCCAAAAAATATTGTTAGATTACGCGCTTATTGGTTGGTAGGTGGCAACACGATGATGTTGCAAGTCGAAAACCGGGTATAGAGTATAATTATGTGTTGCCCTGATTAGCCAATAACGATAATCGATATTCAACCGAAAATAAAATATAAAAATTACTTATAAATTGTGACAGAAAATTCGTTTTTTACGTAATCGATTATGGAGTAAAACGTATACCTACACGAAAGCTGAAAACCAACACATTTCCTACCTATTAGTCCTATGTCGCCTCTTACGACACGCCTGGATGAGAGATGGCGGGTAACCTATTCTGAACCCGGGCTACCACGGGGAAAATAAGATTTAATTTAGATGGGAATCAACGTTTTTTAGGTCCTTTATGTGCCACTTACCGATAAATTTACCAGATTCATCTTCTAACTCATATACTAATCGAGAGAGTTTGCGGATGACCTTGCAACGCTCATATTTTGGAGCGAGCTTCGCTGCGAAATATTTATGTGCGGCGCTCTGTTTATAAGTTCGTTTCCAGACAAAATCGCCTACATCATATGAAACATCTCGCCGTTTTTTATTATAGTATTTAGCGTTCTTTTCGTGAGCCTTTTTGAGAGAATCCCTAACGTGACTGAATATATCTTTTAACGGCCCTAAACTGGTAACGTAGTCGCCCCGTGACTTGAAAATTAGTTCATCAATATCTTTGAAATCTTTATAAATACTACCATCAACGACTGCCTCTCTACCGTGGACCAACATAAACGGGGTGAATAAAGTCGAATCATTCACTGAGGTATTGATAGCAAATTGGACTTTATGCACGTTCACGTCCCATGTTCTGTGGTCGTTTTCGACAAAAGAGGATAAGGCTGTCATTATAGTACGATTATAACGCTCAACAGTGTTCACCTGAGGGCAATAAACAGGACCTAAGTGTACCTGAGGGATATTGTATTTGGCAAACAATGCCTGAACCTCATGACCCACAAATTGGGACCCATTATCCGAAAGAACAGTTTGTGGTATACCATGGACCAAAAAGACATGGTCCTCGAGACGCTGGGCTATCACTTTCCCAGTGGCTCTACGTAAAGGGAAAATAAGGCAGTATTTGGTAAAGCAGCACACCACAACCAACAGGAAGGTATTTTGCTGTCTCGACATCGGCAGTGGACCAACGAGATCAATGCTGATGCACTGGAAAGGCCGAGAACAGACTTTGGGTTCCCCCATGAAACCTGGTGTTGCTTGTGTGCTGTGTTTGTAGGCATTACAAGTATGACAAGTTTTAATAAAATTCACGGTATCTTGGTACATACCGGGCCAGTAATATCTTAATTTTAAACGTTTATAAGTTTTGGCCACCCCTAGGTGAGCGGCGGTAGGTACAGAATGGTAATCAGTTAAAACACTTATTCTATGTTCTAAAGGAACGACCTCTTTCCATTGGAAATCACCACTGAGCTGGTTACCACTCTTAGTGTAACGATAAAGTCTATTATCAATAAGTTGAAAATTAGGACAAGCGCGCGGTCGGTCCGTGCACCGCTTGATGATTTTAGCATACCAAGTATCTGCCGTGTTACTTGCATTTATTGAAGCTATTGGGAAGGCTCTAGATAGCGCATCGGGGACCACATTTTGTGCACCCTTGCGATGTTCAATACGGAGGTTGTATGGAGAAAGTCTACACCCCCACCGCGCTAAGCGACCTGTAGGGTTTTTAAGGTTGAAGAACCACTTGAGGCTAGCGTGGTCAGTTATAACGCTAATCGGCTTACTGCCCTCTATGTATGGACGGAAATGTTCGACTACGTGCACCACGGCTAAAGCTTCTCTTTCCGTCGCTGAGTAATTGCGTTCAGCCGGAGACAATGAACGACTGCAATAAGCTATGGGATGTTCTTGTCCGTCTATAGTCTGTGTAAGGGTCCCTCCTATACCAAAATCGGATGCATCGCAATGAACGGCAAAAGGTTGAGTGAAATCGGGACAAGCTAAAACGGGGGCGCTAGTGAGAGCTAATTTTAAGTCATTAAATGCTTTATCAGCGTCCGGGGTCCACTCGAACGGAGGGGCACCCTTACGCGTAGAGGTAAGAGAATTTAAAGGGCCCGCCGTATGGCTAAAATTATGAATGAAACGTCGGTAGTAAGAAGCAGTGCCCAGAAAGCGTTTCACATCTTTGCGACAAACGGGTGTAGGGAAATCTACAATAGCTTTGACTTTATCAGGATCTGTGCGCAGGCCATATTCATCTATGACGTGACCTAGGTACTTTAACTGTTTTCGAAAGAATTGGCATTTGCCTTGGTTAATCGTAAGACCTGCTTCTCGCAGCCGGTCTTTCACCCTCGCCAAGAGCTTAACGTGCTCTTCAAAGGTGGAATTAAACAAGATAATATCATCTAAATAAATAAATACTTTATTTTCAAACTCCGGACCAAACAATCTATCCATTAGGCGTTGCTGGGTGCTACCAGCCGAAGTGAGCCCGAAGCACATCCGAGTGTACTGGAATAATCCTCTTCCTACTACGGTAAAAGCTGTCTTTTCTCTGGATTCCGGGTCCAACGGGATTTGATGATAAGCAGATTTTAAATCAATAGAAGATAGGTATTTGGCATTTCGGAGCTGGTCCAGAATGTGATGGATATATGGTAGCGGATAAGCGTCATGCTTTGTAACTTCATTTAGCCTTCTGCTGTCCAAGCAGAAGCGGAATGAACCATCAGATTTCGGAGCTAATGTGACTGGACTATTCCACGCGCTGTTGCTGGGCTCGATGACACCATCTTTCAGCATCTGGTCGACTTGCCTGTTTACCTCGGCTAATTTTTCAGGTGACATCATGTAGTAGCGTTGTTTGATCGGCGGGTGGTCACCGGTCTCGATTTTGTGTGTGACAAGGTGAGTCAGCCCTAAACCTTTCTTTTCTGCGGAAATATCTTCAAACTGCCGTATGACTTCATCGGCCGTCTTCTGTTCTTCCTCACTCAAAGACCCGAAATCTCGTATATATCTATCGGGGGAAACTATTGTATCCACCTTATCGGTTGTAAAGTAATACTCGCTGTCCTTCAACAAGGAAAGGACATCGGGTGCTATATTAAATAATTTCCAGAAATTTATACCAAAAATCAGCTCAGTGGAGACTCCGGGAACAACGTAGAATTTTACAATAGCGGTTTTACTAGCTACCGTGACCGGTAAAAATACGTAGCCGGTAACGGGTGATAGAGAACCGTTTGCAGTAGAAATATTATGTAAATCATTAGATTTATGTAAAGAGACTAAATCACTAAAATGTCGTATAGCATCCCTGCCTATAATAGAAATTTCTGAACCGGAATCCATTAAACCTCTGAATTCAAGACCATAAACAGATATTGTAAGGAACGGTCGTTTATCATCACTTTTAGCCTCGTGAACCAGTGCAGAACAAGACTTTTTAGAGGAAAAATCTTTAACAAACTCTAACCAAGACTCCCATTCCTTCTGGTTCACTTTACCTAGTTTTTTGGGACCGCAGAATTAGAACTTGTATTATCTTTTGTTGAGCATTTAGGGCAGGTTTTGAAGGTCACATCCTTCTCACCGCATCGGTAGCATATTAATATGAAAGGAGCTTTACAATTGCTTAGACTGTGACCATCTATCCTACAACGGACACAGAAATCCTTACTGGGCTTGACCGATGCCACCTTGGATACGGAACGGTTAGATGAATTTTGATAACTTAAATCAGGAGCTAGGCAAGAATTTGTGCTTTTAGTAGGTTCAGAAAATAGTTCAGAACGTTGTTTAGCTCCTTCCAAAAGCCTACATTTCTTTTTTAAATCTGCCCAAGTATCCACTGGTGACAGTGCCAACTGAGTGGTATAGAATGGTCTAATATTATAGGAAACTATACTTAACCTTTCCGCCTCTGAAATAGGTCTGGATAGACGAGTAAAATAGTTCTGCATAACGCTTAGATAGTTAACAATACTCTCTTCCTGTCCCTGAGTTCTTGCTCTAATTTCCTGCATCAATCTATGATCATAATCGAACGGTAGATATTCATCTAATAGTAAATCTTTTAATTCAGACCAATTACTAACTTCTGAACGGACGCCACGATACCAGCATAAAGCTTCCTCTGAAAACAGCTCAGCTGCAGAGTCAAAGAGTTTGTTGTGATTTATACCCCTAGATGAACACAGTTCCTCCAATCGCTGCAGGAACGCTTTAACGCATGCCTTTCCATTAAACTTATGGTTCAGGGTGTGAACAGCAGTATGTTTATCATAAGAATGTGTAAAATTATCATTATTGGATGCTAAACCTAGTCCTGAGGCTTTATCATGAGTATCAGCGCTATTATTCACCGTTTCGGGGGGTGGTAATGGAGAAGAGAGACTGCTTTTAAAATTAGTAAAAATATTATCAAGTTTTCTAAGGAGTCGGTCTAAACGATCCTGAGAATTATTATATAGCAATCCTAGCTCGTCATCATTACTCGGAAAAGCTAGGCGCCCTAGCCTATGAAATAAATGGTGTCCTAATGCTTGGACACGATTTAGGATCTTGAGAGAGCAAGGTTTGAGAGAGGCTCCCGTAATTAAATCGGCTAAGCTATCAAGTTTTATTTTTATAGTGGTTAACTCTGTAGAAACATTAAGCTCGGAAGATACAATCTCATCTGAAGGGATTTCTTTGTTCAGGAATCGAACCTGTGTTCTGAGGGCTGTGAGGGTCTCTCCAGCAGGTGTATTACCCCTAATTTTGATCTCGTACTCCAATTCATCTTTAGCTAAGACGTTAAATGCAATAGGCCTTTCCTCCAACATTTTAAAATTGTAAAGTGAAATTATCAAAAAAAACTATCAAAATTATGAGAAATTTTGCAAAACAAAAAATTGCAGGGGGCTGCAGGGTAGTAGTATAACCGAGGCCAATCAAACTTACAATAGAAAAGGCACACTAACCTCAAAAAAAAATGAAAAATAAGTTTTTAACCGAGGCTCATCCAATTTTGTCTGAGCTAAAATTGACCAGAAAAAAAGCTTTTAGCTTACCAGCTCAGCTGCATCAACGCCGTCCCTGTTCGGGCGCCATATGTAACTGTATTCCTTGCCTAGGGGAAAGTAGGGGATAGGGGATAAGGTGGAAAATGAAATTCTTACAACTAAGTATAGAAAAACGAACAAATATAACTTTATTTCCTATCTTTTCTGTTTATCTTTTATCTATTTTAATCATTCACCATTAATTCACAAAACCACAACATTAACAACAAAAGTAACAATTAAATCAGAAGTTATAGACTGGTAACGCACAAAATTAACTTAAAAGCTAATGCATATGCTAGTGTAATTATGTTATCTCTAGAACGAAAGGAATGTGTAGGAAAGGATCGGCGTTGTGCTTGGATTAGCCTCGGTTTATTATGAGAATTTAAATTATACCCCTCACCTAACCTTAGAATATATCGGTAGTTGTAAAATGCATCCGTACGTTATGCGGGCCGGAACAAACGGACACGCAGAGTGTCACCGTTGTCTGGTGGACTCGCTCTTGGTATAAATCGGCCGAAATTCACGCGGGCGCCCTAGTAGTTGGTGACTGACCTGTTGCTAGACGTTTTCCTTAGCAAATCAATAAAATAACTGGGCCTTATGACGGGTAGTCTTCTATGGCGCGTAGGGGCTCACACCTCGGCTGGAGAGAGGGTCTGGACCGGAGGTTAGCTCTAACTGGTGGAACTGGGTCTTGGGAGACACCCCGTATCGGGGTGGAATATATGATATTTCGAACAACCTCGAACGAACTCGCTTCCGTCGGACACACGAAAGGGAACACGCCGCGTAGCTCAGCAGTGTTTTAATATAGGGTTATTTCCAGAGTAAAACAACGTAAATGTCCTTTGTAATTCGCAAATCAACCCTTGTAACGAACCGAATTAATTTCAAGTTCAAGTTCAAAATCGCAATCTCATCAGCTGTTACTCGGTGATGCCCGCTCTGGGAAAAAAAAACCGCCAGAAAATCTATCGATCTGCGACGCAAATCTTTATATTCTACCATTCGCTTCGGTAACAATAATCGCGGGGTTACTAACCAAACGCCATATCAATCGGAATGTCGACGGCAGGTAGATGTTGGCAATTTTATAATAATTTTAGGTTGTATAGATTATAAAGTAGAGAGGAAACAATAATGACAGTGACAGGCCGACCGTCAAAGCGGGCCTGGGCCTTCGGGGTTGATTAGGTAATTATTCTATCTTAATGAAAGGAAGATTTGAATTCAATGGCGGGAGAATTTAACATGACCCGGACTACAGCAGTCTATTATAATGAGTAATTTCGAAAGATTTGATTGACGACGTGTTATATAATGCTAATTAAATAAATCGGAGGTTACAAACATTGACACCCCATTTAACCCCTTTTAAAAAATTCTGAAAGTGCACAAACAAAATTTCAGATCAATCGCACCACCCGTTAAAAAGTTTCCATACAAACATTGACCCTACATTTGACCCCATTTCGATGGTTATATGGAAAAACCTGACACATGTGTCCATTGATTTTGTATTTACAGTACACAAACAAACTTTCAGACTAATTGCGCCACCCGCTAAAAAGTTCCCATACAAACATTGACCTCACATTTGACCCCTTTATGAAGGTTATATTGAAAAATCCTTGAACATGTATTCATTCATTTTGCATTATCAGTACACAAACAAAGTTTCAGACCAATCGCACCACCCGTTAAAAAGTTCCCATACAAAAATTGACCCCACATTTGACCCCTTTTTACACGCTTTTTATTAGCTTCACCTGTATGTTTGTATGTTTGTTTGTAACCGACTTCTTTGGGCGCGATTTTGACCCACTTTAAACGGCCAGATTTCGTTCAAACTTTGTAGATTTATCGAGGACCGATGACAATACACTATTTTGATAAAAAAAAATCCATTTTATCAATTTGAAAAAAAAATTTTTGATCGTAAAGCACTCTCTGATGCTTCGCATCATGAGTCGTGCAATAGTTTAAAATAAAAAAAACACGCTATTATAAATAAACCAAACTAAAAAATATAAAATAAATAATAGTTTAAAAAAACTAAAAAACACGCTTTTTATAGAAACCTAACTAAAAAATAGAAAATAAATTTTAAAAAAAATATTTTAAAAAAAGCGTGGGGTGCTTTTTAAGATATTATCGAAATGATAATCACTCTACTCATATCTGTCAATAAAATATTTATAACTATTGACACCATGCACCCCACACTTTTTTTAAAATTTTTTTTTTTAAATTTATTTTCTATTTTTTAGTTCGGTTTCTATAAAAAGCGTATTTTTTAGTTTTTTTTAAACTATTATTTATTAATGCTTATATTGAAAAATCTTGAAATACGTGTCCATTCATTTTGCATTTACAGTGCACAAACAAAGTTTCATGAAAATCGCTCCACGCGTTAAAAAGTTTCATACTAACGTTTTCACCCTTTTTCACCCTCTTAGAGGTGGAATTTCCAAAAATCCCGCCTTAGTGGGTGGTTTTGTTATAAAAGGAAACCACCTTACAAATTTCAGCTTTCTAACTTCAGCGGTTTCGGCTCGGCGATGATCAATCAGTCAGTCAGTCAGTCAGGTTAAGCTCTTATATAGATATAGAAGATATTATATGTCTCATTTTGAATGTCGTCCAAACTAGTGCTAAACCTTCTTGAAGCATTGTAAAAAATGTTAGCCGATTCCATTTCGAAAGTGGTTTAGTTATCGATTTTTAGTTCTAGTTTATTGAAACTCGTTATTTGAATGCACTCTATTTTTGTCTATGGATTGTGATTTTTTGGATGGATTCTACATGAATGTTTCATTTTTATCAATTGATCGAAAATTGCTTGGCAACTAGCATACTCCATATGTCATATTCCATATTTGAGTCTATGAATCAATCTGGAGAAATTCCAAATATTATACCCTATAATATTACACTTGACTATTTTTAAAACCTAAAGGAGATAAAAAGGGGGTTAAAGTTTCAATGGTGTTTATTCGTATTGAGTTGTTTAATATTTTCAACGGATTTTTTTACCGAGTTTATTCATTTTAGAACTGCAAGTGAAACTAGTGAGGTGACTGAAAAAAAAAACGTATTTAACAAAAGTATAAAAGCAACGTCATTTAATTTTGAAAAGAACTAGTCTAGACCAGGGGTCGGCAACCTTTTGGCAGGCAAGGGCCACAAAGTGGCAATATAAACGAAAAGCGGGGCCGCACTTGTTATATATGAACCCTAGAAGCTCAAAATATGGCTCTCAAATGCCCATGTGTGAGACGAGAAGCATATTTATTTTTTCTATAATTGACAATTGAAAAAGTTTGCTCGCATATTTATGCGAGTTCATTACAATTTTTGGTAGCACTTATACCAAAAATTGTAATGAACTCGCGCTTCGCCATTTGTTTGTTCGACAGAGCGAAGCGCATTTTAAGGCTGGATCCACACTATACGGTCGATCGTAGTTCATTCATGCATTTATCTTGATATTTAACTTATATAAAAAACATTCACGGGCCGCAAGTAAGACGTCCGCGGGCTGCATGCGGCCCGCGGGCCGCGGGTTGCCGACCCCTGGTCTAGACCATATAAGTTGTGCGTTAAAAATATTCCTTTCAAACCGCCGTGGATTTCTGTATTTTCGAAAAATCCTTACACGCGTATTGGCGAAACCATGTGTTTTGTAAAGCAAATAAAAACGGTACAAAGCGTTTGAAAGGGCAACCTTTGCCCTATTTCCGTAGTAATGAAGTATTCATTCACTTGCCGGTGGCAAGGGTGTGGGACAAGTAAGAAGATTATGTAGTTTTAGCTAAAATTATTGAAATCTTGCTTTTCCGCTTACGACTTCGTCTTTAAATGAAAAAATAGATCACAATAAAACATACCTATCAAAGCTAGACGCCGTTCTACATATTTTGAACCTTTATTTATCAGTGAAAGAAACTATAAAATAGATTTTAGTGTATCATATTTAAATTATATTTACCTAAAAATTTACATAACTTTAGGATGTACGTTGAGTGTCAGTCAGTCATTCAATCAATCTGCTGCATATAATATAGTGGTTTTAATCTTCAGTTAGTAGCAGCATTGTTTTCTGCACTGTTGCTATGGATTTGATTACTAAATGTACATATATTATGTATTTTTAGCGTCTGGATGTTTACTATATATTTACAAAAACATTACAATTACTAGTTTCAGTTCGCGGCTTTGCACTCGCAATATCTCAATAAAAAGTTGCTTATAAATCACGAATACGATAAGCTTATCACTTGGACCACACATTAGGCAGCATTTTGAGCCGTTAATGAAACGCCATTCGATGCTTTTGATACACGCTAATTATGTCCCGACAGTCGCAGCCTTCGGCACACCCGTTAAAACCGCTTCCAACTGGCTGTAACCAGTTTTAACCGGTTTCGGCTGTTTGTGTTAAGTACAGTTCATTTATTTTGTAAATGCAGTTTAATTAAGACTGCGGTGAACGCTACTTAATCTGATTGATTTTCTAGAACTGAGTAAAAGCTTTGCGTGCTTGGTACCTTTATGATAAGCCTAAGTATTATGTATTTTAGATCACAAAATAATCACTAGAATACAGATATTTGAAATTTCATTGAAATCCTTCCAGCTGAAAAACTCAAATCATATTTATTCAATAATATCACAGGGATCATTTTGAATCGTCTTGTGCCAATTCCAGTCAGAGAAGAACTGACAAGATACTCGTTGGGCCCTAGCGCTTTTTTGTTTGATTCTTGTTAATTTTGTGAGAGATACCTACCAGAATTGGAACTAATTCGATAGTACAATGCAGTCGATACTTATTAAATGATGCGGCTACAAACGAACAGCATAATTTCATTTTTATTTATATAAAGATAAATTTAAGGCAGATTATTGTGATTCTGAAACTCCATTACAAAGTGCTAACTAGAGCCTTGGCGTGACAACGGAAATTGAGGGTTAAATTCAACAAACGCCTAATCCATTCCGTGGAATAATGTTAATTTCAAACAAAATTAAAACTTCGTATAATGATATCAAATAACTTTTCACTCAGCAAACATTCACGTGCTTGCACATGACGACTAAGTAATCATTTTGAGTTGACGTGCCGCCGTAGCTTCTCTTTTGTAAGAAATCTTATGCAACTTCTATATAAAAAAAATTGTACGAGTATCACCTATACATGAAGAAACAAGTTTATTTAGACATTTAATATCTTAATATACACACTGTTTTATAAAATAGGAAACAGTATAAATCTGAAAAATCAAAGCCTACCTGAAATAAGACAAATTACTATTTTGTTTCTTTTTTATTTGTCATTCTGCTGATAAGAGAGATTTGAATCAACAGGTTTAACTTGGTTTTTCTAGATATAACTTTTAATTTGTTAAAGGTTTTTAACCAAATAAAGCGCCATTGAAAATCAGCGCCACGTAAGCTACCATTCATGCGTGTGTTGTTGCAGCTAAATACTGAATGGTAGCCTGTTCTACTGTCTTAGCAACGCTTCATAATTAAACCTCAATGATCTGTAACGTGAAGTAAAATAAATAATTTATATTCGATTTTATACTTTCCAAATATCTGTTTAGTGTTTACTTCGAGGAGATTGTGGTAAACTTCAAAACCTTACAAGTATGTAGACCTACGGCATGTCGCGCCGATGAATTCGTCGTGTGAAACAGCTTTTACCTCTGCATAGAAAAGGGGTTCAGTGAAATGGAGTAATTAATTAGTTTAGCTCACAATTACCGCCCGTGGGATTCGTGTGAGTCGACTTTAACGTACATATTTCCGACTTTATTTTAATGTTGTTATTTTTAAAGGTTTGAATAAATATAATAATGGTAAAAACCAGTGTTTAAGAAACAAACATGATCACGACTGTAATCCTTTGCTCGGTAGCAGGGCTTGGAACCGGTTAACAATTTACCAGAAAAAAAACGGTATTATCCGGTATTCCGATAATAGCGTTCAAAGCGCAACCTCATTCAAAACCTTAACTACAAACTTTAATTAACCGGTTAAAGCGAGCGCACACGTAACGAACGCATTTCGAATACCGCGGCACTGTAAACTTACATATATGGAAAAGAATGAAATAATTTTGTTCTAACCGGTTAATTGAGCGAAACCCGGTTGAATTTATCGTTCTTGACTAACCGTTTCAATAGAGGTTACGGTAGAACGTAGAAAAGGTTGTAGGTATTTAGAGCGATACCGGTTTGAAAATTTTTTGGGTTTCCAAGCCCTCGGTAGATATATTCCCAGATTTCTTGTTACTTTGATCTTTAAGGATATCTAAAAAGGGTCGTCCGAGGCACGTCTAGATGTGATATTTGGCACAGTAGGTAGTAAGTATCCCGTAAAGGATTTCTCCTAATCTGATATAAGTTTAATCTTTTTTTAATTACCCATCGCATCGCTGAAGTAAAAAGTTCCTAACATCTAAATTACCGCAGGACCCTCATTTGAAGCGTGTCGTATGCCCACTTTGTAATATAAGCACTTAATCTAGGCTTAATAGGGATAAAACCCCAACGGAGAAAAACCTGACCTTTTAATTAGCCTAATTTATGAGTCCATTACCTAAAACCTAGTTATTATCTTAGTTATAAAATACTAGAGGAAATCCTCGTGACTTTGTTCGCGTTATAAAAAAACTTATTCTATTTATCTAAAGGTCTTTTCTTTGTGGAATACTAACGGCTATGTAATAATAATAAGAATAATAATTGTATTTTATTCTATTCTAATATTTTCTATTCAATCTTCAATTTCCAAATAATCCTTCCCTTTGTATCTATATATCAGGGGTAGTTTTCAAAATATTTTATCAAAGACATTATAAAATGTATTGAAGAATATTAACGTTAAGTTTCAAGTTTGTAAGTTCAAGGAATACGATTTTTCATACAAACGTTTATAGCCCTTTTTGAGGGTACAATTTCCAAAAATCCATTTCTGGCGTACATAACATTTACGTGTTATTAAGAATGCGCCCTTCACATTTCAAGTCTCTAGGATCAGCGGTTGATGCTTTTTTTTCTCTCGCAATAAGTCAGTCACGACAAAGTATATTAATATACTCGTAGTTAGTCATTATTTTTATGATAATGGTAAGATACGACCTAGATTTAATAATGTATCTTAAGATTATTACTCTATTCTGAAAAAGTTTTTTTACAGGAATTACATAGAAAAAATTTGATCATTATTTTTAATGTTATAAATTTGGTTTTTACAGTATTGAATAGAAAAGTATTCCGAAAAAATAAAAATCGGGAAAATGAAAAGTATCGAGTGAAACATCTCAAGAGGATGATCAAAGGCACTTCCAAACAAGATAAAGAGCCCACTTTCCTACATTTTTCACAGTAGTTAGTACCTATTCCGTACGCGATTATTGCAAGCCCATCGCCGCATATAAAAATACTAACTTTGACACATACCCTCGAATTTTCGGTTCTAGGGTATGCCGGTTTCCTCATGATGTTTTCCTTCACTGTTTAAAAGTACTGGCATTGGAGAAATATTTTTTCAAATAGAAAAACTTACTGTTGCACGACCAGGTTTGAATCTACAACCTTCGGATCGTGAGGCAGAGGCTACCTACACCTTACAATCTTTTTATTTTTGACCGAATCGGTTGAATTAGTATTGATTGCTCCTCGTTTGTACTAAATTACTTACTCTACTCAGTGGTATTAGATGACTTCACTAGTAATTATGAATTACAGCAAATAATATAATGTTCATTTACAAGACAGTAAATCAGAGTGTTGATAGCAATTTGGTAGCGGTTGATGAAAATATATGAATAGTACTTTGGTCATAAATAATGTACCAAAGTCTTTACACAATATATTATAACCCACGCACGATGAATGGAATGCAACCTTGTCAAAGTAAATGAAACATAGACGAAATAACGACGAATTTGATAAAAAAAAACACTTAATCTCCAGATTAAATTGTAGCTAAAGAAGAGTAAACTGACATTTCACTTGTATTTAACACTAGATTATTCTGAAAATAGTTTTTTTTTAGTTTTTTTAGCCAGTTTTATCGTTTTGCCTAGAATACGAACAGAATACGGCAAGAAAACAATTACATACGAAGGCGCTCAACTTTACAATAGACTGCCCTCACATATCAAAAATGTAAACTCATTTAACGCATTTAAAACAAGGCTTGCACACTATATTTGTCAAGAACTTTATTAATTAAATATGTACCTAATGCGGCTAAATGCGTTAAATGCGTAAAACTACCGAAAAATACCTACACTGTCTACTTACTTACCTACCTATTACCGTGTTAAAAGAACGACTCACTAATAACTGTAAGCTATAGTTAACATAGTTCTCATATAAGTGACTCGCATCAGCATGTCTTTTTGAGAATAAATGAATTTAAACCATTCAAACCATTTTATATACCCAGAGGCTGATCAAATGCAAACGACACCACAAATATTAATACACTATTATTGTAAAAATATATTCCGTACATTGTGACGGCCGTCAAAAGACTATCAACAATTTCTATAAAAGTAGCGAAACTTTACTTAAACATTAGTAGAGCAAAGTTTCAATGCAATTTGAACCTTAATGCCACAGTGTTTGCAATGTATTTATTTAAAGGTGAAACGGGGTACATTTTCTTGAACAAACATAGGTGTCAAGGCAGTACTGGGAGACACGACGGCATATGCCACAGTGTAACAAGATTGAACGCACAGAACGGCAATAAAGGGTGGTTGAAGATTAGCGTACTTTCTGTATTTATACGAGCTTATAATTATGCGCGTCAACGCTCAAACTAGCGTGAACCAAGCTTACACGCACAGGAAATACGTTTATTTAAAATAGCCCCAAGTGTTTACTGGAGGGTGGCATTAATGGGCCACCTGTTAGGTCTATGGCTTAACTTTTGAAAAGCTGACAAGTTTGTGCCCACCGAAACTCAGAAGCACAAAAGCACTCAAACAATAATGCCACTGTGACCCAATACCTACTCGTATAAGCGGCGATGGGCTTGCACCCTGATGATAACGGAATACGAACTACAGTTCAAGACGTGAGCATGTATCAAAAAATAGGTTATGTTTAAAACTGCCTCTGACTACTCCTCTTTGAGGTACAAGCATCGATTTAAATATTAGGTCCATGTTAAAGAAATCATTGACATTTTAATTTCATTTAAACCATAGTTTATATTTAATGTACCTATTCTTTATAGTGTTTCTATAAGGTTAGTTCCTACTATCCAGTTTCTTTCAATAAATAAATATTTAACATTTAAATTTACCTTCTGTATTTACTATGTAACGGAAAACAACACGAACAAATTGCAGAGTCGTTTATTCAAAAACTTTAGTATAGAACAATTTAACTGAACCGTATTCTACCCTTCGAGAGTGTACAGGATATAGTAGGTACTGTTATAGTTTTTATTAAAGTTTCGAATATAACCTTATACGCTTAAAACTTTTTTGCTGTGAAGTTATTACACGAAACATTATTTTTTCCGGTGCATTCGACTGTTAACTTTTTTTTTAGAGATTGTGAGAAACTTTGAGATACTTATGTGAATTAAAGGTGAAAGTAAACATTTTCTAAATCCATCAGAATTTTTTCCGAGAATTTGAAACAAAACAGCCATATATATTTTTCCTATATTGGCTTGGTGACATTGACAACAGTCTAATTTAAAAACACTTGACACTGGAAAAATTGATCTCAAAAAAGACAGATGTCATGTTAGTTTTGTCTGTACATTTCTGTGAAACACCACCAAGCTCTAATTTGAATGTGATTTGCGTAAAAAATATACAAAAATTGTTTATATTTATACAGGGTTATAGGTATCTAATCAATAACCTCTTAAAGGCGACTTGGGTAAATCAAGACTAACAACTTTTGTTCTATGACTTTTGCCAAAACGTATTACATCTCAAGTTTTAATTTTTTTTTAGTTTTTGTGAGAATTTCTATCAATTGTTAGTTCTATGTCTCGTAAATACCTACCTATGTTTCATTTATTCGATTCTGACGTATGCGCAGTCAGCTGAGTCACGCTGAGTGCTACGACTTTTACGCAATCGCTCGTCCGAGTGTGCTACACACACAGCGATTAGGGCCGAGCTAAGAAGATTAGAACTGGAAATTTGCCTATTTATTTTTTTGTATGGGAAAAAATTCATTGAATTGGAAAAAATCGTAGAACAAAAGTTGTTAGTCTTGATTTACCCAAGTCGCCTTTTCAAGGTTATTGATTAGATACCTATAACCCTGCATAATAGATAATTAGAAAAAAAAATTAAAAACACAATGCTAGAACTAAAGCTGAAAGAAAAAGTTACGTCTAATAATGGTACAAAACCTCCTTTCTTAGCAAAACTTCACAATTCTTTACAGAGACAAGCCTTAACACTCATTTCAAAAATACATAATTCAGAGTGGAATTAATTCCAACTAGTTTGTGAATTCGAATGGAGGTTTGTAAAGCTTTGGTTTCATAAAAACGGTGACTGTAATAAAGCGGCCGAAAAAAACATTAGTGCACGACCGGGTCTGAACCCAAGACCTTTAGAATCGAAGGCAAGGGTAGACTGTGGTAAGAAGCAATGTTACTATAAAATACAGCATAATTAAACGCGATAAATACCCGTTTAATACTAATAATAATGTGTTCAGATCGCGTAAGTTTAAAAATATATATGTACGTCTGTTTCTGTTTTTGCTTTTAAGAAAGCCACTGCTGTAGCATGCCGGTGGGAGATTCGAATCAACATAGAGTTCTTTTGCATTAGCTGACTCAGACTACTCAGAGTTTCGCATTAGCGGCTAGTGTATTCGGCGAGTCACGCAAGCTGCTCCCGTGGCCACCAAAGCACACTAAGATTTGTGCAACCATAACGAAGCCATTGTTGACGTTATTGGTCTTACATTTTGTGAAGAGTTATTGAAAGTTCATTATTATTACATCAGTTTGCTTTTCGTTTTTTGTGCTTGCTGGCTGTAAAAATTTCTTCACAATTCTGAAATGATTTTACAAGATAAGCATTACGTATGTATGTTTCGGAAAGTTTACCTGGCATTGAGTTAGATTTATGGAATAAGTAAGATGGATGGACAGTGTGAAAGATGATATGAGTAAGAAAGAAGTAAGTAATGAAATGACGGATGATAGAGGGAGGAAGAAAACATGTTATGCCGACCCCAATTAGCGTAGGAAAGAACAGGAAGAAGAAGAAGAATTGGTATTATGTATTATGTGTCTATAATTATTGTGGAAAATTGCTTTATTTCATTTCTGCGACATAGGTATTATGTATACTCAATATTTTTCGTGTTAAATTAAAAATGTCTGTTTATTTTACGCTCCAAGTATTAAAAAAAATGTATTTATGAGCGCTTAGCTATTCCCCTTCCTGTACGGAGTTCACGCAAGTTCTGAATACCACTGCAGCCTCAGAAGATACTTAGCGAGAAGTCGTTGTTAGAAATACATTTGTTGAATTTATCAGGACATTAGCTTGGAGCATTTGTAAATAGAATACCTACGGTCTGCGTCGTTTCATTTAAACATTTTTATAGGCACCAATAATGTTTTACTTTGCTCAAGCGGCTATAAACGCTAAATGAAAACATTGTAAGAACATTGACAAGACTAAAAAGTCCAAAACATATTCTTGTTGGCTTATTCCACTAATCCCCGTTGACGATCCCTGTTAACGGAGTGAACTTTTTGTTCACTTTTTCCCGTTGACGCTGATGCGAACTCGTAACGGGGATTAGTGAACTAAAAAGTTCTCTAATCCCCGTTAACTTTAAAATAAAATACCAATATTTGGAATAAGCCTAGGAATCATGTTTTTTTTCAAATCACAGTTTGTTACAATTATTAATTAAAAAGATAACTTGATATTCCTAGTACCTACTCCACTCCGTGTCAATAGTTCTACTAAGAAGTTCAACTGGTAGGTCAAATGATACAAACTTGTATCTCTTTTGGGATAGTTCCACCGCGCTCCATGAATGCATTCCTATTTATTAAGTACCCAAATTATTTTAAAACTTATAAGTACTTACCAAAATGCTTCCACAGCGCTCCAAAATAAAAAAGATCGTCACCTTTAGGTAAACCATAAGTTGTTTAAGTTTTGTAAAAGTAGAAATATCGTTAATATTTTTTTAACATAGATAGATAGATAGATAGATAGCATTTATTGATAAAAAACATGACATTAAATGGTGGTTAGCGTCTTAAATCCTAAGTTAGGTTTAACTAGACACTAGAGTTCTCTTAAATAAATTACAGACACGCTTAAAAAATAGCTATGCACACAGGCACAGCGGTGTCACCACATTCTAGCTGCAGGTATGGCGCGGTGTGCAGTTAGGTAGTGGATACATGGATTCATCTTGTTTGTCAAAAATGCTCAAGGTCATTTCAAGGTATTTGTGTTGACTTTTAATCTGAAGCTGTATTTTTTCTATTTATTCCTTACTTTATTTTTAAGAATAACGTTATGTTAGTAGATGTGACGTTGTGATTATTACTGAATAAATATATTAATTGAAATTGGTACATCTTTTATTTTTTTTATTGTTTCATGCTACATTTGCTACTCTCGCTACTGTTGCGAGAACGTCTTAACTGATGCTAACACTAAGCTACAACGACTAGCGGTAAATTAGAGTGCCAGATACTTACCTGAGCAGCTCTCATTTAAATTTCATATCCAACTTGCATCCACCTTGAGTTTACATTTGGAACTTTCTTTTGCGAATATATTTGCATAAATATCTTTAGAGCTTAAGTTTAGAACTAGAGCTTTGTACGACAACGGAAAGGGATTCAAAGTCATAATACAATAATTCGAAGGTGTTTCTTTGTTAGGTTAGTATTCTTATAACCAATAGTAGGCTTGCAATATGTCACGTACGGAATACTAACTACTGTGCAAAATGTGGGCATGTACCAAACGGCATGTTTGGACTTGCCTCTGACTACCCTCTTTAGATGTCCTCAAAGATCTAATTAACTAGAAATCTGAGGAGATATCTACTGAGTAATAATCATGTAACACACAAATGTCACGCGGCTTCGTACGTATCATGGAAAAATGACTGTTTTTTTATGGCATTTGCTTGAAGACTGTTGACAATCCGTTTGATTGTCCGTCACACGTGTTTTTTACGATACGGAACCATGTTCAAGGTCACGGTTACAACGTAATGTCACAAATGTAAACGTACGCTTAAATGCTAGGTGAATATAAAAAGCCAATTACAGATTAACCCAAGTCCGAGTTTGTCTTTCAACAAACTAATAATCGTAAAAAAAACATCATCATCATCATCTTCCTGCCCTTTTCCCACGTTATGTGGGGTCGGCACAACATGTGATCTTCTTCCATTTCCCTCTATCATTCGCCATCTCAGTACTCACTCCTTTCTTACCCATGTCATCTTTCACACAGTCCATCCATCTCTTCTTTGGCCTACCTCTACCCCTGTATCCATCCACATATCTAACACTTTCCTCGTCACATGACATTCATCTCTTCTCATAACATGCCCATACCACGCTAACCTATTACTCCTCATCTTTTCTGTCACCAGTGCCACTTTCAGACTTCCTCTAAAAAAACATAATTTTAATAAAGTTGAACTGGAATACTAACAAAGATCTTTTCTTTCGTTAATCAAATCTTAAGCCATTAAGTTCTCCATATTAACCGACTTTATGAGGGCTGAGGATTTTTCCTGGATTTAAGGAGACGTTTTAATAAAGCCCGCCTTTAAAACAACTTTTTCAGGCAAGAAAAAGGTTGCATATTCATGAGGCCAAGGAGTTCTCATTTGCAAAATTAATCCGAAATCCACGGAGATATCTCAGAGCTTAAGCAGCTGATTTAGTGCTGTGGAGAGTGAAGGTAGCCGTGAGTGAATGAACGAATAATAAATTAGTTCATAGATAGGACTAGAATCGTTTACTAGGGGATCTAGAAAAGTGTCTTGTAAGTGATTTAACTAGCAATATCACTTATAAATATAAATCATGTGATAATTTCTATACAATTTTTGTGGTAATTTGACATATTTCATTATAGATAGGTCTAGAATAGTTTGCTAGGAGATCTAGACAAAGGGATTCTTCTAGCGATATCGCTAAAGGAAAGAAAAAAATTTAATCGATAAATCACGTGTTAAATTCCATACAATTCCTGTGATAAAATGACATTCAATATGCGATTTCACAAATTAAAAAGATAAAAAAATATGGAAAATAACTTCTGACCGTGACAGGTTGCAAGCCCATCGCCGCATGTTATAAAATAATAAAACAACATTATTGGATAATAATAATTGTAATTATTTCATACTTTTTTTTAATTTTCTATTTAGTAGTTCAAATGTCACTTTTCTAGTTGCTTTGGTTAGCGTTGTATGGATATTAGAGAAAAAAAGTGATGTTGCAAGATTGTTAATAGTACGCTTTGACGGAATGCATTTTTATTCGACGTTACAATAATACGCTTTGACGGAATGCATTTTTATTCAACGTTACAATAATACGCTTTGACGGAATGCATTTTTATTCAACGTTACAATAATACGCTTTGACGGAATGCATTTTTATTCAACGTTACAATAATACGCTTTGACGGAATGCATTTTTATTCAACGTTACAATAATACGCTTTGACGGAATGCATTTTTATTCAACGTTACAATAATACGCTTTGACGGAATGCATTTTTATTTGACGTTACAATAATACGCTTTGACGGAATGCATTTTTATTCAACGTTACAATAATACGCTTTGACGGAATGCATTTTTATTCGACGTTACAATAATACGCTTTGACGGAATGCATTTTTATTCGACGTTACAATAATACGCTTTGACGGAATGCATTTTTATTCGACGTTACAATAATACGCTTTGACGGAATGCATTTTTATTCGACGTTACAATAATACGCTTTGACGGAATGCATTTTTATTTGACGTTACAATAATACGCTTTGACGGAATGCATTTTTATTCAACGTTACAATAATACGCTTTGACGGAATGCATTTTTATATGACGTTACAATAATACGCTTGACGGAATGCATTTTTATTCAACGTTACAATAATACGCTTTGACGGAATGCATTTTTATTCGACGTTACAATAATACGCTTTGACGGAATGCATTTTTATTCGACGTTACAATAATACGCTTTGACGGAATGCATTTTTATTTGACGTTACAATAATACGCTTTGACGGAATGCATTTTTATTCAACGTTACAATAATATGCTTTGACGGAATGCATTTTTATTCGACGTTACAATAATACGCTTTGACGGAATGCATTTTTATTCGACGTTACAATAATACGCTTTGACGGAATGCATTTTTATTTGACGTTACAATAATACGCTTTGACGGAATGCATTTTTATTCGACGTTACAATAATACGCTTTGACGGAATGCATTTTTATTCGACGTTACAATAATACGCTTTGACGGAATGCATTTTTATTTGACGTTACAATAATACGCTTTGACGGAATGCATTTTTATTCAACGTTACAATAATACGCTTTGACGGAATGCATTTTTATTTGACGTTACAATAATACGCTTGACGGAATGCATTTTTATTCAACGTTACAATAATACGCTTTGACGGAATGCATTTTTATTCGACGTTACAATAATACGCTTTGACGGAATGCATTTTTATTCGACGTTACAATAATACGCTTTGACGGAATGCATTTTTATTTGACGTTACAATAATACGCTTTGACAGAATGCATTTTTATTCAACGTTACAATAATATGCTTTGACGGAATGCATTTATATTCGACGTTACAATAATACGCTTTGACGGAATGCATTTTTATTCGACGTTACAATAATACGCTTTGACGGAATGCATTTTTATTCGACGTTACAATAATACGCTTTGACGGAATGCATTTTTATTCGGCGTTACAATAATACGCTTTGACGGAATGCATTTTTATTCGACGTTACAATAATACGCTTTGACGGAATGCATTTTTATTCGACGTTACGATCTCGCTTAATTTATTTTGTGACTAGAGTTTTGAATTTTAAAAATCCCTTTGTTTTTAGGAACAATGAATAAACATTACCGCTTAGCCTTTAATTAGTTTTGATTGTAGAGCGGGAGCTAGCGGTAATTTTGAGATGTCGTAAACTTTGTTTTTTTATCTGTGTGGCATGCCGCTTAGATTGTTTTTTACTGTGAGCTACGACATTCGTGGGTATAAATAAATATTTAATTATAGTGCTAGCTGTTAACGATCGCAATTGTACTGGTAAGTACTAACTTAGCTTTGCCGGCTTATTCCCAAAGTACTCCACGTTTTGTTCCCAAAGTACTCCAAGAAATATTCTCAAACTACTCCACAAACAAAATATTGTTTTTTTAGTTAAATTCGACTCCACCCTACTGGAATGAATGTATGAGATAATTATCTCATACATTCATTCTCAAACTACTCCAAACATTTAATATTAGTCATCAGTAATGTAAATAATACTGATTTATTTCGCATTTTACTCCACAAGGTAACTGACGTACAGTCAGCTTAAGAAATACATATTTTAATAGTACAATAAACAGATTTTTCTTCTCTTATTATAGCGATAACCGCCTATAACGTCATAAAATGTCTTACCTAAACCTAAATGAATGAAGATTTAAAATAAAATACAGTACTTAATGATTTAAAAAAAAAATATTAATCTAATCAACATCAAGAAAAAGAAGAAGAAGATCAACATAAGTACACATTTTCAAAAATAGACGGTAGAATAAAAAAAACAATATACCTACCTACTTAATTATGAGGAACCAAAATTTAGAAGTTTACCATAAATGTTGATAGAAAAAAAACCATGACGTATTAACAGAAGGGTGTTTTTTTAAAAGCTTAGAAACTTTAAATTGAAATAAAAAAAACGCTATGAATAAAGCCAACTGGATGTATAAATTAATAACGTTTTTCTCTGTTTTATTTCAGTTTAAAGTTCTTCGCCTCTAAAAAACACCCGTTATTATAACTTACCTGTAAAAATCAGTCTCTTCAGCTATGCATTATGCTAATGCAAGACATATTAGGCCTTAGAATATATTCAGAAATAAAAAAATAAAATAAATAAATAATGATCACGACTGTAATCCCCAGGCTCGGTAGATATCTCCTCAGATCTTTAGTTACTTAGACCTTTGAGGATATCTAAAGGGGGTAGTCAGAGGCAAGTCCAAACATGACATTTGGTACATGCCCACATTTTGCACAGTAGTTAGTATTCCGTACGTGACAGGTTGCAAGCCCATCGCCGCTTATAAGAATACTAACCTATGACATATACCTTCGAATTTTTGGTTCTAGGGTATGCCGGTTTCCTCACGATGTTTTCCTTCACCGTTTAAGAGCACTGGCATTGCGCTCATAATTTTTTCGAATAGAAAAACTCATTGGTGCACGACCATGTTTGAACCCACGACCTTCGGCAGGGGTGCTACCACTACACCACCAGCGCTCTTATTATCAGAAATTAAATCATTTGTAATTTGGTATTTGCTTGTAACATTAACATACATACCTAGGTGTAAACAAAACTTATCTCTTTTGCTACCCTTTTTTTCTAAATAATAATGCATTAAAAGTATGTACCTAAGTGATATTGAAGTGATATTACAATTTACTTTATTTACCGCAGACGTAAACGTTCTAAATTCCTAATTTGAAGAAAACTTTTGCCAGCATACCTAATTTTATAACAGAAATACTGTGACAGACTGTACTCCTAACATTATTTTGTTTCGATGTTTTGAATGGAGTAGTCTTGGAACTTAAAAGCACTATTTTTATTTTACCTTTTTTTAATAATAATTCTTTGGAGTAGATTGGGAACTAATGTTCGAGATTCTTATCTTTTTTGAACAAAAGAATGGAGTACTTTGGGAATAAGCCGCTTTGCCTACCTTATTTTATGTAAAAAATAATTTTATTAGTTTTTTGCGATAGCCAAATTAAGTACTTAACATTATTTGGACCGCTTTAATTTTAGTTATATATAAAATTATTATTTACAAACGTTAGTAAAGGTAAAAATAAGAAAGTCTACCTAAATTACGTCCCACTGATGGGTAAAAGTTTCAATATTTTTTTTTATTTTGCATTTTTTTGTGGTGATGATGCAGTTTCATAGTCTACAATGATAAAATCTAGACTCATTAAATTTTTGTAATTCTTGAAATTAATTTTAAACTTTTGGACGTTGTCTCTACAACTATAAAGGAAATGTGGGACCGCGATCAAAAGTTTTAAGTCTGAGATATTATGTCGTATCATTTCCATGAGAGATTATTATTTTATTGTGCTTTAAGCTTAAGGAAATTAACCTTATTAAAAGCTATAAGGCGGCTTTTAACAACCTTTAGGCATAGCTTAAGTCGCATGAATTTAATGATTGGTATTTTAATAACGTAGATAGGTACTACGATATTGCTATTTTGTATAAATATATCATCATCATCAGCACTTCTCATCCCATAGCTAGGCCTCTCTTTGCTTTTGCCATTCGCCTCTGTCTTGCGCAGCGAAGGGGAGTTGGCCTTAGAACGCCACATACTAATAGTAAAAAAAAACATGATTACGACTATAATCCCCAGACTCGGTAGATAATTCACTCAGATTTTTAGTTACTTAGATCTTTGAGGATTTCTAAAGGGGGTAGTCAAAGGCACACCCAAACATGATATTTGCACACATTTTGCACAGTGATTAGTGTTAGTATAAATATTATAACTTTATATTATCTCAAGCACTATATTATTTCTGTTACGATTAATGCTTTTTTTGTTACGCTCCTTTCTTTTAATGTTACTGTTACTTTTTTAGAGTGTCCTACAATGGAAACTTCGAATTTACCACCAGCACATAATATAATGCTTCGCATATATTCTTATATGTACAGTAACCCATGAAATGTACATAACTTCAAGTTATCCTAAAAATCTTAAAATAAAAATAATATCGAACAAAAAATTCCGTTTGAAGCCGCATAAATCACATAAAAAAATTCAAAGGTCTCTACTTTTTTTAGAATTAGCGGGACCATAAAAAACCTTGTTTGTAATTTTAAAATAATTATTTTAAAACATAATTATGTTAATTTTGCGTTTGTAGATGCTTTCAGAATAACATTTTCTTGACAAAATTACCCTTCAAAATATATTTTTTTTTTGTATTTATAATGCTCAGTAAGCACTGTATAATTATTGTGATACCAGTGTTTTCAAACGGTGAAGAAAAGCATTGTGACTAAACCGTATATTCATAGAACATAAAAAACTACGAGTCTACTTCTCCTACATTCATATCATCTTTCACACAATCAAACCACTTTTTCTTCGGCCTTCCTCTACTTGATCCCAGCTACACTCATACCCATAACCTTTTTGGTGACATGGTTTTCATCCCTCCTCATCACGTGTCCATACCATGCTAATCTAGCACCTCATCTTTTCAGTTACAAGCGCCACTTTCAAACTTACCCTGATATACTCATTCCTTATCTTGTCCACACTGGTAAGCTTTCAATCCTACTAATATTATAAACGAAAAAGTTTGTAAGTTCGCTGGGCTTTGTCTTTAGAATGTCGTCGGAATTTACAAGTATCAAAACATTTAAAATACTGTATTGTGCGTACGTACGTAGCCACCTAGAATACGCCTCCCAGGTATGGAATCCAAGGTACGATGTGTACTCAGCGCGAATAGAGTCCATTCAAAGGAGGTTTCTACGTTACCTGCAGTATCGAGCTCGTATATATCTACCAGATTATGACACTAGATGTCGCAAGTTCCACTTTCTTCCACTTCATAAGCGCAGAGAAATGGCTGATTTGACTTACTTAATTAACATAGCAAATGGCACTGTCGATTGCCCAGAGCTCCTGGAGCTGATAGGGCTGCACACAGGCACGGTTGCACTGAGAAAACCGTACACCCTTTACGTTCCTACAGTTAGGAAAAATTATAGGCAGAATGCATTTGTCTGTAGAGCTTCTTGCTTGTTTAATACTTTAGTGCATGGTAATAGTGAGGTAGACTTATTCAACACAAGTACAAGTAAGCTTAGGCGCTTACTTAGTGACAATTTTTTCAAGGTATAAGCCAACTACATTAGGTACTTAATTAACTTTGTTCATGTTTTCTTTGTTTTTTCCTTCTCAGTAATGTTTCTTTCACTATGTTTATATAAAGTCGTCAACTTGCTTTTTAGCTTGCTATTTTTAAGTATATCTTTACCTATCTGCGGAAACTTTTAATTGGCCGTCAACAAACATGCACTGGTCTGTCCAGGCATGTTCTATTATGTTCATCTAAATTCGTAAATCTAGCTGTTAGTTTCTCCAAAATTGTATAAATAAATAAATAAATAAATAAAGAATGTATGGATGTATGTTTATTACTCTTTTTCGCTGAAACGGCTCTGGACAAAATTTAGCACAGATATCTTAGATTATAGTCTGGAATAGGACATAGACTACTTTTTATCCCGGAAAAATGTAGTTCTCGTGGGATAGATTTGTTTTTGTTTTTCAAGATACCACGCGCGCGAAGCCGTGAGCGGCAGCTAGTAATTTATAAATGCTCATACAGCTTACAGGTTCCCAGGTTAAAATAAAAGAAGTAAAGCTAAGCGCAAACGTTCAAATTGGGGTTCTCGGATAGCAAGAACTTTTCCACATACGTAGCTCTCAAAAAGGGCGTGTTCCGTACAGCACAAGGTTTTGTGTCTCAATAATTTAAAGATGGCGGCAAACCGGAGTTTGCAAAAGTTTGCCGATACATTAGTCTCTCCGCACCAGTTTCGGCATTAGTTATTAAAATATAGCTACCTACTTATTTATGGTGTATTCATTGTGTTGAAGATAATTTGGCTGTAGTTTTGATATTTTGGATAATTATTATTACATGATATAAACGCACGCTGCTTCAATGCACGCGACAGGCTAGATAGCTGCATATTTATCGTGTATTCACATTCAGAGTCACAAGATGTGGTTTACATGTGTGTATCTAAATTGAACGATTAATACAGATATGTAAAAATTACGTGTATGGTGGTAATTCTGTTCTTTTGACAGACTAACTAAAACTTCTTGACATTTACGAACTATCTTATTTTGTATACGCTAAAGTCTAAACTGAAAACCTATAACAATATGTTTTGTAACAATGTTTTGCATAACGCTATTCAACCAAGTTTCACCTAAAAATACTTTTAACGTTCTGTTACTGAATTTTCGATATTTGTACACAATAACCTAAAAATTCATTCGCACGGTACCAAGAGGAACATACCTCGTAGGGAGAAACAGGCAAAGTTTTCAGTCGTTAGCGTACGGCTTATCTACAAGATGCCGCGAGTGTTCTTTGAAAGCGTTTTTAGTAATAGATGCAGTATGTTCATGAGAGCACTGGCGGTCTAGTGGTGTAGGCTGATCCTGTCGTGGGTTCGAATATGGTTGTGTACAATTTTTTTTTCTGTTCGGAAAATGTATATTCTAATAGTAGGTACTCTTAAACGCTGACGGATAATAGTGAGGAAACCAACACATCACCAAAATAGTACTTTCACCACAATGGTTAAAAATAACTATGTTGTAATCACTTTATTATATAATATTTTGGAGTACATTTATTTACGCACTCTTGACTTGGGAAGTAAGCTGGTGAATGCGTGACGTGTTACAAAAAGTGTGATCGGGCGAGGCGAACGGAATTTGAAAGGGATATAAGTTAGTGAAGATAGAAAGAGAAAGAGTTACGTTTCGTATATTACTGTGGGGGCAAGAGAGAGAGGTGCGAGCACACATTTTCTTTCTCTCTTTCTCTCATAGCCAGTTACGTTAATAAATCTAAGATACAGTGCAGGCTTACATACTCGTACATATAGATGGAGCTAAAGAAGTTTCACTTCAGTTGTGTGGTCTAATCTAAAGCATACTCGTTTTTTTATTTACTTACAGAGAAACTATAAGGGTACGAGTTGGTAGCGGGCGACATGAGGCGGCGGCGGACGACGTGTCGCGACATTTCTATGAAATGCGTCGCTAGCTTCGTGTCGCTAACTACGGAGGGAATTTCATAGAAATACATAGAAACCAGTTGTGTCGCCGCGACACGTCGTCCGCCGCTGCCTCACGTCGCCTGCTGCCAACTCGTACCTTTCAAAAACGATATTCGTCCACTTGATAACCGCGTTGAATATTGCTCTGTAGATCTAGGTACTATGTATTTTGAATGCTATCCAAAGATTGCCGTTAAATAAGCAACTTTCCAAGTAATTTCTATAAAAGGAATGTTTTCCGTTAAAAAACTACTTTCTTTGAACTAGATATAACTTCAGTGTTTTTAACTGAAAGAAAAACTTCATTCAGTAAGAAATAGATTTCAAATTAAAAAGTTTAGAAAGTTAACGTGGAGAGTGGAAATAGGTTGATTAAAATATTTTTTCCCAATTGCTCGAAAACTGCTTCATTATTAAAAAAATCAATACAGCATTCGGTCTTTTTGGTGAAAGTTTCGATTTCAAATAATAGCAGCTTCTTAAAACAATATTCTTATTGTAGGTACCTATGTAATAAGGGCTAAATGCACATTTTTTTGGAATTTTGTTTTTTTTATATAAATAACTAAACTTGTTTATTATTGTACAATGGCTATAAATATTCAAGATTTATTTTAAAGTCGTTTTTTAAGGATTTTGTAAAAATAATAATTATAATAAAATATCCTAATTCAAGCTCATAATGGTCTAAATCGCTCCAGTGACCGCGGCCCTGAATATTTATAGCAAGAAGTGCTTAAGCACCGTAATTTGCAAGATATTAATCCGGCGGGATTAAAGAAATCCATAAAGCACACTATCCACCAAAGCTTAACGAACGAGCTTTACAAACCATACACGAAACTATCGGTTTATTGTCATAATCCCCACTAAGCTGGTGGGGATTATGACAAAACTCAATTTTTTTTTTGGCGTTTTCTCCACTTACATATTGTATCCTGGTTGGTGGGGATCATGACAGTAAAAATAATTCTGATTTATTTTATTTTGTTACTCTATACTCGTTGCATTCTAAAATAATACGGATAAACAATATGTCGCTGTAGGTTGTGGGTTCGATCCCCACCCAGACATTTGTGTGATAAGCGCAAAAGTTTGTTCTGTGTATTTACAAAAAAAAGTATTTCATGAATCTATCAGCTATCTAGTTCTCATAGTATAAGCTTTGCTTAGTTTCGGGCTAGACGGTGTTGTGTGATATGTCCACCTATATTTTTTATTTATTTATTAATATTTGTGTTCGATAACAGAAAAACAAAAAAAAAACAAGGTTTTACGTTTTGCTTTTAATATGCGGGTGGATAAAAATGCAATCATTTGCATTTTGCTTAGTCCAGTTATAATATCAGCGGAATACCTAGTACAAAAGTTTTGCCTAAACCTGCTTGAACCGTTACGCTTAGGGGTGTAGGACTTTAGTGGATATTAGTCTTTAGATGAATAATGCGATTTTTACTTAATTTTATATTGTATAGGCCTTGGAGTCAGTCTACTAAATGGGTTCCGAAAGGTCTGGCTTCTTAAATACGGCAACCGTTTTATAACAGAATGTAAAAACTAGAATATCTCGAATTAAAGCGGTTACGCACGCGTCCGATCCGAATCCGATCTGATGGTCTACCATGAGTTGTCACATTTAGATTGGCTGACGTTACTACAGTAGTAATAGTACGTTACTATGACATCTGGCAAAATTGTTACTTATGGTACCAAACTCTAAGCAAATTAATGGGCGCAAACTACAGTCGCTGTAGTACGCTGTGATGTAGGATAGTTAGCTACGTGAGGTTTTAGTACCCAACTATCCGCTAGAGGCGCTGTACAAGTTTTCATACAATTTTTTAACTACAGTCGCTAGCGAGTGTAGATTATGAAAACTCGGGTAGACACGGGTAGACCCTCTGTAGGTCTACCATAAGTTTTAAAGAACCATTGTATTAGGTGATTTCAACATAGACCTTCTAAGTAGCAGTAGGGATACAACAAACTACATGAAGATGATCGAATCAATTGGATACAACATTATTAACAAAATAGACGCAGAATACTGTACACGAGAAACCATGACCACCAGAACTATTTTGGACCACGTTGGAACAAATCTTCACAATGATCAGTTTCATATATCAATTATTGATTCTCCACTATCTGACCACAAACAATTATAATAATAATAATAATAATAATAATAGCCTTTATTCCAAAACATAGGGTTACAAGAGGTCCCTAAGTTCGGTGTGCCTTTTGGCATAGGCCTCCTGCAATTCCTTCCAATGGGTCCTGTCCCTTGCTACTCTCAACCAGAGTGGTCCCGCTGTCTGTTTCAAGTCATCTTCCCATCTCCTGACTTGACGACCCCTGCCTCTTTTGCCGTCTCTTGGCTGCCAGAGGGTGACTTGCTTGCTCCATTTGTTAATGGGGTGGCGTAGCATATGACCAGCCCATCTCCATTTTTGGACGTCTATCTGGGTAAGAATGTCTGTGAGTTTTGTTCTTGTTCTCATGTCTACGTTCCTGACTCTGTCTTTGATTTTTAACCCTAGCATGCTTCTTTCCATGGCTCGTTGGCATTTTGTTAGCCTTTCTCTGTGGTGAAGTGTTATTGACCAAGTTTCACAGCCATAAGTAAGAACTGGTAGAATACAGGTCTCGAATGTTTTCTTTTTTATGTGATTGCTTAGATCCTTACTTTTCACTATTTCTTTCAGTGACCAATATTTTCTCCATCCTTGGGCTATTCGCCTGTTTATTTCCTTTGTCATTTCATCTGAAGGGGATATTATCTGTCCTAAGTAAATATATTCTTTGACGTATTCGATCTTGTTGCCATCTACCATAACGTCTATTTCCCTTGAGTTTGTCATCAATTTTGTTTTACTGGCATTGATTTCCAGACCAACTTCTCTACTTATATTTGCTAGGCTCTGCATCATTTGTTTTATTACTGCTGGATTCTCCTCATGAAGCACCAGATCATCAGCAAATCTTAAGTGGTTTAGGCGAGCTCCATTAATGTTCAGACCTAAGTGGTCCCAGTTTAGTTGTCTAAAGATGTGCTCGAGTACGGCGTTGAATAGCGTAGGGGAGAGAGGATCGCCTTGGCGTACGCCTTTTTCGATAGGAAATGGTTTTCCTATTGATTCTAGTTTAATGCTGGCCTTGCTAGTTTTGTATATATTCTTAAGTATTTCTATATAGTTGCTCTGAACCCCTTGTTGTTCAAGGCTCCGCCATATGTATTGGTGCCTGAGGCTGTCGAATGCTTTTGAGTAATCTATAAACGCCAAGTAGATTTGTTTATTGTATTCGTTATACTTCTGTATCAACTGTTTTATTGTGTGAATATGATCTATTGTGCTGAAGTTTTTTCTGAACCCCGCTTGCTCTACGGGTTGGCTTTCGTTTAGTATTAATGATATTCTTTCCAGGATCACTTTAGCAAATACTTTGTATATGTTTGATATTAGAGAAATTGGCCTGTAGTTTCCAATCTCGTCTCTAGGGCCTTTTTTATGCAGTAAAATTATGTGGCACTCGGTCCATTCTTCTGGAATTTGCCTTGTTTGTAAAATTTCATTGAAAAGTTTTGCCAGCACTGGACTAATTTCCTCTAGGGTTCCCTTGAGCATTTCATTAGGTATCTTGTCCGGCCCTGGGGCTTTTTCGAGTTTTTGTGATTTTATTGCCTTGATTACCTCTAAAGCAAGGATTTCTGGTACTTCATCTACTTTGTTTTCTTTTGCTTCGATAACTTCCGGAATTGTGGCCAACCCTGAATGAAATTTATCAGAATACAGTAGGCGGTAATAGTCCGTGGCAAGTTTCTGTATTGAGAGTCGATTAGTTAAGTAAGATTCACGTTGCTTTAGTTTCGATATCCATTCTTTCCCATGTTCGTTTAGTTGTTTCATAGCCTTTTTTGTTCCTCCTGTTCTTTTTATATTTTCTTCCAGAACTCTATTTCTTTTCTCCTTACGGTCTTTCCTCATATTCTCCTTAATTTCCTTGCTAAGGTTTGCAATTTTTTGGCGTCTTTCTTTATCCCCTTTATTTGCTATTAGTGTTCTTTTACAAACAATTATACATTCAGCTAAAGAAACACAGAAATCAATCAATACAATACAGTTCTTACGAAGCCTTAGACTATGCTGCTCTGTATAATTCTACAAAAACTTGCGAATTCACGAATGAAGACCACATATAAGAAGCCTTAGAATTACACATTACAAAACAAATACAGAAAAATAAAATAACAAAAGTAAAAATATTAAACCTACCACAAAAAGACTGGATTAACAAGACTATTACGGATGGAATACACAATAGAAATAATATTTGGAACCAATTAAAAAGAAACCCAAAGAATGGTAACCTACGAGACACATACAACGAAGAAAAAACAAGAGTGGACAAATTAATAAAATGTGCGAAAAGAGACTACTTTTATACTAAATTCAAAGACTGTAAGAGTGACCCCAAAAGGACATGGAATCTGATAAACACATTAGCTAACAATAAGATAAAAAACAGTGTAAACCCTCCAAAACTTATAGTAAATAACATTAAAATTACTAATGGGGATGACATTTGTGACCAGTTTAATAGTTTTTTCTCTCAAATTGGCCTTGAGCTGGCCAAAAAGATACCAAGAAATCATCCAGACAAATTAGCTTATACCATGACCTACTTAGAAGACGAACCAAATTACAAAATAGAACAATTTGAACCCTGTACAGTAGATGAAACCACTTGTATAATCAAAACCTTAGACCCTAACTCAAGTATAGGTACTGATGGCATAAGCACAAAAGCGATTTTATGTTTGAGCGACATTTTGGTATCTGATTTGACAAACTGTATAAATAAGTGTATGGAGTCGGGTGTTTTCCCTAATAGCCTTAAAATAGCTAAAGTTTCCCCAATTTATAAAGCTGGTACTAAAACAGACCCAGGAAACTACCGTCCTATATCGGTACTTCCTGTCATATCTAAAATTTACGAAAAAATTATATATAAACGTTTAAATGCTCATTTGGAAAATCTCAATTATATATTTAACCGCCAATATGGGTTTAGACCAAAATCTAGCACATTATCAGCTGTAATTGATTTAATAACTAAAATTAATACAGAAATCGATCAGAAAAAAATCTGTTTAGGCATATTCATCGACTTAAAGAAAGCCTTTGATACAGTAAGCCATTCTCTCTTACTTGCTAAACTTAAAGATCTGGGTATATCTGGAATAGCTCACCAATTATTAACATCTTACCTCAATGATGGAAAACAGATAGTAAAAATAGGGAATTATTCAAGCACACCTCAAAACATAAAATGCGGTATACCCCAGGGTTCCATACTAGGCCCATTGCTTTTCTTGGTTTACGTAAATAATATTTATAAGATCAATTTAGCTGGAGAAATTACATTATATGCCGATGGTACTTGCCTTTTCTACTATGGGAAGGACATTAAAGAAGTAACAGACCAAGCGCAAAGCGATATCAATAAATACAACACTTGGTGTCAATGCAACCTACTTACCATAAATACAAAAAAACATCCTTTATGCTATTTACATCAAAAAATAAACACATTTCCCCAATTACTTTAACTATAGATAACGAAATTATACTTAAATCTAACCAAGAAAAGTACCTCGGCCTTCTCCTAGATGACAAATTAACAATCAAACCACACATTGACCTGGTAAGAAATAAATTAACTTCATTTTCTGGACAATTGTTTAGAATAGCAAACTGTATTCCATATAAAATGCGTAAAATTATTTATAATTCAATAGTAAAATCTAATATACAATATTTAATAGAAATATGGGGAAGTGCTGCTAAAACAAACCTTAAACCACTCCAAATTGCCCAAAATAAAATAATTAAAACCCTTTTCAAATATGAGAGACTTACTCATACCCCAATAATATATAAAGAAACTAAATTATTTAACCTTACGCAACTATATACACTAAACATCTGTACTCTAATTAAAAAGATCATGTTAGGTGACCTTCACTCCCAAACTGTTTTTACCAAGAGATCTTGTAGATATAACTTGAGAAACGCAAACAAACTTTTACGATATACACCTAGAACAACGTTGGGAAGTAGAAGTATATTGTGCGATGGAACAAAAATATTTAACAGCCTTCCAGATGAAATAAAAGACACAAGTGACATCGCTATTTTTAAATCAAAGCTTGTAGAATATATATTTGAAAACATAAAAATTGTTTAGCATAGGATACAGTATTTATAATAAAATAACAACCTAAAGTACAAAAAAAAAAAAAAAAAAACTAATAACCACTCCACGATTTCTTGCGCTAGGAATGCATTCGCAACGATGCGACACACACTGTTTTTTGTCTTATCTATTACGCCTACCCACTTTACTTTATTTTATTTTAATCCTAACTATGTACCTACCTTTGTTGGGTCACTTATTTATTATTTTTTTAGGTACCGCTTTCATCTATACCTAACTGTTAACGCCGTAGATCTACCGCAACTTTGCTTAAGTAATACTTTATCTTTAGATACAAATGTATACTCATTCTAAGTGGACTAGTTTGTTCTTTTTTGAGTATAAATAAAGATCTTTAAACCGAAATGTGACGACTCATGATAGACGTACCGAACCCGTGAAAATATGGATCTAGAAAACTCGGACTCAGACTAATTTTTTTACAATAGGTCATCAAGGCGATCTACACTGTATATTGGTGTAAACAAGTCATAAATTCAGATAATATGCGTCTTGCATTAATACGATTCAATAATAATTACTCAACATTCCATTAATTTAACTTCACTTCCAAACTGTAATTACGAACTCTATTTCTAAGAACTCAAAGCTCAAAGTTGTTAAGCCGTAAATGGTTCATACAAGCCTGTCATCTGGCTTTGATCACCCTGTACTTTCTCCAGAGTAGATTCGCCAATTTGCGTCTTGAACGACGACTATTGTCCTATGAGTGCATAGAATTTCTAGGGATGTGGTAAAATAGTTGAAAACTATCGATAAAAAGTTTCACATCATAAAAAACCTTTGTTAGAAATTGATGTACTTTCATTTTAGTTTTACCTGTACTATGCATTAATTTGTGTAAAAACGTGTTCAAAGTCAATAGTTTATATTATTATTATTAAAATTATCACTTAGGCATCAGTGCTCTTTGTGTGATTATAATCAGTTACTAAATACTGCGTACCCTTTGTTTTGGGAAATCCCGATGTATATTTTTAAACTTACGCAATCTGAACACATTATTATTAGTATTAAACGGGTATTTATCGCGTTTTATTTCCCTATTTTCCCGACTTTTCGACATTTTTACTCACTGGACGGTTTGAATTGAGAAATCTCGTTTTTAAGAGTCAGGCGCAAAAGGACTAAGTCTCCAAATGACTAAATAGCAAAACTAGACTCATAGAAAGACGTGAAAGTATTTATGCAAATCGGTAAGTTAGCTGCTGTCGGAGAGCAGAGTGATATCGGGCCATGAGTTTCTATCAGCAATATTGTCATTTATATTATAATATGCTTTTTTATAAGGTTATTTTTAACAAAGGCTTTAAATTTTCTAGTTAAATTTGGTAGCGGCTACTTGGCAATCCGCGGATGTGTAAAGGTGATAAACTCTGAATCTTCTCGATGTTATCGATATCGATAAAAGCAACATCCCATAACTATACCGTCGTGTTCAGCGACACCTTAATGCGAACCACTTGCTGCATCCTACGTTATTTTATCATCGTGTCACCTGTCATTGTGTTTTTATTATTATTTTTATTTTATTGTGAACGTGTTTGGAATATGGCGGTTTATTGCGCCTGTTGTGGGCGGTATTTCATTAGAATGGCCTGTACGTTTGCCATGAGTTGTCACATTAGATCGGCTGACGTTACTACAGTAGTAATAGTACGTTACTATGACATCTGTCAAAATTGTTACTCATGGTACCAAATTCTAAGCAAATTAATGAAGCGCAAACTACAGTCGCTGTAGTACGCTGTGACGTAGGATAGTTAACTACGTGACGTTTCAGTGCCCAACTATCCGCTAGAGGCGCTGTAGGCAAGTTTTCATACATTTTTTTAACTACAGTCGCTAGCGAGTGTAGATTGTGAAAACTCATGGTAGACCTACTGTGGTGTGAGAGCTAATTTTATCACGGTCCACACAGTCACCGCACATTTAGTCACCGGTGGCCACGTTTATACGTAGATCACTAAGAGCGCTGGTGGTGTAGTGGTAGCCTCTGCCTCACGATCCGAAGGTCGTGGAATCAAACCTGGTCGTGCAACAATGAGTTTTTCTATTAGAAAAAATATGTGCGCAATGCCAGTTCTGTTAAACGATGAAGGAAAACATCGTGAGAAAACCGACATACCCTAGAACCAAAGATTCGAAGGTGTGTGTCATAGGTTAGTATTCTTATAAGCGGCGATGGGCTTGCAATCTGTCACGTACGGAATACTAACTACTGTGCTAAATGTGGGCATGTGGCCAAATGTCATGTTGGGACGTGCCTCTGACTACCCTCTTTAGATATCCTCAAATATCTAAGATACTTAGAGGTTTGAGGAGACATTTACCGAGGATTACAGTCGTGATATTTTTTTTTTCAACTATTTTGGTACACTTGGCACATAATGGTGTTCATTCTCACTCTTGCAAATTATTCTGAACAACTTAAAAGAAAATTAAAATGTTAAATAAAAACGAGGGCTACGAGAATATTCCCAGAACGAACTTAAGAACATAAAGTGTCTAGAATATTCGAGCAAGTTTTTTCAATACTGAATCTTAAGACTCGAACACACAGGTCTGGCAGTGAAACTTCTTTAACTCTAAGTTCACTTTATACTATAACGTGATTCAGCACTATATCTACAAAAAACAGATGGTTCGGGAGCTCGAACAAATCTTGAAGTATCTACGAATATCTTAAAATTTGACAAGTCACCTGTAATGACCTTTATTAACTTACATTTTAAAAGCATTTTAAAGCATTTTAAAAATATTTTAAAGCTGTTATTGCCATCTCAATTTTTGACATTAGAATGACAAGGATAGACTATGGTTTTATCAAGCGTTTTAAAATAACAAACGATCTACCTATCTCTTTCTGTATACCTTAAATAAAATCATTGAAGAGCCATGTTTGTACTTTTGATATTTTCAAATAAAAACTAGTGCTACTTAAGGAACGCCACTTCAACTTCACCACGTCTTTAGCCAAAAACAACGGTTTTTATAAAAAAAATGTTTTTCTGTTCATCTTTTTATCTGTGGATTCGTGTAGGTACCTACGCTAAACTCCACAGTGGCTCTACCAAATAGAATGCAGTTTTTTATTAAATAAGAAAGCTAAATCATTGAAGTTTAGTCTATATATGTAAGTTAGATTTTTAAATAATTTTTGTTATTGAGATTTTTTTTTTAAATTTAGTCTATTTAAATTATGTATAGGTTTTTTTGAATCATTTCTGTTTTAAATGACTGTTGCATTATCATAAAATGCTATGCTGAAGAGTGCGACGATGTATATTGTAGCCCGAATTCACCCGGGACAAACTGTAGTGTTGCAAGTTTTTATGTCGATAGTGATGTAATGTAATGTTGCAAGCACTATGGTAAAACTTTTGATGTAAAATATATAAAAATTCGTTCTTATTCTTCATTTTAGTAGTTTGAACACGTAGTCAACTCTAGTCAAAACTCCAAAACTCTGTGTTTCAGGGTGATTCTACTTTAAAATACATGCAAATAATGTGCATGAAACAAACTGAAAACTTGGCCTTTTGTGCGCTTAGATATATAGTCGAGAGCATTGGTGGTGTAGTGGTAACACCCCGTATGACCCGAAGGTCGTGGGTTCAAACCTGGTCGTGCACCAATGAGTTTTTTCACTCGAAAAAATTATGTGCGCAAAGCCAGTGCCCTTAAAAGGTGAAAGAAAACATTGTGAGAAAAACCGGCATACCGTAGAACTAAAATTCGAAGGTGTGTGTCATAGGTTAGTATTCTTATAAGCGGCTATGAGCTTGCAACGGAATACTAACAACTGTCCAAAATGTCATGTTAGGACGTGCCTCTGACTACCCTATCCAGTAGCTAGAGATCTGAGGAGATATTTACTGAGGATTACAGTCGTGATCATGTTAGTTTGCTGATGATTGAAAATAAAAGTACCTACTGACAAATTACCTTATTTTATAGTCAGGTCTGAGACAAATTCTTGTATATTTTACTTATAAATTACTAGTAGCAATTACAACTGCTGAAATTTACTTGCAATAAAGAACAGACCTGCTACTTTTGTCTATCAAATCACTCGCTCAATATACTGTTGTCTTAGCTCAGCTTTGATTTCATAATCGCACCGCACGACGCTGCGGTATGCGGTATGTGGTGCCGGATACATAATCTTATGAAAAACGACTAGAACGTTCTTTTGTTACGTCGCATTTTGAGTCAGTGAGACGTTTTCATACAATTATGTGTCCGGTACCGCATACCGTATACCGCATTGTGCGGTACGATTGCGAGAACATAGCTTAATGTATTCTCATCCTAAAAGTAAAAAAAATGCACAGTGTCAAAATCACCATATCTCGCGTATATTTATTGACAAAACAATCAATAAATCTCAGCCTCTTACACATCCATCTATCGATAACGTGTGTGCCACTTCAACACATCACTATCACAGCAAATAGAAAAAGATAACAGGATAGTGGCAAAGACGTCTTAATGGAATTCCATTCGAAGCCTTGTCCCATACATGGCGTCTCAACCGTTTATCTTGCCCAGCACAGTATAGACAAACCATAAACAAAGATAGTTATCAAGCTTTTGCAAATTCAGTCGCAACGTAGCACAATGCACAATACCGGAGCGAGCCTGTAGGATTATTCCCAAAATTCCCACATGTCAATGTTTTTCTCACCCATCAATGTTTTCCCCACCTATCAATATTTTCACCAGCTATCAATGTTTTCCCCACCCATCAATGTTTTCCCCACCTATCAATATTTTCCCCACCTATCAATATTTTCACCACCTATCAATGTTTTCCCCACCTATCAATATTTTCACCACCTATCAATGTTCCCCACCCATCAATGTTTTCCCCAGCAATCAACGTTTTCCCCACCCATCAATGTTTTCCCCACCTATCAATATTTTCCCCACCTATCAATATTTTCACCACCTATCAACGTTTTCCCCACCTATCAATATTTTCACCACCTATCAATGTTTTCCCCACCTATCAATGTTTTCCTACTCACAGTCTCAAGTTATTTTTGAACAATATTATCTTAGCTAAGTGTTGGATAAAAATTTGAAATTTATAGAAAAACCGGTTTTAAAGAAAACTGATCTATTGAATCGTTTTATAAAAAGTGACACATTGGATAGTTTTTTTTTAGTTTTTAGGCGGCTTCATGTAAAAATGCTGGTTCAAATCACTCAAATTTTAATGTTCATCATTTATATATTTTTGACCACACCACCAAACTCTCTCAACATAGCCCTAGAACTCTTTATAATTTAACCCATGTTTTTAAATACAAATTATTTTACGTCAAAAGTGTTCTTTCTCCTTGTAACAACAAATCTTTACTGTGCCATTGTATTTTACATCGGACGCGGATTTGCGAATGCTTGGCGATTCTTCGCGATTTTTCTTACGGGATTTCCTTGTCTTTGGATTGGAGTTATGTGGGCGTGGATAGTATTGAGTAAAGGTTATCTACTAGGAAGGTAATGGTTTTAAAAAATTTAAGCGTATTTAAATTTTTTACATATTATCTATACTCAAAAAATGCTTTATCCTGAATGACTGACTGACGGTTCAACGCACAGCCTAAACTGCTGATCGTAGAGACCTGAAACTTGGATGGTGTGTTCTTTGTATGACTTAAGCATCCGATAAGAAAGAATTTTCCGAAATTATACCCTTAAGGAGGTGAAAAAGGGGGGCAAAGTTTATATGGGACAACGTAATTCCTTGGTCCAATCTACTTCAAATTTTTCACAAACTTTTTTTAATGGAATTGATGGATATGTTTCGTATTTTATTGAAATTCATCCCTTAATGGGGTTAAAAAGGGGTAGAAAGTAATTTTAGCGGTGATTTGGACTTCTACGCGAACGAAGTCGCGGGCCAAAGCTAGTTCATCGATAAAACACTAACGGTAGTGTCGCTGTCTTTTGATCCTAACATCGTATATTTGAATCTGTTCGAGCACTAATGCATTTTTCTCGTCTTGACCGGTAAAAAAAATATGCGGAAATGTGTGAATTAAAATCATGATCATGTTTTTGGTCTTTTTTTTATGAAGACTGTAAATATTGTCTTTCTCTACGAAAGCTATTACGAAATAGTTACTGACTATATAAGAAGAAGAAGAAGAAGGAGCTAAGGTTCTACAGTTTCTATACCTAAATACAAACGTTTATAATAAAAATAATCTCTTAAATAAATTATTAGGTATGTTTATACATTTTACTGTACAGAAGGCTACTTCAAATAATTGCCTTGTTTTTGTAGAGTCCTCATCGCTCCACTTTATAAAATCGAAGGCTTTGAAAACTCCGTGTAAGAAACTAGGCTAATACCAGTGGAGGGCGTTGAGACTTTATAATATTCCTTGTTGCTTTATGGGAACTTAAGTTTTCTAATAAATTATGCGCGTGCAGATTATATTGCTGCAGTAGGCACCGATTTCTTTGAAACTATGAATGACATAGTTTTCTTCTTTTTCTTCTTAGTTCGAACTTGTGGCGAAAATATTAAAAAGCACCTTAGAAGCTCCTTTTCTTTTCGAACTTTCCCGGTTCTTCAAACCGGCATGTCGTAAAACTTAATGGCATAATTAAAAATCGGCATGTCAAATAATAAAAGGCTGACTAATAAATAAAAAACAATTAATATTTCACACAGACATCGCTATCTGAGCCCGAACTAAGCGAAACTGATTCTATAGGAACATCCATACAAAATAGCATCACTAAAAAATCCCAACCAATACAGTTACAAAATAAAATGGAACGCTGAAATACAGAATTGTATTTCCCGATCCAAAAAATCACTCTTCACGCTCGCTGCGGCTCAAACAGCTCAATTAACCGGTTTATACCGGTTTACGCCGGTTAAAACCAGATATTTTAAACGTTTTATGGACGTTCGTCATGTAGATTTTATTGTTTCGCGTTAAGCACGTCGCATGTCGTAAAGCATAGGGATTTAATTTTACTACCCTTTGTTTTACGCGCGTATTTGAGAGGCAGTAGGCAAATGTATGAATTATATGCACATGACACTTGTAACGGTATTCATACGTAAACCTTAAGTGGATAGGCCATAAACGGTTTCTAACGTTTTTAGTCTAATAATTTGTATAAAATAGAAGTGAGTACTAAGATAAATGTACTAAAATGTGGATGGATACAGGGGTAAAGGTAGGTCAAAGAAAAGATGGATGGACTGTGTGCAAGATGACATGGGTAAGAAAGGAGTAAGTACTGATATGACGAATGATAGAGGGAAATGGAAGATCACATGTTGTGCCGATTCAACATAACGTGGGAAAGGAACAGAAATATGATGATTTTATCGTAAAATAACTTACTAAATACAAAACCATAGTGGTCATTATTCAGAGGTTGTGTAATATTGCAAACTAATCGCATGGCTACAGCAAGTCACGGCATCGATGGATCGCGAGGCTTAGAATTAAACTTTTCCGCCTAGTCACTGGCTAAGGGCTGTATCCACTGAATGAAAAGCTCGAGATAGCGTAGTTATGGTACACCTATGAGCAAATGACCTTGATGAATTTTATATAACTAGCTGTTACTCGCGACTTTGTCCGCAAAAATACATCAACATCACATAAAATATAGCCTATGTTACTCGGATGTGACGAATGTAGCATTCTAATCTATACTAATATTATAAAGAGGAAAGATTTGATTGTTTGTTTGTTTGTTTGAATTGAATAGGCTCCGAAACTACTGAACCGATTTGAAAAATTCTTTCACCAATGTGTAGAATGAACTTTCAGGATGAACATAGGCTATAATTTATGTAGGTACTTCGCGGGCGACGCCGCGTGCAGAAGCTAGTAGTAAAATATTTTTTTAAATCGGGTTTGTAGTTTTTGTGTTTATTCCTTACAAACATACAAATGAAATGAAAATGAAATGAAATGAAATATATTTATTTCTTGCAAACCACAACAAAACCAAACATAAAATAGAAATAAGTTGCTTAAAAATATTATGTACCCACTTAACAAATGAGGTAGGTATAGAAGTTATCCTATCTTATATAAATCTTCAGTAATACCTAATATATTGTTGTGGCAGAGAAATGGCCCATAGCTCAGCTTGATGCTCCAGCATGTCTCCATGCTGTAGCGCTGGTATTCTGCTAGGGGCTGCATTTAGGTCACGGACACCTTGATACTACCCATAAACATAGTGCTTATTATTAAAAATTTATATTATTAAAAATGACTAAGCTAAACACAACACACTATGTACCTACACCAAAAAAAAAATCGAAATTAGAATATGAATATAAATTACTTACAATCCAAAGGAAGGTGCACTATAACACTAAACTACTTGCCATATCATACAAAAATACCAATCTTTCCTTTTTATAATATTAAAGTAAACAAAAAAAATTAAAGGATTTAAAAAAGCACGTAGTGTTGAAGTAAATGCATTTAAAATGGAAAACTTTATGGAAAAATATTGAATAATGCATGTTTTTTTTTATTATTTATATTATGTATTCAATAATAAATATCAGGTAGTCATTAAAGCCAGTTAAAATAGCACATTTATCCATACACAAAAGTCATAAAGCTCAGCATGACGGCCGAAAGACAGGGTAACAGACAAACCAAACTGTGAGGAACAAAAGACAATCACGATGAAATCGCGTTTGTGTAAACGTAGCTCATATCTTTCAGTGGTTAACAGGCATCGCGCTACAAATTGAGAGGATCATTTGAACTACTATATAATACAAAGAAAATACTTCACTAGTAGAAGACTGTGACTTTGTTCAAGTATTGTTATATCAATTTCAAATGGGTTCTATAGGGTCTTCAATTAGGACTAGGTGTTGATTGCATAATAGATGGATTTTGGCAACATTATTTGCATTTTTTTTATATTATTATATATTATTATATTTTAACCCAAAATGCTTATTTGGTGAAGGAAAACATCGTGAGCATACCCTAGAAACCAAAAATTTTGTCACCTAGTAGTATTCTTATAAGCGGCGATGGGCTTGCAACATGTCACGTACGGAATAATAACTGTGCAAAATGTGGGCATGTACCAAATGTCATGTTTGGACGTGCCTCTGACTACCCTCTTTAGATGTCGTCAAAAGATCTAAGTAACTAAAGATCTGAGAAAAATATCTACCGAGCCCGGGGATTACAGACGTGATCATATTTATATTTGGGTTGAATTCCAGAAATTTATTTCTAGGCATATTTCGACCTTGTGATTTCAACATTATGTATACTGTTACATTGTGTTTTGATCGTCAGACAAGCAGTTACATAAAATATTATGTATTTAGATGTTGTTTTCCCGGAAAATTAAACTGAAATCCGAACATGTTCAGTCGCATTTTCCTCATTTTGTTGGACCTTTGTGTTACACGCTGTAACGCGCTTTTACTACTTTATTGTTGTTTATTTTTCGTGTGAAAGTATCAATTGCTTACCTAACTATCAATCTCTGTAGGTAAATAATAAAATAAATATAAATATTGTTAGACATTTCACACGACGCCATCTAGCCCCAAACAAAGCAAAGCTTGAACTATAGGAACCAGATAACTGATGATAATATATATACTTTTTGGTAAATACATACATAGTTAGTCCCAGACTCAGAACAAACATCTGCGTTCATCACACATAATTATTTGTTGCCGAAAAGGAAGACAAATGGGAATAATTCTACACTCAAACCAGCATGCCACAGGCATGTGTCAAGTACACGAAAAGAGCCATTAAGGCGCACTTTAATTAACCTTTTACCACACTGGTTCGAAAGAACACGACAAAACAAAGAACGCAAAGTGTAAACACAGCGTAAAGGTACGGGCAGACGTGCTCAAAAAAGAATGCTCATAAACTTACTAGCACGAAAGCATGCTTTTATTGAGCAAGTTTTAATTTAACTAGTTTAAAGTTAGTGGAACTACTTCTAATCTAAAAAACAGTTGCATCTTAATATCCTTAAGAATTTCACTCGTCGACACTAACTGAATAATTCATTTGAGGTATATACTCAAATACCTACTTTTCTGAATTAAATCCGGGAACAATGGGAAGTTTTTTAATATAACTCCGAACCGACAGGTGGGTGCAACTTGATTTATTGACCATGCCCCACTTGCGTCTACCGCTTATGTCTTGGTTATTTAATTTAGTTCGATTTAAGTCGACGACGTTTTAATGAACTATCGAATTTTTTGCCAAATTTCGCAAGGCCCATATTAGTGTTAATCCTGACGGTCAGTGGTTAATAATGTCTATCATGCGTTGCTATCGCTAAACTGTGTTTGATCTTGGTTTACAGAGTTTATATGAAATGTCGATTTCGTTCCCATAATTTTCATAATAGAAGGGCCTTATTAGTCATCCTGACGATCAGTGCTAACGTCAGTCATATGTTGCTATCGCTATAAAAACTGTTTTTAATTTGATCGTGGTTCACAAAATTTGTATGATATTTCATTTTTTTAAGTTAATATTTTTTTAGTATGTGAGCTGATATTAATCTTATTCTGTCGATCAGTGCTAAAGCGTGTTGATATCGCAACAAAAAAATTGTTCTTTGTTTGATCTAGGTTCACAGAGTTTGTATGAAATATCGAGTTTCTTCCCATGTTTTACATAATAGGAAGGCCATATTAGTCTTATCCGGACGGTCAATAGCTACTAACGTCGGTCACGCGTAGAAATTGCATGCGTATAAGCAATGCACTGACCGCATTGACATACGATACAGAATCAATTTCGTACGCACTGGCCGTCAATACAATACTGACCGTCACGATATGACTAAATACAGCCTTTAAAAAAAACATTATCTACATTAGCTTTAAGGTCAAAAGTTGTATTAAAAGAGTTTGTTTATAAATAACATATTAGCTAAGTGTCTGGAAAGTTTTACAAGTGGCATTGTTTTTAGATAATAATTTAGGTATCTAAGAGCATTTGAAAAGTCTGAAATCTATTTAAAGTTTTACTTACCTACCGCAACTTTCTTTTCTTTACTCATAGTTATATTTTAATGTTCAAACTCTTATCAAAAACTTAAAGTTTTCAGGTAAAAGATAATATTCAGATAGGGATTATGATCACCTTCGAAATTTTGGTCCTAGGATATGCCAGTTTTCCTATAATAACATGGTTTGTACACTGTTGATATTATGATATGATATGATTTGACCTTTTTGAAAACCTTTTTCCTCCGGAATCTTTATCGATAGAACTTCAGAAAAAAAGTACATCAAAATCAATCATAATCAAAGCAAAATCAATCGTAAATTTTAGTGGTGAGTGATTAGTGAGTGGACAGTACGAAACTATTATTACACAAAGATTTAAATCGTAGATATGCCCGTACGGTACTGAGACCACGCCGTTTTGTTGCCACACGAAATGATATAGCTCGCTCATTTGGCGCACCAAATATTTTCAATTTCAGGGTACAAAAGGAATAAGTATATTTTTATACGAAAGATCGTGCAATATAATTGCACAATAAATAGTGAAATAACTGTTTGGTTCATTATTTACTAATCATTAGTGTGCGTGCATCGGCATTTTGTTAACACACACAAGTAAAAACAGTGCCACAGTTTTTTGCGTCCGGGCATATCTACGATTTAAATCTTTGATATTACATTGATTCAAAAGCCTCTAATACCAGGTAACATATTGAAATATTGAACCAACTATAATTTTCAGTATTGCCCGCTCCAAACTGAGGCTTACCACTAAAATTACAATATTCATTAATTTGACGTGCTTTATGTGGTACTCATACGGGTGGGCCATTTTAAAGGATAACGACGTGTTTTAACAGCCCTTAAAGGGGTGGAAATTATGACGGTTATTTTGAAGATTATAGCCTAATATTATTTAATACGACTGTAAATGCCACAAAGGGTGAGATAAAGCTCAATTTGTTGTGTTGATTTTGTGTTAAAATATCTTATAGACGATAGTCGTTACACGTGTCAATCGAAATACTGTCCTATGTTATTATTATTAATACTTAAGAGCCTGTAGTGTTCTACTGCCAGGCAAAGGCCTTTTTTCTCTCTAATTACCACGGTTTTGGACTACCGTGACCCATGTATTTAATTTAATACCTCGTCCATACCAAGGTATTAAACACGAATTATACATGTAGCATCAAAATGTTTTATGTTATTAATTACTCACACTCAAAACGAGCTGTTTCAATAAATGTATGTAAAACTTGCAGAAAACATGTTAAAGACTGTCAATGTTTTCTTGTTTGATATAAAACGAATTCAAGACACTTTTACACGTTTTAATGATAGCATGTATTTATCATGTTCGTGGATGTAAAAGAAGGGTAAGTAGACATAGACACGGTTCCAAAATACCTAAGTAACTGAGATACCGGTAGGACACGCTTTGGTGTACCTATTTATTATAATGATTCTATGTGTTAGTAGATTATTTAAGAGGTTATTTAAATAATAAATCATAACAATAAAGGCGGAAACATACTATTAACACGCTACGCGACCCGATGAAACGCGACGCGTGTCGACTCGAATTAAATTGTACTAATTTCTATGAGTAGAATCATACTATGAACATTCGACGTGTCTCATTTGATTAGAGTCGACCCGCGTCGCGTTTCATCGGGTCGCGTAGCGTGTTAATAGTATGTTTCCGCCTTAATATTGGTGGACAGTTCACAAAACGTCATCTAGCCCCAAACTAAGCAAAGCTTGTACCTTGGGAACTAGATAACTGATATACTTTTTTTTTGCAAGTGTGTCTGGGTGTTATTTTGTATTATAACTAGCTGTCCCGCCAGCGACTTCGTTCACTTAAAGTATCTAAACTGAGTTTCAAACACATCACACAACTCATAAAAATCCCATACTAACTTTGACACCCCATTTGACCCCTTTATGAAGGTTATATTGAAAAATCCTGAAACACGTGTCCATTTGTTTTGCATTTAGAGTACACAAACAAAGTTTCAGACCAATCGCACGACCCGTTAAAAAGTTCCCATACAAACATAGACCCCACATTTGACCCCTTTTTGAAGGTTATATTGAAAAATCTTGAAACACGTGTCCGTTCATTTTGCATTTACAGTGTACAATCAAAGTTTCATGAAAATCGCTCCACGCGTTAAAAAGTTTCATACAAACGTTTTCACCCTTTTTCACCCCCTTAAAGGTGGAATTTCCAAAAACCCCGCCTTAGTGGGTGGTTTTGTTATAAAAGGAAACCACCTTCCAAATTTCAGCTTTCTAGCTTCAGCGGTTTCGGCTCGGCGATGATCAATCAGTCAGTCAGTCAGTCAGTCAGTCAGTCAGTCAGTCAGTCAGGTTAAGCTCTTATATAGATATAGATTATATACAAAATAACACCCAGACAAACAGACACAGAACAAACATCTGTGTTCATAACACAAATGGAATCAATCCTGGGGGATCGAACCCACAACCTACAGCGCAGAAGGCAGAGCTACTACTAACTGAGCTGTGAGGCTGGTCATATTATATAATGTACATGCAAGTTTTCTTGTGCGAATAAAACCATTTTGCGAGTAATATGGCCAGCTTAAATTGGCATTAGCCTGTGCACCCGCTCCCATATATTATGTTAACTGCGCCAAGTTACAAGCGGGCCGAGGGGATTTATGTGGGGTCGGCTTTCAATGTCTTCGCCGGGTGCTTCGCGAGATTTTCGGGAAGACTAGATTTGGTATTCAAAAAATCTAGCCACTCTTTTTTATCTTTATAAGAGACAAGTTTCCGCTCGCGGCTTTGCTCGCGAGGTACCTAGGTACATAAAATATAGCCTATGTTACTCAGGGATAAGGTAGCAGTCTAATTATTTATTATTATTATTAAGCCGTTATTGTCCCAGTGTAAGGCAAAGACCTCCCTTCCCTTCTTCCACTATTCGCGATTTAACGCAGTGACAGGCCAAGCCAGGTGGAATATTATTATTTAGCATTATATGCATAAGAGTAGGTATTAATATTATAAATCCTGTAAAGGGCCTTTTAGAGATAGATAAAACAATCAAAGGAACGTTAATATTAAATTCAATACACATACATAATTTAAGTTACTTCATAAATCAACATATCTTTGCATAAATTCTATACTCTATTGTATTTCTCCACTAAGGGAAGGGATCTGACTCCGTTAGTTCCGAATTCGGAGTTATAATTGTAACTTTTCGGAGTGTTTTCATTTATTATTATTTTCTATTATTTATTATATGTATTTATTTTTCTTTACTCACCTTTTAGAAATACTTAGTAGTAGTTAATGTTTTAAATTGTGTAGTTAATATAAACTTGCTTTGGCTGTCTGTTCAAAGTTATTCATCTATAAAATGTAAATCCATTATTGGTCATAAGAAGAAAATGTTTTTTTTTAAGTATTATATAGATTAAGGACTGTGGATTTTGTAACACAAATAAATAAATAAATAAATAAATAAATAAGTTTTCAGACCGAATGAAAACTGACGCACAGACGAACGACCTTATGTTTTTTTTCCAGTCCAGGAGTCCAAAAAGTGCGCTAAGATGCCAAAATAAAGTGAAGTTGTATTAAATCTGTCTCAAACGGTACAAATACATGCATAAATTAATATATTTGTTATAAACACTAGCGACCCGTCCCAGCTTCGCACGGGTGCAATGCTGATAATAAATACACAAAAACGTGCTTATTTACAACATCACATTAGAAAAACCTCTAAAATTTATCAGTGTTCCTCTACTCTATCATGGATGTATTATGCATAAAAACATTCCTCTTGAATCACTCTATCTATTAAAAAAACCGCATCAAAATCCGTTGCGTAGTTTTAAAGATTTAAGCATACATAGTGATACATGTAGTGATACAGCACTATTAAAAAATAAAATCAAATGACTATAATTATACAACTGACGTATGAGAATTTATCTGTTTCCTTTCTTTAATTTGAAACAATTGATTCAATCAAAAGCAAATTTACTGTAATGGCTCAGTTTGCCAGCTCTTACAAATTTTGAGAGATTTGGGTTCGAATAAGCTTCAAACTCAAATACCCTATCCAATAAAAAAAGAATTATCAAATAAAAAAAATATGCGTTGTACCTCTTCTATTTTCGTCTGTTAAAAATGAAACTAAAATTTTATCGCCCATATTAGGCCCGTCCTCCAGTCACGTGTTAGCTATAATTTGGCGCAGAGCAGCCGGAACTTTGAACTTTTCGGAGTCCGAAACATAGATCCTTACACATCTCAACTCAGTCTATTGTTTACCAAGTAATAGCTCTACACAATAAAGGCAAGTTCGAATCACTTAGAATCGACGTAAACTTAGCCGTGCTCGACTAAAGTTATGACGTCATAATTATTCTGGAATTGGACTATTAAGCAGCAATACAATACGCCTATCGTATGAGGCAGTTTGAATTTAAGAGGCTGAGAATGTGAGAGAGTCAACGACCTTTGCTATTTGAACTCTACGAGCTAAGGTAAAGTCAAAGTCAAAATAAGTACTTTTTTATGCATCTCCCGTTTTGAACGAGTGTGGTGAGAGGAAAAATTTAACCCACAGAGGCTTTTTTTGTGCATAAAAAATTTTTACATAAAAAATACATGCAAAAAATAAACACAAAATCAAGCAAATTCAAAGTCAAAATATACATATAACCAACTAATATTACGAGTATAAACGTGAAAGTTATCTCTACAGACGTTCGTTACTCTTTCATGCTGAAACAGATCTAAATGAAATGAGACACGGAGATAGATAATAGTTGGAAATAGTACATAGGCTACTTCTTATCCCGTTAAAATGTACGGTTCCCGTGGGGTATATTTGTTTTTGTTTTTCAAGGTACCACGTGGGCGAAACCGTGGGCGGAAGCTTCAATGAAATCACAAGGATCACTTCGATACACAGAGCAAACAGTTCGCCAAATATACAAAATGTCGAATCAACACTGATAAGACCGCAATATGGAGGTAACACTATTTTGCGTAAATAAACATGACCTACGCAAACTGAATTCAGAAATATAAATACTCGTAGCTGGTACGATTTGACCCGACATAAAGGTTCTATCGGCTGAATCGCTGATTTTCGCTTAGGGCTAAGCGTCCACCTTTCAGCATCGTATGCATCGTACGCATCGGACGCATCGCATCCAACGGATGGTAATATTCTTTGTATAGAAAGTCACAATCCGTGTGAAAGAAAGTGCGTCCAATCCGCATCGCACGGATCGCTCGAATCTGCTCATTGGCAATGCCGACTTGTATAAACTTTGTATAAACTTGTATAAACTTTGACACCCGTTTTTTCCCTTTGTGAGAGTTATTTTGGGTAACCATGAAATACATTGTTATTTCGTACCATGACCTATGCAAAATGTGTGGAAGTAGTGACGTTTCTATAATGGAATCGTTACGGAATCGTTCTGGAAGACATCGTGGTAAAGCCCCAGGTGAACGCACCCCGCCCCAACGCCCCCACTTGCGGCGGCAAATACGATCGTTGCCGATCAGGTGGGCGCATTGTGAAAAATTCATCCATTTGATGCGATGCGTCCCATGCGTAGGATGCCGAAAGGACGCTTAGCAATGTGCTTTGAGATAGTCATGACGTCATAATTTTACTGAATGAATAGAGTTAGATGCAGTGAACGCAAAAAAAATTGCTGAAAAGCATTTCAAAACCTGTTAAGATTGTGTTAAAAATTTCAAAACTTTTAAAAACCAATTACATAGGGCTTTAGGAATATCGAATAATATATAATTTTTAGACTTGGATTCGATAAATCAATGTGTCAGTTTATGCCTCATTTAATAGGACTTTAATTTGTTGAGTTACTTTCGCATTTATAATACTAGTAAGGATTTACTGATAAATACAGTGCGTGAAAATAGAACTGTAATTATTTCATCACACTAGTTTGAATCCACTTAGACACAAAAATAGATGTACCTACCTACATATTATATTGGAGTAACAAAGCTGTGTTTTTTGCCCAAAGATTCTTACGTGTGTCCATAAATATCAAATAATACATTCTTTTTTGTCCTTTTTTTGACAGCGGGATGAGTTACCAATTAAAAAATTCATTAGGTCAACTCATCCCGCGGGATAAGTTGAAAGCAGCCTCAGTTGACTAAAAAGTCTAATAAAGAACAGTTCAGTGACATTATGTCAATGACACAAGGCAGTAATTGCAATGATTTGCTACAACTTGACTAAATAACTAAACTATATAAACGCAGCTCCACTTTTATATCAATCAAATAGGTTTCTTTCAGTAAACTTTGGCATTTAAACTTACTCTTTTCTGTAACTTATACTTTAGTTATTGTTCGACTTTCAAAGTAAAATTTTGGTAGTTAACAAGTCATCAAAAAGTTGTTATTACATGTTTTTTGTAAATGTCCAAGAAATACCGAAGGTTTAAAGTTGCATTAAGGTTATGCGACTAAAATGCGCGAAAGAAAATACTAATTTCAGTTTTAATGACTTATACAATTAGCAGGTATGCTTGGTGCGTGTTTTTTATTCAACCGAGTCAAACAAGCGTGCAAAAAGTGACTTAAAGTTCGATTACAATGGGAATTTAAAGTGCTCAATCATAGACATCCATCATTATCATCATCTCTCTGCCTTTATCTTCAAACAAATGTTTTCGATGTACGAGTAGTTGTTACTGAGACACTAATTAAACAAACAGCTTGCTAAGTTGTTAGCCTATTAATCGTCTGATAAAGTTGTTTGTACTCGTATACCATGTCCTGACAAAGTATTATGTTCCGTAAAATGAAACGATGCAAAATAGATAACGATACTTTAACATTCTTGTTACTTTTGATGCCCAATCAGGTAATGCTTTGTTAAAAAAAGTGGTAATTGGACCTAAGCAATGGTTGAAGATACGAAATGTGCATAATGTAACGTTTACAAAAGTGCTTAGGCTTTAGTTTGAACTGATGTTCACTGTTTGGATTGTTGTCAACTACTGTAGTTCGTGATTGCCCTGCTGTTATAGCACAAAAAGTTGCTCACAAGCACACTTTAGGAACTCAAGAAAAGAGTGCTAATACTACACCACTGCTCAATTATATTTCAACCTCATTGACTTGGCTTTAAATACTGCCAGATTCAAATTCCTTGCGGTTATAGGCGGCGCGTCCAAATAGGCAAAAGGCGAGTCAACAGTAAAATCGATGAGAAAAATTCCACAAATCTGACAATATGAAATCCAAGGCCTTTCATTCCGCGGATATCTCAATAATATCTTCGTACAATGGCTTTTCAATATCCCACAATACGTACGGATTTCAAAATTGATAAGCAATAAAGCGTTGATAACAAACCAGATAAACCTGTTATGTAAGACGATTTAAAAATATCATTACACCTGAGATTTTATTGAATAACATTTTGAATTTGTATTTGTAGTCCTTTACAATCGATAGTTTAGTGACTGTGTCATGGCATGGCAAATTTTTGCCGTCCAAATAAATAAATGGTTATGAATATGATTCAATGAAAAAACATAAAATAACAAACATGATCACGACTGTAATCCTCCCAGGCTTGATAGACATCTCCACAGTTCTCTAGTAACTTAAATCTTTAAGGATATCCAGAGATCAGAAGCACGCCCAAACAGCCCACATTTTGCTCGTACGTGACAGGTTCATCATCCCTACTTATAAAAATACTAACCTAAAACACATATTATGAGTAAATGAATATAAATACCGTAATATGAAGCGCAGTTACTGCTTGGATGTAAAATTATGTGATAGACACCAAGACAGCCTATTGCTAAAAAGTCCTATAAACATAAAATCACGCCTGTTTCCCGACGGGGTAGGCAGAGATCACGGATCTCCACTTGCTACGATCCTGACATACCTCTTTTGCTCCATTCGCTCTCATTACATTCTTTATAAATGCGCGTCAGTTTAGGGTACTCTTGACTTGGCCTTTCTCTAAAACGTCCTATAGTCTTGATTTTTATCACGTTCATGTATGATGTTCAATTCGCTAAGTTTCTAATCCGTGTGTCAGCACCACCCTTATATCTATAAATCGAACAGCCCTTTGACCTCCGCGTTAAATGAGATTTTGGCCGGCTTTTGAAATATTGTGTGATATCCTGAACGTCACACGTTTTATTCATGGCGACGATACGTGCCACCTTATGTCGTTCGAAGGCTGAAAAAGCAATAAGAATTTCACCAGTTTCACTTACCGCTACTTTGTTTGCGAATATTTTTTCTTTGTGTCTTAATATATTGTGACTCGGAGCAAATTTGACGACCTCAGTGGCGCAGCGGCCGAGAGTCCGCCTGCGACGCAAGAGGTTGCGGGTTCGATTCCCGCCGCGGAACAAATTTGTGTATGATCTGCAGAAATTTGTTCCGTTGGTCTGGGTGTTTTCTATGTATAATAAAAAATATCTGTCTTATCTATGCATATAATTTATTAAATATATCAGTTATCTAGTACCCATAACACAAGCTTTGAGTAGCTTACTTTGGGGCTAGATGATGCTGTGTGGATTGTCCAGCATTATTTATTTATTTATTTATTTAAATCTTTTAGCAGACTGTCTCGCCACATGAAGGGTGCGGCAGAGGTGTGTATGGTTGTTGGACTTCATGACACTAAAAACTTCGCGGGGCTCCGGTGACTCCAAAAGAAAGAATCCGGTATTAGGTCAACTTACTTCAACTTAACTAAACTTAGACCTATGTAGCCACTTCCACAACTCTATCGGTCGCTTAGTAAGGTTCCTGGATGCAGAGAAGACAAGACAATAAAATGCGGCATATTTTGAACTGACCTACTGTTTTTGATTGGATCTCGAAAACCCTTCCCTAGATTGCTTTTTCATCGGCCAACCTGGATGCAGAGTTGGTTAAGCAAAATCCAGATTAGCGACGAAAAAATCTTCACACATGAATTTATACATGTGCATCTTGGTTTTTGTATTAAAATATTTTCAGTGTTTATGCAACTAAGGATTCTCTATTTCTAGCATGTATGTAAGACTACATACATCTACCGTAATACTGTGAGAGGTCGCTTCGGTCACAGGCGGTACCTTGCTAAAGGTACTGTTCGATCATAAACTCGCCACATGAAATATGCCACCCGCAGCCAAAAGAGAAGAATTTTCAACAAACAAAAAAAATATGATCACGACTGTAAATCCCGGGCTCATTATAAGTAGATTATCAGTAGATAATCTACTTAGATCTCTAGTTACTTAGATCCTTGAGGTTTTTTAAAGGGAGTAGTCATAGTAATCGTTTTACTATGACTACTCCCTTTATCATGTATACATGGTACACAAAGCATAATTGGGAGTAAGTATCCTCGTTTAAGGAGAATATGAGCTTTCTTATTAGGTTATTATTATTATTAGGCACTCAGCTATCTGGTTCCCATAGTACAAGCTTTGCTTCGGTAGACGAAAAATTTTATCATGGACAAACTCGTACGAAACAGCTAGTTGTTATATAAAACTTAAGTTAGCAGTGTCGTGGTCGCAAGTCGCGGGTCGCGGTCGCCACTATCGGAACCCCACTTTAAAAGTGAGTTAGGTCTGAAATTCTGAATTCTGTGCACTTGATAGCCTCCGGGCACAGTCCAAGAGCGAACGTCGCCTCACTCACGGAATCACATTTAGTCTTTGTCTGAGAATGCAGATATGTGTGAGTTTTCAAGGGTTTTGTAAGTTATTAAGACTAGCTTCCTCCTGTGACTTTACGTTCTCGGATTTTGAAATCTGGAGACAGATTTTTGAGGTAAAATGTCGCGTAATATATTTCGCTATCTATCCCATTACGATTATCTATTACTAGCTTTCGCCAACGGCTTCGCCCGCGTTCTACCTTGAAAAACAAAAACTACCCACGGGAACCGTAATTTTTTTTGGGATAAAAAGTAGCTTATAGATTTAAGGGGACAACGACACGTGAAATTTTTACTTCCCGTTGTCTCCGTCCCCGAATCCACGTTACGGGGACAGCGGGAGAGATTTTTTTTCACGTCCCGCTGTCCCCATGAAGGGGACAACGGGAGTACACGGCTTTTCCAGGCTATAATCTATCTCTGTACCGAATATCATCAAAATCCATCTATTAGTTTTTGCGTGAAAGAGTAACAAACATACATCCATACACATATTCTTACAAACTTTCGCGTTTATATGCAGTAGGACTAGAAGAATTATTTTAAGAATCAAGTCCTGAATGACACACTTATTGACTGACATATAGACAACGCACACCTAAACCGCTGGTTGTAGAGACTTGAAATTTGAAGGGTATGTCTGTCTTGAATCGCAAAAGTTTAAGAAAGGATCTTTCGAAATTCACCCTCTAAGAGGTGCAACGAGAGGTTGAAGTTTCTATGAAAATGAAGTCGTGTTGAGTTCCTTTAGTACATAATTATGTCCATCGTCTTTAAGTCATTTGCTAACTTATCTACGTTATCATCTATTGATCAGATCAATTCACCTCCAACTTCTCACAATTCATCACTACAACATCGATTCGTCAGGGGTGTCGAACCATCACATCCGGCTCGCTCTGACAGGCCATATTGCTAAGGGTTGCGCACCCCTGGCATTTCAAGTGGGTGCAATGATTTGTATTTATTGGATACAATTGCATTTGACAAGTTGAATGTGGATATTGTGGTTGGAATTTGATTGCGAAACTTAAGGGTGGAATTACAATGAAAACTGACCCGTTATATTGTAAAAACTCTTATCGTATCACTAGTTCCTTTGAATCAGTTTGGTGAGGGGATTTAAAATATTCTTGGTCAGGACCTTCCGCTCCTAAGGTCTTAGGTTCAAATACGGTCAAGCACCAACAGAATTTTCTACAAATATTAAGTGCGCAAAATACTACCAGTATGTTAAACGGGGAAAGAAAAATATGTAAGGAAACTGGCATATAGTAATACCTTTAAAGTTTAAAGACGTGTCAAGTACATTAAAGAAGCTTCTAAGACGCACTTTCATCCTTTCACCACACTGGTCGTTAAAACGAATCCCACTAATATCAAAAACGCGAAATTTTGCTTTTGTTTTTCAAGGTACCACGCGGGCGAAGCCGTGGGCAGAAGCTAGTGAAACAACAAAAAGATGTAACACGAGTTTGGATGCTATTGAACTAGACTAAAGCATTGAGATTTATAGTTACAGGGATTAAGTATGCTCGATAAAATGTCATGGATCATTGAATTTTGTATCTTATGTCATTGACATAAATGTCATTGATCGACTTTCAGACTGTAGCACAGAGCTCATCTTGAGTTTAATAATAACTCAATAAGCGAGGTTTATTAAATTTGTGCAGTCAATATTTTACAAGTTCAATAACCTAACGCTCAAACCAATGTAAAGAAAATGTATTCATAAAACATGATTACAACTGTAATCTGTCAAAATTGTTACTCATGGTACCAAATTCTAAGCAAATTAATGAAGCGCAAACTACAGTCGCTGTAATATCTTGTGACGTAGGATAGTTAACTACGTGACTCATGGTGCGCAGTTTTCGTACATTTTTTTAACTACAATCGCTAGCAAGTGTAAATTGTGTAAACTCACGGTAGACCTACAGGTGTCGCTAGATTTATCTCGATTACTAAATTAACAAAGGCTATATGAAATGTTAAAAAATCAAACATGGCGGCTGTAGGAAACTATTTAAATTACTTTCAGTTGGGTCTTTTATTTTTTGCAGTATCATCATCATTCACCTGCCCTTATCCCACGCTAAGTGGGGTCGGCACAACATGTTTTCCTCTTCCACTCACTCCTATCATTCGTCAAATCTGAATCTACTCCTTTTACATTCATATCATCTTTCACACAATCCAACCACTTCTTCTTCGGCCTTCCTCTACTAGCGCACCCAGCCACACTCATACTCATAACTCTTTTGGTGACATGGTTTTCATCCCTCCTCATCACGTGTCCATACCAAGCTAATCTAGCACTCTTCATCTTTTCAGTAATAGGCGCTACTTTCAGGCTTCCCCTGACATACTCATTCCTAATCCTGTCCAACCGTGTCACCCCACACATCCATCTTAACATTCGCATTTCAGTAGCATGCACTCTTCTTTTATTTTTTGCAGTATAAACTACTTCATTAATTCCCATCTTTGTGTCAGAAGCAGAACCTAGTGTGTTTAGTGGTACTTCAGTATCGAGAACTTTCGAGTAGCGAACTGGAAATATCGATATTCCCAAAGCAAACAAACAGTAGAATCGGACCGATCGAGCGAAGTTTAAATTACTTTGCTTTTTATAGCAACAGCTGTATTGTCGAGTTTGATCGAGTTCAATTCTTTATAACCAGCGTGGTGAAAAGTTTTAAGTACATCTTGGAGGCTCTTTTCTAGCACGTCTCCGAACTTCTTAGGTTTCAAGACGTACTGGTTTCCTCAGGATACTTTCCGTTTGAAAGTATTAGTCATCATCAGTTCGTGTCAGTCCATTGATGGTTATAGATAGGCCTCTCTCATATTTGCCTCCAAAATTAAAATTAAAAAAAAAAACAAAAGACAAATTTTGCCCGCCTTTTTATGTTGGCGGCCATCATGGATTTGAAATTTGTCATAGTGTATAGTTTTCTACTACTCAAACTCTTCTATTTGATAAGTACCTCTATATTGAGGGATTTGTGAAAAAATATGTAAGTACTTAATCCGTCGCTTTGTGGCGGCGGCCATCTTTGACCGATTTTCATCAAACATAGCTAAGAATACTTCCGACTAATTTCATCTTCCAAACAATAAAACAAAATCAAAATCGGTTCATGCGTTCGGGAGCTACGGTGCCACAGACAGACAGACACACACACAAACACATAGACAGACAGACAGACACGTCAAACTTATAACGCGTCGTTTTTCCGTCGGGTGTTTAAAAGCCTAGCCTTATGACCTTTGCATCTGAACTATTCTCCGACCAATACGTTTATACAGGTTTATATGTACACATTATACTGCATTTTGATTATAGCCCCTAGGGCATGCTTCGAACTTGGTCAGTTAAATCCAGACCTCTTGGGGACAGAACTAGTTAGCAAAACAAACTGGGGATTAGGTTTAGATGTAGAGATAAATGTAATAAATAGTGGCCGAGTTTGTACGATATTTATGCTCGTGCAAGATAACATTCGAACATCGATATGGAAAAAAAGACTCTTTAGTCAACTGAGGTTGCTGGATCAAATTATCCCGCTGGATAAGTTGATCTAATGCATTTTTGAATCGGTCAACTCATCTCGCCGTCAAAAAAAGACACAAAGGAATGTATTATTTGAAATTATGTATCACATACTCTAAAATGTATCAAAATATCGTTTATAAACTTAATTCCTATTATAAAATAAGTTATTTTTTTAGCCATAAAACCCTCTCTACAAAACTTTGAAGAGTTTTGAAAATGTCTTTTAGTAAGACCTTATAAATCTCTAGGATTTATTTAGATCGTCAGTCAGACAGTCAGTAGCGTAAGGAACATTTAGGTAAATAAAGATACCATCTGTATATCGAGAGACGGTCCACCGGAAATTGAAAGATCCAAAGTTGAGTCAGCCCTATCTTTGATGTATTGAACAATAAGATGGCTTGATAATGCAACACACAGAAATGTCAAAGAGATGGTTGAGATTGAGCAGGAACCTTGATTAGAATAAATAAAATAATAAATAAATATTGGACATTACACATAACGCCATCTACCTACTCCAAAACTAAGCAAAGCTTGTACTATGAGAGTACCAGATGGTTGATAGATTAATTATATACATTTTTTTATAAATACATACATAGAATACATAAAAATTCCGTCGAGCTGAGGGCAGGGCGCAATGAAGGCCTATGTCCAGCGGTGGGCCTGCTGTAGGCTGATGATGATGATGACTGTATTAACCAGTAGATTTTTTATTTTAGTTATGTTTATTTTTAAATAATTACATTAAGTATGTTGATGTTAGTTTATGTTTATATTTTATCTGTTCCTTTATAACGCATTAAATAATTTTACGTTTGACACTAGCTATTTCTTCTGACTTACCCCACACATAACTTTTCTAAAGTTTATCTACGAACGCGTCGAGTCACGGCGTCACAACTTTGTATAAACTCGTACTAAAGACTGTACTTTAGTGTTCAGTGCAAGCTTTTATACGTTCAGTAGTGATGTACTGTACCGTATTACCTGCGTCAAAGACATGTCTTGAATTGCTATTTATTATTAAAATTAAAAAAAAACCGACTGAACTTAATATAAATAGATTTAATATGGCGGCTGTATGTAATGTATGTAATTTTAGTGACCATAGGCCACTCTCGTGAATCAGACCAGTCCAACGACATCTTATTTGTAAAAACCCGTCTAGCCTTTTGGGCCATAAAGCGAAATACATTGAAATATCTAAGTCAGCTTTTTTTATTTATATTTAGCGTAATTTTCTGAATCCTTGAACTAATTGTGTGCACATGCCTTTGATAAGTATTTAAAGGCTTATATAAATAACAAAATACTGGTGGATATTTCGCACAACCCCATCTAGTCTCACATTAAGCAAAGTAGGTAAGTACTAGGGTAACCAGATAGTTGATAGATTAAGGAGCAGAATTTTGAGTATTGCAACCCAAATTGTCTCTCGTTGCGACAGCGTAGACTGCGGAAGTGGGAGTGGAAACTGAAGCCAGTATGACAGTATTCTGGGCCTTAATAAGCTTTTTTTCTAAATACAATACTATCCTGCCCTTTTCCGACTTGACGTGCGGTCGGCACAACATGTTTTCTTCTTCCATTTCCCTATATCATTCGTCATTTCAGCCCCTTTAGACAAGCGGCATAAACGTGAATCGAACAGAATGGAATAGAATTCTATTCTATTTAAGAATTTCATTATATTCTATTCGATTAAAGTTTATGCCGCTTGTCTAAAAGGGCAGTACTTACTCCTTTCTTACTCATATCATCTTTCCTACAACAGTCCATCCATCTTTTCTTTGGTCTACCTCTACCCCTGTATCCATCCACTCTCATACCTAACACTCTTCTCGTCACATCCATCCCTCCGCATGACAAACCCATACCGCGCTAACCTATTAGTCCTCATCTTTTCCTTCACCTAATCTTCATATTATCATATGCGCAGGAATCTGACATTTTTGAAAGATTTTCCAAACAGCACATCACTACATCACAAGCTCTGCTATGTTTAAAGTTGAATAGTGTTTTAGGAGACGGCTTTATATAATGGAACTTTGTATTGGCAACTGCAGTTTGCAGTACAAAAAGAGTCCACATTTTGATAATCTTTCTATTTTCTGTTTATCGTGCGACTAGCTTTAACTAGTGTGGTGAAAGAATCAGTGAAGCATCTTAGAATTTCTTCCGTGTACTAGATAATCTTTAAAGGAAAAAGGTTTTAAAAGGTTTCAAAGCTAAAAAGTAACAAATATTTGTTGCAAAAATCAAAAAAACCGACTGAAATGAAAGAGCTTTTGTGGTGTAGTGGTAGCACCCCTGCCTCACAATCGGAAGGTCTGGGGGCTCAAACCTAGTCGTGCACCAATGAGTTTTTCCATTCGAAAAATGTATGTGCGCAATGCCAGTGCTCTTAAACGGTGAAAGAAAACATCGTGAGAAAACGGGCATACCCTTGAATCAAAAATTCTAAGGTGTGTGTCATAGATTACTATTCATATAAGCGGCGATGGGCTTGCAACCTATCACGTACGCAAAACCAACCACTGTGCAAAGTGTGGGCATATGTAAAATGTCATGTATGGACGTACCTCTGACTACCCTCTTTAGATATCCTCAAAAGATCTAAGTAACTGAAGATCTGAAGAGATAATTATCTACATGAGGTGATCATGATAAAATCACAGTACTCATTTTGAACCGTCCTAAGCTCATGCTACATTATGCTCATTTACATGCTAGATGAGTCTAGGTGCCAATTCCAGTCCTATCCCCAGTCCGAGAAGAACTGACAAGTAACTCACTGGGCCCTAATTTAGTTAATTTGCTTGAGATTTCGAGGTCAATTCACAAATGTTTTTATAGTAAGTTCTTAATTGATCGATTTGAAGTAAAACAAAGATAAAACCACTTTTTCATTGTTTCCCAAACGACCTGCCATGATTTCTACTATTTGCATTCCGACACTCCCAACTTGTGTTTTAAGTCAATGATGTAAGGTTTATTTTCTATTGATAGATATTGTTTTTATATCATTTCGTTGAGCTATCAAATAATGGACAAGTAGGAGAAGGACTCTCGGTGTGAGGGTTCTGTTTATGATCCTGAAACATGACAAAATGGTCTGTGGTGCAAAATTATATCATAATGCAATCCGTTAGTAACTAGAAGCCGTAAGCAACAATGTTATGTTAATATCAGTATTAAGTAATCGCAATTATGTCTACCAAACCTGGGTGTCTACTCCAGAAAACGACAAAAATACAATCAGAACGAAATGTTCGTCGAATTCAGTCGACAATTCGACTGAATTCGACGAACATTTCGTTCTGATAAAGTACGAGTAATGTGAAATGATAGTCGAAACAATGTAACTTAAAGTAGGTTTCGCACAATTATTGTGCCGATATATCGTTGATCGTTTTTCAGAGTAGACACCAGGAGACTACAATCGTGATCACGTATGTTTTTTTTAAAACTTAAAAAAATTCAGTAGGGCTTACATTTTAAATACCAAAAGAGTGAAGATAGAATTAAAAGCTCGTTTTTATAACGAAACAGAACCCTAAAAAGTATAAGAAAAATAGGTCGACAAGATTTTCTCGATACCGGAAATTGAATAACAAATCCTTCCCAGTGTGATGAGTGGGCTCTTCCTGCCTTTTAGTTAGCCTGTGTCGGACGTGCGTCTATCGCCAAAATGAGCTTTAACACGTCGCAGCTAGAATTATATTCCATTAACTTGATTAGTTTTATATTTTAAGCTTAGACACCAATGAAGATTTCGATAAAATTCGCTTTCAAAGAAAGTTAAGCAAATCCAAATTTTCAGTTAAAGAGATAGGTAATTAATATAGCATTTAAAGTACCAATTCAATTGATGTCCTACAAGCTTCCGCCCGCGGCTTTGACCGCAAAGTACTTACATAAAATATAACCTATGTTCATCATAAAAGTTCATTCTAAACATTAGTGAAAGAATTTATGAAATCGAATGGCTAGTTTTGGAGATTATTGTTATTATAATATTAGTGTAGATAATTACTTATCATCCTTTCATTTCATAAATTTGCATGGGATTCAAACCCACACCTCTAGCCTCCGCCAAATTTTCAGCCGCTACGCTACCAAGATCATCTGATAACAAACAACTTATGACAAAAATATTAATTATTCCCATATCAATATATCACGAATGCGGTGAGAACGCAGAAGAAATCTAATTGCCAAGAAAGCAGGTTAGTATACGTGTAGAACATTGCACCCTCTGGACGGCAAAAAACGTTATACTCGTAGTCACCACTAATTTGATTGGCGACTAGTTTTTTGCGAAGAGAACGGTATAATGGCGCATTTTACACGTTGTCCTAGGTAAGCAACGAGATTACATCACACTTCACTTTTGATATTATGCTATCACATAGTTTGGCAATTATGTGGATTAGGTGAAATTTCAAGATATTTATAAATTATATTTTTACTAAATTATCAACTGATCTTAAAATCATAGTTTGCTCAACTCGAGTCCGTTGAAAATGTCTAATAAAATTACATAAACGCAAGCCATATTACTAAAAGAACGCTGGAAATCTTAAAGCCGCAAATTATTTGAATTTCGCGCATGTCCGAGAGATACCACTTTAATATAGATTCTGGACATAGCATAATTATTCGGAAATCTTAAGTGCCTAAGCACATGCAATGAGACCATACAATTCACGCGTCCTGAACTTACTAAGTTCGAGCGTCAATATGTGAAAAAAAGAACATCACATTGATACACCCTATTTTCCTGTTATGTCGCAATATTTTGCGAATCAAACCCGGAACTTCAAGCCTAAGACCAGGGTGATAAAGCTAATTTTCCAATGAAACCCTGTCGAATGAAAGGCGCCAGAGTTTATAATCTCCATTTTAATTCGCGCAGAACTTTTATCGCGTAATGAATTCACAAATCCTTTAGATTATGTCTCGAGTTTAGAAGTATCGCACTCGACGAGTATAAGGGCTTAGTCACACTAAACGCAAGCACATAGAATAGAATATAATTTATTTAAAAATAAAATTTAAATTTTATTTTAAAATAAATATGATCACGACTGTAATCCCCAGGCTCGGTAGATATCTTCTCAGATTTTTAGTTACTTAGATCTTTGAGGATATCTAAAGAGGGTAGTCAGCGGCAAGTCCAAACATGACATTTGGTACATGCCCACATTTTGCAAAGTAGTTAGTATTCCGTACGTGACAGGTAGCAAGCCCATCGCCGCTTATTAGAATACTAACCTATGACACATACCTTCGAATTTTTGGTTCTAGGGTATGCCGGTTTCCTCACGATGTTTTCCTTCACCGTTTAAGAGCACTGGCATTGCGCACATAAATTTTTCGAATGGAAAAACTCATTGGTGCACGACCAGGTTTGAACCCACGACCTTCAGATCGTGAGGCAGGGGTGCTACCACTACACCACCAGCGCTCTTTTATTTGCAAGACACAATAAACAAGCAAACAATTAAGCAAACTAGTATTTATAGCAAAAGTTAAACAATCCGACTTAACGTTAAATGAAAATAGATTTTTACAGTCGCCATATTGTTTTTATTGACATTTTATATAACCCATGTCACTTTTGTAACCTATCCAACGACACTTTATTTGTCAAAACCCATCTAGCCGTCTGGGCTACAACGACAACCAAAGAAACTCATACAGAGTGTTACGTGAATTACTTGTTGCGAAAATTAGCGCGAAAAAAAAAAAACTGTTTCATACATTTTAGCCAAGTAGGTATTGAACTTTTGTATGAAGCAGCTGTATTTTGATGGGTACTTTAACCCCTTGAAGTTTTCGGAAGTAGTCTGGTAACACACTTACCCTTGTTCTTCGCAGTCGGATAAAAAAGCGCTTCGCTTTCTGTATGACGTTAACCTAAGCGGAACTTCAAGAAGCTTTATGTGAAGCTTTAACTTTGAATATTGTTCTTTTGCGGTTCAGTTGCGGCTCATGAAAGAGAATGAGAATTAATTCAAAGCAGGTTACTCAAATATGTAGGAGGGAAACTTCCGGGCCTGAAATAAGCAAACCCAAGGTTTGCTTAGCTTATTTTGATTAGTAAGTTTCTCTGGAGAAAGGTTTCTTTTGTAAGTACGTTATTATTACCCGCTTTAGCTACGCATGGAAGCAATGTAGTAACTATTATGTGTGCAGTGGCGGATAGATCAGTAGGTTGAACAGGCTGGAGCCTAGGGCGGCTCAAAACTTTAGTTTGCCTTTCAGAAATAATAAATAAAAGTTATAATATTAGGAGAAAGAGGTCTCGAAAATTTAAAATATGAGAACATTGTGTAGTGAATGAAGACGTAGTGATGAAAATTGAAAAGGGAAAAGTTAAGAAGGTTACCTGCTGCCAGCGGGGCTGCCTACCCCGTCGGAAAACAGGCTTGATTTTATGTATATATGTATTTTATTTATTTTTTCATAATGTATGTATTTTTAACTTAAACAGGGTTAATACTGAGCCGAAATCCTAGGAAGTGTTTACTAGCGTGAGCTATCATGCTCCGGGATACCAAGGCGGCATAAATGCATAGCAGTTGCACAAACAAAGCTTCACAGGTCATCCATCACAGCTGATGCTACGGACCTCAGTCACACCAACTTGGAAAATTATAACTTACATTTTGTATTGTTTTTTTTCTTTGTTGGGCATCTGTCTCTTTTGAGATCAATTTTGCCAGTGACAAGTGTTCAAATTAGTAGTAGTGTCAGAAAGTCAGTCAAATTGACAAGTCAATTTTAAACAAAAGATGGCTGTTTTGTTCAAAATTCTTAGGATTTTCTCCGATTGTTTTAGAAAGGAACCCGTCAAGACCTCGGGCATTATTGGAAAAATAACGGTGAATTTTAATAGTTACTAAAGAAAAATAACCACTAAAATGATATTGGGTTCTAAAAATGTTAAACTTGTAGGAAAAAAAAGCTGGGTGGGGTATGAAATGAAAGGTCTTTACTTTAACATTCTAAAATAGTTTTTATTTTTATTCTAGAGTAGATAGTTTTTGAAAATATAACGAAATAAAAGTAAAATTAGGAAAACCACGAACGTCTTAGAACGGGTATAAGTACCTACCTGAGTAGCATAATGAAATATTTGTTTGTGATTAGAACTAACTTACGTAGACATAGGCACCTACTACATGGACACGTAATACATAAAATGTGTCCAAAAACTTTCAGGGCGTGAATACAAATGAGGGTTGTTGACATCGCGCGCGAGATCTCAGTTCGGGGCGATCTACTGGTTTTTGTTCAAGTCAAGAATATTGTTTATGCATTAAAGCCCGTTCGGTGTGAGTGCGCTCAAACGCTTGGTTTATGTTGCATTCGGCAACAGTCTGTACTGCCACTCTGTTATGTTTTCCGTGTCACATGTTCGCTTGAAGTGACGTACTGGGATATAGCCAGATTAAAGTTTTCTTCGGTTTTCGTTGTTGGTGGCCTCAATAGTCTAGGTAAGTACTTACTTGTATTTTTACCCGACTGTGAATAATAATGTAATGTTGAAGTTGGTCCCACCTGCCGATCGTAAGGTCGTGAGATCGAATCCGGTCGTATACCAGTGTATTCTCAAACCGTGAATTTATTTATTCATTCATTCACTCATTCATGTATTCATGAGATCATTCAAGCTCCCATTCATTCATTATTTCATTCATTCATACATTCTTTTCTTTATTCTTTCATTCATTCATTCCTTTGTTTATGCATTCATTAATTTATCATTCATTTATTTATTTATTGAAATTAATTAGGTTGTTGTATTATTGTGTGGTACAGTCACAAATATTTAATTTATTTTGCAATCGAGTCTATTTAAGGCTTCAATGTTATGCTAGTTATTCTCTACTGCTGTTTTGTGCTGTAATCATTTTGAGATCTAGCCCGATTCTAGTCGCTGTGCCCACTACCCCTATTAAGGTGATTACTTGTCCGTCATAGTGTTTTTGGCCATTGAAATCAGGATCCGAACCACAAAGTGCAATTAAACGCTCCAAGCCGGGTCCCATACGTCCATCCGCTCGCACCGGATGTGAACGGAGGCGGATGATCGATAGCCGCACACTAAGATAGGCTGCGCTTACGCATAAGCGGAGCGACTTTTGTTAAACTTTGGTAAAATTTAACACAAGAAACAAGTTTAAGGTAGTAAACAGAGGGCAAAACATTGACCGTAGATTTAGGCCAATAAAAAAATAAACAAAAAAATATGATCACGACTGTGTAGTCCCCAGGCTCGGTAGATATCTCCTCAGATCTTTAGTTACTTAGATCTTTGAGGATATCTAAAGAGGGTAGTCAGAGGCAAGTCCAAACATGACGTTTGGTACATGCCCACATTTTGAACAGTAGTTAGTATTCCATACGTGACAGGTTGCAAGCCCATAGCCGCTTATAAAAATACTAACCTATGACACACACCATCGAACTTTTGGTTCTAGGGTATGCCGGTTTCCTCAAGATGTTTTCCTTCACCGTTTAAGAGCACTGGCACTGCGCACTTACATTTTTCGAATATAAATATTCATTGGTGCACGACCAGGTTTGAACCCACGACCTTCAAGTCGTGAGGCAGGGTGCTACCAATACACCACCAGCGCTCTACGTTACCTCGTTGGATAGCTATACTGATTCTTTGTCCGAGGTAAGCACCAGATTTCAGTCAAACATCAACTTATAACAAGCATATATTACGAGTATGTAACTAACTTGGCTTATTTTTCCTTATGTTTGGGTCCAGTGGCGGATTTACACATTTGCCGCCAGGAGGCTATTAATTTTTTTAGCGTTTAGTAATTTCATGTACTTACAGACGTTGGAGTATCCTACTAATATTATAAACGCGAAAGTTTGTAAGAATGTAAGGGTGTATGGATGTATGTTTGTTACTCTTTCACGCTGAAACGGCGAAACGGATCTGAATGAAATTTGGCACAGATATAGATTTAAATGTGGAATAGCACATAGGTTATTTATCCCGTAAAAATATACTGTTCTTGGGGGATGGATTTGTTTTTGTTTTTCTAGGTACCACGTGGGCGAAGCCGTGGGCGGAAGCTAGTATGGTATACTGTATAGTACTAAAATTTAAAATTATGTTTAATTTTTGAGACTTATTTTCACTGTGTATATAATAATTTTTATTCTTTATTTCTGTTAGGCAAACTAAAGTTTTGAGCAAGTTTGCCGCCCCTAAAATTTGCCTCCCTAGGCCTACTCAGCCTGGTGTAAATCCGCCACTGTTTAGGTACTTATGTATATAAATTATGTATATAATTTACTGATATTAACTAAACATTTTTATAATATTTTCTTGTACATTTATGTACGAACTAATAATGAGATTTCTTATGTGTAACATTTACCTGTATAGATCTGCACAGTATTCTCATCCTTAAAGTTCTATGAATAAAGCATGTATTTACATGTAGGTACTATCTACAAGATATGACAAAGAGAGTTGGATTTTTAGGTTTGAATTTATGTGAATCATTTCTACGTAAATAGAAGAAAAATATTTATTTGTAAGTTTTGGTCAGTTATGAATTTAGCCGATGCGACTTCTGTGTTGGGCGAAGGGTATCAACTATATTCATCATCATCTTCTTGCCCTTTTCCTACGTTATGTGGGGTCGGCACAATATTGTGATCTTATATCTATTCAGGGTATAACTATACACGGTACATTTTTGGTCAGTTTAAAGCCGGTGCCCAATTCTTTTATTTCTTAATCGTATTTGTGTCGTTGGTTTAGTTTTTAATTTGATAAGTATTTACGGAACCAAATAGTCGAAAAGATTAACAAAAGTGTGTTAAAAACATGGTAGGGCGCGCAGAGTCAACGACCTCGCAGACTCCCTAGTCCTTACGACCCGCCGTCGCACCATGCGCCGAATTCGCATGCCGACAAACGAATAGCAACTACTATCGGTTCTCATATATCAAGTAAGTTTCGTGTTATTTATTTTAGATTTATTATTTAAATTTGAGTAGGGTTACAGATATAGATTACGTGGGCGCCGGCTTTAAACTGACCAAAAATACACCGTGTATAATTATGTTTTATTTTGAGTTGTATTATTTACCGACATATTTTATCGTGACATTAAACCAGTGTGGTGAAAGGATTAAATTGCGCCTCAAAGGCTACTTTCGTGCAAGTTATCTTTCGATTCCAGCCCATAAACCTTCGACGATCGAAAGGCGTACTAGGTACCACTACACCACCAGTGCTCTCAAATAAAATTAAATAAGCCTTTGAAGTTTAATTAAAAAATTGACAACAAATACAGTATCAAAATCAGATTTAGGTCTAAATGGATAAAATGTAAAATTAATTTTATTTTAGACTAGCAACCGCGGGCCGCTCCACTCGCGTGGTACGTACCTGGATAAAAAGTAACCTATGTATTAATTCAAGTTCTAATCTACATATGTATCAAATTTCATACAAATCCGTTCAGCCGGTATAGAGGTACAGGTCATCCAACGGATCTAGGCATTCGTGAAGTTAGCCACAGGTGTGAGTTTGCGCATGTACAGTTCCTTCCTTCTCACACCTCCGATTGCTCCCGAAAAACGATACTGCGCAGCTCTTGCGGCTAACTTCACGAATGCCTAGATTTGTTAAGCAAACTATACGAACCTACAGACAGACACACAAAAACTTTCGCATTTATTATATTGTAGGATGGTTTAAAAATACCTAAATTGATTTGTTATGATATAAATTACAATGAACGATGTAGGGGCAGGATCATTTAGCATAAAATTGAAATAAAATGATCAATGTGGATCCGTTACGGTGTCCACAAAAACCATAGATTTATGTTATTGCTAGAAGCGACAGATTTGTTATTTTTAACCGGGCATTTTTTGTGTGTGCTGATCTGCCCGTTATGCCCCAAAAATTGCCCTAAATGAAAACCGTCTTATTATTGGTAAGTATATTTAAAAACCTTAATTTAAGGTCTATAATCTCCAGGCTTGGTAGACATCTTAGATCTCTTGTTAACTCTTGTTGGGGATAGTTAAAGAGGGCAATCAGGTGTGCCCAAACAATTGGCGTATGCCTACGCTTTGCAAGCCAAGTTGAATAGAGACCAATGACATTCCTTCGTGACAATTTTTATTTTACCATATAAAAATTCTGACACTGAGCACATACATTTAATAATAGAAAACCAATTGCTTCAAATATTAGTAAGTAACTATGGCAATTTATTTTTATTTTTAAGATGTGAAGTTTTTTTAATTTGTTTTGTTGTATACTTTCTTATTTAGCCCCATATTCGAAAAGCGAATAGCAAAAAGCACATGACTAGGTTGTCTATTAGTGCCTACTTTCAACTTTTATGTTTCGACTATCAGTTGAACGATGAAACAAAGATACTATAATGATCACTAGTATACAATTCGATAATATAAATTTGACAACAAAACAACAATTCATTCGACTGAATTGAACAAACATTTAATTCCGATTCCGTTATCGATGTCATTGTGCGGAGTAGGCGTTCTTGAACCCACGACTTTAAAATTGAAAAATGGGTATATCTAGTAGCTTTATAATACCGTGCATTCGCTCGTGCCTTCCAAAACCAGTGGACATTCAATTTCATGGTTTCCCGCCGCCCCAGGGTATAAACACAGATTTCTACCGTATTTCAAATGATATATCAAAATAACAGAGATGATCCACAACTACAACGGTTATCGATACAACAGTTACAAATATCGATACTTATTTCAGTTAGAAGTATCGATATGTTGTAGTTGTTTAAGTTTTTGTTCAATATGAAATTACTTCAAATCTATATCTATATAAGAGCTTAACCTGACTGACTGACTGACTGATTTATCATCGCCCAGCCGAAACCGCTGAAGCTAGAATGCTGAAATTTGGAAGGTGGTTTTCTTTTATAACAAAACCACCCACTAAGTTGGGATTTTTGGAAATTCCACCTCTAAAGGGGTGAAAAAGGGTGAAAACGTTAGTATGAAACTTTTTAACGCGTGGAGCGATTTTCATGAAACTTTGTTTGTGCACTGTAAATGCAAAATAAATGGACACGTGTTTCAGGATTTTTCAATATAACCATCAAAAAGGGGTCAAATGTGGGGTCAATGTTTGTATGGGAACTTTTTAACGGGTGGTGCGATTGGCCTGAAACACTGTTGGTGTACTGTAAATACAAAATGAACGGACACGTGTTTCAGGATATTTCAATATAACCTTCAAAAAGGGGTCAAATGTAGGGTCAATGTTTGTATGGGAACTTTTTAACGGATGGTGCGATTGGTCTGAAACTTTGTTTGTGTACTGTAAATGCAAAACGAATGGATGCATGTTTCAGGCTTTTTCAATATAACCTTCAAAAAGGGGTAAAATGGGGTGTCAAAGTTAGTATGGGATTTTTATGAGTTGTGTGATGTGTTGGAAACTCAGTTTAGATACTTTAATTAAGTGAACGAAGTCGCAGGCGGGACAGCTAGTTTTTACATATAATTTGAGGGACTTGATCATCATCATCATCATTATCATCTTCCTGTCCTTATCATTCTAGGTGGGGTCGGCACAACAGGTACTCTTCCTCCACTCTCTCCTATCATCTATCATCTCAGTAGTCACTTCCTTCTCACACATTATTATCATCTTTTACAGACTCCATCCATCTTTTCTTAGGTCTACCTTTATCTATAAGTAAACACTTTATTTTAAGTGCAACTGCTGGTCATGGAAACTTGAAACTTGGAAAGTGTGTAGGTACTTTACAGAATTCACACATTCTATGAAAATAAATTTCCGAAATTCAACTTCTAAAAGGGTAAAAAGGGTTAAAGTTTGTATAAAAACTACAGTCCGCAAATTATGTTGTTGGAAACTCTTGTAGTAAGTATAATTAACATACTGGGGCAATTCTCGCGATAATATATGTATTTTCAATAAAAAAAACTATGTACCTAATTGTTTATCGGCCAGCGTTGCCAGCGTGTACATAAAATAGAAATAATATTCTTCCGCATTTAGAATAATTTACCTATCATGTTAGGGATGGGCACTGGGCACTGGGCAGTGCAGTATAAAGTCGATGTTTTATAAAAAATATTTGTGTTTACATAGAAACTGACTTAGCCAATCAAACTGTATAATTTTTAGAAATATTATTTCTTGGTATGCTTACAATTATGTAACCAATAAGCAATTATAATTATTATTCAGTTGCATTTCACCTATTGAAATATTATTAACATTTCACCCCTCATTTACTTGACTAAATAATATTATGATTTCTCAAAAACCCCATCATTATAATAAGCAGGTATTAAGTAAATCTATCAGCTTTATAAAAACTTTTAAACGCATTACATTTTCACTGTTTTTAGCTTGGATTTGACCAATTACTGGTATAACTATTCTCAGAATAATGTTATGTCAAATGCAAGTAGTTTACTATTCGATAAATACGATTTATTCTGGGGATAGTATTTAACCACTACTTTATTACGAATACAGTACCCGGTCCTAGGCGAACGACGAAAGTGGCAACGCGATGCGAAAATATAAAGTAGTCGTGTGGCCATTTTCATGCTAATCAGTCTGTGACGAGACGCGACAAAATGTGGACTTGTATAACGTCGCGTTACTACATAATATCGCGTTCTGTATTATCGTAATCTCACCTAGGACGGTAAGCAAAACTATGAAAACCTAAGATTTAAACTTATATTTATTTTTCTTTTTTTACGATCATCATCATCTTCCTACCCTTTCCCACTTTATATGGGGTCGGCACAACATGTGATCTTCCATTTCACTCTGTAATTTTTTTATCAATATTTTTTCTACTATATCGATAGAATTTATTCCTCAGCCCATCCCTATTACTTCCAAACATAATACTTTTCTTTGTTATGCGTGCATCAGCGGTATGATAATATCGGTCATATGGGCCCATAGCTGTTTTACGTTGATTGATGCGAGCATTTACGGGTTACGGGTTCACCCAGTAAAGCTTCAGTTTTCTAGAAAACCTTCAAAGTAATTTTGACTACCTCAGTGGCATAATATTTCTTATAACTTACGCAATCAAAAAAGTAGGTAAATAAAACGCGATAAATACCCGTTTAATACTAATAATAATACCTCGGTGGAGTGGTGGACGAGTGTCTGGCTGAGACGCGAGAGGTGCGGATTTGAATTCCGCGACGGGAGAAATATTTGTATGTTCTGTTTGTATTGTGTATTATTTATTTAATATTGAAGAAAGAATAATGAAGGTTGCTATTAATTATGATACGTAGCTTTTATAATTATATTCGCTTCTCATTTAAAACAAAATAGCATAAAAAATTAAAGTAGGCTTTATTTATGGCCAAAACTAGGCGTACTAGCTAACGATTATTTATATTTATACTTGTAGGTGTTATTTATTTTACTATTAACTAGTATAAACAGGCCTTTGCATCTACTTATTTATTAATTTATTTATTAAGCAACGCCGACAGCACACACCATAAATATAAAAAAATAACTATACCATGAAATGTGTGCCAACAGCATTATCCATCTAAATATTTCAAAATAATAACGTCATTTTTTTTAATAATATAAACAGTATTAAGTAATAACGTCCGCCATATGGCAGCCGCCGCTTCTTTAAGAACCAAAGGCACTTTCGTATTTGGGCTTTCAAATAAAGATTGAACTGTTTGCGTGAAAAATGAGAATGTACTTTTAGAACTCATCTATATAAACTGTTGGTTCGATATTCCAAAACCTCAAAGGCATGTTGTCGATCGAGAGAGGGGGACAGTCGCGGTAATTTTCAACGTATGTAACAATGTTACCAGGGCTTGGAACCGGTTAATTATTTATAAGAAAAAAACCGGTATTTCGATAATAGCGTTCGGAGCGCAACCCTTTTCAAAACTTTAACTTAAACTTAGATTAACTGATTAAAGCAAGCTTCGTTTATCGTCGTAAAAGCGGGCGCGTCGCAAAGGTCACTAAATAAAAACGTAGGAAAAGAACGAAATAATTTCGTTCTAACCGGTTAATTGAGCGAAACCCTTTTGGATTTTCTTGAGTAAACCGTTCTTGAGTAACCGTTTTTGATTTAGTTGGTGCTGAGAACTTTTTCAAAGAAGTTAAGCAATGTTCGACAATAGTGCACGACCAGGTTTGAACCCACCACCTTCGGACTTCACTTGAGTATTTACAAGATAAACAAAACCCTCGAATTTCTCGTCTGACCGTCAACCAATCTATGACGACACAGTTGCAATCAATAGCGATGCAAAACAAAGGGTGAGTTAGTATTCTCTTTTTATGCCGGATATTGCTAGTCTGTGGTTTCAGATGGTAGTCTGGATTCTAGAGCAGTTTTTAACCCCCGACGCAAAAACGACGGACTGTTATAAGTTTCACATGTCTGTCTGTGTGTGTCTGTCTGTCTGTCTATCTGTGGCATCGTAGCTTCTAAACGTATAAACCGATTTTGATTATGTTTTTTTTTGTTTGAAAGGTGTATTAGTCGGAAGTGTTCTTAGCTATGTTTTATGGAAATCGTTCCAAGATGGCCGCCGCCACAAAATGACGGATTACGTATTTCACAAGTCCCTCAATATTAGGTATCAAATAAAAAGGCTTAAGCAGTAGAATACTGTATACTATGACAAATTTCAAATCCAAGATGGCCACCACCACATAATGGCGGGCAAAATTTGTGTCTTGGTTTTTTTTTTTTTATTTTGACTTGTGCTTGTATTAATCTAGAATCTAGAAGTGCTTGTGTTAAGTACTTATTTACAAATCTTATCCTCCTTTATTACTTTGAGCCCTGGTGGTGTAGTAGCATCAGGAGTTCTAAATGCCTTTCGATTTTAAGGTCGTGGGTTTAAATCTGGTTGTGCACTAATGGATTTTACATCGTGAAAAACTGGCAGAATCTAGATCCAAAAATGTACTATTTTCAAGTTTATTTTTACCGAACTGTGCACAAAAAAAGCATCTGAGACGCACTATCGTTTTTCACAGATAAATTTGGCACAGATATAGATTATAGTCTGGAATAGCACATAGGCTACCTTTTATCCTGAAAAAATGTGCGGTTCCCGCAGGATAGATATGTTTTTGTTCTTCAAGGTAACATGCGGGAGAAGCCACTGGCGGAAGCTAGTAATATATAGTATGAATATATTAATGTCTTCAAAAACACCGCTTTTCATGTAATTCAAAACTTAAATCTCGCATGATATTTTAAGCAAGACCGCTTTACTAAATGAAATGGTGAGCCTTGCCGTTTGTAGAGAATTATCTTAATACCTCACAGAGCACAGATATTAATTCTGTTTATCTGCCGGACCGTGCTGAGCACTGCATCTTACTTACTGAATACGCAGATCTGTTGTTAATAAACACGGAAATGGTAAGTATACTTGTATACTACATAGATCGTGTCTTAGTTCAGAGAAAAGAAATAAAAATGTTACGATGTCAGATGAAAACGTCATCTGTGTGTATATATTTTATTGTTATTGTTGATTTTTTCAAACAATGGTGGTAATTCGGTTGTTTTGCAGACTAACTTAAAAAATGCTACCATATGTACGATCTTATTTGGCTTACTATAATGACCAAATTAGCGTAACATTTTTGAATGACAGTTTTAAAAAGATCTAAAATTGACATAATCATTCAAATTTAATTAATTTTCCACCATTTTCACGTAGCTTTAGTCAACACCAATTTACATGGCTTCTTAAATAAGCTAAAACACGTCAATCATACGTCAGTTTAGTCAAATTTAGAATTGTACTTTAAAATGTTTACGCTAATTTAGAATTTGATGTGAACAAAATAAGGTCGCGTTTATTTCAGAATTTTTTTAGTTAGTTTTAGTTAGTCCGCGGTACAACAGAATCAACAACAGTATTCAATTTCAATAAAAGTTATAGGACCACCTCTGAAATTACCTACCAAACAAAAAAAGAATCATCAAAATCCGTTTATCATTGGCGGAGTAATCGCGTAACATACAAACACTTTTTAGGGCTTGAGTTTTGAAAATTATTTTTTTAAAGTTTGACTTCATTGTTTGCAAAATATACAAAACTACTGGTACTTATAACAGAGTAAACAAGAGTTTATAGGTATGTATTTTCAAAACCCTATTTACCTAGGAATCATTATTAAATTACAGCAGTTATTCGGTAAGCTTTGCTTAGTTTGCGGCTAAATTGCGTTGTCTACCAATATTTATTTAATGTCTATGTACCTATTTAATGTTTACTTTACAGTCGCTTTACACACTTGATTTACACATTTTGATTTAACATCACAATCTAAAGAATCCCAGAGCAAATATAATAAAAATCACTTCAACTGATCGGATATTTCCATACGTTTTGTTTATTTTATTCCCCTGCCATATCAATTCGCGTCAAAAACATTCGAAGCCTTTTGAACTAAACACGTAACGATACTCCGAAAAATTCGGAGTTGTAATCAATTGTTTTTGCATTATAAGAAGAGTAAAAGTGAAATTTATTTCAATGACATAAGAAACGAAATGCAATGATCTGATTCACGATTGCACAATTTTTTATTCACTTTTATTTTTTATTATAAAAAAAAGAGTGAAATTTACTTATTATAACGACGTAAGATAAGAAATGCAATGATTTGATTCATGATTCTTTATTATTGCACAATTATCGTTGATTTTAGTTTTTCATTATAAGAAGAGTAAGAGTGAAATTTATTCCAATGACTCAAGATACGAAATGCAATGATTTGATTCACGATTATTTATTGCACAAATTTCGATCGATTATAACTCGTATAAATCAAAATGGTAGTCAATCCTACTAATATACCTAATGAACGCGAAAGTTTGTAAGAATGTATAGATGTCTGGATGTATGTTTGTTACTTTTTCACGCTGAAACGGATGAACGGATCTGGATGAAATTTGGCACGGTTATAGACTATAGTCTGGAATAGCACATACATAAGTTACTTTTTATCTCGGAAAAATGTATGGTTCCCGCAGGATAGATTTGTTTTTGTTTTTCAAGTTACCACGCGGGTGAAGCCGTGGGCGGAAGCTAGTTTACCATAATTCTTAGCTAATGACAGTCAAAAAGGGAGAAGATTGGGGTTGTTGGTATTAAATAAGACTGATAATAGTAATTATTTTTTCTAGATAATATAGACTCCGAAAAAGTCGGAACTAATATCCCATCCCTATTCAGCTATCAGCTGAAGTCAATGAAACGGGAACATGATATTTTCCGCATCAATTTTAATATTTCGACTTTATTTTCTGATTGTTCGTAATAATTGTAAAACATTTTACAACAGTAGAGCAGTTTTTAACGGTAAAAGAAAACATCGTGAGGAAGGTCAAGGTTAGATTTTTATAAGCGGCGATGGGCTTGCAACCTGTCACGTACTGAATACTAATTCATCATGTTCCTGCCCTTATCCCACGTTATGTGGGGTCGGCACAACAAGTGATCTTCTTCCATTTCCTTCTGTCATTCGTCATCTCAGTACTCACTCCTTTCTTACCCATGTCATTTTTCACACAGTCCATCCATCTTTTCTTTGGCCTACCTCTACCCCTGTATCCATCCACATTTATAACTAACACTCTTTTTGTCACATGACATTCATCTCTTCTCATAACATGCCCATACCACTACGTACTGAATACTAACTACTGTGCAAAATGACATGTTTGGAAGTGTCTCTGACTTTCCCTCTTTAGATATCATCGAAAAATTAAGTAACTAGAGATCTGAGAAGATATCTACCAAGCCTGGAGATTACAGTCGTGATCATGTTTTTTTTTAATTATTTCAAACCAATTTGGTTACAGGATTAAATTACACTTGAGAGATTTCTGAACCGTGTTGATACCTCCGTTGCACATTTCGCAACCTAGCCAAATAAGCAAGTAGCTTCAACGAATAGAATCCCTAGAGATTTTCTTTCACCTCAACGTGACAAACTTTACTATAACGAAGAAAAGATAACTGTCCTTGGCAGAATTGCAATTTTATTGACCGAGAAATTACACAACCTGCTATTTCATGTCTTATTTTTATGAGATTTGAGTTGAATATCGTGTATCAACGCTCATAAACTATTATCCTGAAAGTGTATAAAACAATTCAATACGGTGTGTATCTAGAGCTGGTAGGGACATAAGGATGAGAACACTTTCAATATGCCGGATGTTTTATTTTTCATCTTTGATCTAAACTAAACTTTAAACGTATTACTTTTGAATTGCATACGTTTTACAACTAAAGGCGCATACCACATGTGTTTGCCAAACTGAAGTAACAGTTCAATTACTGAGTCTAGTTTTGCGCAACGTGTCATAGAAACGTCAGTGTCATTTTATAGGTGATTCGAATTGTTCAAATTGATGACGGTATCTAGGCTTAGTACCATTCCGATCAATCTACGATCGATCCTACTTCAAAAATAACTTCCTTTTTTTAGTTTTTTTGATTTGTAGTTTTTTGCTTCACGAAGAATTTTTAAAACCATTATGTTATGCGCACTGGTGTTGCTTAACCAAACTCCTAAATAAACGTAAATCTCTCGTTCAAGCCATAAAAAGGAAAAATAAACCTCTGCACTTACATAATAAGAGTAAACAGACCTGTTTGTGTAGCAATGTATAGTCGTATAAATCAATTGGCCGGAATGGCGAAAAAGGCCGGACAGCGGACAGCACTATGTAGCCTAACGTACCAATAAATCACTATAGTAGATATAACCTGCCCGATTTGCGAAGGTATTTCTCAGTCGAGCTGTGAGTTATCCCCCAAGACCTAAACGCACACTGTGAGAAAGTTTTGTGAGCAGTGTTAAGTTTTGGTAAACACTGGGAAAGTTCGTGATCCGGCTTTGAAACTACGCCTTTCCTCGATTCGCTGAAAGAGGTTGAAAGAATCGAAAGTTATTCTGATATCTTATTGATAAATTCGTCTCGAAAATGATGCTATGTAGTACACTAATAAAATAAACGTGAATCATTATATTCTGTGTCGATGTCATACATAAGTGTCACCAGACTTTAATCGCAATTTTATATTTTTAAACCGTTATTATTATTATTATTATGAGCCGTTTGGCCTCCCCCCAATCTTTCCAGATGTCGCGATCCTGTGCTATTCTCTCTCAGTCAGCTAGAAATTTATCCAGTTCGTCCCGCCATCTCCGTTTCGGGCTGCCGCGTCGTATGACCCGTAAAAACAAAAATTAAATCATTCCCAAAAATATATTAAAGCAAGTCTTACAGTATGAAGAGAAGAAGTATTAGAGATGAAGTAATTTTTTTTTCGAAATTAAGATCAATTTTTTTTATTATAGGTCTAACCTTAACCTTAAAAAAAATTGTAAGGGACCATTGTTGTATTTTTTTATACAATAGTTCAATTATGTGAAGTCACATACATACACTGTTAAATAACATTTTTTTATTAACTATCAAAAGCACTCTGTGTATTTTCAGTATAAACCACAGTGGAGCGGTGGAGTCGTGTCAAAATGCTAATTTTGTGGTTTTGTGGTGGCGACATTGTAACTTTGCACACAGCTGATATTTTCAGTTTTTTCACAATATTTTTTATAAAAAAGTACGTACCTCGATCACATTGGGGACGTTTTAGAGCAGAAGCCTCACCACGAATTCATAATACATTACCGAATTAATATTACATTGTTATTTCGTACCATGACCTATGCAAATTGTATTGAAGTAGTGTTACTTTAAAACGGAATCGTTCTGAAGGACTTAGTGGTAAGGCCCCTTATCAGGAGTACACTAAACTGACGCGCATGTATAAAGAATGTAATGAGAGTGAATGAAGCAAAATCGTAGCAAGTGGAGATCCATGGTCTCTGTCTACCCCGTCGGGAAAGATGCGTGGTTTTATGTATGTATGTATTTATTTATTTTTTTACATTATGTTTACTTTAGCTTCCGCCCGCGGCTTCGCCCGCGTAGTACCTTGAAGAACAAAAACAAATCTATCCCGCGGGAACCGTACATTATTCCGGAATAAAAAGTAGTCTAAGGGTTATTCCAGACAACAATCTATATCTGTGCCAAATTTCATCCAGATCCGTTCAACCGTTTCAGCGTGAAAGAGTAACAAACATACATCCAGACATCCATACATCCATACATCCACACATCCATACATTCTTAATAACTTTCGCGTTTATAATATTAGTAGGATTTTGATCCACGATTTGAACAAGTTTGAATTTTATTCGCTAGATTTTTTCTCAAAATTCTACATAGGGAGAGCCTCGGAGGCGTAATTTAATCCTTTCTTCACACTAGTTCGAAAGAAGAAGAAGTCTATCAGAAGAGGAAGTCAAACAAAACTTCTTTAAAAGCAGTCACAATAAAAGCTGAAAACGTTGCTTTTACCGTAGGTAGAGAAATAACAGGCCTACTGATAAAACAAGAAACATTGTATATGCATTATTATTAGTATTAGACAGGTATTTATTGCGTTCAAATTACCTTTTATTTTTCCGACGTCAACGAAACGTCGGGTAAATAAAAGGTAATTTGAACGCGATAAATACCCGTCTAATACTAATAATAATGTGTTCAGATCGCGTAAGTTTAAAAGTACATACTGTATATGCAATCAATAAATCAATAAATCAATAATAAATCAATGGCGTCTTTGAGGCTCACCTTAACCCTTTCACCACATTGGTTCAAAAAGGTTAGTGACATAAATCTATTTCAAAACTATGTATAGAAGAACATATTTTTAAAACTATGTTATTTTAAATGTGTTTTCTTATTGTCGTCTAGTTAAAATAAATTAATACCCTTTAAAAATTAGCTTTAGGAACTACCTAAAATCAGGGCCACTGATTATAATTTTGATTGGTTTTGACCAACTTTTGACATAGGTAACTAGTCTCAAAATAAATGCAAGTAAAATACCAGTTTACTCTTCAGTAACTATGATTTATTCTGTGAATAATGCTTTTACTAGTTTGCTCGAAACCATCCTAAGTAAAAGTATTAAAATGGCGCATATACCTTTCGTAAACAACACAGCCGGAGTCACGAGATTGCGTGTCAAAGAACAATACAAGCTCAACATCCGAAAGCATTGGCTCTTATTAATATAATAAACCACCTTGCGATTCTGAAAGCCTAGTAGGTACCTAAGAGCTTTTAAGTAAAAGGTCTGGCAAAACTCTGTTACTACATCTTAACGTTACTGATAAATGACTGATTGGCTGACTGATCAATCAGTCAGTCAATAAATATTCATAAGTCGGTCAACCGAAAGATTGAGTGACTAATTACTGACTGATTGTGTAATTGATAGACTGGTTGACTGACTGATTGACTGACTGATTAGCTGACTGTTTGACTGCCTGGTTGACTGACTGATTGACTGACTGATTGAGAGAATTATTAGCTGACTGGTTGACGGACTGATTGACTATCTTATTGACTGACTGATTGACAGGGTTGACTGACTGATTAGCTGACTGGTTGACAGATTGATTATACAACTGATTAGCTGACTGGTTGACTGACTGATTGCAGACTATTTAACTAACTGAATAAGTGACTGATTAGCTGACTGGTTGACTGACTAATTGACTGACTGGTTGACTAACTGATTGAGTTACGGAGTGTCAAACAACCTGTCTAAACTGACAACAGTGACAGAGCAGCCCTACATACCAAGGTAGTTACTCCACGCACACATTCGCATTTTAGACACTGTTACTACAATCTTACTCATTGTTTTTTCCACGAATCGTAGTCTTTCAAAACATAGTCGAATCGTGTTAAATGACCTGTCACAGAATTTGACCGAGTTCATCCATGCTTTATCCATCCGGTTAACGCCTGATTAGTTTAATCTTTCTATTTTTCCAGATCTTTTTACAACTGTCATGCTATGTTTAATATTATTTCACATGGCACAAATGCAAGTCTATGAAGTACAATTTTAGTTTTCTTGCTATTACAATTTTGCATGTTTTAGGATGGAAGCATTAATTATAAGCATAGTAGGGTCGAAATAAAATCGACTGGCTTTCAAAATCATGAGTTGAAACAAGAAGCACCTACAGCTTTGTCGTAGGATAAACTAATTGTGGCAGTAAGCCAGATAATCACCCGTAGGGTTGTTGGTGGACTTTGATCTGAATATAATTTACTAGTTATTAGAACTTTCTCTCGCCAACATAAATTATATTTACGTGCACATAAAATATTCGGGAAACTTCGATTCGATACGTGGAAACACAGGATATTGTTATCGGGTAAGTTCTATTATTTGTTTGGATATTTTTGGTTATTGAAACGTATTACCTAAGTTACATAAGGCACAGATATAATGGAAGGAATCAAATAGGCTCGTCAAAGTATTACTTAGCTAAAAGTCTAGCTTTAAGGTAATCTAAATCAACCCTATTTTTTACCATACCCCTTCATTGTAACTTGGAGTTGATTTTTGAATATCTTAAACTACCTAAATATAATAAAACTATTTATATAATATTTTTTGCGGCGATAAGCTTGCAACCTGTCGCGTACGGAATACAAACTACTGTGCAAAATGTGGGCATGTGCCAAATATCTTGTTTGGACGTGCCTGTGATTACTCTTTAGATATACCTACGAGATCTGAAGAGATATCTACTGAGCTCGGGGATTACAGTCGTGATCATTATGTATTTATGTATACTAAAACTTTTTTTTTATATTTTTAATACTATGTAAGCGTCACCAATACACAGGGATAATTTTGAATCGTCTTCTAAAATTCCAGTCTTATCTCCAGTCCGAGAATAACTGGCAAAAAACTCCTCTGATTAGAGTCAGACAAACAGACAGATGAACACAGTGAAACTATGAAGGTCCCTTGTGTACGCAACCTTAATAAAAAATCGATAATCACTTATCCGCGCTAGATTAGACATTTTTTCCAAGAATCGGTCTTTGCATTCGCCAGAAATTAGATTTATGAAATTGGGTTGGATTACGATGAAAATATCAACAATACCCCGAAATATATAATATATTTTTCTGCAAAAATGAACTTGATTACCGCAGAAGAATAGTATTTTTTTTATTAATAAATACATTCAAGACGGTATTTACGTAATTACTAAGTATTGGTTATTACTTAGGTACCTTCAATACAAAATTCAGTGAACAAGATAGGGACGGTTTTATTATTCACATCTACAAAATAAATTTGTTAAGGGTAGGCAACAATTCTTTTATTGTTGCTGCAATCTAAAACCGCGAGTTTATCGAAGGATAGCTCGAACAACGTCTGCGTGACACTCACAAATGAAAACTTCATATATTTTTTGTTATTACACATATTATAACACTTTTATGAGACCACTTCTGAATTATGTCCTACCAAACCATGCATAATGTGCGGAGTAATTGCGTAATAAATATACAAAAAAAACAAAGGTACCTACAGTCGAATTGTGAACCTCCTCTTTTTTTGAAGTCGATTAAAAATGACAATTTTGTTGTTACACATCATTTGACTTCTCTTCCTAAAAACGCTACGGTGGTCAAGCTAGGGGTTAGGTTTTGAGTTTTGCGTTCATAGACCACGATAACTACTGATACAAGTGAGCCGTATGTAAATCTATTCTTCTACAAAATGTTATTCTTTCCAAATGTTACCGACAAAACTTTATTGCAGACGTTCTGAAATATCATAGGGAAATTGAGCGTGCATCGTGCATGCACAATTTTTAAGGAAATATCGAATTTGCATTGGTAATGCGTGAAACAAAATACTGGCTTCGAGTATAAAGTCATGCTGTGAGATAAATATATACCATTGTATAACATAGATAGATAGATTATGTCTTTAAATTTGAGTATTTTACTAAAATTATCACTTTTTTTTTTTACCCAGAGGATATCTTTTATGGATACCAACGGCCCCGGGGGAGCCAGAAGGTTATGTCAGACTCCTGATACTGACTAAAACCTCTGGGGTGTTCCGCTTTGCGCTTCCGGGACGAGATTGCGGGAACGCTGTTGCTTACTTATGCAATCTCGTCAGTGTTTGTCCTTTCGGGCACATCACTGGAGGAGGGCATTGGCCGCTCCTTTCCTCTCCGCTGAACTAACTAAAACTATCCCTAGGCAAGCTTACAATATCCAATACAATAATACATGATCACGACTGTAATTCCCAGGCTTGGTAGATATCTCCTCAAATCTCCAGTTACTTAGATCTTTCAGGATATCCAACGAGGATATTTGGAGGCACGTCCATACATGATATTTAGCACATGCACACATTTTGCACACATGGGCCTCTGACTACCCCCTTAAGACATCATAGCGTATTATATAGCGATATTATAGCGTCCTTTAATCCGCCTGACGCTTGCAAAAATCATCCAGAATAATGTCAATCATCATCATCATCATCATCAGCCTATAGCAGTTCACTGCTGGACATAGGCCTCCCCTAATGAGCGCCATTGCGCCCTGTCTTCAGCTCGACGTATCCAGCCTCCACCAGCAGCCTCTCGCAGAACGTCACTCCACCTAGCCGGAGGGCGTCCTACACTACGTTTGCCGAGCCGCGGTCTCCACTCGAGAACTCGTTTACCCCAACGGTTATCGGTTCTTCGACAGATATGGCCAGCCCACTGCCACTTCAGCTTGCTAATTCTCTGAGCTATGTCGACAACCTTAGTTCTGTGTCGGATAGTCTCATTACGGATTCTATCCTTCAGAGAAAGAGAGAATAATGTTAATGCCGTCTTACAACTGTAGCCTTACATAGCTTAACATGAAGCGGTTTTATATCATTTTAAGAGCCAATTAATTTTCTTGTTGCTGTCGTTATGGATGTAACCGGTACAAAGAAGTGTCAGCAGGCCATCAAATTAGGTTTATGTCCGGTTTTATTGGCGTAAGTACGAGAGCGGGTCGTAAGGGGGCGTTTACACTTAAGTACGAACCTCAGTGTAAAAACATACCTTAGCCATTAGACGACTTTATTAATTACCTATTCTAGGTAACCTAAAATTGTGTCAAATCTTTTCGGTCTACTCTAGATACAGACTTTGCAATGAATGGAAAAATAAATTGTAAATACTATTCTATGTACGTACCTATTTCATTTACAGAAATTAAACTATATAATTATGAAAAGTACATAATGAAACAGTTGAAAGGAAAGTTACAAACGATCGATAGCCCAAATGATCCGGATCACTGTCAGAGGGAAGGTTTCCCAAGTATAATAACAACTACCTACTCATCATCTTCCTGACCTTTTCCTACGTTATGTGTTGGCACAACATGTGATCTTCTTCCATTTCCCTCTATCATTCGTCATTTCAGTGCTCACTCCTTTCTTACCCATATCATCTTCCACACAATGCATCCATCTCTTTTTTTTGTCTACTACTTGTAAAAAGGGCAAAGGCCTCCCTTCCTTCCTTCCACTCCTCGCGATTTAACGCTGATGTAGGCCAAGATGGTAAATACGCGTCGAGCTCGTCTCGCCATCTCCTCCTGGGTCTGCCACGTCGCCGTCTCTCGTTAGGCCTTTGCCCTGCAGTGGGACAATAATGGCTGAAAAATAATAAATAATAATAATAAATAACTTGTAAAAACTTATTGCTTGCGGAACAAATTTGTGTACGATCTGCAGAAATTTGTTCCGTTGGTCTGGGTGTTTTCTATGTATAATAAAATAATATCTGATATAATAATAATATAATATAATAATATATAATAATATAATATATATATAATAATATAATATATGATCACGACTGTAATCCCCAGGATCGGTAGATATCTCCTCAGATCTTTAGTTACTTAGATCTTTGAGGATATCTAAAGAGGGTAGTCAGAGGCAAGTCCAAACATGACATTTGGTACATGCCCACATTTTGCACAGTAGTTAGTATTCCGTACGTGACAGGTTGCAAGCCCATCGCCGCTTATAAGAATACTAACCTATGACACATACCTTCGAATTTTTGGTTCTAGGGTATGCCGGCTTCCTCACGATGTTTTCCTTCACCGTTTAAGAGCACTGGCATTGCGCACATAAATTTTTCGAGTGGAAAAACTCATAGGTGCATGACCAGGTTTGAACCCACGACCTTCGGATCGTGAGGCAGGGGTGCTACCACTACACCACCAGCGTTCTTCTAATAATATCTAACTATGTATTTAATGTATTACGTAAATATATCAGTTATCTAGTACCCATAACACAAGCTTTGAGTAGTAAAAAAAACATCAAGTACCTACCCTCTTTAGTCAGGTAAAATACGCGTGTGTGATGTGCCATACGAGTATCAACGCAGGAAACTGTAAATCACAATTTCAGGAAGTAATTCAAATGTGTGTTTACTCTCTAAACAGAGTTCAACAGCATCCGATCGCGAACGCATGACTGCCTAAGCTGGTGAAATTACCATAATTTCCATTATTATTAGCATGGCGATGGCGTAGCATTTCCCATGACAATGTACGCAAACCCAATAATAGGGGTTAAAATTTACAATCTACTCATTCGAGAGAACAGAGCCGTACTCAGAGGTACGGTGCAGGTGTAGAGGGTAAGTGTCTAGGACCCGGTGAACGGAAAAAAAACATACAAACATTTCTTCAAGGGAAATCTTCTTCTTCTTCACAAAAATGACACTAAATTTCACACTTCGAAACTTTTTCGTGGATTTGCCAAAAAAATATTAATGTTGACTTTATCCACTCGACGTTTGGGTTTAAATTGCCGAATAACGTAGTAAGCTTCTGTAAATTTTTGGTATAATTCTTTGGAAAATTGACAAGCTACGCCTACCAAAGCTGAAACAACTAGTAACTAACCCATAGATGCACATTTATAGGCCAGTTGATACACAAAGCACCATTTCTGGCCATTCTTAATCCTCCTCTTAATCTGATCATGTGCCATTGATACAAGTTATTCCCGATATATGTAACCTATTCATCCAATTATATCACGAAATACCAAAGATCCCGTTCTTTGTTTCTTTCAATCAGTACCTAGGTATTGTGCTCGTATATTTATCTGCAGCCCACACCCTCACATACACGTTAAGTGTTATATTGGCTCATATTTGGCTCGACGTATCAGCATTCGCATTCAGTCACGTACGGATTACCAACCACAAAATGTGGGCATGAGCAAAATGTCATATTTTGACGTGTCTCTGACTACCCTCTTTAGATATCCTCAAAGATCTAAGCAGCTAGAGATCTGAGGAGATATCTACCGAGCCTGGGGATTAGAGTCGTGATCATTATGTTTATTTCTGTAAATAAAGATCTATTTTATCATCAGTCTATATTGTAAAAGTAATGAATATTTGTCTTTTATTATTTCTCTTTGGAAGTATGATATACCGTTTGCAAACAGTATGCATATCAAATGAGATATAACTACGTCAGTTGTATATTAAAGCCGCAATAACTATCACGAAAATGGACGTTAGTAGGTCAGTTGATGGACAGAGCGCCGGCCATGGACGTCCTTAATCCAGCCCCGTCCGGCCACTATCGCGTCGCACCAATGACGGCTAGTCAACTGCATTATTGTCTGCATTACTACGTCAAACTATTACAGAGCTTTCGTCAGTTTAAATTCAGACTTCTTTACTCTGTAGCTGCGTAATTTTGAAATTAAAAATTGTGAAGCAAATATTTTGGCTTTTGTATATTTCAAGAGCCTTATCACAAGCTCTTCGAGCAATATCAAAGTAATATAACTTTGATATTGTCCAAAGTATAACAAAGTTTAACCTCTAAAAATTGAATTGAAGTTGTGTTACAATAAGCTTGAAATTTGAAAAGGCATTATGGTTTGAGCTTGTGGTAAGGCCAGTAAAGATAATAATATTATGTATTTGAATGGATAAGAAAAGATAAATGTACTGTATGAAAGGTGATATTATGTGTAAGAAAGGAGTGAGTAAAAAGATGAGCAGGAAGAAAAAAAAGTATTTGGATGTATATTGAGGTAGAGATTGGCTAAAGAAAAAATAGATGGATTGAAAGACGATATGAGTAGGAAAAGTGTGTGTGGTTAGATAACCGCTTATAGAAGGATATAGTTAACGACGAAAACATACAATAGATAAGGTAATTTGTCTGTTTAAATATTTTTATCAAGTTAATAATACTGTATGTTTTCCAAATATAATAAAAGAAGTTATGATAACTCCACATAGCATGGAGCAAGGACAGGAAAATCGAAATCTGCACTAATAAAGAGGAAATATTTGTTTGTTTTTTGCGGTTTCAGGGGCGATAAATCGATTAGTTATTTCTTATCAATAGGTTTCATTTTTAGAGAACGTCGTTTTATCCGTGTTTTCAGGCAATGAAATATTAGGTACTAGTGTTTACTGTTTTACCGACACAGCAACACTAAAGCTACTTGACAATATCAAATCAAATCAAATCAAATAAGTTTATTTTGTGTCACAAAAACAGAACATAATAGAAACTTAATAGTAACTAAAATTAATTATGACAGCAAAAAGGGTCGTCACTCAGCTGTATGCTATAGTAGCGCTAGCGTCTAGTGCTGCTATAGCGCTGGACTTCCGTGACGCCGCAGGTGAGCGTGTGCGGCAACTGTGGTACACACATCGTCGCTCAGTAATTACATTCTTATTAAACTAATTAATTAATATTAATAATTAATATGACAAAACATAGCCTAAAGTTAAAAGTTAAATACAATCGGGTAAGCACAACTATACAAAAATTATAATGTGAAATAATTAAGTAAAATAAAAGTTTGCAAGTACAAATAAGTATTTAAGCATAATAACTCATATACTTAGCTTAAATGTTATAAGCTGTTTAAGGTTCAGAACGACTACCAATGTGTTGCTGTGTTTGGGAATTTAATAAATGTTTCTTAATTGAACTTTTAAATGACCAAATGGAGGAAGAGTTTCTAATAGGCGGTGGTAGGTTGTTCCAACATTTCGTGGCGGCATATCTAAAGCTGCCACGAAAGGCAGTCGTTCTGTGATGAGGACAAACCAGTCTAGTGGTAAACCGAATGAGACGATCTAAAAATACGAGCTTTTCATAGAGGTACTTTAGCTGTAATGATGGCGATGGCAATAGATGGCGTTGTTAAGCAAACGTCGTAGTACCAGGTACTAGAACTTTATGTTTAAATTAAAAAGATTCATTAGCATGTTAAACAATATTTCAGCAAATTCACAAGTGAATGTTGACACCATGATAGTTATCGCATTATGCTTCAAGGTTCGGTAGCTCATTTAGATTTGTGTTCATTGGTGCATGCACACTGATAAACACACTATCGCTGAGCTCTGCTGGCTTAGTGGTAGCAGCCCCGCCTCCGATCCTAAGATCGTGGATTCAAATGCAGTCGTGTAACAATGGACTTTCCTGTTAAAAAAAATTATGTGCTACACCACGAATTCAATACATTACCGAATTAGTATTACATTTTTATTTCGTACCATGCAAATTGTATTGAAGTAGTGTTACTTCATGACGTTTCTAGAACGGAATCGTTCTGGAAGACTCCGTGGTAAGGCCCCAGTACTTTCAAACGGTGAAGGAAAACATCGTGAGGAAACCGGCATATCGCAAGTACGTATTGAACTCTTGTATGAAACAGCTGTTTTATTTTCGCGCTCACAGTGTTGGTTTCTTAGAAAAAGTTGTTTATATTGATGGGTACTTTAACCCCCTGAAGTTTTCAGAAGTAGTCTGGTAACTCCCTGTGTATAATCTGAATCTCGGAAACTGCTCCAACGATTTTCATGAAATTTAGTATTTCGGGGTCGATAAATCGATCTAGCTAGGTTTCATTTTTAGAAAACGTCGTTTACCAAAAAAAGCCGTGCAAAGCTCGATCATCCAGGTACTATTTATTACATGGCCATTAATGTGTATAACATTATTCTCACCCTCTGTATCACATATAAAACACGCGTCAGGTATGAATCGTAAAATAAAAGGCCATTACCAAAAACGGTGCAATTTACCGTCCGTGTATTTGGAGTTACATAAAAAACGTAAATTGAATTTGTTTCACGTGATTGAGCGCAGGAGTGAAACAATAGAACTCTATCGATTTTTAGGGTTCCGTGATTATATTTTTCTAAATCATCGTACCACAGCTTGGTTCCCTTATTTAAGAGTTAAGAGTATACGAGTATTAGTCTAACAACTTTCATATTTAAGTAGCCTATTCAATTAAGTTATTTAGGCAAAGCCACTTTAAAGTTAAATATTTAAAAGACAAATAAAATGATTTTATTCGACACGGCTTATTACATAAATAATAGAAAACACACTAAGAAAAATTAAAATTTTAAATTAACTACCTACATAAAACACAAAAAAGGCATCACGTTAGTATAAAGCTGTTAAAAAAACGCGAGTAAAACCGCAGGTTGGGCTAGTCTATATTTATTATTTATATTATGTTTCAGAAACGTCAAGTTTCAAGCTTGAGGTACTTCAATACAGTTTTATAGGTCACTAGCTGCCGCCCACGGCTTCGCCCGCGTAGTACTTTGAAAAACAAAAACAAATCTATCCCGCGGGAACCTTATATTTTTTCGGGATAAAATGTAGCCTATGTGTTATTCCAGACCATAATCTATAGCTGTGCCAAATTTCATTCAGATCAGTTCAGCCGTTTTAGCGTGAAAGAGTAACAAACATATTATATCCATCCATACATTCTTACAAACTTTCGCGTTTATAATATTAGTAGGATAGTACGAAAAGTCAGTTATATTGCTTTGATAATGTCCGAAGTGCTTGTGGAGCCCTGGCATGATAATTTTTTTTTATGAAGGCAAAAATAAGGCAATTTTAAAAAGTATAAGAGGCAGAACAATATTTTTCAGAGTAAAATTAAATAAATATAAATACGTAAAAGGATTACTCAGGGATATTTCTTTCAACAAAATCAAACTTTACCATCTCTTTGTCAGATTCAGATTTTTTGAAATAGCATTATTTTTCATTTTTTGATTAAAAGTGTCTTGCTTTGTGACTTATAAAAGTTGATGAAAAAATTAAAGCTTTTGTAGAGCTCTGAAATCTATTATTATTAATATCACGCATGTACTTTTTAAGTCAACCGACTTCGAAAAAAAGTTTATCAATTCGGCTGTATCCTTTAAACGAGCAAATAATCTGAATCTCGGAAACGGCTCCAACGATTTTCATGAAATTTAGTGTACAGGAGGTTTCGGGGGCGCTAAATCGATCTAGCTAGGTTTCATTCGTAGAAAACGTCGTTTCCCAATAAAAAAACCCGAGCAAAGCTCGGTCACCCAGGTACTGTATCTTATACCTTTAAACGAGCAATTCTTATAATAATATATATAATCTGAATCTCGGAAACAGCTCGATCGATTTTCATGAAATTTAGTATACAGGGGGTTTCGGGGGCGCTAAATCGATCTAGCTAGGTTTCATTCGTAGAAAACGTCGTTTACCAATAAAAAAAACCCGAGCAAAGCTCGGTCACCCAGGTACTGTATGTTTATTTATCTTGTGTACTCACTTGTCATTTTTTTTATTCTTTGATCTAGAAAATGAATAAGAAATATATAAATTGTGTATAGAAAATGCTCCCGCGGTGATCTCATATTAATAAAAATATTTCTTCCGTAAAATTTGTACATTTTCCGAAAATCTTAAAAAATATTGTGTTAGGTAGAGGTTATCAAAATATTTACATAATATATTTCAAGTCAAGTTTTTAGCGTTTAGAAAATTCATACTGCTAAAGTATTTGTTAATTTGATACCTCTTCATGAATAAGCGACTGATCGTATTTTTATGGAATTTGGCAAGGAGATAGATTGAATCCTTGGGTCAAATCTATTAATAGGCTAGACCTTTTTGTCTCAAAAAGTAAAAATTATGTGGACGAATTTGCGGACAACAACTATTATATAGGTTACTCAAGCACAAAGATGCGCCATGTCATGTTGATTATAAGTATTACTTAGTTAACTCCGTTCCGGCCAGGTGGACACCCACCCTTAAAGTTTTGTTTTGATTCACCCGACAGAAATGAAGGTGAAATTGAATCATTTCTATAATAATGACAGACGTTTACGAGTAAACGAAACTCGATTAATTTACATAAATTGAGTCAGGAGTAAAAAAAAGTGATGTGGTAAAAAAAAAAAAGTAGTAACTTTTAACAGTCCATGCAAAAATATCCAAGCTAATCAACGTTTAACATGCCATCACTTACACAATTTATGTCAAATCTTTAATCTTTTATCCAAAGTATCATAATAATTTAAATAAATAAATATTGATCAACATTTCACACAACGCCATCTAGCCCCAAACTAAGTAAAGCTTGTACTAGAACCAGATAACTGATAGACTAGTTATAATATACTTTTTTCAACACCCAGACACAGAACAACAGTGTTCATCACACAAATGTTTATACTGGGTGGGGATCGAACCCACAACCTACAGTGCAGAAGACAGAGCTACTACCAACTGAGCTGTGAGGCCAATCAATTCTAAATTTATTATACCCTCAAAGATCTAAATAGTTAGAGATCTGAAGAGTTATTTACCAATCCTGGAAGTTACAGGCCTTGATATAAAAAGAAATAACATTAGATACAATTGAATTTACCACATCTATTTTACTATTGTTCTATGTAACCAACCCAAACCCTTTCGCCTCGGCTAATAAATAATATTGAAATGGATTGTTTTTGATTAAACTTTCAGGCCACCTGTCCTTTTCTCGCACTCATAAATAGTATTGCCGTTCTTGTCACAGAGATCATTTTGATTGGCCCCCAGAATTTTTTCGAAGAAAACCGTAATTTGACTACATTTTCGGTTACAAATGGGTTACAAACTGTGAATATAATGAAACAGTTGACCTATCTAAAGACCAAAACAAACTATCTATAGATAGCTCTACTAATCCAGATCTTATTTAATATCCAAGTTTTTCATTTTTATTAGCAGTATCAATTTACGAAGATACATTTATGTAATGAAGACTGATGCGATAACCTTTATGCCATTGGAATAAGATTTCAAATCCAATATTTCTTCATATTTATCACCGCTAATTTCATAAAATATTTTTTGTAATTAAAAATTATAATATTATAAAAAAAGTATGACAAAATATAAACCTACCTTTATTTCCTATTAATAAAATTTTTAATAAAGGTCCTAATGATAAAGGTTGACTAGTTTTTACGCGATCAATTATACAAAAAAATATTACAAGATGTTATGAATATGCACTTAAACAAATATCCAAAATATCCGTAAAATGACTGTCCTCAAAATAACTTAAGCTTATCGCGTGAACAGCATCAAAGTTGATTGATCCCATACAAAGTATCCAATGCCGCCACAGCCAACTGACAATTTAATGAAATAAAGATTCTTATCGTTAAAGTTAGATTAAATAAGTTGTAAGAACTTCGATGAAACATTATGGAGTTTGTAAACAAAACTCCTTGATTGAAGATGCAAAAAATACTTTTAATTTATTATTATACTAGCTTTTGCCTCTGGCTTCCTTCGGCCGTTTTGTGATTAAAGCATCATCGCTTCAATATTTTGTTTTCATGTTGCACTACTACTGAGAAGATGAGGAGTACTAGGTTAGCATGGTATGGACACGTGATGAGGAGGGATGAAAACCATGTCACCAAAAGAGCTATGAGTATGAGTGTGGCTGGGTGCACAAGTAGAGGAAGGCCGAAGAAGAAGCGGTTTGATTGTGTGAAGGATGATATGAATGTAAGAGGATTAGATTCAGAATTGACGACTGATAGGAGGGAGTGGAAGAAGAAAACATGTTGTGCCGATCCCACTTAGCGTGGGATAAGGGCAGGAGAATGACGTTGCACATTACCTCCTTTTGTGTTTAAGAACACTTGACACTGGCATAGTTGTATTTAATTTATTGTTTGTTACTCTTTCACGATTTAACGGCTGAACGGATCTGGATAAAATTTGGTACAGATATAGATTATAGTCTGGAATAGCACATCTATGATACATCTACATTTTATCCCGGAAAAATGTACGGTTCCCGTGGAATAGATTTGTTTTTGTTTAATTACATTTTACAGACAATATGATCTCTGTATTTTATTATACGTATGAACTTATCCGTTAACAAGTTTTTTAGTTTTCTGCTGCTTAAAGGATTTCATTAATTAATTTTCTATTTGTAGCTAAGTGCAGTTAAATGGATAGCGAAGTTTTTGTTTCTAACTTTGATTAAAACTACTTTGGTCACGTGATAGTATTGTCAACGTGAGGTGATATGCGACCTCCGCACCGTATGGTTGCGATCTCCATAGTGTTGACAACTGTCATGTCATACTTTGTTATTTTACAATCTTTTGGTTTGTCTATCTAACTCTCTAATCTAACTCTGGTTCTCAGTTAAATAAAGCCAATGTTTTTGTTGGTTTATCGTTTATTTCGCCACAATTTATTTAACTGAAAATGCCTGACGAAAAACTAAGCAAACCTTCGCTGTCAAGATATCTGCGACCCGATAAGTTTGACATCGAGCCTGATGTCGCGGATGCCGATGCAAAATGGTTACACTGGAAATCGACATTCGAAAGCTTCTTAGAAGAAGAGATTACCGAAGATGTACCAGACTCCCTTAAGCATAAGCTGCTAGTTAACCACTTATCGGCATCCATTTACAAGCATATCAAAACATGCTCCACTTATAAAGATTCGATGAAAGTTCTAGAAGACATCTATGTCAAACCGAAAAATACTATTCTAGCTCGACACATTCTCTTCAATCGCAAGCAACGAATCGACGAAACGATCTCTGACTATATTAGAGCTCTCCGACTTTCCGCGAAAGATTGCAAATTCGAAAATGTCATAGCCCAAGAGCATGAAGATCAAGCAGTTCGTAGTGCTCTCATATCCGGCTTACTATCACGAAGGATTCGCGAGCGGTTATTAGAAAACTCTAAACTCACTCTCTCAGAAGCACTTAATCAAGCCGTAGCTCTGGAGACGGCAGAAAAGGATGCAGTTGCTATTGGTATCAGCTCTCCGCAACTTACCGCCATATCGCAAGGTAGTTCATGGGACAAGGAATCGGAAAATCAAGCGGCAGCTTCATCGTCACGAACTTTTCAAGCCGTCCCGACCACGCCACCTCCGGCTAAAGCCTGCTTTTATTGCGGCGGGAGTCTTCATCCAAGGTTCAGATGTCCAGCCAACAGAGCCACCTGCAAAAAGTGCTCAAAGAAAGGACACTTCGCAAGCGCCTGTAGATCGGGCAATATTAACTTGAACTCTACGACAGTTGAAGATCCTACGACTCCTAACAACAACCAGTTCTACAGTGGAGCTATTTCTGCTGCCTCTCCTTCGAGCCTTAGGAGTGCGACAATTCCAATCATGGTCAATGAATTCAAGGCTGATGCTCTCGTCGATACGGGAAGTTCGGTCAGCTTTATTAACGGTAAAGTTGCTCGCATAATGAAACTACGCAAAAAACCCTGCAAGCAGACAGTCAATCTCGCTTCTCTCAATCAAGTTTCTTTCGTCGAAGGTGTCTGTTTTGCTACAATTACGATGAGTAAGCATACTTACAAACAAACACCTCTTCTAGTTGTCGACAACCTCTGTGCCGACGTAATCGTGGGCCATGACTTGCTCAAACATCACTCGAGCATTAATTTCAATCTTGGTGGGCCTGGCGAACCTTTAGAGATATGCAACGTGTTACGAGCTTCGGTGCCACCAGCCTCCGTATTTACAAATCTGTCACCGAACATTCAACCGATCGCCGTGAGAAGCCGGCGCTACAGTAAGGAAGATGAGGACTTCATAAAAGAAGAAGTGTCCAAATTACTTGAAGACGGAGTCGTTGAAACAAGTATTTCCCCCTGGAGAGCCCAAGTCCTCGTAGCGGGAGGAGGGGTTCATCGAAAACGACTAGTCATTGATTACTCCATGACCATAAACAAATTCACCGATCTGGATGCCTTCCCCTTGCCAAACATAGAATCAGTCGTGAACAACGTTTCAAGATATAAAGTGTTCAGTCAAATCGACCTAAAGAGTGCATATCATCAAGTACCCATCTTAGAAAATGAAAAGATATATACAGCTTTCGAAGCATGCGGCAAATTGTACCAGTTTACACGCATTCCATTTGGCGTGACTAATGGCGTTGCAGCTTTTCAACGAACCCTGGACTTCATCATAACAGAAGAGAGACTACAAGGAACGTTCGCCTACTTAGACGATGTAACCGTCTGCGGCAAAGATCAGAGGGATCATGAACACAATCTAAAACGCTTTATGGACGCCGCTAATAAATTTCATTTAACTCTAAACAAGCAGAAGAGTGTTTTCAATAAGACTAAAATCAACTTGCTTGGATATACTGTTGACAATAATACAATCAGTCCTGACCCGGAAAGACTGAAACCTCTTCTAGAGCTTCCCGCTCCAACTAAAACTAGTGAACTAAAACGAGTCCTAGGGATGCTTGCTCATTATGCTAAATGGATTGCGCGTTTTTCCGAAAAAATAAAGCCACTTACATGTGTGACTACTTTCCCGTTGCCACCTGATGCGCTCAAGTGTTTTGAAGAACTCAAGCAAGATATCAAGGCAGCCGCTCTAGTAGCCATTAACGACAATGAAATGTTTACAGTCGAAACAGACGCTTCGGAATTCGCGCTAGGGGCTACTCTGACCCAACATGGAAGACCAGTTGCCTTCTTCTCTCGGACACTGAATAACTCTGAATGCAAACAATCCTCAATCGAAAAAGAGGCTTGTGCGATAGTAGAGAGCCTAAAGAAATGGAGACACTACCTGATTGGTAGACATTTTCTTCTTATAACAGACCAACAATCGGTAGCCTTCATGTTCAATCAAAATCACAACAGTAAAATAAAGAATGAGAAGATCCAACGTTGGCGATTAGAACTATCTTGTTTCAAATACGATATAGTTTATAGACCAGGCACTGAAAATGCTGCTGCGGACGCTCTATCTCGCGTATGCGCCTACATGAATATAAACAAGTTGAAAGAACTACATAACGCACTCTGCCACCCGGGAGTAACTAGAATGTATCACTGGGTAAGATCTAAAAACTTGCCCTACTCAGCTAATGATGTCAAGGAGATGACCGCCTCGTGCCCTACCTGCGCTGAAATAAAACCGAGGTTTCTTAAGGCCAAGGGTAAATTGATAAAAGCTACGTCGCCTTTTGAAAGGGTCAACATAGATTTTAAAGGACCACTACCTTCTAAAACAGCCAACAAGTACATACTTACGATTATTGATGAGTACAGTCGGTTTCCTTTTGCTTACCCATGTAAGGATATGACCTCAGCTACCGTCATTACTTGCCTGAAAGACCTTTTTCTGACATTTGGCCAACCTCTTTACATTCATAGTGATAGAGGGTCGTCCTTCATGTCCGAAGAGTTCAAATCATTCCTACGACAGTCAAACATAGCCTCGTCCAGAACGACGCCTTATAACCCCCAGGGTAATGGCCAAGTAGAGCGACTAAACGGAACGCTCTGGCGAACTATTCAACTCAGCCTTCGGTCAAAGAGATTATCGGTGGAAAATTGGGAAGTAGTACTGAAGGACGCATTGCATTGTGTCCGCTCCCTCCTGTGTACGGCAATAAACGCTACTCCGCACGAAAAACTTTTTACATACCCTAGAAGATCCCCGAACGGAGATTCACTGCCATCTTGGCTCATGCCAGGACCGATCCTAGTTAAGAAGAACGTCCGCTCTTCAAAAACGGACCCTCTTGTCGAGGAAGCCGAACTCCTAGAGACCAATCCCTACTACTCTCTCATAAGACGGGATAATGGGGAAACCTCAACAGTATCAAACCGTCAATTGGCTCCCTACCCCAGTACTACTGATGATAGCAGAGACGATAATTTCGAAACTGCCTCCGAAGATGAAAATAACTCCACACCTCCACCTGAAAATAGCGCTCCTTCGTCACCGCCTCCTTTAGAAGAGCCATCGACGTCCTCGCCAGTTCTTCGGACTGGACTCCCCAGGAGATCTAGTAGGACGCGAAAAGTACCATCCTACTTGGCGGACTTTGTGGTTGATGGGAGTGACAGTGAAAACTGAACCGGGGGAGAATGAGGTGATATGCGACCTCCGCACCGTATGGTTGCGATCTCCATAGTGTTGACAACTGTCATGTCATACTTTGTTATTTTACAATCTTTTGGTTTGTCTATCTAACTCTCTAATCTAACTCTGGTTCTCAGTTAAATAAAGCCAATGTTTTTGTTGGTTTATCGTTTATTTCGCCACACAACGTGACAGAGTCACAGTCAAATTGTTAATTTTAAACAAAAGATGGCTGTTTTGTTTGAAATTCTCGGGATTTTCTCCAATGGATTAATGGAGCTATGTGGTTCTCATAGTACAAGATTTGCTTAGTTTGGGGCTAGGTGTTGTGTGAAATGCCCATCAATATTTATTTATTTATGGATTTTGAAAGGAACTTCACTTGAACTCACCTATTTTACTCTTTTTTCTCACCCGTGTCAAGAGATCGGGCGTTTTGGAAATATAACCACCAAAATGACACAAAAAAAAATCAAAATAACACGAGAAAAAATATAAAAACTAGAGTGATAAAGTTCACAATTGAAAGCATCAAGAAAAAATCCCGGTATTCAGTATATATCACGAAGCCGCTCCGTCAACGTGTCATAGTGACGTTGTACTGCACATTTGCATGTACTCCATCAAAAGTGGTTACAGTCAGGATGATGAGTCACCTAGTATTTAACGTTGAAATGCTATCCAAAAATTGCTATCACCATTGGAAGCAATTCTCTCATTGATGGAAGCAAATAGAAGCAATTTGGAGGCAATTTTTGGGTAGCATTTCAACGATAAATACGATAGGTGACTCATCCTGACGGCAACCAAAAGTGTTTACCAAATTGAAGCACATTTTAAATTTTTCCGCTATAAAAGCACATGGTATTAACTAGAAGAAGCAATTCTCTCATTGATGGAAGCAAGCAGAAGCAATTCGGAGGCAATTTTTGGGTAGTATTTCAAAATTAAATACGATAGGTGACTCATCCTGACGGCAACCAAAAGTGTTTACCAAATTGAAGCACATTTTAAATTCTCCCGCTATAAAAGCACATGGTATTAACTTTACATCGTTTTTACCGCAGTAATTCCATCGGCAAGTGGACGTCAGATTTACGACGCCACCGTAAACTCGTAATCGACGGACATACAGTGGAATTGGGCTATTTATGTCTTTCTATAGCGATGTCCGCTACTTTGTCCGCTTGGATTTTTTTCTTCTTCTTCTTTTTCAATTTTGGCATCTTGTCTCTTAGAGAACAATTTTGCCAGTGTCAACTGTATTTATATATAAGTCTTGTCAACGTCACAGAGTCATAGTCAAGTTGTCAAGTCAATTTTAAACAAAAGATGGCTGTTTTGTTCAAAATTCTCGGGATTTTCTCCGATGGAATTTAAAGGAAACTATTCACTTTAATTCACATATTTTACACTCGCGTCAAGAACCCGGGCTTTATTGGCAAAATAACCACCAAAATTACGCAATAAAACTCAAAATAACACGAGAAAAAATATTAAAACCAGAGCGACGTAGTTGTCAGTCAAATGCACCGCAGAAAAACCCGCTTGGATTTTTCAATGGTGCCATTATTATTAGTATTAGACGGGTATTTATCGCGTTTAAATTACCTTATATTTTCCCGACGTTTCGACAGGTTTGCACGCTGTCGTGGTCACGGGTGCCATTGTTGTGAAAGGTAAACATAATAGAACTGTCAGTGACATCTGTCACTTGACAGTGACTTTACTTAGAACGTCCGACTCGGTTTTGCGCTCGCTTGCACGGCGACTGTCCGCCCGCTCGCAATTGTTCTCTAAGAGACAGATGCCACAATTCGGAGATCATATTAAGTGTTTCGTCTATAATAGGGTTGTCAAACATTGTTGCAGAGACCCTAAGTCTCTATCTGTTGCCCAATTAAAATCCGCTGCTCAAATATGGTTACTCACTCTATCATACGATCAAGCCGAAAGTCTATTATCCAAAGTCTCCTAGCATGTCCTTTTATTTTTATTTTTTAATTTTTTGTTTTCTTTTTATTTCTTATTTTAACTTAAATTTTCAGTACGTTTTAGTTTAGCTTTAGTTTTTAGTTTACTTTTAAATTATTAGTCTGTTTGTTACTTTCTATTTTTAATTCGTATTTTTTACCGTCAGTCTAATATTACTAATAGTTTGTCCCGAACTGATATTATTATACAATATATTTTTTATTTTTTATTTTTCTCAAAATATATTAACTCAGCTTATGATAAACCGTCAATTGAGGTTTTAAATTTTTAAATTTCTAGCTGTTAATCATATTTGGTTACCACGATACAGGCTCAGCCTAGTGTGGGAACCGTTGTTATGTCCTATAAATTAAACCATCTCTACTTACACAGAAAGGATAATATTGTACTACTCGTACCTAGTTGTAAACCTGTCATATGTAACTAATTTCTGTTTTAAGTAGCAATAAACATATTTTTCATTTTTTTTTCATTTTCAAAATAATGTACTTACGTCAAATACACATGTAGGTACATAACGGTACGTAATCATTATCCTACTAATATTATAACGCTAATATATAATAATAATAGCGTTTATATATATATAAACGCGAAAGTTTGTGAGGATGGATGTATGTTTGTTACTCTTTCACGCTAAAACGGCTGAACGGATCTCAATGAAATTTGGCACAGATATAGATTATGGTCTGGAATAACACATAGGCTACATTTTATCCCGGAAAAATGAAAGGTTTTCGTGGAATATATATTTTTTGTTTTTCAAGGTACCACGCGGGCGAAGCCGTGGGCGGAAGCTAGTATATTCTATAACAAAGTCCTCCGCCGCGTCTGTCTGTCCGTCTGTCTGTCTTCGCGATTAACTCAAAAACGACTGCACATTATATGCATTTTCATTTAAACTATATTTTTAAACTTACGCGATCTGAACACATTATTATTAGTATAAATTTCATTCATACAGATGGTCATCCCTATTTTCAAAAACCAAGTGAGGGTAGTTCCTGTACTCCAGTCATCCCGTGACCACGACAGTGTCTAAACTTGTCGAAACGTCGGGAAAAAAAAATATGATCACGATTGTAATCCCCAGGCTCGGTAGATATCTCGTCAGATCTTTAGTTACTTAGATCTTTGAGGATATCTAAAGAGAGGTACAGTCAGGTAAAGTCAGAGGCAAGTCCAAACATGACATTTGGTACATGCCCACATTTTGCACAATAGTTAGTATTCCGTACGTGACAGGTTGCAAGCCCATCGCCGCTTATAAGAATACTAACCTATGACACATACCTTCGAATTTTTGGTTCTAGGGTATGCCGGTTTCCTCACGATGTTTTCCTCGTTTAAGAGCACTGGCATTGTGCACATAAATTTTTCGAATGGAGAAACTCATTGGTGCACGACCAGGTTTGAACCCATGACCTTCGGATCGTGAGGCAGGGGTGCTACCACTGCACCACCAGCTCTCATCGCTGGTGGTGTCAAAAAAAATAGGTAAATAAAACGCGATAAATACCAGTTTAATACTAATAATAACATTTTCATACCGTACATTCAAAACTAACTAATATTGTACGAGATAAACAAAATTATTTGTTGCGAACAATGACAAATAGTGAAAACAATGATAAAGGAGAATGTACCTTCTCATGACCGGAGCCAAAAAATATAAGAAAAAAACATAAAATGAACGAATGGGGAGTTTGAACCGTAATATTATATTTACGATGCGCGATTCCAAAAACCTTAAGCATAATATCAAATTATTTAGGTACGGAGGAGTTGATTGACTTTCCTTCATATCTCTCATCCGATATAATAGAATTTCGTTACTCTTCAATAGGCACTTTTTTAATAAAGCTTCTTGGAGCTTGGTTGGCTTGTCTGGTAGTAGCCGTTACCGCTTTCGATTTTAAGGCCGTGGGTTCGATGTCAGTAGTGCACCATTAGATTTTTCTTTTAAAAAAAATATATGTTAAAAACATAGGCGATCTGAACACATTATTATTAGTTTTAAACGGGTATTTATTAGATCATCAAATAATCTCCTCCTTGAAATACCAGCCCACAGCTCATCCTATCGTGATAAGTCTTTCTCTATTCAAGCGGCTAGACTTTGGAATGATCTTCCTGACGACGTTAGAAAGATTGATTCCAGAGAACGTTTCAAAAGACGGACTCGGGAGTTATTTCTTGAATCGTCTCCATCATCCTCTTGCTAAATTTTAGTATTTAATTACATGGTTTGTATTACTGTTTTAAATTTACACTCATGTTAAATTTTAGGTTTAATGTTAGATTATTAAGGTTATTTTTGTTGTTAGCACGCCTTCTGTATTTTTCCTACTTTACTTTGGTCAGCAGGTAGAAAATGCCTTCGGCATTATGCTCGCCAATTGTGCATATTTTGTATTTTGTGTGCAATAAAGAATTTAAATAAATAAATAAATAAAATTTATAGCGTTTTATTTACCTATTTTTCTCGAAGTTTCGACAGGTTTACACGTCGTGATCACGTCATCCCTGTCATCCATCCACGGATGACTGTCATCCCGTGATCAACAGCTTTCTATTATAAAGAGTTCATTCTACGAGTATAATCTTCCTATTTTCAAAACAGTCGATTGATTAAGAAAAATCAGAGATTGTAATCATTTATTTGCTACAAAATAAAGAAACTTATAAAAAAATATACCTAAAAAAACTAAAAAATAAACAACTAGGTAAATATCCAATAAATTGATACGAATATAGGTAAATGTAAATAATAAACTCGACTATGTTAACAAACAGAACGTAAAAACGTACGTAAAATCGTACATTGTCATAATTTGAAGGACTTTTTATATTCAGCCTGTATTTCCAACGTATAATACTCGTATAAGCGTTAGTGATAGCGCGCAAGAGTTACTTTTGTCGCCGTGACTGTTTCGTCACTCTTACCAAGTCCGTGGTTATGTATGGAGATGCGCGCATGTTACATCGTGACAACTGGGTGACATCTCCATACATAACCTAAGAGTGACAAAATAGTCACGGCGATAAAAGTAACTCCTGCGCGCTATTACATTGTCATTATTTGAAGGACTTTTTATACTGCCTGTGTTGCCAACGCCAAATATATAAAACCGTTAGGTGGCTTACTAACTTATAAAAGTTTGTGATTGCTACGTTTCATTTTCTTCTTCTTCTTCATCTTCGATAGGCTGTATGTTAAATCTGGAGGAATGCTGTGGGTGCAACTCCTCTGGTTCGTCCACATCAGGAATCCGGTACGCCATCATGGCTGCACCGTAGTTGCCAAGGCCAGTGTCCCAGAATACAATCTGACAGAAAAGTTGAAAGTTAAAGGCGTTAGAGCACTGGTGGTGTAGTGGTAGTACCCCTGTCTCACGATCCGAAGGTCGTGGGTTCAAACCAGGGCCCTTACCACGAAGTCTTCCAGAACGATTCCATTATAGAAACGTCGCTACTTCCATACAATTTGCATAGGTCATGGTACGAAATAACAATGTAATACTAATTCGGTAGTGTATTATGAATTCGTGGTAAAGCCCCTGGTCGTGCACCAATGAGTTTTTCTATTCGAAGAAATTAAGTGCGCAATGCAAGCGCTTTATAAACGGTAAAAGAAACCGGCATTCCCTAGAACTAAACATTCGAAGGTATGTGTCTTAGGTTAGTTATTCTTATAAGCGGCGATGGGCTTTGAAGCTGTCACGTACGGAATACTGAAAACTGTGGGCATGTCTCAAATGATATCATATTTGAACGTACTTCTGAAACTCTTTAGATATTCTCAAAAAGATCTAAGTAACTAGAGATCTGAAAAGATCTACCAAGCCTGGAGATAGAATAGAATAGAATAGAATATTTATTTTCAGACCTCGTAATAAAAAACAATGTATACTTAAAACTATTTCATGGTAGAAACTTACTATAAAATTATAAGTACTATAAAAGCAGTTTACAAAAAAAGGTTAAAAAACATTCCAAGTAGTTTGTCTACGCAAATTTGCGGTAGGTTAGGTTTTTAAGCATACAAGTTAAAGAGTCTTTACCACCCGTGCTAGTGTAACACTGTGTTACGGCATGGTAGCGATTCTCGTCCCTTGCATTAAGACTCATATTGGAATGCTCATCCTGCAGCTTTTTCGTTATCGAGATTACAGTCGTGATCATGTTTATGGTATGTATTCTTTACCTCGTCATTAACAAGATACTTGGCATACAAGATCTCATTGAGTACATTAAAGCCAAGCTCATCGGCTATTTGTTGCGTCCTCCCCGTTGTAAAGGTCCCACATATTGCTGGAACACACGCGTTGGTGCTCATAGCTATAGCAGCCTTTAACATCTCCTTGGCTATACCTGAAAAACACTTTGAATCAACAGCCTCCTTACCTGCTCATCGATAAGGTATCTGACATAGTAGATCTCGTTTAGTTTCGTGAAGCCAATCTCTTCCGCTAGCCGTTGAGTGTTGCCAGTTGTGAATATGCCAGATATGGCGGGGACGTTCGCACTCGCGGCCAATTTACTGGCAGATTTGAGCATCTCTTTGGCTATACCTGAAAAAGCGGTGCTGGGTGAGCTGTGGAAGCTGGCAAGCCTTAACGGCCATTGATCTAAGATTCAGTGGCTAAAAGTGCATGAAAAGAGCATCTTCAAGGCGCATTGTAATCCATTCACTACACTGGTTCTAAAGAATTAGTAGGACAAAAATAAAGTACCCATCAATATAAACAACTTTTTCTAAGAAACCAACACTGTGAGCGTGAAAAAAAAACAGCTGTTCTATGCAAAAGTTCAATACCTACTTGGGTAAAATGGGTTCAGTACCCACTGGACCTTCAAGATTCGACCCAAAAGCAAAAAGTGCCCATTGGACCTCATTTATATGGCCCATTCGGTCTTCTTAAAAAAAATACATTCGATGCGCCTATTGGACCTCTTTTTTGAATTCGCCTGGTACCTTCTGGACCTTCAAGATTAAACCCTACTGCAACTGTACCCACTGGACCTTATTTGTGTGCCCCATTCGACCTTCCTAAAAGATTATATTGAAAGTGCCCATTGGATTATTAAGAAAAGTACAATCATATAAAAAGTTGCAGACTAAAATGAAATTAGAAGTGGGTAATAGGTAATCTAAACAAAAGGTGTGAATGAAATAGGCAGATGTGTGTGAGGGAGAAACATGTAGAAGTCCAAGTACCAGGAATGCATAAACCATGAAGAGGTTTTCACTACCCGTGATCTTCTGACTCTTTGTGAATCTACAGTGAAATACCTCTCCATCGTTTCTGCTATCCTGGTACATCTGGTATCTGATGAAAAATATTTTAAATATAAATATCTTAATTTATAACCATTATTTTTATTTCTTTAACATTTTACTTTTCTGCTAGGTTGAAGGTACTGTAACGTTCTAAAAGAAAAGAGTCAAATAGTCCTATAGAAGGTCCAATGGGTACCATGTTTTTGATAGGAGGTTGAATAGGTCCTATCGTGTAGGTACATTCCTATTTTGAAGGTCCAGTGGGTACCACATTTTTGATAGGAGGTCGAATAGGTCCTATAGTCTAGGTAAGGTCCAATTATGAAGGTCCAGTGGGTACTTAAAAAAACCGTAAAATGTATGAAATTGTTTTTTTCACCGGTTGAAAATGATGATTGAATTACTACTGAATCATTTGCAATTCCAATTACGTAGGCGATATGCGAAACAACAGCAGAACGTGCAAGCCCATAAGACTACATTTAGTTTGTTTACGACACATGTGTCAGAACAAGCCTCATCGTAAATATGCATCGTATGCATCGTATGCGTGCATCAAGAGATCTACAAATGGCATTGTGGTAGATCCTAAATAGAAGACATTACGCCAAGGACACGAGCTGCCAAAACACACTTTCATCTTTTGCCCACAATTATTCAAATAAAACTAATATTTATTCCAAAAAATTAAAATTCCCGACTGAAAGACTTTAAAATTAGCTTCTAACAGCTGCCATATTGGATTTTTTGACATTTTAAATAGCTTTTGTCACTATTGTAATCCAGTCAAATTCAACGACACCTCATTTCTCAAAATCTGTCGAGTTGTTTGGGCTAGAGCGACAGTTAACGGAACTCAAATACATACACTCCAAATTCTTCACAGTTGGGCAAAGATAAAAAAGCATCGATACGAAAAGTAGAAGAAAGTATCATCATCATCATCAGCATATAGCAGTCCACTGCTGGACATAGTCCTCCCTCAATGAGCGCCATTGCGCCCTGTCCTCAGCTCGCATCCAGCCTCCACCAGCAGCCTTTCGCAGATCGTCACTCCACCTAGCCGGAGGGCGTCCTACACTACGTTTGCCGAGCCGCGGTCTCCACTCAAGAACTCGTTTACCCCAACGGTTATCGGTTAAAGAAAGTATAGCTAATTATTATTAGTATTAAACGGGTATTTATCGCTTTCTTAATACCTATTTATTTATTTTCCCGACGTTTCGACAGGTTTGCACGCTGTCGTGTCACGGGTCTACCCGTCGCGTAAGTTTAAAAGTAAGCTTTTATAGCTAAATTAAATAATACCCTTACCTCTATGCCTGTACCTGTTCTTTAGCATCAGAACATAGACCTTGAAGTACTTCCTGACTCCCAGGGTCTCAAAAACATTAATAGGTTTTTCTATTTCGTTGTAGAATGTCATCACCGTCGTGTAGAGAGGGTTGTGTGTCAACTTCACTCTACTGAACGTTCTTGAGAATGCCTCTAAAAATAATAGATTTTTGACAAAAAGTTGAAAACGACTTTATACGCTAAAGATCTCAATTGTAATTAAAGGTTGGTACGAGTTGGCAGCGGGCGACGCGAGGCAGCGGCCGACCACGTGTCGTCGCTTCATGCGACACGTGGTTACGTCCTGTCACTGCAGTCATGATTTCGAACCCGACTGCAGACCGTGCAGACGCTTTATTCAGTTGGTTTCGAGTGCTCCGTGAAACAAAATGTCTGACGTGTTCGAGAATAGTGATCTGCGGACGGGCGACACTACTGATCCGCAGTCAGGCGACACTGGTGTCTGCCGCTCGACGACGCGTCTACGACGACTACGGAAAGAATTTCACAGAAATACATAGAAACCAGTAGTGTCGCCGCGACACGTCGTCCGACGCTGTCTCACGTCGCCCGTTGCAAACTCGTACCTTATTGTTGTTGCAAACTAAAACCGCGAATTTATCGAAGGAGTCTATAGCTCGAACGACGTCTGCGTGACACACTTGACGTGACTCTCACAAACGAAAACGTCATGTCCATATATTTTTGTTATATTTGATTTTGTTCAAAAAGCGTTAAACATTTTCGATAAAATTATTTGGGACCACCTCTGAAGTATGACCTATCAAACAAAAAATAATCATCATTATTAGTTCTTAATTGGCTGAGTAATCGCATAGCAAAAAAAATAAGGAAAAAATAAAAAAGGACGAGTTATAAAAAACCTTCTCCTTTACAAGTCGTTTAAAAATAAACTAGGTATTTTTTTTTTTTTTATTAACCTATATTGTCCCACTGCTGGGCAAAGGTCTCCCCCAATTCCTTCCAATGTTCCCGGTCACCCGCCACTTCCCACCAGCCCTTCTGAAACGCATCGAGGTCGTCCCGCCAACGTTTCTTCGGCCTGCCCCGGCTGCGTCGCCCATCAGGCACCCATTGTGTGACGACCCCTGCCCATCTGTCATCATCCATCCGACTGACGTGTCCCGCCCAACTCCACTTTAACTTGGCAGTTTTTTCTTCGACGTCTGCGATCTTGGTCTTTTCGCGCAAGGTTGTATTGCGGATTCTGTCTGTTCTCTTCACCCCTAGCACGCTACGCTCCATAGCTCGTTGGCAAATCTTGAGTTTGGACTTTTGAGATTCGGTTAAAGACCACGTTTGTGCACCATAGGTAAGGACGGGCAGAATACACATATCGATGAGTTTTCGCTTCAGTGACAGAGGAAGGTTTCCCTTCATTAGCGATTTCATGGACCAGAAGCTCTTCCAGGCATTTTCGACGCGACGGTCAACTTCTTTGTCTTGCCTGTTTTGGAAAGAGACTATCTGGCCCAGGTAGATATACTCATCGACGTAGTGTATTTCTTGCTCGTCTACCTTGATCTTATCTTATTTTATTTTATCTTATACTAGGTATATTAAAAATTATAAGACTCAAGTGAAAATAATTGAAAATAGCTGTTTACAACCGACATATTGGATTTATTTACATTTTGTGTAGTTTATCTCTCTTATAATTATGTCTATTACGCTGTAGAATAACATCGGCACAAATTTAGTTTACGGTTTGCTAGGATATTCATAATTATAGTACTAATCTCGTTTTGACCTTTTCCCAAAATGACTAATTTTCTAAATGCCTTTGCTCATAAATGTTGTAAATTCGTAATGTCTGACAGAAAGGTACATTCAGACATTTAATACTAATAACAAACTCTAAATCTACGTTCTAGTGACAAGTATTACCTTTGTTAAATATATTGCAAAATATTCAGCAAAGTAGATCTCAGGTAGTAAAAATCTAAAATTCACAAACTGACTATTCGGTATCTATTTGCGTTTCGACATAGAACGTAACCGGATTCGGTATCGTCAGTAACATTAGGGGCCTTCCTTGAACGCTATCGGCCTAAATTTTTACTGCATTCGTAAAAGAATTCCGTTTCAGCTGTAGGATTTGATCTGTGGTCCAAAGCATAGGATGTAGCGAGAATTATTCATTACTAACAGACCAATTATTATTACACTCGCTTGACTATCGATCGTAATAAGTTGTCATAACCTCTGTACTGTGTGATAAGGACGCCATTATAATAGCGTATTATTTTCTTCTAAAGCTTAATGTGTGAAAATCACTGTTTTTTTATATTCTACTAAAACATAGTATAGAGAAATAATCGAACTATCTATCAGTGAACTGGTTGAGAGATACAAACAAACTTATAAAGGACTATCTTAGGTTAAATAACCATTTATTCCTAAAAAAAGGTGATACATAGAATATATTAGTTTAGTAATAAGGGGCACACAAACAACTATCAAAATTTTAGCATTGGTGGCGTATAATATCAACAAATTTAAAAATAATACCAAAAAACGTACCAAATTCTTTCACCTTGATCGGAATTTCTTGTACGTAAATTGGATTCCAAGTAGTCGATAGGGGTAGGTCTATATTAAGGGAATGTTGATGGTGCCGGGAGAATAAGAAAGGCAGTACAGTCGTTATGAGGTGGGCCCTTTGTGCGTGGTTTTAACGCACATTCGAGGAACAGCAACTCTTTTGTGGGCGCGTTTCGTAAATTGAGCAGGACCCGATGCTAAATAAATAAAGGTACGTGTAACGATAAAATTTTGTTACAACGACTGTGTTATAGGGTTCTCTGAAGAACTCATGTCAATTTGTAGAACAATTCATGGTGTGGTTGCTATAAGCTCAGTCTTTTATGACTTGTATTCTATGTATTTACAAAAAAAAAAAAAATTTTTTGGTACAAATTTAAATAATAATGCAAATATTTTTTATAAGTTTGTACACATAAATAAAATAAATATTGGTGGACATAAAATATCACACACCCCCTAGCCCCAAACTAAGCAAAGCTTGTACTATGGGAACCAGAGATTAATTATACACTTACTTACTTTTTTTTGTAAATACCTAGGTACATACATAGAATACATAATAACACCCAGATACAGATCAAACATCTACGTTCATCACACAAATGTTAGTCCTGGGTGCGGATCGAACCCACAACCTACAGCGCAGAAGGCAGAGCTACCAACTGAACTGTGAGGCCAGTCAATGATGTGTATGAAAAAAACATAACGCGAATGAAGCAGTGAGGAGTTCCGCAAGTTTAATATTAAGGGTATCCTCACGTTTCTCCTGTATCCTCATGATGAGAGCCCCCACCAGCTTGTCAGTGCCCTCTTTGACGGCGGCGATGGACATCTTGTCCTTCATCCAGATCCTGCAGTTGTGGACGAACTCGTCTGTGCCCTCTCTGTCCTCTGACAGTTTCACTGATCTGAACGTCAGCTGGATGAAAAATAAATAAATTTTAGTTTAGTACCACACAGTACCCTAAACCGACGCGCATGTATGAAGAATGTAATGAGAGTGAATGAAGCAAAAGAAGTATGTCAGGATCGTAGCAAGTGGAGATCCGTGGTCTCTGCCTACCCCGTCGGGAAACAGGCGTGATTTTATGTATGTATGTATGTACTACACGGAAAAATTGTTTTTCGCCTTTCTATAATAATGAATAACTACTTAATCAAACTATTACTCAAGCAACATTGATTTTAATTTACGTACCTATACCCACTTACCATTGTCAAATTGGATGCCTGATATAAAATGTGAAATAATCTAAGCTCGTTGTACGCTCACTGTTAATAATAACTTAAGTTTAAAATAGTGATTCTCATTAAGTGAAATGTTAATTTCTTTTGAGAATAAAGTTCTTTAGCCACAAAATTACCGTGAGTACTGAGATGGCAGATGATAGTGGAAAATTGAAAAAGAAAACGTGTTTGCCGAGCGTGGGACAGCGTGGGAACAGGGCAGGAAGAAGAAGAAGAAGACTGCACGGAAAATTACCAATTCTAAAATGAACCTAAAATGTGAAAGGGCTAAGTTCGGTACAAACGACGATCAGGGTTGTCAGTGACGTCAATAAAAGATTAGAAAGTATTTTAAATTATCAAGTAAAAGATGAAATCGTTTTCCATGACTGATTATGATGGACATAAAAAAATAATCATTAGCTTAAATCGACGGTCTAATAATCCGGAAGGTATAAATTTGCGCATAAAATCTTTGCCAAGTATTTTAATCAAGCAGCAGACACTCAGAGCGCGAAAAACCAGTACCTAATAAAGTGAGCGAGAAATAAAAATAATATTTGTAAAGATATGCTAAGGTTTTCAAGAATTTTAATCAAACTAGCCAATTGAAGCGAAAGAAATTATATGGTAACTGGATGCCGTAACTTAATAAAGATTTGAAGAGGTTTATAAAAAAACACGAAAGAATTCTCAAGTATTCGAAGAATATAAGAACAGTGGCGGCACTGTGAGCGGACAACTTTTCATCATCATCATCATTCAGCCCATTTATAATCATTTTAAATTTGAACTAAACCATTACAGAAGATTTATATAAAGTGCTTCAGTGAACATCAAAAATCTTTAAAAGTGCTGATTTGCGAGAAAAAAACCGAGCAAAGCTTGGTCAACCAGGTACTTGGTTATTATGCAGATAAGTGATTAGACTTGTGTCATATTTAAGCATATACCACCTATGTACCTTATTTACATGTATTTGATGCAATAAACCTTACTTTACTTACTTTACTTTACTTTACTTATGCGTTAAACGAATGCGTCTTAACACGAAGTTTTATATTATGGGTCATGTATACTGATTGTCACTTGACCTCGAATATTCTTAACTCATGGTTATTGCTTTGAACACTCCTTGGGAAAATATTAATCAATACTACAAAAGTAGTTATTAAATAACATACAATAGGATTGTAACTTTCTAAGACTATCAAATATGTTTTTTAAATGTTTCTGATAGATAGAAAACTGAATGATCACATACATTTTTTTAAGTGTTTGTAAAAGAGAGTAAATTACTGAAATAATTATTTTGAAATGGATTTTATTTATATTTTTCACTTGTAACCAAACTCGCTTACATTACAGCTCCAACCGAGCTTTCCTTGATTGTTTTTCGGTCACTTTTTCTCGGGCACAGTGTAACTTAATTAACTAAATTAAGATTTTTGAACTGGCAATTCATCTTTTTTGTCAGTTTCTTAATTAAGTACTGGCCTGGGGCCGGCAGAGTTCTGTAGCCTGTGTTCAGTGTTGCCTGTTTTTGTACCTCTCGCCTTTTTGTTGCAAAACTTTGATATTGTCAGGAACACTTGGCAAAGTTTAGGTACAAAAGAAACGTAAAGCAGAATATCTAGTAGATATTCAGTTCAAATGCAAATTAGTCTTTAAAAACATATCAAGGTGGTAGTGATTCGTCTACTTTCAGTCATCTCAATGTATTTCATAACGTAGTGCAAGAAGGTTTACCACACAGAGATAAAAAACTCCTTTCACAATACTTAGGTAAAAACCTCTTTCGGAATAGTTCAGGAACTAATGAGACTATCTAAGAAGACGATTTTTGCTACCTCAAATCAAGTCAATGTAGAAAAAAATATCGTGGGAAAACCGCCATTTTAAAACCAATTTAAAAACAGCCATCTTTTGTTTAAAATTGACTTCACAATTTTACTAAAACTTTGTGACATTGACAAAACTACTAATTCAACACTTGACACTGGCCAAATTATCTCAAAAGAGACCGAAGACGAAGAAGAAGATGTTTTAATTAAGAGATAGCGCGCATGGGTTACTTTTGTCACCGTGTGTTTCGTCACTCTTATCAAACCCGTGGTTATGTATGGAGATGCGCGCATGTTACGACGTGACAACTGGGTGACATCTCCATACTTAACCATCGGACTTGATAAGGGTACGAATTGGCAGCAGGCGACACGAGGCAGCGGCGACACCAACGGTTTCTATGTATTTCTATGAAATACGTTGCTAGTTTCGTGTCGCTAACTACGGAGGGAATTTCATAGAAATACATAGAAACCAGTAGTGTCGCCGCGACACGTCGTCCACCGCTGCCTCACGTAGCCCGCTGCCAACTCGACAACCTTTAGAGTGACGAAACAGTCATGGCGACAAAAGTAACCCGTGCGCGTTAAATATAATAAATTTTCAAATCGTGTTTTTGTTTCAGAACAATACTACATCAGCTCACCTCCTCTGGTAGATAATGTTTCTTCAGCATCCTAACTGTGTCCTCATACCGCTTATCCTGCAGGTCTTCAAACCTCACCCCGCAAGGCACCCGGCCCCAGATCGAAGGTGCCTTTATCCGCTCTTCGAGAAGTTTCATCTTTTCTACTTCTGCTTCTGCAGATTTCGCCATGTCTTAAGCTGGAACAAATGCAATAGAATTTTACAATCAAAGAACTCGGCAGAAAGTAATTGAAAATACCTTTTTAAAGCCGCCATATTGTATTTTTTTAACATTTTGTATAGCCTGAGTCACTCTTGTGATCTAGACCATGCAACGACACTTATTTATCAAAATCCGTTCAGCTATTTGTGCTCCAGCTCCAGCGATAGCCATACATACAACACCCTTCTTCGCAGTCGGGTTAAAATAGCATGAAAACCGAATACAAAAGAAAATAAAATTTAATTTCAAATTGCATATTATACATTTAATTTTATCTGACAACGGGAATCGAACCTAATGTGCACTTCAGACGGGCTAATTCACGGAGATCATCATCATTTTCCTGCCTTTATCCCACGCTAAGTGTGGTCGGCACAAAATGTTTTCTTCTTCCACTCACTCCTGTGATCCGTCAACTCTGAATCTACTACTTACATTTATATCATCTTTCACACAGTCAAATCACTTCTTCTTCGGCCCTCCTTTACTTGTGCATCCAGCCATATACTCATAACTCTTTTAGTAATGTTTTTCATCCCTTCACATAGTGTACATATCATTCTAATCTAGCACTATTGAAAATCACGCGTAAATATTATATTATATCTAACACTTCTCACCTTTTTAATGCAAATTCACGTTGTGATTTCTGATGTAAATTCAAGTTGTAATGTATGTAGGTACTAGGTACCAGATTGTTGTAATATTTTGTGAGCTCATTCAGTTTTAGTGAATATTTCAAATACAACCTTCATCGAAATTTTCGATACACAAAATGTTTCGATTCAAAACTCAAACAGTTTGTAATCATTAATATCTATTCTATACATATAGTAAAATCGTTTATCTTTGCGTTTGTGCACGCTAATCTCCGCAACGGCTGAACCGAATCGAATGCAGTTTTCACTAATGTATTGAGATAAGCTTGGATTAAAACTTAGGCTTTGTTTCATCGAGATCAGTTTATAAATAAAAAAGATAGGAATTATATATATTTTATTAAAAACCTTATCCATTCGTACAGCCCCCGTCACAGAATATTAAAAAGTAATCTAACGCGTACGTAGCCGCGGGTATCAACTAGTTTCACATATTCATCTGTTCGCCAACTAGACAAAGCGTTAATATGTTGTGTAATTGTTGTACCTTTAATATGTGGACCCTTTTACCTTTGATTCTGATCAAACGCTTCAAATATTTGCAAACACTTCAACCGGAAGAGCGTAATATTCTATATTACGTTGAACGAGTACGGTAAAATCTAGCAGTACAGACAAAAACAATAAAAAATAAAATAATAATAAATAAATCAGTGCAACAAAACGAAAAATATTATTAAATGTCAAACTGACATAAAGTTAACTCGTGACAATTTTAATTAAACCTTTTTATTAAAAACGATAGCGGACTTTTCTTGCAGAAATTGCAGATCTATCACTAATACCAGTATACTTATAAAACCTTACAAACGACCTGTAGATAGCTGAACTAATCCAGATCACTGCTTGTTATTAACTAAGTATTATTAGTTTGGTTTTAAAAAAATTGCGCTTGGTACACTATGGTACAATGAAGGATGAATTAATTATGTCTTTTAGATGATTTAGCAAAGCCATTTTTGCTACATTATTTCGAAAACATGATTTGTCCTTCATGACGACAACGGATTAAATGTTTTGAAGTAAGTACCAGGACATCAAAAGTATCGCAGAGGTAGGTATTTTGATTTAAGCAAGTAAAAAAAAACCTGTGCAACGTTTCTGATGTCCTGGTCTTTTAAAAAAATCCAAATCACAATTCACACATAGTGCATAAGTGCTATTGCCAAAAAGATAGAAACAAAAAACAAATTAGGCGAAAAATAATAGAGAAGAAAAATATGTTCATTGTACTATTAAAATATGTATTTCTTAAGCTGACTGTACGTCAGTTACCTTGTGGAGTAAAATGCGAAATAAATCAGTATGCTAAAGACTAATATTAAATGTTTGGAGTAATTTGAGAACGAATGTATGAGATAATTATTTTTGGACACCAGTAGGGTGGAGTCGAATTAAACTAAAAAAACAATATTTTATTCGTGGAGTAGTTTGAGAATATTTCTTGGAGTACTTTGAAACTAAAACGTGGAGTACTTTGGGAATAAGCCCAGTAGGGTGGAGTCGAATTAAACTTAAAAAAACAATATTTTATTCGTGGAGTAGTTTGAGGATATTTCTTGGAGTACTTTGAAACTAAAACGTGGAGTACTTTGGGAATAAGCCAATTGAAATTGGTTTGAACCTTTGTTTCTAATGAGTTACCACACGAACAAAACCGCAAACAGAAGATACTACAAGGTACTTACAAAGCAATCAAGAAATTAACCTTGTCTTACAACAAGTATCTCTAGGTCAATGAACTAACAATAAAATAGGAATCTTACCTAATATAATATAAGTGAAGGTTTGTGTGTTTATATTTGTCCGTCTTTATCTTTATAACATTTCTACATTTCATTTTAAATTTTAGCTTCTTAGATGTGATTTGAAAGAGCCACTGAAAACCTGTAATTATATATTTCCGTGCCTGAAAGTCTAGACATTATGTCATTGTGAATTAGACGATTTGCTCTTTGCACGTTTTGCTACTTATAGGTATTTCGCGCTATTGGACGTTTTACCACTTAGGCCTCATCATCATCTTCCTGCCCTTTTCCCACGTTATGTGGTCGGCACAACATGTGATCTTCCATCTCCCTCTATCATTCGTCATTTCACTACTCACTCCTTTCTTACCCATGTCACCTTTCACACAGTCCATCCTTTCCTATCGATCGTAAGTTACACTTGGTTGGAAAAATCACGGATGAAACCGCGAAACGCAACTAGTAAACAATATATATTTGAATAATAGAAGCTTTGATTTGTTTGTTAAGTTCTGATTGAGCTTCGTGTTTATTTTGAAGTGGTTGCAATTTAATTTAGGTAGTACAAACGAACGGAGTGATGAATAATATTATAATCAAATTATTTGTTAAAGTTGTTCAATAATGAAAACAAACAAACAAACATGATTACCACGATCCCGAGTATTGGTTACCTAAATGGCGTTTTATCAGAGGCACGTCCAAACATTATATTTAGCACATGTCCACGCTTTGCAGAGTGCTTATCTGTATCTGACAGGTTACAAAAATTGATAAATCAACCCGGTCTAGAGCAGGTTCTCAAGAAGAATTTAAGTTGAAGCTAAATTAGTTCCAGGAAATGCGCAGTTTAAATAAAAATGTAAAAAAGTGTGGTCACTTCAGTCATTGCAATAATAGCTAGCTTAAAATAATCTAGCCTCGTGTAAACAGAACTAGCATGTTCCAAGCCAGGTCAGCAAGCCAGGACAGTAGGTCTACCATGAGTTTTCACAATCTACACTCGCTAGCGACTGTAGTAAAAAAAATGTATGAAAACTTGTACAGTGCCTTTAGCGGATAATTGGGTACTAAAACGTCACGTAGTTAACTATCCTACGTCGCAGCGTACTACAGCGACTGTAGTTTACGCTTATTTCATTGCTTAGAATTTAGTACCATGCGTAACAATTTTGACAGATGTCATAGAAGCGTACTACTGTAGTAACGTCAGCCAATCTAAATGTGATAACTCATGGTAGACCAACTGTTTAGTAAAAAACTAGCTTGCTATCCTAGCTTGAAAAACTAGCCTCGTGTATCTCGGGCAATATGCGGGCGAAGTGTGAGCTCAAGTGACAAAAATAAAGGCGAAATTTGTACAAAATTCGCCGTAATGTCTTCAACATCCAGTAGGTTCTCATGGCCACCAATGATAAATCGAGGCGAGGCAGGTGTGTGAGGTGAGTTCTGATTAAATAAGGGCACCGACCGGCGACCCACCGAAGTGTTTGCGAGACAGATAGCAACTTCTACACCAAAAGGAGTTGCCAACTTGGAGCATTCAGCTACAGGAATAATACTTGAGATAAGTTTGTTAGCAGTAGGTACTGTTACGAAAAACACAAATTCAACGCTGTCTCCTTCAGGAGTCGTGTTTAAGGCTAGTTTAGTATTTTCATCGCCTGTTTAAGTTGTTTTGTGTCCATGACAAAGGATTATATTCCGTAAAAAAAAACGTAAAATAGATAACGATACTTTAACATTCTTGTTAATATTAATCGGTTGGTACACTTATCCCTACTAAGCTATCCCTACTGGTAGCGATAAGTGCACGTTTTTGTAGATTTATTTCCATCGGTAGGGATAGGTGCACAGTAAATTTCTTTGCCCGATAAAGTAAAGCTTTGTAAACAAAAGTATGGTGAAATTGGACCTAAATCTGAGACTTGGTTTTAATAGTTACGAAAGTTTATTTTGTTTCATTTCCTTCCATATATTTACCTGCATTGCCGTGTTGCCGCTTGTAGCTCTAAGTTTCCGCTAGGGGCGCTGTAGGTGAATATATTATGGAAAGAAAAGTTAAATAAAATTTTCTACTAATTAGGACTAAACCTCTAAATCTGGGGCCTGGCCACAAGCTCTTCGTGCAATATCAAAGTAAAATAACTTTGATAGTCCAAACAATGATTCGTAAAAATTGTATTGAAGTCGTGTTACTTCAAGTTTGAAATACATAATGACGTTTCTGAAACATAATGGTTTGTAAGCTTGTGGTAGGGCGTCAATATGACACACAAGCTAAATAAGAAAAAATAATGATATCTATGTTTATGTCTATGCTTTTGAATAAATGATTGATTCAGGTGTGACTTTGCGGAAATCCATTACATACCATACTGAAAAGGATGGAAATGTCTATATCCATTACCATATTGAAAAGGACGGAAATGTCTAGTACTTTCCCGCTAAAACTATTATATTATATTTTAATAGTTTTAGCGGGAAAGTACTAGACATTTCCGTCCTTTTCAGTATTTGTCTATGCTTTTGTTTCCTCCTTGTATTGTTTGTTTTTTTTTTGTTTTTGTGGAAAATAAATATTCTATTGTTCTAAGTGTTGCATTACTGTAGTGTAAGAATTATGCATAACCCATCATAAATAGCTGCATACAATCGGTTAATACTCGTAACAAGCCACTTCCGATCAAATTTTCAATATTACCTGAAACAAAGTACGTCCAGAAGGTATATGGTTCCAGGTTAAATTCCCAACTCCACACTTGAGGTAAGTATACCAATTCGGGCTATTTGCCTGTTTGAATTGGTCGGCTTTATTTTGGAAGATCTTGGGAACATCGCAACATTACAGAAGTGATGTTTAAGCTGAAACTTGGAAAAATAATGGATACTTAAAGAGCGCTGGTGGTGTAGTGGTAGCACCCCTGCCTCACGATCCGAAGGTCGTGGGTTCAAACCTGGTCGTGCACCAATGAGTTTTTCCATTCGAAAAATTTATGTGCGCAATGCCAGTGCTCTTAAACGGTGAAGGAAAACATCGTGAGGAAACCGGCATACCCTAGAACCAAAAATTCGAAGGTATGTGTCTTAGGTTAGTATTCTTATAAGCGGCGATGGGTTTGCAACCTGTCACGTACGGAATACTAACTATTGTGCAAAATGTGGGCATGTACCAAATGTCATGTTTGGACTTGTCTCTGACTACCCTCTTTAGATAACCTCAAAGATCTAAGTAACTAAAGATCTGAGGAGATATCTACCGAGCCTGGGGATTACAGTCGTGATCATATTTATTTTTATTTGTTTTATTTTTAAGATCATTTTATGTGGATATTTGTGTCATTTACGAGTGGTTTCGTGTTCTAGGCAGCTAAAAGTATAGATTACTGGTTTGAATAAGGATACAAAGTTTTGGTAGGTACCATCACAGTAAAATACAGGTATTGTTTCCAGTAATAGTGTTCAGTAAGCTCAATTCATAAACAAAAGAAACATAATTACGACTGTGATCCCCAGGCTTGGTAGATATCTCCTCAGATCTCTAGTTACTCAGATGTTTGAGTGTATTAAAAGAGGGAGGAAATACTGAATTTGACTCCTCTTTTTACCCATTTCTGGGGTTGAGAGCATGATACAACTTATTCACTAAGTTGAATAAAAACTAATAAAAAGCGAACGTAAGTGAAATAAAAAAAACATGATCACAACGGTAAACCCCAGGCAGTAGATAATCTCCTCAGATATCTAGGTACTTAGATCTTTGAGGATAAAGAGAGATCTAAAGAGGGTAGTCAGAAAAATGTCCGAACATGATACTTGGCACATGCCCACATTTTGCACAGCTTAAAAGAATACTAAACATATGACACACACTTTCGATTTTTTGGTTCTAGGGTAAGCTAATTTCCTCAAGATTTTTTCATACACCGCATCACAGAAGCGCATCAAAAAATAAACATACCTTTTTCTCCGCAGTCGGGTAAGAGGAACTGGCTCAATACGTAAAACTAAACCATCAAATTCAAGGTGGTACGGAAGACTGCCTGCTGTAGGTTAAAAAAGAAACGAATCAATACAAATCGTTAAGGTGAAGGCATAAAACTTTGCTCCGTACCAAGTAGAATAAGTTAAGGAAAAATGCTGGATATATTTCGCCGAAAGTTTATTTTCGTTCGGAATGGATTTTATAAGGTTGAAGTGAATTTATTTTTCACGTGTTTCATTTTTCTGGCACATCGGGTAAGTAGAAGGGGTGCAGGTTTGATTAGCGGAGCTCGAATTTTTTATCCACATTTTCTAGTGATGCTATTCATCATTAATACTTAAATGTATATACATAAACCGGAGGAAGCAAATCATCCCTTCCAGAGGAAAAGCAGTGATCTGTAATAGTTACTATCTCGATGAGGAAAAGCTTAAGCTGACCACGATTCTCAGACATGAGAGAAAGAGAGATGTAACTACTGAAAATCATAAGGAGAAAGAGAGATGTACTGAAAATCGTATACTTTTTTGACCATGTTTTTTCCTATGAATACTGAAAATTAAGCTGATTATGATATAGGTACCTACTCAGTTTAAAAACTTTTTTTTCTTATCGCGAATAAGAAAAAGAAGAAATTTTTAAACTGTTCCAGACACTACAGACAGTGAGTAAAAAGTTTCACTTTATGCTGGATAAATCATCTACAATAGTTGCAAAACTTGTTACGGAAACATGAACTAATGCTAAAGCTCGTATCCTTTACCAAAAATATTCCGAATCTGATAAGTTTTCTATGTTATTACTAAAACTACATACCGACAAATACGGTCAAAAGCATAATCTGCATAGATTAACCGTTTTCACATGCCCCAAGGGAACCCTAATAGCATTGAAAGGTTAAATCGATAGCAGACCGAGTCAATACAATTTTGCCGAGCGCTAAGGAAAATAGCTTGAAACTAGAAAATTACTTGAACAAATTCCTTTGCTTATAAGAACACTTTTTGAACAAATTTGGATCTTTGAAGTTATTCGGTGAGTCGTTTGGAGGAAGTTAAAACTGGTATTGGCATGTTTTAAGACAGTCAAAGTCAGCATTAGCTTTCTGTTTCCACTACTGGAACATTCAACCCCTATTTCAGCCCTTTCAAAATATTTTTTACAGGCAAAAAATTAGCCTATGTCCGTCTCCAAAATACAATCTATCTCCTTGCCAAATTTCAATACGATCCGTTCAGCCGTTTAGTCGTGAAAAGTAAACAAAAAAACAGAGCTACTTTTGCATTAATAATATTAGTATGGATGGATACCTAGTTAACTATTAAATCCACATGAATGGATGACTATAGTCTTATTAAAACTAGAAAGATTATAGAAAACCATGAAGCTTTTGAAAGAATCGATTCAACGGTCTGCCTAACCCCTTTCGGGAAACAAACGTGTTTTCGTGTCAGTATCTACCATTAGAACCGTAAATTCAAAGTTGCCAAACCAGCTATTACAATCGAATAAATCTTCTATCGATTAGACTGATTGACAATCGAGTTGTGATAAATCGATGTCGAACCGATTCTGATTAATTGTCTTTGGTAATTGATTCCACGATTTCCCGATTAAACACAATACAGCCGGCAAAAATAATCGTAGAAAAAGCTAGAAAGAATGAAAATAACTTTGACATTAGCGTCATGCGGATAAAGTCGCTGGCGGCAGCTAGTATAGCATTATATTATGTAAACAACTACAAAAAAAAATGTACTTGTAGGTATCTAGTGGGCGAAGCCACTCGCGGAATCTAGTGTATAATAATCACGTACATTATGTAGGTAATAACTTACCTGAGGCCTTACCACGAAGTTCTCCAGAACGATTCCGATTTTAAAATCATCACATTTTAGCTTGAAGTAACACTTCCTCATTGCAATTTGCATAGGTCATGGTGCGAAATAGCAATGCTGTTTAATAAAACCTATAAATGTATAGAATTGTAGGTACAATTTTACAACTTTGTAAATTTTCCACCATTACAAATTTGTAAATGATACTTTTTTATTAAACAGAAACTTGTAGAATTGTAGCCGGTTAAAATTAATTGTATATTACAATTTGTAATGTTTATTAAATAGGGGCCAGATTCGAAGCCACGATTGGATCAGGCAGGACCACTGGACCACCAGCTAAATATTCTCCTTCAGACTGGTGACTGAAAACCGCAGAGGTTTTAAATTTGAACGTTACAACCCGGTCACGTTCACAACGGACAGAACCTATTACCGGCTGTGCTCGGATAGGATAGAAATGAAACCCAGCAGGTGATGTGATTTGCTCGAAAGACTCATTCACAAGTCTTGTAAACTAAAATTATAATAAAAACTATTAATTTATCCTTACTTTTGGGCCATTAGTTATTCCGTTATATTCATCAGCTGATCAAAACAAAAACAAACATGATCACGACTTTAATCCCCAGGTTCGGTAGATATTTCCTCAAATTTCTAGTTATTTAGATCTTTGAGGATATCTAAAGAGGGTAGGCAGAGGTACGTCCTCATTTAAGATTGAAGTACCTGGGTGACCGAGCTATGATCGGATTTTTTTGGTAAACGACGTTTTCTAAAAATGAAACCTAGCTAGATCGATTTATCGCCCTCGAAACCCCTGGCATACTAAATTGCATCCCTTATTACACCTTTACACTTATCACGGAAACTTTATCCGATAATATGCCAAACAGTCAATCAGTCATCAGTCAAAAAAAAAGCAAAACATAAAGCAAGTTTTACATAAATAAACGCCTAATTTACTATATAATCCGCCAGTGTATACAGGTCTTAACTTTGATAACGACCACTGCAGCATAACATTTTATGCAATTGTACGATTCACCAGCTGTTAGAGCTCATTGAATGGACCGAAACAGGGTGCTTGGAGCTTTAGTTTTCTGAGAAGTGGAAACCGCTATGACGACCGTACTATACTCATGAATGAATGATCGAATACGATCTGCTTTAACTGAATGGGAGAACATAGCACAGGATTGCACGTTTGGAACGAATGGGGGGAGCTCTTTGCCCAGCAGTGGGACAAAATCAGCTCATAATAACAATAATAATAATAAAAGGATTTAAGTTCGCCTTAAAAGCTCTTTTCGTGCACTTTATAATTATGTCTCTTAACTTCTTAGATCCTAAAAAGTTAAGAGAACTCTCACGAAATACCAGTTTTCTCACATTTAAGCACTTATCCTTAGAATAAATCGTAGTTATCAAAGAGTAAACTGACGTTTTATTTGCTTAAGACATTACATTATTCTGATAATAGTTTTACCAGAAGTTTGGTTCAATCCACCATATGTTGAAAACTTCAAAAATATATAGGAGTGATCACGTGACCAACCCCGCTAAGGGCGGATTGTTTGGTTACCGTCAAGATGATGAGATATAGAGAAAGCAAATCTCTTATTAGCAAATAGAAGCAATTGGGAAGCAATTTTTGGATAGCATTATAACGTTAAATATGACAGGTGATTATCCTAACGGTAACATTGTTTGAATGACATTTTCTCCAGCCAAACCAAGGTCGTTTTGCGAAAAGACTATGAAAGATATGATTTGATAGTAACAGTACATTGCTGTTTTTATTCTACAACACGCCTTTGAGCGATAAATTCAACACGCAAGTGTTACCAGGGAGAAGTCAAAACAAACTTGATTTGTGACATAACGGTGCATTGATTTATTGAAATGGTGTCAGAGGTTTTTGAAAACATGCCTTTACGGCCTTTCTCATATATTTACTTTCACTATTTATCAGGACTTCTCCTAAACACTGGTAGACGAGACCAATATCAAATGCTTGCCTTGGTTAGAGATTCAGTATATCAGTACTGGAAAGATGAGGAGTGCTAGATTAGCTTGGTATGGACACGCGATGAGTAAGGATGAATATCATGTCACCAAAAAGTGATAGGTATGAGTGTATCTGGATACGCAAGTAGAGAAAGGCCGGAGAAAAAGTGGCCTGATTGTGTGAAAGATGATATGAATGTAAGAGGAGTAGACTCAGAGTTAACGCTTGATAGAAGTGAGTGGAAGAAGAAAGCATGATATGCCGAGCCGACCCCACTTAGCGAGGGATAAGGGCAGAAGAATGATGATGGTCAGATAATTAGTATAGCTTTTCAACAAGGTAATGTTGCTAGCCTTTTGGGTACATTACCTGCGGTCATTGACTTGAACTCGGTCTTCTATCTGTTAAATATTTGTTAAACACTTCTTGTCATTTATTAAGACGCAACTGGTGATGTTCTAGCAGCACCAGTTGTCTTAATTAAAGCAATTTATTTTCAGTTATGTCTGTCTTTCTGTGTGTATCTGGGCTGAGCATTATGCCGAAACGAGTGGAAGAAATCAAATGAAACTGAGCTGGTTTTGAGTTCATACTACGAGGTAGGACATAGGATACTTTTTATTCCAAAATTCACCGGGTTTTCTTGGAAGAGCGGATGAAAGTCAATATTGTGCTTAGCGGTAATTCATCAACGCGTGATCCGATTTTGTTCTTTTTTGTTTTGTTAGAAAGGAGGTACTTTAAAGAAGGAAGGTTTTGTATGTAGTTCAGAAATTATAGACATCACAACTGCTCAGTATCAGCGGGACAGGGGTGGGTTGAGAGGGGTATAAATGGCAATCGCGGACAAAGTTGTGGGTCCAGCTATTGCAAAGGCCCGTCTACTATCTTTTAATCAGTTTTTCAGTTACCATCCATAATTTAAGATGTTTTGTTTCTTCTGTAACTTTCCCGGTGAAAGGATAAGGATGATAATAGCTAAGAATAACAAGTTCTCAAGTTGTTTCTTCTCTTACAATCTATTGAAATAAGTTGGTGGACCGTAAAGCTACAATGTTTGTGTAATAAACGAGTTTTGTGGGTGCATGTATACAAAGGTTGTTTTCGAAATATTTTTATGAGCTATGAAATATTTGAGTAATATAATTGTAGTTTGAAGTTTGTTGTTAGTATTTGTATAACAAAATTACGTTTATATTAGCTGATATAATTTCTGCCCGCGACTTCGTCTGTGCCTTTTACTCGTACAATCCATACTAATATTATAAATGCGAAAGTAACTGTCTGTCTGTTGCGCTTTCACGCTTAAACCGCTTAACATCAAAATCTGTTAAGCGGTTTGGTATGAAATTAGGTACAAAGATAGACTAGAGCTTAAGAAAGGACATAGGCTCCCTTTTATTGTGAAAAAAATGCTTGAAGGGGTTGAAATAAGGGATGAAAGTTAAGTGTAAAATAAGGATACTAAAAAATCAAAATACTAAAGTCACCATTCCACGCGGACAAAGTCGCGGGGAAAAGCTAGTAGTCAATATTTTGACCGTGATAACGTTTATCAGTCTGTCAGTCCGTCAGTAGTGTAAACGTTTTTATTACAGACAAACACGACAGACATACGAACCCATTAACATTATACACACACAATTTCATCCAAATCGGTCCAACCGTTTTGGAGTTACGTGACAAACACACGTACAGAACATTTATATACTCGTATATTAAGATAAACAAAGAAAATACAAAAAACCCTTATTTAAGGGTACTGCCACCATATTTCATAAAACAGCTTTTTAGGGATAGATATTTAAATAACGATATGAAAGGTGTTAACATACATTACTCATATGAATCCACAAGACCTTGGGGTACATTCAATGGCTTCCGAAACGGGTCTTTCTTCCCGACGTAGCCATGCGTGTGGGTTTAGGAGACATTTCCTGGATAATAAATCATTAGAACTTGCCTTGTTCGTTACTTTACACATGGAAGTGAGGTGAAATTAGAGTATTGTACTCATTTTATTCATTGCCATTGAAGAAATGATCTAGTGATTTTTTACCGCAAGTGACTTTTATACTTGTTCATTAATCTTATTAGTTACTAGTTTCCGCTCGTGGCGTCGCCCGCGAAGTACCTACATAAAATATAGCCTATGTTCATCCTGAATGTTCATTCTACACATTGGTGAAAAAAAATTTGAAATCGGTCCAGTAGTTTCGGAGCCAATTCAATTCAAACAAACAATCAAATTTTTCCTCATTATAATACGAGTATTATTAGTATTAGTATAGAAGAGTAACAAAAAAAAATCGAGCTTCCAATCAAAGTAAATTAGTTAAATTTTTGTCTGATTCTGAGTCTTTACAAATAATAAAATTAAATATTTAAAATCACATACCTACATAGGTTTCACGATCACATAATAACTAGCTCTTACCCGCGACTTTAATTCTGAAATTATTGATATCGGTTAACTGAAAAATTTATATTAAGTGCAAAAAAGCTATCAATCACATCGATATAAATAGTTACTAAAGGTCAACTATCGAAAAACGGACTACGCGCATCATTGCTTAACTATACTAATTCTCTATACTAATTTTCAACCCCTATTTCAGCCCCTTCAAGATATTTTTTTTAAAAAACGATAGCCTATGTCCGTCTCCAGGATCTATATCCTTGCTAAATTTCATTATGATTCGTTCAGAAGTTTAGTCGTAAAAATTTAACAAACAGTCAAAAAGAGTTACTTTCGTATTTATAATATGTACTTATTAGTAATGGATGGATTGTCATTTTATAGCATAGACTTCAACAATCGTCTACCACAAATCATTGGACATGATAAAAATATATTTTAAGCAGCCGCGAGGATTCAATTTAATGCGATGAAAAGTCGTGGGGATTCAATTTAATGCGATGAAAAATCGCGAGGATTCAATTTAATGCGATGAAAAACGGCAGAACCGTTTAAAATTACGAAGTAGTCAAATATCGTAGAGTACGTAAATCACATCGCATAAATATTAATGGCGAACGTTTTGGAATGACGTGTCATTATTATTATATTCTCGTCATGTAGGACCGCGATCCTTGGCTCACGTGGTTGAAGGCTCGTTTACATTGGGAGAGTAACTGGAATGAGTCGATCGAGTTGCTTGATAGAGCGTAGTTGAACCGCAACGGATTTTTTTTACAAGCGTCATGTTAGTGTTTGAATAGTTCGACGTAATGTTAAAGCTGATAATCGTCTGTTTCCTTGCTTTTGCTAGCAATAGTTTGCTGAGTAATGACGTCTGTGATATTCTTTTGTTGTGTGTTTGGGTTGTATGTATGACGTACATAATTATGTATACAAGTTCTTTTCGCTGTCACTGAAGCCAAAATGGCTGGACAGATTTTGACAAACGAGGTATCGTTGTATACGTCTGTATTACAAGAGTGACATAGGTTATACAAAAAACAGTATGGCAGTAGAAGTTATTTTCAATTACATTTAGTTAGGTTATATTATTTTTTCCAATAAATATTAGCGTAAAACAATAAGTCAAATTATCCTGAAAAGCTCCATAAAAAAAAGGTATCAAATAATTCATGGGTTGGTCACTAGAGATTCAGATACCAAGCACTGACACTAACTATTATACTAATCTGCTAAAACCTAAACACGTCTAAACAAGGCGTTACTTGTAAAATCTCCACTCACGTGTCGCGACGCAGTTATGTCGTAATAGTATACGTGAAAGGGTTCCGTCTGGGTTCCTTCGTACTCTCTAGATATTTCTGAAATGCCTGCCGCCTCTGAAGGTTCTTAATTTCATCTGAAATTTACCGCATTACCCGCAACTTGCCCTAAAGGTTGGCATAAGAGATTCAAACACCGAGATGGAATAAAAAACTCCAAAAATCTATGGAAATGATCACGTGACTTATCGCTTAGTAATATCACGGCTATGCATAAGCCAGGACTGAAAAATTCGTAGCATAGCGGCACTTTTTGTTAGGTATTCTAAAATCCGTGCATAGCGGGAATCGAGCATAGCGGAACTAATCCATACATTTTACTCCTTTCCATTAGTGACATCGCTATTCTTCCTGTAGTGAACTCAAGAGTAAGGTATGGTATTTACCGACTAACCATGTTTGAAGGCACTTTCATAAATTCTCAAATGGTTCTTAAATCATACTAGATGATGCCCGTGACATCGTCCGCATTGTATTTTATTTTGAGACAAAATGTAGCCTATGTCCTTCCACGTGATGCAATCTATCTCCTTGCCAAATTTAATTAAGAACCGTTGAGCCGTTTAGTCGTGAAAAGCTAACAAACAAAAAGAGTTACTTTCTCATTTATGTAAGAAGTATGGATATCTTAAAAAATGTTTTTTACTCTACCACGTACTATGGACCTACACCGACGCACATGGATGAATGTAAAAAATCAAAGAGGCATGTTAGGATAATAGATCGTCGAAATCCTTAGTCGTCCCATCGGGGAACTTGCGTAACTTAATCTATGTTCGGTACATCATAGACAATATTAGTTATGTATATACATAAGTCAGCATAGTTATATGTCTTAGAATGCACCGAGTGTGGAGTGACAATATGAAATAAACCTAGATTATTTTTACTGTCATTATCCCCATCAACCAGAATACAAAATGTTGGTGGGGAAAATGCCAATTTTTTTATATTTGTCATAATCCCCAGTGAGGGATAAATAAACCTTTCACAAAACTTAAAATCAACATTAACCTTACAGTCCTGTGGTGTTAGTTGTTCGCAATTTTTCTTTTCATTAAAAAGATTTCATCGTGCATTATGATAGCCTGAAATAAAGTTATACTTACCTATTGTTAATTCCCTAGCCCGAAAACACAGAATTGTGAATTCACTTCGCGCTCTCATGAATTATATTTAATCTGAAAGGTAATTTATTCGACTCACACATGAAATAAATTATATTTTATCTCCACGTGTTTAAGGATAAAATAATTGTTGGCATGCTTTTATTTTACAAGTAAATAAATTAATTCGATGACGGAATGCGCGAGTACGAGTATGTGACGAAAATATTTATTATCCTCATCATAATTATACAAAAACGTAAAAATCATCTTCAAATACCCTGAATTTTAAAAACTCAATCGTATGAATAACCTATACTATTGGGCATAACAATATCCTACTTAATATTATAAACGCGAAAGTTTGTTTTTGTTTTTTAATCTATATCGTGCCAAATTTCATCCAGATCCGTATAGCCGTTTCAGCGTGAAAGAGTAACAAACATACATCCAGACATCCAGATATCCAGACATTCTTACAAACTATCGCGTTAATAATTTTAGTAGGATGTAAAAATTAAAAATCCGACTTTAACGTAACTGAAAATAGATTTTTACAGCCGCCATATTATATTTTTTTACATTCTGTATAGCCTATGTCACTCTTGTGATCCAGACGAATCCAAAGACACCTCATTTGTCAAAATCTGTCTAGCCGTTTGAGCTACAGCGACAGCCAAAGGAACTCGCATACATACATACATAAAACACCCCTACATACATACATACAACACATTACCCTTCTTTTTCCCTTCGCAGTCGGGCAAAAAGGAAAATATTCTAATCTTTAAAATTTAAACGATTGTGTTCTTTTGTTCTATTGCTGTTGTACAGGGAATTATCTCGAGGTGGTTCCAAAGGTAATTATAATTTTATTCCCAAGTTTATCATAATCTTAAAACCAGCTCACGACTTGCCGAAGTATTTTTTGGACGCTTTTACTTTTGTTTTTTACCCGACTGCGAAGCGAAGAAGGAGGCTAATGTGTTTGGCGTATATGTATGTTGTTGTTGTTGTTGTTGTTTTTAGCCTGAGCTGTCCCACTGCTGGGCAAAGGCCTCCCCTCGAGTTTTCCAGTCTTCTCGGTCTAACGCCATTTCCTTCCACTGGTAGTCGCTGAAGGTGTCCAGCTCATCTCGCCATCGCTTGCGTGGTCTACCGCGCCGTCTTCCTGTCTCAGGGCTCCACTCGGTGTATGTACTTATGCGAATTCCTTATGCTGTCGCTGTACTCCTAATGGCTGGACGGATTTTTATAATAATTATAACTGTATAAGCCAAATGTCAGAAATAATAAAAACGACAAAAAATATAATATGACGGTTGTAAAAAATTATTTTCAGTAATGTTCAGTCGGTTTTATTTAACTTTTCTGCTTCTACGACATTTCAGTTTCCTGACGATGTTTTCGAAATCTGTTATAAATAACACATAATCTTAGAAATATAAAATAGAACATGTTTTATTCAGAGCGCTGGTGGTGTAGCGGTAGCACCCCCTGCCTCACGACCCGAAGGTCGTGGGTTCAAACCTGGTCGTGCACCAATGATTTTTTCTATTCGAAAAATTTATGTGCGCAATGCCAGTGCTCTTAAACCGTAAAGGAAAACATCGTGAGGAAACTGACATACCCTAAGTCGATACCGACATACCTCGGTCACACAGGAACTAATATTATCGATAATAATATATCTATCGATTTATAAATCTCGATAATCTCCATTGTTTTCATCCAATGGAGGTTATGGAGGAACTAGGGGCTATCTAAAGTTCCCACGAGTATTCCCGAAATATTGCAATCCGGTGATATAGGTACAACAAAAAACCGCGATTTTTATTGCTGCAAAAGTTTTTCGTACACGATACTTATTCGACTAAAAGCCTATACTCTCCCTCGCCTTTGAAGTTACTACCGTTGGGTACATAAATAATTTCTCCGGGTTTTGGCACGTTTTGTGGTCTATAAAAAATGTCCGGGAAATGTACTAAGTTAACAACCTGTTAGATGTGAAAGTTTGTGTGGATGTCTATTGTAAACGTGTGATATTAATTGCTTCAATTTTATAAAATAAACGATCAATATTCGTTGCCGTAATTATCACAATTAGCAAATAAAATAAAAAAAACAATTATAAAATGGGTTGAAAAGTGAAAATGTTGACTGGGATGAAACATTGTGGGTTGAATTGAGAAGCACTTTACATGACTGTAAAGTAACTAATCTTACTAATATTATAAACGCGAAAGTTTGTAAGAATGTGTGGATGTCTGGATGTCTGGATGTATGTTTGTTACTCTTTCGCGCTGTAACAGCTGAACGGATCTGGATGAAATTCGGCACAGATATACTTAAATTATGGTCTGGAATAACCCATAGGCTACATTTTATCCCGGAAAATGTACGGTTCCAGCGGGACAGCTTTGTTTTTGTTTTTCAAGGTACCACGCGGGCGAAGCCGTGGGCGGAAGCTAGTTGTACATAAATTAAGCAAAACCTTCTAAAAGTCTGCATATTATCAGTTCAAACGAGGGAAGCCGTAGACGGATGCTAGTTAGCAATATGGGTCGCGTTTGAACGTTCATGCGTCATTTTGCGGGAGATTAGTATTTTGGTGTTGAATGAGGTCTTGTATTTCAAAATGATGCAGTCTTGACTTGACTTTTGTTATAGATTATCGGACGCCTACGTCATACAAAGAACTTTTTTCAAGAAAGAATTAAACCGCCATCTTTTATTTAAAATTAACTTCTTCTTCTTCTTCTTCAATTATGGCATCTGTCTCTTAGAGAACAATTTTGCCAGTGTCAAGTGTATTTATTTATAAGTATTATCAACGTCACAGAGTCATAGTCAAGTTGTCAAGTCAATTTTAAACAAAAGATGGCTGTTTTGTTGAAAATTTTCGGGATTTCCTCCGATGGAATTTGAAGAGAACTATTCACTCTAATTCACATACTTTACACTCGCATCAAGAACCCGGACTTTATTGGCAAAATAACCACCAAAATTACGCAATAAAACTCAAAATAACACGAGAAAACATAAAAACCTGAGCGACGTAGTTGTCAGGCAAATACACCGCAGAAAATCCAAAATGTTTTTAAAATTAACTTCACAACTTATGACTCTGTGACCTTGACAACAATTACTTAAATAAAAAATACACTTGACACTGGCAAATGTTCTCTAAGAGACAGATGTCATAAATAAAGAAGAAGAAGAATTATTAATATATCAATCTAGTTATTGTTTCTATTGAACGTATCAAATTAATAGCCAATATATAGAGGTTTCCGATAGGCAGTCGATCCCATACAGATATAGTAGGTATTCAAACGGGTTTCTGGTAAGCTGTATTTGTGATTGATGATTACAAAGCCCAGGATTCGTTTTTAGGAAATGTTGACCGTCATATAGCGGTGGCATACACAGTTAAAAATAATTTTATTCAATACTAACTTCCGCTGGCGGCGTCACCCGCGAAGTACCTACATAAAATGCCTATGGTCATCTTGAAACTTCATTCTACACATTGGTGAAAGATTTTTTAAATCACCCTGTCACCCAGTTGTCACGTTGTAACATGCGCGCATACATAATCACGGACTTGATAAGAGGTGACGAAACGTCACGGCGACATAAATAACCCGTGCGCGCGATCTCTTACGGCTTGCCCTTTCATTACGGCCGTCATATAACATTCGCCGCTGTCTAGAAACCATAGACTAATATTGCGGCGTTGCGGTGATTGTAACACTGTTGGGGATGAATACCTTAGTTTGGCGTTTGGTTTGAACTATCAGAATTTGGTCGGAAACTTCTTTAGTATAATCCGTTACTTTCGATATTTAGATTACGTTTCTTTTTGAACAAGTGTGGTGAAAGGCTGAAAGTGCGCCTCAGAGGTACTGTGAAAAATGTGGGCATGTGATGTTCAGACGTGCCTCTGACTATCCTCTTTAGATATCCTCAAAGAGTTTCCATTCAAGCATGAAATCACTAGGCAAATAAAAAAATCTAGGGTCGGCATACAACTCTTCTTGTTTTGCTATCCTATCCTACTAATATTATAAACGCGAAAGTTTGTAAGAATGTATAAATGTATGGATGTATGGATGTCTGGATGTCTGGATGTATGTTTGTTACTCCTTCACGCTGAAACGGCTGAACGGATCTGAATGAAATTTGGCACAGATATAGATTATAGTTAGGAATAATACATAGGCTACTTTTTATCCCGGAAAAATTTAAGATTACCGTGAGATAGATTTGTTTTTGTTTTTTAAGGTACCACACGGGCGAAGCAGTAAGCTAGTAAGCTATTACCCAATACCATCAGATGGGCCGTGTGCTTTCTCCGTCTAAGCATGCTTTACTCCTATCACCTGTGCTAGATGCAACTAGTGGCAGGATAAGGCTGTGACCTGTAGGTAACCGAGATGCTATACATGCTTGGAATACACAATTCGGGATAGCACTTACCTACAACTTACCGGCGGCTCTGATTCTAGGTGGCACTAAGTAAGGCTAATTTTTAAGTTTACGTGTCTCTTTCGTTTATTTCTAATGTTAAATAGTATTTTGTCAATAATATGAGTTTAATAAACTGGAAATTTGTAATTTTTGTTCTTCTTCATGCAGTTTTAGGTGTACGTAAACATAGCACCTAAATAAATAATGATAAACTTAATAATAAAAAAATCAAAAAGTCAAAATTATTTTAGAAGCGAAGAAGGGATTAAATTTTGAAGATTAGAACATTTTCCTTTTTTACCCGACTGCGAAGCGAAAAAGAAGGCTAATGTGTTGTATGTATGTATGTAAGGGTGTATGTATGCGAGTTCCTTTGGTCGGTATAGCCCAAACGGCTGGACGGATTTTGACAAATGAGGTGTCGACGGATTCGCCTAAACCACAAAAGTGACATAGGTTATACAAAATTACAAAAAGAAACAAAATGGCGGCTGTAAGAAATTTTTAATCACATTAAATTGTGTTTTTTAAAGTTAAAAAATAAAAAATAAATATGATCACGACTGTAATCCCCAGGCTCGGTAGATATCTCCTCAGATTTTTAGTTACTTAGATCTTTGAGGATATCTAAAGGGAGTAGACAGAGGCAAGTCCAAACATGACATTTGGTACATGCCCACATTTTGCACAGTAGTTAGTATTCCGTACGTGACAGGTTGCAAGCACATCGCCGCTTATAAGAATACTAACCTATGACACATACCTTCGAATTTTTGGTTCTAGGGTATGCCGGTTTCCTCACGATGTTTTCCTTCACCGTTTCAGAGCACTGGCATTGCGCACATAAACTTTTCGAATGGAAAAACTCATTGGTGCACGACCAGGTTTTAATCCACGACCTTCGGATCGTGAGGCAGGGGTGCTACCGCTACACCACCAGCGCTCTCTTTTTTAAAGTTAGCTTTAGTTATTGCCCCCCTGAATCAAGGTCTATGTAGCACATACGCCGCACAACTCAATATCAGAACAAAGGATATTGGCAGCGCGTGTGTGATCTGAAACTACACGCATTATAGACCTTGCCAATTCGGGCTATTCAGTTTTATGCGCCTCTTGTGTATAGCCGGAGAGTAGAGTAACAACGGTTCTGTAGTGAATGAGACTGTTATGATTGTAATGGTATTGCTATCGGTTATTATCATCTATTTATTAATCCCCAACGCAAAAAGAGGCATGTCGTGCCTGTCTGTGTATCTGTCTGTGGTATCGTAACTCCCAAACGGATGAACAGATTTTCGTTTAGTGTGTTTTGTGTCATAGATAATTTTATCTCAAGTGTTCTTAGCCATGTTTCATGAAAATCTGTTCAGCCGTTTGAAGATTAGCAGCTCTTTTCTAGTTGATGAGGGGATCTGGCTAACTTCCTTACGTCTATCGAATCGAAATTTGGTACCGTGTTACTTCAATGATGTTGAAAGTATATGGTGAGGTAACCATGACCTGATCAACCGTTTGTAGATCATCAGCTCTTTAATAGTTGATGAGGGGATCTGACTACCTTCCATATGTCTTATTGATTCGAAATTTGGTACCTCAATGATATTGAAAGAACATGGTAACCATGACTTTAAATATGGCATGTTAGGGTAAAGTTGAGATGACGGGGGGTTTTTAAAATGTTAAATTTTGTATTATTTACTACGAGCTGTTACACTACTTTTAGATTACTTTCGTTTAAACGTGCATCTGACTACCCTCTTTAAATATCCTCAAAGATCTACGTACTTAACTAGAGATCTGAAGAGATATCTACCAAGCCTGGGGATTACAATCATGTTTTTTTCTATACGTTAGTTTTTTTTTCAACTTAGTGAATAAGTTTTATCCTGCTCCTAACCCTAAAAGTTAGTAAAAAGAGGAGTCAAATTCAGTATAAGTATAACGCGTAAAACAATTTTACACTTTTTCAAAACATTATAGAAACAAAACGCAGACAAAGCCGCAAGCGTCTTTACTAGTGTTCACTATAACGATAACATTTTACCTACATAATGATGATCACAAAGGTAAAAGTCGTTTTGACATTTTACGGGTTTGTTTTTGAAAGGTTAACCCACACTTATGGGAATATTAAAACTTTTATCAGGGTCGGAATTATTGATACAAGCTGAAAAATGTCCCGAAAAATTATGAAGTTCAAATTCAAAACGTGAATTTAATAAAAGGATCATATTGAATCGTCTAAATTTCACGCTAATTCTAGTTCTAACTCCAGTCTGAGATTCAGTGTAATTAATGCATCTTCTCGTGTAAAGGTCGTGGGTGTGACTCCTGGCTTAGTCAGAAATTGGGCTATCAATTATTTGTATAACAGCAATGAAGTCAGTCTTTATAATTAAAAAAAAATTAAGCCGCATTCAGATGAGGCGAGTTATTGTGTTATTTACCTCTAGTCAGCTAAAAAAAAAAAAAAAAAAATATGATCACGACTGTAATCCCCGGGCTCAATAGGTATCTCCTCAGATCTTTAGACACTTAGATCTATGAGGATATCTAAAAAGGGGTAGTCAGAGGCAAGTCCAAACATGACATGTGGTACATGCCCACATTTTGCACAGTAGTTAGTATTCCGTACGTGACAGGTTGCAAGCCCATCGCCGCTTATAAGAATACTAACCTATGACACACACCTTCGAATTTTTGGTTCTAGGGTATGCCGGTTTCCTCACGATGTTTTCCTTCACCGTTTAAGAGCACTGGCATTGCGCACATAAATTTTTCGAATGGAAAAACTCATTGGTGCACGACCAGGTTTGAACCCACGACCTACGGATCGTGAGGCAGGGGTGCTACCACTACACCACCACCACCAAGCCTTAAAATTATTGTTTAAAAAAAATAAAAAAAAATAAACCAAAAAAATATTAGATTTTTTTGATTTGATGGTCACACGATCATTGACACCGCCGTCCACTCTCAAAAGACCCTAATAAATATTTATGTAAGAGCATTCTCAATGTTATATCTTGAATATCTACATACATATGACGGAACACTGCTTTGCATACGATCGTTTATTTGAATGTTATAGTTTTTGCAGTTCCGCGTTATGCAGTTCCAAATCATTCCAAACTTTTAGATTGTGTAAAGATATCTATACCTTTAAACGAGCAATTCTTGTATATGTATATGTATATATAATAATCTGTATCTCGGAAACGGCTCCAACGATTTTCATGAATTTTAGTATGCACGGGGTTTCGGGGGCGATAAATCGATCTAGCTAGGTTTCATTTTTAGAAAACGTCGTTTTCCCAAAAAATACCTAGCAAAGCTTAGTACTTTATATAAAATACGATTCACACTTCAGCTACGATCGTTTAAAATACACGTCGCTCTCGACTTTTACAAGCTCTTCCTTGCAATAAACGCATTATTGGTATCAAATCTGCTCCTAGGTATAAAACAAATGAATTCTCATATAGAAAATAATCTTACCTATATTTTATTTGGTTTTAAATATGACATTAAAATAATGTAACACATAATTAGCAAATACTATAATATTATAAACGCGAAAGTTTGTAAAAATGTCTGGATGTTATGTTTGTTACTCTTTCACGCTGAAACGGCTGAACGGATCTGGATGAAATTTGGCACAGATATAGATTATGGTCTGGAATAGCACATAGGCTACATTTTATACCAGAAAAATGTATGGTTCCCGCAGGATAGTTTTTTTTGTTTTTCAATGTACAACGCGGGCGAAGCCGTGGGCGGAAGCTAGTTAGCAAATAAACGTTCTTGATTCTTGATTCTTGATGAAATTGTGGGTTATTAAATGGATATCATGTTCGGTTTTTCGGTTTAAGTCATGGTCTTCCCTGGGTCTTATTCAGATTTTTGCATTAATGAAGCATTGAGTATTTTTTGCACATTTGTTCATATTCACGTATATCGAATATAAAAATTTGTCCCATTTACGAATCTATCGAATCTGCCCAATAACGAATTTGTCCAATACAGAATTTGTTCTCCACCAAAGGTACAGGTAACGTAAAAGTTCGGTTCCCCTAAGTACCTACCTTGTATCACAGTAGAGTACATCAAGTCGTTCTGAAGACAATTGGTCAAGGCAGAGTGTACCGCAGCTTGGCTGTCGTCCAATTTGCGGCAATTGGTGGCCGTTGCAAGATATTGTGAGCAGCTGGATTGCTTGTACTGTTCCGAATTGGAGCTTATATTTTAACATATTTTGAACTAGCTTTTGTCTGTGACACAGCACGTCTGGTACATACATAAAAAATAGTGTAAGTGTTATTTCGAGAACATTATTATTATTATTAGACGGGTATTTATCGCGTTCAAATTACCTTTTATTTTCCCGACGTTTCGACAGGTTTGCACGCTGTCGTCTACCCGTGACCACAACAGCGTGCAAACCTGTCGAAACGTCGGGAAAATAAAAGGTAATTTGAACGCGATAAATACCCGTCTAATAACAATAATAATATGTTCAGATCGCGTAAGTTTAAAAGTACTTATTTCGAGAACTATTGTTGTAATGATTTTTTGAATTAAAATCTTCAATACCTAATAGATGTTGAATTTCAATAAGTACCTAGTTATTTTTCTAAGTACACCTCTAGACTCCCAAAAAGAAAATCTGGTGTTGTTTGTGTGGTTGTTTGTCAGTCAGTCAGACCTTTTCAGTTTTTATATTATGTAGATAATTATTATGGTAGGTAAATAAACTATAGACTGTCTTCTAGAGATATCACATAACTTTGCCAAATGTTTTTTTTTTTTATTCGAATAAGCAACATGTTTCAGACACCAGGAAAATTATTATAATGAAGAAAACGTGTTGTTTGTTAATTAAAGCATACATTTTCTAATTGCGTGAATTGTAAAAATATTTTTGCGGAAAAAATAAAATATCCTACTATCCTACTAAATTATAAACGCAAAAGTTTGTAAGAATGTGTGGATGTCTGGATGTCAGGATGTCTGGATGTATGTTTGTTACTTTTTCACGCTGAAACGGCTGAACGGATCTTGATGAAATTTGGCACAGATATAGATTATAATCTGGAATAACACATAGGTTACTTTTTATCCCTAAAAAATTTACGGTTCCTGTAGGATAGGTTTGTTGTTGTTTATCAAGGTACCATGCAGGCGAAGCTAGTAATTTTTTTTCAACCTCCGAAACACATAATTTATCTCAAGAAGTGCAATACCATCAATGGAAGTACTTCTCAATTCAACCCGCAATTTTTCATTCAACCCATTATTTCTGTCAGTTCCACCCAACTTTTGGCACAGGAAACTCAATGCCCAGTTCAGTTATTTATTTCCTTCCAATTTGGGATCGTTGCAAGTTGCCCGCGGCGTTTCTTCGTCCACGTAAGTCATAGGATAGAGGGTGATGGATGAACTTCCTGCCAGATCAGACAGTGCGCCAATTGGATTCTATCTTCATTTAAGCTTTGGACCCGCAATCGTACCGCAAAAGACTGTAGGTCTACCATGAGTTGTCACATTTAGATCGGCTGACGTTACTATAGTAGTAATTAGTACGTTACTATGACATCTGTCAAAATTGTTACTCATGGTACCAAATTCTAAGCAAATGAATGAAGCGCAAACTACAGTCGCTGTAGTACGCTGTGACGTAGAATAGATCTAAATGTTACAACTCATGGTAGACGTAGGTACTGTAGGTCTACCATGAGTTTTCACAATCTACACTTGCTAGCGACTGTAGTTAAAAAATGTATGAAAACTTGTACAGCGCCTCTAGCGGATAGTTGGGTACTAAAACGTCACGTAGTTAATTATCCTACGTCACAGCGTACTACAGCGACTGTAGTTTGCGCTTCATGCATTTGCTTACAATTTGTACCATGAGTAACAATTTTGACAGATGTCATTCATAGTAACGTACTATTACTACTGTAGTAACGTCAGCCGATCTAAATGTGACAACTCATGGTAGACGTACAGGGCACGGTATGCGGTGCCGAACACAACTACTCGTAATAGTCGAAAGCGTATGGAAACTATTACATAATTCATCATCATCATTATCATCTCTTCCTGCCGTTAACCCACTAGGTGGGGTCTGCACAACAGGTTCTCTTCCCGCACTCTCCTCTATCATTTCAGTAGTCAGTCACTCCCTTCCTACAAAATCTTTCACACAGTTCATCCATCTTTTTTTAGGTCTACCTCTACCTTTATATAATTACTAGCTCCCACCGGCGACTTCACCTGCGTGGTACCTTGTTCAAATATAGACTATGCGCTATTCTAGAGTATGTCTGTGCCAAATTCCATCCAGATCCGTTCAGCCATTTAAGCGTGATTGAGTAACGGTCATCCATCCAAACTTTCGTTTATATAATATTACTCCCATACGAACTTTCAACCCTTTCAAGCATTTTTTCGCAATAAAAGTTAGCCTATGTTCTTTTTCAAGTTCTAGTCTATCTTTGTAGAAAATTTCATCAAAATCGGTTCAGCGGTTTAAGCATGAAAGCGTGGACAGAGTTACTTTCGCATTTATAAATTAAGTATGGATAGTGTGGATTAATTAATATTCATTTATTCTTGGTTAGATGAAAATCAATAGAATAGAAAAGTAAGCACTTATAAGAAAACCATTCGCAAAATTAAGCTCCCACTCAAATCTTTTTACCAATACATATTTCATTCATAAGTGTATTTGTCTAGTCTGTTGTTTTACCTACCGTTTTATTTAAACTGATTTGAATTTATAAAAGATATGAATAATAAAATACATCGAGATTGGGGATTTACGAGCAAGACGTTCTGAAAAACTTAAAAAAACACAATAGTAAATGTGATATGGAAAACAAATTTAATTATTCAATCTAAATAAATGTTTTATTCCAGAAACATATAACGTGAATTAGGTAAAGATGTGTTCTCGTTTCAACCCAGTCATATTTTTCTTCGGTTCTACCCGTTTTGTTTAGTTTCGGTTCTTGTTTCAACCCACACTGCTATGATAAATGGAAATACTAAAATGTTTTATTAAAATATAATATGTATGTACATTGTATTCTGAAAGACTAATTATGTTTATTTGAAGTCGATATTTAGCTTTTCGTAAAAAATATTATAACATATTGTGATACAAGTAAACTTTTTCTGTTTTCTGATGCTATCATTATTTTATTTGTATTTATTATCGGTTGGTTGGAAAATTTCTATGGAGGGCAAAAAAGGCAGTCACCCATCTTAAAACTGAACGCGCACAGCGTTGCTTAACCATACGTTTCAATACAAAATTTTAACCTTTTTTTCAGCCCCTTCAAGATTTAATAATTTTAATAATAATAATAATTTATTTAGAACAACATTATACATCTATACTAATATTATAAAGAGGAAAACTTTGATTGTTTGTTTGTTTGTTTGTTTGTTTGTTTGTTTGTTTGAAATGAATAGGCTCCGAAACTACTGAACCGATTTGAAAAATTCTTTCACCAATGTGTAGAATGAACTTTCAGGATGAACATAGGCTATATTTTATGTAGGTACTTCGCGGGCGACGCCGCGAGCGGAAGCTAGTGTATAAATAAAAATGGGAACGTTGAACAACTGCAGAAGTTATAAACTGTGTTTTTGCCCTCCTCCGAACGATTATTTTTGAGACAAATAAACCTATGTCCGTCTCTAGGGTATAATTTACCACCTTGGCAAATTTCATTATGATCCGTTCATCCGTTAAGTCGTGAAAAGGTAACTAACAAGCAAACAGTTATTTATATATTAATATTATAGTATATTAGAGTATGGATTCGTAAAGATGATGAAAATGACAGTCAAACTTTCACCATTGCTCGAAACAACTCCATTTATTTAGCAAAATGGATTTTACAGAATAATTGCTTGTCAACAACAGGATCAAAATGGATTAACTTTGGAACAGTAGGTACAGTTAAAATAAATGAGGCTATCACAAAGCTAGCTTAATTTTTGAGTAAATTACTTTTAAACTGAGACCATTGATATTTATTTGTTTTTAATACAAAAAGTTGCCAGTCTAAACGCCGCTTTCAAACTGTTTATTGAATAAAATTAGGTTGAAAACAATAAAGTTCCAAATAGGCTGATTCAACTTGCTATAAATTTTTACACAGCTTAATTTTCGTTACAAAAGTGACTCAATTAATTCATGTTAGGTTAAATAAATTACAACGCCCAAAGTGAAATGTGTCAGTTTTTGTCAATGTCCTGAATTGTTCTGAAAAAGTAGGTTGACAATTTAGCGAAAAAGTTAAATTAGTCCCTAGAGTTTTTGTATTTGGGTTGAATTTCATTTATTTTAGTTTTTATTGTACGAGGATAAAAGATGTATGTAGAACTTATAGAGAATAAAGTTGACAATAACCAATTTTTTGCAAAGAAGTGTCGACAAGTGAAAGGTGTGAAGTTTCGCGGAGTAATGCTCCCATATTTTTTCCGTTCACTGAGTTTTATCACTTACGATTTCCAAATCATGACGAAACAAAAACCAATCCTAGCGAAAGCGCAAACGTAAGCGAACGCCATAGAACGCTTAGCTCACTGGAACATGGGTTGGGTACACCGTCAGTAATTACAAATTAGTGCGCATAGGTACTTGGCCGCGCTGTCAAAAGTGCAGCTGACTGTGACGGCGGGCTTCGCTTATGCGAGAGCGAAGCAAGAAGGTAAAACTATGTTTAGAATTTTACACTTTCAATTTTACTGAGTACCTGGATAACCGAGCTTTGCTCGATTTTTTTTTGATAAACATCGTTTTCTAAAAATGAAACCTAGCTAGATTGATTTGTCGCCCCGAAACCTTCTGTATACTAGATTTCACGAAAATTGTTGGAGCCGTTTCCGAGATTCTGATTATAGTTAATATAATTGCTCGTTTAAAAATTTGAGAACATTTGGGACTCGAACCCGCGTTTTTGTCTAGAGCCTTTTTGTCTCTAGACAAAAACGCGGGTCCAGCAGCTATGCCACCATTCAACCATTCAAGGCCAACGTAAACCTTGATTCCTAGTTTATCGGATTTTTCTCATAGCGCCATCTACCAACGGCAATCAAAAAATATACTTAGGCAATTAAAAAATCTGGTTTATAAAAAAGTAATGATTTTTTTTGGTGTATATTTTCTTCTATGAATATATTCTATTTTTATTCTATTCCAATATTATCGTGGATATATATTTCGCATGGTTCTATTTGGCATAACCTTGTCTAAGCTTCACACGTCTGGTACATACGAGCTCCAGTTCGGACAACCTAATTAAAATAATATTTCCCTCGACTCATACACAGCTTTAAATAAACCAGCTAATACACTTTTAGAAAATACATTAAACTTTGAACCGTTCTTACGACAATCGCTATTTATGTAGAGGCAAAAACTCACGCTACAAAGTATACTAGGGTAAAGAGTATATCGATGCGCGGCCGCGACGCGGCGTAAGCAATCGGAAAACACATTTTCGTCCTGCTCACTCACTTTTCAGTTCCGCGTAAGTGTAAAGCTTCATACTTTTGACTGTACCTACCTACAACTCATAATTTTCTCATCCTACTAATATTATAAACTCAAAAGTTTGTAAGAATGTGTGGATGTCAGGATGTAAGGATGTCAGGATATCAAGATGCCTGTTCGTTACTCTTTCACGCTGAAACAGCTGAACGGATCTTGATGAAATTTGGCACAGATATAGATTATAGTCAGGAATAACACATAGGCTACTTTTTATCCCGGAAAAATGTACGGTTCCTGTGGGATAGGTTTGTTTTTGTTTTTCAAGGTACCACGCGGGCGAAGCTGTGAGCGGAAGCTAGCTCATGATATCAACTTGCCTTCCCTGGACCATGGGTTGGCGACGTCTTTTTTGATAAGATATAAATTTTCCAAATGTCACAATTATTAATATTTTGTGTGACCTACTTTTACGTGGGTTCTTCAGTCTGCAGTTTTCTAAAGTGAACCAACTGTTCTCTTCGGTCTGTGTTCAAGAATTGCACACGTTCTCATGTTTGCCAGGTATTACCGAAAATCTGGAAAATATTGCACAGACCGGCCGCGAAGTGGAAGAAAATAATTAAGCTGCTTAATTATTTATTATAATTAATGGTTTACGCTACTGTAATTCACGGGCCGTAATTTCTCAGGCGTGACGGGGAAATTAAAAGCACATGTGAATTACGTGCTTGTATGTTTTTTTTAATAAACAGGTGAAATTACCCCAAATTTGCAAATTTTTGTCCGGTAATCACCTGGTACCTTGTATCTGTAAGCATATAAACTACGCTACCTAGGTCTTATATAATCTTGCATTTCATCATGCAAAGATTTTTCTCGTAGCACCAAAGCTTAGCTGCTACGCCTGCCTGCTACGCCGTAGCACTTTGCTCCCAAACAATTTATAAACATCGCGATACAATTTTCATCCCGTGTCACATAATCTAAGAACCAAAACAAACTGAGCATCGTACCGTGCCAAAACCACTTCAGTGTATTAATGTATAAGAAGATTATTTTCACCTGCTGTCCTAGGTATAAGGAGTTCTGCGATTCGACGCTATTCTATCTTACAGCATCTGTTTAATTAGCATACTAGAGATTTAACATTATTGCATAAAAGATCTTTGAAAAACTCCTGTCATTGATATAACACTGGAGTTGGTACCTAAATTCATGTAGTAAGTTAACGAATAAAACTATTTTAACTTTGTCTGTGGTAATTGGCTGGGTAAAATGGAGTGGTTGTAATGGCTGATCTGATGGAGTTCTGAGGTTACATTTCTGCTGTTAAATAGGCGCACAAACTTTTTTATTTTGGAAGATTACAAACTTATTTATAATTGTAACAATATTTTTTCAATGATGATCTTGTTTTTATAAAAAACACGTAATAAGTGCAACAGATTAACACAGTTTATTTTATCTTAGATTTCTATTTTTACCCAAGGATTTTTCTTAAGGATGTGCCATCGCCAAATAGAACCCAATTATAGCGCAGCATCGCTCACCTAAGACAACGTCTCGGGATATCAAAACGTATTAATTAAGGATATGAATATTAATACTGATATTATGTTAAAATTTTACTCACTGAAGCCATTTGATGTGGGGCTGTTTGACCCAATTACAAATTATGGAGTATTAAGTTACTTAATTGGTTTAGAAGGAAGAATTATAATAATGGTGACCTAAATACCTTTATGTTCCGCTTATGGGAAAGTTGTCTCGTAAAACTGGATATTACCATATTATTCAGAAAGGAAGTCCCACCAAAGCCGTAATAATAAATGAAAGAATGAAGGATTCATAATGAACAACTACCGTAAAGAAAACTGATGGTGTAGTGGATGCATTACGTTCTGAACCTACCGTCAACTTTATTGTGTATTTTTACTTAAATTTAGTTTTTAAAACCCATAGATATCTTGTGTTGTTGTGTCCCTACTATCCCTTTGTCATCTGTGCGTGTGCTACAAATAAAATCTCTATCTTTATTTATCTTTATCATGGGTTCGTATATCGGTCATGTATCAAGTGTTTGTGCAGAATCCCTGTTACCCGACTGTGAAGCGAAGAATGGTAATGTGTTTAGGGTGTAAGTTTGTATGTATGCGAGTTCCTTTAGCTGTCGCTGGAGCCTAAACGGCTGGACAAATTTTGATAAATGAGGTATCAATTTGTCTGGATTACAAGGACATTATGACAAAATGACAAAAAATAGTTAAACAGTACACAGTAGTATAACAAGTAGCAGCTTGGCAGACTATTTGGTGCTGTTGCAATCACGACTGTAATCCCCAGGCTCGGTAGATAATCTCCTCAGATCTCTAGTTACTTAGATCTTTAAGGATATTTTAAAGAGATAGTCCGAGGCACGTCCAAACATGATATCTGGCATATGACCATATTTAGCTATGTGATTAGTATTCCGTACGTGACAGGTTGCAAGCCCATCGCCGCTTATGAGAATGCTTGTCTATGACACAGAATACTATTCTATGACACACCTGTAAATTTTTGTTGTTGGACTGTTGTGGTATCAAAACAAAAACTGTTTCTTTAAACTCAGAAAAAAGCTTTTTGTAACATTTGTCTTATAAGGTAGCAAACTGAGACCACTTACCATCAGGTGGCTGACAATTTTGTCCCCCACTTGTGGGCAATTTTTTACAGCACTTGAAAAGTTTTTATTAAAAGTTTTCGCATAAAAATTATATGCACATCAATAAAAACATTCTAGGTAGAGCTAAAGCCTCAGCCAGACCGAACGGTAATGACGCACGTTACATGCGGTAAATGTTACACCGTCTACGGTGTTATCATTACTAACTGCCAAAAGACGTGTAGAAAAGTAACTTTAAAATGTTTGTGAATGCGATAGATCGCGCCAACGCGCAAAAGCGTGTCTTTTATCTATTAGCAAGGTATTAGCATAATTATTATTGGATTCGTTTCCAATTAAAAGCACTAGCGATCTAGTTTTAGTAGCTCTGCCTTCCTAAAGTCTTGGGTTCAAATATTAAAAATGACATTTGTTATTCAGCACGAGTTAATGTTAAGGTCGCACAGAATGTACTAGAAACGAGTCGGCCACGTCTCGGCTATTATTTCTATACAGTAATGGTAATGGGCAGTGACCGCGCCGCGTGCTGTGAGGCTAAGGCTTTAGAAAGTAGGTACCAACTTTGGGTCGCATAAAAGTTTTTATGAGTGTTGTTTTAAACGAAACTTAAAATGTTTATGATAAGCGTTACAATTAATAAGCTTAAAATTTATTTTATTAGAACAAAAATAAGTTGAGTAGGTATTTTTATTCTTCTTTTGATGAATAGTTTTAATGAAAAAACTTTTAGGCTAAAACACATATAATAATATCATAGCTTTCTTCAAATCAAATCAAAATTACTCGTATTTTTGGAGAAAAAACATTTGGCATTAAATGAAAATTGAGCTTTCAAAGAAATTTACTTAATTAGGTAGGTATTTGGTAGGTACCTACTCGTATTTATAACAAACATATCTAATACTTTACAGTAGAGCTATCTAAGGAACGCCACAAACTATCTATTATATACATAGCCGGAAGCGTCCCTTATATGAAAATATCAGTATATTGATAAATATAACCTCAAAACTTGCCTAGAAGTTTTCTTTTAACAGTAATAAAGAGTGTTTATTTCATTAGTGACTATAACAGATCACTGGTTCTTTTCCTTTAAGAACATTTTACCTACCTAATCGGGTCCCAATGGCACTTTTTATAGCTATTTTAAAACCTTGTCCATTAATGTCAATAAGGCGATTGAAATCTATTTTTGCTTCTGCTGTGTAGTCTAATCACAATAAAGTACAAAATACTACTTTATGCTAAATTGTAGTTATCCTAATACCTATGTTTATGGGATACCTAGCTAAGGTAATTAGTGCTCTAGAGCCTGTTTAGAGCTATTTTACAAGGTAAAGGCTGCGGTCGCTGTGCTCGAGTGTTCAGTACTAATCTGCTTACCGTGGTCGGTGGTTTTACAGATTCTGGTTTTTCACTGCAAATTTACTATCAGAGGTTTATAAAACAGTTCCTTACACTAAGCTGTACAACAATACGATAAAGGTAAAAAAAACAAACAAGATTATTATAATCAGTTTGATTATCGTATATACTTAGATCTTTGAGGATATCTAAAGGATATCTAACTATATTTTGTAGATATAAGAATACCAATAAAAGTGAAGAAGATATTGATCCCACTTTTATCTTTTATTGTACATAGGTAATTATCTAAGTTATTACAAAGAAATGATTTTTCAACTAGCTTCCGCCCACAGCTTCACCGCTTGGTACCTGGAAAAACAAATCAATTCTATCCCACGGGAACTGTACATTTTTTCAGAATAATAAGTAACCTATGAGCTATTCCAGACTATAATCTATATCTATGCCTAATTTCATCCAGATCAGTTCAGACGTTTTAGCGTAGAACATAACATACATACGTACTTACAAACTTTCATATTTATAATATTAGTACGATATAGAAACTTAAAGTTTACACAAAAAGGTTTATCATGAAACTTTGATCTCTATCAAATCAACGTCAAATCACTGTCAAAAACACAAAAACTGCAACAATCTTAAGTTTTTTAATCAAATAACAACAAGCATCAATGAATTTTAATTGATGGATGAGAAACCATCGCCGGGCAGACAAGAAGAAATACCAGAAGAAAAGAAGATTTTAAATGAAAGTTTGAACCGGGATAATGCGGGGCCGTCCGGGGCATTCTTACCCGGAACAGTCCAGAGTCCCAAATCTAGACCAGGACTCTCCAAATCAGAGCACAACATCCGACAAATCATCACTCCTCAAGACGTCACCAATGCTCTGAAATCTCTAAGTTTCGGAACACCAACTCAAGCGATCAAAAACATCAACATGCAAGAACTAAAAATCCCTATCCTCAACAAAGATGACGACAAAGCCGATGAGTCAACTACATTACTTGATATTAAAAAGTTCATGGCATCATGCTTTAAGCTGAACAAGGAAAACCCAGTCGTGATGAAAGAGATACCCTTGCAGTCTCTTATCACTGTGGGAAGTGCACCGAATGAGGTACAAGAGCCTAATGCAAGCTGTAATGTCCAAACTGAATGCTTGCCTGTACTCACGGCGACGAATGAAGTTATAGTGACCACGATTGAACCTAAAGTCTCAAAGGATAAGAAGAAAACTTCAGGGAGTATGTCTGAAAGGTCTGATCTGGGACTTGGGCAAAGGGATTCTTTGTCCAGTATCGGGTCTAATGTGTGCAGGATTTGTATGACTCGTGGACGGGAAAGGTAGGTCAAAACTTCTTTACATCCATTTCTACATCCAGCAGTGGTATCGGTTAGTGATAGGTTTTTTTATATTATCACTAATTCAATACTCCTAAACGTCTCAAATATCATTGACTAGCTGATGCCCGCGGCTTCGTCCGCATTGATGTCAGTTATTGCGACTTAAAAACTTGACAAATTATATACTAAAAAAACCTTTCTCGAGAACCACTCTACCCATTGCTGAATACAGCATGAAAATCGGTGCAGTAGTTTTTGAGTTTATTGCTAACAGACAGACAGGCAGACGCGGTGGAGAACTTTGTTGTATAATATGTAATGATAGTGGTATTATCGATATTATATAGTAACCGAGACTTCACTAGTTAACACTCACTTATAGTTTTGTTTTGGCCACTATTTGTAAAGTCAGTAAATTATTACACCATTAGCCATTATTATTACCATTATAACCATTATTACTTACATTTCCAATCAATTCGTTGTGTTAGTAGTTTGTTGGGCAACAATCCTAAAATTTGTGGTCTGGTGGTTTTTAAATAAGCTTTAAAACTGATGGTGAATGGGCCAGTGTGGTGAAAAAATCCAGTCAAACTCGCGACCTCAGATTCTAACCCACGACCTATCAAATCAGAGAGCGGCTAGCTCCCACTGGCACCGCAAATAGCGTCAAAGTTATGTAGTTTATTTGCGTAGAAAATACTGCCTGGAGATTCTATCTCGAATGTTTTCGAACAAGTTTTGGAGAATCCGTAAACTTTGTTGCTTTACTACCAATTTGGGTGATAGTATTATATCTACAGGGTGAACTGCTTCTAAGTCCTGAACTGAATCATTCGCAACACCAATGAAACGCTTCAAATGTTAGACGTGTAGAATAGACGCTGTATGGATGTGTAAAAGTAAGATGGAGTTGCCGGTTATTTCCTATAAAGCCAAGAATCCAATATTTTTATAAAAGCTGGCTACTGGATGGTTGGCATAATTGGTAGCTTGTTGGCCGGCTACAGACAGCAGTTTCCAAATACACCGAAATATTGGATCACTAACATAATCAGCTTAAAATAGAAAATAGACACCCTGTATTCATGTGTTCTTACAACTGTTAGTGCATTTTATGTTATCGACTGCACTAAACTATTGTCAGAAAACTAGTTTAGTTGTAACAGAAACATTCTAGAATTCCTTTCGCTAGTTTCAGATCTAGCGATTGTTGAACTTTATTCGATCGTTAAATTAGACGTAGGAAAAGACCGGTGGTAGACTAGACATGCTATTTTATTCATTAACTTTTATTCTCACCGAAAAATCTCCGCACGTATTGGCCATGACTTTTCTGTAGATACGTAGGGTTGACTATGCTTATAGTAAGCTATGTGCATACTCCTTCGAAAACACGTTCCATGTGACTTATGTAAACATTCAGACATCCAACCATTTTATAATACTTTAACTTCCGCCCACGGCTTCGCCCACGTGGTACCTTGAAAAGCAAAAACAAATCATCCCACGTATATTTTTCCGGGATAAAAGGTAGCCTATGTGCTATTCCAAACTACGAGTATAATCTACCTTTGCCAAATTTCATCCAGATCCATTCAGCTGTTTTAGCGTAAAAGAGTAACAAACATCCATACATACATAGCTACAAACTTTCGTATTTTTAGTAGGATTAAGGCCGAAACACACCAGAAGCGTAGACATGTACCTACATACGTACCTCTACGTTTGAAAAATTTACCAACGTTATAACAGTGCCCTAAAATGGTAAGAAAAACATCACGAAGAAACCGCTTAGTCGGCTTTAACTTAGCAGTTACATTATCCTTGTTTCAGATTAATATCCCCATGCAACTGCAAAGGTTCTCTTGCGAACGTCCACCTGAGCTGCTTAGAAAGATGGCTGAACCAGGTGGGCAGAAACCACTGCGAGTTGTGTGGATTCAGGTAAGTAAAGTTGAGCTACGGACTAAATAAATAAACATTTGTAGACATTTTGCACAACGCCATCTAGCCCTGAATTATGCAAAGATGGAATCAGAACACTGGTACCACCCCAAATGTAGTGGATGGTGAACCTGGTCGTGCTCCAATGAGTTTTTCCATCTTTGCATTAAAAGACGAAGGAAAACGTCATGAGGAAACCGGTATACCCTAGGACTAAAAACTCAAAAGTCTTTGTCTTAGACTGGTCATAACTTAGTATTCCTATAAGCGGCGATGGGCTTGCAACCTGTCACGTACGAAATACTAACTACTGTGCAAAATTTGGACATGTACCATGTCATGTTTGGACTGTTCTGACTACCCTATTTAGATATCCTTATAGATCTAAGTCAGTATAGGTCTGAGGAGATATCTACCGAGCCTGGGGATTACAGTCGTCATCATGTATGTATGTATGTATATGGAATCAGATAGTAACTACACTTATAGTAGACTCTACCTAGATAGTAACTATCTTGTCATCGTATCACTAGATCTTACTAGAATCTAGACACAAGATTACAAGAGACACAAACGTATGTATACAAAACATTGTAGGTAATGACAAAAGACTTTATCGAAACAATAAAAATGGTTGCAACTTCAAAGCAGGTTCTTTTGCTGGAACGTTTAATTCGCAAGCTGGGAAGGTCGATTGTTAAAACTTATTTAACGGTCCTGTTCTGTAGGGACGCGACGATGGATCGGTTTTACAAGTTTCCGCGGTTGTAACTCATCTGGGAACGGTTGCGTATTAAGGATCTAAATATACATAGGATAGATCCTAAAAGTTTGGACCAAAATAATTACATGTACCTACATAGATGTACGAAAATACACTAGCTTGATGACGGATGATAGGGGAGATGACGGATGATAGGGGAGAGATGACGGACGATAGGGGAGAGTGGGGGAAGAGAACCTGTTGTGCCGACCCCACCTAATGAGCTAAGGGCAGGAAGATGATGAGATGTACGAAAATAGTCACTCAAGCTGGCTTTATCCCTTCACCATACTGTACCGCTTCAAAATAACCAGTGCTAGGTACCTACATACGTAAAGTAGGTACCTAGTTTAAGGGTGCAATCTCTTATTCGTATTAATTTATTCATCGTTTCATGCTGGTAACATTTAAAGATTATAAGAGATTGTGTGTTTGTGTCTGCATCAAACGCTGGGTACTGACATGGTAGACAAAAAATTTGGATCACAACTTGACTTGTAGCTTGGCAACTACATAACAAAACAAGGGGCATACAAAAATGCGCTAATGCCCAATGAGTTACTAGTTATTCTTATTGGCCTGAGGTTAGCTCTGGAAACGGCACTAAGATTCGCCTATTATGTAAAAAGAATATTCTTAAATGTTATCGTGAACATTTTGTTGAATTTTTTTGTTCCTAGGTTGAATTTGCTTTGAGTTAGCGTTTTCACAAAGCATTATACGGAGTTGATATAATTATTAACGTACAATTTATCTGTGCTAGAAATTGTCTGCTGCAAGATAATATTTTTAATATACGAATCGTTTTGAATCTATTTTTGCGCTAATATTTTGAAAAGTGCATCTGAAGTGCACATTGATGATTTTTTTTTTTTTTTTTTTTTTTTTTAATTCTAAATTAATCAAAAAGTGTCCATCAAGGTTGCCCTAAAGGGATCATAACAGTTTTTCCAATAATTAGTTAGAGCTCGTAACCGATGCGCGCTCTACCGCCTACGAAATAACTTTAAAAAATATAGAATCGGAAAGAAGAGGATAGTAGGATAGTTGTGAATATCAACATCAGCATCACAATTCGCTGATCAAATATCCCATCAAAAACATAAATGTGAAATGAGAGCCAAGTTCAATAAGTATGTTTTACTTAGTCGTTGACTTCAGCGACAAAAGAAGTGAGATCTAAACGGGTGCCAAGTACAATGGTCAGTCCTGAAACTTATTTATAACAATATGAAATATTTTTAACAACTTTAAAATATCATTTCATCTCATAATTTAGGATATTATATTGAAACCTAAGGTCTAACTTGGCTAGTTCTCATTATACGAATTACCTTCCTATTATTAACTACTTACCTACTATGTCCGATCGCTAGTTTCTACCAGCAAGCCAAATTTTTAGACGAATAAAATAAGAACTTGCAAATAATTCGTACTCTTAAGAAAACTAGCCAAGTAAGACCTTAGGCTTCAATATAATATCCTAAATTATGAGATGAAATGATATTTTAAAGTTGTTAAAAATATTTCATATTGTTATAAATAAGTTTCAGGACTGACCATTGTACTTGGCACCCGTTTAGATCTCACTTCTTTTGTCGCTGAAGTCAACGACTAAGTAAAACATACTTATTGAACTTGGCTCTCATTTCACATTTATGTTTTTGATGGGATATCATTACTTTTTGTACAGAACTTATTAGTAAGTTAGTACTTATTCTTATATTATTACACATATATAATCTACCTGCATAAACGGCTCAAACTATTGGCACATTGTAGGTATACATACTAAGCAGGTAGGTAGGTACTTAAGTACTTACTGAATAAGTATACCTACCTACTACCTATCCGACAAGCCGAGACACACTATAATCTAGGCCTGAATAGTTATCTAGCCATATCTATCTACCTGCATAGACTGCTCAAACTATTGGCACATTGTAGGTATACATACCTATAGTCATACTTACCTATCTGCATAGACGGCTCAACTATTGGCACATTGTATACCTAGGTAAGAGTGTACTACTTACCAATCCAAGACACTACTTCCACTCGTTATTATATTCACGTCAAGACCCTATTAAAATCCACATAATGACCGACTGTCATCTATTTAGATTGCTATTCTTATATTACAGGCGCTAGTAAGGGTTCCTAGGAGAATAATTAATTGAAAAAGTACGTTAAAAATATAAAAATTTGCAAGTTTCAGATTTTTTCCTTTGTATCCACCCCACTACGTACCTGGATGCCAAATTTGAACGTTCTAGGTCATCTGGAACTGGGTTATAATTAACGTCTATAGGTCAGTCAGTGATAAAATTTTTCATAAAAAACCATTTTTGGACGTTGATATCTAAATAACTGTTTGAGGTGTGTTTATGAAATTCGGAGTACATATTTTACTCGCAAGTGGCAATAGATGAGCCAAATTTGACTTGTTTATGTGAAATAGTTTTTGAGTTACGAGGGGGTGAAAATGGCTCCAAATGGTTCGTGTAATATTACACACGGTGCGCGCCTCGCCCGTTCGCTTGAACTTGGCTTGACACGCTGCCGCGTGTCTAGATCATGTTGTAGCTTTTTTAAACATGGTTCTGTAACAAAACATTATTACTAACAGCTTCTAATTACTAGCGGTGAATTGTTTTATGGAAAGTTTATTGCCATAAAATTATTATTATTATATTTTTGGTTTATTGCCTTGTGTATATTGTTTGTAAGTATCATAATTCAATCACAGCACTGTTGCTGATAGACATTCATTATAATTGATTGCAACTAGAGTTCCGTAATAGCCACTCTGACTTCAATTATAAAAAAAAACATTTAATAACTGTATATACCACCTACATCACTACCATCGGAGTAACTACAATCCGGTCTCCCGACTAAAGATCTGGGCGAAACTAGGTTTTGGATTAAGCCGGGTTAATTGAAGTGGCAAAATTGAATCGTTACGGCAGTCTGCGAGACTTGTCCGTCGCTCAGACAGTCAGATTTGCTTATCAATAGATTATCTCGTCCGAGTCTAATAGCCGAACGAAGTAGGACTTAGCTTAGATAGTTCTATCGAAAATTCGTCTTCCCGTAGGTCTAGCGTAGTGGTTCCCAAACTCTTTTATTTCATAGACCACTTTCAAAATTTTGCTGGATCCGGTGGACCCCCAGCATCTACATCTACTAATTTATAAATCTTGAAAAAAAAGTGAAGATTAGATCTATCTATCTGAGTTTCAACGACGATTAAAAGATTTCGAAAAAAATCTTTTCCATTTCCAAATTACCATTTTTTTCTCAATTTATTTATAAATTGTCTTATTGAGAAGGTTTAATTTAGGTATCATATTATTTAAACTAACAAGCCAACATTTTAGTTCTTCACTATCGAAACCGTCGAGTCTCCCTTGGACCCCTGGGGGTCCACCTGGACCACTTTGGGAATCACTGGTCTAGCGTCATCTAATTAGTAAAATATTTTTAGAATCGACTCAATAAAATTCAAATTCAAAATATCGTTATTCATTAATCATGGGATCATTTTGAATCGTCATACATATTAGGTCTTCCAGTCCGTGCAGAAAACAAATCTATCCCACGGGAACCGTACATTTTTCCAATATAAAAAGCCTATGTGCTATTCCAGACTATAATCTATCTCTGTGCCAAATTTCATCCAGATCCGTTCAGTCGTTTCAGCGTGAAAGAGTAACAAACATATATACATTCATAAATACAAATTTTCACGTGTATAATGTAGGATGTTTAGGTAATATTAATACATACTTAGATGAATCATGTACCTACCTATTTATAACCTACTATTTTCATTATTATAATATTGCGAATGCCCAAAACACTAACTCACATAACTATGTAGGTAGCTACTTAGGTACCTACTTATATTTGAATTGAAAACCACTTTTAGGCGAAAGCAACATTAATACCTAGGCAACAATGTGAGAAATAGGTACTTACTGTCAGTTAACTTAGGTACAAAACTGTAAGTAGGTATATGTACTTAATTCTGTTTATAAAATGAACACGAAATTATTTTTGTAGGAAAATCCACCTAAAACTTTGCGTAGCCCATTCAAAGATTCATTCAAACAATTTAATTTTCAAATACCTTTCAAGAGGCGAAGAGTGTCGTTCACGTTCCATTCTTAACGTTATTTTAAAGACGTGATTTTTAGATGAATTCTTGGAAATAATAGAAAATGTAAGTTGAAGTTACGTTTTTATATAATACTAGCTTCCGCCCACGGCTTCGCCCGCGCGGTACCTTGAAAAACAAAAACAAATCTATCCCGCGGGAACCGTACCTACATTTTTAGGGATAAAATACTTTTATTATAATCTGTATCTGTGCCAAATTTCATCCAGATCCGTTCAGCCGTTATACAAACAAACAAACATCCATGCATCCTTACATCCATACATTCTTACAAACTTTCGCATTTATTAATGTTAGTAGGATATCTAGCGTGCACGATCATTTGGATGTAATGCTTGTGCTATTTATAAATCTCTGAACGCTTCTGTGCTTCGATGGTCAATAAAGAAGCATAGGTAAAAGTCTAGGCTCTGACAGAGGCTTAGCTCTCATCACTACACTAGTTCGAAAGAACTAGTCTGTATGTAGATAGTAATAATTATGTTTAGTAGAAATTATAAAAGTAAGTTTCCCGCCTACCAACTCATAATCGTACAGAAAAATAAAAAAATATTGCCACAATACAAAATTATTGAATGAATGATACAGTGTTGCAAGTATTATTTGCATAATACATATAATGAAACCTATCGAGCTACACAGCATTTTATTTGAATTTTTGAAATTAGAATGTAATTTTTCATAGACAAATTTTGTTTACTTAGATATGTATATAATCTATATTAATACTGCAATTAATTATGGTGCCCACGTTACCTGTTATTTTGCAATAGATTTTAGGGAGTTCCTTAATGTGCTTAAAATAAAGCCTCGACCACAGTATCCGCTAATGTTACAGCTATCCGGCAATCCGGACGCCGCGCTACACAGTGCTTCAAGCGCTCCGACTGTGGTTTGGCAATCCGCGGAACAGAAGCCACCTGCAGGTTGGTCGATTGTTTTATAAAAACACCTACTGTCTGCACACTTGAGAAATATTTAAACTAGTACTACCGGCAGACTTCGTATTTATTTAGAAAACGTTTGTATGGAAATAGAAAAGGGCTATTTTTAGGGTTTTCCCGGCAGTTATTCGAATTTTTCTTACCTTTTAAACCTTCCCTAGACCTCCACGAACATTTCAAGACCAAGATAAGATCAATCCGTTTAGCCGTTCTCGAGTTTTAGCGAGACTAACCGAACAGCAATTCATTTTTATATATAAAAAAGATTTTTTGATAAAAATCGAAGAATTCTCAGACGCCATTATTGTTTTTTTTTTACATTTGTGCAGTGACACTATGATCCAAACGAATAGAATGACATCTCATTTCGCAAAATGCATTCGGCCGTTCGGGCTCATATTTACATATAAAATCTAATCTACATAGATTCATACATACCTACCTACATTATACTCATAGGTTGTTAAACACTTGTTATAATTATACCTGACTCCTTCTTTGTAGTAAAACAAACAAACACGATCGCAGTGTTAATCCCCAGGTTTGGTAGGATTTTAGGTCTTTGAGGCCTTATTTATTGTGGCGTGGGAAATCATTTTCGTTAAAAAAGTTTCAGCGAGTAACAGTGTGACTCATTGGAAACCCATCTTTAGATCTTTGTGGATTGTCTAAAGAGTGGTTGAAGTCTAAGGCATGACCAAACCTACCTACATTAATATTTAGCACAATACGACCACTGTTTGTACTGTAGTACCTACCTAAGCATTCTGTAAGTATCTACATGACAGGTTGCGAGCTCATCACCACATACCTACCTACTTAAAAGAATACCTACCTACTTTGAAACTTAAATTAATATTATTTGAATACAAACAAATGAAGGTATGTGTCATAGGTTAGTATTCTTATAAGCGGTGATGGGCTTGCAACCTGTCACGTACGGAATACTAACTACTGTGCAAAATGTGGGCGTGTACCAAATGTCATGTTTGGACTTGCCTCTGACTACCCCCTTTAGATATCCTCAAAGATCTAAGTAACCAAAGATCTGAGGAGATATCTACCGAGCCTGGGGATTACAGTCGTGATCATATTTATTTATTTATTTATTTTATTATGAATACAAACTACATAAATATTTCTGTTATCATTTATTTCACTAATTAAATGAAAAAAAAACAGGTGTCTAAATCTCCAGTTCAGTAGGTACTCCTCCCATTGTAAAACCCCGTTAACCCATTCGACGTCTATTTTCCAAGCGCCATTTGTGTTCGCGATTCGTCTTCACATTTTTTCAGTTTCAAATGTTTTTTTTCTTTTTTTTGGCGATACAAAATCGGGACGGGCGTTTAAACTGCCGTTTGTGTCGTAAAAGGTGGTTTATGGGTCCATGTCACAGCGATAGGTATTGCACAGTAGGTACATACATACCTACCACTAGTTGTAGGTACATAGGTAGGTAACAATTTTCTTTGTCGATATCACACATAAACAATAGTACCTGGGTGACCGAGCTTTGCTAGTTTTTTTGGGGTACCTAATCGACGTTTTCTAAAAATGAAACCTAGTTAGATCGATTTATCACCCCCGAAAGCCCATGTAGTATACAAAATTTCATGAAAATCGTTGGAGCCGTTTCCGAGATTCAGATTATAAATATATATAACAAGAATTGTTCGTTTAAAGGTATAAGATTAGTACCTGGATGACCGAGCTTTGCTCGAATTTTTTTATGGTAAATCGTATTTTTTGGAAAATAAAACCTAGCTAGATCGATTTATCGCACTCGAAACCCCCTAGGTATATACCTACTAAATTTCATGAAAATTGCTGAAGCCGTTTCCGAGATTCCGATTACATAATATACAAGAATTGCTCGTTTATAGGTATAAGATTACCTAATAAATAATAATAAATACATGGAAGTTAAGATAAAGCATAGATACATAATAAATTGGTGGCAATTTGCATTTATCTAGGAAAGGACAGGTTCATTCATAATTATTAAAAAAAAAACAGTTTTAGGCACGTTGTGGATTGTCAATGTTTTTGGTGTTGCCCGATCTATGCATTTATTGACCAAGTGCGTGTTTAGAGACGAGGTTCCGTACAAATATAATTTTAAAATTGTGACGATAATAACATTTTTTACGTTTTCGGCAGTAAAAATGATGGTTTGTGTTGTAAAAGTTGGTTTATGATCGAGTTCGTCATTTTACCTACATTTTCCCTATGATACATTGTAGGTAAAATCCCGTTGGTACCTAGGTGGGCGGCTAACAATGTCAAACGCGATAGAACTTAGTATTGAATCTTTTGTTCATCTAATTTTATTCTTAATCTGAGTCAAGTAAAACCTTCCCAATAATCCAACAAGCAGGCCTGAGCTTACAACCTAATAATGAAGCTTGACGCAAATTTATTGATTTAGCCCCTTGGGGGAGAACGCAATCTGTCACTTGGCGCTTGTACGACGCTAAGGGCTAATTAATTTAGCTTGATTTCAGAACGGTTTCGCTGTGATTGTCAGAATTTGATGGAAAAATTAGGTACTCTACCTACTTTCTAATATAAGAAGGTCGTGATTGTAAAAATTTGATGAAAAGTTTCGGGAAAGTCAACGTTGGTTTTGTTAGTGGGTACCAAACTCACTAACAGCTGTGATAGAACGATTAAGGATTGTTGTATAATGACGTAGGGTTAGCAATGGTTTTTGTCCAGTTGGATATTGTTGAAGATTTTGTTAGATACCGATTCTGATAATTATCTGATATCTGGTTTTCTTTGTACTTAATTGAAAAAAATATCTTTCATCGGGTATAATGCCGCCTATTTATGTAATCCAGGAAATATGTAGGTAGGTACCTACTACGCGTAGAAGTAAAGCGGACGTGACGAATCTCAATATTCCAAATATGTCGCCACTAGCTCGACGACGCGGCGGCGGTGGTGACGAGTCACTGCCGTAGCTAGAATGAATCGGCTTTATCCATTATTTTAATTATTTTAATTGACTGCTTGGTTTTGCGTTGAATTAAAAAAAATGTCTAGTTTAATAGGTAGATTTATGATCTGTAACAGCGTAATTGAACGGATTCAAAAATTATCAAAAAACAACAGATTTTTAGGGTTGCCAGACTTTATAGTTTATCGGCTAGGTAGGTTCTGAAGCTTGCACCTTTATACGCGAGTTGTTTTGTTTCACGGTTCGGTGGTTCCGTGCAACATTTTTATTGCATATTTTCTTTGTAAATTGCTAGGTTTCTGTTTAGCTTCGGACCTATTCCAGTTTTACAAAATATCAATAAAACTTATTTAGATATTTTCGTTGTTTTATAGAGCTTCTATAACGTAAAATAACAACACGTTCTAAGTCGTCACACAATAATTCACACCCGCTGCTGACCGCAAGATGGCGCTGTCACTCCAAAGGAGGTTTCAAAGATAGCTGACATGACACTGAGCCCGTGACATGACACGCACATATTGAATTCTGTCTCGTCCTTGCCTCTTATTGAATTTGCTCCATGTCACCCAACAATTTTGTTAATTTTCTATGATTAATGTATTGGAAAATTTACTAGCACACACTTTTACTTCGGCATTGGAAACTTAATTAGGGTAGGTACCTACAGTGATTTATCTGTTGAAGAAAATAATACCTATCTCATCTCTGATAATACGTAAATAGAAGTAGTAAGTTAGTTATATGGTTTTCAAGCTGGACGCTCAAAATATTCGGATCAATTTGGACCATATCCTCTTAGTTTCTCTTCTAACAACTGCATGATAATTTCAAGTTAGTGAATCTATAATATTTACAATAGGTATTTATTTTTTTGAACTTTATGTTTGTAGATAGTTAGGCACCTACCTATTAGGTTCTATAAACAGCACTAATTTATATAGGTTGCTATTTTTAGAGTCTAGATCACAATTTTACACTTAGCTGGAGGTACTTACCTAGTATTTTTTCTATTGGAAACAATTAAATATTTTTGTACCCACTCGGGTATAAATGTACAATTTAATTTTACTTCGATACCTATATTGCTGACAGTGGCTTTCTGATCAAAACTATTCTACAAAACGCGGTGCTTTTTATCGAAAATATAATATTAACCTAGGTACCTATGTACCTACCTACTTAAAGCCATGATCTATAAAGCTTAGTTATACCTACCCTACCGTTTCCGTTTCAAACTAGGTAATCCTTGATCGTAATTAAGCAACGTTTGGATTGCTGATTTGACACTTCATTAGTCAACATAATTAGGTAGGTATTATAAGATCCAATGTTCTGATTGTGTCTGTTTGACTGACTTACTAGCATAATATCGCACACAACCAATAGATACTACCTACTGGTCGTAGAGCTTTGTAATTTGGGGGGTGCATTGTACACAGTGAACGGAAAAAACACTAAACATTATAAAGGGAAATATCCGCGAAACATGACAACAAATTTCATACATCGAAACTCCTTCGTGATTTTGCCAAAAATTGATTAATTTTGACTTTATTTCCTCGAAGTTTGGGTTTAAATTGCCGTCTAACGTGTAATAAGCTTCTGTAAATTTCATTGGCATAATTGACAAGCCACGTCTACCAGGGCTCTTTTTATGTGGGGTCATTTTTTTGCATCAAGGAATGCTTCCATGTTTATATGCGAAAGGAATTCCAGTTTAGCACTAAGGTCAGGCGTTAAAATTTATATGAAAATAACTAGGTACCTACCTGTGAATGAAGTCACGAGGAGTACCACTAGTTAATAATAATAATTAGGCTCAGGTATTCTAATTAAGATCTTGACTTGGTTCAGCAGATTATCTAAGTGACATAGGATGTACCAATCTAGTATTATCTAGTACTTACTTATAGGTAAGTGAATAGGACGGAAGTAGATACGACTCTACTTCATCTCATCTCATCTTCATCACTACAAATCTCTTTTTTTCAGTCTGACTGTCTAATATTTTGGCTTCTGTCAACCGTGACCGCTGGTTTGCTGGCCGTATGCATCGTTGGCACACAATACTTTGTGATTGAGGGGAACAAATTTGGTAAGCTTGATGCCGGTTCTAGGAAAGAGGAAGGTGTGTAAAAGTTTTTATTTTTATTTATTTTTTAAAATAGTACTTGGCATTCATTAGATACTTGTAAGGGAAAATATCTGAGGAAACTGATAACAGATAAGAAAAAGATGCCTGTTAGACTTTTCTTTGAGATGATCCATGATTCTTAAAAGCAGTTCAAAAGAGCTCTTACTTCTTAGACTAGGAGTCAGTTGAGAAATAAATAACCAACTTTGAAGATATTGATTTCCTTAAAATCGATGATTTTTTTCTTTGAATTCTACTTACATTAAGTAAATAAACTATGACGAATTATCTAACGATACTAAACGTTTTAAAAATTGTAGTAAACTACTGCGGGTTTAAATTTACAGGTATATCCCATCGCATAACCGAAACAGCAATGGATTTCTTCATGGCGATAGTGCTCTGTGGATACTCTGTCACAGTATATCTTCTTTGGAAGGATCATTATGTGATGTGGAATAGATGGAGGCGAGCGAATGTCAATGTCAGACTATTGCTAGCTCCTGATGCCAATCCAGTGCCGTTCGCGCCTAGGCCTAGATATAATGTTGTTTGATTAAAGTATGTGGTAATTTTTGTTTAACCTTTCTTTTCAACTCTGCGAATCGTAGAGTAGATATTTATGTAAATATAAATAGGTTAGGTACCTATATAGGTATTTATTTCATTTCTCCGAATGCGCAATTCAAATAATCTATTTAATCAAGGTGTCTTTACGGTAGAGTTGGACATTCGTAGCTATTTTATTTGAATTAGGTAAGTAGCTAGGTAATTATTCTACTTAGTAGATCATACATAAGTAGGTAGGTACATAAATTTTAAATCTTTCGAACGAATTTAATATCAAGAAACTTGCGATACCACCTACCTATAAAGGGTTGGCGCACAGTAGATATTTAACTACTTACCTACAAATCATCTGTTTATACAGCGTGTAAACACGTTGGATTGTGAGGAGTCCTTTTTGTAAGATTTATATCGGCCGGCACTTAGGGGAGGCTGGGATTCAGTAAATTTATACAAAATAAATATTAGGCAACCTACATAAGGTTGGCCCTGAAAAAAATCGGTAGATGGAAAAAAACGACCGCTCTGGATCAAAAGTACCTACTATGTACTAAAAACAAAGTAGGTACTAAGAGCGAAAATGCATTTTAAATTTCAATTCAACCTTTGCATTTTAAAAATAGGTTTTCAACATCGAAAAGATTATTATTACAATAGGTATTACATTCCCGGGCGTGGTCATTGTAGAAATGAAATCACAGAGTACTTTATTATATCGGAAAAATGAAATACTCATCATTCATCAATCATCATACTCCTGCCCTTATCCCACGCTAGTGGGGTCGGCACAACATGTTTTCTTCTTCCACTCACTCCTATCATTCGTCAATTCTGAATCTACTCCTTTTACATTCATATCCTCTAAACTAAACGCTAAAATATTTAAATAATAATACAAAACAAATAATAAAAAATATATAAAGAATTTAATCGAATTCTATAGAAAATAGAAAAATGTAGAGAACCCTAATTTCAAAAAATATACCATGTGCATTATTGAGCATGGCAACATCTAAGAAATGGCGCGCTTACCTTGACATTCATGATAAATGACAATGACAGTTCATGATTCATTCAATCAATTCCATTCATATTTTTCGTACGTTTGTTGTTGTGCTCTGGTGAAAACGGTAAATTAAATTTTTGACCGATTTTGATAAGAAAAAACTACTTTGTATATTCCTGTTATAATTTGCATTAAAGTTGTGTAGCTACAAGCTACAGAGATTATAAAATGAGCTTCTCTTTCGGAGCGGCAACGACGGCAGCGAGTACATTTGGAACAACAACGCCATCAACCGGTAAATACACACCTATTTCGCTAAATAAATCACTTTATCTTAGGTTTTATAGGTTCTGAGCGTTAAGCCTCAAAATTATGAGTAACAAAAACGAACAATTCATGAATAAATTGAACATAACCTAACTTTGTGTTCATTGAAATTATCCCACAACTTGTCGAAAACATTTTAAAACTCTCATAACTTGTATTATTTCCTGTTAACTCTTCAAATGACGAGAAGATATACCTGCCATTACTTATATTACAGGGTTTTCATTTGGCAGTGGCGATGCCGCGAAACCACTGTTTGGTGGGGCAACAAGCACAACAGGTAAAAATAAGTTTACTTCACGCTCCAGAAACACATTTTACTATAATAAGTTATTATTTATGACTTATTAATAGGTACATACTTATTATCTATACATTAATATTACTTACTTAAAAAGAAAAAAAAATTTGATTGAGTGTTTGTTTGCGTTGAATGAAAAATTCTTTCACCACTTTGCTTTATATAATGTAGGTACTTTGCGAGCACGTCGCGAGCGGAAGCTAGTTATTAATTAACAAATGAGTTCTTTTTAAATTATTCAATTTTGAACCTTAAATCAATAGATTTTGTGATATAGATGAACCTATTGCTAAGGATTTGCACCAAAAAATATTCATAAGTACCAGTAAATATTTTTACATTTCATCATCATTCTCCTGCCCTTATACCACCCTAAGGGTGCGCACAACATGTTTTCTTCCAATCACTACTATCATTCGTGAACTCTGAGTCCACCCCTCTTACATTCATATCATCTTTCACACAAATTTACTAATATTAATAATAGTGCCTGGATGACCAAGCTTTGCTTGTTATTTTTTGTAAATCATGTTTTTTGGAAAATGTAACCTAGCTTTATCGATTTATTGCTCCCGAAATAATTTTCATTAAATTTAGAATGCAGAGGGCATTTCCAACAATTTTCATTAAATTTAGAATGCAGAGGGCATATTAAATTTAATGAAAATCGTTGGAGCCGTGTCCAAGATTTAGATTACCTATACATATAAGTATACAAGAATTGCTTGTTGAAATGTATTATATTTTTAGATTACAAATCCTTTCGCTACTGTTGAAATTTTTATAATAACTGAATGATTACAGATACCAAGCCCGCCGGTTTCAACTTCACAAGTCCTGCTGCTCCGGGAACACAAGCTCAGGGTCAGTCATTCGGTGGATTTGCCTTTAGCCCTGCAAATAAAACTACAGCAGCCACATCATCTTTGTGTAAGTATTTTTTTTAATCTCTTATTTACTACAATCTGTCTCCAAATCAAATCAAATCAAATCAAAATCAAAATATGTTTATTTTCAATAGAATCACAGGGATCACTTTGAAACGTCTTACATACTAGGTGAGTCTAAGTGCCAGTTCCAGTCCTATCCCCAGTGCGAGAAGAACTGACAAGAAACTCGCTGGGCCCTAGCGATTGCGATCCATTTAGCGATCCATTTGGGACATTCAGTAATAAATATGTTGGGGGTGTTATGTTGTGTCTTGATAGGCATGTGACCCTTGTCGCACCCTGTAATGTTTTTCACAAGTTTCTACTTGGTTAGATCTTGGGGTATTCTGTGTTTCAGTCGTTGCATACTTTGTTCTGTTCATAAGACCTTGAGCTAGGGTGTTTGTATATTGTGTAAGTATAAAAAATAGCTAGCCTGCAGCTTTGCATCGTTAGTACCTAACCTACATAAGAAGCAATCTACTTACATGGTAATCAAGATCATAGAATGTTGGTTTATTTGTGGGAAAGAGAGTAAAAAATATAAAATATAAAGCACTATATTTTAATTTTGATCGGCTACATGGATGGACGTTTTAAGACTTACAACTCAAGACACTGACAATCATCTTGTTTCTTTTCTTTGAAACATAAAAAGGTTTTGCTATTATTTACATTGGACCTTACATTACAATACAAATTCATCCTACTAATATTATAAACCAGGTTCCACCCATGGAAACCATTAGATTCTTGGTTTGTGATGGATATTACCATAATATATTTACATTTATATATTCCAGTTGCAACACCCACAGCAACCAATGCAGGACAAGCAACCTTTGGGGCTGCTAAGCCCCTAGGGTTTGGCGGTCCTCCCAATCAAACTGTAGGCAGTCCGGGATTTGGTCAACCAGCTCAGGTTTGTGTTATCTATACCTCTATCTATACTAATATCATAAAGAGCAGTCTTGTATTTTTGTTTGTAACGAATTAACTCAAAAACTACTGGACCGATTTCAAAAATTCTTTTACCATTAGTATGCTACATTATTCCTGATTAATATACCCCAGATAATATAATACTATATTAATATTATAAAGAGCAAAGTCTTGTATTTTTGTTCATAACTAATTTACTCTAAAACTACTGCACAGATTTGAAAAATTCTTTTACCATTAGAATGCTACATTATCCCTGAGTAACATAAGCTATATTTTATATAAAATCATTAGAGATAGTTTTGCTACCGGTGTGAAGCCGAGGCATGTAGCCAGTAAGTATAGTACATATCTACTATATAAAAGGATAAGTCCTGACTGATTTGAATAGATACAACGCACAGCCCAAACCGCCGGTCGTACAGACTTGAGATTTGGAGGGTATGTTCGTATAAAATAATTTAAATTAAATTAAATGTATTTTATTATTAAAACAGGAGTGAACAGAGTACAAGTTAAAAACGATTTAACTGCTAAAGTTTAAAAAAACTGTGACGCAGTCTCAACGCCCACCTCCAGAACTGATGAGTAGGTTCTATTTTTCAATTTAACCTTTAAAAAAGGGTAAAATGGGGGCTCAATGTTTATATGGGAACTTTTTAAGGGTTGGTACGATCGGTCTGAATCTTGGTTTTGATACTTTAAATGCAAAATTATTTAAAACGTATATCTGTATTTTTCAAAATAACTCTCCAAAAAGGGTTAAATGGGGTGTTAAAGTTTTTTCGATGAGTGTTGTGATTTGTTTGAAACTCGGTCTAAATACTTAATAGGCAAAATAAATGAGTATTCATGTCTTTCTGAATTTTATAAAATAACTCTTCAAAAAGGGTTAAATGGGGTGTCAAAGTCTGTTTGGTCTTTTTAACGAGAGGTGTTATTAGTTTGTAAATGGACACTTATTGGTTTAAATACACTACATACGAAAAAGACGGGTTTGTTTGAACACTTACAACTCCAGAAAGGCTGGACCGATTTTCATGGTTTTTGATTTGATGTATTTTTATTAAACAAAACCATTTAAAAATGAATGTAACGTGGACGAAGTCACGGGCAACCACCTAGTTATACATAATTATATTATACATACAATTATTATACAATATACATACATAATATTATATATATTTTTTTCTTATTGTGTCACTAATTCTTTTAAACTAATGTGGTGAAAGTATTAAAGTGCACCTTAGAGGCTCCATAATGCACCTGACACCATGTCTTTGGACTTTTAAGGATCTAGAACATACGTATTTCCTCATGATGTTTTCCTTCACCATTTGAGAGTATCAGTATTATAGGGCACACATTTTTCGAACAGAAAAACCAAGAACTTGTAAATTTTGTCGCAAACATTCCCTTGCCAGTTGATTGATGTAATTACCTCAAGTTAATTTCACAAAATTAATCTATGATTTTAGGCTCAAAGCACACCATTCGCGCTGACGTCTCAACAATCAGCGCCTGCATTTGGAGCTCAGCAAACTAGTCAAGGTAACTTTAACTTAGGAATGGTTGTTTTCCCGCAGCGAAATGGTTTTGTCTTTGTCATACAATCGTTGTATAAACAAATTAAATAGAAGAAACAAAAAATACAGATATACCATTGTGAAAATTTAATTCGAAAGCGACCACGAACCAATAGTAATTCATCCCGATGCCTACGCGAAGGCGGCCGGGGCGGCGCGTGCGATTCGAATAGTACCTACAAGTTACGTCTAATGTTACTATCGTTTCTCACGTTTTCGAGTTGATGAATATTTTTTCAATTATTTTAAAACAAAAACATCTTTATATTTTTACTTTTACAAGTACGTTTGCAAGTTGTTTTGCTGCGGGAAAACAACCATTAACATTTCAGTGTATAATCGAAGTTAGATGTATCTTATTACAAGTTTGCTATGAATTTTTTTACTGATAAGTCAAGTAATTTTTTTTTTCTACAATGTGTTTTATACATGTGAAAAGTATTTGATTTAAATTTAAAAACTTTAAATTAACTCTCATTGTGTTTAGCCTGTGATTTGGGATGGCACATAATTATCGTACTAATATTATAAACGCCAAAGTTTGTAAGAATGTATGGATGTATGTTTGATACTCTTTCACACTGAAACGGCTGAACCGATCTGGATGAAATTAGGCACTGATATAGATTATAGTCTGGAATAGCACATAGGCTACTTTTTATTCCGGAAAAATGTACGGTTCGCGCGGGATAGATTTGTTTTGGTTTTTCAAGGTACCACGTGGGCGAAGCCGTGGGCGAAAGCTAGTGTACTATAAATATACATATACCTACATACACTTGTGAGTAATTGCAAGCCCATCTAGTTAGAAAAATATAAAATTAACTTTTCATTATATTTTTAGCATCTTCAACGGGTTTTGGCACTCCGGCCAGTTCTGGTTTCGGTGGGTTTGGCAAACCTGGCCAAACCGCTACACCTGCCGGGTTCGGGTTCACCACGCCAGCCTCCGGTTTCTCTGGACAACCCGCTCAACCCGCTGTAAGTGTCATTATCCCTGAACATTCCATCATCACCATTTTCAGTCTGTAGAATAAAGTATAGTTCCCTTTTTGCACTTGACACATGTCTTTAAGGCTGTACAACATTCCCTTTTCTTCACGGTGTTTTCCTTCACCGCTTGAGAGTACTGGTATAGCGCATATTTTGAACAGAAAGCCCCATTGTTGCACTACCGGGAAACATATAAATCATCGTAATTTATTATAAGTACTAGCTGTCCCGGCAAACTTCGTACCGCCTTCTACATTGCTTAGACAACAGTGAGTGATTGTAATTTAATATGAATTTTATTAAATAGTAATAATGTTCAAATTAACTCTACATTTTATTTAGAAAACGTTTGTATGGGAAATAGAAAAGGGCTATTTTTAGGGTTTTCCCGGTTCTAATTTTTCTTACCTTTTAAACCTTCCCTAGACCTCCACGAACATTTCAAGACCAAGATAAGATAAATCCGTTTAGCCGTTCTCGAGTTTTAGCGAGACTAACGAACAGCAATTCATTTTAATAAGAAATTGAAATAAGAAAATATCTTCAGAAAATGTATATAGTTACTAATGTTTATCTACAGGCAGCAGTTACAGTGACATCACAAGCTACGCCCGCCTTCGGTCAGACCACATTCGGAGCTAAACCCGGCTCATTCAGCTTTGGCTCAACTACCGCACCGACTACTGGTAAAAGAAAAGAAATATGATCACAACTGTAATCCCCGGGCTCGGTAGATATCTTCTAGGTCTACCATGAGTTTATAGTTTTAGGATATCCCAAGAATTTCAAACAGAACAGTCATTTTTTGTTTGAAATTGGCTTGACAATTCGAATTTGTGACATTGACAATTAACCTAATTTAAACACATGACACTGGCAAAATTAGATCTCAAACGAGATAGATGCCATAAACCAAGAATAAAAAGAAAATTTTTTTTAGCTTTACTTAGTAAATGCATCCTTATTTCTGTCAAAAAGTCCGCAAACGATATGTTTTTCTGTAGGTCTACCATGAGTTTTCACAATCTACAATAGCTAGCGACTGTAGTTAAAAATTGTATGAAAACTTGTACAGTGCCTCTAGCGGATAGTTGAGTACTAAAACGTCACGTAGTTAACTATCCTAGGTCACAGCGTACTACAGCGACTGTAGTTTGCGCTTCACTAACTTGCATAGTACCATGAGTAGCAATTTTGATATAATATGTCATAGTAACGTACTAATACTACTGTAAGTAGTGACGTCAGCCGATCTAAATGTGACAACTCATGGTAGACATACTGATCTTTAGTTACTTAGATCTTTGAGGATATCTAAAGAGTCAGAGGCACGTCCAAACATGACATTTAGAACACGCCCACATCTTTCACAGTAGTTAGTATTCCGCACGGGACAGGTTGCAAGCCCATCGCCGCTTATTAGAATACTAACGTATGACACACCTTCGAAATTTTGGTTCTAGGGTATGCCAGTTTCCTCACGATGTTTTTCATTCATGGTATGTTAACATTAGTCTCTAGCGTCTACTCCCGGCTTTGCACGCTCGCTAGCACGCTATTTCAAATATACAAATCTACCTAGCCATTGCAAGATTATCAAAACACAAACTAACTTGGGATTTCAGTGGTATATGAGTCATGTTACAATTTATAAATTATCACTTAGTCTAAATGAGTCACAGCGTGACTTATACAGTTATTTTGTTCATCTACATAATAATATACACTAAGAGGATAAGTGTGTTAGTTTGTATTTAGGAGTTGATCAACGAAAGTAAATGTTCAAAGATTTTTTCACCAATGTTTAGAATGAACTTTCCGGATGAACACAGGCAAAAGCTAGTAAAAAAATAAATAATAAATAATATAATAATGTCAATAATCATGTGTCTTGCTAATCACTTACTATATAACCCACTAAAATACCCATATATTATAATATATAATATAAAGTTACCTTTAGAAAAACGAATCAGTTCAGTTCAAAAAAAATACCCGTTTAAAATATAAGTATTGAAAGGTCCTAATAAACTTTAATTTACAGCAGCGTCAACATTTGGTCCCCCATCCCAATTGGCCATCCGGCCGGCTGGCAATACTAGTTTTGGTGCTGGCAACACTGGAATGGGATTCGGTGGTCAATCCGCTCAACCCGCCGGTGCTCTTACCTTTGGAAGTCCTGCTACAACAGGTACCTTATCCCATCTAAAACCTCCTCATCAGAAATAATAATTTTGTGTGGCTTGGTAGATTCTTTTTACATGGTAAGAAAGGAGTGAGTAGGTACTGATATGGCGGATGATAGAGAGAAATGGAAGAAGATAACGGGTTGTGCCGACCACACATAGCGTGGGAAAAGGGCAGGAAGAAGAAGGTAGATACTAAAAAAAAATATATATTATAATATGATGACGAATATAATAAATATAATCCCCGGGCTCGGTAGACACCTTCTCAGATCTATAGTTACTTAGATCTTTGAGGATATCTTAAGAGGGTAGTCAGTGGCACGTCCAAACATGATACTATTTCAAACAAATTCATATTTCAGCTGCCCCAACATCGCAAGCGGTCATCAGTTACGGCCAACCCGCCCAACCAACTAGTCAACCAACCAGTCAACCAACCGCTCAGCCAATCAGTTTCGGCAACGCACCAGCGCAGAGTTTCGGCCAGCCAACCACCCAACCAGCGCTGACATTTGGTAGTCAGGTTGCATTACCAGCTGGGGGGATCAGTTTTGGTGGTCAGCCTACTTCTCAGCCAGCGCTGACAGGCTTTGGTGGAACGTCTACTTCTGTGCCAGCTTCTACAGGTATAGTTGGTTTAGTAACAAGAAATATAAGAGGAAAATTATTCAGTCAGTTTTTTTTTCTCTTTATAGAAGAACTAGCTTCCGTTCGCAGCTTTGCTCGCGAGGTACCTACATAAAATAGCCTATGTTACTCAGGGATAACGTAGCATTCTAACGGTGAAAGAATTTTTGAAATCGGACCAGTAGTTTATTTGTTACAAACAAAAATACAAAACTTTCCTCCTTATAATATTAGTATAGATTCTTTTTTAGGTATTTCCTTGAAAACTAAGGCGCCCTGCCCTTAAACCTCTTTTTTAATTCCTTTTTTTAGTTTTTTCCGGGAAAAAGTCTTGTGTATGAATTCAGGTTATATAACATCTATGTACCGAATTTATAGAAATACGTTCATTCAGACGTATTGGCGTGATTTAGTAACATCCAAATATAAATAAAAACACATTCATAATATTGAGTGACTATAACATAACTTGACCACTGGCTCGTACGAACTTACATCGACTTGCAGGTATATCATTCGGGACAGCGCTCACTGTAGCGTCCACCACAGCGCCGGCTGTACCGACTGGACTAAGCTTTGGAGCGGTACCAGTCTCCTCTACAAGCGAATCTACACCTAATTTTGGTAAACCTATATTAATAATAAAAAAAAGTTAATTAAATATTATATATCTATTAAATAATAGATCTTTGAGAATATCTAAAGAGAGTAGTCAGAGGCAAGTCCAAACATGACATGTGGTACATGCCCACATTTTGCACAGTAGTTAGTATTCCGTACGTGATAGGTTGCAAACCCATCTCCGCTTATAAGAATACTAATCTATGACACATACCTTCGAATTTTTTGTTCTAGGGTATGCCGGTTTCCTTACGATATTTTCCTTCACCGGCATTGCGCACACAATTTTTTCGAATGGGAAAACTCATTGGTGCACGACTAGGTTTGAACCCACGACCTTCGGATCGTGAGGCAGGGATGCTACCACTACACCACCAGCGCTCTCTAATAGATCGCTCTCTACATAAATATATTATAGATAATATAGCCACCTGGTGCGAGCCCTGAAATCTCTCTATGAGGACTCCAGGGCTTGCGTTAGGATACATGGGTCATACACTGAATGGTTTAACATCCAAAAGGGTGTTAGACAAGGATGTGTAGCGTCACCATGGCTTTTTAATCTTTTTATGGACAATTGCTTGCAAGATATGAAAGATAGTGATTGTGGATTAAGAATGAATGAGTTACTCGTCAAATGTCTTCTCTATGCTGACGATCAGGTAATACTTGCATCGTCGGCAGAGGAGTTACAGGAGATGGTAACAGGTATGCATGAAGCTTTTGACGGGAAAGGGATGAAAATAAATGTAAGTAAGACGAAAGTAATGGTTTTTGAAAGGGAAGAATGCATGACAGAATGTAATATAATGATTAGAGGAGAAAGAGTGGAACAAGTGAAAGAGTTTGTTTATTTGGGTACGCTGTTTAAAAGAGATGGAAAACATGATGACGATATTGAAAGGAGAGTGAATGCTGGAAATAGTGTGAATGGGGCACTTCACACATTTATGAGCAGTCGGATCGTGTCCAAAAAGGCACGACTGGCTGTGCACGGTGGAGTGTTAGTGCCGACATTGATGTATGGTAGCGAAAGTTGGGTATGGCAGAAGAAGCATCAGAGTAGAATAAATGCAGTGGAAATGAGAGCTTTGAGAAGTGTGGTTTAACTTTGAATGATAGAGTAAAGAACAGTGTGATAAGAGAATGTTGTGGAGTGAAAGAAGACGTAGTGATGAAAATTGAGAAGGGTATGCTAAGATGGTGTGGGCATGTAGAAAGGATGGATGAAAGGAGAATGACGAAACAGTTGTATAAGGAGAGTGTGAATGGAACAGTTGGAAGGGTAAGACCACGGCGTACGTACCTCGATCAAATTGGGGACGTACTAGAGAAAGGCCAGGTCCAGAGTACCCTTAACCGACGCGCATGTATGAAGAATGTAATGAGAGTGAATGAAGCAAAAGAAGTATGTCAGGATCGTAGCAATTGGAGATCCGTGGTCTCTGCCTACCCTGTTGGGAAACAGGCGTGATTTTATGTATGTATGTATGTATAGCCATATCCAATCTTTTTTTATTTCTAGGTACACCGGCATCGTCTACTAACAAACCTGGTTTATTCGGGGCCCCAGCTACCACCGCCGTAGCTACAACTGGTATTAGCTTTGGAACGCCATCTACTGGTAAAAATCTAAAATAAATGAGGGAGTTACGGTGCATAGAGTATACTTAGAATTAATAAATATATAAAATACTAGCTTCCGCCCACGGCTTCGCCCGCGCGGTACCTTGAAAAACAAAAACAAATCTATCCCGCGGGAACCTTACATTTTTCGTGATAAAAAAGCCTATGTGCTATTCCAGACTATAATTTGTGTCTGTACAAAATTTCATCCAGATCCGTTTAGCCGTTTCAGCGTGAAAGAGTAACAAACATACATCTATATATTCTTATAAACTTTCGCGTTTATAATATTAGTAGGATGCAAACAGTACGTCTACCATGAGTTTTCACAATCTACTCGCTAGCGACTGTAATAAAAAAAAAAAATGAAAACTTGTACAGCGCCTCTAGCGGATAGTTGGGTACTAAAACATCACGTAGCTAACTATCCTACGTCACAGCGTACCACAGCGACTTCATTAATTTGCTTAGAATTTGGTACCATGAGTAACAATTTTGACAGATGTCATAGTAACGTACTATTACTACTGTAGTAACGTCAGCCGATCTAAATGTGACAACTCATGGTAGACGTACAGAACAAACATTTTCATCACAAAATGTTTATAACGAAGGGTACATTTAAAATTAACTACCTAATATTTGAAGTGATAAACAAAAGATTGTTGCGAACAATGACGACACCTTTGAGTAGAATGGCCAGTCTGCCTAATTATATTATGTTATTCTTTGTCTACAGCGGCTCCCACTGCTGGGCTTAGTTTCGGCACAATCCCAGCATCATCGGCCGCTCCTGCCCCCACCACCGGGGTCAACTTCGGCACTACTCCAGCGTCGGCGGCGACCGGGCTTAGTTTTGGCACAACTACTTCCACTGGGCTTAGTTTTGGCACTACTACTTCCACTGGGCTTAGTTTTGGAGCGAAGCCCGTGGCGTCATCTGCTGCACCCAGTAAGTTTAGAGCACTGGTGATGATAGCCCCTTCCGATAAGGTCGCTGGTTCAAATCCGACACTATTCAAATTCAGTTTATTAAACTCAAAATGACATAACAGATAATTATAAATAACTAGCTTCCACTCGCGGCTTTGCTCGCGAGGTACCTACATAAAATATAGCCTATGTTACTCAGGGATAACGTAGCATTCTAACGGTGAAAGAATTTTTGAAATCGGACCAGTAGTTTTTGAATTTATTCGTTACAAACAAAAATACAAAACTTTCCTCTTTATAATATTAGTATAGATTAAATATTATATCTATATTAATAATTTCGTCAAGGGGTACGTGGTACGGTAGACTCAATCGAAAGCTTACCTGAATAATAAAACATTAAAATAAAGATTTCGAGGCGACAACATATCTGCAAAATTTGGATTGTTGAGTAACATTAAATTCTAATGGTGCCAAGAGACAAATTGCCAGTCATCTGTAATAGTTACTAAAGAAATTGCAGTCGCCATATTGGCCACGCACTTATTTTTCACCACAAGCGAAAAATAAGTAAGTTTATAGTAGCGACTCCTAATCCGCCTTGTATTGCGAGCTATTTCAATAAACTTCAGTTTTGCGCAATATCAAGCCTTTTTTAGATAAACACTGAATAAGCAGTTACTATATTCTTTTGTCTTTGGCGACTATTTTATTCCTGATTTGAATTTGTGTCACAAAACTTTATAAAATGACATTTTATAAAAAAAAAAAATTATCCTAAATTTATTTTCAAAATTATGCAGTATTATTAAATTACATAGCATTGAAAAATTATACAAGTTATTAAAAATCGAGTGGTCTTATTATTTTACAAGAAGCATTAAGATTATTAAAATATTTTCGTTTTTTTTTTGTAGCGTCGTCAGCGCCATCTGGTATCATATCGTTGGCGAAATCCACTTCGGCTGCAGCGCCCACTACAATGCCTTCAGTGACGTGAGTTTTTTTGTAATCCTAATATCCTACTAATATAATATAACTATATAATACTAGCTGACCCGGCAGACTTCGTGCTTATTTAGAAAACGTTTGTATGGGAAATAGAAAAGGGCTATTTTTAGGGTTTTTTCCGGCAGCTATTCGAATTTTTCTTACCTTTGAAACCTTCCCTAGACCTCCACGAACATTTCAAGACCAAGATAAGATAAATCCGTTTAGACGTTCTCGAGTTTTAGCGAGACTAACGAACAGCAATTCATTTTTATATATATAGATAAAGAGCGCTGGTGGTGCAGTAGTAGCACCCCTGCCTCACGATCCGAAGGTCGTGGGTTCAAACCTGGTCGTGCACCAATGAGTTTTTCCATTCGAAAAATGTATGTGCGCAATGCCAGTGCTCTTAAACGGTGAAGGAAAACATCGTGAGGAAACCGGCATACCCTAGAACCAAAAATTCGAAGGTATGTGTCATAGGTTAGTATTCTAATAAGCGGCGATGGGCTTGCAACCTGTCACGTACGGAATACTAACTACTTTGCAAAATGTGGGCATGTACCAAATGTCACGTTTGGATTTGCCTCTGACTACCCTTTTTAGATATCCTCAAAGATCTAAGTAACTAAATATCTGAGAAGTTATCTACCGAGCCCGGGGATTACAGTCGTGATCATATATATTTTTTTTATAATATAACTAGCGACCCGTCTCAGCTTCGGACGGGTGCAATGCTGATAATAAATACACTAAAATATGCTTATTTACGACATCACATTAGAAAAACCTCTGAAATGATCATGTTCCTCTACTATCATGGATGTATTATACATAAAAACCTTCCTCTTGAATCACTCTATCTATTAAAAAAAACCGCATCAGAATCCGTTGCGTAGTTTTAAAGATTTAAGCATACATAGGGATATATAGATATATAGGGACAGAGAAAGTGACTTTGTTTACTATGTAGTGATATTATAAACGCGAAAGTTTGTAAGAATGTTGTGTGGATGTATGGATGTATGTTTGTTACTCTTTCACGCTAAAACGGCTGAACGGATTTGGATTAAATTTGACACAGATATAGATTATAGTCTGGAAAAGACCATAGGCTACTTTTATCCCGAAAAAATATACGGTTGGGATACCGTTTTTGTTTTTCAAGGTACCACAGCAAGATTTACAAGGGAAGCTATTATATTTTTTTAATATAACAAACAATCTCAACCTGTCTGCGTTGTCGGTCCGTCGATCACAATGTACCTATTTTATATATTACTAGCTTCGGCCCGCGAGGAAAGTTAATTCTAAACATCTAAACTAGTATTATAAAGAGGAAAGTTTTGTATTTTTGTTTGTAACGAAACTCAAAAACTACTAGACCGATTTCAAAAATTCGTTCACCATTAGAATGCTACATTATCCCTCAAGCTATATTTACTAGAAAAAAATTAGAGATCCTATTAAAACTTCAATAATGTAACCCAAGGTGTAATAATTAATGGATTTTTGTGGACGAAATCGCGGTTTACCTAGGTAGTTAATGAACTATTTATTGAAATCGGATAAGTAGTTTCTGAGTTTACCTATTTCATACAAACAAACCAACTTTATCTTTAAATGAATAGTGTAGATTGTGATGTGATTATTGTGTATTTCAGTACAACAGTCGCTCCATTGGAACCGCCACAGCCAATCTCAACAATATCGTTTGCAGAGTTGGAAGAGAATATCAACAAATGGACGCTAGAGCTTGAAGAACAAGAGAAAACTTTTATTAACCAAGCCACGCAGATCAACGCGTGGGATAAGCTTTTGATAGCTAATGGAGAAAAGGTATCATCATCTTCCTGCCCTTTTTCCACGTTATGTGGGGTCGGCACAACGTGTGATCTTCTTCCATTTCCCTTTGTCACTCGTCATTTGAAAAAAAACATATAGGTACATGACTAGTTTCTAGACTCGTAAATCCTTACTAATATTATAAATTATACGAAACGTAACTGGCTATGAGAGAAAGAGAGAAAGAATGTGTGCTTGCACCTCTCTCTTTCCCCAACAGTAATATACGAAACGTAACTCTCTATCTTCACTAACTTATATCTCCCTCTCAACTTCCGTCCTCGCCCGATCACACTTTTCGTAACGCTCTCGTCATGCATTGACATGCGTCTCTGTCTGTGTGTTACGTTATCACGCCTAAACTATCGAACCGATTTTAATGAAATTTGGTACAAAGATAGAGTACTGCTTGAGAAAGGCTACCTTTTATCCCGAACAAATTTACGGTTCCCGTGGGATGGATCTGTTTTTGTTTTTCAAGGTAACATGCGGGAATGTGAAGTGACGAGAATGGATTATAAGAAATGAGCATATTAGAGGAATTTTGAAAGTAGCGCTAAAGTAACAGAAAAATTGTATAGTAATAGGTTGGCGTGGTATATATTCTCGTACTTGGGTTAGGTTGGAATTGGCACATAGATTCACCATGTAAGACGTTTCAAAGTGATTCTTGTGATTTTATTGAATAAAATATTTTTCAATCCGGGCATGTTATGCGGCTGGAAGAAAGTCATGTTACAAGAGGGGTGATGTGTGGATAAGTGTTTTTTTTATTTTTTGCAATAAATGTTAGTTTTGCATTATTATTTCAGATAGTGGAACTAAATGAAGTGGTTCAAACTGTGAAGAATGAGCAACAATCGCTTGAGCATGAGTTGGACTTTGTGTTAGTGCAGCAGAAAGAGTTAGAGGATCTGTTGGCACCTATGGAGAAGCAATTAGAGAATGATGGAGACAGGATTAGGGATCCAGAGAGAGAACAGATGTAAGTACCTTCTGTAGGTCTACCATGAGTTTTCACAATCTACACTCGCTAACTACTGTAGTTAAAAAATGTATGAAAACTTGTACAGCGCCTCTAGCGGATAGTTGGGTACTAAGGTCTACCATGAGTTTTCACAATCGACACTCGCTAGCGACTGTAGTTAAAAAATGTATGAAAACTTGTACAGCGCCTCTAGCGGATAGTTGGGTACTAAAACGTCACGTAGTTAACTATCCTACGTCACAGCGTACTACAGGGACTGTAGTTTGCGCTTCATTCATTTGCTTAGAATTTGATACCATGAGTAACAATTTTGACAGATGTCATAGTAACGTACTATTACTACTGTAGTACCGTCAGCCGATCTACATGTGACAACTCATGGCAGACGTACTGCACTTCTCCCTGAAATAAATAAATAAATAAATACAAATAATTATGGTACCCTAAAACGTCACTTTCTTTGAGGATTTATTTTATAATGGCTACCGAGTGAGGATTACAGTCGTGATCATTTATTTTGTATTTGGTATTTTCAGGTACACACTAGCAGAGAACTTGGATTCTCAACTGAAACAGATGTCGGAAGATTTGAAGGAGGTTATAGAACATTTGAACGAAACAAACAGAGGGCAGGATAGCAATGATCCAGTAAGTTTTTTTTGATAATTTCTGGACTAAGCCCTATATTTACAACTAGAGAATTCCCCCAAACATCGTTTGCGAAACGGTGGACCACTTAAGGCCCAGCATTTTGAAAATTGCAAGTACTGCAACCCTAATCAGCCTCATCATCATCTTCCTGCCCTTATCCCACGTTATGTGGGGTCGGCACAACATGTGATCCTCTTCCATTTCCCTCTGTCACTCGTCATCTCATTACTCACTCCTTTCTTACTCATGTCATCTTTCACACAGTCCATCCATCTTTTCTTTGGCCTACCTCTACCCCTGTATCCATCCACATTCATACCTAACACTCTCCTTGTCACATGACATTCATCTCTTCTCATAACATGCCCATACCACGCTAACCTATTACTCCTCATCTTTTCTGTCACCGGTGCCACTTTCAGGCTTCCTCTGATATACTCATTCCTTATTTTATCCATCCTTGTCACTCCACACATCCATCTCAACATTCGCATTTCCGCCGCATGCACTCTTTTCTCGTCCGTTCCCTTGGTGGCCCAACATTCAGACCCATACAATACGACAGGCCTTATGATCGTTTTGTAGATTTGCCCCTTAAGTTTAAGGGGCATTCTCGGATCACACGTGGTTCCTGTGACCTGTCGCCATTTCATCCATCCCGCATTTATTCTATTCCTTATATCCCGATCAATCTCACCATCATTCTGTACTACTGAACCGAGGTACCGAAAATCGGAACAGACTGGTAGGGATACACCATCTAAGGCAATAGGGGTAAAACTAGAGGGACCACCGAAGTCGCAGAACAAGTGCTCGGTTTTTGTTCTGCTGATCTTCAATCCGACACTCTCTAGTTTACCTTGCCATTTTCCCAGCCTGTTCTGGACCTCGGTTGCGTTTTCTCCGACAAGAACAATGTCGTCGGCGAACAGCATACACCAGGGTGCCTCCTCCTGTATGTCCGATGTCAGAGCATCCATTACCAGGAGAAACAGATAAGGGCTTAGAGCCGATCCCTGATGCAAGCCTACAGCCACATTGAACTCATCGGTAACGCCAGCTTCGGACCTAACATGTGTACTAGCTTGACTGTACATGGCCCGAATAAGCTGCAGGTACTTTCCTGGCACTCCTTTCTCTTTCAAAGCCCACCACAGAACCTCCCGGGGTACTCGGTCGTATGCCTTTTCCAGGTCAACGAACACCATATGTAGGTTCGTGTGTGCACTTCTGTGTTTTTCGCACAGCTGGCGAAGTGCGAATATGGCATCCGTTGTCCCTCGCCCTGGCATAAACCCGAACTGGCTCTGTGATATCTCACTCTCTTCTCTCATTCGTCTAGCTATTACTTTCTCCCAAATTTTCATACTATGTGACATGAGCTTTATTCCTCGGTAGTTGTTGCAGTCCTGTACATCACCCTTGTTTTTAAAGATGGGCACTAGTGAACTGTTGCACCATTCGTCCGGGATCGCCTCCTCTTGCAACAACTTATTGAAGAATAAACTCAGCCACTTCCATCCATCCGCACTCAGTAACTTCCATACTTCCACTGGTATGCCATCTGGTCCAACCGCTTTTCCATTCTTCATATCTTGCACAGCCTTTTTTACTTCACTCGTACTCACATCTCTCACCAAACCCATGTTTACTGGTACATTTTCTAACACTCCACTCCAAACATTCTCCTCGTTCATTAACTTTTCAAAATATCCCTTCCAGCGCTCTTTTATGTCATCGTCATTCGTCAAAACCTTTCCTCCATCATCTTTTATACATTTAACGTGCATAATATCTCTAGTATTCTTCTCTCTTTCTTTAGCTAATCGGTACAGGTCTTTTTGTCCACTAGGTTTTTCCAAGGATTGGTACAATTTATCCTGTACCTTGGCCCTTGCAATTGCAACAGCTTTTTTAGCTTTTCTTTTACACTCCATATATACCATTCTTTTACCCTCTTTTATAATATCATCTCCATTATCATCCCTTTTCCATTCCTTAAAGGCATTCTTCTTTTCTTTCAGAACCTTTTGTACCTCTTCATTCCACCACCAAGTATCTCTATCTATTTTACCTTTTCCTTTCGTTTCTCCAAAAACATCCTTCGCCGCACTTCTCATACAGTTAGCCATTTCATTCCAACATTCATTCACAGATAATTCACACATATCCTTCATTTCTATCATTCTGTCAACTACTCGCTTTTGGAATTCTCTAGCATACTCATCTTTTCCTATTAAATACCATTTAATCTTTGGTGGGGGCTTTGGCTTGTTTTTATTGCTTTTGACTTCGAATCTTAGTTCGAGTAAAAGCAATCGATGCTGAGATACTAAGCCCTCTCCAGGTATTACTTTGCAGTTTTTAATGGACCTGATGCTATCTCTCCTAAGGAGGAAGTAATCAATTTGAGTTTTGTGATTACCACTTTTGAAAGTAATAAGATGCTCCTTAGGTTTCTCAAAAAATGTGTTAGCAATAGCCAGGTCGAATGCTAAAGAAGCCTGGAGCAGGGCTTCACCATCTTGGTTTTTATTACCAAATCCCCATCCTCCATGCACTCTTTCATATCCTTCATTCATTCTTCCCACATGTCCATTAAAATCCCCCCCAATATATAGGTGCTCACTCTCTGGTATACTCATTATCATTGAATCAAACTCCTCCCAAAACTTCTCTTTCACTCTATCATCACACCCAGTCTGCGGTGCATACACACTTACTATGTTTAGGACTAAATCTTCTAACAATACTTTTACAACTATCAATCTATCATTCATCCTCTTAACATCCGTCACACATTAGCCTATTACCGTTTAATAGATTACAATGAAATTGAACTACACAATACTCAAGGATAAATCAACCGGAGCTAAAACACGAATTAGTTAGAAAACCTTGGAAAAAAATCACGTCAAAAACACCTCTAAAAATTCAGGAATTCCCTAATTTATCCAGAACAGTAAGGTATTTCGAATTTCTATTTCACATGAATATAAATCAGTTAATTTGAAACAAATCAACCAAGCCCTTTTTTTGAAATAAGCTATTTACTTGAACATTATTTATGTTTTTTATAAATTCTCGCTTTCGTTAAATAATTCAGAGCAGCCATATCATCATGCCGCACTCTACTTACTTGTCATTTGGGTATTTCGCTTCGTGCTATGTCTGATTCCGCGGAGATCCGCGTTGCTATACGGACCTATGTCACTTTATTTGTAACTTTTACGTAAGGAATAGTGTGACGAGTATTCTGGGCCTTAATTAGACCCTGAAAGGAAAACTGTGCTGATAGTCAGTCAAATATAAGACTTAGCTATAGATCAAATCATCCAGATAGGACATTGTAGATTCTGCTCTAAGTTCACGACAAAATCTTTCCATTAGTCTGGAACGTACTAGGAGCATTCCGCAGACCAAATGGTATCCTTTTAAATTGGTATGTAATGTATGTACTAGAATTTTTGTGTCAATGGCTCAGAATTGTATTGGTTTTTACGGACTGTTCTTCATTTTGCATGTCTTGCATTGGCTGCGAAACACTTCTGGAGCGCCACATCCGTGATTTTGCTTACGGTGTGACAGCGATTGACTATGACGGCTTAGTTATTAAGCCGTCTAAGCCTTAGTAGATTTCTTCTTTTCGATCCTTGCCAGCCTTTTTCTGCAGACCTTCGATTCGTGGCCAATTTTAAAGCAAAATGTTTAACGTTGGGCGCCAAATATAATGTGTTGAAGTAGTCTAGTTCTTTCCCAGGGTATTAAACGGGTATTTATCGCGTTCTAATTACCTATTTAGTTTGTCGGGAAAATAAATAGGTAATTAGAACGCGATAAATACCCGTTTAATACTAATAATAATGTGTTCAGATCGCGTAATTTTAAAAGTATATACTTTCCCAGAGTATGCTCAAAACAGTGAAGGAAAACATTTAACCAGATGAAATTGTTTGCTTATAAAACATATTTACATTCTTATTTTGTCTCATTTCCAATTCAAATCATGATATACTTCTATGTATTGGTGACTCTATGATCTGCTCTTAGTCTAGTAACTAACCGTGTCGTAACCAATTGATATAAGAAATGAGTTTTACAGAATACTATTTCGGTGCTATTTTCGACATAACATACTCATTTTCTTTTCAGATCGTCCAAATCGGCCGTATTCTCAACACGCACATGTCTTCAATGCAATGGATAGACACATCTATAAACCAGATTTCGAACAAGCTAGATCAGCTCAAAACAACTCATGATACACTGAGACAAGAAAACGAGAGATCTTTTCAATTGACCTATAATTGAAGCTGAAACCCCAAATTTTAGAATAAGGGCTATGTGAAACGTTACATAATTATACCAGAGTTTGTTAGGTTGTGGACCCATATGGCAAATAGTTTGCCGAATAAGCTGCAAATTGATTGCAACTGGCTTGCAAACTCAGCAAACTAAAACAAAAACAAATGACGTGAAGTGATGGATCAACTGTAGCAAATAAAATCAATTTGCATAATGTCGCTTCTTATAAAATATATAAGGCAGTCAGCCGCAAACTATTTGCTATACGCAGTGAACGGAACAAAACATGGAAGCATTACTTCAAGGGAAATACCCGCGAAACTTGACACTAAAATTCACACATCGAAACTCGTGTGTTGCCAATTATTTATTAATGTCGACTTAATTCCTTCGATGTTTGTGTTTAAATTGCCTTGTAATGTGTAGATAGTTGTGAATTTTTCATATAGTTTTTTGGCATAATTGACAAGCCCCGCCTACCACAGCACGTTTTTCCATGTATTTTCCGTTCACTAGCTCTATGGGATCGCAGCCTTAGCCTTGTTTCATGTGTTCAAAGTAGAATAACTACATGACATCTTAAATTTCCATTTATATAATTGTAGAATATTTAATCTTTTTTATTCTAACACCAAGACGTGAATCTCATAGTTTCGGTGCTTAGAAAACAGGTTAAAAAGTACTTATTGCTAAAAGTTAAAGAAATTTAACTACAAAGAAAATTACAATGTTATTTTTATAAAGAATTTCAATAAAGATTTGATCAAGTTTTGGTGGATTTTTTTACATAACAACTAACTTTTTAAACAATCTCAAGATAGCTCGACTGATCCAGATATCTGGCGGTATTACTACATAACATTTCTAGTATACAATACCACTAATAAAACACTGAAGTTTAACATTTTCATCTGTATGTAAACATAGGACTACTAGTTTCTTATGTACCACACTAGCCAAAGTCCTGTTGTGTGATATCATATCAGCACTTAAAAACATGGATAGTTTCTTGGCATCAACTCTACAGTAACAGAGCCGGGAGATATCTTCGTTCACTTGTGTTTCTGTTTCTGAATCAGAGTGGTCTATAGGTCCTAAAATGTAGAAAAGTTTGTATAAGACTATCTTAGACCATTTTGAAAACATACTGTTTTATTCATTCCTGTTGCCACTACTTTGTCTGTATAGGGATAACTTTTTTACAATATTTGATTATTAAACAATGCCTACATTGAGCTAGTTTTGCTGTCTTTCTACGAAAACTACATGAAAATCATTAAATGATTGATTCGCCGAGAGAAAAAGTATTTTCCTCTCGGCGCTCGGTGGAGCAACACCAGTGCGGAGCGAGTCAACGGTCCTGAGGATGCTTCGTGGAGAAGCGAAACGCGTGTCGAGTTTCTATTTGAGGTGTGGTGTTGGGATTATTAATATTAATAATATTTCTATAAGGCATTTTGTGGGGCTCATTAATATTAATAAGCTTAATTAATAACCTCATTAGATAATAGTTTTAGCGGGAAAGTACTAGAAATTTCCGTCCTTTTCAGTATTTGAAAATCATTAGTTTCGAAGTGGGCAAACAACCAATTAAACGGACAGAAAATAATTTAAAATATCGCTTATTTGTGTTCTATCTATTACTCATCTCTAGTAGTTACTCCCTTTCTATTTTATTACTTTTCTTCAATGTGTTTTATTAGCATACTTACTAGCTTTCTCCCGCGGCTTCGCCAGCAAGGTAACTAGTAACTACATAAAATATAGCCTATGTTCATTCTAAACACTGGCGAAATAATTTTTGAAATTGTTTATGTAGTTTCGGAGATTACTTGCTACATACAAACAAACTTTACCTTTATAATGCACTTGCGTGCAAAAAAATCGACCCACACTACAGTATTTAAGCCAGTTCTATCAATTTAAGTTTTTGATTTATAATGTTTCAAATCTGAGTTATTAGGTGGGCCGATTATTTTGCATGCAAGTATATTAGTGTAGATGAAGATAGATTCTTACCTCCAAAACTCTCCACCCTTAAATCCTTGAATCTTGTGGAGACTTTAGCCATGTCAGTCTTGATCTGCAACGTCAGCCTGCCCTCAGCTGATGCTCGAATGACCACTTCCGAAGCCATACTCCTCATGCGGTCTATTGTTGTGCGTAGCTGTTTCAGTGTTGGTAATTCTATTGTTATCTGAGAGATAAACAATATTGTGTACATCAAATACACAAAAAAAAATTTGCTATCACATTTCTGTAAACAAGGCAAGTCACAGGTTTTATTTCGGCCTGTGCCGCAAAATTGAGATTATTATGAAAGTTTTACTGTAAAGGTAATAGTTTGTCCATGCTGTAAAAATAACATTAATTTGAGTAGGATTGATAATTTTAAGGATAGAATTTAATTTAATAGTAGGCCAAAGTAAAGTTGGACGGATTGTGTGAAAGAGGACATAAGTAAGGAGTGAGTACTGAGATGTTGAATGATAGAGGGAAATGGAAGATCACATGTACCGACCCCACATAACGTGAGAAAAGGGCAGGAAGATGATGATGACGGTTGAGAATTATAATCTTACGTCTGGATCCGGTACACGAGGTTCTGCAAAATCTGACCATAGCTTTCTCGGTATCACTAACACTGGTATGTCATGTGTTACATTTCTCGTCTGCTGTGACATTGAAGACGGCTAAAAGTAATGAACATACTATGGTCACATTAAGTCATGAAACTACTCATGTACATGTAGATATCAGAAAGATAGTGATGATATATTTTCATTATTTACGTGTGTATGTATTTACCAAAAAAAGTATATAATTAATCTAGTTCCCATAGTACAAGCTTAGTTTGGGGCTGGTTGATTTTGTTTGAAATGTCCAACATTATATGGGTATTTATTTATTTATTATAAGAAACAAATTTTTTTGTTCCATTCTCTTTTTTTGCTTCAGTCTGACCTAAGTTACTTACAATTTCTATTTCCAATGTGAGACATGGGCATTGTTTTTTTGTCAACTTCATTTTCAATGATTTCGCTGACTTTAGAGTAACAAGAGATCTCGCTAAGTTGCCTGGAAATTCAAGAAACAGTTATAGTTCCATATCAAGTTGGTAGGTCTACTTATAGCTAATATTTAAAATGGTTTACAGAGCTCTAAATCCCTGAGATGACGAATGATAGAGGGAAATGGAAGAAGGACACATGTTGTGCCGACCCCACATAACGTGGGAAAAGGGCAGGAAGATGATGATGGTTTACAGAGCTCTAAAGACCGCAGTTTAATGACAGAACATACTTTTAGTTTATTGTGCATTGCCAAGAAAAGAAAATCTGTATTTATCAGACAGTTCACCGTGGGAAAAGATTGTTTATTTGAATTTATTCATATTAATACAAGTCCTACATTTGAGTGCAGGATCTTTGCTATGACTATTTTGTATAAAACAAATTATAATAGTAAATCTTTCTAGAAACTTACCAGAACTAAGCCCTAGATAGATATCCCTATGGTCATCATCCAGACCAATCAACTGGTACTCCGAAAAGAACATAGCTTGAGGTATTTCGCACCACAGTATTGGCGGCGTTGGACCACTGTTTTCGTCACTCACAACGAAATAGATATGATCGCTAGATAATCTAAGTATACATTCTTTTGAAAGCTTGGATATTGTAGTGACTATGTCTGGAAATAAAATGAAACTTTGTCAGATTAAATTTTCTTATGATTCGCATCTATGTCAACGAAATTCAATTGCATCGCGAATTCAACTAACTTGTGAATTCCCGCATTGGGCCAGCGTCTATCATTACACTACGGAACTTCATAACAGAAGAAACACAAAATAATAAATAAAGCAAAGTTCCCGCTCACGGCACACAATTTTTGCTTGTTTGTTTTTTTCTGAGAGAGTAATAGACATAACATTTTGTTTTCAATAGAGTTGCTACTGAGAGAGTAAAATTTTAGTCGATTTCTTTTCAGCGGTTTTTTTTTAAATCAATCGATTTAAAATCGTCAGTCAATAAGCAATGGTTGTTTAATTAAACAACCATTGCTTATTGACTGACGATTTTACTCTCTCAGTAGCAACTCTATTGAAAACAAAATGTTATGTCTATTACTCTCTCAGAAAAAAACAAACAAGCAAAAATTGTGTGCCGTGAGCGGGAACTTTGCTTTATTTATTATTTTGTGTTTCTTCTTAGCTTGAAACTTGTTTTTATACAATACAATAGTTTGACAAATAATGACCACATAAGCATACTCAATACTTAGCTTGTTGATGATCAATTGATCATTAAATAAAATAAAAAATAATAAACATTATACTATTTGCACCTTATTTAGTCGATTAACTAGTCGAGTTTTGGAAGCAAGATATAAATGCCCATGGCAAAACTAGTTCCATAGACAAGAGTCATACATGGGAGAACATGGCGGCGTATGCCATGTTGATATAGCTATACTACGGTGTTTGTATTGCTCATTCTTTCTTACCAATACTGAAGTAGGTAAGAGTGAAAGAAAAGGCAAACATTCCTATTTGATTGTAACGACTACTAACGAATCGTGGTTAAATTTCCTACTATTTTATTTATTTTATCTAATTCTAAGTGCAATCCAAAGTAATTTATTGTATAGAAAGATTTATTTATATAGTATTAATTTATTTTCCGTTATATTTTGGTCTATATCTACTTTTGAAGAATTTATGGCGAATAATGTGCAACCGAGGTATGTTTTCGATCGATAATGTCGTCATTACGTGTGACCTACCTAACCAAATTGTACTTTGTTATTCATTTATTTGTAGAACTCTAATCATTCAATTGTTTTTGCGTTGAGTGTCACTGTTTACCCGCACAATAATTACAAAAATGTACAGCAAACACGAATAGCTTTTCAATTTATAGAGCTGTTTGGTTTAGTTGGTCGTCGGTTGATCCTTCCGTTTAGTTTTGAGTTCGAATGAATCCGATCTTTGAATAAATAACGGAATTCTGTTTTTGAAAACAATTCGTTACAAATATTCATTTAATTTGGTGTCAGTAGTTACAACTTACAGTACCTTAAAACAGTGAAAACGGGGTCTTTCTCAAAATAAACATTTCTTGAATGAACGACGTGACTCGTGACGTGACGTCGCATTTCGTCGTCGCGTCAATTGTAGCTAGCTTTGATTATGCAATGTTACTTAGTTAGATATTTTTTTAAATGATTATTCCCTTGGAGGTTGTTACATAGGTACCTACCTACCTAATAATCTAAATAAGATTTCGTGACCCAGAATTATTACCTTGAAATCAATTAATTTCAATTGAGCTTAATACAATTCTCAGCTCAGTTTAGTATTTTTGTCAAAATAATTTGGTAGTGGCGTTTGGTTATCTATACTAATATTATAAAGTGGAAAACTTGGATTGTTTGTTTGTTTGTTTGAATTGAATAGGCTCCGAAGCTACTGAACCGATTTGAAAAATTCTTTCACCAATGTGTAGAATGAACTTTCAGGATGAACATAGGCTATATTTTATGTAGGTACTTCGCGGGCGACGCCGCGTGCAGAAGCTAGTATGACCTAAAATTTCGCATAACTTCTTACAAAATTACTAACCTATGAACCTAGATAATATTGTAAGAAATTTTACCTACCTAGGTAATCCGGATGTTTTTTCTTAGGTACAGCTTGCCTTCCAAATATTTCCAAATCCAGACCAAATTATCGGTGACGTTTATTTCGAAAATTGGTTGGAAATTTCTCATACCTATTGTACCTATACCTACTAGGTATGTGCCTGCTACCTGCAGTAGCGCTGTGTTTACAGCATACCGACACTAAACAAGTTGTGCCCTTCGCGTAAGAGCATTCGTAGTACTCGTAATTATAAGTTTTTTTGCGCGATCAATCATTTTCTCATGAGTTTGCTGAACAGAACAAAAAGTTGCCGATCTAATGACATACGGCAGCCTTTCATATCGAGATTCCAAGAGATTATTTACGGATAGACTATTCGTAAATAATCTCTTGGAATCTCGATTATGAAGGGATAGTACAAGTGCTTGGCTTGTGAGGCTTGCAATGCAACCTAAGAGATTGAATTTTATTATTTAATAGCTGATGCCGATGCTATAAATGCTGATGCTGATACTAAAACCTTCCTCTCCTCGAGAACCGCTCTATCCATTGGTGAAAACAGCATGAAAATCGGTGCAGTAGTTTTTGAGTTTATTGCGAACAGAAAGACAGACAGACGCTCTAGAATAATACTAGCTGTCCCGCCCGCGACTTCGTTCACATAAAATATCTAAACTGAGTTTTAAACATAATCACACAACTCAATAAAAATCCCATACTACTTTGACACCCCATTTTACCCCTCTTTGAAGGTTATATTGAAAAATCCTAAAACACATGTCCATTCGTTTTGCATTTTCAGTACACAAACAAAGTTTCAGACCAATCGCACCAACCACCCGTTAAAAAGTTCCCATACAAACATTGACCCCCTTTTGAAGGTTAGATTGAAAAATCCTGAAACACGTGTCCATTTATTTTGCATTTACAGTACACAAACGAAGTTTCAAACCAAGCGCACCACCCGTTAAAAAGTGCCCATACAAACCTTGACCCCCCTTTTACCCCTTTTTTAAGGTTATATTGAAAAATCCTGAAACACGAAACAAAGTTTCGAACCAAGCGCACCACCCGTTAAAAAGTGCCCATACAAACCTTGACCCCCCATTGGATCGCCTTTTGAAGGTAATATTGAAAAATTCATAACACGTGTCCATTCATTTTGCATTAAAAGTACACAAACATAGTTTTAGACCAATCGCACTACCCGTTAAAAAGTTCTCATACAAATATTGACCACCTCCATTTGACCCTCTTTTTAGAGTTATACTAAAATATTCTGAAACACGAAACAAAGTTTCAGACTAATCGCACCACCCGTTAAGAAGTTCCCATACAAACATTGAACCCACACTTGACCCCTTTTTGAAGGTTATATTGAAAAATCCTGAAACACGTGTTCATTCATTTTGCATTTACAGTACACAAACAAAGTTTCAAGGCAATCGCACCACTCGTTAAAAAGTTCCCATACAAACATTTTTGACCCCCCATTTGACCCCTTTTTTTAAAGGTTTTATTGAAAAATCCTGAAACACGAAACAAAGTTTCAGACCAATCGCACCAGGTTAAAAAGATCTCATACAAACATTGACCCCACATTTGACCCTTTTTTCAAGGTTATTTTGAAAAATCCTGAAACACGTGTCCATTCATTTTGAATTTACAGTACACAAACAAAGTTTCAAGGCAATCGCACCACCCGTTAAAAAGTTCCTATACAAACATTGACCCTATATTTGACCCCTTTTTGAAGGTTATTTTGAAAAATCCTGAAACACGTCTTCATTTATTTTGCATTTACAGTACACAAACAAAGTTTCAGGCCAATCGCACCACCCGTTAAAAAGTTCCCATACAAAAATTAACCCCACATTTGACCCCTTTTTGATGGTTATATTGAAAAATCCTGAAACACGTGTCCATTCATTTTGCATTTACAGTGCACAAACAAAGTTTCATAAAAATAGCTCCACACGTTAAACAGTTTCATACTAACGTTTTCACCCTTTTTCACCCCCTTAGAGGTGGAATTTCCAAAAATCCCGCCTTAGTGGGGTGGTTTTGTTATAAAAGGAAACCACCTTCCAAATTTCAGCTTTCTAGCTTCAGCGGTTTCGGCTGGGCGATGATGAATCAGTCAGTCAGTCAGTCAGTCAGGTTAAGCTCTTATATAGATATAGATAGATGTAGTGATAGGTGAGTAGGCACCTAAGCTATAACAAGAATCTAGCGATTTTTCCAAAACATTTTGATCTAGGTATAAAAATAGATTTGAGAATGCCATCATACAAAACTTGACAAATTATTGTATGTACCTACCTACTTCTAAAACTTTCCTCTTGAATCACTCTATCTACTAAAAAAACGTATCAAAATCCTTTGATACGGACAGACAGACAGTGGGAAGCTACTTTGTTTTATATTATAGTGGTGACCACTTGTCACCTACGTGTTATTCCAACCGGAATTTTTGAACTTGTGCGTTTTTAATAAAATCTTTCACGGTGATGGGGAGAAGCCATAATTTAAATTTTATTTTGGGGCTTATGTAGAAAACTGGAACAAGATCTTGGGTTCGACTCTCTAAAGGAGTAAAGGAATCCGGTTTCAGAGAATGCATCTTATCCCATCTGTACCCAAGTAAAAAAATGGTGTGGCAGAAATTTATGTAAACCAAATACAATGAATGTTGACGCTTATTTTGAGCTTATTTGATGAAGTGCTCAGCTGATAGTAAGTACCTACCTACTTATAACGTGGCATTTTACTATTCGATAAAATTTTAAAGCATTCGACTGATAAAATAAATAATTATCATGTAGGGTACCAGTAGAACTATGGATCAGAAGTATTAAATTTTAGGTAAGTATGTAGAATAATAATAGGGCACCAAGAATAGGGACGACTGGAAAGATTTAAGGGAGACCCTTGCCCAATAGTGGGAGAAAATAGGTTAGGAAAAAGAGTTAAATCAATTTCGAGAGAAATATAAAAAGAATAGAATAGAATAGAATAGAATAGATTTTTATTCAGACACGGACACATACAGGAAAATAAAAGTAGATAAAAAAAAAACAAAACAAAGGTAAAACCAAACAAAATTAGAAAAGTAACACAGAAAGTAAAATAAAAAAAAGATATAAATTGTCTTTCCTGCATGCAAGTCGCGTGGCTGAATAGGACCAATCTCAGCTTAATGCTACCACCTAATGTTAAGGAGGTAGCGCTGGTTTTCGGAAAAAAGACCGGAACCTGCTTATAAATAAGCCCAAGCCGTAATCTAATCTCCAAAGCTCTAGTAATTATGCATTTCATTATTATTATGTCTCAATAGAACCAATTAAAAAAATATTTTTAGAAATACTTAGTTATAAAATATACCAGTAAGTAGGTGAACTACCTACAGATTTTTCAAGTGCAATATTATTCCAACCTAAAAAGGCGTCACAGTAGGTAGGTAGGTACCTACTCATTTATCTACTACCAACCTTTTATTTTTTAATTTTGTTGAAAAAAACAAAATACTGATAAATTCAAAAATTACCGACTGAAACTTATATATTATATAAGTATATAATATAATATATATATTATATAAGTCTATAATTAAGTTTCAGTCGGTAGGTAGTATTTGTAAAAATAAATCATTACTTATCTAAAATTATTATCCACTTGAAGTTTTTTGAGAATTATCCGATAACTATCGTACAAGTGCGGTTTAATGTTTTTTTTATTGACCTGGACATTAGTCCTTTCGGCCTTATGGCGCATCAAGGTGTGGAATAATTTTTATTCGTTACAGTATGGGCGAAGAAGATCACACAAAATCCATCAAACAATTCCAGTTGGAAAGGCTCAAAGTACTACGAGACAAAATATCGACGGTCGCGGACGAAGATTACGTCATCGTCAAACTAGAAGAGTAAGTACATCCACCTTAAAATTGCCGGTAAATTACAGAGGAAGATATAAACCCTATGTGCCACGGCGGCGGCCGTAGAGTGGTGGCATTTGTAGATTTAAGGTACCAAAATTCAAAATTCAAATTAAAAATAGGTATGTTTATTTTCAATAGAATCACAGGGATCACTTTGGAACGTCTTACATACTAGGTGAGTCTAGGTGCCAATTCCAGTCCTATCCCCAGTACGAGAAGAACTGGCAAGAAACTCGCTGGGCCCTAGCGCTTTTTTTGTATTATGAACCTTGTTAACATTGTTAGGGACACCTAGCAGAGTTGGAGCAGATTTGTCCCAAGCTTTTTTGTCATCTAAGTACTCTGATATTCTATAATAAGCTTTACGAGACAGGTTTTGTTTAATTACATTTTTGAATTTCGCAATCGATAGATCAAGCATGTCGCTTGGGATCTTGTTATAGAAGCGTACACATTGCCCTATAAAGGATTTGCTTACTTTAGTGAGCCTAACCGTGGGAACAGCTAGTTTATTTTTATGTCTGGTATTAACATTATGAAAATCACTATTTTTTTTAAATAAATTAATGTTTTTATGAACATACATCAAGTTTTCATATATATACTGACATGGCATTGTCATAATGTTAATTTCCTTAAACTTATCTCTAAGAGATTCTCTGGGACCCATGTTATAAATTGCACGAACAGCCCTCTTCTGCAACACAAATATGGTGTTAATATCTGCAGCACTCCCCCACAACAAAATACCGTAAGACATAATGCTATGAAAGTAGCTGAAATATACAAGTCTAGCAGTTTCTACGTCGGTGAAATGACGGATCTTTTTAACTGCATATGCTGCAGAGCTAAGTCTCTTCGACAATTTATCTATGTGCGGGCCCCATTGAAGCTTATTATCTAGAGTTATGCCCAAGAACACTGTGGTGTCCACAAGATCTATATTTTCGTTATTTATTTTTATATTGGTATTTATCTGCTTAACATTTGGTAGTACAAAACGAACGCATTTCGTTTTCTTTTCATTTAGTAATAAGTTGTTTACATTAAACCATTTTACAATTTTAGAGATTGCATTATTCACTTCGTCAAAATTAGTCATACGCCGCTTTTGTTTAAATAAAAGTGACGTGTCATCAGCAAACAGTACAATCTCCTGATCATCCCTGACAAGTTTGGGTAGATCGTTTATATATATTAAAAACAAAAATGGTCCTAATATTGATCCTTGTGGTACACCCATTGTTACCACTGACCCCGGAGAACGTTTCCCATTTACGTCAACTCGTTGAAGTCTGTCACTGAGGTAAGATTTTAAAAGATTAAGTGCAACTCCCCTTACACCATAGTGATGGAGTTTCATGATTAATGTTTCATGGTGAACACAGTCAAATGCTTTAGACAGATCACAAAAAATACCTAAGGTATCGAGAGATTCCTCCCAGGTACCTACTTACTACTGTAAACTAACTTTGAAATTTTAGCTAAAAAGTTAATTAGACGAAGAAAAACGCGGGATAAAGTACCTACGACTAGAGAAAAAAAAGACGAATGAGTTTAAAAAAGGAACCTACATGGGTACTACGAGTTTGTACCTTTGGAATTTACGGTCATTATAGAAAACCTTTCATTCGGCGGACATACACGGAACGGGGTTTAGGTTACGAGGACTTTTCCCTATATTTCGGGTAAAATCTTTATTAATATAATGAAAAAGAATCACGCAGTTACAAAGTTTTTTAATAGTAAACTTTTCAGTAGGTAAGTACCTACGTTTTCTCAAACTCTAAAAATACAGTTTCATTTGAAAACTGGATTCATTTTCTGCTAAGGTTATCCATTGGTTTAGTAGATAATGATAGTCGATAAAACTTCATTTTATTTCACCTCACTTATTTAGTCAAGCAAGATACGTTATCGAACCCGCACTAGTGGCTCTAAGCTTCTCGGCTCGTGTCACATGAGTATCCTGCTGTAATAAATAAATAAATAAATAAATAATGCTGGACAATCCACACAGCATCATCTAGCCCCAAAGTAAGCTACTCAAAGCTTGTGTTACGGGTACTAGATAACTGATATATTTAATACATTATATACATAGATAGATATTTTTTATTATACATAGAAAACACCCAGACCAACGGAACAAATTTCTGCAGATCGTACACAAATTTGTTCCGTGGCGGGAATCGAACCCGCAACCTCTTGCGTCGCAGGCGGACTCTCGCCCGCTGCGCCACAGAGGTCGTCTACCTAATATAATATATATCCTAATATAATTATAATCGTAATACCTATCTATATTAGGTATTTTATTTATTTATTTAATAGGCAACGCCAACAGCACCCAAGGCAAAACAATAAAAACAAAATGAATACAAATTTTACCATGAAATGTGTGGCAATTAGTGACAAACAGGCATGTAAAATATATTTACCATAAAGTTAAAAAACAGACAACAGCATAAATTATCTAAAATTAATAAAACGAGAGGATTTAAATATAATTTATCCACCTACTTCAGAGCCTTCCACCAAAGTATAAGTCATGTGAAAGTCTTGGGAAAAACTTTTTATTAGTTGGGAACCCCCTGAGTCCTGTTCCCGGCTGGGAACGGTCGTTCGTTCATTCAGTTTCGTTCGGTTTCTTCATTCACGTACATTTTGCTTCAGTCCGGCTCTGCCGCGCGCGTGTGTAGGCCGGCGTTTTTGTCTTCGATATTTTTTTATTTCCCGCGAATATCGCTAGGTAACTTGTTTGAGGTTAAATCATGTTTTGTTCTTCACTATTTTCGTGAGTGTACGCCTCTGAAATGTCATTTCAACGATGATTCTAAGGTCGAATAACTGTAGGGGTGGTTTATTTCGTCGTTTGTTTTATAAATAGTGTGTAAGAAATGCAATATCAAAGTAATGAGGAAGACGATTTGCAATATCGGATTTTCGATGCATCCTTCAACTTTCTTGGGAGCAAGGCGAACGAAAGCGTCGGCCGAAAACGAAAGTAAGTTTAATGCTTAATTTGATAAAAAGTTAAGTAGGTACAACCTACCAACTTACCAACCTACTAGTTAGCTAGACACTAGGTAGGTACCTACCTACCTGAACTGAATTTGATCATTATAAAATAATACTCGTAACTACCAGTAGGTAGGTACCTACCTACCTAGTTAGTTACCTAGAATACCTAGGTAGGTAGGTACCTACTTACTACCTACTTGCTAAGTTTGAACTTTTTCATAGGTTTTACCACCTTTAGTTCGGTGGGTTTAACATAAACCTCTGACTAAATCTCAAAGTTTGATAATTATAGTGATGTTTATCTCGTCAAAAATATTTGTGTTATAGCCCTTATGACCAAATCAGTGGGACCACGAGCGACTGCATTACGTTGACTGATGGTCCCACCAAACAGTGGGACCACGAGCCCATTAAATCGACACACTGTCCCACCAGTGGGTCAAATTAGTGGGACCACGAGTCGCGACCCATGTATCGATACCTACAATTCCGGGATTCAATTTTCCGCTATTATTTTAAGATGCAGTTTGTTTTTTCACGTACCTAGGTAAATAATTTATTTTTTTATTTATTGTAAGTAGGTAAGCACCTACCTACCTGCCTACTTACCCTGACCTTGTAAAACGATCTTTATATCTATCTTATGTTCTCATCTTATGTAGATAGGTACCTAAGATAACTTGAGTCCATTTGAAAATAAATTTATTAAAGCTTAATTAATTTTAATAAGTCCATATTCTACCTACTTACTTAAAGTACAGAAAAAATAAACATATTTTTTTTATACCTTTTCTGTCTGTAGTGTGTAGAATAAATGATTTTTCTTTCCATCTATCTAAGCATGTTATTACTGTAGTACCTTTAGGTAGAAATATAGTAAAACTGTTCCTCATGGCACCAAGTGAAGTACGTAAAAAGATACGAAGCTTATATATAATGTAAGCCACAACCGGAATCTTTAGATAACGAAGGAATCCTGCCCTTGAAGAGAGGCCTCTTTGGAGAGCTTGTACAGACATTAACTTAATGTACCTACCTACCCATGTTCTTTTTACCGAGGGTTTCGAATATCTTTATACGAGTAATAGATTCGTTCTCTATCTACATAGAAATAGAACACGGTAGTAGAGCCTTCCGCGAAGTATGTAGGTAGGTACTTTATTCTTTTTAACCCCCGACGAAAAAGAGGGGTGTTATAAGTTTAACGTGTCTGTCAGTGTATCTGTGTGTCTGTGTATCTGTCTGTGTCATCGTAGCTCCCTAACGGATGAACCGATTTTCGTTTATTTTTTTTGGTGTCATAGATAATTTTATCCCGAGTGTTCTTAGCCATGTTTCATGAAAATCTATTCAGCTGTTTGAAAATCATCAGCTCTTTTCTAGTTGATGAGGGGATCTGACTTACTTCCTTATGTCCGATCGATTCGAAATTTGGTACAGTGTTACTTTAATGACATTGAAATAACATGGGTAACAATGACTTTAAATATTTTGACATACTAGCTTCCGCCCGCGGCTTCGCCCACGTGATACCTTAAAAAACAAAAACTTCGCTATCCCACGGGAACCGTACTTTTTTTTGGGATAAGATGTAGCCTATGTGTTATTCCAGACCATAATCTATATCTGTGCCAAATTTCATTCAGATCTATGTACTTTTAAACTTACGCGATCTGAACACATTATTATTAGTATTAGACGGGTATTTATCGCGTTTAAATTACCTTATATTTTCCCGACGTTTCGACAGGTTTGCACGCTGTCGTGGTCACGGGTAGACTCAAACATATTTCCGTCCATCCATCCATCCATACATTCTTACAAACTTTCGCGTTTATAATATTATAGTAGGATAGTAGGATAGTAGTATTAGGGTAAGGTTTTGATGTTGGGGGCTTTTAAATTTTTTAATTTTGTATTATTACCATTCTTATTACCTACTTAGACACCTATTTTACCCTCCTTAGGCCCTTTCCAGGACCACAATATTTCGTCTTGGTTAGGTCTTCAAACAGAACATGAAAGCACCAGCGATTCAACGAACATTAATAACAGGCATGCAGGAATTTACAGAACTGCAAATAAGTTTACAGCTTTTGAGTCGATTCTGCCCTTTTTACATTCCATATAAAGCCATAACTTCCACCTTGTAAGTTGCAAGAGGTTTTAATGAAAGAGCTTTATTTAGCCTTTTATTGCTAATCGGGTAATCGAAATCAGCATAGTTGTTTGATAACCTAAGTTTCATATGCTTGTATTCTCCATTCGCTATTTTCTTACCACTTAAAGCCTTCGGAATTAAGCGAGCACGAACGGAAGCGATAATTCTTCTCAATTTTGAATAGATAATATTATGTTCAGTATTTCAAACGTAACGTCTTGCAACTTGTCAAATCGGAATATTCCGCGTGCTTTCAAAGACCTTGAAATACAAATCAAGGTCCCACGTACTAAAGACTTCGTGTGGGCGGGCCGTAGGCTTTATGTTACTAGTCACAGAATCACGGGATGAATGAAGCCATTATAAATAGTACTGGTTCATAACATCTAGATGTAGATAAGCACGGAGCATATTAACAACGGCTTAACGTTACACAATGAATAAAATTATAAAAACTACTATACTGCACACAAAAAAATAAACGGACTTGATCTATTTCATGGTAATACGCGAAATAGTTTGAATTATTTTCAAAGAAACAAGTAAAGATGGATTGTATAAACATACATTCATAATAAAATAAAGAATGCAAAATGTTAATATCGACCATAAATCATCAGACTGGCATAAAATAGTTATCGTGCGTGCATAAAGACCATTAAAGGAAAAACTTCACCAAACTAATGATATAGGCATTTGCCATTCAGGACCCGTCACGTCTGTCCTTGCGAAGAATTTTTGACGACAATACGACGACACACACTTTCAATAATAAAAAAATGTACTGTGTTTCCGGAGTTGTTAGTAAGTTGAAGCAATATTTGATCAGTATAATGAGATGCACAATACACAGTGCACAGCCAGCGCACCTCATCTCAACCAACAAGCATTGTTTGTCCAAAGTCCTTTTGTTGTATGTACCGTGAGAGAAAGACGCTTGGTGCATTGACCACGTCACAGTAACCCCCTCTTACCTGAAGGTAAACGACCAGGTTACCGAGGGTGGCACCCCCGATGGTAGCCTTAATTGCTTCACGTGCATCGCGGCAGATGGTAGGCAAGGTGCAACACAGGGATGCCCTTTTGTCGATAAAACTAAGGCTCTTTCCTTGACCATAAATTTTCGATACAATCGTAAGTTTGCATTACGGGACATGCAATGCAAGTGATAGTGCCATTTCGTTGGTAGTGATAATTAATTATTATGCTGTATCGTTTTCTCTGGTGCTGTTTGCGACTTAGATACCTTAAGTATTTTCGCGTGATAAATTTTGTCAGCGATATAAATAAATACCCTTGGACATTTCATGCAACGCCATCTAGCCCCAAACTACTGCACTATTGAAACCATATAACTGATAAACTGATTATATACTTATTTTGGTAAATTCATACATAGAATACCTAGGAACACCCAGACACAGACCAAACATCTGCAGTTTCAACTTATTTGTAACAATAACTATCATTTGTCTCATTCATAATGTTTGTAAACACTATAGGTTGGCATTTCATGTTTGTACAAATATTTCGGGTAGGTGCTAGGTCAACAGTACATTACTCTCATCAATAGATATAGCAATATCGATAACCGCGAGGTCAGTGCGACACACAACCCTATCTAACAGAAATGCTCTATGAATACCGAGGTAATTTGAGTGACTGCAGGACTTAACTTTCACACGATTGTAACAAGTCCTCAAGTAATTGCATTAATGTCTAGTCCTTTTAATAAAGACTGTTTTTCCATTGTTTTTACGTCCGCTTTGCACCTTTGACATTTTCAGGATTGCTGCTTTCAAGCATAATTGACGACCTTATGAATAATTTATGTTTGAAGCCTTTGGTAATAATAACATCAGCTATTGCTTGTATCTATGCAGACCAGTCAAATTTCCGATCACGTGGAGACAACCCCGGTTCCTTATTTTTTATCCAAAAATCATTGAATAGCCCAGCTGGTATGACGCCTGCCAGACGTAACATTGTTGCTCAAAAGGGGAGCTAAAGACATCGAGGGAGCGCTTTTATTCGGCCTCTTTTCTTATAAAGCAGCCCAAACCTATTTCTTTTGTCAGGAGCTTGAAGCGGGACAGATTTGCAATGGTAGCGGTAATTTTTTGCTGATCATGAATAAATAACATGGGTTTTTATGTTCGTGTCAAAGTTCATCAAAGTTTTATGTCGAAAAATTTGAGTCGGGATGGTTAGAGGTACGCGTGAGATTTTTGAGACATCTGGGGCATCAATAATAATTCGATACGGATACTACTTAATTCCATACTTACTAGTGGCGTTGCTTCCTATGGCTAATAGTCAATACCTTTTGATTTATTATAAAACTTCTCAACACTTTGAAAGCGTGAACAAAATCTTATTTATTTCTTAGCTTAGACCATCTCATTTCTCGTCCCACCCGCCTAAGAAAGCTATCGTGGCGCGTGCTTCGTGAAGTTACCGCCTGTCAGCCCGCTGCATTCTAAATTACTTATGCACCGAAGGTATACCCTCGAGCAATTCAAATGAGGTTTTTGCTATCGATGCGTCAGCTTGGAATCCCTATTTGAATATACGACGAACTTATCTGCCTTATAATAAACATCACAGTCCATGCCACACTTACTGGTATGCCTTCTGTACACCTGCACTTAGCAGACCTCAATGCAGCCACCAATAGCGCAATAGAGGAACCTATCGTCCTAAAACGGTCTGATGAAACATAGACACCATAAGAAAAAGATTCTGCCTATAATTGAATGACCTAACCGAGGTCTGCAATTTGTCAATTTTTATTTTCATTGGCATCTATTTACAAAGTTATTCTTCTACGTAGGTTGATTTTTGAAGTAAAATAACTAAGTATAAAATATATATAAAACTTCCTATTCCTACAAGTAGCATCTAAATGTCTTTAATAATTATCAGCTGCACACTATGTATGTGCTTGCTTGTTATTTTAATTATAACAGGAAAACATGATATCGTGAACTTTATTATACAGCTAGTTAAGTAGGATAGGTAAAACAATAAGTTAGTAAAGTTGCAAATTTTACAAGGTATATTGACCTATTCGACTCAAAGATTTAAATCTTTGATTCGACTCACCTCAAGTCACATGACAACCCTCAAATAAAGCTGTAAGTACATTACATACCAATTCACTAAATATTTTTAAGTTAAATCAATCTAAATCTGAAAAGAATAATGTTGATTTTGTTCACAATTTTTTAAAACATGGAAACATTATTGGCAAAAATGATAAAAACATCTAAAAATATAACAAAGGCAATGTACCTAATAATGGTTATGTATGGCACGCTCTACGACCACAACCTCAAACTTTCTTAATCAAAATGCGGGTATTAAAGAAGTAAAAATTCTACTAAGGGTCCCCTATCTTTTTGAATTTTACTGTTGTGAATATAGTTAGTTTCATTATGTATGTGGGTTTTAAATAGTTATCAATATTACCTAGCCACATGGCGTTTTTGAAATCGATTTAACGCTTCTGTTATCGGAAGTGTTGTTTTACCTATCAGCTGTCACATTAATGTTTCTTTTGAATTATTGATTTTAGGTGTAACGAAAAACTACGGAGCTATGTTATGCAATTCTGTCTTGATTACTTCTGCCCTTTTTTGCTTTCGCCTATCGAAAATTCTTTATTGCCCGCCTAGCTCACCAGATGATACCTCAATCTGCTTACGTAAGGTGTCCAAAAAAACCATGGACACGTTGAGAATATTTCTTAATATTCCAAACCAATTAACTGTTTTGTTTGCAGTATATTGATAAATATGGTTTTAAGTTATTATTTGGTTCATTCAACCGGCTGGTACACTTATCCCTACCAAGCTATCCCTACTGGTAGACTTGGTATTATAATTATAATAACTTTTCTGCTATCAATTTGATAGTTAATTATTATCCTTCTTTACTAATCATGACCGTGAAAAAGGTTCTCACTGAATCTAATTTAAATAATTGGAGCGCTTAGTAATTAACAACCGTGACTGCCATATTGCACGCTGCCCATCGGCGATATGCACTGATGCTTCTGTGAGAATATTGATTTGCATTTAGGGATAATCATTCGAGAATTTTCCACAACACTAACCATTACTTCGCATGTTTCTTTTGTTTATTTGACACCTTTTTTGAATCCCAGTCTCTCCCAGTTGAATGTTTTTTACTAGTCTCTGTCATCATGTGAGATTTCATAGCTTTTCCTTTAACTTGTTTGATGACTGATGAACAAGTTTTAATGTTAGTATTTCTCATTCTTACATATGTATAGCTAAACTTGTTCATTATGATTTTAAGGTAGGTATTGATAGTCAGTGGTCCTAAAAATATATGATATACGATGGCACTTAAATTGTGTTCCTCACATCCTATTACCCAATCACGCGTGAATAGGATCAAAATACTGATTGTAATTTATTGCATTTTTATAATTAAACGTAAGGGTGGCACACAGGTATACATATTCCCACGATTTAAAAAACAGGGGGCTTGCATTCACTCGGACACGGGGGCAAGTCATCGGTGCATGTCCCTCTTATCCCTTATTTCTGTAACCAAATTTGTAAGCACGGGCAGATGGGATGACGTCATCGATGTTTTTGGGATGTTATATTCCCATGGAGTGTTTTGACCCGGGAATTAGGTCGATCTGATTTTGAAGACGCTTTTTTCACCGAAGCTGGTTTTGTTATTGTTATTGTATTTGGAACTTTGGATGTCAAAGGTACTGTTTATTTGATGTTTTGCAATGCATTTGTGACTCAATGCTCTGAAAGTGTGATAGAATTAAGCACAAATTAAGAAAATACACAAATTTTCTTAATTTTTCAACCCTCTGATTTACATTATTCCTATTTGTTTTAGTTGAGTAGCCAGTACTTTAAGACACATTAGATGGCTTTTAGGTCGATTATCGTAACATGATTTCCCGGTACAATTAAAAAGCTTTGATAATTTCTAGTCTAACTCTTTAGCCAATAAACAAAAATCTCGGCCCTTCTCAAATGTTTAATTTGAATAATTTAAGTTGTAAATTATCCTAACTACATTCTTGTTTATTTGTTTGAACTTCCTTTTCGACGCTTCAAAATGTAATGCAAGTCATTTTTAAAAAGAAAACATAAAACCTGTTTTGGTAAAAAATGTGGTGTGTTTCTCAGGTAACCCCTTTAGAAGGGTTTCTTTCTATTGTGGCTTTATGTTAAGACTTAAGAGTGCATTGCCCTTAATGATTTTATTTAGATTCTAACAAAATAATACCTTTGCTCAAAAGTGGGACAGGATATGATATGTAATTTTAGGTTTACCTGAACATGATCACGACTGTGATCCCCAGGATCAGTAGATATCTCTTCAAATCTCTAGTTACTTAAATTCTTTTTAAGGATATCTAAAGTCGTCAAGAGACACGTCCAAACATGATATTTGGCACATGCCCACATTTTTCACCAGTAAGTATTCCCTACGTAACAGGTTGCAAACCCATCACCGCTTTACCCATCTACAAAAAAAGTGAATTGCATTTATTTAGCTACTATAAACATTGTTAAAAAAATCATAATGATATTGCGGCGCGTCAATTATAGATCAAAGGATAATAATCATCATTTTATGAAACTGGTATGCAGCAGTAAAGGTGAACCTATAAAATACCAGATATTTCTTTTCTTTCTAAAGCAAACGGAAACATTTAAAACACCCGTCTCCGTATGAAATTACAAAACAACCCCGGTTTAATCACCTCTACATATAATCCAAAATGAAAACAAAAACGACGTAAATACAATTTTCTACGAATAGTACGCATCCCTTGAATTATCAAACTTTTGAGCTTTATTATAACCGTTTAAGGTTTAAAATGCAGTGCGGATTTACGTGAATATATGACGTTTTGGTGTATAGAAGCGCATCCCCCATAGCACTGCGCAGCTGCCCGACAATCAACGTGGTATTATGCGTGGGGGTCGCAGATGTCGTCGCACGCGCTCCCGCGCCGACTACAATAAATCGATATCAATGTATGTGGCTAGTTTACTTGAGGCATATGTTCGGGTATGACGTCATGGGAACTAAAATTATAAACACGTACTTATTTGGCTAATGTCAAATAGAGGTTTATTCCTCTTGGAGTTGCCGTTGATTGAATTCTCGTCCAGCTAATACTAGCAAAATCCTACTAATATTATAAACGCGAAAAATTGTAAGAATGTATGGATGGATGGATGAATGGATGGATGGATGTATGTTTGTTACTCTTTCACGCTAAAACGGCTGAACAGATCTGAATGAAATTTGGCACAGATATAGATTATAGTCTGGAATAACACGTAGGCTACATTTTATCCCGAAAAAATTCACGGTTCCCGTGGGATAAAGATGTTTTTGTTTTTCAATGTATCACGCGGGTGAAGCCGTGGGCGGAAGCTAGTTGATCATAAAAGAGACGCATGCCATAAACAAAAAAGAAGAAAAAGAGTTAATTTTAAATAAAATAAAATAAAATGACAATATTGTCATGTGTAGTTAGGTAACAATTACAATTAATTAACATTAATCAAGGTTTTATGTTTTTTTCATGACGAAGGCTTTTGGGTGGTCTTTTAACTTCGTCATCAGATTTGCCAAATTCTAATACGATTCGACTTTGAACGAAAACAAAATGTCCACCACGTGTCCAACACTTGGTTTATTTATCTTTACTAAACAACTGTGAATTTTTAAAGTCATAAATTCCGTATCGACAGCAAGGTCTGTTAAGAACCGATAAAACAAATTAAATAACACATTAAAAGGTTCGACGGACTCCCGTTAGCGAAACCGAAAATCCCGATAATTGGCAAATGGTAGTTGACACGTGGTAGCCGCCAGATGGCGCATCACCTGTCTAAGAAACTTCAGTGCGGAACTTGACCGGACCGGAACCCGGGACTGCATTCTTTAAAATTCCCATCACTATTTTACTCGGTCATTGACATTAGTTTGTTCGAATTATAAAATTGAAATTTTATCTTTTTTTCATTGTAATTTGTGTTTTGTTTTAAATGTCAATGTCATTTTTTTTTTAATATAGTGAGCTAGTATTGCTAAATTATAAAATGGTGATGATCTCATTTTGCCTACTCTTTCGACATAGGGGACATAAAGAGGAACACAATAACTCTACCATTATGTTATTACAATTGTAATCTGGAGCAATTTCGACATGGCGCTAAGAACAATGACCTTTTATTTTAAGCTTCGACCACAACAAGTTTTATTTAATAAAGTAGGTAATAAGCTACATTAAAACCTACCCAAGTAGGTGCAAAATATAGGTGTGATACCTAAGTAAACTAAAAAATATTTTTTTAAATATTTTATCAGATTCGAGTGTTTCAAACCATAATTTTCAACCCAGTCATTATATATCTGGATTCTATCCGTTTTGTTATACATATTCCATACAGACCAGAAATCACCAACTCAATATTATGCCCAATATAGGTACCTAACCTAGGTAATGCCCGATTTTTATTCCTTTATTGTTATTAAATATTTGATAATTTACGTGCCTCTGCCTATCTTTACTACTATGTAAGCAATGAGATTACTATCGTAGACCTGGGCTGGGGATTATGATCGTAATTTTTTGTTACTTACTTAATTTTTTAAATACAATATTTGGAAAATCAACCCCATGGTCCCCATGTGGTTGATTTTATGGTCTATTATGGCCACGCTAGGCATTACTGGGATGTAGGTAAGGTACCTACTACCTAAACCTACGACTACGATTGATAAGACATGGCTTGGACGTGCCTTTATAAACTCACTCAACAAAGCCAGACCAATCATACATCCGCAACCATTGGGATAGCGTCACGTATTGTATTGAGATCTATAACTATTTTTAGTGCAAAAGTTGTTCCATTTCAAACTACGTTTTCAGAGCTAAAAGGTACCTTTTCACTTATAGAGACGTACTGTTACGTAGACTGGGGATCGGAAGAAATTGCGTTGCGATATAAACTTTTAACACCGTTTATTTACTCTCTCTAAAAACAACACATACACTACTTTAGTAACTATTGATCACTACCTACCTACTATATTTTTTTAACTTCCTACCGACAACCGCTGTCAAACCAAAACAACGAAACTAAAAGTATCAAAAACCTATCCGACTTCGGTGGTTGTGGTGGAGGCCGTAACAGTATGTTAGGTATGAGGGCCTTAAGGTCCAATTTACCAAACTTTTGTTAACAAAGCATTACTTGATCGGGCATCAAACTAACAAGAAAAGTATCGTTACTTTATTTTCATACAGAAGATAATCACTTAAAACAACTTTAACAGTTAGTTTACTTAACAGAGCATGTTGAAACTAGCCCTAAACTAAACCTTGAATGCCGCAATAACGATGAAAAATTAATTCTTGAAGCTTTCTACTAAACACCTTTCCCCGACGCGTGTTCGTAATAAGACGGTAATAATAAGGGAAGCAAAAACAGGGGTTGAAATGTCAGGCCATGTGCGGGGGTGGCTTTGTGAAGGGTCACAGAATAGGTTCATTTCTATTGAGTCTTGAGACATTATTCTTAAGGGGCAGTGACCAGGTGACCCGTGGCCTTTGTTGGAAACTGCTGTCGTGTTATTGCGATTAGGGTTTTTTTATAAATGCATAATTACATAGATACTGCTCCGTCGTTCCGTACATATTTTTCTAAAAGTGAAAGTTTGTAAGAATGTATGGATGTGTGGATGTAAGGATGTATGTTTGTTACTCTTTCACGGAAAAGCTACTGAATGGATCTGGATAAAACTTGGCACAGATATAGATTATAGTCTGGAATAGCACATAGGCTACTTTTTATCTCGGAAAAATGTACGGTTCCCGCGGGATAGATTGTTTTTGTTTTTCAAGGCACCACGCGGGCGAAGCCGTGGAGGGAGGCTAGTAATCTATACTAAATTATTATAAAGCTGAAAAGTTTGTTTGTTTGAACGCGCTAATCTCAGGAACTACCGGTTCGAATTGAAGTATTACTATGGAAACCCTTAACATGAAAATAATCTCGCTCGTATTGGTCGCAGCGTGATGTTATATGTTTAAAGCCTTCATCGATAAATAGACTATACAATATAATAGCAATGCCTGTGTTTATTTTCATGTTTTTTCCTCGCTAACTTTTTAACTAACTTAACTTTGTTCTAACATGGATGCCCAAGAAAGAACCGGTCTCCGATGTTCACGGTGCTTTAATCCTTATCTAATTGATAAATTGCAGGCAATATAACAAACAGTCCCTAAACGGCGCTTGAATAGAAAGCCGCAAAAAAGTTCACACATGGTTCAAACAAAAAATGTGTCATCCTGCGTACAGATTACTGCATAGTGGAAAACTTTGAAGGCAGGCGTGATGGTTTCAGTAGATTCATTTAGCTCCGCCATATTGATTTTGACGTTTTATAGCCTATGTCACTCTCCTGATTCAGACGAAACGAACGATTCCTTATGTCATAATCTATTAATCTGGGCAGTCACCGCAAGCTCTTACAATAGGGGTGTCCATTTAGAAAATACATCGATGTTTTTTTCGATGCAATACATCGCGAGTATGCATCGATGCTTTTCGATACATCGGTTCAAAACATCGATGTTTTCCTAACATCGAGTACATTTTCTAACATTAGGTATTTTTAAAAAATACCAAAGGTAAAGAGTGAAAATATTCTTTATTTTTATAACAAAAAGTACAATCACGTCTAATATATTATATGAAAACATTATCCTTTTCATACATTTCTCAACATTAACTAAGTATTTATTTTTCTCAACATTAACTCAGTATTTATTTATTTATTTTATTTGGGTTCACAAACATGAATAGGTACACTGGAATTATTTAGTTAAACAATTAATAAAACGTAGAAAATTATATTCATCAACAACCACGTAAACCACTGATTATTAACCAATTGTGCAATACAAGTACAAAAGTTTACATTCATGGATTAAATATCATATCAATAGATATATATATTAATAATATAAACATAATTAGATTTTTATTCTATTCATTAACGAATTTACTTAATTCTAGTTTACATGAGAATAAAAAAGATATTAATGTAACCTAACCTTACTTTATTACGTTACTTACTTGTCCAATCAACAGATAATGAGCAGTTATTATATCCAAAAATCCTCTTCTGATCTGCAAGGTATGCAAATTGCTAATTTACGACACAATTAATACAAATATAATTAAATGTTTTCACATTATATAATCAGATTGTCCAAACACAACGCAACACAACAACATCAACGGTCAACCAACAAACTTTTTTTTTTATTCAATGTCAGCTGTCACGCAGTGCACTGACGCAGTATTACCAATGTCAATTTCTCGATTCCGCCAACCGCTAACTAGCGCCACTGCGCCAACAATATGTTTTTTTTGTCTAAAATAGAGCAATTGAATCATTAAAGTTGCAAGTTAGCTAGTAGCTAGTTAGTTACGATTTATTCGATGTGTTATGAAATATATCGATACATCGAAGAAATCAACAGCTTTTCAAAACATCGGATCGATTCGATGTATCGTAATGTAAACATCGAGTGAATTCGATGCATCGATGTATATCGAATATCCCTATTACAAACCATTATGGTTC